>CM063110.1:55071945-57571945 GCA_031841125.1 Acanthococcus lagerstroemiae | reverse complement strand
CTCTCACTCCCCAGTAAGCTCGAATTTCTATAATTTAATCCGAGCGAATTCGTTGCATTTATCTTGCGACAGCGTTCTGGGGCTGGTTACAGCAAGTAATAACTCTACCTTAAACACGTTAGGTCGCTGCCCCCGCCCCCTGCCGCCGCTAAAATAATTTTTCCTTATTTCCTTTTCCAACAGATTTCACGGATAAATTGGTTGCGAAAGATTGTAGCCGCACTGGATTCGTATCCCCGACAGGCGATAACATGTGTACCCCGTGTACCCTAATTCACATATGTTCGGTTTGAACGGCTGGTACGACCGAAGCCAGTAAATTACATATTTTCCCGTACATCCTACATCAGACGCAGACGTGGAAAATGTTGAGACTTTTCCGTTTATTTTATTTTATTTTTTTCTTAGAAAAGAAAAATATCGTATGTAGGGCAGGGATGTATAGTATATGTACTTTCGAGAAGTTTCGAGTGCGACAGCACTTGCAGAGTGGGCGAGAATTCTTCGAACGTTTAAACTCCTTTATATCGTTTTGAAAGTGGAGCACGCCGGGCTTAACATAACGCTAGTTAATTATTCAACAAACAATCGAGATTTCGTTCTAAATCCGCTTAAAAAGAGAGTAAAGTTTTTCGAGCGATGTGCTCGGTTGTACGTACACAAGCTAAAGAGTTGTAGTATTAGGGATTAGGGACAACGAGAGAATTTTTTAAAATGCTGAACAACTTTCTTTATTTTTTTTTTTTCGGTATGTAGAGCGCGCGTGTCCCAACAGCCGAGACACGCTATAGTATAAGAAGAAACAAAAAAGGATGAGAGAAAAACAAAAGTAAAAGAAAACAGAAAGTTCAATGGAAAAACTCGAATTAAACTTCCACGATCGGTTACTTAAAATTCTGTAATATTTTCCAACTTTTCGAATAATCGGAAAATTTTAAAAAGATTCGGTGATACGCGTACCGCCCGATAGCGGCGTAACAAATTCAAAACGAGTCGATTACACAAAGAAAACGAAAATTTTATCGACAACACTCGAGAAATGAAATTTTACGGTTAACAATAGAAACATTAAAAGGAATCGTTTATTTTTTCTTCACGTTCCCGCTCGTTTTTTCGGCCTTTGATATTGCGCCTTTTGGGAATTTATAATACGATGGGAGTGAATACGGGTCTCCGAAGGGAATATGCAATGAAAGGACCCTGAGAAACTCGTGGTACCTCGTATTTTGTGTTCTGTTGTAACGGCGGGGGGGGAGGTGGTCCTTATTTTTGAAAATGTGAATTTGATATCGTAGACCCTCTAAAATTGTTCCATTACACAAAAAACCAATCCTCTAAAAATTTGAAGTTCATTGGATAATTTTAAGTGGGCGCGCCGAGGCTTTTTAAATATCACATAAGAAGAATACATCACTGTATGTACACTATGTACAGTCTGAATAAACGAGATGTATTCAGCACATAGCTCTGGGTGTCCATTCTCTGGAAAACCGGGAAAAGTTAGGGAATTTTGCCCGTCTGGAAAAGTCAGGGAATTTTGGAATTTCCAGCATTTTTCACCTAAAAGTCAGGGAATTTTGTAATTTTCAGCATTTTTCACCTAAAAGTCAGGGAATTTCGTAAAAAAAATCGACCGCGAAATTCTGTAGTAATTCAAACTGATTTTATTACCCTATTTCTTATGAAAAAAAATTTTCCTTTGCTTCGCTCAGGCAAGTTTCTTATCTTTTTTCTTTCGTAGGAGAAGGGCGTGGGTAATACAACCCCCTCTCCTATCGCAGTAGTAGGTTGCTACTATTTAGGCTGGATTTCAACAATTTCTTGACCTTGCTCCTAAACTTTGCATTTACTTTACTCTTTATTACAGCATGCTCGGTCTGCCTGGCTTGTTGCATTCCAAGGTACTTGTATGTTTCTCCCCTAGCTAGGGCTGTTATCACCTCCTCTTCCATCTCCGTCCTTATGTCTTCCGCCTGCAAGTGCCCTTTAACAATTTGCACTGTTCTACACTTCTCCAGGCCGAAGTTCATTTGAATATCTACAGAGAACCTACTGGTTATCTGAATGAGGTATTCTAGTCCCTGTTTTGATCCAGCATACAATTTGATGTCGTCCATGTACATGAGGTGACTGAGCGTGTAATTTTCTTTGTGGGCTTTTATTTTAAAGCCATATCCACTTCTATTCAGCATTCCAGATAGGGGATTTAGAGCTATGCAAAACCATAATGGGCTGAGTGAGTCACCTTGAAAAATGCCCCTTCGAATCCTGATTTTTTCGCTACTCACATGCCCATTATCTACCCTAACATGTAGTCTTGTCGTCCATTTCTTCATTATCGTCTTCAGGAAGAGCTGTATCCGTGTTTGAACTCCATACACTTCCAGCGACTTTAGGAGCCATGAGTGCGGTATAGATTCAAATGCCTTTTGGTAGTCAATATAGCAAGCGTAGTATAGATTTCGGTTATTCTTCTTTGCCTGTTGCAAGACAGTGTCATCAATTATCAGTTCCTCCTTACATCCGTATGTATTTCTCCTACATCCCTTCTGCTGCTCGGCAAGGGTTCCATCACAGTGGACTCGGACATTCTCAGCAATACATGCTGTAAGAAGCTTATATATTGTTGGTAATCAAGGTTACATCTATTATATAAATGAAAGTTGCTGTTTCTGGGCGGCAGTAGACGCTTCAACCGCTGAACCAATTTCGTTGAAAGTTGTACCATTAAACAGGAAATGACGAGTACAAGGTTCGTAGCGAAAAAAAAATTACAATGTTGTGTACTTAAGCCACAAATAAGCTCAAAAGTTACCAAAAAGTGACGACTTTTGTGGATCTTTCGGAGGTGTGATTGCACAGGGGTAAGACGAGGTTCATTTTCGTTTTGAAGCGAATAGTTTGCCGGTTGTATACGTTGGCATGTAGGCGACAGCGGGAAGTGCCGGGTTTTCCTGAAAGGTAGATGTTGTTGGTGAACATCAGTGGTACAGACATCAGTGGTACAAATTTTGCGTTTCCTACATTTTCTGGTTTGTTATTCACGCTTGCCCGTTAATCGTGTTCAATTTGTCTTTAACTTTGATATGCCTCCTAAGAAACGCAGTATTGGACGACAGCCTCGGAAATGGATGTTAAAAAGAAGAAAACTTGATTCCTGTGATTCATTTGAAACTAAACCCACTGTGTTCCAGTATAACGCATCAGAGTTTTACGAAATGAAAGGAAATATTGGCGACTTAATAGTTTCATGTGCAATTTGTCAAGCCAAAAAATGGAAAGGTGAAACGGAAAAGTTTTGCTGTATAAATGGACGAACGAATGTGTCATTACTGAGTAAGCCTAAGCCTCCAACATTATTGTTGAACCTACTTGAAAATAAAGTTACATAGTCAGTTCACTTTTTTGAGCATATCCGAAGTTACAATAATGTACTGGCAATGACTTCAATTGGATGCAATGAAGTACGAGGAACATCTATGCCCCAGTTACTCAGGTAACTAAAGGGGAACAAGAGTAATCAGAGGGTAACAAATGGGTAACTTTCCCGCGGGTAACTGGGTAATTAGATATGGTAACTGATTGCGCATTAGGTACATCCTTTGCACATGGATTAAAATTGTCAGTTGAATTAGGAAGAGGGATTATGAGGACTGGCCACGTTTACATTGGGAGAGGGAGGGGGAAAAGAATATTGAAAGTCAGTGACAGAATTTCTGGAGGGTGAGAGGAAGTGCTTGGATTGGCATACAAAGAATGGGAAGGGTATGAAGATGATGATTGGTAAGAACGAGTAGAAGAATGGAAAGGGTAGATGGTGATTGATAAGAGCGAGTAGAGGGTGAATAATGAGTGAGAGGAGTACAAGTACCGTTTCGGGGAGATCGCAAAGAGGATTCTTGATGATGCTCCTTGAAGAAATTTATAACAGTTAAAATTTAAAATCTAATCCTTCAGTTTTCTCAATAATTGCGACTGAAATTTTTATCATCGGTTTGTTACGATATAATTTCTAATAAAAACAATTTACAAAAGAAGTCGCCAACCTTGAAAAATTTGATCACGGTGGAGAGTACCACAATGTACATTAGGGTGTCCCTTCCTTATTTTAAAAGTTTTCGCCAATCGACCGAGTGCGCACTGAAACTTGTTCTCATGGACCTGGAAACTTGCCATAAAAAATTTGAGCTCAATCTGAGGTCATTAACCCGTCGTGCTTTGACCTTGAAGAAGTTATATGTAATACTGAGATTTTACAAAAAACCGCGATTATCTCGGAACATATCAATTTCAGAACCAGAATGCATATAACATAAAATGTTCTCTTTTAAATTTTCTATAAAAAAGATTCTATAAAACTTTTCTTTACAAGCATATTTATCGAGGTAATCGCAAAAATGTAAGAAAGTTTCGAGCAACGTGACTTTTGTTATATTTTTTCTTTCATAACCAATCTTTACTGGGTGATTCTCAAATTTGGAGAACGATTTGTGTCCTAATTGAATATCTCCAGGACGGTGAAGACTGATTTTTTTTTTCAAATTTGGTGCATGTATTATTAAAACTCATTTAGTACTACTCCGTTGAACCACATCGTCCTTACCATTGACGGTTGGAAATAGTCTTAATATGGACGTCTAAATATCGGCTTTTAATGGTCTGTGGTCTATTTTTGGTCCATTTTACATTACTATGTACGTAGACATTTTATGGGCGTCTAATACATGGAAGTCTAATTAAAGTCTATAATTTGGAGACTACAAATAGGCTGACAATGTACGACTAATGTTGGTCGGTTCAGTGGCTGAGTGTTGAAACTTATTAATAGTCCAATAGTAGACCTACAATTACAGACAAACAGTGGTCGGTTTAGGGACGAAATATTATAGCCTATTATTCGCCCAGTGATAGACCTGCAAGTGCAGACTGATGAAAGTCGCTTTGGTGCGGCGGAGTCTTAAATCTAATAATAGTCCAATGGTAGACCTAAAATTACAGACCGACAGAGGTCGATTTAGGGGCGAAATATTACAGCCTATTATTCGCCCAGTGATGGACCTGCAAGTGCAGACTGATGAAAGTCGGTTTGGTGGCAGAGTGTTGAAACCTATTAATAGTCCAATGGTAGACCTACAATTACAGACTGACAGAGGCCGGTTTAGTGACGAAATATTACAGCCTGTTATTCGCCCAATGGTAGACCTGCAAGTGCAGACTAATGACATATGTGAAGTATAAGAATACTGCATTTTTGAAGGTCATTTTATATACGCAGAAACATAAGGATGTCCAGTAGACACTGACTGGTGTTCAAAGTAAAGAATTAGTGACTCTACCAGGGGAAAGTGGTTTTGCAAATTTTTGAACCGTATTGATTAACTTTGCCCGAAGGGCGGGTAATGCAGCTAGTACATATTACATATAACATGCTGGGCCCATATTTTGGGCCGCCGGTACTCAAAAGCAAACCAGTATTGTTCTCTACGTAGGCATTGTTAAAATGATTAATGATTAAAAAAAGGTCGGAATAGCAAGTCGAGTCGTATTTCGCAGTGACCGTCTGCGACCATTGACGTTCGTTAAGTCGAACTATAGCTGAACACAATTGAGAATGGAAAACTTGTATGTCGGACTTACATAGATTTCAAAATTAAAATATTTCCTGGCCGACTTACGTGTTTTTAAATCGTCCATTTGGAGCGCTACTGTGCATTTTAGACTTACGAGGTTTTCAAATTCAGATTCGTCGTCTTTTTTACATGAAGGAAAACTGTTTATCTCAATTTGATGATTTCTGGACTTACGTGATTTTCAAACTAAAGCGTCGATATATGTAAATTCTGTACATACCTTCTTTGTGTTATTTCACAAATTGTGAGCCTATTTTGAGTCTCAAGTAAGATACTGATGGAAATGTGATGGCGAAAAAATTTTCTAGTACAGAAATTCCTTCTAAAGCCTTTGACGTATGAATTTTTTTGTTTTTGACGAAGTTTTTTGACCAAATCTTAAGCCTAGGCTAACTTGTATGTGCACCATCTTTAGTAGAATTTTACGAGGAACAATTTTGGATTGGAAAATTTTTCCCTAGGAATTCAATTTTTCGAGATATGGGCCAAAAACTAATTTTGGGGGGCTAAAACGTGCCATAAAAGATGAAGCACAGGGTTTGGGGTGGCAACTTTAAGGGGTTGTTTCTGGCACCTAACACTGTAAATATCACCAAAATTAACTTTCCCCCAAAATGTTTAGGCCACTCCTCTATCGCCTAGGCTAGTTTGTCTAGTTAACCCACTGCCACTGGCAAGGACCAGTTTTCCAAACGCTATAAAATTGCGATACATGACGCGTTTTCGGAGTATGCTTTTTTTATTATAATAATGTCCTTCCGTGCAGTGGTCGGACCCTTTCCTTCATTTTCTGACGAGCATTAAAGGATTTTGGAGAGGAGGGGGAGAGCCCTCTTCCTATTTGCGCCTATGCGCCTGATATATAGTTTTCTGTTCGTTTATAAGAACTGTACCATCTGTTCTTTCATCTGCTATTGAAGGGTGCATTAAAACGATGTCGTTATTCGAAAACTGTCGCCCGGTTCTATTGCCTAATCTTCTTGTCTTAACGAGTTACGAAGGCGAAGTCAGAGAAGATGCTCACCTCGTCGCTTTCCTAATCCGTCGCCGTTGAATGTCGAGTGAAAGCTTCGAGCTTTTTCCTTCTTCTCTTAACAAGGTTTTCTGATTTTTTTCTCCCCTTTCTCTCTTTTTCTTTCTTATCGTAGTGTTGTAACGTTTCCGCAAGGTCGTATATGTTAACCAGAATTTCTTCCGAGAAATGAATAAAAGAAACGTGTTCTCGAGCTGTGAAAATTTTTATCCAAAAAGAAAATACGAGCCGACGGTTTATTTGAATTTCGACGAGGTTATAAATTAGGAATCGAAAAAGTCGTCATCTGTGCTCGTTTAACCGAAAATGTACGGTCTGTTTAAAATCGGTTCTCGTCGAGCGATTATATTACGTGTGTGTCTACAGTGCCGGCGAATATCGACAAGTTTCATTGACATTCATAGGACGTACATCGATTTAGCTGAAATATGATTTTCAGCCCGAATGGCTGGTTCTCGTAATATTTTCTCGCGTTCTCTGTACTCTCCCGTTTGAATCTCGCCGACCGCCGTTTTCGAAAAGGTTTCGAAATGGTTAAACAGAAAGAGAAAGAGTTTTCATTATATATTTTCGAACTATGTGTGTGTGTGTGTGTGTGTGTGTGTGTGTGTGTGTGTGTGTGTGTGTGTGTGTGTGTGTGTGTGTAGAGCAGCCAAAATGTATTGAGGTACCCATTGCCGACTATAATCGCTTTTTTTTTGTGTGTGTTATGAAACTGAGCGACAATGGAACGTATTGAAAACGCTTGCTGTGTAGACTCGCGAATTGAACTCCTGTCAAGTACAGCGATTTTAAAAAAGAAATTATCGAATTCTGCGAGTGTTTCCTACAACTGTAAGTTGATTCGCGATGGATGGGGAATGAAAAACGTTTTTCAGTTCAGAGAATGGCTGAAAAGCTATTATGCGCGGTTCTGTGTTTAACCGCTGGTCGGTAAATAATACGATCGCTTTGTAATTTCAAATTTGGCGTCCGAAAGAAGAAAGCCAATTGCTCGTATGATCGGCTGCGAGCGGATATACGAGAGTACGTTTGACTCGGGAGCATTTTTCATTGAGCGTCGATTTTCGCGTTCGTCGAAAGCGTGTAATTTTCGTGCCGTCGGTGTGAGCGAATAGAGAAATGCTTGCAACCCTTTCAGACTCGGCAGCGAATCGCCCAATTTCGAATCGGAAGAGACTTTTCGGTATTGTTACATCATATGCAAATTGCGTGTAAGACCGGAAAGGAAATTAGATCGCATATTATTACGCAGCGTCGAATCGATACCGGAAAATGATGAGCGAATCAGAAATGTACATAAGCATCCTTTCTGGTATTATTTTTTTGGCTAGCGTAAATGCGAGTGAAATGGTGTGAACAACGATATTGCGGTATTTTGACCGTTTGAAGCCCGTTAGGCAAGTGGAACAGTCACCCCACTCGCGCTGTAGAGACGCAGATCAGTCTTACGACAATTCGAGTAGAAGCGATGGTACAGATTACCACCGAACCCACAGAAAACTGTTTATATCTTTTTCGACACGGAGAGCGGAAAAACTATTGCATTCCAGCCTCCCCGGGACAGTCAGTCTGTCTATCCTTAAGTATACGGAACTTTCACTCTGTCGGAGAACTTGAAAAACACGGTCCTCAGTTCGGGACAAGCCAGAGATAAGCCAGAGGGATGTTCAGAATATCCCCGTCTGAAATAGTGAAACTATACGTGTAGCCGTATGAAAGTACGAAGCCTTTTCTCAGCTGGAAAACTGCATAACGCTGTGAAATGAAATGAATGAGGACTGATATGGCATAAGCGAAACTCTTTGAACTGGAAGTAGAACGTGTTGTGCGGATGGACATACCATGTATCGAGGGTCTCGTGCACATTTGACTCACGCTGCAGAAGTATAATTTTCCAGAAAACACGTTTTGAAAAATTTGCAATTTTCAAGACTACTTTTTCAGTTACCGATGATGGGGGTGAGAAGGGGTGAAATCTACAAACATTAAGGACAATGTTGAAAGAGAAAATTTCTGAAATACAATAGGTTACACCGTACAGCTGTCACCCTCCAAGAGGGTGGTACTTTTGATACAATTAGCGTGAGAGAAAATTGTGATGTTATATTGGCTTGAATGAGATATAGCGTTTAGTACATTTGGCACGTGGAAAAAATGCACTTGATACATTTGCACGCTGGAAGTAAAAATGCGAAGAGTCTATTTTACAGATCTATTTTTATAGTAATTATGTATGTAATATGTATTACGGTGGTCGTTATTTACGACTTTAAGAAAATTTTATTTTCTTCAGACCTCTCAATTCTATTCATTTTTATAACAGAAATGAAGCAAAAAAAAAATTGAAGTCGAAAAAAAAAAATTAACCCGTGCCGCAACGAGATTGAAATTGTGCTATATTCAGCGGCTGTCTGTTGATTTTTCTATTTATCAGCGCATCAGGCTGACTGTCTTCTTTTCTAATATACTCTCAAGCCAAGTCCTGGAATCCGTCCTTTCGAGCATTACTTCAGAGACGTCGGGGAGGCTGTCAGGGCTGTCTTAGCCCTTTTCCCTTTTGGCCGAAAAACCGGCCTAGGTCGAAATCTAGCGACCTGCTACGTGCGTTCGAACCCGGGACCTCCGGATTCCGAAACCAACGCGCCATCCACATCAGGCTGATTGTCTGTCTACCAGCCTAACTGGCTAGAATCCTTAGAATCCGAGGGTTTCCCCAAAAGAGGAGGGAGGCTAGATTTTTAAGACATTGAAAGGTTTGAATGTAACTCCCTGCAGTAGCTAGCATTCGATGGGTTGAATACAAAAATCAGTCCTATAATCAAGTCCAGTAAAGTTGAATTTCTATAAATGAGTTAGTATGCATCTCGAAAAATGACTAGTTAGTGTCAACCCCTGTTGAAGTAGCTCGGGGAGAGTGCGGATATAAAAACTACTTTCAGTATCTTTCGAAATCATACTCAGTGACCTTAAAAACCACAAAATCAACTCGTGTCTCAAATTTCATTTTTTCATTCCTTACGTTCCCTGATCCACTGACCCAAATCGCTAAACTAAGCTATAAATAACTTTAAATCACCTGTTGAAGGCTACCCATTTTTAGGGAGTGGTGGAGCGTTGAAAATGTTAAACTCCTGAAAAGAGAGAAAGTAACTGTGTGGTCCCTTAGGCAAATTGACTTAACATACAGTAACTTTATTTACTGGGATGTTTTTTTTTTTTTTTTTTTTTGGTTTTTTTTTGGTACAGACAGGGATTGGGTCACGGGACATCCAAATGTTCGAAAAGAAAAGCTGATACAATTAGTAGAGGATAGAGAGTTTTTTAATGATTGAATCAAAAACGCATTTCGGTCTATATCCGACACTTACTGCTCACTGAAGAGAGGGTTGATGAAGTTCCCAATCTACTAAACACACAACTCTCCCTCCACGGTCTCCCTTTCTTTCTTCCTATCCCTATACTACCTTTCTAATGCATCTTAAATATTTGGAATTATTTTTAAAAAAAGAGCGATCCAGCACTCAACTATTACCTGTAGATAGGAGATGAGAGAAGCAAAATCTTTAATGGTAAAAGATGACGCCATGTTGTATTCAAATTTTCTTGAAATTTGATATCGTATTTCTGATTGAAGCAAAATTGAGTTGGTTGGTTTGATGCTCGTAATCTCCCCCCCCCCTCCCTTCAAAAAGTATCAGTCATTTAGCTAACCTTTATGCACATCGTAAATGAATGACTCAAAATTTAAAAATCGGTAACTTCAAGACTGGACATGACATAAAATTTCGAATAAATTGGAATCGGTGTTGAGGGTGTTAGATTAAGGTGAGTCATTGACCACGTCTTTTGAAAGTGGTGAGTTGGGATTTTGGGATATTTTGAGCAATTATTTGGAGTAGAGGATCATTCCGCGGTTCGAAGGGCTGAGTTTTGGATTGTGTCGAGCATTTTGAGGGTTTTGGGCGGGGCTTGTCCGTAAACTTGAGCTCTGTAGTCCATCTGTGCTCGGATAAGCGTTCGGTAATGTTCGATAAGTGTTTGCCCTTTCGAAATTGTTTACGGCCGGCCAAGACTGCTTAGAACTCGTATGCAACTCTGTATGACTCTTCTAGAGTCAGGAGGTACCCCTCCGTTCGGAAAATTTCATCTCTCAATTAGGAAATGTTGGCACTTAGTCGGAAATATGAAGTTATTTACCAGAAGTTCGGGTGAAATCAGGTTATTCTGGAGCTTGTTCAGGAAGATAAATAAGTTTAAGTGTTTTTTACTTATTTATTTATTCATATTTTACTTTTGTTAGCTGTAATTTGTACGGTTGTAATCTGGAGCTTTCCTGTTTTCACCCTTCCCTCATCATGAACTTGTTCTTCGCGCCCACCCTGATTCCAAACTTGATTGAAGTACGTTTGTACGTTACTGAGATTTTTGAAAACTTCATACTTTTGTAGAACTCTTTAAGATTCATCTGAGGCGGTACGATTCTTCCTTACATGATTAGGAATTTTTAAGACTTGATCACAATTTCATAGAGGACTCCCTCAGATTCTTCAAGACTTTTCGAAACTAATTTAAGACAGTTAAACTTTAGTTCAAGACTATAAGACTCTTTCAGATTTGTCTAAATCCTCTTCAAAACTCATTATTCATCAATATTGCTCGGAAGTTCTTGAAACTCTTCAAAATTCTTAACGATGAGCTTTAAACTGCAAGGCTTTCCCTTCGGTCAACAATTCTTGCGGCGTTTTACGCTTACTTTTTTTTCTGGAAAAGGCACTTACATTACTCTCCCAGTTTATCCGTACGTGGGATGACAGAACGATAAAAGAGATTTTAAGTGAAAATTGCGGCTTTCTCAGTGGAAGGTTATTCAGTGGCGTCCGAACTGGTGGAACTATTCAGATGTACAGTACACCCTCCCTCTCACAAAGTGTCGGACAAAGGAGTATCATTTGCCTTATCCCTCCCCCCAACAAAGAGGAAGGAAAAAAAATGAAAACTTATTCAGAAAGTGTATGAACAGGCAAGATGTTACAGGTGATATTTACGAGATTTTTATATTGTTAACTTTGTTTTCACAAACAAGAACTTCTTTTTACCTATCTTTCTTTTACTTACTTATTTATTAATTGATTTTTGTATTTTTTGACACGGATGCGTCTAATGGCTCGGCACGAGGAAGAAAAAAATTCTGCAGAAAACGCTCTGCAAAAAACGATCAGCAGAGAAACATTACCACTGTGATCTATGTAGTTACGTATTCCTCTTTATACGGTCATTCATTCCATCATGGTTTTTTTTTATTTATTAAAGATTTTTAATATCCTAGAAGGATTATAATCTTAAATTTATGTTCGACTGGCCGATATGGAGAATGCCGAGCAACTCCGAGACTAGATGACTAGATAAGGCACTGGGCGGAAGGTTATTCAGTGGCGTTCTAACTGGTGGAACTGTACAATGTACAGTACACCCTCCCCCTCAGAAAGTGTCGGACAAAGGAGTATCATTTGCCTTATTTCCCCCCCCCCCCACAAAGAGGAAGAAAACCAAATGAAAACTTATTCAGAAAATGTGTATGAACAGGAGGGATGTTACAGGTGATATTTACGAGATTTTCTTATTGTTAACTTTGTTTTCACGAACGAGAACTTCTTTTTACTTCTCTTTCTTTTACTTACTTATTAATTATTTAATTTTTTGACACGGATGCGTCTAATGGCTCGGCACGAGGAAGAAGAAAATTCCGCAGAAAACGCTCTGCAAAAAATGATCCGCCGAAAAACATTACCGTTGTGATGTATGTAGTTACGTATTCCTCTTTGTGCGGTCATTCGTTCCATCATGTTTCGACTGGCCGATATGGAGAATGCCGAGCAACTCCAAGACTAGACTAGAGAAGGCACTGGAATGTGGCTATGCGCGTCAACGACATATCCATGTAACAATGTCCTTCCATGCAGCAGTGGACTTTTTTTTTGCTTGTTGACTTCGATTTTTTATTTTATTTCGTCTCAGTGCCACTGATATTATTTGTTGGTCCGCCCTCTTATATTCGAACTTATGGATTCTTTGAGAGTGGGAAAATGCCGATCTTACAGTAAGATAATAGATAAATCTGTTTTGAACATATGAATCAAGTTCAATCGTTGATCAAAAACTAATGAATTCCGACTATCGATTGCTGATTCTGGCTTCGATTCCCCGAACTGTGTGTCATTTACAATTACAATTAGTATGTATCTTCGCTTGGGTATAGAGTGAGCGCTAGCACAGTTGTTATGAAATAAGAATTACGACTTTCATAGTATTTCACATTGATATAGACGGTTGGATGGTGAAGCGTTGATGTGTGTCCCTGACTGCCAAGATTCCCGAATGACGGTCTTAATATTCGGAAAGCTAAAAGCTGTATACTTCGGTATAGCTGACGCGAAAGAAAATTTGAATAATGCTGTGACGTTCTCTCGCTTCAGTTTCGCAAACTTCGATTGAAAAAAGTACACGAATCTTAAGTCTCCAATTCAAAATCAACTGCAGCTCAATGCTCGGCGAAGTTACTCGTGTGAGATGTGAGAAGAAAGTTTACCGTTTGACTTTAATTACCAATTAATATACGCCCGCCAAAGCATTAATTGGAAGCTCATACAGCTGAAGCAATCAAACTTCAACGTATAATGCGCTGACGGCTAAATAGGATACGTGCAATTTGTAAAACGCTAAGTGTGTATACGATGTACGGGGGTATCGTTGGTAAACTGTATCTACTGAATAAGTGATGAGGGCAGTTACTCGATCTAGTTGAATGTTAATTCCAGTTCTAACCTTGCAAGTGATTTCAGTATCTCCGGAACGAGTTGCGGCGGACTCGTCGTACGAGTGGTGCGGAAAAATGTCTAGAGATACGAATGTAAATGCGCCAGCGAACGGCGATCTGTGAGCAAACGTGTCCGAAAAATGTGAGAACGACTGGACGAGGGTGGAAGTGTATAATTAAAATCGTGTCCCGCGAGGAAAAGCTCATTTCCTCAGTTCTGTGGTAAAATATCCGGATGCCGGGCTACAGCGACGATAAATCAGGCCGTTGTGCGACCGAACGAGGCCGCCGACGAGGAATAATTACTAGAGAAGTTGGGCAGGCAGCGAGCAACAGGATGGCAAATGGCTATCCGACTCGATGTGGCATGTTCCCCATGTTTGCCTCTTTCAAAGACGTGTACGGGACACATTCTTTTCTTGTCAAATTCTTCTCTTAAACTGCCAGCCGATCTCGATAAATCTGATCAAAAACTGCCGAATGTGAAACGATAATTTAGAGATCATGACTCAATATGCTACCTGAATTTAACCCTTATATCAGTGAGATAAGCCCCAAGAGGGGTCTGAAATGAATTGTACCGAAAAGGCACACGCGTACTTAAGGTACAAATTTTGAATAAGTGTGTGTCAAAGTGAGACACTTGGCATTTAATTATGAATGGGGCTAATATAGCCATTCTGTATGTAGGGTGTGCCAATTCACAATTTCTTTCTTCTGTAGTCCAAAGCGCTTTCGGCTGTTATGCCATACTCAGTGGAGTACCCTAACACTTTTCTCTTTGTCGTTCTGTATTTATAGTGAGTTGTAGTACCGTATGGTATACCTATTTGGTGTGTTCCTGTTGGTTGTCTGTAGTTATGTAGTTTGTCCAATCAGCGAGTCTAACGTTATTGATTAGAATAGGTTCTCGTTTTGGAAGTTAGTTGTTGTGTTTATTAAGTTGTTTTGTTTTGATTTTGCCTTTATTATCTCAAGTTGTTCTTTTAATTTTATTTTCCTTGTGTTGTTTTCTATGTGTAGGATTTCTGTCAACTTGTGGTTGTTGTGTCCTTGGTCGTTGCAGTGTTTTCCAAAAATTGATTTGTCACCCTTTAGCTTCTGTGATTCTTCATGAGCGAGAGAGAGAGAGAGAGAGAGAGAGAGAAAATTGCCCTCTTGCTGCAGAATGTAAACTCACCGTGTACTATATTATCTTATTATCTCCTAATTAGCGTTTTGTACTTTTTGTTTTAGGTAAGTGGATTGCGATTTTCTCGAGCTGTGTCTTCTGGGAGTATGTTCGTGTACTTTTTCGTGTGCCTCCCGTCTTAGCGCCCGAGAAACGTAAGTTCTTAACTTATTTATTTTTGTTGAATCGCCGTATATATATACTCGAAGAACACGCTTAATAAAATTGAAACTTTTATAAGTGGAAGCTGGATTTCATCTACTGGAAGCTGTGCAGCAGTTTAATGCGTATAATGCCAATTAGGGGGACCGAAGCAATCTCGCGAGTAACGCGTTTCCGGCATCCGATACTCATCTTATCTAATCTACACGTAGTCTGAGTGTCGGTACTCTATTACAAAAAAAAACAAAAAAAAAAAACATTAATATTATTATTACGGCGTATACTGAGAGCTGGGAACAGCGTGTTTTATAGAAGTTGATCGTTGATGCAGGGCTGGTAATTTGCTTACGAACGAGAGCACGAAAAATCTTTTAGAATGAGTAATTAAGCATACGTAATAAGCCATCCCTCCCGAAGTTCGGTATGAAAATTTTAAGAAACTCCGTCGAGCGGAAAAGACACAAAAAAGGTTACGAGCAATTTAACCGTTTCAAGTTGATCAGTTAAAGGATTGATGAGATTTTAAAGTTATTTGAAAGAAGCTTTTCTCGCATTCCGATCGCTAATTTTGAATATTTCAGCGCGCTGTCTGAAAATCGTGCCGTTCGTCATTGAAATTAAAAACTTTATACGCGACCTCGAATAAATTAGTTTTGCTGTTGTTTTTATTTGCGATCAGCATAAAATAAATTAATAATCGCGATACTGTTTCTTTTTGGCGGGTCTTTTGAAAAACTTTACGCTGTGTGCCTTTGTCCCTCTGCAGTATTGAGGGAAAAGGGAAAATAATAGCTCCGGAGAATATCTCGAATTTGCTGCTTTTTCATGGGGCATACGCTCTGAATCATCATTCAAGAGTAAGATGTAAAAGAAAGTATAGACGGTTTCTAAAAAAAGCCTGTTTCTCTTATCCTCTTTATCAAGTCGTTGAGGTTGACTAATCGAATTCCTTTTCGTAAAGCGAATAGACTAATCGCGTCTGCCTCACGTCCCTTAGGCATTTTTGCGATTATTGGACAGTAAGTTCAAATTTTAATTTGTGGTTGAGAATTTTCTCATCTGGAATGCGGGCGATCCTGTTTTCAAAATAACATCAGTTCACTGAGCTGATTTCATTAGTTCCGTAATATTTTTGAGCACTGAGTTTGACACCAGTGGTTGTGGTTCGAACCTAGCAAAGAAAGCTGGCTGGATTCTCAAAATTTCACATCCTAACTTATTCAGTGCTACGCAGTAGGATGGAACGAAAAAACACTGTTTGGAAGGATTGTCGGCGACAAAATGTGTTACAGTCAGTGGTTGTCCATTTTACGTCTTGAAGAGACTTTCAACATTTCAAGTTATGTGATTTCAATCTTCACTCCTATTTTATGATGTAAAGTCGTGTAACTTCTTCTGAGCTCGGAAATAGCTGTAACACAACTCGAATAAAACCTGTTGCTGCATGCCGTGGGAACTGCACTAGTGGTAGTACAGATGAGAGCAAAATGAATAAAATCGACACTCCTACAGGTTCTATAGGGTCTCCTAATGTGATAAGAAACTTCATGAAGGCTGACTTTTATGCAATGTATCAAGGCATTAAGAGTATAGAAAGGAAACCACTGTATGTGATAAATAATAGCGATAGAGCTGCCGATTTCTTTCAAAAGAAAATTTTAATAATTTTATTATTACTAAAAAAATAATAATTAAATCAAAAATTCTTATAATTAAAATTTATTAATAAAATTAAATAAAAATTACTTATATTATTTAAATTAAAATAAAGCAATATTAAATTAATTATAACATACAATATTTCTATTATTAATAAATAAGTAAAATAACTTTTTGATTATAAATTTAAAAACAATATATAATTAACAAAATTATACCTAATTAATTTAAACTAAATTGATCCTCTGTGGATATGTGGAGGTCAGCTTGGTTTTGCATGGATATGTCTAATGGCTTGACACGCAAAAGAGATACATTCTGCAGAAAATGTTACTATTGTGATGTAGTTGCGTATTCCTCTTCATGCGGTCATTCGTTCCATCATGTGTCAACTGGCCAATATGGAGAATGCTAAGCGGAGCCGAGAATGAACGACTACAGAAGGCACAGAAAAACGTTACTATCGTGATGTAGTTGCGTATTCCTCTTCATGCGGTCATTTGTTCCATCACATGTCATCCGGCCGATATGGAGAATGCTAAGCGGAGCCAAGAATGAACGACTACAGAAAGCGCAGAAAAACGTTACTATTGGGATGTAGTTGCGTATTCCTCTTCATGCGGTCATTCGTTCTATCACGTGTCAACCGTCCAATATGGAGAATGCTAAGCAGAACCAAGAAGGAACGATTACAGAAGGCGATGAAATGTTGGTATTCGCGTCAGCGTGGTCAACTCGCCTCGACGACATATCCATGTAGCAATGTCCTTCTATGCTGCGGTCGAACTTTTTTTTTTGTTTTTATCGTTTGTTTTTATGTCTCTTGTCTGCCTTTCTTTGACCTATCGAAAGTTCTCTAGATGATGTTGATGCCCAGCCCTCTTTCACGGTCCCCCGTACAGTAGTTCTACAGCCATTCTCGCTCTTCATTCTTGCTATTGGTAGTCGGGGCAACTTTTAACTTCTGTTGTTCTCGTTTATTCGTATTCCTTGCCGCTGGTGCTTTTCGGGTGACTTGTCGTAGGTCTTGGCTAGACCCAGTCGATCTCCAGTAGCTGGGTTGTAGTAACCTTGCGAAAGTTGCGGTTTCAGTACCAGTGCTACAATCGCTTTTCCTAGGACCTGAGAGCGTTGTGAATGCTTTTCGCTGTGTAATACTCCATTCAGGAAGTTAGTAGCAACGCGTAGGAAAGAAGATGAAGGTGAACCGTAAGAATAGTGGCCAGTTGTGAAAACGATTGACGAATGGCGTGTATTCCTCGGATCTGAAAGTATAGAAACTAAGCTGGGTTTGAGTGGTATATTTGAGGAGACCCGTGTAACCGGAGCGTGTAGTGTGGCAATATACTAGGGGAATTAGAAATTTGAATCCAGCAGTATCGCCGACTTATCTCGACACCGATTGAGTTGAGCGCGGTTAAGCTACACGGTAACGACATATACCTCTCCGGTCGGCTCGCTGCAGAGTCGATACGCGATGAATAGCGTCGCTGAAAACGTAAGCGAATTCGAGGGAACGATATCGGATGTCGAATAGGTACTTGGAATTAAAGTAAACGTAATACGCGTTCCGAATATTAGATATAAATTGAAAATCGAGAAGACGAGGACGCCTCCTGTATAAGGAGGATGCCATTCCGCGCCAGGCGAAACAATAATGGAATTTCCAGATAGGAAAAGCGGAATCGAAAATCTTTTTACGCCCGTCAAAATAGATAAGGTTGCCGTGCGAAAACTGCAGCGATAACGCGCGATCGAATGTCTTGCTCTGTCTCGCTCTTTCTTCCTCTCACTCGCCCTTACTCCGAAATACTTATTCCGCGAGAAAGCGTTTAGTAATTTCGCCTAAATTCGTTCCGACCGGTGTTTGTATAGAGCTGACAAAATTTCGAATGCTTCATTGTTCTTTCATTGCAGCCGCGCGCTATTTACGCCGGAGCTTCTTTCTGGCAGACAGCTTTATACACTCGATACGTCTTCCTTCGGTCGGAGGTGAAGCGATGTGATTTATTATCCAGCCTGCACCTTCGGATTAGGCTGCTTACATTATATCGCCGTCGGTACATTCCTCCAAATTCTGGTAGTTGGCTGAATCGCGATAATGGCGAGGTCCGATGGCCGGATAGGCGTTTTTCAATAAACGCCGGCCCTAATCGTTGCCTGCGATCGCGGAAGTCGGTGAAACCGGCAGGGCGGTCTAAACTGTCTTGGCCGTGACTTTTTAGCGACAAAATGCAATCACCTTGATTTTTGAGGTCAAGAGTTCAAATTCCCGTGGTCGTATTTAGATTGAGCTGGGACTCCGGTCAAGAAATCTGAAGAGTTCGACCGCTGCACGGAAGGACATTGTTACATGGATGTGTGTCGTTCAAGGCGACCGCGTTGACGCGCATAACCGCATTCGAATGACCTCCCTTGTTCGTCCATTCTCGGCGTCGCTCAGCATTCTCCATGTCGGCCAGTCGAAGCGTGATGGAACGAATGGCCGTGTAAAGAGGAATCAATTAATAGCGTTTATTGCGGACATTTATAATGAACTGATACTGAACCAAAAAAAAACTAAATCAGTACAATTTGCACTAAAAAATAAGAAAAATAACGAGGAAGTAGATATTAACGTACATACAAATCAGTGTAATAGAAATGATAAATGTTTTCAATTAAACAATAATTGCCAGCAAATAAATACCGTCGACTCTATGAAATATTTAGGGATAATAATAGATAAAAATCTAAATTGGAAACAGCAAGGCAAATATTTAGCAAAAAAACTATTAAAGTCTATTTTTATTGCAATTCAATTCAGGAACATAATCTCTCAAGAAGTAAAGCGCATTCTTTACACAGCGATAGTGCAATCAAAAATACAGTACGGAATATCAAGCTGGGGGGCAGCCTATAAAACTAATTTAAAACCAGTTACAGTTAACCAAAAAAAATTCTTGAAAATACTTTACAAAAAACCAAAAAGATTTAGCTCAGTACAACTTTTTGAGGAAACAAAGGCGCTAACTTTGGAAAAACTACATGAAATAAGTGCAATAAAATACGTGAAAAAACATAATTTACTAACGAAATACAGCAAAACTAACACTAGACTGACGAGGAACACACAATTTACAGTAACATTACCAAAAATAAAAACTAACATCGGTAAAACAAACAGCATTTACACTGGACTCAAAAACTTTAACAAACTTGATCAGCAGAATAGGGAAAAAATAATACAAACTAACAACAGAACTTACAAAACTTTGATACGAAATGCAGTTACTAATACAACTACTAATTACAAAAACAAAAAACAGCGCAGCATACAGTCCGACTAATAACAACCGCAATATGTGTAACAATTGTAAAGAGTAAGTAGTGCACTAACTAAAGGAATTGTAGGAAGAAAAAAAGAAGGAAAAATAATGTAATTTAGTGCCGTTGCTAAACACGAGCCTAGCTCAGTTGGCAACGAAATACACCATTTCAATAAGTATAATGAAATTTGAGAACGCCATCTGATAACAAAATGCATTACTTCTTGAATCTGCCGAAGCCCGATTTTTGGGCGTACGCCTTCTTCAGCCTTGCCCATTCAGTTCGGTTAGCAGTGACTCGTTGGAACATTTTATCCTGAATGAAATTACAAATGTCCATCCACCTGGCCTTCTTTTGACCGGGTTTTCTCGCACCTCTGATTTGCCAGAGTGTAACTTTTTCCAGTCTTAACGAAGTGTACAAGATTTTTGTTACTTTTGAATTTTTATCTAATTTTTTTTACCCTGATTTTATGCTCTAATTTGAGACCTAGCGTAGCTCTCTCCATGGAGTTCTATGCAGACTGAAGTTTTTTCTCGATATTTTTAGTGATTGCCCAAATTTGACTCCCGTACGTTGAAGCCGGGACAGCCCATCTGCTAAAGAGTTGACTCTTGTAGGCAATTGGAAAACTACCTCTCAGGATTTTGCTCCCGGTTCGTGCGGTTCTTCTATTAACCTCTTTCTCAGTTTGATTTTAGACGGTTATCATCTGACCCAGATAAATTATGTTGTTTACTGTGGATTCGGGAAACAAATTTTCGGGAAAATGATATTGTGGCGAATAATCCCGAACATTCGAGATAAGCGAAGAAAGATCGACACGTTTCGAGGAGCAGAATAGAAGTTTGATAACGAAAGCGATAAGGAGTTTCGCTGATAACGCCGGGGTATATAAACAGGGTGGCCGTTCTCTCGGAAACCTGGAAAATCGGGGAAAGTCAGGGAATTTTATCTTTCTGGAAAAGTCAAGGAAAAGTCAGGGAATTTTGGAATTTTCAGCATTTTTCACCTAAAAGTCAGGGAATTTTGTAAAAAAAAAAATCGACTGCGAAACTCTGTAGTATTTCAAACAGATCTTACCCTATTTCTTATTTAATAAATTTTTTCCTTCGCTTCGCTCAGACAATTTTCTTATATTTTTTCTTTCACAAGAGAAGGATGTGGGTAATACAACCCCCCCTCTCCTATCGCAGTAATACAGGGTGTGTTGGTGTGATGAAATCGTTTTCGTGGTATTCGTTTCGCGTCTACATCTTTCTATTAAAGCGGCTATACAGTGGCGGATCGATTGGGGGTGGGTGTTTTGAAGAAAAAACCACTTGAGTTCCTTGTTTTTCTCCTGGTTTTTGAGTATCTGCAGCACTACAATGTTCATTTTGAAACGATTTAATCACATTGTGAAACTTGTCTTCAGAAACTATTTAAAATGACATCCATCTTGGTTTTTTAGGGGGCGGAGGTGGAGAAAGTTTTATTTTTAAAACACCCCCTTGGAAAATTTCTAGATCCGCCACTGCGGCTCTACACTTAACGTATTTCGTATGTGACTTTACGAAAAAATACCTGTTATTCAAATGAAAAATATCAAGACATTCCAGCAGTTGACCTTCCATCAGTGTAGGTCAGGATACCTACGCTGCCAAAGGTTTGAATAGTGCTCCTACATTTTGTAGTTCCCATGTTCATATTGGCATCAGTGAATATTATTATGATCGCAATTATTATTAGCATCGAATGAATTTCGATGCAGTTTCCCTTTTGTTTTCCCATGAAACAAATTTGTGATTTCTGCACCAAATACTTTGATTTTATCTGAAAAAACAAATTTTTTTGTTCTCAGTTTTTAACCACTGGTCTAGATGAACTTCGTCTTTGAACCACTGAGCAAACTGAGCGTCAAAGAAAATGACTTACCATTTCTTTTTGGCGATAATTTATTGGATTTCAATTTGAGTCATCCTGTTAATAAAGTCTGCAGTTCCTAGTATATCCAAAATTTGAAGTCTGCGTAACTGTTTTTAGAAAGAAATTTAAAGGCTACCCCTCCCCCTCAACCGTCCCATACGAAAAGTCAAAAAATTTTCGGAAAAACTGGAGAAGTGTTGCCTACTTTTTTTGTAAATAAGTGTCTTTAAATCACTTTTATGGGTCATAATCTATTCGCATTTAGAATTCTGGTACTAGGCGTCCAAGTCTGTAACTCAATTTTGAACTATATAATGGGCAAATAGGTTCAGGAAAATCCTTAACGTTCCAACCAGTGGCTCGTTGTTTCATGATATGTAGTATAATTATGAAAATAATATTATTATAATACCATGTATAACACCCTCGACTCGCAACAACCACTAAAACAAGCGGGAGTGTATAAAGGAGTTTTCAACCGCCGACCACATATTTGTGCTAAACGAAATTGTTAAATTGTTTAAAAAAGTAGAGAATATAATATAAACATTGTTTATAGATTTTCATACAGCATTTAATTCGATCCACCATAAGAATGCCTGAGAAAAGCCCTAAAGAACCAAAGGGTAGAATTTAAATACATTAGAGTCTAAAAAGCTTACACAAAAACTCTAAAATTCTTATAAGTATGGATAAATTGGGAGAACTGTTCAGCTTCTGAACAAGGGTACTTAACTCGGTCCTAGAGGACATTTTTTGTAAACTGTCTTGCGAAAAGAAGGGGGTCGGAATAGGTGATCGGTGGCTGAACAATCTTCGTCTTTCATATGCTCATTAGTAACAACCTCGAACATTTAAAAATAATGGCTAAAGATCTGTGCGGGTAAAGTACATGTAAGATAGTTGGCCTCTCAACACTATCAAAACAGAAATAATGAAAAATGGCGAAGAAAAGGACTTTCTAATTACTGATTGTGATAAAATTGAACTTGTATCAGAATATAAATACCTGGGGTCAAATGATGGCATTGAAGCGGAGGATAAGCAAAGAGCTCAGTGCGAGAATAGCTAACGGGTGGAAGAATTTCTGGTACCTCAAAATCATTTTTTAAGAGCAAAATGAACTTGCCTGCGAAAATCAAAATATTGAAGCAATGTGTAGTTCCCTCGTTAAATTAAGGTGCCCTGTCAAGCTCGCGAGCCGAAGAAATTAGAACAACACCCAACAGAATGCTACACAGCATTTTAAATCTACAAATTAAGAATGAAAATTTCAAAAATTGAAGAGAAGACTCGGGCAAGAGACGTAGGATAGTGAAGCGTCTCAAAATGAAGTACGCAGGTCATTTAGCCAGAGAAAATAATAAGTAGAATAAATCGGTTGAAGAATGGGCGCTTTTGGAATTCAAGAGGAAAAAAAATAAGCCACCCACCCGCTGGAGGGATGAACTATTCAAAAATTTCGGAATATATTAGCCAAGAATGGTCCTGGATAGATCCAGATGGAAGTATACGATAGAAGCTTATGCTCGGAGATGGGCACACTAGCTAGAAGTACGACGACTACCTGCAGAGTCTAGTGCTGGTTGTAAATAAAAAAGAAAAAAATTACCAAATTTTTAAGTAATATTAATATCGTGGTACTAATATTAGTTGATTCTCGATATTGCCCATTTCTACTTTCAGATGATTATTTTCTCATTAAATGAAACAACTTACGGGACCGAAATATCGATCGGGGGGAGAATTCAAACATAAAGGTTACGGATATGCAGGAACCGACTTGATATGTGTGAAACCGTAATAGATGTTTGGAAAAAAATTTATTCGGGTCCCCGCTGGGTGCAAAAAGATAAAATACGATTCTGGTAGGAGCTCCTGTAAGAAAGGTCAGACGATTTTCCGGGAGCCCCTTATCAGAAGATTTTGGCAGGAGCCCCGAACGTTCAGAAATACATATATGATAGAACGCAAACAACGATTCACTTCAGGTTTCAAGGCATAAAACCAAACCACTTCTAGAACCGTCTTCCACAGAATCAATTCAGGGATGTACTGAAGAGTTTTTCCTATGAGGGAGAGGGGCAAAAATTGTGAAAGTCCCAACTGTTTCAATTCAAAATTCCCAAGTATCAAAGTGAAACTCTGCTTATTGAAACCCTATGAAGCCTCATTAAAAGGTATATTTTGACCCCTCTCCAAAACCTGTGAAGTCTGAAGAGTGAGGGGAGGGGAGAAGGGGACTTGAAAAACGCGAGTGTAACATTTTATGTACTTTCGTGCTCTAATAAAAAGATTTGATATCAAGAAAATGCTGCCGCATTCGATTTTAAGTCTGACTCGGTTTCAAGAATTTCCTTTTTTCGGTTTTTGGGGGAAATTTCCGCATTTCCCTCTCTCTCCCCGTGGGTCCGCGCCTGAAGCCCTGTCACCCTACTACCTCTTAAAATACGGATAGATACGTAGTGTAACATTTTATATGCTTTTGTACCCTACTCTAAGTGTCAACCACTGAATTCGTGTCGGGGGAGCGTTACGGGTTTCGCTCAATTATATCCGAAGCATAAAGCATATAAAATGCTAGAAATAAATTTCCATGGAAATGTGTCAACTACTGAATTCGTGTTGGGGGAGCGTGTCCGGAGGAGCATTACGGGGGGAGCGTTACGGGTTTCGCCCAAGTGTACCCAGTAATGAAAGCGTATAAAATGCTAAAACCCCGACGTCTCTGAGGTGATGCTTGGAGGGGCGCTGGCTACCTGTCGGGGGGAGGGGACGTGTCGAGAGAAGCGTTACGATTTTCGCTCCAGTATACCCCTAGCTGGAAGAAATAAATTTTCACAAACAGGTTAAGTCACATTTCTGAAATTTTACAGGAGAGTAAAAAAAACTTTTTACGGCAAAGTGGTAACACTGATGCTCGGTATGACTAGGTCCAAATATGGTATTTTTGATGAGAAAAATGTTGCCGATCTCGATCTTCGTGTATCTGTTAGCGCTAGCGAGATATTGCAAAAAGAAAAATGGACTTAACCTGTTTTCACGCGCGAAGTTCTAAAAAATCCTGTCTATGGAAAATGTTTGGGAAAAATTTCAGAATTATTTCTGTTTAGGGGAAAACTCACTTTTTACGTCATAAAATGTACGATAATTGCATGCTTTATTACAAATCTTACAGAATAATCAAAATTTTAATTTTATTCAAAGCTTTCTTTCAAATCTTACGAAATACCTAATCAATTCATTAGTCAAAGGTACCTACAATCAGGCACGCAAGCGAAATATTACAAAAACTACAGATATTCACGACCATTGATATGTGGTTTGATAAAAACAACTGTGGACTTAACCTAGTCTTGCATGAAAAAAATGGACTTGACCTGTTTTTCCGCGATGAAAATTTCAAGTATATTTTTTTGGCACAATGGTTCGACGAATCGAGCCGGTATTTTTCCTATGTGTTGGTCTTGGTATGACAGTGTTGCCCGTGCACAGAACTGATTTTTGCAAAATCGGTGACTTAACCTGTTTTTGCATGCGCCGATTCTGTATAGACACGATTTTCGCTCAAGTATACCCAGTAGTATGACGTCATAGTAACAAGAGCATTAGGGGAGAGGAGGGCGTTACGGTTTTCTCTCAAGTATACCCAGTAGTATGACGCCGTAGTAACAGGTTGTTACAAGGGAACGTTACGGTTCTCGCTCAAGTCTACTCGGTGGTATGACGTCATAGTACCAGGAGCTTTACGAGGGTCGTTAAGGGGAGAATGTTTAGTAACATCATATAAACTGTTAAGAAATTTTAACAACACTGCTGCAGACTGTAGTCGCGCAGGGCGCAGCAAGTGTCAACCACTAAATTCGTGTCGGCGGGAGCGTTACACATTTCGCTCAAGTATACCCATGGCTGGAAGAAAAGTCTGTATTTATTTATTTAAATTATAGACAGGTGATTTTTGTGTGCGTAATTAATTCAAAAATTTAATTTGCTCAGTTAATTACTACATACAAAGTACAGTATCGCAGTCTTGTCTTCAGTTTGTTCACGTGCACAAACAGTGTACCTAGGTAGTGGCCAGCAAAAACGTAACGCCGGTTAACAATGGACGGTAACAGCTGTACTATGTCGTGAATATTTAAATACGTTCTTAAGTCGCTATTTTGTAATTCGTTTCGTGGCCGAGTGGTTAGAATTCAGTCAAATGTTTCAATGAACGCGGGTTCGATTCCCTGATACGAAATTACTGGCCTGCAATTTTTTCATGTAGAAACGCTTTACATTGAGGGACATTTACTTCACATGCAGGTTTTTTTAGTACTTGATGCATGAATGATAGGCATTTCTTGTCGTCTCTAAAACACCAATGTAAACATTGTCTTTCTAGTGTCCATTTTGGAGTTTGAGTGAACTTGGTAATATTCCTTTTGTAGGGTGTGCCAATTCACTTCTCTTGTATTCAGCGCTTCTTATACATCATCATGATAAAAAGCCGAAAGCGCTTGGATACGAGAAGGAATGAATTCACTCAGGAAATCTTTTAGTAGTAAAAGTAATAAAAATTTTTTGGAATGTTTAGTTATTTCAATTGCTAAATTAGAACTGAGAAATTTACTTTGTCGAACAGCCGCGTTCGGCCATGTACTGTACGCTCGTAAGTTCACGAAGAATTCTGATACAGAACTTAACATTCTTTTGCATGAAAAAATGGACTTTGACCTTTTCACTTTTTTTTTTTTTTTTTTTTTTTTTTTTTTTTTTTTTTTTTTTTTTTTTGTATAGACACGATTTTTCGCTCAAGTATACCCAGTAGTATGACGTCATAGTAACAAGAGCATTAGGGGAGAGGAGGGCGTTACGGTTTTCTCTCAAGTATACCCAGTAGTATGACGCCGTAGTAACAGGTTGTTACAAGGGAACGTTACGGTTCTCGCTCAAGTCTACTCGGTGGTATGACGTCATAGTACCAGGAGCTTTACGAGGGTCGTTAAGGGGAGAATGTTTAGTAACATCATATAAACTGTTAAGAAATTTTAACAACACTGCTGCAGACTGTAGTCGCGCAGGGCGCAGCAAGTGTCAACCACTAAATTCGTGTCGGCGGGAGCGTTACACATTTCGCTCAAGTATACCCATGGCTGGAAGAAAATGGTGTAATGACGACACACTTCGTCGTCCTCAAAATTCTCGATTTGCAAACGAACTGTCCGAATGCCTCCGCAGGTAGAACGCGCGGTCTAACCAACATTCACCCTCGCGAACGTGTATCGACTTCATCCCTCCCGTTCTCCGCTTCCTTCCGAAACCGATTCTAAAACGTCCGGAGATGCGATGCTCGCACGACCGGCTACCTATTGTCCTTTGGCCATTAGCCCCGGTATTCATACTGTCTTTTCGGTCCCTTTCTCCCGATATCGGCGAATTCGGTCTTCGAGCCGCAGCCACATTCTTAAGCGTTCCGCTTTCTATCCAATCCCCCAGATCCTGCGACCCGAAAAGACGCCGTGCCTCCCAATATAATCTCTGTTTCCACCCTCATTCGACACGCTCGTCCGAGATTCGGTTGGCGACTCTCTCGCTGAACCGTCAATTCGCGTCTCGCTTCGCAACGCTGGCTAAGTTCGTGCTTCTTCTCGCCGTTCCTGTGGATATCTCTTGCCACCTCGTCCAGCCTAAAAAGCTACCGTCTAGCATAGAAAATTCTCTTCCCCAGCTTAACTCTGTTACTCCATAACAACTTCTCGCTTCCTGTCATCCTACTAATCGCCCCCCGGTCGTCGCGCCGCTGGGTCTTCTTTCCGCCTAAAAACTTCTAATCAAAGCCTACACTTCGGCTTAACTCTATGCGTACCTGTTCGGTATCCAGTAGGTTGCAAAGAGCTAAGTCGATCCGGCTTTACTTGCTACTGCAGAAGTAGCAAGTACACCCGTTGGGCCTTCCTCCAATCCTTCGCCAAAACCTCCCGGCGTACACCCTACTTACCTCTATGCGTACCTGTTCGGTATCCAGTAGGTTGCAAAGAGCTAAGTAGATCCGGCTTTACTTGCTACTGCATAAGTAGCAAGTACACCCGTGGCACCTTCTTCGGAACCCTGCTCGACCTCCTTTTCCCCCAGATAAGCTGCTCCTCTTCACACCTCCTTTTTTCCCTTACTACGCACCCCTTAGTCTGAGCTGCGAACGAGGGAACTAGTTAGGCCGCGCGGTCCCGCGAACCTGTACCACCGCCGTAGGTGCCGCGTACCGCCGCGTCGCCGTACCGCCGCATTAAACTCTTACTCCGTGTCAATTTTTTATTCGCACCCTGAAAACGTTTTGCGTCATCTTAGGCACCGCCGCGCCGTAAAGTGTAAAATAACGTAATAATCGAAAACATTCTTGTATATACGTATTTACCCCCCTCTTATTTTTTCCTTGCATAGTGTGAACCTATCGTCCGAAATTCCCCACCGTTGTTTTTTTTTCTTTCTGATTGCTTTCGTGTAAATTTGAATTTATTAATACATTTAATCATCCCCGCAATTTGTGTATTTCTGTGCCGCGAATTGATCTAATTGTGCCGTTCCCGAACTCAAAACAACATGTCAACTCGCGACGAGGCACGAGCCTCGGCCAATTACGAGGCGTTCCGGTCCCTCCGGAACCGCCGGGTCCCGTTACCCACCGGCCGAATTGCCTCCTCCGCGGGCCAACCGGGCCGGAGAGCTCAGTTTTCACGACAATGGAAATGCCAACCACTGAACTTGAATTGTCATCATGAAGAGATAAAGAACTGTGAGCTGAACTGAGCTGAAAAGTAGAAAAGAACCCCGACATCTCTGAGGTAATGCTCGAAAGAGCGCTGGTTTCGTGTCGGGGGGAGCGGGTCGAGAGGGACGTTATAATTTTTGCTCAAGTATACCCCTGGCTGGAGGAAATGAATTTCCATGGAAATGTATACACACAATTTTCGCTGAAGTATACTCACTAGTGTGATGTCGTAGTAAGAGAAACGTTACGAGGAAAGTGTTACAGTTTTCGCTCAAGTATACCCTTTTATACTACTTGATCAAAAGTGGCAATGTTTTCGCTGGCATAGTCTGTATTTATTTATTTAAATTATAGACAGGTGATTTTTGTGTGCGTAATTAATTCAAAAATTTAATTTGCTCAGTTAATTACTACATACAAAGTACAGTATCGCAGTCTTGTCTTCAGTTTGTTCACGTGCACAAACAGCGTACCCAGGTAGTGGCCAGCCAAAACGTAACGCCGGTTAACAATGGACGGTAACAGCTGTACTATGTCGTGAATATTTAAATGCGTTCTTAAGTCGCTATTTTGTAATTCGTTTCGTGGCCGAGTGGTTAGAATTCAGTCAAATGTTTCAATGAACGCGGGTTCGATTCCCTGATACAAAATTACTGGCCTGCAATTTTTTCATGTAAAAACGCTTTACATTGAGGGACATATACTTCACATGCAGGTTTTTTTAGTACTCGATGCATGAATGATAGGCGTTTCTTGTCGTCTGTAAAACACCAATGTAAACATTGCCTTTCTAGTGTCCATTTTGGAGTTTGAGTGAACTTGGTAATATTTCTTTTGTAGGGTGTGCCAATTCACTTTTCCTTCTTCTGTATTCCAGAGCGCTTTCGGCTGTTATGTACTCCACTGATGATGGCATAACAGCCGAAAGCGCTCTGGAATACAGAAGAAGGAAAAGTGAATTGGCACACCCTACAAAAGGAAAATTGCCTTTCTAATTAAGTAGTATAAAAAAGTATATAAAATGCTAAAATATTTTTTGGATATACGTTAGGTTTAGGTTATTTGCTAATTGCGTAGCATTCCAGTTGCAGCACTGGCGATGAAATTTTACTTTTCGTCGAAAACAGACCCGCGTTTCGTGCCTATGTACTGTTACGCTCGTGAACTTCACGGAATCGAAGTTTCCTCGAAGTTACAAATCCTAAGCCCGACTTACGGCAACTAAAACAAACTAATGAATAATTCACCCTCTAAGTAGGCCTAAGTTCTTCGGAACTCTCTCGGCGAAAATTAGCGCGCTCTGCGTCGGACCGACACCCAGATTTGAGATCAAACGTTCCCGAATTCACCACGATGTCCATTCGTCTAAGCCGGGGCCAGCAGTGGCACCTTACGTCATCAAAGCAGCCGATAACTAATTCAAGTATGTCGTAAGGTTTCCTTTACACTTTTGGTATCGAAGAGCAGGCCTACCTTAGGCGGGTCAAACGAGCCGGCACACAGTTGTCGTATTTACATGATAAACGATAGGGTAATACGTTAACGGGTGTCCTTCCTACGGGGCTCAAGCCAAGAAGGGTAAGTTTTGTAAATACGTTATAAATTATTAGCAAGTGCGTCGCCGCTCGGGAGGGGGGGGGGGTGGTGGTAGCCCGGCGAACGCGTGGTACTTTTCCCGCGGTATTAAACGCCTCGTCAAAGGTGTTCGGTGTTCGCCTTCGACCTACGCACGTGTCTCGGAAAATAGCGCGAACGCATCGCGAGGCGACATATTCCTCGGTCCGGCGCGGGATAAAATTTCAATACACACGCGGACGGAGAAGAGCGGAGCTCCCCAACACGATACACCCGGGGGCCCGCAAATGGCGGAAGGAGCCGCGCGAAAAGGCTTTGCGGTTGCCGAGGAATATTCGCCGCCCTTTCCGAAGTGAAGGGACGCGAATAATGACATGATAAATTATTCCGCGGAATTTATATGGTTCGGTTGTATCTATCTGCTTTTTCGTTTCGAAACTTATCCGCCCCACTCCCCCGCCCCCTCGTCCGGAATAAAGTAGCTGGTTGAGAAACTGTCGCTCATTGCAAGATGTTGTAATTTGCTGGCATAGGATACTGTATACGCTTTTTGGCGCGCGCGGTATCGCATCGCATCGGATCGCGTCGCGTCGTCTTCTCTCTCACTTCTGACGCGGCGGCAGATTAATCTTTCTTTTACGCGCGCCGCACGCTGCGCGCATTCAATTGCCATCGCGCGCGCGTTTCACTTCATTATTGTAATTATTTTAAAAATGAATCCCGCCGCTATCTGCCTTCCGGTTTATTTGCGGATATAACGTCCGCGGAAGCCGCTCGCGGATCGCGAGCTCTCTCGAGTTCGTCGAGAGCGCGAGCTGTCTCGCGGGGGTGAGTCGCGGGCACGTTTTCGTGAAAATTTAAATAGGCGCCGCGGCTGGCACGCGGTCGGAGGGTGGCGAGCGCTTCTTCGGGCACAGCCTTTTGAAGTCGTACACGACGCATTCCATTTTCATATCCGAGTTCGCAGCGTGAATTGATGAATTCTCCGAGCGCCCGAAGTACCTGGAAAGCAGCAGTCTCTTGGGCGGCTGTCGGTTTTCTCCGGCAGCAGTTCGTATTGGATGATTCGACAGTGTCGGAGGGAATGCAGTGTCCCCGAGTCAGCTGAGCGCCGAATTGACTTGTGTCAGCCAGTCGGTAGTCTGTCGGCGCAGTCGGTATATTTTGGTAGGAAGCCCGGTACTCGGTATTAGATCATGGGTAATTCTTCCGGAATAGGGGATTCAGACGTTTGACGTTTCTTGATATTTTTCCAATAGATTTCTAGGATTTTTTTTTACTGTAATTGGTCTACAGGTACAAATAAACAAATATACTGAGTTTGGCTTCATTTTGGCTTTTCATCAGCGTAGAATTTTGTTGTTTTTTTCTATGAGACAGGGGAATGAGAGTCCACTGCAGGGGAATGAGTATACAGGGTGTCCAATGTCCATTCTCTGGAAAACCTGGAAAAGTCAGGGAATTTTGTCCGTCTGGAAAAGTCAGGGAATTTTGGAATTTTCAGCATTTTTCACCTAAAAGTCAAGGAATTTTGTAAAAAAATCGACTGCGAAATTCTGTAGTATTTCAAACAGATTTTACCCTATTTGTTATAAAGAAAATTTTCCTTCGCTTCACTCAGGCAGTTTTCTTATCATTTTTCTTTCACAGGAGAAGGGCATGGGTAATACAACCCCCTCTCCTTCGCAGTAGTAGATGCAGAGTGTGTTGGTGTGATGAAATCGTTTTCATGGTCTTCGTTTCGCGTCTACATCTTTCTGTTAAGGCTGCTATACACTTAACGTATTTCGTATTTCGTGACTTTTCACGAACCATTTCACAAAAAATATGACCAGGAAAAATTATTTTATGTTTCGACATATTTTTCCTATTGATTCATATAGGGAATATTCATCATACAAATATCTTTATGATTCATGTAATATGCAGTCAATTGGATCCAACTTGATTGGACATATTTTGACATTACCTCGGTTTTTTGGCATATTTTGGGAATATTTGGCCATTTTGGAGAACTTTTTGGGAATATTTCTACTTTTCTGCTGGAAAACAATGAAAACATATGAAAATTCGATAGGAAATGAAATGACAGAAACTGGTTGGTTGTACATTAGCGCTCCTACATTTTTTCATGGTTCAAATCTGAATACGGATGTGAAGTTGTACTTCTGAATTATGCTATTTGTGGCATGTGTTGATTTCTTTATCTGTGATGGACTAAGGTTTTGTGTTTGTAATTTTTGACCATATACATGGTGTCACAATTTTTCAGCTTGAAAAGTCCTGTATTTTGATACCCATATTGTGTTACTGAATATTTTGAGCATATTTTACACGCGAGGCAATATTTTGGCCTTTTTGGGGAATATTATATGCGCATATTTCACTGTTTTTAGGACATAAAATAATTTTCCCTGAATATGACGAAACGTGTACCAATCCCTATACACTTCTCCAAATATCAGCTGTTTCGTGTTTTCATCTCATCCTGTTCGCGAGAATTTGAAAATCGGCGCGAAAAGTCGCGAAAATGAAAAAAATCTTCGGTTTAGCTTCTCTCCCCAATGTAAAGATTTTTTTGAGGAAGTCGTAATGAAACAAAAATTTGAAATCAGTGAATTCACCTTCTGGGACATCCTGCCATCGGGTTTTACTTCGGTTCCCCTCTCCTTCGCAAATGTAGATAAGGGTGAATGAAAGGGACTCCCGAGATTTTGGGGGAAGAGCAGTGGCCAGCTAGGATTTTCCCAAAGGAGGGTAGGGGCAAAATAAGATTTTCAAGGGAGAAAAATTCGAGAACTGATGTATTTTCTAAAAATCGCCGATATTAGAGAACTATGTAAAAATATTGGGGGCACGTGCTCCCCCCTTCCTCGATGCTACGTCACTGGGGAAGAGTAATTAATCCACAAAATTTGAAAAAATCTAAAGACAGCGTAGTAATTGTTATCGCATTACGAAAGAGTCCATCGTTTTCAAATATATGACCTTTTATTGTATCTGTCGATACTCTTAAATTGGAGCTCTTCTTCCGCCTACCCTGGTGCCATAATTTTCCAGATCGTAACCACCTTTTTACTTTCATAGCATTTGTCGTTAGATATGCTGTAGCATTTTGACCTGGGTTCCAGAATTCATTTTAATAGTTATGTTCCCTCCCCCTAAATCATTCAGGCTTCACGAGGGAGGGGCTTATTCCGGTTACTCTAGTTTTCCTTAAGTTCCAAATTCTTTACGAGATTCCAAAGTCAATTTTTTCGAAAGAATAGCCAACCAAGCTCGGAGTCGCTAATTTCGAATATCGCCTCAGATTCTTATCCGACCCCTTCCAAAGCACTTTCGTAATACGAATTTAGCTTCTCCGGCGAAAAATTGCACGAAGCATCGAAATAGGGATGATTTTTGAGAAATTTTTCACGACGTTATTTTCTATCCACAACACTTTGAATAAATAAAACTGCATTTTTACCTTATTCGGTGGCTTTAATTAGAGAAGGTGAATTCTGAGTCAACCATTGCTTGTCCTACGCTCTTGCTACCTCATTGGTCGCATCAGGAGGGACAGGATCCAAAACTTACCCGTAAAACCGAATACAGCCACCTCGAAAACCTGTAAATCAATTTTAAAATTTTATTCTTTCAGCTCTCCCCCCCCCTTCACGGTCGGCATTAAGTTACACGAAAAAAAATCTATGAAGTCTTTAATTGACATTGCACCACGCTGCACCCTATAGAGCGCGTTTTCATTTCCATAATTAAATGTTTACACCCCTTTGCCACAGATTCATGAGCACACGGTAGTAAGAAACAAGTTTGTGGAGTGATTGACGAGTTTCGTCGTTCACGACGGTCGAAAAAATTTCCCCCCCCCCTTGCATGTGTAATTTCTATTTGAAGGGTCCGAAAAAGTAGAAAAATTGGCCTGGAAAACCTGGAAAAGTTAGGGAAAATCATTTCCGAACAAGAATGGACACCCTGGGATAGTGAATGGGTGCACACAAAATATTCAATCGTCAAGAGCAAAGACTTCATTAAAAAAATAATGATGATAAGGTTATCAGTCTGACAGCCGGTTTGATGAGGTTTGTGGGGGTACAAGGATGTCTGAAGGGTGGGGGGGGGACATTGTGCACGTATACCTCGTTCACCGAAATGGTCGTCTCTAAGCTGTATCTTCGAATTTCCGACACTATCTAGGTCAAAACGTACGAATTTTAACCTTTCACAAGTATGACAGGTTGTGCCAAAACTAGCTAAGTCCACGACTTCCCCCCACTTGGCACTCAATAGCTCGAAGTCTGTTCGCACGCCAACCTTCATACTTGGATGGTATTAGCATTGACCCCGCCTGTTCCAATCCACGCACTTGAATCAGTGTTGCCACGTATCGTTCTCGAGTCAGAATGTTTTTTTAGATTTCTTAACATTTCGTTTTTTGGACTGAGCGCGTTTTGGAAGTCAGGTCCTCAATTCTTGAAAATGTCAAATTGCTGGGAGATGAGTCTACTCTTCATGGCTACGTTCTTGGAGATATTTGAGAAAGAGCGAAGAGAGGTCATATAAGGCATGACTCAGTTGATTAATCTCCTTGTAAGTGAAATCAGACTCGTATTTTACGAACTAGCCAGATATTTGAACTGAATCTCATCTGATCCGTTGAAATACGAATTATGGACGCCCTCTATATCGATTATCAAGAATATTGTAGGATGAATCTCGAGTTTGTCGTGTTCGTGGGTACAAGTTGCATTCGCTTCGAAAGTTTACACTTCCGGAGCTTCAATCAAATTTAAAAATAAGCGATTACGCGTTTCCATAGTTGCCCGTCTGCTGAAAAGCTATCGGGGAAGAGCGAACGTGTCGGACACGAATGAAAAATTCGAAATATAGGGCTGCGATTTCGTCAAAAGAAGGAGAAAAAACTGCGTTTTACCCTCGTTCGCTCGTATATACGCGAGGGTGGGTTTCCTACGTATCCTTAATGGAGAGAGTGCATCTCGCAATTGAAGTGTTTTAGTTCCGTTCGGCGAGAGCACGGGGGGGGCTCGAAATCAATTTAACATCCCTCTGGAGTGCATTTTTCGTTACTTTACGAACTGAAAACGATGGATGCAGCGGCGGCTAAGTGAAACCACGTGTCGAATTTCGTATTTTATTCAATTCGTCGAGTCCTCTGCTGCGTGTTATTACGAGACTGTAGAATCGTTCGTTCTTCGAAGTCGTCGAGAAAAACGATTAAAATAACAATGAACGGTGAGGGACCGTTCTGTTTGCGGACAGCTGTTTCACTAATTTGCTCTTGGGAGGATTTTCGAATAATTTTCATTCGTTAAATTGACATTGTTAGTGAGTAGGAAAAAAAAAAATGAATGCAGAAGTGATATTGCTGAAGGCTGGCAGGCAGAAAATACACAGAGACTAAGTATACTTTTTTCGCAGAAATTTTATAACGATGTTTAGAAAATTATTCGAGTTTTTCAGTCGGGTCTTTAGTTATATTGTTTTCATCATTACGTTTATTTATTTTACCGATTTTCGTATACCTTTGATATCCCTCTTTTTCTCTAATTGATCGCAGTTGTTCTTATTCATTTTCGAAAATCGAAGCCGCTCACTGTGTTGGCTGCTGCTCCGTTGTAGCATTTTCAACTCGCTCGCAGATGCTATTATGTTTGTATTTGGCGTCGTTCGAATACAAATTTTAATGAATTTAAACGCTCGTCTTGACTTTCAGATTTTTCTTGAAAACGTGAAGTATACCGACTTCGCAGGATTTCAAAATTGTTTTCTATCGGATTGTCGTTAAAAGTTAGAATAAAGACGACAATGCAAGTGCAGGACCAGCGCAAAGAACACGTTAGGGGTGGAGGTTAACATCAAAAATTCGAAGTGAAATTTTAGTGTCCAAGCAGAAAGAAAATGCATCTCAAACTTCTCCATTGGTTCCCAGAATTTCCGAAGCTTTCGATAAATAATACCAACGTGACAAACAAAAGAAAAAAAGAAACAGTTTTCTGTCACGTAGTTTTCCCGAATGGTGTCAAAATTTTCCGATTTTTGGATATAGTTTTCGAAATGAGAAGGGAGTAACATTTACCTAAAGGATGGCAAAACAATATCAAGAGGCGGACATGCAACTGCCATTGATTGCAAAATTTTTGACCCCTATGATTGATATTTGGTTGATTTACTGCTACTTGGCAGGCATTTGTTTGACATTTGATAGCATTTGAATTTATTTTTGTCAGCTCTGTAGATTTATGACGTCCATTTGGTAAACATTCGATTCAATTATTTTGCATTTTCCAGTTGTTTCATCTACTTTTGTCAGTTCTTTGTTTGTTAGCATTTGCGTCTGGTGACCATAGGTGCAGTATACTTGTTGACCTTCCGCGAGCTTTCCTCCCCCCCCCCCCTCAATCCAAGTCGGCTATTTGTGCTTATGTTGGTGTATCTCTGTGGTAAATATGTAGCACTACATTGGCACCTATATAGTTTACCTTGGTTAATGTACTCCCTAAATTTGAATAAGTTGAGGTGGCTGGTTTTTCAGCTGTAAGTTTATCGATTACGTGATCACTGATTCAAGTCAGCAAATATGTGCTGATTCGCAGTTGATACACGCTGATATTTGATTTGATTAGCTTTTTTCCAAAGTGGCCTAAGTTAATTTTTGCTGTTCTAAAAAAATCGATGAAAACAGTTTGTACGTCCCATAAAGAAGGCAGAAATGTTATGAATCGACGTGGAAATGATAGCAGTAATCGAGTATGAACAAAATTATTATCATGGCCCGGACTGTTACAGGCGCTAAAAACTTCAGGAAAAAAATAATAAACTTCGTATTAAAAGTCTCTAACAAGACCTAAATAGTGAAAAAAAAAAAAGAAAAGTCCCTATAAAAGTGGAATATTCTCAAAAAAAAAAAAAAAAGTAAATGGCCGCAAAAAGTCCCTATAGAACTCTAATTTTCATGTATCTACTTTTCCCAAACTATGTATAACGTGACAATTTTGAATTAAAATGTTTTATTGCAATAATTAGTAAAGTTGTTACGATTTTTATCCCAAATAAAATGGATTTGTAGAAATTTTTTTCTCGAAAAATTTAAAATCTTTCTTCTCAAAAAAATGTAAAATTGAGAAACTAGTCTGAATGTTGTATTTTTACTCGAAATAGTCCCAGAAAGTCTCAATTTTAGGCGAAAATGTCTAGTTTAAGAGAAAATAGTCCAAAGAAGGCCGTTTCAAAGTTAGCTTATTGATTTCAGAACTTCCTGACTCGTTCAGAAAACCTCAATAAACCGAATAAGCTAGGCTAGAAAAAAAAAAAGAAAAAAAAAGGTTTTTGCCTAAAATCCGGGCCCTGATTGTCATCCTACCATCTGTCAAATTGTGAGAGGCTGTTAAAGTTAGTGACCTATCTACCTAACCGAGGCCACTTTGGCATAAAGTATTGCATTAACACAATAAAAATAAATAGGCAGTTGCATTACTGTTATCAGCATTTGCAATAGCAAACGTATGTATAGGCCACCTTGGAAACAAACTTCGACGTAAGACGAATAAAACATTGAAGCTAACACCAATAAAAGGTTCAGACCACGACTAGATGGAACTTCATCAAATTCTTTGCCAGATTGCGTTGCTATCTCAGAACCGCCAAAAATTGTCTTAGGTCACTGTGGAACACTGCCCTTCAATTAATGACCATGCGAGTTCGTGAGTTTCGCAAGAGACGAGTCTAGTCCGGTCCAGAGAGGATGTACAAAATCGCTGTGACGAGAGTTTGTAGAAGAAGTGCGTGTATTAATCGACTAAATAGCAAAAGCAAGTCCTAGTGCGAATGCTGAGACATACGAAACTCTAACTACCTGGTTGTTCCAGAGAGAAAAGAGGACAACGAGTAAGAAGAAGTTGAATGTGGTTTAGACAAGATCAAGTCAGAAAGTACAGGCATGTAGATGACAAATGGCGTTTCTAGGACGCTCACATCGTACTAAACAGAAAGTAGCTAACCAGGACAATTTATATGAAAATACACGTTGGAGATGAGAGGGTCACCGCGGTCATGTGATCGGTATACTTGGTTTTTTTGAACAGTCTCTAGGTCTCTCTCTTCATTTGCTCTCACCCAAGCCCTGGAACCGCCCCTTCGAGCATTACCTCAGGGAGATCGGTATACTTACACGTATCTGAAAACCAGCGAATTCCGCTGGTACAAATTTAGAGAGTATGCTACTACTTAGGTGTAGCTTGAAGGTGTACTGAGTATGTGCTATATCATCTCTTATTGTTGACTGATGATATTCTGAATTCAAATGCTCGTATACGTCTTTGAAAAGGCTCAGCTGCGGATTGCCTTAATGGAAGTCGTTGTAGCTATTCAGACGTATAGACCATTTGGGTCATACCAAATTTATGGCGAACGTTACAACCTGATCTGATCAGAGACAGTTTGAGTGAGACTAAAGGAGAGCTGCCGAAGTATTGAACGTGGTGAAATTCAGAAAAAGTGAATACTGAATTCGAGAGTGTTGAGCCATTCCTTAGGTCGAGCGATTACCAAAGATATGAAAGTAACTCAGATTGAGTACAACTAAAGGATTGCGGTGCGAGTATTGAAAGCCTGTTAGTCTTGGGAAGAGTTATGTGGTGGTGATGGATTTTATATGGTCTAAAGATATTCTTCATCGAGCCATACTGCAGAGAAAAAAAAGAAGAGATGAGAATCCAAGGAAAAAAGATTCTAACTGTTGCATGGAAGGACATAGTGACATGGGTATGTCATTCGGGCAACTGTATTCCATAATGATGATTCTCGACGAAGCAGACTATATCATTTCAACATATGTACTGCACAATTTATTGATCAATTAATACACATGCATTCTACAAAGTATAAAAAAATGAACGCATTCCGTCAGTCATGCTTCAAGTTAGAGCCAAGCGCGCTCAAGCAATGAAGAACTGACGCGTTTGCCGGTCTAGTGTGAACTATCATTCTTTCCTCTCCCACCAGGCACACGTGTTCATGATTTGTTTCCTTATTCTCTCGTTGAACTTGAGCGAACTATAATCGTTCTTTCTCGGCATCGCTCGGTATGTCTGGTGTCGGCTGGACGAAATGTGATCGAACGAATGACTGCGCAAAGAGGAATAAGCGACTACAATACGATGGTAACGTTTTTGTGCGGAACGTTTTTTTGCGGGGCGTTTTTTGCGGAATTTTTCTCTTTCCCGTGGCGAGCTATTAGACGTATTGGTGTCAAAAGTGAAACTAACTCGGATGCGGAAAAGTTCGAGTAAAACTTGAGCTGGGCTACTTGAATATTGAATTTGGAGAAATACTAAGAAAATTGAAATCGGAATCTGTGGGCGTTAAGCAAACTTTACAGTTGAAAAGTGAACAAACGGATGAAATAAAAGTCATGCCTGAATACTGCTTAGTGGAACTATAGGTTTGCCAGATGAGCGACGCTGAATCGGACCCACTCTCGAATTTCTTTAGAACCAGAAAGGGCAAAAAAGGACCAAAATAACGTTCTTTATACGAGCTCGCTGTATTTGCCTTCAGACTCTCCTAACATACGCGATGGCTTAAAGGGAAAAGGTAGTACGTCACATTTCAGTTTTCTGACATAGCAGCCCTGTCTGGACAAGAACAATACTTAACTTCCTCATTAATAACTAGCTGAATGCTGGACGCTGCATAATTAGAAAAACGCAGTGGTATCAACGTTATAATTTATTTCTGAGAGAAAATGAAATGTGACATACTACCTTTTCCCTAGACATTGTGAATAGGCACCCACCTTCAATTGAACAATGAAGAATTGAGATCCCAATTTGATTGAATTTATGATATAGAATTTAAAACCGAATAAGACAAAAAATTAAAAACGAACAATTCCGTCTTAATCTAAGAATAGCAGTGTTGTCATAACAAAACAAAATGACAGAATGACAATTGAATTTAAGAAATTTTGTTATAATGACAAAACCATCTATCAGTTTTGTTATATGAAAAAATCGAAATGATATGACAAAAAATTGACTCAAATGGCAAAAAAATTATGTTATGACATTTTGTCTACGATCATGATGAACCATGCTAAACGACGTTAATCGATAACAAATTATGCTGAGCGACATTGCTATCGACAGTGCTAAGCGACATGACGAAAAGGAAGACAAAATGACAGAATAAATTTGTCAGGACATAACAAAATTATGGAAAAACAAAATGACAAAACTCTGAAGATGACAACACTTATCACCTAACAAAAAAAGATAAAATGGTCCGCTGACAAAATGACAAAAATCATTTTGTCTAACAACACTGAAGAATATTTACCAGTAAATAAGCATTGCGAAATTGACATTCCGTTTCGGTTGAACTTTCAGTCTAAAATTGCACTCGAAGGTGGTGACGACCAGCATTAGCCAGCACATGAACTGAGTTGGCAGGTTTTAAAATAATAAAGGTTCTTCACTGGTGAAAATGAACCTCAAATTCTTTATTTGTGGCTTATTTTTCAAATATTAATCAGTTTCTAGAAGTTTGAGTGCGGACCAAAAAAAATACCCAAAAAAGGACCAAAATTTTTAAAAAGGACCAAATCTGGCAACTCTGCGTATCGTCGGTGGTGCGTTTAACCACTTATTGGTATTGCTCTATTCATCTTTGACGGGCGCGTCGAATTAAATTGCTCCTGTGTGCTTAGTTACAATGTTGTCCGCTAGAGGACGCTATATAACACCTCCCTATGTGCATGAGTTTCTAAACCTGGCTCTAAATACCTTGTATGTAAGTGATGAGTAAAAGTTGTATTTTGCACATACGAGGTGTCAAACACGCCACCGACGATGTATACAATCGTCTTTCGGGTGTTTTCCTTGTTTTTAAACCACGTATAAGTTTCATCTATTTCAAATGCCTGCCTTAGATTTTCAGCTGTAACGCTCGAGAGTTACATGCCATGCAAGTGACCTTTTGATGAAGAGGGCTGAATTTGCGTGCTCTTGGTGGGTTCAATATTTCTTCAGTTGGGAAAATGGATACAACAAATTTTATTGAAAATTGTACGGCGAACATTTTGTGTTTCAACAAATTTTTTGTATAAGGCTCAGTTGCTGAGATATTGACAGTATACTCGTAATATGGCAAGGCCCACTGTTATCCAGGCGACTGCGTTGACGCGCATACCCACATTCCAGAATACCACAACATTTTCTCGAAAACCAATTGCCGGAACGAAGATTTTCCCGAACATCGGTTTCCCGAAAGACATTCTTCCCGAAACCATTGCACTCGATGATATGATATACGCTCGAGCCAAGATGAAAATGGCAACAAGATTCAGGTAGTGTAGGGAATACTTCAGTTGCAGCATTAGGATGTTAACCTCACCTAGGTAGCGCTAGTATCGTGGTATGGGGACAATGGCGAGAACAACTGATAAAAATTTATAAGGAGGATGATTTCGTGAAATCATCCCCCTTATGTACCTTATCATCTCATTATTACCAGCAAGGATACCAACTTCGGAAACTCAGGTTAACATCCCGATTGATAATCGCTTATTCGAAGTCGGTTATGATTTTAACGGGTGCACATGGTTTGATTCGGTACCGCTCCACAGGTGCTCTTACGACCTTCAAGACTTCTTTGTATCGCTGTTTCCTTACCAAAGAGGAACGCATACACGAGTGGAATTGTCATAACCTCTTTATCCGCACCAGTCCGTTTATGGAGGCCAATGATTGTAACTATCTGCGCGAATACATTGGACGCTGTCTTGAAAGTTCCGTCCAAGAACCACGCAGGACTGTCACACAAGAGTTCTATGTTTTTGCAGGTGCAAAAATGAGTACTCGTGGTGGTTCCGGACGACCATCTTCTTCTTCGTCCTCCTCTTCATTCGATAGTCCGTCTTCAGGCCCGGATTCATGAAGCAAGGACTGCTCCCCCAGTAACGTTCTCTGGTACCTCTCAGGTACTTCCCAATCGCCGATAGCTTAGTCGGATTCGGAGGTAATTCCTTTCGGCGAACTCTCTGTAAGGTTCTCACGAGCGCTGGTTGTGACGGTAATTGGCTCAAGACTGCAGGTGATACCCATTGCAATTCCGTGCGGAGCAGTGGTGTCCGCTGTTGCTCTGGATGTTCTCGTGCTTTCCGTTTCACTACAGTCGTCAGTTTCTCTGCAGCGTTCTCCTCCTGGTTGGAAGGATGGCTGGCTATGACTCGTTTGGATTGGACCTTTGAATATCGCGACGGGTTTACCAGCCGCGGGATCACTCGTTATCGCACGGGCTGTGCACTCTTTTCCGCGAACTGTTGTACAGGCCCAATGCGCTCTGCCTTTTGCTACGCGCGATCGCAGGAACCGTCTCTTGTTATCTCTGCTGGCATCTTGTGCACATTTTAACGCTACAGTTATTCGAGTATTTTGTTGTGCGGGAAGATGTCGTTCGGGAAAAAAGTTTTTGGGAAAATGCCGTTCGGGCAAAAGTATTCGGGGAAATGTCGTACAATCCTGGACATTCCAGTGCATTCTCTAGTTGTTCATTCTCGGCATCGCCCGGCATTGTTTGTGTCGGCCAATTGAAACGTGATGGAACGAATGACCGCATAAAAGAGGAATACACGTATTTCGCAGAACGTTTTTTGTGGACTTTTTCTCCTTTGTGTGGTGATCCACTAGACATATCCATACCCAAATTATCTCATTAGGAATTCTTATCACAATTGATTGCTACTTCACTGTTAGTACATCATGATTTACTCTGCTCCTATTGTCTCCTAAATTTCTGCCCGAATGTTCTGGCAACCAGGGTAAAGTTTGAACGCCGTGTATGAAACTGTCCAAGGCGACACGTCCAACATGTAGTAACGACAACGATTGTGGAACTACAAATAATTTAATTTGGTCACATTAGGTACCTACCAGGTGTCGTTCTCGCATACCGCTGACCGGCATCTCCGAACTTTTCAAATGTCCCAAAGGATGGCAGGTTGGAAGTGCATATTTTCTGCCAAACAGTAGTTCGTGAAAATGGTGGAAAGCTCGCACGCGAAAGAAGATACTAGTTAAAGGTGAAGTTAATTAAATTCTCGACACGGCTTATATTATTTATATCCGCGCGTCGAGTCGAACCAAGCGGAGTCTTTGTTAAATTCAGACAAAGAAATCCACCTTGCCTTGTGTAGGGTGGTGCTTCGCAGCGCTGCCTCGTTATTTTTTTGTCCTCCCGAGTTTGCGTATAATCCGTGTACGAATTTCTGGGACTAAATTAAGGATACTCAGACGCTAATTAAAACAACAGCCGGTGGAATTCATTAACATCCGACGCGGAAACGCCCGGTAACGAAGTTTCTCGATATTCGCGGAAAGAAGGGTGTAAGTGCAAGTGCGCCCCGCAACGGCGGCCCTATTTCGAGATTACACTCAGGACCGAGTACCGAGAGTTGTCGCGTAAATAATCGAACGTATTATATTGATAAACCGATATCGAATCTACTGTACCGCGAGCTATGTTCATTGGTCCGGAAATTGACGCGAAAATTTGAAATTTATTAACATAACACCGGCGGGCCGGTACGTCGATAAAATTTGTCGAGAAGAATTCTCTACTGCGTTTTGCGGTGGTGTATATTAATTGCGAGAGATGGGCGAGGAGGTGCGCACCGTTGAGCGTCAGGGGGGGGGGAATTAGAAGGGAAGTCTATGTATACGTCGAAAATGAGGACAAAATCTGGAAGGGAAATTCGGGTAGCTCATTTACATTATTTTTGTTTCCACTAACGGGTGTATAGTTGGTATTTTAGTTAGACACGCTCGTAAATCGATCAAAGTTAACCAGCTGTCAGGGCTTTCATTTCGAGACAGAGCGAAAGCGAGTAGTTGGTCCCAGTTTTGGAAATTTATTTTGCCGACGCGCCCCATCCGCCTTCCCCGAACCACCGAAGGTTGCCCGCAGAAGAGCTCTCGCGCGGTTGTGCGAATTCGAAATCTTGATGAATCGCGGAACTCGTTACTTCTGAAACAGCGTTTCGTTTTCGCTGACGAATTTATAATTCCGTCGGTTAATTTCGCGTGTCGCTAACCGCCGTCTCCAGTATGTTCGATGTAGGTACTCGTAGGTAGCCTAATTCCGGCAAGATATACGAGAGGTAATCTCGTTTCTTCGCCTTCTCGAATCTTTCCTGGAATGTGGTCGCAGTCTTCGAGTTAGTTGCGAGCCTTTTAATTGCCCGTGGGCCGGACCAAATTCGAGTGTAATTTTCCGGATCAAATTTCCTTGCAACCATTCGAAAGAGGGTAGTGTGGGTAGTTACCGGATGTCATAAACCCACCTTGCCGTTTCAGATGTGGTGCAATTAAAAATGAAAGCGAAGATGGCGGATTTTAGTCCTCCTCGATAGGCTTTTCATTTCCGTTCTGTTGGTCGGATCACAACCTAATTTTTTAGGGATTTCACTATAGGCTACAGTCTGAGACTACAGACGTTTGCCTATTTTTTATGCTAATTCCCTTCTGTCAATATTTTAGCATATCGTAGGTGTGTATATTTTCGTTCGTATTTACTGTACGAAACCACGGTAGCAAAATAACACTTTCGTAGCCACCATTTGGTTTTTTGAACGTCAAAATGAGTTGAAGATACGCAAAAGAACGCTTTGTAGATAAAAAACGATGGAAATATTAAACGGTATGAGAAATAGATTCCGGATTAGAAGAAAACCAACCCAAATTTCGTTCGCCCCGTTCGTGAAAAGATACTTTCAGCATTCTGCATATAATTTCCAAGTGCTTCAGGTGAAGATATTTAGAGGTTAAAACATAATAGGGGTGGGGGGGTATATTTATAAAAGTTAAGGGGAAAAGGTAGAGATTCTACGAGAACCCTGCCTTATTATTTATGAAGCAGCGTTAGGCTAATCGTAAAATGGAATGGACCTGCCCTATAAAAATTGTTACAGTGAAGTTTCAATTATGATTGAAGTGATCACAAAGTAATTGCAGTCTTCCGTTGTTGCATAAGCTCAAATGGGGGCTTGGGGTTAGCCCTCAAATCCTCGAATAGCTTTCTTCCCCTTCTCCTTTCTCCCTAAAAAAATAATGGAAAATTATACTAGCGAAAGAAGTGGTAGTATTATTTTAATATTTTTAAGCCTTCCATGATCCCCCCCCCCTCAATCCACGTTGAGTATTTGCGCGTATGCTTCGTTGATACTTTCGTTAAATATAATATGTGGCTTACATTTTGACTTAGTCATATCGAAATAACAGAAATATACTGACTGCACAATGCGTGTATGACATCAGTCTTTTTCTGAGAAGGGGTATTGTCGCCGTAATATATCGGGAGGGGGATGATTACAAGACTTTAAAAATCACATGTATAATGAAAATTATTCATTTTGTACATCTCAGTCGTAACTGCAAATATAATGTTACAATCAGATCGTTTTTTCGGGCTTGAATGTGTTTAAAATCCAAAGATTGGTTGCTCACTGTACCCGTGATCAGGGCTTCTAATCAGTTTTCAATTTCACCCCCCTCCCTCCGTTCTTTTTCAATCACCTTGCGATGATTTCGAAGATGAGATTGATCGTTTTATGCGCCTAAAAAAATACTAAACTCGTGCAGAGCTTTGTGTGGCAAGAAGAAAATTGTATTATTGTTGGTTATGTTCAGGAAGTCGTGGGGCTAGAAATTTTAAGAAATAGTGTTTCCCCCCCCCCCCCATTAAATGAAAGTGTGCATTACAGAAACCTTCATTCATCATCAGCATCTTCATCCGAGTCATTAATCAATTTATCATCATTTTTGAGAAAATCATCTCAATTTTCCGACGTATTGTTGACTTCAGATTGGGCAGATAACAAGGGCATTCCGGGACTTCCCCCCCCTTTTTTTTTTTTTTTTTTTTTAACATCGCTCACGAAAATCGCTTTCCTCGCTACCTATAATTGGATAATTGGATTTCTGCAAGGGCCAAATTCATTTCTAAAGTTATTTTGTCGAAAACCCCGATCAATTGTGAGGAAATTTAAAATTTGGGAGAATTAATAAGCTGCATTTAAGAATGTTATTTTGATAAAAGTGAGTGTGGACAGTTTCATTCAGAGGCGTCGGGAACTCTATTGGTGCGGGAGGGAGGTAAAAATAGTTTGGAAATACCGATTCGATAGAAACATTTTTATGAAAGTAAAAAGTCAGAACAGCGCTTCTTAGGTTTCGCCAACTGATGCCCAGTCCAGAATTTCGACTAAATGGTGGGAAACTTGTCGACAAATGCAAACGCAGCACTAAGATTTTCAATCCTTCATAGGCGATAAAACCTGCACTAGAGAGCGCTATAAAATCACCTGCGCGGGTGAAATTGAAAGGGTGATCATGGATAAGTTTAAATGGAAATACTGCTATCTTCAGGAAGGTAAAAAACGGCCCAAAATTATTCCACCCACTTGCTTTGACTGTAATTCTATTGTTTAGTAACAATACAATAAAATGTGGGACGAGATTTTTTTTTTAAATTAATTTCTAATGGATTTAAAGACGTTTAAAGTTTGCTGTAATCTTATGGAAGATTGCACATGATCACTTTTTCAGTACGCAGGGCTACCAACTTTGGAAACTTCAAGTTTTAGTGCCTATGTGAAGGAACAAGAAACTAATCGTTTTCTTGTTTGGCCAACTGATAGTCCGAAATGCCTACTAAATAGTCAAATTTGCCGAAAAAGTCCAACTCCGAAGATTCGTTGAGGTGTCACCCACCTCCATTATTACGCCACTGACTGTAACTGTTGCACACTCATTATTGCCCGGTGGCCGGGGAGCCTTGCCAGGGGATCCACAGCTCTCCTTTGTAGTTAATACTTTTTCTAATGTTTATTTTCCGTTTTTGTTTACAGGTAAGCGCTGCAAAAGTATACACACCAGTTAGTTAATAATGTTGGTGTATTAACCGCACGTACCCGAATTTGAGTGCAAAACTGGGAGCCGACTTCACATTGTTGGTGAGTTACTAAATAAGAAAGACTAAGTAATACCGCTGCAGGGAAGGACATTGTTACATGGATATGTCGTCCAGGCGACCCTGTGGACGCGCATACCCACATTCCAATGTCTTCTCTAGTCGTCCCATTTTCGCGCATCGGTCGGCATTTTTCGTGTTGGCGGCAAAGTTTTTCTGCGGAACGTTTCCTGCGGAATATTACTCTTTCACATGGCGAGCAATTAGACATATCCATGCCAGAACCAGCAGAAAGTAACTTAAGCTGATAACAATGGGAAAAAATTTAGTAAAAATAGTTTTTAACTCAATTTTTTTGATTTTTGAAATTTTGAAAATTTCTTCATATTAACACCATGTTATTTTTGGGGCAAAACATTTTTTGGAGAGCTTCGGCGTCAGAACCGGGCAGAAATTACTCAATTTTTCGAGACGAATTCATATCCGTCGTCGAAATTAAGCTAGCATCATTTTTAGAGAAATTTCACCATTTTCGAGCGTATTTCAAAAATGGAGCGTGGCTACCAAACTTAAACAACAAATTTGAACTCAGCGTGAAAAAAAGGAGTGAAAAACAGTAATTATCTCAAAATTTTTGAATTTTTCTAAGTTTGAAAATTTCTTAATTCTATACGTAAGCCATTTTTTCGGCGAAAATTTTTTAGGAGAGCTTCCGTTTAAACCGACTTTCCAAAGCAAACAGCCAAACATACTATCGCACAATGTTTTTTGCGTCACAAGGCTGTAGTTTTTTTCCTGAAAAGACTGTAGCGTGTGGATGACGTAATTTTCCACAGTCTTGTCTTTGAAACTTAAGTTTGTCATGCGAAGTTTGAACGTGTGGAGATGCACACATGCAACATAACTTGAAAGCTTTATTACAGCTTTTAAGATATATTTATTAGAATTTGTTTACAAACATTTTCTATTCATCTATGAGATCTATGTCCTGAGAATTGCAATTCATTTCATACAGTCGTTGAGAAGCCAAACCCGGATAAAAAAAGCACTTTTCTCTCTAATAAAGTATGTACAGGATGATAGTGTAATAATGAACCGGCTCCGAGCCGGTTTCCTTATTAAACAATCATCCTGTAGATGTTACACAGGAAACGGTAAAATGAAAATAGGAAAATTGCGCCTTCAATTCGCAAAATAGCAAGCGTTCATAGTCTCATATTGTAGACTGTAAGCTAGATCTTTCGTCTACAAAACAATGAAGTTGGGATCCGACCAACAGAACGTTAGTTGTAAAGGCGTTCGAGGAGGTCCAATCCATAATTTTTAAATGGCCGCCATTTTAGTTGCACCACATCTGAGACAGCAGAATGGGCTCATGACATCCAGTGACTACTCTCTTTCGAATGGTCCTAAGGAAATGTGGTTTGGAATGTTATACTTGAATCAGAAAATTATACACGCTGCACAGGCTATGAAAAGTGTGTATGACTTTTTTGTTTGGAACTTTGAGTGAGCTGATAAAAAAAGAAAACGTGCTTGGGGTAGTTGACGTATCAGGCTGTGTGTATGTACATTTTGTTAAGCAGCCATTCCCGCATGGAGGAGTCGAGAAGGTTGCCTGTGTGTCGTAATTAAAAGTACGCGCGATAATTGTACTGGGAAAGAATGTTCAATAAATTGTAAACGTGTAACTTGACCTTTGTACGCGTAGAAAAGGTCATTCCTGAAATGCGGCACGCACATCGCTAATGGCATGTCACTCACGCTTTATTCGCATAAATTATGTTCCATAAGATTCGAGGAAATGTAGGTGAAAATTCGAAGCAAATGGTTTCCATATTTTCTCTTCTAGGCGGTGGGGATTTTATAGCCGACTTTCATTTTCACGGAAATGTTTATTCGTGCGTCGATTTTGTGCCTATTCTTTACCCAGCTGAAATGGCTCCCTGATTACGAATTCGCTTTTGTAAATGGATTTTCAACTGTTTCATCAACTTTGTGTACTTGCAGTAGTCACATCTGATATTTTCGCGTACTGTAGTCGGAAAAGCGACATTCGTGAGTAAGCGAGATTACGCCCCTTTCTTTCAGTGTTTCAATGAGAATGCCAGTAAGTGGCACTGACCAAGTATAAGCTTGACGAGATTACTGTCAAACATTTGCTGTTCGAGTTAAAAGTAAGAGGATGTTTTGGAAAAGAAAAATTCGCACTTCTTGACGTAACCCGTAGAATTTAATGAAGCTCCGATTCTGTCAGTCTGATTATTTCTGAAAATTAGGTTTTTGTCTGAGAATATTTTGTTCCTTATTAAACTGTATGAAATCGTTGTGCAAAAAAAGAAATGAAAGTATTAGTCGTTAAAGAAATGACTTGCGCGAGCTTTAAACTAACGTTTAAAAGTAAAGAAACTGCGTTCCCGTAGGTACAGTTATGAGAATTTGTATTTTTTCCCCGTCTCGTTTCGTTTTCTTTTTCGTTATTTTTCGTAATTGTCTGTTGCCTGAGTTGGTCATTAAAACTTTTTAGATGTACAGAAGCACGCGTAATTAGCCACCTGAAATAACACCGGTGTTGGGAAAGAATACAAGTAATTTATTAGTGATTTCAGTATGCTTCTTCCGTCTTGAGAAAAGTTTTCTCCCTGTAGCCGAACTTGATTAACCGAGTGGCACATTCAAATCGCGTTGCCTTTTTTCGGCCGGCAATTGGTAGTGTTGTTCTTCAATGATGATACTCTATTCCTTCCTAGTATTATAATATGTAAACAATTCAAGGAGTCTTGGAAATTTCACCGACTAAAGGTTCACCGACGGAGTTTTCATCGCCTGTTTTTCACCAAAAGAAAGTTAACTGAAGGGACTTTCACCATCCATTAGGTGACATTCACCGACTTGTGTTTTAACCGACTGACAACATGTACATATTTCTAAATGTGAAAAATGCTTTAGTACAAAGGTAATATGAGTATGCTACATTGTACGCAATACTGCATAAATAGTCTATCTTATTAGTAGAACTTTTGTATCCCTGAACTAGCTTTTTCAGGCTTTGATCTTCTTTCTGGGAGGGGATTGTCCAGCTGTATGTTGTTCCCGTTGAAGGTCTGCCTTTTACTTTGGGAAATTTGAAAATTACGAATAGTTCTCCATAAATTTTCATGATGTCCGTACATTAAGGCGTGGAATCCTATTCTAGTCACTGACTTTAACTGAAAATTTTCAGTAGGAAGCGAGTAACACAGCCTGCCTGGGCTTATTACGAGATGTTCATGCTCAGTCGCGAATACTATTCTCAATTCTCTCTGCATTTACAGCGGCTACATCTGCTACATGATTATGCTCACCGTTTGTTTGAGTTACTTCACCATCAACAGTCTTAATTTGGGCTTGGCATCCTATCGTTTGATAACAACTACATTTCCAATTCTTCATATTTCACCTCTTTTTCCTCATAATAACATAAAATTATTGCGAAGTGCATGAGGTTGCCCTCTTTTAGAAAGAATGTAGTCAACCATCATCGAAGTTTTCCAAACAACTACTGAACACCTTAATCATACCAAAGTCCGCGTATGCAATAATATGCAAATCTTCTATATTTCATTTCATTTCATTTATTTATTTTGAAGTGGTGCGGGCAACAGTCTTATGACCAATTATAGCCCGCACCACTCTGCAATAATATGAGTTTACAAAAAATAAACAAGAACAAAACTAAACAAAAACTGAAGGGGAAAAAAACAAAAACAAACTGTTACATGATTGAAAATTATAACTAAAATTAAAAATAAATAAAAAAAACTTTTACACTGACACCCACACGCCCACACACCGACACTCATATATGCTCAACCCTCCCCTCATGTACTCAAACCGGCCGCCCTCAAGACGTCATGCCAAACGAGGTCGTACCCATGCCAGTACAACTCCAGCAACAGAACCATGACACATACCAGAACGTTACAATCGTGTTGTCAGTATACTCCTACATGCCAACCGAAAGTCACGCCCGGACTGTGAAAGAATGTCCAACACACTTCCCTGACTCCTCTTCTCCAGTTTATTATAAAGTATACAAGCCCTGGTTAAGAAGGAGTGTTTCAGTGGGCCCCTCTGGCGATCATGTACATAGAAGGTTTCTATTAGCCTTGTATTTGATCGAGGTACCCTCAAGCTGATCTCATGAAGCAAGGTGGAATCTCCGTGCCCCTGCAGTACGTTATGCAAGTATTGGAGCATTGCAAGCTCACGTCGACTTTCCAAAGAATCAATTTCAAACCCCGCCAATAGTTCTTCATAATTGAGGTATATGGGATAGTATTGAAAAATTTTGAAGTATATGTATTTTAGGTAACGACGCTGTATGCTTTCTAACTTATCTGAGTATTTTTTATAGACAGGATTCCATACCAACATCCCGAACTCCATATTCGACCGTATGAACGCGTAGTACAATATCAAGAAGATCTTTATACAGATCTCATCATGCCGCTTTATTCATGTATGTGCAGGACTGCGTTTTGAAAATATTACACTGGTTGACTTATCATCGGATAATGCGTGATTTTGGTTAAAGTACGAGTCGTGGTGAATGGCGGTGAACGTCATCAACAGTAGGTGAAATTTCCATTTGGTAAGGTTTCCATGCAGTGAAAACCATTGGTAAAAGTTCCATTGGTGAACTTTTGGGTGGTGAAATTACAGAGTCCCAATTCAAGGCATCTAGAGGAGTAGGGTGGCCCTTAGGGCTGCTTCTGCTTTGTACTTGAGTGAATAAATTTTCTAACGTATCCTGATTCAACTTATGTATAGTAATGTGGGAAATCTTGAACTCAGCTCCCAGGTCACAAAACAATGATTGAAGAGAATTAATCGACATAAGAATACCCTTCGGGAATATTTGAAGTTCTTTCTTTCCAATAGGTACCTACCTACCTCTCATTTGAAACATAGTCTAAAACATTTTATCAAGGACTTTATTGTAGATCCAAATATTGTAATGGTAGCCATAGGTGGATTTAGTTGGCAGTGAATCATCCTGGATGTGTGAATTCATGACATCGAGCCAGTTGTTGATGGTTTGAATGAACACGGCTAACTTCAAACAAGCTAGCCGTTCAAATTCATTTTCCTCAGGCTGTATGTAACTTTGCAGTCCTTTGCTGACTGAGTGGGATAGTAATTGTGTTGCCAAATAAACTTTTTGTTGCTGCAATCCTTTGCATTCAAAATGCAATGTGTTGATTGCGTACTGCGAACTCACCTCAGTTGGCTGGTCAATCAAGTGCTTCATAAGACTTTGTTGTAAATAGTGACCATCAAGTAGCCAGTTGTGAGTCATCTTGAGCATGCGAGGTGCATTGGCAAAGAAATATATTTTTCCATTGCATTTTGGTTGCTGCATCCAAGGTTTCTCTATATTGACTCCAAGCGTTGTCCACAAACTGGTATTAGTTGACCCGCAATTGCTGACATATGCTACTACCCTTATTCCATTCTTACATCGAACAATGTGTTACAAGTTACTAAAATGTTTGTACCTACTGGACAAATGTTTGTAGCTAAAATGGTACGCGTACCAAATAAATTGATATATCGAATCGTTTGATTAAAAATAACTCGACCTAGCGGGTGCGCCCATTAATAAAGGATCATTTCAGACTGATGTGACTTTGTTAACCTAGGTCGGGAGAGTAGTCAGCATAGCCACCAGCGTGCTAGACGTGTAGGGCTCGTGTTGCGAGAACCCTTTCAACTGCCCATCGAACAGTGTTTTGTGCACTCGATGCAGGCCTTTACTTTATTTAAAGTCATTTTAACGCAATCATTAATCAACTATTTTCGTTAAGTGTGAATATTCCTTAACACAATGCATTAATGATTCCCTCGAGAATCTCTTTCATCGCTTTCTAATTGAAATCGGCGTACACTGGCTGCTTCAACTTCCCAAAGAGAGACTGGTCCTACAAGAGGGATTGTAATGATTCAGATAACCAAGTGCAATTGAGAATACTACTATTCAGTCACCATCTTAAACTCTCCACAACCATGTATCTTTTGAATACAGTTAGCCACAAACCTAAACAACTTGTACATACTTGTATTTATGTTGTCCTAGAATGCAATTGTTTTCCCAATTGTTGGATCACAGCCAGTTTTTCTGTGGGAGAAATTTCCTTTGCTGCAGTTGATATCAACTTTGAAACTTCCTTAAGCTTTCCTTCAGAGAAATCCTTGAGGCCCATGACTGTAAAGATGATAGCCCTTAAAGTGAATAAAACACGCATACTGTATGTAAATGAGTCATATAATGCTAAAGTTCAAAGTATGTATATCTTATGAAGTTTCCAGGTAGGGGATACAGGATTGTCCATAGTTCTATGCAACATTTCTTTGATAGATATTGGAGTGTGAAGGCTTTAATAATGTCCTTTTCAGATCATGTAACTGTTTTATGCCTATTGAGTAGTATGTTGATCTGCGCTGGTGTGAACCACAGTGATAAGGTTTTCATAAGTTTCTCCAGAAATTCCTTCTCATGCTGTTTATAACGCCTTCTCCGCATCAAACATTCGTTTTTAGGGTCAGCTACTAGTAGCCGAGCCTATTGCAATCAAATTTTCAATTATTTTCCAGTATGATCTTTGATCACGCTGGGCACCGTGACATTAGTGTTTATTTGCCTACTAGTAGCCAATTCGGGTCAGCTATTAGGAGGCGGTTCGTTTTAATGTGAGACGCAATTAAAAGAATGCAGTTGAACTGTCAATGGTCAGCAGTAGTGTTTATCTTTAGTGTTCTGTTTAATTACCGCGTAGAACACATTAAAACGGAAAATAAATTCTGAACGTATTAAATGAAACGGAATGCCAGTTACCAGTAGTCGCGAGAAGCAAACGAGTTGTAATATGCAGCATGTAAGGACGTTATCAGTAATTCAGTATGTTGATTATCAAGCGAACAGGGAATCTGCTAACGTGAATTATTACGTTGTTTTCATTCCCTTAGAAGTGGATAATTGTTCGCTAATCATTTGATGTTTTTAGGGTCGGCTAGGAGTACTATTGTTCTTTTATCTGTTGATCAATTGCTCTTAGAAATAAGAAATAGGATGAAATTTTCGACCAAATGGAAGATGGTCAATGTGCGAATGTTGCGGAGCCTACAGCTTCGCAGTTTGAAGCCTTTTGAACTTGCTATGTACTGTTACAGGGTTGCCACTTTCTGGAAAACCGGGAAAAGTCAGGGAATTTGGTCAGTCAGGGAAAAGTCAGGGAATTTTCATTTAAGTCAGGGAAATTTTCTGAAAATAATAAACGAGTTCGTATTTTATCAGAGTAAACTTTTTTTATCATAACATAAAAATAATGATAAACTCAACTTTCTTTGAGTATTTCTAATATTGAAAAATATTACATAAATTACATCTGTACCTTCTTCTTCCCGATAGCGATTTTTTTAAAATCTGTATTGTAAAAAATTTCTGTGACTCTCCTCCCTCTGGGCTTTCTCGGAATCCTGTAAAAAAGTCAGGGAAAATTGGAAAAGTTGGCCTGGAAAACCGGGAAAAGTCAGGGAAAACCAATCCTGAAAAAAAATGGCAACCCTGTGTTAGTGTGCATGTAGTGTCATCCCAATTACCTTTCATCTATCAACTCTTATATTCGGGAACAAAAGACCTTAAACATGATTACCAATAGGTCTTTTTCTTGATATCTTTTTTAACGACCGCCAATAAGAGATAGGCTAGTTTCTAATTTTTCAGTCAAGAGCCGACCCTGTTCCAGCAGCTAGCTGCTTATTACTTTATAAAATTTCTTCCGTGACCTACAACAGGCAAATATTTCGTCACATGCCACTAGGTAATCAGAAATAAGGCAAATAAATAGGCAACCTACCTTAGCATTCCACAACTCTAATTCTTTGACTCGTTTTATGAGCTGCTTTTCGCTATCACGCGTCATTTTCTCTTCGTGGCTGGATTCCACCAACTTTGGAACATCATTGATAGGTGGCTCAATTTCGGTATCTTCTAAAATCGGCTGGACCATATTTCGTTCCTCATCTCTTCGATACCTAAATAAAAAAAATTTTTTTAAAGTAACCCAGTAGTACTATTCTTTAACTCAGTTACAATGTGATTCACGCTCAAATTTGTGACTAACTTTTACGATCGTTCTGAAGATTGTACGCGTGCTTCAAAAATTTCAGTGCGCCAGTGTTACTCATTGCGGAGAAAAAAATGTGTTACCTTACTTTTGAAACATCCCAGATATATCTTTCTATACCAGTACCAACCAGTATATTAGGCATAAGTCATGAACAATAAAATGATAACTGCAACTGCAGCGAGAGTACCGAGTAAACCACCAGCGTTGCTAATTTATGAGCTGCAAATTTAATATATTTTTTGTCCAGGACATACACAAAAATTCTGGTATTCGTCCACATTTGATCGCGAACGAGGTCAGCCATTATGAGGCATGAGGTGTAGTAAACTGCCTTAGATTGTGTGAGGTTGGATCGAAGTCGCTTAAAAGAATCCGGTATGGGATCATTCAGATGTAGATGTCATATTGCTCTGGATACCACCGAACACATGTTGAACGGATCTGAACTGGGCTGCAATGTGCGAACAAAATGTCCCAGTTCGTCTTCAGCTGTAACTAGTGAACTTCCAATGTACTTTCCATGTTACCTGCTGTACGTTTACTGGGTGGCCAATGTTGCGAAAACTGACATTCGATGGAACGAATCTATCAGCTGGCGTTACTCATTACAATTTAAGTTTTCGAAAACAAAGACAGCTAAAGCTCACGAGTTTATATGCGTGGCGTGAAAAATGAATGTGTTCAATAATGCGACGTTTTAATAATTTCTTTAATATTTGTCTATTTTTTTTATTTAGACGTCTTTTCTTTCTGCGTACAATAACATGGACGCACGTGTACTCGTATACCCTATGCTTATACACATACGTATACAGTAGATAGTCTATATTGTTGGTTTTATTCTGCGCGCTATATAATGTTGCCAGTCGCTTTAGAAAAGATGTCACGTTTTTGTGAACGTACCAGGACATAATTTATATTTATTAACATTTCACCCAACTTATACGTGACATGTTGTAATAAAAGAGGAGTTCATTGTGTCGCTAATGTTTTTCGTATATTTGAGGTAGCTGGCGTACGGGGCGGGTTGTGGGTACTAGGTAGGTATTTAAAGCCGAACATATTGCAATACGGAGAAGCGTGGAGTCGTGTTCGGGAATCGAATTACCCGAAAATTTTACTTCGAACTCAGACCGTTGAGAAGAAAATTTTCGATAGTTGGTTTTGGGAAATTTACGACCGCGCGTTTTCGAAGCTTCGTTATTTTTTCGTTTCGGCCCGGCAGCAATATAAACGAGCGAGAGTTTGAACGACGTTCCCGGGGGCTCGAATGAAGTGCACACGAGCTCAGAAGTTCTGCGGTATTGTTACCTAACGACTCATTCTTCTTTGAGCCTCGAACCAATTTTCTATGTGTGTGTGAGGAAAATACAAAAAATCTTCGCAGTGTCCGAAGTGAGCAACTGTTACTCATCAGCTGCCATCGGCTCTCGTGGGGCAGCAGGTTCAGCTAGAGAACCTTTGTTTGGTCTGTGGCAGGTTTCATGCAAATACGACGAATGATTGCAAGTTTGAAATCTGGTGGTTATACTTCTTCTTCGAACGCTTATTGTCTCGCCTACTATCGCTGTCGTCGTGTTTTGAGTTCATTTTCACATCTCACTGTTGCGAGTCACTAGATATACGTTGTAAATAGTTACGGAGTTTTACAAAATTCCCTTTTCTTTTGGTGTTAGAGATTTGCCTTAATTGGTTGACTATTGGAAGGCACTTAGTACAATGATTATCGTTAATCAACCGCGCTACCTGGAGGAAAGATTGATTAACCAGCTGACCTGAAACGGTGGTTCATTAATGATGGAATCCTGCTTCGAGATGATGTTGCGAGAAATATTTCAGCAGAACTACCGCTCACCAATAGTTTCTGTTAAATTACTGCTTTTTTATTTTCATTACCCCTGGTACATATCGAATGGGTGTATGGAATGGAGTGCGAGCCTTAGCTGGATATGCTAATCATTCGTGGCGCGGTTGTGCAAACATTTCGCTCGGTTCTGAAGTCGCAACAGTCGACGAGTCGACTTTTTCTCTCTCTCTCTCTAGTTACTTCGTTAATATTTCAATCGCAACATCGAGTACGCCGCAAAAGTTTCTCGCGAACACTCCCTCGAGCCGTTATCGTTGCCGATATCCTTACGTGACTGACTTTAGCGCAGCGCCTCTTGCGTATATAAGGAATTCGGTGCTCCGAAAAAGGTTTTCGGTCATGTTAACCCAAACCAATGTCAGTGCAATGTCCGTGGTGGAGGGGAGGGGGTAGAATGAAATTCCCGTGTGAAATCAAGGAACATGCGCTTCGGAACTTCAAAATTTTATTTTGAAGTACGTGAACTAGGTGGTGCTCAGTTTGGCTGAAGGGGAGGAATTTGTGCGAAAACAACTGGATCCGAGGAGCTTGATATTCTTTATCATTGTCTTTCTCTAACTGTGGCTTTGATTTACCAAAATGGTCACAGGTGTCTTAACTGGTGTTGGTGAATTACGGCCCACCAGTAAAATAGCGTATGAGTTACGGCCCAACTGTCTGCCGAAGACGTGCGAATTGTGGCCCGATTTCTCTCTTTCAGCGTATGTACATACAAGTTGCGGCACGCGTCCTTCCGATTAGCGTGACCTAGGAGGCATTGAGAAAAGGTTGACTATCTCCTCCTCCCCCCCCCCCTCCAAAAAGTCCTATTCAGAATATTTCAAAATTTATTAATTTATGGGGAACATATAATCGCACGCAAAAGAAGAATGTTGGCACGCGAAAAAAACACATAACGACTTCTTATATGTGATCCACGCGATGACGCGCACACGGCCTTTTCAGCAGGTTTCGACAAGAAATTTAGTAATATTCTAACGCGATAAAACTACAAACAGCCGACCATAATTTGACGTGTATGAAAGGGTAAATCTAAGTGGCAGGGTATGTAGTGCTTACGAGTACGAGTAGAGCCCTGTAAATACAAGCGAAGACAAGCCATTTTGGCTCATACCATGCCCGTGGATTCTGAATCCGACTATGCCGAGCGTACCGCGTGATCAATTCGGCATCTACGGGCGCGGTGAGATCCAGAATGGCATAATGTCTTCAGTTGTATCTATAGGGCTTTAGTAGGAGGAACGAGTGTTCATTAGATACTCAGTATATGATTGTGTGCAAGTACTCCTTGAGCGTTAAAATACGGCAGAAAAAGATGGTGGTACCCGCGGCGGCGAAGACTATTCCTCTCGGCCAGAAACGCAAGAGAGGTCAACCAGCGCTGGCGGAAAAGGACTTACAGATTGAAACCGTATTTTACTGAGTCTCATTATTTGGCGTGCCAAGAAAGCTGGTTCGGACCGCAGCGAGGACTTTCGAAATCAAAAAACGAGAGCAAGCATAAAAAGCGTGTGTATTGAACGATATAGTAAACAGATCTTGTGACTGCTAAGCATAAACTTTGACTGTATTGTAATTCAACTGTTGCTGCACTAATCGGATGTCGGCCTGGACCGATCGAGGGAAGAAAAGAAAGACAACGGGTAAGAAGAAGAATAGCTGTTTTACAAAATATCACGAACCGGAAATGCAGGAGACAAATGACGTTTGTCAGATGTTCGCATCGTGCTATACGGAAAGTTGTCAAGCAGGATGATTTTTGCAAAGTTGTACATTTGCGAGGAGAGGGGTCGCTGCATACGTGCTGAATTCCCGAACGCTGCAGATGAACTTCTTGTCCAGGGCTGCCAAGTCATTCTTTGAAAAATATCCCAACGAGTGAAAAAATGTCCCAAACATTTTCGCCGCGCCACTGCAAGAACAGCCCGTTATTTGTAACTCATTGATTTTTACATTTTCCAAAATTCAATCAAAGAGCTGTAACTTGATCAGTTTTATTTTTATAGCTATGAAGATGACGAACCTATCAACGAATTCTGGATCAAATTCTGTACTAGGACCTGAAAAATCTCATTTTTACCAGCATTTACTGTAAGCCTGGTTTTCTCAGATCAGGCCATAGTTACAGCACTTGGAATACAGGGGGACTTAGAATTCTCCGCTTTTTCATTTTCTTGGAAAAACATTAAAAAAACAGATTATCAGAGACATTACTCCAAACATCAACTATCAACTTAGGATACCTGTAACTCCCTCAATGTTTCATGTAAGTCAAAAATTATCACCCTTTGCAAGAGGGTACTATTAAGAGCAGATACCTTATAACCATTACTCCTTTCTCCTATGTTTTCCTTTCTGATCTCAGACAGAGCCAAATGTATTTTAAAAATAATATATTATTCTCTGAATACATTTTGAAGTGTATTGCTATTTTTAAAATATTCAATAAATTAATTTCAATTTTGTAAGTCATTATAAATGATTCACTGAAAATTTTTCTCCAGCAGTCCTGTTGCCGCTTCCATTGATTTCCAAATTTTGTAGGATTAGTGAAAATTGAAATCATCAAGACTCCGTGGCTTCACCAGTACCTACAAAAATGGATCAATTTTCAGTTGAGTATTTTTGTAATTTGAACTATTAAAACTTGAAGCTCTAGTTCCAAACTTGATTTGCATTTGCAACATGCGACATGCAATATTAATAAAATTGATACATAGTAGTTTTTAATCATTTAAGTAAATCAATTAATCAAGAATATTAAGTAGTTATGAGGAATAAATAACCAATTACCAAATTGCCAAACTAAAAGCAGAATTGAAATAAGCCAGTAAAGTAATAATATAGAAGATGAACAAATTACCAATCACCAAACAAAACAAAATTGTCATTCAATGTTTAAAAAGCAAAATGTAAGTTTGAATAACAAAATAAATTAAATAATACGAAATGGAAAAAGAAAGAAAACGAGAAATTAATCGAAATCATACAAATATTATAATTGTGTTTATCAAGCATATCTTTGGTCACATTAAAATCAAAACAAAATTTTTCATTAGTGCGTAAGAAGCTCTTACTGTGAATTAAAGCCTCCAACGTGGAAGTTTCAAGGCTGTTCCGTACATTAGTTTTATTCATTGTCACGAGACTGAAAATTCTCTCGCATGCAGCTGATGAATGCGGATATACTCGTAATCTGTCATATAACTTCATCATATTTGGAAATAGAAAATCTCCCTCATTAGTTTTGTGACTTCTCACTTTTTTCCTTAATACTATCTATATCATCGTCACTTATCATATCTTTCATGATATGACGTCTGAATTGTTTGTATTCGTGATCCATATCCACTTCATCTGAATTAAAAAATTTTGATAAAGGTGAAATGCTTTTAAAATTGATTACATTCACTGGATTCAGAATTTTGAAATACTGCAAGACATCAATTTCTGGCTTGTCGAATGGGAAGCGTTTATAGATTTGGTGTGCCAGTTCTGTCAAGAAATTGAGACATCGCGTACGAAATGAAGTAACTGCAGCTGTATTTGAAATAAGCCGAATGTCAGCATTTACTCGAGGACCCAAATCTATTAGATTTAATGGAACATAATTCGCAGGATTTCGATAACCAATTGTTCGAACATCACCGCCTTCGAGGAAACGATCATCTATGTACAACTCCAATACCTGACGATAGAAGGCTTCCATATTGTCATACAGAAAGTGAATTTTTGGTGCTACACTTTGAAATTCAGTGTTCATCTCATTTACATGAGGTAAAATATAATCCAGGAAACGTAGGTAAAGAATTTGTATCGGATCATTCAAGCGACTCACAATTTTCTGTACATCAGCTGTTTGAGGCTCTTCAGAGAAAATTATTTTAAAGCATCTAATTGCTCTAGAAACCGCGAAACACAACCACCAAGTGATAGCCAACTAGTGTTAGACGAATTTAATAGTTTGTGTTTTGGCAAATCAAGATTTTCTTGAATATTTTTGAATGCTTCCAATCGCTTGGCTGCGTATCCGTATGTATAAAGACACACTTTTAACAAGATCCTCTACATCATTAGGTAATCGCTCACATGCGTAAGATGAGCATAAAGCAAGACTATGGCAAATACATTTCTGTATAAATATACCGGGTATCTCTTCCTGAAAACGACTTGCAACAGAATTGTGGGCGCCCATAATAACATTAGCTCCATCACCAGCGAAACCAACTAGGTTCTGCTTATAGGGGATCTCTTTTTCATTCAGAAATTCTACTAGGCAACTGTATAAACCTTCTGCTGTGAATGCTTTGGGTACTAATAAACCAAGAAATGCATCATGAATATTGTCATTCACCACTAGACGAGCAACAACAGCTAAATGTTTTGTACCACTTCTGTCGTTACTCTCATCAATTACTAATGAGAATGGTTGGATTCGCAGCAATATAAAAATTGATTCTGAGCAAGTTGCTCCCACGACATTGGTTATTATTTTCGTGCATTTGGTCCGATCACATTTCATTTTTTGAATCGGTTGATAATCAGGAGCACATTTTTTCATAAATCCTACCAAATGATCTGCAACGCTAATTGGGAGATTATGCTCAGCGATGAACATTGCAGCACGTATTTCATTCACCTTTGCTTGTTTGTTGATATCAACTTTTTGTCTTGTAACAGGGAAAGGATCAGACATAACAGGGCAACTCTTAGCATTTTTGATGTGCTCCTTTTTGACATGATGCGATTTGACTGCAGAGAGACCTCCTTTTAAATCAACACCACCAGTTCGACATTTGAAATAAGCTGGACCTGTTTAATAACAGAAAATATAAAACCATTATAGTCTTTGTGGAAATCGAAAGTTGAAATTTTATTTGTATTATCCAAAAATAATGATTTAAAAAGAAGATAAAAACCTTTTTTCGATGGTTCTATCCACTTGAATCTTCTACTCCAAGTTTCACAGAATTTTTTTTTTCATATTTTTTGTTCGAAGACCTAAGACTTTGATTCAATTAATTAATCAATTTATATACCCCACACTATTAAACAGGGAGGAATATTCGGAAAAATATAAAGCTCAGAATCAGGGTCCAGGAACAAAATAATAACAAATTACAAAAACTAGCGCTAGAAAAGACCAGGAAAAAAATTAATCAACTAAAACCAAAATGATTTTAAAACCAAAATCAAAACCGAAATGATTTAAAACTAAAATCAAAACACATTTTGCTCTCTATTCCTGCTTAGAATAAAATATTAGTCATTCCAGTTTTCCCCTTTTGTTTTTTGTTGCTGCCAGAATAATGATTTAAAATGTTAACAGTTATAATTTGAGGTAATATATCATAACTCTGAGGGGGGGGGGATTTTTAATTTTGATATTTATTGTCAACCATATTTTTGAACTCAGCATATGCCAATTCAAAATTTTGGTTCATTTTATAAAAGGGTTGATGAGAGTATTATACAACATAACTATTTATGAGTTTATCCATTACAGATTCTTATTTCTTTTTTTTTGAAACCTTTTCAGGTTGTTCATCAATATTATCATTTTCTTCGGAACTGTGACTGTCCTCGTCAAATTGAGCATTATCCTGATCAGTATCGTTATCATCCTGGTCATCCTCATCATCGGATACAGGATGCAGTCTCCTACAAACATGAAATAAGAATATATGTATAAGAACAAGTAATAAGAATACACAGGAACTGCCCAGGTAGGAATGATATGTTGGCGAGGAAGAAAACTGTAGGGCAGATCGTCATTTTCTGTAATTTTAACTACAAAGTGCCGTTGTTGGGATAAAAAGTGAAACTGTTTAGTGTGTTATTATAGCCGGCCAGTTGCATGACTGGTTTATTTACGACTTTATTCCTCGATGACATGCAACTGTAAACTTATAGGCATCTGCTCTTGAAAATGGTCTATTTTAATTAACTCCGAAATTGCACTAAATCACCATTAACTGAATTATCGTTCAAATACCAGACCAAAGAACTAAAAATAAAAGTAAAAAACCATAGAATAAAACGAATTTATTATTATGAGAGTCACACACAGGCAATGACAGATGCAGTACTTTGTGTAGCTAAACACAGCCAAGCCAAAATTACTATACTTATCCATACAGATGCCCTAAAGATCATCGAACGAATTCGGACTATAGTGTATTAACTAGCCCCTCGCAAGAAGTAAGACAATTTCGTTCTTCGGCTCGATATAAAAAATTAACAAAAATAAAACTATTGAGCTCTTACTTTTTATTTAGTTTGGTTTACTTCGATGATGATGCTACTGCGGATGATGATTGTGGGCTATCATGATTATTACTATCGTCATTCTCGTCCTCATCATCAGATATGGAATGCAATATCCTATATGTATGAAATAGGAGTATGAAATAGGAATATACGTATAAAAACAAGTGTAAGAAATAAGAATACACAGGAATAAAAGGAACCAAGTTGAAATCTTACTTTTTACTTAGTTTTGTTTTCTCCGATGATACTGATGATGCTACGGCCCCTGAAGATTGTGAACTTCTATAATCGAAACTAGTGAAGAAATTATTATTATCACAAATGTCAAATAATGTGAGATACTTATCCAACATCTTACTGGAAGAAAATCATACCTGGGAAGTTTTGTTATAAATTTATCCATTGTCCGCATTTTGTCACTTCTACAAAGAAACATGTTCCAGCTCCAGGGTTCAACTTTAATCTTCAAATTTAACAGACAAAAACTTGAAAACTTTAGTTGAGGTATCGCGTCAACACACATCAAAAAAGTCGCGATATTGAACCTTCCGCAGAAACATATTCGTACTATCACTATTCTGTCACTTGTCTGCGCCGGGCTCCCTCAGTATGATTTTGTTCGCGAAATAAAGAATGCATACTGCATAGATTGGTGCATTTGTTTAGTGAACGACGATGCCCGTTCCCCCGCCACTGAACACTGATAACGTGATAACTCGGGCATTTCTTTCGTGAAGTGGAGTTAATCCAGAAATATCAATTCTGATGTATATTGATGATGGAATATCGATAACAATTATACCGCGCTACGCTAGTGGATACTAAAAGTGTGCGGAGGAGGTCACCACGTCGCGTGGTTCGCGTGAAAATATCAGAGCAGAGAAGTTACTGCAGTTTAATTTGATAGTAGAACGACGTTCACCGCTAATAATGGAAAAATTGTCCTAAAGTGCCAAAAAATGTCGCAAAAAATCAAAAACGTCCCAAAAATGCTCCACATGCTTCAAAAACTCAAAAAATGTCCCGAATGGGACATAAATGTCCCAACTTGGCAGCCCTGTTCTTGTCCAATCTGGGCTGTGCAGGATAGTGGTGCGTGGTGCGTAGCTGGGTATCAGTAAAAAAGTTACTGAGGAGACTAGAGGAGACAGCGCGCTCAGTACACTAGTATACAGTGTGTCACTATATTTGTATTCTTTGCTCGCTGGATGAAGTCATTATATTGTGATTCTGATGAAGTCTCGTCTCTCGTGTGATGTTTAGTTTTCCACCCCCCCTCCTCGCCCCGGTATTCTAGTTCGCTTCCATTGTTGCATTCTGTATTAGTCGCACTTGTAAAATTTGTATCGATTGTATTTTGAAGTATTGTTTTCCGGCGGTCCGTGCAGGCATATGCTGAACTGTATGAGTATTTCGGCTTTGGCATTTTGAATGGGTATAGAGTTTGCCGTAGTACGAATTCTTCTCGTGCGAGTGCCAGGCTTGTTATGACTGGGATGTTTCGCTCGTGCTCCCTCATTTTTCGCGGGTGAAATGTTAATTTCCGAAACCAGACTCGTCTTCTTGTTGGCATGTAGTTATAAAAAGTTTTACACGCGACTTTGGAGAGAAACGTAGGATATGATATAATAACGTCGACGAAATGAAATCTAGTGGGACGATAATGTGTGTGTGCAACTGCTCCCCGCGCCGTTTTCTTCTTCATTTTTGTCGCGCATACTCGCGCCATCCGTGTGTCGGTTTCTCTCTGTCTCTCTCGCTGCCTACCCTTTGCGGTACTTAACGGTGTTTTTGATTTTATGCCTGCGTGTTTGCGAAGTACCTACGTAGACACATTTAATGCGCGTCCGTATCCCATTGTTGTAATATTTTGCCTCGCACGAATCGCGAATGCTCGAGACGGGATAAAACTTCGTCGAGATTACGCCGCGATGATTTGAATTGTTTGCTGGTGTTTCTCTCTCTCTCTCTCGTTATTTGAGAGATGTCTTCGCATTTCGAAACAGCCTCAAGTGGAGGATCGCGTGTGGAGGTACGTTACAAACCCGAAGGAACGTCGGCGAGGAGAACTTTACGACCCTGTACGAATTCGCGTGACTTCATTTAACCCATTGAAAAGTTGACGGAGCCCTCTCGTCACAACCTGCAGGTTCTCTGTGGTGAAGTACCAAAAGCGGATCAGTGACTCGTTTCCCGTATTTACCAAAAAAGTAGGTGCATTTCCTCGGCCTCCCTCCACCCACCCCTACAGACTTGAAACACACGCCATTCGTTTGTGCTACGTTTGTGCTGGTTTGTGCTGAAAACGCCATGGTTTGTGCTGCTCCCCTTCCTGAGATATTCGAGAAAACATTTTTTTTTGGGGGGAGGTTGTAGAAATGGGAGCCCCACTTTAACCTAGGGGATGGAAAATGGTGTCAATCGATTGTGCTACGTTTGTGCTGGTTTGTGCTGAAGACCCCGTCGTTTGTGCTGCTCCCTTCCTAAGTTGTTGAGGTTTATTTTTAGGGGGGCTGAAGAAATAGTCTTTGAAAAAGGAGTTAGATAAAGAGTTGAAAGAGGAAAAGTGGATGCAATCGTTTGTGCTCCGTTTGTGCTGGTTTGTGCTGCCATCCATAATCTCCTATACCCCATCGACCCGTTGAGAGGGGGCTCTTTGTCGTACAGTAGGATACAAATCAGGTTTGCCTGAAAATTAAGGAGTAGGCAAACATATGTAAGCAATAAGGGAATGCGATAGAAAAGTTGCTTCTGTATTTATTATTAGCTCAATTATTTTGCCGAGGTTTGTTTCATATGTACCTAGACCCACTTACTTACATAATTCATTTTTGGACATGAATTTATTAATTATTAACGTCGTTATAGCGCAGTGATATTTTCACCTAAAAATTATTATTCAAACGAACGCTGAAATCTAATATGTCTTGATTTTCACCAAAATCAAATCACTTGCTCAATTACTGAATTACTTCAAAATTTAGCTTTTTTTTTTTGTTTTTTTTTTGTTTTGTTAAGAATGAATTTTGAAAATTCATAACAGTGCTACTAGCTGCATTGCGCCTCATACAATTTTTATGGAACTAAAGTTGCTCGTCCATTGGCCTGAACAGTAAATTAAACAGATATTTTGATTCTCAAAAATATATTATATTCATTGATTTCTTGAGAATTTTCTATAGCAGGGCTACCATCTCTTTCAATTTTATTGCAAATTGTAATATTACTACCCTGAACTGTTTTACAACATTATGTAGTGGCAATTTACAACCTTTTCTACTATTTTAATGCAGCTGGCAGCAATGTTACCAACAAATTTGAAAAAAATAAGAAAAAAATTGAGTTTTGAGGATCAAAAAGCTTTATGATTTATTTTCCACGATACTGAATAAGCTACTTCAGTGTCATAATAATTCTTGAGGAACTCCAAGCTCATTTCCCGTTTGGACTAGAAGGCTCACATTTTTTCTGTTCTAACTACTTACTACACCAACAGCGCGGGTGAAAGAATTGCCTGATTAGTGTGTAGGTGGTAGGGGAGGGGGCAAAACATTCATCTCGAGAAAGTACTTAGAAAATTCCCTAATCGAACACCATAGCGGTTTTTCCGATAATGTTCGAATGATGCCGATTATGATTTACGAGCTGTGGCCCGCCCAGTCGTTCGCTCTGCATACTTGAGGCTTTCCCTTAAAAATTTGAGATTTTCAAGGTGCCTTACAGAACCTGAGGATTTACTTGAGGATATGAGCCAACCGAAGTAGAGGAAGACTGAGAACACTCACGAATAAAAAGATTCCCCAATGCTGTGAAAGTACATAATGTCAGTGTATCAAAGAGTGGTAGCCCTTTACACGAATGTCGGATATGGAGCCGATATCTTTGCAGTATGGTGATCGACCGTGCGGATACCTTTCGAATTTACCCGATATCGAACCGATATAGTGTCGGTGTTGGTGATCGGCTTTGGGATACCTTCTATTTCATTCATACTCGCTGATTATTTACTCATTAGCTGATGTCTGTACAATAAACCTATGTTATTTTGGCAGTTTTTAAAACCATTTAACAGAATAAAAAATTTTTAGATGACCTAAAGCAAAAAAAAAAGACTTAGACGACCTCTCCTCAAAATAGATGACTTATATGATCGGTACACCTCCTGATATGCGACTGGAAGTTATTTTCGTTCACACATTGACGTTTTCAGGATCACGAAATCCACTCCTTTTATTTTTCTTTTCTTCCATGTTGGGCTCCGCAGAGGGCTGATTTTCAATAATTATTCTAATATACGCTTCCTCTATGTCTGAATAAGGATTTCCTGAGTCGCTGAGTACATTTGTGTCATTCTCTTCCCCTCTCCCTCACCACAAATGGCTGATCTTCAGTTATTTCGATTTTAATAACCAAACCCTATAAGCCTCAAAATTAAATGACTACTTATTAGAATTATTATAACATGCATTTATCGGCACGCAAGGAGGGGAAAAAAAATTGCCCGCAGTATCAATGAAAAAGACAAATGAATGCAATCGAAAAAGAGGTCTCACAAAATGAAAATTTATTGAACGCAAAAAAGAATTATTAATTTACGCTAGTAAAAATGGAAAATTTACTTAGTTAAGAAAGCCTTCTTTGCTTTCGCAAGCCGTCCTCTTTTGATTTTCTGCGCACATAAATTTGGTTTCAAACATTCGAATTGTTAGACACCGCGTATGGGGATGATTATACATCTTCATACGTTCGTTTGAATAATAATTTTTTGGTGAAAGGAAGGGGAGCAGCACAAACGACGGGGTCTTCAGCACAAACCAGCACAAACGTAGCACAAACGATTGACACCATTTTCCATCCCCTAGGTGAAAGTTGGGGCTCCCGTTTCTACAGCCCCCCCCCCCCAAAAAAAAAGGTTTCCCGAGTATCTCAGGAAGGGGAGCAGCACAAACGATGGGGTTTTCAGCACAAACCAGCACAAACGTAGCACAAACGAATGGCGTATGTTTCAAGTCTATCTGGGTGAGTGGGGGGCCGAGGAAATACACCTCAAAAAAGTCGGGTCGGAATGAAGTGAGCGCAATGGTGTCGTGCCTTTTTTGACGCGGATATGTCTAATGGCATGCCACGCAAAAGAGAAAAATTCCGCAGAAAACGTTACCCTCGTGATGTACGAGTTGCGTATTTCTCTTAACGAGGTCATTCGTTGTATCACGTTTCGACCGGCCGACACGAAGAACGCCGAGCTACGCCGAGAATGGACGACTAACGAAGGCATTGGAACGTGCGTATTGATATAAAAATCCAATTCTGCAGCCTCTGGTAGTTAACATTTTTGATGACTGTATTTGTACGTAGAAGCGCGAAAAGATTCACTGTGAAATCCCTGTCCCAAGTCTTCGGAACACTTTCACAATTTCATTATTAGAGGGACCAGAAAGGCGGGGGTAAGAAGGTCGGGTTGCGATAGCAATGGGAAAGCTGGGACTTGTAAAATTCATCTTTTAACTTTTCTCAAAACCATATTATAAGATGAAAAAACAAAGAACTGTTATTCTGTTTGTATGGATCAAGTCCGTGTAAATATGTGGTGCTATAGAAGGTTATATTAAATCCTCAGTTTATGGTGTTTATCAGGCAGATACGAAAAATTATTTAAAAAACAATCTTATACTGGGTGACCAGTTTCTGGAAAACCGGGAAAGTTAGGGAAATGTCTAGAAATTCCGAAGGATATTTTATGATGTGAAAGTATTGTACAATATTATACAAACAAGTGACTCATTTTATTACACTCTTATTAATTAGATCGTGAATGTGTTGGCGGTGCAGTCGACGAGTGTTATTTGAGACGTCCAGGAGCATAACGGCCTCAATATTCGGGTGCCGGTGAAGTCGATCGAAGTATCGTTCTGCCTTTCTGCGAATATAACTGTGTGCGGTTTCTACATCGAGATCTTTGCGGAGTTGAAAATTGGTAAAATACCACGGAGCTTGCGCGATTTTTCTTAGGAATTTATGCTGGAACGATTCCAGGATACCAATGTTAGATTTGGCTGCTATACCTCAAAGTTCTGCACCGTAGGACCATGCTGGCTTGAAAATAGCCGTGTAGATCAGAAGTTTGTTGTTTAGACATTGGACAAAGGTCGCACCTTTGTCCAATGAGCCAATTGAACCTCATAGACATGAGATTCAGCATCTTTCTCTTGTTTACAATATACTCGTGCCAGTTCAATTTACAGTCTAAGTGAAGACCGAGATACCTGGTAGTGTTGGCTGTGGGAACGGTCTTCCCTTCGATTAGGGTGGGAAGGTATCCGTGTGGCCTAAGCGAAAAATCGACCCTGATCGATTTGCCTTCGTTCAGCTTGATCTTCCAATCGCGAGCCCAAACTGCCGACTGTAAAGTGTTAGAGGCTATCTCATAATCCGTGTGTACCGCGACCACCGCCGTGTCATCTGCGAAGAGGCCAGTGACCGCATCGTTTGGGTTGGGGATGTCCATAGTGTATAATGAGTATAGTATAGGACCCAATACTGAGTCTTGCGGCCCTCCTGCTTCTATGTTGACGTGAGGGAACGACGCAGAACCAACGTTTACAAAGAATAGCCGGTTGCTGAGATATGATAGGAGCAGTTTACTATAAGCCGGAGGAAAATGCGGCTCGATTTATGGATTAATCCTTCTTGCCAGACTTTGTCGAATGCAGAACTCACGTCCAGGAATACTGCCGGGGCATGCTTCTCGTTTTCCAGGGCCTGCCTGATTGTACCACTCTGTGTATCTGCTGAAAGCTCCAGGAGCATTTTTGTGGATATCTGATCATGTCCTGCAGATTTTTTCGGATCAATTTGATCAATTATCTTAGCCTTCTCTAGGAGGAGGCGTACTTAATACGTCCTGACTCTAGATTTGGAAGGACTGGAGTAATCGTTGACTGGATGTCATTGACTTTAAATACTTCCTTGAAGTGTGATGCTAGAAGATTGGCTTTTTCCTGATTGCTCCTGGCCGAGGAGTTGTCACTATTTCGGAAAGGGTGGATTGTCTGGACCGGTCTGCGTATACGCCTGGTTGCCTTCCGGAGCAAGTAATTTGCGTCTTTTGTGGGCGCAAGGGTGGTTAGGTAGCTGGCAAGCGAGTCATTTTTCCATTGGTGGGGATGGCTCGTGTTGTATCTCTGGAAAGCTTGTTAAATTGATGTTTTAGCTCCGAGCATCGATGTCTTCGCCAGGCCTAGTGATGTTAACGGATACTCCGCTCCGGATAAAAACCGGAGCTTTTGCCCGAAAATTGTGTTCCGGAGTTTTTTTTTGCTCCGGGAAAATAACCGGATCTTTTCAGATCCGCTCCGGTGCTCCCGATCGTTTTTTTTTTTTTTACTGCTGGACTGCTGCGTCGCTGAAAGGCTGAACATTCTTGGTAAACAACGCGTGAACTGTGAACAACGCGTTTTCGTGATTCGCGCTGACTGCAAGCGCGGACATTGGGACATGTACAACGGGTTGATCGTAGATCCTAAAGTCTGTTTCATTTAAGAAGTGCCAACGTTATCAGTAAAAAATGTAAACAAACGCGAATCTCGGGAAAATTCATAGGAGCTCCGGAGCTTAACCGGATCTTTGGAAAAAGAACCGGATCTAAAAAGATCAGCTCCGAAGCACAAAAAAACCGCTCCGTTAACATCACTAGCCAGGCCTTCCTAGCTTGCCGACGGCGTTTTACTAGATTTTGGATGTATTTCGGGTAGCTTATCTCTGTCGATTGCGAGGAGCTGTGTATTGAGTGCAGGTAGTTGTACTCTGGAGAAGGAGGACTGAGAATTTGTTGGCAGCTGCATCTATGGAAGCCGGGGTAGGAAGCCGAACGCTAAGGTCTATTTCCTCGTCCATTTTTCTGCCGACTTCTTCCCAATCTGTGGATTTGTTGTCCATCCGAGGAGAGCGGTCTTCCAGAGCTGGTACAGAAGAGTTGAAGGTGAGACTGGCTGGAAGATGGTCCGAGCTCAGGTCAGTTATCGCTTCGATTTCAAAGAGCCTAGATGGAAGGCCTTTGACAATATAGAAATCGATGATGTCTGGCTGCTTGCTGGAGTCTGCTGGCCAGTAAGTCGAATTTCCTTGAGAGATAGGGAGTCCGTTGGCTTGGAGGATGGTGTTATGTAGTATTCGACCTCTTGGTGATTGAATTCGAGATCCCCAACTCGGATGTTTAGCATTGAAGTCTGCTCCAAGGATACAGTAGTTTCCTAGCTGGTTGAATAATGCTTCAAATTCGGCTTCCTGAGGAGGATATCGAGGAGGACAGTAGATGCTCCCTCTAGTGATGAAAAATTTGCGGAAGAGCCTAAAATTTAAACGTGAACTAGGCATCTATGAGCCATAACTAATTCCAATGTTTCTATTGAGTCTTGAGCACTCTAAGATTCCGTTGAAGCGTTGGTATGGTGGACTTGATATGATGTACCTTCAACAATAGGAAACAGGGATTTGCCGATAAGAAATGACAATGAATTCTGAGAACATGTGACTGTTCTAAGCACAATGTTATATCTTTTGCGCAATGTTGACTATTGTTGTTATACATACATAATCCGAGGTCTACTCTATAGTAGGTACCCAACATACTGTCATGGACGTAGCCAGGTGGGAGGGGGGCAAACTGGATGCTCGCCTCAGTAGACAGAGTTTGAAGTTATATTGTAGTATGCATTTCCCGACATAAATCGATATTTTCAGCTGTAAAATTATTTAAAAAATCAATGTTTTTCGAAAATTCCACGCATTTTTGCGATTATCTCGATAAATATGTTTCCTAAAGAAAAGTCGTATAGGATCTTTTTTACGAAAAATTTAACGAGGAACATTTTATGTTATTTGCATTTTGGTCCTAAAGTGAAAATCTTTTTAGATAACTTCGATTTAGCGAGTGAAGATCGGTTATGAAAGGAAAAATAACAAAATCCACGTTCCTCGAAACTTTCACACATTATTGCGATTATCTCTCGGTAAATATGCATTTGAGAGAAAGGTTGTATGGGATCTTTTTTATAGGAAATTCAACAGGTAACATCTTATGTTGTATGCATTTCGGTCCTCAAGTTGATATGTTCCGAGGTATTCGCGGGTTTTTTGTAAAATTTCAGTATTACACGTAACTTCAAGGTCAAAGCGGCACGAGCTCAAATTTTATACGGCGAGTTTCCAGGTCCATTGGAACAAATTTCACTGCGACCCTCATCAATTGGCGAAAACTTGTAAAATAAAGGGCACCCTAATGGTCATTATTACGTGGAATGTAAGGAGCAAAATGTGAATTTTGTGTTTTCTTTTGACTAATGCTTTAGAAAAAAAGGTTCTCTAACAGCTATGAACTTTGTACTTAACGTACTTCGGGCTCTCACACACATCTACCTTGGTCTTTTTCGTTATCAGTAGGATCACGATTTCACTCCTCTACACTCTATATCCCTCGAAAGTGGAGGGTGATGATATCGAACTCACTTAGAACAACTCACTTGAACCCACGGTCTAGATAAATAAAAATAAATATAGGATAGCTGGATATTTCTATTACGGATAATTAATCGTAATATAACACAGGAAACAAGACGTTCGTTAGACTCTGACATCGTGCTACACCGAAAATAAGCAGGCAGAACGATTCATACGAAAATCTACGTATATTCGAGAGGAGAGGGTAACCGTAGTGTTACAAACATCGGTTGTTTTGAAATTATTCTCCCCTGCTGTGGCCCCTACAGTAAATCAGTACCCAGAATGGAGGTAGGCAATTCTGATATTCTGACCTACTTTCAACTCTTTCCTTAAGCTGGTTGAAGAATTGAACCTACTCGTTGTTCCTCTTCTTGCACATCAATCCTTGTAAACAGTATATTGATATAGAGCCTGATTTAAGGAACTGATCGTTGTATTTGGAATTGCGAATGCGATACACATTTATATACCCGAACAAAAGAAGGGAAAAAAAAGTGTCGTCAATAAGAAACCCGACTTCCCAGCGTTGACGTGAATTGATGACGGCAAAATTTTCATACATATATAAAATTGCGCGGTCGTCGACTTTTTCCATTAGCGCGACAACATTCATTTTTGTATAATTATTTGCGACCCATTTGCTTCAATATGTCAAGTTGTATTACGTTTTAAAATGTAATGTTTTTTTTTCCTTCGCGTTTTTTTCCCTTCTTCTTCTTTTTCCTCTCTCGCTCTTGTCGTCGCATATAGTCGCGTCGAATTTAAAGGAGGGATTTACTTCGAAGACAACTTCGAAAGCTTTTAATCCAATATCGTATTACATGTATACGAAGTTGAGAAGCAATCGAGTAACGCTATAACTCGTGTTATATTTGCGGAGCGGAAACGCAAAAAGAAGAAAGTGGAACGATACTGCTCGCGAATATCAGTCATCAATACGACGACGTTTTTATTTTCGCGAAATTGGCGAAATTGAAAACTTAAACATTATACAAAACGTTTAAGTTGTTTTGCTCCGCTCTCTGTACCATTTCAGTGGAAAATTTTCTTATTTCATTGTTTCGTATTGCTTCGCATTTTTCAACCCGTATCCGCTCGTGTTTTCTTCTTCTTCGTCGTCGTCGTCGTCGCCGCCTTCGGATTTTCTTTGTACGGAAAATATTTTAAATTTACTTTTCGCCTTTTCACCGGATCAGAGACTAAATTTTATTCGAGGGTTGTTGCGTTCAATCGTATCGCGTTCCAGTCTGTCGATGCGAAAATGGGCGACGAGTTTTTAGAAGGCGAAGTGTAGTCAGCGCCGATGCACATCGGACCGCCTGAACCACGCCTGAACGGGAAACACGTGCGCAGGATTCGTGTCAGCAGATTCAAAGAGAGTAATGGATTATAAATAAGATAAAATACTAAAAAAGCGGATCAGTGACTTGTTTATGGTCTTTTCCAAAAAAAAAGGTGGGTCAGAAATGAAGTAAGCGCGACGGCGTCGTGCTCCCTCTTTTGCACACGTGTGTGATGTGGAACGAAGTTGTCAAATGGTTCCCATCATGCCTGGGTAGTGTGGTATGAGATAAAACGTGAAAGAATTTCGAAGAAACACGAAAATCCGACTGCCCTAAAAAGGGCGTCTTTGTCCACCCGGGAGGATTGTATAGCTAAGTTGGCAGGAATGTGCGTAGACGAACCTGCATAGTCCAGGAGAATGAGCTAAAAAGTAGGTGTTTGATGGAATTAATTGCAGCACAGCTGAAACTTCGTACGATTGCTTAGCTCCCTCTTCGGAAGAGTCTCGTGATCCCCCCCCCCCCCCCGATGTGAGCATAACTCCTCAGAGTCCAAAAAGTGCCCCCGGAAACAGTTTTTGACTTGTATCTAGCCTAAAATTGAGTTATAAGTAAAAATATTCCTTACCAAAATTAAAGAGCGTAAAATTCTCTGCAAAAATGATTCTATGTTTTTTTGTTTTTTTTTTCGTGAATCACACGCCAACCAAGATAATTGGTGTTCAAGATCACACGAGCACGTAAATATGGAGTAACCTACAACGAACGCGGTATACAAATGCTGGAATAATCGCGAAAACACACGACTGGATGCATAGAATGTTACATGATATAATTTCAATTTATTATCCTTATTATTATAAGAATTATTAATCTTCATCCGAATCTACATGTATACAATTTTCTGCGTTTAAACAACCTCCTCTACAAACGCGTGGCTACAAGAAATATCCACTTCACGGCAACCACAAGCTCGTGATCCGGATGCGGAAACCTTAAGTTCGTGTAAACCCGCTCGAGGCCCTTGGAAAATCGACCCTCGTGAGCCCTGTCTCAACCTGGTATGTTTCCCCCTCCAGCAGCCAATCAGAGCGCTCCATTCGAGGGGAGCCATCAGGTTAGCCAATCACAGCGCTTCATTTACGTGTAGCCCTCTCACTACTCGAGCTATACACCGACGTTGAGACACCCGTGCTATACCCTTTATGCATGCCCTTTGTAGACCCGTCGTATAGCCCCTCTGTATGCCACTAAGTATCCCCTTTGTAAACTGTCGAATAGTCCCTCTGTTTTCCCTTGCATGGATCCGCTTTGTAGACCTGTCGTATAGCCTTTCCATATCCCCTTCATGAATCCCCTCCGTAAACCCGGGTTGTTCTCCTCTTGTAATTCAGATACATATGGGAAGGGATGATGGGCTCTCAGCCAGTTTTAAAATGTTTGAACATCCCTTCTATCATGCTCCACTCGTGATTCCCTCAATTCTTTATGCTGAGCACTCGTTTCTGCTTGACAGTTTGTGAACTTTTCCAAACCTTGCCAAAGATGAAGCATATGCCAGGGGCGCTAGGAATCCACTGCCGCAAAACGTTAGAGGTAACACCGCGTTGATGAGTCAGTCCGCCTACACTCTTCATAATTCGCATGAGTGTTTGTTCGATTCGCGTTTGGACGCTAAAGAGTCGCTCTCTAGCGGCCTATTGAAATGCGGCGCGCTGACTCGTGTATTTGGACAAAAATATGATCAGGGACAAAAATGTTCTGCAAAAAAACTCAAGTTGGGCTCATCTGAAAGAAAATGATGAGGGCTGACATTTTGGTTCTCTTCAATATTGAAAATACTAGAGCTCATTTCACCTTTACATATGCTTTTGTGGTAAAAGTACTCTGATCATCTTTTCGTCCACTATACTAGCGCACCTACAGGAGTGTCCAAACGCCAATAGTCATATCGCTCCATATCTATTGTCTGTCTTCAATCCGGTTTCTAAAACAAACTGGTCCATTTAGTATAGGGATTTAGAATTACAGTGTTCAACGCTTCTCACATGTTAGAGCGACGAGTTTCGCGTTCGTATGCCGCGTACGTTTGTAGGTTACTCCATATTTACACGCTCGTGTGATCTTGAACGCCAGTTATCTTGGTTGGTATGGGTTTCACTCAAAAAAACATAGATATCATTTTTGTAGATAATTCTACGCTCTTTAATGTTGGTAAGGGAGATTTTTACCTATAACTTAATTTTAAGCTAGATACAAGTCGAAGACTGTTTCCCGGGACACTTTTTGGACGCTGGGGGTGATGCTCACACCAGGGGAGGGGGGAAATTACGGGGCTTTTCCGAAGAGGGTACTAAACAATCGTACCAAGTTTCAGCTGTGCTGCAATTAATTCCATAAAAAATGCTAATTCCCCTGGACTAGCAGAGCTACTAACAGACTGGTTTTGGTATGCGCTGGCCGTATTTGATACTGGATGATTGATTTCAATACAGGGTAACTAGTTTTGGAATGGGCTGACTGGTTTCAGTACAAGGTAACTGGTTTACTACATGTAAACTGGTGTTGGTAAAAGCTGACCAGTTTTAGTACAGGCTGACTGGTTTGATGCGCGCTGACTAGTTTTGGTATTAATTGATCAGTTTTGCTACAGGCTGACTGGTCTTGCTACATGTTCAATGATTTTACTATGGGTAACCAGTTTTGATACAGGCTAACTGATTTGATATAGGCTGACTGATTGTAGTATGGCTGACCAGTTTTGGATGATCTGACCAGTTTTGGTACTGGATGACTGATTTAGGTATGGGCTAACTAATTTTATCACAGGCTAACTGGTTCGTTATGGGCTAACTGGTTCTGGTATAGCTGCCCAGTTTTGGTATAAGTTAAACAGTTTTGCTACAGGCTGACTGATTTTGCTACATGCTAACTACTTTCGGTACAAGCTAGTAGATTTAGTACAGGCCAGAGCAGTGCACGATATCGATATTGGTACTCGGGTATCGTATTGTTGGAGAGCGACTACTGACTACGTAGTTGGTAGTCGGTTTCACTGATATGATACCGAGTAATACTCGGTCAGGAATCGTTTTATGATTAGCGCTGTATTTTAGGTGGTGCAGTAGTGATGCCCTATCAGTGATACTTGTTATCGTCGATACTATATCACGAAAACAACTACCTGTCGCTACAATACCGAGTATACTCGGTATTCGGCCTATACCATTTGGTATCGTTTTAAGCGATACAATACCGAATACAACATGAGTACGAGTATATACTCGTATCGTGCACTGCTCTGGTACAGGCTAACTGGTTTCATACGAGCTGACTGATTCTGGTATGGCTGACCAATTTTGGACAGACCGACCAGTTTTGGTATAAGTTGATTTGTTTTGCTACAGACTAACTGGTTTTGGTATAGGCTGACTAGTTTTAGTACAGGTTAACTGGTTTGATGCGCGCTGACTGGTTCTGGTATGGCTGACCAGTTTTAGTGTAAGTTGAACATTTTGCTGCAGGCTGACTGGTTTTGCTACATGCTAACTACTTTTGGTACAAGCTAGTAGATTTAGTACAGGATAACTGGTTTCATGCGAGCTGACTGATTCTGGTATGGCTGACCAGTTTTGGTATAAGTTGATTATATTTGCCACAGGCTGACAGGTTTTGCTACAGACTAACTGATTTTGGTGTAGGCTGACTAGTTTTAGTACAGGTTAACCTATTTGATGCGCGCTGACTGGTTCTGGTATGGTTGACCAGTTTCAGTATAAGTTGAACAGTTTTGCTACATACTAACTAGTTTTGGTACAAGCTGGTAGATTTAGAACAGGCTAATTGGTTTTATGCAAGTTGACTGATTCTGGTATGGCTGACCAGTTGTGGTATAAGTTGATCTGTTTTGTTACAGGCTGACTAGTTTTGCTACATGCGAACTGGTTTTAGTACAGGCTAACTGGTTTGATGCGCGCTGACTGGTTCTGGTATGGCTGACCAGTTTTGGACTAGCTGACTAGTTTGGGCATTACTTGATCTGTTTTGCTACAGGCTAAATGGTTTTGCTACATGCTAACGGGTTTTGGTACAAGCTGACTAGATTTGGGACAGGCTAATAGTTTCATGCGGGCTTACTGGTTCTGGCATAGCTGACCAATTTTGGACGAGCTAACCAGTTTTGGTATAAGTTGATCAGATATTCTACAGGTTGACGGGTTTTGCTACATGCTAACTGGTTTTGGTACTGGCTTCGTTTTTGCTGGGGGTAAATCGGCTTTAGACAGGTTGGCTGGTTTTGTAGCTTTTGACCAGGTGCCAGTCAAATCTCTAATCAGTCCTGCAGAAAATTGTTTTTCATACTAAAAACTGATTTTTGCTTAAAATTATCAAAAAATACCAAAAAAGGTCAATACAGTAGACTCCGAATTATCCGACTTAATCGTGGCTGAATATTGGTCGGATACCGAAAAAGGTCGAATAATCCGAAATTGATATTTTCAAAGTAGAAATAACCTGCACAAAATTGAAAAAAAAAAAAAAAAATTAATAAGTATAGAAAATTGAAGTTTGGCGTAAAAAATGAATAAATAAGTGAAAAAATAATACTTATATAATACAAATCATAATTTTTTTAAATAGTCGATGTCCTATTTTTTTTAAAATTGCGATTATTTTTTCGGCCGTGTAATTTCGCAACGCCGCGCCGTTCGAACATAACGTTGCACCGTCCCCCGGGGGAACAAGTTATGTAATATATCTACATACATTCCAAAATCAAAAATTAGGTGTCTAATGTAGAAATTTGGATGGACCAACTTTATTCGGTCATGTAAGTCGGAGGATAGGGTCAAATAAATTTGAGTCGGATAATTCGGAGTCAGATATAATCGTGAGTCTACTGTATTAATAATCCAGTGGCAAAAAAACATCTGCCAGTCGAGAATCTCTCTGAAATACAAGTGGTCAGTTTTGTTGAGAGCGAGGGTTGGCAGCATTTGTATTTTGTGCGTTTTGACGTGGATATGTCTTATGTCTGGTGGTCAGCTCAATTTGTGCTAGAATGATGACGTCATCACGGCAATTGTTGCATAATCCGCTAACCTGTGTCTTTTTGGTTGGACATACGTTTTCCTGTGGATACTTGTGTTGTTTGTTAAGCGGTGAGTTCGAGAAAGGAGATGCTGTGGTACCTTACCCCTCCACTCTCGCTAGGCCCTGTTCTGACTGAGCAATTGCTTAGAACTGTAAGGGCCGGCGCACTAAGGACTGATTGGTAGCTGCGGCGAGGCATCGCCCGAAACGCTTCCAGCCGGCCTGCGGTTCTGAGCGGGGGATAAGGGCCACAAAGAGGAGAACTAGCCCACGTGGACTACCATTCACCAACGGGCCCACAGAAACTAAACTAATGTTCTGCGAAGGAAGAAAAACAGGACCATGAGTAAGAAGAAGAATAACGTGTTTCCGAGAAAATCATGTATCGAAAATGCGTGTATGCAGGGTACAAAAGACGTTTGTAAGACGTTCGCATCATGCTATGCAGAAATTAGCCAGGCAGGGCGATTTATGCAGAAAACATACACTCGAGAAAAGATTGCCTCATCCTTTTGATTGGATGATTTTCCTTTCACGGAATTTCAACGAGTGAATGTACCCTCCGCTCAGTTATATTCGATCCGTGAATTTGTCTGAGAATTCTTCTCACAGTTCACTCTCGTATCTGGCTTGTTCCTGAATCCGAAGCAGACGTCGGCTCGATTCATAGTCACACCGTTAGTTGGTATTGGATAGTGACACTCCTGCAAACTGTGTATAGGCCATGGATCCGCAGATTGAAAAGTTGGTAACGTTGGGCGAGTCTGATTGGTGGTTTCTTCGTATTCGCTCTTCTACAAATGGTACATCAGCAATGGGTCAACTGGGGCGAGGGCTGGGGCTGCCAAAGTCGACGCGGGCACTGCCAGTTCCTCCGGAATGTTTTCCGTCCCACTGGTCTGGAAGGATGAGTGATACAGTTTCATTCTTCGATTTCCGTTCCCCGGTTTGACGTTTCCCTCGGCCCAGGAAATCGTGACATCGTGTTCCAGAATGAAGTTACGGCCAGTCAAGCGAGTCGCGCGCGAATTCTCACCGACTGTTCCTCGGGCTCGGAGAGGAATTAATTGAGTGTCTCTTTTAAACGTGAAGTCTTGATTTTTCATCGGGTTCGTTCTGCGTAATGCGAGCGATCACTCGGAAATTAAGTTCTGAAAATTACGTCAAGATTCTGGAGTGCGTTTTAGATAGCCGGCGCGGAAATTTTATTTGGGATTGAGAACAGCTTTTGATAATGAGCCTAATTTCGCGCGGTGTAATGATTCTCCGATTTGAATATTTTTCATGTTTGTTTACCAGAATATAAATTATGCTGAATTTCGAACGAATTCACAGCTTTCTCTTAGCCGTCGTACGAATAATGATTTATTTTCGACATAATGCACGTCTGTCTGAGTAATCCATTCGGCGTTGTGTATAGAATTCGTTCGTACACGTCGAACTCCCAATTAATTTGACTTGGGGATAATGCGATTTGTTGGTAGAATTCGGTGCCTGGGCGCCGGAATCAGAAATATAAAAAGCAGAATCAGTTCGGCGGTAACTAACAGTAACGAAGGGTGGAAGGCAAGAAGTGGGGAAAGAGCGAAAAAAAGAAGAACAAATTAATTGAAAATTATGTTTATTTTTATTTCTGCTCTCGGCTAACGAAATCATTCGGGCAGAAGTAATTCAACGTTTCTGAAAACGAATACCGGTAAATGAGGATATGCCGTGGCGTATAATAAATATATAGGATTTTTTTTATTTTTAAATCTCTGAAAGGAATGTTGTATACGGTAGAATGAATCATTATTCGACACGCGGAGTGAGCAGACGAAAAAATATTCGAAAACGCTGAAAAAATAAAAAAGGAGATTATTTATTTTTCCAATATAAGAATATTGCGAGAGCGTAGAGGAACGCATGATTTGAAAATTAAATGAGAAAAATATAATATTACCGTCGGTTTGTGCGACAGTAAACCCTCCTTTTTTTAATATTCGTCCGACTGGAGAGAGCTTTTCCGTTTTCCCATTGAGAATCCGCCCTGGCAAAGGTAGTATATCTTCGTGTATGGGTGAACGCACGCACGCGGTAACCACCATTTTTGGACGGATGCCCTATAATTTTTGATCATCCTCTGACGAGAATCAGGGGGAAAAAATTCTGTTTTCGTTATTTTGCTCCGCGAATGAACCGACGACCGACCCTGTAACGTGTGCCAATTGGACCATTTACACCGATCGAGCATGGTGAATAATTCATAATTCGAGCTACGAGACTGCATAGCAACCAAAAGGGAACGGCGAACGTGCGACAAAAAATTTGTCAAAATGTCAATTCGTCATTCGATTTGGGAGCTTATTTTCACCGCAGTTCCGCCCGCGTTCGAAAATGAAATAATATCCGGTCAGAATTGTGTTCACTGTTGAACGGGATTTTTAAAAGCATTTAGGTGAATTCTTCGTTAGCAGGGGCATTGTACCCACTAAGAAATTAGGGAGGTAGGATACGGTCCAGGAAGGGATAGTCAAAAGGAAAACGACAAAACGAAGAACATCTTGGCTCACCCGAGGAACAATCGACCTGGTAAAGAAGAGAAGACACTGGAAGTCCCAAGGAAAACAGAAGACTCTGGCGTTTCGGCAGTTGTCGGCACTGATTCGAAGAGGATGTTGGAGGGACAAGACCACCTTCCTGGAGGGAGTTTGTGAGCAGATAAAACGACTTAGTGAACAATAGGAGGCAGCGTTAATGTTGAGGGAAATTCGGAGAATTACAAGAGCCTTCAAGCCAAGATTGTGGGTAGTTGAAGATGAAGATGCCAATCTACTCACTTCCAATGAAGATATAGGGGATAGGTGGAAACAGTACTGCCAATATCTGTACAGCGGCCTGGAGCAGGGTGTCTACTAGGCATATAAATAGCATGTATTTTACAAAGTGAGCATGTAAGCATGTAAATAGCATGTTTTTCAGTAGATTTTCAGAAAAATCATGTATTAGCCAAATTAATTGGAAGTAAAATTGAAAGATTACTGTCAGCAATCAGTTACATCCGTTCGCAGTTCGGATTCTCAGGCAGAATTATTTCCACTTATGTTCCCGGACAGTTTGATTGATAGTGAGTTTACCATGAAAAAAATATGATATTTCTTTTATTATTACTTACAGAATAGCTCCATACTCTCGCGATAGACTTACTAAGAAATTATCAAACCCAAATGTCTCGTATTGTTCAATCTCAATTGATGAAAGTTTGAATAAAGTGTGTTGAGGTGCGCAAATGGACGTTATACTTCATTTTTGGGACACCTCTTTAGAAACTTGTTACCTAACATCAATTTTTCCTCCCAAATCAGATGCTGATACACTTCTGGAAACTTTCACCAGGGCGTTTAGAGATTTGAATCTTGATGTTAGCAACATCATTCAGCTGTCAACTGATGGGCCTAATGTAAATATAAAATTACATTGAATATTCTGTAATTGCGTACTTACTAGGCGATAACACTGAAAGAAATCCTCTTCGAGCTGAATTATTGGATGCGGGGACTTGCCCTCTCCATATCGTTCACGGGAGTTTCAAGTTTGCCCATAAGAAAGTAAATTCCATTGAAGTTTCTGCGCCATAAGGTGGTTGGAGAACGTTCCGGTTCCCCAGTAAATCTTACAAACTGTGAAACCTCTTGAAAAATATGCCGAAAAAGTTGCACATGATCCTTGTAAATCAGGTAATTTTAAATTTGTTAAAAATACTTTGAAAAGTGAATTTTTGGAGCCAAACTTGAGTTTATGCTCTCAATAGCTGATGAATGTCACCCCTTTTTGTCGCACTTTCATACGAAGGAACCAGTGTTTCCTTTTATGTATGGGAAATTAACGAAACTATTGACCATCATTGGGGAAAAAATGTTAAGAAAAGTAATTTTTGATGTCAACATTGCCGCTTATGATCTGAAAGATGTATCATATATTGATATTGTTTTTGGGGCATCTCGTATTACTGGAAAACACGAGAAGACTTCTGAGATATTGCAGCTTAAATCGGACTGTAGAAATTTTTTAAAAGCTATGTACATTAAGCTCATTGAGAAATGCCCTTTGCCTAACCGTGTTGTGGAAGGTGCATCAGTATTCGCATTAAAAATAGTGACAGATAACAAATTTTGAGAGGATCGAATAAGTATGCTTTTGTCAGTCTTCATTGAAAATAACATTATTGAGGCAGCTCTTGGTGACCAATTGAAACGCGAGTACATGGAAATTTGTGAGAATTCGGCTGTAACAAAATTTTTAAAACAATATAAAAGTAGACTAGATGGGTATTTATTCAAAATAAAAGATTTTTATCCTCTTTCCGAGGACTTAGAAGAAGTTTTTCTGAAGATGATTTTCATTTTTTTCGTTGGAAATTCTGAAGTAGAACGCAGTTTCTTCCATAAATAAAGAGTGTCTCGTAGAAAATCTATTACAAGACTCATTTACAGCACAGAGAATTATATATGATACAATAAAGGAGGAATACAGGTTTGATTATAAAAATTTAGATATTACTCCATCTCTGATCCAACACTTTTAAAAATGCGTCTGCCGAACGAAAGGAATGTTTAAAATCGGAAGTAAAAAAAAGAAGATGATAATAAGAGAAAGAGACAACTTACTCAAGAATTGTCACTTTTGAACGCTAAAATGCAAAGGTTGATTGAGGTCAAGAATGACGAATTGAATAATATTGAGAGTAGATAATATTACCTATTTAGAAAATTAGTTGAAACGTGATATAGTTTTTTTAAAATATATTTTATTAATAGGTTTCCATAGTTTCAGTCAAGAGGGTTTGGGTGAGTTTTACCTTTGGTTTCTCCTCCCCCCCCCCTCGTGACGAGTCGGTAGTACAATCTCTCTAAGTTTACATTAAATTACATTACATGACATTAAATTGTATTATATTCGATAGCGCAAAAGAAATATGCTTTAATTGAGATTCATGTAAAAGAAGACATGACTTTTCACCATTCGTTTTCTCCTTCCATAACCTTCCTATTTATGTGATTTCTTTTTTTGTTTTTAATATTTCTATTATGTATCTATTAACTTTCTCATAACGTCATAACATTCTTTATCTTGGAGACACTTTTCAAGTTCCTCTACCTTGGTATCATGTTTTTCCCTGATTTGATCAAAGTTTTTGCATTTTATGAAAGTGTGATCGGGATCATCTTCCGATTTCATACATTCCCTACATCTGCTGTCTTTCGTGATTCTGAATTTTTTCAGATATGTTGCAAAATTCCCATGTCCTGTCAGGTATTGTGTAAGGAAGTAGTTTGATTTTAGTTTCTTGTTTCTTAGTCTTAGTTCTATATTTGGGATTAGTTTTGCGGTTCTCCTGCCTGTTTTTTCTTTTTCGTATTGTTTTTGCCAGATCTTTATAGTTTTCTGTTTTATTATTTAGATACTTTCCTCCATTTCCCATTTTGTTATTTTATTTTCCTTGTATTTAATTTTCAGTCTTTTAATTTTGTTAGACTTGAAAGAGCGTCAATTTCCGGCTGAATTTGAATATCTCATCATATCCGCGACCCAGCCCTGACGGGGGCTTCTGAATTCAAATTTAATCCTTGAAACGGGCCACATTAACTTTATTTACAAAATTAACCCATGTGTTGAAATCGGGTCTTTTCCGGATTTTTGATTCGGAATACTGCACATTGTAATTTTGATTCAGTTACTGGGTCTCCAAGTTTAAATTTTTCATTTGAAATGGGTACAGGATCACAGCTTTACATCACGTCGCAGTTTTCGGGCTGGTTTTTGAACTCTGGCTCGATGATAGGTAACTTTTACACGAGTAGAATCTTTCTTGCAGCAGATTTTGCCAGAAACGACCTTCATTTACAAAAGTGGTACATGTAACCATGCGGCGATATGTGGGATACACTGATACCAGCTTGGTCAAAATCAAGATGGTCAAGGGCTATCGTGGAGTGATTCCAATACTGGAGTCGCTCATTCTCACATACATTCATTCATCCATGCGGTAAACAAAAATATGAGTTCGAAATCATCTGGAATGTTGGTTTAAAATAACAAATTCGTTTTACAATGTCTGGAATTTTCTCATATGTTCCTTAGCCAGTTTATCTTCAGATGTGAAATTCCGTATGGTAATGGATCCTGTTTTAAATATGCCGAATTTCTTCATCTCCTGTTTTTTAATGACCCCTATAAATTTGGTGATTATTTTTGATTGGGTGCGAGTCACCAAGCTGGCGTCAGTAATGACCTTAGTGAGTTCTTAAACCCCAGCAATCACTTCTGCATTAGTGACACCAAAATTGCAAGCTGCCGTTGTTAGAAGTCGATTTGTAATTCAAGGTATAAACTGAAACTAGAAGAAACTTGGTCGAAGTGATTTTTGGTCTCTGTCATGTTGGTAGTTGGTCTAGGAAAACCTTGAAATTAATGTCCTAATCTGAGCACTGACATGTGACCATGCCCCATTGTTTACTGAAATCATCTGTCCGGCTGGTTCTGTGATGAAAACTAATAACTGACGAATGTGATAGCCGGTGGCAGGGTATGGAGGACGGAGCATCGGATCCAGCGCTAACCCGAATTCTACATAAAACGGGAATGCGAATTTTCAGTCGCAAAAGTTTCCCGCTAAAATCAAGCCGAGTACGGAGGCGACTCTCGCAGGTCTAATGTATTCGACAATGTCCATTAATCTTCCGCTATTCGTTTAACACCTCGATATCATTCATTTTTTTTTCCTTCACAGTTAAGCTCCTCCAAATTCGTGTAACATTCAACGCACCATAAATCATTTTTCTCTTCAGTTCGTCGAGGTAAATAGCGCTGCGCCGTGCGGCGTCGGCCGCAGCCTCGAAGCGTGCGGAAAAAGTTGTCTCGTTTTCGAATTTCAGTTTTCCCCATTATTCGTTGCTCGTTAATTGACATCCACATTCGGCATTAATGAACTCGTTTTTATTTAGTCTCGTAATCGATTTATCTCAAAAATCGACGACGGGTGTGCCGATCGGTTCCGACAGATGATTATAATTTTGTTGATGGAAAGGGAGGGGGAAAAAAAGGAAAAGCGTTCGTAAGCGGATTTGGTTGTAACGCGTGGAAGGGCACGGTAGCGTTATTTAGCATTACTAATTAATCGTTAAATATAACGCCCGCGCTAATCGTGTAATTATAATGTATTAGTCGTCGAAAAATAACGTTAATTATACTACCCGATCGAGTCGATTCGCCGGCGATGTTTACGCCCGTAGAAAACGTCGCTATACTCGCCCGCACGCCGTCGTGTTGATAAAATTGCATACTCGAATCGCCGTAAATAAATCGGTCTCGCTTTTCCAGCTATCCCGTCTTCCTGAGCATGTTGTTTAGGAGCGAATTAGAGTAATGATTTGTCCTCGGACGTTTCAGTGCGAATGTTTCCTAGTGATCCCGATCTTCCAAAAAAGATCGATTTGATCGAAATTTTCGATCATACGACTTCCGATATTCGATTCGATCCGATCTTATGTAAAAAGATCGATTTTTGATAAGATCGATCTTGATCAATCAGAGAATTTTTTTACTGGTCTAAGTTTATCTGCATCTGCAAATCTGCAAAATCCAAATGAATTTTGGTTATTTCTCGCTGTCAATGAGTAAAAAATCTAGAAAATTTATTGAAGTTGAAAATTTTGTTAAATTCGTCACAAAAGCACATCTCCCAACATTAATAACTGATAACTGAACCTGCGAGCTGCAACCTGGAATAAAAAACATATTAAGGCTTGCTGTACAGAGATTATGTTTTTTTATTCTCCATCTTGAAGAGCTCAACAATACATTTTTTCTATGAATCCTATTGCATATATTTTGGTCAGTTGATTTGCCTTTGCATTCTTATATTTTACTTGATTTTTGCAGCTGGAGTTTGAAAACAGAATTAGTCTCACATAATTAAAAATGACTACCCTTTCATGTTTCATTATTGTTATCACATATCAATATCACTTAACTTATCACAGATGAAGTTTACATTACACCTAGGCCGCAGCTAGCTGCCGCCGGCTGTGGAACAATGTGACGTCACACTAAACAGGTCTGTTGTTACTTTGTGAAAGATCGAAATTTCGATCATGACCAAAATGATCGATCATCGATCTTGATCGAGAATTTTAAATGATCGATAAGATCGATTAAAAGATCGATATTATTGATCGATCTTTACAGATCGATCTTGAGATCGGGATCACTAATGTTTCCATCCTACGCACAGAGTGTTGCGGTGCCCGTAAACCTATTCTACCAAGAATTGTGCCACTGCTTACCGTACCATGAATAAGATCATAATGGAACCATGATGCAGTATTTCCCAGTGTTTGGAACCGATTCAATTTTTCGTTTTGATCGGTTTCGGGCTTTGTAGCTTCCATTTAGGTTGGTTTCGGTTCGGAACTTCCATTTAATTTCTCAATAGGTTTCGGTTTCGGTCATGAGACCGATTTAAAATACTGAAAGGGTCTTATTTCGGTCTTTCATTGCTGAGCCGGTTTTGGTTATGGTCTTCACTTCACATAATGAATCGGTTTCAGTCGGGCTCAAAAGATCTTTCTCAAACAAAATAAAAATCTCATCATTTCTGTAGTCAAATCAGCCATAATTGGAAACCAACTATAAGATATGAACTGTAGCATCAACTTACTTGGGAATGGGCATTGGCAGGTTGAATTATTCTGTAGATCAGTTCAAATATCGAACTCTTTTACTAGACATTAGAAAAATCCTCTAAGTAAAGACAGTGAGAGTGAGAGATAGACCAGCAAAAAAACAACATAACAACATAAGATGCAAATTCAAATTGCCTCATGGTCATGGTTCGCCAACTGTTTATTTTTGTTCTTTGTTGTGCCCACGTTGACTGCTCGAGGCACAGACATCTTATTCTTACCAGTGGGATGTCTGAAGCATGCAGGCCAACAGCCAGCAAGCACACAAGCGGCAACAAAGAAGAACAGATTACAGAAAACCGCATTGACCGAAGACCGATTGGGACCTTTTCATTTAATTGGCTAACGGTCTTGACGCAGATATGAGCAGTCGGTTTTGGTTTCAGTTAAACTTACATTTCAAACATTTGGTTTGTGTTTTGGTTAATTACCAGTTGAATTTAAGGTGTAAGGTCTTAATTTGGTCTTTTGCACATTAAAGGGTTTTGGTTTCGGTCCCATGAAACTGTTGAATTTGAATGGGTTCCGGATTCGGTGTCGGTTCCGGTTCCAAACACTGGTATTTCCTCTTTTGGTCACACCAAGTGAAGGAATTCTTTTGAGGCGCGGATCCAGACGACCATTTTGGGGTGGGTTTTTGCTGCTCTTTCCCCCGCAAATTTTCGTTTTTTTGGGTTTGGAGGGCATCCTCCCTCTCTTGGATCCGCGCCTGATTCGTTTGCGTGAACATACACATTTATTACACTCGATACACCGTATATCTACCAACTGACTAAAATACCGTTAGGTGATTATACTCGTATTCCTATTAAAGCGATCGCTGGGTGGCCATTTTTCTGGAAATCCTGGAAGTCAGGAAAAAGTCAGGGAATCTTGAATATGATGTGAAAGTATTGTGCAATTTTCTCTGTCAGACTCAATTGAACACTTTTTTTTTTTTTTAATAATTTGTATAATAACGTCTACTAGGCAATAACTTGATTGGCATTTGGAAGAGACCCGTATTTGAACAAAAAATGCAGAATTTTTTTGGACAAAGACTTGATGGTTTTTGGTTGATTGTAATTCTTAATGAAGTTCAGTGTACACCTGTGATTAATTTCCTCAAGATGGTACCCATTGATTCTTTCACATGGAAACGCTTTTGCTGAAAGAGGATTTTCTGTAAATAGTGAGACTTTGATTGAAAATCTCTGTCGAGAATGTCATGTGGGTCAGAGACAAGTGTATGATGCACCGATGTATCATGGTGGGATGTCGAACATTACTGTGACAAAAATGCTTATTCATACTGCGCGCAGTGCAAATGCCCTTTACAAAGAGGCGCTGCAAAAGGAAGGTCGAGAAAAGTACGCGAAATCAAGAGCAACAGCCAAAAACGAAAGGCTCACGAGAAAATGAAACTACTTAAGGCGAAGAAGAGATTAGTGCTAGATGAAACTTGTCAGAAAATTGACGAGTTGAACCCAGAAATAAAATCATTACGTTAAAATTGAGGACCTGACTTTCAAAACGCGCTTAGTCTGAATAATCGAAAATCGAGTTTCTGGCGCGATCTGGTGGAGGAAGTCAAAAAGAACCTTTCATTGCTCGTTTTACGATTTTATCACGACTTAGAGCCAGCTAAACCTTTCTTTCGTTCTTTTTTATAATACTGACTTACTTGTTTTTTTTTTAAATTTTATGAATATAAGACTTACGACTGTGTCATACCTGCTTTTTCCTGTTCGGGGGTGGGGGGAGGGAGGTACAAGTCTGTCTGAAGGGTGGAGGGAGGCGGGCATTGTTCACGTGTGCTCGTCCACCGAAATGTTCGTCTCTAAGCTGTATCTTCCGATTTACGACAATTTCTAGGTCAAAATGTACGAATTTCACCTTTCACGAGTATGGCATGGTCTGAGACAAGCTGAGTTTACGACTTCCTCCATTTTGTACTCCCGTAACTCGAAGACTGTTCGCACGCCAACCTTCATGTGTACTTAGGTGGTATTAGCATTGATCCCTCCTCTTCCAATCCACGCAATTGAATCAGTATTGCCACTTATCGTTCGCGAGTCTGTTTTTTCGATTTCCTAACATTTCGTTTTTTGGACTAAGCACGTTTTGAAGGTCAGGTTTCTAATTGTTTGTATTCGAAGAAGTGTTTGACTCGAAAGATATTTGGTCCAGATTAAATTATTATGAATAACAATTTTTGCACCTCAAAATGGTGCTCTAATTTAACAATGCGAAATATTTTCGAGTCAATTATTATAAATAACTATTGTTTTTTTCCCTACGAAGTGGTGTTCTAATTTGATGATAGTCTTACGACCGGTTTGATGTAGCTCTCCATTTCTCCCTATCTTGTGCAAGTTTTTTCATTTCGTAATAACACTTACATTTCACATGCTTCATTATCTGCTGAACATACTGGAATTTTTGCCGACCCCTACCCAATTGCTTCTAGCAATATTGATATTATTCCTGGATCCCTCAAATTATGCCCTATTAGTTTATCTCTCCTTCTCTTCAGACAATTTCAAATATCAATTTTACCTCCTACTCTGTTAATTACTTCCTCATTTCTTACCTTATCCGTTTTATTTGATAGTAGCATCCGCCTATGGCACCATATCTCGAAAGCTTCGATCCTTCTCTCTGGTTTTCCTATGTCTTCTGATTTGATTATGCTAAATATTTTTGAGTGTTCAGCTGTTCACACATGTATTATTAATATGAAAAGTTTTGTAAAATGAATTGGTTGTTCCTTGTGTGAAAGGAATGAATGCTTTGTTCTTTCTAGAGCTGTTTTTTTGACTCAACATTATTGTTACGTAGAAAATCACAAAATATTGAAAGTCGGGAAAAAAGTCTTTCGAAAAAAATTATATCGCACACAAATAACTTATTCCTACACGCCTATTTGTTACGAAGAAGTTGGAAATGGACTGGAAAAATCTCAAAAAATCTGAAAAAGTAAGGGAATTTTATCCTCGGAAAAAAGTGGACATCCTGGATCAGCTGAATTCCCGAAAACTTCTGATTGTTCCGAGTACCGTATATGAAATGGATAGTACTGAATTTCGCTTTGAGAGGGGCTGTTGCTTCCATTGCCCTCTCTGTGTATCCACGATGGAGCTCAAAACTCATACATCTACATTTGAGTACGTATAGAGAACTTTCAACGCTCTAACGTTCTGTATTTTTATTTGTTTCAGGTGAGTTCCAATTTTTCTATGGTTGTATAACGAAGATTGGAACATAGAATGTATTCGTAAGTACTTTATTGGACTATTTTCAGTAAAAATATTTCACTCTGGAAGTTACAATTGCGTACTGTGCCCTCTCCGTTCACTCCCGCCTGATAAGTCGTCAATTTTGGTATAATTTGGGACAATTGAAAAACTTTTTTTTTTTTTAATGAACTGAATTATCTGGAATTTATAAAAATTTTCTTCGGCCCTGTTGATCTTTAGTTCCTGAAAGATAAGAAACGCTTTAATGTGTTTGAAGTGTAGTTTTTTGATGGACGAGGGAGAGAAACAGACGGAAACGTGAATGAATACCACAGTTATCATCTTGAGCGAGAAATGTCAGATTTCCAGTGTCTGGAGATGAAAAAAATGTTCAGAATTGCGAAAAACCGTTTTCATCGCTAAAACTGCCTTTTGGATTTAGAAAAGTATTTTCGATGCTAAAAAGACATTTTCAGCACCCGCAGGGCGTTTTAGGCATATTTTCGACAATAACGTTCAGTTCGGCATTATTCGGCCTAGGAAAACTTCTCTATAACAGGCTAGCCGTTTCTTGGAAAACAAAAGAAAGTCAGGGAATTTTGTCAGTTTGGAAAAATCAGGGGAAAGTCAGGGAATTTCTGTAATTTTGATCTAAATTAGGGAACTTTTTGAGAAAGAATTAAAGAATATATATCAGCGTATAACGTAATGACCTATTTACTTTGCAAACATTGTCTTCAGTAAATATCAAATTTGGTCAACGCTGTATACGATACTAGCTGAAAAAATGTCAGGGAAAATTTGGAAAGTTGGTCTACAAAACGAGGAAAAGTCGGGGAAAATCATTCTTGAAAACGTGGCTACCCTATATAAGAAGGATGACCCGTAAGGTACACATTTTTCTATACGACGAACCGCTTGAGTTAGAAACCTGAAATTTCGCATGGTGAAGCAGAGGAGGCGTGGCTAACATCTGCCGATGAGTGTGGTTTACCGTCTGCGGTGGTGTGGTTTCAAAAATTGAACGAACACGATATTCTTGACTGAAGTGTACACTAGCCTGGTCCTTATCTATGGATGTGGATTTTTTTAAAAATTCATATAGCTCATCCCCCAAAGTTGTTCCTTTTAATGAAAAAATGATCTTGTACAAGTTTCAGCCTGATCCAATGAAATTAACCCAACCTCCCAGCGTGATCTTTCTTTATGTAGCGCACGCATAAGTAATAACAGGGGCTGTCCTAAATGCTTACTACTAAACACCGCGATATGAATCATTAGTTAATGGGCTTGTAATGATACAGGCAATTGCAATATACAGTCTTCTATTATCTTTCTACAAAAATTCAAAGCATATGTAAATGTAATGAGTATTTTGAACGCATTTCGGAAATTTCAGATTATCAACACCCTAATAATTTCTGAAGGAAGACAGGTGCAGGCACCATATTCTAACATAATGTGAAGAACGTCTATTTAAAACACTTTCGAAAGTAAAAATTAGGGGGTCCAGAAGGAGCAAAATGTTGTGCCCGTTACGATTTGGTCACACAGCCACTTCTCAGATTTGATTAGGATTCATCAAATGTCCGTAAACCTCTCCCTAGAGTCACTAAAACTTTTCAAGATATTATATAACTCATAGTTGTTGGCAGGACACTCGAATCCGAAGCGGAGAGGCGAAATCGGGGCTCGGGCCCGCCTCATTGCGTCCCTCTGGTCAATGATGCGATACTTGGAAGGGTAATTTCCGGGGCCAGAGGTGCGGTCCTTAAGGAGCCACCTTGGCATGCATGCATCTCCATACGCTCCACCAAGTGAGAACTCATACTCATTAACAAGGTGTCTACAGGTTTGGAAAATTTGGAAAGTTTGGAAAAAGTCAGGAATTTGAAAAGTAGGTCAGGAAGTTTGTAAATAGTCGGGAAATTCAACAATATTTTTAAGAAGTTTGGAAAAAAAACAAAGAATGAACTCACGGAAAATTTTTTTTTGTCGTTTAATTTTACTTCAGCACTAGAGTCGTATTCTACAAATAAAATGCTTTCACCCAAAAATCAACTTCAAATTTCAGTTCATTTTAACCATTGCGTCTACTAGTATAAACATAAATATATACTGTTGTCTGTACTGTAAAGGTTTAAAGAAGAGAGAAAAAAGTTTGGAAAAGTCAGGAATTTATATTTTTCCATTCTTGTAGACACCTTGATTAAGACCACGTTAAATTCCGCAGGAATCTATTCAGACTTATCAAGTTAAAGTCTTATTGAGATTCATCAAGAATCCTCAAAATGCTGTCTAAACTTCTTAAGCAGGGATGTTAAGCCAATCAATAAAGCTTAGACTTATGGCTTTTGCTTACGACCTTGAATATATGGCTGATGCTTATAGCTTATAGCTCATGAGGTGACTGGCTCGGGCTTATGGCTTTTATAACTTAAACTTATGGCTTATAAAAAATCTTTACCGGAAATGTCTTCAATCTCGACTCTTCTCGAGATATTTTCCCCCTCGGATTTGAGAAACAAACAAAAAAATAAATGGAAATTGGAAACTAGGGAAAAACAAAATATTACAATTGTTTTCTGATGTTGGAAAAAGAAAAGATATCGTGAATCAGCCGAAAGAATATGGCTTATGCTTAAAACATATAGCTTACAGCACATTTGGCTTAAACTTACAGCTGACTTAATTGCCCAAAAACCTTTATATCTGATGGCTGACTTCTCATCCCTGTTCTCTGTACAGACTAAAGACAAATCAAATCTCGACTGAATTCACTCATTGTCCTTAGCCCACAAAGCTATAACGCTTACTTACCCGACATGACGTGGGCTTGATGGATTCCAATTACTATTTCGTGGAATTGAATCCGCGTCTTCTGTTTGTCATGAGCTATATGCACGATATAATGTACGTCTGTGACACATAATTGATGGAAGCTTAGCTAGTTTTCTGTGTCCGGGGTACAACACCGAACATTGGGACAAAAATGTTAGTCAATTCAAAATGCATTCCTGACCTTTGCATTTTTGACTAGTTGTGACTTAGACTATAGCTATGTACTAGCTGCGTTTCAACTGAACGACTCCAAACTTCGTTTGAAAATTCAATTTCAATGGAATATGTCTCGCGGTTCAACACTCTTCCCTATACAAATGCTGTTACTACCGAATGTATATTTTCAGAAATTTAATCGTCTTAATAGCGGCTGGAAATTACGCTGATTTGCTATTTCCCAAGAAGTCCGTGTCAGTATTCATATTATATCCGGTCTGGAGGACCAATCTTTCTCATTCTTACGGGTGCTAAAAATAACAGGACTAATTTTTTCGCCGCGCGTGTAGTAACCCTTCAAATCTGAAACTTGGCCGAGTTGATTACCTAATTACCTTCCTCTATTAATCAATGTATTTGCGACCCCAGTATAAACGTTAGTTCTCCAGTTATGTCGTCTTGTTCAAGTTGGTGAATGTGATGCGTGTCACGAAAATAAAGCAACGTACCATCGAGCAGGTATGCGATCAACTTTTGAATGAAATTTGGCGAATCTGGAAAGGAAATGCTCGATAATGTGATTAAGGTGTTGGGTGAAAAAGTTAGGAGTCGTTAGTGGCTGTCCAAAACTCAGCCCGAAAAAGGCGCGAGAGAGCAAATCCAAAGTCAAAACTATGATAAGTTGCTTCTGTGATAGCTACGGCTTGGTTCACAAGGAGTTTGTATCACCTGGGCAGACTGTAAATCAACAATGTTACGTCAAATTGCTCGAAGAATTACGAAGAAGAGCCGTTAGAGTTCGCCCAGGGGTCGCAAACACGTGGATTCTTCATCCTGACGATGCGCTATGTCATCATGCCTTCAACATAATGCAATTCTTCTCATTAAAAAACTTCGGGATATGTCACCGTATGACTTTTTTTCGTTCCCCCAGGTCAAACAAATCGTTGAAGAACTCATTTCGAATCAGTAACTGACATCCAAAGGTACTTGATGAGGGATACTTGAGAAACTGCCGGCTTAAGTGTCCCAATATTGTCGTGAATACTGGAAAAGGCGGCGGAATCAATATATAGCTGTCCTAGGGGAGTGCGGGTTTTTCGAGAATTTGCACGAGAGAGTGGTGTTGGTCGGACCACAGCAAAGGCATTTAAATCAAAAAAACGAGACTGTGTAGAGAAGGTGCGTGTATTGATGGACCGACAGTTAAAGTAAATCTTGTGAGTGTTAGCATGAACTGTGACTGAACTGTAGCTGGACTGCTCTAATGTCCTGTCAAGACGATCAATGGAAGCAGGGGCGAAAATATAGGGAGGTGGGAGGTTGACCCCCCCCCAATAATTTGGCAGTCGGCAAATTTTGAAACAGTTCATTCGAATTTTTCATTTTTTATGAATGTTTATTTATTTATTTATTTTCTCAACTAAAAAATATTTCGAATTAAAAAATCAGCAAATTTCTAGTTTTCAAAAAATATTTGTCGGCAAATTTTTCTTCTTCACCTCCCCAAACTGAAAGTCTAATTTCGTTTCTGAAAATGGAGTACCCGGGGGGACTCCTGTCTGAGACTAGTCAGTCAAAAGCGGAAGGTTTCAAGCTGAGTATCGAATGTTATCTTAAAGGTTGAGATGTTGAAGACATTTCGAAAATCTGAAAGTCGGTAGCAAACGTTGAATTTCGAATTTCAATGACTATCAGGTTCTTACTAGAATCTCTGTTTGACCTAGAGTCTAGAATTTAAGAAAATTGAACATTTTATTAAAATCTAAAAGCATGCCTTTAGCCAGCCGTCTGCGGTAAGTGGTGCTGACTGTTTACCAGGGAAGGTTTGAGGATACGCGTAGTATATATTATGTGAAGAGTTTTACGAGGCAGTGGTATGGCCAGGGGAGCAAAGGGGGTGAATTCTCCCAAGGCACCTGAAATTGAATGTAAAATATGCAGAAATGAGCAATTTTTCGCTTTAAAACACGTTTTTTCGGAAAAATTTTGCTTGAGTAGTAATTTTACCTTCATTTTCATACAATAGTCCTCTAATATCGGCGATTCTTAAAAAAATACTTCGATTTTCGACTTTGTCTCCCTTGAAAATCTTACATTGCCCCCATCCCCGGAAAATTTTGGCTACGCCACTGATTGAATTTGGTCTCAAAATTTATTATCAAAACTGGTGATTCAACTTACCGACAACCCACTGAAGAAAAATTGAATAGATCGCGTGAAAAAAAAAATTGACACTAAGAACCATCAAATTTTCGTACTTTTGGATGTTAAAAGAACTCTATTTCTGTGGACTTATCAAGTTATCAGTTCTCAACGTTCTCAAACAGCTATTCAAGCATTTAGCCATCGATATTCAATGTGTACTGGATCGCGAGCCTACCCCTGTGTTTGTGAATATTGTAATATGACACAAAAAAAAGGCCTGTGTGTCTGAAACTGCAGAATGGACACTCGGACCCTTTTCTTATGACACGTCACATATAAAGAACAACAAAGTACGATTCTCCTATCTTTCAAAGCAAAATCAGTGTTGACAACTTTATGAACATTAAAATATGTAGTGGAACGAAAAGTTTTGAACAATACTAGCGAAAAAAATAGAAGGGATTCGTTATTTTTATTCACGATATTTTACGAGGGGTGGCTCCGGCAAGCGTTAGGGGTGCTCAGTCCCCCTACCACCACTCTGGCTAGGGGCCTGGCGTGATGATTTTTTTAAAATGATGGTATCTTTGCCTAGAGAGGGGCTGAAGATACCTTTAGAAGGGGCTCATCCCCAGCTTGTCCCCCATGGCTACGGGACTGTCTAAAAGTAGAAAACAAAAAACTTATTTTCCAATGTCACAAGCTGAATTCGATAGCAAATTTTCTATTATTTAATTTACGTTCTTAGGTCCTAGTGAATATAGGAGGGAACTTTAGTCTGGAACAAAAGTCAAAACTCCGTGTGTTTTTTCCAGAAGAACGAAATAGCTTGTGGCATGGATTCCCCGAAATCCGATCGACCTGAAACTTCGTAGATTTTTTTTTAAAATTGATTTCATTGGAACCAATTTAGGAGACGAATAAGAGAAAATTCAGAAAAAAAAACACCTCAATGTTTAAAGGGAGTTGTGTTCCTCTCAAGTGTTCTTAATATCCTTCCAGCTTACCCTCCCAGACTAGGGTATGCTCATGTGCGCAAATGTGAGTGCTTGGGGGATAAGGTTCCAATCTGCGTTTGCAGGGACGAACTATGGGGGGGGGGGGGAATGTAAAAACCCAATAATTTGACTGTCGGCAAATTTTGAAACTGTTCACTTGAATTTTTCATTTTCTAAGGTACGAGTATGATGTTTTAATGAAGCCTGAAAATGTCTTGAACAAATTTGGAAGATCCTCGAAGTTTCAGAGAAGTCTGAAAGAGTCTTAAAAGTTGTACATAAGTTAGAGGAGGAGGTCTTGATGGGTCAAAAGAGTCCAATTATCATAGTATTAAATGAATCCAAGAAACCTCTCGGATGGTGTATGTTTGCACAAGGGCCGAGGAAGAAGAATGTCTTAAGCGGCTTACTATAAAAAAGGCGCTTCAAAAATATGGTGAAAAGAAGAACAAAGGAAGGAAGAAAAAGAAAGAGTAGAAAGAAGGGAGACTTTTTTTGAGGGTATAAGAACGTTCTCAAAAATTAGACCCCGGGCCCATTTTTTGATTCTGTTTTATTTATTAATTGTTTTCAATTAAGAAATATTATTTTGATTGAAAAATCGGCAAATTTTCAAAATTTTTAAATGTTTTGTCGGCGAATTTTTAGTCTTCAAAAAATATTTGTGGGCAGATTTTCCTTCTCCACCCTTTCCCTCCAAACGGAAAGTCAAGTTTCGCCTCTAAGTCAAGTTTTGCCTCTGGGAGAAAGGATAATGAGTGAGGAGAAGAAGAGGAAGAAGAAGAAGAAGAGGAAGAATTTGTTTGCTGAACAAATGACGAACAGGAAGTGCAGGTATGCAGAGACAAAAGACGTTTGTTAAGTACTTGCGTCGTGCTACGCAGAAACTGACCAAGTAAACAGTTGTACCCTGTTATCAGGGTATGTAAACTAAGTGAAGCTTATAGCCGCACGGAATACGGGCCTACAAAGAAATTTTCGATTTGCGGTCATTGCATTAGTCGGCAAATTTTAGATTGACGCCCCCCCCTCCCCTCACAAATGAAGTAGTTTCGGAACGCCTCTGCTCCCACGACCTCGCATAATTATTGCTACGTATTAGTTTGTTTTCGGTCTTTTCTCAACACTTCTGTTCAGAATACATACGTTCTGCCACAATGGTGCGTGTATTTTGTGTCATGTGTAAAGCAGCCTCAAAGCCGTTTAACTTTACTAATCGACTTTCAGACATCGTATCTACCGACCCCCGTGCCCAAGGTCATTATTTTTGTAATGGATGTTTACTTGGTTCACTTTCCAGTGGTATCACTATTGATAGCTTTCAATAACATTCGTCCATTCACCCCCGCGAAAAAACTTTAAAAAAAAAAAAAAACTAGGAAAATGAATAAAGTAGCCTCAATTTACGGTATTTATTTGTCGTTATTCTCCTTCATACAGGCGACAGGAAGCCGGGTTGCTTATTAAACAATCACCGTGTACTTCGATTCGAAGACGGGGCACTCGGCACGGTACGAGCCAACGAGAGGCCTCTTCTCGTTGTACCCCGTTGCATGATTTTTCAATTTCCATATTTATAAACAGCGGTACACGAATTAAAGAGTGAGTAAGTGTATCCGCCGACTGCGCGATACACCGACTAACTATGTAAATATTAATCCGCTATTTTTTCATCCGCCGACCAACCTTTTCAGCGAGCTCGCATCTCTTTTTCTTTGTACGTCTGTTTGCCTTACCCAGGGTATGCATATCGCATTAATAATAATTATTCGGTGCGCTATTAATCATTCAACGTTCGCGTGCTCGTCTCGCGCCCTCGTACGCAAAATTATCTTTCGTTGGGCTTCACCCTGCACGGCGAAACGGTAGACGGCACCGCGTCTAGTGGTACCCGATAATTTGCGAAACGCGGTTAGCAAACACGTGTAAATTTGCGAATCCGCCGCCGAACAAGATATACCCGCGAATTCATTAATCCGCCAAGTACCTCGGGAGTGTAAAAATCAACGCTTCGTTTCAACGTGTCAACGAAATTTCCCGCCAAAAAAGAAAAAACGAAAAAAGAGTAAGCGACGGAGAAAGAAATATAGTCGTTTATTTTTCCGGCAGCCGGTGTGTAGCGACATCGAATTTTTAGCTGATTTTCAAAAGCCGCTATGGTTTTGTCACCAGTACCGGAAGCGAGGGTTTTGGTAAACTTTTCTCGACAGTTCGTGACAGAAGAAAGCGAACAACATTGATTTTGAATTCTCATATTCTTTCATCTTGTGTATTTATACGCTGAGTATTTCGCCGCGGAGGTGAAAATAAAAATTGTTTCCCGATTTACCCTCAACTGGAAAATCGAATGTTCCGGAATAAGGGGTATCTGTGTTGCTGAGCTCAGTTTAATCGAGCTTTTGATTCAACACTTTTGGTGCCGCAAATCTTACTTTTTCCTCGGTAAAAGGGCCATGCTGACATCAGAAAAGGACTGAACGAAGTATCGGAAGAGCGTTTTTCTGGGTGAGGGGGGTCGCCAGGCCTATACTTGATATGATTTTCTAATGGGGAAAATTTGATTGCACGTTAAAATGATGTGAATAAACGGTAAGAAGATAGCGATAAAATCGAGTGTACGAACGACAAAAAATGTGCCAATTAACGCTTTTTTTTTTTTTTTTTTTTTTTTTTTTTTTTTTTAGTTCTTTATTTTATTTATTTATAAAGATATATACAGCGTACATCTGCCTCCAGGTTTTTACATGGTTGTTTTTCTTCCTGTCGGCAGATGGAGTTCGCAGTTATTACAAAGAAAAGCTATTATACTTATACATTCAGTAAGTTATATTAATTCCTAATTTTAAGTTCTCTGGTCATTTAAGCTGCTATGGATGGTTTAAAATATCGATTATTCTATTTATTTTTTGGTTCTTAAAATCTTCCTAACAAAACTCTTCATCTTGTGGAAGTTATCTTTTTCTAATAATTTGGACGTTTCAAAATCTCTTGCTGTTATATTAAATTTTTCTCTGATATCCTTAAATTTTATACATTCCCTGAAGGTGTGGTCAGGTATGTCTGTGGCGTCTTTACATTCCCTACATATGTCATCTTCAGTTAATTTGAATCTTTTTTAGTATGCGGCGAAATTGCCGTGTCCCGTCAAGTATTGCGTCATGTAGTAGTCAGATCGAAAAAAAGTTGTTTTTAGCCTGTCTTGTATATTAGGTATTAGAGAGATAGTCCTTCTACCGGTAGTTGTATCTTCATATCTCTTCTGCCATATATTTAGGGTTTCCACTTTTGTTTGTTTGATTTTATCATTTTTCATTTTCATATCGGAGTTGGTCATTTCACACTCAGTTTTAATTGTTTTGATTTTATTTACCTGAATGATTTGGAGGTCTATAGGTGTGAGACTTGCTATTGCGTTAGTCGATGAATATGAAATTGTTCTGTAAGCTGAGATGATGCCTAGCAGAATTAGTCTCTGTGTTGCTATTAGTTTTTTTACATCAGTTTTTCTTAGTCTATCATAGATATTAAGGAGCCGTATTCAGTTATTGATCGAAAAATAGATTTGTATAGTATTTCTCTTTTTTTTTTGTGTCATAACCAAAAATGTTGCTATACGGGTGATTCTCCGAAAAATGGACAATTCAACGTGGACAAAAACCAAAAAAAATGAGGTTCACTTTTCAAAATTTTTTTCGTTGAAATCGATACTAGGGGTATTGAGAAATCATATTCCGGTACCGGCCGGGCTTAAATTTGATTTTGGAGGGTTGTAAAAAAAAATTTTTGTCCACGTTGAAACACAAATTTTTCAAGTTTACATAGTGTGATAAGATGAGGCTGTACGATCACACAGCGGCACCGTGGGTTACAATCTCACGGATCACGGTTTTATGAAGTACCAAAAATTCATCTAGGAAAGTAGTCTCTGCACGAAGAAGATTTAAAGGCTGTTTCTACAAACTGCTTCTAAGTGTCGAAAGATTCACGTCCTTCAGCGTGGATACAAGAAATACGTGAGTAGCCACGTTGAATAATATTTTATGTCCACGTTTAAGGACAAAATCGCCTTTTCCCTTTTCCCATTGGGTAAATATGCGGAAAATATTTGATACATGTTGCTGAATGTAATGTGGCCAACATTAGTTAGATTATTACGTTTTTACAAATTCGAAGCTATACATTCAATATGGCTGTTGATGTCCACGATGAAGGACACTTTTTTTTTAGAAACCAAGATCTCAGCAATAAATGAGTATTTTAGCATACAAATTATCATTATTTCACAGAAGTTCTTACACAGCCTTCTAGAGGAAGTTATGAGGAAGTTATATGAGCATTTGAGAGAAGTTTATGCTTATAGTGGAACCCTACAGAGAGGTTTGAAAATTATCCACGTTGTAGGACATATCTCTTCCTAGACACAACTTTGAGGCATTCTAAAGGTTACCTAACTTGGTTAGAAAAAGATTATAAGACCTATACAGTGTTGCCTCAACTTACCTCTTCAACAATGGGAAACAGTAGTTCCTGAAAATTACGTATTAAACCCTTCCAGCGAGCAAAAAAAAAACGGAACTAGGCCAGGTTGACACCCACGCTGATAGACATTTCAGGTGCATTTTCGATTTTCTAATGATGTTCTGCTGAACTAGGAAGAGCTTTTACCACTGTCTCCATCAGAAGAGTTCATTTCCTCAATTTTGATATATTGCGCATAGCATTCTGATAATAAGTGGCAGAGTTACAGCCTATTTACATGAATTGTCCATTTTTTGGAGAATTACCCATACAGTGATCTTAATGTATTGAAGTTCTTTTTAATTTTGTTTATTATATATTCTGCGTGTTTGTTGAAGTTCATATTTTGGTCTATTATTATCCCTAGGTACTTCATATGAGCAGTACAATTTATTTTTTCTTGGCCCACTTTTATTATCTTTCCAAGTTCTGGTTCAAGCTCTTTTTTTTGTGTTTTCTCGAAACTAGCAGCATTTGGGTTTTGTTTGGATTGAGACTCAGGCCTAATTTGTTTAGTGTGGTGTTAATGGTTTCTATCATAGGGTTAATCGTGTGTGCTTTGCTTTTATCCTCAATCCCTATTATAAGCAGTAGGTCGTCGGCGTAGCTCAGTAATTTTATTCTATTTGTTTCGCCTGTTTTTCTGTGTACCTCCGACATTGCAAGGTTAAATAAGGTGGGTGATAGAGCTGCTCCTTGAGGTACCCCTATCGATAGTCTGTATTCTAGTAACTGCTTGTTATCTTTATCGTAAAGTCCTATGGTCCTGTTTTCTAAAAAGCTTTTTATTATTTGTAGAAGGTTGGTGCTAATTTTGTTTTCTTCCATGATTTGGAGAAGGCCTGACCATTCAATATTTCAATATTATCAAAGGCTCCTTGTATGTCAAAACTGATTAGTAGGACGTTTTTGTAAGACCTTCTGAAATCGTCAACTGTGTCAATCATTTCTTTTAGGGCTGTTTCGGTTGACCTTTTTTCTCTAAATCCGAATTGGTGTTTGCTTAGGATATTCTGTTGTTTAATTTCAGCTTATTAACGTTTCACATTGCACGTTTTTCTACGATGAATTAAAGTTAACTTGAAACGAGTTCAACGATCGAAAAGTATATTACGGTTTTTTTTTCCAGGTGCCCTTTTTCATGAACGCTTCTGAAATCTCTCTCAACCTTTGTTAGTCCCGAGTTAGTTTTACCTTTTTGAGCCGATAGGCTTTGATGATGATAAGGTTATCAGTCTTACGACCGGTTTGATGCAGCTCTCAGTTTCTCCCTAACTTGTGCAAGTTCTTTCATTTCGTAATAACACTTACATTTGACATCTTCAATCATCTGTTGAACATACTGGAATCTTTGCGGACCTACCCAATTCTTTCCCTCCACTCTTCCTTCTTGGAGCAGTCATATTATTCCTGGGTGCCTCAAATTATACCCTATTAGTTTCTCTCCTTCTCTACAGACAATTCCAAATATCCATTTTCCCTCCTACTCTGTTAAGTACTGCCTCATTTCTTACTTTATCTGTCCATTTAATTCTCAGTATCCGTCTCGGCGGTTCCGAGTTGCGTTCCATTTGACCTTTTTGTAGCCGAATTGCGTTCGAAAAAGGTTTGAATTGCGTTCGGTGATCCTCCCCTTGATTTCGCAATTCCGTTCCAAGGTGGGTCGAATTGCGTTCTCGTGATAAGCCCGTTAGCGTAACCCAGAAGACACCACGAGGCGGTCGGCTTATGTAGTCTTCCAAAATCAACTAATAAAAGCCTCGTCATGAAATTCACGAAGTCAGGAATTAAGGAGAATTAGTGAGGAGGGAGGCATTTGAAAGAGACACGTTTAAGGAATTCTAGGCATGTCAGGGGTCACCTGTTTCACGTCGCGTCATTAATACACCCAAGTCTGCTTCCTTTTGCAGCGCCTCGCGTCGCCTCTTAGGGCGATGTACATCTGACATTTTGGCGTAGGTATCACATTGGATTTCAAGGAGAACATCGAGAAGTTTAAAAATATTTGGATGGGCAGCATAAAACATACTGTTCCACTTCGAGTGAGAAGAGATTCACAAACGTTCGTTGTCCGTGCAATGGAAGCGCTATAATCAGCCCACATACTTGGTGGGAACGTACTGTCTACGGCTATGTACACGTATTATATATGTAATCGCAAAACTTAGTTACTGCCGTATTATTTGGTTTCAAGGGCATCAGATCTTGCATGAAACATTCTTCAATCTCACGTGGGTCAAGAAGTGGAAGACCGAAGAACAGTTTCAAAAACTGCTCAACTTCCGAGTCTTTATCCTTGTACGCAGGAATCAATCCCAATGTCATAATATGTCCCCACCAACTTTGGCCTAAGTGGAAGCGACAACCTCGAACTTGCGAATAAACTAACACATCTTCTATGGCCTTATGAATATTGGATTCGAAATCAGCGTACACCAGTGCAGGAGCAACGAATAAACCTAGTCCATTACATGCGTGCAGTATATGTTTCAGTGCTGTGGTATATGACTCCTTCTTCTTATCGGGCAAGAGACAGAAAACGAACGGTACATACGTAGAATTTTGAAGACCTTGTACGACGAATAATTGTGTAAATAATTTAGGTACGGATTTGAAGGTTCCATCAACGAAAATTGTTTCACAAGAAGCCAGAAAGTTCAAATTTTGTTGAGTGGAGAATATGACGATTTTCGCAGCGCTGTCATTCGCTAAGAAGAATGGCTCGTGTTTACTCGTTGTACGGCGGTATTCATCAACAACCTCATGTAACTCAGGAAGTGTAGTCGGTAGCTTCGGCTGCTCTTTGCTTCGGGCAATGATACACATTTTTACGAATACGTTGAACGTCACCACTCGCCAAGTCGCAATCGATGTTGTCTTCAAGAAGTGTACGATGCAAAATTTTAGAGGGTCGTTCGCAGATATCCTTCACGGCCTTGCGCTTCACGACATTACTCAAATTTTCCTTCTGTAGATCATTTGCTGAACGAGCCAGATGACCGTGCTCTAACCGCGATTCCACTACATCACCATTAACATCAATTTTTAAAAAAGCATAGCATGTTCTCAACGTACATACCCATCGTTGCACTCCACTCGCTAACCGTTTTTGAAAATGAAACTTGTGCCCGTGAACAACTTTCAAATCTTTGCCTTTTTCACTGAGCATAGTATAATACGCGACAGACATGATTGAACAAGAGTTACAGTATGAAATGATTACTTGCGAGACCGTTGTATTCAAATGTACAGAAGGAAATATACCGTAGCACTGAAACATGAATCATGTTTCAACGCGGGTTCTTCAACCGTTTGCCGCCTGCAAATGGTTAAGCAGTTGCCTATTTATCGTTCCCAGGGGCTGAAATGTTACGGAACGTAATTCGGTAGACCTTGGTACACAAATGTGACACACAGGATGTTCCCTCCCGAACGCAACTCGGCTGTTCCTCACCCCCCTCTATTTGTCTTCGGAACGCAACTCGGATACAGCCATCCGTCTATAGCACCACATCTCAAAACCTTCGATCCTTCTCTTCTCTGGTTTTCCTATGTGGTCCAATTTTCACATCCATACAAGGCTACACTCCAAACATAAGTTTTAAAAAATAATTTTTTGATTTTCAGATTTATTTTTGATTCGAAAAGATTACTTTTTCTATAAAATGCTAATTTTGCTTGTGCTGTTCTACTACTAATATCCATTTTACTCGTTCCATCTTTTGTTATTTTACTCCCTTAATAGTAAAATTCATTTACTTATTCAAACTTTTCCTGGCCAATATTTATATTTAAGCTATCATGTTCACATCGATTACATAGCATTACTTTACTTTTACTTATTTTCGCACAATATTCTGTACTCAAAATTTCCTCCGTTCCATTTCAAATGTTTTCCGAATCAATACTTCTTTCAGCTAATAAGACAATGTCATCTGCAAACCTGAGCATCTTTACTCGCTCCTCATGTATAGTGGGGTACTTGTCAGAAAATTCCACAATTCAGTTTTTTGTGCTACGTGACGTTATACTGAATATATGATAATGTTTTTTTTTGCTACATTATAGGGTTTTATCCTCTCTATGTATTCCCATCCCCTCCCCTCCCATGTCGTGACAAATCGCTGACATACCTACAAATTCCTAAGCTGTGGCTTGTTACCACTTATATGTCAAAATTTTCGTGCATCAATATTGCTGTAATTGAGCAATTGTTTGGGGGAAAATGACATGAGAATTTATTAGAAAGGGATTGCGACATAGGTGAATACCCAAAAAAAATGGGACCGAAAATGTACCATGGCACCTCCAGCATAGTCCAAAGTTCGGATGTTGGTTTTAGTTTTTCCGTTCTTGAACCTTTATTTAGTTCTGCAGCCTCACTGCATGTCACATTTTCATATTGATGACCGACTGTATTGCTGCACGTCTGTCATATCAACACTATCCGTCTATGTACAGGAGATCTGAGCTCAGTGTATTGTCATTTTCGTAGCATTATCCTATGAGAATTAGCGGTTTTACAATTTTTACTTCCTGGGTTGTGGCTTTTATGAGTACTTGGCCTGTGTGACACATCTCCATCCGGAACAAATGGATCAATTAGTAATGCATTTAATATAAGAAACCATTAAACTCCCTAAGTAATCATTCTTCCAACATAAAAATGTAAAGATGTTCTCCTAGGTCATGGTCTGCAATCTCTTTTCCGTGGTCGTGGCGAATCAAGATCATTGTGTACTGACCGAAACGACAACGATCTGGAAACAAAGACTGGTTGTCCGAGGCAGAGAGTACTTTGTTTCCAGATCATAATCGTGTGGTTAGGGCGTTTTTACTTGAATGCGTTTCGTTTTGTGGCAGTGACGTCATGCGTTGTGGGTTGCATGGTCGCAGTGAGTTAACCTTTCCTTTCTAATTATCTTGACCACAACCTGAAAAATGCGCCTGGGGCACTTTGAATATTTCCTATTTCCGTGTTATCAATCAGCGAGTGATAATTGGACACATACAAGCGAGGCAGAGCCAAGCGACATTTGTTGACAAAATGAGTTTATTAGTATCGTTGGAAAGAGCGCAAAAAGTAGAATTTTCCAAAATTTAGCCTCCGATTCAAAAATGTGTACTCACGTTGAAAAAAGCTCATCAGTAAACGCTCTGTCATATAGTCCCTACATGGCTCTTGAACTTTCGAATCACGTGTTCTCAAAAAACAGATTTTGTCGCTTAGTTCGGCCTCGCCTAACAGCGTCCAATTATGGGCACTGAGTGTATCGTCTGTGATGTATTAACCTGAGGAATTCAAGATGTGAATGGTAAAAAGCCAAAATTTGATTATCTTTAAGAGATAACTTTCACATTATTTCTATCATTTTGCAATTTATCTATAAATTGAGAACTTTGAGGCCAAAAATATAATATTATGAGGTCTTTCTTAAACATGAGGATTTTTTCATAAGAAAAAGAATGATGGTACTTTCCTTTTTTTTCTTCAGAACATGGGTCAATTGTTTCAATTATATTACATCAAATTATTGCATACAAGTTATCGTTGTATTGTATTTTATTACCTACGCATATAACAGCGTTGACCTCCATGGAAATTTGACGCTTCCTAGCAGAGACGATATGAGCAATTTATATTAGGGCTTATGGATTACAAAAATGCTGAATTGCCAAATAGAAATTTTAAAGATGTCTTTTTCCAAATTTTTCTCAGGTTTAACCGAATACAATTTTGTCAAAATTAATGAAATTTTTCATTCAGTATTCCAAAAAAAAAAAAATTACGGAATCGGTATGTTTAAGAAATATCAATTTCTGAAATTTTGCCGAATCAGGCAAAATATTTTGCCAAAATTGCCAATGAAAAAATGACTGTACACCTCCCCGTCGCACCGGCTCTGCTTTCTAGGGATGGCTTCTGAAGCACTAAACCATTTGGACCTAATTGCATCCACATTGGATGTGGAAACTTCAAACGGCATAATATATTTTTCATGTAATCAATTACAATCCGTTCCCCATTTTAATCAACCAAACTATAGGTAGACAGGATATCTGAAATTGATAGTATAGTATTATGTGATGGGTGCTATTAAAAAAAGTGAGAACATTTTTGAAGAAGAAATGACTTCGGTAAGTTTTGGACCATAGTTTTTTTTTTTTCTGTTTTCTTAACTTCGAATATTTGAATGTCGAGTTGAACGTGCTTCATAGAAAAGAATAATAACTAGAATTTAGTTCCGACAGTGTACACGACCGCACAAAAATTGGTACACAAGAAGCTAAAATTTGAAATTTTGGTCATTGTTAGGTCACTTTTTTTTAATTTTGGTCACTTTTCCAATTTTTTGGGGGAAAAGTTTAGAGTGGCCACCCTAAAGAAAGGAAAAAATTAAAGAGTCCGATCGCTCCAGGGAAGGACATTGTTACATGGATATGTCGTCCAGGCGATCGCAGCGATTCCAGTGCCTTCACTATTCGTCCATTCTGGGCGTCGCTCGGCATTCTCCATGTCGGCCGCTCAAAATGTGTTGGAACGAATGACCGCGTAAAGAAGAATACCCAACTAAACGACAATGGTAACGTTTTTCTGCGGAATTTTTCGCGTAGCGAGCCAGTATGTAGATATATCCATGTCAATGAGCTAACATTAATTGTTGTACTTTTTTTTAAGTGAATGAAACCGTTACATATTCATTAGTAGTAGTAATTCTCGACGAATGGGAGACAATTGATGAATTAGAAGCAACCGATTAATTGAACGTAATCCATTAATGACATAAGACCAATTAATCGCAAATAATTTATTGGAAAAAATGGATTAATTTAAATAATCGATAAATTGATAACGTGTAAGTTCCATGAAAAATCAGCCTTGTAACGCGCGTGAGGTACGATAGGTTTTTTTTTGTTTTTTCTTTCTTCAGTAAGTCACTTGGTGATATGTTCGTGGTGGCATCATGACACCTATCCGGAGTGGAAAAGCTCGGTCGGAAAATTACGCTTTTTAATTTATACGTATACGTTTTCGAGCGGATCGCGAAGGTGCGGCCCGGGGTGAGATGGCGGGTGAATAGCGGCTGACGGAGGGACTGAGAAGCTGATGGCATTTCGGTCACGTATTTTCTAATCCAAAATGAAAATAGATGTGTCGTGTCGTCGAGTGAAGCGCAAAATCAATTATAAGCGAACGGAACGCGGCTACGGAATCGTCGAGATTTCGCTTTCGCTCTTTGCGCGCGGGCACCGCTCGCTACTCGACTTTGGCGCTGCAAGGCGAGGCGTGATCAAATATACGCGGCGGTCACGTCGCTCCTGTCGATGGCGTACGTACACGGCGGTAAGAATCGAGTTTCTCGAAATTACCCTAAATTGCGAATAAAACGTCTCCGACAGACCGTAATCACCGAAGTGTAACCGCGGCCATTTCCATTCGCCTGCGTAGGCGACGGGCGCCTTTGCCTTTGGACGCGTTCCAATTGTATACGCTCTTACGTCGCACTACTTTAAACTCGAATTCTTCTCCGGCAGCTCTCCATGAAAGGCGGCGAAGATCACCGGCGAATTTATGTAAGAAATATCGGGAATCGTTGGCAGCGGAGCGCGGTTAGAAAGTCTCCCTTTAGCTCTCCCATGCTGTTATCTCGAGATCTGGTGACTGTGCGATGTGCTCGTGTGTGCATAGTCGAAATATGGAGTGGCGATGGGCCGAAGGCGGCGTGGTGCAAACGTGGACGTGAACTGTGTGAAGCTGGACGTTATTCAGAGAGCAGATTCGTGTCTGTCTGTTCTACAGGCTCCGTAGCTGCATATTAACGATCTGTTTAAAATTACGAATCTGCGCGAAAAGGCCAACACGTGGTTGTTGTCGAATGTTCGATTCTTCCGGAATTTCTGCGTCGATTGTGGTACCCTCTAAGACACAAAATGGTTGAGAAGGCGTATATGTTTGGCGGGAAAGTTCTTCCAGAACACTTGTTCTGTATCTCTATTGAAGTTTCAGAATGTGTTGGAGTGCTGCGTCGCTTTAATGGACTTACCTTCATACTTGACAGGATTTGCGAAGTGAAGAGAAGATAACTTCTAGACACAAATTCGGCGCAGCCACGAGAAGTCTATTATCTGGGGCTGGATTTCAACGCATGAAGATACTCATAACCTATTTCAAAAGATTTTCCAACGTCATCTTAGATTTTTAAACAGATTAACACGGATGACAGTCCCTGTCTAGAACGCATTCGTACCTGTGGCTCTGAATCCACATGCCCCCTCTCATATAATCCCCAGAGCTCCAAGAGTATTACTAAATGTACCGTTCCTCGAACTGTACTAGCCCTCTGTATGAGAAAAAGCATTTGCGAAATTAAAATTAAGTGAAGCCACATCGACTGTGCTTGGCCTTTATCACCAAGCCTCGCCAAGATGAGTTCAGGCAGAGATCGTTCGGTGCTGAAATCACTAAAACAGTTTATTAATTAAATAATTAGCAGGGTTGCAGTTTCATTATACTTTCATTGGGGGATATTAATTTCAATTTGGTCCAATTTTCGAAATTCCAGTACTTTGGTATTTCATCCCGTTCGTAAAGGTGTGGAAGTACTTTCGTTTCCGTATAGATAATGATCGAGGAAATTGAAGATTCAAGTGTATGCACACCTGCAGGCCGCAGGCTGCACTCACCCTAGTGGCCCAAAGTGTCAGAATGTGAGTATATGCGAGTAGCTAACTTATAGGAGGTATGAAATGAGACATCACCGGATTATTTTTTAGAATTAGAATTTAGAAAATTTTCAGGAGTCGGCATTTGGCCCTTTTGTCAAACTTTCTCGGTTTCCCTATCAATTTTCCAGAACTGGTATGCAAATTTCTAAATGTAGTAAAAAATACGGTAATTGAATTTTTCACCTTATTTAGATGTGGATGGAAAAAGAAAACATTTGAAAAAATTGGGAAAATCCCGACTTCCAAAAAATTTGCCAGTTCAATGAGACAACCGGACGCTGCCTTAGTCTATATCTTTCACTGGTTAGCCTCCACTATTGCGCTAAAAGATAGACGTACTGGAGAACAAGAGAAGAAAATGAAAAAAAAAAAAGTCTGACCGGACCGCTGCTAAGAAAGACATTGTTACATGGTTATGTTGTCCAGGCGGCCGCATTGACGTGGATACCCACATTCTAAGGCGTTCTATATTCGTCTATTCTCGGCGTCACTCGGCATTCTTTGTGCCGGCCGGTCAAAACGTGATGGAACAAATGACCGTGTGAAGAGGAGTACGCACTACGCAACTACATCACGATGGTAACTTTCTTCTGCGGACCGTTTTTTGCGTATTTTTTCTTTTCTGCGTGACGAAACATTAGGCATATCCATGTCAATATGGACGAGAAACTGAAAATGTCAAGCAGTTAATTTACAATTAATAATACGAATTAAATTTTTAACCTATCGAAGTAATAAATGTTCAAGTTTGATTGCTTCAGCTGTATGAGCTTCCAATTAATGCTTCGAGGAGCGTATATTAATTAGTAATTAAAGTCAAACAATAAACTTTCTCCTCGCATCTCACATGAGTAACTTCGCCGAGCATTGAGCTGTAGTTCATTGAATTGGGGACTTGAGATTCGTGTACTTTTTTCAGTCAAAGTTTGCGAAACTGAAGCGAGAGAACGTCACAGCATTATTCAAATTTTCTTTCGCGTCAGCCATACCAAAGTATACAGCTTTTAGCTTTCCGAATATTAAGACTGTAATTTGGGAATCTTGGCAGTCAGGGACCACACATCAACGCTTCACCATCCAACTGTCTATATGAATGTGTAATGTGAAATACGTAATTCCTATTTCATAACTACTGCGCTAGCGCTCACTCTATACCCAATTGAAGAGACTAATACACCTTCTCAACGAGCTTGTAATTGGACTCTATTCAGCATGAAGGAAGTAACCAGCAAAATCTGTTTTTTTAGAACATTTGATTCGAAGTTCAAGAGCCATGTAGAAACTATATGACATAGCGTTTACTGATACGCTTTTTTCAACGTGAGTACACATTTTTGAATCGAGGGCCCAATTTTGAAAAATACTATTTTCTACGCTCTTTCCAATGATACTAATAACTCATTTCGCTTACAAATGTTGGTTGGTTCCATTTTACTGAATAGCGTCCAATTGTAAATGTGGCCGTACACATAGTTCGGGGAATCAAAGCTAGAATCAGCAATCGAACATTTAGAATTCATTAGTTTTTGATCAACGACTGAACTTGATTCATATTTTCAAAACAGATTTATTTATTATCTTATTATAAGATCGGCATTTTCCCGCTCTCAATGAGAACTGAGAATCCATAAGTTCGACAATACGAGATCAGTGGCAATGAAACGTGAGGCGGTACAAAATTGAAAATTAGAGTCAACAAGCAAAAATTAAAAGAGTCTCACTGCTGCGTGGAAGGACATTATTACATGTATATGTTGTCGGGGCGACTGCATTGACGCGCGTACCGGCATTCCAATGCTTTCTCTATTCTTCCATTCTCGGCGTCACTCGGCATTCTTCGTGCCGGCCAGTCAAAACGTGATGGAACGAATGATGGTGTAAAAAGGTGTACGCAACTACATTACAATGGTAACGTTTTACTGCGGACTGTTTTTTGCGGACTTTTTCTCTTCCGTGTGACGTACCATTAGACATATCCATGCCAATGTGGATGAGAAACTGAAAATGTCAGGCAGTTAATTTACAATTAATAATACGAAATAAATTTTTAACCTATCGAAGTATTAAAAGAAGCTAATTGCCTATTAGTTCTACACAAGCTGAACGAATTCGTGAATGCCAAACAACACGCACACCTGCTTTCAAAAGGGGCTAATCATTTTAACGCCAAATACTCTCATAAATTCTTTGGTCCATACGTGGTCGTGAAAGAACCCTTGCTGAATAATGTAGTACGACAAGTGGAAAATCATGATTTCGTTATAACTCAAAACATCGCAGAGTTGAGGCTGACTGATTTAGCTGAACTCAAAAGCTTGAGTCCAAAAAGGCAGCAAGCTAGAACAGATATCCCTCCATTACATTTTATTAGCCTTTTTACTCTGACTCGTTTCTTCCTTGACTGCGAGCAATAATCATTATAATGGCGTTGCAAAGGCGAACTTACATAATTGGATACAATAAATTAAGTAGCTTTTTGGAAATAAAAAGGTGTGCACAAATATCGCTTTAATGTAAAAACAAAAAAAAATGTTATTTCTCTAGCTGTTTTATTTATTATTATTATTATTATTATTATTATTATTATTTTTTTTTTCAAAATTAAGATTTCGCATCCTCAAAATTGAGCTGCTTTTACCTCAGTCTATACCGAAGCTAACAATTTTTTTTTTGTGTAATGCCGGTATATTTGTATTCCATTAAATTCTAACCAAAAACTCAAAAAGAAGCTCTCCGACGTATGATACCTTTTCAAAGAGCGACTCAGTTACACAATTTGATACTATAGATTATGTTATCCAGTACATTTAGGCAATGGAAATTGTAGATGAATAACGAATAATGTTATTATCTGTATAAAATTAGGAAACGAAAAAAGTAACTGAGGTATTTGGGATATCCGAATAGTTGATGTTTTGCAATTAAATATTCGTTTTTCCTTGAAATTTATTGGATACCAAAATACGACATTATAAATGCCATTGTACATATTTCGATATAATCAGTCAAGTTACATGTCTTGGAAACGAAAACTGTACGCAAATATTATTTTAAGGGGGAAAGAAATAATAACTGAGGTACTTTGTTTTCCAAATCCAGCTCGGACGGTTGCTGAATGTGTGTCCACAGTTTAAACGTTTACAATGTACATCTACATAGATATACACCAACCGGAAGCCGGAACGTTCAGAAAACAACTTCAGTCATAATATCTGTATACGGCTATCGCTTTGTTGGCCTCGTTGCTGCTCTATATAGAACATAGGCCCAGTCACCGTGGTGTTTTCCTCCCAATTTTCTGTACTCTTCTAATGAGTTGTACTCAAATTTGTCGACACGCTGAAACATTCCAACATGGAGCACAAACAGTAAAAGGCGAGAACTAAAGAGAATTCAGTAATGTCATTAGAGACCAAAAGTCTCGATAGTGTCACAGAACAGAAGAATTGATTTCTTCTTTCACTTAGAAAAAAAATAAAAATAGCTTTCTAAAATTAGAATCCGGTGGAATGCGTCAACCTGGACATCTGTTTAAACGTTTAAAATAAATGATAGAATCACGCATTCAATTTGTGTGTGTGTGTGGGGGGGGGGCGGAGGCTGATGTAATCTCTGTAGTGGATCTCAAGTCTCTGTACGATTTTTGGACGTCAAAATTTTCTTTCCGTAATTAGTGTTGTGATCATTGAATATAAGAATAGCGAGAAGGATCTTACATTTTGCAGACACCCGTAGATGAATTTCTGAAGAGAACTAATAAAAATTTACTATGGGAAATGATCGTTTTGTCTCTCTAGCCTGTATAGCCTAAATACAGCTACTTCGTGTGTCATAACGAGTGCCTTTTCATTGCTTTCTTTCATTTTTGGTGCGGATATGTCTACTGGCTCGACACGCAAAAAATGAGAAAAAAATCCACGGAAACGCTCCGCGAAAACATTCCGCAGAAAAACGTTACCATTGCGATGTAGTTGCGTATTTCTCTTATGCGGTTATTCGTTCTGTCATGTTTCGACCGGCCAACACGGAGAATGCCGAGTGAGGAGTGATGCCGAGAATGGACTACTAGAGAAGGCATTCGAATGTTGGTGCGCGGATCAACGCGGTCAGTTTGAGAACAACAAATAGGGAATTACAAATATTGGCAATGCCCGAACGCGGCAAAAACTGCATTCCAATGACTAATAACAACCTCTTTTTGATTCGAAAGTTGAGGCATGATTTGATGCCAGTAATGAAAAATTCGGCTGTCACCCGTCGGTGGGTGACGGTATTTTAATGCGGAAACGCGCTCTATCGGTGAAGAAGCACAATTTTCATTATCATCAGTTTCTTCGTGTCACGGTTCCTTCACGAGATAGCGCAAATGAACCAGTTAATAAACTTGGAGTATCACCCACTTAACATGTTAAGATGACGCATACATGTTCCTGCTGGTTTTTTAAGTTTGTATGAGAAAGAGAGAAGTGTTTATTCTGGACCGCGGCGAGTGTGCGTTCGAAATCGAAAAACAAGAGGGAGTAGAAGAAGCGCGTGTGTTGAAAAATTCGACATCAGTTATTAGTATTCCACTATAATTAATAGTCGAAATATTGAATTCATGTGGTCCGTTGATATCCCGAAAATGACAGCTCGGATGCTTTCACAAAGCAAAGCACTTGAGCCTGTAACCCTGAAATTCGACTTCGACTGACAACAATAGTTACCACTATTGTTAATAGCCGAAAAGGCCGAACCGATCGAATAGATAAGATAAAAAAGGTCCAGTCCCTATTGTAATTCCTTGTAACCGACAGCCTCAGATACTCTAACAAAGCCAATCGCTAGAACCTGTTAACCCAAAACTAACGATAAACCAATGAGTCATGATCTTGTTTATACCAGTCACTGCGGTAGGTGGTAACCAGTAGGAGACAGACCGTAGTCTCATTTCTGTTCTGATGTTCACATGGTCCAGATGTGAGTTTTTTTTTGCGCTCTCGTACGTCGTGTAATTTACTGTGAATGTGAGTTTGTGCCTCGTGTTTGTGTTGACACCGCTTCAAGCAGAATTGTGAAGATTCTCAGGTCAGATAACCGTTAGATTAACTACCAATTCTTACTGAAATTAATCTCGCTCTCTCTACTTCGCCCTTCCTATCTCTCTCTCTCTTTTTCTCTCTCTCTCTTTTTCTCTCTCTCTCTCGCTCGCGCTCGCCTGCTCACTCGCCCCAAGTGGCAATATGTTAACAGGCTCTGTAATAAGTTGTACAAAAGCAAATTATAAATAGTAACTATGAGGAACCCTGCAATATATTCACCGACTCCTCGTGTCGGCCAACAATAACATGTAATAATTGAATATTAATAGTGGTGCACTTGATGTTCGAGCAATCCTTAACGTTGAGTCCACCTGTGTAAGTTCCCATTTCCCATTACGAGTGGTGCATTTAGTGTTGAGCAGTCCTTGATACTGAGTCCACCTGTAAGTAGTGGTGTTTGTAGTGTATTTGGTGTTAAGCAATCCTTGACACTGAGTCCACCTATGAGTTGTGGTGTTCGTGGTGCGTTTAATGTTCAAGCAGTACTTGGCATTGAGTTCACTTGTAAGTTCTTAAGTAGTCTTCCACAATTTTGACTAGTACCAGCAAGACCGAAGCCACTGTGAGAATCCTACTCTACTTTAGAAGCTTATTATTACTTACAAGTATTTGTGATATACCTTTTATTGTGTACCATGGCTTTTCATTCCTATAAAAGTGACTTTCAGTATGTAAACAACATTGCTAGCCCACCATGCTGGCAATACAAGCTCATCAAAAGCCTTCCACTGCACCAAGTTGAGCTGTCATAATTAATTAGTTGAAATAATCTATATTTCGACCCTTTCATAAATTTGTATAAATCATAAAAATATGATAATGTATGAATTTTGGATTGCAATATGTATTACTCTGCTTACGCAAGATTATTTCACAGCGTGTGTTGAATGATCAATAGTAAAAACAGATTCTCAGAGACTGAAACATAAACTGTTACTACTGCAACTCAGTTGTAATTTATTTCAACTGAGCAGGCGATCGTTGATTTGTGTTCTTGAAAGCACCATAGTGTTGCGGAAAGAATGTGAAAGAGCCACCGCCCCCCGTGGATAGGAGACAGTTAAATTGATTTTCATATTTTTCACCAATCCCTCGTCTCACCTCGTGATGACAGACTTAGAAGGGTTGGCAGTTTTAGGACCGGGTAGCTTGTTTCTCCCCCCAAAAAACTCGAAGATGGTTCTTTTTGAATGACTGTGTGAGAAGGTGTTGTGATTGTACTAAGTGTGAGACCAAAGGTGTAGTTATGATGACCTCCTGTGTTAGAATTCTTTTCTGCTAACTAGAATTCAGCAACTATTCTACGACTTTCAGATTTTGAGATAACATATCTTTGGAAAAAGCCTAATTCTCAGCGAAGGTCCGACTAGCTGAGACCAATATACACCAAGATGGTGTACAGCTCTTCAGATGCTGTCTTAATAGCATGATGGTTACAATTTAACTGACTGAAGTATCAGATATTGTAATGCATTCCCAAACCTCTTCTTAAGTCAATCCTAATTATGTAATCTTCTGTAATTATCCTCATGAGAACTCTGACCGATGGAGTCAATACCCTCAGTAAGTCCATCTTTTTCTGATGACTCGAAACTCGATAGGAGAGACTGATCGTGATTAAGTATTTCGTAATTCGCATCCTATCCAGAACATGCTATATTCTCTAAAACGACACTAGTGTGTTACTTCATAATACCTGTACAATTTATTCTTATTTCATGCTAATTACCGAACACCTGTTAGGTCACCTCATACCACTGTACCAGATCTTCTTTTGGGTTTTCTGACCACGTGTTCCAAGAACGAGAATGTGTTGATAAAATTCGAGACCTAACTTAATTCTGAAACAAAAAAAAAAAAAACAGAGCTAAAACTATGGTGAACTGATGTGAAGGCGATCCCTGTGTCTTGGCCTTCAACTGAAATTTTTCTGGAGGAGAAAATAGGAGAAGTCGTATTTTCTGTGTAATAGAAAACTTGATAAATAATCAATTTCTCTGGCTAATATGTTCCTTGATCAGTTTATTGCTAAATACACTTTAGAGTTTCATTAATACTTTCAAAACTCATTCAGTTTCTCGCAGAGCGCCTCGTTTAGAATATATGATGAGGCCCGTAAGATTTCTTCAGATTCGTTTAAAGTTTCGTAGAACTCGTGTGATTCAGAATTACATGTTTAGATTGATCTAGACTATTAGAATTCTTTCGAGATTTTAGGTAAGATGGTTGACTAGGAAGTTTGGTACTTCCCTTAAGATTCATTTTAGATTCTATCAGGATTGTTCAAATTTAGGCAGTCTCTGTTAAAACTTATTTAGGTCCTTCAGTCCTATTCAAATATCCAGACTCGCCACTCTTTGTTTGGTTAGCTGTTTTCCTGTCTGTCTTTTTATCTCTGCTTGCTTGCCAACTCTGGCTGGCTGACTTGCAGTCTTATTTTTGGTTGATATTACTTGATTTTATTCAGACATGAGCCGTATAAATCGTTGCAAATAGGTACCCTGGAACTATGTCACAATAATACGAAAAATGCCGAAATTTTTTCTGATATACTGTTTTCTTCGAAATTGGCTTGGAGTTTCGAAAATCTTCCAGAATATCGAATGAATTCGCGTCGTACGGTATTTCAATTTCGCGGGAAGCGCAAACTTTGTTCGTAAATTCAGGTCTATTGCTGTCGGAGTTGCTAACTTTGCCAGACTATGTACGCGTTTATATTTACGGGTATTTCTGAAATCGAATAAAATATCTCAAATAATAAAACAGAGCAGTTATAGTAGATTAAATCTTCGCGCGCTTTTCTGAAAACGTAGAACTCGTGTGCTTTATTGCGAAACAACTGTTATGTGTAGCAAGATGTGGTATACATTGGCATTCGACAATGTCTTCTAACTTATTTCAAAAAATTTTTGCTCTCATAAACTCTCTAAATAACCGTTAACTACTCTTAATTTTGCTTAGAGTTGCATCTGTTCTGTTTTCATGTAAGTGCTAGCCGTTTACAGCTGTCGCGAATCGTTGAATTTTTATCTCATCATACGCCTACCGAATTTTGAAACTCGAATTTAAGATGCATAGCTGTAATTGTGACCCAACCTGGCCCGTGCATTTTCAACAAGAATTCCTAAGGTTAAATCTTGATGAGCAGTTCCAGTTTCTCTCCGATAGTCCTAATGTTTGGTGGCAGAACATATGCGCCACTTCCCCTTATGCTTACCGCGCCCGAGGTGTCAATCCGACACTGTTCAGGCTACAAGATGCTCCTGGCTTTACGGCTATGGATATCCCGACGGACTGTCAGTATCCCAATTCCAATTCGTTGCTTATATGATGGCATTTGACAGCGACATGGTGATCAAATGACAGGCTACATCGAGGCTTGGATGAAATGATGCTTGATTATCAGGTTCATCAATCAACTCATTCGGAGAACAATCCTATACTTCATTCAATGACTCTGTAGAACTGGCCATTCATTATTGGACTTGATATCCCTGGTATCACTAGATTTTCTTAGCGCATTACAACTGCATTTTCATGGAATGGTGATTCAACTTCATGTCTCTCATATAAGCGACAACTTTTGTTTTAGAACTCTTGATGCAATTACAGTAGAATCTTGATGTATAACAAAACGCAAAAGACCAGTGCATAAAGTCGCTCTGTACTGAAAGGAATTCGCTGCACAGATTTTCTTTTCAAAAAAATTGGTATACTGAGTTTTTTCAACAAAAATATGTTTGGAGGTTCGTTTTTTCAACACCTCTTTAGGAATTTCAAGCTTTTCTAGAAACGTCAAAATCTTTCTTGTACCACTCATAGTTTCACTATCAAAGCGTACAAATTGGCGACAAACATGTCAAAGTGTGCAGTAGACCTGTACCCTGCACATTGTACAATTGGGAAGTTAGAAAGAAGATAGGCCGTCATCTGTAATATGTACAAGTTTTAACCAGAAAAGTAAGAAAAACAAGAAAGATTTCTCTTGTATCAGTGTGTAATTCATGTGTAAGTATATATAGCTCACGATTCTAACTTTGTTATATCGATGGTTTCTTGTTCATTATACTGAGGATTTTTGAAGGGCTACAAAAATTTTTCATTTTACTGAGGATTTTGTTGAATTGAGGTTCTACTGTACTTTGTAGCTTCATTTTAATGTGTCCAGTGATTGAGCATGCATTGGTTCCTAATTTATCCTGCCTCTGCGATTCATCATACATTGGTGATTGATTCATCATGCATCAGTATTTCATCATGTGTTCATGGTTCATCATATGTTGGTAATTCATCATATGCTGGTGAAACATCGTACATCAGTGATTCATCATGCGTTATATTGGGATCCATCATGCATTTTGGTGACAGAGGCCTGCACAACGCGTTACAACACATCATACAATGCCGATTATAGTAACTCATAAAACGATTACAACGATGCCAGGAACTGTAACTGTAACCGGATAGTAGTAGAAGAACGATGCCGATATGTAACTTGTAACTAGGTATAATATACCCAGTCAGGGTTTTTTTTTGTGGGGGCACACAGTGCCCCTAAAGGAAATTTCGAAAATATTGAAAAATTGCCATAAAAACTGAAAAAAATGACAAAAATTGTGTACTTACAGCTCTTGAGAATTAGCGTGCCCCCAGAAAAGAAGTGTCATAAAAAAGGCCTGTACCCAGTTACATATTATTGTTCGCATCGTGGCATCGGCATCGTAATTTATATTTCTTATCGCGTTACAGGATTTTGCAGTGCTATCCGGATAACTCGCAGGATGACGTTTTTTTTTTTTTTTTTTACTTTATCATTTCTTATCTTCACGATGCCTACAATGCTTGGAGGATGCGACAGCCGGTAACAGTAATCGTCTGTAACTGGGGAGACGACCCCATCAACCAGATTGACACGATTTTGACATCAAACATGCGCATTATTGATGTCACATTGACGCGGGAAATTGAGAAGTGCATTGACCCAATATTGAAGTCTACTAGACATCCAAAAACGTCCGCCCTTTTGACAGTTTTTAAAGCATTTTTGACATCAATATTGGGTCATTAAAAAATTTGATGTATTTTTGATACTAAATTGATATCAATATTGATGTGATAATTGACGGACATGTGACGTCAAAAATTTGGTCAATTCTAATTTTGACATATTTTTGACACTATATTGATGTCAATATAGAGGAAATTTTTTACATCCGCTAAGCGACATCAAAAAAATGTGTAGTAATACATTTCAATTTTGATCTCTTTTTGACATAATGTACATAATATCTACAGATTTCTTAACAAATTTTATTGAAAATAAAGTTTTTTAGTTTCTTTAAAACAAGTAACATTTTTAATTAGAAAAGAAGTTTTCATCAACAGCATTTAGTCATCTTCCTTTTCCGATTCCTCTTCTGATTCATTCTTTTCCAATTCCTTTTCTGATTCATTATTCTTTTCCAATTCCATTTCTGATTCGTCCTTTTCCGATTCTTTTTCTGATACATTCTCTTCTCCGGCAGGTGGCGCATCTTTTTGTGCATCTATCCATGCTAAATGAATGATTGAGTAAATAATAATAAGGGACATATAAATATGTATACTGTGCGTGAGCAACTGGAATCAATGCATTGCTCACCCACAACCAATACAGGGTTATGTAAACTGTGTTTCTGCATGCAAAGAGCAAAATCTACTTGTATATAATTTGTTCTTTGGTTTTTTTTTTTCATTTTATTAATATTATTACTTTTTTTTTTTGTAATTAGAGAAAGATGGCTTTTCATACAATGCTATTTTCATAATCCGATCACCCAACCTATTTCCATTATTCTCATCACTTACGCTCAGTAATCATTATTCTATCAAATATCAAAAAGATCCATAACTTACATTGCAGTTCTACCTTAGCTGCTTCGACAATATCGTTTTTCTTCGAATTAGTCGAGATTGAATAAGTCCAAGCTCTCAATTTTTGTGAAATGTATTTCTCAATTTTCACAGGATCTGGGTTCAATATTTCCCGCTTACTTCCAATATACATTTTGAAATTTTCTTTCACAACACCTAGAAAGAGAGAGAGAGAACTATTAAGAGCATGGTAAAACAGCATGTAACATGCCGATTAAGATAGTGGGACGGGAAGAGTAACCTGCAAAAACATACTATTAACCTGTCACCAACTAACCACTATTAGAAAGGAACACCCACAGAGTACTCCACAGCCGCGCACTGGCACTATACAACAACCCTGAGTCAAAAAATCACAACTCTTCCTCCTTCCTATCCGATCCATATCCAACTCAAGCGCATTGAAACACTCATTTTAGGTACTCACTTTTAATAACAGAGACAATATTTGAATCTTTAATTGAGATCTTGTCTCCGCTGTGTACCATGCAGATCATGAGAGCTAATCTCTCAGAAAACGCACGTGTGACCAGTGTGTAGGTGAGCTCTTTTACCGTGTCGTTTTTTATAGCCTTGAAGTGCAGGACCTAACAACAAATGTGATCTCGGATAAGCTTACAATGAATAGTAATACTATAGTTTGTCATTGAAAGCCGATTGAATGCTACCACATAAAAGAATTTATATTATGATATCATTATGATTTTATACTTACTACTTTTTTCTTATACTCGTTTTCCTTCAATTTATCTTCTAAAGACTTTAATGCCGTCAAGCTCTGCACTGGAAAAATTTCATTCATAGCATCAAAATCGTCACTTATTACATTATGACTTTGGTGAGACAAGTATGACAGTATTTTATCCAGTTTCTTGTTCATTTCTCGTAACAGCTCCGTATTATCTTCTGTGAAGAAGATAAATGAAATGAATGTCAAAGTTGATGAGGAAACAATTAAACGAGTAAGATACAATTGTTCCTTACTTGCTGAATGAAAATTTAATCGACGATAGGGCGATTGTGATCCAGATGGACGTTGTAACGGCAATGATGATAATGAAGTCATATGGCCTGGATGAGGAGATAACGACAACGAAAGATGCCGAAACGATGGTGATAAAACATTTCGCCGTTTTGTAGGAGAGAATACAGATAAAGAAGCATGGCGATGAGGCTCAGATGTAGGTGTCACATAGAAATCTCGAGAGGCGACAAGATTCAAAGAAGAATGAGGCTGTGGTATAGGAGACGAATTATTTGTAGGAATGGATAGCAAAGGAGAACGTTGTCTTTTTTCTAGCGTTAAATGACGTTCAGAAAGAACTGAAGAACCTTTCATTGTTGACGAAGAAATACCAGACCAGTCGTCAACATGCGAACTGCTTCTCTTTTTCTCGAATCTGGAAGACGAATGGGAACCAGCAAGTCTCTTGATCAAATTACTTTTATCTTTCTCAAATCCAGAAGAAAGAGAACCAGCAATGCTCTTGAATATTGTATTTTTAAAGCTAAACTGTGCCTCAGTGCTATCTGGGAGAAATCAGAAGCAGTAATTCTGAGTAATTCATGCCTATTGTAATGCGAAAGGAAAAGTTAAAAAAGGAAGAGAGAGAGAGAGAGAGAGAAACCTGTTGAAAAATTGTTGTGAAGCAGTGGCATATTGTACATGAGCCCTCTTATGTTTAAATTCTGTAATGCTGAAGGTTTTCATGAGAGGTACATCCATAAATAGATAGTGTTTTACACGTTTTACATTATATTTTAAACAAATGTTGACGTCCTCATATTGGTATTAGTTTCAGCGTATAATGAATCATCAATGCTATAAATTTTTTTTTTTTAAATACTTGTAGTTTTAATAAATTGGTGCAGTATTTCCAAGTGCTGGGTACAATATCTTTGTCTTTCTTCCCTTGAGTGACGAGCAGTTCAAAGTAAATGCAGGCGGTTATCAATAGTAGGTGATGTAAGTTTACTCACATTATTTTGCAAATTTTGTACCTCAGAAAAATTCAACAAGATTATTTTGGAATTTGCTGATTTCTCATTTCTTTACTTTTCATGCTTTTGGTCAAAACACTGAGCTCCTTGGGATGGCCATGGAACTATACTTGATACAAAAAAGAATTTTGTTCAATATTAGAATCGCAAAAACCTGTACAACTTTTGAGTCACCAATATAACACATTGTTTCACTATGAAATTGTTGTGGTAGTTGCAATGATCAACCTACATGAGTAAAATTGTCCTCACATGGTTCAGAAATTTTTGAAAAGAATTTTATTAAGTTCTGAGTCAGTTTTTTACATTTTGAGCCTTTTGAGACTGACTCCCGTGTGGCACTGTTGTAAAGTTGTAAAAGTAAAAGCTTGGCTAATAACCATTCACTATTTAACGGTATTGAATATAATCCATTGAACCCCCTCCCTGCCCTGGTTGATGTGTTTTTTAACTTTAAAACCGCTGTGATTGCAACAACTGTTAATCATATAGACCCAAAATTTTATACACATTGTCTCCTGACCTGGGAAAATAATTTCACTAAATTCAAAGAGAATCGGCTGATTTTTGGACGTTTAATTATTTTTCTATTTTGAACTTTTAATTACTTTTCTATTTATATTGTACTTCCTCACCAAAAATCACCAACTTTAAGACCCGGGGGTGCGATTTAAAATGTTTTAGTCTATCTGAAACTATGTTGTGATTTTTAAAAAAATGGAAGAACTTAAGCGGAGAGGGGGTACGTTGGAGTGGAGCAGCTAGCAAGATAAAGTTCAGATTTAAATCCTGAAGAAGATGGACATTGTTAACCAAGTTGTATGCATAAAAAATATAGTAAGATTTTCTACAAAAATTTGTAGGTAGTCATCAGAAAGCCTGGAAAGTGAGCAAAGTACTGAGATTTGTTGAGCTTCAGTGGGGCGCAAGTTAAGCCAAGCATGAGCCATACCATTGTGAAAGTCTACAAGTAATTTAGGATAAAAGTAAAACTAAGTTGTTGGAATATACTAAAATTAATTTTATGCCGAGTTTTCAAAAACTCCGGTGCAGTTCATCCCCCCCCCCTCAAATTAATACCTACTTCCCCCTTCTTTGAGATACACTTTAGACTTCTCAGTATCATTGTCCAGGTTCTTCTTGCAAAGATAAACAGTGCCCAACTTATAAGTCAAATTTTGTATACCAACCAAAATATTCTCAATTACGCTACCTATTTACTAATAACAGTTACCACCATAATATTGCAGACACTTGGTTTCGAGTTGACGCGAAGCGCCAACGAGGGAAAGCATTTGCGAGCGAAGCGAGTAAATGCTCCATCAAAGATGGCGAGCCCGACGACGCGCGCTGCAAGCGCCCCGCGAGAGGCTAGTAAATCTAATAAAAATAATGTGTGTCAATGCGATTCAAAATTGCTAGCCGCAGAATTCAATTCTACATTTACACTATTAATTATGTCTAATCGACGTCAAAATCCAGTCAGTAAAATGCGCGCTCTGAGTTAAATGAATTTTGGACATTCAATTGATGTCAAAATGACGTGAAGTACACAGGTTGATGTGAAATTGACATCAAAATTACATCATATATTTCAGAAAGGAAGTAAAAAAATTTATTGACACAATTTGACGTCAAAATTTAGTTGGTAATAAAGTGTATAGTGGGTTGAACTGAATTTTGATGTCAAATTGACGTCAACATTGCGTCAAGTATATTGGAAGAAAAGAAAATATTTGATTGATACAAAATTGATATCAATATGATGTCTAAATACGCTCAGCAAAATGCACATTGAATTGGACTAACTTTGAACGTCATATTGACATCAAAATTACATCAAATATACTGGAAGAAAAAGTAAAACATTTCTTCACGCAAGTTTGATGTTCGTTTAGCGTCAAATTTGTGTCAAATTCATCATTGACACGAATTTGACATCACAATTACATCAGATTTGTGTCAATTCCACTATTGACACAAAATTGACATTAAACTGCACATCAATCTGGTCGATGGGGGATGCCGGTTACAGACAGTTACCGTTACCGGCTGTTACAGATACACTCAGTTACTTTTCTCGACGATTACGGATGATGCTGGTTACAGACTATTACAAGTACTTATTGGCATTGTTTCCTTCAATACTAGCCGATTCTGTAACCAGTTACTTTTTACTTATTCGTGCAGGGCTCTGATTGATACATTGGCGATTCATCATCCCGATCCTCAAAATCCCGCCAATTGCCGTAACTAAAGGGGAATAAGGGTAATCTGAGGGCAACCCGAGGGCAACAAATGGATAACTTTTCCACAGGTAACTGAGTAACTAGAGGTTAACTGATTGCGCCTTGGGATGCGCTGGTAATTCATCGTGAGTTATAAATTTGTGATTCATCATGCATTACATTGGTGATTCATCATACATTGGTAATTCATCATGCATGGGTCATTCATCATGGATTGTTAGTTCATCATACAGTGATGATTCATAATGAGTTGGTGATTCATCATATTTTGGTAATTCATCATATGTCAGTAATTTATCATGCGTTGGTACTTCATTGTGAGTTGTTGATTCATCATGTGCTGGTGATTCATTGTACATCAGTGATTCATCATGCATTACATTGGTGATTCATCATACATTGATAATTCATAATGCGTTATATTAGGATTCATCGTGCATTGTGAATCATTATGCGCTCTGGTAACTCATCATAAATCAGTAATATATCATGCATTGGTAATTCATTGTGAATTGTTCACTCATCATGTGCTGGTGATTCATTGTACACCAGTGATTCATCATGCATTGCATTCGTGATTCACCATGCATTACATCAGTGATTCATCATCATATATTACATCGGTGATTCATCATATATTAAATCGGTGGTTCATCATACATCGGTAATTCATCATGCATTTTGTTGGGATTCATTATGCCTTATACATTAGTGATTCATCATGTGTCGGCAATTCATTATGCTGTGATGATTCATCATGCTCTTGCAATTCATTTTGCACCGCCAATTCACTTGGTGGAGCGTTTGGCGATGCACGCATGTCGAAGTGGCCCGGATACCGCACCCCTGGCCTTGGAAACTACTCTGTATCGCGTCGGTGACCAGAGGGACGCTTTGAGGCTGGCCCGAGCCCTCCTTGCTTCGGATTCGCGCTGTCCTGCCAGGGCCGCTATTTAACTTGGAATTCGGGCAGCCCACAGCCGAACTGCGCTTTCTTCCTTCACCACTCACCTCCTCGTCTTGACACGTGTGACGACGCAGGAAGGTGGTGACTGCGGGCTGAACTCTGCCGGAGCGTTTGCAGCAGGTGCAGCAGCTCTAATCAGTTAGACTTCATATTCTTGTATATTGCTAGATTTTCTCGACTTTACCTACACGTGTATTTTGATGCGTCGGTGATTCAATTTCATGATTCTCATACAAGTGACAACTTCTATTTTAGAACTCCCAATGCTTTATGCAACGACTCCACTCTGTTGCTTCCTCTTCATGCGCCGATGATTCATCATGATATGGCAATTCATTATCAGTCGGCGATTAGACTACATGTTCTTCGCCTCACAGATTCGATTTCATGCACCGGTGATTCGATTTCATGTCATTCATATAAGCTACAACTTCCATTTTAGAACTCACAATACTTCGCGTTGTGACTCAGCGAGTGTTTCTGTCTAGCTAGATTGTAATTGAATTCAGTCGTGCTCAGAACACGCAATAAAATAGCGATTGCCAGGACAGTAGTCGTGGGGAACCCCCTCCCTGTGTCGCAGAAATTTACCTTTCGCTGTGAATTGGTCGAAATTTCATAAAGTTTTTGCGAGCTGCATCTTTTTGAACCTTTTGTCCATCTGAACCTCTTCCTTTTCGGCGACCCAGCTTCGGCTCCAGCAACTGGTCTTTCGTAATAGCAGGATATTCATGCTACAGTACTCTCACTGTTCTGCAAGATTTGATGTCCGTTACTAGTTTCAGCGGAGGTGCAGATCGCGAGTCCAGAAGTTTTTCGTTGCTCATTGTTATACGTACGCAGTTGGCAGTCTAATTCTTGATACTGCAGACATGCTTTCTATGTATGTATCAAAAAAAAAAAATTGACGAGAGAGACACGAGAGAGACGAATAATAAGGAAAGCTACATATCTGCGCGCCTGGTAGCTTATTCCGTTGATTAGTCTTAACGTAATTAACAATCGTTCGTCGGATTTTCAGTTCATAATTGTATTATAGATAATGTTTTCAGTATTTATTTTCCATCGTGCTCGCTGGAGCCCTCTATCGATAACGAGATTATGGTGACAGCCCTGACTTGAAGTACCCGATCCGGCCCTTTCCTCTTGTTCGAACGCCGTTACCCAGCTTTGGCGCATACGAGTATACGAAGAAACTTTTCCCCCTATCATTCCGTGTCTCTCACTCTCTCTTTGTATCTCTGTCTCTCTCTCTTTCGAATTTATTCCGTCCATAAATTCCGCGCTTATGCGCTATTTTGAGCGTGAAAAAATTATTCGATAAAACGATTCGATTTTTATTTATTTATTCATTTTTTCCCCTGCTTCCTGCCTACGATGTCGTGTATTTTAAGCTTTTGGCGACGTACTCGGTTTCGGCGTGATTGATTTATGGTCGAAACGTTAATGTTTCTTCGTTTTATCATTATTCCGCGGATTTTCGTGATTCGCATTAGACGGCAGAAATGGGTGAAGCGATTACACTCTCGTACTTTCTTCTGAGATTTGCGTCCTCTCTCGATACACCTACACGAATGAGATCCAATTTCGGAGGCGAACGAAGGTGCTAGGTGTTCGTGTTTCATATCACATTTGGCATTCGTCAGTCGTGTCCTCTTCCCCCCCCCCACTTCACTCCCCGGAATTCCCAGTCGCTTAACGTTACAATAAATTTTTATATTTCTCTGCAGAAGCCCGGCTATTGGCCCTGAAAATGCGTATAATACGAAATTTATCGAGTGCAGATCGCGTTTCGAGCCTTTCTCGTTAAAACACCAGCGAACAGAGTTCTCTTTAAAAGCGGGGTAATTACCAAAGTATTATTTTTACTATAGGACGAGGGTCTTATAAACTGAATATTTCTCGTTTTATGCATACGAAAACATTTTCAAATCATATAAATTAAGCATAAGAATGCGCAGGCACGGGTGTACGCGCAAGAAGTCGACTTTTAAAATCATCGGTGCTTAAAAACGTGCAGAGGACGACCGTTTGGCACGCAACCCGACTCTTGCCCAATTTATGGATTCCATAAATGCGTTTCTGTTTTGCGACAGCGTACGTACAGAGCCGAGTAATGGTTTCGCGTTCGTGTGTTCAGTTTGTTGAGGAGTACTGTGGGCTCGAGAGGTCGTGGAGTAGTTCTTTAGGCGGTCTGGAATTTCGATTCTTTCTCATTTTCATTATTCCTCTTATTATCGGATGTTAGGGCCGCCAACAGATGAACAGATGTGAATTGTTCGTGAGATGGTACTGCGGGTTTTTCGGAATTTGTATGAGGGAAGTGTTTGGTCCGCACCGAAGCGAGAGCATACAAAAGCACAGAAACGTGAATTTGTTAAAAAAAAAAACAAAAAAAAACACTTGTATTAATACGTAAGGATCTAAACTGTGAACGAACTAAACGCATATCCTGCCGGATTGATCTAGGGAGAAAAAAGTAGAGTGAGTCGTAAGGAGAACTTGATTTTGAAAAGATAACGTAAGGGAAGTGCAGGAATGCAGGAGACAAAAGATGTTTGTCAGATGCTCACATTGTTACCTGCAGGAAGTTTCCAGGCAGGACCATTTATATGAGAATTTACATGGGAGAAGAGAGGATCACCGCAGTGCTATGACATCCTCTCTTGATTGAGCCTCGACCTTCAGTTTTGCTGTTCCACACTTACAACTCATTGAGAAAGGCGTGTTTTTTCAAAATTGGCTGTATCACGCATTTCCATCCGATAATTGGATTCCCCGACCAGGCGAGTTTCAGACGCTTTTGCAGCCTCATAAATTCTGCTGTCGGCCCTATCCACCCTCCCTGCCGTACTTTGAGCTAATAGAGGGTTACTGAGAGCATTCGCTCAATCATGGCATCCATGCGTCACTGTAATGTGGAATCGATCACCGTCGACACTCCCAATTCATGTTTTGTCTTCAAGGTTCCATCTGTCCGGAGGAGGGGGTCGCCATTCTGTGTCCATGTGTCTTTTGCTGGGGTTTATATCCTGGATAGAACAATCGCTGAACATGGTAATCTGGGTTGGGCTTCCTCTTCGGGTGGGGAGAGGGCGTTCTGTCCATAAACTATGTTCCTCAGTCGCACAGAAAAATAACCTACGCGTTTCTAAACCATTCGTTGGAACGTGCGACGTGGGAACCGTGCCAGGGTATGAAGAATCTGCTAAGAGATTTTGGGCCGTCAACCCTACTCCTGTCGCTTATGCTTATCGCTGTTGGACCTCGAAACCTTTTCGAGCCTTTATTTATTTATTTTAACAGCATGGTGAATGAAAACGGAACTGTTGCGGTGCAGTACTACACTGCCTCCCCTTCGTTGTCCCCTTTCGCGGCCTATTTTTGGACATATGCTTCCCCCGAAAATGAAATAACGTGATACTCTTACGTATACCACATACATTATGTGCCACCGACAGTGACACTCAGGGTGCCTAGTAGAACACCAACCTGAATATTGGCAGGTTGACAGTGTAGGAATGTACGTATATATCTTCCTTCAGATGACTCTATGAAACCAGTTTTGAGAAAGAGGAAAAAAATGGACAAAATGGACATAGGCCGTTTTGAAATGTCTGTGGTCATATGTAATCTAATAATTTTTTCCCCATCTTACCTCTTGTTCATTACATGTCCTGCATCTGCAATTTTTTGTAATTGCATAGGTAACCTAGCCAATAATGGGGGCACTTCACTTATAATGGGCAATTTAGATTTCAGTTGTTTATTTTAAGATTTCTAAACGCTAATTGGCAACACTGATTATGCCAGTTCATCTTTCCAACATAGTCGTCCTCATTGACTGCCCTAAAACCCTAAAAAATTGGACCATTTTCGTGATAATAATTTTTGTTTGAAAAAAAGGATGACTGCCCCTATATTCTGCCACATAATTATTTCTCTGGAGCGTCTCGGAGCGGACTATATTGGAAGCAGAACTGCGCAGAAAATTTTATTCAGCAGCGTTCAGGAGCGACTATTATTTCACTGCTGTACAAAGCAGAATATTCTTCAATGCATACTACGGCGACTTTCATTAATTTCTGATGCTAGTATGAAAGAAAACAATTTTTATTTGAAAATAAACGAACAATTTATGCAAGTTTTTCAGATACATTTCGCGTCGCATTCGCGTGCTGGGTGGCTGCATTTCTGGAATCTGAAAATTTAATTTTCAGCATGAGAGCAGATTATTGAAAAGTGAAATGTATACAGAATGAGTGGCAAGAAGTGACCTTTGTAGAAAAAAGTGACTAAATGGACGCCCTGCTAACCCCATATAATACGGCCAAGACGTCAGGAAAAAATATTAGTGTCTGTTGAAACAAAATAGGTCTGTTTGGGCAGCATACAGAAACTACCAAAGTTGACAAAATGTACAGAAAGTGCGTTTGGGCAACTTTTCTGCACTTTCTGTAACTGCAGAGAGAATGTTCGAGCACCGACTTTCTGGAGTTTCTGTAAGTTTCTGTACTTGCAGAACTTACAGTACCTCTGGAGGTACTGTAAGTTTCTGTAACTTTTTTGTGAACAGTTGGAACGGAAAAAAACTTTTGGTTATTCCTCATAAAAAATTTGCTAACAATTAAATAATTTCATAAGAGAACGTTGAAGGTGATTTGCAATTGTTCAATTTTATTTTATGTGGAGATTTATCCATGAAAATGAACGTTGATCGGAAATTTCAACAGAAAGTGCAAAAAAAGTGTTTGAGCATACGCTAAAACAATTACACAACATCACTACAGAAACTTACAGAAACGAACAGAGACGTTTATACAGAACTTACAGAAAAAATCATCAAGATTAATTTCTGTACGCTGCCTGAACAGACCTAATAATCACCATATCGATTCCCTCTATGAAAATGTACGCGCAGCCAAAGAAATACTCTGAACCAGGAACTTTAAGATCAGATTGATTTTCACGATGTCAAATTCGGAATTCACTCTTTCTAACGTTACTGTACAGGAAATTTCACATGAAGGGAAAAACACCCACCCACTGACTTCAGAAACCGCAATGAGTTCAACGAAATCCTATCAACAACAAACTATTCGCGCTACCAATGATAAATACTAGAGGTTCCTTCATTCAGCCACCGACTTCATTTGTATCAGTTTCACATTACTTGATTCGCGAGGTTAGAGTTCTGATATTTTCGGATTTATTTCGATTTCAGAACTTGAGACTGGCTTCAGTTTTTTTGTTAATCAAAACCGATGCCGAAATGAGAATCTAATTTGAATTTGACAAAACGGTATGCTGCATCTTGCAGTAGCGACATCTCATTTCTGAATACCATTGAATACGATCATACGTTCAGAATGAACGTATTCAACGGTACTGTACATTGATTAAATGCGGATACATTAAGGAAATTTGTTGCGTGACATTCGTTAGTGCACGCTCGTCATACGAGTGCAATTTTGCCAAAATAGTCGTCAAGCAGAAAGTTCCTGCACCATGCTCGAGCCTTTGAACGTGCATATTGAAACATGAATACTGTACTTACGAGTGAACTGACGACTTGGATCGCTGAATAGTGGACAATGGGCACGTTGGAACTGCGATTACATTCGTCATAAATCTGTGTTCATGCAAATACACAAATGTCAGTGCAATATGAAACCGATGTCAGATAGTACTACCAGCTACCGGTAATGTAAATACTTACCAAGTTCATCAAATAAATTGATCACTTGTTCCTCTCTTCATTAGCGAATAACCGATATTAGGAAACGACCTTGTGAAAAAATCTTCCCATGAACGACAGTAATTGCAACAATTTTAACGCTTTAATTTCATAAGTTTGCACCACATTTGATAATTCGGAAATTGCACGAAACTTTCGTTTATCGTTATTTCGAATAATGGACAGCCGGACAGCGGCACACGACGACTAGCCTTCGGCGACGCTAAGTGACCGGCAGCTACGCAGCCTGCAGTATTGGAAAATAGTAAAGAAAGAAAGGGATATAACGTTCCCATGTTAAGGGCCTTTCTCTAAGTTCAAAAAAATTTCTGTTCGATCTGGTCACACCAGGTTAGACATACACTTTCAATTCCGACGTTAATTTTTGTCAACATTTTCGATTTTCATAATGTCTTACTGTATCGGTCTTGGATGACTTTTTCCGTTCAGTTATCAAATATTTGACAATTTGACGACACCTCACTGCCATAAGTAAAATAAAATGAATTGCGAACGGTCGTTTGACAGTTATTTCGTTCCAATTTATACGCATTCAAATTATCGAATGGGTTACGGGTGCTCGAGTTAGTGAAAATAGGTATTTATACTCAGGTTTTCAAATTTTTAATGTCCGCTCTTGACAACAGGGTGCCTCGGACAAATATGTCTACTTTTAGGGACGGACTAGGGGGAAGAGGACACAGATGGAAAATTACATGAAATGCTAGGAAAATTTTTGCTATACTGTTACCTACTATTTTTTCTGTCTGTCATCAACTTATGGGGCTGCGGAATTCTCCCCCCTATAACTGCATTATTCATACGGGGACTACATAGGGAAACCAAATCATCGCGCACTGCGCTACATTTACATTCGTACATGAAAGGTGAAACTGGTGAAACGTGGTCTGTCAAAAAATCGATTTTCCGTTATTTTTGTGGTTTTGGGTAGTTTAATATAATATCTCCTCTTTCGCAACTTCAAGGCAACCACAATGAAACTGTTCATCGGGATATTCGTCGTATTATTGGAAAGGCTCCGAAAATGCAGGGATGTACCGTTTTTCCTGGAGGCAACTTACGCGAATTATACATAGTCAACCATTTCGAGCGCTGCGTCAATAATAAAGAACGTGTACACAGAACAACGTCATTATAATGATCAGAGACCGTAAAAATGATCCGAGCGTCAATAAATATTCAAAACGATTTGAATTTTTTGAAACACAAGAAAAAAATTTGTTCTACAGATATGTTTTCTTGGTGACAATGAGGATGGAAGGGAGGTTTAGGGAGGTTTAAAGGGAGGATTATTACTACAGATCCTTTATTGTTTATTATTGAATTTTGCGGTACCTTTAGCCTATATTAAGAAAAATTCTGTGCAGCAGATTGAATACACAGTCACAATGGAGCACTTCCAATATTGAAGTCCGCATCAGCCACTGCTTTGTATTTGCAGCTTCTAAACGCTACTGGCCAAAAAATTCTGGATCAGCAGCAGTTATTAGGATCGCAGTAGAACGTGTCGACTTTCATATTTCGCACTAATCGTTACTGCCGCGGAATGTGGAATAGTCAAGTTTTCCGCAGCCGTTAAAAAACAAGTAAGGAACGAAGGAAATTTCTAGTTCCGATAAATTGAGTGCTAATTGCTAATGCAGATTTTATTACGCGGTAAGTAGCAGTGCACTTTATTGAAGTTATGCTTTGATATGCGATACTGGATTTATGGGTAAATGTAATGAATGCCTTCAGAGTACAAGTGCCCATTATGGTTAGCTAATAATCATTGTTTTGGTCTTATCAGGACGTTATTTCTTTCACAATTGGTACTTATAGAGCTTGCGTGTGTTTATAATAGGGTAAGGTTACCTAATATGGACCCTCGATTATCTCCGATGTTCTTAGCGCTCTCTGGCCGGAAAAATGTATGTTGTTCAGTTCAAGTCACAGGTCAAATCCATCCAAAAAGGAGCATCCTTCAAGCCAATAAAAAATTTAGTGCAGAAAAACGAAAATTGATACTTTATCGAACTATTTTAAACATTTTTCATATTCATATAAAGTTTAGTTCATTTCAAGCCCACTTATTAAAAATACATTTTTCTTTGTGTCCATTATTGGGTGCCCATTACTGGATTTTCGAATTCTTCAGTGCCCATTATTAGTCAAACTTTCGGTCGTCTTTAAGACCAATTTTAAACACTTAATTCTTAGCTCTGTCTTCCCATTCAAAGGCAAACTTATGGAGAATTTTATCCTTCATTCTGTAATTTTTGTCTCACGTTCGCAAGTTGATCCAATAAAATTAAAAAAAATATTTACGGGAAAAAATTGCTTATGGTGCCCATTATTGACTAGGTTACCTTATCCCATATTCTGTATTTCTATTTTCTTCTTATCTCGCATTTTCCAACTTCATCTTTTTTCTTTATTCGTATTATATTCCTCTTCATACATCTTGTTCGAAATTTTTCCACCTTGGACTTGGTCGCAACCCATGTTTGGACCGCGTACGTCATTACCAGTAAAATACATCACTCCCATGCTTTTAGCTTCATTTTAGTTGGTATTCTTTCCTTATAAGTGTTATTTTTCTTCTTCCTCCTCCTCCTCCTTCTCCTCTTCACCATCATCATCATCATCATTATTATCATCACCATCATCACAGCTTTTATTAATGTAAAACACTATTCGCTCTTTCTACTTCGTTACAACTCAAGTAGGTATGTCTATAGCATTAGGCCCATATATTGAGCATAAGCCTCCCTCAGCTTTGCCCATTCTGCCCTGTCATTTGCTACCCTGTAACGACCAATAACTTTATCCTTCTTCCTCGTTCTTTGTTTTATTTTGGAGCAAGATTATCCGTCCCAGATGTATTATTTCTGGGCATTGCTCGATTGCGTCCGGATCAGTAAGGGGAGATGAATCGTTTAAGAAAATGAATGGTTTCATTGTGACCCGATGTAGAGTTTGATTGCGTCTAGGCTTGTAATTCCATTGCGTCCCAGTTCATTTTGAGTCGTCCAGAGTGCACCACGAGGAGGCGAACTGAACTTGAAGACTTTCAGTATACATCCAGATAACTATTCTTCAAAATCTGAATTAACCGCCGAACTTAGAAAGTGGAGGTGAGTGCACAACTTGCCCTGTTCAGAAATGCAGAAGAAAAAGCACCTATGTAGATTTAGGTCTTTATTTTGAAGAGCTAATAGAATTTTTTGGTCGGAATGCAGCTTTAACTCTGTCGCTCCCAATTTTTTTTTTTTTTTTCCAATTTGAATTATTTTTGCTGGAAATTGTTGAATAGACTACCCGTAATACGAATCCGGTGTCGGAGAATTTTTCACTTCCCCTGGGGCCTCCAGTGGACCTGGAACAGCGTATGTCCCACTGTGGTAAAAAAATGAGAGTCAAAAAAATTATTTCCGAAATAACCACGCCATCTACAGAGACGTGAGTGAGTTAAGATATGCTTCTGTAGGTACTCTACCAGTGGGGTACAACTAGCACTGTTTTTAACGTATATATTTGATCCAGTAGAATTTTTCAAAAACCGTTGGAACCACTTTAAAAGACGCATTCAGATTGCGTTTCCTACTTTTCGTAAAAAATATCAGATTCCGCTAGAACTCAATCAGACTCCTTCAGACTTGTTAAGACTCATGCTGACTCCTTGAGAGTTATCAGACCACATTTAGAGGCATGTGAGACTCACTCGGATTCGCTCAGATTTTTTGACTCTATTTAGACTCACAGAGGCTGCGCTATGACTTATCCAGGCGCCATCCCCGATTGACAAAAAGTGGGTCACAAAGCCTCAGCACACAAAAGAGCCAAAACTGGGATTCGAGGTGAAAGAGGTGCTTCTTTTTCAACTAATTGGAGCGCAGGACGTAAACAGAAACGAGAACAACATGCTAGATGAGGTAATTTTATGACGTCACTTGCTCAAACAATTTTATGATGGACGCAATCGAACCATTCAAAGCAAGGGGCAAGAACGGGATGCAATAAGACTAGGATAAAGGTGTGAGTGCAATTTTGGGACGCAATCGGGCTTCTCCGATCGTTTCTTCTTCATGTTTGATCTTCGAGCCTTACCTCGCTTTAAAACCCCTCTTTCGGATTTTTAAGAAGCCTCTTGATACTGCGGTGCTCATTCAGCTGAAATTCGATGTTCCTATTCCAGTAAAGTTGGGTAGAAGAATCGCCCAGACGCAACATCCGTAACCCAGTGACCCTAGAATCAGCGTCCTTTTTAGGATGGCAGATCCGTAGACGGCTCTACACTTGTGCCGCCATCTAGTAAGGTTGTTTGTGTAAGGGACCGTTGTACAATGCCCAACATGAACGAAGCCTAGAAATGCAGACAGTCTATCGCGCTGCTAGATATGTGGTGAGGCCTCATTATGGGATTGTAGGAATGCTGTCTATCAGCCAATACGAATCACCCGATGCGCAATTAGTTACCTTCTAGTTACCCATTTATCTGCGGAAAAGCTACCCATTTGTTACCCTCGGGTTACCCTCAGATTACCTCTGTTCCTCTTTAGTGACCCGGGGAACTATTGGGATTTTGCGCATCGAGCACTGTGGCATCCTGTTCGTGGCCTTTTCCGGAGGCCGCGCCCGGCCAGACACACTTCTCCCAATAGTTAGCTGGTAACTTGGACCTAAAGTACCGTGGCACTTGAAGGGGAAATACCTCTCATTTCTAATTTTACTCGCATCCCGAGCCCTAGAATCCACCCTTTCGAGCATTACCTCAGAGTCGTTGGGAAGGCTATCAGAGCTGTATTAGCCCTCTTCACTTCTTGCCGAAAAACCGGCCTAGGTCGAAATGTAACGAGTTGCTGCGTAGGCTCGAACCCGGGACTTCTGGATTCTGAGACCAAGCGCTATCCACTCGGCCAACCAGACCCCTAAAAGGGGAAATGCCTGCGTTACAGCTAAGCCAAAGGGTTCCAGCACCTACCCACACAAGGTGGGTTAATATGGTCGGGCACCGTGTGTACCTTCATCGCTGCTCCAGTACAGCATCGCTGAACGTATGGAAGGCCACTCAGTACTTAGTACTTACCGCTACGTTACGCCTGGTGGAAAGCGCTTCAGCCCCCTCAAAAATTTGACACTGGATGAAGTTTTGTGGTACTTTCTGGAATGAATAAATTCGGTAATATTCATTTCCTCCCCGTACATGGTCACTAACTGGTAAATGTAAAATTTTCATGAAGTTGTCATATCTCTACTGCAGACTCACAAGTAAATTCAATTTAAAATTGCTTGTTGATTATTCAGATACAAATCACTTCGATGTTGGCTATTGAATGCGACGGTCAGTTCATGTTCAGCTCCGATTGTTATAAAACGTATATGACTCATCAATTTTTGTGCTCATCCGACGATTTCACCAGAGTGTACTTTATTGAGAGAGCAGAAAATCTCGTCAAGGTTCTTTCTGTCTTTCTTCAACTATCGCACTAAACTTTTCACTGCGATCGACTGGAAAACGGTTGTGTTTTATTAACTAAGAAAAAGTAAATCTAAGCTCTACGAAATAAAAAGTTTTCGCTGTAGTGCGAAACAACGATAGTAATGATGTTTGCACTCCGGATACAACTGATGGTATAGAATTTTCATCGGTGTACATTGTAAGGGCGAATGAATCCGTTCATTGCGCCACTGTAAGTGCTCGTTATTTTATTTGTTCCGTGTACCTATTTTTACCTTTTTCTCTGTCTCTCTCGACCTCGCCCTCTCTCGCTTTTCACTGCGAACAAATATTCGTGATAATTCGGATCGGAAAATTCCGCTACTTGGTTGCAATAGATATTAGAAAAACTAGGCAAAGTATTGCCCGTAACATCGTGACAACTAACTGTAAATATCCTTCTAACGAGATCATTCAGGATGGTATCGTTAGACTTTGTACGACAGCAAGTAGCGATGGACTATTGCAGGGTCTGAAGAGCCTACCCAAACTGTGATGCGTGGTTTCGGATACAAACCCACGCATACCCTCGGAAGCTCTTATAATATGTGTCGTCGAAATTTGTTTACGATTTATTCGCTATATTGCCATATTACATGTATTCTGTATGGTAAATCTGTAAATTATTCTTCTTTGCGTCAACTAATTCGGTGAAGTGTTTGTAGCATTCTTATTTACCGAAATGTTCTTCACTGCCCTTAGATAGTTTGCCTAGCAATCTTTTCAAAATCAGTTTTTTATGTTATAAAAAGTGTAGTTATTGATAACCACGACTCAAACGTAGGCATAATAATCCTAGGCCGTGGATTACTACAGTCCCAATGACAGAAGATTTTGTCCATCACCCAGCGCCCTTATCGTTATGAGGCTGAGATTTGGAAACTGTAGAGTAAGTGGTACAAAAGCGGACCTAGATTTTTCTAAAGGTCATAACTCCTTTCCTAGTTGAGGTAAAAACATCAATTTTGCACCAAATGATAGCTAGACCATTATATTTATATTATTAATTTTCAGTGTCAGTTTCCCCCGACAACTCCCCCTAATATTTCCCGAAAATTTTTTCCGACGTTGACAAAAAACACGCATTGGTTCTGAAGCGGTACAGACGCGGACCTATTACAAAAATCGAACTTTAATGCAAATTAAACACAGAAATAAATGTAAATTAAGTGCAGAAATCGCAATTGTTGTAATCTCGTTCAGCCCCTGCACATTCTACATGTGCCCACAATAAACATTGTTGGCATTGGATCCATTGCTCTCCTGTGCGGCTGTCCTTGAAGAGTCCATCACAGAATAGACATGAAACATTTCGTTCATTTGGTCGACCGCTTTCGATTAATTCGTCTATGTCATTGTCAAAGTCACAACATATTATCAATTAATTTGTAGAAAAATTTGAATTTATCAATGTTTTAATCTCTTTGTGATTTAGTTCCGCGTTTGTACCACCTCATTTTCGATGCTCAGTCTTGCAAGAATATTTTTTTTCATTACAAGTAGTCAACTTTTGCCACGAAATCGATGCACCATGCAAAAGTTAAGATTACAACTTACCTGTGTACAAAATATGGATTTTATCTTTCTGAATTCAAGATATAGCAGCTTACTTTTCTCGAAACAATTCTTAAGTTGCAAAAAGTTACGCACAAAATGCGGGAAAAAATTATCATAGTTATTATCAACACACTCCTGGGATCTTGTAACACCTGGATAGTTCATTCGTCATCAAAACACATCTGAGGAGTTATCTGTCAAAAGGGCCCCTGTCAGCAGTTATGGTTTTGAGAAAAACAACTTCAAAGTTTTCAAGCTGAAATACTCCTTTCAGACTGATTTAATTGAAAAATATGTTATTATAAAAAATGTTCACTGTGATTTCATTAATAGAAATGACTAGTTGATTGTTTAGTTCATTCAGAAATGAACGCGGACGAATTAAGAAAGAAGGAGGATGACAGGGGTCCTTTTTAGAGCGATGGGAAAATTTGTGTGGTGGGACATGTTATGGTTATCAGTAGCTGTTTTTCCATAAGATTAATATCGGCGAATTTCATGTATTACTCTTCTATTTTGCTTGTTTCCATACATTTATACAACTTATGGAACAAAATACACAATTCCCAACTTGCTGTATGATGAGTTATTATGCATATTTTCGTGATTGAGGCTAATGTAGTAGTGAAGATGTCGCTCCATGCTGATAAGGCAACCGAAATGTGTAATTTCTGAGGCATATTATCGTGGAATGAGTTACTCGCTTTTCACCCAATCGAATTTTTAACCCATTCCATTTATTGCAAAATCCCCATTTTTCCCCCAGTACCCTTTTACCTTTCCCTTTATGCCCGTAACGGGAAATTTGGTGGCACGGGCACCCCGGGGGGTTTTTTCCGGCGGCCCCCCGACCCCCCCAAATTTTTCTGGTATTGGAAAAAATATGGCCTAAGGGAAAATACCTCTCATTTCAAAATTTTTACTCGCATCCCGACCCTAAAATCCACCCTTTCGAGCATTACCTCAGAGTCGGGGGGAAGGCTATCAACTGATTACCCCTCTTCACTTTTGCCGAAAAACCGGGGGCCTAGGGAAAGAAGAGCTGCGTGGGCCAACCCGGGGACTTCTGGTTCAAACCCAAAGCCTACCCTCGCCAACCCCCCCCTAAAAGGGGAAATGCCTGCTTTACAGCTAACCCAAAAGGGTTTTCCAGCACCTACCCACAAAGGGGGTTAATTTGGGCGGACCGGTGTCCTCACCTGCTAGAAAAGACCAAACTAGGAACCCTAGTACTTAGTATTTTCCCGGGGAAACGTTACCCTTAAATTCCCCCCAAAAATTTAAACCGGGATAATTTTTGTTACTTTCAATGTAAATTTTGGGGTAAAATTAAATTTTCCCCTACTGGTCACAAGTAAAAAAAATTTCCAAAAATTGTTTTTTATCAATCCAATTTTCAATTTAAAATTGTTGGATTATTCAGTAAAACCTCCGATGTTCTATTAAATCATCATTTTTTTTCACTCCGATTTTAAAAAGATGACTTTTTTTTGGGGCCAAATTCCCCAGGTTTTTTTAAAACAAAATTCGCAATTTTCTTTCGCCCTTTTTAAAATTTCGAAAAATTTTATTACAAGAAAAGTTTTTTTAAAAACAAAAAAAGTTCAAATCAAAAAATAAAAATTTTTCCGGGAAAACAACGATGTATAAATTTTCCCCGGAAAAATAAAGGGATGAATTTTTCATGGGACGTAAGGCAAATAATTTTTCTTGGCCCATTAAGGGTTTTTTTTTTCTGACCTTTTTATTTTTTCCCTTTCACCCTCGTTTCCGCTTTTTGCAAAATATTGAAATTTGGACAAAAATTTCCGACTTTTTTGCAATAATTTTAAAAAACCAAAGTATTGGAAACTTGCCCTAACGAAATATTTTTCAAAAGAGTCTTGGGGGGTAAAACTTTGTCGGGTTTGGATACACGGGGCCCCTAAAAAGCCTTAAAAATTGTCGTTTTTGGGATAAAAACCCAAATCCCCTGAACTTTTTAAAAAAAATTTTAATTTTTTTTCTTTTTCCCATAATCTATTTGTTTTTAAATCGAAATTTTTTTCTTTGCTAAAAAATTTGGTGAATTTTTTAGTTTTTTATTAAAAAATTTTAAAAAACCCCTTTAATATTTTGCCTAAACCCCTTTAAACGTTTTATTAGTAAAAAAAAGTGTTTTTTTAAAACCCACCAAAGGGGCTAAAATTGGGGTGAAAATAAGTCCCAAACAAGATTTTTTATCAACCCCTTTCTATAGGTAATTTAAATTGAAAGGGGGAAAAAAGCGACTAGATTTTTTAATCATTCTTTCCAAAAAAAAATATTTCCCAAATTCAAACTTAAAATTTTAATTTCAGGCATTCCCCCCAAAACTAAAATACCCAAAATTTTTTTAGTGCAAAACGCTTTGGTTTTAACGGTAAAACCAAACCATTCAAAAATGCCCAAAAAAATTAAAAAAGGGAAAAAATAAAATTAATTGCTCCTTGGTTCCTTAGCCCCTGTACATTCTACATGTGCCCACAATAAACATTGTTGGCATTGGATCCATTGCTCTCCTGTGCGGCTGTCCTTGAAGAGTCCATCACAGAATAGACATGAAACATTTCGTTCATTTGGTTGACCGCTTTCGATTAATTCGTCTATGTCATTGTCAAAGTCACAACATATTATCAATTAATTTGTAGAAAAGTTTGAATTTATCAATGTTTTAATCTCTTTGTGATTTAGGTCCGCGTTTGTACCACCTCATTTTCGATGCTCAGTCTTGCAAGAATATTTTTTTTCATTACAAGTAGTCAACTTTTGCCACGAAATCGATGCACCATGCAAAAGTTAAGATTACAACTTACCTGTGTACAAAATATGGATTTTATCTTTCTGAATTCAAGATATCAGCTTACTTTTCTCGAAACAATTCTTAAGTTGCAAAAAGTTACGCACAAAATGCGGGAAAAAATTATCATAGTTATTATCAACACACTCCTGGGATCTTGTAACACCTGGATAGTTCATTCGTCATCAAAACACATCTGAGGAGTTATCTGTCAAAAGGACCCCTGTCAGCAGTTATGGTTTTGAGAAAAACAACTTCAAAGTTTTCAAGCTGAAATACTCCTTTCAGACTGATTTAATTGAAAAATATGTTATTATAAAAAATGTTCACTGTGATTTCATTAATAGAAATGACTAGTTGATTGTTTAGTTCATTCAGAAATGCACGCGGACGAATTAAGAAAGAAGGTGGATGACAGGGGTCCTTTTTAGAGCGATGGGAAAATTTGTGTGGTGGGACATGTTATGGTTATCAGTAGCTGTTTTTCCATAAGATTAATATCGGCGAATTTCATGTATTACTCTTCTATTTTGCTTGTTTCCATACATTTATACAACTTATGGAACAAAATACACAATTCCCAACTTGCTGTATGATGAGTTATTATGCATATTTTCGTGATTGAGGCTAATGTAGTAGTGAAGATGTCGCTCCATGCTGATAAGGCAACCGAAATGTGTAATTTCTGAGGCATATTATCGTGGAATGAGTTACTCGCTTTTCACCCTTTGATATAATGTAATGTATGCTTGGTTTTATTGACTGCATGATAAGTTTGTACATATCTCAGCATAGTATCGATGTTAATTCAATGCGTTTATAATCATTTGTGGTAACCCAGCTACGCTAGTTCCGAATGGTCAAGGCATCGTATCGATTAACTCGATTGATACGATATAGATTACCTCTTCTCTCGTCTATCCTCATACGTTCGTTCCCGTTCCTACATGTTGTTTCCTGTCAATACCTGTCTGTGTGCTCTTTTTCGATATCGTCGACTTTTCCTCTTTTTCCGTGACTTCCATGACCTGTCTAAGGGAGGGGGTAAATCACCGATGACCATCCGAGAAATAGCCGCAGCGTGGACTCGCGTTTTGGACGTTACAGCGTAAAGAGCCATCCGACGTTCCTCGGCCACCTTTTTCGCCCACGTTTTCAAAAAGTGCAGTTTTGGAGTTTCAGGATAGTTGCGAACCACATTGGCGTTAATTTGAGTTTTGTTCGAGTTCCTACGATACGTCGTCGCGAACCTTTGTGCAGACTTTCGATACTTCCGCGAGTTGCTACTCCGTTCCTGATCGACATCAGAACGTGACTCCACGAGCCGTAATCCCACGTTCGTGCTGTCCGGAAATCACCTTCGAAGTTCGTACTTTCAGTTCCTTCGTCGTCACCGTAGATTTACGGCGCCAATTTCATGATATCGTCCTTAGAGAATATATATTTCCATGGTGAAGTGATCAAATTTTCCAGTGGAACGCTAAGAATTTACAAATTATCATGGAAGTCCGAAAGTTGTCATTAGGATGATGTCCTATCTGCGAAAATATATGGAAACCGTCCGTTTCCGACTTACTACACCACTGTAAATCTCTAAGAATATAATTATGTGTCGGTACATATTATACAGAGCGTTTCAGTTTACAACTTTAACACAAGGAAACAAACACAGTACAATTTCGAACGTGCTGTTCGTTCGTGAAACTGAACTTAGCACTTGACACCACAACAATTCAAAACTGTCACTCCTCCCAAATCGGAAATTGTACTTGATGTCGTACCATTCAAATTTGCTACTTAACCCACGTTTTCCTTGACCTTTATAAATCCTTAGTTAGCCACTTCGCTTGAGCGTGATCTCAGAATAAAGATTATTGTTGGTTTCAGATAATAAATATTTGATAGAGCAAAGCGATGATGGTGTATACATGGAAAGCGCTTAAAGAAGTGACGGTAAGACAGCATGGTACGTTGAATTTGTTATTCTGGCAAAAATTTTTGATTTCTAATGAGTAGGACACGGAGAATTCGAAAATCAGCATTTCCGCAAAAAGGGCACCTATTCGTCAGGGGCCCTTTTGACAGATAACTCCTTATCTTTCTATTGCATTCTGGTATAGATAGCGTTCATGAATCAGCTGTAGGACCACGTTTGTACCACTGGCCGAGTTTGTACCACTTACTCCAACTTGTACCTTTGCGGCAAATGCCCATTTCCACTGAGAGTTACAGTAAGAAAATGTTCGAAGATCAATTTCATAATCATAGATGAAGAAATTTTGGTTCAACATGTCAGTATAAATGCAAGTGAACACATTCGTTTTGTGATGCCTCTAATTTATTGAGAAATGTTTCGACATAGAACTGTAAAAAAACAGAAATGTACAACTCTTAAGATGGAAAATGGAACTGCGTGTGAGCGAGTTGTCGCTAAACACTTCACAAACATGAAAAAAAGTTCACCTAAAAAGTCACTCGTTCAAGTTCAACTCAAGTACGTCGGAGAAAACATTCGTTCATGTTCAGTTCAGGTTCGCCTGAAAAATAAACTCGTTTGCCAGTTCAGCTCACAGCTTACGTCTTCTAATTGAACTTGCCTATAAGTTCGCCAAATTCAGGATTAAACTCACGGAAACACCATTCATTCAAAGTCAGTTCAAGATCACAGTTCACGGTCACCAAAAAACCACTTGCTCAAATTTAGTTCAAGTTCATAAAAAAAAGTGTACTCCCGATTATCCGCCCTAATTGGGGCTGAAAGTAGGGCGGATGACCTGAAAACCTAATTCTGATCCAAAAACATTGAGAAATGGGGAAAGTAATTTTTATTGCCTCAGGTGCATTAGTTGGGAAGTTATCTTATACAAAAGAAAAAACAACTTCAATAATAAAAAAGAAATCTGCGTTTTTGGCTTTTTAGGTCAACAAAGGGGAAAACTCCAGCGCTAAAAAGGCATTCTTAGAATCCATTATATGTACTGACGCTTTTCCTGCCAGTTCTTCGTCATCATCGTTAGCTGTAATGAGGACTAAGGTTGTGATTTTAGTAAGATTTCGGATTATCCGCCCTTAGTTAGGCGGATAACCCGAAAAGGCGGGCGGATAAATTCGAGGTGGATAATCCCGAGAGCGGATAAACCGAGGGTGAATAATCGAGAGTCTACTGTATGCATTTTATTTTGCATCTGTATGAGTTGTACATTTTCATTTTTTTACGGTTGCCATGGAGCAGTACTACTACATTTTTGTATAGGCGGCGTAACCGTGACCAGGTTCGCTAGTGTCGACCTCCTGCAAAGGTGATCAAGGTTGATGTTCCTATAAGAAGACGTGTAAAACTGGTATACTTTAAAGCTTCCGTAATTGTTGAAAATAGGTTTTTTTGAATCATATAACATGTCAAATTAGAGCTTGAAGTCTCTAGTTCATGATGAAAGGTAATTTAATGCACTTTATCTGCTCTAGTTGGATGAATAAGTTGATTTCCAAATTAATGTTTTTCTTATCGAAGTCTACCATTGGTACAAAACGCGCTTGTAAGCAACTAATACATGAAAAATGGAGCCGTTTCATGTTCATAAAGGAAAACTAGAGACCTCAATCTCTAAATTCATCTAATACAAGCTACAAGAAAACATTTTATTGACTAGAAAAAGCAAATTCAAATTATATGCATTCTTATGGTGATAACGTCCACGATCACCTTTGTAGCGCAGGGCTACTAACTTCGGAAACTCTAGGTTACGCCACCTATGGTCTAACCAGGTAGGCCCGGATTCAGAGCGGAACATTTTTGAGGGGTGGGAAAATTTGCGAGTATAATATACAGAAATTCATTCCCAACTCGCAAAACCAATACAAGCGAAACTTATAAAACAAAAAAATCCAAATTAAAGTTTTTTACAACTTGAAATTGCTTGAATGTCGGGGTGGGGTGCTTCTAAGTGAGTGCTCAGGGACGCTCACGACCTTAATCCGGCCCTGTAACCAGGGCTGCATGACTAAACGATAATAAACAGAAAAATCTCAGTAACATCGTCCTCGAATTTGTAAGGAATGCGAAAAGAGAAAAAAGATAAAATTCGGAATCCAAAAATTCGAATTTGGTATTGAATGATTTTTTTTTTTCGTTTAACGAGACACTTATTGCCTAGTGGCTATGTTCCAGACAGTGGGTACTATTTACAAGAATTTATATAATTCAGTTTTCTCAGTTAGATGTACTAAATCCGCGATGTTGTCGAATTTGAGGCTGGGAGATCGTATTGGGCGTCTATGTTGCAGGTATTTAGGGCAGTCATGTATGAATGATGATCCGTGATGATGGTATTACAGTCTGTGCACATAGGAGGAGGTTGGCGTAAAAGCAGGTGTTCATGGGCGACTCGAGTGTGTCCCAGTAGAGTTCTGTTGATCGCCGTTTCAATTTCACGCAATTTGCAGAGTTTACCAATTGATTTTGTCCAATCGTGGATGTCCGGTTTTATGTAACGAAGTTTGCCAGTAGAGTTTTTCCATTCTTGTAACCAAGCCAGGGCCGGATTAAGGTCGTGAGCGCCCCTGGGCATTCGCTTAGAAGCACCTCCTCCCTCTTCGAGCCGTTACTAAAATAATTACTTGCTCTTGCCCCCCCCCCCTCAAAACATTTTCAACGCACAAACGTTGGATGTCTGTAATTCGAGCAAATGTTTAAGAAAGCGTTGGGAATGAATTTTTGTATATTCGAAAATTTTTCCGCCACTCAAAAATGTTCCGCCCTGGGCATGCATTAAAATCCGGGCCTGAACCAAGCATTGGTTAATAAGAAGCGAGCGTGAGTTTTATTTCTAGAGGATTTAGTAGAGGCAGGTATTGGATTGCAGATGTTTTGGATGCTCTGTGTCGACGATGTCGTGGGCCATAAGGCTGCAGTGTCCTGGGATCCATACAAATGTAATTTCCTTGGTTTGTCTGAGATGTTGGATTGTTGTGAGGACTTGTGTTGTGATGGCATCTTGTTCCGTGGATTGGTAGGCTTGGAGTTTGCGAACAGCGACTTGAGAGTCAGTGAACACGATGAATTTCGAGTGTCTTTCAGTCGGTAGGTGGAGGAGGCATCGGCTTATTGCTGCCATTTAGATGGTATTGATGCTCGAGATGGAGGGTAGCTCGAAGACTGAAATCGAGGTCTCTATCAGGTATGCTCCAGTGGCTCGTTCGGTTGATTTGGATCCATCGGTAAAGCGGCAGGGGTGATTAGGAAATTGGTTAAGGATATTATTGAATTTGTTGTGTGTAGCTTCGTTTGTTGCTCATTTGAGTTCTTCGCGGGTTAAGTTCCGCAGCATGTGGATGAAGTTGGATTTCCACGGGAGAAAAGGTGTAGACATGTGTTGAATAGTGTTGTGTGGACGAATTTGGGGATGGTAGTTAAGGGGTACGATAGTTCGCTGCAAGGTTTCTGGGCTATGTTTTGAGTGGGGGTGGTTTGGGATTTTAGAAAGAGAATGAATAGCGTGGTTGGATGTAAAGAGTTTTCTACGGTAGGATAGTGGAGGAGTTCCGGAGAGGGATTGCAAGCTGAGAATGGGTGAGGTAGGGGAGGCCCTGAGAGCAAGGCGTATACCAGCATTTTGGACTGGTTTCAGTGCTCGAAGCATGTGGTCTGAGGCAGAGTTGTACACAGTAGAGCCGTGGTCTAATTTGGGGCGGATGAGCATTTTGTATATGCTTAATAGTTTGTTTGATGTGGGCCCAAAACGCTTGTTATTCAGTAACTTGAGTATATTGAGCGATGTTAGGCAGTTTATTTTGAGGGACAGAATGTGAGTTTCCCAAGTTAGTGGTTGAGAGCCAGATGAAGTTCCTCTTTGGTTATAGGTTGGTTGTAATCCTCCGAGTTGATGGAACGAATAGCCGCATAAAGAGGAATACGCAATAAATCGCAATGGTAACGTTTTTCTGCGGAATTTCTCTCTTTTGCATGCTGAGCCATTGTGGGCATATCCATGTGAACATAATATCGTTTGTCTTTTGCGTCTTTCATGTCCATTGGCTATACTCAGCATGCATCCAGCTATCGCAAATGAAGCATTTATACCATACTTCATTTTCTCCTTGTATAGTTTCGGTGTAGACTGCACAAATGTTAGTAGCTCCTTCATTTTTTGTTGTCGCGACAGGGACTTTCGGCTTGAGTCTTCTTGAGCGGATCAAAGCTAAGACCCAATCTTAAAAGTTTTCTTCTGCCGTTGGCCTTTAGGAATGCTTGACAATTCCCTATAACGCTGGTTGCCCCCCCCCCTCCACGGAATAATTCATTTATGTATTTATTACTTTTTTTTTTTTGAAGTATTGTTTTTAATTTGTTATTTTTTCATCATTTATTTCATTTTTAAAAATGTTGGAGTTCTTTTCTGTTTTTTATTATCATTATTATTAGTTTCTGTTTTTTGTCATTCTATCCTATCCGTTATTATTGGACTTTTTTGTTCATTGAGGGGAGGGGCAACATTACAAAAATGATAAAAAATGGATTTACGTTATGTGTTTGCAACTCCGCTTTGTTTTTACTGAACGTTGTGTTCAGCTGCTCTTTCTCGATGTTGACTTTTCCCGCCGACTGTAATTCATTTTTCACTGGGGAACTATTTCTGATCACCAATAGTAAACTACTCCGAAATTAGTTTTTGACCATTTTTAGAACCTCATAGAAGCATGGCTGACCAGAATCATCCAAGTTATGTGGTTTCAGGGTGTCCATTCTCTGAAAAATCTGGAAAAGTCAGGGAATTTTTGAATTTTCAGCATTTTTCACCTAAAAGTCAGGGAATTTTGTAAAAAAAAACATCGACTGCGAAACTCTAGTATTTCACACAGATTTTACCCTATTTCATATTAAAAAAAATTTTTCCTTTGCTTCGCTCAGGCAATTTTCTTATATTTTTTCTTTCACAAGAGGATGTGGGTAATACAATCCCATCTCTCCTATCGCAGCAGTACATGGTGTGTTGGTGTGATGAAATCGTTTTCATGGTATTCGTTTCGCGTCCACATCTTTCTATTAAATACAGTGGCACATCTATTCGGGGGGCGAGGGGTGTTTTGGGGGTTTGGATACCCCCTTCCGATCGAAGAAGGAAAAAAAACGCTTGAGTTTTGAGTTTTTCTCCTGTTTTTTGAGTATCTGCAGCACTACAATGTTCATTTTGAAACGATTTAATCACATTATGAAACTTGTCTTCAGAAACTATTTAAAATGACATCCATCTCGGTTTTTTAGGGGGCGGAAGTGGAAAAAGTTTTATTTTTAAAACACCCCCTTGGAAAATTTCTAGATCCGCAACTGCGGCGGTACACTTTTCGTATTTCGTATGTGCCTTTACGAACTATTTCACGAAAAGTATGACTAAACGCGAACCAATCCATATGCACTTCTCCCAATATCAGCTGTTTCGTGTTTCGTGTTTTCATCTCATCATGTTGGCGAGAATCTGAAAATCGGCGCGAAAAAAATGCGAAAATGAAAAAATATTCAGTCTAGTTCCTCTCTCCAGTGTAAGATTTTTTTTGAGAAAGTTGTAATGAACCGGAAATTTGAAAACCAATGCGAATTCACCTTCTGGAACATCCTGCTATCGAGTTTTTCTCCGGCTCTCTTTTCCTTCGCAAATGTAGATAAGGGTGAATGAAAGGGACTTCCGAGATTTCGAGAGAGGAGTAACTATCCAAAAAATTTGAAAAAAATCTAAAGACCGCATAATAATTACTATTACGTTACGTAAGAGTCCATAGTTTCCAAATGTATGACCTTATGTATCTATCGATGCTCTTCAATTGAAGCCTCTTCCGCCTCCTCTGATGCCATAATTCTCCAGATCCTAACCACCTTTTTTACTTTCATAGCATTTGTCGTCTAGTTTTCCTCAGGTTCCTAATTCTTAACGAGATTTTAAAGTCACATTTTTGGACAGGATAGCCATCAGCCAAACTCTTGAGTCGCTGATTTCGAATATTGCCTCAGATTCTTATCTGACCCCTTCCAGAACACTGTCCTAATACGAATTCAGCTTCTCTGGCGAAAAATTGCATGAAGTATCGAAATAGGGGTGGTTTTGTGTCGCTGATTTCGAATATCGCTTTCGATTTTTAATCTAGACCAAATTTAAGCTCCTGTGCTTTTTCAGTTGAGAAATTTTTACGGCGTTATTTTTTGTTAGCAACACTTTGAATAACTAAAACTGTATTTTTACCCTATTCGGTGACTGTAATTAGAAAGGGTGAATTTCGAGTCAACCGTTGCTTGCCCTACGCTCTTGCTACCTCATTAGTCGCACCAGGAGGGGCAGGATCCCAAAATTATCCCTAAAATTGAATGCAGCGATCTCGAAAACCTATAAACCAATTTTTGAATTTTATTCTCCCCCCTCCTTGACGGTCGGCATTAAGTCATACGAAAAAAATCTATGAAGTCGTTAATTGACATCGCACCATGCTGCACCCCATAGAGCGCGTTTTCATTTCCATCATTAAATTTATACACCCCCTCCGCCACAGCTTCATAAGCACACGATAGTAAAAAAAAAGTTTGTGGAGTGATTGACGATATTCGCCGCCCAAGGTTTTCCAAAAAATTTGACCCCTCCCCCCCTTCCTCCTTTGCATGTGCAATTTGTATTTGATGGGTCTGGAAAACTGGAAAAATTGGCCTGGAAAACCTGGGAAAGTCAGGGAAAATCATTTCTGAACAAGAATGAACACCCTGTGGTTGTATTGCACTGACTTAATTTTTTTCGAGTTTCTGAAACAAATCAAAACAGACAGTTGAGAAGATGCATGGTTGCGCAAAATGGACTCGATTTGTCTGATGAGTTGATAGAAAGGGAAATGGGTAATTTATCGGCGTACTTTGTACTGAGCTCGATACGGTGGGGTTATCGTCTTTGGGCTCGAAAATTCCAGTATGCTGGTATGTGTACACATAGACTGAAATCGGGTTGATAGTGGGAACATTTTCAGGAGGTTACCATTATACTACAATAATACTTACGTATCCCGTAAGGATTATCACATGGAACTTTCTTATCCTCGCCAGTGGCTCCAAGCTGGTTTTAAACGTTGCACAGGTGCAAGTTGTCATCACAAAAGCCGTCCGTGTGTCCATATAATGTACGTTGATAAGGTTTACAACGCAATGCGGACTCCGTACGCCGTGCTCTGCGCAATTTTCCCGCCATTTACAAGTCGTCTCGATATCGCATTTCTCGGTTCGAAAGAAAATGATCGCCGTACCTAAGTTACATTGTCAATTCGAAAGAACGCATTCGAATGCAAACGAAAGCGAAAGGGAAATGAGGAAAAAAGTACTCGCTATCACTTACCGCAATCATTGAAAGTTGGCGAATAAAATAAAATATTATAAAACTTTGGAGCGCTTTAAAATAGCATCGAATAAAAGTCGGGGGATAAGGGAAAGAGATATTAACCTTTTTAAACAGCAACGGAAAATAGAAAACGCGATAACTCAACTGTAAACTTTATGCTTTAATAAATTCAAAGTACCTGACTTTCCGGGTTAATTGTATTCTTTGTTGTAGGATGTTTTATACACACGCCGCGCTCCACCTCCTATTGCAAAACGAATACGTGTTTTGCTTCTTTCAGCCGCGAGAAAATGCACGGCGGACCAGCAACAAGTGTAGGAAGTATAGTCGAGCAACGGGTTCGAGGGAAAGCTCTTTTCGGTACGGAACGGGAGAGCGAGAGAACGGTTAATAGGGTCGTAAAACACGGACCCCGAAACGGCGACGTCGTTTTCCGGACCGCTAAAGCAGATAAAATCAAAGAAACAGAACAGCATCGGCGTGGCAGTTGCTTATTCGCAATGAACGCCATAATGAAAACATTGTAATTAAGTGGCCCATCCTTTTGATTCTGCGGGAAAGAGCGACTCGACGCCGCGAGCACAACAATAGACATTCCTTGGGGCGCGCTTTTTGTTGTCATCCACCTCCCCCCAGCACCGACACCCTTCTGTGTGGTGGCGCTCGGCCACGTAATTGCATCCGTGTGGGGCGGAAAATTAGTGTAAATCGATGTCTACGTGCAGTGTGTGAAATTATACAATAACTACCTGTGTATGTATGTGCTTGCGACCGGAGAAAGTTCTGCGTGTTTTGGAGAGAGAGAGAGAGAGAGAGGAGAGAGAGGAGAGAGAGAGAGATTCCTGACGAGTGCAGGTTTAGGAATGAGTAGTTCCTGTCGGAAACTGTGCTTCAAATACGTCGTGATATGTCAAATTGTTAATCAGAGATCAGGAGGACCCACCTTTTCTGTGCCATTATTTATATATGCCCATGTCCTGTGTCAAGAAGCCAGCCTCCTTCTCTTTCTATCAGTAGTGGAGCGTTCGGATTCTTGGGTGAGAAGCTGTTGGTACCCTTGACAACAAACTGCACTGATCTCGACTGTCGATCATTCAGTTTTTAGGAGCTGAATGTCGGCGCCGCATTCGCAAAACCTTGATGAGCCTCACTGTCCCATATGATGTCCACTTCGAGTGAATACTGAAAAATTTCTCGTAGTTTTTAGGCGTTGACATATGGCGGAGGCAAATTCCAAGTGATTTGGGTGAGCGATCTGGCAACGCCTTAATGTTTGTTTACAATGTCAAGGATCTCAGCAGCGTTCAGCGGAACATTGAAGATTATCTGGCAGCGCCGGAATGTTTGTATACGTTTACGAGGATCTCTTCTCAGCGGCACGTGAAAGATTATTATGCAGATGATAATCTTCATCGTTCCGCTGATCTGAGACCCTTGTAACCGCCAACAAACATTGCGGCGTTGCCATATCTCTCGACCAAATCTCTTGGACCTTGCCACAGTAATTTTTCAAAGCCCGTAACATGCGGGAAAAATTTTCGTTGTTTTGCATGAAGTGGACATCATACACGATGGTAACGCTGATCAAGATGCCCTCATTCGGCCAGTCTACTTAATGAAAACCCGTCGAGGGGGGGGGGTTGTCTTGACCTGAGTTGATGTGAGGTTCTCTTAATAGCAAACAAACATTGTGGTATTGTCCAATCCCTCGCCCGACTCTCATGGAGTTTCACTCCGAAAATTTTCAACTCCCAATACAGGCTGGAAAATTTTTCATTATTTTACCCAAGTCGGGCATCATAATGACGTATAATGCTGATGTGATCAAGGTGCCACGAATACGGCGCCGCAGCACGGCCAGACTCACTGGGTCGAGGTACACACTTCTTTGTTACCAAGAATCCTGTCGTTGGATGAAACTGCAGCAGGTCAGCCTTGCAGATTTCCAAGGGTAAAGTTGAGGCCATGGTCTTGAGTGTGCCCCCCTCCCTGACGGGTTTGAAAATTAACAGAGGTGGTTACAGGGCAAATTAAAGATTTAATGGATTAACAGAAACTAAATTTTGAAGACTTTTGTCGTACAGTAGCTTGAAATTTGGTTTTAGAATTATCGAAAATCAGAAATAAATTGAAATAGATAGCGGTTTCTTTAGTTGCCATGCTGATTCTAGGTCATAGCTTGGCACCAAACTGCAGTTCTGGTTTTGAAAGTTCAAATTTTCTATGAGAAATCAGTTGATACAAAGCTCGTGTCTCCAAGGTACTTTTCCTGAGACTATTTATTCAGTTCGAATAGTGTTCCGATTTTATGATTTAGTTCTTCCTCGATATTGTGCTTTGGAAGAAAAAACAGTGTTTGTACCAATTTCATCTCAGATTTTGAAATTTTTGGTTGAAATTTAGAATAATTTGCTCTCCATTTTTCCTGATTCTTATTTACCGGCAAGGAAGAGAAAAACAGAAAACTACTTCGTTTATTAATTGACTAGCAAGACCAACGTGGTCTCCGCTTCGAATTTTCTTCAGATTCTGGTTCGTATGAGCAGAAGGTACGTTAAACGCTTTTGTCTTTTTGCTTTAAGTTCTGGTTGGCGAAGAAAGAAATAAGAAAGACTTTATTGTTCTCTCCGAATTCCAGCTCCAAATCATTGTAGCAGAATCATAGTCCTCATTTGAGTCGTACAACAATCCTATTGGAATAGGTTATACTTGTGTTACATTGCGTTCCCTTCGTTTTCTTTCTGTTTCGTGACTTCTTGGACCTCTAATTCTCGTTTGCTCGGCATTTTACAACACAACAGTTGTATAAAGTACAAAAAAAAAAAAAAACCACATGAAAAACCATCAGAAAGTAATTACTGAAGTTGATAACACATTCGTTCTCTTTATCAAGAAAAGTAATTTAAACCAACAGATCATGGAAAAAAAACTTACTGTCTTTAGTTAAATACAGGTAGCTAGCTGCTGGAAGAGGGTCGGCTCTCGACTGAAAAACTGGATGCTGTAAAGCGTAACAGAACCAACCAACCATTTGTTTATAGTATCGTTGGAAAGAGTGTAAAAAGTAGAATTTTTCAAAATGGAGCCGCCGATTCAAAAATGTGTACTCACATTGAAAAAAGCTTATCAGTAAACGCTATGTAACATAGTCGATAGAAGCGTGCGTGGTCTCGTTGTAGTTCTAGGTGTCTGTAGTCGATAGTCTTTCTACATGGCTCTTGATCTTGAACTTCGAATCACGTGTTCTCAGAACAAATTTTATTGGTTGGTTCTGTTACGCTTAACAGCGTCCAATTAAGGACTAGCCTACCTATCTCTTATTGGCGGTCGCTGGAAACGATATCAGGAAAAAGACCTACTGGTAGTTATGTTTAAGGTCTTTTGTTCCCGAACATAAGAGCTGATGTGATAGATGAAAGGTAATTGGCGTTTGGACACTCCTGTAGATGCGCTAGTGTCGTGGACGAAAAGATGATCAGGTCATTTTTACCACAAAAACATGTACAAGTAAAATGAGCTCTAGCATCTTCAATATTGTTTTTTATGCAAAACTGAAGAGAACTAAAGTGTTGGCCCTTATCTTTTTCTTTCAGATGAGCCCAACTTTTTTTTTTTTTTTTTTTCCCAGAACATTTTTGTCACTGATCATCTTTTCATCCCAATACAGCAATCAGCGCGCCGCATTTCATTAGGCCGCTAGAGAGCGATTCTTTAGCGTCCAAACGCGAATTGGAATGACCCTACACACACGCTAACAGACATGGCAAGATCAAAAGGCTTCAAACTGCGAAGCTGCAGAAGATTTTCATCTGATTTCTAATTTCTGAAGAGCAATTGATCAACAGATAAAACACCAACACTACTCCTAGCCGACCCTAAGAACATCAAATTATTAGCGAACATTTATCCACTTCTAAGAGAATGAAAACAACAGCGTAATATTCACGCTAGTAGATTCTCTATTTGCTTGATAATAATTACACATACGACATGCATACGTCCTATGACTGATTTGTCTGAATAATGTTATACGCTTATAGGTTTATAGGATGCCAAGACATTGGTACAAACAATGTGACTGATTTGTCTGAATAATGTTATACGCTTATAGGTTTATAGGATGCCAAGACATTGGTACAAACAATGTTCACTTCAACATACTGATTTACTGAAACGTCTTTTCATGCTACATCAATAATCGTTCGCCTCTCGCTACTAACTGGTAACTGGCTATGAACTTAAAACTTCGATCATATCACTGTATGCTCGAAGGATAATACTAAACACCAACACTGAACCCTATAGAACACTGCTCCTAGCTGACAATTCTTGCATCTCGCTCCTCATCATAGACAAGCATATCTTTTACATCTTCTAAATCCCCTTCGTCGTAAAGTAAAATCCAAAATATAAAACATAACAACGCTAAATAAGCAGTTTTGTGAACATCGGAAGTATCTGTTTGTCATTCATAAATTACATAGAACAGAACGAATTTCGAAAAAAAAAATTATCACGTTTCCATGAAAGTGAACTGATGTACGGATAATAGTTAAACGAAAAGTAAACAGGGCCCAATTATGTCTATTTTAGAAGATCAAGATCAAGGAGCATACTGGAACAGAAAAAAAAGCAACTGCAATAGGCTCGGCTACTAGTAGTCGACCCTAAAAAATCGAGCTGTTAGCAAAATCAAAGATGAAGACTTTTTCTTTCGGTTTGATCATCTCATCAATAACAAAGATCATTATACGAAATTTATTTGTCTGGTTATAGATTCGAAATCTTTTCAGTTGAGGTTGGAAAATCACCATCCTCACTACTTATAATTGAATTTCTGACATGGCCAAATTCATTTTTGAAGTTATTCTTTCGAAGATCCTGACCGATAGTGGGGAAATTTTAAATTTCGTGAACTAATAACATGCATTCGAAAAGTTTATTTTGATGAAGCTGAGTGTGGACAGGTGTGGAGGCGGGGTAAAAATTGGTTGGAAATGCCGATTCAGTATGGACATTTATTATGCAAACAGCGCTTTTTATGTTTTGCTAACTGATGCCTAGTCCAGCATTTCGACTAAATCACCAAAAATTTGTCCAAAAATACAAACTCAGTACAAAGATTTTCAATCTATCATGAAAAAAAAAAGTTTTCTCGTTTGACCAAGTGATGGTCCGAAATGCGGATTAAATGGTCTGATTTGCCGGAAAAGTCCGACTCCGAAGTTGAGGTGTCACCCTTCTCCTTCATTACGCCACTCACTGATTTTTTAATCATTAATTGTAACTGTTGCACTCATTTTTCTCCGGTGTACAATGTACATAAAACTGCTTGTATGTAGTTGATGGTGTGGTAGGACGTATGGCGAGGGACGCTTTGAGGTCGGCCCGAGCCCCCATGTCGCCGTGCCGCTTCCGGTGCGCGTGTCCTGCCAGAGCCACCGTGGGGTTCCTACTGACCGAGGTTCGCGCTCCACGAGCAAGTAGCCTGGAATTCAGGTCCCCCACAGCAATACGCGCTTCCTCTTCACTCACCCCTCGTCTCCTCGTCTTGGTATGTGAGGTGACGCAGGCTTGTGGTGACGTAAGGGAAGCCCTGCAGCAACTCTTCCTTTGTAGTTAATACTTTTTCTAATGTTTATTTTCTGTTTTTGTTTACAGGTAAGCGCTGTAAAAGTATACAAACAAGTTAGTTAAAAGTGTGCTGTATTAACCTCACGTATCGGAATTTGAGTGCAAAACTGAGAATCGACTTCACGTTGTTGGTGAGTTAATGAATAAAAAATAAAAGAGTCCAACTGCTGTATGGAAGGACATTGTTACATGGACAAGTCGTCCAGGCGACTACGTTGACGCGCATAACCATATTCCAGTGTCTTCTCTAGTCGTTCATTCCCGACAGTGTTCAGGATTCTTAGCGTAGGCGGTAACGTTTTTCTGCAGCATTTTTCTCTTACACATGGCGAGCCATTAGACATATCCAATATAAGCCTCCCTCCCCCTCAGCGCCTCAAGGAAATGAAGAATTAATAGTGTTGTTATCTTGAGAAAATCGAGTAGAAATTTCCAGTTTCCGTCCCCTTCTATACGCCTTCGCTGTGGCCCTGTGTTCAGTGAATAGTGTCTCGGAAGCCAAACCATGTCAGAAATTTTTCCTCACGAGTATAGTTGCCGCGACGTGATTTTCATTGTTCACACTCGTCTCGATTTTTTTCGATCTTCGTATCGAGAAAATGTTGTGTTTCGCCCAGTTCTGTGATTTTGGAAGTCCTACTGAGGAGACCTTATTTCACTTCGCCTAGCTTATTTTAACAGTTTGTGCCATTCGATGAACGGTGATGGTAACGCAGAAGCGCCCTCGAGCGCCTGGTTAATTCGGCTTGAAAATGGCTCGTGCAATTAACCGCGATACCGGAGTAATTATTTGTTCGGTGCTTTGGTGCTCTACCTAGTGTCCGAAGCGTATACAGCGTAGGTTCCGAGAAAAGCGGCATCCCTTCTAAATCGATCTTACTTGGTAGGCGTGAAAAAAGAGCCCTTTAATTCAAATATCCCCGGGTGATTGTCTCGATGATTGCGAGGCTGGCTAGGCTTTTTAACAACCTTCGAAATCGTTTAATAATGAAGCGATGACGATAAAAGACGATGCGATCGGGAGCGGCGTCTGTGAGACAGGGTTGATCATTTTCGAAAATCTGTCGACAGATACCTCTGAAACTTCAACTTAGTAATCCGATTTTCATTCTTAAAATGAGGGTAGCTCGTACAACGGTGCTCGGTGAATCCTTTGCTGCTCAGTTCTACTCCATCTCCGTATGTTTTTCGCCAAGAAAATGCTTTGCCCAATGAATGTGTTCCATCTTGGAAGATTCTTTGCCGGTGCAACTGAAACTTGAAGAATTCTTTGCCGTGAACGTTTCATTCCCCTTCTCAGAGTTAACGATCTCTCTCACCTCTCCTGTTTTGCAGATCTTTGAATACCAACGAATGCTCTTTTTTTCGCCGCCATCGAGACTAAGAAAGGGTTGGCAAGCATTAACGTCGTATTCAATGATAAAATATTAACTCGTTATTCTGTACGATACCTATTACCGACTTTATGAACTGAGCAAAACAATGTCAGTAAACGAGGATGCCCGAGCACGAGGGACTGAAAGCAGTGTTCCTTTTTGTTTTCTGTTGGCTTGATGTTTACTTTTGAAAGTGGCGTGCTAGCTTTTCTACACCAACTGCCCTGTAGATATGTATGAATAATTTACGGATAATCTCGAAAGCTCATCAGTTTTTGTCACTGTATACGTGAGTGTAGTCTCTAGGTTTACAAAAAGTAAACGTGTATGTAGCCAAGGACGCGACTTTATCTCGTAATGCCGGGTACTGGTAGCCGATGGAATTACTGATAAGCGATAAATGAATCTGATACAAGTGCATCCGACAAGAGCGTAAATTGATTATCGCGTGAGAATTTTCAAATTAGTATCGTGTTTTCCCGGCTCCCGATTCACCCTATTTGTTTAGTTATCTAAAAAAAAAAAATAATAATAACCGTGCGTGTACATCGCTGCGTTATTTATTAAAACGTATTGCTGTTTTCTACCGGCGTATAGAGTATGCTGAAAATAGATACAAAAAAAGAGGTGACCTAACGTTTGAACTATTCACTTTTTACATATCTGCGAGCCGCCGCGCTTTGTATGTAACATTTTTGGAAAAATTGATCGTTTTCCAGAAATTTCAACAAAATTCTGAAATTACGTGTAACTCTGGAAACTGTGAGAAAATTCGGCGCTCATGATCAATATGGATTAAGCAAGTAGTTCGTAACATTTCCGATAGATCACGCCGCTAATATCAACTTGTTCGTCTGACAATATGTAGTTTCCAAATCCGGGTTGTCTGGTACTGACATGCCCAGCTGCGTGATGACCTCATCTCATCTGGTTTCTTCAGCTATGACATCACCATCAGTTCTGTCATCGTAATTTTGCCTAGCAGTGTTGTTATTTTACGGAATGAACATAAATATCTGGTTCAGTGGCACGTAGCGCCGAACAGGAGACCGAGACAAGCGAAGCGAGAGTCGATCCAGAGAGGTTAAGGCCTCGATGATGATGATGATAATAATAATAATAATAATAATAATAATAATAATACAGCCTGAACTGAGGGTGCCGTGGCTGATACTCAGTTCGCCCACCTCTAGGCATAAACCTCCACCACCCACCTCCACTCCTTTCAATTTGGCAACCTACTCTTCCCAATTTGGCCCTATCTCCTTCAGAATTTCGTTTATCCAATGGGCGGTAGGTCGCTTTATTTTTCGTTTTCGATTGTATGGTAGCTATACTGTTGACCTGAGGTTCAATTTCTCTTTGTTACCTCTTGCCATATGGCCTCCGTATTTAATTTTCAATTTCTTAATTTTATATTCAATATTAACTGTTCCTGTTTGTTTATGAATGTCTCGAATTTTAATTTTGTGTTTTAGTTTGTAACCAAGAATACTTTGCAGCATTGCGTTTTGGGTTTCTCAAACTTACCTAAATTATTTTTAGTAAGCGCCTAGGTTTGGGCCCTGTATGTCAGGACCGACGCGACAGAGGTGTCCCATATTTTTATTTTTGTCTTTAGTTTGATCTTGCTTTTAAAAATATATTTTAGACCCCAATAAGCCTTCCAACTGTACCCAGTTCTAGCCTGGATTTCTTTGTTTATTCCTTTTTCGAACAAGATAATTCGGCCAAGGTATTTGTATTCGTCTACTACTTCTATAACCCTACCTTGTATCTTAATTGATTTGATACCTTCTTTGCTCGTCCTTTTGCCATTTACATTTTGATCCCTGATCAGCATCAGCAGCTTTGTCTTGGACGTGTTTATTTCTAGGCCCATTTTCCCACAACTTATCTCTAATTCCTTAAACATTGTTGTAACTTCTTCTATTGAACCTCCAATAAGTACAATGTCGTCGGCAAAGCGCAGGTTGTTGAGGTTTACCCCATTGATATTGATACCTTTCTTCTCCCAGTTAAAATCCCAAAATGCCTGTTCGAGGACACAATTAAGTAGATTGGGGTATAACGGGTCCCCCTGTTTGACGCCCCTACCTATATGGAAGTTCTCCTCCCGACATCTAGTTTAATGTAAGCTGTCGCATTGTTGTGAGCATTCTCCAAGACCCTAATTAACTTTCTCTCTACACCTTGCTTTGGTAGCACTTCCCAGACATACTCGTGTGAAACAAAGTCGAATGCCTTTTTAAAGTCGTTGAATAGGAGGCAGACATCAATATTGTATTCGTTTGTTTTTTTGATGATTTGACTCAAAGCCTGAATATGGTCTACTGTCAAATACCCTCTTCTGAAGCCTGCTTGTTCCGTCGGTTGGTTAAAGTCCAGGATTCCATAAATCCTGTTCTTTAATATTTTTGAGAAAACCTGGCTTATATTCGGTGATAGGCTAATAGGTTGGTAGTTATTTATATCGTGTTTATCTCCTTTTTTAGTTAGCAGAATTATTTCCGCTCTGGCCCATTGCCTTGGATTTATGCTTGAATGTATGATGCAGTTGAACAGGTGAGCTAGCAGTTTTGCTAGGATTTCGGCAAAAAGCTTGAGTGCCCTATTTTCTATTCCGTCCAGGCCCGGGACCTTCCCTATCTTCAGACTTTTAAGCACCTGCTCCACTTCGTTTGCCAGTATTAAAGGGGGTTCGTCGTCGTTATGCGATCATTTAGTCCAGTCCCCTGTATGAACGCTTTTGTCTTTATTAATATTAGTTTGGTTTTTATACAAGTACCTATAGAATTTGCCGTTTGGAGCTCGCCATGTCCACCTCTCTCCCTTGAAATATGTACCCACTATTTTTAAATTGTATTTGTCGGCAAAGTCAGCGAGGTTTTCTCCCAGCAATATTTGAGACTTCTGCCGCCCATTTACCCACACTGGCTCTCGTTTTCATGTCCTCCCCTATTTTGGCGTTAAAATCTCCCATAATCAACATATAATACTCTTTCTCGTTTTCTGTTATCTGTTCCAATTTGTTGTAAAATTTTTTGACCTTATCTTCAGGTGCGTTCAGTGTAGGGGCGTTTACCTGTATAATTGTTACTCTTGTTTTTTCATTCAGTTTTATCTTGAGAATGACTATTCTTTTGGTAACTCTCTCGATTTCTACAATACGACTTGCTATATGTTTCTTGACGTAAAATCCAACGCCCGCAAAAGCCCTTTGTACTACCAAAGTAGTACCATATATTTCCGTTCCTTTGTTTCACTAAGTTCTACCCTGTCCTTCTTGTCTCGGCGATACCTACTATATCGAGATCTTGTATACTTTTATCATTTTCGAACTTGTGAAGTCGCTCTTCATTTGCCAGTCCTTGACAGTTCAGGTACCCTACCCTGAGCTCCCATGTGTAATTTTTATTATTAGTTTTGTTTTTAATACTACCAGTATTTGTGGTGGGTGGTGTAAATTGATTATCGCGTGCAAATTTTCAAATTAGTATCGTGTTTCCCGGCTCCCAATTCACCCTATTTGTTTCTTTATTTAAAATAATAATTTAAAAAAAAAACGTACGTGTAGTGTACATTGCTACATTATTTATTAAAACGTATTGCTGTTTTCTACCGGCGTACAGAGTATGCTAAAAATAGATCCAAAAAGAGGTGACCTAACGTTTGAACTATTCACTTTTTACATATCTGCGAGCTGCCACGCTTTGTTTGTAACATTTTTGGAAAAATTGGTCGTTTTCCAGAAATTTCAATAAAATTCTGAAATTACATGTAACTCCGGAAACTGTGAGAAAATTCGGCGCTCATGATCAATATGGATTGACAAGTAGTTCATAACATTTCTGATAGATTGCGCCGCTAATATCAACTTGTTTTTCTTACAATATGTAGTTTCCAAATTATGTTTGTCTGGTACTGACATGCCCAGCTGCGTGATGACCTCATCTCGCCTGGCTTGTTCAGCTATGACATCACCATCAGTTCTGTCATTGTAATTTTGCCTAGCAGTGATGTTATTTTACGGAATGAACATAAATATCTGGTTCAGTGGCACGTAGCGCCAAACAGGGGACCGAGACAAGCGAAGCGAGAGTCGATCCAGAGAGGTTAAGGCCACGAAGCGATTATTAACTGAAAAACGACTTGGAAAAATAATGATGACTGAAACGAAAACACAAGTTATTGAAAAAAAAAATACATACCTCAGAACTAATCAGTCGGTTGGAAATAAGAAAACAACTTCCAAATTAAAAAACAATACAAATAAACCGAACAAACAGACAGACGGACAAATTAATGTAGGAAAAAGAATTATAAATTCCGAATTACTGTATTCGTCGAGGAGAGATCAAATTCGAAAATTACTGCGCCGTGGCAAGCTTTTTCCCGAAAAAAAAATTGATGCGTCTCGAAGAGGGAAAGACTGAATACAGGAACGCGATGAAATACGATCCTCTTTTCGTAAAAAATAATAATTTAGGTAGGCATCGAATTACGACCTAAATTAATGCAAGAGATGAGCAGAAAATCTATTGTGTACAAACGCTAATGGACTTGAGCCGGACCGTGGTCATGGGAGACATGAGGGGCGACTCGACCCCTCCTTCATCTTTCAGAGTTGGTTACTCCAAGTGCTGAGTTGTGTGGCCTTTTTATGAACGACCAACTAAAAAAGAAAGAAGAAAAAAACGAAACAAAGAGAAAAAGTAAAAAGCGGATGATCGCCTATAATGGTGCGCCCATTTATCCTGCTTGCACCTTCCATTTACCAGTGGTTACGTACTTAAATCGAACGTCGGTGTAAACGTGAATATGCAGGCAACCGAAAGGAAGGCCTGGGAGAAACTACAACTAGCTCAACCAGACTCACTTAGGGAGAGGGAGGTGACAAGGACTTGGTAGACAGTTACTCAGATCATATATTGAATATCCCTGAGTTCCCGGACCTGAAACGAGAACAAACTCGAAATGAAACTAAGGCATCTCTTTCATTCTTAGCCTACTCACCCCCCCCGTCTCTACTTACGTCATTACGCGGGCGTCTGTGCGGTGTTTTATAACAAAGAACACATTTAACGACCTAACACGAACTTTGACAAGTCCTGAAGAAATGACACTGAGAGCAGGTATATTAAAATAAGTCTACATGATACTTAATCTAGGCGCTGTGACGTAGGTGAACCCTGACTCGACGTGGCGGACGCTATTTACCTATAATTCAGAAGAAAAAGAAACGGCTGAGTATTTAGGTCCCTAACTAACTTATGTACAACTAACATAATTTAAGAGAGAGGTTGGACGAATTCAGGAATGCCTGTCCCCGATCCTGCCTGTCGCAAGCTCAATGTTGGGGTCTGCGCTCACCCTCCACACCGTGCAGACCCTTCAGAGCTGAGTCGTCCTGACGATCTCGCTCCAAAAAAAGGACACTTGGTATCCCCTCTCAGCGTACACCTGAGAGAGCTTCAAGATCGGAAGATCAGCAGAGGAAGCACAGCGTCGCCTGAGCCTGGCTACCCCCAAACTCTGCATAGTACTCCCCCTCAGTACTATCTTCCGAGTACTGTCGGGTCCACAAGGCAGTAGTGTCGATCGATCACTGACCTAACATATCATTAAGTACTGACCCACGTAACCAACTCTACGTAACCTATCAAAGGTGAATATACTCAGTAAGTGACCCACAGTAGAAGTGAGCACACTTTCCCAAGGTTCTGCAAAGGTAAATGCACAAAATTGCGATAAGAAATTACACACTATTCAAGAGCAGGAGCGCGCGAAGCCATCCAAAAATCACACCGACCATACGATTCTATGTGGCCTCTGCAATTGTGGCGGAAATGAAGATGGTGCCTATGTGTGAGTGGGCTCTGCCTGTCGCTGCGGTACCCTACCAGCAACAGTGACTACTGCGTCCTCCTCTTCGCTGCCACTGGTGAGATCATCATCTGCTTCGCTGTCGGATAATCAGCGGCGGCCTCCGCCACTATCTGGAACTTGCCGGATGCGGTGTGGGCCACTCTAGGATATGGACCTCAGTTAATGACTGGCAGGCTACGACGGATTAGCCACAGGACCGACCGCTCGTGAATCGCGAGGTCTATCCGGGCAAGATCAGCCAGAATGAGGGCTGCTTCCTGACTGACTGTTCGGTTGCCTTGGATGCAGAGAAGTGCTGCTTTCCTATGCACCGACATGAGCGGCTGCTGTGTCGTTCGTAGGCCCGCCCGGTGGTACCAGACAGAGCTACAGCAACAGGAGGTGTTTCTGTACCAGAGGTGGGTAAGTTCACAAACTTTAAACACGTTCAACTAAAAGTTTGCTCGTTCATATTCAGTTCACGTTCACCTACAAATATAGTAGTTCACGTTCACGTTCTTTTGCTGTTTATGAATGAGTGAATGGCGTTCACGCGAGTAAAACAGCCTGTTCTTCTATTCAGTTGTATTCACATTGTTCGCATGTCGCCGATCTGCCAATTGCCTGTGTCTGACCTTGACGTTTACTGGTACTACACCCTACCAGTAAAGTGTAAACGTCAACGTCAGTAGCCGAGTAGCCTCTTGCATCTTGCCCTCATTTCTTCAGAAAAGAAAGAAATCTCGTTCACATTCGTCAGAAATTTCGTTCACATTCATTCTTAAAAATATCGTTCACGTTTGTCGAAAATGTGAACGAGTTTACGAACTGAACGACATCAGAGGTGGGTAAGTTCACGAACTCTAAAAATCGTTCATGTTCACTTTCACCTAAAAGTTTGCTCGTTCACGTTCAGTTCACGTTCACCTGCAAATATAGTAGTTCAGGTTCACGTTCTTTTGCTGTTTGTGAACGAGTGAACGGCGTTCACATCCTTTCTAATTTTCGTGGTATTCTTTATTTTAGTCTTGATTTCATAACGCGCCCATCCCTGCTAATACGAAAAGTTATTCCTAGACCCAAGTTCCAACCAGCTGTAAGAAGCTAGTCTATTTTGCAGTTATAAAGACAAAAATTATCAGAAGATAGAATTTCTGATGTCTTATGTTATGCTCTTGCCTCAGTTAATCTAAAATATTAAAATTTTTGTAATTCTTTTTTATTCAGTCACTTCAATATTTTTGAGGTGAATCACATACACAGAACTAGATAATTATTTCTGGAGGGGGGGGGCTAATTTTGCATGCGGGGGCTCAGCCCCCTGAATCCTTCTTATCTAGTTCCATCAAGAGTAAATCATCATTTTTTGGCTTTTATTCATGTTCGCCCATAATATTTACCTTACATGTTGGCGTGTCGCCGATCTGCCGATTGCCTGTGTCCTGACCTTGACGTTTACTGGTACTACACCCTACCAGTATAGAGTAAATGTCAACGTCAGTCAGAGGCGAAACTTGACTTTCAGTTTGGGGGGTGAGGGTGGAGAAGGAAAATTTGCCGACAAATATTTTTTGAAAACTAAAAATTCGCCGACAAAACATTTTGAAGATTTGAAAATTTGCCGATTTTTGAAGCAAAGTATTTCCTAATGAAAAAAAAATAAATAAATGAATAAAACAGAAGCAAAATATGGGCCTGCGGACTAATTTTTGAGAACGCCCTTGTACCTTCAAAAAAGGCTGCCTTTTTTCTATCCTTTATTTTTCTTCCTTCCTTCGTTCCTCATCTTACCTTATTTTTGAAGCGACTTTTTTCTAGTGAGCCGCTTGAGACATTCTGCTTCCTTGGCCCTTGTGCAAACAACACCATCCGAGAGGTTTCTTGGATTCATTTAATATTATGATAATAAGACTTTTGACTCATCAAGACCTCCTCCTCCAACTTAGGTAAAACTTTTAGGACTCTTTCAGACTTCTCTGAGACTCCAAGGATCTTCCGAATTTGTTTAAGATTTTTTTAGGCTTCATTAAAACATTATACATTAGAAAATGAAAAATTCAAATGAAGAGTTTCGAAATTTGCCGAATGGAAAATTATTGCGGTTCCCCCCTCCCCCCGCCCATAGGTTCGTCCCTGCAAATGCAGATTGGACTCACATTTGCGCACATGAGCATACCCTAGTCTGAGAGGGTAAGGTGGAAGGATATTAGGAATACTTGAGAGGAACACACAAACTTCCTTTACACATTAAGGTGGTTGTTATTTACTCTTGGTGATCTTTTTTCTTCTGAATTTCCTCTGATTCGTCTCCTAGATTGGTTCCAATGGGAGGGGGGACCTACAGAGTTTTAAATCGATCGGATTCAGAGGAATCCGAGCCACGAGCTCCCTTTCGTTCTTATGGCCAAAACACATGGAGTTTTGACTTTTGTTCCAGACTAAATTTCCCTCCTATATCCACCAGGATCAAAGCACGTAAATTAAATAATAGAAAATTTGCTGCCGGATTCAGCTTGTGACATTGGAAAATAAGTCTTTTGCTTTCAACTTTTAGACAGTCCCGTAGCAATGGAGGGGCAAGCTGGGGCTGAGCCCTCACTAAAGTTATCTTGAGCCCAGGCAGAGATACCACCATTAAAAATAATTATCATCACGCCAGGCTCCTAGCCAGAGTGGTGCTAGCGAGTACTGAGCACCCCCTAACGCTTGCCGGAGCCTCCCCTGGCAAAATTTCGTGAATAAAAAATAACGAATTCTTTCATTTTTCTCGCTCGTTTCACTACATTTTAATGTTTATAAACTTTTCAACACTGATTATGCTTTGAAAGATAGAAGAATTGTATGTTTGTCGTCCCTTATATGTGACGTGTCACAAGAAAAGGAACCGAGTCCCGAGTGTCCATCCAGTAGTTTCAGACACTGGCCGTTTTCTTGTGTCACATTACAATATTCACAAACCCAGTGGTAGGCTCGCGATCCAGTTCACATTGAATATCGATGGCTAAATGCCTGAATGGCTGTTTGAGAACTAATAACTTGATAAGTCCTCAGAAACAGAGCTTTTTAACTTCCAAAAGTTCGAAAATTGATCGTTTCAAGTATTAATTTTTTTTCACGCAATCTACCTATTCAATAATTTTTTTTTCAATGGGTTGTCGGTAAGTTGAATCACCAGTTTTGATTATGAATTTTGAGGCCAAATTCAATCAACGGCGTAGCCAAGATTTTCGGGGGGGGGAGTAAGATATTCAAGGGAGACAAAGTCGAAAACTGAAGTATTTTTAAAAAATCGCCGATATTAGAAGACTAAGGTAAAATTACTACTCGAGTGAAAATTTGCCGAAAAAACGTGTTTTAAAGCGAAGAATTGCTTATTTCTCCATATTTTACGTTCAATTTCAGGTGCCTCGGGGACATTCGCCCCCTTTTCCCCCTGGCTATACCACTGCCTCGTAGAACTTTTCACGTTATATACTATGTGTATCATCAAGCCTCCCCCCCTGGTAAACAGTCAGCACCTCCTACCGCAGATGGTTCGCTACGGGCCTGTTTTTAAGAACAGAATAGTCTTTGAAATTCTAAATTCAACGTTTGCTACCGACTTTCAGATTTCCGAAATGTCTTCCACATCTCAGTTTTGTTTCAAACGTTCAGATAATGCCCGATACTCAGCTTGAAACCTTCGGCTTTTGACTGACTAATTTCTGACAGGAGTCCCGGGTACTCCATTTTCAGAAACGAAATTTGACTTTCAGTTTGAGGAGGTGAAGAAGAAAAATTTGCCTGTAAGTATTTTTTGAAAACTAAAAATTCGCCGATAAAATCTTTTAAAAATTAAAAATTTGCCGATTTTGTAATCGAAATATTTTTTTATAGAAAAACAAGAATAATAATAAAGATTCATTAAAAATGAAAAATTCAAATGAACTGTTTCAAAATTTGCCGACTGCCAAATTACTAGGGGGGAGGGCGTTTCAGTCCCTCGCACCCTCTATAATTTCGCCCCTGTCTTCAGTAGCCGATGAGTAGTCTCTTGCATCTCGCCCTCATTTCTTCAGAAAGAAAAGAAATCTCGTTCACTTTCGTTCACTCGTTCACGTTCGTCAGAAATTTCGTTCACGTTCACTCTTAAAAATATCGTTCTTGTTCACGTTCACGTTCGTCAATCATGTGAACGAGTTCACGAACTGAACGACGTTCAACAGTGAACTTACCCACCTCTGAACGACATCCACAAGTGAACGTACCCACCTCTGTTATGCACGCATCCCTGCGCTAACTCATGTGACTACGAGTATCATACGACAAAAACAAATATAATATGGACGTCTTCCTTAAATTCCAGGCTACAAAATGAGCACAGAACCGAATCCGCCAGTGAATTACCGTGGCCGCCAGAGCGCACTATGCAAAACTTTCGGGACAACCCTAGTATTTCTGTGATATTTCGTTTCATGTGTGACTTCATAATAAATCGGTCCCAGCTTATCTACCCTGTTTCCTGATGTAGATTAATAAGTTTCCATGTCGTGTATTTTGAATATTATTTCCTACCTCGCCACAGTTGTCAAGTTTTTCTACGTTACTCAACAGTTGGAAAGAGTTTGATTCTCGCCCCTTCAATAAATTCACTCCGCTATGGCTTCGGATTTGTGTACACCCTTAGGGTCAGACATTATACTTTCGTGCAATCCCTTTCAGGTATACTAGGTTTGTTGTAAGGCATTGACGTCACTGAGAGTGTGATTTATGTCGAGAATGGTTTTCAAAATCTCGAACATTTCGGATTGTTTTTATAACCTTGTTGTCTGGCCATGTTCCTTGCTTCTTCGAAGGAGGCACAAGTGGCTCGCGGCGGTCGGTGTATCTCAGTTCTCGTGACCAATATAAGCCTACCTCAAAGACGAATCCTTTCATCGACGATCGAATTGCGTGTTTCACTATCGCAATTCTAAAGTATTGCGGTACTCTTGTCGCCGCAGAAGCGGCTGGTGAAGCGACGCCGGAAATTACGTTGCGACGGAAAAGGCGGCATTTTATTAGACAGAAGAAAATGCTGTACGAAGTACCGCCAACTGGCTATATATATTACGGCGAACGATAATCCGCCTCGCGACGGTGCTAAATTAAGAAAAGCCCGGTGAATTTCGGCGCGGTAGTTTATTTTGTCTTTTAATTAATTTTTGGCAATCATTAATAAGGAGATTTATCATGCCTGAGAGAAATATAGCGTGTTTTCATCGTTCGTAGTCTCTACTCGGGCTGGCTGCGTTTCTTTCTTCCTCTCCAGAAGTGGGTATGCGACAACCATTGTCCTCCCAGTCGTCGTTGTCAGCCAGACGAACTTTTTTACTCGCTCTCTCAAACCAAAAGGGACGGCGAAGTTTCACGATTTACTGCCGCCATATATCACGTCCGCAGAAGTTCGCGCGCGCGAATCTGTTCGATTAATTAAAAAAATCGCCGCCCTCCGGCGTTCGTTGGCGTACTCGGCGCGAGTATTTTCGCCTCCAATTTGGAGAAGTCAACTCGTCTGGAATTCGTCGAGATCGGGAACACGGAACCATTCCATACTCGGTAACAAGTCTATTAAAACTTACGGGTAACTCTTTTCCGTTGAAATGAACCCTCAACAACCTGTCAGCGTTATTCGATTGCCGAAGTAAGGAAGTCGGAGCTGGACCCCCCGTTTAATTCTCGACAGATGAGCGCGTTTAATTTAAACTAGAAGTCGTTCCCTTTTTACTGATTTAAGAATAAGTAATTTCGGAAAGAAAAAAATTGAACGAGTTTGTCAATGCTTGGCGTTTTTCACCGTTATTAATATTGAAATTTCGGTACATGGAAGGGGTAGAAAAGGAACGCTATAGCTATTTTAGACAACGACTGTAATGACAAAAAAGAGAAAGGGTCAATAAGTGACAACGGCATAAATATTAATTAATTAAAACTGTCGTCTAGAATTCTGTTCCGAACTGGGGTATTTTTCAAATTAATTAATTTCATTTTTGACGGTGAAAGAATAGGAAAAATGAGTCGCTATGATCCCGACTTGCGTATTAATTGATAAGTGAGTATTTCCGTCATTCCGAGAGAAATAAAGTTTCTGTGATGGTGGTGGTCGATGTGCAAGCGAGCAAATGCGCGTATTTGTCGTTTCTTGAATACATGCGATTAAAATCCATGTAGCAAGATTTCCCGAAAAACCAGATGTCCCGCCCAAATTTAGGAATAAGAGCCCCAGAAGAAAACGAGCTTCTCCCAGGGATCTCACCTGTGGGAAATTTGCCGATAGTAGATTGCCGACTGAGGGGGCTAATAACTCGTAATAACGAACGTTCAGCCTACTATCACCATACTCATAGGTGTCTAACCACAGACTACCCTAAGCCCCACGGGAGTCTGGGCGAGTCCACGGTGACCCCCGTCCCCAGAGTACTTCATTAACGAAGTAATGCCGAAAGACCTAAGCCATCAGAATGGAGGTTAAGGGCTTATTCGAAAGAGCAAACCTTTGCGCATATTTTCAATTTTTAAAAGTTGGTTTTTGTGCCATAGAACTCGAGCTATGACCAATTTAGTGAGACAACTTTCGTGTGTCAACTAACAACCCTAGTGTTGTTAGTTGACACGGCCTCGGTTGTTAGTTACACACGTAAAAAATAGTAGTTTTAGGTTGACATACATGCGAAAACCGTCATAATTATTTATTCTAAGTTCTAGAAATCAATACAAATTGATAGGTTCATCGAATGAGAAAACGATTTGTCGATTTTGCCGCGCTGTACCTAAACGGGTAACAGGTAGAAGGCGTTTGATGACATCTTTTTCAGTGATAGTGGTGATATCTGGTACATGTGGGAATGCGAATACTAACGAATTACGGTTCACCCTCCGCAGGAAAGATATCTCATAGGCCGAATCATGCAACTGTACCTACTCGTTTTGATGGCATCTAGAACCAAAGATTTCGTGTGTCAAGTAGCAACCAAAAAATCGTGTCAACTGACAACCGCACGTTTTCTTACCTTTGGAGTGCAATAACTAATTGAAATATCACGATATTCGCCAAGATCTTGATACCATTCGATCCGAGATGAAATTACCTTTCAAATGGTATATATAACATTCCTGGTCTGAATACTTATCATTGAAAAATGTAACGAAAACGGCAGAAAAAATTTTTTACTTTTCGTCATGGAAATCAGATTTTACTGCTCTTTTGATAACAAGAACGACGCAGTGTTGCCCAAACTACATTCATAACATGGCCATGTCCTAACGCACCTACCACCAAAATTTCATCCAGATTGCGCTAGTGTGAGAGTCAAAAATCGCGCTATGTCAACTTACAACCCGTGTCAACTAACAACCCGTGACCCTACTTGAGAACCCACTCTTCATGTCCCTGAATGAAAAGAGATCCACCAAGGGAAAATAAATTTAGTAAAAAGGTTCAGGGATGCCACGTACCATAAATCAAATATTAGCATGGTGGTACGTCCATGCATTTTCGATAAAATAAACAGAAAAGATAAAGTTGTTCCAAATTCACCTCACTGAAATTATAAGATCATGTCAAACAGCACAGAAATACGTGTTTTCTATAAATTGATAAATAAATCATAAATGAAAGATAAAATTGAAAAATTATTTTAAAAAATTATAAAAAATGAAATGCGGCACAATGGAGTACTCGACGGCTTCATAAAATAAACATGGGGCCAGTGGCCCTCACTTCGCGATACGTCTGTTCGTAAGCGATCAAAAAATAGATGCCTTCAGATATGGGCTCCAAATCAATAACGAATAAATAAATATTACAATCAGACTGTATTGAGTGATCACGATGTGGAAATAGGGTCCTCTCTCCCCTAAAATTTAGAATAATTAAACAAACAAAGTCAGCATCAAAGGCTGGAAAATGAAAACTGTCCAAAAGCGTATGACTATGAAAATACGAAAACCGAAATATCAATCCACAGGGAGTCCCCTTCTCCCTAGGATACATTCAGATTTTGAGATTGGGCCTTACTGATCTCGAATTAAGAACCCGAGAAGCTTCAGAGTTTCTTGGAAACAATCGCTTTTGATGGTCACAGATTTGGTGACGACTCGTGCGTCTCGATCTGATTGAACATATTGGTCTCACAGGACCTTAAAATTTTGAAATACCCCCTGAACGAGCACGAGCATGGGTACTAAGCCTTTGCGTGATTTCCGCGTAGGCTTTTCACTAAATTTTGAATTGAACAAGGGGGGGGGGAATAAACAAAAATAAAATGGAATACTTTTTGATTCGAAAATTTTGAGAAACCCAAGACCGTGTATCGAGAAATCGTTTTCCTTTCCGAAAACGTCACCATCCTGCAGTTCGGATTCAAATAAATGTTGAAAATATCCGACTGCCTTGCCTTGTGATGCTCGAAAACCATCGTTCCTTCTAGTCACAAGCTTCCCACTTGAGACTCTTAATCAGTATTGCCAGATGAAAATCTCGAATTTCAGCAGTTGAAACTCCAAAAATTTCCGCAGTAGGTTCATGAATTCCGCACACAATTTTTTTGTGCTTTATTTGTAAAATAATTTATAATTATTTCCTATCACCGGTTTGATGTAGCTAGCAGCTCTTCATTTCAGATTTCACCCTATTCCTATTCGCGTGCTAGTTTTTAGTGTGAAATCTTTCAAGTAGAAAAGAAGGATAAAGCGATAAAGCTGTTATTCCCATACCCCACAGTTATTCGAAGCAGCTTTAATCACCATGTGACTCTCAAGAGAAACCGAACCAAAGTACAAATTCTCGAGAGGACGATTCCGTGCTCTGTGCTGTTTTCTGGAGTCTGGACGGACGCGAGACGAGATGTTGACGAGATGCGTGCTAGTGTGAGGAGTGAGCACCCGGTGGCGCTCTCGGTAAGAAACATGATATCAGATATCTTCAAAAATATATTTGCTTATATTAGCTGATTGGCATTAAAAAAATCCGCAGTTAACAAAATATCCGCACATATTTCCGCAGTACTGCGGATATTTTTCAAAATTCATCACATGTGCTGAGATTTCAGCACGTCTGGCAACACTGCTCTTAATTTAAAAAAAATTAACCCAACAAATTATCATGCTACATCCATTTAATAAAAATCAGTAGATCAGAGTGGGGAGAATCAATAAACAAACAGCTAGCTGTTGGAAGAGGGTCGGCTCTCGACTGAAAAATTAGAGACTAGCCTATCTCTTATTGGCGGTCGTTATCAGGAAAAAGACCTATTGGTAATCATGTTTAAGGTCTTTTGTTCCGGAATATAATAGCTGATAGATGAAAAGTAATTGGGATGACACTGCGCGCGCGCACGCGCGCGCACACACACACACACACTAACAGCACATGGCAAGTTCAAGAGGCTTCAGACTGCGAAGTTGCAGGCTCCGCAACCCTCGCACTTCGACCATCTGGTCGAAGATTTCATCCTGTTTCTAATTTCTGAAGAGCAATTGATCAACAGATAAAAGATCAACACTACTTCTAGCCGACCCAAACATCAAATGATGAGCGAACAATTATCCACTTCTAAGGGAATGAAAACAACGTAATATTCACGTTAGCAGATTCTCTGTTCACTTGATAATAATTACGCATAAGTGTGACATACATACGTCCTATGACTGATTCGTCTGAATAATGTTACCCATGACATCAGTACTATCATAATGTTCACTTCAGCATACTGATTTACTGATAACGTCTTTACATGTTACATATTACAGCTCGTTCACTTCTCGTTACTACTGGTAACTGCCCTGGCGACAGAAAACGTTCTTTCTATATTACTTAATTCAACCAATTCAGGTGGTATCTTAGGATGAGGAAATTTTACTTCATGCGCTAAAAACTCAGCATTGACATAAGAACGATAGAAAGTCGCTTGATAATAGTTATAATTCATCATGGAATAATCAAAATATATAATTCAGGAATGTTAACGGCTTTGACGACCCTAATAAAAACTTTAACGAAAAATACCCGATCAACACAGAACGAAGTTTCACCAGCTCGGCCATTTCCTCCATGGATTCGCGCACAACGTCGTGTCATCCGCAAGGAGATGGATAATTTTTTACTTTGGGGTGCATTCTATTATATAGTACCATTTCAAAGACTTTCGCCGAAGCTTCCTTCGGAATAGGAATCACTTTTGCAGTTTTCCAGATGTCGGGGAATGAACAATTTTTAAGGCATAGATTGATGATATACGTTAGTGGTGAGGCAAGATTTCTGCAGGCTTTAAACATGTATGGAGGAATATTATCAGTACCAAAAGATCGTTTCGGCTTGAGTGCTCTCATTGCTGGTTTAAATCTTCTCTAGTCGTCCATTCTCGGCGTCCGCTCGGCATTCTCTGTGTCGGCCAGTCGAAACGTGATAGAAAGAATAACCGCTTGAAGAAGAATAGGCAACTACGTCACAATGGTAACATTTTTCTGCGGAATTTTTCACTGCCGCGTGCCAAGCCATTAGACATATCCATCCTAAACTTTGGAGGTGGTAATTTTAGGCTCTTAGGAAAAAGCCTGAAGGGATTGTCACTACAGTTGAAATTTTCTCTTAAATAGAGACCCCGCCTTAGCCTTTTATGTACTGACGCAGTCAACAAAAAATGTACGCTGAAAAGTTCATGAAAATGGTCGCTGATTGAATATTTATAGTTGACTTATCGGTAATTCACATGTAGAGAGATCGCAGTGTTTCCTTCTACAGAACTTATGGCTGTCTTCATGGATACCTACTAAATTACGAACGTTTCCTCGATTACTTTCGAACTATTCAACATCGATGTCATGGTATGATCCATCTCATCTGGGTGTCCCAGTCAATTTTCAGTACAGCCATCTGATTTTTAACCTTATTTCTGAAATGAGTTCTCGTCAGGTCCGACTAATTAGAAGCGGCATTTATCTTGGAGCGTTTTCGTCGGGCCTCGGAGTGTTTCGAGTCGGATATTTGCCCGCTTACCATTGCCTCGTCAGCGGTAACAGCGAGCACAGTACCTGTCGTCTGTGAAAAACACCACAACTCACTCTGGCCGATGTTTGTAAATCGGAGTGAAAGCAAACTCGATCGAGTACAGTCTGTCGAATCTTTTCGCCGCGGTCTTCGTAATTAATCGCGAGCCAGTTTAAAAGGTTTCTTCCCTCTTCCTTTCTTTCGGCGCTGCCTTCTAAAGGCTAAGATTTGGCAAAGATAAGCGTTTTAGCACGATGGATATTGTTTGTTGAACGCGCACGAAGAGCAGAAAAATACCACTTCCAAACGCCAATACGTCCGTGACTCGGGTATAAAATTCTTTACCGTTGTAAAGATACTTTCACACTTGTTTATTTGGTATTCTGACCGCAGAACGAGTCCCTCCAATAGACACAAATAAACCCCCTTCACCCTCTGTCCGTGCTTACCGTTTTCGAATATATACTGAACTTTCCTTGATTTTTTTTCTTCTTCGGGATTTTCTTTTTTTTCTACTCGGTAATTTTCGTTAACGATACGTACCGATTTTCTCTCTTTCTTTTCTTATTTTGGGAGGGTTTTGTTAGGCGTTATACGTGTCAGTTTATTGCTTATAGCGGGTTCCCTCGCGATGAAACATTCGCACCCGGCGAACGAAATAAAATTTGAAGTGTCATTCGTTTCGCCATTTTGTGTATCGCAGGCACAGTACTCTCTGCTCGGATTGGCTCTGACGGGGGCTTCGGGGTCTGCAATTGAAGTTGATAAGGTGTGATCCGTATGCGAAATCGGAGCACATGTAGGCCTGACTGCTTTTAAGAAAAAGACATTATGGTAGACTTTTTTTTTTTTTTTGCGAGATGTTCCGCACCAACGTAACTAATGATGCACGTTCAACTGGATGAGAATTTCACTGAACGCACGCCCGGAAAGAGCGTAATTTCGTGCCCGTTTAGCGTTCCGGAAAGTTGTTGCTGGAAAATTCGAAGTTGATGATGGTGATAGCGCCGATAGGACTTGTGAATCGTTGCTCCTTGTTTGGTTCAGAATTCCGATCTTGTATGCAGCTCCCTCCCGAGACAATGTTTGTCTCTCTCGGAAAAACAGAAAATGTATTGCTACTTTCTTCCACGCCCCAATTAGCCCCATCAAAAAATGTTAATAGATGTTCTTTGCGCTGCTGACATAAGATACTGATTACGGGTCTGCTTCGGTGGTTTGAAATCTTTCTGATCGAAGGGTGCCAGAACTTCGGTTGGGACACTTTATATATTTTTTTTTTTTTTTTTTTAACGATACTTGGTACAAGCCAAATTTGTGACTGAGGCGATTCCAGTTTGCGAGACTGCGACACTTGTGTAATCACTTTCCACTCTTGGCGTTTTATGCACTGTTTATCGAAAAAACACTTGAGCTGTAAGATCAGTTTCTTGGAAGCAGATCCTACATGACTTCAGAGGAAATTCCAAACTAGTTCACGCGTAGATCTCTGAGATCAAACGTATTCACCTCAGCTATGCTCTGAAAACGTTGAAGATTTTGTGAATAACATTTATGTTTTGAAGTACGAGTAACAGAGGCCCACTTGGGCAAAAACTTGTGACTAGAGACGAGAAAAACTCAAAACTAGAAAAGGCACTTGACCTCCCCGTTACGGGCAGTACGAACAAAATGCGAGACAACGATTGAGCACAGTTTTAACGTGGATTTATTAATACTACATCTTCGAGTACAGATGATACAACAATAATTGTAAAAAAAACCCAGGCGACACCAGATACGCCACGCGAATACAGCCGCGTGATGAGACAAGTAAAAACATATAGCGCTATTAACGCGCGGCCTGCCCCCCCCCCCCCCGATGAAGCAATTTTAGAAGCTTCATCTAAAGGTTAACGAACGACCGATGCAATATCGCGACACTTTGTGGAGCCTTCGAACAAGACTTACGCTGTACGAACAGGTAAAATCTTAGTCACCTTACCAAGGGGCCACTGAGATGACTGCAGCTGGCGATTGACGGATTTATCAGATCGATTAACAAGCAGCTAGCTGCTGGAATAGGGTCGGCTCTGAACTGGAAAATTAGAGACTAGTTTATTGTTTGGGAAAAAGGACCTAACAGTAGTTATGTTTAAGGCCTCTTTACTAGACACTGAATTGAGTAGACGAAAAAATACCAACACAAGCACATTTTTTCATATTCTCGGGTTCAGCGCTACATAGGAGTGTGGGAAGGCGGAAGAACTAATAATATGAACTCACTGATGTACATGAGATACAGCTTAGATACCGCAGTATGTGAGGGTAGGGAAAAAGACCTATCGGTAGTCATGTTTAAGATCTTTTTTTTTTTCGAACATAAGAGCTGATAGATGAAATACGCACATCATGTGTAAGGCCTTAAACTGCAAAGCTGCAAATTGCAGTCGCGCAGCCAAGGCTTTCTGAAGATGGAAGTGTGTACAAATTGACTCTCGAATTTGAATGAAACCTGAAACACATTCGTGGAGTCTTCTGGCGCTAGAGATAAAGGAAGAATTATATTTCGATTCTAATAAGAAATTTTATTTCAATGCAAATAAAGTTTACAGTTTGAACAGACGTAACCACAATTATCATTAAGTATCACCAATACTATCAGAACCTGTTAACGGGCATGCAGTTTTGAGAACATTGAAAGTACATTGGTTCATCGTAACATACCTATTAACTTTGGAATTCAGCATTGACAGAGAACGATTGAATAATAACACAACCCAAGAAATCTAAATTTGTTGAAGTTCTCCGGGTAATGAATAGATTGTAGAAGTATTTTCAATGCTGATTCCGATTCCAAGCTTCGTCTAACCTAACCTAACCAGCCTACAGATCTACGCCAACTGTTTTTCAGGTTTTTATGACTCATGTTATGAGGACCAAATATGCATAAATTGGTCAGGTTAATTTGTTTAAGTATGTACTTATTTTGAATAAGCCAAATTTTCAGGGAAACCCCCACCTCTACAGACAAAAAGAAAACACGAAATTCGGGGAAAATTATTTATATATCTTGCTCTGTCTAAATGAATTTTTACTTAATAAGTCCACTTAAATAAAAGTATAAATAGTTTTCTCCAATGTCATTTAAATAATGTATTTAAATACCTATGCGAACCATTTGAAATTCAAATAATTTGGGCATCTCTGCTGGAGACTTCAATATTCTGAACTGCATGTTTCAAGAACATCAGATAGAACCAGAAATGAGCAAATTCAACAAAAAAAAAAATTAATAAAAATAAATATTAAAAAAAAAAAAAAAAAAAGGACTAATTCCAAATTTTGATTCATTTCGAAATGCAACCCACATTACCATGAATTTTCTTCCGGATTCCAGAATACTAAAAAATAAGTCAACAGGAAATACGGCAGCCGGCACTCGGCAGCATAACGTTGTAAAGAAGGTCAATACGTGTTTTCACTGCTTACATGAATCTGGATCAGAAGATAACAGTGAAGGAGAAACAAAGTTGCTTTTCTTCTAGATTGGATTTAGTATTGCTGCAAAACTGTGAACACCAAATAATGAATACTTCTAGCAGGCTATTCTCTACCAATGAAACACCAGTTAAAGAATGAATCTTTAAATCCAACAGAGAACAGAATGTACCAACTCCCGACGTACTGAGGTGCCTAATCAAATAGAATTTAAGTCCTTGCTTCTGATACAGCAGAATAAAAGACTGTAGTCTTGTAACCATAACCAACCATAACTGTTCAGCGGTTAACCGGCAAATTTTGTATCACTATCCAGTTGGTCGGCTAACCGATTATCATTTAAGTAACCATTTCAGTTTGGTTGGTTAGTTATACTTATGGTTAACCAACCGGTAAAAATATCGGTCAGAGAGGGTTGTCGGTTAGGTTATTTAACTGGTTGCTCATCCCTAATCAGAACTTGTTAACAGGCATACAGTTTTGAGAATACTGGAAGTACACTTGTTCATCATAACTTACCTATTAACTTTGTAACTCAGCACTGACAGAGAACGATCAAGAATGGTCAACCGCAATGTATACATACAATTGTAGGTTATTTGTTTGCAATTATTCTTATTGGGAAGATGACAGATGACGTGATTCGTGCTCGGGTTGAAAAATTGTAGAATTCCGCAAATATTTATACTCTCACGAAAACCAATACTTTTTAATTCATTCATTTTGACGAATTTAGTTTTCTCTAAGAAAAATACTTCCCAGAATTTGAACTCGGTTGTTTACTGAGAACGCATTTCATGTGGCGCACCATGTCTATTGATATTGAGTTGAAATAAAGTACCTAACTTTTCCGCTAAACATTAAATGTACTGAATTCAGTAATTTCAAACGGAAACAACTGCCTGATACCTATACATTGGCGTTGCGTGGTGCTCTTTCCCAGGTGTTCAACTGGCGGGTCTGCGCCCTCCTTCTCCTCTCCCCTCCACAAAAATTCAATTGTATCAAAAACTTATGATCAGTATCAGTATGTATAAATAATGAGTGTCAATGACAATGAAGTTGCATCCACCAACTCACCACATAGCGTGCGCATGCGCTTCCAGAACGTTCATTTTTGCTGGCGAACACCCTGCTATTTAAATTAATGAAGTCTGCGCTTCATTCTTCATAGTTTTTGTTGCGAACGCCACTGCGACAAGGCCGACATGAGGGTGCAATGTTGCTAGTGAAAATCTTATGTGATTCCCATAGTAAGTGTGACAAAGATAACACCACTGCAACAAGACCGACGAGAGTGTGCAGTGTTTCTGGTAAACATCCTACGCAATTCCTGTAGTAAATGTGACAAAGATAATGCCTCTGCATTAAGACCTACAACAGTGTGCATTGTTGCTAGTGAACGTCCCACGTGATTCCCATAGTATGTGACAAAGATAACGCCACTGCAACAAGACCGATGAGAGTGTGCAATGTTGCTAGCAAACATCCTATGCGATTCTCATAGTAAGTGTGACAAAGATAAGAACTGCGCGAAGCACAAAGAGAAATATTCCGGCTATTTTTAAATTTTTCGAGGTTATATTTTGTATTTTAATCAAAATTTAAATCTTTCCTTATTTCTGAGATTTTTGTTGTGATGAGACAAAAATTAAGTGGGTGTGCAGTGAACACCTTGAACACCCAGACACAACGCCACTGTACCTATATCAATTAATAATAGCGACAAGCAAAAGAACTCGTCAGTCATCACACTTGTAGAACGATGTTTCAACTGACATTTGCTTTTACAGCGCTATCAGCAACGCGCCGCGCCGCAGTAATGTGTGACGGCGCTTTTACTGCCCTGGCTGTGACTTAACTCACACTGAAGTAGAGAAGAAATTTCGATTGCAATAGGCTCGGCTACTAAAAATTACCCTTTTGTTGAGCATCACGGATTGCTCCGACGACCCTACACTACATTGATAGAAGTTGTACTCAACTTTTCGGATAATTCGGTTTTATCATTGACTGAAGGGTCTTGCTGGAAGAATTCTCCTACTAGCCGGTCGAGTCGCTGTTGGTCAGTCTTAGTAGCACGGTAACAGCCTCATGCACTTGTAGGTCGGTGCTTGCGCTCTGCTCTCCTTGCAGTTTAACTTTGCAGGTTTCAAGCAGCTTAGATATTCGCTGGTGATAGAACCGGCACTCTCTCGGGATTTGAGCACTAGTCCTATCAGTTTCACTGACGGACATTTCGAACACGCACACAATCACGCAATAATAATGATCAAACATAGGTTTATTTTTGCGGTGAAAAGTCTCACGTAGTGAGATTTTTTCTGGGACCGAGTTAAGCCACGAGTAGAGCACTAATTGTGGACGGTGGATCGTATTTTCAAGAAGTAATTGGCTGTGCGATGCGGTTGGTGATATTCCTTCAACAGGATAAGGAAGAATATCAGGGGATGGCCGCGTGAAAGTTCGAAAATGTCTAAAGTAAGCGACACCCTTGTGGCTACATTTGGCACGTTTGTCCTACAGCAGAATGGACCTTATCTTCAATAACGACTCCTACACGGCTCGCCTATTTTGCGAGCGACTATTCTTATTTAATTTGTAAAAGCCTCCCAACTGCAACCCCGATTGTTATTACACGATTGCATGACAACGAATGGTTATGGGGTAGGTATACTTTTTCTTAATAAAAAGTAGGAGAGGAAAAGAAAAGCGGAAATAAAGGAAGAGAGGTTCTCGTTCAAAGGGAATGAAAAACGCGAAAATTCAATAAAGTTAGCGTCGGTATCGTCCGATTTGAGAACGACAATGACATCGAAGGCGAACAAAAGAATCGAAAAATTTCACAAAGAATTTCAAGCCTGACTTACACCGAAGCTAACTTTCAAATAGATGGTCTTATCGGAATTGAATATATGTATACGAATGGAGCCACGTCGATTGCATTTCGCGAATACCGTGTGCACTTTTCGGAATGCAGCGTGATCCAGGAAGACGTATACGTGATAAACGTTCGATTCAGATTAACATCCACTTCCAAATAGAGCGGAAACGAGACTATCTCCATATATAGCTGTTTCGGCTTTGAAGAACATGCATACATGTATCCTGGCGGATACATGTATAATTTATCGAAGAGTAAATACGATTTTCGTACTCGTAAGTTCGTTTATTGGGTTCTTTTTTGCGCGGCTACATTTGAAACGACAAACTTTTTTTTTGTCATTCTAATTTACGCCCCTATCCGAAGAGCACGCGATAATTAATTATTCTTATAAGGATTACATTTCGATAAGTGCTTGTTAGAGCAGGTATATGTGTGCGAAGTCGCATCAGCAGCTCTAGAATAAATTGAAGTTTACGATTTGACATGCAAATAGCGTGATCATTACCGCTTACCCTCAGGATACAAACAACTTACATAACTAGGTGCGAGCTTAAGTCCTTTCATTTGCATTTTGCATGTATGGTAATGAAGATAAAGTGTAAATATCATATCGGCTGGTGCCAGGCAACAAAGGCCGACATTTCAATTAAAATTTCTTCGCGCTCATCGAGTATATGTGGTCGTCGAGGAAGCGTCGTCCCGTCGTCCCATGTAATAATTTTCGATCGCGTTGCGTTAAATATGGTATAGGGACCTCTGTGTTGGGAGGCTGTAGGTTGAAGAACATTATAAGAGCGTGTGGTGGAGTCTTACGCGTGGGTAATCGATTATCATTCGAATAAGGGTTGTGAAGTCTCGCCTTTTGTGTGTCGTCTGCTTTCGTAATCTTTTCAAAAGTCGAAGCGATTGTTCAACCGAGATAGACGTTAATTTTACTTTGATCAGAAAGTTGGCTTGTCTAACAATAGTAAAGCCGTTCAAAATTGTTCGCGGAGAGGTGCACGTCGGTCTTTGAAGACCGGCGCCCTTAATGCGCCAAGTTTCCTCGTATAGAAGACAAAAATTCAAGCTACCAAATACTGGGACGGCCTTTTTCGCACTATCTGTACAATAACTTGTCGAAATGTAAAATTCGGAAAGCAACACTGATTATTGGATGCGAACGTTTAATTTATACTTATATTTATATACCTAGCTTTCTTGTTTTATATTTATAGGTATTAGGTTCCATGTTACATACTTAGCTATCTATGTAATATTAACTTACGTATATTTGCGGACGGCGACTAGAAATACCTATTGCCCTTGTGGGTGAAAGCTGATCTCAGCCTTTGCCATTCTGGTTTGCACTGAGCAACACGGTGGTACAGTTTATGGGTTAGTAGGGATGTAATTTCATCTATCCAACGCATTTTTTGTTTTCCTTTTTTTCTTCTTTTATGTTTCAGGAACCAAAATGTTGTTTTTACCCCCCAGTTATTTCCCTCCCTTCTTGCTATGTGTCCCGCCCAGTCCCACTTACGGTACAACTCTTCCACGATGATTTTGTTCTCTTTTAGCAGGGTTTTGACCTCATTCTTACATTTGGTTTTATCCCTGCTACAGGCCTGCCAACTGGTCACAATTATAGTGACTTGCCACTGTTTTAAACCTAGGCCGCTATTTGTCACTATATTGATTAAAAAAAGTCACTGTCGTCACTATTTTGATAAAGGAAAAAAATTAGAGGAAAACAAAAAAATAAATTTGCTGCACGCTGCACCCTATTAGCCTAAATTTGCTGTCATATGATAGAATTGTATTGTCTGCAGAAGTCCTAGAAACAGGGGCGGCAACTTCTAAGTAGCGTATGTAGCAGATGCTACACATGGGAAGATGTTGCTACACACGAGATTTTCAACTAGTTTGCCGCCCCTGCCTAGAAAAATTGGGAACTTTGAGAGAACATGATGTTTTAAACTAACTGATAATTCTAATTTGAACATGTTCACTGGAAATGGTTTAAACGTTTAAAGTACTTTCGATAAAGTGAAGCAATGCATCTGAACTGGTTCCTGCACATGCGGAACTCTAGCTACGTATCCATAGCGTACAAAACTAGATTTAAATACATATTAGGTAAGAGTTATACAGTGTTATGATCTTGCCATCTAGCGACCAAACGCGATTCGTCCCGAATTTTTGGAAAGCTGTGTTATATATATCGAGCCTGTGCTTTGTTAAATCCTCTTGTCATTTCTATTTTAGTGCCCTTTAAGGTTTTTTTTTTTTTTCTTTTTCATAAACACTGTGTGTCGAATGTTGTGGGAAATGAATTTAACTATGATTGGCCTTGGCTTGTCTGTTGTTTTCTTTCCAACTCGGTGCGATCGACAGATTGCATATATTCAGGTAGATCAACCTTTAATTTTTCTTGGGTGATGTTTCTCACAATTTCGTCGGTATCTTCCCCTTCGACTTCGGGGATACCGAAGATCCGCAAGTTGTTTCTCCGTGAATACTGTTCAGTGTTGTCCTGGTGGGCGGCAGTCTCTTCTTTGATCCTCTCGAGTTCGTCGCTAAGAGCCTTTATCTTATCCTCTAATGGCTGTGCAACTTTCCGTATCTCTGTTGTTATTGCTTCTGCCACTGCTATTTGTACGGCCTCCGTGATAGCCTCTCTGAGCGCAGACGTTTCTATCACGGTTCTAATTATTTGCGATGTATCTAAGCCAATATTACTTACTTCCCACTTGTTTGCTTTTGACTCTGGCATCCTGCTCACTATCAGTACACTATTATAGTATTTTGTTGAATGGATACGTACGAGCGCACATGAATGCAACAACACACGTCTAGTACAAATGCATGCTCAATAGTTACAAGGTGTCTGCAGGTTTGGAAAATTTGAAAAAAGTCCGGAATTTGAAAAGTAGGTCAGGAAGTTTGTAAATAGTCAGGAAATTCAACAATATTTTTAAGAAGTTTGGAAAAAACAAAAAATGATGAACTCACGGAAAATTTTTTTCATCGTTTAATTTTACTTCAGCACTTCCCTAGAGTCGTATTCTACAAATAAATCATAATAATCATAATCACCTTTGTTGGGAATAAATCTTATTAATCTACCCTGTATTTCTATTTCCGATTTGGAACCCGGATCAGGGCTCACGCAATTATTACCGGTAGATGAAGAGCAAAGGTTTCTTGCAACCGATCCCATTCTTGCCTGTTTTTGTTAGATTTCTTGATAGTTTTGCGTTTTTAGGAATTTGTTAATGTCATCCTTCCACCTTAGTTTTTGACGCCCCTGTTTCCTCTTGTAGTTTAGAGGTTGCCAAAAGGTGGCTCTGTAGGTCCATCGGTTGTCCGTGAGGCGGGAGACGTGACCTGCCTACTTCTATTTCGTGCGACGGATGTGCCGTATTACGTCAACGTTATGCCTCAGTCTGCTCCTTATCGTTTCTATGTATTTTAATACGATCTTTTTTCTTAATACCCAGTATGGAGCCTTCCAAGGAGTTATGGGTAGTCCTTATTCTATTAAGGATTTTTTCACTTAGGTCCCGGTTTGGCATCCATATGTTAACGTTGGGACTACACATGCGTTAAAAATTTGACTTGTGGGTGAGGTTGAAGGGACCTTTGAAGATTTCTCTTAGTGACCAGTATTTGGCCCAAGCTTTAGTGATTCTTGTATCAATTTCTTTTTCCATGTGTTTTGTGAAAGCTATTTTTTGGCCAAGATAAGTCCCTTCGCTTGCTGTGCCTAAAATTTTTCCATCTATTTCTATTGGTTTTAGTTTTTATCTTTGGTTAATACTATTGTTTTCTGGGCGTTGATATGAAGTCCTGCTTTTGCACTGTATTCGCTCAATGCGTTTATCATTTCTGCTAGTTCTATTTCTGATTCGGAAAATAGGGTAATATCATCGGCGAATCTTAAATTTGTGATTTTTGTACCATTCATGTTCAGTCCTTTTTTCTCCCAGTTTAAGTTTCTAAATATTTCTTCAGGTGCGCAGTTAAAGAGGATCCGCGATAGTGGATCTCCTTGGCGAACTCCTTTCTTAATTTCAAAGTAGTCCCCTTTTATATCCGTTTTTATCCTTGCTTTTAATCCGTCGTACATTTCTCCTATTAGTTGGATATATTTTGATGGGACGCCTTGGGTTTTTCAACGCTGATATCATAAAATCGTGTCTTATGGAGTCAAAGGCCTTACTATAGTCTATTAGCCCAATAAAAAGACTTATATTGTATCCGTTGTTTTTTTTTCTATGATTTGATTAACTGCATGTATATGGTCCACAGTTGAAAAGGATCTGCGAAAGCCTGCCTGCTCTATTGGTTGTTGTTCTAATAGAATGGGCCTGAGTCTGTTTTCTATTGCTTTTGAAAAAATTTTTGCTACAGTAGGGCTGAGCGTTTATGGGGCGATAGTTTTCCACCTTATGTCTGTCTCCCTTTTTAAATAGTATTATTATATCCGAAAATTTCCAGTCTGCTGGTATGTTACCCGAATCTAGGATCTTGTTGAATAGTTTTGTTAGTATTAATATAATTTCCCCCCCCCCATTTTTATGTTTTCATTGGTTATATTGTCATGGCCTGGACTTTCCCCTGATTCCATTTGCTCAACTATTGCTTTAATTTCTGTGGTATTTCTCCTTTTTTGTTGTGGTTGAAATTGCAGTATTTATCGTCGTCGTATAATTTTGTGTAATACTTTGTTATAAATTAGTTTTTTCCTTTTCTATCGCAGATCTTTTCTCCTTGGTGACCCATAAAGTGCGTAGTCCATTGCAGCCCAAGACATGTTTGTTTTTCATTTTTTTAAATATTTTTATTTGTTTCAATAGTTTTTTTGATGATATCATTTTTTACCAGGAAATTTTTTTCTCTCAATTTCTTACGGATTAGCTTTGAAACTTCATTTAATGCTATCTTCTCTCTTGCCTCTTTCCTTCTAATCCCTAAGAGTTGAAACCCTTTTTTAGTAATAGTTTGATATCATCCTTGATTTTTTCCACCTTTGGATTTTTTCTTTTGTTTACTACCGTTTCATCTGTTGTATTTTGTGGAGTCTTTTTTATTATTCCTGTTATTACTTTTGTACAGTGTTTTTACACTGGTTTCGACCTCTAATCCTAATTTCAGTTCTGCTATTTGTTCCTTCAACTCTTGTTGGTATTTTTGGGGATTAATTTTTCCGTCGCCTTTGCTGTTTTTATTGCTAAATTTGATGTTGTGCTTTTCAGTTTGCATTGTTATTATTATTATTAGTCGATGGTCCGAATGATATTCGAATTTGTTTTGAATGTCTAAATTTACTATTGATTTGTTTTTTACTGGGGTTATTATGCAGTCTATCAAGGTTTTATATTCTTGGTTTGGTGACCAATTCTACAAATAAAACTGTGCATTGAATATTATCAACTTCAAATTTCAGTTCTTATTTAATCGTAGCGTCTAGCAGTATAAACATTAATATATACTGCCTATACTGTAAAGTGCAAAGGCTTAAAGAAGAGAAAAAAAAGTTTGGAAAAAGTCAGGAATTTATTTTTTTCCATTCTTGTAGACACCTTGAGTTGTCAGCCAGTGACTCATGCCCATGTTACTATTCACTAATCTCAATCCAAGTACAAAAATCAGGGTTAAATTATGGCCGTCAGCATTTTCTGTTGCTAGTTCGTCAAAAACTTCTGCGAGCGCCCTTGGATAAAAGTCAAACAACGATGGTGCTTAAGCAGACTAGTAGTCCTTTGAAGTATTCGTTATGAAATACGATTTCTTTGGAAACAGTTCTTAAGAAATCCGGTGAGACCTTTCTCTCTATTTGGCCAGAAATTATCGACAATTTTCCGGTATTTTTGGGGTTTATTCATTCACTTCCATCTGAGAGAATTTTAAAGCAGAATAGACTCGTTTCTTGGTCTGCCTGCTCAAGAAGTTCAGAGAGCGATCGGAACTTTATTTTCATTCATAAAGATAGTTTCTATGCAGGAATTTCGTTCGCCGATTTTGAATTCCATTTTCGACGAACGTCTCTTTTTTTTTGCCTCCGAGAAAAGTTTGTAGCCGCACTATCCAAAGACGCTCGTTTCGCGTATATAGTTCGGAAATAAATCGAAACATAAATTGTCGTATAAATTTTAAACGAATCCGTGTCGCTTCGGTTTGCTCGGCATTATTTAGAAAAAACGCAAAAAGCCGCGAAAAAAGGTTTTCACAACTTCATCAATCACCGAGTCTGTGCGGCGGCGAAGTGATAAATGTAAATTATTTCGAATCCACCCTTCCTCCTCTCCACAAGTCAAAGAAGACGGAAAAAAATGAGGAAGAAATAGAAGAAGTCACCGTGTAACCTTAAATTTGAGCGCGGAATATCGCCGAAATCAAATATTGTCTTACATACTTCTAACCAGATGTAAGATATGAAATAACTTCCTTTGTTATTCTATTAAAACGAAGTAAAAGCGGTTGATTTCCCCGGAGTATTCTTTCGGATTATAGTGGTAATCTTCCTATAAGTAGCTTTTTTGTTCCTATTTGCTTCCTAATTCAAAAACACTTTAAAACTGCCATTTCCGCCGCTTCACTATTTCTGTTCAATTTTTCCCTGCTCATTTTATATCTACTACTTTTTCTCTCTCTTTTTTTCCCTCTTATTCTTCTTTTTTCGTACGATGAACAAGTTTCTCATAAATATAAACTTTTCGTCGATAAGAAAATCGAAAAATTCAAAAAGTAAACGATTTTAGGGGAATAAAAATATTTACGATACAATATATACGAGACAGACTGCGAGTTTAATTTAATTTTACAGGTTTTTTTTTTTCTCTCCACTTTTAAAAATGGCCTTTAACGTTGAATGCGCATTTTTCCCACTTACGTAATTTGAAAGAAAAAGCGCAGGATGCAAATTTCTATGTTCGGATAAAATTACGTATCGAGGTTTTCCTCCTTAATCGCGAAATTTCATTCTTTCACCATCACGTTAAATATTTATATTAGCCGACTATGCGACAAACCCGACTGAAGCTTCGAGCGGAGATATTTTCTGAAAAGCGTCTAATTTATTAAAATATCGTATTTATTAGAGAACCGCTTTAACAGCCGGTTTATGGAGCACAATGAGGACGCTGAACTGACTTAATTCCGTTCCAGCATTGCGAGCTGCTTAGCTCGTAGTTGAATCCATTTTTCTCTCGTCTTCATGCAGCCAACCAGAGTGCAAATAGTGACCGCGCTTTTTCTGGCAGCATTCGCCATCGTAAATGAAAACGAGACATTCGTATTACTACTGTACATAAATTTGGGACGGCTGCAGTCTGCAGAAGCACCAAGTGAAACGTAAATTATTTCGACAATGCTGTTTCAACAAATGCACGCCAGCAGCTCGGCTGTTCCGACTGCATTCAGTTCATTCGGTATCTGGGTCACTTTGATGAAGGCTTAAAATAACAAAACGATAACGAAAGGGTTGCTATTTAAAGGTACAAACGAAATTTCGAGCCTAACAACAATCGTTATCACACAGCATTATTCTTGTTCATAGTGCACTAGGAGTGAACTTTTTGATAGGTATGTTTTATATTTCGGAGAAAAAAAAAACCTCTGCCATGAGCGAAGAGCTCGTAGCTTGTAATAAATATTAGGTTACGCACCAATTATTAATGTTAACTAGGGCAAAAAAGGGATTATATGGGAACTGATGAATGGATCAAAAATTTGAGACAGTTTCTAATCTCGCGAGTTTTATTTAATTTGATTACGTATACAGTCCTAATGTGGCCACTCAAGTGTTCAAGTACACAAGGTAGATGTGCGTAATATTTATTAACGTAACAATATTACAAGGAACAATGTTTCTGCATGATAAACGAAATATCCTTCAATCAGTCCTCAGACACCCTCCCCCACCCCACCACCAGGCGACTGAATATGGACCTGAGCACACTGAATATATCTCGCTCTGCAGAATCTGCAAGAAAAACATTTGTTTTTCTTATACTGTTGTTTCGGGGGATAATTTAATTTTATCTTTTCAAGAGAAGGCTCTTTTTTTATTTATTTCTCCCAATAACTTTTCATCGTTAGTTTTGCCATGAATGAAATCATATATACGAATATTACCCCAATTACTTCCCTTCTTTTTTCTTGTGCAGCTATTTCATAGCCTTTCAAAAGCTCATTGTAGGGAACATCTTCTGCAGGAGGGTAATGTTCCAAGTCTGCAGCAGCTTCGCGTGGTGCTCTGTCCCAGGTGTTCAACTGGTGGGTCTACGCCCTCCCTCTCCCCTCCCCACCACAAAAAATCAGTAGTATCACAAACTTATGATCAGTATCAGTGTGTGTAAATAATGAATGTCAATGAAGAATAAAGTTATGCGCAGGCGCTTCCGAAATGTTCATTTTTGCTGGTGAACACCCTGCCATTTAAATTAACGAAGTTTCCGCTTCACTCTTTGTGGTCTTTGTTGCAGACGCCACTGCAACAAGGCCGACGATAGCGTGCAATGTTCCTAGTGAACATCCTACGCGATTCCCATAGTCAGTGTGACAGAGATAACGTCACTGCAACAAAACCAATGAGAGTGTGCAATGTTGCTAATAAACATCCTATGCGATTCCCATAGTCAGTGTGCAAAGATAACGCCACTGCATTAAGACCAACAAGAGTGTGCAGTGTTGCTAGTGAACGTCCTACGCGATTCCCATAGTATGTGACAAAGATAACGCCACTGCGACAAGACCAACAAGAGTGTACTATGTTGCTAGTGAACATCCTACTTGATTCCCATAGTATGTGACAAAGGTAAGAACGGCGCGATGCGCAAAGAGAAATATTCCGGCTATTTTTCAATTTTTTGAGGTTATATTTTGTATTTTAATCAAAATTTAAATCTTTCCTTATTTCTGGTATTTTTGTTGTGAGACAAAAATTTAATGGGTGTGCAGTGAACACCTTGAACACCCAGACACGACGCCACTGCAAGTCTGGTATCTTAAAAATCTATTTTGAATTTTCTTTCAATTTTCTCTGCTGCTTCATTTGTATGTGAAAACCAAACTCATACCCGATATTCAAGAATGAATCTAATTTATGAACAGTAGGTATAGCTGGATTTTCTAAACTGTGCAGAGTTTCTGACGACAAAGTAGGCTATCCTCTTTAGTCTACTTATCACATGTTCGACATGAGCTCTGAAATCTGCCTAAAATCGCTCACACAGTCCGCTTTGTTTTTTATACATGAAAGTATTTTGATATCGTCTGTTTATTTCAACAACAGAGAAGTTCGAATAATTTTAGGCAGATCATTCACACATGTCAAGATTTGACCGCTAAGTAACTCCAGAAGGACATGGAAACATGCGTGATTCATGACCTTTGTAAGAAACATATTGACTTCTGGTAATTAATTGTGTCTGAAAGGAAATACACAAAACAGCAGAAAAACCTACTCTGTGTAACTTTTTAATTGAACTTTTATGATTGACTGAGTTAAACGCTTTTCTGAAATCCGTATAAATCGTGTCGACATGCAAACCCTGTTCCATGATCCAAGTTATATACGAGTACTCACTAAAATTTGTCAAAATTTGTATTTATTGGTCTTCCGACAATGAAGCTATGTTGAGAAATTGATAAGATGCATTTTAGTTTACGGTATATATCACTGTGGATTATCATGTCAAATATTTTCGCAGGCATAGGTATAGGGAAAATGGACCTGTAATTTCCTCTATTCTCGTACGACTTTTCCTTAGGAATAGGGATAACCCTTGAACATTTCCACCCGTTAGGAATGACATTACTTCTTATGCAAAGGTTGTATAGGAAGGTCAGGGTTGCTCTAGGAATTCACAGAGTCCTTTATACACATACGAAGGAACATTGTCAGGACCTAGCGAATACGTTTAGAAAAGCTCTAATCTCAAAGGGTCCTAAAGTCAGATGGGTCCAAAACGAGGCTAAAAGAGTCTTAAAAAATAGGTAAAAATGAAAAGAAAAAAAAAAGGTCTAAGCGAGTCTGAAAGACCTTTTAAAGATTTCCCAAGAGTGTCCAAGAAATCTGAGAGGTTTTTGAAAAATACTTCAGGAGGCTTAAAATAGTTTTAAGCGAGTCTAGGAGAGTGTTAGAAGGTGTGAGACTGTTTAGCGTTAGCTTTTCCATCAGATCCTAATGTGGGCCCCGAAATTCAATTTTTTCCCGTCTAAGATGCCATTCGGATTTTACTTTAAAAAATGTTCAGTATGTAAAAAGGTATAGGAATGTCTTGCATCGTTGAGTTCGAAAAGAGTGTCAAATTTTTAATCCGTTAATTTCGATTTAGGCCGCAGAATCCTAATTTAGCCCCTTCAAATAGGCTAATTTGACGTAAGTATTTTTTCATTACTGATTTGGAAAATTCTTAACAGTCTTCTAATAGACCGAATTAACCTAGGTAACTCAGAAGATCAAATAACATACATCAATCAGATTTCGATATGACCCGTGTTGACATGCCAATTTCCAATTTATTCCTCTCTGAAGGAGTCAATTTAACCATGCCAGAAAAAGTGGATAAGGTACCGGAATGAGGATTTTTTGGTCGCTAATTTCGTGATGTATAGATTTTTGGTCCCACCCGAATTTGGACCCGAGGATACAAATTTACTAACACGTCTAGCAGAAGAGGAATTTCTGATAAAGTCATGGTATTCGATGAAAAGGGGAATAGGTTGCTCTCAAATATTTTGGTTGGGTGCACTTCGGAGACTAAAAATATTACTTCGTTTCTGGTTGGAAATAGGGCAAAAGTTAGTGGAAATATTCAAGGAGAAAAACAGATGAGTGTGTGACTTAAAAATTATCAATGTATCGGGGGAAGAAAGGGGAAATACGAAACTAGGTACAATTCATGATGAGCCAGTATAGGAAAATGAAAAAAAAAATGCCTAGTAATCTTGCGGGATTTTGGTACCTATAATGTCCGGCGAGAGTCGGTATCATTTGCAAAAATAAATAAAAACTGACTCAGTGATGAACCTATGTTGTATTCCTGTATCGCCTGTACTCTTTTAAAGTCTGTTGAAAAAAAAACAAAAAAAAAACGTCACCGTCTGGTGAGATAGTACAATTTATTGCCTCGACTCATCTTATTCTCGTCGCTTGGACCAGCGAATATTACTGGCAACTATGTAGGCTGCCAATTCGTACCTTTTTGAAGAACCTGCATATCTCCAACTCATACTCTAAATGTACTAACGCTGATGGTCTCCTCTTCCTGTATACAATATACACAGTGTGTCATGGTGGCTGCCAGACTGCATTATATCTATATGGCTGCCAGTTGGTACCGCAAATAAGTATATTTAATTCTACCTTTTTGCCCCCTCCCCTTGGAAAAAGTTCTAGCTACGCCCATGGTTGATACTCTTACATTGAAGCCTATTCCGCTTCTCCTGGTGCCATAATCTTTTAGATCCTGACCACCTTTTTACTTTCATAGCATTTGTCGTTAGATATGCTGGACCTTTTTCACCTGGGTTCCAGAATTTATTTTTATAGGTATTTTCCCTCCTCCTAAACCATTGAGGCTCCACGAGGGAGAGGCTAATTCCGGTTACTCTAGTTTTCTCAAGTTCCAAATTCTTTACGAGATTCTAAAGTCATTTTTTTGGACAGGATAGCCAATCAAGCTCTGAGTCGCTGATTTCGAATATCGCTTCCGATTTTTAATCTGGACCAAATTTAAGCTCTTGTGCTTTTTCAGTTGATTTATGACGTTATTTTCTATCGGCAACCCTTTGAATAAATAAGACTGTGTTTTTACCCTATTCGGTCGCTTTAATTACAAAGGGTGAATTTCGAGTCAACCGTTGCTTGTCCCACCCTCTTGCTACCTCATGGGTCGCACCAGGAGAGACAGGACACAAAAATTACCCCTAAAATCGAACGCAGTGACCTCCCATACCTATAAACCAATGTTAGAATTTTATTTTTTCACTCCCCCCCCCCTTCACGGTCGGCATTAGGTCATACGGGGAAAAAAAATCTATGAAGTTGTTAATTAACATCGCACCACGTTGCACCCCATACAGCGCGTTTTCATTTCCATAATTAAATTGTTACACCCTCTCTGCCATAGCTTCATAAGCACACGATAGTAAGAAAAAAGTTTGTGGAGTGATTGACGATATTCACCGCTCACTATGTTCGAAAAAATTTGATCCCCTCCCCCTTTGCATGTGTAATTTGTATTTGAAGGGTCTGGAAAACTAGAAAAATTGGCCTGGAAAACCTGGAAAAGTCAAGGAAAATCATTTCCGAACATGAATGGACACCCTGACTACACAATTCATAATTTACTTCACAACTTTACGTGACGGATCTAGATCATTAATTAGATAATTACATACTTTTTGACCGTTTGCATGAATGCTACCGGCGAATCACAAAATTCCGCAAATTGAGCAGCTTCAATTTTCAGGTGTTGCCGATTTCACGCAATCGGCTGCCCAATTTGCGTAAAATCGAGCATTTCACAAAATGGTCTATTTCATGAATTACGCGTAATATACAAGAAGAAAATTTCAAAAAATGTTGGCCAATGCGGGTTGTTTGAACCCCGAAAACACCCTCGTCGGTACGGCCTTGAATGGAGCTAACTGATAAGCTATAAGTTGACGAAATTTTCAAAACGCTGTCCTAAAAAATTTCATTTTTGTTCGTTAGCACAAGTGTCCGCGAGACCATCGATATAATGTTCGGGATAAGCCCTTTAAATCTGTCGCTGTCTTTTTTCCTGCGTTTAGTATACTCAGTTTGTATTTTTCTCCCAGTACAATGTTTTGTTGTACCCTAAAGGCACGACACCGACAGTCGGGGGTCTTACTTTAATCCTGTCTCAAGCGTATTAAATTCGAATTTGAAGCTTCCGGTCCGAGCAGATCTTCTCGATTTGCCTTTTTAGACATAAAATTTAGTTTCAATTTATTCGTCAAACAGGCCGGCTGAAAACGAAAAGAAAATAAGGGAATACAATATCGCGTATACACTTATACACACGGCACGGACACGGAATGGAAACGGAAATGCAGCAGACGACCGAAAGTTATTCAATATATTTGCGAAAAATGGGCAAAAAGTTTTCCGACATCTGTGTAGTTATTTCATAAAATATGGTAACATCTTGAGGAAATTTTTTCTCACTTTACGCTTTTCTTTTTTTCTTTTTTTTTTTGTTTGCACGTCTCTTCTTTCTCTCTTAATTTTTTGCTCGTTTCGTTTTTCCTCCCTTCTTTCTTTCTTTGTTCTTGATACGTAATCGAAACTTAATGACGATAATAACTAATGATAATCGCGTCGAGAAAAAAAAAATTTCGCTCTAATGATTTTTCCCTCTACCAGTAGGACAATTTTACGACATTAAAAAGGCAACGATAACTTTTAATTAACCAGCAGATAAGGTTACCCTTACTTCTTTCGTCTCTCTTTTTCGCTCTCTAACGAAACCAGAAAACCGCTAACGAAAATCTTTCAAGTCACGAATCATAATCAAAAATGAATGTCTTTCATTTTAGATAAAATTAAGTTTCGGATAAAAAGCTTAAGTATAACGAAAACCGTAAGTTACTTCATTAAGAAACTTCGCTAAACTTTTTATTTCTTCCGTTTTAAAATTTTTACATTAATTTTTACTCATTTTCTTCCGGTCTTTTTTTTTATTTATTTTATTCGCTCGTTCGTCTTCATTTTGGCGTAGATGAGAAAAACAATCCGAAAAATGAATTTGTAACGTGGAAAAAAAAAAGAAAGATTAAAAAAAAATGATAAGATAACTTTAGCACTTAACACTTTTCGTTTCTTTAAAAAGAAATGGTGAACCAGAGTTGAATGGATAAGGAAAGTAGGCGACTGTAATATGTAGCGACTTTTTTTCAACGGTGTTCGAATGTTGACGGTGCATTTGCGAAAAAAACTCGACTTTAATTTTATGCACCACAATAACGGTATGTCCACAATTACATCAGACTTTTGTGTTGTTCTCTTTATCTTTGTCGCCAATATCACGCAACTTTTTCTCCTTAACGAATGGGGTAGATTGCATAATTAATGGGTACCTACACGTAAGTGGTTCGAGAGTACGAGTTTACACGCCATCGATTTATATATGCCATTTAAACTCGCTCAAGTGGAAACGAACAAGGCTTCATAAATGCTGATTAGTAAGGCACCGTGCCGATATCGATTTGCTGTTTCGGTGTTCTTTTGTGTACTTTTTTCTTTCGACTTTAGAAGCTCGTGTCAGTTTTGACTGCGGTGACTTTATTAGTACTCGCTCCTTAGTACGACGAAATGCGTGCTAACTTTTGTCAGCTCGTTTACAACGTTGAATTGGCTCCGCGGTCTTCTAGTTCCCGGTCCTCTGAGGAAGGTCACTCGATCAAAATCTAACCTTTGATTATTAATAATGTATTGTGCTCGAGGTCGCCTGTTCCCACAGAACCCTGCTGTTAGAAAGTTGTTCAACAGAATGCGAGTTTATTGTGAGTCGATTATGTCCCTTGCGAGTCGAATAACGGGCGTCACCCGATTGCGTTCCGGTCAGTAAGGGGAGATAGGTTATTGAAGAGAATGAATGGTTTCATTGAGACCCGATGTAGAGTTTGATTGCGTCCAGGCTTGTAGTTCCATTGCGTCCCAGTCCATTTTGCGTCATCCAGAGTGCATCACGAGGAGGCCGACCGAACTACAGTCAAGACTTTCAATATACATCTAGATAACTATTCTTCAAAATCTGAATAAACCTCGGAAGTAAAAACGTGACGGTGAGTGCACAACTTGCCCTGTTCAGAAATGCAGAAGAAAATGTACCTATGTGGATTTAGGTCTTATTTTGGAAAGCTAATAGAGTTTCTTGGTCGGAATGCAGCTTTCACCCTGTTATTCTCATTTTTTTTTCTCAATTTGAATTATTTTTTGGAAGAGGTTAACCCGTGTCACGAGGGGGGTGAATCTCTGATGGGAATTAACATAGATTCTTTGGATTTGAGCTTCAGTCGCAAGGAAAATCTTCCTATATGAGCCTAAAAATTATTCTATTTTTCCAATGGGGTTTTCAAGAGTCGTTGAATTCATTTTGGAAATCATTTCTTCTCTCCCCTCAACATTTTAAGCTCTATGTGGAGCTAATTTCCAGTTACTGTAATTTCCCTCAATTCCGAGCTCTTTACATCGATGTTAGTGTTTCTTGGGTTACTAAAGCCATTTCAGGAATTCTCCACGGAGGATTTATCTTTAGGTACTCCAATTTCCAAGTACTTTACGTCGATAGTACATTTTTATTGGGTCGAATACTTTTCAAGGGTCATTTTCCTCCTTCCCTCCACCTGTGAGGCTCCTCAGTAGACTAAATATTCAAGTACTCTAATGTCTCCAATTTCCAAATTCCTTACGTTGTTAGTAGGGCTTTTCGTGTCCCTGAATCCGCCTCTGATTTTCTTTCTCCCCTTCCCTCCAGGAGTATTTTTCCTCTCCCCTCCACATTTGAGACTTCACTCTACTCCTCTCTAATATTCGAGTACTAATATTCCCCAATTTTCAATTTCTTTACATTGTTTGTTGGGCTTTTTGAGTCCCTGAACCGGTTCTTAGGTTTCTTACTCTCCTCCCCTTAACCCTTCAGACTCCGCAGTGGACTATTTCGCGATTACTCAAATTTTCACGTTCCTTGTATCAGGAAGCTTTCCTTCAAACACCGGCTTATCATGTTTCTGTATTACACATAGGTAATCCCATTTTAATTTTCTTGTACTTGTTATTAATTTAGTTTAATTTGAGTATTTTGGTTTTTGTTTCAGGTAAGTTACCGTTGATCAATGCTGGGCATTATAGAATTTACGTATATTTTGTGAGTACCATATTTACCAGTTCCTAATTCGTGTAACAACTTTGAAATATGGGTATTTCTTTCACCTTAGACTTGAAATACTTGAATTCCAAATATTTTTATTAGCGTTGTTTGTTTTTAGTCATTTTATTAGAAAATTGGAAAATTTCTTCCTCGTATATCGTATCTTTGAATTCAGTCAACGCCATTCCTTTGATTTACCAATGTACACAGAATTAGAATCAGTATTTCTAGGTTTGAAGTTTGCTGAAAATTCAGAAGTTGGGATCACGTTGAATTTAGACAGGGTATTTTTATGCATAGCTTTTAATCAATGTTGCTCCTTGCTACACAAATCATGACGAGTCTAATATATCCTCCACCCCACCCCCTCTTTGAGTAGGTATCAGAAATTAGTAAACGCTAGGATGGTCCTTATTTTCGACTGTTGATTCTCTTACAGGGCCATCCTTATATTGGTTCCATGAGTTGGAAACCATATTTTATGCAAAATTTAAGCAAAATCGGAAAATGTAGAACCGTTCTACAAGGGAGAGAAGTTACTGTGGAAATTAACATTCATTTTTGGAATTTTTGCGATTTTCAAAGCCAAATTGACTTTCACCTTAAATTTACTCAGTTAAAATAAAAGCTACTTATGCCTTACTCGTAACGGTTCTTCGTTAAAAATTTGTATTCTCCCTCAATTTTGACTAATTATGGATCACAAATAGTATAATTTTCGGAGAACTTGGACATCTAAGTGGTGAGCTGAGCCTGAGACAATGTCCCCTCAATTGTTCTTCCCTCTTGTCAGGTCTGTTCGGTTCTTGACAGCGAGGAAAACGGATTTCTCGTCTCCGACAAAGTATGTGAAAGCTCGCACCACGTTCAATATTGTTACCAATTGTAGTTCCAGTTTTGAGATTTCACTGTCTGACTTTGACCATCTGAATGAGATCTTGCCATCTGACTGCGACCATCTGAATGAGATCTTACCATCTTACATCGACCATCTGAGTGAGATCTTGCCATCTGACTACACCTGAACAAGATGTTGCCCACTGGTTTTGACTATCTGAACAAGATTTTGCTGTCTGACTTTGATCATTTGAATAAGATGTTGCCATCTGACTTTGACCATCTGAACAAGATCGCGCAGTCTAATTTCGACCATCTGAATGAGATCTTGCCATCTGACTTCATCCATCTGAACAAGATCTCACCATCTGATTTCAACCATCTATATAAGATTTTTTGATCTGATTTCAATTATCTGAACACGATCTTGCAATCTGGTGTTGATCATTTGAGCAAGATCTCACCATCCAATGTTGACCATCTGGACAATATCTCGCCATCTGACTTGGATCATCTGAATGAGATTCTGCAAGCTGACTTTGACTAACTGAACAAGATCTTACCATCTGACATCAATTATTTTAACAACATCTCACTATCTGACTTCAATCATCTGGACAAGATCTTGCCATCTGACTTTAATCATCTGAGCAAGATCTTGCCACCTGACTTTGACCATCTGAACAAGATTTTGATATCTGACTTTGATTATCTGGATAAGATCTTGCCATCTAACACTGAACACTGAACAAGATGTTGCCCTCTGGCTTTGACTATCTGAACGCGATTTTGCTGTCTGACTTTGATCATTTGAATAAAATGTTGCCATCTGACTTTGACCATCTGAACAAGATTGCGCAGTCTAATTTCGACCATCTGAATGAGATCTTGCCATCTGACTTCATCCATCTGAACAAGATATCACCATCTGACTTTGATCATCTGAATGAGATTCTGCAATCTGACTTGGACTATCTGAACAAGATCTTGCCATCTGACATCAATTATTTAAGCAACATCTCACCATCTGATATCAATCATCTGGACAAGTTCTTGTCATCTGACTTTCATTATCTGAGCAAGATCTTGCCACCTGACTTTGACCATCTGAACAAGATCTCAATATCTGAATTCAACCATCTGGATGAGATTCTGCTATCCAACTTCGACTATCTGAACAAGATCTCACCATCTGACATTGATCATCTCTACGAGATCTCGCCATTTGACTTCATCCATCTGAACAAGATTTTGCCATCTAACTTCAACCATTTGTATGAGATTTTGCATTCTGACTTCAACTATCTGAACAAGATTTCATCATCTGACTTTAATCATCTGAACGAAATCTCACCATCTGACTTTGAACATCTGAACAAGATCTTGTCATCTTACTTTGAACATCTGTACAAGATCTCGTTGTCTGACTTTGACCATCTGAACGAGATAACATCAACTTTGTATCACAGTTCTACTCGGGAAACACGGAAAAACGCCGTATACGCCGGAACTGGTGAACCACGATATGAGTAAATTTATCCTTTTAATACGAGAAGAAAACTGATCCAGTTTTCTCGTGTTATATCGTTCGAGAATGACATGAAAAACATTTTTCTTGTCCTTACAACACACGAACTACAATGGCGAGAAATATTCTTTCTCTTCTTGTAGTAATACCTACCAATAAAATTGTGCATCTAGATTTTGTATTTGGTTCATTCGTGGTTTAGATAATTACACTACCCAACAGCCAAAAAACCGCAAGAACGAGAGTAGCCGATTCTAGAAGTATTTTTCACGCTGAATTCAATGCCGCTTTTTGTTTTTCTTAATTAGCTCTCCTTTTCTCGTAAATTCATTCTGAATTATTTCCCGTAATTTCCCTCTTGTGTTAGAAATATTAGTGAATGTGGCCACACTGCATGTATCACAAAACAAACTCGCCAACACAGTGATGCGTGTGAACGTGTTTTGACGTTTTGATATCGGAACGATCTAAACAGTTTCAACTGATTCTAAGATTTTATCATTAACGATGAAGTGATGGAACAACAATTTTGAGGAAGGCGATCTCTTCAGTGAAAAAATAACGCCTTTTCATTCCGGTATTACAGTTTATTGGTTCTTTTACGAAATGTAAGTGAACTAGATAAATGTGTTCCGACAATAAATTTGATGAATATGATGTGTTCAATACCCGAGTATTCATGATAATCACAACGCTCGTTGTTGAATTGGAATAATACTTACAGAACACAGAGGGACAGAGAACAACACGGAAGTTTTCTATTCAGTACCGTCGAAGACGAAGCTTATCGGTAATATCAGTTCAATACATACAACATCAGTGTCGCCACATAAAATAGAACAATTTCTCATAATACACTATTAAATTTCCCAGTAAACGTAAAAAATGATTAGCTAACTCAGCATTTTTAATATCATATTTGAATTCAGCGTGAAAAATACATTAAGAATCATCTATTTTCCTTCATGCGGTTTCCAAAAAATCTCAGTTTGTTGTGTAGTGTTATTGAACGTGCTCAAACCTCGAACTTGGAAGACTAACAAGATTTTGCCATCTAACTTCAACCATTTGTATGAGATTTTGCATTCTGACTTCAACTATCTGAACAAGATTTCATCATCTGACTTTAATCATCTGAACGAAATCTCACCATCTGACTTTGAACATCTGAACAAGATCTTGTCATCTTACTTTGAACATCTGTACAAGATCTCGTTGTCTGACTTTGACCATCTGAACGAGATAACATCAACTTTGTATCACAGTTCTACTCGGGAAACACGGAAAAACGCCGTATACGCCGGAACTGGTGAACCACGATATGAGTAAATTTATCCTTTTAATACGAGAAGAAAAATGATCCAGTTTTCTCGTGTTATATCGTTCGAGAATGACATGAAAAACATTTTTCTTGTCCTTACAACACACGAACTACAATGGCGAGAAATATTCTTTCTCTTCTTGTAGTAATACCTACCAATAAAATTGTGCATCTAGATTTTGTATTTGGTTCATTCGTGGTTTAGATAATTATTGAACGTGCTCAAACCTCGAACTTGGAAGACTAACGGGACGTGATTTTTTTTTCTTCCAATAAAGTAATTACGGTATCAAAGATGGTACCAAATGAGGTGAGCGTTTCCCAGCGCCAGCTGCGCAAGCGTGTACGTTCACTTACCTCGTCGGTCTGAAGTATACACTTCACAAGCGGGAGTAGTAGTTTGAGACTGCCGTTGAAACGAGAGTTATTTGTTTAAGGACCTCTTCAGATGATGTCTTGGATTGTCTGTTGTACGATGACGTCGTAAGCGTCGAATTCTATTTATAATTTCAAATTATATTATTCGTTCGTCGATTAAAACTGTCTAACTCGTCTATCGAAACTCGATGCTATAATTGAATAATTAAAACTTATTGTAGTTTATTTCAGCCATCATTAAGATCTCGGTCATTGCGTTCGAACTGCAAAAAGAGACGTTTTTATTCGTTAAACCTGAGTTCAAGAATACAGGGGTGTGCCAAGTGCGCGATAACTGCGAATGTTTTCTGAGATGATTGTCGTAGAAAATCCGATTGAAATTCAACTCATATTTGTATTTCATCGTGAAGAAAGTGCACCGGAGTGAGTATACTTACTACTCCGTAAAAGTGAGACTATGTGTACTACTGTGCCTAGAAAAGCGATGATCGTATCTTTGAAAGAACACTTCTCGTTTCTTTGTCTTGGGCCATTGAGTATTTAAAAAAACAATTACATCATGGGATTAGAATTGGTGAAATATGAGAAAACATGATTTAAATGAACTTTTTCAATCTGGCCGCAGTAACAAGGAGAAAGGTGACTTATAATGAGATGAGGTTATCGTTAATGTATACGAATTGTTAAAATACCCATTTCTTATGAGCAGAAGTTCTTTGTCTTTCAACGAAGCTTACGATTTCAAGTTTGCATCGTGGGAGGGATCGCAGCATATTGAATTATTCAATTTTAATCCATTTTAGATCTTCCCTCTTCCCTGCGGCCAACCATAATTATTCGACTATCTCCTCCTCTTGCGACCGACGTAGGGGCAGGCAGGTTCCATGGGGAACTGAACTTCCACCTGACCCAAGTCCTGAGCGGCCACGGCTGCTTCGGCGCTTACTTACATCGGATGGCGATCGCGCCGAGCCCTATGTGCACGCACTACTATCGAAAGGCGGTGGACAACCCCTGGCACACCGTGTTCGAGTGTGAGGCCTGGGAGCAGGAGAGGCGCGGGACGGCAAAAGCGATTGCCTGGCGGAAACACAAGCGACAGCGGCTGCGTGGTCAGCCGTCTCGCGCGGAACACTTTGGTTCCGGAAATGTTGAAGACCGGGAAGTGGATGGAACCAAGTGTCTGCCTTTGTCTCGACCATCATGAAGAAGAAGATGCAGACAGAGTGGTCGAGGCAGAGGGTTGACGGACAAAGCTCAACCCACACCATCGAACACAACCACTTTGTACCATCCTGGAGCTCCTGCAGCTGCTGCGGACCCTCCGGCAGGGCTCACCCGCCGTCACCACACGTACCAAGACGAGGAGGCGAGGGGTGAGTGAAGTAAGCGTGTCCGTCTGTAGTGCGCCCGAATTCCAGGTTAATGCTGGGCGAGTGTTTCCCCAGGCAGTAGAGATCTCATGGTGGCTCTGGCGGACAGCGCGCACCGAATGTGGAAAGGCGAAATGGAGGCTTGGGCCAGCCTCAGTGCGTGCCTCTGGTCATTGATGCGATACTCGAAAGGGTAGTTTTTGGGGTCAGGGGTGCGATGTCTGGGGAGCTAATTTGGCATTCGTGCATCGCCATACACTCCACCAAACGTCTTTGCTTCGTTTTCTGCTCCTTGGCATTTGGATGCATCCGCTGTTGAGGACTGATTAGAGGAAACCACTTTCCCTCCCTTTTCTCCGCCTCTCCTCTTCCTGTCGCTTCCTGTCCAAGCTCCACTTTCCCTATTTTCTCTTTCTGCGTCTCCCAGCTTCTTCTACTTTCCCTCCTCTTTTCTATCTCTTTTCCTCTCCGCACTTTTCTCCCCGCACTTCCTTCTCTCCCTCTCTGCACCTCGCCTCCCACTTCACCCCCACGAGGAGGGAAAGAAGGTGAGGAAAGGGGCGAGAGGCGGAGTGAGTGAGGAGAGATGGAAGTGCGGAGAGGAGACGAGACGAGGAGGAAAAGGGAGGAGGGGAGAGGGAAGGGCAGAGAGAAGAGAAGAGCTGGGAGAGACAGAAAGAAGAGGAGAGGGTGAGAGGTTGGAAGAGTGAAAGGAGTAGTAGTAAAGGGAGAGAGAGGAGAGGAAGGGAGAGACAGAAAGAGAAGTAGTGGAAGAGAAGAGGAACATCCGTGAGAGGAGTTTTGGATCTCTCATCCCGCTACTTTTTGAAAAGCTCATTTTTTTCAGAAATACAGTTACATTTTTTTCTCAAATACAAGTTTACCGATTTTCTTAATTTTTCAGTATGTTGTAGACACATATGAGGGGCATTTCAGAAAAAAATTAACAACCCCCTTCCCTTCATATAACATACTAAAAAATTGAGAAAATCGGTCAACTTTGTACTTGAGAAAAATAAATTTAACTTCAGGGAGAAAAAAGTGGTTTCTCAAAAACTAGCGGATGAAGGATTCGAAACTTCCACCGCGGATATTTCTTAGTGGTACCCACCTATCACTCAGATATCAATCCGATAGTTGTCGGGGGCAAATTTACCCTTCTTATCGACATATCCACCTATAGTCTTTTCTGTTTTGCTGAGGATTGAAAAAATTTTCTCAGAGAATCAATGCTCCTATTTTGTTCTTTCTGATTACTGGCTTATAACCTTCCCAGCAAATATTATTCCGCACCTTTCTGAGACTGGAAGAGGAATCCGCCCTTACCACTCAATTTTTTTTTTCAATTATAATATTCACAGAATCCTCTAAAAAGTCTGCTTCATTTTTGACCCAATTAAACGAATGCTCCGCTCCATCTAATGCGTCGAAATTACACGGCAGAAATTCTCGAGGGTTTTGAACCAAGCTCTAATCTCTGCTTGTACAGTAGGTAGGCAAGCATGCAGTCTCTATACAGAAGAGACGACACAATGTTTCACTTTATTAAAGACATAGCAACAGCTCGTGAGGAGGAAGATGAAGAGACCCGATTGATGGTATTTTCCATAAAGCCAAAGCGAAACACAACATGCCGTAAACAACGTACTGAAATTGAAAATCGCAGTCAAAAGATATTCGTTATCTCGACCTATTCGCGAAAAGCGGAGTGACACCTGTCTAAACTTTAAAATGCAAATGATATAAGCCCTTTGAAGTGATAGAGGAATTCCTGTGAAGATTCTTAATGACAGAAGAACGTTTCCCTTTGACACGGCTTGCACGATATTACAACTATTGCGTAAATCAGAAGCAGCGAGCCTGAAAATTATGGGTATTCCTTGAGAAGCGAACGAATTGGCGGAGGAAATTCTATCAGCACTTGCAAATCACGTCTGGATTAGCGCGTTATTTGTGTAGGGAAAGGAACTTTCTTTTTCGCCGTGTTGTCTCGGTGTACAAAACCAGCACTAGTGTTTCTCCGGCGAATGCGTACTCAGGGAAACACAAAATATCTAGCCCAGACTGAAAAAACTTGAATGACCTGAGAAGTGACTCGGACAGGTGTGAAATATGACGTTGAAAAGTCACCTACAAACTTATAATAATTATGTATATGAGATTACACAAACACTCGATCCGCCTTGAAGATACATTTGTATATCCGATTCGACTGCAACTCTAGAAAAATTGGACGAATTAATCAAGTGTTATTAGAGTTATTGTTTGCGGATGACAAACTTTTGGCTTCCCTCAATATCAGTTTGTTAATCCCGTGAAGATTTTTGTGAACTTCGTTGCCAGAAAAATGAAAGATATACTGACAAATAATTGCCAGCTGCTCTGGGAATAAATGCGGCCCCACTGCCGTGACGATCATCAAATACTGCCAGAGGAACGTAGGAATACTGCGAGTCTACTGCCGGACGACATTTGGTTTTAGCAGTGGGTTGACACTTGGCTCTTGCCAATGGTAGTTAGGTCAGTGTAGTTGTTTGTGAGCTTGAGTACGGGTCACCAGAGTGTAAAAGCAGGACCCAACCTCTCTTCTTATAATCTGAAACTGAAAATGCAATCGAAAACGGAACAGAACAAAGCTCCAGGGAGTGATTGTATAAGGAACGAGCGTATAATACACGGAGGAGAGGAAATGATTAGCGCGCTAACTCTTCTATTTAACAAAATTCTGGCATCTGGTGAAATCCCCATAAGCTGGAGCGTTTCGGACATTATCGTCTTCTTCAAAAAGAGGAACAGATACCATATTGGAAATTACAGACCTATCAGCATCCCTCCTACAATCTCAGAATTATTTCGAGATTAAAACACTTTTTAGAGTCTTTACAACCCCTTGACCAAGCTGGGTTTAGAGAAAATTATTCTACCCTTGATCATCTCCAAACCATTAAGAAAATTACAGAAAAATCAGTCGAACACAAAATTAAAGTAAACATGTCATTTATAGATTACAATAAAGCTCTTGATTCCTTATGCCATGACTTCATGCTAGTTGCTCTGAAAAATCAAGGTGTTCCTAACCAACTTTCTGACATATAGTAAATTTAAACCCTTAAAGCAGGATCATTACTGATAAAACGGGCCCCTACTTCCAAACTGGAAAACGTATACGCCAAGCTGACCCTCTATCCCCTTCACCTTTCTCAACGCAACTGTTGAAGAGATCTTCAAGAAAATGAGGTGGACAAATGAAGGCTTGAATATAAATGGGGAAAAATATCCAATCTAAGATTCGCAGACGATATGAGGGAGCTGGAGGCAACGATTGGCGAGTTAAACGAAATAGGCAAAAACAGTGGGATCATCAATTAATTTTGGAAAATACACGATTATAACAAATTCTATAAAGCCTTGCTGAAACCTTTTTTAAGAACAAAGAAATGGAGTCAGTCACGGGAACAGTTTATCTGGGACCATTAATATCCCTTCAAAATAAAACAGAAAAAGAAATTTCTCATAGAATGACGTTTGCCTGGAAAAAAGTATTGGTCATGAAAGTACATCTTGAAGGGTAACTTTAATAATAATCAAAAATCTGAAATTTTTAATACGTTTGTTTCACCAGCTTTAACGTATGTTTCACCCACCTGGACCCTTACTTCAAAATTAATTAATAAAATTGAAACTACGGAGAACGCTATGATACGTTCCATTTCCCGAATAAAACTCAAGGGCCGCATCAGCTTAAAAACCATTAAGTAAAAACTATCAAACATAAAAAACTTAAATCTTAACTATCCGTAATTTAAAAAATTGGGATGGGTAGGGCATGTCGCAAGACTACCCCGCCCCATAGGTGGGCCTACTAAACGACTTTTTCTGGTTCCTAGAGTACAAAACAAGATCAAAAAGTAAACCTAAAGCTAGGTAGAGAGACGAAATCGATAGGCTTCTACTTAGTGACAGTGCATTTACTTACAAGGGGTTGACATTTTTACTAAGTGATGATACCACCTCAAACTACAAACTATGAATAAGATTCTTAGCACAAATAACAACCACAATTGAAGTTACGAGCAATTTTTCAACTCAAAATGTATATACCAATGTACAACACCCCTATTGTACCTTGGTCCACCATGCAATTGTACCTTGGATCACCTGCAAAACTTTTTAAAAATGATTTTTCCGTGATAACAAACATAGACCAATCGTGATAACTAAGCTGCATTTTATTTCTGTAAATTTAATTAACACAGAAGAGCAGTTTCTGTACCCGTAGGAAGCAGAACGGAGCAACTCGTTCATTGTTATTCTCTACAGCCAGGACGACATTCACATGCCTTATTGTTTTATTTATTATTTTTCCCCCATGGGACGCAGCTAAAACATCTGAAAATTGTCCAGAACGCAATTCATTCCCAGCTGGACTCTTAAAAAGAAAGAAAGAAAAAAAAACGCCACAACATCCCGTAATGAAAGTCCAGTTATCCAGGCAACCGCGTTGACACGCGTACCCACATTCTAATGTCTTCCCTAATGCCTAATCGTCCATTCTCGGCGTCGCTCGGCATTGGCATTCTCTGTGTCAGCCAGTTGAAAGTGATGGAACGAATGACCGCATAAAGAGGAATACGCAACTATGTACATCACACGATGGGAACGTTTTTTTCGGAATATTTTGTGCGGAATGTTTTTTTGGGAACGTTTTCTGCGGAATTTTTATTTTTCGCGTGGCTAGCCATTAGACACATCCATGTCGAAAAAGAGAACAGAGTACTAAAAATCATTGAAACAGCATTGAAGGAAGCCCGCGGGAGCCGTTGAGTGAGGATCCTTTCTTCCCTTCCTCCTACTATCCTCTCCTCTTTTCTCCTCTGGCCTTCTTCTCCTCTCCTCTTCTCGCTTCTTTCTCCCTTCCTTGGTTCTCTTCCTCCTCATGGGGAGAAGTGATAGGTGAGGGAGTGAGGAGAGAGAGAGAGTGTGTGTGTGAGGAGAGAACGAAGTGCGGAGAGAAGGGGTAGAGCTAGGCACAACCCTGCCTGACTCGATCCAACGGATCATGGCCTCTAGTCCCGCGTTCACCTTGCTTTCAAGCGTGGCTACGTCGTCTTCGACTGCGACCACCAGGATGTCATCGGCGTAACAGATGATGTTCTCCCCTGGTAGTACCTCTGCTCGCTGGATGCCGTCAAACTTGATGTTCCACAGGAGTGGACCACGGACTGATCCCTGTAGAACACCGCTGCACCACGCCCGTAGCAGTTCCCGCAAGAAATTATCTGGCCACGGAAGTAGTTCTGGATTATTTCGCGTCAGTACGCGGGTACCGATGCGTTCTCTAGCGCCTCCAGTATGCGTGTCCATGGCATCGTATTGAACCCATTCTGTATGCCGAGGCTGATGGCTGCACCAAATTGGAGCTTTTAGATCGCTAACTGTGCCAGCCTCTTTAGCTTCCCGGCGGCATCAATCGTCGATCTTCCAGCTCGGAACCCATATTGGCTGGCGCTCAACACCCCCCCCCCCCCGGAAGTGCTTTTCCAGCAGTGATGTAGCTAGGGGTTTTCCAAAGGGGGGGGGGCACAATAAGATTTTCAAGGGAGAAAAAGTTGAAAATTGCGATATTTTTTTTAAATCGCCGATATTAGAGGATTATGTAAAAATATTGGGGTGGGGCACGTGCTCCCCTGCCCCCTGACGCTACGCCACTGTTCTCCAGCCTGTTTGCGATGATCCGCTCGAAGATCCTGTATACGGTATCAAGCGAGGGATGAAAAGAGAAATAGAGGTAGACGCTACACCCGTTGAATTGATGAGCTGATTAAAGAAATAGGCCCAAGTTGAACAAGAATAGCCCAAAATGGAAATATGTGGAGTGAATTTGGGGAAGCCTATGCTCAAAATAGGCGGGCTGACGACGATGCATTGTCGACTCAGGGCTGTAAATTTTAAAAAAAAAGAAGAAAAAAAAAATTAGATAGACAGTACTATGGTTGGTGCCTGAATGTCATTTTGGTCTTAATTTTGTTCTGCAGAAGTTGACGCCTTCAAAACGGAAAGCCACGTTTCTGTTACGCTTCTGTTCTCTTCTTGTTTTCTGCTGAAACGAAATCATTTCAGGCGTTTGCAGAATGATCGCCGGTTGGAAGTGAGGCTTCGTCGGTCCTTTCTACTATTCAGGCCATATTTCGAAAAAGATATTACTGGAGAGCTCTAGCGCATTCATTCTAACCACATAGTGCTGGGAAATTCCGTTAGAGCGCGTTTCGGACGTTCTATTTTCCTCGATAATATGACAGACCGAGGGTGTTGCTGCGATAGAAAGCAGCACTGCCATGATGTTTATATGATCCGAGAAACACAGAGTGCGTTACTGTTCACTCAATTTCGAATTACCGCGCGCTCGGGACCCGAGTTCTATAGATACCGGATATTTTGGGTTGGTCTGAAATGGCAATGTTCTTTTCTGGTTGCCCGTTCTCGAAAATATCGCCGGTGGCAGCTTCGAGGTCGTGGTCGTGCGGATAGTAACTGATTAGTTCGATACTCGTTCGCAGCTAATGAGAATGAATGTTCGAGAAAAAAGTCTGACGTTTGAGATTAACGAAAGTGAGTAAAATGGAATCCGTTTGTATCCTTCGTGGAGAATGGGAGAACGAGGAAAGCTCGCTTTTATTGCGGTTGGATTCGAAGGGAGAACGTTTATCGTGCAATTTGGGCGAATCGTAATTATATTGCCGTTAATATTGCCCTCGCTGTCGAATCCAGTGTTTCTGGCGGAGAGAAGGGGGAAGTCATCTTATCCTTGGTGATTTCTCTTTTCGGATGCGGGCTCGAAAAAATCGAAACTCGTAAAAGTGACTACTGAGAATGACTCGTACCGAATGGTATCAGTTTTTTGATACTTCGTCGCGGTAGAATATTTTCCGGAGATTAACAGCCGAACAGTCCCTCAAGTTACCAGCTTCTTCTTCAGGCACCGTATCCGCTGCCGCACGTTGATGCGACTCTCCTGGGCGGGTTAGTCGGGGTAGTTCGCCGTTCCTTTTCCCACAGTATTGTTGCGTCAGATTCCGCCTTCTCTGTACCGAAGAGTATGCGGCCGTGGTCGCGACGTGCACACGCACCGTATCAGTCTTTCTGATCTGGTTGTAACACGCCTGGTGATTGTAATGCCTTGTTCGTTTGAACTGGCGGGGATTTGAGGACGCGCTATGTTTCCACCTCGATTAATCGTAAATTTTCATTTCATGAAACCGAGCCGAATAAAAAATTGCGTATACCTTCTTCCGGATGTTCTGCGGACTTCAGCAGGATGAGTTTAGTTCTTCCAAGTGAATACGCAGCTCGTAACAATGCAGCGTCCTAGGCGCATATATTAGTGGTATTCCTCTGACTGTCTTCAACTCTTGTCCTGTTTACAGGTTGACGAGTAAATGAAAACTTTAGCACGAGTAAAAAGTTTCGCAGACAATTTGGGTTGTTCAGAGTAGCACGTGTCTGGCCGCAGGGATGTAATTAAACCTCACGCAGTGGTACATTATGCAATTTTCCCGACTCGCGTCTGTCTGTACACAATTACGACGTGCACACGCACAGTACCAATGTTTCTGATGTGGGGGTAACACGCCCTGCGATTGTGATGACTTGTTCGTGTGAACTGGCCAGGGTGAGAGCACACGCTATGTTTCCACCTCGACTGATAGTGTAATTGCTGTGTTCGCTGGAATATTAGTGGGGATATTCGAATATCGCTAGCTTTCCAGCGTGGGGGTACTCAAACCCGAGACGCCAGGATTGCGAAGCGGGTATGTTACCACTTGGCCACACAGCGACCAGGTCTCCAGCATCTGACTGAACTGGTTTGACTAAACATTTTCAAAATCTGCGTGGTTTCCTAAATGAGCAAAATGTAGATAAAAAATGTTTGCTGAAACATGAATACCTGTCAAACATGTGCTAGAAGATTTGGAGTCAGATCATCCGATATAACTACAAGCAGCTTGTTTTTGCATTTTTTTGCCTATTTCAGTCACTCTCAAGTTTGCTGGCGTTCATCATAATTTCGTATACCCAATATGTATTATTTACAGTAGGTAGATTATATGTAACATACTTGATTTGTTTCGCTATTGCAACACGATGAACGGCGTTGAACGCTCAAGGATCCGTCAACTATCCCGATACCCGCAGCCATCATCGCGGGTATCCAATCGTACGAGTAGATTACTGCAGTTGACAGGATTGAGTTACCAGTAGAAATACGGACGGTATCCGACTGTAGTGGGCACAAATAGAGCTAAGATCGAAACTCGCCCAGGTGTCCACAGAAATAACAAAATATCGGTTTATCGCGTCCGGGCTGTCCATCGAAGTTCCGAGGAGGGTCGCGAATCTGTTCGCAGACGAGCCCAGCCACCCAGGTCTGTGGGAGATGAGGCCGTTGTCCTTGGGTCGTGTGTCAGACGACATCTTCCTGGACCAGTTTTGACACGGATATGTCTGTTGGCTGGTTTTCAACCAGAAGTGTATTTCACGTCTTTCCGACCGACGCGACTGAGTGACAGGACGGAGCGACACCAAGAATCCCGGCGGTTGTCAAGAATGGCCGACGAATGCCGAGAATGTTATTATGACGACATCATTCCTGGAATTGTTGCTTCATGATATTCTTTATCGTCCTCAGTTGTGTGCGCCGAAACGCACCTTGATTTTTAAGGAAATCAAATTGCGTGGCCAGTGCTTAATTTTGTAACGGAAAGTGTGTAGGGGTTATAACCCCCTCTTTCCCTAACCTTCTTAACACAACCGAGTAGAAAAACGAAAAAGAAAAAAAAAGGAACGCACATATAGCCGACAAAAAAGTTTGCAGAACCATAGCTACGCTCAATCAATCGACGTCGACATTTTTGTGTTGACTGAATGCGGAGAACATGTTAAGTAGCTGTAAGGCATATATTCATGTTCCAATGTATCTGCATGCAGTGTAGATACTCGGCATCAGCTTACTGATGATGAATTTGCATTTACATTTCTTGTGTCGTTCATTTTTAATACATATTGTAACGTAATTCGCACTGAAAAACGCACGAAAACACGTACTCAGAACTTTTAATGTCACACTAATACAAACGCACGAAAACAGTAGCTAGATTGCTTTGAGAACGCACAGTTTATCGCATACAAAGTCAGACTATACGGTGATGGCCAGCGGCCTTTATATATCCCGGCGTTATCGGTGAAACTCCTTATCACTTTGGTTATCGAACTTCTATTCTGCTGCTCCAAACGTGTCGATATTTCTTCGCTTATCTCGAATGTTCCGGATTACTCGCTACAATATTTTCACCCCTCAGTCTTCCTCAATGGTCCGATTGGACTTGACCTTTGTTTCATTAGTGCAGATGCTAAGGTCAGTTCTCCATTTCTCTCTAGCTTGTGCGAGTTCTTTCATTTCGTAATAACACTTACATTTGACATCCTTGATTATCTGTTGAACATACAGGAGCCTTTGCCGATGCCGAAAAGTTCGACTTCGACATTAATTACACTACTGAACAAAATGAAATTTTTTGTTTGCACAACGCATTTAAGGAGGTGATTCTTGAGTACTTTTCAACGCTAAATACAGTGCCGTCGGCCGTTTTTCTCTATCACGTCTAGTTTTTCTGATCAAAAACTATAAAAAATTCAACTAAATGTGTTCAAAAAGAGGTTTAGAAACTGAATGGGGTCATACTGATTCGTGTTGTTGTGTGTTGCGGTCGTGTGTAGTGGTGTGTATTCCGTCTGTTTGTTTTCTGTTATTGCGGTCTGATAACACTGATAATATCAGTCAGTGGTACCGCTTATTCCAATGCAAAAACAAAATGGAAACGAATTTCAGTCGTTCAGAACTCCGAACTGTGACGTGATAGAGAAAAATGGGTCGCAGTATCGTGTTTAGCGTTAAAAAGTACCTCAGAATCACCTGTCGAAATGCATTGTGCAAAATAGTTGTTCAGTAGTGTTATTAGTAATCCACTATAATTAATAGTCGAAATATAGAATTCATGTGGTCAATTAATTTCTCGAAATGACAGCCCAGGATACTTTCAGGATACTTTCACAAAGCAAAGCACTTGAGCATGTAACCCTAAAATTCGACTTGGACTGACAACAATAGTGTTTCACTATTGTTACTAGACGAAGCGATAAACTAGGTAAGATAAGAAAGGTCTAGTCCCTATTGTAATTCCTCGTAACGGAAAGCCTCAGATACTTTAACAAAGCCACTCGCTTGGAAACTAACGTTAAACCAATGAGTCATGATCATGTTTATAACAGCCACTGCAGTACTGGTAGCCAGCAGGAGACTTCAATCTCATTTCTGTTCAGATCTTCATATGGTTCGGATGTGAGTTTTTTTTTTTTGCGTTCTCGTGCGTCGTGTATTTTACTGTGAAAATGAATTTGTGCTCGTGTTCGTGTTGACGCAGCTCCAAGCAGAATTGTGAAGACTCACAGGTCAGATAACCGTTAGTTACCAATTTTTCTGAAGTTGATTTCGCTCGTTCTTTTTATCTCTCTCTCTCACACACACTCACACATTAAGTGCTCGCTCTCTCACTAGCCCACGATCCTCATAGTGCCACCCTTTGTACCAACAATTTGTGACTTAGCCTATTACAAAACCACGTTCTGCGCTACCATGTGAAATAATCTTGTGTAAGCAGAGTAATATTGCAACCCAAAATTTATACATTATCATATTTTTAGGGTGTTTGCCCGCGCGCAGCGCTGCAAGCACCCTATTGCAATCGAATTTTCATCATCATTTTTCTTTAAATACGACTGAATTGTTTACAGATCATAGTTCAGTTTTAGTTCAGTTTCGTTCTCCGTCAACTGCTGCCATCTATCGATAAGTCAGTCTACTTTTATGGATGTATCCTCTCCGTTACGATTTGCAACTTGGAAAGATGAAAATAAAAAATTCTCATTTTGGCATAATATATTTGTTTTATCGCATAAACGTTGGTAGCTTTTGGTACTGTGTCTGAATATTAGCTTCAAAGCTTCAACATTTCAGATTTGGTTTTGTTTTATCGTGAACGCAGCAAGACCAGGGATGCGGAGAAGCCGGAAGTTTTTGCAGCCTTAAGGTAATGTTGAGAAGCTAGAAGATGGAAACTGAAAGTTTTTCAGCTTAAGCAAACACCCTCTTACAACCTCGCTGTCTTCGAGGTAGCTTGTTATGATTTATACAAATTTATGAAAGGGTTGGAATATAGATTATTTCAGCCAGTTACTTATGAAAACTCAACTTGGTGCAGTGGAAGGCTTGTGATGTGCTTGTATTGCCAGCATGGTGGGCTAGCAATGTTGTTTACATACTGAAAGTCACTTACATAGGAATGAAAAGCCATAATCTACAATAAAAGGTGTATTACGAATACTTGTAAATAATAAGCTGCTAAAGTAAAATAGGTTTCTTGCGGCGGCTTCGATCTTGCTTCTTGGTGGCTTCATCTAACAGTATACATGAAAGAAACACATATACTGTTAGTCATATGATGTCAAGATAACGGTATGATTAGTTAGGTGAAGCACCAACATAGGAGATCCTAGGTGCGGTTCATGAAGTCAGTACAATCGTTTGGATGGCGGTTTACGCGGCGGCTTATATAGGTAGTATATCTATGTATTTGTCAAAATTGTGGAAGACAACTTGAGAGCTTACCAGTGATCTCAATTGTCAAGTACTGCTTGAACATCAAATGCACTACAAACACCACTACTTACAGGTGGACTCAGTGTCAAGGACTGCTTAACACTAAATGCACTTCTAGTAATGGAAGATGGGAACTTACAGAGGTGGACTCAACGTTAAGGATTGCTCGAACATCAAGTGCACCACTGGTAATGTTCACGTATTACATTGTTGGCCGACACAAGGAGTCTGTAAATACGTTGTCAGGCTCTGTAATAAGTTGTGTAACAGTCAACTATAAATGCTGACTATAACGAACTCTGCAATATATTTACCGACTCTTTGTCATACCATTATCTTGACATTATATGACTGACAGTATAATATGACGTATATGTGTTTGTTTCATGTATACTGTTAGATGTAGCTACTAAGAAGCAAGATCGAAGCCGCCGCAAGATACTTATTTTACTTTAGGAGCTTATTATTCACAAGTATTTGTAATATCCCCTTTATTGTATACCATGGCTTTTCATTCCTATATAAGTGACTTTCAGTTTGTAAACAACATTGCCAACAAGCTCATCACAAGCCTTCCACTGCACCAAGTTGAACTTTCATAATTAATTTGCTGAATTAATCTATATTCTAACCCTTTCATAAATTTGTATAAATCATAAAAATATGATAATTTATGAATTTTGGGTCACAATAATAGTCTGCTTACACAAGATTATTTCTCACCGACCTACCCAAATTCTTTCCTTCCACTCTTCCTTCTAGCAGCAGTGATTTTATTCCCGGGTGCCTCAAAGTGTGCTCTATTAATTTATCTCTCCTTCTTTTCAGACAATTCCAAACATCCATTTTACTTCCTACTCTGTGATGTACTTCCTCATTTCTTACCTTATCCGTCCATCTGATGCTAAATATCCACCAGAGAACATATCAAGAATTAAACTTCACCCAATTACAACTATCGCAATTTTTCGGCTGAGGTCTCCGATCAATCAATAAATTAAATTAATGAACAAAGTAATTACGATAACAATAATAATTTGGATTTGAATTGCATTTAATTATTTATTTAATACTTACCAAAATATGCGTTTGCAATCTTTTTTTTTTACCTTCTCCAAAAGGTCGACGGGTTCTGTGAGGAGGAGGGGCAGGGATTGGATTAAATATTATTACTAAGAATAAAAGAAATAAGCAAACAGTAAAAGTATTTAAAAAAAAACAAAAAAGAAACCAGAAACGTAAGAAAATAGAACAAACAGAAAAATAAAATAAAAATGAGCAGGAAAGAGAAGAGAAGAAGAGGTGAAAAAAAGAAACATAAGAACATAACGAAATATTACGAAATTAGAAAGAAGAACTTAATACCCACTTCTTTGAAGACTTTAAAAGAGGAAATGAATAAATAAATAAAGTCACATTAAAATTTTGTTAACCATCAAGTTTTCGCGTACGTTCTAAATGATATGTAATTTTGTATTTTTCGGAAGATTTTTATACATTTTACACTCTCTGTAATCTGGTGTTCTTTGAATGGCCTAAGTTGTAAGTTTCACCTTGGTTCACTTTGGCATATTTGCTAAGCTTTTTCCAGACAGTCTGATCCTACTTTTGTATTCACGCGCCCCAAACATTTCTTTATGCTGCCAAATGAAATTTGTTGATTCCAATGTGATTAAATTTTCTAAATTTAGAATGTCTACCTTCCAGACATTTTGTTCTATTCGACAGCACCTCTCCAGCAGCAAATCCCAAAACGAAATACCGGTTTGTATATCATCTGATAGACAAATATATTTTCTTTGAGATGGGCTGAAAAAGTTTCGAAGCCTAACATAATAGATAGTTAATCTTTCGTGGTTTCATCTGTAACTTTCTGAATTGAGGACTCCAGTTTAAGAGACTGCCCGCAGTAACACCTGAATAGTAACTTCATAATGATAATTATAATAATGGGTAATAGTAGTAATAATATACCTAATAAATAAATAAGTAACCTGAATTTTACTTTCATCTTTTTTAGTCAGAGCTCAAGTCTGGGGCTCAGAATTAAAAAAAGGAACAACATATGAGTACATGTTGAAGATTTTTTTTTTTTAAATTTCAATACAATCCTTTGAAAATTGTTTTTAGGAAGCAGTATGAGTAACTACCTTGCTTGTACGGTACCTTCAGTCGGATAATTTGCCCGAGGTACATTACTTCGTAGTATTATAAGAGAGCAAGAAAATCGTTTTTACTAATGTGATGATGATGATGAGGTTATCAATCATACGACCGGTTTGGTGCAGCTCTCCATTTCCCCCAGTCTTGTGCGAGTTCCTTCATTTCCAAATTCGTTAAACATACTGAAATCTTTGCAGATCCATCCAGTTCCTTCTTCTCACTCTTCCTTCTAGTAGCAGTGATTTTATTCCTGGATGCCTCAAGTTATGCCCCAGTAATTCATCTCAAAAGCTTCTATATTTCTCTTCTCTGGTTTTGCTGTGGTCCAAGATATAAAGAAACCTTAAACATGATTACTGATAGGTCCTTTTTCCTAAATAGATAAACTAGTCTCTAATTTTCTTGTCCAGAGCCGACCTTATTCCGGTAGCTAGCTGCTTGTTGGTTTTTGGGGGAAAAGTCGGAAAAAACCAAAATGAATTTCGCTTTGCTTTTGGCTTTTAAACCCAATCGGCTTCCGACTTTTGGTTTTGACTTTCATGCAAGATCGTTCGGCTGTCGGCCTTCGGCTAGCTTTCAGTCCTTGATATGTATAGTCTATATATAATAATATGGTGGTCCAGGCGACCGTGTTGACGCGCATGTCCATTCTCGATGTCACTCGGCATTCTCCATGTCGGCCAGTCGAAACCTGATGAAACGAATGATCGCATAAAGAGGAATACGCAACTACATCACAATGGTAACGTTTTTTTGCGGAACGTTTCCTGCGGAATTTTTCGCGTGGTGAGCCATTAGGCATATCCATGTCAAAAACATTCTCCTTGGAGAGCTGTAGTTTTTATACCCCCTCCCCGGAGTTGCGTGCCCAACTTCTACTGCCAACATTCGCACCGAAAAACGCACGAAAACTCGTACTAAGAACTTCTAATATCGCACTATAATACAATGCACAAAATACAGTAGTTAGATCGCTTGAAAAACGAACAATTTCGCAAACAAAACTGGACTACCCGGCGGCGGCCAGCGGCTTTTATATATCCTGGCGTTATCGACGAAACCCCTATCGCTTTCGATGTCGAACTTCTATTCTGCTGCTCAAAACGTGTCGATCTTTCTTCGCTCATCTCGAACGTTCGGGATTATTCGCCACGATAAAGATAACCCCTACAACTACAGACCAATATCGTTAATATCTAACATAGCTAAGATACTAGAAAAAATTGTAAAAAACAGAATATACAACTACCTCGAAAATTCAAATATATTGGCCGACAATCAATTCGGTTTCAGAACGAGAAAAAGTACCATGAATACCATTGCATATTTAACTGATCGAGTTACAAATAGTTTTGATCGTGGAACGAAATGCGGAATTATATTCATGGACATTCAAAAGGCGTTTGATACCATACAGCACGAAATATTTATCAAAAAATGAGAATGTTGCGGTATTACTGAAACAGTAAAGATATGGTTTGAGTCCTACCTAAAAAATAGAATACAAATGGTACAACTAGGCAACAACATAAGTGATAAAATGGAAATCACTGATGGATGCCCGCAAGGAACAATTCTATCCCCGATCATATTTCTGATCTATATAAATGACTTAATAAAAGTGCAAAACCAAAAATGCTCCCTCATATCATTTGCGGATGACACAGCCCTCATAGTAGAAGAAAAGAGTTGGGAACAAGTGTATGAAATGGCAAATTACAAAATTAACAAAATTAAACAGTGGTTCACCTTAAACTCCTTGTACCTACACCCTGAAAAAACAAAATTCATAGCATTCACCCCTACAAATCGAAATGAACCCACTTCACATTTGGTACAACACATACAATCTTGTAAAGTAAATTACCACCAGACTTGCAGCTGCCCACAAATAAAAAAGGTTAATGAAGCTCGATATCTGGGCATAATTATAGATAAAAATTTAACATGGAAAAGCCAAATAAATTGTCTGGCATCAAGACTGAGAAAACTCACGTATTTCATGTTAAGTATCAGAAACATAACAAACATTAAAATAAAATATGATGTCTACTATGCGCTAGTACAATCCATATTAAACTATGGCATAATAGCATGGGGTAGTGCTTATTCAACAACAATAAAGCCCTTACAAATAGTGCAAAATAAGATCATAAAAATCATATTTAATTTCCACCCAAGGACGTCTACGATTCAGATCTATAAAATAACCAACTTATTAAACATACGAAAATTGTATATCAAAAACACTTTAACATACATGAAAACTAATAATTTATTACGCATTCAGAAAAATCATAGTATAACAACTAGGCATAACCTTTGTAACATTAGGGTGCCAAAAAAAAGTACAACAAGGGGACAACAAAACTATATGTATCAGGGCATCTCATTTTTCAATAACCTTAGTCCATCCCATAAAGCAGAAATCATGTGTACCCCGGCAAAAAATACTAATAAAATAAAAAAAGTATAAATAGCCTCCTATAGCATAAACACGCACTAAATAAATAAATAAACAACAACTAATAAATAAATCCCATTAAAAAATAAATGAAAATAAATAAATAAACAATAAATTTTCTGGTTGAGGATAAATATAACAAAATTCCTTTTCGTATCCCTAGTTTCCAATTCATTAATTTGTAAACGGCGGATGGGGGCGGGGATCAGTAGTTTTTTTTCATGGCTTGGTTTTTTGTTTTTTTGTGTTTTTCCCCTAGTTTTTTTTTCCTCTTTTTTTCTAGTTTCCTTTTCTACTTTTCTTTTGTTTTTTTTATTCCTTTTTATTTTGTTTTTGTAGTTTTTGATTTTCCGATTTTCTTTTTCCAAATTGTTCTGTGTAGTATTTTTTTTTCTTTTTTTTTTCTATCATTTTATGTATATAATTTTTTTTTATCCGCGTAGTTACACACAAAATTCAAAAAATATTATTATACAGCCTCGAAACGAGCTCTGCTCAGTGAGTGCAAGAAAAAAGACGCAAATAAAGTTTTTCATTTTCATTTTTCATTTTCAATTATGTTGGTCCAGGCGACCATGTTGGCGCGCATGTCCATTCTCGATGTCACTCGGCATTCTCTGTGTCGGCCAGTCGAAACCTGATGAAACGAATGATCGCATAAAGAGGAATACGCAACTACACAATGGTAACGTTTTTTTGCGGAACATTTTCTGCGGAATTTTTCGCGTGGTGGGCCATTAGGCATATCCATGTCAAAAACTTCCTCCTTGGAGAGCCGTAGTTTCTATACCCCGACCCGGAGTTGCGTGCCTAACTTCCACTGCTAATATCCGATAAACAGAATGATTTACAATATTCGATTGTAACTTATTACCATAAAATACATAGCTCCTCAGTGTAACCATTCATAGCAGACTGCCGAATGTAAGTTTCTTTCGAATAGCTTCGCAGGCCCTAGTCCGTTCAATTAATGTGCGCGCTGTATTCTAGTACCGCAGAAGTGGACGATAGTTAAATAATGATTATTTTGCGGCGAGCCGCCGTAGTTTGAAGAGCGGTGTCATTAAGTAGAATGAAACGACTTCTTGTCATTTGTCGACGGCAGCGTGAGAGCCTTCGAGTGCTCAGGCCTCGCCCGGTAGCTTATTCTTCCATCTGGACCAAGTTTGCGCGAAAAGCGGCGAATGAGACGAAATCAAAATCAAATCAAAATCAAAATACCTTTATTAAGGACTTAAAGTCCTCGGCCCGTAGAGAGCAAAGGTTTCCTGCAACCTTTCCCATTCGACCCTATTTTGCGCTATGCGTTGGAAATTTTTGCATTGTAGAAAGCCGTTGATGTCGTCCTTCCATCTAGTGCGTGGGTGCCCTATTTTCCTGTTAAACTGTGACAAGAACCAGAACGTTGCTAGATAGGTCCATCGGTCGTCTTTCATTCGGGCTACGTGACCCGCCCACCTCCATTTCTGACGTCTGATAAATCTGGCTACGTTAACGTTGTATTTTAATTTCTTTTTTATATCGCTTGTCCTGATACGGTCTTTCTTATTGATACCTAACATTGATCTTTCTAAGGAATTTTGGGTGGTTACTATTTTTTTAATGTTTTCTTCGGTCAGGGTCCATGTTTGGCAACCATACGCCAGGGTCGGGACAACGCACATGTTAAATATTTCGCTTTTTTGATAATTTTTGAAGGGACCTTTGAATATTTCTTTGAGTGACCAGTACTTATTCCACGTTTTGGTTATTCTTATTTCTATTTCTTTTTCAGTGGGGTGATCGAATGATAGCTGTTGACCTAGGTATGTTGCTTCTGCTATTGTTTCTATTTCTTTATCGTACAGCTGCATTCTCGTTACACTCTTTTGGTTTGCTAATTTTTTCGTTTTTTTGATGTTCATTTGTAAGCCTGACTCTCTGCCTTTATCCGCTAGTTCGGCGATCATGTCGTTTAATTCGAGCTCTGAGTTGGACAGGATTAGTACGTCGTCGGCGAACCTTAAGTTGGAGATTTTTGTTCCGTTTATATTTATTCCTTTATTGTCCCAGTTTACTTTCCTGAAAATTTGTTCAAGTGCACTATTGAACAGTATTGGCGATAGTGGGTCGCCCTGTGCGACTCCTCTTCTGATATCGAAATACCTCCCCTCCGTTTCCGTTTTTATTCGTGCTTTTGAGCCGCTGTACATCTCCTGAATTAAAAGAACTAAATTTTCTGGTATACCCTGGTTTCTTATTGATGTTAGCACAAATTTATGTTTTAAGGTATCGAAAGCTTTGCTGTAGTCGATTAGGGCTATATGGAGGGGGAGTTGATATTCGGTACTCTTTTCGACTATCTGGTTAATTGTGTGTAAATGGTCTATTGTTGAAAAGGACTTTCTAAAACCGGCTTGTTGTTCGTTGAGCAAAGGCTGTATTCTATTTTGAATAACTTTCGAAAATGCTTTGGCTATAGATAGACGAAGAGTGATTGGACGGTAGTTTTCAATCTTGTGGCGGTCGCCTTTTTTTGGGATCAGTATTATATCCGAATGCTTCCATTCTGTGGGAATTTTGCCAGTCAGACGGATTTTATTGAATAGCGAAATCACGATCCCGAAATGAGGAAGGTGTTTCGTCGCGGGCTTAATTAATTTACTAGCTGCGCTTTTAAGAAGTCTTTTCCTCTTACAGTCGCGTCTGCGGGCCTTTGCCGGCTGCTGCGGCGGAGTGTTCCGAATATTGACGTAAACCTCCGCCGGTAAGGCGATTACAAAATGAAAGTGCTTTTAAAATTTCCAAAATCCTACACGCTTATGTAATCTGCGAAAATCAAGACCGACTGAATAATTAATGGCGCGTTTCCGACCCCGGGTCGCGCGCACTTCTTATAAAACGCTGCGAGAGCATTTAAAAACCACTTAATTAACGACTCTTGTACCTTTTCGACGACGTCACGACGTCGAACAGCCGAGACAAAGTGTATGTACCGTTTACAGCGTGCAGACGTTATAAACGTGATAATGAACAAATTTTTCTAATTTATCGCCCGAAGTGGGGCTAATAGAATCGGGTCGTCGACTGGTCGGGCGCGTCGATAAATTCGCGGCGAAATTATCGTGGGCGAGTGCTGGGCAAATTCCATTTTAGAAAACGGTACGCAGAATTTATAACCGTCCTTTGCGGGTTGTTCATCAAATCGCTTATATTTATATATATCCAGGTTACTCGTTCTCCTTTTGGTCCCGCGTCTAGTTCCTACGCGAAACAGAATACTTTTCCTCCTGACCCCGCTTTTCTGCACCGTGTGTATGTAATAAATACTGCGCTTGAACCGTTTCACCTTGCGCCGGTTCTCACTGATTTAGCGGACTCGGTCTTGGAAGAGTAATAAATTGGAAGATTTGTCGTTTCGCGGCAACGTGCGAGCGGACGACCCCGTTGTGGACCGGTGCGGGCCAGCGAAGTTTCGTTTCGATTAAGGACGCCGGTCTGAAGGGGTTACGTAAGAGATGCCCATTTGTTCCGCTTACGAAGAAACGACATTTTTCGCCTTTTACGGCCGTGCTTTTTAGACGAAACTGAATTTAAGCTATAGATATTTCAGCGACTGTGTGGAGTACTAATTGAAACAGTTCCAAATGATATTTATCAGAGTAAGCTGGGGGGAGGGGAAGCTAGGTGATATTTTGAGGCCTGAAAAATGTGTAGGAAGCGTTCTCTTGGGTATTCCACTCGGAATAGTTCGTCGTAGAACTTCTAAATAGAATGCGCGGGTAAGAAGGACACCATTCGTCGACGTGTGGATGAATGACTTTATGACTTGGAGACCTGGATTTCGAACTGGCTGGAATCCTCCCCTCCCCCTCGTTTGAGAAAGTTCTCAAATTTGTCATTCGGCGACTGCGAAATATTTTCGGTTGCCTTTTTGGAGCTATGGATATGAAGATTGAAGATCGCCAAACTCAGAATATTCCTGTATTAGTGAGGGTGTTATTGGGGAAAAAAAGGGGTACCTTGCATTTTGTGATTGAAGCAAGCCACTTTGTACGGTTGTTTTTAGACTCATATAAAGCTGATTTAGAGTTCTAGTCGCTGTAGAAATGAGTGCCAACAACGTGTAATGCGGGTTGCCTGCGCAAGTCAGTTTTTTGCGATTGTCTCCTCAAGATTACATTTTAGCGGAAAATGTTTCAGGTAAAATAGGTAGAGCATAAAATTTCGTACGAAATAATGTATAATATGCTTAACTTTGGCTAACAATTATGCTCATAATCACAGAAAAATGACTAGTGCTTACTCTAAAAATTAGTTTCTCCAAAATATTTTTCCAAGAATAAAAAGTTTCAAATGAATGTTGTAGAGCGTGAAATTTTCTACAAAATTATATGTAATATGTCTAGCCTAGACCAGGAATTAGGCTAGTAAGCGTAGACAAAATATTGTAACGAGAATTTGCACCGAAAAACGCACAAAAACACGTACTAAGAACTCTTAATGTCACACTAATATAAACGCACAAAAACAGTAGCTAGATCGCTTTAAAAACGCTCAGTTTATCGCACATAAAACTAGACTAGACGGCGACGGCCAGCAGCCTTTACATACCCCGGCGTTATCGGCGAAACTCCTTATCGCTTTCGTTATCGAACTTCTATTCTGCTGCTCGAAACGTGTCGATCTTTCTTCGCTTATCTCGAATGTTCGGGATTATTCGCCACAATATTGTAAAAAAAAAAGAGAGGAATAGCTGGCTGAAATCCGTAACAAGTCACCTCATTTGACGGTAGTGTAGAATGCACGCGTAGATGTAGAAGTACGACTAACAAAAATGGCTTCATAGGGATTGAAAGAAGAAAATGTAACGTTCACCAAACAGAAAAATAGCAACGTTTACAAAGAACAAACAAAATTAGGACCTGCTCAATAAATATGGAAAAAACAAAAATTGTATCAAAGAAGGAAGAAGAGGAACTTAAAATTGAAGGAGGGATAATACAAACAGTAAAAGAAGTTGAATATTTGGGACAAACAATTTCATTTCAAAACAGGAATAAAAAAGAAATGTCCAAAAGAATGAGGGGAGGCTGGAAAAACTATTGGGCCAAAAAGGAATTCTACAAAAGGAAGATAGCAAAGAAACTGAAATTCAAAATCTGGTCGATCTGTTCTCTCCTGTCACTAACATACGGATGGCAAACATGGATGGCAATAAAAACCAGTGCAGAAAAAATTCAGTCTACTCAAAGAGCAATGGAAAGAAGTATTTTAAGAATCAAAAAATGAGACAAAATCAAATACACGGAAATCAGCTAAAAATCAGGACTAAAAGACTCAGGATACACAATTGAAAAGTTGAAAGCAAAATATGCCGGACATGTAATAAGGCAAGAGTATGGATGGCGGAGGAAAGTCTTGGATTGGATACCAAGGGAAGGGAAGCGCACCAGGGGAAGACCACAAACAAGATAGAGAAACGAGATAGTTCAAGAGTGAGGACCAACTTGGGGAAGAGAAGTACGAAAAAGAAAAATATGGAAGATGTGTAGAGCCATTTGCTCAGAAATGGGCCAATATTGGAGGAATGGAGTCCGATGAGAGTTAATATAAGCCTGGACCTGAGTGAGTTCGTACATATCCAACAACTGGTTGCTGGTGTTCTCATGCTTTAGCAGTCGAGTTTTGGTATTTAGTTTTTTGTTGCTCTCGGTGTGATCTGGAACTTTTCCAGCATGTGTTTGCGTTCCAGTCTTGGTCCTTCGCTTCTCTTTGTTTGGAATTGGAATTTTTTCCTTGTTTTTTCGATGGGCTAGTTCTGCGGGCTTCTGTCGTCCACCTTTCTTTTCGTGCACTTTTTGCCGTCCTTCTGATTAATTATTACTTCCAGCGTGTCTTGTGGTTGCCCAGGTCCATCTCGTTTTCCTGAGCAGTCTCTTGGTGTGTTGGGTCTATTCCATTCAGCGTCTCTCCGGCGTCTCTTTCACAAGCACATTACAGTTGCGTGTCTGTACGAAGGCTAGCTATCCATCTCTTTTTAGCTCTTGCTCTGGATGAGATTCCTTTATTTCTCGGCGTGAGGTGATCATCTCAAAAGATTGAAGTTTCTATGTGGTAACCCATGACCTTGGAATTTATTCGTTGGGGAATATTAAACTTCGCGAAAGGTAAATTGCGTTTGAACGAAAAATAGAAGCACGAAAAAGTAATTCAAAATAACGAAATTGTCAGTAGAGTTAACGAAAACCACCTTGCACGAAATGTTTAATGTTTTTGAACGAAAGAAGAAGAACTATGACGAAGCGCGTTGCCCTCGGAATCTGGAGGTCCCGGGTTCGAGCCCACGTAGCAACTCCCCAGATTTCGACCTAGGCCGGTTTTTCGGCCAGTTGGGAAGAGGGCTAAGACAACCCTAACAGCATTCCCGACGTCTCTGAGGTAATGCTCGAAAGTGATAGACACGATGCCAGACAAACAGAGATATTGATAAGAAAGCGAGACGTGAAGCACCAGGGTGGCTGAAACGACCTCTCCTGTTTGATCTAAGAAGCAATTCATACCGTAAACTACCACTTGTGAATTACTTTTAATTAGGCCAGTTTCTGACTTTCAGTTTACATGCAGTGGAATGAAAGGATTGGCAAATTCAAAGCCTCTGGAGGGCAGTGCTAATCCAAGGTCTCTAGAAAGCTACCACCTTGTTTGACCTTTCCCTTACAAGGAGCATCAGTTATTCATCTCCCACTGTAATTCGGTATGATTTCTCAATTCCAAATTGCAAAGATCAACATTAGACTAACCGAACGCCCTCGATTCAGAAGGCTCATTGTCACTGCCATGCCATTGCATGCAATAGAATGAAAGAATTAGCAAATCCAAAGCCTCCAGAGGGCACTGCAATTCCAAAGCCTCTAGAAGGCGCTATTCTTAGATAAGTCAACATTTTAGCGACCATCGAAACTAACACCAACCCAAACTAATCTATTTTTAGTTCACCTAAAAATTGCTAATTCAATAATGTTTCCTGGATTTTCCGTTCCTAATTTTTTCCCTTCGTGATTCTTTTACTTTTTTCGTTCAAAAGTTTTTCTTAATGTTTATGTAATATTTTTTCTGTTCCCTTTATTTTGTATTTCGTGAAATGATTAGTAACCGCTCAATGACTTTATTTTTTCGTGATTTCTGACTTTTGCTTTTCGTGCTAAAAATCACACCCATAGGTAAATTCATTGATCGTTGCGGTATTTCTGATTTGATGTCTGACGCAGATTTGTTGGCACCTCTTTTTCTAATTTGTTCTCCACCCGAGTCCTGGAATCCGTCCTTTCGAGCATTACTTCAGAGACGTTGGGGAGGCTGTTAGGGCTGTCTTAGCCCTCTTCCCTTCTGGCTGTAAAACCGGCCTAGGTCGAAAATGCTGGCGAGTTGATACGTGGGCTCGAACCCGGGATGTCCGGATTCTGAGGCCAACTTGCTGTTCACTCGGCCAACCAGACCTCTGGATTTGTTAGCACCTAGTTCAATTAATGGATTTATTGATGGAAAGCATTTTAATGGAGGATTCTCCACAGTCGACCATCTTCATTCTATCAATATGATCCTCCAATTTTAATACATCGTCTCCTCGATTCTCTAGGTCGAATTAAATTTCACTCATCTCCAGTATCTTTCGGCTCACTGCAAGGTGAAGGAAGAAGAAATTTCAGTTCAGAGGGCCGCTGAGTACCAGTTTCACGTCCAAGTAGCTTTTATAGATTTTAAGAAAGCTTTCGACCTTCTAAAACAAAACTACGTGCTGATAGTATTAAAAAATCATGGTGTACACACTACATTAATAAAAATAGTACTGGAGCTGTATTCAGTAGGGTGTCCCGTCCATGTATGAGAAAATTTTTTTTCGAGTTACACTATCGCAAGAGGTATCAAAATTTGCGTAATTTTACACGGATTACGCAAAAGGTAGAAAAACTGGAATTGCGTGTCATCTTGAGAGCTCCACTGCACTTGAAAGTTTTCTAAATCTTACGTTTTTACAGACCTAAACCGTGTGTCTAAAATAGTGCAAAAGTCAAGCTTAAAAGGTATTTTATTACTGAAATTAATAAAACAAGCACAATAATTCAAAATAAACGAACTAGAGCTCTTATAATCAATGACAAAAATTTGGAATTTTTTTTTTCTCTCTTTATTGTTACTGAACTGCCAATTGGCATACACGAATAATTTTGATATAGGTAGTACAGAAATCGCAGTGTTTATGACTTAGACGAGCGTCTAAAAATCAAAAATGATGGAAAACGTCCTGATGTTACAACTTAGACTAACTAAACTAGTTCGTAGGATTTTGTTCTTTTTAGCCGTCTTGTGTCTAAAGAGGTATTCAAAAGCTCGATCGCCGTTGTGTTGGGATGCTTGTGCAGCCTGTCTTCATGGCTTCTCGCGTATATCTTTATCACATCGTCTTCTTCTTGGATTTTGAGGTCACGGTGTAGGAGCGCATTGGGCACGTACCAAGGCGCTTTTACAATCATTCGCAGGACCTTGTTCTGGTATCGCTGTATTACCTGACGGTTTGTTTTCTTAGCCGTACCCCAAATCTGTAGGCCATAAGACCATACGGGTTTTAGGATCGTCTTGTACAGTAGCTGTTTATTGGCTACACTGATAGGAGAACGGTATCCTATTAGCCAATATAATTTTCGTAGCTTCAGGTTCAGCTCGTTTCTTTTTTTTTCACATGGACTTTCCAATTTAGTCGTTTGTCGAGATGCATTCCCAGGTATCTTGCCGCATCGCTTCTCGGAATAAACTTCTCGTTTACGACCGTTGGTACGTAGGGGTGTGAACGAAGCGTGAAATCGGTGCCCATTTACAGACTTGGTCAGCTGCAACTTGCAGTTCCGCGAAGGCTTGTTCGTAAGATTGGTTCACTGCTAATACAACGGTGTCATCCGCGAACATCGCCACTTCTGTTGTGGTTGAGGTTGTTGCTGGTATGTCTGCGGAGTAAATTAGATAGAGCAAAGGCCCCAGGATACTGCCTTGTGGGACGCCTGCTCCAATGGTCGACGTAGTTGATAGAGCATCATTGTATTGTACTCTGAAGCTTCTATCGCTGAGGTATGATTTCAGAATTTCGAGGTAGTTTCCAGGGAGAAATGTACTCAATTTATGCAGCAGGCCGCCATGCCAAACACGGTCGAAGGCTTTCTCGATGTCTATGAACAGCGCCGGACAGTAGGCCTTGTTCTCCATGGCGTTTTCAATCAATCTGGTTACTCGGTGAATCTGGTCGATGGTGGAATGTTTGCTGCGAAAGCCATATTGCCAGTTAGGAATAACATCTTCCCGTTCGACTAGAGGCTTGATTCGTCTTAGCATCAATTTTCCGAATAGCTTGCTGGGAGCTGTGAGCAGCGAAATCGGTCTATACGACTGAGGTTCATCTGGCGGCTTGTCTGGTTTCAGAATAAGTATGACCAATGCTTGCTTCCATGAGTCGGGGACGTACTTTATCCTTACAATGGCATTGAAGATGTTGACGAGGAAGACGATTGCTTTCTTCGGTAATTCTTGTAGTATCCTCGCTGTTATTTATCAACTCCAGGAGCTTTCCTTACATTTAGTTCATCGATTGCTGCAGCAACTTCTTTCGGTGTGAATGGTTGGATATGTTCATCGTCTTTAGGATTGATCGTGATTTCAACCTGTGAGTCTATATTATTTGGCTGGAAAGTGCTCGCGAAGTATCTTGCGAAGGCTTCTGCTTTCTCCTTGTCGCTTCTTATCCAGTGTCCCCTCTCGTCTCGGATAGGTGCTTGGGTAACTTATGGGCGTTTCAGCCTTCTAGTGGCTTTCCATAACGTATAGTCGTTTTCTTTCTTGGGCGAAAGTTCAGATAAAGTAATTGTTTAACGAACTCTCATTGAAGTTTCGTATCAGTTCAGAAGTCTGCATGCTCACTTGGTTGAAGATAGTTTTATCCGTTGGGTTTCGTGTGCGCTGCCACAACTTGCGTGCTGTTCGTCTTTTACGAACCATTTCTTTTATATGTTTTGGATACAGGATTTCTCGATTGGCAACAGTGTTCTGGACCGGGGTAGCGTTTGCTGCTGCTTCGACGATGAGTGAGGTAAAGGTTTCGACTGCGCGATCAAGATCTGAGGGTGTTTTCAATTTTATTCTGAGGTTAATAGATTCGTCTATTAGTTCGCGCATTTTATCCCAGTCAGTGTGTTTACTGGTGAGTTTCACTGTTTTATTCTTAAACATTATCTTCTCGCTTAGAGTTAAGACTACAGGTGAATGATCGGAGGAAAGATCAGCGTAGTCGTTTATTTCTAGATATCTCGTCGAGACGTTCTTGGTGACAAAGAAGTCAATGAGGTCGGGTGTTTTCTCCCAATCCGAGGGCCAGTAGGTTGGCTGGTTCCCAGAGAAAAATAAGCCACCAATTTTTTGGACAGCTTTCAACAGTTCTCGGCCTCTTGGGTTTGTGAGTCGAGAGCCCCAATGGATATGCTTCGCGTTGAAGTCGCCGCCTGCTGTCCATTTGGGGCCGAGTGCAGTGAATAGGTTCTCGTAGTCAAGCTTCGATATTTGCTTATTTGGTGAACAGTAGACCGCTGCTATTACTGTGGTTGTACGATGTAACTGGATTGAAATACTGGCGGTTTGTATGGATGGGGTGCTGACACTCTGCTCCACCGAATATTGTATTCCGTTCTTCACGATAACTGCGCTGCCTCCCTGGGCCTTTCCGCTTGGGTGGTTGCAGGAGTGAATTGTATAGCCTCTTATCCGGTTTAAATAAAAGCGACTCGTGAAATGAGTTTCTGTAATTAGAGCAACATCAATATTCTCTTGATGCAAGAAGTTTTCTAGTTCCATTTTTCTCGAAAGGAGACCGTTCGCGTTCCAGAGCAGCATGCGAGTAGAATAATTCATTTTCGTTGGTTTTTACGTTTAGGCGAGGGACTAGATGCTGTACTTTCTAGTAGCTCGACCCTTTCAGTCAGTTTATCCAGCTTATTCTCGAGATTTGAGTTGGATTTTATAAGGTCTTGTAACGTCTTCATAATTTGTGAGAATTCACTTTCCTTCTGAGGAATCGTAGGAGTTCGCGTAGTTTTCATTTGCCTGCTCGAGGGCTTAGGAATTGAAGCGGCTACGGCGGCAAACGAGGTTACGGGATTGGAGTTACTCGAGGTTACAGATTTTAAACTTATTTTTGTGTCCTAAATTTGGCATTTCTGCTCGAGATTGCAACCTGGTTCTAATAAAGCCAGCTGTAGAAGTAGCGTCAGTCACACTTTGTGAGGCCTCTGTTACCAGCTTAACACATCTTTCCGCAGATTTTGTGCGACAAGGAAAGTTAGAAATCTCCAAGCTCTTATCTTTTGCCATAATATGAAGGTTCTCATTAGAAATATGTCGAAGAACCGGCGGTGCTGTAACCTGACGCTCGTGCCACACAAAATTTCGGTGCATTCTCTAGCAGAGAAGTTAATTTTGTCTGGTTTGAATATCCTGCGTGTAGTGCTACTTTCAGCTTCTCTAGCTTTTATTATCATTCGCAATGCTATCTCCCGAACGTGGTCTCTATCCTCAAACAACATATGTACTGATAAGTAGGTTTTCTGGGTGCGCATAAAAAGCATTTCTTTCGATGATAGTATCCACAACAGATCACAATTTTTCGGGTTAAAATCAAGAGTACATAATCAGTTAGAAAATATGTTTGGCTCTGTCCTTAAAATACTTTTTCTGCTTGATTAGGAACCAAATCGGAGCGTATACTTTAACCACGTAGTTAACAAGCAATTACAAATTTTCTGATGGATTAGAATTTACTCAAAATCACAGTCATTTTACAAGTACTCTTTGCCTTCCATCCGCCTCAACTGTGATGGTAACTTAACGTATTTTCGGAAGAAAATAAGCTATTTCTCAAGTGGTGGTTTGAAGAAAACTGGCCGTCCAGCGGATTGGCCTCATCACGTACTATTTTAATCGTTTGAGCGAAATCTAGTTCTTGAAATTTCCTTTGTCAAAACAGAAGGGAGGCGAGTGTCCCTTCTGCCTCCTTTTGGTGCCACTGCTTTGAGAAATTATGTACCACTCTTACAAGTATTAATTTGGTTGCTCTTTGCAGTTCTTATGTCGTAGAAATATTCTCGGTTATGTGATAGGGTGCTGAGCTGAATGTCCGGCATCAAGTTAGCTATACCCAGGATAGAAGGGGCGAAAAGTATCACCAATGAATGTTTCCCAACGAGCGCATTTTGAATAGCACATGCTGGTAACCGCTGTAATCACTCTTCTAATCGCACTTATCCAGATTCTTAGTGGGCCCAAAAAATCGTGTGGAAATCGAAGGTCCTTCCGAAATCTATATCACAGCAGCAGCAGCAGTAGGTAAATTGGTCCATATTAATACTTTTGGTTCGCCTCTATGCACGGAAGTCCGGCGATACAAGTATATCCTCATCCGAGTTGATTTCGCAAAATTTTCAAAACCGTGCCCGCTTCACGAAGCAACCAACCAATATGATTCACTGCCTTGAGGACTTCATCACCACTCGAATACGAATAACCGCCATCTTAAGCGACAGCCCTTCTTTTCCTGCTCCATCAGCGCCATGGATATATTGCGAAAAGTACACGTTATAGGTACTCGAGTCCCGGCCGCTTCTAAACCGCGCATCTTATACGCATTCCCCCCCCCCAGAAATATCGTATTATTACTTTTTAGTTCGATACTTTTCTTCTTTTTAAACGAGCCATAACCGACGGAGAATGTTTCAACTTCGTAACTTATCGATAGAAGTCGCCTTGGGTAACCTATCGGATATATAAATGACGAAGAAAGAAAAAAAAAAAAAGAATCCCGAAGCTTTTAAGATGACTTAATAAAATTTCCCATCGTCTGTTTTCCGCACATAAATATTTTTAGGGTGCATATAAAAAAATCGCTTTTAGATCCCATTTTTTAATGTTGTTAACTTTTTTAAATTAATGTCGCCGGAGGAATATTTATTTTGTATAAATTTCAGCGTTATGCGCCAAATACCGCCATGCCATTGGCAATCTTACAATAAACGACCGCTGTTCGACAATTCAACGTCGATAGGAAGGCGGGGGGAGGGGGCTGTACGGGAGTTTACGTTGATTTTTTTTTTCGCTCTGGTCCACTCTCAGTGTACATCGTGGCCAGTGTGCGCGATTCTGCGAACAATCGGACGAAGTTCTATAACCGCCCAAGAGCGCGAAGCTGGCGCGTATTTCGGAAACGAGGAAGCGTCGTTACGATTTTCGCAATTCGATATTCGAACACGACGAGTAAAGCAAATCGCACCCCGACAATTTTGGGCTTCGGCGACCATTATTCTCCGCCGGCAGCCATTAAACTTTCCAATTCTTCCAGCCGACTCGGCATCTAATTAGAAAATAAAACTGTATACGAGTTGGCTACGTGAACTGAATACATGGAGTAGCCCGTCGCGCCATACCCGCCCAAAAAAAGCGATTTTTCTAGGTTACCTTTTGTACTCCCCGAACAGACGTTAAGCCTTCGCCGATGATGCTCGCAAACAATATATGGAATATGCGAAGCCTTGACATATTTTATAGATTAGTAAAGCCCTTTGGCGTGTCCGGGTGCAGATCTATATACCATCTGAGACGTAGGGAGAAAAAATAAATAAAATTCCTGGTACTGCGGGCAAGCAGGACGGATACAAATGGTGTTGTAAAAATCACTGTCCTTCCCACCATTTTCATTTACTTGATGGAGGTTCCGAACATGATTTGTCTGACGGTAGCCGGAAACACGTAGTGTATCTTCGAGTGACCGCCTTTGAATTCATGAACAGTACTTTGTTTCTCCAGGGTACTTACCAAGTACAAATTTGTAAAATTCATGACTTTTCACGACTTTCTTCATGGGCTCACGATACTTCCTGTTGATGATGTGAGGTTATCAGTCTTAAGACCGATTTGATGCAACTCTACATTTCTCCCTGTCTCGTGCGAGTTCTTTAATTTCCAAACATGTAAGGTATGGGTTTTGGAGGGGAGACAGGGAGAACAGGGAGAGTACCTAATCCTATTAATAATGATAATGATAATGATAATAATAATAACAATAACTTAAAACTAAATTCGGCCCGTTTCTCGGTAAGGCGGCGTTGGGCGGACAGCTGGCTCAGCGGCGGGCTATTTACCTGTAACCGAAGAAGAAAATCACACCTGAGTATAAAATTCCCTAACTGACCATATCTACTACTAGCTTGATATAAAGTACGTAACTTAGTGGGGCGAGACCAATCATGATGCACCTGTCCCCGATCCAGCTTGCTGCCAGACCGGCCCGTGCGCACCCTTAGGACTGCGATGTCATCAGCGGCACCAGCCTCACGTAATCTCTCTCACCAACTCATACCAGAGCAAGGCTGGCCGCGGCACCCAGCGGGAGAGTACATCGTTGCCGGAGCCAGGCCAACTGCCGGGAACTCCGCATAGTAGCTCTCCCTTGGTACGTTGCTCTCAGCGAGCGAGATAAGGCTACCGTGCTCTCCTCGAGTGTGGTAGCGCTATTCACTGTACCGGGTCGCAAGACAGTAGTGTCGATCGAGCACTGACCTACGGGATTCGTTCTAATGCTATCATATCTAATTACGGTAACATAAATTAACCAATCGCAGGCGTATACTCAGTAAGAGACCCACATTAGAGTGTGTACACTTACTCAGGTATCGGGAACACCACAACACTAAAATTCTACTAAATCTTTCGCAGTTCACTGAAATACCGTAAAGCACACGTCGACGATCGCTATACCAAATACACAAACTAATTGACAATCTGCCTCAATCACGAGAATAGCAGTCGAGCTATCCAAACAACCCCTATTGTTCACACCCTCGCTTTAGAAACCAGTTGCTATTCATTCTGACTCTGCAACGTCCAGTGCGTTTGTCCGATGCAGTCGTAAAATCAAGTTTAGATGCTATTTTTACGATTTTCGAGTCAACGAGGCAGAGGCCAGCTCGAGTGAAAATACGAACTGCCAAGGGGTAACTAAAATGCTAAACAAGGGTGTTACCAAAATATTTCTTACAAACAACTTTTACATTTGACATCCTTGAATTACCTATTGAACATGTAGGAATCTTTACCGACCTACCCAATACTTTCTGTTCACCCGGACCAAGACGAGGAGGTGAGGGGTGAGTGGAGAGGCTGCGCGTCCAGCTGTGGGGGACCTGAATTCCAAGTGAGTGCTCTGGGAGCGCGGACCTCAGTCAGTAGGGAGCCCAATGGTGGCCCTTGCAGGACGCGCGCACCGGTTGCGATACGGCGAAATGGTGGCTCGGGCCCGGCCCCGAAGCGTTCCTCCGGCCACTGATGTGATACTCGAAACGGTAGTTTCCGGGGCCGGGGTGTGGTGTCATAGGGGCCACATTGGCATGCGCGCATCGCTATACGTCCCACCGCACCCCCCTCAGGGCCCTTACGTAATTAACGAACGGCCCCTAATTTCGTTCCCGCCCAGTTTCCCGAAGCCGTGTTCCCGAATAGTCAATTTCCCGATCTATTTTTTGTATTCTTATATTTTCCTCGTTCATTCGTTTTTCTGAGGATTTTCTCCTTCTGATTTTAATATTCACTCCTTTATTTTACCTCATGCTTCCTCCACACTTGTAATTTCCTATATTTTTTCAGCTTCTTACCCTAATACTGTGTCCTCTTGATATATCCCTCTAATCTTAATATTTTTCAACTTTTTCAGATTCCATCTTTTCACCTATTCTATTTTACCAAGTCTCTTCAATTTAGGCCTGCATTTCATTGCTACCAAGTTATGATCACTGTCAGTATCGGCTTTTGGATAAATTTTACAGTTTAATGTTTGATGTATGAAACGCTCTCCTCTTTCATTTCTCACTCCTAATTCAAAATGCTCAGCTATATTACCCTCTTTTCCTTCACCAACTCTAGCATTTCAGTTGCCCATAGTAGTAAGATTCTCTTCGCCTCTAACATGCTTCATAAGTTTTTCTAATTCTTCATGTAGCTCCTCAATCCCTTCGTATTCGTGAGTATTAGTAGGCAAAATGCACTTGTATTTTTGTTGTAAGTACTGGTTTGGTAATGATCTTTATCAAGATTAACCTTTCACTCTGTTCTTTATATTATATAACCTTATTATCTATTTGTTTATTCGTAACAACTCTCGCCTGCTTGCCCTTTTATTCCCTTTATATTTATTATTATAGAGCCTCCTGACCAAAAATTATTCTCCTCTTTCCAACTTACTTCCCTTATTCCTATTATTTATAAATCAAGCCTCTTCATTTCTCCCTCAATATTCTTTACAGGGTGCCCATTTCCTGTAAAACCTGGCGAAGTCAGGGAATTTTGTCCATCTGGAAAAGTCAGGAAAAAGTCAGGGAATTTTGGAATTTTCAGCATCTTTCACCTAAAAGTCAGGGAATTTTGTAAAAAAATCGACTGCGAAATTCTGTTGTATTTCTTTTTTCTTTCAGAGGAAAAGGAGGTGGGTAATACAACCCCCTCTCCTATTGTAGTGTGTTGGTGTGATGAAATCGTTTTCATGGTATTCGTTTCGCGTCTACATCTTTCTATTAAGGCGGCTATACACTTGACCGTATTTCGTGACTTTTCACGAACCATTTCACGAAATATATGACGAAACCTCTGTACACTTCTCCCGATATCAGATGTTTCGTGTTTTCATCTCATCCTGTTCGCGAGAATCTGAAAATCGGCGTGAAAAGACGCGAAAATGAAAGAATATTCAGTCGAGCTCCTCTCCCCAGTGTAAAAAATTTTTTTGAAAAAGTCGTAATGAAATGAAAATTTGAAAACCAATAGCGATGGGAAGATTAGTTCATTTCGTTGAATAGTTCAAATCGGTCTCGGTCACCAAAATGATTAGGTAAATGAACTAGTTTCATGTAGGTCTTTTAGTTCCTCATCGTCGGTTCATTCACGTCATTAAAGACTTAAAATGATTGAAGGATGTAAGATAAGAAGACCGAAATATGCCCGCGTTATTAATGTAAATTTTTAATTTATATGTTTTCTCTATGTATCCGCTTAACATCACCCTTCTCAACGGAAAGATTAAAAAATTAATATTAATTTTCATCATGATGAAGAAGAAAGCTGCTCAAATAAACGAAATGAGTCACGTCGGTGTTTTAGTTTTAGTTCACCTGCGTTAGGTCTTAGGGTCTACACGAATTCGGTCGTTCTTTGTTTACGTTCACGTTTTAGTTCGTAACAGTCTTAACAGTTACTTTTGGTCATTTTCGGATCGACTTCGAGAGAATCTCGATCTTATTGAACTAGTTCGTTCAAAACATCGGTCTCGGTAGATTAGTTCATCGCGATGATTAGTTCAAATGAACTAGTATGACCGAGACCGACTCAACGCTAAAAACCAATGAATTCACCTTCTGGAACATCCTGCCATCGAGATTTCCTTCGGCTCGCCTCTCCTTCGCAAATGTAGATAAGGATGAATGAAAGAGACTTCCGAGATTTTGGGTGAGGAATAACTAGTCCACAAAATTTGAAGAAAAAAAAATCTCCAGACCGCATAATAAAATTATTATCGCGTTACGAAAGAGTCCATTGTTTTCAAATATATGCCCTTATATTGTATCTGTCGATACTCTTGAATTGAAGCCTCTTCCGCCGCCCCTGGTGCCATAATTTTTCAGATCCGAACCACCTTTTTACTTTCATAGCATTTGTCGTGGGATATGCTGCAGCTTTTTCACCTGCGTTCCAGAATTCACTGTAATAGTTATTTTCCCTCGCCGTAAACCATTCAGCTCTACGAGGGAGGGGCTAATTCCGGTTACTTTAGTTTTCCTCAAGTTCCAAATTCTTTACAAAATTCTAAAGTCAAGTTTTTGGACAGGATGGCCAACCAAGCTCTGAGTCGCTGATTTCGAATATCGCCTCAGATTTTTATCCGACCCCTTCCGGAGCCCTGTCGTATTACGAATTCTGCTTCTCCGGCGAAATATTGCACGAAGTATCGATATAGGGGTGGTTTTGTGTCGCGAATTTCGAATATCGCTTCCGATTTTTAATCTGGACCAAATTTAAGCTCCCATGCTTTTTCAGTTGAGAAATTTTCACGACGTTATTTTCTATTAGCAACACTTTGAATAAATGAGACTGTATTTTACCCTATTCGATGGCTTTGATTAGAATGAGTGAATTCCGAATCAACCGTTGCTTGTCCTACGCTCTTGCTACCTCATTGGTCGCACCAGGTGGGACAGGATCCAAAAATTACCCTTTAAATCGAATGCAGCGATCTCGAAAACCTATAAACTAGTTTTCAAATTTTATTCTCCCCCCCCCCCCCTTTACGGTTGGAATTGAGTCACACGACAAAAAATCTATGAAGTCGTTGATTGACATCTCATCACGCTGCACCCCATAGAGCGCGGTAACATTTCCATCATTTAATCTGTACACTCCCTTTGCCACAGGTTCATAAGTACACGGTACACTGAAAGAACAATCCAGTAATGTTTCCAAAAAAAAAGGTAATGGTTAATGAGATCCTGGGACAACACTCAAACACATTTACCATTCCCGACATAAGGCAGTAAGAGGTAGAAAATAGTGTTAGAACTGTTTCTGGGTAAATCTGTAACCATTATATTCCATTAATTAACGGACTGAGAGGAATACAATGATCATTCCTGTATGGGTCCGTACCCGTTATATTCCGTTAGTTAACAGATAAACAGCAACACAGTAATTATTCCTGTTTGAGTATGAAACGCTTCACAGCAACCCATGAATCATTAAACAGACTTTTTGTAATCATTACTGAAGAACTTAGGGACCCCGTGTAGATTGTGATATAATGATTGAGCGAAAGCACAGCAATGATTACATAGTTCTTTGTTAACCATTGCTGATCTGGATACGTCGCTATTCATATGTCGTTTTGTAAGCATTCATGAATTCTTTGTTAACCATCGCTGATTTTGGTACGTAGCTATTCACGTGTCCTTTTATACGCATTTATGAATTGTACGGGAACCATTCACTTCTTTCTGGAGTAGTGTTGCCCCTCATATGCATTCATTGCTAAGAAACAATTGTCTCATAATTTTACATAGACCCGAAAACTGTTGCTCATACAAAATTAACTGAGCGTTCGTGGCCTGCCTGAAAAATATCGATTCTGAAAAAGAGAGGGTCTCTTCATTCACTTCAGAGTCGCCTCAATCACTACTGCTGGCAAATGTGGCATAAGAACGAGTCTGATCACTTTCTCGCATTCTTAAAAAGCACGTGATAGTGATACCTTTGTCATTCCTCCACTCGAACAGCAACTACTTACAGTCCGCGACTTTTTGTGAATTCCGACAATATCCAGGGACGTAGATCACAAAACACCGGGTATCTATCTACATTGTATAGGTACGCTAATAGAGTGTAATTTTGGATAAAAGGAACGCTTATACTCGATCCGTAGTAGTGAAAGTGCGGGCAAAGCGAGTACGAGTATGTTACCAGCACCGTTCATTTTAATGTTGTCAGAAGCAAAGAATACAATAACTGACGCATAAAATTACTTACCAATATTCTCAGAATCCATTACATAAGTATCTGAGCAAACTATCACGAAAATTAATAAAAAAACTGAATTGCAACTAAGGTACACGTATGCTCGCCTTGCTAGTCAGAAACAGCATGCGAAGATGAAAAAGCTTATTAACCACTAGTGCAAAATGATGGCGCCAGACACTTCAGTAATCTGACCTTGTTATATACGGTGCTCCAGCAAATTATCATGTCCTGCAGCTTCCTCTGTAACGGCTACAACACTAAACAGTAACGGCTACAATGTCAAACAGTAGCCATTACCGTGCATATCAGTATCCACTAAATCATATTCATTGTTGAGTACCAGCAGTGTAATGTCTCCTGTACATTTCAGAATGAGAGAATGGATACGATGTTCACTGCATTGATTATTGTATTCTAAAGGTAATCTGTGCATGACTACATCTCATTATGTTTACAGACATTGTACATGAATCATTACTGAACAACTCAGTAAACGTTTTTTAATACTCTGGTAATAATTAACTCGTTAGAATGATTCCGGGACAATTCAGCTCTCAGTGCCATATGCACCATAATGATTGCCGGAATTCATTAAAAATTGCATTTCTCAGACTCCATTACTGAATTTACTGGAGTAGTTACTGAATGTACCAGAGCAGTTAATGAGCTGTTCTTTCAGTGTAGTTAAAAAAAAAGTTTCTGTAGTGATTGATAATCGCCGCTCACGATGTTCGAAAAAATTTAACCCCCTCCCTCGCATGTGGAATTTGTGTTTGAAGGTTCTGGAAAACCTGGAAAAGTCAGGGAAAATCATTTCCGAACATGAATGGACACCCTGCTCTAATCTCTCCACTCTATTCATGCTTCTCACATTCCAAGTTTCTATTTTAATTGCCCCTTCCTTTTTAAAACTTTCTGGTGATGATTCTCTCTCAAGTAGCTCCCTCCCGGACATCGGAGTGGGGAGCTTTTAATGTCTGGAAAAATTGTATTCCTGTTGGAATGCCATCATTGGTAGTTAATATTTGGGAAAGCTACGTTTCCTGGAAAGAGATACTGTTGCAGTTTTCCATTGCTTTCAACTGGGTTGATCTGTAGGAGTTTACCTTCTTCTAGGTGCTGTTTGCCGCTATTTCGACGGAATTTAACCTCATAGAAAGTCTTTTTATTTTTTTATTTCTTACTCCTCAGCCTCCTCACCACGGTAAGGTATTACTCAAGAGGAGGATACTCATGTTGGGGATTTTAAATTGCAAAAACAGAAACTAATTCTAATGTTCCAGTGATACGTGTTCACTTTCTTCCCTTGCTAGTTATGTATTCTGGAGTTTACATGTAAAAAGGAAGAGAATAAAATAGTAAATTTGAGAAAATGTACATTGAAAATTCAACCACAAAATCTCTCTCTCACACACACACACACACACACACCGCAGGCCGCCTCATGTCACCACCATATGTACCTACGATATCGAGTACATGTTGTCACTTGTCGCGGCGAATCGTTGTACCACATTTAACATTTCCCCTGTTAGTGGAAATAGTGACCTGAATTTAAAAATTGAACAATGTGATCAGTGACCTCCCTGCCCTTCAGAAACTAATCGATAGTTTATTCGATTTTGTATTTAATCAAAATAATTCTTAATTTTTTTTTTTTTTTGTTTGTTCAAAATGCTTTGAATTTTACGTGATATTCAAAATCAGTGACAGAGAAAAACTCTGACTTCGAAACTTTGTTCAGTTCCTCAAGCCGACTTAATTTGGACCCTTTTTGGCTACAAAATTTAGGTTTTCGCGCCCAGATTCACGAATTCGGAGTGGGTAAGGAACCGATGCAATATTCTGAATCAGTGACCCCCTCCCCAAAAAACCATCCTGATACTTAGTTCAAATTTTCAGACATATGTAATTGTGCCCATCTTGAGTCCAAAATGAAGAATTAGAGGCCCAAAACGAGGCTGGATGAAAAATCTGCTGTGATGTTCGCGGTCAGCGACCCATGGGATCCCTATTTCCATTTTTTATTTGATACTTTCCATTTGACATTCCAAAGTTGGCAAGTATCCGGAATCCCCCCACCCCACTCCTTTTCGAGGAGACAACATCTTTTCACCCAAAAATAAACCAAACCACTTCCCTTGAAATTCTTCGTTTATCGCGCGTCGATCGGACTTGCATGTCCAGAAAAAAGATAGGATAATTCTTTTACACCCGCCCTGTATGATTTCGCGTCATCGTCATTCGTAATGCATGTGAAATTGCATACTCGATTCCCCGTAAATACGCCATTTAGCCCAACAGTCGTACAGTGGTCTGACGTGGAAAGAAGGCGATTGAAATTATTTCTGAGAAGTGTGAGGATAAATGTTGCAGTCCAGAGGGGGATTTCATGTTTTCAAGATGCAGAATCCACTTTTGGGGTGATGTCCCCGCTCACCCCCTCCGCTCGAGCTGTACAAGTGGACTGAAACATCAAGTTTGAGATTTGAATCGAATGTAGATCGCCCGGTGGTTTTTTGGGTGGTTGAATCCATTTGTGAGGTTATTTCCCCCTAACCCCTACCCTCCGAGTGTTACAGGGGGCTCTAACGTCAGAATCTGATATTCAGTTCCGTTAACAAAATTTATGCCACTTCCACGTTTTTTATACCGCTGAATTCATTTCTGACGTTATTTTCCCCCTAGCCTCAACTCGCTGAGTGTCACAGGGGGTTCCATCGTCTAAATCTGAAATTCAGCGCAGTTAACAAAATGTGCGGCACCATGGAGTTTCTTTTTATACCGTCTAATTCATTCCCGAGGTATTCACGGCCCGACCATTCAGGTTCTATAGGGGGCTCAAACATCTACATCTGGAATTCAGCATAATCGAGAGAACTCATCATTTGAATCATTTTATGACAACTACAAATTACCTCAGGCCGATTGGACGCGAGTAATGTATAAAATCTGTCGGTGAAGTGATATCAGTCGCGTTCAATTTCATTTTCTGCTTATTTTTCCTGGCTTAGTTTCCTCTAAAAACAAAGGTAAAATTGCATCAGCAGATAATAATAATAATAATAATAATAATGTATTTTAACAAAAATAATACAAAATAATAAGAAGTAATAGGAAAGTAAAGTAATTAAAATATTTTAAAAGTATATCGAAAATAAAAACATGAAAAAAAGAGAGAAAGGGAAAAAAAGTGCACGGAGGGTTACCACTCCCCCCCCCCTCCTGTAAAGAGCTCGGAGCACGCGTCTGGTTATTTTAAAATTTAAAATTTGGAGCCGCTATGATTTTGGTTATTATATTTTTGAAATTATCACGTTTTAGGAAAAATATATCGACGTGGGGATTTTTAGATACTATGTTATTATAAAGACGTGCCGCCCTATTCATAGCGGACTCCCTGTGTCCATTTGTGTGGGCAGTTATTGTTTCGAATAGATCTTTTGATCGCGCTTGAAACGAGGGTACCCGAAAGCAGATTTGTCGCAATAGATTTTCATCGCATATTTTACTATGAACAATGTCATATAGCAGTAATTGGGAGGTTATTAGTCCACCTCCTGTAGTTTTTCCTACTGCCCCTAAATTTCTGTCCTTCCGAAAGACTCTGTATGTATTATCAAATATTTCGTAGGTATGGATGTGTTCTTGTAGCCACGTCTCAGTAATCACGATAATATCGTAGTTGTTTGCGAGAACATTTAACTTAAAATTATTGAGTTTGGTTCTGAGTCCCCGAACGTTCTGGTAAAAACACCGTACCTGCATGCTCCCAGCTCCTCCTACGTCATTCCTCCTCTTCTCTGTGGGAGAAGACAAACAGCGGTAGGCCAAAAGGGAGGCAAAGCAAGCAGTAATCCACGTGGAAATTTATGGGAAAATAAAAATAAAAGTGAAATAGAAAAAGTACGAGAGATAAATAAATTTAAAAATAAGCTTGAATAAACTTGTTGATAACCTGCATTTCGAAGTTGCAGTGATACGTAATCAGTCACACGTTCGCGTTACAGCTGGAGTACTTGTATTTATAGTTGCATTCGTGGTAGGAGTTTTGTCTGGTAATGTGTTCGTATCTAGAGGGTCTTGATGCACTGTCTCCACTTGCTCTAAGCTCGTTACTAGATGTTTGTTTTTATCTGCATCCAACGCGAAGATACGGCCATCCGACGTCCACACATTTTTGTAACCATATTTTATGCATGTTGCCTTGTATATTTGCAATCGATACCTCGTGAGATCCTCTTTGATTGTGATATTAGTATTTTTAAGTTTTCTTTTATTCATGAATAGACGACTCCGGCAGTTGTAGGAAACAAATTTCACGATGATTGGACGGTGCTTGCCTGTTTTTTTCTGACCTATTCGATGCGATCAGCATATCGCGTTCTCGGGTAGTCTGATTCCTAGTTTTTCATCGGATAACTGCGTGACAATCTCGTCAGTGTTTTCATTGTTTACCTCTTTAATGCCGAAGATCCGCAAGTTATTGCGGCGTGAGTATTGTTCGGCCGTGTCTTGATCGATTTTCATTTGTTCTTTCACCTGAGCCAGCTCTTCCTTTAGTTTCAATATTTCAGTCTTGCAGGGTTCTAGTATTTCTTCCATTTTTTCCGCTACTTTTTCAGCGATTATTCGGCTCAGGGTGTTTCGCAAGTCTTCAGAACCGAGAACAGCCGCAACTATCTTGGTCATCTCGGCAGTGGCACTCCTCCTCGTCATGATGGACCGACACCAGACAATAAAAATAAACACTAAACAGTATATGAGTTAACGCTTTGTTATTGCTAATTACAAACTGCGTGAACGCGCGCAACACACGTCTATCTCTTCCGAAACATTAAAAAAAAAAAATTCTAACTGATGAGGAAATCAGATATTATTATACGACGTTCATGATTGTAGCTACATATTTATTGTTGAGCTCAGTCCTTGGGCAATTAGAAAATTTCTTCCTTCCAGTTTCGTGTACACCTTCAGTTGGCAATGAATCGAAACTGAGAATGAATTGTCGTAAGAAAACATTACTGATTTGGAGCCGAGACTTTTTTCGAGTACGATGTTCCCAAATATAACGGATTTCTGTATTTCGTTGCCTTTGAGGCCTCTTCAGAAAGATCAGTGATTGGGATGAGGAAGTTTTTAATAATTGACAACTCGCGAATCAATATTTTTATGATCAGATGGAGACATGTACACATAGTACCAGTTGTACTGGGAGATGTAGAGAGTAGCAGTTTCCGGACAGTACGGATCAAATTTGTCTACGTTTATGTCGTTAGAATCCATTAAGGCATGCGGAAAGACTGCACACCTTCTGTTTAAATGTTTATTTACGCCTGTATCATAAAAATGCACTCCGTCCAACTAGATGATTTTGGCAGAATATTGTAACGTAATATCTATTCCAACCCATGTCGAAGATGAGAGAAGAAGATTGAATTAGTGAGACTATTTTTTAAATTGTATAATGTGTCAATTTCTGAAATACCCTATCAGTGATCAATATCTACTCTTGTCATATCTCTTTTGAATTCACTCTTAAGTATATTGCGCAGTTACCTGTGATTTTGGCAGATAATTCTGAATCGGAGAAAAATTGTCGAGCTATTAACATTAGTTGAATTCCTTGATCCAGCTGTTGCCAAATCCATTATTAGGCCCATTTTCTCGCGATTAAAAAAAAAATTTCGAATGGCCAAAAGTGCTAATCACCATTTTACAATAATTTTTACGTTTCCTTTTGTTATTGCAGACGCTGAGTGTGCTGAATCCGTTTCGCAACACCGATGCTTACATACTGCAGGATGCTGATTTGGCCGGTCCTCTGGTCTTTTGCATCGCGTTTGGAGCCTTCCTGCTGTTGGTGAGTTCATTTGATTTATCCTGGTGGTGGGTAAATGTGTTTCTGCAGTCGTTACACGTTGATTAATTGAGACAGGAAATGGGAGAAAGTACTACAGAAGACCGGAGGTAGGAAAACTCTGGTGTTGTAGATTCATCGGCGTATGAATAAGAGATGAGATTGCTTCTAATGACCTCCTCTTTGAGTGTTCATCATGGTCTTAACAAAATTCAGCATATTTAATACTAGTCATTTAATCTAATATGGTTCTTTATTGGGTGTTAATTCGCATCTCGACGCGCTCCTGCTGTCGTGTTGCTATTTTCGGTTAGGAATGCCTACCATGCATAATATACTTTCTCGGTGGGGCCTAATTCTGTCCAGAAGAAATGAGGAAAAGATACTGCATAAACTACAAAAAATGTTTTCACGCTATTGAATTACGTGATGAACGTGGCTGATTGCTTTGCAGCTGTTAACCCAAAATCGGCGAACAAAAGAAATAAATGTATGGGAAGCTGAATGTTTGAACTGAAGGTCAGAAGGCAGTTCTGATCAGCGTACTGAAGGTCTTCTGAAATTTGAAGGTTTCCGAGCTCTCCCTGACTCTCCGAAGGAGAGATGAGAACTATCATAAAATTCTTAACTTTCGACAGTGAGTCGAGAAATACATATTTATATTTTCAAAAGGAAGTTTCGAACAAAATATGTTCTCGAGGTCATTTATAAAATTTCCATTTAATATTTTCTTGGCTTCTCAGATATTTTCGGTGAGGGCTATTTAAAATTATTTTGTATTCTACCACACATTAACACAGGCGTCGTGAGAGAAAGCACCGATTTTTTCTTCATTTTTCTAGTCTCTCCGATTTCGTTGAAAAGAAGGGATGCAAATCTTTCGCGGCCCTGGTTTACCATAACTCCGTCTACCCACACCTGGAATTTTTTCCTCCTTCGTTCCCTCGTTCTCAGATTCCGAATTTAAAAATTTGTATTTTTCATGGTTTTTCTGCATTTGAAATAAGTTTTTTGTTACAACTTAAAAATGTGTTAACCACATTCAAGTGAAATATTGAAGGAATTTCAGTGGTCAGGAGGAGAGGGGAAAGGTTATATAGGAGAAGTGACAGAAGTACCTGGTACTGTTTTGGCGAAACGTCGGGATACAGTGGGGTGACGTTTCGGTTAAGAAGCATAGTGGTGTCGGAAATGTAATAAGTGCCGTCTTTTTCTTTTAAATTATTATTGGTGAAGGGAAGTAATACGGGCTGACATAATTTTTCACGCTTCCACATATTGCTAAAGATTGGTCGATTACACCCCTAATGTCATATTGTTCAAATTGACTTCACAAAAGGTGGGATGAGAGTTCAAAGTTATGGAAACTTTCACAATGTTCTCCTAAAAAGTTTTGTTTCTTTCACTTATGCACACTGTACATGAGACTATCGAAATATTCTCAGTTTCTGGAGAATAACCCGCCTGTACAGCTGCGTTTTTTTTTTAAATTGGAATTTGCTCGAGAAAAAAAAGTGTTTAGTCCGAGCCACAATGAGGGCATTCGAAATCAAAGAAACGAAAGTTTGTAGAAAAACGGGTGTACTGATCGATAGTAAAAACAGATTTTCAAAATGTGAAACATAAACCGCGACTGAACTGTAACTGAATTGAAGTGTTACTCAGCTATAACCGAACTAAACTAACCGGATGTCCTGCCTGGGCCGACTGAGGGAAGAACAAGCTTTTGTATTCGACGATGTGTTTTGTAATTTTTTTGTGGACATAACCCCCCCCCCCCGTAGCCCGAGGACATTCCGAAGTAGTAAAATATATTCCCATTTTTCCTTTCCATTAATTTCTCCCCGCTTCTTTTAACCTCTGCCAGGCCAATGATTCCAAAATTTATCTTCTTCAGGGCGTGTTCTAGTTCTATTAACCTGTCTTCACTGGCTAGGCCTTGGCAATTGAAGTAGATTACTTCTAGACTGTTTAGGTGGTCGGTATTTATGTTTCTACTATTTGTGCAGTTATTGTGAGTGCCTTTCTTTTCGTTTGTTTGGGACCCCCTCCCTGCTACTGTTGGACGAATGGGTTGAGGATGCGACGGAGATTTGTGGGCTGTATGCCCCCCAGCGCCCACTATCTGACTTGGGGCATTTTCTAATCTTTTAATTACAAACTTGTATTTATTTTCCTTATTTTTATTTTTTTGTCTTACCGGGTTTTGGTTCGTCGGAGGAGTCAGTGCTGTGTGCGAGTTCACGTACCTTTACACGTTAAGGATGCTTCGCAGCTTGGTTCGCAGCTTGGCTCGGCTTGCCCCTCGGTGGTTGGATCCTAGTCGGAAAGCTTCTTTGGAGAGGTTGCTTCGACTTGTCACCACGGCCTTTTGATTTCTGTTTTTCTCCGTCCCTCAGCTCATCCTCGTTGTCCATGTTCGGTGCCTCCTCGTTCCGTTTTCCATTCTGTGCACTTCTGCCGCTCACCTTTCCGCCTCTCCCTCCCTGCTCGTTGACCTGTTGGCTCTGTGTCTGTCTTGTATTGTCCTCCGCTCTTTTTTGTAGTTGCTCCTGCTGGACTTCCTTCCTCACCACTATGACTGGACTGTTCTCGGCGACGCGAATTCTTACTGTACAGTCTCGCCTCCACACATATTTAATTGTTCCCTCTGTTTTCAACCTTTTGGCGATGGCGAGGATCATCTTATTCTCCGCCGTTAAGTGGTCGTCGCAATATACTGGTGCAGGCTGCTCTACTCCTAGGAAGGCACTGTCCAGTTTCGTTCAAGTTCACCAAAAATAAAGTTCAGTTCAAGTTCACATTTTTTTTTCGTTCGTTCATTTTTGAACTTCGTTCACTAAAAAGTGAACTAAGTTCACGAACTGAACGAAAGTGAACTCGTTCAAAAGTGAACTTGCCCATGTCTGATTTCGCCGTACAGCGTTTGAAAAAACTCTTACGTCACAATTTTCAGTGCCCAGTGAAATGAATCCAATGGACACTAGCGGGAACCGGAACAATCAAACGAACGTCGATGCATGTTCGGCGGAAAATCATGCAGCTCTGAACAGCTAAACTAGTCCAAGTCATCCGGGAATCCCTTGCGTGATGTATAAACGTGCCTCGTCCGCAATTCTCGGCGCACTACGTCTGATGAGATTACCTTATCCCATAGAGCGTACTAGGTATAGCTGTAGTGGTGTGTACAAGTGTACACCGACAAGACGTATATACGAACCATACGAGAGGGTGGTATTCTTTTCAGAAATTCGACGCTTTCCGTCCATAACGTGTGTGGTCGTAAACCGAGCGAGCGTCGGGCGAAAACGAATTCGAGGATATTAAGACGCGAGGAGGCGGCGTCTATCCTGAATTAGAGAGAAAAAGATGAAGTAAAATATTCCGGGATGAACTGCAAAGACTTTACCCACGGTTACATTGAATGTTCGTTACACTTCGAATCCTAAAATCCCTCATAGTTAATCCTCGCGAAACCTTTACGTCCGATCCGCTCGAGAATCGCGTTTATTCTTGTAAGTTTCGCAGAATCTGAAACTTCATGTTTCGCTGTACGGGGTGTGTATGCGCACCTCCGGCCCCCGGAAAGTTTGTTTCGATACAAAGCAATACTTCATACGACCTCGGATTTGCTTCTGACATGTCATTAAGGCGCAAAAATAGAATTCTGATCGACTATGTATACCGGGCGTTTCTGATAAAACGAATAAAAGAAGATTTTCGTGGTGTACACCACCGGTAGAGGGGGTCGAACGAAGCTGGGAAACAGGGAGTCTCTTTCTTCGCGCCACGCACAAATCATACAAATAACATTCCGGAATTCGCAGCGTTTAATTTATCTCGGCGAACGATAACGATGGCACCACCCCCGATGCTGTATTATGCCTAACAGATTTATAATTTAACATGAAACGTATATATATTTTCATCAAATAGATTTACGTTTGGGTTATTCGTTCGCCTCCTCTTTCTCTCGGTTTGTTTATTTAAAAAGAAGAAAGAAAAGAAAAAAAGAGATTTTTCCGCTTTCTTCTCTTCTTGTCACACCTCGACTCAATTTACACGTTCGTGTTTTTTTCCCTTCTCCACCGCTGCGTAAACATCGTCGCAAATTTCACCGCGCGTTTCATCGGTGTACCGCCTTTGTGCAAAGAGAAAGAAAAAAAATTGATGTTATCTTATCATACTCGTAATCGCGCGTCTTGATGAGATGTTCGAAGTTTTGCGCGATAAAAAAATATGTGTATATTCGTATTCATCGGTACGTCGCGCTTGTAATGAGGAGAGGATGATCACCCCTGTGCTAAGCTGTAGTAGGCCGAGGGTGAACACAAATCGGTATTAAAGCTGCTTTTTGTCCTCCTCCTTGGGTACTTCCTTCTTTGCAGACTACTCGCAGCGAGTTACGATTTCCCATGAATAGTGGGCTTCGCAGTTCGAGCTGCGTAGAGTGTTGATTCAAAACCAGTTTGTTGAAGGGACAGAGAGACCGCTGGGACCGGCCACCCTACTGTAGGTCATATAGTCTCTCCAACAATACCGAATCTCAGGGTTGTCACGTGGTCATTTTTGGTAATTTTGGGTTTCCTTGTAGTATAGGTAGATGGCCAATAGAGTCCTGGACAAAATTTTAGAATCGCATTATATTGTGTAGACGCTTAGTACGAAGCATAAAAAAACTATTGCTGAAGAGCAGAATCAAAAAAAAAAAAAAAATCAATACCAAAGGAAAAATAACGTATGTAGGTTGCATTGCATGAAAAATGGTACCTCGATGTGCAGTCTGTCTACTGTTTGTGGTTGGTATTTGTTGTTAATTGCTATTTGTTTAGTTTTGTTAATTTCTGTTGTTTTGAGGTTGTTGTCATTTAGTATGTTGACTGCTCTGTGGCAGTAGTTAGTTGTGTAGTGCTGCCATTTTGTGTTTTTGATAGTGAAATGAGTCTTTGGGTATTATTGCGTCAGTGTGGGTGGGTTTTCTGTAGATGCTGTACTGTATCTTGTTGTCTTTTATTTGTATTGTAAGGTCGAGGTAGTTGATTGTGCACCCTGTAGCGATGACGTCACGTCATGTCAACCGAACGCTACGCGATCCGAGTTTCGGTGCAAGTTTAATCCAGAAACAGTGTGAATGTCGTTTACTTGTTCGTCACAGGCGATGTTTGATTTCGAATTTCGTGATTATTTTCAGGGACTTACCGATGCGGGCGGATATTGGGGGGGGGGACTTACCCCCTGTAGGAATTTTTCACTCAGCAGTTTTAGGACAGAGTTGGGCAGTATAATATTCGAATACTGAATAATGAACAACGCAACCATTATTCGGTATTCATGAATAATGAATATTTCATTCGTTATTCATAAGCGCGTGAATAACAAATAACGAATTGTTTATTCGTTAGTCGTAAGTATGAGTAACGAGTAGTCATTCATTATCCAGTAATCAGTATTCAATAACATCAATCACGCGAATAATGAAATCAGACCCGTAGTCAAAGTGGGGCCAGGGAGCGTTGCCCTCCCCTTGCGCAGTCCTTTGCCCCCCCCATGAGAAAATCGGAAAAACTTTATTTACTTTCTAAGATACACCGTGTAAAATGAATGACTATTGTATACTTTGGGGGGGGGGGAGGGGTAAACATTTCCTAGTTTTCGCCGTTAACTAGTACCGGGATGAGGTAAGACATGAACCTACTTACCTAGTTGAAGAACAATCCTCGTCAGTGGCATAGCGTGTCGTAAGAGGATGGGGGTACCCCCAAAATGATATGTTTACCCCCCCCCCCAGAAAAATACCCGTCCCCAAAAATATTTTACCCCCAAAAAAACTCCCTTGAAAATATATATTTTACACCCCTTAAAAAATTTACCCCCCCTAAAATGCTTACATGGTCTTCTAATATTGCCCCGGTCCCCTTTGGGAAAATCCTGGCTACGACACTGATCCTCGTTGAATGTTTTGTTTTGTTACTGCGTCCGCAATGAATAACGAATAACGATGATTGACGAATATTATTCACATCTTCATTTTACTGAATAATGATTGATGAATAATTTAACGTGTTGACGAATAGTGAATAAGGAATAATGATTGAACTTTTATTCATGATTATTATTCGAATAACGCCCTTTGGGAAGATTTACCATTTCAGTCAGACGGAGTTGGAAAAATCCAACAAGTCAAAAGTTGAGAATTGGGAAAAATCCAAAAAGTCAGAAGTTTTTATTTTTTCTATGATAGTTGGAAATTTTGAGTTGAGCCAGTTGGGAAAATCTGACAAGTCAAAAAATTATTATTTTTTTATTTCAATTCTTGGAAATTTTGAATCGAGTCAATTCAAATTTTCCCCTCCCAGGAATAACTCTACGGTACGTCCCTGATTATTTTTCCATTTCTGGGTGGTGGTCATGAGTGAAGAAAGTGAGGAAATTAGGTAGAGATGAGGGTGCATTAAGGACAAGTTGTTGCAGAATGTGCAAGGGTTCGTTCGTACTATGTAGTATGTACCTACTGTGACACAAATGATCCAAACACTTTTTTCTTTTTCGTTTTTTTTCCCCTGCAATATTCAAAGAGGAAATGGGCGGGAAAATTGAAAAAATTATATGCGAAGAAGACAAAGTAAGGAGTCACAGAGCACCAGTTTTTCGGAGACATTAATATTTCGACTACTTATGCTTTTCCATAAGAAATCCGACTTGATTTTACATTATTTTATTTAACAGAAATCGCGAAAATGTATTTTTAATGATCATAAGTTTATTTTTGTAAACTAAAAGCGTTATAGACGAGATTTTGACCCACATCATCATCATAGCTCCATGTACTGGTAAGTTAGAGACAGATCGGATGGCCGCAACAACGGTGTTTCTTTTTCGGTACACACTAGTGCCGATTTACAATAGACGCTGGAGTTCTTATTTTTCAAATTTTTCCAACACATAACTAACTCCGCATTCAATTAGGCTACGATGTCGAAATATGACTCATTATATTCTTGTTTGATGAGCTCAGGCCGGACGGGAGAGCCCAGAAGGTAAAAAATTTGCAAAACAGAAAGGTAACATCGATCTTCCGAACTATATACACTATATTACACGATTACAAGAATATACAAAACATCACTGTACAAAATTAGACGGATACATTTCTCGCTATGCTAGGTAGTAGGTATAACGAATAGAAAGATTATCTTATAGAGGGAGTTATCGGTAATTGATAACATGACTTTTCATGCAACGACACACGCACGGAAACAATTCTATAATTGTGACGCGCCATGAGGAACCATACCTTCGGGTGAAAAAGTTGTTTTCAAGAAAAACGCCAAAACATTGAAAAATTGATTTTAATCAAAAATGATTTTTTGCCGGAAATGTGTTCTAAGAGTATCCGAAGAACATTTTAGGCACCCATACTCGCTTGTTTCGTTGTTTATTTGTTTGATTTTTATAATTTTTGTACAAAAAAAATTTTTTTTGAATTTTTTGTATGATAGATTTTTTTTATAATCAACGTCATTTACATACATTTTTTTAATAATAAACTTTATTTGCATACATTTGTCAGTTTTATTTTAGTAAACCTGAAACCTACACCATTGAATTCCTCATAAAATTTTACTCGGGGGGGGGGGGAGGGGCTAATTTTCAATCATAATACCTTCGGAGAACTTGGTAATTTAAGCAATGTCCGAACGAAAAACTTTAAAGCTGTTTTTCTCGAAAAGTACTTTTTAGTAGTTTCCAACTTCAAAATGGCATATCTCTGAGAATTTTGCTCCGATTGAGCAGCGGTTTGCGGCATTGGATTTTCCATACTTTTCTCTATTAGAATCAGTCAAAATTTCATTTTCGACCCTCTTCACCCGAAGGTAGGTTTCTCATGGCGCGTCACTATTATTGAATTATTCAGACTTCAACTTTCGATTATCAAAGGAACATTTGAGCGAATCCTATTCAGAAAAATGTAATCAAGTCCGATTCCTTATGGAAAATTCGACCTGTCTTAACGAGCCTCACCAGTCTTCATGAGTTCTGAAAGTCATAAGCTAATTTGATAACACGTTCCGTTCGAAATTTAATCTTTCTCTTCACCGCATGTCCCGCTAGGAGGATCTCTGGTCTTAAGACAGACGCACAGACATATGAAAATAAATACATAATATCTTGATGAACAGGCAGTGAGATATCAGATACAAATAGATAGATAGGTATAGGGGCGCAAACCGAACTTTTTCTTCAGTGGGGGTTAGAATTTATAAAACACAGTTGCATAGGCACCCTAGTGTTCAGGGGTCTGGTCTTAACCAAAGGGGGAGGGGGTTAGAGAGGATGCTGAAATTAGTAATTAATCTTTCGTCTGTAAAACCAAAAACGGGTTCCTGTGGCAAACGTTATGGAATGCAAAAAGCTCTTCAGATTGCAGCAATTTCAAAAAAAACAATTGAAATTCCGAGAGAACCAAAAAGAGGACCGCCCGAAAATGGCTAACGAGAACACTACAGTAGTCTTTATTTCAAATTATTATAAAAATCTCTATGGCAATTTTATTTTCTTCCAATTTACAAATTCATCATCAGTAAATTGATGACGAGTTTCTAAACTGCATGTCCAGATACATATTGGTAGATGAATATGTCTTATATTTAATGAATTTCCATGGAAATCCGTCGGGATTCTTGGTGTCGGTTGGAAAAACGTGACATCGATTTTAGGATGAGGGCCAGTCATTGGGCATTATCCATGTCAAGATGCACAGTGTCCGAATCTTCTTGTCCCCCGTCTAAATATTTTAGTTGCGTATGTTTCGCTGCAGTTCTTTGTGTCCGGCGAGGCCATTTCTTCGGGGACCTGTTAGAAGTTAACCTGTTGTACCCTCTGCTAATTTTTTCAGTTTTTTTTTTTTATCCTTCTCTAGTCCCTTTTTCTGGCTCCCATATATTTTTTTCACTGGTTTCTGTCCCTCACTATACCTAACTATCCGAAGTACAAACCGTATTTTGTTTTCGGGTGAAAGTCTTGGTACAACTTCATCACCTATGCATGAATTATGTAGTCGTAGATGTACCGAAAAATCAGAATGATGACAGAGGTTAGGAGATGGAAAGTAATGAGGGGCCCGTCGGTCAGAGAAAATGATCAGTGAATATCAGAGACGGGAACTGATCAAGAAGTGTCAGAGACAGAAAGTGAGGTGTCAATGTACAGTTCAAGTGATTCATTAAATACTTCCTTTGTGAGCAAAGTCAGCGAAGAATAAGAATGAAAAGAGCTGTGGTGAATTGAAAGATCGCGGGAGGATGCAGGACTTTCTGAAGAATCGCGTCATATGCGAGCATGTATTTGTACAAGCGGAGGAGGTATACATTGTTCTTGCGAAGAATTAATATAAGTTTACTTCATTGAACTAAGAACAGTTTGAATCACAGCAGAACATTCTAGTAAAATCTTGTTCATGTCTATCACTTTAATTTGCGCTGAGGCCGATAGATTATTGTTAAAACTTGAGACCCAAAATAATACGAGCCTGTTAGGAAATGGGGCCTGATGTACTCACAGTCCTGATTTCCCCGCTCAGTTCTTCCATCCTCGCTTCAGCCTGCCTTTCTGTCTCTCGAAAACGTGGAAGTACGAACCTTCCCACGTTGAAGTTCTTACTGTGAGAGCTCACTTTGATGCAGTGTTGCCAGTTTTTTTTTCTCGATAAAGTCGTCATGTTAAAAGTTGAAAATCGCCACAAATCGCCACTGCCCAAGATTCATATATTACTATAAGGTTACCTCGATGCGAACGCAACCCGCTACACATCACGCGGCATGGAAGTATGTCACAAACGCGCTCATCACTCTTATCAGCAGGGCAACCCAAAATGCGTCATAAATCACAAAATATGCGCATATAATATGCAGTTTTTTTTTTGTACAAATATGCAAAAATATTCGCCAAAAATGTGAAATATGCAATAATATGCACAGACAATATGGGTGTTGGCGAATTCCTTTTTTGACGCACAGGCACAAGGTTAAGTAACATATTGATCTTTGCTCCCTGTGTTTTTCTTATTGGATTCAAAACGTTCCTTGGCCAAAAAAAGGCATTTTTGCTAACAGTAACCAAGAACTCTCGCTGTGTGACATCAATTCCTTCCCCATAACTGTACCAGCAAATTAAATCTTAAATGTTTAACAGCATCCAGTTTCAGTTTTTCAGTTTTTCAGTTTAAACGAAAGAAATCCCAAATCACATCACAAATGAATATTAAAAACTGAACAAAGCAACAAAGGAAGAAGGGACTGCTGTTCTCCTCGTGTCGACAAAATTTTAGTATATATTCATCGATGCCATCGACCATCGATAGACTAATATCGCTACCGCTATCAATTTTCAGTCTAGTTTTATGAAAAAGTACTAAAAACTCCATACCTTTTAGGTCTTTTTTCTTAGGCTTTTTCACAGTCAGCAGTGCTGTAAGTCGACCTATTCAAAATTTTACGCAACCTCCCAGTCAATTTTGGGCACAGTTTCTTTTTTAATTAATTAAACTTATTTCTTGATTTTTTCAAGACTCAGAAAAAGAGAGAAGTCACGCATTCTGCCTAAAAATCGCCACAATTTTTACACATCGCCCGACAGTATTTTTTAACGCCCGGCCAATTTCAAAAGCGCCCCACCTGGCAACACTATTTGATGCCCTACACTATAGTGTAGCCGTTGCACGGGGTCGGTGTATTCTATCGTCGTCGACGTGTCCGCGCCTTTCACTGTGAAACCGGTTCCCGGGTGTTCACTGCCGCTCTTAGGTTGCGGTGGGATGCGGTACGGTTATAGCACGCGTATGTTTTCGGTTCACAAGTTAAGACGAAAATTTTTGTTAAGAAGAGAGGAGAGAAAGATCAAATTTACCCTTTATGCCACTTGTCTTGTGTCATCGTATTCCTCTTGAAAGGTCATCGTATTCCTCTTGAAAGCACAAATCCGCCGAACTAAATTTTATCATTCCATTAGGATTTTATCACGCACAAATTGGCGAAAACGAACCTAAACAGAAGAGTAGAACTGCACAAGAACGCAGGAACACATGTCCGTTGCATTTGCTGTCATCACGAAACTCAATCAGAAGTTGAATAAACCCATAAAACGAGAAAAACAACGAAAATCCGGATTTTCCCCAAGGTTTTCGGACATTATTCAGAAATTCGGTCACTTTCTGTCTAAGGCTGAAAAATCTGGAGATCAACTGAGAAATCCGGGCATCTGGCAGCACTGAATCCATGGGGGGCTTGGGGGGCTCAGACCCCCAAACTTCTAAATAGCTCCCCACACTGAAAAATTACCAAAGGAAATGATGCGGGGAGGTGGTGTTGCTTCATAATAAGGGAGCCTAAGCCCCTCCCCCAAGTTCTGGGCCCTATTTGCGCTTCTGGCTGAATCATATCCTCCAAATAATATGTACGAAGTTGCGTTGCATCAGTGTTACCACACGTCCGGAACGAGCAGTGTTGAACTTACTTTTGAGACACCCTACATAGAAATTAAATTATCTTCAATGCGTTTTGTTTCTCGCCCACGTCCCTGTATGCAGTTAGTCGCGTAAAATTGGATATTACAGGTTTCGAAACTGTTTTCTTCTGTTTAGTCAACTATATGGATCCACTTCAAATGGTAGTCCGACCCCGACGTGAGTGTATTTTCCAGCTGTATCTCCTCATCATCGCTGATACCAGTTGAAAGCAGAATTCTACAGACATAGCCGACTGTCCGATTGTCCTTCTTAGCCCATTTATACGTACACGCGTTGGAAAGAAGAAACAAAATCAAATGAACCTTTTACGCGGGCACCCAGCCAACGAACCCATTGAAAACTGTTCGAAGAATTTTTCTAGATTTTCAGTTCCATACTGGTAATATTTTTTCTAGATTCTCATCAACGAACTGCGATTCAATTAAATTACTGAGAAGGGGGGGGGGAAAGTGAAAGAGAAGAAATAAGGGAAAATACTCGTAATTCCAAATCATATTTTTTTCTCTCATTTTGTCAATTCCGCTATGCAAGCGGTTGAATGAAATTATATACAAGTCTCGTTTCGCTCAAAATGATATCGTATTCGCTCGACCGAAACTTTCGGTGCAAATTACTGAAAAAATTTACATTTTCGAGGTTCCCAGCGGAGTAAAGATGAAAATCGGCGATACAACGTGAAACCGAAAAACTTCTGAGACTGATGGCTTCGAAACCATTTGCGATTCGCCGCAATCGCATGCTCGTGTAGTTTTTTGTTGCCATTAAGCTCGAGTTGACCATTGCATTATCTGTTCGGCTGGAATGTGGCGGTCGGGTTATTGAATTTCGGCGAGGCATCGAGTCCTCCGTAGCTTTTGTCTCACTGACATGAGTGGCGAGCAGCCTTTCTTTCTAGAAACAGTGACGCATCCAATTGCGGAGTACCATTGAATCATGGCAGCCTGTGATGTCAACAGACTGTTATCTAGATTACGTGTAATTTTAGACGGTGGAGGCCTGTCCAGCGGATTACTTGCGATAGATGGTATGAGAATTAGTCGAACACCAAAGTGGGTATCTCGTTTCTTTAATACGTGGAAGTGCCGACACTTTCAAGTATATAAAGTGGTTCATTTGCCCTGTCTCGCGAAGAAAACTGGATACGAAGAAAAGACGATACTGAAAGTTGTTTCTCTTCATCGATAGAGTGCAATTCCGCATTCTAAAATTGTCACCCACCGGTGAGTGACAGCCGTGGGCTCACGGAAGCTTCAAGAAGCGGGCTACCTATCTGCCTCCAGAACGAGTTGGGCGTCTTGGACCTCGCATACCAAGTTTCAGCCATTTTCGGGTACTAAAACCCCCTCTACAGCTCTTTTACGAAATCTCAGTATCTTTGTTTTGAAAACGCTACACTGAAAAATACTTCGACACTTAACGTGGTAACATGTTAAAATGCGCTGTACAAATGGCCCTCCCTCACTGCAAGAACAAAGCGAACACTTGACTGTTGTGGCTGGATCAGCTGAGGTGAGAGTCGCAGAATACCCGAGTGCAGACATCCGCCATTTTCTATCGTCTGTTTCGTGAAACGAAAATTGGTCTCGCGGAGCTTACCTCTCTTTCTTCTCCTTGAGCGCTTTATCTGCTGACGGATGTTGGCTGTCGCGATTTCCAACGCGTGACCCTTCTGGGCAAAGCGCTATAACAATACGAGTGCGGTAACCTGCCATTTTGTATCCAACCGTGCCCGTGGATGATGAATTGACTACGCTTTACGCTCGGCATAGTCGGATTTGGCATCCACAGGCACGGTTGGATACAAAATGGCAGGTTTCTGCGCTGGGCAGGTTAGTCGGGGTAGTTTGCCGTTTCTTTCCCCACGGTATACGGTTGCGTCAGAGTTTTCCTTCTTTGCACCGCAGAGTATGCAGCCGCAGTTCGCTTACTAGCTCCCGGGTTTCGCGTCGTTGAGTAAGCTGTCTACGACGTGCACACGCACAGTATCAATCTTTCTGATCTGGTGGTAACACGCTCTACGATTGTAATGCCGTGTTCGTATGAACTGACGGGGGCTGCAGGACGCGCTATGTTTCCATCTCAACTGATGCGGTAGTCGTTGTATTCGCTAGGGTGTTTGTGAGGGTATTCGAATATCACTAGCCCGGGACGCAAGGATTGGGAGGCCGGCTCGTTGCCACTGGGCCACGCATCCACTTATCGGAATTTACCGCTTACGGTCAGTTTTCATTTCATGAAACCGAGCTGAATAAAGAATGGCGTATATCGTCACTCGGGTGTTCTACATGTACGGGCTTTAGGTGGGAGAAGTTCAGCTGTTCCGAGTGAAAGCGCTGCTCGTGGCTGTGCAGTGTCGTAGGCGCGTACATTAGTGGTCTTTCGCAGACTGTCTTCAACTCTTGTCGTATTTCCGAGCAGACGAGTAAATGAAAATATTACTACGAGCAAGAAGTTTCGCATACAATTCGGGTTGTTCAAAGTCGCACATGTCTTTGCTACAGGAATATAATTAACCCACGCAGTGATGAATTATGCAGTTTTCTCGACTCGCTTCTGTCTGTACGCGGTTGCAGAACCAAGTATTACGACTAATTGGCAAATTATAAAGCATACTTTTCGCCCCTTTTCAGAATATGAGAGCTCTGCCTTGAAAGACGAGCAGAAAACTTGTGCTTGTTTGACTCTGCCCCTTTGGGCTTTCTTTGGCCGTTCTTATAGCTTTGTAGGTTCTGCTTCTGACTTCTTTCGGCTTTCCTTTGCCTTCTTTACCGATTCTTCTGGCTTTGTAGGTTTTGCTTTTGACTTCTTTGGGCTTCCTTTGGCCTTTTTGAACAGTTTCTTGGCTGTTTGGACTTCACCTGATCTTTTCGGTGGTTCTCTTCGTTTTGCTTTGTAGAGTCTGCTTCTGAATTCTTTGGGTTTTCTTTGGTCTTCTTTGGAAGTTCTTTTGGCTTTGCAGGTTCTGCCTCTGACTTTTGCGGCTTTCTTTAGCCTTCTGTATCATATTTTTGGGTTTTGTTGGTTTTGCTTTTGACCTTTTTGGATTTCCTTGGGCCTTTTTGAATAGTTGCTTGGCTTTTTAGGCTTCTTCCGATCATTTTGGTGGTTTTTTTCGTTTTGTAGATTCTACTTCTGGATTCTTTAGGATTTCTTTTACATTCTTTAGCAATTTCTTTTGCTCTGTAGATTCTGTCTCTGATTTCTTTAGACGTTCTTTGGCGTTCTTTGGTGGTTCTTTTGGCCTTTTAGGTTCCGCTGCCGTCTTCTTTGGACATCTTCTGGTTTTTTTTAAGATTCTGCTTCTGAATTCTATGGGCTTTCTCCAGCCTTTTTTGGTGGATCTTCTAGGACTTCAGGTTTGGCCTCTGATTTCTTTGGGCGTTCTTTGTTCTTCTTTGGCGGCTCTTATGGCCTCGTCTGATCTTCTTTGGTGGTTCTTACTGTTAAGTAGAGTCTGTTTCTGAATTCTTTGTTTTTTATGGTATTCTTTGCGAGTTCTTGTGGCTCTGTAGGTTCTGCCTCTGCCTTTTTTAGGGTCTGCGCAGCCGAGCCTTATACAATGGAAAAAATAGTAGTAGTAATAAAGTTCTATCTAACGCAACAGTGGCGCTTGCGGTTTAAAATGTAATTATGTGGACAAACAAACGAGATGCACGAAAATGAATCGCGTTTGCTTTCGACAGTGGCGCTTCTGGTTTTAAATGTAAAAGTGAACGTAATCGTGTGTAAAAGAAACAGATAGGGAAATGGTTCTACATCGTGCCTACAGTCTCTGCAAAAGTGACTCGAGGTGTCAACATAAGAAATCGATGGAAGGAGTTCATTTTGTGAGGTTTGTAATATTATTGTGTCTGATTCTTGCTGAAATAAGGGTCGGCGTGAACCAACCAACGTTTGTAAACAAAATGAGTTATTGGTGTCGTTGGAAAGAGTGTAAAAAGTAGAATTTTTCAGAATTGGGCCCCCTATCCAAAAGTGTGTACTCACGTTGATCAAAGCTTATCAGTAAACGCCATGTCATATATGTAGTTTCTACATGGCTCTTGAACTCAGAATCACGTGTTCCTAAAAAACAGATTTTGCCGGTTGGTTCCCTTACGCTTAACAGCGTCCATGTGCGATCGTACTTTTTGTTCGAAGTTGGTTGGTGGAATAGCCACCCAGACTCCCGCTGAAAGGCCGACCCTATTACTAGGTCGCAAAGCGACCTGGCTCGTTCGGTTTTCTTTAGCCTTCTTTACCGATTTTTTTGGCATTGTAGGTTTTGTTTTCGACTTCTTTTGGGCTTCCTTTGGCCTTCTTGAGCAGTTCTCTTGGATTTGTAGGTTCCGCTATCGACTTTCTTGTGCCTGATCTGATCGTCTTTGGTGGTTTTTTTAGCCTTATAAATTGTGTTTCTAAATTCTTTAGGGTACACGCGCATTGGACGATTTCTATCGTTAAACTACTTAGTTGTATAGTAAATAAATAATCGGCCGATGAAAAATTTGAAACTTGTCCCAAATTTAGTACGATACAATAATATATTTTTTTTTTTTTGCAACAAGCCATGCGCCCGCAATTTGACTAATTAGTTGTGCAGTGCGGTCAATTAATTTATTACGACTTCAGGTTAGGTAGACGAGTCCCTAACCCGGCCACCTCTGGGCATAGGTTTCCGTCCGCCTGGCCCATGCTGTTCTATTCCTTGCTGTACTGACCCAGTGTAGCCCTACGAACTCAACAATTTTGTCAAGCTATCTGCGGTGAATTTAGTCGGAACAATTTTAGAACGATAAAAATCGTCCAATGCGCGCGTAGCCTTAGGCTTTCTTTGGCAGTTCTTTTGGCTCTGTAGGTTCTTCCTTTAATTTTTATGGGTGTTCTTTGGCGGTTCTTTTGGCACTGTAAATTCTGTCGCTGACTTCTTTGGGCTTCCTTTTGCCTTCTTGAGTGGTTTCTTGGCTTTGTTGGTTCTGTTGCCGACTTTCTTTCGATCTCTCTGGCTTTCTTTGGTGTTCTTTTGGCTTTATAGATTCTGACTTTGAATTCTCTGCGCTTTCCTGGCCTTATTTGGCGGTTGTTTAGGCTCTGTCGATTCTGAATCTGATTTCTTTGGGCGCTCTTTGCCCGTCTTTGGTGGGTCTTTTGGCTCTGTAAGTGCTGTCTGTAGCTTCTCTCTGGTTCCTTTGGCCTTTTTGAGCAGTTCCCTTGGCTTTGTGGGTTCTGCTTCTGATTTCTTTAAGTCTCATTTGGTTTTTGCTCTGCTTCTGATTTCTTTGGGCTTTGACCTTCTCGGGCAATTCTTTCAGCTTTGTAGGGTCTGTCTCTTTTTGTGTTTGGCATCTTCGTCTTTTTCAGTAATTCTTTGACTTTTTGTTTGTTTGTTTTTTTTTCCTCAACGCAATATTAGTTTTAGATTAAACTCATCGCATTTGTCGGGATAATTTGATTTTAAAAAGGTATAATTTCTTCTCATTATCATTGAATGGCCTGACCAAGCGAATTCTTTCGGGTCACTCTGTGGTTCACTATCGTGTATAACTACAGCCTGCGGTTCTAAATTTGTAGATTCTTGTAGGAGAACGTTTTCGTTTTCTGCATTATGCGAAGAGTAAGGGACATAGTTAGCACAAGAAATCTCTCGTAGAATTCGAGCAAAAACGAGTCCAGTTTCTCCATTCCATCGGTTCACCTTTGTGTTTTGGATTGTACGTGAGTTTTGCCAAACTGAACTCAGATCTTGATTCATGAGATGGTAATCCGTTGAAAACTGTTGGCAACCGAGTATTTCAACTTGACGTCTACAAATTCAATCGGAGCTTATTTTATATGTAAAAGCAGTCAAAGAAATTAGGAGTCAATTTACCTGTTCGTGCGCCAAGTTGGCCTTGTATGTGTTGTTGTTGCCTTAAGAGGCTGAAATTTGAATATATTATTCCCCATGTCCAAGTGGTCGAGTTCGAAGATAAGCCTAATTGAACCGTTTAAGAAGGAGTGGGTGGCCAAGGAATACGTGAACGTCTTTGGTAGCCATAAGACATATCCGTGTACGGATTTATCTGCATGGAGTGTAGGTTCTTCAATTTTTTTCACTTTTTCATCTCTTACTACTTCTTTGTGGCTGGAATTCAAGCTCAAACTAACGTTGCAAGCATGTTACTGGTGTATTGCTTCGCCTATCTGACCCTAATTGAAGTTTTTTCAAAAGAAAAAACAAGCTATTTCTTCGTTTTCGGTTTGAAGGAAAATGGGCGTCCAGCGTATTGGTCTGGTCATATAGTGTGTTTCGTGTAATAGTGGACTCTCTCATACTTACAGTTCCCTTAGTTGAAACAGGGGACGGCTTCATTATTATTTCCCCAGCTTTGTAAGAAATGGAAGTGCTAGCTGTCCCCTTGCTCCGGCGCCACTGCTCCGACCTCGTCAGTCATAATTTCGTGACTCTCAGAACAGATCTGTCTTCAAACCAACTCGAAAATAAGAACTGTCGACACCTACACCACATCAACAATTCGTCGCACGTGCATTCGTCGAGAAAAAGTTCACGCGGCACTCCGGCAGAACTAAACAACCAACATTTATACGTATATCTAACTTTCCGAATATTTTACACGTATCTTCATTCCCACGTTACTTACCCCTCTCGCTAGGTAATAAACATAATGAGGTCATTATTTCCCCGAGACCGTGGAGTATACACCACGCGAAGTTCGTTCGTGTTCGACGCATCGTAGGCGCACTTTTCGCTGGGTACTTTCGAATTCGAAGTGTATAGAGGCACATAGGTGTACCGAATTGTTTACGCTTAATCGAGTACGATACTCTTTCGTTTCCACTTTCCACCGGTGAAAATAGGTAATTGGCATTCAGTTGGTTCTTTTCCCTGCATCGTTGCTGGCAAATATAACAAAAGAACAGCATTCGTCCTTCGTCTTCCGCAGAAAGGATAGAGGGTCTGTTAAGTGATTCTCTCGTCTGTACTGTACACATAATACCCCTGCACCTATTTGTACATCCGCGCTGAGGAGTGTTCAGAAACGAGAAAGAAGTGGGTAAAAATAAGATCGAAAGGGGGGGGGAGAGATCCTCTCGAGCTGACAATACTGAGGAGGTGAATACCGAGTGGATGGCTGCCAAGAAAACACTGCGAGAAGCCGTCAGCAGAACGAAGGCGGACGAGTGGTCCGAGCTCATCAAGACGGTGGACGATGATCCATGGGGCCTCCCATGTAAGGTGTTCCTACAGCGACTCCCCTCCCTCTCTTCAATGACCAGGCTATCATCCTCGACACTGGGGGAAATCATTGCCATGCCTGTTCTCCAGCACCCGCCGCTATCACCAAGGCGGGAGCTCGCCAGGCAGGATTGGGATACGCGGCTGGAAGTCACAGCTTATGAGCTGAAAGTAGCCGTGGATCGTATCAGAGGAAACAAGACAGCCTCGAGGCCGGACAGCATTCCTAGCCTGGTTTGGGAACTAATCCACTCGCTAAGGCCTGAATGCCTGCACACTTGCTTCACCAGATGTCTAAAAGAGAGCCATTTTCTGGCGATATGGAAAACAGCGAGGCTGGTCCTGCTCCGCAAAAACAGTAACAAACCAGACAGATTGCTTACTCTCCTCGTACCGCCCCTTATAATCAGTGGATGAAATAGACAAGTTACTGGAGCTGGTTATTGCTTTGCGGATAGAAGCGCATAATATCACTTCTAAAGATGGACTGTCGCCATCCCAGTATGGGTTTCGAGCGGGTCAGTCGACCAATGACGAGGTGTTGTATGTGTAAAAAATCATCAACATTGTATGTAGCAAAGATAGTTTATGCAAATCTGTTGGTCTGAGGAACGCTTTCAATACACTGCCTTAGAAGCGCATCCTGTAAGCGATAGATGAGTGGAATCTCCCGGGGTACCTACGAGCGATCATCAGGAGCTACCTGGCCGACAGAAAGATGTATATAGACGCGGAAGGTTCCCTGGTCCAGAAGATCATCTCGGCGTGTGTACCCCAGGGAGTGGTCTTAGGACTTCTGTTGTGGAACACGTATTTCGACAGGATCCGTCGGCTCACACTCTCGAGAGGAGTTCAGGCCATCTGCTTTACCGACGACACCCTTCTCTTTGTAGAGGGGAGGTCGGAGCAGGAAGTTCGCAGCAGGTCCATACTCAGCATCGAGATGGTGTCTCGCTGGATGCAGTCGAGTTGGTTGTCCAGGAGACAGAAGCCGTTTTCTTCTGCGGGCGGACAGGGAGCAGGCCACAGCCATTTAACCTAGCGGGTGAACCGTTGCCTCTACAGTCTCAGATGGGGTACCGGGTACCAGGACCACTATTCTCGAAAAGTTGTTATACGATGTTATGATAACAACCGTTGTTATAAAAAAGTTGTTATGAGTTGTTACCGGTTGTTATCCATTTACCGCAATGTTGAATAACATCTCATAATCACTCATAACACCAGCTTGGGACTAGTTGTTATGAGTGGTTACCGTAACAATTTTTCGAGAATACCGCTCCTGAGGATGACGGTGGACAACGAGCTGTGTTGGAAACCTTATCTCCGTATAAAGGAAGAGAAAGCAGAGCGGACGCTGAAGGCGTTGCGTCAGCTTATGCCAAACTTCCGGATGCTCCGGAGGCCAAGTGAGAGCCTAAGAGTGGTTCTAATATGTTTGATACCAAGGGTTTGGGTGATGGATTTGAAAAGGGAGCATTCAAATTGGCGTCCACGATTGGTAGTAATGACCACGGGGGCACCAAACCGAGCGATCCAATTTTGAAATATTGCTGAGGCAACAGTTTCAGCTGTGATATCGGGGACTGGAATAGCCTCAGGCCAGCGAGAAGTGCGATCGATCATAGTAACGCAATACCAGAAACCATTATAAACGGGGAGGGGGCCAACGATATCAACGTTGATATGTTCGAATCGGGAGCTTGGGATATGCAAATTGCCTGGGGGACTCTTTGTGTGTCGTCAGATCTTCGATTGTTGGCAAGGAATACATGATTCTGCCCATATAGAGACGTCTTTCCTAATGCCTGGCCACACGAAACAATCCGTGAGCATTTTCACGGTGGTTCGGATACCAGGGTGAGAACGATTACGGACAGAGTTGAAAACGACCTTCCGAAAATCTCTGGGGATAAAGGGTCGGATTCTGGATTCTGAAACATCACAGAATAGTAGATGGTTTGAATGTTCGGTTTTGACGGCCTGTATATTTAATGAAGTAGAATTCTGAGTTAGAATTTGTTGAAGCTTGGAGACGGTTTATTGGGCTCGAGCAATCTCGTCACAGGGGACCAAATTTGGCATGGAGATGGCTTCGGCTCTAGAGAAGTAGTCGGCAGTAATATTTTCTTCTCCTTTCACATATCGGATGTCCGTCGTGAATTGTGATATAAAATCAAGGTGACGAAATTGTCTGGGCGACGCTTTGTCCAATTTCTGCTTGAAAGCAAAAGTAAGAGGCTTATGGTCGGTATGAATTTCAAAATGTCTGCCTTTGAGGTAATAACGAAAGTGTTTTACAGCAGAGTAAGCGGTGAGCAGTTCGCGGTCATACACACTGTATTTACTTTTGGTAGGAGATAACTTACGAGAGAAAAAGGCAAAGGGTTTGTAAACGTCACCACGTTTTTGTTGGAGGACTGCTCCAGTGGCGATGTCCGAAGCATCGGTGAATAGGGTGAGAGGGAGATCGCCGTCAGGGTGAAATAAAAGGGTAGCATTTGCTAGGTCCTCTTTTAATTTGTTGAAAGCGCTGAGGCACTCCTCGGTCCAAACAACCGGAGTTTTATCTCGCTTTTTCGAATTTCCAGTCAGCGAGGTTAAACAGGCTTGTGTTTCTGCCATCTTAGGGATGGCGCGGCGATAGAAATTCACCGTACCTATGAATTGACTGAGGCCGTGAATCGTCGTAGGTAGGGGAAGATCGCGAATTGCTTGGATTTTCTCTGGCGTGGGCTTTATGCTACGGGAGTTCAAGATAAAACCAAGAAACAAAATTTCGTCTGTTGCAAATTGGCATTTAGACGGATTTATTGTAATGCCGACATCATTCAATTTTTGAAGAACTAATGCGACGTGTGTACGATGTTCCTCGAGGGAGGAAGAGGCAATAAGTATGTCGTCAAGATACACGAAGCAGAAAGGAAGTTCACGGAGAGTGTCGTGCATAAAACGCTGAAAGGTTTGGGCCGCGCGTTATGGAGGCCAAAGGACATCCGGAGGAATTCGAACAGGCCAAAGGGCGTAATGACAGCAGTTTTCGGAATATCCTCAGGGTCGACAGGGATATGGTGATAAGCCCGAATAACGTCCAGCTTGCTGAAGATATTTTTTCCCGGATAATTCGGTATTGAAATCTTGCAGATTGGGGACTGGGTAGCGATCAAGGATTGTGACAGTGTTGAGGCGGCGATAATCGCCAACAGGTTGCCAGCTACCATCATGTTTATTGGTCATATGGAGGGGGCTGCTCCATGGGCTTTTGGAAGGTCGACAGATGCCAAGGTCAAGCATACACTGAAACTCTCTTTTAGCGTTTTCGAGTTTAGTAGGGGGCAAACAACGGGCTTTCGCGCTAATGGGAGCACCAGTAGTATTAATCTTATGAACAACTTGATGTTTAATGGGTGTCTCCATGAGGTTAGAAGGACGGGTAATATTCGGAAATTTTTTCAAAATCTGGGCAAAATCACTTCCTGAGTCGACGGCAGATAATTTAAGGAGAGTGGGGTCGACAGGTTTGATTTTTCCAAGGGTTTTAAGAAATGTCTCCCCGTCAATTAATCGTTTTCCGCGAAGGTCGACAAGAAGATTGAAATGGTCCAGAAAATCAGCGCCAATAATGGGCTTGTCTACATCCGCAATTATAAAAGGCCACTTAAAGTCCCGACGTAAACCTAAATTTAAAGAAATCAATTTCTCACCATACGTCTTGATTTTTGTAGCGTTGGCAGCGAAAAGAGCTAATTTTTCGGGTTGTCGTTTGCTAGCAAATGAAGACGGGATCGCAGAGATATCGGAGCCAGAATCGATGAGAAAGGAATGTCCGGAACCTCTGTCCCGAATGAAGAGGCGACGCGTTTTCTTGGGCTGTGGGGCATCGCTCGTCGCCTTTAGCGATTCTGTTACTGGTTTTTCGACGGCTTTTTGTAGGAACAGGGGGGTACTGCAGCGTGTGGCGTTGTCCTTAAATTGATGGTGGTACCAGCAGACTGAATCTCGGGTTGTACTGGAATCCTTTGATCGATGATTACTGGGGCTACGGTTTTTGGTTCCGGACCTGGATCCGCAATAGCTGTTGTTGGTGATTAAACCTTGTACAGCTAATTTGAGGTCAGCAATTTGCTTGATCAGGACGGCGATTGCTGCGTCATTGGATGGAGGATCCGGAGTTCGGGAGACTGCGGCCAGCCCCAAAGAACTCGACATCTGAACTGACTCCATGATTTAGCCGGCAGTTTGGACAATGGTATTCAAATTTTAACGGGTTTTAAACGCGCAAGTCCATCCGCCATCGTTTACACTCACGATAAATTCGTAAAAAACCGAAAACGGAAAGGAATTGTGAAAGTTCGTACGAGTAAAATTATCACGTCGAGGTCACCACTTGTACGTGTCGGCATACATATTTCCGGGAAAAGAGACGCGTGAGATGCGGGAAAAAGCGTGTATTTCCGAACTCCAATTCGTACTCAACTGGTTGTCGCTGGGGTGAAAACGACCGCGCGTTAACGTCGCTCGCTCTCGGAGGGTGTGTTTATACGTCACAACGAAAGAGAACGGCGGCCGCTACAGTCACAAAACGAATCCAATTAATCAGACTGTTTAGCACGAGCTAACAACAAACGTGCGCAGTCTTACCATATAATAGTGCTCCAATTTTTTCCGTGAACTGCCGACTAACCCTATCCAAGGTGTGAGAATGAGTGGTCATAGCTGAGCGAGCGGCTCTCGCTAGGACTGCCGTTGGTGGGAGTCCTGGGGGTGTTGGCTGTTTTCGGGGGACCGCGGTGTTGGCTGGGGTTAGTTTCCTCCGGTGGCGCCTTTTCATACCTCCGTGCGGTAGAGGCGGTGAGAGCCCCCGGGTGGAGGGACGAGAGAGAAAGAATTAGAGATGTTCGAAAAAAGTTGAAATATGTCGGACGTTTACCGCCCTACTTTGGGTCATTTAAGCCGATCTCCGCCAAACGCGTTACTTTTCCTTCTCGCGGATAAATTACCGTTAATGGTGACTACTCCCATTTGGGATACACACGTCTCGGTGTCTGAAAGTCTGAGTCCTCGAATCCACGCGTACATAAGAAATGAGAAAAGGGAGAAAAAAAATCGACTTGTCATTTCGCGATTGTTTCTACAAGCTGAAATGTTCACCCATTCCGCGTGTATATTCAACAACACGCATACACCTAACTCGATAAATTCTCCGGCGAAACCGTCCTAATATAATTGTGAATTCGTCAAAACAAAGTAATATATTCGACGGGCTGACGTTTCCGAGTTGGTATAACGAATGTACCTACACACTGACTGCAGTCGAGAGGTCGAGACTAATGATTGATTGTCGGACCTCGTGTATCTTTACGACGCTCGTTGATTGTACACGGCGAAACGAAAACGAAAAATAGTAAACATTTAAACGTCTCTATTAATTTTCGTTACATACCGAAGGGCTCCGACCGAGGAACCCAGAACCGCGGCTCCGGCTTCCCTTGCGCAGCCCCTCGTCTTCGGGCCCGAAATTAGAACTCGAGACGCGGTATTTAATCTAATCTACCCCTTTACGAGGAAATGAAAAAAAAAAGCGACTTCGGTGCGAACGCTTTTCGGTTCGCGACAAAAGACCTGAAATGTCTTACCCGCCTAATTTGATAAGACCCGAGGGTACGGCGCGCCCATTAAGTGCACGGACGTGCGACATCGCACATAGGCCGACGTCGTGTGGCTCCCTGTCTTCGCAGCAATACCGCGGCGCAGCCTGCTAACGCGAATCGCAAGACTAAATTAGCTCGGTATCTTCGTTGCCAGACCACCATGTTCTCTCCCTAAATTTGAAATCAGCGAAATTTGCTGATTTTTCAGTTATATATATAAAATTACACTCATGTTAGGACATCGAATGCGTAATTTTATCAGTCGTCGTTGACGATTCATTCCGACGCTCATTCCTTCTCTCTTTCGTCTTACACGTACAAACTGGTAACCAACTTCTACATGTCGGTTCAAGCTTATACCATATGAAGGGGAAGGGCTTCTACTTTGCCAGATACAATAATTGATGTACTTTGTATATTAGTTCTTCCGAAATCACCGCTGCTGTGTAACGTATGCTGTATTATATTGCTCTCGCGGTCTACGGACTTTTATATTTCGATTTCGTCAGTACTTTGTTGCAATCGAATAAATTGGTTATTTCGCACCATCGTTATTTCTTAGTATAACAGCCACTCTTATATGAGTATGCTAGTTCCATAGGTAGACTTTTCCAAAAACCTAGTTTTCCAGAAAACGCAAAAAAATGTTTTTCAGCTAATGTTCGGGCTTAATGGTTGGATCTAGGTGCGATGGATCACTTTTTGTGCTCACATTGAAGATAATAGGTCGAAAATTTTTTCAAGTACTCCGATTCGTGTTCAAAAGGCGTTCAAAGATGGAGAAGTCTGGGTTTGACACGATGTTTTGAAATTGCTTATCAATTTTTGTTTACTATTGCTATAAAAGGCTGCAAAAGAGGAATAAAATGGAAATTATCAGTAAGTTGTTATCACCTTTCAAAATGAGATATTTTTATTATCAATACACAAAAAATGAAAACGCAACATGATTCAGTTTTTGCTGTATAGTTATAAAAAATTGAGCAATAATTGAAAAGAAAGGACTACTTATACATATTATTGTTTTACATTAGTACACGATGACAATAATTCATTATCAAAAACACAGTTTTGTAAACAAAACAATAATCGTGTTAGACCCAGACTTCTCCATAGGATAAGTTTACCTATGATTCTAAACCAATTTTCGTTTGCATACTGGAGCGCTTCTGTTGTTGTTTTTTGAAACTCGATGACGTCACGTTGTAGGCAGTGTTGTACAGTAACCGAAACGATACTTAACTCAATTTCCCTAAATTCGGAGAAGTCTACCTATGGAACTAGCATACTCATTATATATATCGATCACGTGATCACGAATTCAAATGCGTTCAAGTCAGTGATCACTATTTTTAAAAATTTTTTTTTTTACACCATGATCCAATGCGAGGGTAGAAAAAGAATACAAAAAAATTTAACATAAACCATTTGGTAGGTAAGTGAAACCCCCTCGAAATTTTACTCCTCGCCTTCGATCGCCCATTTTTGGGCATAGGTTTCCGTCACCTGTTTCCATTTGCTTCGGTTCTTGGCCACCATGGGCCAATTTTGACCGAAATTTTGAACCAACTCGTCTGACCACCTTGTTAGGGGTCTCCCCCTTCTCCTCCTCCCCTCATGAGGGACCCACAATGTCAATCTTTTGTTCCATTCATAAGAGGAGTCCCTAACTATATGTCCTGCATATTTTAGTTTGAGCCTTTTAGCATGGACCCAGACCTGTTTGGCATTAGTTTTTTCCAAAATTGAACTTACTTTTATTTGATCTTTGAGTTTAACTCCTAAAATGCTTCGTAGCATGGAGCTATGGGTAGTTTGAATTTTACAAATTTGTTTTTTCGTGGTAGCCCATGTTTGAGCACCATATGTGAGGACTGGGAGAACTGAGCTTTCTAGAATACGTATTTTTGATTTTAATTTTAGAGTACTTGTAAAAATTTTTTGTAATGACCAAAAAGCTTTCCACGCATTTGTTCTTCGAATTTTTAATTCTTTTTCTGTTTTGTTAGTAAATGCTACTGTTTGACCAAGATATTTGTACTCTGAGACAATTTCAATCTTCCTGCCCTGAATTTCAATTTTTTCAAAATTTGTAATATTTGTCAAAATTTTTGTTTTATTTTGGTTGATTGAGAATCCTACCTTGCGGCTCTCTTTTACCAGGTCATCCACCATAGTTTTCAGTTCAGTATGGTTTTTCCCTATCAGAGCAATGTCATCTGCAAATCTAAGATTATTCAAAAATTTATAATCAAACAAGTTTCCATTTCTGTCTTTGATTTTAAAACCTTTATTCCCCCAATTTAGCTGGCGAAATACCTGTTCCAAAACTGCATTAAAAATATTGGGGGATAAGGGATCCTCATGGTTGACTCCTCGGGAGATTTGGAAATTTTTTGATATTTTATCTAATTTAATTTGGGCTTTAGAATTATTGTAAATGTTCATTAAAAAATTGATGATGTCCTCTGGAATGCCTTGGCATGCCAAGGCTACCCAGATTTTATCATGGTATAAAGAGTCAAATGCTTTATTAAAATCTAGGAAAATAATTGCGAGATTTAATTGAAATTCATTAGTTTTTTCTAAAAGTTAGTTAATAGCTTGAATATGATCAATAGTACTGAAAGATTTACTGAAACCTGCTTGTTCTGTTGGTTGTTGGCTATCTAGGAGTTTGTATATTCTGTTTTTAACCAAAGACATGAACATTTTACATACTTTAGAAGAGAGACTAATGGGTCTGTAATTATTGATATCCATTCTGTCACCTTTTTTCTGCAACAAAATGATCTCAGATTGGCACCACTGCCATGGAAAGAGATTCCAGTCGGTCAGCTTATTATAGAGTTGTTGTTTAGCTGGTTTTTGAACGACGGTGCTGTACAGTTAGAGGAGAACTGGAACGTGGTCCGATGTCAGGTCGTTGATATTCTCCGCCCAGACGTGCGATGCAAGAATTCGGCGCAGCACGAAGAAGTCGAGCAGATCTAGCACCTTATGCGGATCAGTTGGCCAGTAGGTCTAGTAGGTGGGTCTGCGTGATATAGCAACCTCAAGATGGGCAGAATTTATTGCCTTGGAGAGTTCCCGCCCTTTTGGATTGATGAGGCGAGAACCCCAGAAGGTGTGTTTTGAATTAAAGTCACCACCCAGTAGGAACCTAGCTCCTAATTGGCGGAAGAGCTGTGTAAAGTCGTTGCATTGAAGTCGATAGCGTGGCGGGCAGTAGATGGATGCCAGTGTGAGTGGGTGCTGAGGAAATTGTACCGTAACCCCAAGTAGTTGGAGAGTGTCTTGCTGGATGCGGACAGCTTCGAAAAAAGGTATGTGGTCGCGAAATAGTACAGCTACACCACCGCGACAACGATTGCTGGGGTGGGGGCAGCTAAGTATCTTGTAGCCTCGAATGCGTACGTGCGTCCAGGAAGTGAGGCGTGTTTCTGAAACCGGGGCCACATCACCTTTCTCAGTATGGAGAAATTCTTCCAGTTCATTTTGGCGACGAACAAGCCCATTGGCGTTCCAAGTGCTAATTCGTAGACTAGCGGCCATTTTTATTTTTCTGATGCTTTCCTCTTTTTTGGTGTGGATCTGGGAAATGTTAATTTTCTGCACCACAGGTTAAATTTTTAAATTGGGGGTTCTGAAATGGAGATGAGAAATTTTAACAGTATTTGATCTGTGAGTAACGAAATTTCCCAGGCTGTTTTTCCGAACATGTCCAATCCTGATCTCTCACTCTTTTCCTCTAGTCCGAGGAAGACCCCGGTTACACAAATCTCTATCTGTCAATTAACAAGCTATCATTTTCCTCCAATTGAGTCAAGTGCCATGATCTGGATTTCAGAAGCCAATATATCTCTCTAGCTTTTATAACAGTGTCTTAAAGAAGATCGAATAGGTCTGAATAAAGTCTAAAAGAGTCTTAACGAAGTCCAAAGTTTGTTTCATCAGAGTCTTAACTAAAGGAGGAGAGTGAAAAGGGGAATTTTCCTATTTCCTTCCAGGAACGTTGGCTCTCTTCGGGATACAGAAAATCTACTCCCCCTCCTTCTTCCTCCGTCGCCTCCTATCAGCCTGCAAACGAAATTATGTTTGCCCCTGCTGATACAAAAGACTGGTTATGATCTTGGATTCTTGTTCTCACGAAAATATTAGTTCAGTCTCCCTTATCCTCTTTTGAACAGCTTTAGCGGGATTCGAAACAAGTCTGGGGGAGTTGAAATGTTTCTTTCATGACAATATTGAATTGTTTTAGCAAGTCTTAAGGTTCGCTTACCGTATCTCCTTACCTTTCCATGAGAATAATTGATGATTAAAATGTTTTAATCAATCTGAAACTATTTTGTGATGTCAAAAAAAATGGAAGAACCTAAGCGGGGGGGGGGGTACGTTGGAGTGGAGTAAGCAAGATGAAGTTCAGATTTAAATCCTGAAGAAGATGGACATTGTTAACCAAGTTATAATACATAAAAAATAGTAAGATTTTCCACAAAGATTAGTAGTCATCAGAAAGCCTGGAAAGTGAGCAAATTACTGAGATTTGTTGAGCTTCAGTGGGGCAAGTTAATTCAAGCATGAGCTAAATCATTTTCAAAGTCTACAAGTAATTCAGGATAAAACTAAAATTAAGTTGTTGGAATATACTAAAATTAATTTTATGCCGAGTTTTCAAACACTCCGTTGCAGTTCATTTTTTTTTTTTCCAAATTAATACCTACGTCCTCCTTCTTTGAGATACACTTTAGACTTCACAGTATCATTGTCCAGGTTCTTCTTGCAAAGGTGAACCGTGCCCAACTTATAAGTCAAATTTTGTATACCAACCAAAATATTCTCAATTACGGTAGCTATTTACTAATAACAGTTACCAACATAATACTGCAGACACTGTTTCGAGTTGGCGCAAAGCGCCAACGAGGGAAAGCATGTGCGAGCGAAGCGAGTGAATGCTCCATCAAAGATGGCAAGCCGGGCGGCGCGCGCTGCAAGCGCCTAGCCTCCAGGGGCCCCGCGAGAGGCTAGTTGATGATAATTGTTGAAAATTCTTCAAAAATTGTCGCTCAATCGAGAATCTGCGGGAAACTGAAGAAATTTAATAGTATATTTTGAAAGGTATTTCAATTGAATCTTCAATAGGAAAACATTCAGAGATGCGAATCGTTCAAAACTCCGAGAGTTCAGTTACCATTTTGAGGGCATAGAAATGATTGAAATTCTTGGTGGTGGGGAGCGGAGGTAAAATCGTTCAATTTTTACACATTCTCAATTGCCTCTCCTAGAATTGCTTCCTGGATTCGCCACTGCTTCTCGTGTAAAATTCGCGGTTTGGCACCCAATTTGCCATTCTAGTAACCTGCGAATTCATTTTTCTATAATCTTTTCTATTCGCCGTGAATATATATTTGTATGTTTTTTTGCTGCATTATTTGCATGAAGTCCTAATTTTAGGGCGAATTCGGCGGTGAACTACGTCATGTTCGGTGATTTGCCCTGCGATTAACTTTCCATGCGGTGAAGTTTCCAGCAATGGATCTTCTCCTCGGTGAACTGTTCAACGGTGAATTTACCCCACGGTGACCTGACCGCGTTCAATTTTCTGTAGTGAATTCACCGACGGTTAATTGTCTGGATTCCCTTACTTTGGTAGTCCCTGAAAACAGCTGTTACACTACAAATTAGTAAAGCTTCTTCGGCTTCCATTACTTATAAAAACAACATCAACTTATCCGTCGAAAGTCTGCGCAGCTCTCTTAACTGGATCCTTCTGCGTTCCAAAATGATCGTCGAATGTTCGTTCCGAAGAAATTTGTACCGCGCATTGCCTGCAATGTTGGATTACACGCTCGCCGCGCTCGTGTGCACGCGGCTTTTAACAGTACGAGTGCGGTAACCTGTCATTTTGTATCCAACCGCGCCCGTCGATGCCGAATTAACTACGCGGTACGCTCCGCGTAGTCGGATTCGGCATCCACGGGCACGTTTGGATACAAAACGGCAGGTTTCCGCACTTGTATGGTTATAGGTCTCTAGTCCAACTAGTTCAAGGAAAGAGAATAAGGAAACGAATCAGGAGCATGTGGGCCTGATGGGAGAAGAAAGGGTAATTGTTCACACTAGACGGGCACGCGCGTCAGTTTCACTACTTAAGCGCGCTTCACTCTGACTAGAAGCAGGAATGCGTTTCTTTTTTATACTTCACAGAATGAATAAATGTGTTTTAATTCGTTGATACAATGTGCAGTTCAGGTGTTGGGATGGTAAAGTCTGCCTCATCGAGAATTGTCCATACGGAACGCTGTCGCCTGGACAACAGATGCGTGTAACAATTTCCTTCCACATAGCGGTCGGATTCTTCCTTCTCTAACCGCAGCTCATAAAAGAAACTGGGGAGTGCCGATCTATCCGTTTAAAACAGATTCTATTTTGGTAATTGATCAGGGTACTTGATCTACAGGACGCATTCATGTCGTTGAGTGTGAAATGCGTGGATGCCCGCGGTACGCCAAATAGTAATCACGTGCAATCATCGATGGTAACCTTAAAGTAGGCATTTTCTCCATCTGTTGTCGGCCTTCTCGCAGCAAAAGGAGGAATAGGATTGCTTAGTGCCCTTTGACAAAACCCGGGAAGTGTTTCCTGCCAACCGCGTTTCGCCACACATACTGATGAATAAGCGTCCTGATTTGCCTTACCAAGCTAGACGTTAAATTCAATTTCCATGTATTTCTTTGGCATTTAACCCGGGTTCTGCTTCGTGATCAATAATTAAAGAACCTTGAACATACATTCAATTCCAAGTCTCGGTTCGAACAGCGGCAGAAAAAGTATCACATCCCACGTACTCGTACGTATCGCAACTCGACCCAACAACAGTCTGCACTATTCTGTCGAGAACTTTTTCTCCTTCGTTCTTTCGTGCGCCAGGAAATTATCGAAGCGCAAAATCAAATGTGTAACCTCAATTTACCGAGTACGAGTCACAGGCGATAAATTCCGAAATTTAAAAAAGAGAACGAGCGTTAGTTTACGAACATTTCAAAATGCGATGCGAGGGGAAAGCATATAAATCCCGCAAAAAATGTACCGCCGGCAAGGTTGTGGACCGACCATTACCTGTCATTACCACGTAAGTAATGAATAGGAGGTAGAAAGGCCTCTTACTTTTCATTTTCCAGCCGTTATAAAGGACCAGCGTCTTGCTTTTTTTTTTCCATTTCGCGGCGCTATATCAAACACAGCGTACGGCGACTCAATCTCGGGCAACGAAAGACTTTCGAAACGGGTTGAGGAAAGTGTGGAAGAGTGAGGAGCTTACGTTATGAGAATTTTACGTTATGAAGAACTTGCGTTGTTCGAAAATCAACAGTACTTATACCTAAACAGTTTCGCTAGCCCCTCCCCATACCGTCTGAAGTAATGAGACAAGCAGTTCCGGGCTTAGGCCATCAAGATGGAAGAGCGTAAAAGGACTTCACTGCCAATTATTTGGTCGACACTCGTTTCCTCGGCACTTCACGCTGGCCAGTATGTTAAAAACTCGTTCTTAGACTGTTGGGTATCTTCGCTTTTCAGTTCTTACGAGTGTTTTCAATAAATACTGAAAAGTTGACTTATTTAAGGTGACTTCAGGCTTTCAAGAAACGCTTCTGAAAGCTGGAAATACAATCAGCTTCCCCTTTGATTTTTCTCAGAGTCCCGCTTCCAGATGCTAGCTCGGACCTCGGAAAGTTTGGCGGCTTTCGCCTATCGTATATCTACAATCCTGTTGTGAATAGGTCATTGCCACCCTCGGAGGCCGAAATACAACAAATAAGTTCCCCGAGATTGAGGAGGGTACCAAATAGAGTTAATTCTCAACTGTCATCTGGAATGGGACTCCTCAGTTGTTTTCATTCTGTTACTATGTTTCTATGGTCCGTTACTCGTATATTCGAAATGCAAGAACGTGTACTTTTTGCTCCAAATTTAACAAAAATCATTGACCGTTGAATTACTTTTTTTTTCCTTGTTTCTTTTAAATTTCAGCAGGTTTACATTATATTCCAGTAGATATGTACATGATTGTACCTGGAAAAAATTCCGAAATGAATGAAACTTTTACAGGTTGTTCGGGGGTGCTGTGGGATGACTCCGTCAAGTTTTCCACCTCGAGGACCCTGTGCTAACTTGGGGAGGGCCGAAAAACAATAAAATTTTCGGACTTTCTTCGGGGTTTCGCTCATAACATCTATACTAAGTGGTTTTTGACCAAAACGTTTATTTTCAAAGTTGTAGAGCATTAAATTTGTTAACGTTTTGTATGCATGAACTTTTTTCTAAACTTAATATTAACTTAGATACAGCCGATCAAAGTTAGAGGAATTTTCTCAAAATGGCAAAAATTGGCCAAAAACGAAGGCTTTGGCCCTCTAACTATCAATTACCATCAGTTCTGTGGTAATTATGGTAATCACTCATCAATTTCGACATGCTGGAACACGGAGGGGAGTCAGCTGACCAAGTGCCTGTTTTTGTGAAGCGTAGTTATTTCAATGTTATAGTGACAGGTCATCACCCCACTGTAAATTTTTGTCAACCCATAATCTTGAACCTCAATAAACATAGATCAGGTAGTTGAAATCGATTAATAATAACCAAGAATTAATTAAAGACTATAATTGATGTAAGAATAATGGTAGTATGTACAATAATACAAGTATAATTGTACAATTTAAGTATAAAAACTTCATGAGGCCACCAACAATTTGGAGCGCTTTGGAGTGCTGCATCATCCTCATCGTCGTCGTCAATGTTGTTGGGGTCCATGAACATGTCTGGTGCAGGCGTAAGTGGGAGATTTTCCTCATTCTCGTCGTCAGTATCAACTTTGTTGGTGTCAGGCTGAGGGCTGTTTTCGCATGCTGCGCTCACGCAGTGCTTGCATACTATGGAGCACAGCAGACCAGCCAGCGGTGGCGCAACCAGTTGTTTACTTACAGCTGACGATGCCGAACAGCTGTTCTGGAGCAACATCCATTGTTGTGGTGATGGGAATCACACCTGTGAACTATTACTCAATTAACACTGGTAACTTTGTTACAAGAGTGAATAATAATGAGGGGGGTTTTAAGAATGAAAAATGTACTACTTCAGGATGACGAGCATAATGATACCCACCTCGTTTGGTAATGTTCCATCCCCAAGTAGATGGCAACTTTTCGTAGACCCCTTGGCTTCCTCCCATCCACGTCTGTACTTGTTGGTAAGTCCTGAATGAATGGTACTTAATGGGATCTCTGATTAGTGGCAGTCTGGCAAGTTGGCATTTCGGCTTAGCCACGACAGTAGTGAAAATGCGGTATCTCAGGTTATCGAGGTTGTCACGTTCGATGTTCCCTCTACACAGTTTCACCAAGAACTTCTCTCCAACGTCGGCAATTTGAGCTGGAGCTGTCTTGGAGTCCTCGAAAATCTCCAACATCTCGGAGAGGCCGGGGTTCTTCTGATACGTCTGTATCACCTTCTTCTTCCCAATTCCAAAGAGTGCTGGGGTGGTGTCGCACCCACTTATCGCGTGCAGGAAGAGTATGTCCTGTGGCCCGTGTTTGAAAGAGAATGAAGGACGGTTGTGGTGTCACCCTTCCCACTCTTCTGGAAGTAGACGTTTTTCTTTGAAAACCCCAAAGCATTCAGCAGCGCCAGAAGATCAATGTCCTCCCCTGTAATGACGACACTGTCGTACTCCTCGACAACTGAGACAGCAGTCTGTATGATCAGCACATCAGCATCTTCTACTGCCTGCTTGACTTAGATCCCCTTGGCTTTCAGTTCACCATTCAGCATCGTTATGAAATTCATCTTGTTTTTGTCATTGAAGAGAAATTTTGCCTGCGTGATGGTGCTGACTGAGGTGGTCTTGAAGAACGCAAACTTAGTAGAGGGGTTCAGCAAGGAACACCGATAACGTTTTACTGCCTTTGGTGCTTTGGTTGCTTATCCCACTAGGATAACCATGTAAAACTCACTATGGCATTGCTCCCAAGGTGCCTTCTGATATAGTCCACGTAGTTTTGGCAGACTACCTAGAATGTTGCTTCGCTTGACTTCGTCTAAACCACCCTAAGTAGCAGGAACCCTCCATCAATGACATAGCATTTTCTGGCGCCGAAGTCTACTTCACCGGCGGTGGGAAGGAATACATCATACAGCTTCGATTTACTGCTTTTCAGCAGATACCCGATCTGTTGGAAAAAGATCGAAGAATGTCAACGCGGGAAATGTGTTTTCAATTGCAATCGCCAGATTGCTCTCATAGCTCTGTGTGACAAATAATTCATGATGTATTGGGTTTTCGAAAGTTGAGGAGTAGATGGGTCTCGCGTATTCTTACCGATATAGAACTGATGGTAATTGATAGTTAGAGGACCAAAACCAAAAATTTTGGGCAATTTTTGCCATTTTGAGAAAATTTCTCCAACTTTGATCGGCTGTATCTCGGTTAATATTAGGTTTAGGAAAAAGTTTATACATACAAAATCGTAGAAAATTTAATGCTCTACAACTTTGAAAATAAACGTGTTGGTCAAAAATCACTTAGTATAGAAGTTATGAGCGAAAAATTGAAGAAAGTCCGAAAATTTTAATGTTTTTCGGCCCTCCCCAAGTTAGCACAGGGTCCTCGAGGTGGAAAACTTGACGGAGTCATCCCACAGCACCCCCGAACAACCTGTAAAAGTTTCATTAACTTCGGAATTCTTTCCAGCAGACTCCACTTTTTTTGCTCTGTCTACTGGACTATTGATGAGAACGATTGTTTATGATCAAATAAATTTTTTCATCCGACTCGATTTTTTGGAAGCTTTAAGCCAAAATTACAGACTTCCTCTTGTAAAATCCTACATCAAACTTAACCCGGCCGCGGACCCCTCAAAATTATTCGATTAGAAGGAAAACATGTTGGTTGTTGAATTTTCAGATTAAAAGGAACCAGTTTAGCCATTGGGAGTAAAGACTCTTCAAACATCGCCAAATTTTGGACTACCTTACCGTCAGGGTTGGTAACGTAGAATGTAAAATGTAAATTAGATGTAGAATAAAATGTAGAATATGTAAAGTAAAATAAGATTTTTATGTAAAGTAGAATATGTAGGATAAGTAGAATAAGAAGTATAAGTTTTATTTTCATTGTTTTCCATTTCCATCTTCAATTTTGCATCTGAAATTCTTATATTCTTCTGGAACGCAACTAAAGCTTTCCCGCACATCATATACATTACCAAAATTATGTGGTTTTAGTCAAGGTTTCTATTTCGATTTTAAAGCTGAAAAAATTGTACTTTGATTTTTTAATTTGAAAAAAATTCGAACTCAGAACTTTTGTCTCCACTTTTTCAAAGTTCTCATTTATCTCGGTCTCTGAAGAAATAATAATAAATAACCAGCCAGCTACAACTATCAAGCAATCATTATTTATTAATAAAAAAGTACAAAATCCGAATTACCAAAATGACTTAATAATCGCTACTTTTAAGTTTATCTTTAATTTTCGAAGTGTAATGTACATAAATCGGTTTTTTGGACGATTCTTCACTTAAGCGATTTCGAACTTTTGAATGGACAAAAGACAAAACTCCATTGAGAGAAAATTCTTTCCAACTGCGCGGAACTAGCTGGAGTCATGACGTCATGAGTCATGACTTCGGTCAACTCAATTAATTAGCCAATCAAAACATTTTCTACATTTTACATATTCTACAATTTTTATTTTACATATTCTACATTTTTCATGTAAAATGTAGAATAAGATATTCTACGTGTAATTTACCAACTCTGCTTACCGTACTATTTATTAAAAATATGGATTCGCCGCATTTTGTAAAATCACTCATCAGTTAGGCCATATTAATTTATGGTGTAGTGTAAGCCGGTGGAATGAGAACCTAGCATTCTTGCTCATTTCCGCTACAACTTCTTGATGATGTATCTAGAGACGGTCGAACTGATAGAATCGACTTTGGTTTTACTCAGTTTTCTTTTTCTTTCTTCTCCAGTTGATCAGCAACTTTCAAGAAAGAAATCAAAGAATCTACGCTGCATGCATATACATCAGTACGTGGATATGGAGAGGTAAAAATCAAAGCCGAGACTTGCCATTTTATTCCGATGGCGCAAATAGGCAAAATACTATACATGGGTGCTGGTCTGCTGGTATATTTCTCTGCGCCTGTGAACGTGGAGTATATAATACATACTGCACATCCACAGGCGTAGCAAAAGATGTTCCTGCACTCGTGTACAATATTTTGCCTATTTGCGCCCTTGGAATATAATGGCAAGTGTCAGTTTTAATTCTAACCTCTTTATAAGTCGTATGACTACCAAACGCGTTCACGCATTCAGTCAACGACGTAAATAACATTCTGAGGGTTGGTCGTCGGCATTCTCCGTGTCGGTCGGTCGAAACGTGGTGGAACGAATGACCGCCTCAACAGGAATACGCAACTACGCCACGATGGTAGCGTTCTGCTTCAGAATTATTCTATTTTGCGTGGCGAGCCGTTAGACATCGTATCGGAAGAATCAAAACAGCTAGGCCGATTGGTCGTATAGTTACCGAGGAATTTACCGATAGGCTGGTTTGGTTCATAAGATTTGGACCGGTATATTTACGATGTTTGAATCGCGTAAGTGGTTGGGAGGTAGAGAGGACGAAAACGGGACATAGTACCAGGGTAATGAAAGTAAAACATGTACTCCGATACAATAGCATTTTTCCGATAGATGTTTAGTCCCAATCCATACATGCTCCCGAAGAACTTCAATACCGGCGCTACCTAATTTGGAAAATTTGACGTAAAAAAAATATATATATATCCGGTCCAGAACTACGTCGCGGACAGTATCAAAAAGCTTATTTCCTTTGAAAAAGGAAATTTCGAAGTATGTTCGAACATAAAGAAAAACGTAAATCCGTGTTTTTCCCTTTTTTTTTAAAACTCGTCGCTTACATTTCTTCGTAATTCAAAATTAGCATCCCGATTACCCCGCCGTCGTTCAAAGAGGCCAAACCGAATTTATGTTGAACATTTTCCGCGTCAAATCTGACGAAACCGAGACCGAGCGTATTCCCTCGATTCTTTGTAACTTTCCGGCGAATCCTTTTCCTTTGCCGTGACTTACAAAGTTGCCAAACATTTTCGATGATACCACGGAGATTGATCTTTCGACTGAATGAATAGCGAAACAGCCTACTTCTCTTTTCCAGCCGAGCCGAATGTTTTAGCTCTTTTGAAGCTACCTCAAAGGCAGAAAGAGATACAGCGTAACAGGGGGTATTATGTAAGTGACGAATACAATACGTAATCAAAATTACGAACTTCGAACCATCGAACCTAAAATCTCTTTATGAACCGTATCGAGCCATTAAGAACAGTTCAGGAGAACTGCCATCACACTATTCACGTGAAATTGTAATCGTTTATTTCTATATAGCGACACCGAGGACACGAAAAAGGAATGACAGTGCTCGTGAAATACGAACATGACAGTGAAATAATGTAGAATATCATAGTATACGATGAAATAATTGAATTTCATAATTGATAATCGATATGAAATTAATTTCACTGAGGTGCATCGAAGCCCTGATACAATAGTCAACTTTAGACTCGAAAGAATAATGCGGGAATTAAGAACAAGGTGTGTGTGTGTGTGTTGACAAGAAAAGGTCTAAAGCCGAAGAATAGCCCAGTTTTTCCCTCAATGTGCGAACCTGGTAAAATGCTCTGGTGTACATGTCCGGAACAGGGCTGGTTCACCAAAGATGACGCACCTCACTGTTAAGTACTTTTTGCTTACCGCCTAAGTACTCAATTTTTCTCAAAATTCGGTGAAGTATACCACCGGAGGGCTGATCTCAATTTACCCCTAAGACATTTGACTCAAATGTATGATTCTTGTACAATCTGAGCTTTTGTAAAATATTCCAAAAGCGTTATCTTGGGGACTCATTCCTTAACACATTAAATGCCGACCTATTTTCAAGTGTAGCGTTCAAAATAGTGACGTGTTACCCACCGGTAGGTGACAGGGCGGATTTTGTAAACGAGCTGCAGTGGAGGTTGTATAGTGAACGTGGATTACTGAAACTTGATATGCGGGGTATCAGACCCATGAGAAACCCTTTTGGCGGGAGATTGGTGTTTCCGCTCTCTAAGGCTTCAGCGAGCCGGACTGTTCTGAAACCTTGAAGAAGAAAAAAAGGCTGCAAATAGGCTAGAAATGAACGGGGAAAATGAAAATTAAAAGTACGGGTCTCCAAAGATGATACTCCAGCAACCTTGAAGATAACAGGAAAATGAAAATCGACGTGAACTACATTACTTCCTCAAATCTTCTGCAAGCTTAGGAGATAAATGAAGGTTTTTTGGCATGGATGTGTCTGATGGCTCGCCATGCGAAAAAACAATTCCGCAGGAAAACGTTACCATCGTGATGTAGTTGCGTATTCCTCTTTACGCATTCATTCATTTCATCACGTTTCGACCCGCCGACATGGAAAATCCGGAGCGAAGCCGAGAATGGACGACTAGAAAAGGCATTGGAATGTTGGTATGCGGGTCAACGAGGTCGCCTGGACGGCAAATCCATGTAAATTCGAGAACAACAAACAACAGATTACGAATATTGCCAATGCTTGAACACCGTAAAAACTACATTCCAGTTAGATACTAAAACAATCTTTGCATGATTTGATGCTAGTGATGAAAAATTCGGCTGTGACGATATTTTCAAGCGTAAATGCGTCTATCCCTGAAGAAGAAGAACTTTTATTATCATCGGTTTCCTCGCCAATGAACCAGTTTCTAAGTGTAGAGTGTCATCCCCTGAACGTGTCAAGATGATGCATGCATGTTCCTGCGGGTTTTTTATGTTTGTATGAGAAATAGAGAAGTGTTTAGTCTGGGCCGCAGTGAGGGCATTCGAAATCAAAAAACGAGAGCAAGTAGAATAAACGTGTGTGTCGAAAAATTCGACTTCGACATTAATTAATAGTATCCCACTATATAATTAATAGTCTGTTATAAATAATAGAAATATCCGGCTGCTAATATTTATAAGATGATGATTATTTGTAACTAACGTCGGAGAAAGGACGGGACGGCAGTTCAGTTGGTATAATAAACTTGTAATATAATGATGTTAGAATTTGAATAGAAGCTCATCGAAACATGGTGTCAGAAGTAAAAAATTTATGAACGCAGTCGAATACGTTCCGCGGTCATTAATTTAAAAGTAATAATTTTCCGAAATCGCGAATTTTTTTTTCCTTGTCTTAATTATCGAACGTAAATCAAATCAAGATGCCGCAAGACGGAGACGCCGGTTTGAGTAAAAGTTCGGGATCCACGACCAACGCAGCACCAAATAAAATTCTGGGATCCATGAACCCTCTCAAATTTGAGGGTGATCTTTCGGTCAACTGGAGGATCTGGAAAAAAATGTTCGAATTTTTTCTAAAAGCCAATAATTTAGAAAAAGAGAACAACGTAAGAAAATGTGCGCTTCTCATTCAAAGCATGGGATCCGAAGACCGCATTATCGAAATTTTCGAATCATTCAACATCCAATTAGAAGATATTACCTACAACGAACTAATAGAAAAATTCGACAACTACTTTAACCCAAAACAACGAAAGACAATTGCCAGACACCAATTCTTCTCACGGAAGCAAAAGGCAGAGGAATCTATCAATGAGTACGTCACCGATCTCCAGAATCGCAGTTTCATATGTGAATTCGGGCAAATACGCGAGGAAATTGTGAAGGACGTCTTCATAGCAGGACTTCATTCCAAATACACATTCGTCATCGAAAAACTCCTAACAGAGGACGACACGGCCGATCTCGAAAAAATATTACATACTGCCAACTCCATGGTGACCGCCGTAGAACAAGCTCAGGGATTTTCATCATCGACGGAGCCAGAAATTCACGCTGTCAACAGGCAAAATAAACCAAATCAGAGACCGTTCCCATCATCAATAGAGGTAAAAAATGGTAAAAGTCAGGAAAAAGGTAAAACAAATTTTAAATATGAGAAATCGAATAGTTACAAACGTGAACGCAAATCCGATGAATCGAATAATTTAAAACGAGACCGTGAATTTTTTAATAATTACCAAAAATACAAACAATCCCAGCCGCCTAAAAAAGAATGCGGGAGATGCGGGTATACGCATAAATTTCGAGAATGCCCGGCTTATGGGAAAATTTGTAACAAATGTCAGAAAGAGAATCATTTCAGCAGAGTATGCAAAGCTAGGGATGTAAATTTATTGAATTTAAAAGACAACCAAACGTCGGACAGCGAATCCAACTACAGCATAGGTATTATTAGAAAAATAAACAAAATATCAGAATTGTCTCCGTGGCATATCAAACTTTCACCAATACAACTTCGAGTACTTCTCTATAATGTACCAAAATTTGGAATCAAATGATTCGATAGTTCCTGAGATTTTTGTGCCACAAATTTTGTCCTCAAGGAAAACTCACGAACGGCTCGACCGATTGCCTTCAAAAGCTTATTTTAACAACTTCGAGTACTTCTCCATAATATACCAAAATTTGGAATCAATTGATTCAATAGTTCCTGAGATTTTCTTCCCACAAAATTAGGGTGTACAATATATAAACATTTAAAAAATATATATATATATATATATATATATATATATAATATATATATTATATATATATATATATATATATATATATATATATAACATATGCAGGACGGCTTTTTCGCCTCTTTTTCATATATAAAGCGACGTTTTCACCTCATATACGGAGGCGAAAACGAAAAATCGGAGGTGAAAACGTAAGGCACTGTATCTCAATAATTTAGGCTTCTACCGGCTAGGCAATCCCCTGGGCAAATTTTTGGCTGGAGGCGAAAAAACCCACATACATCAGACATATACATTTTAGTGCATGGTACCTCTCACCAGACAGCGCTAGTGTCACTTGTAAATCATATAATGAGACTTTTTCACCTCCAAACATAACTGAGCATTTTCGCCTCCGATTCGCGGCAACAACGCATTAGTGATTGAATTAATATTAAACTCGGAGGTTTCCTACTTGCTTGTATGCCTGGAGGTGAAATGTTCCCTTCACATATTAAACGTCGCTGTGTACTTGTATATGAAAAAGAGGCGAAAAAGCCGCCCTGCAAAAATATACCTTTAAAATTTCGTTTTCCCCTCCGTATATGAGGTGAAAACGTTGCTTTATGTAAAAAAAAATGAGGCGAAAAAGACCTTCTTTAAAAAAAAATAAAAAAAAATGTATATAATATTGTATATCATATACCCCGCATTTTAAAAGATTGTAAGTAGAAATTACTGCACCGAAAAGTTTACCACGAATTGATAGATGATGAAATGTAGGTTTTTTCGCCTCCAGTAAAAAAATTTGCCCAGGGGGGTTACCTGCTGGCCTGTAGAAGCTTAAATTATTGAGATACAGTGTCTTACGTTTTCACCTCGTCTATGAGGTAAAACGTCGCTGTACACAGGATTAGTCAGTTTTCCTTCCGCAATAGGAAAACTCCATTACGCTGAAGATCTGTTATGGGTTTTGTCGCTATTCACAAATTTAGTATGCAGCTTGCCTACACCCGATAACAAAGCGTACTGTACATTTTGGAAGATAACACATTGAGTCATACTTGTTCAGCCTGACGGATGTTTTCCTATGGCGGAGGGAAAACCAACTAAACCCTGTATATGAAACAGAGGAGAGAAGGCCGTCCTGCAAAGATATACCTTTAGATTTCGTTTTCGCCTCCGTATATGAGGTGAAAACGTCGCTTTATGTATGGAAAAAGGGGCGAAAAAGCCGCCCTGAAAAGATATTATTATATCCCCGCGAGAACATGATGATCAAGATCGAGAAGGTCACAGGTTTACCCATTTCCCTATACTCTAAGACATTGTAAAAAACCACAGTTCGGAATGGACATGAATTTTTTTAGTCTGAGGAAGGGTTCAAGAATAACATAATAAGAAACTTACAGAGGCGAAAAAAGCCGCCCTGAAAAGATATACCTTCAGAGTTTCGTTTTCGCCTCCGTAATATGAGGTGGGAAAACGTCGCTTTATGTATGAAAAGGGGCGAAAAAGCCGCCCTGCAAAGATATTATTATATACCGCGAGAACATGATGATCAAGATCGAGAAGGTCACAGGTTTACCATTTCCTATACTCTAAGACATTGTAAATAACACAGTACGGGAATGGACATGAATTTTTTTAGTATGAGGAAGAGGTTCAAGAATAACATAATAAGAAACTTACAGAGGCGAAAAAAGCCGCCCTGAAAAGATATACCTTCCAGAGTTTCGTTTTCGCCTCCGTATTGAGGTGAAAACGTCGCTTTATATATGAAAAAGAGGCGAAAAAAGCCGCCCTGCAAAGATATATTATATACCGCGAGAACATGTGATCAAGATCGAGAAGGTCCAGGTTCCATTTCCTATATCTAAGACATTTAATAACACAGTTCGGAAGGAATGAATTTTTTTAGTCTGAGGAAGAGGTTCAAGATAACATAATAGAAACTTACAGAGGCGAAAAAGCCCCTGAAAGTATACCTTCAGAGTTTCGTTTTCGCCTCGTATTTGAGGTGAAAACGTCGCTTTATATATGAAAAGAGGCGAAAAGCCGCCTGCAAAGATTATTATATACCGCGAAGAACCATGATGATCAAGATCGAAAAAGGTCACGGTTTACATTTCCCTAACTCTAAGACATTGTAAATAACACAGTTCGGAATGGACATGAATTTTTTTAGTCGAGGAAGAGGTTCAAGATAAATAATAAAAACTTACAGGGCGAAAAAGCCGCCCTGAAAAGATATACTTCGAGTTCGTTTTCGCCTCCGTATATGAGGTGGAAAACGTCGCTTTATGTATGAAAAAGGGGCGAAAAGCCGCCCTGCAAAGATATATTATATACCCGCGGGAACATGATGTCAAGATCGGAAGGTCACAGGTTTACCATTTCCCTATACTCTAAGACATTGTAAATAACACAGTTCGGAATGGACATGATTTTTAGTCTGAGGAAGAGGTTCAAGAATAAATAATAAGAAACTTCAGAGGCGAAAAAGCCCCCTGAAAAGATATACCTTCAGAGTTTCGTTTTCGCCTCCGTAATGAGGTGAAAAACGTCGCTTATATATGAAAAAGAGGCGAAAAAGCCGCCCTGCAAAGATATTATTATATTACCCGCTAGAGAACATGATGTCAAGATGAAAAGGTCACAGGTTTACCATTTCCTATACTCTAAGATATTGTAAATAACACATTCGGATGGACATGAATTTTTTTAGTCTGAGGAAAGGTTCATGAATAACAATAAGAAACTTACAGAGCGAAAAAACGCCCTGAAAGATATACTTCAGAGTTTCGTTTCGCCTCCGTATATGAGGAAAACGTGCTTTATTATGAAAAAGAGGCGAAAAAGCCGCCCTGCAAAGATATTATTATATACCGCGAGAACATGATGATCAAGTCGAAAAGGTCACAGGTTTACCATTTCCCTATACTCTAAGATTTGTAAATAAACAGTTCGGAATGGACATGAATTTTTTTAGTCTGAGGAAGAGGTTCAAGAAATAACATATAAGAAACATTCGAGGCGAAAAAGCGCCTGAAAAGTATACCTAGAGTTTCGTTTTCGCTCCGTATATGAGTGGAAAACGTCGCTTTATATATGAAAAAGAGGCGAAAAAGCCGCCCTGCAAAGATATCATCGTTTACCTGCAGAGAAATGGGATCATGTTCAAGATTGTTAAAAAAAACTACCCCACAAAAAATTTTAAATAGAAGTGAAAGATTTTTTTTTAGCTTTTTTTTTCGCCTATTTGAAAAAAAATGCTTTTATACAAAAAAAAGGGAAAAAAAAACCCTCTTGAAAAAAATGAAACTATTATACAAAAAAAAAATTGGGAAACAAAAAAAAACCGGTTTACAAAACCTGAAATTTAATAACGTGTGAAAAGAAATCTAGTTTCATTGCCCCCATCCTTTAGCAAAAAGGGAGTTTTTTTTGTAGAATTTATAAAAATTTATGCGGTGCAGAGAAAATGTTTTATTTGTCCCAATCATGACCAACATGGATTGCGAAACCGAATGAAAAATATTGATTTAAAAATACCCCCAAAGCAAAGACGCGAAATCCGAACAAGCCGTTATCCAATGGGGGTAGAGAAAAATGTTAAAAATTTTGGGAACGTTTGGAGGCAAAAAGGCCAATTAGTAAAAAAGAATAAAACGGAGGCGAAAAGATAAATATGTTGGAGGTAAAAGGGAAAAATTCAAAAGATAATCGGTGATAATTTTGAAAAACCCTTACCCCTTCAGGGTTGCCCTTATGACATAAATGCTCTTTTCTAAATACAAAGTTACTTTAAACCCTTTTTTTTTGGGCGGAGGGGGGCGTCTGCGTTATGAGGGGAGGTAAAAAAGGTTCCCCGATTTTTTAAAATATTAATTTTTTTAATATATATATTTATAATATTAAATTTATAAAAATATATATATTATATTATTATAAGGAAACGAAATTAGCCTTTTAAAGTCGTGTTCTAAACATTTAAAAGCAAAAAAAAACTTGCCCCCCCCCCTTAAAATGTGCGATGTAATCCTCCCTTTTTTCAAAATTCGGTAATAAAATTAAAAATCAAACTTTTGTAACTGGTTCGGGGTGGTAAATTTAATCCCGTTAATTTTCAGCTGTATGAATGTCATGCCTGCTGCCGACGAAGGAGAAAAGAGAGCGAGTCATGAGAATACTGAAAGAACGTGATTTAGAAAAGACAGGAAGTACAGGTATGCAGGAGACAAAAGACGTTTGTTTGACGTTCGCATCGTGCTACGTAGAAACTGACCAGGCAGAAAGATTATACGATTTGTGCATTTGAGTGGAGAGGACTTCATTCTCGGCGCTTGCAAATGAAATGCAAAACATGATACGTTATTTTAGCTTCACTGATTCCAAGTACTTTTGGTCTAACTTCTTTGACCATGACCTTGTGCTAATAGTTTTTAAGTCTCCTGTAATTTTTAGCCTGTGAGTAGAGGTGTAGCAGTTTTACGTTCGTATCTGTGAGAAGCCATTTGAACTGACCATCAAATATATCTGTTGTCACCTTCATTAAATACATCATTCTAAATTGTTGCCTTAGGGAGCAGAACATGCGTCATCTTGAGGTCTAAGCTGATCATATCTGAAACGTGCAACTTGACCAGTATCATTCTATTCGCTAAGAACGTCTCTCTTCATTTTTCACAGTACTTTCAATCTTACTTATCGCATAATTTCAGGTTTTGTAAAATGATGCAATGAGTAAGATTGAAGTTCCCAGCATAAGGTTTTGTGAAGTGATGCGACAAGCAAGATTGAATTTATTGTGAAAAATGAAGAGAGTCGTTCTTGACGAATAGAATGCTGTGATCCGCCAAAACTTACATTCAACCGTGCTGAAAAACGTAAACTGTTAACACAAAACTACTATATCAGTCACCGATGCCAAATGTCTACGTATTTACAAATATTTGCACACTTATTATGCTCACTCCACTAATATCAGCCTCTCTGGCTCCACAGAGGATTAATCTTCAGGTACTCCAATTTCCTGAATTTTCAAGTACTTCACGTTTTTGTTGGGTCTCTGACTCCGTTTCAAGTGCTATTTTCCTCTTTCCCTCCACTCGTGAGCCCTCTTGGTCCATTCGGGAAATTTCTCCAATTTCCAATTTTTAACTTCGGTCCTGATCCGTTTCTGTATTTTCTTTCCCTCAACCTAGCTCCTTCTTAATTCAGTCAATCTATTTCCAAATTCTTTAACGTTGTTTTAGTAGGGTTTTTCGAGTCCCTGAATCCGTTTCTGTTTTTCTTTCTCCCCTCAACCCTTCAGGCTCCTAATTTTCCTTAATTTCTAAGTTCTTTACATCGATATTAGGGTTTCTTGGTCAGGAGTTCTTTATTCCCTTACATTAATCCTTTAGGCTCCACTGGTTGATCTGTTGGTATGTACTTCACTTTCCCTGATTTCCACGTTCTTTATGTCGATAGTACGTACAAAGTTCTTTACGTTGTTAGTAAAGCTTTCTGAGTCCCTGAATCTGTTTTTAGGCTTCTTGCGTCCCTCCCCTCAACTCTTCAGGCTCCACAGGCTATTTCACAATTACTCAAATTTTCACGTTGCTTGTATTAAAGATTGGGTTTCTTGGGTTGCTGATGTCCCTCCGGTCACTGACGCGATACTCGAAAGGGTAGTTCCTGTGGCCGGGGGCGCGGTGTCTCAGGGGCCACTTTGGCATGCGTGCATCGCCATACGTTCCACCACACCAATAATCTTGGGTTGCTGAATTAATGTCGGGGGCTCTTTTCTTTCTCCTTCTGACCATTCACGCTTTGGTAGGAAGCGGCTAGCATTGAAATATGTCAATTCGAAGATATACTACGTCACAATTGGTAATTAGTCACCGAGTGATTTTGAACTTTCAAATTATAATTTATTTCTCTGCGAGTACCATTTTGGCGTATTGTACTAATATAATGTATTGTTTTGTTCAAAACTTGATCAATGCTCGCATGAAATATTTGAGTACCATATTTACAGTTCATGGTAGATTTTGGAAATGGATAATTTTTTAGATTGAAAATATGAATATTTGCAGTTGGCATTTCAAACCGAAATTGAATATAATCAGGAGATTTTCGCAGTCTTATCTTGAATTCAAATATTTTTAAGGATGCATTTTGAAAAACTGGTGCGTCATGAGCACTATTTTTCATCAGAATGTATAGAAATCAGAATTTTTAAAAAGGGGAATTTGATCTCAAAAAAACGTCAAGTAATCAAACATTTATTTATTCTGAGAGTACTTTTCGCGTTTTTTTTTATTTTCTAAGATTTTTTGTAAAACTGCGCTCTTGTATGAAAAATACTATTTTTGAGTCAGCTCATTGAATTAACTTTTCTGGTGATTTATCGTGAAAAAAAATAAAAGTGATTTTTCCGATGGTGTGCACGTTAGTTTAATTTAAGATTTGTCAAGTGTTGGTAGAAAATTATGTACTAAAATTGAAGAAAAAAATTGAGGACAACCTTTAATGTTATTCATTTCATGCAGTAGCTTACTCTTGAAAAAATTGAGAAGTGGTCTAGAAATATCAGAGAAAAGTCAGGAATTTATCATGAGAACCCCTGTTTATTAGTTTTTCATTTGTTGATAACTTTATCAGAAAATTTGAGAATGTTTACCTATATCTTTGGATTTAATCCACGCTATTCCTTTGATTTACCACTGTACGCAGAACCAGAATCTCACAGTGTTGCCAGCTATTTGCATTTGGCTGAAAATGGCAGTACATCATCTTGTGGACTGCGTCATCTTGGGTGAATGAACCCTGCACCACTTTTCAGTAATTCATCAATACAAAATACGTAATATTCAAAGTAAAATGGGCAGATTTTCGTTTTGAGCATCGAGAGCATCGTTCTAGAAGTTGTGCTAGACACGTCTCATTCATGCTGTAGGTACCTTTTACATCCAATTTGTGTGCAGGGTAGCCAAAATCCGACTACTTATCCGTAACAGAAATCTGAATAATTTCAATCGCTCCCATCCACTTACCTCTCTTTTCAATCGAATGCATCCTCAATATCAGCTAAAATTCGATTCGAAAGGATGCAATGTTACCATATTAGTTATCAATTACAGACCACCAGAGAATCGAACCATGCCAACCAAAATTCTCTACATTGTGCTGAACTGTACACAATTACGTATTTTCGATTTTCTCATTTTTCAAGACCATCTCCGCTATCGCTTTTCAAATTTACTGAACAGAAAAGTTACACAAAAGAGAACCAACGTGCTCGACGAAAATTTAATTAAAACTTTCCTAATTGTCAGTATCCGGATATCCAGCGCACCCGTGCTGTATTTATTCAATATAATTAAACATTTAAATGAGTATATAATCAGCACTAACACTTTATACCATTTTTTTCTTATTTTTTTCTTTCTGTTCTTAATCTGATTACATCTTCACCCTTGAATAGTCGATAAGAGAGAATTTATCTTAATTTTGGTCCGCCACGATATTCGCAGATATAAATATTCATAAAATGGCGCGAAAAAGAATATCGAGTATTTCCGCCTCAGAGGGGCTGATGCTTTTCGGAAAAATAATATACTTTCTGAATTTTCGACCGAATAACTTCGCTCCCTTCGCTTTCGTTTCGTGTTAAATTAGTTTTCTTCGCCAGTGAATTGACGAACGCATCTGCTGTTCTCAAATTAAATAATTCTAATGCCGAAAATTTGTTCATACGCCGCAGACCGAGCCAGTTAATCAGACGCTGGAGGTCGATATAGTGAGATTGGATCGCGACAAATTTTTCCAATTCCATTTCGCCGCCGTTGTGAAAACGAATAATTTCTGCCATAATGGTTTCGCGGATACTCGACCCGCATCCGTTTTTTCATTACTTCTTTTTAGCCAATCGGCTGAAAGAAAAATCTTGTTTCCAAATGTATTTTTCAATTTTCTTCAATTTTAGAGTCTTCTCTCCTTCCTTCAGCTCTACACTTTCGTTTCAAAACTTACATCAAAAAGGAACTCAGCAATCTTGAGGGTCCTGTAGTTGGCATTTTTATCGCATTTTATAATATTCTTGACCACGACAAATACGATCAAGAATAACCTCTATTTTGGAAGTATTTTTCGTAGATGTCGCTCATGGGCGCCCCGCAGAGGGTAGCGGAGGTGGCGACCGCTACCTCATGAGTTTTTTTTTTGGAGGGGGGGCATAGTTTGGGATATTTGTGATTCATGTAATTAAATCGTTCAATAATATGTTTATTAACATTCGTCAACATATATAGGGACTGCGCATGTTCGTTTTTTCAGTTATCAGCCAGTGACTCATGCCCATGTAACTATTCACTAATCTAAATTCAAATACAAAAAGCAGATCGCTTTCAACTCAATATTTCACACCGAGTTCAAATTTGGTGTTCAGATTGGGCCACGACGCTCTATTCTCGAGATAAACTCTAAAATGTGGTCAATTTGGGTCAAAAAATGACTCCAGCTTTCAAACTTGACAGAACGGATTCGAATTCGTTTCAGAAAATTGAGTAATTCGCACCCAGACCCACGAACTTATGACCCTCGTGATCTCGAGTACGGGACCCACGAAGTTACGACCCCCGTGTTCTCGTGTACCGGACCCACGAAGTCACGACCCTCGTGATCTCGTGTACCAGACCCACGAAGTCACCACCCCCGTGGTCTCGTGTACCGGACCCACATGTGCAAATTTGGCGATGGCCCTCCGTTCCCGAGATAGGCTCGAAAATGTGGTCGAAAATTGAGTCTAACTCAAATTTGGCAACAGATTTGAATTCGTCTCGAAAAATTGACTAATTAGCACCCGCGCCGACGCCGAAGCTCTCCGAAAATTTTTGTGCCCTAAAAACGACATGATGTAGTATGGAGATATTTCCAAAATGTGAAAAATCATTTTTTGCTCCAAAAAAATATGAAAAAGAGGAGCGCTTTTCCAAAACGGTAAAAGTCAATCGAACCTAATTTTTCAGGAGACACAAAAATGTTGTTACAGCTGCGTAAATGTGACGTAACATTGAATCCGGCTGTGTGCACACTGATCCGTCCTACAATGACACCGTAGTTTTCCCTCCAACCGCTGCCAGTAAACGCTGTAGAATGGTAAAGGGGTCACCTACCACTAAACCGTTTTGGAACCCAGTCTGGAAGATTGAAAATAGATTGAAATAAAGCGTCCTGAAGACGTAAATTGTTTTTATTAATCAATAACAAACCCGTACGTATTATTTTTTCTATAGAATTTACAATAGTTTATGCCAAACTCAACACGTCGTAAAATTGATCTACTCTATTTGGAAAAACGATTTTAATTCTTCTCGAAAACACTAATAACGTTCGCCTAGGAAACGAGTATTGTGCCCTAGAACATATTTCGTTATAATCTCGATTTTCACAAAAATTGACTTAAGCCGTTTTGGAAAAAGCGCTCCTCTATAATAATATTATGGAGACACTATCAAAATTTTAAAAATAAAAACTTTTGAACCAAATACTGTTTTCAACTCAATTTTTCACGCTGAGTTCGAATTCGGTTTTCAAATTTGGCAGTGATGCTCCGATCCCGAGATAGATTCGAAAATGTGGTCGAAATGGGTCAAAAAATGATTCTAGCTCAAATTTGACAACGGATTCGAATTCGTCTGAAAAAATTGAGTAATTAGTGCTAACTGTTCACTAATCTCAATTCAAATACAAAAATCAGGGTTAAATTATGGTCGTCAGCATTTTCTCTTGCTACCTCATCAAAAAATTCTGCGGGCGCCCATGATGTCACTGATTCTTCAGATTTTTTAAAAAGATAAACAAAAAACGACGGGAAGAGGGGGCTCAAACCATTTAAAATCTCTGCAGGTGTGGATCAACGGGGGGGATGGTTCCCTCCCCAACCAACTTTCTCTCTTTTTCTACTTTCGCTCTCCACCCGAGTCCTGGAATCCGCCCTTTCGAGCATTACTTCAGAGACGTCGAGGAGGCTTTTAGGGCTGTCTGAGCACTCTTCCTTCTGGCCGAAAAACCGGCCTAGGTCGAAAATTCTGGCACGTTGCTACGTGGGCTCGAACCCGGGACCTCCGGATTCTGAGACCAACCACTCGGCCAACCAGACCTCTCAAGTCGTTACCTGAGGTAATCGCCTTCATGATCGCCATTTCCCCAAGAGTCTGTGGTTCTTTAACTTGTATCAGCCGGTATCCCCTCGCGAGCATCACGTTCCTTGTACCAGCCTGCGAGTACTACGCCCTGCTAGTGCATCATCTTGCGGATGAGGCTGCAACCACGGGAGAGCATTTTCATATCTGCTTCGCGGACTGCGCCGACATAAAAATGTCGTCGTCCGCTACGCTTCACAAAGCATGTTACGCTCCATATTATTTGGCGCGCTCCATTTTTGGACGCTACGTTCGCTGGACAATGACATTGTCATGTCGGTTCAGTCCACGAAGCAGACATGAAAATGCTCTTCCGTGGTTTCAGACTCGTCTGCAAGATAATGCACTAGAGCGGTAGTGCTCGCAGGCTGATACAAGGAGTGTGGTACTCGCAGGTGAATGCAGCGTTGAGTCAGTCAGTCAGTAGTTTTATTATTGTTATTATTTATTATTATCATTTTTCGTAACGCTCTTTTCGTCACGCTCCAAAGTAACGTGTGCCAAATTAAAGACATGATAATATCAAAATGAATTTCCATGGAAATGATAATTCCTTTTTGTTACTCCATTTCGTTCTTCCTCAAATGTAACGTTTTTCCCGTTTGTGTTATACCCATCATGGCTGGAATGTGCCCAAGTAAAGACACGAAAATATCAAAATAAATTTCCATGGAAATGATTATTTCATTCCGCCTTAAATGTAACGCGTAAAAGTAACGTTTTCCGGTTTGTGTGACAAAGTGAAGACATTAAAATGTCAAAAATTAGTGTACTGGACCTTAAGAATATTACTTAGGGTCTCATCATCATCATCACCATCACGGTCTCAGTCCCAAGCGACTGTCTTGACTTCCAACGATATCCGTCGACGTCCCTTGGTCCTGAGCTGCGGCTACTGCCTCTGCAACTGATCTCAGCCGGGATGCAGTCCGTCCATCTTGTTAGTGATCTACCTCTGTCCCTCTTGCCTGGGACTTTTCCGAACGTAATGTTCCACTTCAAGTTCTCGCTGTCTCTTCCGTACTATGTGTCCAAAATAGCTCAGGATTCCTTTTTCAATCAGAACAGCAGCCTTAGCGGTTCGTTCAGCTCTGCTATTGCAGACGCATTCGTCCGCCGCGCTGTCCATGGTATCCGCAGCATTTTGCGCCAGGTCCTCATTTCAAAGGCATCTATCCTTCTTTTGTCTTCTTTCTCGAGTGTCCATTTTTCTGCAGCGTACAGAAACACTGGAAAAATGAGCCTTTTCACAAGTTTTATGCGTAGTCTCTTTCAGATCTTTCGGCTGTATGTAACATTTCGTAGTTGTACCATTGCTGATTTTCCTAGCGCTATTCGGCGCCGAATTTCGCCAGACGAACCGCCGCATGTCTCTGCCAGGGAGCCCAAGTAGACAAAACTGTTTACTCTGTTGAATTCGTTTAGAATGTTGTTTTAAAGCAGACAGCCGCTCCAGTCAGTGACCATCACCTTGGTTTTGGCTGAGTTGATGTATAAACCAAGTTGTTCATCGGCCATCTTCACCCTTTTAATTAATTCTGCCATCTCTGCTTCGTCTGTCGCGGTCAGTGTAGTGTCATCTACGCACCGGAGGTTCGACAGGCTTCTGCCACCAATAGAGATTCCACCTTTCCAGCCATACAGAACTTGTCGCATGATGTACTCACCGGCGATAGTATGCATCCTTGCCTAACCGCACGTTCCACACGAAATGCAGATGATTCCTCTCCGTTGATTCTGAGCCTTGTACAGCGATTTTATCATGTCGAGTAGGTGGGCTGAAACACCCATTTCTTTCAACACTTTATGTAGCCTTTTCCATCTGACCCAGTCGAAGGCCCTGGCGTAGTCGATGAAACATGAAATCGCTGGTATGGTGAATTCTCTGCATTTTTCGATTATCTGGCGAACATTCAGAATTTGTTCTCTGGTTCCTCTCCCAGAAACAAATCCCGCCTGTTCCGGGGGTATCTGTATTTTTAGGAAGGATTTTAGCCATTGATGATTCTGAGAAGAATTTTACTCGCATGGGTTATCAGGGCAACGGTTCGATTGCTTGCGCGGTCTCTTGCATCTCCCTTTTTGTGTAATGGGATCAATACTGACTTGCACCATTCAGCTGGCCATTTTCTGCGACGCAACATCTAGCATAATTTCCAGAGCACTTCAACTGTTCTTTCATCGAGGGCTTGTAAAACAGCACCGCTTCTATTTCCCTCACATCCAGGGGCTTTGCGTCTTTTCATCGCACGAATTGCTTGCTTCACGCACTTTATCCGGCAGGATTTCTGGCTCTTCATCTTCACTGTCTACCTGAATGGTTGGCAGTGTGTCGCCTGGGTTCTCTGTCGTGTTTTCCATTCGTTCTTGATTCCGAAGTCACGTGGCTTCAAGTCTCTGGTAATCTATTTATTTTTTTTGTATAGTGTGCCGGTCTCATTCTTTTCTGCATGTCTTGCATCTCTTCACGTACTTATCCTGTTTATATACGCTTCCCTGTCTTGTCTACAGCCCTGTTCTACCATGCGATTCAGTCTCCTGTACTCCCCATCGTTACCTTTGCATTTAGCAAACCTGCGCTTCTCAGTCAGCTCGGGAGTCCCCTCTGTTATCCATGGCTGGCGTCTCTCTTTGTCTCCGGTTTCCTTTATCCGACCATTGCATCTCGAGCTCTCGTGAATTCCGCCTTGGACACCTCCCATGTAGCATCCAGGTCGTCGTTTCCCATCTTGCTTATCGACTCCATAATGACCTCACTAGCGAATTTCTTCAGCTCGTCGGTGAGGTGCACTCGCCGTTTCTTCTTCAACATCTTTTTGGCACGTAATCGTACTTTGAGCGTGGCTACCAAAAGCTGGTGATCTGTCGCCGTATCTACACCTGGGTATGTTTTCACATTGCTGACCGCCGATTTCCATCTTTTCGCTATCACGATGTAATCGATTCAATTCCGTGTGCGGCCATCACTTGACTTCCACATATACAATCGGTGTTTATGTTGCTGAAACCAGGTATTGGCTATGACTAGCTGACGCTCCATGCAAAATTGCAGCAGTCTTTCTCCGCGTTCGTTCCGCGATCCCAGTCCGTGGCGTTCTACTATTCCATAGAACCCATTATCAGTGTCTGACATTCCGACTTCGGTATTCAGATCACCGAGTATGACCTTCACATCGTTCTTTGGTAGGCTGTCAAGCGTTTTCTCCAGAGTGCTGTATAATTCTTCGATTTCTTGGTCGTCTGCCATGCTCGTCGGTGCATGTATCTGAATGATACATAGGGGGGCCGGTCTTGCTGCAATCCTTACAACCAGCATTCGATCGTTTACCGCTGTTGCTGCTGGGACTAATTCGCGGCATTGTTTTGCCTCAATCACTGCAACTTCTTTGTGGCTATTTCCCTCCGGATGAGAAGTTCGAGTTCCCTTCGGATGATTTAAATTCGCCGCTTGTCTTCCAGCGAGTCTCACTCAGACCCAAGAGGTGTAGACCAGTTCTCTTCATTTCTTTCTCGACGATGGTCAGTTTGCCTGTCTTGGCCAGGCCTCGTACATTCTATGTGCTGATCTTAGCACCCCTGCCCCATTTAAGGGACGCCGCGCCGTGACTCGAAGCCAGTTGAATGTATCTCACTTGTTATCGGAGGTTTTCTCGCGAAGTTGACCGCTGTGGATTCGCCTGTCTTTTGGTGGTAGCTGGTTTATCCTCCTAGCGTAAGAGATTTACGTCTTTAGTTGCAGATTGGATGGTGTGTCTGGTTGATGCTATTTCTTAGATCTGGTTGTGTGATACTTCTTCAGTGCTGACTATGGACCAGCGGGATGGAGAAATTCGCTGGTTTCTTCGAAGTCGCCACTTACGACAGACAGGAAATACCTTGTGAGTATTCTACAACTCGCTCCCAAACGAGGAACTTAGGTCTCGCCCTCGGGAAATTCCCGCGAATTCCGGTTTTCTGTCGACAACACCCGCTGTGAGTCAGATTTGCCTATACGAAAAATTTCTCGAGAATAATATTTAAAACAAACCCAGGGGCGTTTGCTGTGTGAAGACTCTTAACGAAAGCTTATTTCGTGACATCTGAGGCTGATCTTTTAACTTCAGCCAAAGATGGCGACGTGAAGAAGGTGCCCTCCTCTTTTCTATCGCTCCATTTTGATCAAAAATTATCTGATCCAGTCGACTGAACTAGTCCGAAGAAATACAATTTATTGAGCGTATTTGCTCGTTACTTTATTATTTGCGAGTATAGTCAGACCTACGGGGTGATTGGGTGATTCAATAGAAGGGCCTCATCACGCCGGCATCTGCTTCTGGATGAAGTTGAAATGATTAAAACAGACAGATGGCGGAAGAACGACTTCATTTAATATTCTTCGAAATTAAGAGAATTGTTAGGGTTCGAAAGGCGCGCCAACATCCCTCATATTTCAGTTTGATCACGTTCTATATTTCTTTTTTGGCTCGCGTTCGAGAATTTTCTTCTCGAACGATATCCAAACCTTCCGAAAAGCCTTTTTTCTCGTCCTTTAATAACCGCGAACTTTTCTTTTGCGAGTCTCGCGGCGAAAACTGGAAAGTCAGACGTTTCCTGAGAAAGCTCTACGCCTGCCTATTCTCGTCTGTTCGCGGCGTGGGGTTGGGAAACAATTAAAAAAAAAGAAATACCCGGTACGATAGATATATTGAAAGGCTTCTTTCACAGCTCAACATTTGACTGTGTATCACGTACAATATCTTTTTAATTTCACTGAGTGCTCCATTCAGTTTACGGGCGATGCTATCGCTGAGTATTTAACGCCTTTTATTCGCGAAAACTGTGACGTCGCCGAGCTCTCTTCCCTGTACCGTATGCGCGCCCGGAAACTGATGAAGAGAAATTCACGCTGTCGTGTGTAAATAATCTGATTGCTTGTATTCGGTCGATGATGAACATGTGTTCGCTAAAAGCAGCACCAAGTTCGGTTCAACTTCGCTGTAAGTTCTCGGCACGAAGTTTTTCGCATGTAAAGTACGCCCAGCCACATCCTTTCTGTACAGTATCGAGGAAACATCAGTATCGCTTCGCAGTTCCTTTATCGAAGGCCAGATGATTTTACTAGTAGACATGATTGAAAAAATACACGTAGCAGTAGCGTATACAGGGTGTCCGAGTTTCGGTTGCTAAGCGAGGAGGAATGAATAGCACTTGAGTAGGCAAAGCAAAAGTGTTATTATCACCTTTTGCCTAATCACAAAATTGAGGGCGCCGCATCTTTGTAAAAATCGAAAAATTCACCAATTTTGACCCATTATAAAAATCAACGAGTAATGATGTTGCCCAGTCTACAATGATGCTATGTTACAGCACTCACTTAGAGTAACAAAACAAGCTATTACGATATCCGGCCTGCTCTGAAAATTTAAGCAGGTAAATGGCATCCAAAATTCAAAAATTTTAATTTTTTACAAAATTGTGCAAAAAGCCTACTTTTACTGAACCCCAACATGAATAACCAAAGGCCGGCGTACAGTTCTCATTATGAAAACTGGTAGCCCTGATTCAGATGAACAAAAAATCATACCACTATCTCCTTCCAGTTTTTAGAATTTAAAAAGTTAAGACGCGTTGAAGTACTTTCAATTTTCAAAATAACAGAAAATTTAACTCGCCCTAAAAATTAAACTATTAGGGGGAAGGCTATTTGGTTTCTAGACTCCGCTCAAAAGTAAGTTTCCCTAAATTCGTAGGCAGAAACAAAAATTTGTATTCCAGTGCCTATTTTATGGTGGTTAGACAACTAGTTCAACAGATGGAGTCTTCATGTAACGCCAGTCATTCATTCAGGCATAACGACTATTGAAAGTTACAATAAATTAGAAGCGTTTGTTATTTTTCTTTTTTTTCTTTTCTTCTTTGATCATAAGGTTCATTTTTCGATCATTTCAGAAGCTTCATGAACTTCAACGCGACATAACTTTTTAAATTCTAAAAACTGGAAGGAGATAGTGGTATGATTTTTTGTTCATCTGAATCAGGGCTACCAGTTTTGGTAATGAGAACTGTACGCCGGCCTTTGGTTATTCATGTTGGGGTTCAGTAAAAGTAGGCTTTTTGCACAATTTTGTAAAAAATTGAAATTTCTGAATTTTGGATGCCATTTACCTGCTTAAATTTTCAGAGTAGGCCGGATATCGTAATAACTTGTTTTGTTACTCTAAGTGAGTGCTGTAACATGGCATCATTGTAGACTGGGCAACATCATTACTCGTGATTTTTATAATGGGTCAAAATTGGTGAATTTTTCGATTTTTACAAAGATGCGGCGCCCTCAATTTTGTGATTAGGCAAAAGGTGGTAATAACACTTTTGCTTTGTCTACTCAAGTGCTATTCATTCCTCCCCGCTTAGCAACCGAAACTCGGACACCCTGTATATGTACGTGAGGGTGTCCTTTATTTTACAAGTTTTCGCCACTCGATTGAGTGCGCACTGAAGTTTGTTTCAATGGACGTAGAAACTCGCCATAAAGAATCTGAAGTCATTAACCGGTGGCGTTTTGACCATGAAGTTATGTTTAATACTGAGATTTTACAAAAAAAACCGCGAATATCTCGGAACATATCAACGTTAGGACCAAAATGCATGTAACATAAAATGTTCCTTGTTAAATTTTCTATAAAAAAAGATCCTATACAACTTTTCTCTAGAACGCATATTTACCGAGATAATCGCAACTATGTGCGAAATAAGTTTCGAGGAACGTGGCTTTTGTTAATTTTTCTTTCATAACCAATCTTTACTGGCTAAATCGTAGTTATCGTTATCCGGGGCTACTTTACATTTGCGGGGTAACTTTACACAGTACCTGTTTTTACCGCGTTAGCGAGAAGAATTATACCATTTTGAAAAGAGAGAACGTTGATTGTGGTCTCCTTGTGTTCCTTGATGTTTATTCGATCAAGTTTGGTATTCTCGCGGCGAAAAACGTGTATTTAACGGTGTTTGAGAACACCGCGAAAATATCAGTGCCAAGCAAAGTGAAAATGTTGGGTTACAAAATTCCCTCTATTTACAGTACCATGAACAGTACTATGGAATATTTTTTGTCGTGACGTAAACCGGCGCAGAATTTTATCAGCTTTCGAACGATGTACATATGATAGTATGGGGAAAGATGCGTGCACATAGTCCAGGAGAATTAGCTAAAAAAAAGAGGGATTTGATGGAATTAATTGTAGCATAGCTGAAACTTGGTACGATTGTTTAGTACCCTCTTCGGAAAAGCTCCGTGATCTCCCCCCTCCCCCGATGTGAGCATCACCCCTCAGAGTCCAAAAAGTGCCCCCGGAAACAGTTTTAGGCTTGTATCTAGCTTAAAATTGAGTTATAGGTAAAAATATTCCTTGACAAAATTAAAGAGCGTAAAATTCTCTACAAAAATGATATCTATGTGTTTTTTTTTTTGGTGAATCACATGCCAACCAAGATAATCAAGATCAACTGAGCATGTAAATATAGAGTAACCTACAACGTAGGCGGTACTTGAACGCTGAAATAATCGCGAAAACGCATGACTGGATGCACAGAATGTTACATGATATAATTTCAATTTATTATCTTTATTATTATAAGAATTCATCTTCATCCGAATCTACATGTATACAATTTTCTGTGAGATAAACAACCTACAAACGCGTGGCTACAAGAGATACCCACTTTACGGCAACCACAAGCTTTGATCCCGATGCGGAAAACTTGAGTTCGTGTAAACCTGCTCGAGACCCTTGGAAAATCGACCCTCGTTAGCCCTGTCTCAACACGGTATGTTTCCTCTCCAGCAGCCAATCAGAGCGCCATTCGCGGGGAGCCATCAGGTTAGTCAATCACAGCGCTTCATTTACGTGTAGCCCTCTAGCACTACCCGAGCTATACACTGGCGTTGAGACACCCGTGCTATACCCTTTATGTATGCCCTTTGTAGACCCGTCGTATAGCCCCTCTGTATGCCTCTAAGTATCCCATTTGTAAACTGTCATATAGCCCCTCGGTATACCCTTTATGTATGCCCTTTGTAGACTCGTCGTATAGCCCCTCTGTTTCCTCTTGCATGGATCCCCTTTGTAAACCCGTCGTACAAATATAGCCCTTCCATATCCCCTTCATGAATCCCGTCCGTATACTGCACTCTTGATTCCCTCAATTCTGTATGCTGAGCACTCGTTTCTGGATGGCAGTTTGTGAACGTTTCCAAACCTTGGCAAAGATGAAGCATATGACAGGGGCGCTAAGAATCCACTGCTGCAAAACGCTAGAGGTAACACGGCGTCGATGAGTCAGTCCGCCTGCACTCTTCATAATTCGTATGAGTGTTTGTTCGATTCGCGTTTGGACGCTAAAGAGTCGCTCTCTAGCGGCCTAATGAAATGCGGCGCGCTGATTGGTATATTTGGATGAAAAGATGATCAGGGACAAAAATATTCTGCAAAAAAAAACTCAAGTTGGGCTCATCTGAAAGGAAATGATAAGGGCTGACACTTTAGTTCTCTTCAATACTGCAAATATTTCACCTTTACATGTGTTTTTGTGGTAAAAATACCCTGATCATCTTTTTGTCCACTACATTAGCGCACCTACAGGAGTGTCGAAACGCCAATAGTCATGTCGCTTCATATCTATTGTCTGTCGTCAATCCGGTTTCTAAAACAAGCTGGTCCATCTAGTATAGGGATTTAAAATTACAGCATGAGTGACGAGTTCGGCGTTCGTGTACCGCCTACGTTGTAGGTTACTCCATATTTACATGCTCGTGTGATCTTGAACGCCGATTATCTTGGTTGTTATGGGATTCACGAAAAAAACATGGATATCATTTTTGTAAAGAATTTTACGCTCTTTAATTATGGTGAGGAATAATTTTACCTATAACTCAATTTTAAGCTAGATACAAGCCAAAAAATGTTTCCGGGGGCACTTTTTGGACTCTGTGGGGGCGATACTCACACCGAGGGGGCGGGAATTACGGGGCTTTTCCGAAGAGGGTACGAAACAATCGTACCAAGTTTCAGCTGTGCTGCAATTAATTCCATCAAAAATGCTAATTCCCATTAAAACTGCCAGAAACTGCTGTGCTGAACTCCCCCTTTTCGACCCCGTTTCCTTATCAGTTTTTCTTCAATCGATGCTTGCGAACCTACAATTTGCCCGGTTCCCATTACCAGATAATTCATGAGATCATGACTCAGCCGATGTTAGTACGAAATTGAAGTTTAACTTTATTTTACTTTATTTACTTATTTTCTTCTTGGTCCCTCTTTTCTTTTGCATTTTTAGCACTTTTCGGAATTCTTTGGCATTTGTTCCATTTTTTGAATCCTTTGGCACGATACATTTTTTCCCAGGCTTCTTACCCCTTGAAACGTGCTTGTATTTGGTCCTTATGCCTCCCGCCCTTCAGGAAATGATTTGACAAATACCAGCTAATCCGGTCTCTAGCCATAACTTATCCCAAATTCAATGAGTGAAGAAAATCAAACTTTGCGATCTAGGGTTAACAAACTGTTTTTATTCAATTTTAAGCATTCTAAGATTCCGTTGAACAGAGTGTCTACCAGTCCCAAAATGTTCCGAAATTCCGAAAAGGTTCCAATTTTTAACTTTATGTTCCGAAAGGACTACAATTATCATGAAAATTAATTGAATCCATTGAAATTATTACTTAATTTATTCAAATAATTGCGCGCGGCTTAAGTACAAAAGAAATATTGTATTTCTTTTTTAAAATCAGCAAGGAGTCAGCAATTTTACATAATCCGCACGTGATTCAATACTGTAAAAACTCGAGTGCGAAAAGAAAAGAAGCCTTAAAATTGAAAAAGGATGATGAAGTGAAAAGTATTAATCACAAAAGAAAAATAGAAAATGAGTTAAAAGTACTGGAGATCAAAAAATGTAAATTGGTTCGTTCAAAAGATGACGAACTTGCTATGCTGAATAATAATATAGATTTTTTGAAATCTAAATTGGAAAAGAAATAAGTGATTGCTGTTTGTTCTTGTATAAATAATTATGTACAATCTTCACAAGAATTATTTTTCTTCTTAGTACCTTTTGTTTTGGCTATAATTATTATGGGTTTTTTCTTCTAGCCTTTCTTGATCTAGTTTATAGTTAGAGTGGTAGTTGCACTCTGAAATTGTTGAAAATTTAGTCTGTTCACCCTATTTTCTTTTTTATCTCCTTGCCATTTTTTGTTAATTTGTATGAGATATTATAAACTTTTTTTTTCCCCTAGTCTTCCTGGATTTAATTCATAGTAGTGGTAGTTGCACTTGTAAAATTCACTTTTTCTTCATTTCCTCATCTTGTTTTTGTTAATTATAAGTTTTCTTTTCTTTCTTAACTATGATTTATAGTCAGAGTAACAGTGCCACTCTTAAATTCTTGAAAAGATCTGTTCACCCTATTTTTTGGTTTCAGAATTTTACCATGCTTTTGTTGATTTGTATGGGACTATGAGTTCCTTCCTTCAAGGCTTAGCATGGCAGTAGCAATCTTAAAAATTACTGTACATCTGATATCAGTTCCCTACCTAGTTTTTGTTCATTTGTATTGAAAGGTAATAAATACGTCCATTCCTTTATTCTTTGTTAACCTTATTTACTTTTATTGTACACTAGTGTATTCTATTGGATTCCCCTCGCTTTATATTCCATTTATACTCTCTTTAGCTTCAGAATCTCTGTAAAATGAGTCCCATATTGCCTCAGGTGGGTGAGCGGTGGTTTTAATTTAAAGTCCGCCGAATGTCCCGAAAATGTCCCCTTTTTAACTTTGCAATTCTGGTAGACACTCTGGTTGAAGACTTGGTGTGGTGGACTCGAGATGATATATTGTCAATCAATCAATCAAACCTTTTTATTTGGGTAGTACATGTTTGCAATGCGATGCGTAATTTGTAATTTTTTACATGTGTACATAGTGTTCTTCTACTTTATTAGTATGTTATTTTTACGTTGCATTGAATGTACCCCCGGCCGGTAGTAGGCGAAGGTGCTCCTCACCCTCTCCCATTCCTTGCGTTCTATTGCTATTCGGTGAAAGTGACTGTGTTTTAAAAACCTATCGACCTCGTCCCTCCACCTAATTTTTGGTTTCCCTTTTTTTCTTTCTTTGTGGCCTAAAGTCCAAAAAGTAGTTATGTATGCCCACCTGTCTTTATGGAGTCGGGCTACATGTCCCGCCCATCCCCATTTTTGATTTCTTATCGTTTGAAGAGTGTTCCTTATTTCTGGTAGTTTTTTCTAATTTCTTTTATACTGATGCGGTCTTTTATTTTTATGCCTAACATGGACCTCGTCATGGAGTTTTGTGTAGTTTCTATTTTATTTTCTAATTTTTTGTTGAGTGCCCAGGTTGAGGAGCCATATGTCAGAACTGGGGCGACGCACATGTTGAATATTTCACTTTTGTGGGCGTTTTTGAAGTTATCTTTAAAAATTTTTTTCAGTGACCAGAATTGTTTCCATGCCAATGTAATTCTTCTGTTTATTTCTTTTTCTGTTTTATTTTCCAAAGCAATTTGTTGTCCTAAGTATATTATGTCCGAAACTTGTTCTAGTTCTTTGTTTTCAATTTTAATTTTGTGGGGGTTGGTTTCTGTTGATAAAATTTTGGATTTTTCGAAGTTGATTGTTAAGCCTGCCTTTTTCCCCTCTTTGTTAAGCTCTTGAATCATTTCCTCTAACTCCTTCCAAGAATCAGATATTATGGCAATGTCATCCGCAAATCTGAGATTGGATATTTTTTTGCCGTTCATCATCAAACCTTTCTCTTCCCAATTCAGCTCTCTGAAGATTTCTTCTAAGGTTGCAATGAATAGGAGGGGGGACAGTGGGTCCCCTTGCCCTACTCCTCTGTTTATTTGAAAGTATTCTCCTGTTACGTCTGTGACGATACGGCTCTCTGGACCTGAGTACATATCCTGTACAATTTTCGTTAGTTGTTTCGGGACACCTTGTGAATACAAAGTTTTTAGGATGTATGGGTGTTCTAGTGAGTCGAAAGCTTTATTATAGTCAATGAATGCAATATGCACGTTTTCAGAATATTCTTGGGATTTTTCAATAATTTGGTTTATAGTGTGGAGATGGTCTAACGTCGAGTAGTTTTTTCTGAATCCTGCTTGGTCTGGAGTTTGGTGGGATTCCAAAAAATTTTTAAGTCTCATTTCAAATTAGTTTAGAATAAATTTTTGAGATTGTTGGGGAAAGGCTTATGGGTCTGTAGTTTCCAATTTGGTGTCTATTTCCTTTTTTAGAAAGAAGAATAATATCAGATAGTTTCCAGCTTTTAGGGATTATGCCAGTTACCAAAATTTTGTTGAAAAGTAGAGTTAATGATTTTATCATCTCCTCTCCTCCATGAATTATATGTTCGTTTTTGATGCCGTCACTACCCGGAGCTTTGTTTTTTTTTTTCAGGTTTTTCACTACGTGTCTTATCTCTGATGCCAGAAAGGGTGGTTCTAATTCACTGTCCTTACTCCATAGGCTGGTTTGAGATATTGCTCTTTCCGTTAATTCCGAAGAGTAGAGGTTTTTATAAAAATCAGTGGCTATTTTATTCATTTCTCTCCGATCATAGACTTTGGTGCCAGTTTTGTCCATGAGGTGTGTGGTTAATTGAGTCCCTAATGATAAGTTGCGGTTAAGTTTTTTCATGTTTTTTGCATTATCTAGGGTTTCATTAATCAGGCTTGATTTCCAGTGCTCTTCTTTTTCCTTTTGAATATTTTTTATTTTTTTCGAAACCACGTTTAATTCCACCTTGTCTTTTGCGCTTTTGTTTTTCTGACTTAAAATTTTTCTTCTTACCTTCCAATGGTTGTTCAAAATTTCTGTATGATTTTCCTTAATATCTTTTTGATTTTGATTTTCATAGTTATTTCTAAGTGTTTTTGAGCTTTCCAGTATAGCATCACAGAGAGCTGCGTAGTACTCCTCTACATTTTGTAGGTTCGTCCTTGTTAGTTTTTCTAAAGCCTTAGGGATATTTTTTTTGTAGCTCTCTGAGTTGCTTATATCTAAAGTTTTTTTCTTTGTTTTTTTATAGTACGATATTGTTTTTGATAATCTTAAAATGGTCTGTATGAGTCTATGATCAGAGACAAATTTGAATTTATTTGATACTTCAAAATCTGTAATATTTTTGTTTTTACTAGGTGTTAGGACGAAGTCGATTTGGTTTTTGTATTCCTGATTCGGGCTGATCCAGGTCCATCTTCTTTTCTTCTTAAAGAAGCCATTTATTATTTTCAGGTCTAATTCCTGGCAAAATTTAATTAATTTTTCGCCTCTTATATTACGTTTTCCGTAATTAAATTTTCCTAGTAGATATTCTTCTTCAGGTTTACTTTTCCCTATCTGACTGTTAAAGTCGTCAAGAATTATTAATTTTGTCTTTTTTTTTGCTGTTTAGATTTATTTCTTGGTACGTTTCGCCTAAAAGTTTATAAAATTTTTCCACTTCCTCTTTTGATGAAGCTGATGTTGGAGCATAAACCTGGATCAGACATAAGATGTTATTATGGATTTCTATTTTCATTGTTGCTATTCTGTCAGATAACCCTTTTAGTTCTACAATGTTATTTTTAAATTTTGGGTTTATTAGAAGGCCTACCCCTTTTTGCCCTCGGTTATTTCCAATGTGAAAAAAGGTGTAGTTGTTTTTGGTTTGATAGATTTTTTCGTCGTTTCTTCTGATTTCTGAGATTCCTAGAATATCTAATTTAGCCTCCTCCATAGCCTCTACCAGGGATTTTAGTTTTTCTTCTCCTTCCAGAGTTCTGACGTTTAGTGTGCCTATTTTTAGATCAAAGGTTTTATTTTTGTTGGTTTTAGTTTTTTTGTTTACTACTAAGATTTGTCCTGGAGAGACTATGGTTTGTGTATTGAATGAGATTTTTTTATGGGTGGGAGTGGGTGAGGAGTTTTGGTCATACCCCCCTTCGTTGACCAGACTTACCTGAGAGGGGGATATATTGTATATCAACAATATAGGAGATGACTCTGAATTCTGAAAACACGCGACGACTGTTCCTGAACAGCACAATGTTACATCTTATGCACGAATTGTTGACGATTGTCTATAGTATCGTTAAAAACTGTAAACATTTTATATAAATGAATTTAAGTTGTATTCGAAATTTCGGTTTCTTCTAGTTAACGTTTTCTATAATGGAACAAAATTTAGACAGGGCCTTTCCCCTTTTGTATTGACGTACTCGTAACTCTTCTTAGGTTTAAACGACCCAGCATCCTCTTTAGATATGTACGAATTTACGTCATCTCCTGCTTTTTTGCGCCTATGAGTGCAATGTTACGCCACCTGAACCTCTTAAATCCATACTCGTCACGGATTATCAGTCAATGCACTTTACTCAAAACTAACCTCGACTGCTTCTTTTCATATTAACGCCAATTCGGGGGTCCATTATATATTTTCATTCGATCGCTACACTACATTATCCACTTTTATAATTCAGAACACTGACGCCACCTGCGACGACGTCACTAACGTTTTTCTTTCCTGTGACGAATGGCGGAGTAACGAACTTCGTCTGTGGCACACACGAAGGTACCGACTCCCACACGTTTCGCCTAGTGTCTCCGATTTTTCGCACTCCTTTCACACAGAACCCAGAGAATCTGGCGAAGTCTACCAATTTCGTAAGAGATACCGTGTATGTACAGCGTAAATGTTTAATCGATCCTGCCGAGTGTTGTGTAGGCACGCCGATATCATCTCTGTGCTCGGCACACCTCCCTTAAAATTTTCAAGACGAGCTTTCTGTACGAAGCCGGGCAAGGTTAACGACATACGACCTCGCCGGGGAGGCGATACGATTCCCCAAAACGCCAACGACCGAGATCCCAAGTCAGCGTGTAATTTTTGTCCCCAGCTATATATTTCCCCGTAATATAATTAAAGGCTGACGCAGGCAAACGATTGCGGCGAAAAATAAGCGAGGTAAATAAAACTTATCAATCATTGGGTTGTCCAGAAGGCGGCTCGCAGCCAGTGTAGTCGCTGAGGGCGCGACACAGCGGCGGGGTGAGATTTTCCTTACTCCATCGACCCAGTTGTCAAGGATTACCGCTTATGAATGATGTTAACCCCCCCCCTTCCATCTAGCAGCGTCCTTTACTCCGTTTTCTTATTTCAGCATAATACATTATTTTCCTGTCAGCTATTTTTCATGGGCGCCTCCGAAATAAAAACGGAATAAAAAAAGGAATAGGTGATAAATTAAGAATAAAAAAATACAAAAAAAAGAGAGAGAAAAAAGAGATTTTTCGGATACGTTGTATACGACACCGACTTCGCGAGAGGACTGGAAAAAATAATAGCGAAAATTATAAAAGGAGAACGCGTCTACGAAAGAACAATATGCTGGAGTGAGAAAAGCGGTTTTGGGGGGAAGAGTGTGGCGCAAGTCAAGGCGAGATGAACAATACCAACGGACAATGAAATGAGAGAATGTCTTTTAAAACGTTTTTACGCAATTAATGACGGCCGAGCAGATTCTTATGCGCTTCATGAGCGGTCAGTGCCGCGGCCGTGGGTCGCGTAATGGAAAACCAAACTCGTGATAGAAGTTCTTATATAATAAATTCGATATGGAGCAAACGAAATCGAGCAAACGTAATCGAGCGATTTTTATTTTCACTGCGTCCGCTTTTCTTTTAGATAAACAACTCTTTGTTCTCGTATTTCGAAAGTGTAGCAGTCGGCCTCGCCAGCTTTCATAGCGAGCCGTAATTAGTATGCCGGACGAAGATGAGAGAAAAATTGTTCCGATGAGCACGCTTGAAAAAAAGCTAAAGAAAATCATCGTTTCGACGTCACGTCCTACGTAAATCTAGCAGCCGATGTACCGCCGATTCGAAGTTGGCACTGGCGAGTCAAAAGAATCTTCCCTTGATACGACCAGTAATGATAGCACGAATAGTAAAATTACATCAGTGCCTGTCGAGTCATCGACCTGTAACCAGCTAATGTTGGCTATTTGACTTCAAAATTCGACCTTCGTCGACGGGCGAGAACATTCCCGAAATACGTGCTTAGATCAGCGTTACAGTGCAGGTTGAAACCCCACAGGAAACATGATACTCAGGTTCCTCGCACACGTCAGATAATGAATGAACTAGGTGTCCATTTTGGAGTGTGAGTGAACTTGGTAATATTCCTTTCGTAGGATGTGCCAATTCACTTTTCCTTCTTCTGTATTACAGAGCGCTTTCGGCTGTTATGCCATCATCAGTGGAGTACCCTAAATGAGACTTGTCTCTTGTGGTCCTGTAGTTATAGTCGAGGGTAGTACCGTATGGTGAGCCTGTTTAGTCTTGCGTTCCTATTGGTTGTCTGTGAATATGCAGTCTGTCCAATCCGTGGGTGTTATGTTATTAGTTGGAATAAGTTCTCACTTTGGAAGTTAGTTGTTGTATTTATTAGATTGTTTTGTTTTTGCCTTTATTATTTCTAGTTGTTCTTTTAATTTGTTTTTCTTGTGTTGTTTTCTGTGTGTAGAATTTTGTACTTTTCTGTCAATTTGTCATTGTTGTGTCCCTGGTCATTGCAGTGTTTCCCAAACAGTGATTTGTCATCATTTAGCTTCTGTGATTTTTCGTGTTCTTTGATTCTGGTTGTGAATTTTCTGCCTGTTTCTCCGATGTAGGTCATGTCACAGTGTTCACAGTCCAGTCTGTATACTCCGCTGCTGCTGTTTCTGTCCTTTGCTACTGTTCTGTCATTGCTTATTTCTTTGATCAGAGGTGGTCTGTTTTTGATTCCGAGTTTTATGTTGTATTGATTGAAGATTTTTTGTATTTTGTATGTATGTGTTCCTGTGAATGGTATTGCTCCTGCGTATTTGTCTGTTTTTGTGGTTATTGGATCGGTGTCTGTGTTTTTTGGTTGTGTTAGTTTGTTAATTATTCTGTCTACTGTTTGTGGTTGGTATTTGTTGTTAATTGCTATTTTTTAAATTTTGTTAATTTCTGTTGTTTTGAGGTCGTTGTCATTTAGTATGTTGACTGCTCTGTGGCAGTAGTTGTGTAGTGCTGCCACTTTGTGTTTTTGATGGTGAAATGAGTCTTTGGGTATTATTGCGTCACAACCAGAATCAAAGAACACGAAAAATCACAGAAGCTAAATGATGACAAATCACTGTTTGGAAAACACTGCAATGACCAGGGACACAACAATGACAAATTGACAGAAAAGTACAAAATCCTACACACAGAAAACAACACAAGAAAAAGAAAATTAAAAGAACAACTAGAAATAATAAAGGAAAAACAAAACAAAACAATCTAATAAATACAACAACTAACTTCCAAAGTGAGAACTTACTCCAACTAATAACATAACACCCACGGATTGGACAGACTGCACAACCACAGACAACAAATCAGAGCACACAACTAATAACAATAACCACTGATTGGACAGACTGCATATTCACAGACAACCAATAGGAACGCAAGACTAAACAGGCTCACCATACGGTACTACCCTCGACTATAACTACAGGACCACAAGAGACAAGTCTCATTTAGGGTACTCCACTGATGATGGCATAACAGCCGAAAGCGCTCTGGAATACAGAAGAAGGAAAAGTGAATTGGCACACCCTACAAAAGGAATGAATGAACTACATGTAACTTTTCAGTCAAGTTACGCTAGCGAAACTTAAACTAGCCCAGACTTATTTCCTCCGATCCAGTCAAAAAATATTCGGTAACAATCCTCTAGAATCCAGTTCAGTCAGCCACATTTTTGTTTTCGTGTTACACCCTGGTCGGCTAAGCTCGGCTGACCCAGTTGAAAAATCACACAGTCGACGAAAGACACAACTTAGCTGAAGTATGCAAAATCACTTCTTCAGGGTGGACAGTTTTCTCCAAAGAAAAAATTCCCTGACTTTTCCAGGTTTTTCCAGACTTTAATCCCCACCAAAAAAGCTTCTCAATTTGGCGTTTCCTTAAAGAATATTCATTATATTAAGGATATTATTTCTCGTCTACGTGCATGGTCAACTCTACTTTGGGTTCGGACCTAACGACGAACAAACAAACATATGTCGTCAGTCTAAGAAATAACGAAAGGGAGATCGAACGGAATTCAAATTATAGCGATCGACACGTATTTGAATCGATTATTTCAACTCAAATGTTGTTAACTAGTGATGATGATTGTTATATCATGAACGAATATTTGGTGAATGTTGTATTATAAACGAACACATCGATGCAGTTTGAATACATTCAACCGGGCTTGTATTATCGTGAAAATGGACTGATATACATTTTACCAGTAATACGACGTTATTCTTATCTAGAGTGACCAGACGTCCCGAAATTCCGGGATTGTCCCTAAAGTTGAGGGCAATTTTTGCGTCCTGAAATAAGGTCTTCGGGATACTCGATTGTCCCGAAATCGAAAAATGACGAATGATTATACTAATTTTCACAAATTATTGAAAAAAGACCGAAGAAACTGCTGGTAATGTTAATGTACTAAAAATGTTACGAGTACATTTTAATTCTTAATGATATATGCATGGTCAAAGGTTAATGTGTTCAAAAGTGATGAAAATTACTCACCGTTTTAAACCCTGTAAAATGACACCCATGTTGCCATGTTTATTTTGACTATTTTGAGACAAGTGGCAAAAACTTCCCCAAAAAATTTTTTGTCCCGGAATTTTGATTTTCAAATCTGGTTACCCTACTCTTATCACTATCGGCAGATACAATCTAATACTACAACACTGCCCCCCTTAACTTTACTTTACTTCTCATTTGATCTGCGTGTCGGCGTTGACCAACTTGACCCTTTTCATCTTGGACTTGATAGGAGAGGGGGCCCGGTTGACGCGTAACAGCTGCTTCCGACCATGGTTCCGTTGTCTTCTTGACCCAGACCTCGTCGCCGACGTCGAATTGTCGATCTTCTCCCGAAGACTGAACGGCCATCTTACTCATGGTTCGGTGTAGTTCTTCTTCATCAGACGGTACAAGACGACTGAAGACAGTTTTCATTTTCTGCCCGAACATTAGCTCGAACGGAGATCGGCCTGTTGCCGAATTGACCCGTCGATGGTCGGCATATAAGGCACAGCCAACCGCTGGTCGACTGAGGAATACGTAGGTAATGAACGAGAGTAGTGCTTTTTGAAGTTCTGCGCTGCTCGTTCCGCTAGCCCGTTGGAGCGTGGGTGGTAGGGCGCTATGGTAACTCCCTCCACCCCATTTGACTGTAAAAATTCTTTGCTGGCTCTGGCCACGAAAGGGGTGCCGTCGTCCGAGACCACCATTGCTGGAATTCCAAAGGTCGCGAATAAACGCCTTAATGTTCGAACGATAAAGTCGGCCGTTGGTGACTTGGTAAGCGCCACCTCCAGTCACTTTGAATAAGTGTCTATCACTACTAGCCAATAGTAGCCCTCGAATGGTCCGGCAAAGTCGACATGGATACGTTCCCAAACTCCCGCTGGGACGTTCCATTGAAAGATCGGAGTTTTTGGCGGCGTATTTTGATTTTGTTGGCATGGTTTGCAATGAGCCACATAATTCTCGATGTACTCATTGATTTTAGGCCACCACACTGGAGCTGCTGCCTGATGGTGCATGGCTGACACGCCGAAATGAGCAGTGTGAAGCTCCTGCAACACACTGGTACGCAGGTCTGAGCGAATAACAATACGATGACCCCATCGCACTATCTTCCTCTCCCAACTCAATTCTTGTCGTTTCTCGAAGTATGACATAAGCTCTGGCTCCACCCTTGATCGGATTGGCCGTCCATTGTTGATGTAGAACACGACGCGTGATAGGAGCGGGTCATGTTCAGTTTGATTTCGAAGAGTTTTCTTTTTGAGCTGACACACTTCCTGGAGTTGGCGGGAAACGTGGACCTGCTTAATCTTCTCCTCCGGCACAGATTTCTTGTTAGGAAGTTGCGAATGTAAATCGGCTATGATGTTCTGCTTCCCTTCGCAGTATTTGACGTCATAGGGATAACTACTGAGTTCAATGACCCACCTGGCCAAGCGAGCTGCAGCGACTTTTGGGAGCGCTGTGGCGGGGCCAAAAATGGTTTGGAGGGACTTGTGATCACTAACAATGGTAAACCGTTGACCTGCTGAATATTGCTCGAACTTTCAAAGTCCAAAAATGATAGCGAGCCCTTCCCGATCAGTAGTCGAGTAGTTTTTTCCCGCTGGTGACAGAACTCGAGATGCCACTGCTACTGGTTCACCAGGAGCATGTCCCAATACTGCGGCAATACCTTTTTCGCTGGCGTCCACGTGCAAAAACAACCTTCTTGTGTCGTAGTAACGAAGCATAATACTGTTGCTGATCCGATTTTTAATCTTCTTCAGCGTCAATTCATCATTTGAGGTCCATTCAAACTTCACCCCTTTCTTCAGTAGGCGGTGAAGAGGGCTGCAGACTATCTGCAGATCTGGGACAAATTTCCCAAGTTGACCCACAGCACGTAAGAACGAACTTAACTCTGAAGCTGACCCACCGCACCTAAGAACGAACTTAACTCTGAAGCATTGGTCGGTGATAGCATTTCCTGGACTGCAGCCACCTTTCCTTCCGAAGCCGAGATACCATCTTGGGTAATCTTGTGACCGAGGAAAGTGATAATAATAATAATTAATAATTAGCGTTTATTACCGTTTCTTGTACATTTTTCTTTATCGTATGTTACATCCGGGCATACGCCTCCCCGATTTCGTGCCATTTTTCCCTATCTTCGGTGAATCTCCCCCATCCTATCCCCAGGTTTTTCACTAATTCATCTCTCCATCTGGTCGTTGGCCTTCCTTTCGCTCTTTTCCTGTCGAATGGTCTCCAGTTAATTACCCGTTTTACCCATCTCTCTTGTCCCATTCTCATGACGTGGCCCGCGTATTTATACTTTAGCTTCTTAACTCGATACCCCACGTCGATCGCATTTGTTTCTTCTCTTATTGTTTTGTTTCTTATTTTGTCTTTGATTTTTATTTTCATAATACTTCTCTCCATTGCCCTTTGGGTCTTTCTTATACTTTCCATTTGCTTTTTGGTTAGTGACCATGTTTGTGCACTGTATGTTAATATTGGCATTACATTTGTTTCTAGAATTTTCATTTTAGATGGGGTACTCATTTCGCTTTTGAATATTTGTTTGAGCGCCCAGAACCCCGCCCATGCCTTTCGCTTCCTAGCTGTTATCTCCTTATACGTTCGATTTTTGAAGGATAGTATTTGCCCCAGATATGCGTATTCGTCTACTTTTTCTATCTTTTCGTTGTTTGCATAGACGTCGCCTCTATTGGAGTTACTCATGTATTTTGTTTTGTTCACATTAATCAACAATCCCCTTCTGCTTGCTTCGGTTAGCTCCTGCAACATTTTTTCGACGTCTTCTTTATTTTCGCTTATTAGTATTATGTCGTCCGCAAATCTTAGGTTATTAAGCCATTTTCCGTCTATTTTTAACCCCCTTTATTTCCAATCCAATTGCTTAAATACCTCTTCTAGTACGGCGTTAAACAGGTTGGAAGACAGTGGGTCTCCCTGTTTCACTCCTTTTTTGACTGGAAATATTGGTCCTCTTCTGTCTGTTCTTACGTAAGCTTTACCGTCTTTGTATACATCTTGTATGATTTTGATTATTTTCGTTTCTATTCCCTGATTTTTGAGTGCCTCCCATATTCTGTTGTGCTTAATTGAGTCAAACGCTTTCCGAAAGTCTACGAAAATACAGTGTATTTCTATTTTATATTCCTTCGCTTTTTCTATTATCTGATTCATTGTGAGTATGTGGTCTATGGTGGAAAATCCCCTACGGAAACCTGCCTGTTCCGGGCTCTGGCTCTCGTCCAATCGACTACTTATTCTTTCTTTGATTACTTTCATTGCTATCTTTCCTACATTTGATGTCAGACTTATGGGCCTATAATTATCGAGGTCACTTTTTTCCCCTTTTTTGTGCAGTAGACGGAGTTCCGCGACGCTTCATTGTTCCGGAGTTTTTTCGGTGTACATAATTTTGTTTAATAGTTTGGTTAATGGTGTCGTTAGCTTTTCTTGAAATGTTTTGAGGAATGCGTTATCAATACTGTCTGGCCCTGGTGACTTACCTACCCTCAGCGATTTTATTGCTTTTTGTATTTCATTTTTCGTGAATGGTGGTATTGGTTCTTTTGTATGATTTATTCCGATTGGAGTCCCCTCTTTATCTATTATTTCTCTTAAGGTACTGTTTTGTTGTTCATTTTCGTCATCGTATAGCTCTCTGAAGAATTCAGTAATCACTTTCATAATTTCTTTTCTCCCTGTTGTTATTTTCCCTTCTTTGTTCTTTATCCCAGTCATTAGTCTCGTGCCTTTCGCTATTTCCTGTTTCATCCTACGTGTCGACCATGTTTCCTCTATGGTTTTTTCCACAAGTTTTACCTCATATTCTCTACAGTCGTTTTTGATTTCTTTTCTTACCAATTTTTGCAATTCTGCTAACTCGATTTTCTGTCTCGGGGTCGGGTTGTCTATCCTTCTCCACTGTTCTCTTTTTGCGATCAGTTCTTTCGTTCTCTTTTTTAGCTTGTCATCCGTAGATTCTTTTTCCTTTTCTTTACCATATTTCATTTCCGTTTCCTTAATCGATCTCTCTATTACCTCGTATATTTCCTGTACCTCCATTTCCTGATCGCTCTCTTCTATTATCTTTAGTTTCTTTTCCAGAAATTTCTCTGCTTCTTCTATCTTGTGGATAGGTATCACCACTTTTTTAGTTCCTATTCTTTTTTTTCCATTTCTATATTTTATTCTTCTCGGAATTTGTAGGCGACATCTTCCAATTCTGTGATCAGAGGAGAATTCGAACCTTGATAACACTTCCGCATTTTTCACTATCGTTATGTCGTTTATTAGTATATGATCGATTTCGTTTTTCACTTTTCCGTTGGGAGAAATCCATGTCCATTTCCGTGTTTCCCTTTTTTTATAAAATGTTCCAGTTATTTTTAGGTTGTTCCTTTGTGCAAATTCGATCATTCTTTCCCCATTTTGGTTTCTCTTTCCCAACCCATGTCTTCCTACATTTGCTGTTTGTTCGCTTTTCCCTACTATTCCGTTCCAGTCTCCCATTATCACCGTGTAATTTTCCCTCTCCTTTTCGATAGTCTCCTGAAGTGTTTCGTAGAATTCTCTTATTTCATCCTTCTCTGCATTCAGAATTGGGGCGTATATTTGAATTATTGTCATAAGGTTCTTTCTGTCTATTTCAACCTTCAGCACACATATTCTTTCGTTTACTTGTTTTATTTCTTTGATTCTTTTCCATATCCTCTCTTTGATGTAGAAGCCTACACCTTTGTATCCCTTGGTTTCACCACTATAGTATAGGTAATTCCCATTTCTCCTACGTATTAACTCATTCCCCTCCCTTCTGACTTCTGACAGTCCAACTATATCCCATCTCACTTTTTGGAGCGCTTCCTCTAATTCCACTATTCTCTCTTCCTTTGCTAGTCCCCTTGTATTGTAATATAAAATATCAATATCTAACCTGTTTTTTCTTTTGCTCTTCCTTTTGGATTCACCTTTGGATTCACCTTTCTCTTTTCGAGGGTTGTCAGCCTCGTCTCCCCACGATGGCTGAGTTCAGCTTGGGGAGGCGAGGAAAGTGAGTTCGGTGCAATTTAGCTCTAACTTGGCACGCTGTATTTTCAAACCCGACTGACGAAGTACTTGAAGGATTTTTCGAAGATGGCTTTCATGTTCAGCTGGTGAGGCTCCTCCTGTGAGAATGTCATTCAGGCACCAAGAGACCTCTTCAATACCTGACAGGATACCATCCATATATTTCGAGAAGATTTCGGCCGCTATACTGAGGCCAAATGGAAGTTTTTGGAATGTAAAATAGCCCCAATGAGTCGCAATGACTAAGATTTAGATGTGCTGTTACCTCTTCGAAAGTTGGGTGTGGATGCGACTGAGGCTGCACATACTGGTTGATCACCACTTTGAAATCAGCGCACAACCGAAGCTTGCCGTTTGACTTTTGTTCATAGACGATAGGAGAGGCGAATTTCACCTCCTGTTCTACTGGATCCACCTTCTTGATTACTCCCTCTTTCTGAAGACGATCGATTTCGATATTAGCCGCCTTTCGGAGTGCAAATGGAACTGGCCGTGGTCGAAAAATACGTGGAACGGCATCATCCTGTAAGCGCACCTGCGCTTGAAAGTTGACCACAGTACCAATACGATCATCAAAGATATCCAAATATTCTGCCAGCAGCTTCTCCAATTTATCGCCTGCAATTTTGTGGATGGGTGACTTCGGGCCATGGCCATCTTCATCTTCTTTTTTTTTCATAAAAGGGTTACAAGGTTGGAGCATGGAGCTTGAACAGCCCAAACAAGTCTCGCCCCAGGAGAATGTCGCCTTGCTCAACCATAGCTAACCACACTTCCTGCGTTTGTTTTTCCGATGGTAACTGCTACCTTGGCTTCAGCTGTCACCTCCAGTACGTGCTCTGTGTAGTGTGTACGATGTCAGTTCCTCAGACCCTGGACGGACTGGGACATCCCCCAGCCTCTGCAAAGTCGCTTTGTTGATAATGGTACGGACGGCCCCTGTGTCATACTCCATTTGGATTGGAATGCCATCTAAACACACATCCACCACCAACACTTCCGAATTCTTCCCTTGTTAACTGTGTAATTCGTTCAACGCGGAAACACGCGTGTTTATCACATTACGACATTTATTATAATGAAACTCATTTTGCCTGGCAGGAAACCTACTCTGTTGGTACCTAGATTTTACTTATTACTTCCTTAACTGATGGTGGATAAGTTCCACTGATGATATTTATTACAACGAAACTCATTTTGCCTGGCAAGGAGCCTACTCCGTTGGTACCTACATCCTGCTTACCACTTCCTTAACTGGTTCCTTCAGCTAATGACTTGGCAGTACATGCAGAAAGAACTAGTTACACTGATTTTATTTTTATTTCTCAGAACATTGTTCACATTATTCATTAATGAGCTGTTATACTCCTTGGTTTCATTTCATTAGTTACACTCAAGAAGAAGGTTGCGAGATTGTAACGGTTTTAGCAGTCGAATTGGAACTCGCATAAAGTAAAAAAAAACCCTGCTGAATGAAATATTTGATATACCTCACATTTCCGGGCCGCAAGCCGCCGAAAACGGTTACACTTGTGTCGGTCCAGGCGGCGTGTCTGCCGGTGATGTGTCGACGTACGAGCTAAAAACTTCTCCGCCGCTCAGCCAGCTGCAGCAACATTGTTCTAATAATTGAAAAACAGTTCGAAACCGCAAATTACGGTTCACGATGTCAAAAAGAAGATACGAGTACACTTGAGCTCGAGCCGCGAAGTGGTCCGAAAATACCGGGCAAAGAGCAATCGCCCGCTCGGTATTCGTCCGCGCATTCCCGGCGTTCTTCTAAAAGTGCTCGCTGCTCGGTATGTATAGATGGCGTAACCGAAAAATTTCCTCGAACACTCGAACTGTCAACGAGAAAGGCTATTAGTAAACGTCACATCGCCTTCTCTGTTCACTCAGGTAGAGGAAAAGTTTCCTATGCAAACTAACGGTGTGTGGATGGCGACCACGTCGAATTGCAGACATTCGCAATTTGCATTCCCTCTTCGTCTTCAGAAATAGTAGTGTGCCGGTGCGTATAGACTGAACGGAACGTGCATGGCCCCAGAAATGGTCGCATTTCTGATACCAAGTTTATATCTTTACAGTGGGGACAAAGCTAGGAGGCAGAGGAATTTGGGAGCTGTAGCATCGTTTCGCTTCCCACCCACCAGTCCTAAAACAGGAAATGGTAAGAACGAGATGTGGATTACATGAAACGATATATGACTGGGTAAATACGCTAGACGTCCATTTTCCTTCAAATCAGAAAACAAGAAATGGCTTACTTTCTCGTAACAAAATTTCGGTTATCATCATAGTTGAGCCCGGTGATAGGCAAAACAGTATTAGTAATATGACTGCAATGTCGAGTACATTTTAGGCTTAATTTCAGCAACAACAAAAAATGTAAGGAATAAGTACCTGCACCGCATGCAGATACAGATAGATATGTCTTATGGCTACCAAACACGTTCCACGCATTTAGTCTAAGGCGCTGTAGTACACTAGGTATGTTGGACTGATAACAGTGTGACAACTTCTTTATCATATATAATGGCAGGGTTGCCACTTTCTGGAAAATCGGGAAAAGTCAGGGAATTTGGTCAGCCAGGGAAAAGTCAGGGAATTTTCATTTAAGTCAGGGAGATTTTCTGAAAATAACAAACGAGTTAGTATTTTATCAGAGTAAACTTCTTTTATCATAACATAAGAATAATAATAATCTATTCGCAAATGAAATAGTCTATAATATTGAAAAATATTACATAAATTACATCTGTACCTTCTTCTTCTCGATAGCGATTTTTTTAAAATCTGTATTGTAAAAAATTTCTGTGACTCTCCTCCCTCTGGGCTTTCTCGGAATCCTGTAAAAAAGTCAGGGAAAATTGGAAAAGTTGGTCTGGAAAACCGGGAAAAGTCAGGGAAAACCAATCCTGAAAAAAAGTGGCAACCCTGAATGGTGAACTAAGGGAATTGTTTCTTTTGAGCAGCCAATTTTACGTTTATTTGTAATTACATTGTATATTTGGGTCGGTGCTTTAGACATGACGAGTTACACCTGAATGCTCGAATGGTCTCTAACCAACGTTTCGATTTTATCAATGTATTTCCTGGAATAAAACTTCCAATGAAATACCGCACAGTAGTGTTGAAAGTTATGTGCATATAAATGAAGAAATAGCCTTGTAAATTCGCATTATGAAGACAAATATCGATTTAAATCAACATAATTATAGCGCAAATAAAAAAACCTATGCTAAATGCATCCACACCATTAGATTTTATAGTGTTGTGATAATGAAGTTGTCGCCCTGTTATCAGTCCATCATACCTATTATACTACAGTACCTTATTCAGTCGTTTCACAACAAGACCGAGTTAAATGTTCGTGGTGACATCATTGTAGTAACATTCTCAGTGTTAATAATCCATTCTCGCTGTCCGTCGGCATTCTCAGTGTTGGTCAGTCGAAACCTGACGCACATAAAAACCTATCCGTGTCAAAAAAAGAGTCCGACTCCTGCATGGAAGGACTTAGTCACATGATATGTTGTCCAGGCGACTATGTTGATGTGTATATCCACATTCCAATGTCTTCTCTAGTCGTCCATTCTCGGCGTCGCCCGGCATTCTCCGTGTCAGCCGATCGAAATGTGATGAGGCGAATGACCGCATAAAAAGGAATACGCAACTGGGACGTTCTCCAAATAAAACATAATTGAAGGTGTTTTGTTTTTTTTTTCTCGATAATTTGAAAGTAATTTTTGTAGTTGTTTTATTTTTTAATGAAATGTTGAACTTACACCTTCATGAAGGTGACCCAGGGGTCAAACAATCTCCCACTATTTTCTTCTAAGAAAACTCATCAGGAAAAAAAATTCGACAGGATGTTTCCGAATTTGATACTAAAACAATAGAGAAAATAGTGCAGGAAAGCAGCTCCAGTAAAAAAACAAAAAAAAATTATTCAAACAGGCACTTTTGTGCTCCCAAAGCTGAGAAACGACTCAGGAATTGAAAAATACTGAAGACAAAAATCAGTGGAAGTGGCAACAGAGTTCCATAAACATTTATACATGGCAAACCCCAGCAAAAATAATAATATTTGGAGAGAAAAAACTATGAAGGGACTCAAAATAAATAAAGCACCCGGCCCTGATAATATCCAAAATGAAACATTAAAAATCCTAAGTCAGGCATTAACGCAACCTTCAACAAATCTATTCAATCTAACACTGGAAACAGGTATAACTCCAAAACAATGGAATATAGCTGAAATCATTATCCTGCACAAAAAAGGTGATAGGTCAGACATTAACAACTACTGCCCCATCAGCCTATCCTCGAACTTAGCCAAAATCTTTATGAAAATCTTAAAGGAGCGCCTCTATAATAGACTAGACTTCCAACAACCTACTAAACAAGGCGGCTTTAGAAAAAATGTTTCCACAATTGATTACATCCAATCGCTGAACCAGATTATTGAAAAAACAAAGGAATACAAAATAGAGACGTGGCTAATGTTTATAGACTTCAACAAGGCGTTTGATTCTCTCATGATAAGCTATAGCAGTCCCTGGCAGAACAAGGAGTTCCTTACAAAATCATTGAAATTCTCAGCTACTCATATGGTTGCCCCGAAGCCTATGTGAGGACGGACATGAAGGGTACAAAGTTTCCTGTTCAAACAGGTGTAAAACAAGGGGACCCGTTGTCCTCAAACCTCTTCAACAGCGTACTGGAGCAAATTTTTAGAACTTTAGATTGGGCGGGGAAAGGGATTAAAGTTCAGGGTCGCTGGCTAAACCATCTAAGGTTTGCAGACGACATTGTAATTATTGCTAAGAATTTTGAAGAAATGGAAAAAATGACAAAAGAACTAAAGGATGCAAGTTAAGAGTTTGGACTTTCTATAAATTTATCAACAACATAATTTATATCAAACAAAGCAGGGGAGACGGAACTATGGCTAGAACGGGGGAAATTAACAAAGTAGAGGAATACAAATACCTAGAACAAACCATTTCATTTAACAAGAACATGGGCTAAATCATTAGTGCATGAATATCGAATGGCTGGAAATCCTTCTGGGCACAAAAACATATTCTAAAAAGTAAAATAAAAATTATACTCAAAACAAAAATCTTGGAAAGTTGTGTAGTTCCCACCCTAACATACGGATGTCAGATATGGTCACTAACAAAAAAACAAAACTGAATGTCTGAGGAAAACATATAATTCAATACTAAGGAGTATGCTGGGGATCAGGTTGGAGGATAGGGTGAAAATGAGTTCCATCAGGAAGCAAACCAGGTTAAGGAATATAGGGTACAAAATGAAACTATTTAAATATAGATATGCGGGGCACACAATTAGAGGAGACTGGACAAAATGGAACTCTGTTTGCACTCTATGCATCCCCTTGGACAGAGAAAGGAATCCAGGACAACCAGTTACCCAACAGGTAGATGAATTTCGGAAAACCTCAGTCCCTCGCTGGGGAACAACTGCTAGGGAAAGGAAAATATGGAAAAATGTGACAGAAGCCTTTGCCTCACGGTGGACAGATTAGGCAGCAACCCACTTACTAAGGGACGCAATCCCTAATCAAGGCTGTAAATAAACTAAAATAAAAATTTCCTGGAATAAAACTTCCAATGAAATACCGCACAGTACTGTTGAAAGTTATGTGCATATAAATGAAGGAACAGCCTTGTAAATTCGCATTATGAAGACAAATATCGATTTAAATCAACATAATTATAGCGTAAATTAAAAAAACGATGCTAAATGCATCCACGCCATTAGATTTTATAGTGTTGTGATAATGAAGTTGTCGCCCTGTTATCAGTCCATCATACCTATTATACTACAGTACCTTATTCAGTCGTTTCACAACAAGACCGAGTTAAATGTTCGTGGTGACATCATTGTAGTAACATTCTCAGTGTTAATCATCCATTCTCGCTGTCCATCGGCATTCTCAGTGTTGGTCAGTCAAAACCTGACGCACAATTCTGGTTGATAGTCAGGGATAAGAACCTATCCGTGTCAAAAAAGGAAGAGTCCGACTGCTGCATGGAAGGACTTACATGTAGTCACATGATAGTTGTCCAGGTGACTATGTTGATGTGTACACCCACATTCCAATGTCTTCTATAGTCGTCCATTCTCGACGTCGTTCGGCATTCTCCGTGTCAACCGATCGAAATGTGATGAGGCGAATGTCCACATAAAAAGGAATACGCAACTACTTTGCCATGGTAACGTTTTTCTGCAGAATTTTTCTCTTTTGCGTATCGAGCCATTAGACATATCCTTGTCAGTTATATCGTCCGCATGTCTGCGGGTTGCGTGGAAGTGCAATTTGTTGTACCTATTCTCGTGTATCATGACCTTGAGGCGCGGCTCATTATTCTCCCTCGGGTTCTGGTGTCAGTAGTAATATTAGTATCAAGTTGCACTTACACTTCCTGGCATCTGAAGATATCTTCCAACTTGATCATTCCACTGTACTTGTATACCTTGACCACGCAACGTAACCTACTCTTGAATTTCATAACCGGATCACTGTGTTATCGTGTTATCAGATCAATGTAGGACCAAGAAGGATCCTGAATTTTAAGGTGTTAAGTCTAGTCCCGTTGATAGCATATTACGACTACGTTGTGTATGCGTTACTCGTTCCAAAAATGTGTCCTCAGGCTTATCGTACGCATGTCAAACTGACCTTACATTTATGTGAAGCTGTTCTCACATCTGCCTCAAGCATGCTAAGTTTTATATGAATGTATTACTAACTAGCGAGTACACAAGACACACACATGATCGTAACCCATACATTATGTACAGAAAAGGACATTTTTAATGTTGCATTAGTATGAAAGTATTACTTATCATGGTAAAAACATTCTAAAGATTCAAATTTGAAAGTTAATTTAATAATTCACGTCCGACAGTTGCGGATCTATTTGGGGGGGGGGGGGGTCAGAGACCCCCTTCGGGCCGAAGAAGAAAGTAAAAACCGCTTGAGTTTTGAGTTTTTCTCCTATTTTTGACTATCTGCAGCACTACAGTCTACAAAATAATGTTTATTTTGAAACGATTTAATCGCATTATGAAACTTGTCTTCAGAAACTATTTAAAATGACATTCATATCGGTTTTTTAGGGGGCGGAGGTGAAAAAAGTTTTATTTTCAAAACATCCCCCTGTGGAAAATTTCTAGATCCGCCACTGATGTTCGACTGACGTTACCAACAAAATAAACATGAATAGTATTATACTGAAGTAAAATCATCATAAGGATTCAAATTCCACAGTTCGTTCCCTAATGGTTGATGCCTGATTGACATTGCTCATTGGACAGTGAGATTCAGCCAGTGTTGTGTCATCGGGCAATGAGTAAAGTGAAACATTATCATCATGTATTGTAGTGTTATCGACAGTTTTTTCTTGGATTTTCGGCGTCCGATTCTTCATTGGAGATCTTACCGCGGTTTTCTTTTTCGGAGAGTATTGGTTTTTTATTTTCTGAGGAGAAGCTGATGACGAATGATATAGCATACGGGTACCATTGGTATTTCTTATCCATTCCTTAACTTCTTTTTCGCAACCGACAAATGCTAGAGTAAATCGTCAAAAAAGAAATTCGAACAAAAATTATTAAAAATAATACGACGGGACAATTTGCAGTTTTTCCACCAATAGATTCGTGTATTCATCACGTGCGACTTCCTTAAAAATTATGCAACGAGGAGTATCGAGAAAAAATTATCGAATCGCAAAGGGTCATTTTATACATTTTTAACTTCTGATAATAATATCATGAAGGGTACAGGGAAAGAAGCAGGTAAGTCACTTTTGTGGCCAAGCGAGAAAAATAAAAAACAGTTTGTTTCTATAATTTCAATTGGAATTTTAGGATTTATTGTTTGAGCCCGTCATATATTTGCAATCGGATTAGATATTGATACACAAATATATTTTATAACATCTACTATAATTATTGCAATTCCAACAGGAATTAAAATTTTTTAATGAATTCTCACTATTAACGGAAATAAATTAAATTTTTCACCTATATTTTTGTGAATTTTAGGATTTATTTCTATATTTACAATTGGTGGAATAACTGGAATTATACATGGTTCTTTACCTGTACGTGAATTTTGAAACTTGTTTTCCGGACTGTAGCATCCTTTCAGCCATCCTACCATAGCTAAGCTACTTCTATTCGTTACTCCCGTTCCAACAGTATCAATAACTCAGTTCCGCCAAAAAAAAGTAACTTACCGGCTTCTTTCCCTGTATCCTTCATACAGTCTTGAGGGAGACACGAACTGTAATTCTCACGTTAGCATCTCTTTTTGTCACTTTCTGTCTTTAAATAGACTTCTGATGTCACCGAACACCTCAAAATTCTAATTAAAAAGTTTAAGCAACTCGTCGTCCTTTGGATGGATCGTTTTTGCTTTGCGCTTATTCGATGCCTGATAGAATTTTAATTTATAAAAGTCACTCTAGAAAAATTAGAAAAATTTATCGGCGGAGTGAAATTTTCTGCACCGCTAGGAGTTGAAAATTTTGACAAATGCTGACAAATTTGGAAAACGTGCGAAGTTTATCTTTTTGAGATCTCATCCCACGAATAAATTATTTTAATTTTTCAGATGTACTTTTCTCAACCGGAATTTTATTAGGAATTTAATTAGTGCAGAGCGAAGACGATCCCGAAGGATGACGATCTAGAAACAATTTTGTTTTGAAAAACTTTTTTTTTTTGTCCTTTTTCGAAAGTACAAAGATGCGATTATCTTGGGAACAAAAAGCAGCTACAAGGCTTGTTCAACCTTGAAACGATGCGTCTTTCGTGCTCCTTTGAACGATGTACGCTCAGTCACAGAAGCCTTCATACGCATGGTAAAAAAGTGGTATCTGGTACTGTGGAGGGGGGGGGGGAGAAAGAAATTCAATGATGCGAGTATAAAATAACGCATTAATCACATTTAGTGAGAAAGGTCGCGCAGCTTCCCTGAGCAGGGTTCTCTTTTCTAATTTTCTCTCAACCCGAGCTCTGGAATTCGCCCTTTCGAGCATTACCTCAGAGACGTCGGGGAGGCTGTTAGGGCTGTCTTAACCCTCTTGTCTTCTTGCCTAGATCGAAATGTAACGAGTTGCTACGTGAGCTCGAACCCGGGACTTCCGGATTCCGAGATCAGCGTGCTATCCATTCGGCCTACCAGGGGCCGGGGCCGTTGGGGTAGTTTGCCCGTTGCTTTCCCCACGGTTTTGCTGCGTTAGAGTATCCCTCCTCTATACCGAAGAGTGTGCAGCCTCAGTTCGCTTACTAGCCACGTGCTTTACGACGTTGAGTAAGCTGCCCACGACCTGCACGCACACACAGTACCGAATCTTTCTGTTCTGGTGGTAACACACTCTCCGATTGTAATGCCTTGTTCGTTCGATATGGCGCAGTCTCAGGACGTGCTAACTTTCCATCTTGGTTGATACTGCAGTCGCTGTGTTCGATGGGATGTTAGCGGGAGTACTCGACTGGGACTCGAACCCAAGACGCAAGGATTACGAAGAGGGCTCGTGAACATTCGGCCACACAGCATACGTTGAATAAAATCTAAATTTTCTCCACCTGTTTGCCTAAAAATTTTTCAAAAAGAAATTGGTAATGGGTAGAATTGACTTGATCATAAAATTTAAAAACACTATTAAAATCATATTTATATTTGCTAATTTGGAATATTGCGTCCAATTTCCAATGTAGCCTCACATTGAGCCCCTAAAATACAAATATCGTGATCTTTAAATTAGTTTATGTAAAAATTTTGCCTGTCTGCGAAATTGAAGGCGCTCAAGCCCTTATAATACTTTGTTGCTTTATAGCGCCTTCAGTATTGCAGATAGGCAAAATTCACATATAACCTTAACAGTAGTAATTATTTTGATCTACAAATGGGTTGTGTGCAAATTCTGCCTATCTGCAATATTGTAGGCGCTATAAAGCGCCAAAGTATTTTAAATACTTTAGCGCCTTCATTTCACAGGTAGACAAAATTTGAATTTGACCTTTTTCGTTACTCTTAATTAGTGGTTTTTGGTGGCTGAGGCAAAAGCCCTAAACGCAGTCGTGTTTGCTGCAAATACAGAGTAGAATTTCTTTACCAACATGTAAGCCTTAAATACGCGAATATAATACATTGTATATTGACGGGAACATATTCGAAAATTCGATGTCGAGCCTCGTCTAAAGCCTCTCGTCGTCTGAAAGTTGTATACGATAACGTTCACAGCAGGCGAAAGTTTTCCTAACCCAGCGGATTTATCGGAAAAGAAAAACACATAATCGTTTTATATATTGTACGGTTGCTCGCGGCAAAGTTTTTTTCTCGGCTGTCACTTCGTTTATGACAGTTCGGTATTGAGTAAACAGAATGAAGCGAGCACCTGCAATAAATTCGATTGGTTTTTTGTCCGGAATGGAAGAAGACGTAAAACCATGTACGAAACCCTTTTGATTTGCCGGAATGAAAATAATTCTTAGTTATAGGCGTATTACCATATTATGTGTAGTGCAATATACCAGCTGCTCTCATTCCGAAATGCTTGTTTGCATTTGGTTTATATACGAAGCTCTCGACACGAAGATCCACGCTGGAAGGTGGAAAGGCTGGTCTAAAAGTTGAACTCTTTTCTTACTCTGGCCTAGGTGTATTCTAAAACAGGGATTCATACTGACGGAAAAAAGTGCTTTGTCTGCATCCGCCAGTGGCATAGCCAGGGTGGAAAGGTTCCACCACTCCCTTTGCGACTTCGTCAAATCGATGGTCTCGTTGACCCTTGTGCTAACTAACAAAAATGAAATTTTTCAGGAGAGCGTTTTGAAAATTTCATCAACTTACAACTTACCACAGTTAGCTTATCGGAAGCGCTCTCCAGCGGTCTAAATAATAAGTTTCAGCTGCTTTGTGTATACCATCGGATAGAGCTAACACCTCCTGCTACGGATCTACATACTTAACTCAATTTCGACAAAAATGTTAATTAGCACAAATGTCCAAGGTACCCAGCGAAATAGTGAGTTTTCTAATTTTAGCACCCCCTCTAACATCCCCTCCCCTTTGGTCAAGAGCAGACCCCCTCTCGAACACTAGGCTGGTTACGCCACTGACATCCGTTGACTAGAATGTAAATTCACTACCCGACAACTGGCTTGGAAAACCGAAAGAAGAAGGAATTGGCTAACCATTCGCCTGCACTTGGGTCTTCGGATCTTCAAACTTTTCGTGATTAAGGGTACCTCCGTAGGGTACCAGATCCATCTCCCGTTCATGCATGTATATTTTGAGAGGGTCAAGAAAAACTAAAATATATTTTGTCATTTTTTGTAAGGTACTGTGCCCTATTAACGCCAATTTTTTCCCGGTGGCGTGTAACTCAAAATTTTTCAACATTTGGGTGATTCTAATTAGTGCACCAGAAAGAGAAAATATTTTTCTATTACCTAGTACATTCGACAGCATGCAAGAGTAATTCAGTTCAACATAATATGCCTTCAACCAAAAGTCACTCAATTTGCGTTGTTTGGCAACCCCGTGCATAATAACGCCAATGTTATTTTTAATTTTATTTCTCCGCCCCGGCGACCACTTTAGAGGTAAAAGTACGCTAAACTGCTAAACAAAATGTCATTTATTCGATAAAAATTAGTTTTAATTGAAAAAGTATAAAAAATCAATCAAACAATTGAGAGTAAAAAATTTTTTGAAATTTGAAAACTAAAATTAAATGTTTAGTCCCATTCTGGGCAAATGAATGCCTCCAAGTCTTTGTAAGTTAATCCGAAACATTCTTCATGGACGTAAGCATCACACATCGCACACTGACGCATGTCGAGTGTGTCTTCTGTCTCACAGATGAAACAAAACCAAGACTGATTATTCGAAAATGACTCTCTGTTTGAAGACAAAGTGGGTAGCCCAATTCTGCTAGTCTAAACAATCTGACAACCAATAAATCCTCTTGTTCTTTTGTCAAATAAGTATTCCGGCCAATTTGGTAATCGTACACATCAACTTGTTTTTGTTATAAATCACGTAAAATTGATCAAAATTAATGTTCTATGAGATGTACTGGTATACAAAGAGCTAAATAATTGATATGGAGTGGAAAAACTTACCATAAGAATGTAGGTATTTATTGCAAACACTTTGTGTTTACACTGACGTTGTAAAATCGAAAACTTAAAAAAAATTTCAAAGTAATTTTTTTTACGTTTCACTTGACGGATCGCTACCAAATCACAACAAATGAACTGATAACACTTCTAGCGTACCTGAGTGATGTTCATGGCCTGGTAAGTAAATTAGTTCTCGATCTGTATTGGCGTTGTTATGCACCTGGCGTTATTAGGGCACAGTACCTTAGAATGTATTGCTTCAACTCCGTGCAACTTGGGAACGAAAGAACATAAAAATGCGTTTTTCTCCATTAGCACATAAAATTGGCTATTTAATTATGCGATTTTGTGACTGGAAAGTTTTTAGATCTTGTATCTTGAGGAAAATATGAAAAAAATTCTCAGATGTATTTACGCTTATTTGTGAATTCACCGAAATCACATTATTTTGTTGTTCAAGTAAGCTAAACTTATGAATATTATAAATACCTCAAGAATGTCGTATCCATTGTAATTATCGTGTAATACCTGGTCAGATATCTTCGCTGAAATAGCGGATAGCTGTAAGCGACATTGCAGTCAAGTGATGTTGTGTTTTAAACAACATTAGTATTTAAATGCGTTTACATTTTTCACGAATTATACTAAAATTTGACTCGAGTTAATTGTAATAATCAACACATAGAATTAGATTAATCTATGCCAAATATCAACTTCATTAGGGAGTAATCGTAATGGTTGAGTCGACTCGTTGCTTAACATACTTTATCACATGATTGCAATGTTGTCTGCGACCACCCGCCATTTCAGCCAGTAAACCGGGTCAAGGGCTACAATGATCCAGATAAGTGGTTCGGGAGTACGTTATCGCAGTATCTAATTATCCTGCATCCTATATAATGTGGGAGTGCAGGGAATAAGGTCCCACTTTGTTGATATGTAGCTATGAGTACCGGTATGTATACTACATAAAATTTCGGACAAAATGAGACCTTGCAGAGCTCTTCAACTCTAAAATTCGCCGAGATATGGCTGTTTAAATTTGAGATTCCACAAAAATTTTGAGAAAAATGTAAAAAAAAACAAAAAAAAACAACAAAAAATTACAAATTTAAAGTGGCATATCTTCGAGGCAAATAAAACTAGAGAGCTCAACCAGATCTCATTTTGTCAGAAATTTCACAACAAATTTCGTCGACAAAGTGGGACGTTTTCAGAAAACTAATACGAAATGAATGAGTTTAATTTCTAGTGATAACGAAACTGAGTTGGGTGGGTGCAAAACAGAGAGTAGATCTGTAGTAGACGAATGAAGGCAGACAGCGAAAAACGGATAACGCCATTTGAAAGTTACATTAAATAAACAAACAAAAAAAACAAAAAAAGAGGAGGGTTTATTTTACAGAAATCGTTACTAACCGATTTAGATAGTTTTGACTTTGATTCACAAAAATCGCCTAGGGAGTTGTAACCCCCTCCAAAAACAATTCTTTAAAATTTTTTCAAAATAAATTTTGAAACGAAAAAAAATTGACACCGATGGCCTGATGCGGTTACGTTGCGTCATAGGTTCTTACAAATTTACAGCTCATGAAAATAGGTAGGTACCAAATCGAATTTTCAACCCTGCCCAAGATCCTCAGCACTACCTCGAACTTGTAAAAATGAGACCTCTGAACTAAACTGTCAAAAAATGTATAGGGTATAAGTAGTGTGCCGTTACAAGCGGTGTTGTAATAGATGATTTTCACGTATTATGCTAATATACTATGTACGCAAACTCAGCGTTTTATTTTCCCAAATACAAGTGAAATCATGAGCATTTTGAATATTTTATAAATCACCACATTCGCCTTAATTACCGTACAATACCTGATTAAACTGCGAGTATTATCACTAACCTGAAAATAAAATTTAGTAAAAGGGTACAGTGACCCAGAAGCTTAAAATTCATATGAACAACTGACAACCAGTGTCAAGATCTAGAATCAGTAAGCAGTGCGGAAGTACGTAGATTGGCAGTACATTATCCAGTAAATACGAGTATGTTGCATCAGGTATGAATAGCGAGAACATCAGCATTTATTTTATTCAACTCATTCACTCATATACATAACCACGTGATGACCGCGCAACACTCGCTCAGCATGTTATTGCGCAAAGCTCACTGCGCATCATCTTTCCTGCGTGGTAATACTGCGCGGCTATCACGTGGTTGATATAATGTGTACGAGTGAAGGTGCTGAATAAAATATGCGCTTTGTTTTCACTTTAAGATGTTCTTACCTGATGCAACATATTCCTGGATAATGTACGGCCAATACACAATATACTGCCGTACCACTTACCGATTCTAAATCTTGCCTCGGGTTGTAACTTGTTCAAATTATATTTAAGCTTCTGGGTCGTTGTTGTCGAAAAATTCGACTTAAAACATTAATTAATAGTATATCTCACTATAATTAACAGTCGAAATATTGAATTCATGTGCTCAGTTAATTTCTCAAAAATGACAGCCCCGGATGCTTTCACAAAGCAAAGCACTTGAGCCTGTAACCCTAAAATTCGACTTCGATTGACAGCAGTAGTGTTCCGCTATTGTTAATAACCAAAACGTTAAAATAGTTAAGATAAAAAAGGTTCAGTCCTTATTGTAATTTCTCGTACCGGACAGCCTGAGGTACTTTAACAAAGCCACTCGCGTGGGCCTGTTAACCCAAAACTAACGATAAACCAATGAATCATGATCACGTTTATACCAACCAGTGCGGTATCTGGTAGCTAGCAGGAGGCCTCAGTCTCATTTCTGTTCAGATCTTCATATGGTTCGGATGTGAGTTTTTTCTTGCCTTCTCGTGCGTCGTGTAACTGTGAAAGTGAATTTATGCTCGGGTTTGTGTTGATGCCGCTCCAATCAGAATTGTGAAGATTCTCAGGTCAGATAACCATTAGATTAACTTCCAATTTTTCTAAAGTTGATTTCGCTCTCTCTACTTCGCTCTTTCTATCTCTCTCTCTTCTCTCTTTCTAGCCCTCGCCCGCTCACTGGCCCCAAGTGGCAATACATTGACAGGCTCTGTAATAAGTTGTGCAAAAGCAAACTGTAAATGCTGACTATAACGAACCCTGCAATACATTTACCGACCCTTGGTGTCGGCCAACAATAACATGTAAACAATATTGCCAGCTCACCATGCTGGCAATACAAGCTCATCACAAGCCTTCCACTGCACCGGGTTGAGCTTTCATAATTAATTGGCTGAAGTAATCTATATTCCAACCCTTTCATAAATTTGTATAATGCATAAAAATATAATATAATGTATGATTGCATTATTACTCTGCTTAAACAAAATTATTTCACAGCTGTAACACTTTCCCATGTTCTAGTTTCAGGTGAAAGATAATACTCATACTCGGTTTACAATATTTAACCAGGTATAATTATAGCGAAAGTTGCATGTGGCATTTTATGAAATATTCAAAATATTCATGATTTTACTATACTTGAACAACTAGGAACGTTATGTGAAGTTTGCGGATAGTGAATTATGTAATATAGGGAAAATCGTATCGATCTTTTATTTTACAAACACTTTTTGCTTCATTTTTCATTTATTGAAGAGATTAAAGAGACGTAGGAGTTTCATATTGCGTTCTTTTACTATCGAACTTTCACTTTACAAATAATACTTTTTTACTTCATCTGACTGGGACTGCGCAAATTGTAGAAGCGCTAGCGTCGTATCTTTAGTGCGTTTGTGAAACAATGATAAGGAGAACATATTGTAGCGCTACCTGTGACACAAACATACAAACTGTTATCAAAGCCGTTATCTTTAATGTTTTTGAAAGCCTCTGACTGGGACTCTCGGACTGTGCAAATTGTTTGGGCAAAAGAACCTTCAGTACTTCTATTGAGGACGTGAAATGTTCAGGATAATTAGATCATTTCTCATTTTGGAGATAGAGAAGAATGGTTCAAAAGATTACAAAGCTTTCACATTTATGAAAAAACTATTTTATGTTTCATTTCCTTTTTTTATTTTCAAAGTTTCATAATATCCCATATGTTTGATCCCGTCCGAAGGACGGATACTACAGCTTGTCAACTTAATAAATAATGATGATAAGCTGATTTCTAGTGATGGCAGCCGGCAGTATAGGCTTTGAAGAGTGGCGATGTTCAATGAAATGGTCTCAAGTATAAGGGAATTAAAGCGACATTATGATTATGTGTTTTTTGTTGTTTTTTTTTTTTTTAAAGATTTTATCTGAAATAAGAATTCGCGCTTTATCGATTCGCTCTTTGTTTTCGGAGATTTCATTAATTCATTCATTGATTCACTCCTATTGAACAGTGTTTCACCACACTCCTCGTTCGCTCTTTCCAATGTTCGTTAGCTGGATTCATTCGTTCCTTGATTCCTTCTTGGTAAACAAATTCCTTTTATTCGCTCTCCATGCGCTCTTTAGTGCACGAAAAAAGGACCATCAACTCCTCCCATGCGATCCGATCTGATCCGCTCACAATCCCTGCATTCCAATGCCTTCTCTAGTCGCGTATTTTCGGCGTCACTCGGCATTCTTCATGCTGGCCAGTTGACACGTGATAGAACGAATGCCCGCGTAAAGAGGAATATGAAACGACGTCACGATAGTAACGTTTTCCTGCGGAACGCTTTATGCGGAGCGTATTTTGCGAAATGTTTTCTGCGGAGTTCTTCTGTCTGCGTGATGAGCCATTCCATGCAGTGTTGCCAGATGTGGTCCTTTCAAACGTTATAAAAAATATGTGGTCCATTTCATGGTCCTTTCCTGAGGTAGTAATCCTGGTGGTCCTTTTGTGGTCCTTTCTCCTTGAAATAACTATGATTGAATAAATATATAATGCAGTTTGGACTTATGAATAACAACAATCATTTTTTAACGACAACTCACTGACGTCAAGAACGTAGAAATGTCACAGATCAATACATAAACATAGACAATTTTAGGATCATTGAAATATTGAAACGTTCGTGAAATCATATGAAACACTTGATTTTCAGTGATTCCTAACAGTTTCCTTTCAAATCCTCGCACCCCTACTTTTACCACCTTGTAGTATATATAATTTAGCTATTTTAGGGAGGTGGTCCTTTCTTGTGTTGTGTGGTCCTTTTTTTTTTTTTGAGCGAGTGGGCCCTTTTCACAGCTCTCATCTGGCAACACTGTATCCATGTCAGTAATAAACCACTACACGCACGGTTTCCTCATTATGATACATAACAGGCCTTATACGACACCTAAAGGATGTATGTAAAAGACTTGAAAACGCAACAGTCGCTACGATGTGTCTGTTAGGTTCCTTTAATATCATTGTTAGCTGTTTTCACTGTATGAGGTTCCCAGGTGAATTTTTTTTAAATTTTTCACAAGACACAAAGTTTGAGAATTTCTGATCAAAAATTTAAATTAATGTTACAGTTGAAAATTCGCGTAATTAAATGTTCTGTATATGGAAATGAAAGCCTATTATGCTAACTAATGGTGAAAACCGCACTTCTCCATGGTCTTCTGTTTTTACGTACGGGGATTTGAAGCAATGGATTCTACAAAAAAAACACATTTTAGCGTGCTCTAATCTTCTTCCAAAATATACATGGGTGAACGAATAGCGGATTCGGTACCTTTGAAGGGATACCCAACTACCCAAAATTTGACAAAAATCTGAAGACCTTAGCTCAGAGTCCGCATTGACATGGAAATACTAATTATTAACGAACCAGTTGACACTCTCTCTTTCCCGGTGACTGCTCTCTCAATATAAAACCTGACTGAAATTACTAGAATTTACTTCAGAATGCTGCCCCCTCCTCCATTTAATGATCAGGATCAACTTTTATTTGATTTTGTTCTTCGAAAACGTGATTAGTTGGTTTTAGTTCTATTTTCCAAAATCAATTTTCTGGTTGCGAGACGTGGCCCTGCTTGGGTAACTTCTTTCTATATTTTATAGGTGTGGTGCCAGTTATTTGCCCTCTTCCCTTATTATTTTCGTAGATATACCTGACTTGAGCATGAAGAACGAGACGTATTCTGCGAGAGGGAAACCCTCGACAAAATTTGACGGTGGAAAGTAAATTTCATTTGTTTTCCGAACTCTCGAAAATACTAATAAAAGTAATTTGTTCGAAGTTTCGAGGAGGAAATGTTGACTTGGTCGGTACGTGTTACGAGCGGTTTGTGAGATAGGTACGGATAAGAATGATACTTACTCATCGTATATACTTACGTACTGGAATAGCGCGTACAGGGTACGGTCGGTAATCTTCATATTTAACTATTTTAATTTTCCAGTCCGCGAAGGGTTACCTTGAGAAAGAAGAAGAAATCCGTCCATTCAATTACGTATGCAATTTTGTGTTCCCTCCTGAATCCGAGTTTAAGGTTTATCTTGTTAACATTTTTCATGCCGGGAATGCCTGAAATTAGTTGTTCGTTGTACTTTCGACTGTGCACGAGAAAGAGGAAATGTTTCGCGTTTCACCTTGCGTGCCGCGAACGGTAATTGGTCGGTTGTGCGGGAGGAAAAGAAGATGAATTCGACGGCGTGGCTGAATATTCTGAAAGCGTATTTTCAAATTGGAAAATTCAACGAATTCCGTATCTTTCCTGTTTCACAATGTCTAAATGCGCGGTGTATATACTTCTGCTCCTGTCTATTTCGAAGAATGAAATCGCATCGGCGACGGCTTCCGACTATCCGGCGTGCACGGGTACCGCAGCAGGAAGAGAAACCGATTTCGGTGTCGGAGATTGAAATTTAATTCGCGTTCCGCGATTGCGGAATAAGTACCTAATTTCGGACGCGGGTTCGAGTTTGTAAACTTGATGTTTTCAACAGGGTGAGGGTTTCTCGCAAAAAAATTAATAAAAAAAAACAATGTTATTCGGCCTGTACACACTGCGTAATTTCACACAAAACAAAACAAAAAAATTAGTCTGTGTATTTCTAATTTTTGCGGTATTCATTTTCTTCATTCTTTTGATAGCACCGAATTCCTTGCAAAATATTGTCGGAATCTGCCCGTAAGTGGTCTAATATACTAGTAACTTGACCAATATAAGTGACGCACTATCCACAAATCAAAGACTTCTCTGCAACAAATCAGATATTTTGATAATTTTAAATGAAATCCCGGTGTCCCATCTTCCCAATAAAATTTCGCTACAAGAATTTTTACATTTTCCCGAAAAAAAAAAATGTACAATAGAAAGTCCTGGCTTCAAAATCCCAGTTAATCATAATACGTGTCATTCCACGGTAAAAGGTCCCACCTGGTCGAAATGGAGTTAACAATACTACGTTATACTCGAGAGAATTTTCGTTAAAATGAGCCCTTATCGAGGTCCATACGTTAAAAACCCACTGCAGTACAACACGAAGAACATGAAGTAGCGAAAACCCTGATTTCGAGAAAACGGCGTGTTAAGTTTTGCAACACTGAATCGCGTGAGAATAGCGCTCTTGAACTCTATAGAAGGGGACAGATGAATGATTCTACGTTCATTGGCAAGTCAACACTGTAGTTTACCTTTTCCGAACTCGTTTCACGTGTATTCATTCTAGCGAGTAGCGATGTGAAGATAAGTTGTACCCTGTTCCTCATTTCCTCCTACCAGACCACCTCATTCTCATTCTACGTTGCAGTATTCCGCATTCACATGCTTATACCGCCGTTCTGTGAACTGCTGCCAACCTCAAGATAAATCTTGAGATCTCAAGATTTTGAGGTTTTCCTCAAGATCTCAAAAGAGTTTTCACGAATTTACGTAAAACTAACATTGCTTTCTTAAATTTTTCACTTCCAAATTTTGCAAATGGAAAATTTATTGCCTTATGGGAGTAATAAGCTCTCAGATTTTACACAGAAATGGAAATTTAGAATATATCTGTGATCTGTTACAAGAAAAAGGCCCTTAGAACAGTTCGATGCCACTAATATAAGTCCACAGTACTTAAGAACAAAAGTGGGGGAAAAAAGGAAAATCTTTAGGATTGTGAGCAGAACAGAGGATGGAGGGGTTAAAACAACAAATGTGATAAGTCAGTAAATATTTTATGGTTGGGCAACATAGGAAAGACGAAAAATTTTGTCTCAAGATTTGTTGAGAAATCTCAAGATTTTTTATGCAGAATCCTGGGATTTTTCAACAGGCTTGGTTGGCATCAATGGTTCGGTGCTGTGTACGATTATAAGAAACCAGCTGTTAGCATTCGAATTACGTGCATTTTTTTAAATGCAAAATTAATGTTCATTCTGATAAAATAACTGATAAGAACTGAGAATCTTATCAATCGACCACTTGGGACCATTTTAAAATCATGTAGTTCGATACTTCAAATCGATATTTCGATATGTTATTGGAAGTGATCGAGTCTGCGGTCAATTCCAACGAAAAGAGAATAGTTCAAAGGACCTAAATTGATCTAAATACGAAATCACCTTTTTTGACCCTAATCACTATTTTTTGCTCTTGCTTGAAAACTATGATCGACCAGGTGGGACCTTTTACTATGGAATGACACATACATATATCGAGAAACCTATAAATCAAGTGACAGAGTATGCTAAACCACTTGGTATTCTCGTCACTTAGCATACTTTGCAACTTAATTTTCCCGAAAAATTCCCTACTTGATTTTGTGTATGTAGGGAGGAGGGGGAAGTTCTCATGTTTCGAATTTTGAATTAAAAAAAACAAACACGAAAGAATCGGACTATTGCATGGAAGGACATTGTTAAGGTGCGTTCACACTACATGGAATGGAGTCTATCGACTCAGTTCGACTTGACGATGCATCCGCACTGAAGCGACTCCATTCAGTTGACTTTAACTGGACCGACTTTTTGTGGGCTGCATTAGACACGATTCCATTCGACTTTCAGGCGACTCTTTCGTCATTTTCACACTTGGACGGACGACTTCCATCCGACTCTAGTCGATCGACATCATTCGCTTTTGATTCTTAATAATGTGGATGCAGATGGATATGTCATCCAGGCGACCGCACTGACGCGCATATCCATATTCTAATGCCTTCTCCAGTCATCCATTCCCTGCGTTGCTTGGCATTCTCTGTGTCAGCCGGCCAAAACGTGATGGAACGAATGACCACATGAAGAGGAATACGTAACTACATCACGACGGTAACGTTGTTCTGCGGAACGCTTTTTGCGGAGCGTTTTCTGTGGAATTTTTTTCTTTCACATGACGAGCCATTTGACTTATCCATTAGGATGGATCGTCAGAATTTTTTTCGAAATTTCTAACACGACCCAGGTAAAACGTAGTCTTCGGTGAAAAAAAGTGTTTCAATTTTTTTTTTAATTTGTAAATTCTTTCTGTGGTTTGTGAGTATGAATGTAGACCCCCCCCCCCGTTACTAGGGAACACAGAATAAGTGCCAGAGGGCCGGAATCATAGTTAGCTGAATGTGAAGTATGTCTTTGTGACGTCTCTTCCAAACTCGCAGATAATGTCGGACACCAGTATTGATCGTCAATTTATTTTTTGTAATTTCTAACGCGACCCAGGTAAAAAGTTGCTTTGGTGAAAAAAATGTGTTGAAAATTTTTTTAATTTATAAATTTTTCCTAAGGGATTTGTCTTTGAAGTTATGTACAATAAGGCTGAAAATTGAATGTTACGCAGCGCCTTGAACATGCTGGTTATGCAAAATTTCTACATAATCTTTTTGATAGTATTCATTGCAACCTTTAAATTAGTTATGTACAAATTTTGCCTATCTGTAAAATTGAAGGTGCCAAAGAACTTACAATACTTAGTTCATTTATAGCACCTTCAGTATGGCAGACAGGCAAAATTAACATATAACCTTACCAGTAGTAATGATTGAGATCTACAAAATAAGTCATGTACAAATTTTGCCTATCCACAATATTAAAGGCGCTATAAAGCGATAAACGATTGTAAGTGCTTTAGCGCTTTTAATTTCACAGGTAGGCAACCTTTGAATATGACCTTTTTTGTTACTCTTAATTAGTGAAACTTAAAAGGTTAGTGCAAATTTGGTCCGTCTCCCATATTGAAGGCGGTAGACAATTGAATAAAAGTACTGGTAAAAATCAAAACTTCGAAAGAAAAAGGGTATACTAAAGAAATATAACATGCGAACGTCATTAATTTTAAACAAGTTTTATTTTAAATTGAGGACTTGTGACCACGGAGAGCTGAATCATACGGATTGGCTTTACGCAATACGCACCACTGAACTGAACTGGAAATGAGAAGAGAAGAAAAAACAAGTAACCTCGTTCCTCGAGGAGCGTCCGCTAAAAAGCACGCATCTTGACTCTCGATAAATATTAATGAAAGAAATAAGGGTTTTTGTGGTTAAAACACCCACCAACATAAAAAAAATAAATAAATAAAGAATCCTATAAACTTAGACTTGACTAGTTTTCTTTCCAAAAAAAAAGCAGTCAGTCAGTCAGATCAGTCAGTCGGGTTAATCGGGTAATCAGTCAGTGAACTACCCAAAAATACGTGTCTCCTGCAGAGACTCGTAGTGTAATATTTTATATACTTTCGTACTCTGATAAAATGGTTTTGTGTCGGGTGGGGGGGGGGATTTCTATCAACAACATGGTTGCAGACTGCAGTTGCGCAGCCACAACATGGTTGTAGATTGTAAATGTCGACCACTGCATTTGTGTCGGGGGAGCGTTAGGTTTTTCGCTCAAGTATACCCAGTAGTAAAAGCATATAAAATGCTAAAATAAATTTCCATTGAAATGTCTACCACTGAATTCGTTTCGGGGGAGCATGTCGGGGGAGCGTTATATTTTTTGTTAGGTTTTCCGTTACGGTTTTGCTCAAGTATATCCAGTCGTAAAAGCATATAAAATGCTAAAAAAAAAAATCCATGGAAGAATTCATAAATAATCCGTGATTATACCCTAATTTTAAAAAAATTCCATGGAAATTTCTATGAAATACTGAAGATGGCTGGAGGAAATAAAAGTTTCCATGGGAATTTGAACCACTGAACTGATTGTGACCATGAAGAGCTAACTCATACGGTTAGAAGTAACGCTCCAACAGTCTGCAGCCGTGTTGTTAATAGAAATTTCCATGAAAATTTTTTTTATCAGGGTATGATCAGGAGAAGTAATGCTCAAAAAGTAACACTTTTTCGTTTATGTGCCAAAGCTCTCGATCTGCTGTTTTTTTCGTGATGCTCCAAAGTAACGCTCATAAAGTAACGTCTTTTGACATTTTCATGTCTTTTGTCTTTCTGTGGCATATAAATGAAAAACGTTGCTAAGCCTTTGTCTAAGTGCATAAACAAACAAAATTTTAAATTTAAAAAAAAACACAAAAAACTAGGCGAATCTATCCGAATAAATATTTTTTCGACTTAAATTCTGGAAGATTTTTCCTATGTTATGCACAAATAGGTTGAGTGACATTTTTGTCAAAAATGAGTGCAGGAACAGTTTACAGACATGCAGAATTGCAGACTGTCACCCCGCATTGACGGCAGATTGAAATAATTCAAGCTTCTCCCTCCAGAGGGCAGTTCAAAACTGTGATAAGTACAGGAGTGGCGTCTCTTGTTACACGCTTGTATCAGGTGCAGAATAATCTTTTCATCGTTGTACTTAACACATTTGGCTTAAAACATCAGCGCACTTATCGCAATTTGTGCTGTTACTGACCACATTTTGCGCGTGGAGATTTCACTTATACCATTTTAAAAGTAATTTTTAAATGAAAAGTCTAATAATTCAAAGTACAGTGTCAATTGAATCGAAGTAAAGTGCGCTTCAAAGTGTGGAAATGAGTGTCTAAATGTGCTAAGTACGATATTGTTCTTCAAAAATGTGTTGAGTGCGCACAGAATTGGAAAGATTATTGGTAGAATGAAATCATTGCAGTTTGGAATCTTTTTTTTTCCCCTAGTACCCTATAGTTTTTGGTTGATAGATATCATTCCGACATTTTGAGGGACATTAAAATATCAGTCTCTGCTGAGGGGGCAAATTAAAATTGGGGAAAGTTTCAACTTGCTCTCCTGAAAAATTTGCTTTTTGTCACTTAATTTATTTGTGCATAACATCATTGATGTACATAAGTTGTCCCAGAAGTAAGGTTCCCTATCTTTGTATTTCCGTTGCATGCGTTGTAGAGCGATGCGGTGAACGGGGAAATGTTGCGCAGGCTTATCTGACAACACTGTAAAAATATCATGTGCGCATGTAGAAAGAAGCAACGGTGAACCAGTACACAAAACATGGATCACACGCGCGAAATCCGTCCAAGTTTGTAGTGCGTTCAGTAATTTATTCTTGGCAGTGAAGAATGAACCACCTAGTGCCATCTATCGGCAGTCGATTAAAGTGTTCGGCTCGGCTCAGATAGAATTACAGTGCAACACGTGCAAAGTGGTGTCACACTTTTTATAGTGGTCGACGCGAGGGCATGATTTACCTCACGAAGGTCATCCTGCACTACAAACGTGGACGGACTTCGCGCGTGTGATTCATGTTTTGTGTACTGGTTCACCGTTGCTTCTTTCTACATACGCACATGATATTTTTACAGTGTTGTCAGATAAGCCTGCGCAACATTTCACCGTTCACCGTATCCGCATCGTTCTACAACGCATGCAACGGAAATACGAGGATAGGGAACCTTTCTTAGAGAACAACCCTCAAACCCATTACGTCTTTCTTCGAATGTAAAAATACTGCTTAGTATAGTTCATTGTACAGTTGAGTTTCAAATATAGCGCCAAATGTAACTTTGTTAAGGTCTAGCATATTAAGCAGAATAAATCGTATGGAATTTTTCATCTTTTGTAAGAAAGCAAGAGATAACAATAAGACACATTATAATTCCACCGAATGGAGAGAGCGAATATTACATACAAATTTTTTGCATGACCTGTATATATGTGAGAAAGATTTTTTTTCTAACATTTTTCTCGACATTGGATCTAATTGTGTTCCGTTTAGTCTAAATCAACCTCTATCAATATTTTGTCGTAAAAAGGATCTTAATCCCGACCACTTTTCTTTTGAAGTTTTGATTTTTACCAGTACTTCTATTCAATGGTCTACCGCCTTCAATATGAGAGACGGACTAAATCTGCACATAATCGTTTTAGTTCTACTAATTAAAAGTAACAAAAAAGGTCATATTCAAATTTTGTCTATCTGTGAAATTGAATGCGCTAAAGCACTTACAATAGTTTGTCGCTTTATAGCGCCTTCAATATTGCAGATAGGCAAAATTTGTACACAACTCATTTTGTAGATCTCAATCTTTCCTGATGTTAGAGTCATGTGTTAATTTTGCCTATCTGCCATATTAAAGGCGCTATGAAGCAACAAAGTATTGTAAGAGCTTTAGCGCCTTCAATTTCACAGATAGGAAAAATTTGTACATAACTAATTCAAAGGTTGCAATGAATACTATTAAAAAGGTAATGTAGAAATTTTGCATAACCAGTATGTTTAAGGCGCTGCGTGACATTCAATTTTCAGCTTTATAGTACATAACTTCAAAGACAACTCCCTTAGGAAAAATTTATTGACGATCCATCCTGGTGTCCGACACTATCTGTAAGTTTGGGAGAGACGTCACAAAGACATTTTTGACATTCAGCTACCTATGGTACCGGCCTTCCAGCATTTGTTCTGTGTTCCCTAGTAAAAGTGGGGGGGGGGGTATGTATATATTCATACTCACAAACCACAACCGTATCACGTCAGTAATTTCTTATATACACGCTGAGCCACTGCTTGAAGTTCCCGTTACCTCCGGTTCTAGCACGTTTGTGAACAAGAAGAATTGTTCATCTTTCACGATATCACAACCAACGACGGTCGATACCGACCCACTTGACCTCGTAGATTCTCTGAAAACGTAACGATAAAAAATGAAGAAAAATTGGACGAGATCGGCTACAACTGACGTTGACGGATTCATCCAATTCTTGTTTCCCTTTCCCAAATAAAATATTACGAGTACCATGTAGCTTATACCAAACTCTTTTTCTACGAGTTAGCCTCCTCTACCTCTTATAACAACTTTCTATCGTATTCGCTTTGGCGAGAGGAGGAACTCTATTATGGTGGGCGATCTTCGCGACTGAAGCATTCGATTTGCGACTGATTGTGATCTACTGCGAAGTCCTTTCAAAACTGAGCCATCGTGAAATCTCTCGGAGCCGAACGTGTCCGGAACATCGGTTGAAAATTATGACACTGATGAACGAGGTTCACTTAGCAAGAGTGATTCTCTCGTCTTCATTACCGGTGTATGTGGTACAAGCGCACACAGACAGCCGGCTACTCGAAAATAACGATCGGTCAAGATGAAAAGCGAAAATTATAGACTCTGACAAACTGACACTTTTCACGTCCAGTTACATTTTCATATTATCGCATCGCCGCGAAATTTTTTTTTTAATCGATATGATGAGATACGGAAAATGATTTTCAGGCTGCCCCGTATTTATTCAGCCGCTTCGGTGAGTCAAACCATCTGCCTGCGAGAATTATGCGACTAACGGATCCCTGGTGTTCGCGAATTACAACGCTATTTGGTTAATTCGCCGTAATCGATGGCCGTATAAATATTAGCTAGTTTTTGTCATGCGACATTTTTCTAACGAATTTTATGTGTTTTTTTTTTTGTTTTATTCAAACAGAGCGGAAAAGTGCATTTTAATTACATCTATGGAATCGGAACGCTGGGATGCCTGGGCATGTACGGACTTCTCGGTCTGATGGCCGCATCTGGAGTTACACTCGGAGTCGTGGTGTCCGTTCTCGGTTATTGTCTGCTGCCGATGGTCCTCCTCTCGGGCATTAACATCGTGTATTCGCTGCAGTAAGTAAAAAATTATAATAGGTATTATTCGGGTGGTTTGAACCTATTTCAAACCTGATTTAAACGTTTTAAGACTTTTCCATTTTTATTCGAGGCTCTTCGAAACGTTCTTCAGTCTTGGTAACTCACTTTTCGGACTGTTTTTAATCTGTTCAAGACTGTTTGAGACTTTTGTTTTTCATTGGGGGAGCGTATGGTGATGCACGCATGCTAAAATAGCTCCCCAGATACCGCACCCCTGGCCAGGAAACTGTCGTTTCGAGTATCGCATCGGTGACCAGAGGGACGTCTTGATTCGGTCACCCATTTCGTCTCTCCGCTTCGGATTCGCGCTGTCTTGCCAGGGCCACTGTGGGACATTCTACTGACCGGGCAGCGCTCATCGAGCATTAACCTGGAATTCTGGTGCACCTCTCCTTCCTTCGTCCTTCACCTCTTCATCTTTGTACGTGTGGCGATGCAGGAAGGTAATGCACAGCGGGGTGAACTCAGTAGGGCAGTCTGCAGCAGCTTCAGGATATGGCACTGAGTCGTTGTGTCCAGTGTGGGCCGAGCTTCGTTCATCGGTCCTCTGTATCGACCATTCCATCTCACATCTTCTTCTTCATGATGGTCGAGAACTCATTTGAGACTTCTTCAAAATTTCATCACCCATGCAGAGAGATTAAGGGTTTTTAAGGCTGTCATTTATGGCTCTTGAAACCCCCTCCAAACTTGTATAAGATAATTCGTAAAGCTCTTTTGGACTCAAGCTATAAAGACGGTATCGTAAACAGGAAGTGCTCCTGGGGGAGGGAGAGGAGACAAGCAGAAATTTTGTACGTTACATGGTGACGGATCTAATTTTGACTGGAAAAGCAAAAAAAAAATCTGGAAATACAGGGTACACTACTAATGAAATCTTCCGAAAGGCGGGCTGAAATTTCCTATCAACCTAGGTCTCTGGAAAATTGGGGAAACCGGAAAAAGTCTAGGGAAAGTGAGGGCATTGCTACAATTTCAGTCAAAGTCAAGGAATCTTTAGGGAATATTGAGAATTAAATAATATACACAATGTTCATAGTATTTATTAAAATCAAATTTGATCTCAAGTAGTAAGTATTCTCAAAGCTGTGTACAATACTAGCTAGAAGAATGTCAGGGTAAATTTGGAAAATTGGTCTGGAAAACCGAGAAAAGTCTGGAAAATCCTTCTAAAGAAATAAGTGGCTTCCTTGTATTCTAATGAGAACTTACCAATGTAAAAATTTCCTGGGTCATTGATTTCGAATATTCATTCGGATGTTTGGGTTGATCCTAACTGGGAGCCCAAGATTCAAAGTTCACTCACAAGACGGCCAAATAAATTTTTTTTTTTTTGAAAAATGTGCCAATGTTTTAATAACGGGTGTTTTCGGGTTGTTGATTTCAAAATTTCATCGGATTTTTGATTCGATCCTAAATGAAGCTTTTTCGCCTATTTTAACTGGAAAATTTAGGGACTTCAAGTCGGATTAGAAATTTGACGTAATTTTCGAAATCCTAGGGTATATCTTCTGCTGTATGTACGTATATTTATCAAACTGTAGATCACTACACAAATAAAAAGCTGATATTAATTTTTATCCCGAAGATTTCAGTTTTTGGAAACTATATTCAGAATTAATAATCAGATTGAATTTTTAAGAACCCTAACATCTTTGTCTGAACAACACAAACATGAAGCAATAAACAGCAGCTGGACACTCCGAATGAGCGCAATGTGACTTGAAGAGCAGGTGTCCAGGAGGTCTGGACCTCCCTTGCAACTTCGTCAAATAGTTTTTCTCTCTAATTTTAGCCCTCCCCCCCCCCCCAGCCAACTCACTTTAGCCCATGGTCTAGATGAGCCGCGAAGCGGGTCAGCTTGTGGGATGATAGGGGAAGAAGAAAATGACAATGAAAATGAAAGCGAAGAGGAGCATTAGAGTGTAGGGAAAGGGAGAGAGGGAGGAAATCATTGAAACCAAGTTGGCTCAGAGGCCGATAAATGCTTCTAAATGACGTTATTAAACGCTTTACGAGTTATAAAGCAAATATCCACCTCTGCATTTGCTCTAGCTACCTCATTGTAAAGACAGAGTATGCAGTAGAGGCTGGAGTTACACCCCTTTGGGGCAGCAAAAAGAGCATTGTCTCTACTATTGAACATTGGGATTCGGAAATTTTTAGTACCTAAAATTTCACTCTCCTTGGCTCTTCCATTAATAATGTCCCACTGGAATAATATAACTAATAATTTTCGTCTGTTACCTAGACTCATCACCTCAAACTCCTGCAATAGTTAAGTGTAGGTATTTCAGGTTGTATGAGTGATGTGTAAACAGAGATCATAATATAGATATTTCAAAAATGTTTTTTGGATTTTTTATCGTGCAGCTTCCAGATAATTGCACTAAATCCAAGACTGATCTTACCAAAACAAAAAATAATAGCTTCTTGGAATCATATTCAAGGACTTACCGTAGAGTTTTTCGGGGGGGGGGGAGTGCAAAAGTATGGAAGTCCTCAGTGACTGAATTCAAAAGTTCCAAGTATCAAAACATCAAATTAATTTTAAAAAAACTCTTGGTTGACTTATTAGATTTGTTCACCTGATGACTCAACTCAAAATCCCCAAATATATCAAAGCAAAACTAAAGAAAAACCTTTTGACTTGTTGGATTCTTCCAACTTCTCAACTTAACTCCCAAGTGTCAAAACAAGCAAAAAAAACTTTTGATTGAGTCATTGGATTTTTCCAACTGATGACTACTCAAAAATCCCAAATATCAAACAAAAAAAAAAACCTTTTGACTTGTTGGATTTTTCCAACTTCTTTACTCAATTCCCGAGTGTCCAAAAGCAAGTGGAAAAAAAACTTTTGAATGATCTATTGAATTTTTCCAACTGATGACTCAACTTAAAATTCCCAAACATCAAAGCGAAGAAAACCTTTTGACTTAGTAGATTTTCCCCAACTTCTCAACTCAATTCCCAAGTGTCAAAGCAAGCGGGGAAAAAAACTTTTGATGATTGACCTATTGGATTTTTCCAACTGATGGCTCAACTCAAAATTCCCAAATACCAAAGCAAAAAAAAAAAAAAAACATTCGGACTTGTTGGACTTTTCCAACTTCTCAACTCAATTTCCAAGTGTCAAAACAAGCAAAAACAAACAGAAACAGAATCTTGATTGACTTATTGGATTTTTCCAACTGATGGCTCAACATAAAATTCCCACATATCAATGTAAGCAACAAAAAAAAAGAAAAAAAAGTTTTGACTTGTGTCCCAACTTTTCAGCTCAATTCCCAAGTGTCAAAACCAACAAACACAAACAAAAACTTGATCGACTTATTGGATTTTTTTAACTCACGACTCAACTTAAAATTCTTTGCACTTATACATTCAACTCGAAGATCATTCGACAGTCTGTTTAAGTTATTTGTGCAAAAATATCAATGCAAAAATAAAAAACCTTTTGACTTGTTGGATTTACCCAACTTCTCAACTTAATTCCCAAGTGTCAAAACAAGCAAAAAAGAAAAAAATAAATGATTGACTCAGTGGATTTTTCTAACTGATTACTACTCAAAAATTCCAAATATCAAAGCAAAAAAAAAACCTTTTTTCACTTTTCGGATTTTTCCAACTTCTCAACTCAATTCCCAAGTGTCAAAAAGTAAGTGTCGAAAAAACTTTTGATCGATCTATTGAATTTTTCCACTGATGACTCAACTCTAAATTCCCCAATATCAAAGCCAAAAAAAACAAAAAACCTTTTGACTTGTTGGATTCTCCCAACTTCTCAGCTCAATTCCCAAGTATCAAAACAAGCAAAAACAAACGAAAACAAAAACTTGATTGACTTATTGGATTTTTCCAACTTATGAATCAACTTAAAATTCTCAAATATCAAATAAAAAAAATAAAAATATTTGACTTGGTAGATTTTTCCCAACTTCTCAACTCAATTTCCAAGTGTCAAAGCAAGCAGGGGAAAAACTTTTGATTGACCTATTGAATTTTTCCAACTGATGACTTAACTCAAAATTCCCAAGTATCAAAGCAAAAAAAACCTTTTGACTTGTTGGATTTTCCACCTTCTCAACTCAATTCCCAAGTGTCAGAGCAAGCGGGGGAAAAAACTTTTGATTGACTTATTGGATTTTTCCAACTGATGACTCTACTCAAAATTCCCTAATAACGAAGCAAAAAAAAATTTGACTTGTTGGATTTTCCCAACTTCTCAAGTCAATTCCCAAGTGTCAAAACAAGCAAAAACCAACAGAAACAATAACTTGACTGGCATATTGGATTTTTCCAACTGATGACTCAACTTAAAATTCCCAAATATCAAAGCAAAAAAAAAAAAAAAAAACCAAAAAAACCACTTTTGACTTGTTGCCTTTTCCCAACTTTTCAACTCAATTCCCAAGTGTCAAAACAAGCAAAAACAAACAGAAACAAAAACTTGATTGACTTATTGGATTTTTCCAACTGATGACTCAACTTAAAATTCCCAAATATCAGAGCAAAAAAAAAAACAAAAAAAAACATTTGACTTGGTAGATTTTTTCCAACTTCTCAACTCAATTCCCAAGCATCTAAGTAAGCAAAACAAACAAACAACTTTCGATTGACTTATTGGATTTTTCCAACTGATGGTGACTCTACTCAGAATTCCCAAATATCAAAGTAAAAATAAAAACTTTTGATTTATTAGATTTTCTCAACTTCTCAACTCAATTCTCAAGTGTCAAAACAAGCAAAAAAATAAAAAAAAGAACTTTTGGCTTGTTGGATGTTCCCAGCTGCGTCTGACTGAAATGGCAAATTTTCCCAACTGTTGAGTGAAAAATTCCTGGCGGGGTAGGTTACCCCTCTACCCCCTGTCGGTACGCCCTTGTCCTTGTTCATATTTCTCATAATTAACGCTGTTCCTGTTGATAAAACAGGCTATTCTCTTACATATTGAGGTGATGAGGTCTAAGTGTCTGGAAAATGACAATTTGTTATCCAGTAGTAGCCCACACCTAAGTCCCTTACTTCCTGAATACTTGCCGTCTACATATAATCTCGTAATGCAAAAGGGTGTGGCACCGACTTCTTTATGCGACTAAAAGTAGTGCTTTGACATCTGGATTTATTGAAGGACAACAGGTAGATTCCGATCGCTCCAACAAACAATAGAATTCCGATCTGCCTGGAGCTCAATAGAGTCTGAGAAGGAAGTCATCTTTTTAAGTATTTTCATGTCATCTGCATGGTAGCAGTCGATTAGATTTCTCTACTTCAAGAGTAACATCAGTTACAGATGAAGTTTCAGAAGATCTTCACGAATGACAGAATTCTGAGTCAAATGAGCAGAGCGCTTCATTTTGCATATTTCGCATATGTTGGCATTTACCGCATATTTTGCACCAATTCTGTTTCTTTCTCCCCCCCCCCCCCCGAAAAAGGACATCCATAATGTTTTATTCAAAAATACTAAAAATAATTCCCGACTCCGAAAAAATAAAAAAATAAAAAAAATTGAAAATACTTAATGATTGATGAATCAGCAGGAAAGCTTTTAGAAAAATACGTTCTTTTGCATGTGAGGTATCCTTTCTGTTGCCCGCATCACTTTCATCAACCATCAAGAAATTACAAATAGGAGCAATATCTCTCGAGTGCGCCATCTCCTATTAAAAAGAAGATTGGACTTCTTAGGTAGATACTTTGCTAGATCATCAATTTTGAAATTGAACAAAAATTATCGTAGTAGTGTATCCAACTTAATTTTTCTTTTAAAATGATACCCATAATGTATTTGCATTTTAGCGCATTCATAGCGAATGGGGGGGGGGATGTAATTTATTTTCAAAATTCGATTTTGTTAGACACCCTAATAACGAACGTTGGAAATTATAAACCAGACAACGCGTAATATTAGAAGCATCGAAATAACGTAATTTTCCAGTCCTGCTATGGATAATGAAATCGAGTACCTAACGACGATAAAAAAGAAGTGAATAAGTGAGAACTGCAGAGGGTTAAGAAAAGACATTTAACAGAAGGAACAACATGTGCTCGTGACACCACAGGAGAAGAAGGGACAAAATCTTACACAAAATTTTTCAATATTTTTCAAAGCTCTCGCTGCAATACCGACAGAAAAAAAAAAAGAAAAAAAGAAAACGTGAACAAAAAAACAAAGTAAGATTTGTTCTACTGCGAAATTACATCGCTCGGCACGAATCTCGAATCTTTTCCTAGATAAATCGGTCGGCGAGGACGACGAAGGAGGAGAACCAAAAAGAAAAAAAAGAATGTTTACAAAGTGATTCAATTTGCCGAAGAAACGAAAACCGATCGTGATTACGAAAGCTGAGCATCGAGGAAGACGATTTACTCGCGTATTCACCGAGAATCTTTCCGCCCCCTTTCAAGCTCCACCGAAACTGCATAAGAATTCGAACACAAACAGGTCAACCGTAGACCAGAGAAATCAACCACATCCGTCAAACCTGTCGCGAGTAAAATACATATTTATCGAGCGACGTTCCTCAACCAGCGCTTCCAAGTCGAGAAATGTCAACAAAAAAAAAAAAAAAATCGTTTCTTTAAAATGCGAAAAACTGAAGAAATTTTTACTCGCTCGATGTATTACAGAACGCGGAAATAATATTTTAACGAATAATATATACAATAAATAAAATTTATATTCCAATTATTAAGCTCTCGCTCTCTCGCCTGCTACGTCCTCCTTTCTCTGTTTGCACGCTGCTTACTTACTCATAATAAAGTGTAATACGTTTCTAATAGTTTGGCGAAGCGTGATAAAATATACCCAGACGTTTAATATTGCATATTAAATCTTCTAATAAAGTTTATTGGAATTTTTCACCGCGGGGGTATCTTTCTTATACATATATATATTTTCGATACGTTGACGCGTATAGCTTACCAACTTAGCGGACGACATAATATTTGCAGAAGCAGAAAACAGTTTCGCGAAGAAACGAAGAAAAAAGAAAGCCAACTTTTTATTAGAGACCCGAAAGGCGGTCGGCGAGATGGAATAACCGCGGCAAACACAATGTAGGTACTTTTTTGCTCGTCGGAATTCCAACTTGGAAGAGGACACCGTGCTCGTCGTTCGAGAATGAAGAGCTTTGAAAGTTTTTTAGTCGTTAGAAATATCTCAATCAGCAATGTTGTCGCGCAAGAAAAACCGATCCGTGTGAGTTATGGTCCCAAGATGCTACGCTTCCGAAAATGCTATTGTCGAAGGCGGAACACATGATGAAAAATGAAGAGTCCCGTCCGGGAGCCGGGAGTCAGAGTAGGAGTAAATAGTCGACTCTGAGATACTAAGAGTCGAAGAAACGCGGTCGTGTCATAAATTTCTCAGTGTTGCATTGAATTTTGCACTAACTTTACCCCGTCACATTAAAATGACCCGCGTAGGGATTCAGTCGTCTGCAGTGGCAATCCAAGGCAGTCGAAACTAACAGCTAACTCTAAAAACGAATTCAGCGACCTTGAAAACCTGTAAATTTGATTCCAGTATCGAAGAAATTAGTTGTATTATTCTTGACACCTCTTCTGTGTGTGCCACCGTGGCGTAGTGAAGGGGTTTCAAGGGAAAATCCAGAAGAACAAAAGAAGGAAAACTCCGACTGATAAACCCTGATGAAAGCAAAGGGATAGACTTCAGTATTTTCCCCGAGAGATGTGTCTCCACCACAACAATGATGCTGGCAACTCATAATTATTATTATACCTTTATTGAGAGCATTACAGTGTTATAATAGTACCTAGTTAGATTTCTCGGTCGCACCTTCAAAGAGCGTTTACTGTTCTAAGTATGCTTTCGGCCCATAGTTGGCAAAGGTACACCTCACCCTCTCCCATTCTTTGCGATCTTGTGCCACTCGATGGAAAAGCTTATTTTTTAGAAATTGATCGATTTCGTCCCTCCACCTAGTTTTTGGTTTGCCCTTTTTTGAATTGGTTCAAATACCAAATGATAGCTTGACTGGTTATTCTGGCTTGAGGTAGGCTATATGTCCCGCCCACCCCCATTTTAAATTTCGGATTGATTGTACACAGTTTTTGATGTTGGGTAATGTTTTCCAAATGCTTTTTATATTGACTTGGTCTTTGATTTTTAAGCCTAGGATCGACCTCATCATGGAGTTTTGTGTTGTCTCAATTTTCTTCATTTGTCTGAAAGTAGGGGACCAAGTGGGGGAGCCACATGTCAAGACTGGTATTACGCACATATTGAAGATTTCGTCTTTTTGCCTGTTTTTGAATTTTCCTTTAAAGATGTACTTCAGTGTCCAAAACTTTCTTCCACGCCAGTGTGATCCTACGTTTTATCTCCTTTTCGGTTCTATTTTCTAGTGAGATTAGTTGGCCCAAGTATACTGTTTCTGGGACTACTTCAGAATTTTTGTTTCCTATCTTGATTTTTGTTGAATTCGTTGAGGTTGTTATGATTTTGGATTTATCAGTGTTTATTGTCAATCCAGCTGTTTTTACCATTTTTGTTGAGTTCGTGTATCATTTCCTCTAGCTCCCTCATTGAGTTTGATATTAAAGCAACATCGTCTGCAAATCTCAAGTTGGAGACTGTGGTGCCGTTTAAATTTAGACCTTTTGTTTTCCCAATCAAGTTTCCGAAATATTTCCTTAAGTGCCAGATTAAAAAGGATGGGTGACAGTGGGTCGCCCTGTCGGACTCCTTTCCCGATTTCAAAGTAATTTCCATTTTTGTCGGTAACGATTCTGCTTCCTAGTTCCGAATACATTTCTTTTATTAGCTCCGCGAGTTGAAGGGGTTCTCCCTGATTCTTTAGTGATTCCAAAATAAATCAGTGATCTAAGGAATCGAATGCTTTATTATAGTCAATAAATGCAATGCTTATGTTGAGACCGTATTCCAAGGATTTTTCTATGATTTGGTTTATCGTATGAAGATGGTCCAATGTGGAGACATTTTTCCTAAAGCCCGCTTGGTTGGGAGGTTGTTGTGGTTCTAAATAATGCTTGATTCTCGTTTCGATTAGTTTCGAAAAAATTTTTGAGACTGTGGGAGATAAGTTGATTGGTCTGTAGTTCCCAGTAAGGTGTCTATTTCCTTTTTTATGTAGGAGAAATATATCTGAAGGTTTCCAATTTTTGAGTATTTTGCCTGAAATCAAAATTTTGTTGTAAAGAGAAGTAAGTGTTTCTGTCATCTCCCCCCCCCCGTCCATAGGTTATGTGCTCGTTTTTTATTCCGTCGTTTCCTGGTGCCTTATTGTTTTTCAGATTTTTAATCACATATTCTACTTCAGAGTGTATAAATGGCAGTTCTGGTTCGCCTATCTCATTGGGTGAGCTGGTTTGGAGTGATCTGCTGGTCGTTGTTTGGGATGAGTAAAGATCTTTATAAAATTCTGTGGCAATTTTGTTTATTTCGTCCCGATCATTAGATCCTGTTTCCTTCATTGTTTAGTAGATATGTGATTAATTGGGTTCCAAGTGATAGACTTCGGTTTAATTTTTTCATATTCTTTGTACTTCCAGAGTTGAACTGATCATATCTGTTCTCCAACGTTCTTCTTCTTCCCTTTGTATGGCTTTTATTTTTTTTGATACCATGTTCAGTTCGACCCTGTCAGTGGGATTTTTATTTATTTTTTTGTGTAGTAGTGTCTTTCTTGTATCCCATAAAGTTTTTAAGTTTTCTTTTGTAGTTACTGTAGGTGGAGTTTGTTCACCTTCTTTGTTGTTTTTGTAGCCTGAACTTTCCTGTATAGCCACACGTTTTCTTTTCGTGTTTTTTTTTTTTATTTTATTTTATTTTATTTTATTTTGCTTTTAGTAGGATACTTCGGATAGTCTTAAAACTATGAATATGAGTCTATGATCGGAGACAAATTTGAACCTGTTTGAAACCTCAAAGTTTAGTATATTGTTGTTTTTCCTAGGTGTTACAACGAAATCGATCTGGTTCTAGTGTCTGATTTGGGCTGATCCACGTCCATCTCCTATTTTTCTTGAAAAAGCCGTTTAATATTTTTAGGTCCAGGATAAGTTTTTCTCCTCTCATGGTTCGTTTACCGTAGTTGTAAGTACCTATTATATGTTTGTCTTCTGGTTTGTTTTTTCCGATTTGGCTGTTGAAATCTCCCATAGGTATAATTTTTGTTTTACCCTTATTTTTTTAGTTTGTTTCTTGAAGTGTTTGCCCAAAAGCTCGCAGAAATTTTCTATGTCCTCTTCTGTGGATGTAGTTGTGGAAGCATAGACCTGGATCCGCGTCAAATGCTTATTTTGTATTTTCAGTTTTAAACTGGCTATCCTGTCGGATATTCCTTTTATTTCTGTGATGTTATTTTTAAACTTTGGTCTAATTAGAAAACCTACCCCCTTTGCCCCAGGTTGTTACCTATATGGCAGAACATGCAGTTGTTTTTTGTTTGGTAGATTTTTTCTTCATTTCTACGTGCTTCCGAAATTCCTAAAATATCTAGTTGAGCTTCTACCATAGTCTCTTCTAGTGCTTTTAGATTGTCTGAGCTTTTTAGAGTTCTTACATTTAGGGTGCCTATTTTTAGATCAAAATTTTTCTTTTTCTTTTTTTCCTTTTTGATTGTTTCGTAATTTTGTTCTACTTTGATTTTTGTGTTGGTTTTGCCACAACATGGTTGAAAGGAGGGATCGGGTTGTGGAGTAGGAGTGGGTGAGGTGTTACAGTCGTACACCCCCTCGCTGACCAAACTTACCGGGGGTGTAGGCAACTCATAAAGTAAATGATAATTCCAGACATGTAAAGTTTCCCACTCAAATGTCCGGGCAGAGACTACTTAGTGAAAAACTATCAGTATTGAGAATAGGAATATGGAATGTAAGAACAATGAATGAGGCAGGCTGAGAAGATTGAAGTTTGATATAATTGGAATTAGTGAAGTGAGATGGCCAGAAGAAAATGATTTTTGGACGGGGGAGTATACAGGGTCAGTGGGTTTTCTTTTCGCCATAGGAAAACTAGTTTTTAGCGAAACCAGGTGCACGTTGTTTCGGCAGGCGAGCGATCTCTTCGACCAGAATTTCATGAGAAATATTCGGTGAAAACGCCGATGGCTTTTGAAGAATTTCATCGAGAATCTTCAGGAAAAATTTTCTAAATCTCCGAAGAATTTCATCGAAAATTCTTCCAGGGTTTTCCAGACAGTCAATCTCCTTTGGGGAGTACATGGATAAGACACTGAAACAAAGAGTCACAAAAGCATGGAAAGCGTGTTTTGGTCATTAAAATTTTTATTCAAAAATAAAATGAGGGTCAAAAACAAAACCAGAATACTTGACAGCGCGGTCCTGCCGGTACTATCAATATGGTGCCTAAACTTGGTCGTTAACCAAAAAGCAAAAAAGCTTACTAAGACCACACATTTCGGGGTCAGGAGTACCCTGGGGATCAAGATTAAAAATTAAATTAGCAAAATTGACATCATCAGGAAAACTGGGGCGGAAATGATTGGCTACGGAATAAAAAATTGAAATTCAAATATGTGGGGCATTTGGCTAGGGAGTCGAGCAAAAAGTGGAGTATAGCCACTACAAGCTGGGTACCGTATGACCTGAAAAGAAGGAGAGGAAGGCCGCTTACGAAATTTCTGGAAGAAGTTACTCGAGCAGTTGGACCTAACCGGGCCAGCATAGCCCAAGACAGAAAAAGATGGAAAAAGGTGGTGGAAGTCAATGCCCAAAAACGGGCAGTGTAGAGGGTGTCTCACTGAGTACCGTATGTTCAGTAATTAGTTATTTTGGAAGTTATATCCTGTACTACTCATAAAAATTTCCAAAGAATTTTCTCGAAAATCTTCGGGAAAATTTTCCGATAATTTATAAAGAATTGCATCGAAAATTCTATCTCTTCGGGAAAAAATTTCCAGTGTTTTCCAACAAAGTTCTTTTTGAAGAAACCCTTCAAGAATCATTGAAGGTACTTTTCAATGATTTCCGATAAAATTCTTTGTAATAATTGCAGACTTTTCCTAAAATTTCCCACAAATTTCTCTTGAAATCATCGGATAATGTTTTTCAATGGTGTCCGATAAAATTCACTGAAAATTATCGGAAATTTACCCTTAGTATTTTCGATAAAGTTCGTCGTAAATAATCTTTGGAATTCAAAGGAATCGTCTCGAATGAAATATTCGGAGAAAATTTCCGATGGTTTCTGATGAATTTCATCGAAAATCTTATGGAAAAATGTTCGATAATCTCCGAAGAATTTCTTCGTAAATCTTCGGAAAAAATCTGGGATGATTTTGAAGCAATTTCATTGGAAATTTTCGGGAAAAATTTTCCAATAATTTCGGAAGTTTTTAGAAAATATCTCCATTGTTTTCCAAAAAATTTCATAAAAATTCTTCGAGAAAATGTTCTGATAATTTTTAGAGAATTTTATCGAAAGCACTCGGGGAACAAAACTGAGAGTTTTGATGAATTGTACCGTAAATTTCAGAAAAAACCTTCGATTATTTCCAAGGAATTTCATGAAAAATATTCGCGACGATTCCTATGATTTTCAAAGATTATGTCCGAAGAACTTTATCGAAAATATTAAGGGTAAATTTCTAATCACTTTCGATGAATTTTATCAGGCGAAATTTGTCAGAAGTTTCAGGGAAAATCTGCAATGATTTCGAACAGTTTTATCAAGAATCATCGAGAAGTATGTCTGATGATTTTGTAAGGCTATCTTTAGAAAAAATTTTGTTGCTTTTCAGACATTTTCGTCAAACATGTTTGGGGGAAATCTCCAATGATTTCTAAGTTATTAATTAATAATCAGAAATTTTGGAGAAGAAAATGAGTGGATTTCCGGAGAATATCATCGGAAATATCTGGAAAAAAGTCCAGTGTTTTCCAAAGAATTTCCTCGAGAATCTTCGGGAAAATTTTTCGTTAATTTTTGAAAAAATGCATTGAAAATTTTCGAAAAACATCTCCGATAATTTCCGAAGAATCTCATCGAAAATTTTTGGAAAAAATTTCCAATGTTTTTCAACAAAGTTCTTTCTGAAGAAAACCTTCAAGAATCATCGAAAGTACTTCTCAATGATTTCCGATAAAATTCTTTGTAATAATTGCAGAGTTTTCCTAAAATTTCCCACACAAATTTCTCTTGAAATTGATGTCCGATAAAATTCATTGAAAATTATCGGAAATTTACCCTTAATATTTTCGATAAAGTTCTTCGGAAAAGATCTTTGAAAATCAAAGGAATCGTCCCGAATATTTTTCATGAAATTCCTTGGAAATAATCTCTGAAGATTTTCGGTACAATTCATCAGAACTCTTGGTTTTATTCCCCGAATGCTTTCGATAAAATTCTCCAAAAATTATCAAGAAATTTTCTCGAAGAATTTTTTTGGAAAGCATGAAGATTATTTCTAAAGATTTCCAAAATGATTGGAAATTTTCCCCGAAAATATACAATGAAACTGCTTCAATATCATCCCAGATTTTTTCCGAAGATTTACGATGAAATTCTTTGGAGATTATCGAACATTTTTCCCAAAGATTTTCGATGAAATTCATCAGAAACCATCGGAGTATTTCTCTGAATATTTCCGTGAAATTCTTCAAAAACTGCCTGGAAATTTTCGCTGATGACCTTTCTTGGAAAACATAGGAAATTTCTTCTAAAAATTTTCGATCAGATTTTCCGGAAATTATCGGATTTATTTTCCGAAAATTTCCAATGCAATTCTTTAAAAATTATCTAAAAATTACTGAACTTTTTTCTGAATATTTCCCATGAAATTCCCCGGAAATCATCATATTTTTTCTCCAATATATTGATTCCATAGAAATTATTAAAGATTTTCCCCGAACATTTTTGACGAAAATCTCTGAAAAGCATCAAAGTTTTTTCTAAGGATATCCTTCGAAAATCATCAGAGATACTTCTCGATGATTCTTGATAAACTTGTTTGGAATCATTGGAGATTTTTCCTAAAATTTCTGACAAAATTCGCCTGAAATCATTGGAGATATTTCTCAATGATGTCCGATGCAATGCTTTACTAATAATTATCTTCGTCCAGTCGTGTATACCCTGCTTGATACCGCAGAGTTCAACTAATGAAAAAATTTTATGATGTGAAAGCACTGTACAATTATTGAAATTTTTTTTAGAAAATTTGTTGTGAAAAAGTTGGAAAATGGACTGGAAAAATCTGAAAAAAATCTGGAGAGGTCGGGGAATTTTTTGGGAAATAAACTGGCCACCCGTTAAGTTGCTCTAGTAGTTGTCCTTTCTTCTGAGCCGAGTGTGCATGGCCTTAGTATGTGCCTTGGAAGTTCGGAATGTCTCGATAGCCTACCAGACTCGGAATATTTCTTCAACATACCCTGTGCAATATTTTTTCTGGTTTTCAGTATTGATTTGTCATTAACGGTAGTTAGACTGTCCTCGCCAAGTTTCAACCTCCACAATTCCGCGTTTTTTGAATTTCTAGCAAATATTCGTCCCTTTCCTGCTATTCTTATTAATCTGCCTAATCATGGAGTTCAGTATTCTCCACATGTATCAGATACAACATCAGACTAAATCCCGTTGTATGGCACGTGCCCTGCCACTGCATCCAGGTTACAGCTGGGCTTTATGCAGTCGATTACAGTAAATATATGGTGCAGCAGTGCAGCCTTGCAACGAGCATTTTAATTTGTACAGCTAGATATTACATTTACGATTAGCATTAACGGCTGTGAAAATGCATTAATTATTTCGCGTTATAACTGCTAACTGTAACATGCAAGTCGAATGTTCGCGGATTTTATTAATCTAAAAGCGCGAATAAGTAGAACACAAAAAATTAAAATGAAGAAGGAAGGAGAGAGTGAGATACATGAAAAAAAAAACCGGCCAAACTGCGCCGCTTAATTATGTACATATTTAGTACCTTCGAAACTAATTTACATTGAGAATAAGGCGAATGAAGTACAGCGCGCACTGCTGACTAGTCTCAACTTCCGCTCGCATTAATTCTTTTCTCAGCATTTTTGGAACCGAAAATTCCCAATCGTTTGGAGGAAGGAAAAAAAAGGAATAAGAAGAAGAAGAGTAAAGAAAAAGAAATCGTGCCAACTTTTATTGTTGTGAACCCTCTAAAATACCCGGATAAGAAAATGTTTATCGAAACTTTTCGAAGCAACGATAAATATGTAGAAGCCAGACAATAAAAGAATGTTTTTGAGCCATTTGGTTGAATGAAAATTATTTTCAAATTCTGAGAGAAGTTCCAACTACTGTAGTCGCTATAACTTCTGTGGTAAGTTTATGTTAGCTACCTAATTATTCGTATTTGCTGTGGCGAAGTATTTCATTTGTAGTCGTCTTCACTAGTTGAACGGGTTAGACCGAACAAGATCAAAAGCAAAGGTAATCGAGGATACTTTGTGATTTGGCAAAAACAACGTGGAGACAGTTTCTGTCCCGAAAGAATTAGATAAAAATTGGTTAATCTCGTGGAAACTAATTGTTAAGACGGTCGATATTTTGCCCATGTAGTCACGTACCCTGCAAGTCCCTACCTTCGTTTCTAATTTGCTCTCAACCCGAGCCCTGGAATACATCCTTTCGAGCATTACTTCAGAGACGTCGGGGAGGCTGTTAGGGCTGTCTTAGCCCTCTTCCCTTCTGGCCGAAAAACCGGCCTAGGTCGAAATCTGGCGAGTTGCTGTGTGGGATCGAACCCGTGACCTCCGGATCCTGAGACCAATGCGCTATCCACTCGGCCAGCCAGCTGGTTCGGTTGATTTTTACTTTATTCCTTTAGTTCGTGACAAATCAAGAGACAGAATAATTAAAAATCAATCTAACTTAGGTGGGGACGTGAAACTTGTATGTAGAAATACCCATTTGTGAGTTCAATCCACGTTATTTGATGCACATGTGATTTTTTATTGATTGTTTTGTGCTTCAATGACGAACTCTGGGTTTTTACCGGACCATTAAGTCCAATAAAATACAAATATTTGAAAAATGGTCCAATTCCAATAAAATTTCAATAATTTTAATGTACGAGTAGGTTCAGTAAAAATTGAAAAATGATGAATAATGATAATGTAAGTGTTGTCGAAAACTCAACTTCGATCACTGTGTCTTGTAAACTCAATTTTTGCGCATATAAAAAGCCCGAAAAGAGTCCTATGAAAGTCCAATAAAAAAGTGCAGTATTTTTAATTTCCAAATTTGTTAGACACCCTATAACTTGAGGTATTCTATTCTTTTGGTTAATGGATTAACGTTGTCGTAACTTTTTTTGGGGGACACTTATCGAATTATCACATTTTTTGGTTGGGGGGAGGGGGAGGCTACCATAATCTTCGCCATCTTCAAGACATTTCGGGAGCAGAAATATCGAAAAATTGTAAGAGACCATTTGTATGTAAAATTCACTTCAGAGTCATTTTGTTTGAAGAATTTTTTGACTTCTGATCAAAAATCAGTTTACGAGGCGTTATTTCAATAGCAGATGGGAGACTCAAACAGAGGCAGGATACATACATGGCATTCTTTAATATTGAAAAAGTTTTCTACAATGTTAAATCGAATACAATTTTGATATTCTAAAACAAATAGGAATAAAATTTAAATAAAGACGAGTTATTTTAAACTTATATAAAGGACAGAAAGCCACATTAAGAATAGAAGAAGAGAAAGGGGAGGCTATTATAGAGAAAGCTGTAAAGCAAGGGTGCTCCTTATCTCCAGTATTATTTAATTGGTACATAGAGTGGACCATAAAAGAAATAAAAGCAAAATAAATTTGAAGCAGGTGTCACTATACATGGTGAGCGAGTAAAGATGCTCAGGTTTGCAGATGATAATTATTGTCTTATTAGCTGAAAAGGGTATTGATTTGGAAAACGCTTTGAATGGAATGAAGGAGATTTTGAGCATAGAATATCGTATGAGAATAAATAAAAATGAAACTAAAGTAATGGCATGTAATCGATATGAACACGATAGTTTAAATATAAATATTGGACAGGAAAAGATTGAGGATGTAAGAGAATTTTGCTATTTAGGGAGGAAAATAACAAAAGATGGCAGGAGTAAAAGGGATATTGGTAGTAGAAGAGCACAAGCCAAATTATAATTTTATCAAAAAAAGTAATCTTTTCAAATCAAAAATAAATCTGGAAATCAAAATATTATTTGGGACTCGGTCTGTGAAAGTATGACCTGTGTCGGGAAAAATTTTTTTGATTTTTTGTTTGAAATTTGTGGAGGAGCCTTTCAGCAACATTTTAAGATCAAGAGCGAGTTTCTAGCCTCAACAGATGGCCCAATACAAGCAGTCGAAGTTTGCAGGGACAAAATTGTAATTTCGAAAAATGCACGTTTGAAGTTTATGAATCGGGCAATAAAATAAAAAATCGGTTTCACAGCTTCTATCCAATCGATTGAGCTGAAAGTTGGATATGATGTTTCCAGAAGACAGATGAAGCAATCCTGAAAGGTCCATACAACATCCATATGTTGGTTGTTAAGTTACTGCAATCGGCAGTCGTATCTATCGATAATTATCGATCCACAATGTGAAGCATTCACTTGCAGACATCTCCACTTTCAAATCGTCGATCTAGTGCAAAAAGGTTCCTCGTGCTTTTTGAGGGATTTTACAAAATTGGTGTTATTGGAAAGGAAATTTTGCGCTTTGTCGATTGCAATACTTCGTCGGTTGGTGCAAAAAGGGTCCTCGTAGAATAAGTGTTGCAATCGACAGAGCTCAAAATTTCCTTTCCAATAATATGTACCAATTTTGTAAAATCCCTCAAAAAGCACGAGGAACCTTTCTGCACTAGATCGACAGATCGACGATTTGAAAGTGGAGATGTCTGCAAGTGAATGCTTCAGATTGTGGATCGATATCTATCGATAGATACGACTGCCGATAGTTATCGATAATATCGATAGTAAAACAATTTCTAATAGGTACGAAGCAACGGACCGACTTAGGTTATGTTTTGTGCCACAGCTCTCACTTTTACTTTGTTCGTCTCTCTTACATGAACCAGCGCATCACGGAGGTAGAATTCACATTGTTCATTGTTGCCGAACGTCTCTAGAGTGCTTTTCCGTTAAAATCTGGAAATCAAGTTTTTTCGACTCCACCCCTTAATTTTGCTGTTGCGAAAAATTGCTTTATCCGACATAGGTCATGTTTTCACAGACCGCATCGCATTTTTGAAAACTTATGTTTGGAGTGTAGCCTTGTTATGGATGTGAAACTTGGATCATAGGAAAATCGCAGAAGGGAAGGGTCGAAGCTTTCGAGATGTGATGCTATAGGTGGATACTTAGTATCAAATGGACAGATAAGGTGAGAAATGAAGAAGTGCTTAACAGAGTTGGAGGTAAAATGGAAATTTCGAATTGTCTGAAGAGAAGGAGAGATAAACAAATAGGACATAACTTGAGGCACCAGGAATAATATCATTTGCTGCTAGAAAGAAGAGTGAAAGGAAAGAATTGGGTAGGGGTCGGCAGAGATGCCAGTATGTTCAGCAGATAATCAAGGATATCAGATGTCTTATTACGAAATGAAAAAACTCGCAGAAGATAGGAAGAAATGAAAAGCTTGTGTAAGAGTTTTGAAGAAGTTTTGATTTCTAAAAAGTTTAGAAATGACTGTATGACGTTCTGAAAGCGTTCAAGAAAATGTCTTTGCGAGTCTGAAAAAAAAAACCCTCGAAGATCTTAGGTAGTCTCAAACAAATCTGAAACCTCTTTAAGAACGTTTCAGTCAAGCCTGGGATAGCCTTGAAAGAGTCCGGAAGAATGTCGAATAGCCTGAAACATATTCTTGAAATAATATGTTGTACTTCGAATTCGAATACAGCAACAACATGGCTACAGTGTTAATATAATTGCATAATTGCAACGCCGTGAATATTCCACAAACTATCCTAATTATCTCGAAATGTTAATAAAATTGCATACTCAAAACGCCGTAAATGTATCATGTTACTATTTCGGGTGTCCGAAATTTAATTGAGATTGGTGCGTGATATCAACGCGTTCAGTTAGACCACTTATGTCTAACCCCATCGATTTTTCATTGGGGCCTGGTTCGGTTCTACATCCATGTGTAACTGTGGTCGAGTTCGGGTTCTTTTAAAACAGGATTTTGAGTGTACACAATTCGATTGCCTTTGAGTTTTTGAAGATTGAGCGAAAATTTAGGACAAGTTCGAGCTCGGTTTTGGATTCAGAATTTTTCGATTCAGGTTCCCTCAGGTGTGCAGAGGAAAACGTTAACCCGAATCCGAACAGCAATAAGACATATCCATGTCAAAATTGATCGATAAAAGTCGAAAAAAGTGTGCCCTGGAGTCGTCATTTCCAACACAAAAATTGCGATCACACGATAATTCTTTAAACAAATGTGTAAAAACCTCGCCATTTTGAGCACTTTTAATTTATGTGGTGAGAGACTGAGCCCCCCCCCCCACCCATCCTACGGAAACACCGTTGGGTAGTAGTACTACAGATGTTGCTAAATGTTACTCTGTCATTTGTACACTGGTGTTGATTAATTGATTAGTTCGATACATGTTGTTTATTACATTCGTGCACCAACTTTTCCAGACAAGGGAGAGAGAACACGTTTCTCACATTAAAACTACAAATAAGTTCTCCAACTCGAGTGGGAGAACGTAAATGGATTCTCGCGCTGAGTGGGAAGAGTTTGGCGACGTTTACCAAAAGGCGAGTTTTTGTACTGTTTACCAGTTGAGAAAAGAATAAATAAGAAAATTAATTATGAATCAACTATGCGTCGAATCACGTGGCAATCAGAGACTTCCTAAAAAGGAGGGATCCCGACTCTTTCCTTCTTTTGAATTTTTGGCAAATTTAAATGGTCAATCATCAAACAACTTCAGTTTTTTTAAAATTTTTTTTTAAGAGAACAAAATATTGATTTTTATATTGGCAAGATTCGTCAGTGGTGGAGGCTGTGAGACCCTCCCTTTGTAGACCCCCCCCCTCTCCAGCAGCATCCCCAACATATAAAATTGGCACAAACGTAAGTGTAATTTGATCATAAAATGACTTCGTTTCATTTCAACGCTGGATCGGAACTTGTCTCGAAGAATTGCTTCAGTTTCGCCCAGTTAGGTTTCAAAAGCTCTCTCAAATTTTACTTTACAACGTGATGTATGTATTTCAATAGAAATTTTCAGAAATCAAAAAATTTGAACTAAACACTTATCCTATTTCAATTTTAGCTGTTAATTTCGAATTCATTATCCTAATTTGGTGGTGATGCTCGATACACGCAAAAGTCTCGTGAATGCGAACGCACGGGCCAAAATTAAGTGGCAAGTTGTCTTGAATTTTTTTGATTTTTGAAATTTCTCTGTATTATCTACATCATAAATATGAATGAGGGTTTCAAAAAACTGCAAAATAATCAAAATAATACCCATATTGATTTTACATATTTCTAGTAAAAACGCATATTTTGGCCGGAGTTGGGGTGAAACAAGTCGCATTTTTATGCACATTTAGTTGTGTTTTTTTTTTTTGTTGTTTTTTCATTATGACGCACTCTTGTTATAACAAATTTTAGAGTGAGCGAAGCGTCACTGTCGCTTTCAAATTCAGAAAACGAACGTGAATACTACAGCGACTAAAATTAATTTGGAATAAGTGATCGACTAAATTGTTTTGATTTTTGGAAACTTTGCCCATATTATTTCATGTTTTTTTGTTGTTGGTTTCCTTATTCTTCTTTTTTTTTGGGTGGGGGGGGGGTCGAAAAACTTTAAAACCCGAACTCCGTGGTAATGGCTCAATTTTTTTAGATGAATGTAGATCCAGCGTTGAAATTAAGGAAGTCAGTTTTTGGCTGAGGTAGGACAACTTTTTGTGTGTATCTCGACAATACAGCGTTATGAGAAGAAATATTTCCAGAAATTGAAGAGCTTGAGCTTCCCATGAAAGCATTCAGCAGAACAACAGCAGGTTGCTATCTGGCGGCGAAGTTGAAATTTCAAAACTGACTTTGGTTGTTTTCAAGGGAAGTTCTTCGAATTATTACCTTATTAGGGACGTGAAAGAATGAAGAATACACAAATAACAATAGCAACTTTTTCCCTTCGTTTTGTCATTATGACAAAATTTCCAAAATTCAGTTATCATTTTGTTTCGTTATGTCTAACAACACTGCTATCCAATGATACATACACATCACTATTTTGCATTAAATTATTTTGTCATTATGATAAAACTGATAAATTATTTTGTCATTATGACAAAACTGATAAATTATTTTGTCATTATGACAAAATTTCCAAAATTCAGTTATCATTTTGTTTCGTTATGTCTAACAACACTGCTTTCCAATGATACATACACATCACTATTTTGCATTAAAAAACCCTAGAGTTAACACGTGTTAAACGAGGAGGCCATAACCAGGGTGTCTATCGGTCCCGGAAGTCCCAGAAACCCCCGGAAAAGTCCCGGAGGCTAAAAGTAAGTCCCGGAAACCCGGAAGAGTTCTGGAATTCACTTACCTATTGCCGAAGGTCCCGGAATGTTTTAGAAATGTTGGACACAATTTTCTCTCAACGCTTGGACTGTTTCCTCGATACATGGAGACTGCTTCGTGCATAGTCCAAAGATCGATAACTATCACCCTTCAAATACACGCACGCATTATACAGTAGACGAATACAGGTAACTCTGTTGTGTATATTGAGCAAAACATGGTATTTTTTGCACCCAAATTTTTCCTGACAGTGTCTTTAAAAGTCCCGGAACTCCAAAACTGAATTCTGATAGACACCCTGATCACAGCCGGCTTTTACTGTGTTGGGCATAACAATACTTTTATCGCGTTGTCGTGGTAAGCCGGCAACTACCACAGTAGCGATACTGTGTACATTTAGTAGTTGAACAAACACCTGGACGCCATTTTCACCTAATTTCAGAAACTTTATTTTTTTACTTTTGCAGCGTCAGATTCTTACATCTCCTGCTGTGCGTCGCAGGACTCAGTTCGGACATTCATTTTATTTCCCACCGCAAAATGCTAAACTAGCCCTCGCTGTGCACCTTCCCTGTCTCCCCAATTATCGGGACTCCACTAGGTCACCGGATGTGCCCGATTGATACTGTATAGTCGTTCCGTTTGTAGGGTGTGCCGATTCACTTTTTCTCCTTCTGTAGTCCAGAGCGCTTCCGGCTGTTATGCCATCATCAGTGGAGTACCCTAAATGAGACTTGTCTCTTGCGGTCCTGTAGTCATAGTCGAGGGTAGTACCGTATGGTGAACCTGTTTAGTCGTGTGCTCCTATTGGTTGTCTGTGATTGCGCAGCTGGAATAACTTCTCACTTTGGAAGTTAGTTGTTGTCTTTATTAGGTTGTTTTTTTTTCTGTCTTTATTATTTTTAATTGGTTTTTTAATTTTCTTTTTCTTGTGTTGTTTTCGATGTGTAGGATTTTGTACTTTGTTGTCGATTTGTCATTGTTATCCTGGTCATTGTAGTGTTTTCCAAACAGTGATGTGTCATTATTTAGCTTCTGTGATCTTTCATGTTCTTTGATTCTGGTTGTGAATTTTCTGCCTGTTTCTCCTGTGTAGGTCATGTCACTGTGTTCAGAGTCCAGTTAGTGTACTCCGCTACTGTTGTTTCTGTCCTTTGTTTCTGTTTTTGTCATTGCTTATTTGTTTTATCAGAGGTGAACCAATAGGAGCACACGACTAAACAGGTTCACCATACAGTGCTACTCTCGACTGTTTCTACAGGACAACAAGAAACAAGTCTCGTTTAGGGTACTCCACTGATGACGGCATAACAGCCGAAAGCGCTCTGGACTACAGAAGAAGAAACAGTGAATTGGCACACCCTACAAATGGAATATTACCAAGTTTACTCACACTCCGAAATGGACACAAAGGTACTGTAGTCGCTGAGTTCGCCAGAATGTTGGGGTATTCGAATATGACTAGCTTTTTCCGGCGTTGGTGGGAAGCGGACACATTACCACTTGGCCCCACACAGCATTGGAATTCAATGGGAAGGGTTCTCCTTCGACCCTGTCATGTTTCCGAATCGTCCTACCCTAATTAGAGCCCCTGGAAACACCAGAGTACTGACCATCCGTCATTTTGAGTCGCTTGGTGCTCGACGATTCGCACTTCACTACGCGGGACGTTCCGCGTAGTGAATTACGAGTCGTCGAGCACCAAGCGACTCAAAATGGCGGATGGTCTGTACTCTGGTGTTTCTAGGGGCTCTACCCTAATCTGTCCGTCGTGCACCTTATCTACGGTATTCTCAGAAGGAGGCTAGCCGTGTCGGAGTACAATCGGTGCATGGAATATAATTCCTGGTAATGAGCTTAGTCGTCCCTCTCGCATCGGTTGCGAACTCCTCGCCGATACTTGCGGAAATATTCCAGCTGGACTCGATGTGTACCTCACTGCAACAATATGATATTCGTCTACACGTATATATACACGGCGGTTCTAATTGAATCGATTTTATTTTTGTAGCGGAATAAGCGGATTAATTCTGTCCTGTTTGGCCATCTTGTGGTGTTCGCTGTCGGCGTCGAAGTTATTCGTGACCGCGTTGGCGATGGAGCGTCAACAGCCGCTGGTCGCCTATCCGTGCGCCCTGGTCTACGCCATTTTCGCCTTGATAACGGTGTTCTAAAATGGCGACACGACGTTTTTGAAACGTATATTACAAACATAATCACGTTCGCGAAATCTGTTCGAAATTATGTTCTCGTATTCTTATGTACGTTAACGTTACGACGGTAATGCGAAAACGGTATTTCCGAGTCGCGTTCGTTTTCCGACTGAATAAAAAGAAAAGAAAAAAAAAAATGTTTCCAGAAATGGATTTCTTATTGTTTCTTTTTTCTCGCCCTTCGTCGTTGTTTATTGCGGAGCAAGAGTGGAAAATGAAATTTCGCTGCAGCGTATATATATTCGGAGGACGGTAGTACGTACCAGAGCGTTTTATGCGGCGAAAATACGAGGACACTTAAAATGCAATCAGCATACATTACTGCGGCGTGCGACAGGACTACTCCGAGGATCAACGAGAAGAGAATGAGGGAAGGAGCTGATAAGAACGTTCCTGAAGAATTATCGTCTTCAACGTGTACTGCTGCTTTTTTAGGCAAACGAAGCGAATTTATGTTGAATTATTATTAGAAGCACTTCCCGGGGGCATTATCTTATCCATGTTGCCAAAAGTGAAACGCGCACTCACGTCCAAGCATTGAGAGTTGAAGACTCGGGCAGGAGGAACCACTGGACAAAAGGAACCACCTCAATTAACTTTTTTTCTAATTGTCGCAGGTGCTTGGTAACACTGTTATATGATAGCTAGTAACTGCCGTCAGTATTCTAAATCTGTGACATCGCCGTTTGTGATGTTTTTACCCTTGTGATAAGGAAATTACGAAACGTGACTTTACAAAATCTACGAATTCCGTTTTTTTCGATTTCAATTCTTTTGATGCATTTCATAAATTATTACAGTAAGTATCGTATTAATTTAAAGGTAATTTCATGTACTTTCGAAAACTTGCAAGTGACGTGCGTGCGTTTGCTTTGTTCTTCTTATTCGAATCCAACAGTAAAAGAAATGCCTTCTGGGCAAGAGGAACAGGAAAAAGGAACCACTCAATAACGCAATGGTTCCTGTTGCCCGTGAAACTATTTTTGAAGTTTCTATGCCGGAACTGCGAATTTTATTCTTCAGATGGTCTACAAATACGTAAGGTGAAATAGTGCAGGTGTGTAACAACCAGCGAGTCGTTCACAAAAGTCCGAAATTTTGGCGTTAACAGGGCCGGCAACTTTTCATAATCCCATGTGTAGCGAAAAAGACAACACTGATTTCACACAATAACCTTTTATTATCGTATCATTAGGCCGTATGCATAAAAATTAAGCTTTAACGTCCAAGCAAAAGAGCGGAGTGAGAGTTTTCGCTCTATGGACGTTTAAGGTTTTGCTTCAATTCGTATGCATAAGCTTTTTCTTTCACAAAGATAACAACATTTGTTCAAGTTGTTATCAGCCGACGTATGTGTTCAAGGAACTTCTAAATCGAAAATCATTCAATGAAGCGATGACAAAGATGGTGGTGGTGTACAGGTGGAAAGCGCACCAAATGTACACAGGATGAAATAATTTTCGGGGAAAATCTCCGATGATTTCCAAAGAATTTCATCAGAAATCTACAAGAAGAATCCTTTGATTTCCGAAGAATTTTATCGAAAATATTAGGGAAAGACTTTCGATCATTTTCGTAGAATTTCATCGGATAAAATTGAGGAAAATCTCTGATGATTTCAGGAGAATTTTTTTGGAAATCTTTTCCGGAGAATTTCATCGGGAATCTTCGGAAAAAATTTCTAATGTTTTCCAAAGGATTTCTTCAAAAATCTTCAGGAAAATGTTCCGATAATTTATGAAGAATTTCATCGGAAATATTTGGGGAGAAAATCCGATGGTTTTTGGGAGAATTTTATCGAAAATCTTCAGGAATAATCTCCAGTGGTTTCCAGAGAATAATTTCATTGGAAATCTTCGAGAAGAATCTCCGATGATTTTTAAGGAATTTCATCCGAAATTTTTTGGAGATAGAATTTCCGGTAATTTCCGAAGAATTGAGACTATTTTCCACTCATGCGGTGAAATCAGAGATATTTCCCGCAGATTTGTGATGAAATTCTTCGAAAATCAGCTGACAATTTCCGAAGAATTTTATTGAAGATTGAGAGAAATCTTTGATAATTTCGAGAAAAAAAAAATTTAATTGGAAATCTTTGAAAATAATCTCAATTAATTTTCGAAGAATTTCATCGGAAATTTTCAAAAAAAAATTCCAACAATGTCCAAAAACTTTTACGAAAAGAACTTCGGGGAAAATCTCTGATCCCATTGTATGAGTGGGAAATAGTCCCAATTCTTCGGGAATTGGAATTTCCCCCGGAAATTTTCCGATGAAACTCTTTGAAAATCATCGGAGATTCTTCCCGAAGATTTCCGTTGGAATTCTTCGATCATCGAACATTTTTCCTGACCGAATATTTCCTATAACATTCTTCAAAAATTATCAGAAAATTTTCCCATTGACAATTTTTTCTAAAGACTTCCGATGAGATTCTTCGTTAATTACCGGAATTTTTTCCGAAAATTTCCCATGAAATTCCTTGAAAATCATCGGAGATTCTTCTTGATTTCCAATGAAATTTATTGTTCTTTGGAAATCATCGGAGATTTTTCCTGAAGATTTCCGATGAAATTCTTCAAAAATTATCGGAGTTTTCCCCCGAATGTTTTATATTTAAAAATCATCGGAAAATTTTCTCGGAGAATTTCAATAAAATTTTTGGGATCATATCGGAAATTCCTCCAAAAGATTTTCAATGGGATTCTTCGGAAATTTTCTGAATTTTTTCTCAAAAATTTCCGATGAAATTCATTTAAAATCATCGGAGATTCTTCTCGAAAATTTTCAATGAAATTGTTCTTTAGAAATCATCAGGGATTTTTTCCGATGATTTCCGATAAAATCTTTCTAAACCCATCAAATTTTTTCAAAATATTTCTGATAAAATTCTTTAAAACTTATCGGAAGATTTCTGAAGAAATTCTTCGGAAAATTTTGGTAATTTTCTCTGAAGATTTCCGATGAAATTCTGCGGAATATATGTTCTCAATAAAATTCCTAGGAAATCATTGGAGATTTTCCCCGAACATTTCTGATGAAATTCTTCGGAAATCATCGATAATTTATCCAAAAAGTTTCCGATGAAAATCTCTGGAAATCATCGAACCTTTCTTCTGAAGAAATGCTTCAAAAATTACCAGAGATATCGCTCGATGATTGCCAGTAAAATCTTTTGGTACCGCTGGAGATTTTCCTCAAAATTTTCAACGAAATTCTCCTGAAATCTTCAGAGATTTTTCTCAGTGATGTCTGATGAAATTCTTCGAAAATGATAGGAAATTTTTCGATAAAATTCCTCGGAAAGTATGTTCAGATATCAAAGGAATCGAGAGGGAGGGAGAGGAAGAGAGGGAGAGGGGGGAGAGAGAGAGAGAAAAGAATTTTAAGTGTCTTCGAATTATCTAATTGAGTTTTTCTAAACATCCATAGCCTGAACTCAGTAACTTGAAAATATACAAAAAATGCGAACGAATATTACCTAAAAATGAAAAGCGACCTGTCGTACAAATAATCAGCCTCGGTCCCGCCTTAAATGTGGAGCTCGGCAGGGCAGGGAAGTTCGGTGCCCTACCCGCCAGCGAGAACACATACCGTGTATGTACGTACATACAGAGTGTGTATACATAAACTGATATATTCTTCAAACATCTGTCCCGGCATTGGGTCTAATTTTGTTCCACTTAGACTAGAAATGAACCTCAGTTTTGTCGTAAGAATAATCTTGATCCATACCGTTTTTCTTTCGAAGTTTTGATTTTCACCGGTACTGTTATTCAATGGTCTACCGCCTTCAATATACGATATGGACCATATTTACGCATAATCTTTTTAGTCTAGTATTAATCGCGAACGTTAAATAAGTTCGTATACAAATTTTGCTTGCCTGTGAAATTGAAGGCTCTATAAAGCAACAAAGTACTGCGAATGCCTTAGCACCTTCAATATTGCAGATAGGCAAAATTTGTATAATTCATTCTGTAGATCTCAATCATTGCTACTATTAAGGCTATACAGGGCGATGAACGAGAAGTCGCACCATAGGGCCAACATGCGATAAGGCGCAACGGCGCCGACACGATAACACAATCTCCGCTACATGCATTATGTACACGTTGCACGTTGCTACATGTTTGCCTATGGTGCGACTTCTCGTTCATCACCCGGTATGTGAATTTCGCCTATTTGCCGCGCTGAAGGCGCTATAAAGCAACAAAGTGTTGTACGTGCTTTAGCGCCTCCAGTTTCACAGATAGGCAAAATTTGTATACGTACTAATTTGAAGCAGGGATCGCAAACGAAACCGTTTTTTTTTTCATTTCGTTATTTCGTTTCAATATTTTTGACAAAAATCAATCGTTATTTCGTAATTTCGTTATTTCGTTTCGTTTGTTTGCCATCCTGCTATTTACTGAACTCACCCTGACTCAACTCACCCGGGAAAAGAAATGAAATTTCGATTACAGTAGGCTCGGCTACTAGTACCCGACACTAGAAAGTGGTTGCAATAGGCTCAGCTACTAGTAGCCGATCCTAAAAATCACAAATCAGAAAACTAGGGATGGCAAACGAAACTTTTTTTTTTTTCGTTTCATTATTTCATTTCAATATTTTAGACAAAAATCAATCGTTATTTCGTTGTTTCGTTATTTCGTTTCGTTTCGTTTGCCATCCCTGATTTGAAGTTCGCGATGAGTACTATTAACAAGGTTATGTAAATATTTTGCATAACATGCATTTTTAAGGCGCTGCGTAACATTCAATTTTCAGAAAACGTCAAAGGACAATTCCCTTGGGAAAAATTTACAAATTAAATAAAAATTTTAGCCAGAGGTAACTTTTTCACTAGGTTGCGCTCAAAAATTTAATTTTTTTAGCTTATGTCAAAATCTCAGCTCGAAATCTCGACGTTAGATGAGTTTCTGATATTAATGCAAGGTCAATATCCTCGCTCGCTAACAAGTGGTGGAGTTCGTTTTTATTTTGCAGAGGACATGACTATTATTAAAGGTTTGACATTCCATGCATAATTAGTGTCTTGATACCTACCTGTGAAATGCCAAATTTTCCTTTTTTACACCGTTACTCTTACATCCATAGCAAGAGCGCAGATACTACCCATCATTTTAAGAAGGTTTCAACAATTGTATGATTGAATCAATACATTCGGGTATCCGGCATACCAGTGACGTCACACAACTGATAATAAGCTTGATAAGATATAGTCATGCTCCGATGTATCTATAAAGTCTGGTCCTGTTAAGAAACATAACTGGCTACCCGCAATACACATCGATATATGGGTATTTTGAAGTTGGAGGGGAAAGACGAGTTCGAGAACACGTTATCAGCGCTGTGAAAAAATTATGTTTTTTAACTGGACCAGACTTTAGGCATCATAATACTCGTACATTCTTGTAGCGTGGGAAGTGGGAGAGAGCACCTGAGGGAATGTTCGGGCTGAATCAGTCAGCAGTCGCATGAATAACGGTTAGCGATTATCGATGAATCATGATTGCTGGCCGGTTCGGTCCGATCACTTCTTAGGTTTGTGAACCGTGGGTGGGGGATTTGTCTCGGCTGACTCAGAGGCGGCGTGGCTAGATTTGGATGGGCGCTTGGGCGCTTTCAGAGACCATCGAAAGCTGTATTGCTGATGTAGTCTGGTTATTTTGTGCTTAATATTTGGAAATATTTACGAGTATACAATTTATAATAACGTGCGTTGACAGTCGGAATTTTCTGTTTCTTTTTCATTAACTTTGGTTTTTCTGTGCGAAATTATGTGAGGCTGAGACCCGTGTCACCGAGCAGTCTGAGTGGCCACCGAACAAAGTCATGTAAGTAATTTAAAGAGGTGGGGGTAAGGTTAACCAACTGAATTTAAAATACATTAAAACGGTAAAAAGGTGGGGTTAAGGTTAACCAACTGAATTTAAAATACAGTAAAACGGTTTATTCTTATCTAAATCAGTGTAAATATTAATATTAGTAGGCGATAAAAAAACGGACGAGACAACACGAACTTGATAGTTACAAACAATAAAAATGTAACCGGATTATCTGAGCATGCTCTTTCTGTCAATCATGCATTTAATTTTAAACAATGTGAAATTTTACACTCTAATTGTATGCAGGATAAAAAACGCAAATTTATAGAAAAATGTTATATTCACAGATCGCCTACTGATATTAATATTTAAACTAATTTAGATAAGATTAAACCGTTTCACTGTATTTTAAATTCAATTGGTTAACCTTAACCCCACCTTTTTACCGTTTTAAAGTCATGTAAGTGGTAAAATGAACGCCAGCTACACATAATCGAGTTGACGCTAGCAAATGAGCCAGAAATTCGGAGATGAAATATGCAGTTCAAGAGGCATTGTTTTTCTCAATTTTGTTACGGAAGGACCTCGGATCCGAAGAAGCACTTATCACCAGTCAAATGCGAGAATTTTATGAAAAATTAAGGTCTGGTAAATAGGGGTTCCAGATTTTGTTACCTCTTTTTTATTTTATTGTATACAAGTCCGCCGGTAGGTACGATGTAACAGCAGTGTTTTCACGAAGGTACACGACGTTTTAACGCCTCGTTCTCGGGAACACTGACACAAAGCTGTAAACGCAGTGTTGCCAGGTTTTTTTCGAAAAAGTCGCCATGTTAAAAGTTGAAAATCGCCACAAATCGCCACTGCCCAAGATTCATATATTACTAAGGTTACCTCGATGCGAACGCAACCCGCTACACATCACGCGGCATGGAAGTCTGTCACAAACGCGCTCATCACTCTTATCAGCAGGGCAACCCAAAATGCGTCATAAATCACAAAATATGCGCATATAATATGCAGTTTTTTTTGTACAAATATGCGAAAATATTCGCCAAAAATGTGAAATATGCAATAATATGCAAAGACAATATGGGTGTTGGCGAATTCCTTTTTTGACGCACAGGCACAAGGTTAAGTAACATATTGATCTTTGCTCCCTGTGTTTTTCTTATTGGATTCAAAACGTTCCTTGGCCAAAAAAGGGCATTTTTGCTAACAGTAACCAAGAACTCTCGCTGTGTGACATCAATTCCTTCCCCATAACTGTACCAGCAAATTAAATCTTAAATGTTTAACAGCATCCAGTTTCAGTTTTTCAGTTCTTCAGTTTAAACGAAAAAAATCCCAAATCACATCACAAATGAATATTGAAAACTGAACAAAGCAACAAGGAAGAAGGGACTGCTGTTCTCCTCGTGTCGACAAAATTTTGGTATATATTCATCGATGCCATCGACCATCGATAGACTAATATCGCTACCGCTATCAATTTTCAGTCTAGTTTTATGAAAAAGTACTAAAAACTCCATACTTTTTAGGTCTTTTTTCTTAGGCTTTTTCACAATCAGCAGTGCTGTAAGTTGACCTATTCAAAATTTTACGCAACCTCCCAGTCAATTTTGGGCACAGTTTCTTTTTTAATTAATTAAACTTATTTTTTGATTTTTTCAAGACTCAGAAAAAGAGAGAAGTCACGCATTCTGCCTAAAAATCGCCACAACTTCTACACATCGCCCGACAGTATTTTTTAACGCCCGGCCAATTTCAAAATCGCCCCACCTGGTAACACTACTGTAAAGACGCTGTGATTGGCTAGCGATAACATTACCACTCTAGAGGTGTAAGTGAGCTGGTAGAGGTGGAAAGTCAGCTGTAGTTCGAGATTATAGAACCTGTATGGCAGTGTTGCCAGATTGGGCGAATTTTCGCCAATTGGGCTATGTAAAGTGCCTTCTGGAGACAAGAAAAGTGCTGCTTGTCGCCTGGAATATTAAATAAATGATAATTTTTTTAGTCGTTTGCAAATTTCGGCGATTTTTACAGTGCTTGCGGCGACACTGAGTAGTCGAATTGGCGACTCCATGACGAAAAAGTCTGGCAACACTGCGTATGCAATGAGATAGCGTACTGTACAGAGTTGGTAGGTAAGCGATTCATGCCTCGCGCGTTAGCTCCACTCGCGGCGCTCATCATTAATCACTTACTTCCCGCCTCTGTATGGTAATCTACTAATGCTTTCAGAAGGGTATTCGAAGTGGAGGCCTTTTCTTCATCGCCTTCGGATTCCAGGTACGTGACCTTTAATTATTATCGTTATGTTTTATTGATATGTATTTATATTGTCAGGAAGAGAGTCAAGCAGAGTTGGGCAAAATAATATTCGAATACTGAATAATGAATGTACACAACCTTTATTTGTTATTCGTGAATAATGAATATTACGTTATTTGTTATTCGTAAGCATGAATAACGAGTTGTCATTCATTATTCAGTATTCAATAACATCAATCACGCAAATTATGTAGGGTTGACACACGTCTGGTATTTCGTCAACTTGTCCAGTGAGGTATAAAGACTCTTACTGGACAATAGAAATGTCCTGTATTTTCAAAAATTTGTAAAATTTAACAAACAAAAAAAAAGTATTATAAATTACTGTTTTGAAGTATTTTTTCAGTATTTGTACATGTCCCTTGTTTATTTCAGAGTTTGGCGTTATTCGAATAATAGGTATGTTATTGGAATAATAATAATTAATAACAGCTCACTTATTATTCGTAATTCAGTATTCGTTATTCATTATTTGTAAGCATGTAAAATAACTCATCAATCATTATTCAGTAAAATGAGGCTGTGAACAATATTTGTCAATCATCATTAATCATTGCAAAACTTGTTACCGAGCTGCCAATGTTACGTATTACGTGCACATGTTAATTGGTATTTGGTACCTTGTTTATTAGTGTTGCCAGTAAATACTTGCATGGATCCATGTGCGACTTGCAACGTTGCAACTGGATCAGTGTTATTGATATTGTTAAGCCAAGCGCAGGGATTTTCCAATTCCCATATACATCTCCTCATATACAGTCAGACTCTGAATCTAGGAATATCAGACACATTCGCAACAAGCAGAAAGAAATTGAGGTTTTTTATGTACTTCTCATTTAGAAAATGTAGAAAAACATACACAAACATACGAGAATGTAGAAAAATACCAAATAAAGTAACCAGAGTTGGGTTGTATTCGAATAAATATGTACCTATTCATAAATACAATTTCAGTAATCATAGAATACGAATACTGTGTTTATATTCATCGAAAATGAGTTTCCAAATACTGAATACAATTCACGAAAGTATTCGTGAATACTCGAGTATTCAGATTCATGAATAAAATGTGTATTCGTATTCGCATGTCTGCTCTTTGAATCAGAGTTGTGCAATTTTCATTCTGAATAACGAATAAATCAATTGTTAGTCATAGTGAGTGAATTAATACTTATTCGTTATTCATATGCATGAGTACTGAATAAATATTCGGTATCTACTCGTTAATTATTAATCACCATTCGGTAGTCAGTAGAGTCCTGCATGGTTACGCGTTTACTAATAAAACGAGTTTAACTCGTCAGTGCACGATTGAGAGTTTACCCGTCTGATAAACAAGATCGACTTTCACTAATAAACAACGTACCAAATACCAATTAACATTTGCACGTAATACGTAACATTGGCAGCTCGGTAACAAGTTTTGCAATAATTAATGATGATTGACGAATATTATTCAAAGCCTCATTTTACTGAATAATGATTGATGAGTTATTTTACATGCTTACAAATAATGAATAATGAATGTATTCAAATACCTACATGACATGCATACGGGTCATTCTCTATAAATAAGTCATAATTTAACGTGGTTTTTCCCCTCAATAATTTGAAAGTAATTTTTGTAGTTTTTTTCCTTGAAATTTCGAACTTACACCTTCATGAAGGTGACCCAGGGGTCAAACAATCTCCCATTACTTTACTGGGGGATGAGGGCATCATTTGTAGACAACGAAGGAATTTCTGCAAACTATAATGAAAAAGAGTAGTTAGTTGTGTAAACGACGAAGGAAAAACTGATAAAGTCACCGCCCAAGGCATCCCAGCATACCTTAAAATGAAGAATGGAGCATTGCAGTGTATAACTAGTACCGAATACAGCATTAGGGCGTACTTTGGATAATTACAGTCGGGTTAATCTGGGTTAATCAGTGTTGACTATGAAGGTTGAGAGTGTAGAAATTCACTTTTTCACAGAAAACCGTTCATCTATGCTGTGCTCTGATGGAGAAAATTAAAATTTCATATGTGGCTAGCATGCATGAGCCCTGTTGTGATAAGGATTCTGTGTGGCCAGCTTTCTCATCAGTAAATATCATGTGAAGCATGCAGCCAAAGAAATAGGCAACTACGAAGGAATGAAAGTGATTACACGACTTCAGAGCGTCTTGTAGGTTATCCAGAGTGGCCAAAATTTTTGATATTAAGCTCAAATGATTGCTGCAACATTCCTCTTTAAATTAAAATAATAAATAAGATTTTACTGGGAAAATATATCATCTTGCGCCCTACTGAAAGATGAAAACCAGGAGTGGTTACGTAGACTACGATGGAACTTTTGTTAGTATTGAGAGATGTGGAAATCTTTAGGGGCGTACCTAAATAGAACTGTTTAACTGGCTGATACGATAGAGGAGATTGAGAACTACCAGTGCAAAAAAAATTCGATTGTAACCCTTCTCTTGTTCAAGATATGAAAATGGGTTACACGTTTTATGTTTTATTCGGAGAATGACCCGTATACATATTGTATGTTTTACCACTCTTAAGGAGGATTTACATTCGTGTCGGCGACATGTCGCGAACACACTTTTAGCATTGAAAAGTTTGTCCGTGACATGTTACCGACTCGAATGTAAATCCAGCATTACGCTTACAAGTTACAGTCTGTAAGGCGATCGGCAAATCATGAATAATGACTTATGAGTACTGATTACTGAATACAGAATATTTCCGATGCATCAAATACTAACTAATGACTAAATTCACGGTTCCCGAATAATGATTGATGACTAATGAATAATTATTTATTCTGAATATTATTAAGAATAAAAAATCGTTCGAATAATGCCCACTCTGCTGTGAATACAATGTAAATTCAGGTGCAGATTGCAGGTCGGCAGGGTTTTCCGGACACTAGGTTACAATAGCATATGACTTATCAGGCTATGAGTGCTATGACTTTCGACAAGTCATATTTGTAATACGAAATGAAAAACTAAACACTAAATGATGCCATTACCTCAACAGTCACTAGGGATGTAAGCGCTTACATTTTTATGAGCTGCGATTGTACCTTTTTCGCGCGTCATTTCTGCTTTTCCTTCTTTTTGTTTTAAATTGTTTCGCTGTCTATGTACGGCTATTTTCTCTCTACCCTATACCTTTTCAATCGCCCTTCCCAGTATTTTTCTACCAATTAACTCCTATCTCCTAGTATTTGAAATTTTTTTGACCATCAATATTATCAAAAACTTTTTCTAAATCCACAGGTCCTACATATGTATCCCAGAGTTGGGCGTTATTCGAATAAGACGTTAGTTGAATGATAATCATGAATAACAGATCAATCATTTATTCGTTATTCATTATTCGTCAACGCGTCAAATTATTCATCAATCATTTATTCAGTAAAATGAAGATGTGAATAATATTCGTCAATCATCGTTATTCGTTATTCATTGCGGACGCAGTAACAAAACAAAAAATTTAACGAGGATCAGTGGCGTAGCCAGGATTTTTCCAAAGAGGGCCGAGGGCAAAATAAGATTTTCAAGGGAGAAAATCGAAAATTGAAGTATTTTTTAAAAATCGCCAATATTAGAGGACTATGTAAAAATATTGGGAGGGGGATTTTGTGTGTGTGGGGGGGGGGGGTAAAAATATTTTTGGGGTAGGGAAGGGAGTATTTTCTTTGATAAGGGAAAAAAATTTTTTGGAGGAGGGATGTATTTTTTGGGGACATTTTCTTAAGGGTAGGGGGTAGAAATATTTTTGTTGGGAGGGAAAGGTTATAACATTTGGGGGGGGGGGGGATATTTTCCCCCCAATCTTACTGGGGTAATTAGAAAGTAAAGAAAGTTTTTCCGATTTTCTCGGGGGGAGGGGCAAATGACTGCGCTAAGGAAGGGCAACGCCCCCCTGGCCACACGGTCTTATTTCATTATTCGCGTGATTGATGTTATTAGATACTGATTACTGAATAATGAATGACTACTCGTTATTCATACTTATGACTAATGAATAGATTATTCGTTATTCGTTATTCATGCGCTTATGAATAACGAATAAATTATTCATTATTCATAAATAACGAATAACGGTTGCGTTATTCATTATTCATTATTCGAATATTATTCTGCCCAACTCTGATGTATCCAGACCTTTTTTTCAGTATTTTTTCTTATACAAGCCTCAAACGTAAAATTATTGCGTTCCTAGTTCCTTTCAGAGTGGGCATTATTCGAATGATTTTTCATTCTGAATAATTATTCAGAATAAATAATTCATTGGTCATCAATCATTATTAGAGAAACGTGAATTTAGTCAGTAGTTAGTATTCGATGCATTATAAATATTCTGTATTCAGTATTCAGTAATCAGTCCTCATAAGTCATTATTCATGATTTGTCGATCGCCTTGCTGACCCTAACTGTAAGGGTAAGGGCGGTAAAACATGTGTATATGCATGGCATGTAGGTACGTGAATACGTATGGTATATGGTTGCATGGGCTTTCCCCACATGTCGAGAACAACTGCACAAGGGACGAGTAAGATAAGACGCATGGGGAAAGAACAGCAGACGGGTAAATTCATAACCCTGCGCTGACGAGTCAACTCGTTTTATTCGTAAACGCGTGACGGTGCAGGACTCTATTGACTATCTAATGATGATTAATGACTAACAAGTACCGAATATTTATTCAGTATTCATGGGTATGAATAACGAATAAGTATTCATTCACTCACTATTATGACTAACGATTGATTTATTCGTTATTTGTTATTCAGAATGAAAATTGTACGACTCTGATTCCTTTACCTTTTCTGAATCCAAACTGTACATACTTTCTTTCATTTTATTTTGTATTCTCTTATTTATTATCCTTGCTAGAATCTTTGATGACACTGAAACTGTATGGCGGTATTACCCGCACTATGACGGGTAACTCCACCACCCAAGGCTTCAACAAATTTGTTTATATAAGCTCCAATTCTACCGCCACTCTTCCTTTTCACCCTCGGGATTATGCTACATATATAGTTCCCTTCTGAAGCCTTACCATCTGGTTCCACAGTAGATGCACTAGGAAGCTGTAAAACGCATGTTGTGAAGCGAAATTCACCTTCGCAAATTCCAAAGGCATATCTTTCTCTCACGCCATCAGACTAGACCTCCCAAAAACTACCGGTCATTTCATCACCACGAAAAGTGCACGACGAGCAATTAGTAAATTTCTAAATTCGACAACCGGACTCATACGTCCTCTCCACTCCCCGATGATCTATCAGAATTCCCAGATCATCGCACACAAGTTCATCACATTCAAAAGTTGTCTCATCTAGGAGAACCCCTTCTTAAGTAGGCCGAGCTCGAAGGTACGAAGCTCGGACTTTATAACCTCTTTGCATGGACTGAAATCTCGGTCTTGATATTCAGTCGTGCTCTCTCCAAAAAGTTAAGTGAAGACTTCGTTCACGTCTCTCGCATCTAGATCTTGGACTTGGAAAATTAAGGTATAATTGATCTTATGCCATGTTGTATGTTCTCAACCGTTGGAATCTTTCAATAATGTAAAATCAAGGTATTGCCGAAATTGTTAATAAATCTAGCCAAACTAATCTGACTCGGCCAAGTCATTTCTCAAGCCGAGAATCTCTTAATTCGGGGCTTGTTACCAAACAGCCCCTTGAGCTCACGCTGTGGACTCGTCTGGTCATCGTCTATCTACTACACCAATCAGCAGAAACCCGAGAGGCTCTACGACCTTACGACAACGCAATTTTCCCTGAGCATGGCGGTAATACCCGTAGTTACATTAGCTATTGAATAATCTCATTGTACACGAGGTACAAATTATTCATAGGGATACCTGTAGTTACCTACGTCATTTATTCGAACGAATTTTCGAACCGCCTCCTTTCCATTTCTGGTCTTTTGTTCCATGGTCCGAACCTTTTCTCATTTGCAAACCTTTGTATTCAGTTGTCCGATGTGAGTGTTCACCCGAATCCGCCCTTTGTTTCCTTCTCATTATTATGTATAGTTGTTGCTCCGGGTTTCCAATATGGGACAGGTATATCATTGTTGGGGATTTCCAGTTCCTTTTCTTTCGGATTTTACATTCAGTACCTAGTGTTTATCGGTGGGTCGGCACGGCTGTTAAGGTATTTTGACGCTGTCTGGTTTTAACTCGCCTAGAGGCAACACCTCTCATGTGCTTTCCTGTGAACACAGTTGTCACTGATTCGGATTACGTGTATGGTACAGGAAGAACCCTAGGATGTACTCTAATAATCAGGGCCGGCACCAGTTATAGGAGTTGTGTACTTGCTACGCATGAGAAAATTCATGTGTAGAGAGGCTACATACGGATTTCAGCGGTTGCATCGTCACATTCAGTTTTCGTAACACTAACCCTAATTTGAAGATTTAGGTTTTTTGCGATTAGTTTTGGTAAATTTTTTCTTGGTACACATGAGAAAGTAAAATAGTGCCGGCCCTGTCAATGATCGAATCAAGGTTAGGCATTCAGTTAATGGCTTAGAGAAACAAGAGTAAGTACGCTATAATTTTTGATTTACTAATGCGCTGTAGAGAATTTGGTTCTCGAATAAATGCCGTTTTCATTTTTCAATTCTAGTTCGCAGATGTTTGTTTAATGGATGGGTATCAATGCTCAGAAAGAGATGCAGCAGCAGGCCATTGCTGAAAGAACGAATATTTGAGGTATGTGCACATTTTATTCTTGTATTGCGAGCACTTGGCTCCTGCTTTTACTTTTTTTTTTAATGAACTTTTTGTACCAATCTGATTCGGCATTTAAACTATTCTTAGGTATTTTATTATTTTTTTTTCTTGCATTTATCTGATCTGGCATTTTTAACGCATATCTTGAAAGGGGAAAATTATATGACACGCCAGGAAAAAAGGGTTGCACGATAGGAATTTTGCATACTAAATAATGGTACATAACGACAACATTAATAACAACTATTTCGTTAGTAAGAACGACAAAAAATATTTTCGAACGACTGATATTAGTTTGTGCAGGTTCTGTGGCTGGGTTCTAGAGGAGAAAATAATGGATGGTAGAACTGGGTATTGGTCGGCATATGGTTAGTATTCAGCGATGATGAGCTGGATTCTAAGTTTAGTAGTTACAAGTGGAGCAGATTGGTGACTTTAGTTGACTGAGAAAGAATTAATTTGTAGCTTTGCTGTGGCCAAGACAGATACGGTTAATGGTTGTTTCTTTGAAGCAGTGAAGTGGTGTTATTTTTCCGATTGTAGTAGTCCAGTTGAGTACACCTGATTTGATATTTTGTTGTTTACTGGGAAGACTATTCCCCTCAATTTATTTTCCCATTTATTTACAGTTTTCACTTAAATTGACGGCCACACAAAAAGTCGTTTATAATTTTTTTATTATTTACGATGGAAATTGTCGTTGGACTCATTAAATTGTCGTATTTGCGTTTGTTCCTGTCGTTATATCCTTTTGTTTTGTAGGGCCATTGAATCAGACCCTATCTTGAAATTCATCCTCATGAAATGTTTTACAATAAATTTCATTTTATGATATATTATTTCAATCAATGTGAATATTTTCATCAAATTGAAGAAAGTTTTGTCTGCACGGTAGTGGACGGTTCCCCATGCCGAATTTTTGGAGTCGACTTTTTTTTTCTTCTTTTGGCAAATTCGACTGTGTTGGATGAGAAATTCTTGTCATTGAGTAAATAACTTTTTCTTTTGTTTTGCTTGGAAAAAACAATTTTTGTAGGGGCAACTGTTATACCTAGGACCATTTTTCACATTTTGGGCTATAAATTTTGTTGAATAATTGTCCTGTTGGATGAAGCTACACTTTCTTCATACTTTTGCGCAAATGGACTTCGAAAACATCAAGTATTCAATTTTTTGTGAATTTTTGAAAATTTTGAAAATTTTGGTCCCAGGTATAACACCATGTTGTACCTAGGTCTACCTCATTAAAAGTTACAAAATCATAAACGAAAATATATTTTGATGTCTGAAAAGTACAAATGTTATATATGTACTTCAAAACTTCAACATTTTTAGGTAGGTTCTTCTTACACGTTGTACCTAATATTATCAATAACGCGCAAAGTTCCACGTTGGATCGAAAATTCTTTTAATTTTTGAAAAAAGAAAAAAAAACATTGTTTATCAACGAATTGAATATAGCCAATGATTTCATAGTCACAGGTTCCATTTTATTTCGTTTTACATTATTCTTACTTCGCCGTATCCTAAAACAAAAAATAATCACATTTTATACGAAGTTTTCTGTGGTCCTAGGTACAATAAGCAAATCAGTCCTAGGTACACGACCCGTTCATTTGACAATAAAAATTTTTCGCAAAAAAAAGTTGATAACTAATTTCTGAAATAACCTACCTGTTTTCTCTATTGCAGACTGGCACCAGATGCACGTTTTTGCCAAATGTTAGTATTCATAGGCTGGTAGTGTTCGTTTCGTATACTACCACTGGGGGGCTCCATAGGAGAAATCGGTCCTAGGTACAACTGGTCCCAGGTACAACAGTTGCCCCTATCGTTTCTTTTGAGTTTCTTGAATCATTGAGTTCGGTTTGAAAATTGATTGTCAGTTACCATAAACATTCAGGCAGTCTTAGGTAGGAGAGAAGGATGGAAGTTGAAGATAAATTATAAGTTCCAGATAGGTATCGTTTCATGTTAAAGATTAATATGGTTTCTTTGAGTTTGGAGGTCGTAGAATTCTGATTCAACAGTACATCGCGGGCCCATAAATTGTTAAGCACATGGGGGGGCATGGGGATAATGTACTTGTGCAAGATAGTTATTGTTTTCTGAATTTCGGAAATCGGAGAATTTAGTTTTTACACTGATTTGCTGGTATGTAGTATGTACCATGGAAATTGAGGCCCCTTGGCCAGATGCCCGGGGGGGGGGGAGTCTAGAGACGAGTGAGTTAGGACTAGAAGCAGAAAAAATGTACCGTTACAAATGTTTTTTTTTTTTTCATTGAGAAGTTAGATTGAGCTGGAATAAACGGCGATATGTATCAAGGGCTAGGGTCTAGTTTCTCTTCTGCTGGAAAAACGTTAACTGCCCTAAAAGAGGGAATCGAACGGTCCCTAACTTTGAAATCTTAAATGGAAGTATTGGCATAGGGGTGTTTTCCATTCGTCACCAATTTGATCCCCAAATTAACTGTACCGTAGAAATTGAGCAAGGTATCGGAATAGGGATTTCCTAGGTCCTGATTTCACAAATCTGATCAGGGTTACAATTAAACCTGAATGCCTATGAAGGTGCCGAATAGACTTCACCGAGAAAATTCAGTCAAAAAATTGAACACGGTATCGGAATAGGGTTTTTATAGCTCTCTCATTTCAAAAATGAAATCACACTGTCGATCTGACCTCGATTTTGACCGCAAAATCCAAATTTGACCCCGTTGTTAAGGAGGATGCTGGGAAAATTGTGCCAAGATATTAGATTAGGGTTTTTAAAGCCGTTGATTTTGAATTTCGAAGCAGGTATCGATAATTTCCCGTAGAGCACTTTATCATCAAGCTATATTTTGCCATAAGACGTTTGTTAGATTTAAGATCTGATACTGTTTTCTATATTTTTTCATTTAAAAATTAGTATCCATGGTCTGAAGGAGGAAAAATATGTTTTGCTAAAAAAAAAAATCTGTCTAGACCTTCATTCTTTAAGATGGCCGCTAGACTATTTTTTCAATGTTAACGTTTGATTTCAGCAATTTAGTCGGTATTTCAGACAGCCGTTTTAGCTACATAATATGAAAAAGTCGGTTCATTATTTTTGTTTACTTGTCTACACCCCCTCCACCCACCTATCCAAGGACTGTGAGGTTGCTGGTCATAATTTGCTTGTTTATAGGTGATCCAGTAATCGTGTTTCGTGTTCCCGTGGGTGCTTTTAGATTACAGTGGGTACATCGCATTTATTTGGAAATTTTTAATGTGTTATATTTTCCTTTTTTGATTGCTTGTAGGTACCCCAGTGATCGTATTCAGTGTTCCCGATTACGCTTGCAGTTTACAAAGAGTACACTTGAGTTGCTTCTTGTGGTTGCAAACAGTGGCGTAAATGAAGTGGAGGATATGAGGATATACTCCACTCCTCTCAGTGCCAGGAGGAAAAGTTGAATTTTTGAGTTTACCGGCCAACCTTCAAAATTCTGGCAAATTTTTTTGTAGATCCGCCACTATTCTACCTACAATATTTTTACTTTGTAATCTAAGATTGGGGGAAAAGGGCGAAATTTTAGACCATAGCGCGTTGACGCGTGTCAAATATGCTCGAGATTTTAGTGTAGTTCTTGCTACTAAATGAGTATGAATAGTGAGAGATGCTTTACCAAAATGCTGTTTGGATTTTTTTTTGTTTTTTAAAAATTTAATTTGATTTTTTTTTTAAATTATTATTTTTATGTTCGGATTCGCAGATTAAGGTAAAGTGCTCTAATATCGACACTTTTACTCAGCCCAAACTTTTAGTAGGTACTTCAAAATGAATTTTTTTTTTTTTTTTGAAGTTTGACTGTGCTACATTATAGAACTATTCTTTGCGCACGATTATTGTTGCTAACTATCTTTGCAAAATACTCATGACAGGGTTTTTCGAAAATTGATTCTACAAGAGTACCTAAAATTGACCTTTAAATTTGGGTTCTTGATATTGCCCGGTCGAAAAATTGAAAAAAAAAACAATGGAAAACGATGATAATTATTATCTGTAATACAAGTAATTCGTAATTTATAACACATGAAATATCAAGGTGGTCGATATTACGCGTTAGACGATATTAGGGCACTTTCCCTCACAGTAGGTAGGCACGTCCCATTTATTAAGAATTTTTGATTTTTTTTGTTTACAGATACCTTTGTGATTGTTTTCAATGTTCCAGATGGCGATTGCTTGAGGAATGGACTCACAAATTGCCCTCCGTCCAAAACATATACCAATTGAAAATTGAAAAAAATATTTTTGAAATTTTTTTTTTTCACTAAGGGCAGTTTTTGAATTCAATTTTCATTTGCTACTGATTGTGAAATCTCGAGTATAACCCACCTGCGATTTTGTAATCTAAAATTGGAAACAGATCTGAAATTGAGAAAAATGGTGTGTATGCGCTGACTTACTATACTCGAGATTTTATTGTAGTTCTTGCTACTAAGTAAGTATGAATAAGTAAAAAATGCTGTACTAAAATGCAGTAAGTCCGTGTTTTTGTTATTTTTGGATTAGCGAGATGGGTTCAGCCCAAACCTATCAACAACATTGTAGTTTTGAAAATCAAAGCATCAGTTCAAGTCGCGTCTAGCTTTTCACAAAGGTAGCAATAAAAATACAAAACTGAAATCTGTAAGCAGTTTTTTCTGCCTTGTGCACAATTTTGAAACACGGACATGCTGTGTTTTTGAACGACTTCCATGATGAAGAACACTTAAGAGAGGCCATACATATAACGATATTTATTCTGAAAAATTAATTTCCAAAAAACAGCGAGTTCATTCACTGCTTACATTTAATTCCACATGGAATATTCGTTGGGTTTCGCGAATCTTAGAAAAAAAAAATGACGTCTGTAGACAGTTAGTTGCACTGTTTTCAAAAAAGCTGCGCTTAAATGTTCTTCATTACCTGATGTCCAATACCCCTTTCTTTCTCCTATTTTCGCCTTTCCTTTCTTCTTTTCTCCCAATCCTTTCTCCATCTTCTTTCCTTTCTTCACCTTTTCCTTCTGCTCGCTCTCCTCTGCTTCTTTTCCTCTCTTATCCTCATGTCCCAATCCCTTCTTCTACTTTCACCCCTTCCTTTTGTTCTACTCCTTGTTCCTCTACCATCTCCGCCTAACCCTTTCTCCTTCGCCTTCCGGCTCCTTTCTTCTTTGCTTCTATTCCTCCTCTCTTATCTTCATATCCTAGTCTTCCTCGCCTCCTGTCATCTTATCTTTTGTGCAACTCGTGCCCTTTTCTACTTCTCTCCTCCTCTCATCCAATCCTTTTTGTGCTACTCTTGCCCTTCGCTCCTTGTTCCTGCTTTCTCTACTCTTCCGTCCTCCACCCCCTCTCCCTTCCTCATCCGCCTTTCTGCTCCTCTTCTTTCTCTCTTTCCCCCAATCCTTTCTCTGCGTTCTTCCCTAGTCTGCTTGCCTTGCTTCATTCATGTCCCAGTCCTCTTTCCTCTTCCATCACCGCCTTTACGGTTCACCCTTTCTCGCCTCTTCTCCTCCCGCTTTGCTGCTCCTTTTTCCCCCCTTCCTCTCAATCCTTTTCTCTCCTTTTCCCCTGGTTTCTTGTTTCTTCTTTGCTTCTTTTGTTCCTCCTCTCTCCCCTTCTCCCTTTTTGTGCTATTCCTGATCCCCTAGCAGCCTTTCTCCTCTGGTCTTCTTTCCTCCTCTACTCCTATTTGCTCCTTGTTTTCTCTCTCTTCCATCTTCCTCTCTCCCTCTCCTCCACTTGTCTCTTCCTTTCCGCCTTCTCTCCTCCATTCTTTTCTCTCCCTTCCTTGCTTCTCTCCTTGCTCCTCTTCTTCCAGAGAGAGCGAGGAGAGAAGGAAGTATGGAGAGGGAGTAGTGAAGAAGAGGGAGGTGGAGCTGCCTCTCCCAGTGTCCCTTCCTCTCTTCTTTTCTCCGTTCTTCTCTCTGCCTCTCTAAGAGGTTTCCTTCCCATTCCTCCTTCCTATCTTCTCCTCTCCCTTTCTCTTCTCTTCTCTCTGTTCCTCCCTCTCCTTCCTTATCCTCCTCCTCTCCTCTCTCCCTTCCTTCCTTCCTTCTCTCTTCTCTTTTCCTCCTCCTCTCTTCTCTCCCTTCCTTGATTCTCCCCTATCCTTTCTTGCTTCTCTTCGTCCTTATGGAGAGAAGTGGGAGGCGAGAAAGTGGGAGATGAGGAAGAGAGGGGAAGAAAGAAGGAGGTTAGGGAGGAGATGCAGGAAGGAGAAAGAGAAAGGGAGAGAAGGAGAAGAAGAAGGAAGAAGGGGGAGAAGAGAGAGAGAGAGAACGAGAAAATGTGTGTGTGTGTGTGTGTGCGAGAGAGAGAGAGAGTGGTGAGAGAGTGGAGAGTGGAGAGAGAGAGAGTGAGAGAGAGAGAGAGAGAGAGAGAGAGAGAGAGAGAGTGAGAGTGGAGAGAGAGAGAGAGAGCGCACGTGCGCGCGTGTCTGTGGCGGGCCCCGGCCCCTCTTCCCCTCACCCCCAACCTCCCCACCACTCCCTTCTTCCCCTCTCTCTCTCTCTCTCCACTCTCTCTCTCTCTCTCTCACACACACACACATTTCTCTTTCTCTCTCTCTTCTCCCCCTTCTTCCATTCTTCTCCTTCTTCTCTCCCTTTCTCTTTCTCCTTCCTGCATCTCCTCCCTAACCTCCTTCTTTCTTCCCCTCTTCCTCATCTCCCACTTTCTCGCCTCCCACTTCTCTCCATAAGGACGAAGAGAAGCAAGAAAGGGCGAGGATAGGGGAGAATCAAGGAAGGGAGAGAAGAGAGGAGGAGGAAAAGAGAAGAGAGAAGGAAGGAAGGGAGAGAGGAGAGGAGGAGGAGGATAAGGAAGGAGAGGGAGGAACAGAGAGAAGAGAAGAGAAAGGGAGAGGAGAAGATGGGAAGGAGGAATGGGAAGGAAACCTCTTAGAGAGGCAGAGGGAAGAACGGAGAAAAGAAGAGAGGAAGGGACACTGGGAGAGGCAGCTCCACCTCCCTCTTCTTCACTACTCCCTCTCCATACTTCCTTCTCTCCTCGCTCTCTCCGGAAGAAGAGGAGGAAGGAGAGAAGCAAGGAAGGGAGAGAAAAGAATGGAGGAGAGAAGGCGGAAAGGAAGAGACAAGTGGAGGAGAGGGAGAGAGGAAGATGGAAGAGAGAAAACAAGGAGCAATAGGAGTAGAGGAGGAAAAGAAGACCAGAGGAGAAAGGCTGGTTGGGGATCAGGAATAGCACAAAAAGGAAAGAAGGGGAGAGAGGAGAAGCAAAAGAAGCAAAGAAGAAACAAGAGACCAGGGGGAAAAGGAGAGAAGAGCAAAGCGGGAGGAGAAAAGGCGAGAAGGGGTGAACTGTAAAGGCGGTGATGGAAGAGGAAAGAATGGAAAAGAGGAGGAAAGGACTGGGACATGAATGAAGCAAGGCAAGCAGACCAGGGAAGAACACAGAGAAAGGATTGGGGGAAAGAGAGAAAAGAAGAGGAGCAGAAAGGCGGATGAGGAAGGGAGAGGGGTGGAGGACGGAAGAGTAGAGAGAAAGTCAGGAAAAAGGAGCGAAGGGCAGGAGTAGCACAAAATAAAAGAAGGGGCGAGAGGAGGAGATAAGTAAGAGCAGAAAGAGGAGAGAGGGAGATGGAACAAGGAGCAACGGGCAGGAGTTGCACCAAATGTAAGAGCTGAGAGGAGAGAAGGCCGAGGACATGAGGGTAAGAGAGGAATAGAAGCAAAGAAGCAAGCAGGAAGGCGGAGGAGAAAGGAAGAGGCAGAGATGCAACAGGAAGACTGAACGAGGAGTAGAACAAAAGGAAGAGGGGAGAGGAGGAGCAAGGACTGGGACATGAGGATAAGAGTGGAAAAGAAACAGAAGAGAGCAGAAGGAAAGGGTGTAGAAAAGAAAGAAGATGGAGAAAGGATTGGGAGAAAAGAAGAAAGGAGTACAAAAGGTAAAAATAGGAGAAAGAGAGGGTATTGGACATACAGGACTTCAGGTAATGAAGAACATTTAAGCGCAGCTTTTTTGAAAACAGTACAACTCCCTCTTTCTGAAATCTCAGAACAACTGTCTACAGACGTCAGTTTGTTTCGAACAATTCGCAAAACCCAAGTTTTGGAAATTAATTTTCCAGAATAAATATCGTTATATGTATGGCCTCTCCTAAGGGTTCTTCATTACTGAAGCCGTTCGAAAACACAGTAAGTCCGTGTTTCAAGATTGTGCACAAGGCAGAAAAAACTGCCTGCAGATGTACTTTTATTGCTACTTCTGTGAAAAGCTAGCCGCAACTTGAACTGATGATTTGATTTTCAAAACTACTATGTTATTGATAGATTTGGACTAAAACCGTCTCGCTAATCCAAAAATAACAAAAACACGGACTTACCGCATTTTACTACAGCATTTTTTACTTATTCATACTTACATAGTAGTAAAATCTCGAGTATAGCGCATAGGCAACATTTCTCTCAATTTCAGGTCCATTTCCAATTTTAGATTACAAAATCGGAGGTGGGTTATACTCGAGATTTCACAATCAGTAGCATATGAAAAGTGAATTCACAAACTGACCTTAGTTTAAAAAAAAAAAAAATTAAGCCAACTGCCGGAGGATGTCGAAAGCTACATGTTCAATTTTTCATTGTCCCTATGCGTACTATCTATATTAAGATATTTTTTTCAATTTTCAACAAGTTCATGTTTGGGACTGAGGCCAATTTGTGAGTTCATTCCTCAAGCAATCGCCATCTGGAACACTGAAAACAATCACGGGGGTATCTGTAAACCAAAAAATAACATCAAAAATTTTTAATAATTGCAGCGTACCTATCTACTTTAAGGTGGAAGTGCCCTAATATCGTTTAGCGGGCAATATCGACCATGAATTACAAATTACTTGGATAATAAGAACGTTATGTAGCGAAAAAGCGATGGTGAGGGCCAAGTTCTTCAATTAAGCAGATTTTCAACGTTCTTATTGTAAATTACGAGAAAATTCCATTCCAAGTTGATAATGATAATAATATTTACTTTTTTGTACATTCCTGTGTAATAGTAACAATAAACATCGTTTTCCATTGCTTATTATTTTGTTTTTTGGAATTTTTTGAGCGGGCGATATCAGGAACCCAAATTTGAAAGGTCAATTTTAGGTACTCTTGTAGAATCAGTATTTGAAAATCTTATGTCATGAGAATTTTGTGCGCAAAAAATGGTTCTACCTATAATGTAGCATATAACTAAACTTCTAGAACAAATAGTTCATGTTGAAGTACCTACTAAAATTCTGGGCTCAGTAAAGGTGTAGATATTAGAGCACTTTTCCTTGGTCTGCGGGTTCGAACTAAGGCTAAATTAAATTTAAAAAAAAAACATGGACTTACTGCATTTTGGTAAAGCATCTCTCACTTTTCATACTCATTTAGTAGCAAGAACTACAGTAAAATCTCGAGCATATTTGACACGCGCCTACGCGCTATTGTCTAAAATTTCGACCCTTTTTTCCCCCAATTTTAGATTACAAAATCCGAGGTATAAAACTGTATTACACTCGAGATTTCACTGTCAGTAGCGTAAATGGGATGTTCTTCCGAGTTTTGGAGGATAAGTAATAATATTGTAGGTAGAAATAGTGGCGGTTCTACAAAAAAATTCACTGGAATTTTGAAAATTGGTCGGTAAATGAAAAAATTCTACTTTTCCTCCTGGCTCTGAGAGGAGTGGAGGTATATTATCCTCATATCCTCCACTTCATTTACGCCACTGTTTACAACCACAAGAAGCAACTCAGATGTACTCTTTGTAAACTGCAAGCACAATCGGGAACACTGCATACGATCACTGGGGTACCTGCAAGCAATCCAAAAAGTAAAATATAACACATTAAAAATTTCCAAATAAATGCGATGTACTGACTATAATCTGAAAGCACCTGCAGGAATACTTATCATGATTACTGGATCACCTATAAACATGCAAATGCCTCAAATACCGACTAAATGGCTGAAACCAAACGAAATAAACTTTCCAAAAAATACCGACCAAATGTAAAAACGTGGAATTTGTTTTTATTTCTTTTAATAATTCAATTAAATATTTAAAATTTTTAAGTTTAATTTATTCAGTAAAAGAATTTATATTAATTAATTTTATCTTTATTATAATATTATTTTAAAAATTGAAATTATTTTTAATTATATAATTTAAATATAAAATATTAATTTGTGAAGGGTCGTTTTAGTCTCTTCGAGTGATCTATAGGAGAATGGCACTTTGGCTGTGTTTATATATTTTGCCCCCAAGTTTGATAAAATTGATAAAAATGACTGAATAATTTTGCGTTTTTTTCAGGTTAAACCGAGTTTCTGGCAATCGGTGGTGAAAGGTTGACTATTACTACGAAATTTAATTAGAAATAACGTATAAATCCGAAATACATAATTCACAATGTTAAGCAGTATAGTCAATTGTCAAAGTGTAATAATTCGCAAGAGAGTGTTCGAAATCATACGAAAGTTGCTATTTAAAAATGTAAATACGATTTCCCACAAATTTCATTCTTATCATTTTTCACGCAGTTCCACTTACTTTGTTGACATCAATGGAAAGATTTGTTAACTTCCCATTAGACTACCTGTATTTCATTTTGGTTCTTTCCCCCGATATTGATAACGAGCGTTCTGATGACGTCATGTGTCACTACCTTAAATACGCTAAGAAATCGTCTTTCGTTTGCCGGCCTGGGCTGAAACCCCTACAGCCAATGCCAAAATACGGGCCTGCCTATCAATATCTCCAAAACTATCCATCTGGTCGTGAAAGTGAGCTCATATTCGTGTTCAGGAATGAAAATAACACTATCCAAAATAGTTTCCATGTTGCTGAAGCAAATCGGTGGTAAGTGAGAACACGCAATTCGTAACATGTGTTTTCGATTTTTTTTCCCAAGCGTAAAAATTATTTTCAATTCAAATAGAGGTAAGTGCAATATGTTGTCAGATTCCGCTTTTATCTACTATACAAATCACTTTTTCATTTTGAACTGTTACTCGCTAAATACATACTTACAATGATTCAAGGACTCTTTTTCGAGACAAGGTTTTCTATCATACCAATTCGTAAAATTTCATTTTTGTTCGTAAATTTATGTTTCATACGTGTCCAAACTGTTTGTAACCTAATTTTTGTACCTTGAATCAAAATTTTAAATAAAAACAAAGATTTTATAAGCATGTGAATTACAATTTAAATAAAAATAAAGAATTTTGCATTTTTTTTTTGTTTGTTTAAAATTACCTCTTTACAGCAAAGTTTCTCTAACAATTTTTAACACGGTAATAACGATTGCATACAGAGAAATTGATACGTTTTCACCCAGAGGCATGAAAATCCAGAAATTCATACCTATCTATAGTACGTGTGACATGGAATTTTTTGAAAAATTATCTATTGGAGTTATTAGGAACCTTAGTGTCTATCAGAAAAGTTACAAAGGTTTTTGAGCAACGGTTTTCAAAATTCTTTCCCCCTGGGATGATGAAAGTCTCTATTCGGAAATGTCGCAATCGCTGCGCCATAAGATAATTAAAGTCGACATGAGACTCGATCAAATTGAGAATGGCGCTAATAGGGCAAAGTTCCTTAGAAAACAGTATCAGACCATAAACCTTATAAACGTCTTATGGCAAAAAATAGCGTAATGATAAAATGTTCCAATGGAAATTACCGACAAAACGATACCTGACTGAAATTTCAAAATCAACGACTTCAAAAAAAAATAATCTTAATCCAATATACTGTTAAAACTTTTTCAGCAAAATCAATTAGTTCTCTTTAATGGGATTAAATTTGGATTTTGGGACCAAAATCGAGGTCAGATAGAAATTTGATTGAATTTTTTAAATCACAGAGTTAAAGATCCCTATTCCTGTACCGTATTCAATTTTTAACTTAATTTATTCGACAATTTAATTTTCAACTTAATTTATCCGACAACGTCCCTGACCAGATTTTTGAAATCACGGACTGAGGAAATCCCTTTTCCGAAACTTCACTCAATTTCTACGATAAAATTAATTTGGTTCTAGAGAATGAGGAATGCCAAAATTTGGAGCTTAAATTGGTGTCGAATTGAATATCTGATTGCATATTCAGAATCAGTGACCCGAAGAACTCCTATTATGTCCATATTTCAGTCGATATATTTTCATTAAGATTCCAAAGTTGGGGAACATTCCGTTCCCTCTTTTAGGGAAGACAACATTTTTTCACCCGTAGACCCTAGTCCTTGAAAAGATCACCGTTTGTTTCAGCTCAATCCGACTTCGCAATGAAAAAAATATATATAAATTTTTGTACTGGTACATTTTTTTTCTGCTTCCAGTCCTAGCTCACTCTCAGTTCCAGACTCTTTAAATTTCGAGTTAAATTGAAAGCAATGTCGAAACAAAATACTAGGCCCACATACTAGTCTTATAGGAGTTGGAAAGCAGTGTTGAAACAGAATACTATGACCCCAAATCGGTAACCTATACATTCTTTCGTACCCTCTCCTCCACCTTGGAACCTCAATTTCCATAAAAACTAGAAATCAGCGTCAAAAACGAACTTCACGACCTCGAAAATCCAAAAAAGGATACCTATCTCAGAACTATAGGTACATATTTTCCAATTCCCGCCACCTATTCTTCCCGAAGTGCCTCAGTTGTTTTCCAAAGTGTAATAGATCGCGAAATTTTGGCAAAAAACTGATTTCAGGGGGCTCAGTCCGATGTTACAAAATTGGCAACACGTATATTTTATTTATTTTTTTCTAAGACTCGATGAACCCCACAGTTCATACCGAACTCCCGCTACTTATCAAACCCTTCATTTTAATTTTCTTTAGGTATTCCTCTGGACTGTAAGGTAACCACCCGTGAAACATTGTAGACGTCGAAAGAAGCATCGACATTACTATCTACTTCAGTTTTTTCACTGTTTCTATATCTAGCTGCTTTGTAACACATCGTATTGATCCCAACCGAATGAGAATTATGACATCCTAATTTATACAAAAAGAGTTCAGCCTAGACAAATTATTGTCGAGTGCACATGTCATCACAAATAACAACTATAAATATAGTTGGGTCTACTTCCGAATACACTGGTATTACAAGGGTGATAGGAATGTCTACACTTGCCGACTACAATGTCATCTACAAAATGTCAACTATATGAAAATTTGTCAACATCCATTGAACGTGTGTCAATTCGCTGTACACTACAATGTTTATAGTGTCGATACATGTGGATACTTATAGACTAAAATGTCAACTGCAGTGTCAATAAGAAACCGGTTACATCTACTGAGCATTTGTTCATCGTTTTGTCTATGAAAATGTATACTAAAAATTATTTGAGTCGACATTTCTATACGCGGGTGTTTCACAGGCAAACATCAGCTAAATCGGATTGATGCAAGTAAGTCCAAAAAAAAAAAAAAGTACACGCAAAGTCGAAATCGTACCAAACATGCAGGAAGAAATTTTTTTTACTATTTTTACATTTTGCTAACTGCCGTTGGAAATTGAAAATACCGACTCGAGTACAAATATGTTTTTTCCAAGCAAAACAAAAGAAAAAGTTATTGACACAATGACAAGAATGTTTCAATCAACACCAAAAATTTATTATTACGTTAAAAAATGACAACGAAATGATTTCTAGATTTGTTAACTGCTATTCCAAAATGCGGACTAAATGGTCGAATTTGCCAAAAAATTTAGACTACAAAAATTCGGAATGGGAGCCGTCCACTAACATACAGACAAAAAACTTTATTCAACTCGATGAAAATTTTCACATTGAAATATAGCATAACGTGAAATTTATTGTAAAACATTTCATGCGGATGAATTTCAAGATGTGTGTTAAAAATCCCAGATCAGATTGACGCAAGAAATTAAAAAAAAAATAAAACCCCTAAGAATAGTCGAAGTGCTGAATCGGATTGGTATAAAAAGTTCAAAAAAAAAATATTTCGCCACTTTACATTTCGCTGACTGCCTTTAAAATTGGGGAATCCCATCTCAAATTTAGAAAACATTTCATTCGGGGAATCAAAAAAAAAAAAAAAAAAGATTTCACATTTTTTTGGCTGAAGTTGAAAATGCTGACTCAACTGATGTGATACAAGAATTTTCCATAACACATAAAAATTTGCATTAAGAACAAGTCAACGAAATAATGATTTTTTAATTTGCTAACTACTGGTCCGAAATGACGACTGAACTATCGAATTTTCCTAAAAAGTTATAGCCCACCACTGCACTAGATACAAAATTTTATTCAACCTGAAAATTTTCACATTGAAATATTTCATAAAATGAAATTAATCGCAAAATATTTTACGAGAATGAGTGAAGATAAAATTTTTAAATGTATTCATAATTTTTATGGGATAAAAAGTATCAGACTACCACTGCACTAGACTCGAAACTTCATTCAACTCGATGAGAATTTTCACATTAAAATATTTCATGGCATGAACTTCAAAAGAATGAATTTAATATAAAATTTTGAAATGTATTTATAACTTTTATGGTTATAACCAATATAAATTTTATTAAATAAATTAACCTACCACCAAATTAAATTTAACTAAAAAATATGTATAAAAATATAAATCTTTCAAACTAATTGGCAAAACATAAGTTTCTCATTTGAAGTTTTAAAAATTTTTCACGAAGTATTTCAATGAAAATGTTGAAAAATAAATTTTACAAAATTTAACGACACTAGTTTATGCTTCAACATCAGCCTTATAATATTTGAAGAATTAAAATTCATTATTTAAGTAGGTGAAACCCGAAGGTAACCTTACCCTATGAGCAAGAGGAGGATGATGTAGAAATAGAAATATGTCACAAATGCCAAAAATTAGAAGACTGAAAATGTCGACTCACACACAAAAATTTTTGAACTAAAATCCGGAGCAGCAGATTTAACGTAACCAAAAAAAAAGCGGAGTAAAAGCAGGAGCCAAGTGCTCGCAATACAAGAATAAAATGTGCACGTACCTCAAATATTCGTTCTTTCAGCAATGACCTGCTGCTGCATCTCTTTCTGAGCATTGATACCCATCCATTAAACAAACATCTGCGAACTAGAATTGAAAAATGAAAACGGCATTTATTCGAGAACCAAATTCTCTACAGCGCATTAGTAAATCAAAAATTGTAGCGTACTTACTTTTGTTTCTGTAAGCCATTAACTGAATACCTAACCTTGATTCGATCATTGGCAGGACCGGCACTATTTTACTTTCTCATGTGTACCAAGAAAAAATTTGCCAAAACTAATCACAAAAAACCTAAATCTTCAAATTAGGGTTAGTGTTACAAAAACTGAATGTGACGATGCAACCGCTGAAATCCGTATGTAGCCTCGCTACACATGAATTTCCTCATGCGTAGCAAGTACTACACAACTCCTATAACTGGTGCCGGCCCTGATCATGAGAGTTAAATGATACATCCTAGGCTTCTTCCTGTACCATACACGTAATCCGAATCAGTGACAACTGTGTTCACAGGCCGTGCCGACCCACCGATAAACACTAGGTACTGAATGTAAAATCCGAAAGAAAAGGAACTGGAAATCCCCAACAATGATATACCTGTCCCATATTGGAAACCCGGAGCAACAACTATACGTTACAAACTAGAGATTGTTATAGTCACGTTTTCACAGTTAATAATGAGAAGGAAACAAAGGGCGGATTCATTGGTCACAAACATCCGGCGACTGAATACAAAGGTTTGCAAATGAGAAAAGGTTCGGACCATGGAACAAAAGATCAGAAATAGAAAGGAGGCGGTTCGAAAATTCGTTTGAGCGAATGATTGTAAGACTAAGAAAGACCAGCGAAACGACAAGAGCCCTGTGTTCGCTAAATGAAAATAAAGTATGTAATTGGCCCCGACAAAATCGAAACAGCAGTTTTAAAATTAGGTAGGAAAGCCCCTACTAAATCATTAACTAAATTGTTCAACGACGTAACCGAAACTCAAGTTGTACCTATACTCAATGGGAAACAGCAGAAATTACACTCGTACACTAGAAAAGTAAAAGAGAGAACATCAATAATTACGGCACTATAAGCCTCACCTCAAATATAGGTCAAATCTATATTAAAATCTTAAAAAAAGACAGAATAGTCACGTTTGTTCGATGAAAACACCATACGAACAGGCCGGCTTTAGGTCTAATTATTCCACACTCGATCCATATTCACTCCATAAATTGACTGTTCGAAAAAGCAGAAGAATATAATCTAGAGGTAAATGCACTCTTCATAGACGTCAACAAGGCTTTCGACACCATTTTCCACGGAAAAATTTGGAAATCTCCCACATCCCAAGACATCCTCGATACAATTGTGAAAGTCCTGCAAAATGTATACAAGAACGCAATCGCAAACGTCAAACTGGATAGAGAAGGGAAGAAATTCGCAGTACAAAGGGGCGTCATACAAGAGGACCCCCTCTCATCAAATCTTTTTAACGCGGTATTGGAACATGCCTTTCGCGGCCTAGATTGGGACAACCAAGGAATTAAAATTGATGGAAAATGCCCAAACAATCTTAGGATCGCGGATGACATAATTCTAATAAGCAGAAGCGCGGAGGAGTTGGGGGAGATGGCATCAGAGCCGAAGCAGAAATGCGGAAAGTAGGACTGACAATTGACCTCAGCAAGACAAATTTTCTGTCAACAAATTAAAATGCAAAATTAAGTTTAGACGACATCGAAATGATCGAACGAGTAGACCAATGCAATTATTTGGGTCAAACGTTGACAGTCAACAATAAATTTGATGCTGAGATAAGTAAGCGTATAAGAAACGGGTGGGAAAGCTTTTGGGCTCTCAAATACATTTCTAAAGGTAAAATGGGAGTACAAACAAAGATTAAAATCTTTGATAGCTGTATGACTCCCTGCTTAGCGTACGGAGCCTAGACTTGGGCCCTGGCTAAATCCCAACTAAACAGATTACAAGTGACTCAAATCAGGGCCGGCAACTTCTGTATAGCGTGTGTAGCGAATGCTACTCATGGGAAATTTCATGTGTAGCGATGCTACACATAGCAACACCGGAGAAATTATTGGTACAATTGAAGGCACGCATAAAGAGGCAAGCTTCAGCTTTCACTTCGCAAAAAAAAGTAAAGAGGAAGCTTGTGCTCAGGAGTGAGAGCGTTTGCTTCGAGAAAAAGGTTTCCCTTCGAGTTGTGTGTATAAAGATGAGTGTTAACTTCAGAAGTGAAGCTTTTGAATGCATCTGTGACCGACTCCGAAGAAAGGGACCTCATGGCTAAATTATCGATTTTGAGATGCGATTGGTTTCTATACTTTCAAACCCTCCTCTTTCACGTGCCGTGTGCGGAATAGCAAAATATGCATTCTAGGCGATGGTAGAGGGGCATTCATTAGACCATATCATTGCAAAAATACGAGTAATGAGCGTATAGTTCGATGTGTCGTTGTTGAGTAATTGAGGAGGTGAGAATCAAAAGTGACATTATCCAATTTTCATTTGAAATGGGTTAGTGAGCGTTCCTAGTAGTAACGGAACATGAGAATGTTCGTCACACACGTTTTGTGGGTTGCCTGCCTACCATATTAGTAGGAGAAACCGCCCCACGCAGCGCGCAGTACACTCCCATGAAAAAAATTTCAGGCGGATAATGTCACTTTTGATTCTCACCTCTACTGGTTTATTGCCTTCTGCCATTCTCGAGTATCTGCAACAGAATATCGCAATTTCATCAAGCCAAATATGCGATCTGGCGCAAATTTCGTCTGATCTACGAGTAAAAAATTCAGCGAAATTTTTCGATTCAGTCCGTTATGAATACGCCCTAGGAATGCACACACCAAACCCAGCGGCGTAACTAGATTTTTTAAGAGGATTAAACCTTTTTCTTTTAAATATTAAATTTTCCCCCCAAAAAAGTACCGTAAATCAGGGTGACTTTGCCAACAGGAGGCGACTTCGCCGATTTTCATTTTTGACCATATTACTGGCTTTGTGACGAATATAAATGTATTCCTAACATCTCTAAGGACATAGATCGATGAAGGGATATAGATACAACACTTCAAAAACTAGTGAGACGTATCACAGGCCGAAATAGATGGCAAAGGGTTTTTCAAGCACAGAAAAAGTTTCGAAATAGTAACCTGATAAATAAAGTCTGTGGAATAAAACCAGTCCCTCACAGAAAAATTATTGTGGTGTCATTTTAAAACCTGAACTCTCAGCTTTTCAAGGATACACAGGTCGAGGCATTTTCCAGTCTGCAATCATAAGGTATCAGCGAAAAACTGCCTTGGGGTGACTTTGCGGCATGGCAATTTCTGTTGTTATCAGTTTGAAAAAGTTACCATTCGCGAAATTGTTTTGAGTTCTGAATTTACCTAGATGTCATTCGACGTTGTTTTTTGAGATACCAAGAAAATGAATATAACACAAGTTGGGTGTCGCATCTATTCTGCCGATTCATCTTTCGGACTTTCTGGGAGGAGGAGGGAGAGGGAGAGGGAAACTTTGATTCTCCTAGCTAATCTTATTCCTAAGGCTTCAATCAATCCGGAACAGTTTTTTGATTACCTGTATCTCTAACAGATCACGCGCTACAGCTATTCAAGTTTGAAAACCCCAAAATTTTTGGCAAAGTCACCTCGATTTACGGTAGATATTACATCTTATTTCCATAACGCAAGTCATGTCACAAACGCCTGAATAATTACATTTTATTCAATAGCAGTATTTATTCAAGTATGCGTTTATTAAAAATTTTTCATACCGACGTCATTTTTCAACACTTCCCTGCTCCCTCCCCCTCCCCCAAGCCACATTCATAAAATTGATTTGGTCTTTAGCAGCTTAACCCAACTCTGTGTTGGCCCTTCCATGCCCATGCACAAAAAAAGCTAGTTACGCTAATGATCAAGCCACGCCGTAAGATCAGTTCACATTATCCCGCGTCCACATATCTCTGTCGCCATTCACTTCTGCCTCTCGCGAAGACTAGTAAGTCGCTACACTGTTTGTACATCGTTGGCCATTAGTAGTAACACTGCCACTACACAATTCCCCAGTGCGTGGTATCACAGTCTACATAACGAGAACAATGTTGTCAAACTTTGAACGCGTTTTTCTCAAATATCCGTTTTTAGCCATAAGGTCCCTTTCTTCGGAGCCGGTCACTATTCTAGTCCTGAGTAGACTTCTTTTCGAAAAACATGTGCAGTTATCATTCATCTTTGAGAAGATGCCTTTGGTTTCCGAAGATAATAATAGGTACTCAGGAAAAATCTCCGATGATTTCAGGAGAATTTTGTTGAAAATTTCGAGGAAAATCTCCAACGATACTAAAGGATTTTATTGGAAATTATCGAGAAATATCTCTGATGAATTTTGAAGCATTCCTTCAGAGGAAAGGTTCGATGATTTCCAGAGATTTTCATCGGAAATTTTTGAGATAAATTATCGATGATTTCCGAAGAATTTCATCAGAAATGTTCTGGGGAAATCTCCGATGATTTCCAAGGAATTTTATCAGAAATCTTTGAGAACATATATTCCGGATAATTTCATCGGAAATCTTCAGAGAAAATTACCAAAGTTTTCCGAAGAATTTCTTCAAAAATCTTCCGATAAGTTTTAAAGAATTTTATCAGAAATATTTTGAAAAAATTTGACGGTTTTAGAAAGATTTTATCGGAAATCATCGAGAAAAATCCCTGATGATTTCCAAAGAATAATTTCATTGAAAATCTTCGAGAAGAATTTCCGATGTTTTTAAACAAATTTCATCGGAAATTTTTGGAGTTTTTGGAAAAAAATTCGGATAATTTCCGAAGAATTTCATTGGAAATCTTTAGAAAGAATTTCTAATGTTTTCCAAAAAATTTTATCAAAATTCTTCGAGAAAATTTTCCGATAATTTTTGAATAGGAAACATTCGGGGGAAAATTCCGATAGTTTTTGAAGAATTTTATTGAAAATCTCCGATGATTTCTGAAGAATAATTTCATTGGAAATCAAGGAATTTCATCGGAAATGTTTGGAAGAAAATTCCGGTAATTAACGAAGAATCTTATCGAAAGTTTTTAGAAGTAATTGTCAATGTTTTCCGAAAAATTTCATCAAAATTCATCGAGAAAATTTTCTGATAATTTTGGAAGAATTTTATGGAAAATATTTGGAGAAAAAACTCCGATGGGTTTTGAAGAATTTCATTAAAAATCTTCAGGAAAAATGTTCGATGATCTTTGAAGAATTTCATCGGAAATCTTCGAGTAGAATCTCCGATGATTTCTATGGAATTTCATCGTGAATTTTTGGGAAGAAATTCCGATTCCCGAAGAACTGAGACTATTTCCCACTCATGCATAGGAATCAGAGATTTTCCCCGAAAATTTTTCGGAAATTGTTGAGAATTGTTTCTGAAGATTTCCGACGAAATTCTCCGAAAATTAGAGGAGAATATTTTCGAAAATTTCCAATGACATTTTTTTGAAGTTGTCGGAGATTTTTCTCAAATTATTTTCGATAATATTCTTTGGAAATTGTGGGCTGATTTCTGAAGAATTTCATCAAAAGTCTTTGAGAAATATCTCTGATTCCATCGTATGAGTGGAAAATAGTCTCAATTCTTCAAAAATTATCAAATCACCCCCCCCCCCCCACACACAAAAAAATCCGATAAAATTCCTTAAAAATCGTCAGAGACTCTTCTCAAAAATTTCCAATGAAATTATTTTCTGGAAATCATCGGAAATTTTCGATAAAATTCTTCCAAAAACCATCGAAATTTTCCCCAAATATTTCCGATTGAAATTCTTCATAAATTATCGGAGAATTTTCCTGAAGATTCTTGAAGAAATTCTTTAGATAACATTGGAACCTAGTAGCCCCCCCCCACGTCTCTGAAGTAATGCTCGAAAAGGCGAATTACAGGGCTCGGGTTGAGAGTAAAATTAGAAAAGAGATGGTAGGTATTGAAACTATAATTTGGTTATACATATAGTTACTTACTTATAGGTCTGTTTACAGTTTCTAGATTTTTATTTTATTTTGGTGCTCTCATTATGGTACTGAATTACTGAAACGAAATTTGGTTAAATGAGTAACCTACTTACTTTTTTTTTTGTTCTGAAAAAATATTGAAACAAATGAACGATAAAGAATCAAAACTCACATTTGCCATTTTACTTCAAGGGCGCAAATAGGCAAAATACTGTACACGGAAGCAGGAATATCTTTGGTGCGCCTGTGAACGTGAAGTATGTTACACATATCGCACATTAACAGGCGCGCAGCGAAGACATTCCTGCACCCGTGTACAATATTTTGCCTATTTGCGTCCTTGAAGTAAAATGGCAAATGTGAGTTTTGATTCTTTACCCTCCGATATTACTTTCAATACAGTACTGGGGTTATTACTTATTTTTATTGTATCTAGTTTGAAGTAATTTATTAAAATTTAATGAAACACTCTGGTCATGATGTCAAAATTGTAATTGGACGGTATTTTTATCACTAAAAATTGGTTCAATTGGATGGAGGAGGGAGGGAAGGAAAATTAGTAAAAGTATTCTTGGAAAAGAAGTATTATGTACTCGTATGTAGCAAAATATGACATAAGAAAAATGGTCATTTAAAATGATTAGTGCCGCCCAGTGAAAATTGCGTAAAATATGTTCCGGTTCCGAAAGATGTTTTTTTCGCTGCTGGGCAGTGTTGGGCAAATCGTATTCAAATACAGCAACTACAAGTTACGCAATGTATTCCTAACTACAGCACGCTACAACAGGTACTGTAGTTTGTATTGCGAATACAGATACAATAGTTGTATTCGTGAGAGGACGAATACAGATATTTTTCACAAAAAAAATACTGCAGCTCAGTTTTGATGACGGGTTTGAATTTGTCACCAGAAATTAAGTAACTGGCACCATTCCCGAGACCGAGGTTCTTAAAAATTTTTTCGCACCAAAAACAAAATGATACAGAAATTTTTAAATTTTGAAAATAGTCAAAAATTGTAAGTTAACGAATGCTTCCCACTCAATTTTTCACGCTGAGTGCGAATTCGTTCTTCAAAATACAACTACAGATACAGTATTTAGTAGTTGAGGAGCGATTTTCCAAAACAGCCTTTGTCCAGTTTTATATTTTTTTCAGGGGGAAGAAAAAACTTGGTGTATCCCTATATTACACTTACATGTCACGGTTGATAGTCGGGTTGCCTAGTAGAACCCTTACAGGAATTCATCTCGTTAAAATATTAAATGTACCTTGTACAGGAGACGCGCATGACAGTCGCGAAGTTGGGGATCGCCTGGATAGAGGCCGTTTTGGAACAACATTTTTGAATTATTAGTTTTGGGTTGGCACAAAATTAGACATACTGTGTCTTTCAGTAGATTCTAATTCATAAAATGCTCAAGATAATGTCGACTCCTCTATTGTGATAAAAGTATGTGAACAGAGGCCGTTTTGGAACAACTTTTTTCTTCTCTTTGCGAGTCTATTTTGGCTTCTTAAATGCGTTAAATTCGCGATATCGTGATTTGTTCGGATCAGAATATGTATAACTAGATTCCTCACCAGATGGCGCTATAATACGATTTTTCAAAAAAAAAATGGACAGAGGCCGTTTTGGAATATCGCTCCTCAGTTGTATTCGAATACTGTATCTGTAGTTACGAATACAAAATGTATTTAGATACTGCCCAACACTGCTGCTGAGTGAGGAGTTCGTATTGAGGATATATCTACTTACAATTACTTGCTGATGATTTGGACGGTTATTGGTCGAGCGGCTGAGTTGACTCTGGAAATTGGCCAAGTAGTTGCGTGCACCCGTGTTCGCGTCATTCAGCTTGACTTGTTTCATTGCTTGTATATTGCCACAATTTTGACTTCGGTTGGATTTTTGACCACTCTGGTCCAAGCTTCCCTCCGGGCTCCTGTTGTCGGCGGTTCTCTTCTTCAGCTCGTTCGATAGACGCTATTGACCACTGTTGACACCGACAGAATCGCCATCAGAAGAGTTACCCATAGATTGTGCCAGCTCGTCTAGTTTCCTCTCATTTGTCATCACGATGGCCCTCACGCACCCACACATATTCCAGCACCTTCTCTTTCCGCAGGTGCTTGGCGTTCATGAGTAGCTGTTTGTTCTCGAACAAAGTGGGACCTTATCCCCTGAACTGTCACGTAAATGACACTGTAAAAATCTCAAATTGTCCACAACGAAATTTGATGTGTTTCCAGAATTACCCTTGTACAGTGAGAACGCTGATGAGTGATATAAGTGATATTGTATCACGTGATATTTTACTTTTTCGCACTTTTTTTTATCGACTTTCACCGAAGTAACATTGGTATGGGGGCGGGGAGGCCTAATCTTGCGACGAAATTTCTGATCATACAATTCGGTACAAAAGTTTCCGAAATCTCCGAACCAAAAACTGGTTACCAGTTTCGTCGATCGTCAAATTGTTGAGGATGAAGACAAACTCTTCTGTACGCTTGGCTTTGCGGAAATGCATTTTCGATGCGCGTCCCTTCAGCGCATCAGTTGCGATGAAGTGTTTTTCGTGTTTCAGTTTTTAAGCCTCTGACGGGAGCCGCCCCCGCCCCACGCTCCTGTTGCGTATATCAGCCCTTTTGGCCGAGTGTGCGACGCTCATCCTGAGGATGGCGGCGAAATTAAAAGCGGGCCCGATCGACGCGAATTTAAATTTCTAATACGGTATTAAGCTTATGCCGCGTGTAACGTGATTCTCGAACGGGCGACGTCGTTTGCAAGTTAATTTCGCAGTTTAAAAAGCGAAGGGGGGGGGGGAGTAGGTTACGTTTCGATGCTAAAAGAGGATTTTTAACGATCGGCACGAAAGTGCGAGAATTTTACCTGCTGAAAGCGAAAGGAGAGGGTGGCTGGATTCATCCGGGGAGAGACAGAGAGAGAGTAAAAAAAAATTGTATCTCGAAAACTATAAAGATCGCTGTGGCATAATTCTGGTCACGAAACTCACGAGGATATCTTTCATAAAATATATTATATCCCAACCAGTCCGATGGTTATTTATATTTTCCTGTTATTAATTCATGTGGGGAGTTGTGAAAAATTGCAGCTTCAAGCTAATAGGGTTGGAAGCTTCTCGATCTGCTGAAACGGGCGCGCAGAATGTATCTTTTTCATGCGGCGTCATTATTCAAAAAGAAAAAAGAAAAAAAAAAGGGGAAAAAAAGTATTTTCATATTTAAACGCGTATCATTTCCCGGATTTTACGATATTAAAGGTTAATCATCGTGCAGTTTCGCGTAAAATACGGTGCATTTTTTTCGTTATTTTTTCTTTTGTCCGTGTCAGTCTTCGCCAGTTTAAAAAGTTTTCCATATTATACGCTACGATTGTGTTCAATTCTGTGCATCTATATGGATTTTGTTCTCACTCGAACCGTATTTTTAAATAACGCCGAGTCTGTAATACGTTTTTACTTGAACGCCGTGGCGTTTCGGCGAAGGGAAAAATGTATTTAGCGAAAAACAAAGCGCCCGGGGGAAAAAGCATTCGAACGTTAGCAGCGTTCGCACGAAAGCCGGAGTAAGTTTTTCGAAGCAGTTCACGTACACGAACGGTGTGGGTTTCAGCCTGAAGAGCCTCTCGCAGCGGAAAGTTGTGGCCACCATGTAGTCGGTCCTCGGTGCTGGCAGAACGTCTGACGTTCACCGGCCAGTACTCGTTAGTACGAGGTAGGCAGCTTCCACAGCTGCCACATCTGTAACTAAAGGTTAACTAATTAGCCTTGTTAATAAACGTGAAAGGAGAAAGGAATACGCGTACCGAATTGAATTTTACAATAGGAATGCGAGGTAGGTCCTGTAGTTGGGGCACCGCTAATATTTACGTTATCGAACACAGACGTGCAGACTAGCCTTCGTAGCTCTGGGCACTCTTGGGTATATTACTTGAACTTTGCGCAATCTCTGGCTTCATTTCAGGTTCTTTTTTTTTTTTTTTTTTTTTTGCTTCTCTCGCCCAATTAGGGTTTACTACTTTTTCATGTGCCCTTGGAGATGTCAGTGGAAAAGAATGAACTGTGTGCCGCATCTTACTCTGTTTCACTTTACTTTCCTGTACTTATCTCGGGCAGTCAGAATTTACCTGACCTAACTTTCATTTTCTATACAACTATACTTTTCTTTCGTCCAATCAGTGTTTACTCCTTTTTCCTGTGCCTTTGGAGATGTCAGTGGAAGAGAATGAATTGTGTGCCACCTGCTACTTTATTTCACTTTACTACACTGTACTTTTCTCGGGCAGTCAGAGTTTCACCTTACTTGACTTTAGTTCACTTTTCTATACTACAGTGGGTGCCGACATGTTGGTCGACTACTAATTGGTCGCACCATGTTGGTCGACTCACAAGTTGGTCGACTCGACATGTTGGTCGACTTACTAGTCGGTCGACCGACATGTTAGTCGACTTCCAAAAAAAAAAACTGGTCGACTTCCAAAAAAAATGGTCAACCAAGAAATAAAGAATTTGGTCGCATATCTACTTTCCGTGTGTTCGCCTACAAATGATGCGAATACTTACTCTTCTACAAGCAGCTCATTCACGATGAAGTAAACGAACCCTTACCTGTGCTGCAGCGATCAGGTTGATTGTGAGACATGATTGTTCGACGTTTATTTCAACAAGTCACAAAGCTAAAGCTTGTACAAACGTGCGTCATAGGTTAAACATGCAATGTAATGAAAGGATAATGTGATGTACGTGTGAATAGTATTAATTTCGAGGGTTCGATTGAAAGACGTTTAGTTATTTATTTCCTCTTATTTTTATGTTAAATTTTTTAATGGCACCTCCGGAGTACGAGCCTATTAATCATTTTATATTATATTATGTATTTTTCAACGAAGTAGTTTATGTCTTCTGCTGCATTTCGTTCGTATAATTCATATCTGACATTTTTCAACAATGCTATTGTAGTGATTGTCTTTTAATATATAAAAAAATGTGATTCAATATTCCTCATTCTAACTTAATTTCCTTTATAAAAAAAAAAAAAAAAAAAAAAAATAGAGTCGACCAAAAAAAAAGTAGGTAGTTGACCAAAAAAAGAAAGTTGGTCGACCAACATGTTGTCGACCAACTTTGCTGTCGATGCGACCAACTAGTCGGTCGACCAACATGCAATTCGACCAACTTGGTGCGACCAACCGGTAAGTCGACCAACTTGACGTGAACCACTACAGTATACGAGAGACTACGTGGGACTCTCGGTACCTGTGTGACGTGAACGAAAACTAGTCATGGCATTATATGTGGAATATGCTTGGCAACACTGCATTGCCTCGGCGAGGTTTCAAATATTACGAACAAACAGAAGGCCTAGCAATGGGGTCACCACTGTCACCCATTCTAGTCGAAATATACATGAACAACTTTGAAAACGACCTACTAAACAATAGCAAACACAAGAAAAACAAAGCTATAAACAAGATATGTAGACAACATATTAATCATCTGGACAGGAGGAGACAGACAACTGGACCAATTCCTCGCGAAGACACATAAACAACAACATGGAGTTCACAATGGAAAAGGGCAATAAGACCATGAACTACCTCGCCCTAACAATACAAATAAAAGACAACAAGATACAGTACAACATTTATCACCTCATACGAGTAGTGCCATAGCCCACTGGACCATTCCTATGTCTTCTTTGTTCTAGCGGAGTGTGGCGACTGGTGCCTAATTGGGGGCCCCATAGAGAAGAACCGAGTGGATTACTGTTAAATACAGTCTCCTTTGACTCTCACTTGGCCCCTGGAGGTTCGGCATAAGCTGACGCAACGCTCTCTGTGTCCGCTCTGCCCCCTTTCCACCTGTGAAAAAGGACGGCTTCTGTCTTCTGGGCAGCCATCTCGAAGCCATTAGCGTATACCCAGCGAGGCACCATCTCGGTGCTAAATATGGACCTGCTGCAAACTTCCTGCTCCAACCTTCCCTCTACAAGGAAAAGGATGTCGTCGGCAAAGCAGATGGCCTGGGCTCCTCTCAAAAGTGTGAACCGCAGGACTCTGTCAAAAGACATGTTCAATAACCGAGGTCCTAAGACTAATAACTGCTCCCCCCCCCACACACACACTTTTATGCCTAGTATACACTGTGTCACTGTTGTAGAATAAAATTCTAATTCCTCGTCGTCTTACAGTGAACTCCGGCTTCCTAAGATCTGTGTGCAAACTGAGCCCTTGTGCACAATTTTCTGTGGGGGTCCGAAGCCCCCAAAATCAGTTTTTCGCATATATCTCCAGTTGTGACACAGTTATCAAAAAACTTTGTATATAAAAATTGTTTGTCTTTTAAATCTCTATAGCATTAGTCCTTATAGTTTTGTTTGTAAATTCAACTGTTCAGCCGCAAATGTCCTTGAAAGTCAACTGTAGCCAGTTAGATGTAAAATAAATGTTGAAAATTTGAACGTTATTCTACGAATTTTGATGTTAAAATACAGTTTCCTTTGAGTACTGAGCACTGATACATAATCGGCCTGAAAGGCCTATGAATTGAAATAAAAAAATCTGTAAAGAAATTTTTTTCAAATAAAATATATATAAATGTATATTACAATTTCAATAGTGTATCTACTATACAATTAAGATTTGCCTAAAAATATAAAATTTTCGCCGAGTGAGTTCATTCATCCTCGTCACTGGAAAGTATTCGCTCGCCTGAAATTCCAAAGTCAACTGCGTCAGAGTCAATGGCATCTGTATTGCCTGGGTCGTCAATGTTTTCGGAAGCATCCTTGTTTGCGTCGTCTTCATAGTAGGCAGAATTTAGGCATGATATGCCCCTACAATGGCTGCATATGTTACTTTGCGGTGAAATTGATAGTCCACAAAACGATTTAGGGAGGCTTGCTACTACTCTCGGAACTTTGTGAGTCTGGCACCCACAAGCCCTCCTCATCGCATCCATCTCTTACTATCTCTCTCATCTCCAGGTCTCTTCTTTTCCTCCCTTCCATTTCCGCCCTTCCAATTCCTTCTACCGCACTGCTCACTATACCTGCTGGTCAAAAACTGATGTTCTTAAGCTGTATTTTTTCTTATATCTTAATTCTATAGGTATTCCTATTTCACAATTTTTGTTTGATATTTTGTACCCCTATCTTCTGTACTTACCCTTTCCTATAAATGGCCACCTTGGCTGTGTGGAGATATACATAAAATAAAAATAGTGAACATCTTTGCGTACTGTGCTTACCTTCTAGTAGAATTTTTAATCACTCTGGAATTACATTTTCGCAGTCTCTTAGGAAATCATATGCATCTCTAAGCGTATAATACATAGAAGGGAAGTAAGTAAATAATGGAACATTACACTGTTGAAGGACATTTTTCGCAATTTGCACACAGATCTTAGGAAGCCGGAGTTCACTGTGAGACGACGAGGAATTAGAATTTTATTCTACACACAGTGACACGGTGTATACTAAGCATATGTGTGTGTGTGTATAAGGGGGATCGAGAAGCAGGTTAAATTTTAACTAGAGTCCTACAACTGAATCAGCAACGAAATTTGTGGGTTAATATACACATTTTCAACATTTATATTACATCTAACCAGCTATACTTGACTTTCAGGCACATTTGTGGCCGAATAGTTGGATTTACAAAAAAATGTGTAAGAATTGAAGTTGTAAAGATTTAGGAGAAGAACATTTTTTATTTGAAAATTTTTCTCATAACTACATTACAACTCGAGATACGTGTGAAAAACTTATTTTGGGGGGCTTAAACCCCCACAGAAAATTGTGCACAAGGGCCAGGGGGTGGGATTTTTAGTATAGTGTTCCTAACATGTTACCTGACAATTTTTCATCAAATTTCGCTTTGTCGCAAAAAATGTTTTTTTAACCTCTATTTTGTACCTAGTGCGACTATACTAGTATGCGATACTCACGAAAAATAGTGTTATGTAACCGAATAAGGCCCAACCTGGTAAGATCAATTGATTATCATTTCAGTTATAACTTACTCATAAATTTTTATTTGAACCATGCTTAACCTTCTATTTACCGAATTTCAGGTCAGGCTTATTAGATATTAGGTTGGGTCTTATTAGGTTATAGGCCCAGCCTTCTTTGGTGCGCTGGCCTTCTCAAGTTTTGAAAAAGGGGTATTTTTATTAGAAGATCTGAGGAACGTGGAACAGTATAGAAAAATTTCAAGTTAGCCAATTTTTAAATATTGCAGTCAACGACTATAACACAAAAAAGGAAAAACATGAAATCACTTACATGAAAGTCTGGAGAGCCAAGACCTTAAATTATGGCCTTATTGAGCTCGCCTACCTTGATACGCGCATGGTGATCACGACTCACACGAGCATGTCGTACATGCGAAGACTCTTGTAAGCTGATATTTCGATCAATCGTCATTATCAGGGCTGCAATTTTATGCACAAAAAATAGGGAAGTATGCGCATATGTTATGCACTAAATTCAGTCTAAATAATATGCCGAAAATATGCGCCAAAATTGTAAAATATGCATAAATATGCAAATACAATATGGGTATATCATTTCAAAGGAAAAATCAAGTTGGATACACTGAGACAATTTTTATCATATTTTAAAATGATCCAATAAAGTATCTCCTTAAGAGTCTGATCTTCTTTTAATAGGAGATGCACCCAGGAGATAATGCACCTATTCGTAATTTCTTGATGATTGATGAATGTGATGCGGGCAAGAGAAAGGTTATCTTCACGTGCAAAAGAACATATTTTTCTAAAACATTTTCTACTGATTCATTAACTATTAAGTCTTCTTAATGTTTTTTTTTTTTTGAGTCGGGCATCATTCTCAGCACTAAAAAAAAAATTTGGGGGGGGGGAATTGACAAAGAAGCAGAATTGGTGCAAAATATGCGGTAAATTCCAAAATATTCAGGATGAAGTGCTGCTCATTTGACTCAGAATTCTGTGATTCGTGAAGATCTTTTGAAACTTATACCTATATGCCATAGATAAAAATATGCATTCGCATAAAAATTGTAGCCCTGGTCATTATAATAGAATTTTCCAATTCTAAATTCTTTGTTTTCTCTTTCAAGGTATAATTTGCTGATTCTTAAATTTTTAAATGACCATGACTGAAAATAAATGACTTAAATGACTGTTAAACACTTTGATACAACATACTACGCCCCTCCCCCCGAAAAATCCACCAACGCCGATGAATCCAAAAAAAAATTTTCCAGCGACGCCACTGATAGCATCTCCATGTTGGTTGGTTCTTCTGGATCCCCAAATGCAGGACTTTTACATTGAAGTCGCCTGCCACCACAATGGTACCCGGTCTTCCCCTTACAATCGGGCCAAGTCTATCCAGAAACCCCGAAAACTCGCCAATCTGTCTCCTGGGTGAGAAGTAGCAGCTATACATCCGTGCTCCATTAATGCGCGCTGCTACCCATCCATCATCTTTCTCCACCCAGCCGACCACGATCGAGTTACCGGGTCGCGGGAACGTTCCCAGCGCTGCTAGGCCAGAGTGATCAACAATCTAGACTTCAGCTTTCGGCTCCCCATGTGGTTCGAACACCAGAGCCATATCCACCTGTTGGGCTGCTACTACGTGAGCCAGGAGGTCCTGCACCCGGCGGCTGCGGTTGAGCTTAGCTTGCAGGCACCTCGTCACTTCTTCTGCTGCCTCTTCACGGTCGGGCACCCAGCCTCTCCCATGTGGTGTTCGCTTTTTTGACCTCGACCCGCGCAGGGAGGAATACCGAAAAAATAAATAAATCGAATACCAATAAAATGTACATTGGTGGAAAGGAGCATCTCGAAGTCAAACCCTTGTTGTTCTTGAACGTAATCGAATGCTTTGGTGGCGAGAAATCACGATTCAATGTTCCCCAGTCGAGCGCGTTAATACGTCAATGCGTCATGCGGTGCGCCAAGCGATGACGACCGCGTCGCGTACGGGCGCGCTCGGACATGTGTTTTCGAGCCTAAAGCTCATTTTGGCGCGGGTTAATATTATCCGACTGGGCTGAAATTCTCAGGGGTTCATTTTTACACCCGAGTGAAAAAATTTAAGAGGGAACAGGGGCGGGAAAGGACCGAAAAATGAATAGGTACCTAGCCGAATGCCGGGGCTAACTTCGAGACTGTCAATGTCGAAGAAAATGGGAAATTTCGATTTTCTTCTCAAACGACGCCGACACCGACGAGGGAATGACCCACTTTCGGATGCACTTCGCGTATTTTAATTCAATTTCGTACTACTAACCTGCTCGACGATGCAACCCGGCGCGCCGCTTTCCAGAAAATAATTAACGTGGATGTCACGGTGATAGAAATTTTTTTCCTTCAAAAATTATACGTACAAAAGTTGGTCGGCAGAGGAGACGGTATGTGAGTCAGAAACGTTATTACGCTATACGTGCTGGTAAATGTTAGCAGCACGCTGTAAAGTTACTTTGGATTACATTTCGAAAAAGAAAACGGCTCGCTAAGAGATATAATAGGGTGTTTTACGCTATCACCTAACATTGTATGTTTTATGCATGAGGTTATGTTTGCATAATAACCCGCCGACTTTATTTTCGAAAGTAAGTAGTTTTCACTCCACGAAATGTTTATAATTTTCGTCGTAATATCGAATACGGTCGCGTCGTGTGCGTACGGCTAGAGTCGATATCACGCATTTTTATCAACGCGGGATATGTCCCGAGTGTCATATAGGTAAGTGAAGACGTATCGACTGAATATAATCTGTACCGTTCATAACCCCTGTCGGCGTCGATGGAAAAATACTCCGTCGAAAATGGTTCCAGAGATAAACCGCAGACTGCCACCTGCCAATAACTAAACGAAAAAAATCAAGTGATATAGTGGATGTTGCCGCTCACAAGATCTTACTTACCAAAAGTTACGTGCCAGGCCTTTCTCACAGCAGAATAATAAGCCCTAGCAGAGAGGCCTAAACACCTCCTTCCCTTCATAGCATCGAAATTTTCACATTTCATGAACCAGGGGCGGATGGGCGCTAAAATTATTACCGGGCATTTGGAGTAGTGCGGCGCCGTAAGAGTTTTATCTCCACCCCCCCCCCCCCAATACACACATATAAATTAAATTGACTTTTTTTAATAAAGTGTACTTATAACTGAGAACACCAAGAAAAATGTTTAAAAAATGATAAGTAATAACGAAAATTATTTATAAAACGTGTCGGAAGTTAGAAAATATGGGGAAAGACTGGCAGAAAGGAGGAGAGGCAGCTATCTACTTTGGTTCCACAAAAGGTTATATGGGGTGGGTTTTCATATAAACAAAAATATCAAAAATAATGTTGTGGAAATTAAAATAACATCTGAAAGAATACTCCTACTAAAACTGAAAATAGATTAGAAGACGAAAATGCTAAGCTTGCAACTGTATGCAACTATAGCCGGAGCAGAGAAGGCAGAAGCAGATAAATTTTATGACGAGCTGGAGGCAACAATTTAAAAAGAAAAGGGATACTATCAGGTAATAATGGGGGACTTCAACGCAAAAGTAGAAGGGGAGGCTAATTGAGGAGCGATTTTCCAAAACGGACTCTGTCCATTTTTTTCGAATCTCGTTTTTTGGCGCCATCTGGTGGAGGATGCTGTCAGGCACATACTTACATCATCAGACTACCTATTTGCAGCGTTTAAACCTCTATAGAAAGCCAAAAGAATTTCACATTTTAAAAAAAGTTGTTCCAAAACGGCCTTAATCCAAAAACTATATATTACGGTACTAGTGGGGAAAAAGAGCGTTAACGCGAGTTCTGCCGAGTCCTGCAACAGAACAAGCGTAAACGCGTTTTTGACCCACTCGTACCGTACAATATTTTTTTATATGTCTAGTGTCTACCTCCACGTCGAAAGGGCCCACCTTGTCGATCTTAGTTTAGGTAGGAGATACAGCCATTTTTATGAAAAATTATGAAAAAAACGAAAAATAGGGTTTTTAGCGTTTTGTATACCTGGAAGCGTGGTCTATCAGCTGGCATAGAGATCTTTTCGATTTCGCAGTTTTTCCGAGAGATAGCGCGCAAAACATCGCGAATGAGAAAGGGCCCACTTTGTCGATACTCAGTTTTCAACGTTTCTTCCCTCCGTACAGCCAAAATATGAAAGGGACCACTTTGTTGATACTCGTTTTACATTGATTTCAATGGAAACAGGCCCACTTTGTCTTGCACGCGTTGATGCACATTAATCGCTGCACATTGCTGCATTTTTGGGTAGACACCTTCTCTGTACCAGTTTACATCGAAATAAGTCCAAACTTTTCATTTTAAACGTAAAATGTTCATAAAATATCGTTTTTTCAAAAAAATTTCTTACTTAAACTTTAAACGCGTTTCTCTCGAAACTACAATTTGTCAAACTTTGATTTCAAAACTTCCTAAAAATTCGAATTTTGTTGACTTAAAAACCTCGGGTTTGGCTCATTGTGACCAAAATTTGTCCTAATATTACCCGCTGGCCTCAACTCCATACCGACAAGGTGGGCGCTTTCGACGTGGACGTACACTGTTAATCATATATAGATTCAAAATTTTATACACGTAGTTTCCTGACCTGGGAAAATAATTTCACCAAGTTCAAAGAAAATCGGCTGATTTTTGAACGTTTAATTACTTTTCTATTTTGAACTCTTAATTACTTTTCTATTTATATTGTACTTCATAACCAAAAACCACCAACTTTTAAGACCCGGGGGTGCAGTTTAAAATGTTTTAATCAATCTGAAACTATTTTGTGATTTTTAAAAAAATGGAAGAACCTAAGCGGAGGGGGAGGGGGTACGTTGGAGTGGAGCAAGCAAGATGAAGTTCAGATTTACACCCTGAAGAAGATGGACATTGTTAACCAAGTTGTATACATAAAAAATAGTAAGATTTTCCACAAAGATTAGTAGTCATCAGTAAGCCTGGAAGGTGAACAAATTACTGAGATTTGTTGAGCTTCAGTGGGGCAAGTTAAGCCAAGCATGAGCCAAACCATTTTCAAAGTCTACAAGTAATTCAGGATGAAAGTAAAATTAAGTTGTTAGAATATACTAAAATTAATTTTATGTCGAGTTTTCAAACACTCCGTTGCAGTTAATTTTTTTTTTCCAAATTAATACCTACTTCCTCCTTCTTTGAGATACACTTTAGACTTCACAGTATCATTGTCCAGGTTCTTCTTGCAAAGATAAACAGTGCCCAACTTATACGTCAAATTTTGTATACCAACCAAAATATTCTCAATTACGCTACCTATTTACTAATAACAGTTACCACCATAATATTGCAGACACTTGGTTTCGAGTTGGCGCAAAGCGCCAACGAGGGAAAGCAATTGCGAGCGAAGCGAGTGAATGCTCCATCAAAGAAGGCGAGCCGGATGGCGCGCGCTGCAAGCGCCCCTCAGAGGCTAGTTTAATAATGTTCTCAGTCTCCTTCTTATATTCATTTTTTGCTGTGTTTGGAGGAAAATAGAGTAGTCCTATAATAACTGATTGATCACCTATGAAGTACCTTACCCATACATGTTCACAGCACGTATAAGCTTCAAGTTCATTAACTTTCTGACTGAATATCACTTCTTATTGCCAAGAGAAGTCCCCCCACCCTTTCCGCAACCTGTTACTTCGACACTTCGGTCCCGTCTGTACACAGTGCATCGTGTATCAAATAGTTCACTCGTATTTATTTCTGCTTTTAGCCAAGATTCTGTTATTGCTATTATTTGATAATCATTCGATAAAACTGACAGGTAGAACTCGGTCGTTTTTGTCGGCATGCCCCACAAAAATTTCTGTCAAGTTTGAGCAAAATCAGTGACAAGTAACCGGTACCGTAAGGTCAATCGGGGGGGGGGCTTTCCACTGAGCCTGAAAATGATTTTATTTCTCGAATTGTAGTTGTGAAGCTCGCTGAACCCATTCCTTGGATTCCTTTCTTCCTTGTCTTCCACCTTTGAACTTCACGGGGGCTGATTTTCAATTATTCCAATTTTTTTATATTTCCACGCTATGAGAGTCTGAATATATAGTCATTTTCCTCTCCCTCACCCTTCAGTTCCATACAGGACTAAACATCAGTTATTTCGATTGCCGCGTTCCGGGTCGTCGGGTTCATGTTTGGAGTAGGTAATTTTTTTGTCTCCAACTACCCTTTTGGCTCCACAGAGAACTGATCTTCAGTTATTCTAATTTCAAGATGAGCTCCCTATATGGAGCCCAAAGGGTGAGGGAAAGGGCAGAAACTACTCCAAAAATGTACTCAACGACCCAAAGAAAACCTTTATTTGGGCATAAAGAAAGCGGAAATTGGAATATTGGAATAATTGAAGATCAGCCTCCTACAGAGTCAAGAAAATAAGAAAGACGGAAAAGAACTCTAAAAATACAACTAAGCGATCCAATGCCGATCAGCGCTAGTATCGCTATTAATTACACTGATATCATACTCGTATATGAGAAGGTGAATGTTTTTGGCACCATGTACAAAAAGGTTTACCTTTTTATAACTTATCACAATGTCCAGTTGCAGCGCTCCCAGTGGGATGGACGACCCGAATTTTTCTATTCATAGAAACTCCGACGCCTGCTTGCCCTTTTATTCCTTTTGTATTTATCATTCTAAAATCTCCAAATCAAAAATCACCCTCTTCTTTCCATCTTACTTCACTTATTCCAATTATTCCTGAATCAAGTCTCTTCATTTCTCTCTTAAGATTCTCTAATCTTCTAACTCCATTCAAACTTCTCACATTCCAAGTTCCTATTTTAATTACGCCTTTCTTTTTAAAACGTTCCAATGATGATGCTCCCCGAAGTAGCTCCCTCCTGGACATCCGAATGGGGATCTTTTTACGTCCAAAAGAATTTACATCCTGTTGGAACGCCATCATCAGTAATTAATATTTGGAACAGCTACACGTTCTGGAAAGAGATACTGTTGTAGTTTTTCATTGTTTTCAACAGGGTTTATCTGTTGGAGTTTGCCTTCTCCTAGGTACTTTTTGTTGCGATTCTAACAAAATTTAACCTCATAGAGGGCCTTTTTATTTTTCTGTTTTTCACGCTTAAGCCACCTCACTACTGCAAGGTATAGAGGAAGTATCACAATGTAACTACGTTGAAATCATGATGAAGTTTCAAAAATATTTATTTTCATTTCACTCTGATAGAGAGCCTCCAAAACGGCGAAAGGCAGAACCCGGAGAGCGACTATGCTTCAAACAGTTGAAAGGTAGAGTTAAACGATCAACACCCATCAGTTTGCCGGACATTTTCTCCAAATTATACAAAATTCAATTTCGTATTTCATCTCTAAACGAATATTTTCGTGTTATGTGTTCCTTTTCGAGCAACGGATAAGGATGGCGGGGCATGGCAAGTAGTATACATATAGCTATTGAGAAACAGCTGGAAGTGAAAACAGGGCAAACAAGAACTTCCTATATAATAAAACTGAGACGCGCAAAAAAGTAAACGAAGAGAGAAAAAAGTAGCAGCAAACAGTGAACAATAAAACACACAAAAAGTATAATGACGGGCAATATAAAAGTTATATTAATAACGCTTCATCGAGCACGGTGTTTTGTTTCACAAAATTTTTCGAATTGCGGAAAAACAGTGAAGACGAAAAGGCTGAAGTTCTATAACAGGTACGTGTTCATTTCATGGCTTCGTAACGTATTTTAGTATAATAATAATAATGTATATTTTGATTCCCTTTATCACTGCCGGTTGGCCAATTACGATACAGGAATTATTATTACAAAACAAATGACTGAAAGTCCAATAAGTCCAATAAAAGTTCAATAATTTTAATAAATTTTAATACAGATCCCAATAAAAATTGAAAAATTAGGGATCATGCATTATCATTTCTTGGAACCAGAAATCCCAACCTATCTCTTTTGGACGTCTTTTCTATATTTCCAACGTACTCAAGCATACTCTGCGCGGTCTTTTCTTTTTTGTAGTCACTCGAATGTAAATCCACGAATCCACCATCAGGATTTCATATGTTGCACTATTATGCTAACTGAAGGCCCTATTGAACATGGATTTGAATATTTATACTCGGGGTAAAACATGAAAAGCCCGAGAACAGTCCAATATAAATCCAATAAAAGTCCAATATTTTTGATTTTCAAATTTGCTAAACACCCTGTAACAAACAACCAGTAACCTCGTTACCCGAGGAGGGTCTGTTACGTTTAGGAAAGTACGAAACGCACAATACTCCAGTTGTCGTAAGCAAAATCCAAAATAAAAATAGAACGTAAAAAAATTCATCTCCTTGGTGGAGACAAAACCCGACTTTCAGTGAAGGAGGGGAGGGGGGGAGAAAGATTTGCCGACAAATATTTTTTTTAAATTGAAAATTCGCCGACAAAATTTGTAAAAAATTGAACATTTTCCGATTTTTTAACCAAAATGTTTTTCAACTGAAAAAAACAAACAAACAAACAAACAAACCTTTCGAGGATCGCATCAGTGACCAGAGGGACGCATTGAGACTGGCCCGAGCCCCCATTTTACCTGTCTGCTGCCAGGGCCACCATGGGACACCCTATTGATCGAGGCAAATCTCACACAGCATTAACCTGAAATTCGGGTGCACCACAGACAGACGCGCTTCCTTCCTTCATCCCTCATCACCTCCTCATCTTCGTACGTGTGTGGCGACGCAGGAAGGCGGTAACGGCGAGGTGAGCCCGGCCGACGGAGTTCATGATTCATGATTATGATGGAAATCTTTTTGAAATTTTAAAATGTTAGTGGGATAGTGTAATGTGGTAGTTACTGGGTGGAAACCCGAGTGCACCTTGCAACTTGCCAAAAAAAAAAATTAATTGTGAAACATTTTTCTGCATTTTTGGGAAAATTTTGTATTTTGGTGTACGGTAATAAGGGTTAAAATACTGTAATTTTTTGTTGTTGAAAATATGGTAACCCTATTATCAAAAGTTAGCAACGCTGTTCACGAAATACATAATTTTGATTCTTTCTTCTTTCCCCTCGTTTCCTTCGTCATGGACCGGTTTTTCTCATGCTCATATTGACGCATACAGACCAGATGGATGAATTCCAAGTCCCTCTTAGGGATTGCCTTCTTTCATTAAAAAAATTATCTGGATTCGTCGGCGGAGTGAACAGAGATACCTAAAGACGTAAGATAAGTATTTAAGAAATAGGCTAGTATATCCTAAGGGGGACTCGTATTTTTTGACTATAGTATGTAAAATAACTGAATAATAAATCGTAATTCATACCGTCTCGACTGTCAATGACTATTAAAGAATGCGGAATTTAGCTTTTCTCATTGCTTTTAAACATGAACGATTAAAAAATTGATGCTCGCGATATTCTGAGGGCGTTTATCGATCAAAAAGAACGGAAAGTACAATTATTCTGATTGAATTTTTAATTTTATTTGTGAAGACGTACCTAATTATGATAATAAATTGAGTATGTATGTCTGAAGCTATACGTTTTATTTTATTTTTGTTCTCGTGTGATCAATAAATGAACATTGAAGATTCAACATATATCTTCAAAAATGGAAAAGGAATTTCAAATTATTTTATTTATGCATTCATATAAAAATAAAAAGTTTGAAAAAGCGAAAAAATTTTTTCGAACATTTTAAGAATTTATCAGACGATTAAAAAAAATTTGGGGGTTCGCAAATTATTTGGGGGGGGGGGGGGGTTGGTTACGGGCCTGTTAAGAAAGAACATCAGTTCCGTCTATGGATCAACTTCTGCCTTATTCATTTTCATACCTTTTCTTCGTTGGAGGCATAGCCGGACTTGCAAAATCTAACAAAACACGGGATTTCAAATGAAGTCGCTTGAAATGGCAATCAAATAAAAAAATTCGACGTTAAATTACGTAAAATGAGGAATTTACAGGAGTGCTATGCAGTTTTTTTCCGTATCAACAATGATAAGACTAGAGTTGTTGGCAGTGGCGCTACATGGTGGCGTAGCCGCGTACTATTACATACATGCGGACACGATTTCTGCGTCGTGTCACTACCTTTATATTGTACCGTGGTAGAGGGCCATTGTGGTACCCATAGGAAAAATGGTCGGAATCGGTTCAACAGGGTGTTCATAAAATCAACTTTAGTACAAATTATATCAGGAAATTTTCACATTTTTTCAATTTCCCGGGAAACTTGCCCTCTTAAGCTACTGTTTTTTACGTGCAATACATTGTACATTAAATTTCCTATAAAATAGGTCACTAGCAATTTTCTTGTATTTGGATTAGAACCTGGTCAAAATGGAGTTCAAGATATCCCCGTTAAGAATCATTACTTTTTAACACAAATACTCCAAAATTAATGATCTCACAGTTAGAGACAGCAATTTATCACAACATAAAACAATTAAATTTACAGTAAACCAAAGCACAGTAGTTCAACCAAGAGTCACACAAGAAAACAATATAATAAACTACACAACATTTGAGGATAAAATTAAGAAAATGAACTTCTCCAAGCAAAGTAACGTAATAAAAAACGCAGCAAATGCGAGAGAGACAGATCAAGAAGTAAAAGCTGTTCTGGAGCTAATAAATAAAATAAAAGAAGAAAGTAAAGAAAAAGTGAGAATGGAAAAACAAAATAACTACTGGTGGAATGAAAAACTTGAAAGATACAAAATAACATTAAAAAAACTATTAAGGCTAAAACACAAATATAAGACTAAAAAGGAAAGAACAGATACAGAACTAATATCTCAAATAACAAGTTTAATAAGAAACACCTATAGGAAGGAGATCGACTATAGCAGAAGAGAAGCCTGGAAAAAATTAGTTGATAACTCGGATGTTTGGGGAAAACCATATAAAATAATTATGAGCAAAAACACAAAACTTAACTTCCCTCCTTTGATAAATGATGATAATAAAGAAGTAACAGATGAGAAAGAAAAATACAAGCTAATCTGCTCAAAACTTTTCCCCAACAATACTGATGTCACAACAAATTACTTGTCAGCCAACACAAAACTAACTATTGAATCGTATGAATTAAATCACATAATTAAAAAACTAAATAATAAAAAAGCAAATGGACATGATGGTATTTCAAACAAAATGATCAAAATAATAAACAAAATTCATCCGGAACTCTTAATAACAATTTACAATAAATACCTAGCTCTCAATGAATTTCCGGACTTTTGGAAGGTAAGCAAAATACAACTATTGAATAAAATCGGAAAGAAACCCGAACTGCCAAACTCTTATCGACCTATTTCACTGTTACCTAATTTTGGTAAAGTGTATGAAAAAATTATCCGAGAAGAAATTACAAAAGAGATAGTAACAAAAAAAGTCCTTCATAACAATCAGTTTGGGTATATAAAGAAAAAATCCACAGAAAAAGCAATCCATAAATGTCTTGAAACTATTGAAAAATATAAAAATGAATTAAATTACAAAATTATAATACTAATTAGTTTTGACATCAGTGGCGCCTTTGATTCAATTAAATGGTCGTCAATTTTAGAAAGCCTAAAACAAAATAAACTACAGAATAACATAATAAATATTGTCAAAAACTTCCTAGAAAACAGAGAGATACGATTTTATAATAACAAAGAAATTGGATATAGTCAAAAATTAAAGGCAGGTGTACCACAGGGATCTGCGCTATCACCCACCATCTTTAATATTGCGATGGCCAAAGTACACCACAATTTCAACACTGGTAAAAATATGGAATTAATCAGCTATGCTGACGACATACTGCTAATAGCTGGAATGCGTAACAACAATGATATAAATACAATAAACAGGGGAATTGAGACAATCTATAATACATTGAAAGAATTTGGATTAAGCTTAAACCCAGAAAAAACAAACGCAATCCTAATAACTAAGAAACACAATAAAGAAACAATGAAGAAGGACATCGAAAAACTGTTAAAGCTCAACAATACAAATCTAAACTTTCAGAAGGAAATGAAATACTTAGGTATGATATGTGATGAAAACTTAAACTTCACCAGTCATGTGAATTATATAATACAAAAAATTAAAAAATACTATAGCAGGATAACAGCTTTATATAACAATACTTTCGGACTAAATTTCACGGACAGAAAAATCTTATATACGGCACTATTTAGATCTATTGTGGAATATGGCAGCACAATATACTACCCTAAACTGAGCAAAAGCAACAAAAATAAAATCAAAAAGGAACAGAGGAAAATATTATTAAACGTCATATCAGCCTACAGAACAGTATCTTATTCGGCAACTAATGTCATTGCAGGAATTCTGCCTATTGAACTACAAATTGAAAAAACCAACAACGTTAAAAAAATTAAATGGTCTGGCATACGTGAAAAGGAGAAAAAAATAAAAATCAGGGATATTAATAAAAGATATATTGACGTTTGGCAAAAACAATATGAAACAGACCAAACTGGTAGGAGAACCTTCAAATTAATCCCAAATATAGAGTACAGAATTAAAAACAAAGATCTGAAACCAAACTTTTATCTCACACAATTTCTAACAGGTCACGGAAACTTTGGTGAATATCTGAAAAGATTCAAAATTAATGAAATAGATAAATGTCTAAAATGCAAAAAAAAAAAAAACCCGACTCGCCAGATCACACAAATATGCCTAGACCTTATAAAGGTAATATGCATCTTCTTCAGCTACTTTATTACTTCACAGAGTTACATCGTTTATGGAGCTTTTCACCTCCCTCCTTTCATCTATTTACCTCATATTTGAAATTGAGGCCCATGCAATGGGAGGGGGGTTCTAGTATTTTGTAAAGTTTAATACGGATATCTAGTAACTGGTTCTAAAGTTCGCTAAATTCGGGTTTAGGAACATTTTGGCCATATTCCTCGAACTGTGGCGCATACTAATGGGGAGGGGGTACAAGATAACAGTTGTGGAAACCACACAGCAAAAAAATTAAAGATCATGAAAAATGGTTGAACATGATTTTCATAAAATTAATTTCACTTCGTACAAAATTGTATCAGGAAATGTTGGTATCTTTTCTATTTATTGTAACACTCGGGAGGGGGGGTATTAATTTAGTGATGAGGAATGTTATTTGTATAGATTAAAGAATCGAGGCCCAACAAACTGCTGTTGATAACCAGCTGGGTTATGGTCTTATGGTTATGAATAATGAAAAAAGTTTTCCTCCGTATTCAAATTGATTGCGTTTATACAACAGAATTACAAAATTATTGCTAGCTATAACCAAATTAACGTGAAAATTTTGTTTATTATTGGCTGACTATTTTGGTTTTATTCTTGTTCCTTTCCCTCACAGTTTGAAAGTTCGTTATCTCGTTGTGCAAAGAATTTTGTGAACTGAAATTTTTTAAAAATATTTCTAATTTTAATCGTTTCTTTAAAAGTAAGTTGGTATATTGATGCAATGCCTGGGAGATATTCTAACTCAGTTTGCATCGAGGTAGTGTATTACTATGGTTTATGAGGAAGAAATAGAAAGGAAGCAGCTCGACATTATGCAGAAGATGTTCCAAAACAGCGCCATCCACCCAGTATAGTATCTAGAGAAATTTTTATCCAACTGCTAAGAGTTTGGTAGCTTCTGCAATCCGATTGTTGACAGGTCTACCTATCACCCTGTGAATGTGGACGAGCAGATACTTGATCTGAGCTCAGAAGATTGAACATGAAGCACTCGTTAAATAAAAGCATCAGGACTGGTATAGATCGCAAAATGGTTGGTCTAATTCCATGGCCCCTGCATTCACCTGACATGACGCCATGTGTTTTTTTTCTATGGGGTGAAATGAAGAGAATAGTGCACTGTAGCGAAAGACCTCAGTCGAGGAGGTACCATATTTTTGTTTATCCTCAGTCGCGAAAAAAAAAATCAAAGATAGAAAACTTTCAAAATTTGACCATAACTCAGCCCTTCAAAAGTACAAGTATGCAAACATATCTACACATTGTTAGGGTAGGTTGCCTACTTAATAGGTGAAAGGAGTAATTGCGAAAAAGACACCATGTATAATAGCAAGTACGACTACTGCAGCTGGCAATAAGAAAGTGGAAGCGTCGCTTCGAAAATCTGATGCAATATTCGAAATCAGTGACCTAAATAACACCTATTCCGATAATTACTCGATAGGGTTTCTATTTAAAATTCCAAAGTTGATGGTACACCCAGCCATCGGTAAAGAGACGAGAAAATTCTATGTCCATGCGCTACTTTCCCAGATACACTCTATGTGTTTACCATGTGTCGATACGACCACCCCCTCAATGCTGAAAAAAAAAGGAAGAATCAAATACCCCGTCTATTTTACAAGCATTAGCGGATGAGGGAAGTCTCATAGTCAACGTGCGCTTCCATTAGCTCCAAAGACTGCTCGTAAGATGAAAATACAGTTTCAGTTCGAGACATTTCATTTACTACTGATATAATACAGTAGGCGCCTAAAATAAATAATTTTTAAGGTAAGTCGCTTCCGAGGGATGATGCTCCGTCTATTTCGGCTTTTAGTGGAATTATAGCGAGCGTGTTGTTTACTAGGAAACCTATACGACTTCAATTCCAGGTCAACGTCTAATTTGTCTGGGCTGCTTGTTCGTCACGAGGTAGAGAAAAATATATATATACATTCACCGGGATAAGGAACGCAATAAATTGTTTCCAGCTTTTGTAAATTCACATCGAGCACAAGTATTTAGGGACACGTCTCGCGTATTCCGCTTTTTCCTGCATTCACAATCGGACAATTCCGGAGAAGACTGGCAACGTATTTTCATTATAAAATTACGAATGTAAATAGGTCTTTAAGAATATGAGTAAAATTACACTTTTTTTTTTCCTTTTTTTTCCCATTCCGAAAGCTCTTGCATAATACAATAAAGAAAAGAGGACGACAGACAGAAAATCGAGCAAAACGAAGAAACGATTCCACTTTTATTTTGTAGCGTTTGAAAAAAGGTTATTTATAGTTGTTGAACATTTTTGCGGAACAGCGTTTCTTCACTAACTATCTAATTTAGAGAAAAACGAGGAAATCGGTTTTGTTTTTTCTTTCTTCTTTCCTTCCTCCTGTTTTTTTTCTTTTCGTCTCACTGAAAATCTCTAAATGAACTTTTTTGTTTCAATTTTTTTTTTGTAGTCGTTGTGCACGAGATTGTTTTTATTGTACTTTTTTTTCTCTCTCGTTTATTTTCTATCGCGTCTTGTCTTCCCCGGCCGACTTCCATACGCTTTCTATTTTTCGTAAAGAACAACGGAATTATCGAGTTTGCATTCCCCCCACCCCATTTCCTTCTTCCAGTGTAAATTTAAATCAGGCTGACGAATTTTTTCACTTTGTAAGTCGAGTAGGGCTCTAATTAGCGTTCCGCTGTGTTTGGAGGGTTATTATTCGCGAAACTGAACCAAAATGTGGGAAATATCAAACAGGCATGTTCGGATATTCAAGTTCCTTGGCGTCAAATGCTAACGAGAAAAGGCACGGTGATCAAAATAAATGTACGTTAATAATTATTCTAAATCGATCTGCAAAGTGACTGGAAAAAATTAATAATCGCGCTTAAAGTCGAACGAATTTTTTTTTCGCTGGGGTAAATGTACGAATGTTACTGAAAGCTATCAATAGTGGTATCACTGGAAAGTGAACCGTATGAGGAAAACATTCATTACAAAAATAATGAACTTGGGCTCGGGGGTCGGTATAGTTATGACGTCTGAAAGTCGACTGGTAAAGTTAAACAGCTATGGGGCTACTTTACACATGACACAAAATACACACACACAATTGTGGCAGAACGAATGTATGTATTCTGAACAGAAATGTTGAGAAATGACTAAAAACAAACTAACACTTAGCAATAATCACGCGAAGTCGTAGGAGCAGAGGCGTTTCGAAACTTCTACATGGGGGGGGGGGTGAATCTAAAATTTGCAGACTAATGCAATGACCGCAAATCGAAAATTTTTTTGTAGGCCCGTATTCCGTGCGGGTATAACCTTCACTTACTTTACATACCGTGATAACAGGGTACAACCGTTTACTTGGTCAGTTTCTGCGTAGCACGATGCAAGTAGGTACTTAACAAACGTCTTTTGTCTCTACATACCTGCACATCCGGTTCGTCATTTGTTCAAAAAACACATTTTTCTTCTCCTTCTCCTCACTCATTATCCTTCCTCCTCCATTGGTCGGCCTGACAGGATATTAGAGCAGTCCAGTTACAGTTCAATCACAGTTTATGCTAACCCTCACAAGATTTACTTTACCTGTAGGTCCATCAATACATGCGCCTTCTCTATACCATCTCGCTTTTTTGATTTCGAATGCCTTTGCTGCGGTCTGAACTATAACCCTCTCTCGCGCGAATTCTCGAAAAACTCGCACTCCCCTTGGACAGCTGTACACTGATTCCACCGCCTTTTCCAGTTTTCATGACAATATTGGGACACTTAAGCCGGCAGTTTCTGAATCATCCTCGTCACGCACCTTTGGATATCAGTTACTGATTCGAAATGAGTTCTTCAACGATTTGTTCGACCTGGGAGAACGAGAGGAAAAGTCATACGGTGACATATCCGGATGTTTTTTAATGCATGACGACACGGCGCATTGTCAGGATGAAGAATGCACGTATTTGCGACCCCTGGGCAAACTCTTAACGGCCCTTTTTCGTAACCATTTGAGCAAATTGACGTAATCTTGTTGATTTACAGTCTGTCCAGGTGGTACAAACTCCTTGTGAAACACCCCTTAGCTATCACATAATCAAATTATCATCGTTTTGACTTTGGATTTGCACTTTCGCGCCTTTTTCGAGCTGAGTTTTGGGACAACCACTAACGACTCATAACTTTATCACCAAACACCTTAATCACATTATCGAGCGTTTCCTTTCCAGATTCGCCAAATTCCTTCAAACTTCAGAAATTCATGAAAACATGTTATCTGTCCTGAATGAGAAGAACTTGGGCCTTTTATTGGAACAAACCCGAATAAATTACTTCATTTCCTGAAATAGAAGAAGCATGTTTATTCATTGGGTTAAAAAAAGTGAAAAAGTTTGGTTTCTTCCCTCCGTAAGAGGAACATATTCCTATCCGTAAGTAAGAATAAGAAAATCACCATCCACGACTAAAAAATTTCGCCCCCCCCCCCAAAAAAAAAATATATATAATAAAATTGTAAAAGAAACCATCGAGTAGAAGAAAACTGCGCTATTTCCTCAGCTGTTTAAGTTCAACCTTGACTTTGATTAAGTGTAACTTCAAATTTTATTTACTTTTCGTTTCGTTAATATTTTTCAACAATTTTTTTAATTAATAAATTTTCTAACCTATGTATAATATATGTTACGCCGAATTCATCAAATTGACAATGTCATAAAATCGACAGATATTTTACTGATTTTATAAAATCAATAGCGCAAGAGCAGTGTTGCCGAATTTATGAAACCAGCAAAATTTTTTGCTGAATTTATAAAATAAGCGAGTGTTGCCGATTTTACAAAATCAGTAATAAATTATTGTGGCTGATGAGTGTACCTGACGGATGAGGTCAGAATTTTCACGTGCTGCTTACTAGAAAGCAAAATCTATAAGATAAAATGAAGACAAGTACATATACTACTCATAATTCAAATAACGTCACTCACTTGTTAAATCATGACTTCTTTGCTGATAAAATAAGACATAAACTCCATCTGTACCTTCGAAAATTCTCTTCAATATGTGTTTGCAAACAATGCCAGTGATGCTATTTTATGACTCTGATTTTGAGTTTGACCTAATGGATCAAAATAAATGGACTTGTGAAAAAGAGGCGGAAGCTATAGTGTGAATTTCGAAAGAAGTTGAAGACGTAGAGTGCAGGTGGTTCCAGAGTAGAATTACCAACTATACAATCGCGGGCAAAATATTCTCTCAAATCAATCAGAATAAATACGTCCACTTTTTTCCCCAACAGGGTTTCATTTTTTGCCCCTGGGTGGTTCATTTTCAGCCCCATAAATTTAACCTTCTTCAGTTATTGACTGGTTGAGACTTTTATCAGTTTTTGAGAGCACTCATAAAAAGCTCATTCTTTTTGTTAGTCAAAAGTGTAAGAACAATTGAGCAATAATGGTTACATCGTAAGCAATCTACTTTTTTTCTTTTTCAAATTGCGAGACCATTTTTTTAATAGAAAAAGAGAAGTTTTGCACTAATATTTATTTTCTTCAATTCTAAATGAGAATAGGCCAGATTATGTCTCACAATGAAGGATTTCCCTACACATTGTCGCTCAAAATTCCTTTTGAAACTCTTTCTAAGGAAAGCTGGACTATTCACGTATTACTCTGAGAATTGGGTGTTCACGTTTTGTCCCAAGGGATACCTGCCGATTTTATAAATTTGGTAAACATGCATTGCTTGTTTCATAAAATCAGCAGAACCTGCCGATTTCACAGATTCGGCAAATTTTGTTGCCAATTTTATGAAATCGTCAATTCGATGAATTCGGCGTAACATATTTGTATGTATACATATACTGGTTTTTTGGAACTACCCAATAGGGGCAGTGAGATCCTTTATTGGGAACCGTTATAACATAATATCTGTACATGTTATACCCCTCCCGCCCCGTAGAGAGTAAAGGATTACTGTAGGCGCTCCCATTCTTGTCCATGGATAGTATTCTTTGAAACTGTTGCCTATCAAGGAATCTATTTTTGATATTATCCGCCCATCTTGCTTTTGGTGTCCCTGGTCTCTTTTGGGTTCGAAAGGTTGCCAAAAGGTTGTAGAATATGTCCATCTTTCATCTTTCAATATTGAAATGTACCCTGCCCGTCCCCAATTTAGCCTCTTTATTCTCGGCCCCCCTAGGTTCGACATCAGACGGGATAGCTGGCCGGCTACTCGATCCGCCTTCTCAGCTGCCCGTCGGAAGTGCTCTCGGAAATGCAATTTTCCGTCGAACCACAGCCCCAGGTACTTCAGGGCTGTACAGAACTCAATCTCCACACCTTTCAGGACAAAGGTGGGTGGGCTGTACTTGCGTCGCGTCGTAAACAAGACCGCTTCTGTCTTCTGAACTGCTAAGCACAGCCCCGCCGACTCAATCCAGTGGGTTAGCATCTCTAACGCCTGGTTCACTCGTCGCGTGACCTCTGCAGTTGTCTCCGCCTGGCACACCACCAGCGTGTCGTCGGCGTATCAGATCAGCTTTACGCCTGGTGGTAGTGCCAGCCTCAGCATCTCGTTGAAGGCGACGTTCCACAGGGTAGGTCCGAGTACTGATCCCTGAGGAACGCCGCAGGTCATCTCCCGTGTGATTGGTCCGGCCGCCGACTCCATCTCTATCCGGCGACCGGAGAAGTAGCTCCTGATGATGCGCACGAGGTAACCAGGTACCCGCGCTAACTCCAACGCCTCCATGATACGCGTATACAGAATGGAGTTGAACGCGTTCTTGATGTCGAGGCTGACCGTCGCGCAGAACTGTCGCGTTCTGCGCCAGACTCTTCAACTTCAGCGCGGCGTCCGCAGTCGAGGGGTCATAGTTCTGAATCCGTACTGACTTCTCGAGATCGTCTTCCGCCTTTAAAAATGGCTTTCCTGGCTTCTTGATCAGTGCCAGCCGCGCCGTCTTCCATCTGCTCGGGAATGTCCCCTCCTGCAACACGCGATTGAATACGTTGGTCAGGAGGGACGGGTCTGCTCGGTGGAATACTTCCCAGACGACGTTGGGAATCATGCCCGGACCAGGCGCCTTCCTCTTCTTTGTGCTGATCCGGTCGATCGCGCTGTCCACTAAGCAGTGGGATATCCTCTCGCACTTCGGCGGAGACTGCCGTTAGCGGAGGGCGCTGGGGGAACAGTTCTTGAACTACCTGTTGCAGCACCCCCGGCTCCATACGGCTCGTCACTGACGGCCCTCCGGCTTTCCGCATGACTACCTTGTACGGCTTGCCGAAGGGGTCGTCATCTGCTTCCTGACACAACTCCTCCCAAGCTGCCTTCTTGCTTTGGCGTATGGCGAGCTTGAGAGTACGACGAGCCTGCTGGTATTGCTGCGAAACTGCTGTGGCCGCTTCGTCGTCTCTTCTTGTGCGTTGGTACCGACGGCGAAGTCGGTTGCACTCCTTCCGCAGCTTGGCGATGTCCTCGGTCCACCAGTAGACGGGTTGTCTCTTGCGCGGTGGACCGACTCGGGGCATTGCGCTATCGCAGGCCGCGAGCATATATTTGTATTATTGTGATTTGAATTTCTTTCTCCACTCTTTTATTTTAGCTATACAAATCCTTTCATTTACCTTTTTGATCTCTATAACTTTATCCCATATTTTACCACCTATGTAAAAGCCTACCCCTTTTTGTCCTTTTGTTTCTCCGAAGTAATAAAAATAGTTTCCATTCTTACGCCTTATCAAACCTTCTCCTACCCTACGCACCTCCGACAGAGCCACAATGTCCCAACGTCAATTAACCAGAATGGCCAAAAAAAAAAATGATAATCAGGGCCCGGATTTTTAGGCAAAACCTCTTTTTTTCCCTCTCTTTCTAGTCCAACCTATTCAGTCTATTAAGGTTTTCTGGACAAATCAGGAAATTCTGGAACCAGTGAGCCAATTTTTTGGGTTATTTTCCTTCGAATTGTATTTTCCTCTATAAAATAAGCACATATTTCGGTTATCCGGAAAAACCGTTATCCGGAAAGCCTGTGGTGCCAATTCGTCCGGGTAATCGACGTTCTACTGTAACGTATTTTTGGCGGGTGGATAAAAACTTGCGTCCGGCAGTGTAAGTTATGCACATCGGACTCGACTTCTCAACCTTGTACTCACAAGAATAGTAACAGTCACATAACCTAGCGTTATCAGAATCGACCAAAAGTATGTCTGATCAAAAACTCATACTCACAAAGTAACTTAGAGGTATGATATCGGGGGGGGGGGGGAAGAGGGCGGAGATAATTCCATTGAATGCAGAGGAATGGAAGTTAATCAGCGAATGTGAAATCCAGAGCCTTCTGTTGTACTAACCCCATAAAATGAGAAAAATACCGAAAAAACAATGTTTTTCTTCGTAATTCCTCTGTGTTCAAGAATGATGAGAAAAAAGGCCAAATGTGACGCCACTGCGTGACGTTCTGACGGCAATTAAGAGCTCATTCAGAACTCTAGGGACCTACATAGTCTATCGAAATTCTTTGAGATGTTGGAAAAACTCGTAATACAGTGTATGCCGCTTAGTGTGATCGCTTTCGTCCAGGGTAAAAGTGATTCTAATAACCGGCTGATTCCAAAAACCGAAAGTAAAAAAAAAAATCAATTTATTCTGAGATTTAACATGAAAATACAAACTTCATTTTTAAAAAAGAACATAATACATATGAAGATACGGTTTCCAAACTGCCCTTAGTCCAAAAAAAATCGAAATGCGGTTTTCAGCGCTACCTAGTGGCCAATGCGAGCACTACAAAAGTAACTTTATAGAATCTCGATACCTCGTTCGATGGTCATTACGCGCATTCAAAGAGCAGCGGTGAGCTGACAGGAAGAAAGGGACCTTCATGTATTACGTCCAGTGCCAAACTGCCCTTTGTCCACGACTTTCGATCACTTTTCCTTCAATAATTCTAGATAGGCTATATTCTCATTTTTGTGCGTCTCTGGTAGTATGGTAGAGGATTCAGGCTACTCGGTTGTACCATTTACAGAAGTTTTAAATGAACTGGTACAGTGTAGCACAGTTTTTATCGATTTCCCTAAAAAATAATTTTTGGACTAAGGGCAGTTTGGAAACCGTATCTTCATATGTGTAAGTTCGTTCAAGCGGAGCACCAATAAAGCGAACAAGTATGAATGCACACGTAATGTTTATTGAGGCGAATTCAAAATCAAGTTCGCAAAAGACGACAGCTAAATAGACACTGAAGTACAAGAACCGAACGATCGACGAGGTGAATGTAGTTGATAAGGGAGGAAAGAAGGAAGAGTACCGTCATCAGGTCGAGTCAGGTTATGACTTGATGAAAGACGATAAGGAGAAGCGAGAAATGAGAAATAAAAGGAATCAGGAATCGACAGGAACGATAAGTAGACGTAAGATTCTTACATATGTACATTTACTATGGATTTTTTTGGGAGAAATAATGATGAATTCGGGTTTGTTTCTTAGTTTCCTCGATCATTCCCAGCACACATTTTTCATAAGTGTAATGCAAGTCGAATGCTTCTCCATGGAATTGAAAGGCTCTGCGCAGTGTCCTCAAGGCATTCAGCATTTCTGCGTGAGAAGGTGGTTGGGGAACAGCATCATCCTCATCCTCGTCATCAACATCATCTGGCGATTCCTCCTTAGAGACCATAATCTGGGTGCACACGTCTTCTTCTGTTAATGTACTTGAAGTTGGAACATCTTCATCAATGGCTACCCATACTTGGAATTCAGCCTCGTCCATGTCGTTTGGAGTTGGTAGGGGGGTGGGATCATAATCATCGTCTTCGTTAGACTGAATGGCAAAACCTCCTTTACGGAAACAATTCCTGATTGTTTTGTCTGTAACGTCTTGCCAGGACTTCGCACGAAACAACTTATGCCGTTGACGATGATTACAGCAGTGCTTACATGAACATGCAGAATGACATCAGATAACAGGCTATGAGATCATTTCATATGAGTATTGTTACTCTTTAAATTGACGTATGCCGGAAAAACCTGATTCCATTAAACGGCATTCTGAGCACATTACGCGACGAAATTAATATACAAATAGATACAGCCATTCCGTTCCTGCTTATTTTGATTCAATTAACCGAGTTATTCTATTAAGCGTGATCACTTTAAGCGGCATACACTGTAATTCAAGTCGGACTTAGCCGATTCGTCAGGAATCACCGTACTCGATAAGGACCGATGAACTCGTACGTTACGTCTACTAAATATCTGCTATGACATGCAGACGCTTTAAGAAAAAGTGAGAAACGAAAACTGTCGTGTAACAACGTCTGTAAATGAAGTTGAAAATTGACGCTATCCGAAGAGACAATTTCCAACATTCCTACGTGAGTCGGAATCGGTACATTTTTACATTTTTCGAATGACACCAATGTTTACGACGCAGGGCGGGTGAAATGAGCGGCCGGAGGAGCCCATTTTTTCGTGTTCGCATCATATTCGAAAAGCAGGAGCATGCCCTTGTTCGCGTACACAACTCGGCAGGAAGTCGACAAAATTGTTCCAAATTCCAGTTACGACTGATCGCGCTGTATTAGGCCTTACTTCTCGCCGCGATACGGGCGAAGTTGGTGCGTCATTCATCTTTCCTGTATTTTCATCTTATTACCAAAACAAACACGATTTGTTATTTAACAATTTTGCCATCCAGGTTAACACGCAATGATATAGAATAAATATTCCGTTTCCGACGTCGTTCCGGCATTGAATGGCAAACAAGGAATACGTCGCCGTGCCACGCGACACCGCACGGCACGATGCGATACGGCGCGTACGGTACCCGGCACCGGGTTATCTCGAGTACGAATTCCGATTAGCTCGTCGGTTTCGCGACTAATAATTCAAATACTTGGGTTAAGTTTACTTCGAAAACAGCCAACTTCTGGCGAAGCCGAATACCTACGTAATCGTTTCGGTTTCATCATTTAACCTGGCAGCCTCTCCGAAGTCGAACAGCTCGCGGGATCAATGCGGATTTTTGTGTTTTTTTTTTTTTTGCCTTTTACACTCGAATCCATCGAAAACTTCAGAGAGCACTTCGCCGCCGAACGCTAATTTCGCGTACAGCCCGGAATAATTTATTACCTTTCGAAGGGTTTTTGCACCGACTGCGGCACAACAGAGGAACGGAACGGAACCGAAGAAAAAAGACTGCTGGATTTACCAATTAGTCGGTGGTAACTGAGACGAGCGAACTTCCAGTGCATTAAAAAACACCAACGATAACGTGGAAAGTTTCGTCAATCTGTGGACCCGACTGGGTTGCTCTCGTTTTATTGCTACACTGGTTCGCTCTCCCTCTCACACTGTGCCACTTTGGCTCTCTCTCTCTCTCTTCGTCCAATTTCGCGAGTTAAAAGTTTAGAATTTTTCCGATGGATAAAAAACGGGCGAGGAATTGTTACGTGCTGTGTGCTCGCAAGATCGTCCTGTCTAATAAATTTGCGCAACTGAGTAATTGTTGTTTTGTTTGCTCAACCCGGGTAATCCGCGAGATTAAAACGGTTTTGACCTTTCATTCGCGTCCGGAAAGAAAAGTTCCATTTCGCCCCCGGGACGCACGTATAACGATCGCGAAGACCGGAGAGTAGGAGCTGCGAACCTCATTTATTTTAGACACCCTCCTATCAATGTTCCTTCGTGAGCGTATCATCGATGTGTAGCATGCATGGCAAAATTGAAGCCTAATTTTTTTGATTTGACGTGTCCGGTTAGGAGCTTGGGCACTGAAGAACGGTAGTTATTACATTTCACGAGACGTAAAGAACGTACGTTTTCGCGATTTATTTCGAGTACGAATTTCGTGGCGACGGTTGGAATGGAAACGGATGCTCGATACACGTTCCTACGTGGAGGCTTTGTGGGTAGGCCTTAAGCCTGTACAACCCGGCCCATAGCTGGGGAGTTTGATCATTACGGTGCAATCAGGAAGTTGGTAGGCACATGCTCTTGGCCGGATCGGGCAGAGATATCGAAAGGCTTAATTAAAATCAAGCTGGAACATGCCAGCACCTATTCATCTCAAGAAGAAGACACTAGATAGTAGATACCCCAGCTCTTCCGGCCACTGCAGGGTGTCCATTCTTGTTCGGAAATGATTTTCCCTGACTTTTCCAGGTTTTCCAGGCTATTTTTTTTAGTATTCCATCCCCTTCAAATACAAATTACACATGCAAGGGGGGGGGCAAATTTTTTCGAACATCGTGAGCGGCTCGCGAGCAACCGGTTGTAATAAGGAAATGACTTGGTCCCGGCGTGAAGCCCCTTTAATACACATTGAAAAATTTCTGATATATCGAGGATCTGCTATAACGAGATGTGGTGTACATAAGGAGTTATTTTTCTCTCAAAATTTGAGATTTTATACTTGTTCTTAAAAATTCACATAGAAAAGAAACAGGTTTTTTTGTTATTCAAAATTACATTTAAAAAAAATTTCTTCTTTTTCTTCGAAAAAATGTTTGCAGGGTTTTCAGTTTTTAAAAAGAATAAAGTAAAGTTGTTCTCATTAAGTAAAGAAAACAGGCATTTTTCATCACTTCTCGTGAGGAAAGGAATAAGTTTCTTTTCACTCTGAGAAAGAGGAAAAGGAGTGATTCTCTTTTCATTTCTCAAAGGAAAGAACAAAACGCTTCTTAGCGAGGGAAAAACTAGACTTTTTTTTTCCTAAAAGAAATCAACATGTTTTCTAATTTTCAAGAAAAGGAAATTTCATTTCACCTCGAATATAAGCACCATGTTCGGCTTATCTACGGGAACAGATCATTTTTCTCTCTTTTCTAAAAAAAGAACGAATGTTTTTTTCACAGATGAATAAAATAGGGTTGTTTCCTTCTTTTTCTTTTTTCCAATAAGTTTCTCATTCTTCAAGAAAAGAAACAATTTTTCTGAAGTAAAAAAGGTTTACTCATTCGAGAACGAGACGATTTTCTTCTTCAAAAAAGGAAACCAACTTCATAATTTTCGGAGCCCAAATCAAGGTTGTATCTTAGATTTAATTTGATTTTGAAAATGAGCGACTTTAAAAAACCCGTATTCCGATATCTTGTTCAAATTTTTCAGGTAAGAGAAATTAGACTCGTCAAACGAGAAAGTAGGAGGACAGGTTGGAGCCTAAATTGGAACAAAATCAGAAATTCGATTAAATTTTCAAGCTCAGCGACGCACACACCAACACCTGTTCTAACAATTTGTTAAACTTTTTCAGCCAAGTCAAACTTGTTCACTTGAAGGAGTCAAATTTGGGCCTTGGGGTCCATTTTTTGAATTTTTGAAATTGTGTAAATAGAAAGTTTTCCAAGGGCGGGGGGAGGGTAGGTAAAAAATCTGTAGGTAAAATAGCGGCGGACTTAAAAAATTCCGCGCTAATTTGAATTTGGCAACTAAAGAAAACGGCCTAAAATTTTAGTTGATAAGCTCTAGAATTTTACTTTTTCTCCTAGCCATGGTGGGAGGGGGATAGGTGGGGTATATCCCCATATTTTTTTCTCCAAATCTGACAATACTTCAAGACCAGATGTACTAAAATATACATGTTAGTATGTATTTTGTATTGTAAATTACATTTTCCGTGCAAATATGTGACCTGCCAGGAAGAAAAGGACTTGAGCACAAAAACGTAAATTTTACAGGAGAGCGGATAAACAAAATCGATAACGTTTTCATGTTATGGAGACACTCAACTTTGATGACTTACAGCAGTTTGGGAAAAATTTTTAGAATTTTTTCGACAACACTACGCGAAAGAGCGGCCAAAAATTAGTCAAAAACAGTTGTTATCACAAAAATGATTTCTTTGCGCACGGGTCCCTTCCTTACTGGCAGGTCACATATCACTTCAAAAGATTTCTGCTGACTGAAAGATACTCGTATTTCGAAAATATTATGAGGAGACAATACGTGAGTTAAGTACCTAGCTACCTGTTTATGTACTGAGTAATACATTGATGCGATTAACCGATCGTCTCTAACAAAGGCGGAACCAAAGAGCTGTCCTCAGAAGAGCAACCCAAAATATGTAGGAATGAATAGTTATACAGTTTTATCGACCACTTCCTTGAGAATTCGTAGATCCTTTCCTTGCCCTCATGATAATTGAATGAGTAGGCAACAGAGAAGTACGTACTTAATGCTTCTGAACGGTACCTATGTACTGCTGGCTATTAAAAATGCTCTTCAAAATGAGACGTCAAATTCTTTCAACTCATTGAATTCTCGGTTTGACGATGATTTTTCAGTGAATTTCTAATGTCAATCAGAACTCTATCCAAATTCTTTCCTTGCTGTGGAAGAGGAACGATTCTCAAAACTATCTGAGGTCATGCCATCTTCAGCGTTCATGTAAGAATCCTTTAGACAAATTTATTTAAATTTTACAATTCGTTTGTGACCCTCTACGATTATTTCATGCTTCACCATGACTCTTCGGAACATTATCAATAGGGCTAGGATTTATATGATGCCGCATAATATTTTTTCCTGCTGCACCAGATACCCCATATCGCAGTTCGGCTGCACCCCAGTTGCGTCCCGTACGGGAGAATAAAAAAAACGATATATCGCAATTGCGTCTCAATAAAAAAAAGGTACATGTCTCAATTGCGTCCGAAGTGTATCCAGAAATAGACAGTCGATGTTAGAATTAAAATGACTCCTGTAATCATTCTTCATGTTAGTACGTGTATGTAGATTACAATGGGAATGACGATGACACGACACGTAACTACTAGTGATGTGGGAATAATCGATCACTAATCGATTAATCGATTAATTAAAAGTAATCTATTAAAAAATCTCAATTATTTTAATTTCCTAAATTAGTCGATTAATCGATTATTTTGCTTTGATTAATCAATTAATTCGTTATCAAATTTTTGCCACAACTTATCTGAATTAGACTCTTTTTTATTACACACGACATAGGTTGGAACAAAATCAAAGTAACGAAAAAATTTTGATTCGTTACCATTCTAATATTTGTAACAAAAGTTAATTTTGGTTCGTTCCAGAATTTCGTTCTCCTGTTTGTATTTATTTCGTTACGTTACTTGACTACGTTTCGTTCAATTTATTTTGTTCCGTTACGTTCCGCTTTTATTTTAACGGCCCTGGTTTAAAGTTTACTAAGTTACGCTCATAATTGAGTAGTGCCATGGAAAAAGGGGATTTCGACCAAAATCCCTATCTTCGTGTTTACATTTAATTTAGTTCTATGAACTGTCCTATAGATGGTGTCGTTTACCGCATCGCGATATCTCGTTCCAATCTAGAGTTATCACAAATTTTATGTAAACACAATTCAATTTTTTTCCCACTTGAAACTTTGGAAGACTATGTTCGAATTTTTCGCGCATCACGCTTATCACCGGCTCCTTTCATCTTAAAGCATTTTCTAACATTTCGCGACTGGGCTACAGGTTTCAAATCATTTACCTGTCTTCATCCAGTGAGCAAAACTTTGAAGTATGGTATTCAAAAATGTAGAATCATGCGTTATAAGTTGTTGAAAATGGAAGCCAGTGCAATCTACTTCCCCCTTTTTAATGATTTAAAAATTTTTAAATGTCATGTTACTTGTGGTTCCTAAAGCTGCAAAAATCAATGACGTCCGCTCGCTTATGAAATTTGTATCTAAAAAGGCAAAAAATTGGTACAGAAAAAATGTTTTTTAATAAAAAATGTTTCATACTTACATAATAGACTAAGGTTTTGTACACTGTACTGCATTCATTAAAGTTGTTTTTCTTACAATACATACCAATTTTTTAGCCGTCATTTAGAGTGAAATCATGAACCGGAAAAAGGGGATTTTTTCTGGCTCAGCTGTTAGCTCTCTGCATACATTGTAATCACTGCACACCCTTTATCACTACGAAAATAGTACCAGCAGTGTTGCCCTAATAAATGTTCCAAATTGGGTAATTCTAACTTGAACAGAACAACTGTGCTACCATAACAAATCCTTTATAAACGATTTCCAGAGAACTGTGTTTTTGTAGAAATCCCCTTTTTCCATGGCACTACTCAATTCATAAATAACTATTAAGTATTAACTGCGATTTCAAAATTCCTATACATTTTTATTTTTGTACCGAGTTTGTGCTTCAGTTCTTTTAATTTTTAGCGATCCATAAGATCACTGGCAATTACGGAATTTCAATCATTAGCAATTACGGAGTTTTAGAGGTGAGTACGAAAATAATCGATTAGACGATTTTGGTAATTCAAAATAATCGATTAATCGATTAATCCACATCACTAGGGGCAATCCCAAAAGTAAGTCCTGTTTTGCTGTAAAATGATTAAGAGTGGACAAAAGTTCAATATAAAACCAAATTTATTTAGGATTTGAGTTACACTATTTCTCTATAATAATCACTATCAACCTTCAAATACTTCTGATACCCATCCTTCCGCTTCGAAATGCCCATTTGGCAAAATTCAGGGAGTTGATTTTTGAAGAAGTTTGTGACTTCCTTTTGGAGCGCGTCATTGCAGTTCCCGCCCAAATGACGTTTTAAGGATGGAAACAGATGAAAATCACTCGGGGCAAGATCCAGTGATATTTTTAACCACACCTGCAATACTTTGCAGCCAGTCCTAAGTCTGGTTAAGTGGGAAGGGAAATATATGGGACGCAATTCAGACATGTCTGGGACGCAACTGGGATTCTCCGCGCAATTCTTTTCACGTTTCATGCAATTCTGAGACGAATGGTGAAAGTTTATAGCGCATATTTTCGCATATTTTGGGTATAAAAGCATAAAAATGCCTATTTTAGACAAAAAACGTCAAGATTTTGCTTATTTTAGGCCTTTTTCTGGTCATTAGTGCTTTTATTTTTTTGGAAAAATGCAAAATCGGCCAACAAAATGAGGGGGGGGGGGGAAGAACCAACAAAAAATACAAAATTTGTGATATTTTCAGGTTTCTTTATTTTTTTGGTCTTCAAAGTTTTAACAAGCAGCTAGCTGCGGGAAGAGGGTCGGCTCTGGACTTGAAAATTAGAGATTAGCAGAAAAATAAATAAATAAATAAATAATACTTTGATGATGTTTGTCTGCTCTACATTTCATCTGGTTTCGCTATACGTACGATTCGATAGGGTTTTTGAAAGCGCGTTGAAAATACCTGAATTTTGATCCCCATGATGGCATATTTTTATTGCACTTATTTATACTTTTTTCGGTTGTACAGCGCATATTTATGTGTTTTTTTTCTTCAGATTTTAACCGCTTATTATAAGCGCGTTTTTTACTGTTTTTAGCGCATAAAAATCCTAGCCCTAACTATCAAAAATGTTTAGAATTCTTACATCTATTTACGACTCGTATAAGCTAACTACAATCCTTCAGTGTTCATTTAAAAAACTCTCTCAGACTAGTTTAAGACTTTTTAAAGCCTTTCTTTGAAACTAACTGACTGATCTAGATTCGTTCAAGGCTTTTTACAACTCTTCAAAACTGCGGGTCAGAATTTTAAAATGCTTCAATAATTGTTTACAACAAGCAGACACTGTTTGAGACTCATCCAGACTTTTTATGTTTCGCCAAGACCACCCATGACTTGTTCAAGACTTGAGTTTCGTTAAGACCTTTTCAAGACTCGTTTAATTTTCTTGAAAACTTGCTTAAGACGTTGGAAGTCTCTTTGGCCCTTATTTAAAATTCACTACTACTCTTGAAGACTTATATTTACAACTTTCGAGACTCTTTCACTTTTTTTCAGGATTTCTTGAAATTCATCAAAAGACTCTGGCAGGCTCATTTGAGGCCGTAAGACGTTACCATCTGTGAAGCTGATTTCAGTGTTTTCCTCTGAAAGAAGCGATTTCTCCCACTTTCTCCCATTGTATTCGCAATATGGTTTCTAATCCTGTTCGAGCACAAGTATCGCAATACGCCATCTTTGGGCGTTCCGCGCCCGTCGATGCCGAATTGACTATGCGGAGCGTACCGCGTTGTCAGCTTAGCATCGACGGGCGCGGAACGCCCAAAGTTGGCGTATTGAGATACTCGGGTGTCATAGGTGCTCTAATCCTGTGTGGATGTTATTTCAGGAAATAACTCACTTGTTACGCTGTTCAACGTCGAAGTCGGTCATTTCACGTTTTGGATTTGTATTCGGAAACAGAGCTTTCGATTAGAAAAAAAAAAAAAAAAACGTTTGCGTTCAATTAATACGTATTTCCGTAGCGTATTTTGAAATTAAATGTCACGAGCAGTCGAGTTGAATAGCACAAAATGCAGTTTTGTTTTGTTTAACGTCATTGTAAAGTGAACTCGCCTATCAGCGAACACATAGGTACAAGAAATAACATACATCAGTGGTATTGGCGACTATAAAATGGAACTGTAGGGCAATCCGGAACTTTTCGGTCTAACGGGGGGAAAAAATGGACCTAGTATAGCTTCCCGGGGTGCTTCGTTTTCGACACACTTCGGCGAGCTTCTGACGACACCGCGTCGGGAGGACGAAGTGGAGTAAATTAGAAATAGCAAATGGCAAATGAGTTTTGTATTTCGGCACAACATCGAAAAACGCACAGTAAAGTTTAATGAAGTCGAAGCTTATAGGAAACGTTACACTCTTCTCTCTCCTCCTCTTCCTTTCTCTCGCACTCTGTCTCTGTTCTTTGATCGTTTGTACACGAGTAAATGTATCTGAAAGCCTCGTGCGCGTTGATTACTTTACGCCGGCTCTGGTTTTTACGTACGTCTACCTCTGGAATGGAAAGAGAAACGATAGCGTTTCCTGGTAACTCGATATTAGTAAGGTAATTCAAAGGAGATTCAAGATTTCTGAGTTAATTTACTGTCGTAGATTGCAGTGTTGGTGATGTGAACCCCTCACACGTCACACCATTTCTTTAACTTGTTTGTTCAACCCATCTTCGCCACGAGTTTCCGTAAATCGTAAACTTTAGGTGGGATAGACGTCGTTCTCCTAGTAGCTTACAACGAACAAAAGAAATTGAAATCCGCTTTATACGGAAGGTGAAAAGCAAAATGTCTTTTGAAATAAAAATCGGTTGTTTCCGCCAGTGGTGTCTCGAAAGTGCAAAACAATCGCAACACCACTCTTTTCCTTCTTGTATATATGAATGTTACCCTCCCACCAAGCCAGAGTGCAGTCACCGTAGGGAGAGGAGGATGACTGCAATACCTCTAAAAGTAAAAAAAAAAAGTTTTTTTACTTATTCAGGATCAAAAAACCAAACCAAATAAAACTTATAATAGAATCGAAATTTTGTAATTTTGTATTAAGGTGCAGCGGGGTAAATGTACAAACGGAGTGACTGTAATAATGACGTACACAGCGGAAACGAATGGCCGGTAGTCAGCGCTATCTACCGAAATAATACACTACAAACCTCGTTTCATTTTGCTGCGCCTTACCAGGCTATTTACTATCTAAGTACGTTATCAATCTGGGATTGCGTAAATACACCGAGAGCCAGAAGCATCTGGACACCTGTGAAAAAAAAATGTGGGAGCCAAAAACAGGGACTAGAGAGGGAGAAAAGAAATTGTAAAAATTAGAGGAGGGTAGAATAGGTCAGCCTCTAACAGGTATCTGAAGAAATGCCCCGACGCAAGCACGGACACAGACAATTGCAGCAAAACATGCGGTAAAAAAATATTCTGACAGGACAAAAAGATTCGAACACTGCAGTAATCGCCCGTCGTAATACTGTGTATTTTCCCCATAACCCTAGGAACACAGTCGAGTCAAAAAACGAGATAAATGGCGATACACGAAACCCGAAATCATTCTGAGTCGCCAATCACTTCGCGTAGAGGTATAAAAGTCTTGTAGATGCTGATGTGACCCTAAAGTCGAGGTCGATTATATCACCGCTGTCGATACAGTGTGGCGACATCAAATTTTGTGCTGTCAATCAGGTTGCCAACAACTCTATATCACACTGATCGGACTAATACAAAAGGTGATATCAATTTTCACGTCGAGAAACTGAATCGACTGTTTGCACGACTTTCAACAGCTGAGCTCCTTGTAGACAAGATCCCGCAATTGACGAATGTGCGCAGTCACCAAACATTTTGCCGAAAGCGCGCATTCTGCATCCAATCTGCTGGCTGCGCGCAATCTGCATCACGATTGCTAAATGCGCGCAATCGACTGATACCTAGTAATTGTATTTTTGACATGGATTCGGCAACAATTTTCTGCCGAATGCACACATTTAGCAAGCAACAATAAACAAATAAATAAACCGAATGGGTTTCTGTTGAAACCTGTAGAATATGGAAAAAAATTATCATGACTGAATTTATGTTTCATGCTGGTATCTTCTTTCGCTTCTCGTCAGTCATACAGAGAGTGTAGTGAAATGTGCTGGTAGTGATTTCGTTGTTATCATTATTTTCAAATTTTTAAACCGTTTATTACTTTGAGTTTTTATTTTTATGGTGTTTACCCGCGCGCAGCGCTGCAAGCACCCTATTGCAATCGAATTTTCATTTTCCCCCCATTAAATACGACTGAATTGTTTACAGCTCATAGTTCAGTTTTAGCTCAGTTGCCTTCTCCGTCAACTGCTGCCATCTATCGATAAGTCGGTTTACTATTCGGGCCGTCCATCCGTCAGAGAGCGCTATAATCAAGCACTAGTAATAAGGACGAAAACACGATTACGTTTCTTAAACTTGGTGCTCTTTTTCCAAAAATGTGCCTCAATATTTTCTCCTCCTTCATTTCTTTCAGTGTACGTGGTTAAGCAGTCATATCCCGTTCCCAGTGGCTGCATTCTGTCCTGGAGGGGCAAAGATTAGCTAGTAGTAATGCATAAATGAGACATAAATATCTCGAGTCTCATGTAGGTCTTCGTGTCTTATCAGTAGGGGAGGAGAAGGTAGCAATCAGTAATATTCATATGAGGTATATCCTAAGTTTCTTGTCTATTTTTATACCTGTTTCAATGTCTTTATGTTATATCAGCAATATATACAAGTATTGTGTCTATTGTATGTCTTAAGAGTAGTGAAGGAGATGGTAGCGAGTTTACTCCTGTAATTTTTTTGATTTTTGATAAAGACTACCCACCCACGTTTCTTTCCCATGAATGAGGAGGAGTTTATGATTTAAGATTAGAGGTCTTGAAGTCCAAGGTAGCTGGCCCGCTGGTCTTCTTTCATAGTATTCAACAGGCAGGCAATCTGTTGGGCATTTTGTCTGTCTTCATGTCTGTGTCTTATATCTATGGGTGATTATGGCATTATTATGTCTCATGAGACGAGTTATCAGAGTTCAAGGTAGCTGTCCTACTCCTGCAAGGCATTCCGCCCCCGTCTTACTTTTCTTTTGTAGCGGCGGAGCGGGAGGAGGATAGGTTTTTAGTACATAGAGAGGTATAGCAAATTTCACGCCTAAATAAATTAGGAAAAATAAAATTCTCGGCCTTTCTATTAGGTTGGCAGGCGAACCGTCGGCTTAAATGCAACAATGCTCCCATATGCTTCGTTTTCCCTCGACGATATGGGCTTATTCAGCGATTTCATCAAACTACTTTCCATGAAATTTCACTTCTCTCGATCAAAGAAATTACAAAGGTCAAATAGATTTCGGCACGTAATACCTATTCGAAATTTTATTTAAATTGGAAACCTGACGGACGCTGGAACGTCGCAAAAATTCATTCCAAGCATCTCAATTTTTTAATGAAAACCGTCCTCTTTTAAAAACGGTGAAACGAAAACGAAGAAATAAACTTCTCTTAGTTGACACGTTGTCAAACGACCTATATTATATTTTAATTTCTGCGGACTTTTTTCGTCAGAGGAAGTTTACTGCGGGGATCGATCACGTCAAACCACCGTTTGAAAATTTTTCTTCCATAATGCTTTCCTTTCAACTTCTAAGTAAGCTTAACCTTTCATTAAGTTTTCAATCCGAAAACGTATATTGCGAAATCCTTTTATGAACGTTCTTATCATTTAGCATCGTTGAAGAAGAAAACCTTACACCAGTTGAGCGATTAAACTTTTCAGGGCGCTTTATGCCCATTTAGCTTCATTTTTTATGAGAATTTTTTCTCTCATTCTTCACGTACGAACTTGTACTAATCATACTTGCTTTCCGACTGTCAATAAAAGCGGCTTATGTTCGTTGTAGAGATCGTAACTAGAGGACGAAAATAATGCTTTTCTTTCTGGAAAGTTCGCCTCCCTTTCTTTGTGACTTAAAAAAATTTTTTGTCAACTTTTTGCTGAAATTTTGTGTCTGTATATTTGATTTGCCCTTCTGAAAATTTGCCAAGTATTTGATCTGCCTTTTTAAAAAATTATATAGCCTACTTGAGATATAAAAAAGGCTGGTTACGAACTTACGAACGGAAAATAATTTTACTGGGTAGTACAGATCGAGGTAAATAACTAGTGCATGTAAAGTGTTCCCAAATCGGTTCCATTTGACCGATTAAGTACACAAAATCAGAGAAAAAGTGGTTCGATTTTTCCCAGATTAGGAAGATAAAAAAAGTGAATTTCCATTTTGGAAATCAGTTAACTTTATCAAGATATTTCAACGACTTTGGTTAGTTATTATACGGCCGTTGACTTTTGGGACGTTCGAATACAGATTTTTAACCAAAATTAAATATATTGTAAACTACGATAAACTGCAGGCTTGTATCTTCCCAATACTGACGTACAGAGCACAGACATGATCTCTCACCAACGCCAAAGCAAAAAAACTAGCAGTTACGCAAAGAGGGATGGAAAGGAGTATTTTGAACATTAAAAGAAAGGATAAAATCAATCAGGGTTAAATCTATCAGGGCTAAGACAAAATGCAGGGGACTCATATCTATGGTCAAAAAATTGAAAATAAAATACGCGGGACTCCTAGCGAGGATGGAAGAGAATCGTTGGGGTAGAAGAATTACTTTCTGGGTTCCGTATGGACGTAAAAGAAAGAAGGACAGGCCAGTAACAAGCTGGGAAAGTGAAATCATCAGAAGGGTAGGAACCCCAGGGTGCAGGGTGGCACAAGACCGGAAGGTATGGAAAAATATAGGGGAGGCCGATGCCCGCGACATGGGAGCTCGCTCGGTATAACACATAGTTCTTGCATGTAAATCTACCTATGTTATCTTAATCTTATGCAGTGTTGTACTAGTCATAGCAATAAAGGCTGTTATTATTATTACGAACTGCCACTGAACAAGGAACTTGAAGAAAATATAAAAATCACTCCGACTCCGATATAGATACCACAAACGAAATTATTACGAGTATACCATTTCAGAGACAACCTACCAAATAACAGAAAACGATAACACTTCACCACTCTTTTCTCTTAGAGAAATACTCAGAGGATGCTAGATCTCATAAAGACTAGAAATAGACTAAAAAATTATCAAAAACAAGTCATCTAACGAAAAAGTTGGATTCAGACTAATACGTAAGCTCATAACATACAAACTGAAGCAAGCAAAAGAAGATAGGGATGACGAATTCATACAAAACATCCTAAATACATCGAAAAGTACAAAAAGGATCAGAAAAATATGTTGGTAGGTAAAGACCAGACTAGTTATTTCACAAACGAAGAGAAAGCAAAGATTTATTCTAGAAAATGAATAAACGAACATGCATCAATTTTCTACAAAAAATTATACTCCGAGCAGGATGGCGTAGGCTGCTCTCAACTAGATGCCTCTCTCGAACTCTCAACTTAATAGACAAATCTTCGGTACGGATCAACATGAGCCCGAATTCTCAAACGAGGAAGCCGAATGGGTTATAAAAGGTTTAAAAAATGATAAAGCAGAAGGCACAGACTCAATATGCAACGAAAAAATTAAGAAGGGGGGAGGGCTTTGATCAAGGCCCTCACCGCTTTGTTTAATTTCATCTTAAGAAAAGGGAAAGTCCCATTAAACTGGAAATTTTCTGATATTCCACTATTATTTAAAAAAGAGGATCGACATAAAATTGAAAATTATAGACCGATTAGCTTATCTGCAATTATATCGAAAATATTTTCAAAAATGTTAGAAAACAGAATCAGGAATATATTAATAAGTCAACAATCATCCGAGCAAGCGGGCTTTCGAAGGGGATATTCGACTATCGACCATTTATCTACCGTTAACACACTGATAGAAAAAAGCAACGAATACCAACTGGATCTCTACCTCGCCTTTATTGACTTTAAAAAGCTTTCGACGCAGTAAACCATGGATTTATGGTAAAGGCACAAATAGAACAGGGCATTCCAAAACAATTCGAATCAATAATCACAGATATGTATTCTAACCTGAAAGCAAAAATTATCACAGATATAAAAGGAGAATATTTTAAAATAGGAAGAGGGGTAAAACAGTGGAATCTCTTATCACCAATAATCTTTATTGCAATCTTAGAAAAATTATTTAAACAATTATACTGGGAAAAAAGGGTTTAAAAATTAAGGGGAAAAAGTTAAACAATCTAAGATTTGCGGACGATGTGGTGCTAATAGCGGGCAATTTGAAATCTCTAAAAGAAATGATAAGGGAACTATGTAGCGAAAGCAGAAAAGCTAGTCTGGAATTAAATTATACAAAAACAAAGATTCTCTCAAAATACTCAGAGGAAGCATGAGGAAGTAATAATAGAAGGAAACTATATAGAAACTGTTAAGGAAATAATTTATTTAGGTCAACTTATCTCCCTCGATGACAAAACCACAAAAGAAGTCAACAGAAGAATATCCCTCGGGTGGAAAAAATTTTGGACTTTAAAAACAACTATAAAAGGCCCTTGTACTTTAACACAAAAAAGCCAAATATTTAACAACTGCATTCTCACCCCCCCCCCCATAAACGTAGACCCCATCAAACAAGGTAGGAAATAAACTGGAAGTTACCCACAATTCTATATGGAACGTTTTATTTTAAGTATAAAAATTCGCGATAAGACTTTCTGAAATAAAAAACTCACTCAAAAACAAACTCGATATCTTGGAAAAAGTGCGGAGAAAAATTTGGAATTGGGCCGGGCACGTATCGAGACTAAAAGATGGACGCCGGACGGGGGAGATAAGCACCCGGACCCCCAATAAAACAAAGAAAACAAGGCAAACAAAAGGCAAGGTGGAGAGACCCTATAGTCAACTTCTTGCAAAACAAACAGTTCGAGAGCGTGGCTCGCGACCAACTGGAATGGCGGAGGCTGAGAGAGACCTTTGCCTAGAAGGGCAGTAGTGTGTAATATATTATGTTCATTATTATTTATAGTTATTATTAGCTATTCTTGTCATTACGGTATGTACACGCTGCTGGATAAAGGTTTATCATTATTCTTATTATCATTATTATTATTATCTCTAGACTGTTTTCGACCTCCTGAGAAGACCAAGGTAGGAAATTTAACACCACTGTCCAAATGGACCTTTTTCTAGAAACTTCAACTACTTCCCTTCCAAACTCCTTCAAAGCAGAAAAAAATTATTAAAAACGAATAAAAAATAACAATTCCCACATTTCTAGAAATAAAATGCAAAAAATCTGAATATAATAGTATATTACACACCAAGAGTCAAAAGTGAGGTGTTTACATAGCGAGGGAAAGTTTGCGAACAAGCGTAGCGAGTGAGCAATTCCCGAGTCATGTAAACTCACTTTTGGCTCTTGTTGTGGAAGATATTTTTTATATTACTTGATCAGAAGCGGCAATGCTTCTCGCTGACATGATGTATATTTTTTACTTTTTTTTTAAAATCTATTTATTTATTTGAATTATAGGGGTAATTCTCCGAAAAATGGATAATTCATGTAAATAGGCTGTAACTCTGCCACTTATTATCAGAATGCTATGCGCAATATATCAAAATTGAGGAAATGAACTCTTCTGATGGAGACAGTGGTAAAAGCTCTCCCTAGTTCAGCAGAACATCATTAGAAAATCGAAAATGCACCTGAAATGTCCATCAGCGTGGGTGTCAACCTGGCCTAGTTCCGTTCTTTTTGCTTGCTGGAAGGGTTTAATACATCATTTTCAGGAACTACTGTTTCCCATTGTTGAAGAGGTAAGTTGAGGCAACACGGTATAGGTCTTACAATCTTTTTCTAACCAAGTTAAGTAACCTTTAGAATACCTCAAAGTTGTGTCTAGGAAGAGATATGTCCTTCAACGTGGATAATTTTCAAACCTCTCTGTAGGGTTCCACTATAAGCATAAACTTCTCTCAAATGCTCATATAACTTCCTCTAGAAGGCTGTGTAAGAACTTCTGTGAAATAATGATAATTTGTATGCTAAAATACTCATTTATTGCTGAAATCCTGGTTTCTAAAAAAAAAGTGTCCTTCATCGTGGACATCAACAGCCATATTGAATTTATAGCTCCGAATTTGTAAAAACGTAATAATATAACTAATGTTGGCCACATTACATTCAGCAACATGTATCAAATATTTTCCGCATATTTACCCAATGGGAAAAGGGAAAAGGCGATTTTGCCCTTAAACGTGGACATAAAATATTATTCAACGTGGCTACTCACGTATTTCTTGTATCCACGCTGAAGGACGTGAATCTTTCGACACTTAGAAGCAGTCTGTAGAAACAGCCTTTAAATCTTCTTCGTGCAGAGACTACTTTCCTAGATGAATTTTTGGTACTTCATAAAACCGTGATCCGTGAGATTGTAACCCACGGTGCCGCTGTGTGATCGTACAGCCTCATCTTATCACACTATGTAAACTTGAAAAATTTGTCTTTCAACGTGGACAACAATTTTTTTTTACAACCCTCCAAAATCAAATTTAAGCCCGGCCGGTACCGGAATATGATTTCTCGATACCCCTAGTATCGATTTCAACAAAAAAAATTTGAAAAGTGAACCTCATTTTTTTTGGTTTTTGTCCACGTTGAATCGTCTATTTTTCCGAGAATCACCCATAGACAAGTGATTTTTGTGTACGTAATGAATTCAAAAACTTAATTTGCTCAGTTAATTACTACAAAGTACAGTATCACAGTCTTGTCTTCAGTTTGTTCACAAGCACAAACAGCATACACAGGTAGTGGCCAGCAAAAACGTAACGACGGTTGACAACGAATGGTAACAGCTGTACTACATTGTGAATATTTAAATACATTCTTAAGTCGCCCTTTCATGGTTCGCCCCGTGGCTGCCTGGTTAGAGATGATCGCTGCATTTCAGTCAAATGTTTCAATGGACGCGGGTTCGATTCCCCGATACAAAATTACTGGCCAGCAATTTTTTCATGTAAAAACACGCTTTACATTGAAGGACGATTACTTTACATGCAGGTTTTGTTAGCATTTGATGAATGATAGGCACTTCTTGTCGTCTGTAAAATACCAACGTAAACATTGCCTTCCTGATGAAGTAGCATAAAATTTTTCTTTTTACCATGCCTCATCATTAAAAAAAGCGGTGTCCAAAACGTCAATTTGTCTGGCAATAAACTTTTGGAACCATTGGCAGACGTTCACTCTTTCAACAATAAGCCGTAGAAGTTGGATCTGATTTAACTTCTAAGTTACGGGCATATATAAGTTACCGTCAGGTTCAGTATGAATAGTTGTTTCAACTTTTTAGGGTGTTTGCCCGCGCGCAGCGCTGCAAGCACCCTATTGCAATCGAATTTTCATCATCATCCTCATCATTTTTGTCTTTAAATACGACTGAATTGTTTACAGCTCATAGTTCAGTTTTAGCTCAGTTGCGTTTAGAATGTTAGATCGTCTTAAGGCGGAGGCGTGTGGTTCGATTTACAAATGCAACTTTTGCTTACGTTTTATTTCGTAATTTCGTATTTTACTCATGACAGTTGTGCGACGCGTACTGTTCTACAAAAGGAACTATTTCCTCAAAGAAAGTGAAGACATTAACTGGATTTAGAAGAGGTAAGTGTATTGTTTGTTCTTTATATGAAATGGGTTCTCAGTTGAATTAGCGTGTATAATGTACTCGAATCGAACCAAGTACATGCAACATTCTGTGGTACTCTTATCTGGAAATTTTCCGAGGAATAATATGCGATGTAAGTTATGTCTCATAAATATGTTAGCAGTATTAAGTAAGTGGTAATTTTGGTATTCTGTTTCAGAGGGCTTTCACGAATATTTCGTTTCTCATTTGACTATTTACTTTCGACTGTTCGTTATCAGGATCGAGGAATCATCCAAAACCGTCAACATGCCTTCAACCACGAATTTGAACTTCTATTATAATCGTGTAGCGGAATTAACGAAAAACGTGAATAAATAATTGGCAGATCACGTTTTGTTTTTGAAATGACAGATTATCTTTCTCGCATTAACGGTTCACGAATTCACAGGAGTGGAGCATGGAGCTAATGTCTTTTCGTCTTATAAACATTGTAATGAGGAGTGAGAACACATTAATGTGCGTTTTTTGAAGCGAGAACACCACTTTATTTGAATGGAAGTAAAATTCCTCGTGTATTCGAATCGAAACAAAATTCCTGTCCCTCTGAATTGTTATCAGCAGTTAACAGTTCATATTCGTTGAAACTACTGAGTTTTTAAATTCCTTGGATTTATGTCCTTTGAATTTATTTGTCTTGTAAAGATAGAGTGTTTGATTTCTGCTTGCCGCTTGGAATGAATTAAAGGAAAATGGAAATGTATTCTAGTATGTTCTGTGTTGATCAAAGTCTGCCGGGTGATTGCAGTCTGCAGCTTCACAGTTTGAAACCTTGAACTTCCATGATGTGCGTGTAGCGTCCTGAGCTTTTATGTTCCCGGGGGAAAACGAAGAAGAAGACGTTAGTCATGTCAAAGCATCGTTCGCTTATCAATAAAAACCTATTCTACACTAGCGCTTCTACAATTTGCACAGTCCCAATGGCAAACACTCTGTTACTACCTCGCGATCCGCGAGGTTGTTTGTTTGTGTTTTAAGTTACGGGAATACGTTTACAGCTACAGCCAGTATAAAGCGACCCTTACTCGTTGCGATGTCGTAAAATTCATTTTGCACTCTTTTGTTAACTTCACTGCACAGAGATGGATTGCAAACTCCCGTTTGTGATTTTATACAGATTTTTGAAGGTAGGGTTGCATCGTTTGTGGATCACCCTGTACTCCAGCTTTATTACATATTACGGTATCATTTGGCCACCGAACGTGTCTCACATACACTTCAGAGACATTGATAACTTGTTTCTAGGCAACGGAGTAGCGTTTATGGAAGGAGAAAGATGAAACGACCAAATGGGCCCTTCCCCCGACATCTTGTACCGCGATTCTAACCGAAACGGAGCGAGATAGCGAAATGGGAGGAACAGGAGGTTAAAGAGGAAGCAAAAACCTGAAAATCGATTTTATTGACCTTGGATCACAAAAACGGCTATATCTCAAAAACTGCGATTGACCAAATGGGCCCTTTTGAAATGGACATACACATATGTGGCAGTTTCTATAAAAAGGGGTTGCTTTGTCGATCCGACGAATTTTGAGTTACGGACAGTGCGTAATAGAGGAATGAATGCCCATTCCAACGAGCTATCGGCGAGAGTTGTAGCGTTTTCTGTTCCCGAGATACAAGCAGTCAAAAATGAGTGTAATGAGAACGCGTGAAAACACGTTTTTGGGAAAAACGCGTTTAAAGTCAGACACACCTTTTTCTCCCACTCCGTCAAGCGGCCATAACTCATCGCGGAATCACGTTACCAGCCTCAACGAGGGCTTGTTGGAAAGGTAATTTTTCGCTCTTCTGCGTGGTAACAGTTCAGAACATCGGATGAAGCGAACGCAGACATTCGCATTCTTCTCTCATTGTCTTTCATAATTCTCTTTGTCTCTCTCCCTCTTCTCTCTCGTGTGTGTGAATTTGGTCTCTTTGTTATTGCGATGTTTTTTCTATGGAAATCAACCAGAATCTCAACATTGATTTTTTCGACCAAAAAATTTTGTTTTTCTTTTTTTGCGTTTTCTGAGACTTCGATCCATCGACAAAGTTACCTCTCTTAATAGAAACTGCCACATATATTAAAAATTTTACAACAACTGTTTTCGAGCCCATAGCCCAAGAGGGTACTCCATGGCTCGATAATGAAATAAAATAAAAAATCTTTTCATCTCTTTAAGTTTTCTAATTTGCCTACCTCATTTGGTGTCCGTATACTCCATGTCCCTATTCTCAATTATTCTGATAGTTTTTCACGAGGTAGTCTCCGCGCGGACATCCGAATTGGAGACTTTTTACGTCCAGAATTATTATTTACCTTAAGAGTTGCCATCGTAATTGCAGTGGTGGAGAAGCATCTCCAGAGAAGAATACTGATGTACTTTCCACTAGCTTTTATCAGGATTTAACTACCAGAATCTTTCTTCTCCAATGTGCCTTTAGTTTTTCTGTAAGTCTTCTTACCACGCAGAGGTAGCTCACACAGAGGGGGTTATGCTCGTAACCTTTTCAAATTCTTCTTTGAAATATAACCCCTAGTGACTCATATTGCGAATCTAATGAAAATTCGAGCGAGAATAATTTTTCATGAATCAGTCAGCAGTACTGGACTCGGGGTCACTTTATTCTGCAACGAGTTACTGTACCTACACATATTTATATTTACGGTTCAAAGAGATATTTTCAATCCTATGAAGAAGAAATGTTGAGTCGTTAAAGTTTAACCCGGCTCCATTCGTGTTAGCATATCGTCTTGTACCTATTGTTGCTTAAATCGCCTTTAAAAAAAAATAAGTTCACAAAAAGGTCTGCTCGTTTGCAAATCTGCCTCAACTCGTCAATCCACGTTGATAAAATTCCTGCCTTACGTTTTCCTTATTTTATTTGTTCTTTCAAATTCTCATTCACCCCGCGCCTCCTTGATATTTTCAAATGCGTTTTTGTAACTACGTATTTTATTTTCTCGTCAGATTACTGGCGTAAATTAGCTCCTTTTCTCGGTACCAGGTTTCTAGACTTATTCGACGTTAGTATTTCCATTTCAAGATTCGGGTACCTCTAACATTTTACGATTTTGTCGGCAAGAAAAATAGTTTCTTTCTCTGCGATAAATAGCCGAAGATAGATCTCGATAATAATGCGACGTTATTACGCGTCATTTTCCGTCGAGTGATTACGGTTTTTTTCTCCGAGGGTGAAGTTCGATTTCCCTCCGACTAACGCTTTATATGCCGGCGTGCCCCAAACAAACGTCGAACGTTGACTCGATTTTTATACGTATTTTTACGAACTAAACATAAATTTTGGGAATTTTCCGTTCAAGTTTTCACTTTATCTCGATCTGATGAAATTTTGTTTATGTTTTTTTCTTCGCCGCTGCCGGACCTTCTCTACATATTTCAGGGGAGCACGGAAATCGAGCCTCGCCCAGAAACGCTTTTCAAAATCCCAACTTCCCGTCTCCGGATCTTAAGCACTACGTACTTCGGGTTCACCCAGACTGCTTGAAGTTACTTTACCTTTATTTTTCTGTACCGAGCAAACTCGTTTGAAGTTCACACAAAAGCCTCGAAAGGCTCTCGAGTTTTTGAAATTTCAGTGGCACTGCACCGTAGCGGGAGTAACGATTTTTCTACTCGCTCGTTTTGAAATTTCCCCCGTAGGTCTTAGCGTTTTTTTTGGAGGGAAGGGTTTTTTATTTTGGCCCCAAATTTAAACCCCGGGGTTTAAAAGGGCAATCGGGGGGGGAGACATTTTTTTACCTTTTTTTTTTTCAAAAAAACGCAACGGGGTTTCCGCTAAAACGATGTGTTTTATCGATGCAGTTTTAAAACCCGGGGTGTTAATTTTCTATTTCAATTTTTAAATTTCCCCAAGGAGGAACGCCGAGTTTAATTAAAGGCTGGGACAAATCGAATTGCGATCGAGAATTATTTTTAATTTGGGTTTAAATTAAATTGAAACCCTATATCAAAACTGCTCCCCAAAACCCGCAAACGAATTTGGGGGGGTTTTCTTGCTTTTTTTGTCGAATTGATCGGCGTTTTAGTTGAGCTGCACGGAAAATTTTTTTTCGTTCAAAAAAAACGATGGGCTATTTTGCATGGTTTTAGGAGGCAGGTGGAAAATTTTTTAGGTTTTAAAGAAAATTTAGAATCGTTTTTTGTTGAAAATCATAGTCCGTTAAAGGTTTTGGAGAAAGGAATTTTCCGGGTTACAACCCAGAAACCCCGCGGGTTCGAACGTTAGATTTGGGGGTAAATTAAATTTTTTCCCTTCCCTTTTCCAGGCACGGCCCTTTCCCCTAACACAACCACACCCCCCCCCGCCCCAGTGTATCCGCCCCCTCCCCCTTTTTGGATTCCCTTTTGAAAAATTTTTTAAAATTCCCCCGATGGAAACCTTGTTTTGACAAAAAAATTTTTTAATGGGAAGCCCTCTTCCCTTGGAAAGGGCCCAAGGGGAAATTGCCTTCCCTTATCCCCTTTGGGTGTGATTAACCCCTTGGCCAAACTTTTTAGATTCTTCCTCCCGAAAATCAAATTGGTTAAAAAAGGGGGGGCGTTATTTGGGGGAAATTTCCCCCTTGGGGGAAAAAAAACAAAAAATTTTATGCATTTTTTCAACCCTTTTCCGGGCTTTTTTTCTTTGGCGCCAAGGTTTAGTAAAATTGGGGCCCCTAAACCCCTCTTGCTCGATTTGCCCGATTCCCCCAATTCCCCAAAATTTTACGGAAAGTTTGAAAGGTTTTTCCTTTCCCCAAAAACCACGCAAACATCCCTAATTAAAACGGGAAAGCAAGGGCCCGGGAAAATCCGGTTTGGGTCGTTCTTTTCCAAGGGGAACCCAAGGGTTTTTCCCAATTTGGGGGGAAAAGGGGGGGGTAAAAAAAGTTTTTTGTTGTTTCCTTTTAAAAATTTTCCCCCAATTTTTTCAAAAGGATTTTTGATTTTTTGGGGGGTTTTCCGGCCCCAAAAATTTCAGTTTTAAATCTTTTTAAAAATTCCCCCCCCTTAGAAACAAAAAGTTTTTTATTCATGATTCATGGACAATTAAACAAAGGTTTTTAAAAAAAAAAAAGGAACAGAAAAACTGGGGAAAAAAACTGAAAAAGGGTTTGATATGCGTGCTTTTTTGGTTTTTTTAGTTTTTTTTTTTTAAGGGTTTTTTTGGTTAAAAAACTTTTAGTTCAGGGGCGGCGCTTTCTCCCCCTTCCAAAAGGGGCCAACCCCAGGATTTATCCTTTTTAATTCTGGAGGTTTTTTGGGTTAAAAAAAAAGTTCCCCAAAGAGGAAAAATTTTCCCCTTTTTTCCCCAAAATTTTTTAATTTTGATGGTTTCCGGAAAAAAAAGAGGGAAAATTTAAATTTTTAAATGATCGAAACAAAATTTTCTTTTTTATAACATTAACAATTCCAAAAATTTTTAAAAAAAAGGGGGGGAAAAAAGACAAAAAAAATGGCGAGATGGGTGAAAAAAAATTTTGGCGGGGGGTGCGTTAAAACCCCCTTTTTTTAAAAAATTTTTTTGGACTTTTTTTTCAAGGGAAATTTTTTAAAACTTTTCTGTTTTAGGGTTTTTGGCAGTTTTAAACCCCTTAAACCCCCGGGACCGGGTTAGGGTATTAGCGTTTGGAAGGTTAAAATTCCAAAATTTTTAAAAATTTTTGGCAGTTTTTTTTGGGGAAAAAGTTGGCCCCAAGGAAATGGAACTTTTTTTTTTTAACGCCCTTGCCCTTTTTTGTCTTTTAAAAAAATTTTAAAACTTCATGAGGGACAAAACAAGGGGGGGGGAAAGGGGGGAAAAATTTTTTTTAAAGTCCCCCAAAAAATTTTTTTAAAATTTTTTGGAAAAAATTAAAAATTTCCCCCAAAATTTTATTTTTTTTTTTTTGTTTTAAAAAATAAAATTTAATATTTTAATTTTACTGAGGGTTTTGGGGAAATTTTTAAATTTTACCCCTTTAAAAAATCTTTTTTGGCTTAGTTTAAATAAATTGGGATTTAAAGGTTTTCCCCTTTTTTAAATTTTTCATGCTTATTTCCCCTTTTTTAAGGAAGGGTTTTTAAAACAAAACTTTCCCCCGGGCTCGTTTAAGGACCTTTTTCTAGGCATGATTTTTTGGGGCTTATTTAAAAGGGAAAAATTTTAAAAAATTTGGGGAAAAACAGTTTTGGAAAACAAACTGAGGAAAATATGAAACTTTTAAAATTTTTTTGGGAAAAGGGGGACCAATTGTTTAAAATTTTTAGGTTTTCCAAATTTTTTGGGACTATTTAAAAAACCAAAAATTTTTGGTTGGGGAGGCCCCGGGGAGAAAAAAAAGCGGTTCCCCCAAAACCCCCCGGGAATTTTAAAAATTTTTTTAATTTGGGAAAAAGTGGAAAAAAAAACCCCGGGTTACGTTTCCTTTTTTTAAATTTTAAAATTTTTTGGGGGTTAATCAAGGGAAAATTTAAAATTTTTTTAAACCCCCGGGGTCAGTGGGAAAAAAAATTTTTTTAAAAAATTCCTTTCGGTTTTTTGTTTTTTGAAGGTTTTTGGGAAAAAAATTATTTTTCCCCGGAAAAAAAACCTTTCCTGACTCAAAACAACTTTTCAAAGGTTTTGACCTTATAAATGGTTGTTGGGTTGATTTAATTTTTTGTTTAAATTTTTAAATTTTTTAAACTTTTTAATTTTTTTTTTTTTAAAGTTCTAAATTTCGAAAACCTTTTTCGACCCCAAAATAATTTGGGTAAAAAAAAAAAGTTTTTTCTACTTATAAAGGGGAAAGGGAACCAAGGGGGTTTTTAAACTTCCAAATTTGATTTTTTTTTTAATTTTAAGCTTTTTAAAATTTAGGGGAAAAAAACCCTTTTTTACGAAATTTTTTTAAAAGGTTCCCAAAAATTTTTTTTTGAATGGGGATTTCCTTTTGGTGGGGGCAAAAATTTAGTTTTTTTCACAAACGGCTTTTAAAAAAACTTTTGGGAAATTTTTCAAAAATTTTTCCCAAAAAATTTTTTGTCAAGAAAATTTAAAATTTTTAAAAATTTCATAATTTAAAAAAAAATATTCGGAAGGAAAAAGTTAAAATTTTTTAACCTGGATCCACCCCGGTTTTAAAAAAGGGAAAAATTTTTCAAAATTTTCCCCGTTTGAATTTTCAAATTTTAAAAAAATTAAAATTTTTGATTAAAACTAAATCAAACTTCCTTTTTATTTTTTAGGGTAACCCAAATTCAAAAAGGGAAAGGAATCCAAAAAGGTTTTAATTTTGTGTTTTTTTGGCTTTTGGTTTTCTTTTTTAAATTTTTTTTAAACTTTTTTATTTTTTTTTTTTCCCCAATTTTATACAACCTAAAAAAATTTAAAAAACCCCTATTGGGTTGGGGTTTTCAATACGGAAAAAACAACTTAAAATTTTAAAAAAAAAAAAAAATTTTTTTATCTTTTTTTTGAAAGTTGGGGAAACTTTTTAAAATTTTTTTCTCCCTAAAAATAGGGGAAAAAATTTTTTTCTTTAAAAATTTTTTTCCAAATTTTAAAAAACAAAATTAAAAATTTAATTTCCCAAAAATAAAAAACCCAAAAATTTTTAAAAAAAACCCTTTTCGGGGTTTTTTCTCCTCCCAAAAATTTACTTTTGGTTTTAGGGGGGATTTTTTGGTTGCCAAATTCCCCCCAAATTTTGTTTATTTTCCCCGGTTTTTTATGGCTTAAAAAATTTCCCAACTTTTTCAAAAATTTTGGGGGAAAGGGAAATTTTTTCGCCCAAGAAAAAGGAAAAAACCATTTTAAATATCCCTTTTTTTTGTGAAAAAAAATTTAAAACAAAAATTACATAAAAGTTTTTGGGCCAGGTTTTAAAAAATTTCCCTTTTTGTTTATAAAAAAAAAAGACGTTTTCAAACCCTTTTTGGGGGTTCTAAAGAGGTTTTTAATTTTAAAATTTTTAATTTTCCAAAAATTTAAAATTTGACTTAAAAAAAAAAAAAAAGGGTTTAACTTCAATTAAATTTTTTTCAAAGGGGCCAAAATGGGAAAAGAGAAAACAAGAAATTTTTCCTGGGGCTAATCGCCCAGTTTCAAGTTTAAAAAAAGGGAAAAGGGGCACCTTTTTTTTCCTTTGTTTCCAATTTTTATTATTTGGGCAATTCCAAATTTAAATTAAATTAATACGCGGGAAGCGGGAGGGGAAACCCAACAAAATTTAAACCCAAAAATTTTTCTTTCTGAAAAAAAAAAAATTTAAAACAATTCCAAATTTGAAAGTTTGGTAAGGTCTTTTTGATTTTACTCAAAAAAAACGGAGGCAAAACCAATTTTGGTACCGGGGAAAATATTAGTGAAATTTGGGAAAAAAAAATTTAATTTTTTTACCCCAAAAATTAAAATAAAAAAACTTTTTTATCGGGCCCCAAAATTTTTTATGTTTTCCAAACCTTTTAATTTGAAACCCCAACGGGGTTTTTAAATGGTTTGGAAAAACTCAAGACCCAAAAAACCCCCTCCAATAATTTTCCCGGTATGAAATCGGTGTTTCCGAAAAGGGCCCTCAAATGTTTTGGGGCCCCCCACTTTTACATTGTGGATTTTGGATCCCCTTTAACAAACATACCCGACTTAAATGACAACCCTTTTTGGAGGTTATAAAATTAAAAAAAAACCCCTAAAAGTTTTTGTTCCCTGTTTTAATTTTAAAAGTCTTGGAAAATTCCGTAAATTCATTTAATGATTTAAAACCCCCCGGCTTCGGTTTTAAAAGAAGGGGAGTATTTTGCCCAAAATTAGGGGGTTTTTTTGGTTGTTCCTTTTAAATTTAAAAAGGGGAAAAAAAACCCAAGGGAAAAGGGTTTTCCCCCCGATTTTAACCTTAATTATTCCCCCAACGGGTTTTGCCCAAATGGGTTACCCCAAAGAAAAAAGGAATTCCCCCAGGAAAAAAACTTAAAAAGCAAAAGACGAAGGAATTTTGGGAAAAAATTTGCCGGCGGGAGGGGTCAACTTGGGCCAAATTAAAGGTTTTAAAAACCAATTTCCAAACTAAAAGGTCAAATATTAAAAAAAAAGTTTAAGGGGGACAGGGCGAAAAGGGGGGTTTGGGGAACCCAAACCCCCCGCCTTTTAAAACAAAAAAAAATTTGTGGGCGGGAAAAAAATTAAATTTAAATTTCCCTCATTGGGATTTTCCCTTTATCAATTGGAAAATTTAAAAAATGCCCCTCGAAGCGTTCCGGGGAAGGGGACCTCATGAATTAATTTTATTTTAAAAAAAAAAAATTTTTTTTACTTTTGGTGCTTAAAAACCCTCGCGGTTTTCCCCAAAAATTTATTTTCAAAACAAATTTTTTTGAAACCAAAAAAACATTTTTCCCCGGCCCCTCATTTTGGGGGCAAATAAATTCAAAACTTTCGGGGGTTGAATTTTTTTTTTTTCGCTCCCTTTGGGTAATTTTTTCCCGCCAAATTTTTCCTTGTAATTTGGGTTCCGTGAAAATTTGGGAACCCCGGACAAAACGGGCGGGCTTGGTTTTGATTTAAACGTTTTTCGGGTGGTTTAAATTTATAAATTTTAAATTAAAAAGTTCTTTCCCCCGGGGTTTCCCCCCAAGGAAAAAATTTGGAAGGAAAAAAAAGGGGAAAAAATCATTCCCCAACCCATTTCCCAAAATTGGGCGCCGATTTAATTTAGGGTTTTTTTTTTGGGCCCTAAAATTTTGGAGTTGTGTTCCCGGGTTTTCTTTCCCAAATAATACTGCCCCCAAAAAATTTACCCCAATTTTAAATCCCTTAATTTTTTGTTTTTGAATCAAACTTCTTAAACCAAAACCCATGGCCTGTTTTGGGGGGGCATTCGGATTTGGGGTTTGCCAAAAATTTTGGTTTTTGCCTTTAATTTGGGAAAAAAGGCCCCCAAATTTTTTTTAAAAAAAGCTAAATTTTGGGGGCCAGAGGAAAATTTGGAAGAGGAAATTTCCCGCCCGAAAGCTCAGACCCTTTTTGGGGGGCCCTTTACATTACGTTCCCCCCACAAAGTGAATTTTTTGGAAGTTTAAAACCCCCAAGCAATTCAAATTTATTTTTGGGAATTGAAATTAAAAAAATCGGGGGCAAAAGCGGTTAAAACGGGGGGTTTTGGGGGAACCCCCAAAAATTAAAAATTTGTTTATTAAACCCCCCACGTAATTTTCTTCCCCATTTTTTCCCCTTTTTCATCTCCCCTCTTTCAAATTTCCTTTCCTAATCCTCAAAAGGCCCGGTTCCCTTCCCGAAGGGAAATATTTAACTTTTTACTTTTAAATTTTTTCAAACGTCCAACCTTTTTCCCAAGCTTTCGTGGCTTTAAACCCCTTGCTTTCTTTGGGGCCGGGTACCCAGATCCAAAAAAAGATTCGGTTTTTTAATTTTTTTTTAAAAAATTCTTTAAAGGGCTGTTTTTCCCCAAATTTGGATTGGTTTCACTTAAAAAAAATTAAAAAAATTTAAAATTTTTCGCCGCCAAATTTTTTTTTCGCCGGGGGCTTAAACCCTTTTTGTTTTTTCCTTTTCCTTAAAATTTTTTGAAAAAAAGGAATTTTTTCGTACCGGGGGCCGAATGTTCAAATACAAAGACGCCCGTCCCATTGATCGCCCTGCCAAAATTTATTTTAAAACGAATTTTTGAATTCCCCCCGGGGAAAAACAATCTTGAACAAAAAAAACGAATTTGGAAGGGTCTCATTCGGAAGGAAAAATTCCCCAAAGGAAAAAAAACCGGGGTTAAAATTTTTCCCCCTTTTGGAAAAAAAGGCTTTTGGAAAAATCTTTTTTGGGGAAAATCTTACGTCCCTTTTCCGTGAGTCTTTGGTTTTTTCCCCTTAAGGGGCCCCTTTTTGGCCCGGTGGGGAAGAAAAAAGGGGGATTTTAAAAAATTTTGGTATTCCAAAAATCAAAAATTTTCGTTCCCCTTCAAAGTTTGGTTAAAAAAGTCATTTCTTAAAAAAAAATGGATGTGGGAGGGGATTGTTTTAAAAGGCCGAAAAAATTCCCCCCGGGTTAGGTTTTGAAAAAAAGTTTTGGGGAATTAAAGCCTTCTGGAAATTCCGGAAAAGGATCCCCCAAAAAGCCTTTTTCCCCCCAAAACGGGGTTGGGAAATTTTGGAAAATTCCCCTTTATTGAGGGGAAACCCTTTTGGGGAAGGATTTTTCCGTCGCTGTAAAACCTTTAGGAATTTGGGGTTTGGGTCATTTCCGGAATTTACGTTAAAGAAAAATTTTTAAATTTTTGGGGTTTCCGTTTAAACCTTTGGCCTTCCTAACCCAAAAATGGTCCCTTTTTTGGACAAAAGAAACTCTCCAAAAAAATTTTGTAAATTTCCCAAATTTTTCCCGAAAAAAAATGGTTAAACCTTTGGCAAATTAAACTTTACCGAAAAAAATTTCCCCTCAAAAAACCCTCTTTTTGGCCCCTTTCCCAACCCCCTCCCTAAAAACCCTTCCCTTTTCCTTGGGCCCAAAGTTGCCCCTTTAAAAAAGTAAAAAAAAATTCGAAACCCCCCTTTCCCAACTTTTGAGAAAAACTTTTCACCTTTTAAGAAAGGGGAAAAAAGGGGAAGGGGGGGTTCGGAAAGCCTGTTAGTAAAAAAAACCCCCTTTCTTTCTTTTAAAAAAAATTTTTCAGAGCCAGAAAAAAAAAAACGAAGTTTTCGGGGGGGCCCCCGTTTGGCGTACCTTTTTGGTGACTTCCGGAAAAATTTTGAAAAAAGGTCTGAACCCAACCCCAAACGTTCTGTGAAACTTATTTCCAAAAAATTTTCAATTTGTCCGAAACCAATCTACATTACAAAGAAGCGGAGAAACCCCCTTTTAGGTTTTAATTTCCCCCTTTAACCAAATTAAATTTTTTTGGGGAAAAAAAAAAGCAAATTTTGTACAGTAATCAGCTCTGTACAAAAAAAATTTTTAAAATTTTTGCTCCAAAAAAAAAAAACTTTAAACCCAAATTTTTCCATCTAATCAGGAAAGAATTGTTTAAACCAAAAAACTTTTCCAAGCGGTTTAAAAACAATTTTTAACATTTTTCGTTAAATTTGGTTTAAAAAAGTACAGCCTTGAAATTTTTTGTAAAAAATTTATTTTAAAAAGGAAAAAAAAAGTTTATTTAAAAACTTATTTAGGGAAATTTTGGGTTTTTCAAATTTCTTTAAAAAACCCCGTTTGTTGGGGGAGAAACCCAAAAAATCCTTCCCCTATTAACCCCCTTTTCTAGAGTTAATTTTTTTTTCAAAACACTAAGGTTCCCCTTTTGAACCAGGAAAGTGGAAACCCAAAAGTAAGGTTACTTAAAAATGGGTAGGATTCCAACCCCTGTTTCCCCTTTGGCGTCTATGTTTACGAATTGCCGTTCCAAAAAAAGGGTTTTAAGAAATTTAAAACAAAAAAAGGGGTAAAAATTTCCCTGAATTTAAAAAAATTACCGGGAAAACCAAAACCTCCCAAGGGAAAAAATTCTGCTAAAAACGGGGGTGTTGGGTTTCCCCGGTAAAAAATTCGCCTCATTTCGGTCAAAAATTTCCCCCTTTTTTCCAACGGAGTAGACCAAAAAACCCTTTTTCCCGGAACACTTGGGGGGATCCCCCCCCTTTCGGTTTTAAAAATTTTGGGGGGAATTTTTTCAAATTTTTTGGGAGGTCTTTGGGTTTAAATTTAAAAAAAGTATGTAAAATTAAAACCCCCGAGGTTTTTTGGTGGTTTATATTGAAAAAAGGGGTAAAGTTTAAATTTGAGAAAGTTTTTACAAAAGTTTTAAAGAAATTTTCCAAAAATTTTAAAAATGTCAAACCCCCGGTTTAAACCAAAACCTCCCGGTTCATTTTTTCTGGGCCTTTGCAAACCCCCTTACCTTGGGGTTTTTATCAATAATTTAAATTTTCCCCAAGTAAAACCTTTTTCCTCGTTTTTTGGCAAATTTTTTTCTTAAAAAAAAAATTTATTTCCCAAACAAAACCCCCAGCCCTTTCAACAAACCTTCTCCGGTTTCAACCCCAAACCCCCCCCTTTTTCAAAACCCTTTTCCCCAAATGCTTTTTGGTTTGGAAAATTTTTTTACTTCAAAAACGGCTTCGTTTTGAACCAAAATAAACCCCTTTTTCACTGATGGCCCTTAAGGGTTTAAAGGGGGGGGGTTTAAAAACCGCGGAATTTGGGGAAAAAAAACCATTTTTTCTTACTTTTCCCAAAAAATTAAAATTTGCCCGGCAGAAAACGAAAAATTTTAATTAAATTTGGGGTTGGGAAAAAATTTTACTGGCGTTTACTTCCTATTTCGCCCAAAAACCCCCTGTTTTTAAAATTTAATTTAAATAAATTTTAAATTTCAAACCCCCTCTTATTTGAAACCCCAATTTGGGTAAAAAAGCCAAAAAATTTCCCAAAAGGAAAAATTTTGGTTTTCCTTAAAGTCCGGAAACCCCAACATCTGAACCATTATTTTAACGAACCCGTTTTAGTTCCCATTTTCCTCATAAAAACCAAATTTTTTTTTTGGGATAATTTTCTTTAAAATTCTAAAAAAAATTTTTTTTAAAAAAAAGGGGGGGGGGGGGGGGGGGGGGGGGGGGGGGGGGGGGGGGGGGGGGGGGGGGGGGGGGGGGGGGGGGGGGGGGGGGGGGGGGGGGGGGGGGGGGGGGGGGGGGGGGGGGGGGGGGGGGGGGGGGGGGGGGGGGGGGGGGGGGGGGGGGGGGGGGGGGGGGGGGGGAAAAAAAAACCTTTCCCCACCAAAAATTTGGGGTTGTTAAGCCGGACAGACCTCATATAAACGGTTAATTTTTGTTTAAACTTTTGGGTAACCCGGGGTTTGGGTTTTTCTTTTGGCAAATTTTTTTTCCCAAATTTTGGAAAATTAGACACCAGGTTCTTTAATAACGTTTTCGAAGTTTGCTGTGGGCAATGGCCCCGCAGGTAAACGTTTATACCACGCGAGTAACTACTATTTGTAAACGATGACTTGCCTCCTTGAACTATCCCTTGTCCACTCTGGTTTTCGCTCATAAATGAGGGGGGAAGGGGGATGTAAGATTCCGCACACGTAATCCTTTCTCTCTCTCTATTGTCATTTCTTCCCTCTTATCGAATGCTTTTCCCAAAACCCTGCATCGACACGCTCCTTCCTGCAAGTCACCGTCATCGTTTAAACATTTTCCATTTTTCAATCGTCCACTTTTTCATATAGTTTCGTGTGCTCTCCCACATCGCTTTCTCCCCGCTTTCGCCGCTACTTTGCATTTACTGCAAAACGACTTCGTTTTGAATTCTTTTTTAATAAAAGCATTCTTTCCAGTCTGTTTTGCCTCTCATTTGAGATTCGGCCCGTGAATCTTATATATATACCTTTGTTTCTTTTTTTAACTTGGTGAAAAAATATACCTACTTTTTATTCTATGATTTCAATCCCCTCCCCTCCAGAAGAAATGAGAAGTTACGCTACTGGTCAGAGCGCTAAATAATAATAAATTGGGGATGGTAAAATAAAATAATAATATGCTGACTGATATCAGTTTGATTCTTCAAACATATGTTCGCACAGCAGTGCTTATTTATAACTTGAATGAAATTTGGAAAATAGCAAACTCCTACTTCACTTTGACAAACCGCAAACTTGGCCTCAAAATAGCAAACCAGTTTGCCAAAAGGCAAACTGTTGGTAACTCTACTGTAACGCATTAGCGGATCTGAACATTAATCTTGAACAAAAGAGGACTGTAGTTCACAGCATCCAGTCATACTACGCCATTTCTCTGGCATAATGAGTCTAAGCTTTAAATTCTATTTAAATAAAGGAAAGACTCACCCAGTAGATTGTAGCCGACCAGACTCATTACAGTATCTGTACTGGTACGAAGTTTCTCATATTTCCAACTTGATTAAGACACAGTTCTATAGTCACTCGTACTTGATTGCCGTTGATGCTGAATATAAGAACATAAAGAAAGTTCAAATTGTACCGATTAAACAGTTTTCTACATTATTACTCTGATAAGCCCGGGCTTGTATGAGAAAAGAACATTTTCAATATTTATAAAATAGATCATCATTCAAGCTACACTGTCATATCGAACTTCACTCAACGAAAGAAGACGCGACTAACTTTTTTGATGCCTCAACGCCGTAACATGATTCAGTATACCTCATCTGATATACGAGAACTAGAGAGAGATAATCATCGATCTTGTCGAGTCGATTGAGTCACCGAGTTTACATACAAGAGGAAGGACAGGTAGATAATCTGTTCAACGAGAGAATAACAAAACGGAAGGAGCGCTCTCACACACAAACAGCCGTAACGACAATTCTTGATAAAGCGGACTTTACCGTCCCAACACCTGTACTGCACAGTTTATGAATGAATTAATAGTATATTACACACCAAGAGTCATGTAAACTCACTTTTGGCTCTTGTTGTGTAAGATATTTTTTATACTTAATGATCAGAAGCGGCAATGTTTTTTGCTGCCTTGTCTGTATCTAGAATGAATTATACTATTGGTATAATACTGTCAATATTCGAATACAAAATAAAACGGATCTTCACGTGTGTACACTGTACGTATTACATGCAGACATAGATTAGTGGCCAGCAAATTGTGCTATGTCAAATTACAAAATAAAACGCAGACGCAGATAAATTCAAAAATTCAATTTGCATATACAGGTAGTGGCCAGCAAAAATGTAACGACGGTTAACAACAAACAGTAACAGCTGTACTACGTCGTGAATATATAAATGCGTTCCTAAGTCACTACTTCCTAATTCGTTCCATGGTCGAGTGGTTAGAGTCGATTGCTACATTTCAGTCAAATGTTTCAATAGACGCGGGTTCAATTCCCGATACAAAATTACTGGCCAGCAATTTTTTCATGTAAAAACGCTTTACATTGAGGGACGTTTACTTCACACGCAGGTTTTGGTAGCACTCAATGCATGAATGATAGGCGCTTCTTGTCGCTTGTAAAACACCAACGTAAACATTGCGTTTCTGATCAAGTAGTATAAAAAACACATTGAAGGTCACGGGTTGTTAGTTCATACAGAAAACACTTAATCCGCAATTCTGAAGCCGCTAATCAATATATCGAGGAGTTTGATGACTCATCTGAAAAGGGATATTCTGGCGCACATTTTTTTTTTTTTTTTTGAAACTTGGTTCAATGTCTGATAGAATTTGAGTTGTGAGCGATGAAAGAGGACATGTTTTCTGTGTCAACTAACAACACTCACAGTGAAAAAAAGAGGCGTATTGTAAACTGACATTATGAAAAAGAATGCAGAATTTAGTACTTCGAGTCATGATAAGTACAAAGTTTAATGGTTCTTCGAAGTTGAAAGTGTAGTAACAATTCTGCCAAGCAGTTCCCTTTCGTTGTAAAGACACTTGTTTTTGGCTACTGTTGTCACATCTGAGACATTTGGGAAGGAAAACGTTAATGACTTGTTACTGAGGCATTGTAGAAGTGCGATTTCAAAAGCATCATCGTGTAGCCATGTTTAGAAGACATCTAGAATTAGAAAATCATGTGTCAACTAACAACATTAAAATTGTGTCAGCTAGTAACTTATCGTTTTCTTACCTTCTCGCCGCCATACCTAATCGAATTTTTTTTCGAACCCCATCAAACTGCACATCATCAGAGCCCCGGCATGCTTTTATCTTTCTAACGGTATATAATTTATTTAGTTTCTAAGATAACACTCTCGAAAGAGGGGAAAAACGATCACGGACAAAAATTACTCAGAAGCTCTGAAATCACATTTCCTGGGCTTTGTGTTAAGAAAAATGATGCGATGTTGCCAAAAATACATTAACAACATCGTTATCATATGGATGCTATTCAGCAAAAGGGAACCAACCAATATTTGTAAACAAAATGAGTAATTAGTATCGTTGGAAAAAGCGTAAAAAGTAGCATTATCGGGGCCTCGATTCAAAAATATGTATTCATGTTTAAAAAAGCTTATATATAGTTTCTAGATGGCTCTTGAACTTCGAATCACGTGTTCTCAAAAAACGGATTTTGCTAGTTGGTTCCCATTCGTTGAATAGCGTCCATATAGCTTACCTACCATAAACATTTCAGCCCGATCGTGCTATTTTAAGGTGCCTAAACTACGCTGTGTCAATTAACAACCCGTGACCCTACACTTACTCGATGAAATATAAAAGTAAACACGCATTTCGGCATTTATGCTTTGAGAAGAAACGAAAATGACGGGCTTGCCTGTCTAGTCAGTGTGAATAATTACCCTACCCTCTCCCGCCGGGTCACCATGAACGAATGGGCGATAGTCGATATCGATAGTTGTTGTATAAGTCAAAAGAATAAGTTATTCGATCATCGGATAGTTTCTAGAGCACTATCAAAGGTATCGAATATTTTTAATTGTTCTTTCAAATTTGATCATTAGAATTAGAATATGTATTTGCATTTTCCCTATAATTAATTTATTGATGATAATATTGTTATACATATTATGCATTTTCTCAGTACCTAGTACTTTAGTTATAAGTTAATACAATCATTAATGTGAATCTGGTTAATTGGTTATTACATAGTAGATACATATATCATGCTTTCTGAATTTAGAACTTCAATAACAGTTCATTTTATAGATCTTCCTCAATTTTTATATTCTTTTACTCTCACCTTCCAATTTTGCAATTTCCATTTCACAATATCATATTATATTATAGTTTGTAGATTTGTACTTCACTTATTAATTGTACATTTTTCAGGCATGAACTTGTATTTACTGTGAAATGTAAACGATTGAGACACACTACCTGTACTTATTATTATTGTTAGAAAGAGGTAAACGTGAGGAAACATTTTCCTGGATTTGTTCAGGTCTTAGATACATCTGGGCAAGGGTTGACAGCTTCCTTGTTAAACGAGCTCTCAAAAAGAGCAATACCCGTACAAAATATGCGTGGCCAAGGATACGACAATGGGTCAAACATAAAAGGAAAGAATGTAGGAGTACAAAAAAGGATTCTTGATCTTAACCCACGAGCTTTTTTTGTTCCTCGTGGAAGCCATTCACTAAACCTTGTTGTCAATGATGCGCAGCACTTTCCTGCACTGTAGCTGTAAACTTCCTCAACAATATTCAGAAGTGTTATAACTTTTTTCTGGATTTACCCATAGATAGAGTATATTAAAAAATCATGTAAAAAATTTGACTGTAAAACCTCTAAGTGAAACCCGTTGGGAGAGCAGGATAAACGACCTTGAACTTTTGCGACACCACATTGATGAGGTTTATGACGCTGTCTATGAAGCAACTTCGGATTCCGAGATGGATGTTTTTGGAAAAAGTACCGCTATGGGAATTGCCAAGAAAATCATAGATTTCAAATTCCTCTGCTGTTTGGTCACTTGGCATGATGTCTTGTTCTAAATTAATTTAGTGAGCAAAACACTACAGAAGAAAACAGTGAATCTGCAGAGCGCTTCGAAACTAATTGAAAATGTCAAAGACTTTTTTGGAGAACATGAGGTCAGAAGATGGACTGAATAGTGTTATTACAGACGCAAAAGAACTGGCCGAAAAACTGGAAATCGATCCAGAGTTCTCTGATGAAGTTGTGGTCAGGCTATTTTCCTATATGAAGGTAAAAATGAACCTGTGAAGTCGGGAAAAGAATTTTTCAAAGCAAACTTTTTTTGTAGTTCTCGACACTGCAATTAATTCATTGTCAGAAAAGTTTGAACAGATGGAAAATCACAGAAAACATTTAGAATTCCCCTGTGACATCAAAGAGTTAGAAAAGTAAGAAAAAGATGCAATTAAAGAAAAGTGCAAAAACGTGCAATCAGTTTTGACAGCTGATGGCAAGAGTGACGTCAATGAAAATTAACTGCTGGGTGAAATCATAACCCTAGCTCCAGTGTTGTCCAAAGATAGCTGCCCCGAAACAACACTGTCTTATATTACCACAAACCGTCTGATTGACATGTTTCCCAATGTATATGTAGCATTGAGAATTTTGCTTATCCTCACACGGTATCAGTAGCCAGCGGAGAAAGGTGTCTTTCTAAATTGAAGATTATCAAAAATTACCTTCGATCGACCCTTTCTCAGGACCGCCTAAGTGGGATGGCCACACTGGCAGTTGAACACCAGATTCCAAGTATAATTGAACCCGATTCATTTTTGAAAGACTTTGCTAAACTTAAGGCAAGAAAAGTTTGTTTTGAATGTTTCTAAAATTGTGTTTGTAAAAGTCTTTTATTATCCTATTGGTCATTTTTTATTTCATTTAAATATAAAATACAGAGATAGGTTTGCTATTTACTTTGTTAAGGAAAAGTCTTTTATGATGCTTATTATTCTATAGGTAAGTCACTTTTTATTATTAATCTAAACATAAAATACGTTGTTAGGGTTGTTATTCTCTTTGTCCATAAGAAGTCCTTTATGATACTTATTATTCTATTAGTTAGTTTTTATTTAGTGTCAATATAAAATGGAAAATGTGAGTTTTGATTCTTTACCCTTCACATATACGATAAACAGTTAAAATTTCAAAAAATAAAAGTTTTTTCACAGGGGGTGGGGGAGACGCCAAACCCTGATCTCGCATGTGTCAAAAAAACCTTGAACCGGTGCTGATTCGATAGTTTGAAAAAATCAATCTATGGTAACGATAGTTCTATTATGTAAAAACTATCGATTGTTTGATACTACCAATAGACCTTTGAAGCCCATGTCACGGAAAAATTTTTAGTGTTGCCAAGCGCCAGATTTTCTTAAAATTTACATTCACGGAACTGCATAGTCTACGTCTGATGGAAATTGTGACATTGTCATTATCTATAATGTCAATAATTGCAATTATATTAATGAATTATATAAAACTTAAATATCAGTTTCATATTATGAAGGTATAACATGTGTAGAAAAAGTCAAAAATAAAAACATGGTAATGCGGTATAGAGGATGAAATTTCGATACTTCAAGAGTCCTCATTTTCACCTCAGCACTCAATGGCCATAAATATGTTAAGAAAAATACATAAATCGCCGAAGAATAGACAAATGTACCTACTAATCTTTTAAACATTTAAACATTAAAGTATACCAAATAGAAGCCGAGACATAACTTTATCAGTTCCAGCAGCAGAGTGTTTCAGAGTTGTAGAATTGCATTGGGCCAGCATCTCGTGATATTCCTACCTTACAGTTACTTTGACACTGCTTCTTTCCAGCATAATACAAATAAATTTAAAAAAAAAAGCTGCGTTTTATTTATTGAGATTTATGAAAAATGAACTTCGAAGAACTGCTGAAGTACAAAGTAGAATACTGGAACCTCCCTCTTTTCTAATTTTCCCTCTCAACCCGACCCCTGGAATCCACCCTTTCGAGCATTACTTCAGATAAGTCAGGGAGGCTGTTAGGGCTGCCTTAGATCTCTTCTCGTCTTGCCGAAAAACCGGCCTAGGTTGAAATGTAGCGAGTTGCTACGTGGGCTCGAATCCGGGTCCTCCGAATTCCGAGACCAGCTCGCTATCCACTCGGCCAGCACTGTGCTCACCAACAATAAGTACAGCGAAAACACATTCGATGAATGAAAGTCGTTTAGTACCAAACACTGCCACTAGGATTTTCATAACATCGGAGTTCCCACTATTAGTAGAACACCTGGAAACACCCGACGACCCGAGTATGACATCCGCTATTTTGAGTCGGTTCGTGCCCAATGATTCACAATTCACTACACGGAACATGCCCCCAGCGTACCACATAACACATATCGAACTGTGAATAATCGGACACCAAGCTACTCAAGTATAGTCGTACGTCATCCTGAGTCCAGCCGCACCCATCGATGCCGAATCCGACTATGCGGAGCGTACCGCGTAGTCAATTCGGTATAGACGGGCGCGGTTGGACTCAAGATGGCGTATGGCCATACACGAATATCTAGTGCTGTACTCGGGTGGTTCCAGGTGCTCTAGTATGAGTAAGGTCGCTCTAAGGGGAGGTATAACGGACAGCCATTTTGATTGCAAAAAAAGTAAACAACCGCGTCTTGAAAATTTCTCAATATCAACACGCGTTTGCTTACTTTCTTGCCATCAAAATGGCTGTCCGTTATATCTCGCCTTAGTATTAGTAGTCCAGTGCATTTGATTAACCACTTCGCGAGGTATGCTAGAGCTCTATAACGATGGGACGCTAAGCCCCAATTTTAATCCGTAATTTTATGATAATAAGCGAACGCATTGTAGTACGCATCGCAAATCGCAACCGACAATTGAAGTTGTTTACAAAATGAAAGGATGAAAATGGCGGCTTAGCGTACTCACGCTCAGTGCTTTAGGTATGGCTGCCCACAAATTATCCTTGCGTTGTCCTTCAAGAAAAAGCCAGCCTATTTTTACGGATCCATTTTGCTAACATGAACCACATGTGCGCGCGCGCCTATCGAAGTCATTTATTTTATTTTTTTTTAGTCACTTTTCGCTACTTTTTTATGCTCAGTTTTATTTCTTTAGTTATGGTAAAATCGCTTGAAACACGAACAAAGTTTCGGCCAACTTCTATAGAATTTTAAAAAATACTAAACTTTGGAAGTTTAGTTTCGCCTCATCTGCCGACGACGGTTTCCTTTTCTAATAACATTTGAACACTTGAAGTATACTTCGGCCGTTATGACGTCAGGATTTATGAAAGCCCTCCCAAAAAAAAGCGAAGAAACAAAAAAAAATAGAAAGAACTCATCTATGAAAATAGAATATAAAATGCGGAGCAGAACATCAGCAAGGTGGGAAAAAAGACGCTGGATCAATCGACGAATGCAGTCGACTGTAATTAAAAATTAAAATAAGCTACTTCTTTTTCTTTTTTTTTTCTTTCTTTTTCTCACTTGGAGAACGTGAGCAGTTGCTGGGAGATATTTGCTTTTACATTTAATATTGTAACTGCGGCGCATTTTATAAAAATAAAACTCTTTTTCCGAGACATTTACAGTTGTTCACCCCAGTCGAGCGAGAAGAAAAAAAGACCAAAAGCATCTCTGAAACACTGAGTTTACGAAAACATTTCCGCGAACCCTTTTTGGAAGCGTCTTCGAAAATCCGCAGTGCAGGGAACAGAGGCTCGTAAAAACTTTCCACTCGTCGAGAGCAATAGGCAGCAGAAACGTGATGATTACGATGTACAACGCCCCAAAATTACATTTCTTCCTTAATTTTTTTTCTTCTCCGAAGGGTGTATTCGACATGGGCGGAAAAGCGTACACTTTACGATTTGAATTCAAGAAAATCTCGAAAATACAATATCCGTGACGAATGTAACAAAGTAATTCTAACGTCTCCTCCAGATTACGTACATACCGTTCCGGGGCCGGATCGGAACAAAACAAACTTTTTTGTTGCTGTATACGAAATTACGAACCAATGAAAAGTGAACTTAACGTCGCGTGAAACAAATAAACCCCGTATTTAGGATTTCAGTTTGGTTTCCCGTGCAAACGAGTGTAACCGCCCTTTTGGTTTCAAGGCAGTCGCTTCAAAAAACAAAAAAAAAAAGTGGATTTGAAATTCAATCTCGTTGCTAGGTTGTTACAATCGTGAACACGAAGATCGGTGGTTCGCAAACTAGCCCTTCAATTTTTTAGATTTGCCATATTTTTAACTCTTAATTCGTTCGACTTGGCTATTTCTGCGAAAATTAAAAATGCAACGTTAAAACTTTTCCGTTGCCAAACACAGCGCTTTGAACTTTCCCGGCGAAGAGTAAATTTTTACGCAGCTTAAATAATGAACGACGATAGAGAAAGTTTTTATATACTTGCATTAATGAACGCTTGAAGATTCGAAGCTATCACACGAATTGTTTTGCGGATCGTTTAATCGACTTCTTTTATGCGAAAGATCAACTTCACTTTTTTTTTCTCTCTTTTTCTTCATCCTCGCCACAAATGGTTATCATGAAAGTTTGCAGAAGCTTAGAATAACATGACAAAAAGTTCGTCATTACAGCTTCTTTTCACTTTCCTGCTCAGTCAGTGAAGCTTCTTTAAAGCTTTTTTATTTACCTCGACTGGGCGGGTTATCTGCTCGCAGTGTTTTCAAAGTCTACACCTGTCTTTTAGCATTCATAGTTAATTACTTCGATGAATGCGAAAGCCTATTTTCTGTATGCGCGAAATAATGAAAGGCTTTCAAAACTTACAAGCTATCGCTGCGCCGGGCTCGTATACATATACCGACCGTTTTCAGTTGCGCATTAAAATAGAAAATTTACTGTTTGAAAAATTATAAAAAATGTTTCATTAGTGCGAGCGATAAAGTGGAAGCCAACAACCTGTGTCATAAAAGTTAAATGGAATACCTGAGGCCTCGTTATACGTTTCCACGTTCGGATGGGTTAATTTATTATTTAAAATTCGCTAACTTTGCACCACGCCGGATAAAACAGCTTCTTCGTACGCGAACTCTGAAACCAAGGACAGGTATCTACACTCGCGGGTTTTCTAAATGGGTCGATGAGATGGTCACTTCCTTCATCTACCTCCTATAATACCCTTATGGCCGAAGAAAATTAGGTAGGTTCAGATGGACTTTCACCCGCTTCGAACTCTGGTGAATGATGATGATGCTGATGAATACAATAAATTGCGTCTGCAGGAGTTATATATCTCAGGGGAATAGTTCCGATTGTAGAATGGATATCTCCTTTGTACTAATGGTTGAAATACGATAGTTATTCGCACAAGACCGGCTACGGCTCTGAAAAACCATTCTGAAGCTCTGAAGCGTTTCCAGACTCCCATAATCCTTCCGCTCTTTTCAAACTATACTTCATAGATAATTGAAGCTCCGAGTACACTAGTGGTAGTGGCCCAACCCACTTTGACAGTTTGTGTGGAGCGACTTCGCAAACAGAAGAAAAATCCGCGAACTCGCCTGTCACAAAAAATAAGTCAGGAACCTCCAATGCTTCATCCCTGCAGCCGAATAGTGTAGATCTTTTCCTTCTTCAGCGTGAAGCCGCCAAACAGTTAAACACACGATTTCAATATAGCTGTTTAGGCCGTTACTGTATTGAGCCCCTCAGTTGTTATCAATTGGGAACTATAACGAAATACTGGAGAGCTGTTTGCTGCAGCTGATAATAGGAAAGAATGATCGAATCTAAGGTTGTATAAAGCTTTTATGTTTTTTTATTTTTTTTTAATATATTTTTTTTAGGGCATATATTGACCGAGATCTGGGCCAAGCTAAGAAGAGCAAACAAGAGCTCGGAAAATAAAAAGAACATATGGTATCTGAGCACAAACAGGAGGTACCAGCAGGAAGTCTAAGAGGCTCTAAGGCTGCTTAGAGACGATAATACTGCACAGATATGGACAGAAATAAAGGCAGCCATGATATCAATTGCCAAAAAAAAAAAAAAAAAAAAAAAAAAAAGGCAGTAAACGAATCTAAGCTTCAGCAAACACGTTCGAGCAAATCCATCAGAGGAAAGAACGGAAAACGACCAGCCTAGACACGGAAGCAGCCAGCAAAGAGTATCGTAGGTTGGACAAAACGGCAGCCAAGAGCGGTCGAAAGGATAAAGAGAAATATCTCGAGCAGATTTGCGAGGAAATAGAAGAGCACGAATACAAGAACGAGCCGTGGGAAGTCTTCTAAAAAATAAGAAAGATTACTAAAAGTTTTCAACCTCGGAACCGCATCATACTAGACGAAGACAACACACCGACCGACATGGCCCTAATACTCGACAGGTGGAAACGGTACTGCGATAACCTAATGAAAAACGACGAAGGACCCGAACCAATAGAAGAAATGGCGCTTCCAGCGGAACTGGAGCCGCCGATACTATTCGAAGAGATGAAAAACGCAGCGAAAAAGTTCAACAGTCGAAAAACGGCCGGACCAGACGAAATTGTAGCAGAAATTCTACAAGCAACCAGGGAAATCGGAATGCAGATCATCCACTCGATATACCACAAGAGATGGTAGGCCGGAACGTGGCCTAATGACTGGAGAGGATCGATCTACATTCCCTTTTATAAGAACAAAAGAAAACGCAACGAATGCTCATCCAACTGCAGGACGATCGCACTGATCTCCCATGCAAGTAAGATCATGATCTACATTATTCTAGAGAGATTGAAGAATATCTGGCTGCCGCAGATTCCGCAGGAACAGGCGAGAATTGTACCCGGAAGAGGCCCTCGAGAACAAATACTAAACGCCCGCCAAATAATCGAAAACAGTCGAGAGTTCAATACACCAGCCAGATTGTGCTTCTTGAACTACCAGAAGGCCTTCGATTCAGTAAGCTGGAAGGTTCTGTGGTCCGTGCTGGGCAGAATGGAGGCACCTAGCTATTTAGTAATGATGCTGAGGACACTATACGAGGGAAACTATGCTCAAGTCCGTGTTGAAGATGGCCTGTCGAGCCCATTTAGGTCAAAAAGAGTGTACGCCAGGGCTGCGTCGCCACGCCACTCCTGTCCAAAATTTACGATGAATGGATCATTCGGCAGGTCACGCATGACTGGGGGGGCGGCGTCAGTACTGGAGGTAGAAAGATTTCGAATCTTCGCTTTGCGGACGACACGCTTCAGCTAGCATCATCAACCGAGGCGACGGCAGAGTTACTGGATCGCATAGAGAAGATAAGTGCAGAGGCCAACTTGCTTTTGAATCGCTCAAAAAGTCGCGGCAACATGCTGCTGCCGCTGAGCAATCAAAAAAGACTCTGCCACATAGAAGTCAAGGACAAAGTCGTATACGTAGGAGCACTAATTTCCAACAATGGCGAATGCCTAGGAGAAATCAAACGACGACTGACACCCACTAGATCCGCCATGGGGTGGTTCACGCGCTTATAGAGAGACTGCCACGTGTCTATTCAGACTAAAATGAAAATTGTGAAAGCACTGATCTTTTCAATTGCAGAATATGCCTTTGCGACCTGAACGATTAATGTAGCGGCAAGAAGACGCATCGAGGCCTTTGAGATGTTCTGTTGGAGGCGGATGCTGCGCATCCCATGGACAGCATGTAGATCGAATGCCTCCATGCCACGACAGTTGAACATATCTCCACACTAGCGACTCTTGACAATAATACAGCGGAGAATCCTGCGTTTATTTGGTCACGTAATGAAGCGGGGGCCAGACTCACTGGAGGAAATGGTAATACAAGGGAAAGTCCCCGGAAAGAGGGGACGAGACCGGTCGCCCAATAGATTTATCGACCAGATACCTAAAATTACCGGGAAACCCCTGGTTGCATGCATACGCACCACAGGAAAGCGCAAAGAGTGGCGGAAACTCTAGGAGGACATCCACCGGTGAATCACGACACTCGGCATCGAGCAACTCGATGATGAAATATTCGCAAGCCGTGCGACTGTAGTGATCATGTCGCAAGGCCAACAAGGCAAAGTAATCGGTTGCCGTTGTTTTCCTTTATAGTTTGTTGAGAGAGTATTTTTTTTATCTGTACTTAAGACGTGTACTAGTGAGAGTTCTTTACCAGCCGCGTGTCCTACAACATTCTGTGTATAAACAACCGACAAGACTATCACACAACGCTGCATCAGTCCTTCAGATATTAGTGGTAACATGTTCTGCGTACAATGCCTTGGTCGTTGTTCCAGAGCGCGCTATCTATTCGCCTCGATCGCAACTTTCCTCCGAGCAGACTCATCTAGCGGCATTTGCAAAAGGAACAAGACAGGGTTCGAAGATTTGCAGGAAATACTGTAGTTACACGAATATACCTTTTTGCACAATCTTTGTGACAAGCTTAATAAATTTTTGCTCTCGTTGAAGGTTGGAATAATGGAAGAGGATGAAGAGGAAGAAGTCTTAGAGATTGTCGATAATCCGGACCCAAGTAAAAGAAACAACAGAAGATATTGTGCCAGTTGCTAAGAGTAAATGGCTTCATAAATCTCCAACCACTAAACGTATTTTTAAATTGCCAAAGAAGAGGTAATGATTTGTCAGTTCAACAAACTGCAAGCATGGCTTCAGAAGCATTAATAACAACGAAGAATATTTTGGAGATAAAACATAGACCAGATAAGTACAGTGTTCGAGGAACAGGTCTTACTGACATCTCCAAAACAAAAGCGAAGATTATAGCGTAGCCCAAGGTCAACAATAGGAGAATACGATCACGGAGATTCTTCGGCCATTTTTTCTCGGCATTTTTAACACTCAAAGAGACCTCCGTCCTATTCCGCCCACTGCACTCATAAGGTGTTGATGGCCTAAATCACTCGCCACAGAATTAACATTTTTGAAAAAAAATTTAGGGAATGAAATTTCAAAGTTTTCTTTAGAAAATGAGAATTGTGTTTTTATTTTTTACCAGATGGGGAGTTGAAGGAAAGCGTTACAGAAAAAGTAATTTCGGGCTTTAGTAAGAACAGCTATTCCCAATAAGTCTCAATTTTTTCACAATCTCAGTTGTATCAAAATGTAAAAAACACTAAAAATTGAAAACAATTGAAAATTTTGATATATTTCGACAATTCGTACAAAATTAGTTTACTTATTTGTATAAAAATTTTTGGCAGGTTTTGATCAAAAACATTTTTACTTCTTAGCCGTTACACTCGTAGAAAGGAATATATTTCTCGTGAGCATTGTGGCTTCATAATCTATCGCTCGTTTCGGATGTTCACTGCGCCCTTTTACGCCTATTGCTCATCCTAAGTGGAAAAATTTCATTAAAAATCAAATTTACGATAATGGGCCTGATTAGAAAACTGGGGGAGGATCACTTTTTCAAACGTATTGGCATGATGTGGGTAAACGAAAAATCAAATATGCCTTATTGTAGCTAATTGTACGTAGAATTATACCGTATTAATAAATTTTTGAAAAAAGTACTTGATATTTCAGTTTTTTCGAAACATGAAAATAACATCGGCGTTTGAAAATCACTACATTTCGCTATTTTTTAGCTTCCGCTTGTAACTAACGCTCCTGAATGGGGTAACATTCGAGTAGCAGTGTTGCCAGACATCCCCTACGTCACCCTATCGAGGTAGTTTCACTAAAGCAGTATAAACACGAGTGCGGAAATACGCCATTTTTATATCCAACCGCGCCCGTCGATGCCGAATTGACTACGCGGTACGCACCGCGTTGTCGAATTCGGCATCCACGGGCACGGTTGGATTAAAAAATGGCGTATTTCCCCACTCGTGTTTATAGCGCTCTAGTTTCACGACATCAAGTTTGAACGATAAGATAGAGGGGGTGGGCCTTATTTGTGTACCGGGCCTTATAAGGCATCAGTACCTTACGATCGTTACAATAATTTAGATTTTTTTAAATCGATACCGGTCCGGCGGTTTCCATGATTCTGCTAATTCAGCGCTCTCTACATGCAAAAAAACAAAACAAAGTCAGTGCTTTAGAAGTCGATTGCAACGGGAAACGCCGCAAGGCCACCCAAAATTTCATAATACAATCACCCATCGTTTTTAACTATGTTTTATACAAACTTTCAATTTTTATAAATTTGGTTGTCGAAGTGAGACAAGAAAATGAACTTGGAAAAAGAAAGGTCCTAAAATTAGCTCAATGAAAAGCAAATGTGGTCATAATTAAGGGCACATTTGGAAAAGGAATAAATTCCAGTCCCTGACTTGACCACATCGCTGGTTAAAATTATTTCATGTAGCGTTTGTATGATAATTTTAATCGCGGATGATCAGGTGGTGATTGGGATTTAAAAGGAAATATAGAGCGGGCTGAAAATCACCCCGCACCAGCAATATAAGGGTGATCAAATCGTTCTCTTATGGGGAAACCCATGTAAAACGCAATTTTTCAAGGAGTTCTAATTTTCTCAGAATTTTTTATTTGAAATCGATTTGTCTTTTTTTTTGATTATTTATAACTATTTCAACAAAATGTAGGACATACATTTTTCAGAAAAAAAAAAGTATGACGGAGAAATTCAAGTTTGAAAATGAAAATTTTCCCATTTAAAATACATGGGCTTTTCTGGTTCGATAAAAATCCACCAGATGTCAGCCACTTTGCTTTTAAATCCCAATAGCGCAGGATCGTGACGATCTGGAATATATGGCACGGAAACTGATAGAGGAATAACCAAAAAGAGGCCTGGTAGTGAATATAAAGAAGACCGAAAATATGTGTATTTTGGAGGCGACCAGGAGGATATTGAATTGGAGGACGGAAATGTTATCAAGAGTTGCCGAGAGTATAGATATGTCAGGGAGTCAGAATAAACAGGAAGGATCCACGGACCAGAATATAAGAGATCGGAATATCTAGGATAGGAAAGCAACAACGATGTTGAATCCATTTCTATGGGATCAACAGACAAGCAAAGACAACAAAAAAGGGATGTATAATACAATTGTGGAAAGTATTGTGACACACAGCTGTGAGATCTGGTCGTTAAAGCAAAGGACAGAGAATCTTCTTCTAGCGACAGAAATGGATTTCTGGAGGAGAGCACTCAGGCGGTCAAAGGTGAAAAGAATCTGAAATAAAACCATCACGGAGACAGTGGAGGTACAGAATACGACAGTTGATATGGTATGGGCGCGTTCGAAGTATGCCGGAAGAACGACTGCCAAAGAAGATCATCGAACGGTTTCCCGATGGACGAAGGCAGAAAGAACGTCCCTGAAAGAGCTGGACCACTGAGGTAGCAGAGAAAATGCAGCTGCGGAACATACCGGAGGGTCTGTGAATGGACCGAGGAAAATGGAGGATGGTCATCGGAAGGCGATATTCGCTGTAAACCGATTGCATAGATAGAATTACTTTGTTTCTCAAGTTGATTGAAGCAACTTCCCATCGAGATTTCCCTACAATCCTGGATTTTTCAGCGATGGCCTGAACATACCGAAGACGGCCATTTTGGCTTTTCCAAAGTACTTTCCCATTGAACAGAACGAAAATTTTGAGCGCTTTTTCTGCCATGTAGACCTTGTTAGGTCGGTTAGATCTGAACGATTTATTATTATTATTATTTTTTTTGAAAGCAAGTTGAATCCGAGCATTTTAGAGTTTCAAATAAATGTACATTTAACTCGCGGGTATATCGATAAAATATTTCGTTCCAAATAAACAAGAAATTCGATCGTCAATACGCAACCCCTTTGCTGCGCGGACTGCATTTTCTCAAGTCCATTCCATTGCTCTTCTCCTTGGTTTAGTATCGTGCGTATTTTCCGCGATTTAGTATTCCGGTATTTCGTTCAAATCTATTTCTCTGGTCTCAGTTTTCTAGCCTATCCGGGAAGGTATAAAGGTACGTATTTAATCATTTCCCCCTTCCATTAGTACGGAAATATGACCTTAAAACGTCATAAATATCACTTGTCTGTAAAAAGATCCACTGTAATGGCTTTCGTAATGGAAAAATGAGGTTTTAAGCGTTAGAAAAAAATAAGAAATAGGCAAAAAAAACTGCAATTCCGCCTTTTTAAAATGTACCAAGACGTCGGCATTCTTTATTTCACTATTTCATAAACAAGATAAAGGAGTGACTCTGATAGTTTTTACTTTATTATTTCCACGGGCTATTTTTTCCCTCGTTTCGAAATTACGTCCGCGCCGGAACGATAAATTTTGTCGATGAAGGGATGCTGCGTTCGAGGACGTTTTCGTTCTCTCCGCGTTCACGCCTTTTAAGAAGAATTAATCTAATTTCTGTTATCGACGTGAAATAACACTCGGAATATAGCGATCGTCATCGCACTGTGTGTAAAAGCAGACCAAATTCGAGTGAATAGCTCGCGAATCGGCTCTTCGGTGAAATCCATCCGACGAACTCATAATAGGAGAAATTATTTTAAAAATAATGATCAGCATCGCGGACCAGATAAGCTTGGTCAGCCTCCTGGGTACGGAAGACCATCTCTCAGGTGCGTCAAAAACAATCAAAAAAAGGGCAGGGAAGCGGGAGGGAATCTCTCACCGTGAAGAGTTTAAATGTTGGAACCTTAAAAAAGAAAGAAAACCTGATGGAACTGGAGAAGGCGTTCGAGGCGGGAAAATGGATATTCTGGGCCCTGCTGAGATAAGAAAGGAAGGGTATGCCTTCATTGAAACGAAAAAGGGAAATCTACTTTGCTATTTTGATCAAGAGGGATGAGAAAAAGGAGTAGGATTTCTGATTAGCAAAAAGTAGAAAGATAAATTGAGGGAATTACGTGGCAAAACAGACAGAATCGCGATGGCGAAACTGGAACTATCTCAGCAAGGAACTATCACCATCCTGCAGGTATACGCATCCACCTCAGCCTCCAGCGAAGACGGAATTAAAGACTTCCATGATTCCTTGTGAGAACTAGTAAACTTGGGGAATTTTGACAATTATAATGATATTTTGGTAGTAGTAGGAGACTTTAATAGTGATACTGGAAAAAAATCAGTGGCGAATAACACATTAGGACCCTGGCTATGGAGAAAGAAACAAAAGGGGAGAAAACTGCTAATGATTTCTGCCAATGAACAATTTTCAAATAATAAACTCATTTCACACACACAAGAAAAAAAAACAATAATAGATGGATTTGGATTTTCCCAAACAAAGAATACAAAAACCTGATTGACTATTTTTTGACCCCCATGAACTGTAGGAAAAAGATTTAAAAAACTTTGCAATAGATAAAAAAAAATTTAATTCCACTCTGATCACGGACTGAGAACATGTGAACTTGACGCGGATAAATACACGGAGAGGGATAAGCCTGTTCGATCAATGTCACGACTAACTGAGAAGGGCGACACTGTGATATATCAAAACGAAATTCAAGTACTGCTAAAAAGGATAGACATAAAGAAAATTGATAGGGAACCCAACAGTGGAAACCATGGATAGGTTAGGTATACAATACTATCGCGGAGTCAATCCATAAGGCAACCGAGTGGAGCAAGCAGGCTCCACGCTCCATAGTCTAAAATAATAACGCTAAAGACAATTTAGGCAGCGACATTCACAAAGATAAATTTTGGACAAAATCAAACTACACATATTAATTTTAAAAAAAACAAAAAAAAACAGAAAGACTTATCAACACGAGAGAAAATTGAGCTATATTTGATACACAGACTGGCAAGGAGGAAATTTCATAATTTAAAACAAATCAAACAGAAAAAAATAATCGAGGACACTTTAAAAGGCTCTAGAAACATCAAGAGAATATGGAGAAGCCTATCGGCGGGCAGGAAATAAACACTAACTCCACTTGAGTTACAATTTATGATAGTGTTAATGAACTGGCGACCAATTTCTACATACTATTATGTAGCGACAAGGACAAACTAAATTCAGTCGTCGAAACGGAAAAAGAAGGGGAGGAAATCACACTTTTTCAGGAACATAAAATAGAGACAGTGATCAAAAATCTTGAAAAAGACCAAGCAGCAGCGGCCGACAAAATCAACAACAAATACATCATATGTGAGGGAAGGGGTAGATAATGGTCAACTACCTCGCCCACCTTTTCAATTTATTCTTAAAAACAGGACACGACCCCTCGGAATGGAAAAATCGGTTATAATTTTGCTATACAAGAAAAGAGAGAAAACATAATATCAAAAATTACAGACCGATTAGCCTTAACTCCAATTTTCTCAGAACTTATTGAAACCAGAATTAAAAAATAACTAACAGATAATCAACCAAAGGAACACGACGACTGATCATTATTTACACATTTCGAAAAACAAAGCATGGAAAAAGCAGAACAATTTCAGTTCGACCGACATCTATCTTTTATCGATTATGAGGAAGCCTTTGATTCGCTCACGCACAAATTCCTAATAAACTCAATACATAGCCGGGGGTCCAGAAAATGTTGGTTCAGCAGGTAAAAGAAACGTACATTGGCCTAAAGGTCAGAATCATCACGGAGTGACCAGGTCAGTATGTTAAACAAGGGGTCTCCCTATCCCCGATTCCATTTATCGCAGCCATGAGACTCAGAGAGGAGAGATCTGGCAATAAATGGGAACAGACTGAGAAATCTGAAATTCGCAGACGATATTGCATTGATGGCAAATACCAGGGATGAACTCAAAATGATGGTTAGGGAGCTAAGCAAGGGGAACGAAGAGACGGGACTGATAATGAATCACGAAGAAACAAAAATTCTATCAAACCGAAAAGGGGATGCTTTGGAAATAGGGGGAAAAATCGAGTTGGTCAAAGAAATTAAACATCTGGCACAAGTGATAACTTTTAACAAAAACAGTAATTTGAAACTGGAAACAAAGAATAGCCAACTCGTGGCAAAAATTCTGATTTGTAAAGACGATTCTTAAGGGCAGTTTTTCGTTGAGAAATAAAGGACAAATTCTGAACAGTTGCGTCTTGGCTCTAGCATACGGCTGCCGGACCTGGTCGCTTACAAAGGCAAAGGAAAGGGAAACTGATACAATCGAAACAATTTAGAAAGAGCACTTATGGGTGCAAGAAACAAATATAAGGTAAGCGTACTGAGAATTAAAAAGAAACTAAAATATAACATAAATTTCGTACAAGCAATAAGGAGGCTGAAAAGGGACTGGATTGGGCACGTAGTGAGGATGGACATCGCACTATATTTGAGCCTGAGATAGCCAGATTTTTTTTCAAATTTGATGGATCAGTTACTGTTTCCACAAAACCTTCAAAGTCCTTTTCCATTGAACTATTCTAAGATTTGTAACACAGAGTACGTCAGTTGAAATTGTCACATTTCTTTAATATTTTCGATAATAAACCCTCGTATCCCCGAAACTAGTTAAAATATAAAAATTTGATTATTTGATTTGCGTCTTCAATTTGTTAATATATTTACTTTCAATATCATCTGTTATTACCTTCAAGTCACCCTCTCTTCTTAGTGATTGAATTTTCGACATTGCGATGCATAACAACTGTCACAATTCAAGATTCTGAAAAAGAATTACGCAAGTTAGCCCTCTCATCGTCGACCTGATCAATTTTAAAGGTTTCCTAATTGCGTTTATTCTCGTTTTTACAAAATTAGTTCTGGAAATTTTCAAAATTTTCACGATTTGTAAATTCTATAACGATAATATGTAAAATGAAATATGTTTCTAAACCCCTTTCTTCTGAGATTACGAATCTAACCTCGAAATTTTGATACAGAGTATCCTTTTATGACTTGAATGCCCTGTAAATGCTCATGACGCCATTATTTCATAATTAGAGGGAAAAAAGTAGAGTAAACCTGTTTTTCACCCTAAGAATGCGTTTCAAAGGCTAAAAATGCTAATGATTAAAGGACAAATCTCAAGTAAAAAATCGGTTTAATAGTAATTTCAAGTTTAGATTTCGAATCGGTACATAGAAATGGGTTTGGAAATAATGTATTATTTGAATGCTTTAAAAGTGTTCATAGAAAATAAACATTTTCAAGGTGTGGTATGTGTGGCAATATCCTTTCAGGTGTGACGCATTGTCCGCGCCACACCTGTAGTTGCTGCTTATTGGCAAAGAAACGTGTGAGGTAGTTCTATATCAACCCGCCACATTTGGTTCTTGGATATTTCTCAAATTGTAGAGTAATTAGGTGTTCCTTTGAGGTCCAAATCCAGCACCCGTTTACTCGTATACATGTGCATATTATTATTATTTCTTGGGGGTGGAGGGACTAGGAAGGCTAGAATATGTTCTGGTATATCCCGAATAATTTGTTGCTGCTACTCCTCGTGATGTACAAGAACAAAAACAGAGATACGCGGGTCTCACTATCGGCCTGCACGTAAAATTGGCTTTCTTTTTCATGCACAGTATGCTTAACATCACGCTCCCTCCCAGCACCAGCGTCCGATCAATAAACGAAGAAAAAAGACGTGTCTAATATTTTAAGAGTATGCGTAATTTCGATCGCCAACATCCCCCCCCCCTCCTGGATAGAAAGGATTGGCTTGAAAGGCTATAGCATGGTAAGATAAGTGAATCGGCCAAGGTCAAATTTTTCACATTTTTCTCCAGTCCTCTTATTTGCTGCGGTAAAAGAAAATTTAAGAGCCCATCGTTATAATCCTACCCCCTCCAGAGGGGTATGGCCTCAAAATATATCATTTTCACTCTTTCAGCTCTACCTTAAGCATTTTTCGCTCGAATGGTATGAAATTTGGCATGTAGGTGTAGGCCCCCAGTAAAAATACAAATAATTATTTTGAAGTTTTTTCTACCTTTTTTGACCTCCAAAATCGAGTTGGAAATTTTTCAAAATAGCGCCAATGCCAATATTTTTGAGCGGGCAAAAAAATTTTGATGTACAAATATTTCTGAGTATATTCCCCATCGCCATGCCAATTTTCAACATTTTTCGAGTGGTGACACATACTCAAACGCTCAAGAAACTATTTTTGCTTCGTTTTTTATCACTGATTTTTGCTCATGAAGCTGAAAAACCAGATCCGGCTTAAATTTCTTTTCAAGTAAGAGTTGTATGAAGGTTAATCTCCATGTAAAATGTTCAACTACCCCGTACATTTTCACCGGGGATATGGTACGTCTTCATTTTTACCATATTGATTTTAGATAGATGAATATGTGAAATTACAACTACAGGAATAACGTGGGTGAAATCAGGTGTCAATAGTTCATAAATGAGCTTCTTAAAAGATAGAGGCTGCGTGTGAGTTGAGTACCAAGGGCAATGATCATAAAAAAATCCTATTCGGATTGAGTCCCGAATTAGGTGACGTCATTAAAATGCGTAGCCGAGTCGAGTCCCATGTTTGCGGAGCTCATTAAAAGTTGTATCCGAATTGAATCCCACGTTGCCGAAGCTTCTTACACGTTGCATCGCGCCGCTCATTTGACTTTTAGCAGCACGTTAAAAATGAAAGAAGACGAATCTAAAGTGTGATACCTATACAAAAATGGTTGACATCAACAATGGAAATGGTGAGCCAAACAAAAAGAGAGAGAGAGAGAGAGAGAGAGAGAGAGGTCGCCACCTTAATGACGCAGCGTGACTTAGGCGAATAAGGCCGCCTAGACTTTGTACAACGTGTCTCCTTTAAATTTCTGCCCCACCTTTGAAAAAAAATGAATGTCTCGAAAATCTGTACAAGCTAATTCACGTTTTTAATCACACAGATTTACATAGACAGCCTTTAGTCAGTCAAAATGAGAAAGAAGATGTGAATCATTCAGCTCGGGACTCAGTTCGGTATTAGTTTCGGTCAGCTCCGCAGAGAGACTCAACTCGGTTCAAAAAGGGGCCGTTATTTTCCGAACTCAATTCGTGAAAATACAGACTAAGGACTCAATCCGGACCGCTCAAAATAGAGTAAGAGACTGGATCTTTTTTGACAAGCTGAGATTCGAGTGCGAGTCTACTAAACTGACTTGATATTTTTATTATTATGAAATGAAATGAAATATGAATATATTTACTCCCCCTACCAACAGCCGAGAAGGCCGATTACAGACAGGGAGGAAACAAAAGCACAGTACAGTACAAGGAACTACAATAGAAAAAATTTTGGAATCTACACACCACATCCACTCAACACACACCCCCGCACATTTAAAAATAATATTAATACTTTAATTAATAATTAATTAATTAATTTTATTAATAAAAATTTATAAATTTAAAATTTATATAAACTTTTAAAGTTATTAATAATAATTTCATGATTAATCGACATTTCAAACCAATACTCAATGTTAAAATGAAGACGTATGTGGGAAACTCAAAATTACCCTCTCTCATGTGCCACAATTTTCATGATGTCGTGAAACCAAAAAATTCTGCTATATACTAAACATATTTTGGACTTAATCTACATAGTTAGTGCACTCTACATACTCTACGTAGTCAAGATGTTTCCTAGATCAATGTAGAAAGAAAATTTTACTATAGAGGTACAGCCATTGCGTAAAACAGAGCTCCAAACTTGCATTTCCTTGACCAAAAACTTCTATACCACTAGGGAAAAGGAGGAGGGGCGACCTTCAAGGTGATGGGTAGACGAGGTGGTTCGGGTGGCCGGTCCATGGTGGATATCAATAGCCGAAAACAGAAACACAGGTCAGTGGACCTAACGGAAGCTTATACCCAAAATGAGTGAACTGATTGTGAGGCGGGGTTACAAGCTTGGAATAAAAAATATAAAAAAATTCTAACTTGGAAATCAACATCCATGTAACAGTTAGGGACATCACATACGACTATCTTGCAACATAGGAGCCAATCGGGAAAGAGGACACTAAAAGTCTCAGTACTGAGGGCGGATGAGAAGGGGAGCCTTGCTGTACTTATTGTTCACAATGAATAATGTTCCAGCTTCCCCCTTCCGCTCTTCAAAGCATAAACAATATTGAAGAGTACGCGCTACGTTATTCAAACTGCACTTATTTTAAAACGCCTTTGGTGTCAATTCCACAACGAAGTAACTGCTTGCCAGACATATATTAAAATCACTGCCTGAGATAGGGGGGAAACCCTTGAATCTCATCCGTATCATACGGACCTCCGTGAGAGATCCATTTTCTAGCAGCAATGAACTCAATTCATGGTTGGTTTTTCAACCTTATAAATATTGCTAAATCGGTTTCATGAATAAATTCAAGCTTATTGTTCAGGAATCTTCTAAGGGAATGGTGATGAAAACGCTTTTCAAAAAAACTGAGAGAAATAGAACTGACAAGCTTGACCGACCTTTTTTCAATACCATTCATTCGTATTCAAAACCCGAGTTCTACTGCCCTATTGATGTAAGCGACTTCTCAAAATAGTTCAATCCAGCCATGAGGGGGAATAGAAACTAAGAAAATCTATTTCCGCATAGTTCTGCTTCGAACAAAATCTATTTTCCGCAGCGTTCCACTACGTTTCATCAATTATATTCTGCCACATAATTATTTCTCTGGAGCGTCTCGGAGCGGACTATATTGGAAGCAGAACTGCGCAGAAAATTTTATTCAGCAGCGTTCTGGAGCGACTATTATTTCACTGCTGTACAAAGCAGAATATTCTTCAATGCATACTACGGCGACTTTCATTAATTTCTGATGCTAGTATGAAAGAAAACAATTTTTATTTGAAAATAAACGAACAATTTATGCAAGTTTTTCAGATAAATTTCGCGTCGCATTCGCGTGCTGGGTGGCTGCATTTCTGGAATCTGAAAATTAAATTTTCAGCATGAGAGCAGATTATTGAAAAGTGAAATGTATACAGAATGAGTGGCAAGAAGTGACCTTTGTAGAAAAAAGTGACTAAATATGGACGCCCTGCTAACCCCATATAATACGGCCAAGACGTCAGGAAAAAATATTAGCGTCTGTTGAAACAAAATAGGTCTGTTTGGGCAGCATACAGAAACAACCAAAATTGACAAAATGTACAGAAAGTGCGTTTGGGCAACTTTTCTGCACTTTCTGTAACTGCAGAGAGAATGTTCAAGCACCGACTTTCTGGAGTTTCTGTAAGTTTCTGTAACTTTTTTGTGAACAGTTGGAACGGAAAAAAATTTTGGTTATTCCTTATAAAAAATTTGCTAACAATTAAATAATTTCATAAGAGAACGTTGAAGGTGATTTGCAATTGTTCAATTTTATTTTATGTGGAGATTTATCAATGAAAATAAACGTTGATCGGAAATTTCAACAGAAAGTGCAGAAAAAGTGTTTGAGCATACGCTAAAACGATTACACAACAGCACTACAGAAACTTACAGAGACGTTTGTACAGAACTTACAGAAAAAATCATAAAGATTAATTTTTGTACGCTGCCTGAACAGACCTATAATAATCACCATATCGATTCCCTCTATGAAAATGTACACGCAGCCAAAGAAATACTCTGAACCAGGAACTTTAAGATCAACACCCGCCCACTGACTTCAGAAACCGCAATGAGTTCAACGAAATCCTATCGACAACAAACTATTCGCGCTACCAATGATAAATACTAGAGGTTTGTTCATTCAGCCACAGACTTCATTTGTATCAGTTTCACATTATTTGATTCGCGACGTTAGAGTTCTGATATTTTCGGATTTATTTCGTTTCCAAAAAGAAATATGAACACAAAGCCCAAAATTTCTTCACAACGCTCACCTGGATCTTTGACTATATATAACTATATGGACTGATCAAGACGACACTACTACAAGGAAATCTTGCACACGACCCTGTTTCAACATCTTTTGTGCTATAATGATTAGAGAAGACCTTGTTGTGATTTCTGGTTATCAGTTTGTTCTGTATCCTAGATCCTAACGTTGTAATGTTGAAAAGATGCGATTTATTTGCTAAAAATCAGTCCACTTTTGAGCCTATACATCAACCAATGTATTTTTCAATTATATATACCGTATTTCTCTATTGATACAGCCAAATATTTTTGCACAAAAGGAAGAATGAGAAGAAAAACGGAGAAAACAAGGCAAATCAATACGTCTTTTATTCCATAGCCTGCTTCAGCGTTTGTTTTACAGGAATAATTCAACCGCTCCCAAATTTAAGTTGGAAAAGTCTGTAACAAAAGCAGCCGTAAAATTGTATCAAAGCACAAGTTTTCTTCACAAAACAAGAGTTCCTCACGAATGTTGTTTTAGCATTAAACGCCACAACTATCGTTTCGAACTCAGTAATTGCTGTCAATGGGAAACAACTAATCAAAAAGAGACTAAGAATGTTCATCATTAACATCAAAAACAATCCTTATGGTGACAGGAATTATTTGAATCCGCAGATCTTTGTATACGTACATTACATAAATTACAGGTTATCACCTGTTATCATTCGCTTAATCATTATAGCACAAAAGATGTTGAAACAACATTTTATCAACTTGATCAGTCCATATAGTTATATATAGTCAAAGACCTGGATAACTGATAGCAATCGTCCATGAACTAGTCAATTGCACCATGTACCACATTTCATAATGAACTTGAGACTGGCTTCAGTTTTTTTGTTAATCAAAACCGATGCCGAAATGAGAATCTAAATTGAATCTGACAAAACGGTACGCTGCATCTTGCAGTAGTGACATCTCATTTCCGAATACCTTTGAATACGTTCATACGTTCAGAATGAACGTATTCAACGGTACTGTACATTGATTAAATGCGAATACGTTAAGGAAATTTGTTGCGTGACATTCGTTAGTGCACGCTCGTCATACGAGTGCAATTTTGCCAAAATAGTCGTCAAGCAGAAAGTTCCTGCACCATGCTCAAGCCTTTGAACGTGCATATTGAAACATGAATACTGTACTTACGAGTGAACTGACGACTTGGATCGCTGAATAGTGGACAATGGGCAAGTTGGAACTGCGATTACATTCGTCATAAATCTGTGTTCATGCAAATACACAAATGTCAGTGCAATATGAAACCGATGTCAGATAGTACTACCAGCTACCGGTAATGTAAATACTTACCAAGTTCATCAAATAAATTGATCACTTGTTCCTCTCTTCATTAGCGAATAACCGATATTAGGAAACGACCTTGTGAAAAAATCTTCCCATGAACGACAGTAATTGCAACAATTTTAACGGTTCAATTTCATAAGTTTGAACAAGATCGGAAATTGCACGAAACTTTCGTTTATCATTATTTCGAAATTCGAATAACGGCCAGCGGGACAGCGGCCGACACGCCGACACATCACACGACGACTCGACGACGCTAAGTGACCGGCAGCTGCGCAGCCTGCAGTATTGGAAAATAGTAAAGAAAGAAAGGCATATAACGTCCCTAAGTTAAGGGCCTTTCTCTAAGTTCAAAAAAATTTCTGTTCGATCTGGTCACACCGGGTTTGACATACACTTTCAATTCTGACATTAATTTTTGTCAACATTTTCGATTTTCATAATGTCTTATTGTATCGGTCTTGCATGACTTTTTCCGTTCAGTTATCAAATATTTGATAATTTGACGACACCTCACTGCCATAAGTAAAATAAAGTGAATTGCGAACGGTCGTTTGACAGTTATTTCGTTCCAATTTATACGCATTCAAATTATCACTTATGGAGCTGCGGAATTCTCCCCCCTATAACTGCATTATTCATACAGGGACTACATAGGGAAACCAAATCATCGCGCACTGCGCTACATTTACATTCGTACATGAAAGGTAAAACTGGTGATACGTGGTCTGTCAAAAAATCGATTTTCCATTATTTTTGTGGTTTTGGGTAGTTTAATATAATATCTCCTCTTTCGCAACTTCAAGGCAACCACAATGAAACTGTTCATCGGGATATTCGTCGTATTATTGGAAAGGCTCCGAAAATGCAGGGATGTACCGTTTTTCCTGGAGGCAACTTACGCGAATTATACATGGTCAATCATTTCGAGCGCTGCGTCAATAATAAAGAACGTGTACACAGAACAACGTCATTATAATGATCAGAGGCCATAAAAATGATCCGAGCGTCAATAAAAATTCAAAACGATTTGAATTTTTTGAGACACAAGAAAAAAATTTGTTCTACAGATATGTTTTCTTGGTGACAATGAGGATGGAAGGGAGGTTTAGGGAGGTTTAAAGGGAGGATTATTACTACAGATCCTTTATTGTTTATTATTGAATTTTGCAGTACCTTTAGCCTATATTAAGAAAAATTCTGTGCAGCAGATTGAATACACAGTCACAATGGAGCACTTCCAATATTGAAGTCCGCATCAGCCACTGCTTTGTATTTGCAGCTTCTAAACGCTACTGGCCAAAAAATTCTGGATCAGCAGCAGTTATTAGGATCGCAGTAGAACGTGTCGACTTTCATGTTTCGCACTAATCGTTACTGCCGCGGAATGTGGAATAGTCGCGGTAGAACGCCTCAACTTTTATTCTGCGTCAGTCACTTCTGATGCGGAACATATAAAGTCGCCGCAGAACATTTTATTCTGCGTCAGCCACTATTGATGCGGAACAGATAAAGTCGCGGCAGAACAGAAATTCCACAATGTCCGCTACTGAGGCACGTTCATTATTCGCAGCTGAACGCCTCAATATTTAAATTACGCATCAGTTGCGGCTTTATTTTAAGCTTCTGAACGCAGCGTAATTGTAAATTCCGCGCCCGCCGCGGGTTAGATAATCGCAGCGTAACGCAACGTAATGGACAGGAATTCTGGAGACGCTGCAGATACTGCAGCGGAAAAATCAGAAAAATCGCTACGTTCTGCTCCCAAATTCTGCATCTGCCTCGAATTTTTTGCGGAAATTTGAAATATCCGCAACTGAGTAAGCGAAATTTCAGTAGATTTGGTCAATAGGGTATGTACATTTTTTTCTCAACCCCTAATTTGTAATACACAGTGGGCTAACTTGCTCTCGCTCTTCACTTCGTAGCCACAGAATAATTTTTTATTGCACATTATTTTCATTTTCGCCGCCATTTTTTTCATTTGCATTTTTCATTGTAATTTTCATTGAAATACGGAGCGCGTTGCTTTGAAAGGAACGTACACTCGCGACTTTTATTAAAAAATGACTCGTCGAAATGAAGTTGACGGTTAAATACGCACCGGAGTTTTGGCATACTTCATTACCACGCAAATTTATATTATATGTATTTGAATCCGGTGGAAATGTGTCTAGTTCTGTATTTTACATGTTTTTTCGTTTTTTTTTCCCCACCGAGCGAGAGTAAAAGAGATACCGATGGGATGTGGAAATAATGGAAAAGGTCGGTTGAAAATTAAAGCGAATTTAGAAAGGATGGCAGAGGCCTGCCTGTTTCGGTAGTAGGACATTTTCGAAGCGATGTAATTAAAATTGTTGGAAAATACGAATATTTGACAGATGAAGCGGCAAAAAATGTGACTTGTTCGCTTCGCAGCGGCCGTCCAATTGTTGTACAAGTAGGTATCCAATAATAACTTGATCGGCATTTATTTTTTACGAACAGAACCTTGAAAAACGGGCCGTGTAGTATCGGAATTTAACGGTCTATCAATAAATGTATTTAATGCCTGGTTGAGGGATGGCATCAAACAATGGCTTATTGAAAATTTTACGCCGACCAGAATGGCTTAAACTCGGTAGCTATCATTCCGCAGCTGCTATTATCAATTATTTATCATGTATATTTTGTACATTCACCCGACTTTACATCAAGGATCCTTCTAACTCTAGACGTGTGAAGGGGGAAAGAGTGGGAGCCAGAATCAATACTACTTTCTTGGTCGAAAATTAATTGACCAGAGCTCGAAAGGCATAATTAATGTAATTAATCCACCTGGCACCCTGAATTGCAATTTAAGCGTAAAACGTTGCTCCTAATTCGATTATCCAACTTAAATTATCGCACTTTCTTCAATAATTAGGAATCACCGCGGTGCGAATAAATAAATTTCGCAATTTCAACGTCTTTAGTTTTTATAAATCTTTATTAGCGAATTCGTCGACAGGTCGGAATTATCGTTAAATTTTCTCAAGAAAAAGAAATTCATGCGTTTGTATTGATATATGTGTCTGCTCTGTGTCATAATGTCAAATCTTCTACTACGAGTATATAAAAGCGTAAGTTTGTCTGTGTGTTTGTTCAGAGTTGGTGGGTGAACCATGAGAGCTGGGAGGGTTTTAGTACTTTCTGGATGTGTTCGTATGTACCCGGAATAGGTTTGAGGCTATACAAAATATTTCGGTACCCTAATTAGGAGGTGGGCCCATAATTTTTTTTTCAACCTGAACTTTTCAGGACTATTTTACATTGAACTTCTTCACATTATGTTAAAATCTGGTGGCTGTAATTATCTCCCTTCAGAAATTATTAGGGGATTGAAAATCTGAAATTTCCAAAATGAGCTCAAAATGCCTCATTATTACATGTACATCTGATTTAATGCGACCATAATATATTTTTGGATATTGTTTCGTACTCATTTGTGTACCACAAGGCCCATTTTCAACCATTTATAACCTCCAAAAGCCCTAAAATTGAAGTTTTTGAAAACTATGTTCAGCATTCCTTCCAATTATCCGACTGAATTTCTGAGAATACCAACATCTTCCTCTGAATAACACAAATATAAAGCAGTAAACTGCAAATAGATCAGGACGCTCCGACTGAACGCAATGAGATTTGAAGCTATTTACAGTCGTGAATTTTCGTAAATATCAGCAGCGTTTCTTCCAGAACCTGGTTAGCCTGCTACACCTACACGGCGATTCGTCTATCAATACACGCACGCACGCACACACATAGAAAAGAATAGAACGGAAACAACACAGGACATCTTGGTACCTAAGTAACCCCCTCCCCCCAAAATATCCAAATACCTACCAACGCGACTTATTTATTATGTACCTACTACCTAGTATCAGTTCCAACGATGGATTTTCCAATAGGCACATTAGACAAGTGCCTAGGGCGGCAGATTTCGAGGGGTGGCAGATTAAACAGCGGGAAAAAGAAGGGAAATTCGGAAAAAGAGAGAAAGAAGAAGAAACAAAGAGAAAAAAGTAAAATATTGCGGAAGCTACAGAAAACACAACTGGGAAATAATAATCAATTTTTGGCCTGTAGCTTATTAGGAGGATATAGAGTGGAGGGGTGAGGGGGACAGTTCCTTGAGCGCCTATAGCGGCTTAGCTTCAAAATCCGCAGCTGGTTACAAGGAGCGTAAGCAAAAAGTGGAGTCCATAAGACATTAAAAAAGAAGAAGTGAAGTGACCACCCGCTTATCAGTCGCATTAGTAACCGATGCCAGCAGTGCGGGAAGGGTAGAGGGAGGAAAATTGCAAGAGTTTTCAGACAGGAAAAAATTCACGTATGAATATCATAGGGAATCGTTGGAAAGACGAAGAGGAAAGATGGGAAAGCAGTTTGGGGTAATGGGAAGAGGAGAAGGCATAGTAAAGCCTGCGGAGCTCCGTGCGGTTAAATTTTGACATGTATTCGCGTGTTTCCACACCACGTGTGGGCACAACATTTTTCCCCCTGTAGGCCCCCAAGTTTTTTTTCAACTGAAACTTTTTGGAATTGTTTTAGATTGAAATTCTTCACACTGTGTTAAAATTTGGTGGCGGGGTAACTGTCTCCCTTCAGAAATTATTAAGGAATTGAAAATCCGAAATTTCCAAAACGAGCTCAAAATGCCTTCTACGTATTTATAAATAATTGCGTATTATAAGAAATATTTGGATGGAGTGGAAAAATATGGAGATACATATAAATGGGGTAAAACTGAACCATCTAAGATTCGCGGACGCCGATACGGTACTGATAAACGAGAATATAAAGATGCTACAGGAAATGGGAGAAAAATTGACAAAGATAAGTGCAGTGGCGGGTAAAAAAAATTATTATCCACCTATGAAAGGGAATGTAAACTACAATACCAGGAACTGAAATAGAAAACATCTCCGAATTCGACTATTTGGGACAGATACAATCGTTTGAAGACAGAACAAATGGAGAGATAACTAAAAGAATAAATAAAGCATGGGCAAGCTTTTGGACTTCAAAAAACATGTATAAAGGTAAAATGAAGATTGAAACAGAGACGAAAATAATATTGAAAAGATGCACTCTACCAGTCCTCACCAATGGAGCCCAAACGTGGGCCCTAATGAAGAAGCAAATAAAAAGGTCAACTACCACAGAAAGAACAGGGACGAAACTAAGGGGGCACGGGAGGGCAGATCCCCTAAGCCTCCGCCGGAGTTGGAAAATTTTAGTAGATGGATCAAAAGTTGGAAAAATTCGATCAGCCAAAAGAGATTTCGTTGTTGTTTTTCTTTCCTTCTTAGGTAATACAAAAAAAATTTATACTTGGGAATTTTCAGCAGAGTCAGTTTGGGAAGTCAACGATTTTCGCCTCCCTAGGAAAATCTCTTCGCTACGTTCCTGAGTGAGAAGGATGAAACAAAGTATACTAGGGTGAAGAATAAAAGACAGAGTGAAAAACAAAAAAATAAGAGAGGAAACTGGTATGAAAGAGGTAAGTTGGGGATCAAGAAATTAAAATGAGATTACGCGGGATATGTATCGCACATCAAGAAGGGCCACGATAGAACAAAATTATCAGTGAGCGGGAATCTTACGACAAGAAAAGACGGAGAGAAAGGCCAGGTACAAAATGGCGTGATGATATAACAAAAATTCCACGAATAATGTGGGGAAGAGTAGTCCAAGACCGAAAAATATGGAAAAAAGCTGTGGAGGCCTATACTCCAAGGGTTTGAGTAGTTCGGAGTACGGAGTGTATATCTTCTATTGTATATGTATTTATCAAAATGTAAAAATACACAAATGAAATGCTGATATTAATTACTAGCCTAAAGATTTTAGTATTTGGAAACCATATTCAGCATTCATATTATAATTATTTAATTGAATTTTTAAGAACCGTAACACCTTTGTCTGAACAACACAAACATGAAGCGATAAACTGCAAATGAATCAGGACACTCCGAATGAACGCAATGTGACTTGAAGAGCAGGTGTCCAGGAGGTCTTGACCCCCCTTGCAACTTCATCAAATAATTTGTTGTTTTTCTTTCTTCCAATTTTAGCCCCCTCCCCCCCATCTAACTCACTAAAGCCAACTCACTTTAGCCAGCTCACCTTAGCCAATTCACTTCAGCCCACGCTCTAGATGAACCGCGAATCGGGTCAGCTAGTATTAGATACAGAAAATCCTCTATTCCTCGCACTTGAAAAGAAAGCTGACGAAAAAGAGAAGACAAAGAGCAGAGATTTTGAAATTAGGAGTTTTGGAATAGAAATATGGGGAAGTTGGTTTAACTACAAGGTGTTTCATAAAATAGCATCCTTTCTTCTTCTTTATTTTATCGCAAAGACGGATAGGGCTCGAACATGCAACCAAGGTCGGGGAAACATCGGGGATATACGGTGTAATGAACAGAGCGAAGACAAAACGGGAGGCACCTAGGGTCATACGGGATGTCCAACTGCCTCATTTGTGGGTTCAATGAAAACTACTGGCGAGCACAGTTGAATAACCACATGTTATAACAAAAAAATAACAATTTTAACATCTTTTTCACGGGGATAGGAATCACAAGGTGACAATTCTGAAGCTTCCATTCACCCGCATAACGTGCGGTATAATTTGGATCACTATTTTAGTTATAATAAAATGAGTCCGCATTTCCAAATTTTTCGGCACTTGGAAGCAAACTTGTTATATTCTTTAATCTCTCGACTTTTTTCTCTCCTGCGCTAATATTTTCACTTTTGAGAAGGATTTACACTTTGTATCCTTTATTATCTGATCTTCATAGTTCATTCTTTGCCTTCCTTTCCAGTTCCTTTCCTCAACCATCCCCTCCAGCAATAATAACAATATCCCTGGATGTCTTGTATTATGACCTATCATTGTAACTCTTCTCTTTGCGTCCAAATTTCTCTTTTCCTCCTTATTCGCCTCAATACTTCCTCATTCTTGATCTTTTCTGTCTATTTGATTTTCAACATTCTCCCATAACACCACATTTCAAAAGCTTTTATCCTTTTTATTTCCTGGCTCTTATTGTTCAGGTCTCACATCCATACAATGCTGTTCTACTCCAAATACACGTTTGAAGAAATCTCAGTCTTACTTTTAAATCTACACATATTTTCCCTTAGCATGTCTCATTTTTGAAAACAAATTCTCTTAGCTTGTTCCATTCTACTATTTATTTCTGTTTTACTTCTACTATCTTGCGTTATCAGACTTCCTCAGTATTTAAATTCCTTTACCTCCTTTATTTTTCACCTCCTGTTTTCATATTTATTGGATTTTATTTCCGTCTACTGACTACCATCACTTTTATTTTTATTTATCTTCATTTTATATTTTGCTTTCAATATTTCGTCCAACTTTTTTAGCGTTTTCTCTAGTTCTTCCTTACTTCTTTCCATTATTGCAATGCCCGTCACCCCTTGTATTATCACATCTGATTTCCTTTCATTCATTTCTTCAATTACTTTTTCTATAAATATGTAAGTTAAATAGTACTGGTGACAAACAGCAACCGTGTTTCATTACTTTTGAATTTTCGCTTCTCCTACTTCATACTTTATTTATATTTGAGCCTTTTGATCCTTATATAAGTTTCATATTACTCTTCTTTCCTTGTACTAAACTCCTACCGCATTCAATATTTGAAACATTCTTGACCATTCAACGTCATCAAAAGCTTTTCCTAAGGCTACAAATGCTACATATGTATCTAAAACCTTTTTTCAGTCTTTTTATAAACAAGCCAGGTCGCTTTGCGACCTAGCAATAGGGTCAGCTTTTCAGTTGAAGTCTGGGCGGCTATTCAATTAACCAACTTCGAACAAAAAGTGCGATCGCACTTGGACGCTATTAAGCATAAGGGAACCAACCAGCAAAATCTGTTTTTTGAGAACACGTGATTCTAAGTTCAAGAGCCATGTAGAAAATATATGTCATAGCGTTCACTGATAAGCTTTGTTCAACGTGAGTATACATTTTTGATCAGAAAAATTCTACTTTTTTACGCTCTTTCCTACAATACTAATAATTCATTATGTTTACAAATGTAGGTTGGTTCACGCCGACCCTGATTTCAGTAAGAATCATACACAATAATATTACAAACCTCACAAAATGAACTCTTTTCATCGATTCCTTATGTTGATACCTCGAGTCACTTTTGCAGAGACTGTAAGCACGATGTAAAACCATCTTTCTATCTGTTTCTTTTACACACAATTACGTTCACTTTTACATTTAAAACCACAAGCGCCACTGTCAAAAGCAAACGCGATTCATTCTCGTGCATCTCGTTTGTTTGTCCACGTAGTACTTACATTTTAAACCACAAGCGCCACTGTTGCGTTAGGTAGAACTTTACTACTATTTTATTTCCATTGTATAAAGCTCGGCTGCGCCCACCCTAAAAATCCTCAATTGCTGTCCTAGTCCCTCTACCTTTTCTGAATTCAAACTAATCCTCTCCCTCCCTCCCTTCCATTTTATTTTGTATTCTCTTATTTATTATCTTTGAGGATCTCTATTCCACTCTTTCCTTTTTGTTTTGTATAAGAGTGTGCTTATGGGCATCTTTTTAATTTTTGTCTTTCATTATGCCGCAAAAGGAAAGGTACCTGAAACATCAGTTTTGTGGCATCGACGCTATAGTTAGCAAACTGAGCTCCAGACTCCGAAGGGAATACTTAATTTTTCCAGACAGGCTGAGTTGCGTTTACCTTAATAACTGTCATAATTTTTTAATTATCACACCCTGCACGCACTGCGGCTACGAGAAGTTGAAATGTGTATTTCCCAAGATTAAATAATGGAATAGAAAAGGGGGCATAGAATTCTGTTCTACCTAGTTAGTTAAAATTTAAATAATAAATACTTGTCGACCTCCTAGTCAAAAGAATATAAAGTTTTCTTGGATAATTTACGTGAAATCAGCATGAGAGAACGATGCAAAGAAAATAAGTGTTGATATTGAGAGTGATTAACATATTATGTAGATAGGATCCACTTCGTGATTGAAGTACATAGTTCATATTACTGAATTTTATTTTCGCGATTGATTTAACACTGGGATGATACTGGGACATGAAAATTAAAAATGAACTCGGCTTATAGCTTCCCAAACCTATATAACCGCGTAAGTATAACCATCAGTCTTACAAATAAGGACGACCAGAAATAAATATACGAGTAGGAGCCAAAACTTCGCTAACCACAAAACTATCATAATTACTAGAAGTGTTGTTCGAGAGCTTGCTAAGGGTTCACTTGAAAAACTACATAGATTATATGTACGTACATACAAAGGTTCAAAATTTCATCCGCATGTAGACAGAAATTGTAGCAATGAAATTTTACAAACCCCGTTTTTTAAATAAAAGCCTCTCTAAAGTCTCGCAAAAATACTCAAATATTCGGTATTTTAAAACCAGTCGAAATACGTACATCTACACTTGAATCATATCAGAGCTAATTGCAAGAATTCTATCCTCTTCAGTCATGGTTTTACCTTTTAGATCGAGTAAGGATTTACCGCATCGAAAATACTGAAGCATTTAGCCAACCGAAATTTCTTTCTTCGCTTCTCGCTTCTCTCGAATAACGAAAGCTTAATACAGAAAAACGAATTCCAGAAAATTAACGAAATAACACCGAAAGTTTTGAACTACCAATCCTAAAGCTGTATAATTTAAACAGTTACAAGCAAAACTTTTTATTGTTTTTCGAACTTGTATTTAATGTATTATGTAGCTTAAGTCAATTATTATTTAAAAATAAACGAGGTAGGGACAGATCTTTACAAGTTTTATCGATACTCTTCTTTAGGTTTCGAAGGTCGCGTCTATTCACTTGTTCAAGTCAATTATGCTATCAATTTTTTGCAGCCAGTGCACTAAGTACGATGAACAGGGGCTCCCAACCTGGAAGGAGGTAGACGAGATGAAGAGAAGCATTCACCTCTTCTGACTACTAGCAAGATCATTCTGAGCGAAGGAAGTCGGAAAATCCAAGGCAGAACGAAGACTATTTAACTTAACGTACACGCTTTTATGCGTTTGACCCAAAATGAAGGAGGAGTCACGGGTGCAAAATGTTGGTATTTCTGGATAGCTGACGACTTGTAGAACTCATAATTTGTAATGCATGTACGTATGTATGTGTGTATGTATGATGCATGTAGAGGTGTGTACGTTTGTTTTCCATACAAAGGAAGGTCTTTTATACGACGCGAATTAGTCGAAGGGAGGCCTCTTCTCGTTGGGAGGCCATTTGCCAAGACCTCCCTTCGTTCTGACCAGTAATTCGTATTCCTGAGCTATAATAACGTCAGAAGAAATTTGAAAAGTCGATAGTTAGACCCAGACCTCCAGCGGAGAGGAGGACACGCCGTGGCATACGCTGTTCGAGTGCGACGCCTGGGAGGAGGTGAGGCGCGGGGCGGTCACGATCGATCCCGGAGACGGCGTGATCGACCGTCTTGCGCCGGACACCTTGGTCCTGGAGCTGTTGAGGAGCCGAAGCGGTTGGAACCGGGTGTCGGGTTTCGTTTCGGCCATCATGCGACGGAAGATGGAGGCTGAGTGGTCGAGACAAAGGACGCAAGGAGGAGAAGCGGATGTTGCTGCTGCTACTGCGGCGGCGGATACCATCCAGCGAAGTTCGCTCGTAGGACCAGGGCTGGAGCAGAGCTCGCCCGCAGTGCAAGGGCTGGAGCTTCAATCGGAAGAGTCTCACACGATGAGTGAAAGAAGAGGAAGAGGCAGCGCGTCCGGCTGCGGGGAACCTGAAATTTCCAGGCGAGTGCTCTGGGAGCGCGGACCTCGGTCAGTAGGGAACCCCGTGGTGGCCCTGGCAGGACGCGCGCACCGTTCCGGCCAGGAGAAATGGGGGCTCGGGCCCGGCCCCAAAGCGTTCCCCTCGGTACTGATGCGATGCTCGAAAGGGTAGTTTCCGGTGCCGGGGGTGCGGTTTCTCAGGGGCCACTTTGGCATGCGTGCATCGCCATACGTCCCACAACACCATAGACCCAGACCTCCTATAGTCGGCCTAATACGACAAATTGCATAATTTTACACTTTGATGGGAGGTCTAATTTATCGTGGGAATTTTCAATGGGAAAGGAGGTCTTTGCTTTGTTGCCACATATCACTGAGGCCTCCCTTTGTTTCAAGTAGTGCTCTTTCATCAGGACGTGTTAATTTCTTGAATGTCAGAGCTTAGCGGTCTTCGTATTGGTGTTCGGCTGCTAGAGCTTTAGTACTCGAGGTTATTTACACGCACCGTACCAATCACGTCTGCCGATTCATAAAGATGTCCAAACCCCAAAAATGAAAAATGTGGAAACCCTTACGAAAAAGAAGAAAATTGTTATTAAAAATTCATGGTCCGCCAAAAACTCAGTGTGCTGAAGAAACATTTCAAGAATTTTTCGCACATTGATTTTCAACCCTCAAAATCTCAATTCGACGAATGTCTCAATAATTTTTAGATCATTGTTCACATACGTCAATGAGCCAACAAACATGTTTCTTTTCTTCTCTTTTATAAGGTCTTGGCAGTTTGCAGCCCGTGGACTTGGAAGATTGCCCGGATTGAGATCCAAAAAAAATCGAACATAGTGTAGATTGGGGTCCGAAGAAATTCGAACGTAGTGCAGCTTGCGGCCCAAAGAAAAAGTGCAGTTTGAAAATACTGAGACACTTCATTCTTTGTTCACTCACAAAAGCAAAGAAGCAAAGTCTACTCGTGATGGGGGGGGGGGGGAGTTATAAACATCCCGTAGAGTGCTTAGGTTCTGTGGGGCCTCTGTAATTTCATCTTTTGGAGGCCCATTTCTTTGTTCTTATGAATTATGGTGAGGGTCCCTTGTTTTCCACATTTCATCGTTTTTAATGCCGTCAAAATCAAAGAGCCTCTGCAATGCACCAAGTTGAATAGGAGTAACTGCGCGCCTATCACCAAAGCACTATACTTGGTAACGGTGTACTGTTCGTATGTAAAATGCGGTAATTAGATCATTTTTTAGCCAAAAATCCTAGTTGATATTTTCTGGGATCACTAAGAGTCGCTTTTTTTGTATTTCGGAGAAAATATCAAGGCATCTGAGTTATTAATATTACACCAGTGTGATCTTTCACGGCTATTTCCGAGCAGGCAACGTACTCTTTCTTCGGGCCACAATTTGCACTACGTTCGAATATTTGAATATTTTTATATTTTTGGTCGCACAGCAGACGATTATACTTTTTTTTTTTTTTTTTTTTTTTTGAACCCTATTCCGGCCGCAAACTGACGTAAAAGCTCTTTTATTTCATTTTGGTGGCAGCTCTCTTGAACTAAAATGATCTGGTTGAAAACTGGCTCAGTAAATGAATTTATGTGAGACGCTGAAACGTACCTATACATTTCAAGCAAATGATTTTCAAGATTGGCCACAGTTGAATTCCTTTCAGCACGAGTAATTATAATTTCTTGGTAACAATAAACCTTGAGAAGGTTCCTAGTAAGTATGAAGTCTTCCTTTGGCCGAAGAATAATTGGATACGCTACAAATATTACAGTATATGATGCGTCTACAGAAAACCTCCTAACGAATGCAACTAGCTCGAAAATGAAGTATCAGACCTCCTAACGCAGGTGCAATATGAGACCAGTTTCAAGGTAGCGCATGTAGAGAAAAGACTCTCATCAACCGTCATGTATCTCAACAGACCTCTCAACTCATACTCAGTATGAAACATTTTAATACCGTGAATGTGCACTCGAAAGACCCTCGTATTAACTGTAAGAAATAAAATGTAAAGGAGTGTGTCAGTACAGACCTTCCAATGTACATACGTGAGGTATGAAAAAAAAAAAAAAATGCGATGTGGTGTACGGATGTGTAGTGTACTGTCTTGTAATTCATACTGTAACGGAATTCGCACCGAAAAATGCACGAAAACACGTAAAAAGAACTTTTAATGTCACTCTAATACAACGCACAAAAACAGTAGCTAAATCGCTTTGAAAACGCACAATTTATCGCATACAAACCCAGACTATACGGCGTCGGCCAGCGGCCTTTATATACCCGAGCTTTATCGGCAAAACTTCTTATCGCTCTCGTTATCGAACTTACATTTTGCTGCTCGAAATGTGTCTATCTTTCTTCGCTCATCTCGAATGTTCGGGAGCGTTCTTCGCCACAATACTTCACAGTTGGTAAGAGGTCTCTCACTATCTAACAATGTTGCAAAGAAGACTTCTCAAAGACTGTGAAATGTGAAAGACTTCGTTCAGATAATACATATGTATAAAAATAAGACCTCACAACAACCACCGATTATGAAAAAATTTGTGTATTCATACACGGGTGACCTGACTTCCCAATGGCTGTAAAAATTCATACCTCCAAAATCTTGTTTTTTCAGAGTTTTCTTTTCCTGACAAGGTTCTGCAGGTAAATGTGATGAAGTTCCGCTCAGTCTTTCATTTCCATCTGAATTTCTGTTCATTTGGCATGAATTTTTTCATAGGACTCGCCGAGGTGGTTATAATCACACAACCTCCCTTTACACGCAAAAATAGCAGAAGAAACCAAGAGCCCTTGGTTGAATTTGGTTCACGGCGGGAGAAGGAAGAGGATATAGAAAATTGTACTAGGCCATATGTATCTCCCATACGATGCTCACTATTTTTGTTGCCATTGCAAATTACATCGGTTCTACTTATCATCAATTTTCACGCACCAGGCAGTGGAGATGAGATACATACAAAAACCCAAAGTTGTATCGTGCCAATGTTCACCAAAACAAAGTACCTCGTTCAAATAAAATACGTAAAAAAAAAAAAAAAAAAAAAAAAAAAACTTGAAAGGTCAATTATCTTTTTTCGCCTTAATTTCGTTGAAGATAGCCCATTGCACAATATTACTCGTACATACAGGATGCATTGATTGCTGTTTACGTTCCAGTGAAGGGATGAATAGGCATATGAGTCATTTTGCGCAGGTAAAAATTAGAAATACGCTCTGCGAGAGAGTTTTCGTTGTTTTTTTTTTAATATAGCTACGTCGCTATCTAGTTGATTTAAAATAAAAAAAATAAAAAGAACCGGAACTTTTAGTTTGCAAAATTTAAATTTTACGAACCTTTGTTCGTTTGCTTGTCAATCGTAACATGATTTCCCAGTAAGGAAAATTAATATTGTGGGGCTAAAAAAGTAGAACCCTTCCTCCCTAAATATTCAAGTCGCTTTATAACATCCCTGTTAATAAGTATTCACTAATGAATGCGTCGGAATACTTAAATATTTATTAAGGTGTCCTTTATTTTGCTGCTATTCTCGGATCATTGATTTTTGCCCTTCGACGGGTGCAAAAAAAAAAATGAAAATGAAGATAAAAAAACATTTATCAGAACTTTAGATGGTTCAGATGAGAAGAGCACGTACATCAAGCCTTCTGAACTTCTTCGGGAAATAACATGAAATTTTGACACCCCCCCCCTGCAATAACACAAAAAACTTTTGCATTTGAAAATCACTTGAAATATACATATCAGAAATACGAATTTGTTTAGCTCCGCAATCTGGATCGAATCGATAGCCTTCTTAGTGGAGGTCTAAAATAAGGAGTACGAGGACTGAAAAATGAAATTCAAAATGAGAATCGATGCATAGGTTTTCAAATCGCTGAATTCGGTTCTGAAGTTAATTCTGTTCAAACGTTACTTTCTCTGTTCAGCTTCTGGGATGCCACAAAATGTGAGTTGAAACCTATTAATAATCATTTTCGAGATTGCATTCGATTTATAGGGTTTAGAGGTCGTTGGACTCGATTTCGAAAATAATGTTTACAAATTGACTATCGTTTGGGTTTGGCCTTTACTGGTGGAATAAAATACCATCTCGAACAAATGACAAATATTTCATGGGGAAGATAGTTTCCTTGAAATCCTCGAGGGGAGGGGCTTCTAACAGTTATTCTGAGTAGCAGGCTAATTTTCAAGTAACAACTGACACTAGAGAGATGGTATATAAACATAAATGAACTTATTTTGATTTTGACATGTAAGATAATTAGCTATAGTGATCTGCAGTTCCGTTTTCAGGTAAAATTCTAAAATTAACGCCAAACACGAATTCAACGACCTTAAAACCTTTGATTATATTCTTATGGTGCTCCTATCATCTTTATTTTTCACCAACTTCCTGTCCTTAGACGCCACAATTTGGAAATTAGGGGCAAACTGTTATCAACAATGGGTTTGATGATTTTTCGTGACAATACACGCATATAGAATAAAATGAAATTTATAGCTCCCTCCAATACTCGGATGCCACAGTTGAATATCTTCCTCATATCTCTATTTCATGATTTGAGCTAATGAAAGTTGTAAAAATTGCAACAAAAAAGTGACTTTTGACCCTAAAAAAAAACCGAAATTTCAAGTTGTATCTAAGAATAGGGTGGAGGAACGAGGAAAAAATTCCAAGAATGGATATATTGAAATATATAGAAATGGATTCGGTGAACATTAGTCTCAAGTCTCTGATACCAAGAAAAAAAATCGAAAAACTGCGTCTTCTCCTATAAGGCATATGTTAAATCAGTGGAAAAATGAAGGGTAATTTTGAACATCTGAACCACCCGATATAGGAAATTTAGGGGGAAGTTACACAAGCGTTCTAAGATTCCTTTTTACGCAGAACTTGATGAGAAAGAGTTTTGTGGAACGTTTTCATGTAGAGTCGATATTTTCCGAGTAGAACTTAATGAGAAAGAATTTTTGTGGAAAGTTTTCATCTACAGTCGATATTCCTCGATATTCTTGGGAGACGTTCAGTCTCCTGTAGAAGAAAGCTCCACCATCATGAAAGAAGAATTTATATATTCGTTAGGAAGTAGTCCACATAGATTTGTGAACAAATCTTTCATGGAAATTTCGTCCACTTTTGAATTTTTTCCGATCTAATTTTCCTGCGCCTCGCGACCGACGATTTTGACAAAGTCAAATTAACTTGCATAACTCTATGGCCGACATCCACTTCTAGTCCAGATACTTGAAGATGATGGGCTTCAGTTTCCAGTTTCGAAATTTACCAGCTAAAAAGCACTACTGAGCTTGTCGAAAATTCTACTGAAAAATTACTCAAAATTACTCAATTTGAGTATCCAGTTTTGAGTAAGTACCTTTTTAGCGGATCTTTTTCAAGCAGCGCGGTGTTTCAGGTGTCTTTGAATAGTTCATGTATATAACAACCAAATTCTCCAAACATTATTCTATGAATCTTGATGCTAGACGAGACTGCTACAGATGAGTGAACTGCTCTAGCGTCTATCATTTTCATGAACCAGCAACTGTTTTGTTGAAGTTTTTCGCAGTAGCAAATCTAGTTTACTGACCAGAACTGCTTTAATCATTTCAGTCGATCAGCTGCACCGAGCGATGAATTTCGTCTAGTGTGTTACTCGAAAGAGTTAACTCATTGTCATAAAACTGCGTGTAGAGTTTAAGGTGAGGTCCCGGGTTCGAGCTCACGTAGTAATTCGCTACATTTCGACCCAGGCCAGCAAGAAGAGAAGAGAGCTAAGAAAAAAGACTAAAAAATAAAAATCTAAAATCTAACTATTTCCTAACATAATACCTCACCGGACATGGTAATTTTGCAACATATCTACAGAAATACCAAATAACAGATAACAGTCGTGGAGGGTTTGTAATAAAAAATTGAGATAGTCAGATCACACTTTTAGAATGTCAAATTTTATCAATCGAACGAAACTAATATTACAGAGGACATCTTAGGAAATGTTTACAGAAAAGAAACTATGTCAAAATAACAAATTTTTGAAAGAAATATTAAAAACCAAAAAAGATATTCAGTAACGCTCTGTCCAATGTAACGCCAAAAAAAAAAAAGAGGGGTGTAAAATGTAAACGTACCTACTATAAGCTCGTGTATAAGTGGATTGGTAAATAGATGTATTGTATAGTATACACATAAGAACTCAATCAGACCTCACCAGTGCGATAAACTGATTGTAAAAGCACTGGAGAGATCTGTTGTCTGTATGAATATAATGTGTCAATAAATTTATTTAAAAAAAGAAAAAAAAAGAAAAAAAAAAGACAGCCCTAACAGTCTCCTCGACGTCTCTGAGGTAATGCTCGAAAGGGCGGATTCCAATGCTCGGGTTGAGAGCAAAAATGAAATAGAGAAGGTAGCCTAATACCCACCGGTTCTCAATATGGGCCACCGGCCAATTTCGTCTGTTTATGGTGCTACCTGCCGACAAAAAATAAATCTAAACTATTGTCTTTGATGTGCTATCTCAATACATGTTGAAGATTCAAACTTAGACCCCCCTCCCCCCACCAAAAAAAAAACCGAATAAAGGACGATTTTGACGCTTTCAACATTTCCTATTGTCATGTACGTTTTGTGTCATAATTTTGGAAAAAAGTAACTAAACATTTTTTTTAAAAGTGTTGTTTAAGCCCAAAGGAATGCAATTTGAATGCTATAAACAAGAATTTTTTGACTGAAAGTTCAGAACTGACAGTAAGTCATTTTGACAAATGGTTGTGTTGGTACCTCAATATGGACTACCTATGATAACATATGGAAATGATTCATGTTAATTAGTGCAGATGGCAGAAAGTCGTAAATTATGGACCGAAAATAAATACAATCGGCTGTTCTCAGTGTTTTAAAAAAAGAAACTGAATACCTAAAGGCTTTCAAAGTATGTCATGCGGCCATTGAAGTGTGCACAAAAACAAAAAAAAAAGTGTGCTCAACATGTTCGAATCTTTGAATTTATAATTAGAGTACATTTTTAGGTCATCTCTGACCCCAAAACTACTGATGGAAAATGTTTACGTTTCAGGAAAATCCCTGCATTTTGAATGCCATTCCATTTTGCATATTTTACACATTTGGGGTAAAAATGCATATTTTTACATATTTCGTGTTGTTTTCTTTCTTTCTTACATATTCTTACATAATTTGCCAAATTTACAAAAACTGTCCACTAAAAAAAAATCAACTCATGTTAGAAAGAAAGAAAAAAAAAGTTGAAAAACATTTTTTAGCAATTTTTTGTGGCGGTTTGTTACCATCTCTTCTTTTTTGTTAGTAATATTTCAGTTTTATTCATAGTTTTCTCAGGGGTTATAGTTTAAAAATAAAATTTGAACAACTATTATGAATGAGGCTTTCAAAAAGCTGTAAAATGATACGCATATTGAGTTTACATGTTCTTACATATTTCTAGGAAAAATACATATTTTGGCTATATTTGGGGTAAAGAAAAAATCGCATATTTTATGTATTATGCACTCTCATTATAATCAACTTTTTTTGCCTTGTCCAAACTATTTAATTTAATGTTAAGCATTTATTTTGCAATTTTGAATCTTTTTTCAAGAGATCCATATCAGGAGCCCAAATTTTCAGTTTCCTAAAATAATGACATTAACCAAAAAATCGTTAAAAATCCAACTTTTAGTTTTTTGAAATTTCCTACTGGGGGTGATACTAGGATCCTCTACCTACCATTCAAGATCAATAGCAACATTTTCAGCCTCAGAGGCAATGTTGCCATTTCTCACAAAATTTAGTGAGATCTCACGAGTTTTGGAAAAAAAAACTGGCACATAAAGAAATATGAGCTCCGATGTATTTATACCTGGGAAGCAACCAAATTTCACGAATTTTCATGGAAAGGATGTGGCAACACTGTAGGCGCCAACTTACAACCAAAAACAAAATGTGGTCTATAAAATCTAAATATTCTGTGATTCGATGAAGATATGCACCGACACCCATTGAATGAATGTGAATTCATATTTGAGTTGTAAGCATATTACTTAGAAAGGTGACCAGCTTAATTGTTTGCAAAAACTCTTTCTACGTGTAGACCGAGTAATAATATCTCTTAAGTAGGTAGTGAATGTCATTGCTATCGGCTAAATATAATACTGAATTTAGATTTCGTAAATAAAACGAGTGAAAATGCCAAAACCTTTCGTTATCTTAAAATAAGTTCATTTGTTGTGTGTACTCTTCGTTGAGAAACTTTCTCAACTTTTCTTCGCTCGTTGTACGAACATTGATATTACTAATTGATATCGATGTTAGAATCGCCTTAATTAAGTTTCTATCTGAGGAATTACCGAAAACGAAATTTTTCTTCTAAACTTTGCGAAATCGCAAATATTTATTTTCTTTCAACTCTTCATGCAGAAAACTTCCGTCACTAATTTAGGAATCGGAGGAATTTTTTATCCTGTTTAATTAATACTCTCAGTTGCTGGAAAACTCGAAAAACGCTCGTTTGAAAAGGAAAAAAGAAGGTATTATTGTGATTTTTTTTTATATTTTTTTACGAAACGTGAAACCAAGAAAGCTCAGTTTCGCGTGCTGCTCTTAATTTGATGTTCTTCGTTACTAGGGAAACTCATTTCTCCTACGGAAGTATGTTATTGCACCTGGCGCCGCCACTCCACCGGTGTACTCTCGAGATTTAGAACCATTTTTGAAATATGACGGGTAGAAATGGACCGAGAGTGATCGCTAATTTTACGATTGTGCGACGGAAGAACGAGGACAAGACCCGGAGTAATCCCTCGACGATTTGTTCCTTTTTCGGACTGTCGATGAAGAAGTCCATTATTAATGATACGCGGTTCGACTTTTGTATGCGTCGGTTTCGAGACAAAAAACGAGCGCAGATTAGAACTATCTCGAAACGGGAACACACGCGTAATTGAAATTCAGACGTAATGTGTTAAATTTACGAGAATAGTACATATTTACGTAGATCCGGACAAATAATTTATTAGACGGTAGGACCGAACGCTCATTGTCACTGAATATACAGAACTTCTGCACCGTTTATTCGGTAGGTTATAGGTGTCTTGTCACGGGTAGGAGCTTAGAAAAGGGCCAGATGGATGTATACCTTACCCTTTATGTCACATGGCTTATTGAGGAGCCGAAGAGTTTTCGTAGGCTGTTAGGTTTAGCATTACCACAAATACAGGACACCCGACTCCCATAGCGAATACCAACACATTCTTAATTTACATGGATTTTTCGTTTTAAGAGGGCTTTTCCGAGCTCAATATTCACATCAAAAAGTATGCGAGTAAGTAGCTGAATGCTGCAATAGCGCTACATTCTTTGAGGGTATACGCCCCTCAGTAATCGAACTCCTGACCTTATTTTGATTTTTCACACGCTTTACTCCGTCTACGCCATACCCTTTCCTATTGCAAAAGCTAAAGAAAGCGACAAACATTGAAGAGGAACTCTAGTTTGGACTCTGCCTCGAGAATCGGAGACAGTGATGAAGAAGGTGCTCAAATATCTTGTAAGTGAGGAGAAAATTATTTTTTTCAAGAGATGACGCTGCCATTTGTTATACCGTTATTCAGAATTTGTTTAAACTACAGTACAATCAAAACGTGACCATAAATGGTCAAACACGACTAAAAATGATTAAATTCTTCAGATCTTCATAAAGTTTATCAAAACTGGTAAAAATGTAAAGGGAAGTAATATACCATGGACCCCGTTGTACCCCCGGACCTCTGAGCACAAAAACGCAATCTGTTGGCCGAATGCTCTGAAACTGAAACTGAATAATATGTACTTCCTGGTATACTTATTTGGCTGTAGAATAAGTTAGCATTGCACGTTTCCATTTCATTGATAAAAACGTGATCTTGATAATATGCTAAACTTACGTCATACGTGATTTTCAATGGAATATTACGCAAGTCAGAAGTTTCATATTACAAATCTTTTTGAACGTGCTTAGTACTTATCACTTCTATAATGTATCTCACAATAGGAAACTCCGAAAAACAGTTTTTACTGGTATATATGGAACAAAATCTAAAAATTTAGCAATGTTGTACTTCGGACCACAACAAATTTTTGAATTTTCAACTAATTGTTATTTTAGAGTTGAATTCCGAGAAATAAAACAAATAAAAACGGAGTCCGCTAGACATCGATGGGATTGAAAAGGCGAAGAAAGGAAAAGGACGGAGCTAATTCGGTATCAGTAAGAGCTGCTAGCTGCATGCAAACAGTTTAAAATTACAAAAACTGCTCGTCTACGTGAATTAAATTTACAAAAAGAAAATGCAGCTAGGTTATTACGATTTGTTCATGTTTTTCACCACAGAAAAATCACTTTCAAAAAGTTGTGCAGGTGGTTCAAGGTACAATAATTCATGATGGACCAAGATACATACAATGGAGGTGTTATACCTTGGTCCATAAAATTTGAGTTGAAAAATTGCTAATAATTTCGACCGGGGTAATTATTTTGAGCTAAAAATTTCACAGTATATAGTTTAAGGTGGTATCATCACTTGCTAAAAATTTCGAACCTTTATGACCGAATACAAGGTCGCCACAGCAAAAAAAGAGAAAAAAAAGGAAATCGGCCCAAGGTACACGACTCTTGCCTATCCAAACTGACCAAAAACAATGAAATACACGAAAAACTGCCCAACATGGCTGGAAAATCGATAAAATTGTTCAAATTTGACTAAATGTGATAACATTTCACTTGAATACGTCTACAATGACTAAATCTATCCAAATACGGTCATGGTATGACCAGGGACGTACCGAAGAGTTTTGCCTTGGGGGAGGGGGGGGATACAAACTGTGAAAGTTCCAACTGACTCAACTCAGAATTTCCGAGTATCAAAGCCAAAAAAAAGATTTTTTTAACCTGTTGGATTTTTCCAACTGACTCAACTCAGAATTCTCAAGTGTCAATGCAAAAGAGGAAAAACCTTTTACCTTGCTGGATTTTCCCGACTCGCCTGACTGAAATGTTGAAATGGTAAATTTTCCTAACGGCTGAGTGTGGGAGGTTGCCCCCTCCCCTCTTCGGTACGTCCCTGGTTATGGGTCAACATGCAACCAACAAATGAACCAAACGTACGACTATAAACGACTAAATATGACCGAAATTGACGAGAAAGGACCAAAAGTATTGTAACCCGACATAACCCTCAATAACGATCAAAAACAACCAAATTGGACCAAATTAGATCGAGCATAATCTAAATCTAATCAGAACTGACCAAAAAATATTAAAAAGAACCTGAACCGAACGAGAACATCAGCCTCCCTTCTCTTCCATCCACAAAAAGAAAGGATCAAATATCTAAATCCGATTGACCAGATTGATCAAAATCAACCGAAACATCTAATTCACGTTCGATCAGGACCGTCACTATTTTTCATGTAACGAGAGGTGGTGGTATGTGTGTGTGTGTGTGTGGGGGGGGGACAGCTCAAATGCCACTAAAATATGAAAAATTTCTGTTGTTCTGCTGATACGTATCCAGTGAAAAGTCCTTACTTGCCTAGTTTTGCCGGCTGGCCACGAATTGTCCTAGAGTCAATTTTTCGAAACAATATGAAGGACGTTACAGCCCCTCCTCTTATTGTAAACGACAAAAAGTCTAATAAAATTAACCAGAAATAAACTAATTTAACGGGAAATTACCGAATGCGATCAAAATGATTTTAATGTAACTGCGTACTATCTAGACTGAACAAGATCATAAATGACTAAATGCACTAAGAAAAGTTTGCTAGTAAAAATTACTAGAATTCTAGTGAGTTTCTGACGTTCAGTGATTTCACGCACTCTTTAACTGAAAATGTTGGAAATTTGCACTGGATATTCTGGCAACAGTTACTCATTTTATAAAAATTTAGTAGTATTGCAGTAATTGTTACGAGAATCTAGTAGGTATAAATTACCAGCATTTTTACGTGAGACTTCTCTCAGTGTGACTAAATCTGACCTAACCAAAACGATCCAGTTTCTCTGAAAACGATCCAATCCAAACACCACTGATCAAAAGCAACCTAAGTCAAACACAACGACGAAGATAGATAGAATCAGGCCCGTAGCCAGAGGGGTGCTACCTGCCGGAGCCCCCTGTCAAAATTTCGTGAATAACAATAACGAATTTCTATAATATTTTTCTCGCTAGTTTTGTTTAAAACTTTTCTTTCCACTACATTTTAATGTTTATAAACTTGGCAACGCTGATTTTGCTTTGAAAGATAGACGAATCGTGTGTTTGTCGTTCTTTATATTTGATGACGTGTCACAAGAAAAGGGCCCGAGTGTCCATCCAGTAGTTTCAGACACACTGGGCTTTTTCATGGGTCACGCAATTCACAAACCCAGTGGTAGGCTCACGATTCAGTTCGCATTGAATATCAGTGGCTAAATGCCTGATCTTTCTTCACGCGATATATTCATTTTTTTTTCCAGTGGGTTGTCGGGACGTTGAATCACCAGTTTTGATCATGAATTTTGAGACGAAATTCAGTGTTCTTATGGTAACACTGTAAATTTGCTATTTTCCTCCAGAATGTTTGGTTTAGGTATATTAATGGTGTAGCCAAAGTAAGATTTTCAAAGAAGAAAATTGAGGTACTTTTTAAAAATCACCGATATTCGAAGACCATTTTAAAAAAATGAGGGGAAAATTACTGTTCGAGGGAAAATATTTCGAAAAAAACGTGTTTTGAAGGTGAAAGATTGCTCATTTTTGCATATTTTACATTCAACTTCAGGTGCCTTGGGGCATTCGCCCCCTCTCCTCCTGGCTACACTACTGCCTCGTATAAATCTTGACATTATATACTATGTGTATCCTTAAGCCCCCCTCCCCTGGTAAACAGTCAGAATCCTTTACCGCAGATGGCTGGCTACGAGCCTGGATGGAATTATATTATTCTTGGGGATGGAAGTATAAGGGTATATTGCGCCACCCCACACAAAAAAACACTATTTCGAAAATGGTGAAAGGGCTTCCTTAGAGATTTCAGAGGTGAGATTCATAAAATTTGAGATAACTTACACAACTTACAAGATTTGTCACTTGCTAACTGCGCGCTGTTGACAGACGAGAGAACTTTATTTTTGCTTATCGACTCAAATTTCCGAATTTTGACCGTCTCATGCTCAGTGTTCTGAACAGTGAAATCGTTGAGGGGTGGGAGCTTCAGGAAACCTTAGGTGCATAGCCTTCCCAAACTCTCTTTCAACTCTGTCACTATACTGTCTGAACGAGGCCAAGAGCGACACAAAATGACAGGGATAACCAATAACGACTAAATTTGAGTGAAGCTAGTCCAAAATGCAGATAGCTCGAATGACAACATCTGATCAAAATTGGCTGATGAAGGCCCAAAGTAGTCCAAACAAACAAACAAAAACTTAGGCCAGTAAGATAAAAGTTTTTTTGTCATCCTTAGAAATTCTTAGCTGATTTTTAAAAAGGAAATCAGCGTTTTTCTTTTCACTTTTTTCTCCTTTTTGATTGTCTTGGCTTGTACAGATAAATATACATATATAATTTCCCCTGTAATTATTTCAGTCGAATATCCCGGAGCTACGACTCCTTTAACCCTTTATAAAAATCCAACACTGTGCACAAAAGTAATTTCTTGTATTTTGATAGTTGCTTAGGACATATTAGCAACATGGGTACCGCCAAATGGACAAATGAGGCAGTAGCCTCCCCCCCCCGGACTCAAAAGCGTAATTTTTACCTAAAAGTCATGCCTTTTCTTAAGAAAAGGGTCTTGCCCTTCTGTAAGCATATTTCACTCACTCTTTCTCTTCTAACGACGCCGATATATAACAATAATAATGATTTATTAGGAGTATCCCCTATGAGAAAACCTTTCAGTAGGTGTATTGTATCCACATGAGCCGGAGTAAGCTAGGGAATTCACCGAAATTAGAAGAAACGCCGAATGAGCATAATTTTGTAAATATAATTTTGCTTTCTCTATCTCAGCGGTGGTTTCAAGAAGCAATCCTGTCAAGTACAATTCAGAATAAACAGGAATTGCATGTCCTCCTGAGTTCTTCTATTATTATTATTATGCTTGCGAGATAATAACTGCGCAGAAATTAGAATTTCAGCATTCCAATAACAATGCAGGAATCTGAGTTTAAGGTTAGTTGAATAGATGAGTTTTCTTCTTTCTTTCATATTCGGCACCAGCAACTCACTTAGTATTTGCACCTGTTGTTCAACGCTTGATTCCTGTCAAGCAAGACAACTCTACCAAGCCGAAGAAACATTAAATAGCTTCTAAGCTGGAATTGCAGACACGCAATATCGCACAAATTAGCGGTACAGTTGTTCATCGTTCTTTAGCGTTCGCGAAGAACCTTAATAATTTATAGTACAGAAAGGAAAACCGAAGCGGGTAAGCGAGCACTAAAAATAATGCTTTTACTAATGAGAGTTAACTTTTAAGGTGAGTAAAAGCGGTAACTGAGCCAAATAAATTACAGAAATTAACCGCATTATTAAGAAATTAAGACTGTCTATCATTCTGTCGCATGCCACCGTCGTTACTCTGCCACGGCTTAATGTCTTTGCACCGATCTTACCTCAATCCACAACATCAGTGTAATTGCCAGGTGATGCGATGCTTCTCTAGCTGCCGCAATTTAATCGCCAGGCGTCGAAAAATTAGGTACAGATCGTTAAGCGCATATCTTAGAACCTGCACTGCTTCTGGCTTGGCTATACATCACCTAATATAAATTTTAAAACTTTCGAACTATCATTTTCATTCTTCATGAACTTCTTCACGAAGAAAGCTCCTGCAGTTGCTGCTAGGACTCAGTCTTTCTAACCTACAACTTAATTACCACGAATGCCTCGAGTGTGAGAGAAGAAATTTTCCCATTTACAAGTAGACTAGAAAAAGTTGGATCTGCTGAAATTCGTTTGGCCAACGAACACAACCGAAAGTGAATACGCTCAAAATGGTTACATCAGCGCATTATCCTCATTCATTGGCATAATAATGATTGAACGCTGAAGTACACATGTAAAACTGAGTAGATCAATGAAAACTGTCAAGAAGGGTACAAAGGATGGACTCAAATTCAGTTTGGCGAAACGCGAATTGCGAATCGTCAATGATTACAACTACTGTGACCGAGAATGCACTGATTTGCAACCTGTTCAGTAGAGGGTGAATAGATATCGGGAGTGCTGGACAGATGACAGGTACATTATGCGAGGTCGTTGGGAATGCCGCTGCAATGCAGTAATAAATTGTTCGTCTAATGACGCAAGTCAACAACGATTAAGCTGAAAAAGAGCAAGGACCAATCGACCAATGAATGTAGTTGGAGAAAACTCGAGATAAACCTGCGGACGGCAATGGAAAACCACCACAGTACTCTTCCTTAGACTAGTAATATTTTTTATATTATATTTATTTATTTGGGCACCCTCTTCACAGCCCGTGGGCCAATTATGTAGAGGGTGTGAGAAATAATTTACAATGAAAACGATAATAGAAAATAAAAATGAAAAAAAGAAAAGAAGAAGCAGTTTCGTTCATTCACCGGTTGTAGCGCCGCATCTCCCCACTGAAGGCCCACCTTCCGAACCGCAGAAGAACCCCCAAGTGGAGTCCACCCAAGCACATTTGCTAAGTATTTTCCTCTACGCCGTGTTAATCGCACAATTCTGTAACGTGTTGCCTGAATCTCGTATAATTGTTGGTACCTAGTATAGCGAGGTGCTGCTGCATTCTGCTCAAATTGTTGTACAATTTCATTATTCTATTAAAAGGAGCATTTGTGCAGTGATTGGTTCGTGAATGTTGTATTTCAAATAGGTTTGATTTCCTAGCCCTGTAAGTGGGTACTCGTATTTTAATTCTCTCCAATAAAGTAGGTTCACTTATTTTATTATGGAGTATTTTGTACAAGAACATTAGGGACCCTGAAGACTTTTCATCTCATATCCTTGAAGTAACTCTGTATATGTGATAGAGTATGAATAATACGAGAACTGTCTGTAATACAGATATCTCAGGAATCTTTTCTGTATTTTTTCTATCTCCTTTATAGTAGTAATTGTTGCCAGGTTCCAGACAAGTGATGCGTATTCTAGATGCGTTCTTACCAGGGAGTAGTATAGGCGATACAAGTCAAACACCACCCTGTTAGCCTCATAGATGACTGAGCCCAGGCTCAGCAATGGACATGGCTATTAGCTACACGTAGAACACGGGGGGTGACATTGCTAACTTTTCTCTGTACTTTTAAGTTTGATGCCCTCTACAGACCGTAGGAACTGGGTAGGAGAACCCAGATGTTTGTTATAATTTTGATGGGATATTGCGGAATAAATTCCCCACAGATTTTGATATGTCCACCCAACAAATTTTCCCAAAAAATTATGAAATAAGTGTGCCAAGTGGTGCTGGAATGAGGTGACCTGGCACGTGTTTGCGAATTAACAGGGGGAAAAGTGGTAAATGTAGTGCTGTGTATTGAGTGCCAAGTAACCCTAAATTATGTCGCCTCGGTGGCGTAGCGGTAAGAACGACGACTTTTGAAATCCAAAGGTCCCGAGTTCGAATACCGCTACAGCCAGCGTTTCAGGTTATGTCTACGTGCATTGTACAACTATTACCTGGGACGTACCGAGGCACATCAGTTAGCAGCAGAGGTAATGGAAAAGCACGCAATCTGTTACCAGTATCTAAACGCTGTTAACTGGCCGGAACGTCGGTGGGAGTGCTCCAACGGAACTCAGGGTTGTAATAACCCGGCTAGTGAAGTTGGCGTAGTACTACACGGACAGTGTAGAAAGCAACCTGGCGCTACTACATATGGCTCAACAAGTTAGAGGCATAGTGCAATGGACATTAAAGTCTGAGCACTTGGTGTAACCACCACCTCTCCCACAACATTTAACCCTAAATTATTAATTAATACCTTTATTAGAGGAATGTTACATTGCACACATTTTTGTTTATACTGAAAATATTCTCGGCTCTTCAAGAGAAAAAGGTATACCTCGCCCTTTCCCCTTCTTCCCTGTTTGTATCAATTTTTTGGTATTTTTTGTGGCAAGGGAAGCAATTGATTTCGTCCCTCCATCTCGCTCTTTGTCCTCCTTTCTTCTTCCTTTTTTTTGATACGCGAAAATCCAAATCGTTATAAATTGTTCCAGTTAGTAGTTTCGTAAAAAAAAGCTCCATTTCTTTGTCGTCTGATGTAGCACTTGGGGCATAGACTTGAATGAGTACAATAGTAATTTTGTTTATTCGAATTTTTAGAATTGCTAAGCGGTCGGAACTACCCTTCATTTCAATAATATGATGTTTCAGTTTTCGTTTTATTAGCAACCCAATCCCTTTCGTTAAAACGATTGCCTACGTGAAAAACAGTGTAATTATAACGAGTGTGTAGAATTTTCTCATTTCTTCTTACTTCTGATAATCCTAGAATGTCAATTTCTGAATTTTAGAGTGCATCTATGAATACTTTTAAACGTTAAAAACTGGACGCGCCACATTGGAGCAGCGAGTAGGTCGAATCGGCAACTGGAAGTAACCACCAACCGTATATTTCTAGGACATACTTGTCTAACGCACTCGCACCTCTTTGAAAAAACAACACCGCCAATCTGCTCTTACTGTTCACCAGAACATCGGCTAATAGTAGCCCATATCATATCGAACTGCATACACTCAGGAGGACTCCAAATCGAGAACTTTACCAGGGATGCTGCCTGGAAATAACGGTATTACACCGAATAGGTTTTACAATGATAACTACAACATCCTACATCACAATGTTGCCACACGTTCTGTTTTTACCCCGCGCTCGCAGGAGTAATGAAAATGAACGTGTGCCAAATCACCCCATGGTTGCTAAGTCACCTCGTGTTATGGTATTTTATGGTTTCAGATGTCACTTTGTAGCTGTCTTTCTTCCTTTTGACGTATAATTGGTTAAAAATGTGAAAAGGAAAAAGCATCTTATAAATGATCAAGTACACATAGATAACACCACACAACAGCATAAAAAACAATGGGACGAGATTATATGATTTTAGCTATATTTTGAATGCTGAATACGATGGCATTTACCCTTTTTCTCGAGAACCGCTCGTTTTTCATATTCAAAATTAAAAATTTTATCAAATTTTTCTCGTTTTATTCCTTTTTGTCGTCCACGAATAGCTACACTGATACTGACAACAATACTGAACGCGCATAGTTGTTTGATCAGTAGTATCATCTTGATGGGGTTGGGGACAATTCATCGCGCGTAATTCATCGCGGAGGACAATTCTTCGCGGTTTTTTTTTCGATCTCCCAAACCTTATTGTTTTTGGGTATTCCCTTGATGTGTTTTTGGTGAGCAATTTTACATGGATCGGGCGCCCTAAGCGAGGAAGAGGTCAATGATCACCACTTTCCCCTACAGAGATCTGGAATTGTTCCGACGTGACAATAGTCAACCTGCCTAAAACTAGCCTGATAATAATGCAGAGGCGTGGCATCGTGGCTTTGAATCTGTAGTGGACGGCGTACACGTTATACACGCTAATACAAGCGCTGAAAAAAGAGCAAGTACTGGGGTGGAGGTAAAATATGAGAAGACGACAGCCGGCGAGGACTCAGACTACATATAAGATTATGACGCCATTCAGTTGAACGCAAAGTTATTCTTCCTTTTGTAGGGTCTCCACTGATGATGGCATAACAGCCGAAAGCGCTCTGGAATACAGAAGAAGGAAAAGTGAATTGGCACACCCTACAAAAGGAATATTACCAAGTTCACTCAGACTCCAAAATGGACACAAAGTTATTCTTGTTACGCACATTTTTAATCATGCCAGTTTCCTGACAGCCCTAAGCCTGTTGAAAGTAAAATGGAAAGTGTGCACGCCAAAATAAATATTTAGTTTTAAAAAAAGGCGATGAGTTGTCCACAGGGATGAATTGTGCTGCACCGATCTTGATGATACTAAAAGTCGCATTTAAGATGTAGAAAGAAATGAATATTGAACTATAATCCAAAAATGAACGTTAAATTCCTCGTTGAAAATACTTATAGAATCATAATGCTCTCATGTTATTGTTTTTTTACAAAATCTCAAATTGTCGTGTAGTGTACCTAATAGTTATTGGAAATTCTTACCTTCTTCTTGGACTTGTCCTTTTGACGTTCAATTATTATCGCGCACTTTTGACTCGAGATGGTACCTTATTACTGCAGCGAGAAGGGCCAAGTCGTGACCTATGTCACGCATATGTTCTTCCAAAATGAACTCGTACAGATAAACTTTTTGCAGCGGCATCTGTTTCTCCTGTCGCGTTGACAAATAAATACCATTTTGAAACTGTTTAAAACATTTTCGGTTTCGCTACATGTCGTCGAAAATTACCTCATTTAGGTTCTATTTTTCTTTCCATTACGGCGCGCGGATTAATAAGAAACGCCGAGCCGAGTTGAAGTCGCACGTTTTTCAGCCTCATCAATTCGAGCACGCTGCAGCTTGCTTTCTGAAATCACGTATAGTATGACAGAAAACGAATGAAAAACGCTATTTTTAATATCGAATCACGTAGGACTCGTATAACTTTTGCTGAAAAATTCGTCGCTGCGGGTTCGGGTGTTTCGTTGCCAGCAACTGTCTAGATGGAGAATTCGAAAAATTCTATTGGCGCAGTTCCATAACACTGTACGAGTATGTAGGTGCTAGGTACACACATGCACATATTAAAGTTGGAAAAAAAGTTTGGGTGATACCTTCGGGGTGTTGTTATTTCGAATGTTTGTTCTTTTTAATCTGATATGAACACATTATGTACTTTCTGACTCAGAAGCAGATATAGAACGTTTGTTTATGTGTGTTACGCTTAATTCGCGCAATTGACAAATGCGCGCAGTAAGCAAACATTTTACCAAAAGTGCGCATTCTGCACCCACTCTGCTGGCTGCGCGCAGTCTGCATCACAATTGCTGAATGCGCGCAATCAACTGATAGTAATTATATTTTTGACATGGATTCGGCAATAATTTTCTGCCGAATGCACGCATTTAGCAAGCAATAATGAACAAATAAATGAACCGAATTGGTTTCTGTTAAAGCCTGTAGAAGGAAAAAAATTATGACTGAATTCATGTTTCATGCTGGTATCTTCTTTCGCTTCTCGTCAGTCATACAAAGAATGTAGTGAAGTGTGTTGGTAGTGATTTAGTTGTTATCATTATTTTCAAATTTTCAAACAGTTTATTACTTTGAGTTTTTATTTTTTACTACTACGGTGACCACCACTATCGGACGTCAATTTTACGCCGAAATTATATCAGAGTTAACCACGCTATAGCCAGGATTGGTTTTGGTAAATGGCAGACCCCGTTACCCTCAAAGCCAAGGTTCAGTAGGAAGAGCGAATGCTGTGGTCAAAGATTCTCTTGTTGCATGGATGAGGGACAACAAAACTGCAAAGTGGGTTTATGGCCTTCCCTTTGTTCAATGGGGGATGAACATTGTGTATCACGAAGCCATAAAAATGTCACCGTACGAGGCCTGTGACCAAGAGCCTATTTCTACTAAGTAAGTCATTAAAACACAGTTTGCAGTACTTAAAAAGCCTAATCTAAAAGGGTCATATTGCGCAAATCTCTTACAGAATGTAACTGCTGATGACCCACAACCACCAAGAAAACGTATAAGACTTGCTGAAGAGCAACCAGAAGTTGACCAAGAGCCTATTTCTACTCTAGAAGTAAGTCTTTAAAACACAGTTTGCAGTATTCAAAAAAGCTAAAATTTCTCACAGATGACAATTGTATTACGTTGCAGAATATGGAACATCCAGCTGTATTGAGCCGTAGACTTTCTGCATGTAATTTAAAGAAACAGGCAGAGAGAATGATTACACGCGGAAAAGTCATATTTCCAGCTTTAAAAGTGGGAGACAATGCTCTACTTAGGATTCCGGAAGTTGACCAGGTCCGCACTGACCCAAAGAACCTAGTAGTAGTTATATTGAATATAGAGCATGGTAAATTTCTAGTAGACGCAAAGATCGTCACTTAGAACGTAACACTCTGGACGCAACGACATGTAAAGCATTGGCCATCTGTGACGTGCCAAACAGTTCATATTCTCTTCGAGAATTAGTGCGACTGGATTATGTGGGTACAGGACAAGGATATCGCCGATGTAACGGTCGCCAGAGTTGTTCTTTAGAAAGATGCGTATGTTTAAGAGCATGCGTGGCCGTAACTCAGCTTGTCACCCTGGCCGAGGGTGCAACAACGTACAGAGTCTCAGAAGTCCAAAATCAACCACTCAAAATTCATAATTATTATGTTCATAATTTAAATGTGGAATTATATTTCTGAACTTTTAGCTGTACTCACTCAAGTTTTATAATTAGACAAAATATAGGGCATGAATTTGGCAAAATTTCTGCTTACTGCACGCACTTGACGACTGCACAAACTGAGTGTAACAGTGTTTATGTTCAGTTGCTGAATGCGCGCAATGTATTTAGATGTGTTGCCTATTTCACGTATTCGGCAATTTTTTGCACAAATTCAGCAATCTTGGTGTAGATTGCACGCAGCCGGCAGAGTATGGGTGCAGAGTGCGTGCTTTCGGCAAAATGTTTGCTTACTGCGCGCATTTGTCAATTGCGCGAATTCAGCGTAACATATACATATAAATTCCGACAAACAATAATGAAATACGTGTATATACCTTTTAGAAAACGAGTTTGTGCTGACTGGGTCGAACGTACTCTGGAAAATGGCTCGGAAAATTTCGTTTCTCACGACTAAATTACTGTTGGAATTTTAACCCCTTCCCTAATTTCGGGAAAGCCCTATAATTTAAAATTTGACTTGCGGCGGAGAAAATTAATATTTCTTAGAAAACTTAGCAGGTAAAGTACCGAAAGAGGGAATTTCTTGTCGCACATTTCAGAAATGTTACCGAATGTTTATCCGACCTAGATTTGCGCTACAGATAATGAATTTCACACTCGAAGTGAGCAAAATTTACATGATTCACGGTAAATCAAAGTCAGTGTCAGAAGAGAAATTTTTAGGGCAACTGATGACTTCGAATCAGTTCGTCAAATTTTTGATATTGACACTTGTGAGACCCCAGAATAAAAATATGGGATCTCGAAGCGGACAAACTATCGAAATTACAAACAGACCTTAAAGATCGTTGAAATCAAACATGTGTGAAATTTTAGATCTGATTCGAGCTTAAAGACTCCATAAATCGAAAAAGACAAGCACTAATTAGTTTTTATGGACTACTGAATTGGAGAGTTTTTAAAATTATTGAGTTCAAGCTTCAAACTGGATTATTTTTATCTCGTTCTGACTGAAGCCACAAAACTCAAATCTGAAAATGTTATGACTCACTGATCCATTTTCATTATTAGGAAATTTCGAATATTAGTGTCCATTTTGGAGTGTGAGTGAACTTGGTAATATTCCTTTTGTAGGGTGTGCCAATTCACTTTTCCTTCTTCTGTATTAGAATTAGAATTAGAAAAAGTATATTTCCCTCATCACTGAGCTAGTAAGCTAAGCTCGTGTTGACGGGGCTTTAGGTTGAACATACATATTTACAACTTTAGTGCATTAATATTATTTCTTCACATATTTGGATATCGGATAGTTATCAATTATTTGTTTCAGTGTGCGTTCTACGTTTTTTTCGGTTTCCTATTACAGTTCGTATAGCTTTTTTGTATTGAGTAATTGTTGCGTTAGTAATTATTTCTTTATCCTGTAAGTCTAATTTGTTAAAGTTTTGTATCCCTTTGTATTTACTGTTTAATTTTCCGGAGTTGGTTTTAACATGCGGTAGCTGAATAGTCAATGTATTGTATCTTGTTTCTTTAGGTTTCATTGTCATATTTGTGAGGTATCCATGTTTTTTTACGTATTTTAATGTTGTTACTTCGTGTAGTTCTTCTATTGTTGGGACGTTTATCTCATTGAACAGTTTGATTGTGCTATATCTTTTTGGTTTATTGAACAAGATTTTCAGGAATTTTTTTTGATTTCGGATTACTGGTTTTAGATTTGTTTTATAAGTGGCCCCCCATGATGATATCCCGTATTGAAGTTTAGATTGTACCATTGCCATGTATATTAATCTTTTTGTCCTATTGGGAATCATATTTTTTATTTGTATTGCCAAGTATATCGGCTTAAGTAATTTGGCTGCTAGAACTTTAATGTGTTCCTTCCAGTTCAAGTTTTTATCTATTATGACCCCCAGATATTTAGAATGTTTTACTTTCAACATTTCTTGGCATTCAGTTTCCCCTGTATGATTGTTTGTTGTACAATTTTTACGGTGTATAAGTATACTTATATCTTCTTCCGTTTTTTTATTTTTCAGCCCAAACTGAATAAAATTAGTTTTTTTTAGATTCAATATCATTTTATGATTGTTGAGCCAATTTATTATCTTTCGTAGGTCTTCTTCAGTATTTTGTTTCACCTCCTCCCAGGTTTCTCCTATCTCTATCAAGACGGTGTCATCGGCGTAAGATATTAATTTCCCTTTAAGTTCTATTTTTCCTAATTCATTCATATATATGATAAACAGTATTGGAGAAAGTGCTGATCCCTGTGGCGTCCCGTTTTTTAGTTTAAGGTTTTCACTTTCTGTTTCTCCTATTCGTACTTTTTGTTTTCTGTCTTCTAGATATGATTGAAACCACTCGAGAACCTTCCCTCCGCCTCCTGCTTCTTTAATTATTGTTACAAGTTTTTTATGATCCACTAAATCAAACGCTTTGGACAAATCCTGAAATACCACGATGCATTTTTTGCCATTATCAAGATTTGTTGTAAGCTCAATATGCAGCTTATTTATAGCATCTTCAGTTCCCATATTTTTTCTGAATCCCATCTGGCTCTCAAAAAAATATTTACTATCTTCGAGGTATTCAATGAGTTGATTTTTTATGGCTTTTTCAATTATTTTTGATATATTTGAAATTAGGGAGACTGGTCTATAATTATTTATGTCTTCTTAAGCGTAACATATACATACATATAAATCCGAACAAACAATAATGAAATACGTGTATATACCTTTTAGAAAACGAGTTTGTGCAGACTGGGTTGAACGTACTCTGGAAAATGGCTCGGAAAATTTCGTTTCTCACGACTAAATTACTGTTGGAATTTTAACCCCTTCCCTAATTTCGGGAAAGCCCTATAATTTAAAATTTGACTTGCGGCGGAGAAAATTAATATTTCTTAGAAAACTTAGCAGGTAAAGTACCGAAAGAGGGAATTTCTTGTCGCACATTTCAGAAATGTTACCGAATGTTTATCCGACCTAGATTTGCGCTACATATAATTTGAATTTCACACTCGAAGTGAGCAAAATTTACATGATTCACGGTAAATCAAAGTCAGTGTCAGAAGAGAAATTTTTAGGGCAACTGATGACTTCGAATCAGTTCGTCAAATTTTTGATATTGACACTTGTGAGACCCCAGAATAAAAATATGGGATCTCGAAGCGGACAAACTATCGAAATTACAAACAGACCTTAAAGATCGTTGAAATCAAACATGTGTGAAATTTTAGATCTGATTCGAGCTTAAAGACTCCATAAATCGAAAAAGACAAGCACTAATTAGTTTTTATGGACTACTGAATTGGAGAGTTTTTAAAATTATTGAGTTCAAGCTTTAAACTGGATTATTTTTATCTCATTCTGACTGAAGCCACAAAACTCAAATCTGAGAATGTTATGATTCACTGATCCATTTTCATTATTAGGAAATTTCGAATATTAGTTTCCATTTTGGAGTGTGAGTGAACTTGGTAATATTCCTTTTGTAGGGTGTGCCAATTCACTTTTCCTTCTTCTGTATTCCAGAGCGCTTTCGGCTGTTATGCCATCATCAGTGGAGTACCCTAAATGAGACTGGTCTCTTGTGGTCCAGTAGTTATAGTCGAGGGTAGTACTGTATGGTGAGCCTGTTTAGTCTTGCGTTCCTATTGGTTATCTGTGAATATGCAGTCTGTCCAATCAGTGGTTATTGTTATTGGTTGTGCAGTCTGTCCAATCCGTGGGTGTTATGTTATTAGTTGGAATAAGTTCTCACTTTTGAAGTTGGTGGTTGTATTTATTAGGTTGTTTTGTTTTGTTTTTGCCTTTATTATTTCTAGTTGTTCTTTTAATTTTCTTTTTCTTGTGTTTTTCTGTGTGTAGGATTTTGTACTTTTCTGTCAAGTTGTCATTGTTGTGTCCCTGGTCATTGCAGTGTTTTCCAAACAGTGATTTGTCATCATTTAGCTTCTGTGATTTTTCGTGTTCTTTGATTCTGGTTGTGAATTTTCTGCCTGTTTCTCCAATGTAGGTCATGTCGCAGTGTTCACAGTCCAGTCCGTATACTCCGCTGCTGTTGTTTCTGTCCTTTGCCTCTGTTTTGTCATTGCTTATTTGTTTGATCAGAGGTGGTCTGTTTTTGATTCCGAGTTTTATGTTGTATTGGTTGAAGATTTTTTGTATTTTGTATGTATGTGTTCCTGTGAATGGTATTGCTCCCTACAAAAGGAAAATTACGAATATATTGGATAAAATTCAAATCTTCAAATTATCAATTTTCAGGAGCAGCACATGATTTCATAGAAACCGAATAAACTATCGAAATGAAGGCCATTTTCGTTTTGAGGGGGAACTTTCTAATTTACTCTTCCCTTTTGAGCATTACTTCAGAGACGTCGGGGAGGCTGTTAGGGCTGTCTTAGCCCTCTCCCCTTCTGGCCGAAAAACCGGCCTAGGTCGAAAATTCTGTCGAGTTGCTACGTGGGCTCGAACCCGCGGGACCTCCGGATTCTGAAACCAACGCGCTATCTACTGGGTCAACCAGACCTCTATTTGAGGGGGAACTACGAGGAATCCAAACTTTAATAATGACTTTTGGAATTTTGATTGGACTTCATGTTCAGATCAAATGCCAATTTTGTGCGTAATGTTGAGAGGAAAAGCTCATTAGAGCTTGTATCTGTCACAAACACAAGCGAACATTTGAAGTGATAGAACTTTCAAACTTAAGTAAACTATTAGTATTAAAACAGGGGCTGGTACATGTCATTCTTAATTTTTTTTTTTTTTGGTTTTTCAAAATTAGCATCTATGATTAAAGGCGTACCCCTTTCCCTCAATCCGATAATCATTCTTGGGCAATATCGGACTTTTTTCTTCAGTTTAGATTTTGATACCTAATTCAAAATAATTTAAAAATTTTGAAAGAATAAACTAAATTCAACCACTTGGAAAACTCTCGTTTGAGTTGTGGAGTCCGACCCCAGGCGATATAAAAAATGTAACGAACTAACGATGAAATTTTTGAATAGAGTGACTGACCTTCCCCAAACCTCGTCCCCAACCCCCTTCTCATTTCAGTGCTTGATTCCGTTTCTAAGAAGCCAATTTTGATCACTTCAAGAGTCCAGTCTTGGATTTCAAAGCCTAAAACGGAAACTGAAAAGAAATTTAATGAAATTCTTGAATTTAGGGACCCAGAAAACCCCTAATTTAGTACTTTACTCGATTTTCCAAGAAAACTCAATTTATATTCTTTCAAGAAACAAATTTTCACTTGGGGTTAAAATCGTTCTTCGATAACCCGATGCGCAAAATCCCACCAGATACCAGGGTAACTAAAGGCGAACCAAGGTAATCGGAGGATAACCAAGGGTAACAAATGGGTAACTTCTCCGTCGCGGGTAACCCGAAGGTAATAAATGGGTAACTTTTCCGCGGGTAACTGGGTAACTAGAGGGTAACTCATTGCGTATCGGGAAAGAACTTGATGATGTTTTCGTGTTTAAAGACGGAAGAAATTACTCTTACCTTAATACATTACTCGATTTTCCAAGCATACTCGAGTTTGAATACTGTACGTCTCACGTTTGAATTCTGGAACTCAAATTAGAGTTTAAAGAAGATTTTGGTCAAATAAATTTTTGAAATCTGCAACACAAAAACGTAATTTTGTTGAGCATATTTGTAATAAGTAAAGGTTAGGGCTTAAGTAAACTCAAAATTAAAGTCAAGTTTGCAAGGAACCCTATAATCATTATCCTTGAAGCTATTAACTCCAAGTTTTAGTTTATGACCTTCTGTAGAGCACTTGTGGTCGAGAGTAAACACAAAATGACCTCAAAATTAATGTCAACGTAAACGTAAATCATGAAATACGTCATTACATGCACTCTTGTTCAGTTTTTGTCGACTGGAATTCACAATTCCGTGAATTAACCTTCGAGAATCTCATCTTTGACCACTTCTACACCCTCTCACATCAATTTTTTTTTGTTGAAAAAAATACATTGGGGTAAAAGATGACATCACAGAAGACTCCATTGTTGGATACAACCAATTTGTTTACTCCTTTTCGATGTTTAACAGCGAACGAAGCCGAATTTCTTTTTCCCTTAGGGGAATCCTACGTTTTAAGCTTCCTGATCGCGTTAAAAATGCCAATGAAGCAAACAAATTTCCAGTTACTTTAATTTTCCGATTGATTACTCGTATTAGGCGCATTTACCACTGACTGTGAAAATTGCCATATTGCGGTGCCCCTTCGTAACCGACCATTCGACACTCTACAGAAAAAGCAATAAATCTAACAGCGAGGAAGAAATTAGGCATTCAAATAATAAGAAGGAGAGAACCATGGATGGAAAACGAGATACTGGAAGAAAGTATAAGCAAGCCTACGATAGAGACATGGACGTACCGAAGAGTTTTCTAGGGGAGTAAAAATGAACTCAGAATTCCCAAGTATCGAAGCAAGAAAAAAACCGTTTGACCTGTTGGATTTTTCCAACTGACTCAACTCAAAATTCCCAAGTATCAATCCAAAACAAGAAAAATCTTTTGACTTTGTTGGGTTTTCCCAAAACTTCTCAACTCAATTCCCAAGTATCGAAGGGAAAAAAAAAGTTTTAACTTGTCGGATTTTTCCAACTCGCCTGACTGAAATGGTGAATTTTCCCAACTGCTGAGAGTGAAAAAGAAAAATTCCTACAGGGAGGGTAAGTTGCCCCCTCCCCCTTATTGGTACGTCCCTGGATAGAGAAAGTAAGGATATATATAAGGCTGTAAGAAACCAAATAAAAAGAAAAATTATTGTTATATACGTAGTAATTACCGAGTGCTAACTCCATTTCAGAACAATAAATACACATAGAATACTTCGAAAGATGTATTAAGATGAATAAGAATCAAAGACTCGAGACATAACTTCGATACGCGATCAGAGCACACACAACATAGGGCTCGCGATAGACGCGCGAAGTACAACAGTAGCATGAGAGCGTACATCTACAGTAGTGCCAGCATTACAACGAAAATAATGTAAGAAAAGCAAAAGAAAAATGGATTAATCAGAATTGTGAGGAAATTAAGAGACACATGAAGTAGGAAACCCCAATCAGGCATACATGAAATTAAAAAAATATTTAGAAGCAAGAAGAAAGAGAACAAATAATTTAACGGATGAAAAAGGAAAATTATTAGATATGTAAATGTGGCAGTTTCTATAAAAAGGGGTAACTTTGCCGATTGATCAAAGTCTCAGAAAACGCGAAAAAAGAAAAACGAAATTTTTTGGTCGAAAAAATCAATTTTGAGATTCTGCTTGATTTCTATAGAAAAATCATCGCAATAACAAAGAGACTAAAGTTACGCGCACGAGAGAGAAGAGGGAAAGAGACAAAAAGAATTACAAAAGAGAATGAGAAAATAATGCGAAGGTCTTCCTTCGCTTCTTCGTGGTTTTTCGGAGCTCACGAATAAATCCGATGTTCTGAATTGTTACCACGCAGAAGAGCGAAAAATTACCTTTCCAACAAGCCCTCGTCAAAGCTGGTAACGTGATTCCGCGGCGAGTTATAGCCGCTTGACGGAGTGGGAGAAAAAGGTGTGTCTAACTTTAAACGCGTTTTCCCCAAAAACGTGTTTTCGCGTGTTCTTGTTACACTCATCTTTGACGGCTTGTATCTCCGGAAGAAAAAACGCTACAAATCTCGCCGATAGCTCGTTGGAATAGGCAATTCATTCCTCTATTACGTACTGTCCCTAACTCAAAATTCGTCGGATCGACAAAGTTACCCCTTTTTATAGAAACTGCCAAAAATGTATGGAAAAAGAAGATAGTGTGGCGGATAAAGAAAGAAGAGATCCTAAGTTGAGACGGCATTTGATAAAGATCTGAAAGAAATAGAAGCAGCGAAAGCAGAAGGAGTTGAAAAAATTGCTGGTGAGTTATTGAGGAATGCAGCAAAAGTAGTTTAAAAAAATGTATATGAATTAATTTGCAGAATGTACGTATGAGGAAGGAGAAATGCCAATAGATTTCCAGAAAGGCAGGTTGCTTATGAACCCTAAAAGAGTGGGAGCAAGCAAATGTGAAGATCATCGTTTCACAAGTTTACTATCACATGCATCACAGATTTTAAGCAAGGATAATAAGGTTGGGAGAAAATGAGTGTTGATTCAGAAAAGGTCGAGGAATTAGGGTTGTAATTTTATGTTTGAGGCTTTTATTTAAAAAAAAATACTGAAAAAAGGTTTGGATGTCGAGGGACGAAGGAATATCACAACAACTGAGTTCTGGAAATGCACAACTCAAATTATTGGCGAAACTGAGTAATATACTCTCTTTGCCTGGCTCATCAATAGAAATCTGTGATCTGTCTTTCTAATCGAAAGCGAGGCTGACGGAAACATTTTTTCGAAGGCTAATTAGTACAGGGGACGGATTACAGTAGATGTTTTGTCGGGGATGGGGGGGGGGTGTAAAATCATTTTCTCAGGAGGTAGTACCCCGCATGCCCTTTTCTGGTTACAGGCTGACTCACTAGCTGTCCTAATAACGATGAATTATGCCCCTTTCGATGTAAAAATTTCGGCGGGAGTGCGCGGAAATGGGGATGAAACGGGAAACAAACGCAGAACTCGAAAGATAAGTGAGCTCAATTTGCGGGTGAACACACTCGGTCGATCATTCTATATCGAAACAAGAGTGACACAGAAAGGGAAACTTATCGTTCGGGGGTAGAAAAGGAGTGGGCAACGAGCCCGCTTTAGTTATTATATCCCATTTCTGGTTATATTTATCAATTTTTTTTTTGTTTAACGAGCGGCATTTTTCTAACTTGTGTACGGTTTCCGTACATGGTTCACCGACTTGAAATCCAGATTTATTCGGTGCTCCATGCACGACCTCACGATTTCACTCGGTTCAAGACCGTTTCGATTCCAATCGTTCTGTTGTTGGTGTTCAGCGTTACAATGGGGTCCTGATCCTTCTCATTAGGTATCCTGGGCGCTAATCTCTCATTTCCAATTCCGTACCCATTTTAGGGTAGACGTCGTCATTTTTCTCCATCACCCGCTCGCTCGCCTCCTTTGTCGCTCCTCCCTGTTCGAAAAAAATTCGCAGACACGATGAAAAGACGCCTTAAAACGAGAGCTATATACGTATGTAAACATATATACATGTACCAGCGTATAACTGAGAGACAAACTTTTCCCATAAAACGATTCTTGAATCTTCGAAAATACTCGGAGCCGTTCGGAGATTTTCGGGGCGAAACTTTCGCAGGCTCGCGACTGCATTTCACGCTAAAGCCGCGCGATAAGCTGTTAAAGTTTGGTTACTCATTTCGACGGTCGTCGTTTTTCCTCTCGCGTCCGCGGAGGTCAGATCTGTGTCGGCGAAATTTTCGAAAGTGTAAATGAATACGGCGTTCGAGTGGTTTGCGCCCGTTTAACCGCGTGTTTTCGGCTACGTATGTCCGCAGGCTAAGGGTGGAAAAAAGGTGGAATAATAAAACCCTCGGAAAATCCGAATTTATACAGTGAACCCGTTTTTATTTTCACGTTTACCGCTGTTGTCGTGCTCGTTTTGTAGATTTTTATACGATTGCCGGCGTTTTCGGTTCCACATTCGTCTTCGCGGCTTCGGTTTTCGAACACGTTAAGTTTGTATAAGTTTGCAACGTTTTCGAGTTTCAATTTTAAATAGTATATTTGTGTGCTCTGTACGTGATACGAGGCAGCTTCAAAAGTGAATTATAGGTGAGTGAATCAGCGTTATAATTAATTTAGGATCGCCGATAACCGTATAGGTCGGTATCTGTGGGCTATATAGCGCGAGGTAGCCGCAGTGGACCGATACGGCTGCAGGAAAGCCCTTCCGTTTCTAATCGATCAAAATAAACGAAGCTCCGCTGACGAGTCATGCTTTTCTTTTGCCATCACATCACCCTTCGCACATTCGCACCCTTCTAAAATGCATTCGTTTATCTTGATGTATAATACGCCGGAATCATTTTTCTCCACGCGTTGCCCAAATCTTCCCGTTGTGTTCGTCGGACACGGCTGCGTGAATGTCAGCTCCTGTTAGCCTCATTCACGGTTGGGAAAGTCAATTTCCGCGATGAGCTCTCTTTCGCTTTTAAGAGCTCGTTTCGACTTTCTATGTCCGAGGGTTTCAATTTCACCATTAATGACGATCAAATCCGCCGCCATGCGTGTAATCCAGTAAGATGAGATGCGAACTCCGCAGTAATATTCGCTGAACTTTGGTGGTTGTATTGCCTTCGCTAAATCCACGCACACTCTGGCACGAAAGGTTATATAATAGCTATGGTAGAGCAGTTCGACGTCATCTATAACTGAGCTTGAGCATGTGAAATCTCTGCCGTTAGTGACCATCTCTACGATCCGAATAAGCTTCCTCATCGAGCTTAATAATGTCCTACGATTTCATTATGAAAGTGGACTGACAGTTTCTCTGAGAAACCAGCTGTCTCATTTAAAATTTTCAGTTGTGAGCGGAAACAAAGCTGTCTTCGCTATGTACATATGTCCACCAAAACTGAACTGCATACTTCAAAAGGGAATATCGAATATATTATGTCAACAGAAATAAGGTAGGCACTTGAACATGTCAATAAAAACTAGTTAGATCTACAACGTTACTCAATTAGAAATCAACAACCATGGCATGCGCCAGTAATATCCAGTACTAGCACTCTCCTGGCAGCCAGTATCTTAGCATATATCTGGGATTATAACTTTGACATGGTAGTGGCTCAAGGCGTAATACCGCTTGGAAGCTCTAGCACAGTACAAACTTATATACTTGGACCAGTTCTGGCTCATGTTCCCAATGAAAACACCAAAGTGGTACAGACTACAGTCAGTGCTGGCATAAATCTGTAAATTATTGATAACCTATAACCCCAGATCCTTAGGGCATTGTTTCACCAATGATTGTCGTGGTTTGAAAGATATTGGTCAAGATTAGTGTTTACTTCAGGCTCTTAGTGAACTATTTCTGTTGTACAAAAGCTATATACAAGTCAGCACTGTGTTGATTGCCCACTGTTATGGTCAGAGGTTGCTATTAGTCAGCCAGTATTTGGTATAATTTCAACAGTTACTGTTGACTTGATCCTACAGGCCCGCCGTGCATAATTGGACCCTAATACGCAAAACCCAACCAAGCGACATTCGTGTACTTCCGAGATATTCACGTTAGAAGGAATGTCACATACAGTATCGCCGTTTACAGCTAATTTTTGAGAATTAATATCTCGGTGAGTTAGCTGTCTTTAATAAGAAAAACATTTTCATCGGGTTCTGCTCATCTAGCACTATCCGGTGGTATACATAACTCCATACACTCAAAAATGTCGCTTGGTTGGGTTTTGCATATTAGGGCCCAATTATTGAGCCAAAGTTTGGCATAGTCTATTGAGTACTCGTTGTTCTTTGCTGGCAGTTTGTATTGGTCTCATAAAAACACTCGGCTGTTTATACTGAGTTTTCAAGACACGTAGTAGGTACTTAATGTGTGTGTGCCACAATAAAGCCAATTCTATGGCCGTACATATAAGTGGAACCATTGCTGGTGCAATACTGAGAGCGTTGTTATCAGAAAGACTTCCATTGGTATAAGTAAGAAATTTCTGATTGGATATCTACTTATATTGGACTTTTAGTTTTGAAACGTGACGCTGGTTGCTTTTAGTGGCAAATCGTTATTATTGTACGTCCTGAGTATATATATGTTACCATTAATATGTATAATCAGTTTAAGTATAAATTCATTGAAATGCCCATTAGTTTCTGGCTCCTCATTCCTCCCTTTACACGAAATTAATGGCTAAAATTTTGGAGGTCTTTAATTTTTGTCTGTTCACACAACAGTTCTTATAGAATTGCATTGCTATTATGTCAGCGACAGATTATAAGAATCTAGTAAACAACCGTACCAAGTGACACTCGAAGAGTCGCCGATTAATCTATTAATTGCTTGAAAACTGCCAACAGCTGTACCCTACCGCCCTAAATAATTACCTCAAGCGAGATTGAACTGCCAATTGATTGCCATTGTTCCGTTTTAGTTGCATGAAACTGAATGGTCATTTAACTTCGCCACGACAACTAAATGCATTATCTTCTACGATTGTAGCATTTCTACAATCTGTGGTACAAAATAGGTACTTTCACAGTCTTATCCGCTATAGTGACAAGTACTACATAAATCAACATTAGTTGATTATACCTGAAGCTGAATTCAGGATAAAATACTTAGTTAATGACTTGTGGTTGGGTTTGACAGATTACAACAGGTAGTATGAAGAGCATCACTTAATTCAGTCCTATCCCCCTCAAAAAAATGTTCCCCCTCCATACTCTTGGCGAAGTGTGGTGATGCCCTGCTCTGTTACTCACAGCATTTAACATAAGGTAAGATGTCCTAATATGACTTTTTTTTTGTCTTTATTTTTTATTTATTTATTTTTTTTTTTGGAAACTCTCTTATTTGTTTATAGCTTTTGGTAAAAAATTAGAAAATTCATCGTATAATTTGAAGTCTTTATTTTTAAAACACGACATTAAAATTTAATTCACGGCGACTTTGAGCCATTTGGAGTAATTTCAATTTTTATTTTTATTTTTCTCAGTTGACCATATTAGGCGCCAAAAGTTGCCTAATATAGTTATTTTATTTATTTATTTTTTTGAAAGGAAAAAAAGGTCAGAATACGTAACAGAAGCTACAAAATTCCTTCCGATCTCCTCAGTCTAAACATTACATTCAATTTCTTCGGAAATTATATTGACGAAAGTATGTTTACCACCATTGGATCGAATACGATCTAGTTTTGGAGTAGGGGAGACCGGGACACAGTGTAACACTTTTCGTACATTTTGATCTGTGAACTACAAATTAAGTTTGAATTCAGACTTTAAAATCTCACCTGAAAGATACAACCTTTGGTTACATTCTGATGTTATTACGGCCTGAAAACGTTAAAACCTGGAGAATCTAGAAATTATTTTAGCCATGTACTTTTTTGTTGCACTGTACTCTAGTACATGGGTACAGTGTAACACTGCCGAAAAGTTGATAGGGTAATCGTTTAGCTTGGAAAAATCCAGAATTTTCTGAATAATAGATCCAAAAATCTCTAGGTACAACGTACAAACTACAGTTTTATCAAAATTAGCGGATACCGGCATATCAAAATGTAAACATTTCATAAACGGCAGTACACAGACGTATGGAAGAAAGTGTTCCCCATCACATCAATTTATCACCATCAAGTCAAATACAAATTATACTACTCGATTAAAAAATTCAATACTTTTCTTGTAATTTTCATATATTTAGATCGTCCAAAGGATACATTTTTATGGCAAGAATTTTGATTCAAAAATACTTAAAATTACAGCGGAGACAGACCAAAAAATCAATTAAAAATTGAAAGTCGAGGTATTGCATTTTCCCCATAGATTCCTTTCTAAAATTACTATCTAGTAACCAAAACGGCAACATTTTAGAGTGTTATGAAGCAATTTAATGATCACTTTTACACTGTTCCCCGGTTTCCCCTAGTTGGTCTTTCTCAAGAAAGAAAGAAAGGGGGGGGGGAAAGATTGCCGGGTAAGTAAAATAACAAGTGACTTCGTCGTCTAGGGATACCGATCGCTGTTTTCTTAAAAAGCTGACTCTGAATCGACTTTCGAGTCGTCCAGCATGACAGCTTATTATTAGCATCTGGCTGTATTTTAGACGACTTCGCTCATTTTCGGTAACTTTTAGAAAACACTCATTATCTCCAAAAATGTAAGCTGAACACGTATAATGATACACATATTTGGAAAGTTCGTGAAATTTTCTTTCGAATCATGTAAAAATATGTCGCCCTTGACCCCAATAATATTCAATTATCGCCACTGAAATTATACACGGAAACGTTTCCTGCGAAGTTGCCATTATAATTTTGGTACAAACAAGCCAGATCGCTTTGCGACCTAGTAACAGGATCAGCCTTTTAGCTGAAGTCAGGGTGGCTGTTTCACTGACCAACTTCGAACAAAAAGTACAATCGCACTTGGACGCTGTTAAGAGTAAGGGAACCAATCAGAGAAATCTGTTTTTTGAGAACACGTGATTAAGAGCCATGTAGAAACTACACATATGACATAGCGGTTACTGATAAGCCTTGATTAACGTGAGTACACATTTTTGAATCGGGGGCCCAATTCTGAAAAAATTCTACTCTTTACGCTCTTTAGAACGGTACTAATAACTCATTTTGTTTACAACAATGTCAGTTGGTTCACGCCGACCCTATTATTTCAGCAAAAATCATACACAATATAACAAACCTCACAAAATGAACTCCTTTCATCAATTTCTTATGTTGATACTTTGAGTCACTTTTGCTGAGACTATAAGCACAATGTAAAACCATCTTCCTATTTGTTTCTTTTACATACAATTACGTTCACTTTCACATTTAAAACCACAAGCGCCACTGTTGAAAGCAAACGCAATTCAGTCTCGTGTATCTCGAACATCAATTGATAAGAAAAAGAGCCACCGAAAGATAAACACAAACCACAGACGTCACGCGTCGCGTAGGCTGAATGGCCGACCCTATCTATTACTAGGTCACAAAGCGACCTAGCTGGTATTATTATTTCCATTATATAAGGCTCGGCTGCGCCGACCCTAAAAACTAAAAATGTTTGATAACATCGCTTTAAAGCACGTACCAATCATTTTCAACATCGGATATGTTGGGTAGGTTGCTCACGTAACCGACAGTGCAGCTAGATTCCGAGAAGAAAAAGTCGGATCTCGGCAACTGGCCGATGGCCGTATTAGGACACCTTACCTCATTATTACAAATACCTGAGGTAGGTATTCTACACCAGTTCAAGACTTTAGCTGTATAACCTGTATTTACCTTTGACGAGATCGACTGGTTAGAGCAACTGAACATATTACATTAGATAGTATTATGCGGTTCATGATTGGAAACAACATTAGGCTTACAACAGATTAGAGTTACAGTGGCGGAGCCAGGGGGGGTGGAGGAGGTTAGAAGGATGAATCCCCCTCCCTTGAGATGAGAATTTTTTGCATGCTAGCAGTATCACAGTAAATGCGCGAAATGAAATTTAAATTCAGTTGCATAATTGAAGTTGAAAAGCACAACATACTGATACACGTCAATGTAAAAACATACAGTTCATATTAGGTGTACCCCCAAAAATTTTGCTGATTTCCGCCCCCCCCGGAAAATCTTAGCTACGCCACTGTAGAATTGTGTAGTATTTTTAACATTGTTTCTCAAGGTTGCTTTTAAAATCAGTGTATTACCACTGCTACAACTCTCCTTTTTTTTTTCTTTTTACAAAATAGTTATGAGTTTTGAGAATTTTAAAATGCAGACTTTTAGACACTATAACTTTTAGAACAACTGGCACATATATCAAGTTTATGTACACGGACGTGCCGATAGAGGGTGGGGCCATACCCCCGTAGGAATTTTTCTCTCAGCAGTTGGGAAAATTGACAGTTTCAGTCAGGCAGAGTTGGGAAAATCCAACAAAAGTTAAAAGGGTTTTCTTCTTCTTCTTCTTTTTTGTTTTGCTTTGATACTTGGGAATTTTGAGTTGAGTCAGTTGGGACTTCTACAATCCCCCCCCCCCCCCAAGGAAAAACTCTTCAGTACGTCCCTGTTTACTCTGTTTATGTAAGAGAATTAGATCTACATTGATTAAATATTCGATGACGCATTAGTCATCCTGAATCATTTGAGGGAATATTGCTGCGTACTTAAACCTGAAAACTGAGACCTGGGGCCACTCTGCATTAAATAATGAATTCCACTGTATACACCGTAGTACATAGTTTCTAAAAATACAGTAACTAGGGTGAAATCTTGCAATCATCTCCAATTACTTATTCAACAATATTCGGAAGAAATAGAACTCTACTTCATTTTGTTTTGGGTACCTATGTCATCGAACTCTTCAGTCAGATGTAGAAAACACTACCTCGTTTGTAGCACTTCCTCCGCAATTAACGAATTGTCTTGATCTCCACCTTCATCACAATCTGTACCACAATACTCACTACATACTACGGCATCGAAACAGTTTTGAAAGTTTCCAATTCGCCGGAATAAGGTGACGGTGGATTAGTCATCCGGGAAAGTGTCTTAAATCTAATTTGAAGTGTCTTAGGAATACAAATTTATTCTGCGTACTACATAACTTCGCTTCTCTGCGGTGTGGTACCAAGTTTCTCTTTTAGTTAGTTTCCACTATAAATACTCGCACGTAAAGAAAATAAATTTGTGGTATCGTTTTTGCCAACCTCCTGCATGAGCTCAAATTAATGAATTCCTAATCGGAGAGATTTGTCGTTTTCTATACTTACACACTTACGGGGCCGTCATTTCCTCTCTGTTAAATTTAGCTGCTTCGAAAACTTCGCTCGAAGTCTCACACGAAACAGAGTGAAAACTTCGTGTCAGGAAATACCTGCGCCAAAAAATTGGGAATATCATTACACCCCTTCCCACTTTATACAACATGTCGGAGGGTGAATAACCCTTAAAATATCATAGCGTTAGGATTTTGGTATTCAGTATAAGTCGATGGAAAACCTGATGAAAACGTGTGGAATTCAACTTGGTGGCTGGATGGATAATTTTTTACAACCAACTAAAAATAAAACATCGGATGAAATTCTTTTCCCTTGTAAATAAGCGAGATGAGAATCGTTGAATTGCTCTCTACGCTGTACCTGCAAAATGAAAGCGAATTCCCAGATTAATCTAAATTTCCTTTTATACAACCGAATTTGTAGAAAGCAAAACGTTTCGCCGTAGTAGAAAATCGGAGGGAAATTTTACGCTAACAGTGGAACGTAGTAGGTATAACAAATTTTAGGACCCGCATTTTTCGTGCTTTTTTTCCGTCTCGGGTTGAAATTAGCAGCGTCGATAATCCTTTCATTTTCTCGGTCTGAAACTCGTAAAATTTTTACAGCGAGCAAAAAATATTTAACTGCTTTTAAAGGGATTTAAATAAGGTAGGAGGTTTTTAGAATACTCTGTATCCGCGTTTGTTGACATCATTAAAGGGAAGAATTAAGACAAAAAACTTCCTTTTCTGCCCGAGTGCGCTGGGCGGAACGGCATTTTTTCGTAATTAATTTCTCTCTAATGACTGTAGAAAACAAAGTGGAGTTTCCCGGGGAAGAGCGCAATGGGCGAATGTCTGTACCCGGCTATACAAAATAGTAAATACTAAACGGATAAAATAGATCGGAATGTGAACGTAAGCGACATTTGTGAAAGAAAACTGTGCCATAACTCAGCCAGGGCTTTAACTACCCTACTGCATCAGCAGGGGAAAATGTCAATGGCTTATAGTTAATAATGGATTTTCTTTTTTGCTAGGGGGGCAAACTAAGCTGCAGGGAAGCAGTGCTTCTACTCTGGTTTTGGTCTTGAACTGAGCACGTTTGTTAATACACCGTAAATTATGTCTATACGTTTCTCATCGAACCTGTATCCTCAAAACTGAAAAGAATTAGCTACTCTGCAGAGGGTGGGAAGAAATGGACTCGATATCGCTTGAAACCAACGGCCACTTCCTTTTTGTTGAGTACCTAACATGAATGTATTCTCAAAAATTTGGTATAGAAGAATTATTTAGGCGAAATTTTAACCGTGTTGTGTGTTGTTTTCTATGTACCTATTTGGAAACAATTGGGAAGTTTTAAGCCCATCGAGCTACTCTCCACCGCCACCTTTGAAACATGCTACTTGTACCTGGGTAATTCTCCGAAAAATGGACAATTCATGTAAATAGGCTGTAACTCTGCCACTTATTATCAGAATGCTATGCGCAATATATCAAAATTGAGGAAATGAACTCTTCTGATGGAGACAGTGGTAAAAGCTCTCCCTAGTTCAGCAGAACATCATTAGAAAATCGAAAATGCACCTGAAATGTCCATCAGCGTGGGTGTCAACCTGGCCTAGTTCCGTTTTTTTTTTTGCTTGCTGGTAGGGTTTAATACATCATTTTCAGGAACAACTGTTTCCCATTGTTGAAGAGGTAAGTTGAGGCAACACGGTATAGGTCTTACAATCTTTTTCTAACCAAGTTAAGTAACCTTTAGAATACCTCAAAGTTGAGTCTAGGAAGAGATATGTCCTTCAACGCGGATAATTTTCAAACCTCTCTGTAGGGTTCCACTATAAGCATAAACATCTCTCAAATGCTCATATAACTTCCTCATAACTTCCTCTAGAAGGCTGTGTAAGAACTTCTGTGAAATAATGATAATTTGTATGCTAAAATACTCATTTATTGCTGAGATCCTGGTTTCTAAAAAAAAAAGTGTCCTTCATTGTGGACATCAACAGCCATATTGAATTTATAGCTCCGAATTTGTAAAAACGTAATAATACAAATAATGTTGGCCACATTACATTCAGCAACATGTATCAAATATTTTCCGCATATTTACCCAATGGGAAAAGGAAAAAGGCGATTTTGTCCTTAAACGTGGACATAAAATATTATTCAACGTGGCTACTCACGTATTTCTTGTATCCACGCTGAAGGACGTGAATCTTTCGACACTTAGAAGCAGTCTGTAGAAACAGCCTTTAAATCTTCTTCGTGCAGAGACTACTTTCCTAGATGAATTTTTGGTACTTCATAAAACCGTGATCCGTGAGATTGTAACCCACGGTGCCGCTGTGTGATCGTACAGCCTCATCTTATCACACTATGTAAACATGAAAAATTTGTCTTTCAACGTGGACAACATTTTTTTTTTTACAACCCTCCAAAATCAAATTTAAGCCCGGCCGGTACGGGAATATGATTTCTCAATACCCCTAGTATCGATTTCAACGAAAAAAATTTGAAAAGTGAACCTCATTTTTTTTTGGTTTTTGTCCACGTTGAATTGTCCATTTTTCGGAGAATCACCCACCTACTTAGAGATTGGAATGTCCAACAAGATTAGAGGTGTTTGTCTTAAATAGCAGAACTTGATAGGTAAGTGTTGGATAGGGAGACGAGATCTTTTCCCATATCAATTTCGACTCTAAGACTCCAACTGGTGACAATATTTTGTTTCACTGTCCCGATAACTCCGACCTTGATTGGAAATTAACCTTGATTTGGACTCTGCTGATTTGCTTCTATTTTAATTCTAACTACGACTCTCACGGCTGGAACTTTGCTTCTACTCTAACTCTGGTTCAAAAAGCTAGTTCGCTATTGATTAGATTCGACGAAGACTCTTGGGAAAGTTCTGACTTCGGCATCGGGTACAATCGGAAAACAGGTCGGACTCTTTTCACAGCAACTGTACGCTTCACTCGACAAATTAGCTGTAGCTGACTCGATCCAGCGGGTCAGCATTTCCAACGCCTGATTAACTCGTCGCCTAACCTCTGCTGTCGTCTCGGCTTGGCACACCACCAGCGTGTCGTCGGCGTAGCAGATGAGCGTCACGTCTGGTGGTAGTGCCAACCTCGCAGCAGTCCGTTGAAGGCGACGTACTATAGGGTACGTCCGAGTACTGATCCCTGTGGACCACCGCAGGTCATCTCTCTGGTAACCGGGCCGGCTGCCAATGCCATCTTTATTCGGCGGCCGTCGAAGTAACTTCGAATGATGGGCACGAGGTAACCAGGTACCCGGGCCAACTCCACCGCCTCCATGATGCGCGTATACGGTACCGAATTGAACGCGTTCTTGATGTCGAGGCTGACCGCCGCACAGAGTTACCGCTTGCGAATCGCCTTCTCCACCGTGCTCTTCAACTTTAGCGCGGCGTCCGCAGTCGTCGACCAGTTCTGAATCCGAACTGACTGCTCGAAATCGTCTTCCTCTTCCGAAAGTGCTCCTCCAGCCTGTTCTAATGGTGTCGAGCAAGCATATAGACCGATACGAGGACGGGCGGCCGTCTGATTTTTCGGGATTCTTGATCAGTGCCAGCCGCGCCGTCTTCCATCTGCTCGAGAATATCCTTTCCTGCAGCGCGCAACTGAAAATGTTGTACAGGAAGGACGGGTCAGCCCCGTGGACTACTTCCCAGACGACGTTGGGAATGACGTTCGGACCAGGCGTCTGCCTTTTCTTTGTCTTGGTCCGGTCGATCGCGCTATCCACTTCTCCAGCACTAAGCAGAAGGAAATCCTCTCGCACTTCAACTCGTGCCGTCGTTAGCGGGGGAGGAGGGGGCACTGGAGAAACAGTTCTTCAGTTCTTGAATCACCTGTTGCAGAACTCCCGGCTCCATTTGGCTCGTCACCGATGGCCCTTCGGCTTCCTTCATGACCACTTTGTATAGTTTACCGAAGGGGTCGTCGTCCACTTCAAATAGCCCCAGATAGCCGGAAATTTTCTTGCGAACTTCGGTTGCCTCTACCGCACCACCCACTCGCACTACTATTCTGGTTAAAAATAGAATTGAAGCCAAAGATTTAGGAAATCGAATAAGCCATTGCGGAATACCGTGCGTGTAACAGAACTCTAGTTATAAAGAGAAACGTTGAAAGAACTTCCCAAATAGCCCCTCTCTACGGCAGGTTTACAACTGTAATCATTAGTGGGAAACAGTTGTAAATAGTGACAAGTTTTGCTGTAATGTCAGTCTGGCCGAATACCGAGTTCTCGACGAGTCAGTCACAAGCTTCCCCATATTTTTTGCAAGAAAATGTATCATGTTTTAAGCTTGCTCGGCCTGTTTGGAGCCTCAGAGGTTAGTTAGTCGGCGAGGCCAGTGGGCGCGCTGGAGTGCTGCCAAACATTTTCAGGGTCTCGTTCTCCAATCCATCCTGACCTGGGGCTCGATTGGGTTTTAGTTCTTCCAATGCCTTTTCTATCTCTTTTACTTGTCTACTGGGAATATCGTCTCGATTGGTTAGATGGTCGCGCCAATCAGTGTTAGTTGTAATTCTAGTTATATCACAAGAAAATAATAAATGAAATGAAATTTATTGTGTATTGCTGTACAACTCAGTAGTCGTTCTAGCTATCTCTTCCCGATTTGTTACTGTTTGACTTTATGGATTCTTAATTTTGGGGAAGAGATACCGGCCTCTAGCCAAAGCTCTCTTAACTTGTGTGGTAGACCACGTGTCTTCGATTATTACTTCTGCTATCTCTTGTTCAGACTTGTAAATATCCTCTCTAATTTTCGAAGGTGTTAAAACCATTCCATAATTTAATTCGGAAAAATACCGAATTTTTATAGACACCAGAGTGTCGACAATCATTCGAAGAAATAAAAAATTATTAAACGTCTACATTAATGCTCGCCATCATCTACGACCCATAATTACCTATACGTGCATATAAATAAGGGTGTCCCTTATTTTACAAGTTTTCGCCAGTCGATTAGGGTCACACTGAAATTTGTTCCAACGGACCTAGAAACTCGCCATAAAAAACTTGAGCTCAATCTAAGGTCATTAACCCGTACCGCTTTGACCTTAAAGTTATGTGTGGTGTGGTGGGACGTATGGCGATGCACGCATGCCAAAGTGGCCCCTATGACACCGCACCCCCGGCCACAGGAACTAAACTTTCGAGCATCGCGTCAGTGACCGGAGGGACATAAAGTTATGTGTAATACTGAGATTTTACAAAAAAACGCGAATATCTCGGAACATATCAACTTTAAGACCGACATGCATATAATGTAAAATGTTCCCTGTTACATTTCCTATAAAAAAGATTCTATACAACACTGGTAAAGCAGAGGAGGTTAATTTTATATTAATTAGAGAGGCAAATCACTCCAAAAATCAATTTACTAACTTAGTAACACAAACGACGTTCCGACATCACTGTCATCATCAGCCTGATGATGACAGTGATGTCGGAACGTCGTTTGTGTTACTAAGTTAGTAAATTGATTTTTGGAGTGATTTGCCTCTATAATTAAGATTCTATACAACTTTTCTCTAAAATGCATATTTACCGAGATAATTACAATAATGTGTAAAAGTTTCGAGGAACGTGGATTTTGTCATTTTTTCTTTCATAACCGATCTTCACTCGCTAAATCGTAGTTATCTAAAAAAAATATTCACTTTAGGACCAAAATGCAAATACCTTAAAATGTTCCTCGTTACATTTTCTGTAAAAAAAAAAAAAAAAGAAAAAAAAAGAAACTCCATACAACTCTTCTTTGTAAAACATATTTATCGAAATAATCGCAAAAATACGTGGAATTTCCGAAAACGTAGTTTTTAAAATTATTTTACGGCTGAAATATCTATTAATGTCGGGTAACGCATACTACAATATAACTTCAGTCTCTGCCTACTGAGGCAAGCGCCGCAGTCCCCCCCCCCAAACTGGCTACGCCCATGACAGTTTGTTGGGTACCTACCAACTATAGAATAGACCTCGGATTATGCATGTAGATCAACAACAGTAAACAATTTGTGCATAAGATATAACGTTGTGCTGTTAAGGAACAGTCCCGTGCTCTCAGAATTCAGGGTAATTTCCTATGGGCAAATCGCTGTTTCCTATTGTTGATATACATCATCTCAAGTCCACCATACCAAGGCTTCAACGAAATCTTAGAATGCTCAAGACTCAATCAAAACAGTTCGTTAATCCTAGATCACAAAGTTTGGTTTTCTTCAATCATTGAATTGAGAATTAGTTATGGTGCTGTGGGACGTATGGCGATGCACGCATGTTGAAGTGACCCGTAAGACATCGCATCCCCGGCCCCAGAAACTAGCCTTTCGAGTATCGCATCAGTGGCCGGTGGGATACTTTGAGGCCGAGCTGAGCCCCCATTTCGCCGTGCTGCTTCCGGTGCGCGCGTCCTGCAAGGGTCACCACGGGGTTCCCTACTGACCGAGGTTCGCGCTCCCCGAGCACTAGCCTGGAAATTTTAGATCCCCCACAGCCGGACGCGCTTCCTCTTCCCTCACCCCTCACCTCCCGGTCTTAGTACGTGCGGCGACGCAGGCAGGTGTCGACAGCAGGGGAGCCCTGCCAGGGTATTTCGAAGCCGGTCGCTCACTTTCACAATAGTGCAGTCGACCTTTGTAGAGACAACGCTAGCGCCCAATGATACTCGGAGTGGAATGCCGCGGAACCGCTACACACGATGACAATAAGCAATGATCAGACTTCCTTAGCGCCGATTACAGGAAGACTCCACCCTTTCCGGTCAATGGCCCATGGATACCTAGTTAACGTTTCAATTTTAGGCTCTTCCGCAAATTTTTCACCACTAGGGTCAGACCAACAACAGTTCTACCTCTTGCAAATACAAGCTTTTGACATCGCAAACACTTCTGCACATGCTTTTCTTCATCTCCAGAAGAGAGTTGTTACAGGGTTAAAATCAACTGCACAGCAATGTTTTTTTTTGTTTTTTTTTTGTTTTTTTTTTGTCAGGTGTATATGCTCACACATAGTTCAGTCCTTTAGGGTAATTCTTATTCAAACAATAGGTTTATTAAACTTTTCTGTTTTGGTTTTTCCGTGGTTTCTCAAAACTAGGGGAGGAGAGCCAAATGTGGAATACCTGCCTAATGTGGAATACCAGCGAATTCCGATGCTGAGTAGCGCTATCTACAATTGAACTGTGAGAGGTGTTGGAGAATGGTATATAATGGCTGTGTACGACAAATCGTGAAAATTTCTACAATCTACGTGGAGTTATCATAGTGTTATTGTGATTTTGCATTTTTTTTTCTGAAAATATTTTCCACATTCGAGCAATTATAAAGTATTGAAAAATTTATCGATTTCATTCGTTGTACCTACAGTTAGAAAGAGAAAAGTAAGTACTTTCAGGTCATATATTCAACGTTTGAATTCGATTTTCAACAAAAGATCTCCGATTGATTCTTTGAAAAAGTACGCCTGTTGCGTAATGTGGGATACTAGAACTTGTAATTTCCAATTTTTTGTTTTCAATGTAGGTGATGGAAAAAGTTAAAAGATCAGATAAGAAGAAGAGAAAATTGAAGCAGTATGACAGTGACAGTATGAAATAGGCTATCCAAGTCGTCAGAGACGGGCAAGCAGGATATCTGAAGGCAGCTACCATGTTTGGTGTTCCAAGAGGAACTTTGCTCACAGTGACTGTGCTGGGGTTGATGGTCCAACATATACATATATGCGAATTCTGTTCTTAATTATTCGATTTAGTGACTTTTACAATTAATATATTTTTTAATTACAGCAGTACTCCGCATTGGGCACACTTTTTTTGGGGTATGAAAAATCGATCACTTCACTAAAAATGAGATTTTAAGAAAGTGATTGGATATATCGAATTCAAACTTTGGACGGTTGAAGTAGACTCATTTCCCCACAATATGATGCAAAGAGAACTTTTATTAGTGCAATAGAAGCTGAGTGATAACGATTCTTGCAATTGTATTCCACATTAGGCTCACTTCCCCAACAGGTTTTTGCAGTTGTGTCACCTGTTCTACCCAGGCAACGATACGGTCTCAATTCTAAAAACAGAATACTTAATTCTCTATAAATCCATCTTCGATTCCATCACTGAGTATTGTTCACTTGCATACTTCACAAGGTTATCTCTGAAAAACACTGACAAGTTTATCAGGCTACAGCGTGGGATTCTTATTGGAACAATCAGTGCACACAGGACTGTTTCCTATGCTGCAGTTTACGCAGTATCAAGGATTACGCCTCTTGACCTTAAAATCAAAATGAAGAATGAAATCAAAATCCTAAAGCAAGATGTAATAACTAACTCAGTAATAAAAAATGAACCAATCCTTGAATCAAAATTCGAATACATGGACCTATGGCAGTGAAGGTACCTACTCGGAGGCAGAAACAGGCAGAAAACCCTACAGATTCCTTCCTGATATCAGATCAACACTTAAAATGAAACACTTCAATGCAAACTTTTATTTCACCCAAGTTCTTGACAGGATATACCTACTGCCATTTTGCAGAATATCTAAATCAGTTCGGTATTTTTCAGGGGGCACACTCTGCAGACAGTGTAATTCCTTAAATACTGTTGACGAAGTAAATGATATCTACGTTTTTTATTGTTTTTTTTTATATTAATATTGAGCCACGGAGCTACTGAATGTAGAAAATTCAACGTGAGTAATTAGGAAAAACATTCACCTCAAAATTAAGGTTGGTGATATTCGGCGGTACAGTATATCTACGTATTAAATTATGTTCGTCGGTAGAGTTCTACGGACTGGATGATGGTTCAGTTTAGTATTGTCTCTTTGTTGAGGATGCTCTCCACCAGCGGGCAGCTGCATGCAGGGAAGAAAATGCCATTCGTTTAATCTGCTTTCAAGTTCTTCAGACATGTGCGCTGAAAGTCCGCCTTCTGTTTTTATAGTTGACAAGGTCGAGTGAAGATAGGACACAATCCCATATCAGGGCAGTATATTACATACACTTGAAAATACCCAGGGAAACAAAGAACCTTAATACAGTTGGGGTTTAGGTCCTTTTCCTTGGCTCATGAGAGATGAGACGACAGGATGACAGATTTAGGAACGATATTCAATATTCAAAAGCCTAAAATATAATTATCAATGCGAGGGATGAGATGATACGAGACGAGCCTGACGACCTGACAAGCACATGAGCACGAGGAACAACAAGAAATGAAATTTTTACAATGAATTGACATGCAACCGGCAAAGAACAGAAAAGCCAATAAACTGTGAACTGAAAAGCCATTCAAGTGAGAAAAAAGCCAAAGCTAAGCTGAAGCCAACTGGTAAAAACTTGTGAAGTCAAAGCAAAAGCTAAGCCCAAAAACTATTCGCTTCGCATCCCTGCCCAATATGGTTTCACGACTGAACGTATCACTTGGAACATTTATAAAATCTTGGCACAGCGTAATCCGAAATTAGACATCTTTTTTATTGGCAGGTGAGAGTACAGGGACGCTACGCTGTTGTGAAGGCTTTGTCCACAGTCTCGTTGCCCATTTCTCCCTCGGCTATCCCCTTCCCACAACCCATTAATGATCCCTATTGAAATTATTATTATTATTTTACTCATTTTTTCCTCTTTCTTTCTGTGTTTGTACCTTTCCAAAATAAGTAATATGACGTGTACTTGGTATTTTCCATCAAGTTTTCACCTAACTCGGCTTCACGCAGGCTGTTTCGTGGGGAAGATAATTTAAATAAATAAATAAGACTATATATGTCTAGGTAGTATACAACGTTGCATCCCTATAAAGGTAAGAAAAATAATTAACAGAGTGACTGGGTGATTCATGTAACTTTTGTATTGTATCTCTGTTCTTGTTTATCAGTTCTGTATGGTGCATAATAAAGTAAGGTCATTCCACTGGGGACCGGGCACTTCATAGGCAGTTCCCCAGAGAGTATCAACCCAAGTAGCTTCGTGCGAATCGAAAATGCCTTTCTCGAGAAGGGTGAACGGCAGCGGTGTTCATCATTATCACCCTTCACGGTCTTGTGAAGAACGAACCGCGAAAATTTCAACTTCACGAGCACTGAAAGCTGTCTCTGACACATCCCATCGTACGTGTAGGCATGCTACAGCTACCTAAAGAGGATTAACGAATGACAGAAGACACTCTTCACTGAGTTGGTACAAATAATTTATATCGAATGATATGAAAACTGAGTGTGAGTTCAGATGGTGATTCAGTATAATGCCTGTCTAATTCGCGTGTTAGGAGGTCCATTAATAATGTTTTGGCTTCGATTAGAAAGCATAAGTGTGAAAACAAAAGAAACAGCGGGTGCTGAGATGTGAATACACCCCAATGAATAGGTGTTAGTAATACAGCCCGGGTTAGATGTAATTAAGACGGGACCGTTGGTACGTGTAATGAATTACGATGTAATTTATAATATCATATTTTGTACGAGTCTTTCACCTCGAACTCATTAATAAGCGAGGAAATTTTTGGCATCCCGACAGTGACACGCGTTATTCACCTGCGAGACATTTTCGCGTAACTTGAAGAGAGCTTAGGGACGGAGTTCGCGATATCGCGAATTCGAATATGTTTTCTTTCAAGCGGATTTTGAAGGGATAAAAACGACGTTTGCGTGCGCATCGATGTGAAAAAAAAAAGAAACGAATCCCAATTTTTGATCAGTTTTCAATTAAGATGATTAATTTTTCGCAGTCGCACGGTTGAGATGCATAACTTTTTTCTGGCAGTAGCTCGTAAAAGTTTCTTTTTTCATTTTATTTTTTTATTCATTTACAGCAATTAAATGTAATAAAATCAGATAATTTTTTCGAAGTTTAATAAAAATAAAAACGTGAAAATAAGCGCGGTATTTCAAACGAAGAACGAAGAGGCGGTGTTTTTGAGACACGAGAGCGAAAGTTTTAATGGTTTCCTTTTATTATTCGCAAATAATTTCGGGGATTAAGTATGAGAGTCCCCTTATTTCGAAAAACAACGACATGGGAAACAAAAAGGGATTATAATTAATGGAACCCGAATTTGATAAATTACCTCGCGTTCTCGCTGATCACGCGGAGGAAAAAATTTGTAAACTTTTTCCTCGTTCAGCTCCTCACCGACTTGAGTTATCATTCTGTTATAATAACAATGGGTTACTGTGTGTAATTGATTCATCTGTGATCTATGAGTAATTCAGTACCTATCTTTATATCTCAGATCTGCGGTCTTTTCATTTTTTTTTTTTATCTATTTAAGGGCGGATAGGTGGATTTAGACCTCGGTGGAAAATATTCCTCCCAACGACCCCACCCTCAGAACAAGTTGAAGAAGTATTTATTATTATAACTATATATATACATTTTATTTTAATTATACAGAGCTCATCATCTAGAACCCCAGTACCTTTAAGTTCATTAATACACGTTCTGTGTCAACCGTCCTCATAAAACAACGTCTTGAAGCCGAAGTATCGCAACGGTGTAAAAGGAACTGACTCAGAATGTGCAACCATAATGTTTTACATCTATGAATTAGAAAAAAAAAATCTGTTCTTTTTATTCTGGATTGGATAATGGTATATATATCATCCTATTTTCACTCCAAGTAGCTATCGGTAGAGAAGTAATAATTACCCAGCAAAACACACCAGTACGAATTCTTTGCATAGAACACAACTAAATTCAGTTTTTCTAACATAATTTCCACAACACTGCCGTCTTCATCTTGCTGTTCCGCCCTGTCAATTGCAGTCATCTGGGATCAATCATTTAACTGTCGATAGTGCGGATAAATTGATTTTTAGTTTTGATTGTAATTGTCATATTGACATATATGAATGATTGCAGTCAGAGGCATAGAACTGTTGAAATGTTCTAAGAGAGGGAGATTCCTGGTTTATATGATTTATAAGAATGAAGCTATTCGAAGAAGAAAAGTAATTTAAGAAATACATATTCTTAGGCTTGGCGAGGGGGAGATCGTGAAACCAATACCACGCATTTGCACGATAACGTAGTGATTGCTCAAAAGCAACTGGAGTAAGAAGCTAGAATGCAAGCGACTAGCAATAAAAGAAGAGCAGAAATGCAGGCCAGTGTAGCCTTACTCATTGTCATATTATAGAAAGAAGAAAGTAAGAGAAAAAAAAACCTAACTGAAAAAAATCTAAAATTTTTAACACAGTTTTCAGATTATTATTCTTTTGAAATGCTGTGTTTTTGTTGAAATGATTTAAGCCGAAAGTAAGCGTTGAAAATATCAATATATCTAGTATACCTGTATTAGAGAAGGCAGAGAATGAAGCGTTTTCATAACTGCGAGGTTTGTAACACACGAATTATCATAAAATTTGAAACTATAAGTTACTTTCCTCTGCATCAATGATATTTTCTCAGCGAAAAAGGAAGAAGTCCAAAAAATCGCCGATTGTTTCCCTCAATAAGGAGAGAAATGTTAAATGCGGCTTCCCTCCTTAGAGAGAGAAATCATATTGTAAATGGGATAAAAATTGCGTAAACCAAATCAGTTTGATGCTGCTGAAAACATCTCTTTCTCAGTCCCAAAAGCCACTGAAATACGATGAACTTTCTGAAAAAAGAAAGTACATTTTAGATAAAAGTGTAGGTACTTAGGTTTTTTTTTTCTTCCTTTCTTTTTAACAACTTTGCTTGGGATTAGACGTGCGCCACAATACCATGCCGCTGCTGCTGACATTTCTGGTCTATGTTGAGCCGCCGTCAAGAAGAACCTGTGACACCACCAGGCCATCTTTGCCCTTTTTTTTCATTAATGTCTTTAAATGCACTGAAATCCAATTTTTTAAAATTGTCTATCGTCATCAAAAAGGAAACATATTGCACACAGGCAACAAGAAAATGTTTTCCCAATTCAACTCAAATAATCTGATTCTCCTTCCTCTTATTCGTTACAACTGCTTTTTTTTATACCTGCTTTGCACGTGGTATTCTTCAAAGACTATTTCATATATCCTACCTGTTATACCTGTTCCCATTCAAGGAGAAGCGACAAACTATTATGATAAAATGAAAAAGGTACCTGCATGCGATCAGAACTACAAATTTTTACTGGAGCATGATGTTGATCCCGTGTTTTCAATATACTTGTAAAATTATACATGTTCCTTGAGAACTGGAACTCTCCGAGTCGTTCTCATAGAATAATGAGTAGGTAAGTGCCACAGAGAAGAAGCCAATTTCACTCTGTGGTACATTGTTTTGATCAACAACATCAATGGTACAGTGTTTTGATCAACAACATCAAACTATGAGAAAAGATATAAAAATTTGCATTTGAAACCATCATGATGAAGAATGTACGTGAGGTATTAACGGTCAAACACACGAAGATGTTGAATTTTGAAGTTCCTTTTGGGTAGTTACGCTATGATACCTACTTAAGTAAAAATTGAATTTCCATTCTGCTTCAATACAGTATCAACACGGCACTTGATTCAAAAATTTTGATAATAAATTTATAAACCTAATACACCGCCGTCTGGGGACATATCTCGAAAATTCGCAATTTGTGCACGATATCTGATGCATTTTAAAACCGTGCATGGTAAGTATATACATGTACAATGCGAATTCCCATCAAAAATGTAATTACTTGCATTTTATACTAATGAATTACGAATATAGTAGAACGTGTTCAACGCAAAAATGAATCTCATATGAACACATGACTACCTACAAAATGTAATGGTTAAATGATACGTACTTTTTACGAATTCTATAATCTTCGTCTATTGCTATTATTTGAAGTTTTCTTCGAATTCAGTGTCGGTGCGTTGATCACTTTCAAGGAAATTCGACGAGCTGCATATGTATCATGATGTATTACGTTTCTAGAATTGAGAAATACAGCATAAAATGTATTAGGGATCAAATTTTAATGTATCGTTAGAGCAATATAGTTTTTATAAATCAGAACCACTACAATTAGGGCTACCTGGTACTGGCCAATCAAAATATTAGACGAATTATCACCGTGGGCGATGATTATAATTCCCACAACGACATACTTACTAATATACTTGCATCTGAGACTTTGTTTGAGCATTGCTGTTAGTGTTGACACGATAACATTACCTATTAATTTCCTATATACTTACAGGGAGTGTGAAAGGTTACTGTAGTAGTAGATCAAGCAAATAGTCAGCAAATTCTCTCCCTATCATAATATATTTGAAGATAGAATGATTCAAGTATGTTTGAACACCGGCCCGTACATCAACTACAAAATTATTAACTAAGATTGAAATCATTCTTAATATCAAGATGAAATGAAACTCACCGAATACTGGAAACAGTACATGTAATGCATTTCATATTCCTGCTTCTTCCTTGACATAATGCCTAAGGGCCGAACACCAGCCTAGGTCTTTTTTCTGCTCCCACTAAACACTAAATTCTGGATCTGATCAGATCTGATCGATCTGATCCTATTTTTTTCGCGGCGCTGATAACATATTCTTGAACTCGTCCTTCCCCTCCAGTCCATGCTACAACCATGCTATCAATGTGTATTGCGGGATTGCGGGTAGCCGGTAGGCGGTGTAACCGTGACCAGGTTCGCTAGTGTCGACCTCCTGAAAAGGTGATGAAGGTGTGTATGTTCTCATAAGAATACGTGTAAAGTTGGTATACTTTAAAGCTTCCGTAATTGCTGAAAATAGGTTTTCCTGAGTCATATAACATGTCAAATGGAAGCTTTAAGTCTCTAGTTTGTGAAAGTTAATTTAACGCACTTTATTCGCTCTAGTTAGATGAATAAGTTGATTCAAAATTACTGTTTTTCTTATGGAAGTTTACCATTGGTACAAAAAGCGCGCTTGTAAACACCTAATACATGGAAAATGGAACCGTTTCAACTTTCAAGTTCATAAAGGAAAACTAGAGACCTGAATCTCTAAATTCATCTATTATAAATCGCCAGAAAACAAAACATTATATTGACTAGAAGAAGCAAATTCCAGTTATATGCATTCTTATGGTGATAACGTCAGGGCAGGAAGAAAGTCGAAAGCTAAAAGCTAAAAAGCCAAAGCTAGACGCTTTTCAGCTTCAGAAGTTGAAAGCTAAAAGCCAGAAGTATAGTTAAAAAAAAAAAAAAAAAAAGTTGAAGCTAAGTTTTATTTTTATAGCTTCTTATGGCTTCTCCCACTATCCATTTTTTGTTATATTATTTTATGATACTTATTGAATATGACTTCTTCTAACGTTCTAACTTCTAACATGTTATGATATTCTGACGTGGACACCAAAGCCCTTTTCTTGTGTTACTTTTACTTGTTTTCTTATCCCATATCTCATATCTCTATTATATCACTTTTTCAATTTTCGGCTGCCAGTGCGGTACCAATTTATATGTTGAAATTTGAGAAAGCTTGTCATTTTAATGGGTGGTGTCTGGTGTCTTCTCCTATAAGTAAAACTGCTAAGAAGCTGAATGAAAGCCAAAAGCTGAAATCTTTAATTTGCAAAAGCTAAAAGCCAAAGCTATGCGAAAAAAGTTAAGAAGTCAAAAGCTAAGCCTTATACTTTTAATCTAAAAACATAAGCTAAAAGCTAAGCTGTATGTTTCAGCTTTCCTGCCATCTTGCCCTGGATAACGTCCACAATCACCTTTTCAGTGCAGGACTACCAACTTTGGAAACTCTCAGTTACACCACCTATTAAGTTTCTTAACTGAACCAGACTTTAGGACTATAGTTCTACATGGGTATAATGACTGCCATTTTCTTGCAAGTTCGGTCCGTCCAAAGGAAATTGGTTGAGGTAAGGTCTAAAGTAAATATAACCTGACAGGAAGAAAGGGACCTGGATGTAAAAACATTTTTGTGATAACAACTGTTTTTAATTTTTGGCCGCTTGTTTGCGTGGTGTTGTTGAAACAATTTAAAAAATTTTTCCCAAACTGCTGTAAATCTTTAAAGTTGAGTGTCTCATAACGTGAAAATGTTATCAATTTTGTCTATCCGCTCTCCTGTAAAATTGACATTTTTGCACACAAGTCCCTTTCTTCCTGGCAGGTCACAACTAAAGTCTGGTTCAGTTAAGAAGCATAATCTGCAACCTGCAATACACATCAATAATGAGCATTGTGAACTGGATCAGACTTCACGTGATCAGTTTTCGTTTCACGGATTTTATAGTGGTACCACGCCCCCCAGAACCAGATTTGCCATAAGGCTGACCAGACTGAAGCCTCGGGGTAAAATTTAAGTAGTGGCGCAAAATTAAAAAAAAAAGAAGTCAAACGACAAAATAATACCAAAGTACAATGTAAATCGCAGGGATGAGAAGTTTAAGCCGATAACCACTTAAGCCGAAGCTTAAGCTCATTATTGAACGGCTTTTAAGCGAATGAAAAAGTCAGCCATTCGCTGTTCATTAAGCGCAAAGCCAGCCAAAAAGGATACGCTGAGCAGCTTAATTAAGACATTCACATTTTCTATCAAAAAGCCAAAAAAAATCACAACACTTAATTTTTTAAGTTGAAAAATCATGTCAGCGGCCGCGGGTTCTGGGTTCCGGCTTCTGGGTTGTTCTTTGTGTTCGCCTGTTTCCTTGGTGCTTCCTGCTTCAGTGCTTCAGTGTCGACTTCGCTTCACGTTTCACGTCTGACTGATGTTGACGTTGACCAGTAAGTACTAAGTACTACATACGAAGTTCATACTTGATGAATTATTCACTATGGTCGATTTCATGCGGAATTGAGTATAATGTTGAAAAAAAAAGCCGATAGCGAAGCGCTGAAAAGCTAATGATAAGGGCAAAAAGCTGAAGCTAAGCAAATGAGATTTTTGGAAAAACTTTTAAGTTTAAGCGAAAGTTTAAGTTTAACAGTTTAAGCTTCTCATCCCTGTGTAAATGGCGAGGGAAGCGAGCGAAAATTTTTTACTTTTTTTTTTTTTTCCAAAAAATATCCAGTCAGTCGCGCAAATTTTCCATTACACTTGAGGGCAAAATACCCAAGTCCGCCTTTGGCGCTCCTTGTGGGATAAAAAAAGGGAGCCGTTATCAGGAGACTCTGTATAACCCTTCTATGCGGTTCCCGTTGTGATCCGCGGATCACCTGTGGAGTAGTATTATTGAAATTTTTTTCGCGATTCCAGATACGGATAACATAGCATGTACTTAAACGGGATGTTAGATGTTATTCGTAACGTCGCGAAAAAAATTTCTATCATACTACTGGACTACTCCTGGCCAGATACATACACAAACATCATTTTCTTTGTTTTAGTTCCAGTCAGTTCAGTTGTTACAGACTTCTGTTCCAGTATTTTTACCTATCTGGAAACGCGCAGAAATTAGAGCCTAAAAAATATGTATTAACAAGAATTTGGGAATTCGCATCCGGACATTATTCCGAAAAGCGAAAAAAAAATCATCAACATGTTCCAAAATTCGCCAAATTATTTATTGGCAACATTAATCTGGATAAATCAGTAATCAGCTGTCCGAATCGAGAATTATCTCATTTCATATCCAACAACACTGGGTCATGAGTCACGTTCGAACTTTCGCATTGATAATTGAAACGCTGCGTGGAAAAAGAACCTTCGATCAATGTATTTCTTATGAGACGAAGGACCTTCTTCCGCGCAGCGCTTCAATTGATCTAGTTTGCAATAATTTGCAGGACAGTAAGTGCACGCACTTCTTTGTTCTTTGCAGATCGCCCAGTAAGCTGTTCCGGCGTATTCGTATTCGGTTATTCGGCGGTAATCGGTATTCCATCATTCCGTGTGTGTTCAGTTATTACTGTGTATTGTGAATCGTGAATCCATTTCTGAATTTTTAGAAATAATGTCTTACAACTTACATTTTACTTTTAACAATGTATTCGTACTTGGCGTCGCGAACCTATTCAAATTCCAATGCTTTTGTGCTAGTTCGTTATCGTTCACATTATCGGCCCGTCTTGGATTCCGAATTCATTCCAGTTTGAGGATCTGAAATGTTTCCGATGGATTATTGAGAGTTGGAAATCCAGTTGCTCAGGTGTGTAAATGATTGATTATATTCCCCGAAACACTGGCAATGCTCGACCAGAGATACACGGTAAATATATAATTCAGCTTCGTGAGTAACAGAGCATGGAAATGGTATGTTCGATATCTCACCAAAATATGCTTGCGTGCAATGTTTGACTTAACATCGGACCATTATAATCAGAGCATGATCAATGCCTGTTCAGTAAACTGAAATTAGGGTCTCTCCAAAATATGATTTCAAAACCCATATCTCTTCCATATTAGGGTTTTCCCTCGCTGGTACGCTGATACTTTTGTGCCGTATACTGGGATATAAATGCTAGGTACCTGATGCTGATTTGAGCCATTCTGTACTGATATTTACCTATAATATTCGACTACGAGCACAGCACTCTAGAATATTAAAGCTTTCTGAACTCCTGTCAATCCAAAATCTGACTTCAGTGGGTCTGAATACTTTTCATACGGGAATTTGTGACCGTTTTAACATTACAGAAATGTTGGGAGTCTTGTTATCAACTTGTCATTCTGGTGTTTGATTTTGTTACAGAATGCTAAAATCAGACCTTGTGCATACTTACATATGGTACCCTAGAATCACAAGGAAGTGTCAAAAACGACACCTCAAAAGTGAGCAGTTACATATTAACCACAATTTGGTGTCATTTTTGACACTCCCTTGTGATTCTAGGGTTCTTTTTGCAAATCCGACTTTCCCTTCTGAACAAAGAAAAATAGGGATAGGTACTAAGGCAGTGATTACTCGCTACTATTCGTCGGGTAACCTTTGACATGCGTGGAGGAACGATAATTAATCTCCGGTTGTGCAGCAGATAGCAGTTACAAGAGGTAAATGTTTGCGTAAGAATAATTATGAGTAGAGATGGGTCGTTTGTTCTTGATTTAATTCAGTTGATTAATTAAGTTTTTGAATGAATGAATCAGATTACACTATTCAGAAATGAATTGATTCATTGAATGATTTGGAACACTACCTGTAGCTGGGAGAGTGTAGCTTTGAGCTGGAAATATAATTTATTTTCATGGGAATCAGCGAATAAATTCTAGACACTGCTGAATGAATGAGAACAAATCAAGTGTGATGTAGGAGTATTAAACAAAGCAAAACAGGTGAGAGAATCAAATGAACAAATAAATCAATCAATCATTTTATCAGAATCAGATTGATTGAAAAAGATATTATTCAGATGAATTAGAATTCCCATCAAGCGCCGTTAATTCCTCAGTTACTTAGCATATTATCCTACTTGATTTTCAGTAACAATATCATATAGTTTTCCAACTATAAAAATGCAAATTACATAAGTTATCTACCAAACAGAAAGCTGTTGGCTTTCATATTTTTAGCTTTTTGATTTTTTGTGGTACAAAAACACTCTTGCAATGAGCAAATAGTTCATAATTTGTGTTTGATTAAAAAGTTTGAATGTTTTTGATGTGTGTTTTGGTGATATTGTTGACTGCCCTATCATCCTACTATAAGTGATGGGTACTCTTCATTAAAAGTAAGTAAGAAAGTTAAATCAAAAGTTGAAAAGTTGTAAAATGTATGTTATAAATACCGCGACCTATTTTGGCAACATTTAAGAAATGAATTATACCTAATTACAAACTTGTACTTAGAAAAATTTTAGGTTATTTCAGCTAAATCAATAATGATATTGTCAAAATAACAGGATAGATGTTGCTAATGGTTACAAACATTATAATAAACATTACATATATCTTCATTTGAAATTTCAGAGTCTTAACTGGTCCATATGGGAAAATGTGGTGAAGGTGGTTCTTAAAAATTTCAATTTTGCACGTTTTACATTCAGTATTTTTTACCGTTTTACTTTTCAAATGCCCATCACTAAGTGATGTCTCTTGCTTTGTATCAGTGGAAATAGGCAGTGCGCCTTAAAGAAGAGAAGTACTATACCACACTACCATTGGTTTCTTAATTGGCGACTATTTGAGGGGGAAGAGCCAAGATTCTTGATTCTAGATTCTTCTTGGTCCACTTTGGTACAGCAAACTTTTGATTTGATACAACTGAAGCTAAAATTACTTGGTGGCAGTGCCTCGTGACATTCTTATTATTGAGTTTATAATCAAAATAACATTGAAATTGAATTTCTTGTGTTTGAAACACTTGAAAGAATGTTTTTTTATTTATTTTAAATGCAGTCTGTCCAATCAGTTAGTGTTATTAGTTGCGTGCTCCTATTGGTTGTCTGTGATTGTGCAGTTTGCTCAATCTGTGTGTGTTATGTTATTAGCTGGAATAAGTTCTCGCTTTGGAAGTTAGTTGTTGTGTTTATTAGGTTGTTTTTTTGTTTTACTTTTGCCTTTATTATTTCTAGTTGTTCTTTTAATTTTCTTTTTCTTGTCTTTTGTTTTCTATGTGTAGGATTTTGTACTTTTCTGTCCATTTGTCATTACTATGTCGGTCATTGCAGTGTTTTCCAAACAGTGATTTGTTGTCATTTAACTTCTGTGATTTTTCATGTTCTTTGATTTTGGTTGTGAATTTTCTGCCTGTTTCTCCTATGTATAGGTCATGTCACAGTCCAGTCTGTATACTCCGCTACTGTTGATTCTGTCCTTTGTTTCTGTTTTATCATTGCTTATTCGTTTGATCAGGGATGGTTTGTTTTTGATTCCGAGTTTTATTTTGTATCGGTTGAAGATTTTTTGTATTTTGTATGTATGTGTTCCTGTTAATGGTACCTATTGCTCCTGGGTATTTGTCTGTTTTTGTGTTTGTTAGTTCAGTGTCTGTGCTTTTTGGTTGTGTTAGTTTGTTAATTATTCTGTCTACTGTTTGTGGTTGGTATTGCTATTTGTTTAATTTTGTTGATTTCTGTTGTTCTGAGGTTCTTGTTGTTTAGTATGTTGACTGCGCTCTGAGGCAGTAGTAGTGTAGTGCTGCCATTTTGTGTTTTTTATGGTAGAATGAGTCCTTGGGTATTATTGCGTCAGTGTGGGTGGGTTTTCTGTAAATGTTGTACTGTATCCTGTTGTCTTTTATTTGTATTGTAAGTTAAGGTAGTTGATGTTCTTGTTGCTTTTTTCCATTTGTGAACTTTATGTTGTTGTTTATGCTATTTGTCTCTGTGAGGAATTGGTCTAGTTGTCTATCGGTTCCTGTCCAGATGATTAATATGTCTTATACGTATCTTGTCCATAGCTTTATGTTTTTCTTGTGTTTGCTGCAAAGACGTTTATACTACTACACTAGATACCTAACTTTCTATCCTGCCGTAGTAAAATAAAGCGTACCCAAGACTTTGTTCGAATGTTGCATAAACGTTCGCCAGTCACCGGTATAGTCATTTTTCCCATTTAAAATACATGGTGAATTTCGTGTGGAGGTGCCGTCGTTCAAATTAAAAAAAAAACAACAACAACAACAAGAAATTGAAGTGTAGCATAATGTTGTTTTTACATTTTCCTGCTTCCAAGATATGAATGCATGGTCTGTCAAATTTTCAGATCGTTTTACCCACAAGCAAAATGTAATACGCGCGACTTTAAAATGCCCAGTTTCCTATTTAAAATGAATTGGAGCCGATTTTCTATACCGGTGACGCTAGCAGATGGGATACTAAAACGGGGGGGGGGGTGAGAAGGGTTTATACTACTAACAGGCTGAAGTTAGGTATCTAGTGTTGTAGTGTAAACGTCTTTGGTTTGCTGTTGTTTAGTAGGTAATTTTCAAAGTAGTTCATGTATATTTTGGCTAGAGTGGGTGACAGTGATGACCCCATTGCTAGGCCTTCTGTTTGTTCGTAATATTTGTTGTTAAACTGGCAGTAATTTTAGTAAATGATGTCTTTTGTGATATTTGTGTATGCAGTTCCTTCTGTGTTGTTCTTGTAGTTAGTTGTTGTTTGTCAGTATTGGTGTTAGTTCTTGTTTTGGTATGTTCCCAAACATGTTTATGTCCAGTGATACTATAGTTTGTCGTTGTTGTTTAGTGTTATTTTGTTCAGTTTGTCTTTTAGTTGTATTGTGTTTTTTATACTGTAATTTGTTCTGAAACTTTAGTGTTCTTTCATGAATTTGGCTAGTGTTTTTGCTAGTTTGTAGTTTGGTGATTGTGTGCCGTTGATTAGTGGTCTTATTGGTATGTCTTGTTTGTGTAGTTTTATGAGTACTTTTAATTGTGGTGCCCTGGTGTTTAATTTCTCCCAGCTTTTTGTCGTTGATGTTATTGTCTTTCATTGTGATCTTTAGTTTAGCTTGTTATTTGTTGGTCGGGTCCGAATTTAGTGGTTTGTAATTACACTACTGAACAAAATGAAATTTTTTGTTTGCACAATGCATTTAGGGAGATGATTCTGAAGTACTTTTCAACGCTGAATACAGTGCCGTCAGCCGTTTTTCTCTATCACGTCTAGTTCTTCTGATCAAAAATTTAAAAAAATTCAACTAAACGTGTTCAAAAAGAGGTTTAGGAACTGAATATGGTCATACTGATTCGTGTTGTTGTGTGTTGTGGTGTGTATTCCGTCTGTTTGTTTTCTGTTATAGTGGTCTGATAACACTGATAATATCAGTCAGTAGTACCGCTTATTCCATTGCAAAAACAAAATGGAAACGAATTTCAGTCGTTCAGAACTCCAAATTGTGACGTGATAGAGAAAAATGGGTCGCAGTATCGTGTTCAGCGTTAAAAAGTACCTCAAAATCACCTGTCGAAATGCGTTGTGCAAAATAGTTGTTCAGTATAGTGTTATTGTTCTTGATGTAAGTTTCAATTTTCATTGTGTACTTGTCTTTGTTTAGCACTACTGTGATGTTGCCTTTGTCTGCTTTGGTGAGTATTAGGTTGTTTTCTTTTCTCTTATTTTTGAGTTGGAGGGCTGTCTTTTGCATTTTTGTCTTGTGTTTGTTTTTTCTTGACTTTTTTATGGTCAACAGTATGTTTCCAATTCGTGTTCTTAGTTCGTTTCTAAGGTCTGGTTCTGTAGTCTGGATGATTTGTTCGCAGTCTACTGTTAGTTCTTCTAGTGTTTTGTCGCTTTTATGTTCGGTTGTGTTCTATTTGTTCCCTTTGTCCAGTAGATAGTTTTCTTCTTGTATGAAGTTAACAGTCTTCATGTTTACTGTCTTTGATGCATATATTTGTGCTGTCGGTTTCGGTCCTGTTGGGTGTTTTCTCTTTTTTGTTTTAGTGTGTGGAGTTTCTTTGGTACTGTGTCAGCGTAAAGATTTTTCTCTTTGTCTATGTATTCTTTCCCTTCTTGGTATATGTGCTGTTCTATTTGTTGGTGTTCTAGTGTCTGGGTGAGTGTGAAGTGTTGGTTGTATAGTTCTATGTTTAATCTGTCCCTGTTTTTGTGTAGTTCGTGTATTTCGTTTTTGATTTTAATTACCTGTGTTTGTTTCTTCGTGTTGTGGGCCGCTTGGCTGCCTGTCTTCATGTTTATGGACGTGTAATTCGGTACTATGTTGTTCCTCAAGCATTCATTATTGAACCAGATTTTGGTCATCGTCTTTGCGAGTTTCATCTTCATCTTTAGGTGTCTATAAATCTCCTTCACCTGGCGGGGTATGAGCTTAGTGTCCATTTCGGGGTGTGAGTGAACTTGGTAATATTCCATTTGTAGGGTGTGCCAATTCATAATTTCTTCTTCTGTACTCCAGAGCGCTTTCGGCTGTTATGTCATCATCAGTGGAGTACCCTATATGAGACTTGGGTCTTGTGGTCCTGTGAATTGACACACCCTACAAATGGAATATTACCAAGTTCACTCACACTCCGAAATGGACACTAAAATGTGTACGAGTTCAAAGTGTCTTCATATTACAAATCTAAAACTTCGAGCCACATTATTTCGGCGACACCGATTAGGTCGCGTCGGAATAATATGTAAGTAAAATTCGGTCAATATTAACCGGCATAAAAGTTTGTAAAATTTCTGACTTAGTGCTCTGGAATTTCAGAGAAGGCTGTTTTGTAGCATCCCGTGAGAATATATTTTGGAACTTGAATATTACTTGAAGCCTCATTTAACCCTTTCGCTCGATGCCGTATACGTACGAGAACGCCGAACCAAAAACTTTTTTAAATTAGTACTCCAGTTACCATTATTAAGCTGGCTGCTTTTGGAGCACCTTTACAGCGGATTCCGGACTGGGCGAAATAAATTTCGCTTTATCAACGCAGCAGAGTGGCCTCTCGAAATGGGAGAATCATGAAGAACGCCAACTGTTTCTTCGTTTTATTGTCCGTATTTCTGGAATACATCACGGTCAAGATACTCGCTCGTATACCCTCGGAGCATTCGCATATTTTCGTACAATATACTTCACGTTTTGATGGGTGGGAGGCGGGGGGGGCTCTGGGCACCTTTACTCGTACGTTTCTTCTCCTTTTCAAACGACGCTGAGGCCGACTCTTTTCTCCGGTTTCGCTGTTCTCTGCCTCCTTTTCGTTTCCATCGATCAGTACGCCCGGAACAACATTCCGAGTTCAATATTAGTTTTCCATTTTCGGGGCACCGGTACCCCCTCCTCTCGCCACTATTTTCAGCCAACCGACTCGCCGTAAAGAGTTGCGCGCAATTTTTGCATTTGTGAGCGGAAGAGCAATAGACATCTGAGCTGTGAAGTTACAAAAGCGTCTGGTTTGCTTTGATCTTAAAATGATTGTGTATATTCATTTATCCCGTTTGGTTGTATACGCCTCTCTCGATATCGCACGTAGGAGATATCCGACGAAAGGGACCAAGTTCAGTACGTACTCGTACGTAGATTTTCAATCAGCGTTATGCAACTTACTTGATTAGTTTCGTATTGAAATTTCGCGAACACCGTGCGCGTTTGCCTTTCTCCGTTCATCCGAAAAGTAGCTGGAAAGGCAGGCGCATTTATTCGCGATACGGGTGTACGGTATTGCGGAATAAAATATTCTGTACAATTTATTAACCCCCGGTTTGATAAATCGCGAAACGATGGAGGGCGTTCAGAAGTGACGGCACTACTGTGAGCTCTCTAATCGACGCTATCATCCGAGAGAGGCACAGAAAAAAGAGCAAAATTTACAACCAGTTTTGCGAGTAAAAAAACACGAGAGAAGGTCCTGTTCGAGGGAAAATCTCTCGTAAATTCGGAAGGAGTCTGGATTAGGAAATCGTAGCCGCGCGACCGGGACCATTCCAACGCCGTACACACGGTTTGAAACCCTAAATAGAATTGGGAAAGTGCGAGGGAATTTTGAGAAACGGAAATTACGCAAATGGAGCGGAAGTATAGATTGTACAGTTGCGTTAGGGTTACACTGCCCAGCATGTTGGCATTCCGGTGTTATAGCTTCTGCTGTCAGGACGGCCAGTCTGCTAATAAACGGCCTGAGATTTGTGTTCATTGTTGATGAAAAGTGTGCACGCCTGTGTAATCGTTTCGCTCTCCCACAGCTCGAGTAATAGTTCCGTAGGCACCGTTACTTGTTCAGAAGAATTATTGTGTGCTCTGCTCCGGGCTAAGCGACTTTTATTTCCTCGTTTTTGACGAGAAATTAATTATGGCATTTAATGGCGAGTAGCTAACCACTCTAAAAAAAAAAAAGTAACCCGAGTGTAGCCATCCCTCTTCGTTGGGCTGACTATACTCGCATTCTTTATTCTTACAATTGCCTTGAACTTTTTAAAAGCGATGAAATGAGTGATGTGCTCGGAGATTGAAGGTTACAAGCGCAATAACACTTGGCACAGTTTTGTTTCGACCTGGTTCTGTAGATCAGAACTCGAACCAAGATCTATACTATGAAGTGGGGCTACTTTGAACATTTTCCGTCGTATTGCTGTATTTCGCTTTGTGAATGCGACTACACTGATTGTAAAGACTAGGTGTTCAAGCCATGGCTTGAAGTCCAGTTTCCTCTGCCAGTTTATGTTTTGATACCTCTTACAACTTGGTGTCGATGTTGGAGTGTGAGTGAACTTGGTAATATTCTGTTTTTAGGGTGTGCCAGTTGTTGTTGTTGTTGTTTTTCTATATTTTTTTTCTGTTGTCCGTAGCGCTTTTGGTGTTGCGCCATCTTCAGTGGAGGTCCCTAAAATTTATTTTTGTTGGTTCTGTATCTATAGTAATGTGTAGTACCGTATGGTAATCCTATTGGTGTGTATTCCTTAGGGTGATCATTATTTACTACTATAAGAAAATTTTATTTTTATTTTTTATGCAGGACCCCTCGATTCTGTTCATTCTTATAAAAAAATGAAGCGAAAAAAATTTGGGGGCGAAAAAAAATATTAACCTGTGCGGCAACGTAATTGAAACTGTGCTATATTCGGCGGCTCTCTGTCGATTTTTCTGTTTTTCAGCGCATCTGACTGTCTTCTTTTTAATTTACTCTGAACCCGGGCCCTGGAATCCGTCCTTTCGAGCATTACCTCGAAGACGTCGGGGAGAGGTTGTTAGGGCTGTCTTAGCCCTCTTCCCTTCTGGTCGAAAAACCGGCCTAGGTTGAAATCTGGTGAGCTGCTACGTGCGCTCGAACCCGGGACCTTCGGATTCCGAAACCAACGCGCTATCCACTCGGCCAATCAGACCCTTACATCAGGCTGACTGTCTACCAGCCTAACTGGCTAGAATCCTTAGAATCCAAGGGTTTCCCCAAAAGAGGAGGGGGGCTAGTTTTTTAAGACATCGAAAGAAATGAATGTAACTCCCTATGGTAGAATTTAATGGGTTGGATACAAAAATCAGTTCCATAATCAAGTCCAGTAAAGTTGAATTTCTCTAAATGAGTTATTATGCACCTCGAAAAATAACTAGTGTTAGGTGTCAGCCCCTCGTTAAAGTAGCTCGAGGAGAGTGTCGGATATAAAAACTACTTTCAATATCTTTCAAAACCATACTCAGTGACCTTAAAAACCACAAAATCAACTCGTGTCTCAAATTTCATTTTTTCATTCCTCACGTTCCCTGAACCACTGGCCCAGATCGTAAAACTAAGCTGTAAACGACATCAAAGCGCCTGTTGAAATGGAAGAAGACAAATTATTAATGCTGTTGAGGGTTACCATTTTTCAGGGAGTGGGGGAGCGTTGAAAATGTTGAAATTCCTGAAAAGAGGGTAACCGTGTGGTCCCGTAAGCAAATTAACTTGAAAACGTACAGTAACTTCATTTTACTGGAACCGTTTTTTTGTATAGTTTTTTTATAATTTTTATTTTCTTTCTTCTGGTACCGGAAGGGATTGGGTCACGGGACATCCAAATGTTCGAAAAGAAAAGCTGATACAATTAATGGAAGATTGAGAGTTTTGTAATGATTGAATCTAAAACGCATTTCGGACTATGTCCGATACTTGCTGCTCACTGAAGAGGAGGTTGAAGTTTCCAATCTACTAAACACAAAACTCTCCCCACCCCCTACGCTCTCACCTTCTCTCTTCCTATCCCTATAATATGTTGTTGCCAGGCCAAATACTACATTTTCAATGCATCTTAAATATTTGGAATTATTAAAAAAAAAACGATCTAGCACTCAACTTACCTGTAGATAAGAGATGAGAGAAGCAAAATTTTTAAAGGTAAAAAAAGACGCCATCTTGTCTTCAAATTTTCTTAAAATTTGATAGCGTATTTCTGATTGAAGCAAAACTGAGTTAGTTGGTTTGATGTTCGTAATCTCTCCCCTCCCCCCTCAAAAAAATTACCAGTCATTCTGCTAACCTTTATGCACATCGTAAATGGATGACCCAAAATTTAGAAGTCGCTAACTTCAGGACTGGATATAACATAAAATTTCGAATAAATTGGGTCAATTTTAACAAAGAGTTTTTGTAAATGTTATCTGATACAAAAATAGTAAAAATTCTGGTAATTCTTACTCCTGCTTTTACCCTTCTACCTATGTATGAATTTTCTTTTCTTTTTAAAGTAGAATGTGGACGGAGCGTTTACGCAGACCAAGTACTATTGAAAATAATGTTACGATTTTAAACAAAATTACTGTGTACCATCGATGAAGTCGCGGGCAATTCAACCAGTAAATAGATAAATAAAAGAATAAATAAATAAATTCGTGGGGTAAGGTAACCTAAATCGTACGCCTCCGAAATTGTACCACCAGTTTTATAACCAAAAGGAAAATCAACTAGCGCGCTCTATTGGTAAAACGCGTTGCTAGAAGTCATTTTAACAGTCTTAATTCAAAAAATTGGCCGGTAAAGTGAAATGTGTACATTCTTTAGCGATTGATATGACACAAGATTTTAATACAATATTTTTTACATTCTTTATGTGAAGACTAGCAACCCCCCCCCCACTATAGCACTATAGGCAGAAGACCCCGGAGAACGCAGACCCACCCCCAGGAAGACCAGTGAACGCCAAGTCAGGCGCCTCCCATCAGCATCCTCAGCATCTCCACAGAACAAGAAGAAAGAAGGACCCTGGGCATTTATGCTTATTAAAATAATAAAATTGGCGAGCTATTTATTCGAGTAAATTCTGTACGGACTACTGAACTTACTATGGACTAAGGAGCACCCAAAAACGATGTTTCACACTAAATCGAGTAAAAAATAATATTTAATGCCTAATTAATACATTAATAATGAAAATTCTAATAAAAAATTTCATTTTCATGGAAGGTAAAGCTCAGTAAACTTCGATCGAGTTGCGGCACGGGTTAATATTTTTTTTCAGCTTCAAATTTTGTATTCTTTGTTTAAAAATAAAAATGAACAGAATGAAGGGGTCCTGCACACCCAGACTCCATTTTGAAAATAACGATCCCCCCTTAGTGTTCCTATTGGTTGTCTATGGTTGTGTAGTCTGTCCAATCAGGGAGTGTTATGTTGTTAATTTGAATAGTTTCTCGCTTTGGAAGTTAGTTGTTATGTTCATTAGGTTGTTTTATTTTTGCTTTTATTATCTCTAGTTGTTCTTTTAATTTTATTTTCCTTGTGTTCTATGTGTAGGATTTTGTACTGTTCCGTCAATTTTTGGTTGTTGTTTCCCTGGTCGGGGGACGCCCCCAGTAAGTATGCCAAGTTCGTATTAGGGCTTGGCAGGAAACATGCGAGGCTCATGGTCGAACTACTAACTGGTCGTGGGACCACAAAACACATGTTGTATAAAATAGGAGTGGTGAAAAGCGGCTCCTGTAGGTACTGTGAAGAAGAGGAAGAAACCTCGATCCATATCATACATGTCAATGCCCAGCAACAGCCGGTATAAGACGCGAAGCACTGGGACTAGAGTATCCAGCACCCAGTGACGTCAGAGGGATAGAGCTCAGTAAAATTCTCACTTTGGCTATAAAAGTGAGGCTACTCAGCTGATCCTCTGAGGAATAGTGCAATGGACTACAACGTCTAAGTACTCGGCGCATACAGCGTCACCTCACACAAATGAAAATGAATATGTTTGAGTTGGAGGGCTGTCTTTTGTAGGTTTTTCTTGTGTGTATTTCCTTTTTTCTTCTTTATGTTCAGCATAATGTTTCTTATTTATGTTATTGCTTTGTTTCTGAGGTCTGGTTTTATGGTCTGGATGATCTGTTCGCAGTCTACTGTTCATTCTTCTAGTGTTTTATCTCTTATTTATGTTCTGTTCTATTTGTTTTCTTTGTCCAGTAGGTTGTTTTCTTTCTGTGTGAAGTTTACAGTCGGTATGTTTACCGTCCTCGGGGCGAATTTGTGTTGCTGGTTCTGGTTTTGTTGGGTGTTTTCTCCTTTTTAGTTTAGTCTATAGAGTTTCTTTCTTACTGTATGGGCGTAACGGTGAAAGTGTACAGCCCGGTATAAAGTGTGTTCAAAGTTACCTCGGTTGTGGGGCTGAACACTTTTCCCCAGTTATTATGCATATGAAAATTCAAAGACAGAAAATATCAAAATAATGTCCTTTAAGAACTGTACTTTCGAACTTTCGTAAAAATCTATCAAGAAATGGAAGGAAAATCGATAAACGTTATTAAAAAATAACATTATTTGAATATTTACATAATATAGTACAGAATAATACTCGAAAACGTAATTCATAATGATAACCAACTTTTTTCCCTTAGCAACGAATTTCGGTCATCTGTAAACTCTTGAGTAAGCTTTCTGTGAAGTTTCTTCCGTATAGTTGCAGTATTCTCGCAAACCTTTCTGTTTCTTATACTTCCAAATCGTATCTTCGCTAATAATGTGCAACAAAAAATATTTTGCATTCCATTAAAATCACTTACTTTTTAATTACATTGTGTATTATTTGTTTATTGTCCAAAGAGAAAAATAAATACAGGATTTTTATTTCAAGTTGAAAGTTTTAAATTCACGGTATTCGATGCCAGATGGATGAACTGATTCTGAGAAACACCGTGTACTGCAAAGAGTTGAAAGTGAATTACTCATGTAAGACTAGAACGGAATAGTCTTTAAATCACACTTCTAAGATTGCAGTGAGAACACTGAATCAACAAAAAGCTACAGTTCCGAGACTGTAGACCACGACATGTCGTAGCTCAGATAACAAGTGTTACTCCGACCTACTATATATCCCGTGTACTGCACGAATCTATCTGCGAGTATCATCGCAACCAAGATTTCGGCGTGACGGAATCGTACATCCCCCCACTTTGAGAAGGGAGTCACCGACAACTGAGAATGACACCGGGATCTCTCCGCTCTCTTTTTTATAATCAAAATTGTCCGGCATTCTCAGGCGGCACCGGAAACTGTCTAGCAAGGGACTTCTACTCTCTATTTAGTCCAGTATGTTCCGGTTATCTCCTTATCTCTCAGAGCTGCTTTGTTGATTTGTAAGACTAGAACGGAATAGTCTTTAAATCATGCTTCTAAGATTGCAGTGAGAACACTGAATCAACAAAAAGCTACAGTTCCGAGAGTGTAGACCACGACATGTCCTAGCTCGGATTACAAGTGTTACTCCGACCTACTATATATCCTGCGCACTGCACGAATCTATCTGCGAGTATCGTCGCAACCAAGATTTCGGTGTGACAGATGAATCCTACACTCATATAGAAGTTGCCGCTGTCATTTCAACGCAAAATTGGGATAAATTTCTGCAATGCGCATTTTTTGAAATAAATGTGAATATTTCCAGGAAACTGATAAGGATTCTTTCAGGTGTTTAGTTACCTGGTATCTAAGAAACGCGAAAAATTAGTTCATAACCTCACCACCAGTACGCGCTAAAGTGAAAAAGTGCCGCTGTTCAAAGTAGCCCCCAACCTTCAAAGTACTCCACTTTATAGTAAGAACTTTTCAAGACTTGTTAAACCTTCGGCGGCTGCAACTTAGATTCTTAGTACACATGTGCATCTGCCAAAAATAGTTATTTTTAACCCACCAATACCTCACATATGACGTTTATCACAGTCTTGAGTTTTTTAATTTCCTTAATTCATTTTTGAACCGAGGAATGACGTATTGTTTTCTAATTGCTCAGAGTATCTTCTACTTTTAGGACATGGTAGTGGTATTCGCCTCATCTTTTTCTATGAAGACGATGTCTGCCAATGAAACGTTTACTGACAAGTCCTTATGTAAAACCGGGATTGCATTTCAAGGCCCCTCGGGAGTTTGTGTTGAAATTATTTAAATAGTTGAAAATTTGATGACGTTACCTTCATAGGGTAAGGAAAAACGTTCGGAGGTCGCCCGGACAAATTTCGATGTTTAAAATAAAGGACACCCTAACATACATATATTTGCACAAAAAGCGACAGTGATAGTGATACCCATCTATTTGTGAATACTTTATCGGACATTAGATGGCATTGTCACTGAGCAAAATCACCGATCGTCTATTTAAATTTCACTTCCGCTGATTTTAGTGAGCGAATGTACCACACGTTTTAATGTCGAAAGATGCACCCTGTGTTTTGACAAGTGACTTCTTGCTGTTACTCTCCGTAGGGTTTCTCAAATACGTGACCACCTTCAACCTAGTAAGTAGGCAATTCATCCTGACAACATGTAGATATGTTCGTTTGCTCTTACTTTTGAAGGGACAAAGATATATTTGTACAACGTTCGGACCTAGCAACGTAATGGCTAACATCTGGCGGAAGTTTTCAACAACATCTAATTCTTTTGTGTTCTTATCAACTTTAGGGTTAATTGTACACTTTTATCCTAACAACGTTGATAAGAAATTCAATGGAAAGTCTTAAAACGACATCAGCGCGCTACCACGTTCTGCTAGGTCCGAATTATGGAATTATTTTTCCTCCCAATGAGAATAGATAGCCAGATGAAACTTTTTGATGATAATAGAAGACAGTTGCGACAATTACTTTGGGGGACATGATGGTCCCAAAATCGAGTTTGGTAAAAATTACGTACATGTTTCATATTTTTTCAAGTTTTCGTAGAATTTGTTCTTTGGATTCAGAGATTTGGTTTGCGGTGAACGATTTTCCTTCATATCTTGAAAAAAAAATCTTGGCTTTCCTCTTGTCAGTTTTAATTCTCGAGGTGCTCAGTTGGAGGGGGTTACGCACTCGAGAACTCCCTATATTAGAGTGGTGTTTCAGGATGTCTGCTGGCAAGTAAAACAACCAAAACCAGTAAGTAACGAGCATCTGGCTGAATCGGTAACCAAGTATGTAAATATGATCAGTTTTTGGATAGAGCAACCGAAAATGTGAAAACTTTATGCATACAGTGACATAATTACGAAAACTTGCCAAAAAATTTATTATGAGAAAAAAAACCACTTCATTTTGAAGAAAAGTAATTTCTATTATCGTAGAACGTTTCGTTCATTTAATCTGGTCTAACCTGCGATTTTTGACGCAGGGCAATTAATTAAGAACCTTTTATGTTTATAGTTTCAGTAGACACCCTGTCTTTATTTTATAAGTTTTCGAAGTTTGAGTTATGGATCTCCTCAATTTTTCCTCTTCACTTTCAAATTTCGTATTTAAAATATGAGGCCTTTCCAGGAATATTTACATGTGCCACAATAGAGTTCAAGTTTAACACAGGATTCTCCGAAAGAATTATGCAGTTTCGCATTTTACGACTCCACTAAAAAATTTGGGGGAAGAACCTGAAAAAAACAAGAAACTCGTTCCCTTCTTCACAAAGATAGGCTCCACAATTGTAAAAAAAGAAAAAACACGATGTATTTTAACGATTTGCAACCCTCATTGGAAGTTGTTGGATTTTCTAGTGTTATCGCTTGCGGTATCTCTTATTCAGTTGGCAGCAGTCACCATAGGGGTTATTGATTGTAACCGAAAGCAAATGCCAACTTTCTTATTTCAACCCTAATTCGAGTGCACTAGTTGAAAACGCTCGGCCGACCTATCAAGGAGGCGCATTAACTACAGCGAAGATCCAGTCTGATGTGTGGGTTGCTCTGCGTTCAGCCGTTCGACTCCTCGTATAATTAGAGGAAGCACCGAGGATGTACAGCGTTTTTGCATTTTTCAAAAAGGTCAAACTCGCTTCGCCTCATCTAATCTAGTAAAGAAGAAACGAAAGAAAGAGACCGACGAGTATTTAATTTCTTTAGGAACGTCGAAGTCGAATGGGAGGATCTTTAAATATTTCATCAGCTGTTATGTAGCGCCTGTATAAGGGAATATATGTCGTGGAAAACCCCCAAGACGTTAAAGCCGTGCCGCCGCGCTACGCCGATGAAAAATTCTCGCTGCTTCTTTCTAATTTCACAGCCTCATAAACGATTCTGTATTTATGAAAACAGCCCTCTCCTCGTTTCCAAAATTTATTAAGCTTCTCGTATCGCATTGCCGAAATTATTAAAGACCCCGTTCCAGGTTAGCCTTCGAACTACTCTCGAATTCTCGATAACGACTGGCAGAATGATTCAATCGGAGAGCGAGAGGCTGGCTGGGCGAGGCTGGCCTATCGTAAAATGTTTTTCTGTAAATACTAGAAATGTGTTTTCCTTCTTCTTCTTCTTCTTCTTTCGCCAGAGAAAAACGTCCTTATGGCTCTCGTCCAACAATCGATTACTTTCCATTCGGAGCAGGTATACGGAATAAAATTATGCGAGAGAACTCGAAGTGAACCAGCGTATATTGGCTTATGTTGCTTTGTTTTTTTTTTGTTTTATTTTTTTCTTATGTACAGCGCAGTGCGAGAACGACATCTAAAATATTTCTAACGTTTTGTCTTCCGTTTAGATTAAGTGAAGCTCTTGTTTGAAGGAGGAAGTCCGCGCCGAGGAAATTGCCTCATTTTTCTTTCCCATAATGGAAAGAAAATCGAGCCTAAGCTGCGTGGCATTTGCGAACCCGAACAAGGCATGTACAGCTTCGCTAAGCAAACCCATAGCAGAATATTGTTAGTAATTACCTGTTAACGAGCGAGTTCATAAAAGCTGAATGATATCGGCAAATTCATTAGCATCAATTAGCGCGAAATATGCGATTAATTAATACCTTAGTGTTGGAAACTTTTGTTACTGTGCTCGTACATCATTAGGGGATGGAGAAGTCTAAAGATTTTTCACTTATCTAAAAGCCTGGAAGTGGAAATCAGTGGCAGATAGTTGGTCATTTTCACATGCTCTCCGAACAGCAAAGGTGATCGCCGTTTTACTATCATCCCGATACTCGAAATCGCAGGCTTCGTACAGGTTTTCTGTGGTATTCTAGTTGCGGATTCAAGGTTGGAAGAGTGGAGGGATCCAAGTTCAGCAGGTACTCTAATTAGAGCTAGAGTGCAATTATCTCTTGTACTTGGTTAATTTATGTTCTGTTTTCACTTGTAATAAATGCACCCAGCCTTCTGCATGGAGCAATTATGAAACCTTTTTTAGTGCGAGACGCATTTCAAACTTAATTTAAAAACTGAGCATTTGTAGTCGAAAATGGAAGAAAAGAACACGAACGACCGAATTTGACCAAGTCTTTTCGAAAACGACCAACGTTGTTAATCTAATCAGGAAGAAACGAAGTTGACCAGAACTAAGAACAGTAGGATGGTCCTTATTTTGATTTTCGATTTTGTAATAAGCAGCCGCCAGGACTGGTTTCAAATGTTGGAAAAAAAAATTCTGGCAACTTTGAGCAAAATTGGAAAATGTTGACTCATGTCGCGAGGGGGGAGAATTTCTTATGGGATTCACATTAATTTTTGGGATTTGAGCTTCAGTTGCTAGGGAAGTCTTCACGTATGAACCGAAAAATTATTTTATTTTTCCAGTGCGGGTTTCAAAAGTTGCTGAATTCATTTTAGAGATTATTTCATCTCTACCCGTAATATTTTCAGCTCCAGAAGAAGTTAATTTCTCGATACTCTAATTCCCCTCAATTCCGAGTTATTCCCATCGGTGGTGGGGTTTCTTGAATTACTAAATCTATTTCAGGAGTTCTTTTTCCCCTTCCTCTAACCTTTCTGGCTCCACAGAGGCTTTATCTTCAGATACTCCTATTTCCCCGATTTCCAAGTTTTTTCACGTCGATACCACATTTTAGTTGGATCTCTGAAGCCGTGTCAAGGGCCATTATCCTCCTTCCCTCCACTTGTGAGGCCCCCCAGTGGCTTAATATTAAAGTACTCAAATTTCTCCAATTTCCAAATTCTTTACGTTGTCAGGGCTTTTCGAGTCTCTGAATCCGTTTCTGCTTTTCTTTTTCTCTTACCCTCAACCCTTCAGACTCCTAATTTCCTACAATTCCCAAGTTCGTTACATGATATATATGGATTTCTTGGTTTACTAAATCGACTTCAGAAATTCTTTGTTCCCTTACCTTTATCCTTCAGGCTCCGCAGAGGGTTAATCTTTAGGTACTCCACTTTCCCCGATTTCCAAATTCTTTACAGTACGTTTCTGTTAGGTCATTGAATTCGTTTCAAAGGATATTTTCCCTCTCCTTCCTCCCCCTTGAGGCTCCTCTCTACTCCTCTCTGGTATTCAAATACCCAAATTTCCCCAATTTTCAAGTTTTTTAATGTTAGTATGGCTTTTTGAGTTCCTCGATCCGTTTTTAGGTGTTCAGCTCCTCTCCCCTCAACCCATCAAACTCCGCAGAAGGCTACCTCGCAATCACTTAAATTTTTACATTGCCTGTATTGAAAATAGGGTTTCGTGGGTTGCTAAATTTATTTCTGGGGCTCTTCTTTCTCCTTTCGACCTTTCAGGCTGCGGTAGGAAGGGGCTAGTTTTGAACTGTAACAATTCAAAGATATCTACGTCAAAAATATAGTAGTAAAGATCACTGAATTTGTATTTTAGGAAGCTCTCCTTGAAACACAGCCTCTTCATTATTTTGTATTGCGCATCGCGTTTTCGCCGCTAGCAGCCCGCGTAATCTCATTTTGAATTTGTCGTATTTTTTACTTATTTAGTTTAATTTGAATATTTTGTTTTTGTTTCAGGTAAGAGTTACCTTTGATCAAAGCTTGGCGTTATAGAATTCATATTTCGTGAGTACCATAATCACCAGTTCCTACATGTAATTCGTGAACTTAAGAATATGGGTATTTCTTTCACCCTACACTTGAAATACTCAAATTTCAGATATTTTTATTCGTTAAAGATCAACGTCATTTTCCATAAAAACTTCTCCCTCCTCTTGGCGCGGGTTAACCTTTCTAAATATTGCTGAATTCAAAGAGACATTGTTCCTTTTAATTCATCAAACTGATCTGAGAGGTAACTCGATCGAAAATGTGAATTTTTTCACCAAGAATAAGTAAAGACCACCCTAAAGAACAGTCTGTGAACTCAAGTTCTTTGTTGTTATTAGGTAATGATTTTGAAGTTATGTTTAGGAAAATTCAGTTGAGTCGCCCCATCGAACTAGGGATTGACAGAACTCGTTATAAACATTTTGAGAATTACAAATATTGACAGGTATGAGATATGATTTTTAATACGGATTCAGTCGTGTGCTGGAAAAGGGTACCCAGTCTGAAATTTTCTATAATTCATTGTACTGTTGTGAATTTGCTTGTAATTTCACTCTCTACGGAATCATATCAATTCAGAAGATATACTCTACATCTAATGGCACATCAGTACATCATGAGACAGATTTCTCGCCTTGATTGGTGTATCACTCTTCAGCTATGAATAGACATTCCGCGTATCGTGTAGGTCTAATTGCGGCTGTTTGAGGAACGTAGTGCGTCATATTTTAGTTTTCGACCATTGGAAACACTGTTTAGATAAGGATCAGATGTAGTTTCTCATTAAATAACTGCCATATGTTCAGAAGACTATGGAGTTGACAGCTGGAAGCTGTACGATCAAGAAACACTAGTATCAGCTATGAATAGACATTCCGCGTATCGTGTAGGTCTAATTGCGGCTGTTTGAGGAACGTAGTGCGTCATATTTTAGTTTTCGACCATTGGAAACACTGTTTAGATAAGGATCAGATGTAGTTTCTCATTAAATAACTGCCATATGTTCAGAAGACTATGGAGTTGACAGCTGGAAGCTGTACGATCAAGAAACACTAGTATTACTGTTATTACCGGAGGCTGGAATGGTTTTATTGATATTGCAATAATGGGGCCTGGTAAATTGTATCAAATAGCATCTGACAGTTTAGAGTGTGGCAGAATTCTTGCGTTGATTTGAATCGTTTAGTTCAGAAGCCATCCATATCTATAGAGATTACTTATCTTCAATCTTTGGCTTCACTCCAAACCATAATTCGCAAGGGGTTTTCCTAGTGCTGAAGAGGTTCCAGTTTTGTTCAAGGTATAGACCATGGTGTTGACAGCTTCTGCCCAAAAGCATTTTGGCCACTTCTTAGCACATCTCGAGGTTCTAGCACCTTCCATAATAGTTCTAAGGTCTCTTTCTGCTGAGATCCATTTTGTTCTGGTGCATAAACTACAGTGGTCTGATGTTTAATACTATACTTCGTCAGTATTTCTTGCATGTACTTGTTACAGTCTTCTTTACCTCTATCCGTTCCCAATACTTTCACTTTTTTTTTTTATATCAGTTTTCATACTTTGATTATAATTAGGTATTCAGTACTTCTTTTACTTCACTCTTCTGCTTCTGGAAGTATACTCTTCAGTAGTGAGAATAATCATATTTGAACAGGACGATGTATCTGCTCCCACCAATTGATGTCTCCTCCATAGGCTCACAAACATCTGAGTGGATGATCTGGCCTGATTCTGTTATCTTAGTGTTTGTGATTGGGAATGGCTTTCGACATAGTTTACCAAATATACACAGGTCACAAAAATCTTCCTTCTTCTCCACTGGAATGATGAAATCTTCCAGAATTTTCTTCACGTGATTCTTGTTCTAGTATCCCAGACGTTCGTGCTACAGTTGAAGATTGGTGTTGGCTGATTCAAAATTGACTACTTTGGCTCTGGCATTCAACAGATACAACGTCCTCCTTTGACCTTCCATCGAATACCTTTGTTCCATTTTTGTGAACTGTACAGCGGTCTTCATCCGGTATAACTTTGCATTTGCTTTTCTTTGGTGAGAACAAATTTAGTTTCAATTTTGGCACGTATAAGACGTCTCTCACTAGATCAGTTTCCTTGCTCTGATTGACCCCATGTTGTGAGGTAAATTGAACCCACACCATAAGCTGAAATTCCAAATCCATCTCCTAGATAGTTTTCTCCTCTTTGAAGCTTCTGTAATTTTTCAGGAAGTCCTTGTGATAGGTCATGTGTTGAGTTCCTCCAGAATCAACGACCCATGTTGTCATCGACGTCTCCAAGTATGGAGCTCAAGGCAATTACAAAGGTTGAACTTTCTTACTTGAATCAACCGTCCTTTTTCAAGTGCCCAACCTTGTTGCAATTGAAGCACCTCATTCCTTGTTTTTGCCGACAATTCATTGGCAGGTGGCCCACTTTCCCACAATGGTAACATTTCTTCACGTTTTCTTGGCAACTGTTATTCTTCTTATTCCAATTTCCATTTTTCTGAAAACAATTCTCTTTTCTGTGGTTCTCCAACACCGTATTTTGCTCTTTGTTATCTGGTTTTTGCTCTGGGTTTTTGGTATTCAACCTTTCTTCTTCATTTAGGAGTCTGTCAATTATTCAGTTTCTTTTCACTTTTCGGAGTGCTATCCCTAGCTGAGTGAAAATGAGTAAATTCTGCTGGTAATGTGTTGAGAATCTTGGCTATCAACATTTCATCTGAAATGGTTTCTGTGTAATATCTATGCTTGTGAGCAAAATATAACAACTTCAACTCAATAGTCAATGTATTTGATAGATACGACATTACACACTGAGCTACATACACGTACCATTTGAACTATAACAAGACTACTATAGCATCCATAATGATAAGACACGTTGCAGGCTACAATATAAAGGGGGTGATATGAAAGATGACAAAAGAACATTTCCCCTTTTGGGATGATTAAAGGGATTTGAAGGTGCTCTATTTTCACAAATTCATTTAGTTGAGAGAAATCCACGCTTATTTGTATCCTTCCATCAGGTTTTGTCACAGTTACCATTGGTGCTACCCAATCAGTCAATTCTGTGACTCGATTTGTGATTTTCTTCTGCAATTTCTGTAGTCCAGCCTTGGATTTTGGGTAGAGCAGGAAGTGGAATGCGGCGCGGCGTTGAAATTGCAAACGGCTTAGCATCAGCAGTTAGAGTCATGTTGTTGTACTTGTGGGGTATGTTTCCAAAGCCTTAGAACAGATGCAGGAATCGACCTTCCGGGTGTGGAGATCTTTAATAGCCGATTGGCTGTCTGTACAGATATAGATCTGTTTATTAACAACGTCCTTCTGCTGACTTCTATCAATGGCCACCGTGATTGCCATTATCTCTGCTTGGAGGATAGTGACGCCCTCGCCCAGGGCCACTGAACAGTTGTCAGCGCCTTTTGCATTCGTGATTCCAATTCCTACACCTTGGTCATTCTTATAGGCATCTGCAAACCACACATTCTCCTCTTTTCCTAGAATGCTTGGCCACCTCTTTTCCCAAGCCTTCCATGTGGGTATTAGCGCACGGTATGGCTTGTCAAAGAAGTGTTCCATCCCGATTATATCCTTTTGCATCCCAAAGCATTTGTCTATCGTCCTCGCCATCTCATATCCTTCTGTGGCCTGTTTTATGGGCCTGAAGGTTTGGTTGACCCAGACTATAAGCCTCCATTATGGCAGCTGCTTCTATAGCAGTGTGAAGTGGTGGCAAGTAGAGGAGCCTTTCTAGTGCCTTCGTCGGTACCGTACTCATTGCCCCCGTTGTCATCACGCACGCAAGCCTTTTCAGGTGGTGTAGTTCCTCTCTGACTTTGGCCAGGTGGACCCGGCCCCACCACACAATGGCCGCATATGTAATTCTGGGGCGTATTACACCGGTATATATATCCAGTACATAATTTTGGAAGAGTCCCCAGGTCCTGCCGACATAGGTGCGGCAAGCCCAAAGAGCCTCAATCCCTTTTCTTATTTTATATGAGACGTTATCCCTCCAGGAGAGTTTTTCATCAAGATATACTCCTAAGTACTTCACCTTTCCTGTGAGGGCTAACGATCTACCTTTGTATTGCACCTTGATCAATTCCTTGCCTTCCCTTTCATGGATGAAAAGAGTGATCTCAGTTTTGTCCGGGTTTATCGATAACCCCTTTTTCACACACAATTTTTCCACACATCGGAGTCCCCACTGCGTTCACTCGGCAAAAGTTCCCGGAAATTTGCCGGTTACCACCACAGCCAAATCATCAGCGTAGCCCTGTGTGTGTATTTTTTGACCATTTAACTTCTCCAGTAAACTGTCCACCACGAGGATCCACAGTAGGGGAGAGAGTACTCCCCCTTGTGGGCAGTCCCTGATGGTCTTTGCATGGATCCGTTCTTGTTGGTATGTTATTCGGATCTCCCTGCTTTTTAGCATAGATACAATCCAGTTGATTAAGCTTTCTTTCACTTCCCTTTCTCTCAGGGCCGTTTCTATATTGATTCATGAGAGGTCGCATCAAACGCTTCCTGTATATCCATGAATGTTGCCAGGACATAATCATCGCTAGTCATCCCTCTCTCAATTGCTGTAACAAGCGAATGCAGTGATGCCTCTACTGATTTACCTGCCCTATATGCGTGCTGGTTCTCCTGTAGTGGGTACCTTTTCAGGGTAACCTCTCTTAGGTGCCTGTCTGTCAGCCTTTCCAAGGTTTTTAGCATGAATGATGAGAGACTTATCGGCCTGTAGGATTTGGCCTTACAGGGGTCTCTGCCTAGTTCAGGCAAAAACACAATTCTCACATTCCTTCACAATTTTGGAATGTGCCCTGGGGTTAATGATTCTCTGAGGACCCTAATGAACGGTCCCATTATGGTCTCTAGTCCTGTTTGTAGGCAGACTGGATAGATTCCATCTGTGTCCGGTGCTTTGTGCGACGAGAATGTGTTTATCGCCCAACATACCCCGTCTGGTGTAACCATCTCTTTCGCTGTTTCCCAATCCGTTCCGCTTTGCAGACAGTCGGCTCCTGACTGCGGCTGTGTGTTTTCCATGATTTCTGCTCTGGAAAGTGCGTGTCAATGAGGTGCTCTATTGCCTCTATAACGATACTACTCTAGCATCCATAATGATAAGACACGTTGCAAGCTACAATATGAATGGGGCAATAAGAAAAATGATAATAGAACAGTTTCTCTCAGTCTTCATTTGGCTGACTGGGTGCCCTAACTTGGATATGTGACTGGCAACCTCTTTTTCCTTATCATGCGTGGCTGCGAAAAACTTGTGCTCCAGGATGTGTAGTGAGGCATCTGACTTATGGCCAAACACTGTATCTAGTTTTTCCAGCATCTTCTTGTCTGAATCACAAGCAAACAGCAATGGCAGGACCTTCTCATTGACTGATGTTACTATGGTCCTCTGAGCAACATTTTTGGTGTACAACTAGTCCTTGACTTTGCTGTCATCTGTCGGCTTAAGTATGTGAAGTAACTCACCATTCTTCATACTCTTCAAAATGATCTCAATCTGGAATTTATACCTGGTAGTTGTCCGATCCAGTCAGCTTCGCCACTTTCACTTCTTCCATCAAAGCCATTTTTCACAGATATACTGGATTCTAGTTCACTATTTAACTTTTTACCACTTCACAATTTCACTTTTCCACAAATGTTTGAACACAACACTTCGCCAACAACTTATGAACTACCTACACTTTCTGAACTTACACCGCTATTTATACTAAATTTAAAATTTCTAGAAACATCTATCGAACATTACCTTACTAGTTTCTTATCATCAAACTTCCAGAGGTTCTATACCATATTCCAAATGAGAAATACAAATAATCAAAACCGGTGATGGGCGATTCCACGGCACAGGGGAAGATCAGCGGTAGTTATTCACACTTTTCATCGAGAGCATGCTAACAATCATCAGTGAGCAAGCGGAACGTTACTTTCTTGTCCTTTGTTTCTTTTTCATTAAGTTTTCAGATATCACTGAATACCATTTTATCGGTTTTCAATAAACACAGACATGAATAGTACGGCTGCTCAGTTTGTCAGAGAGTGTGTATGTCTTTTTCAATATTTGCGTTTCTTATTTGGAATAGGGTATAGACATCTTAATAATATGGGATTATCTAATCTATCACAATTTTGTGTTCGAAAGATTAATATCAACTGTTGCAATATTCAACACATTGCCATGTTTGTCAGCATTGAGGTTTGTTTGAATGAAGTATCTACTTAATGCACTTACGTAGAATTGTCGGCAAGTTTTATACTTATCTACTTTATTCTCATAAATTTAAGGCCAACCCTTTATTCTTCCTTTATACTCATCCGTAAAGTGAGATAATTCATGTTTTGCTCTGAAGCTTGTGCACAGATCAACTGCTAGAATGTCTGTACATGTTTGTAGAAAGCGAATGACACGAGTTTCCGTTCAAAACGACGATGTAATACATTCGACCGCTATTAGATCAGCTGACTTTCAAAAGTGTAATTTTGAATTTCTACCTGCGTCCCAAAAGTTCGACCTTTTTCTCTCGTAAATATCGACAAGTGTACCCCGTCGGCGTAGATATTATTTTTCCGCCGGGCAGTCTCAACTATGCAGGATTCGTCGTCCGCGGGAAATATTTCCTCATTCGTTGAATTTCGGAACGATATTCTCGAGAAAGGTACTTGTACTACGTGCACGTCGAGTACATTAAAAGATACGCTTCATTTCTCATATTAAATTTCAAGAGCCCTCATCGTTTTCCATTGCCGTATTTATTTCATCTAGGTACTTCTTCTAATACATGTATTCGACTTGCGTCAGGAGGGACGAAAGAGAACCTCTCGAAGCCAAATTCACGTTTAATTTTCCCGGCTAAACATCATTGTTCACATGACGTTAAGCCCGGTCTAGATCGGTTTTAGGATAATTAAATGTATTTCATAATTTCGAGTCGCCGCCTTCGCTAGACCGAGAATTAATTAAAGCCTCTACCGTCTTTAAATCGATTAACATCGTAATTAAAACGTGTATTAGACTAGATATTCGACTTGAGAATATTATATATACTTTCAAAAACTAAATCTGCCTGTGCCAGTGATGGAATAAAAGCGTTTGATAATACCCGTCTACCTTGCCCCGAAAACAGCTCTTCCGCTACTGGTGGCTAAATCAAAAGAATTTCTCCTCAAAGGGTTAACCTGGTATATACATTAAATTAAATAATTAATTAATTTCGTTCGAGACGGATCTGAGGTCTATCAATTTCGCAGTTGCGGTCACCGAAACTCGTAAGTCCTGTACGTGCGAATGTTCATTATCGTTCATTATTTATGATTTAAAGTTCTCGTCGTCGGGTAATTAAATTCTTCGAGCAAGATAAAATCAAAACGGTTGCTGAAAAACCTTCAGTTATAAAATCAAAATGGTTGCTGAAAAATCTTCAGCTTCGTTTACCTTTTTTTTTTGTGTCTTTTGTTTGCGATTTTGATGTGTACAAAAGAGAAAACATGTTACTGTGTTCTCGTTTTAGGAACAGATTTAGATACTTTTTTACGAAATGTATCCGGACCTATTCGCAAAAGCGATGAGAAAATTCGAAAAGTTGCGAAATGTTATTCTATAGGTACCGTTTATACGGAGAATGTATCTACGGGTTTCGCATTCTGGGAACAATAGCCAGGGATTTTCGTGTACTCTTTCGCCGTGCAGTCAGATGGCATCGAATTCGCTATTTTTTTTCTTTCGGATTACTTTTTATTTTGTGAATTTTATAACGATTCCGAAACCTGCTTACTTAACGTTCACTTTCATTTCTTTACTTTTTTTCACCTGGAAACTTTCAAACTGGGTTTGCTCTTTCATGTTATGTAGCTCTTCATACGCGAATGGAGTTTATTCGCCGCTTTCCTACGAACCGTTTTTTTTCCTGTTTTTTTTTTTTTCTTTTTCTGTTCCCCTTTGTAATCAAATTCGATGAGTATAACGATGGAGAATGCAAAACGTGTGCGTTCATGTAGATGGGATTACGGAGACAAAGCCCTTTGGTAGTAGGTAATGATTTTGAAGATACGTTTTGGAAAATTGAGTTGAGCCGCCCTGTCGAACTAGAGATTGACGAAACTCGTTACAAGCGTTTTGAGAATTTGAATTACGAAGAGTTGATAGGTACGAAATGACTCATGTATTGCGAATTCAATCAAGTGCTGAAAGAAAGTATTATTATTATTTATTGGCTTCTCCATTAGAGCTTACCTTCACCGTATGACAATTAGTATATCAATAACCGGAGAAGGCCGATTGCGTCCGAAAAGTAGCCCTCACACCTTAATCATAGTCTTATTGCGTCCCGTTTTTGCCCTTTGCTTCGAATGGTTCGATTGCGTCCATCATAAAATTATGTTTGACCAAATGACGTCGTAAAATGACTGCATTTAGCATGTCGTTCTCGTTTCTGTTTACGTCCTGTGTTTAACTGGTTGAAAAAGAAGCACTTGCCTCAAATTCCAGTTTTAGTTTTTTCGTGTGCAGAGGCTTTGTGACCCTCTTTTCGTCAATCGGGGATGGAGTCTGGATAAGTCATAGCCCAGCCTCAGTGAGTCTAAATAGCGTCAAAAAGTCTGAACGAATCCGAGTGAGTCTCATATGCCTCAAAATGTGGTCTGATAAATCTCGAGCAGTCAGTATGAGTCTCATCGGAGTCTAACAAGGCTTAACAAGTCTGAAGGAGTCTGAGTTCTGTAGTCTTTACGAAAAAGTAGGAAACGCAATCTGAAGGCGTCTTTTAAAGTGTGAGTGGTCTTAACCCTATTGCTTCCAACAGAACACCGTTTGTCCCAACGGTCTTTAAAAAATCCTATTGGGTCAATATATCCAGTTGGAAGAAGACCTACAGAAGCATATCTTAGTTCATTCACGTCTCAGTAGATGGCGTAGTTGTTTCGGAAATAATTTTTTTGACTCTCATTATTCTACCAGTGGGACATACGCTGTCCGAAGTCCACTGGGGGCCCAAGTTGGAGTGAAAAATTCTCCGACGCCGGGCTCGTATTATGGGGAGTCTATTCAACAATTTCCAGTAAAAAAATAATTCAAATTGAAAAAATATTGGGAGCGAAAGGGTTAAAGCTGCATTCTGGCCAAAAAATGCTATTGGCTTTCCAAACCCCGTTTATTGGTTCCCTCTCCTCCCACTATAGATTGTAAAAAATCTCCTCTAAATAAACTATTGAAAAGTGAGGTAAGGGATTCCCTTGTTTTACTCCGCGGTTTATGTCCAGGGTGTCTACCGGTCATCTAAAAATTTTTATTCTATTAAATAGTTTTTAAAAATGCCAAAATAACATAAGTAAGTTTATTGTACAGACATCAGCTAATGAGTAAATAGTCAGGGAGTATGAATGAAGTATAAAGAAAGAATCGGAGTGATGTTTTAAATGCCACATGAAGTAGGGAAGTAACAGAAAAGTAAGTGGTCGGAGAGGGCAAAAATTTTTTTGAGGCTACCAAAAAGTGGGATAAAGGTTATCTACTTGTAAAGTCATCTTTTTGTTTACTATCAAAACTCTAGTAGACACCCTGATTTAGAAAAGTGGGCCACTTTTATCTAGTCTTACCCTTCTGTTTGAATTTTTGTGTATTTCTCTTGTTAGTCTTACAATTTTTCTCGGAGTATCTTGTCATAGTAGTGCTTCCAATAGCGAGGAGAGGTAGATGAGTAAAGGTTTGTTGGAAGTCAATAAATTTAATGTGAAGTTATATTCGTTGGTTTTTTTCAATAAGTTGATTTTTGATTTAAAAAAATAAATTGTCAGTCGTAGAACGCTGTTTTCTGGACTCTGTATGTTCTGAGCTTTGATTTTGGGCTCACTGTTCATACATTCTGATTTTTATAAGTTTTGAAAAAAAAAAAAAAAAATTGCAAAGATTGAAACTTATACTTCTTGGTCTATAATTATTTTTGTATCCGTTTGGCCTCCTTTCTTGAACAAAAGAGTAAATTCTGAGGTTTTTCATTGGATAGGAATTATTTTATGCTTAATAATTGCGTTGAACAACCTCGGTGAAATAAGTGTTCCTCAGCAAACAGATTAAGCTCCTCATTTTTTACTTTGTCAGCTCCGACTGCTGTGTTAGTTTTTTAGATTTTTTAGGATGACCAGAATTTCACTTTATATAGGGCTTTGAGACTTCTATGTGTTTTCTGTACATGGTTCCCTCATGTCTTGTGCGTGCAGTTTTATGTGAAAGCTTGCAGCTATTTTAATTAAGTATGTTTTCTCTATCAAACTCAAGCTTTTTTCCCATGTTTTTGACCTTCAAAATTATATTTTGATCGCTGAAAATTTATTTTTCTGGTTTTTTTTTGTTTTTTTTTGTAGATCCTGTTTGGCTGATTTCAATCATTTTGTTTGTATTAAAGTTTTGAATGTCTCTTGTGATCATCTGTTTTGCAGTTTTCCTGATTTCTGCTGGTTTATTAACTAGTGTTTTGTTAGTTTTTTGAGCACGAACATTTTTCACATTGTTTTTATTTCTGTCAGAATTTGATTTTTGATCATTTGATCTGAATCACGTACTGAAAATTCTGTACAAACTTTTCCTAGGATACCGTCCAGTTTGTCGCAGCTTGCCTAGGCGTCCCCAAGCTCCCTCTTCCGTTTCTAGTTCTTTTACATTCATTTTTTGTTGCAAGTTTTTGGTATGCTGGTGTGTTTTAGTCGTTTTTGTCTTTTTCTTGATATTCACGATTTTGACTCTGTTTGGATTTTTAATTTCGTTAAACAACTGCAATATGTTCAGGAGATTTAGATGTTGAGAACTGGAAGCTGTATGACTAGAAAACAGCAGTATAACTCCTGTTACCATAGCTTGGGATGGTTTTAGGGAAGATTCCAGTAATGGAACGTAATGCATTTTACGAGACCGATGATATTCGATGATAGAGGGGCGTATGGCGATGCACGCATGCCAAATTGGCCCCGTGACATCGCACCCCCTAATTGGGACAAACATTATCTATCAGCAGCCGGAATTGTGCCTGACAGCTCATGTTAGCTCGATGCGCCTAGCCATGGATTGATATCCATATTTTTGTCAATTTCTATCAGGAATCATTTCTGACATTATTGAATAGTATTTCTTCCGAGTAAGCAGGCATGTTTGCTAGTTTGGTGTATCAGTTCATTAACGAGTTTGAAACCACTGTGTTCGTGAACAGTAGTACAGCACACTGAGCAAGCAGCATTTTTACCAACTTTTCTCCATTTTCTAGTACGAGTGGCAGCTTTTTCTTCCTGTATGACGCTCATCACGTCTCCAAATCGTGCAGTACTCTCTAACTTTATTGCATCTTCTTTTCAACTCTAAAGAAACCAAAACAAGGATCATTTTATCCGAAATGAAAGTACCTAGGAAAGTTTTCCCGGACTTCTGCAAATATGGCTACCCCGGAAAAGTGAAAAGTAAAAATTTGTATGCAGGTTCCTTCCCCAAGCAGCAACCGCGAATAGAATGAAAAGGAAAATAAATAATCACGGTAATATTATTATGTTGATTCTGGTAACGACGTACCTTTTCGCTTTTTTGATTTCCTTCCAATTCTTTCGCAATTTTGATATTGTTCCTACTTCCTCGTTACCCTGTGTAGGTAACAGAATAAAAGAAAAAGTTGATAGACGGCGAAAATGCGTACAAATGAAGACGAAGGGCACAGAAAAGGTATAAAAGAAAAGAAATAATGAGCTGTCGGTATGGACCAGCAATTTCTTAGGCTCGATTGATTATCGACGAGCGCCATTTCGTTATAATGAAAATCCATCGATACCGCTGGCTTGCGTTTGGAGCTGAAAGACGTAACTTGTGTTTCTAAATGAGTTACTTCGAGATATTCTTCAATTCGACGGTGTAGAATTAAGTACTTTGATCTTTTTGTGTCTTGACCTCGTTTTTTCAATGTACTGTGAAAATACGGAATTCTGAAATATCGACAGATTTATACGAATCGGCCAGTTCAAATCTGGAGTCGTATTCAAAATGATGAACAAAAAAACTGTGGTTCTCTATTTTGGTATAGCAACCGCCGTATTCAACTGTTGGGAGCAGATAATAAGCTCAGTATCCAAGAACTTGCATTATAACATATACTTATACTTTGCGCAGAACTGTTGGCAAATAATTGTAAAAGATTTATGCCTGAAATTCTCAAAGTAATTGTTTACTATTTTTGCAGGGTCAGGTATTCTTTTAGATGGTGCAGGTATTAATAACTTACAGCTATACTTCGCACTTACGTTATACTCATATCTATCTATATTCTACCCTCGTATTTTTATAATATATAGTACTTCGGTTCTGGATGTATACTTGTCAGTTGCCTTTTGTAGTTTTCCGGTCGCTTTGATGAGGGTGTCAGACACTGTTAATATGGCCATGTCGTCGGCGAACATCGCTATTGTCGTATTAATGGACGTTGAAGCATCTGCAGAAAATAGGAGGCACGAAATTAGTCCTAGGACGCTACCTTGGGGCACTCCTGCTGCGATGTTGTGCCACTGCGATATGACCTCGTCATGGATCACTCGAAACTATTTTTCGCTGAGGTATGAAGTCGATCAAATCGCAGCACTTCGTCGGCGGGTGCTGTCACAACTTGTTGAGAAAACCTCCGTGCTATACCTTGTCGAAGGCCTGGGCGATGTTCAGAAAATCTTGGTAGCAGAACTCTTTCTCCCCCAGAGCTTTTCCTTTTACCCGAGTGACTCTGTGGATTTGCTCTACTGTGCAGTGTTTTTGTCGGAACCCGAACTGATGGTCCGGTTTTAGTCATTCTGCCTTATCAATGGCCACATCCTCTTGAGAAGAAGTTTCTCAAAGAGCTTCGACATGACTGGAGGAAGAGAGGTTGGCCGGTACGACGCTGCTTGCTCTGTTGGTTCGCCTGGCTTTTAGTAGCATATATATATATGATGATATATTCCTTTGTCTCTCGCTTTTCTCTCTCCTTGGTTAATGTTTTCATTTATAAAAAGGATTTGCACTTGGTATTACGAAATGGAAGAACTCGCACAGGATAGGGAGAAATGAAGAGCTTCATCAAACCGGTCGTAAGACTGATGACCCGTCATCATCATCTTTCATTATCTGCTCTTCATAGTTCGTTCTCTAAGTAATTTCCTCTGGCTGTAATGACAATATCCCTGGATGTCTTATGACCTACCTACCATTTTATCTCTTATCTTTAGAGTTATACTCAAACTTTCGCTTTCGCTTCCTATTCGTCTCAATACTTCTTCATTCCTGATCTCTTCTATCTATTTGATTTTTAACATTCTCTGATAACACCACATTTCAAAAGCGTCTTTCCTTTTTCTTCAATACCTACGCCAATTTGCCTTCATTTTGCTGCTGTATTAATTATTCTATACTTCTTCGTTTGAAAATAATTTTCCTGTGGCTATCTCACTCCACGAATTCCTATTATATCTTAATTTTATGTCTTCGTATCTTTCTTTAAGTTTTCTAATTTGCCTATCACATTTTGTATCTATACATTCCATGTCTTTATTCTCAATTCTGATAGTTTCTCACTACGTAGTCTTCGCTCCGATATCCGAATGGGAGACTTTTTTCGTCCGAAATTTTTATTTACTTTGTGAGTTGCCACAGTAATTGTGATAATGGAGACGCATCTCCAGGAAAGAATACTGATGAGTTTTCCTTTGCTTTTATTAGGGTATATCTGCCGGGGTTTTCCATTGTCACTCTTGTTTTTGACTTCAGAACTAAAACAAATCCAGGATCAAAACTTCTTTCGTTGCCACCAGATAGCGTTGTGCTTCACTTTTCACGTTCTCGTTTTAGGAATGTTTCTCGGTCTCTCTAACTGTTGGTAGAGCACCTAGAAATACCCGAGTACTGATATCCGCCATTTTGAGTCACTTGGTGTCCGACGATTCACAATTCAACAAGCGGAAAGTTCCGCGTCGTGAATTGTGAATCGTCGGGCATCAAGCGACTTAAAATGGCGGATGTCAGTGCTCGGATGTTTCTAGGCGCTCTACCAAGGGTGCAACCAAAGAAGGGGGCTAAGGGGCTATAGCCCTGCCCAAAATTTGAAATTTTTTCAAAATCAGTTCATGAAAACAGATTGGTACCAAATCAGGCAGGTACCAAATCGAATTTTCACCCCTGCTCAAGTTTTGTTTTTCAATTCTAGCCTCCCACCAAGAAAAAGTTCTGGTAGCGTCCGTGTGCTCTGCTCTGCCGCTAAGCCAAAGTTGAGTTGTCAACAGTATTTTGATCGCTGGACATAGTTCTTTTTTTATTTCATTTCCCGAAATTCCGTTTTTGGTACTTCCCTGGTTTTAGTTTTCATGGATTCCGTTGTTCAAACCGCAGCTGTCTCTGCTCCGCTGTACTGGTGAACTATATAGCAAATACTGCAAACTCAAAGGAGCAAAAACCTGATGCGGTTTGCGTATAAAGATGTACGGATGTGCAATCAACAGAACTATGAGTTGCCTAATCAGAGGTCGGTGGTGTGCCACAATCCACCAAGCACCATCATTTCCGTCTCGACGATTACGTGTCACGAAATTACGCTTCCTGAAAACTGCGTCGCACAACTGCGTCTGCGGCCTTTTCTGTAAACACTAATACACATCTACAAATTAATTACTATAATTAAATTCAGCCGCGCAAAATATTCAATAATGACTACGGCGTTAATAAGTCATAGGGTTTGTTGTTGTTTTTGACTGAAGATTCATGTCATACTCGCTCAGATGTCTGATGTACTTTTCGGACGCTTAACCCGAGCGTGCTCGCTGATGCTGAAATGACGCTGCGAAACTCTGCGCCCGGAATTTCGTACACGTATTTCCGGGCGTCGAAATGAGACCCGGGGTCCGAATTAAACGTAGTAAGAGTTTTCGGGGGAGGGGGCGGCGCAAGATAAATATGCAAAACAGCGAGAGAGGCGGCGAACCTTTTTGAGAATATAAAACTTCGCGCTGACGCTACCGGTACGAAGCCTGTTTATCATTTATCATAACCAGCGGGCTCGCCTCTTTTAAATTAAGACGAAGAGAATACATTTTTACAAGACTTCATTGTCTTAATAGGACTCGGAGTAAGAGCTCTTCATTTAATTAAGTTAAGTCTGGTTTATAACGGTCAATCCTTTATAACGTTATTGTTGGGTATAAAGCCGCGCTGGAGTATTTGATTGGCGTTTGAGATTGCCGGGGAGCAGAACAGGTCAGTCGTTGTCGCTATTTGACACTCGGGAATACATCAATCGAGTGTTTTGTGGAGAGTCAAGGGTCACTTTGAAGTGCCGAGGGAGGTTCGCGGAACACGGTGTGCGGATCTTAAACGACGATTTTCGAACGCGATTTAATCGTTAATTAGCGGAAATGAGGGTCGAGCTCTTGAAATATGACGTCGCAAGCAGGAAGCGAAGGGAAGGAAATGCTCGTCTTGGAGTTGGCGAATCGAGAGGATGAATGTTTGATTTTCGTACATATTCGAATTCGTTTCCCCGGTTCGAAAAAGGATGAGGAATTTTCGGATTAGCTACGAGACTGAAGCAGCCGAATATTCCATTTCATTATAAAAACAGAGAAGTGACAGGTGTATGTTTAATCGAATTTTCCGATGGCAGTTCGCGAGTTTGTATCGATGTCGGCGGCGCGGCGACTGCCAATAAGGACGTCAATTTTTGCGTTCGGAGAAACGCCGACAGTTATATTTTTCTCTCCCTAGGTGTGTGTCAGTCAATTTTGTCAATGTTTTCGCCGTACTTCTACCGCCGTTTACCCTTGTAGTGCTGGTTTTGTTTCGCGCAGGAAAATCGACCTTGTGATTAAATACTTTTTGTTACGAAAATATAATCGATAATTTTGTCGTTTGTAAGTGAAAACAAAATACACGCCAAGCTAGAAATACTAAATCTCGGAAAGTTTCGAAAATGACCTGCGATGAAATTTCGATTTCGGAAATTGGCACGGGGCGAGAATCGCCGCCAAGATTGTCGGCGTATATGGTTAGGTAATTTTATTCATCGGGTTGGTGATAAATTCAACAGCCTAGGAATTGAAATTTGCCAGTTGGGCTCGTTCAGCTTGCTACACAATATACCGGAGGGAATTGATTTAATTTCCCTTTCCGCCGAAAAGGGATAGATAATTTTTACTTTCGCTCCTTCGTTAAAGAATTTTCGCGTAATAACGTTCGCGAGTTTGCTTTTCGACTGCATGGGCAGCTTACGGTTTGTTCACCTTTTCGTTTACACATCCCGTGTGCTGGATATTTTTCATTACCATTGTTTTTGTTTTTAAAACGGAGGAAAGACAAAAAACAACCCATTATGTCACATTAATTACAATAGGGAACTTGCCGTCATCACATAAACTCGACTCAACAATGCTCTATACATGTATGTGTAGATGTAACACATCGGTGTGATGATGTGCAAAAAAAAAAAAAGAAAAAGAAAAGAATGAGGTGAGCATTCTTCTTTAGTGTACGCCATTCTAAGGGGTTGTACAGAGCATATATCGAACTGCTTGAAATCGTGAGACCAAAAAGTGTAAATCAGGCGGGAGCAGAAACCAGTTTATTGTACGCTGAATTGCCCTATGAACAGACCCATTCCCAGAATTCATCGGTGGGGTGGGAACATTCATTTGCGAGTGTAGTGATCAATGAATTTTGGATGGTTATGGAGAGGGACCTATCCCCATGAAATCAGCTATAACTTTGTATAAGGGTCATTCTTCAAGAATGTTGATATTTCAATTATGTTTTTTCATGGAGGAAAATAGGGGATATTTGAACTTTTTTTGATGGGAGTCGTTAAGAGGCGTTCTGTATAACATATTAGTAAAATTGGGCCGACAGTGAGAGGATCCTGTATTTTGGCATGGCAATCAAAATAATGAATGCCATGCCGAAGGACACATGAAAGAGTCCATGCCGAAGGGCAATAACGAACAAAAAGTATTCCGCCGTTGATTAGTAGATTTCAAAACTAAAAATTATATGGAGAGTTGATAAAGGCATACTAACCCATTAATTAGACGTAATTATTTTTGGATGATGAACGTCTATCATTGCATAAAGATGACCATGCCGAAAGACACTTTTTTTTAAATTCCTAATTTTAGACAATAGGGCGCGAATACACGAGTCTCGTCACAAAAAAAAACAACGGGATTTGATGATATGCGTGTATTGCTCTGGTAAGAATGTATACAATATGACCATTAATTGCGACGAAAAATATTGAAACTCCTGTTTTGTGATTGGTTGAAAAAGAGCCATGCCGGTGGACAAAAAATCGAGGGACAGTTTTTAAAGCTGGCCATACTGACTCACACCTGTGAAGATGCGATTTCAATGTTACCCTGGGATTCCTTCATCCATTTAGAGTAGCACTACGTTGTCAGTTTATTCTGATATACAGTTTGAGAATTAGAAGGAAAAAAAAATTGTTCAAGGGACAGTCATGCCGACGGACATTTTAGCATATTTAGTACAATTTTGACCCATTAAAAGTGGATCAAATTTTCTTCTGGAAGCTTGAAAAAGTAGGGGGGGGGGAAATACTCCTACCATTAATAGCTTGTGCGATAACTGCTGGGCACTGAAATATCAACATTTTCGAAGAATAACCCATAAACTGATAGAATGTCTAAAGAAGAAAAACATCTTCTTTGAGTGCCATATCAATTTGGACTTTAGTCTGTTGCCAGAGCATCACGCACAATTTTTCTCCATTTTTCACGGTCCCTGGCTGAGTGAGACAGCACACCCGGTACCTATCATCCCTATCTAATTAACCATGGCATGGGTTTTCTATCAACTCATCTTTTTCATTCGATCCGTCCGTACAAGATCGTCTGCAGCAGTTCATATTATTTAGTACTCTCGTCCTTTTTCCATTCGTTTTAGAACTTCCGCGTTCCGTATATTCTTTTTGTCCAAGAGATCTTAACATCCTTCCGTAGCACCACATTTTGAATGTTCGTAGTCTATTCATTATCAGGGTTCGCAGCCGTACAACCTAGTACAACAGCCGTGGCCTGACATAATACCTCTACTGTCTTAGACATAGTGGTGTGCTGAAACTCCGGAGGTCAGTACTGTGCTCCAGCTGCAGAAAGTGCTTTTGGTCCGGACACAATCCGAACCTTTATCTCTTCATCTAAGTGCATGTCCTCGTTGATCCAGGATCCTAGGTGCTTGAACCGTGAAACTCTTTCAATGATTTTGTTGTCTAAGTCGAGTTGTTCATTATCAATTCTCTCGTTGCTGACCATCGTCCATTTTGTCTTTCCGATGTTTATGGTTAAGCTGTATCTGTTGCATGTCTCGTTAACATTCATTAGCAGTCTGTGTAGGTCGGTTATTGATTCGGCAAAGGGTTGTATCGTCAGCGTATCTTATATTTCACCTCCAATTCGTACCTCTGTCATTTGTTCTTCTAGGGCCTCGGCAAATATTTGTTCCGAGTAGATATTGAAAAGTAGTGGTGAGAGGATGCACTCTTGTCTGACTCCTCGTCTTATGGCCGTCCGCCTTGAGTCGACCTTGTTAACCTGCGAAAAAGCTGTTTGTTTTCGATAATGGTTGGCTATCAGTTATATTTCCCGTATCCAGGCCAGTTTTCCTTAGTTTTTGGATTATAGTTTCTCATGCTGCACGCAATCAAAAGTTTTTTTTGGATGTGACATGTATAGGACTAGAGGTACGGGCAGTATGAATTCACGAAGATCAGGTTCAACATCACCATGATACCCAACCGAGCGAGTACATGAGGAAGACAGTTGTGCAGTTGTGCCTCCCAGGGAAAGAAATTGAAATCAAAAAGTCTTAGAAGTGGCGAAGTCTCACCGAGGTTCAAACATGCGGCTGGAGTCTTATAGAGGCTCAGAAAGTACTAGTTTCAAGATTCATGAATGAGGTTTGAAGAGACGTAGCGAGTTTCTAAACAATCTAAAAGATTCTTACGAAGACTCGCACAAATTTTTGAGAGTCTCCAGTGATTCTTGGAAAGTCCTAATGAGTCTTACGGAATCCTAAAAATCGTGATCAAGTTTAGGAAACCCGTTGTGCAAAACCAAAATCAAATTGTCACAAAGTGAAAAATTGTTTTATCACGTAGTGACAAAACTTTAACCAATCATAGACAAGAACGCGAAATATCACAGAAATTGATGAGCTACAATGTGACATTTTTTGTGTATTTGTGCAATTCTTTTTGTGGCATAGTGGCCTTAATATTATTGTTACAGTGTGACTTTTTCTTTCACACTGTGCAGATTCGGGTAATTACTACATTGTGTGACATTTTATCGAATCCCTCCTCCTTGGCCCTGTGTTTGCGATATATATGGAAGATTCACGAATACCCTTCATGTATCAGATTTCTCAAGGAGAAATCGCAGCGTGTATTACATAAATCTTCCCTATGTACTACAAACACAGCGCCGATGAAAAGGTTTTCTGGTCAGTAATAGCAAAATATAAAGAAAGTATATGAATTACAGAAGTATATTGTTTGAAAGTTGAAGTAAATTTAGGTACAGTTGTGTTCAGTTTAAAATAAAGAAAGTTTAATGTACAGAGCGAAAAGACAAATCTTACGAAAATATAAAATACAGAAAATTCAAGCATTAGGTACTATGTAAAAAAAGGGGGGGAAATATACCGAGTTGTAGGCACCACGGTAAATTTTCATATTCTAAGCTCTGTAATCCCGAAATAAAATTGAAAGTAGTACTAATCTAGCCTGGATGAATGCCAAATGGTATTCAGAATGTGTGGAAGAGTTATATCTTACACAAGTCGTGGACAGTCTTAGCCAATGTTATGAAAATCTAGGAGAGTCTGAAAAAGCGTCTACTTGTCTCGCTCAGGCATGAAAAAAAAATCCTTGTGAGTATTTGGTCAAGTCTTGAAGAGTATGAATAAAGTGTAAAAAAGTCGTAAAAAGTCTTGAATGAGTCTTGAATAGCCAGTGAGCCTTACACAAGAGCCTTACAAAGTCGTAAGCGAGTGTGGGATAGTTTTAAGTAAGAACTAAAGTATCTGAATTAGAGTTTAAGTATCTTACTTTCTTATACATTGTTGGAAAGACTAAGAAGCTTCTAAAAAGTCTTGATGGGTTGTAACGAGCTGTAATCAAATCTGGAAGAGTTATGAAGAGTCGTAAAAGAATTTTGTACTACAAGCTTAGACGGCTTGAAATAAGTTTGAAAAAACTTTAGCATTTTAAGCAAATCTAGGAGAAACTAAAAAAGCCATTCATAAGAATGGAAGATTAAAGTCTGAACTAATCTAAAGAACTGTTTCACTTCATTCCACGGGGGATAAAATTGACTGATATTGTAATAAAGGTTGAAATTCCCCGAAAATTGTTACCCAGTCGAGACTCCAGTGAATTTGAAAATTGTTGACTATACTTCACGAATTATTTTCATTTTCAACATCAAGAAGAGAATAGCGAGCTGTACTGTTATTTCAGTGAGAGTATCTCTTGTATCTCTTATATCTACTACTGCGCAAAGGGAAAAAAAATATCCAAGCTCAGAAAGGAGAGGGTATGATTAATTTCCTACCCATTCTCAAATACCCTTTCTAGGATTTCTTCCTGGATCCGCCATTATGATTCCAACTGTGGTGTTACAAAATCACTTGCTGCCTAGAGTTTGAAAGTGAAATGATGAAATTTCGACTTTCAGATTTCACTTCGGATTTTGAAAAATAAAACTTCGACTTTCGGCTTTCAACGTTTTCATTTTTTCTGTTTCACTTTCAATTTTCAAAACTCGTTTCACTTTCAACTTAAAACTTTTGACTTTTTCCAAGAAAAAATCTTCGGCTTTCAACTTTTAGGTTTTCAAATTCTCTTTTCACTTTCAATTTTCGAATTGACTTTCTAGAGAAATCGTTTCATTTTCAGCTTCTAACTTTAACTTTCAAATAACTTTCAAACGTTGATGCTGCGACAGCTGTTATTCAACCACAATTATCGAATGCTTAAACAAGAGTTGTTTTGTCTCTCTGTGCAACTTCTTCATAATAATTCATATGCTCAATACGTCCAACGAGTGAAGTTATCTCTTGTGAATTCAACTCGTTACTCTGCTCCATCTCAGTATAATACTTGCATTATTCTAAACTCACGAAATTGATGCTGCATAACATTAAAAAGTTTGCATCATTTAAAATTTACAAAATTGATGATGCCTAACGTGGAAAAGTTGGGACATACCGACATAGATATATTTTGACGCGTGTCTACGATTACTCGAACTAACATAATTTGGATTTGATGAATGAAATATTTACTGTAACACAAGGGTGCAACCAAAGGGGATAAGGAGCTATAGCCCCCCTCCCAAAAAAATCGAGGTTTTTTCGAAATAAATTTATGAAAATTGGCAGGTATTAAATCAGGTAGTTACCAAATCGAGTTTTCACCCCAGCCCTAGTTTTTTCCCTCGATTCTAGCCCCCATCAAAAAAAGTTCTGGTTGCGCCCCTGCTGTAACAAAATTATAAACGGTCCGTGTCTTATCTTGGGTATTCGCGATATTGATAATATTGCACATCCCGGATTTGAATTGAAATACGTAATTCCATGCTCCTGGAGAACTCGAACGATGTTTTAAATATACAATTTAAATCGATATCAAAACTTTCGAAGGGAAAGTTTTCCATTTATTATTGTATAGATAATATTTCTGAAGATATTCAGCAGAATAAACGTATTGAAGAAAAAGTCAGAGAGGTGTAGCTTCAAGCCGTCAACTCTTCTACCATTAAATAGGTACTTAGACATGTCACAGACATTACACTGTGTCACTAAAGTGAACATCATGTCCCAAGGTATTCCTGCATAGGGTTCAATTTTAATAGCAGGTCTGAGCTTGGTAGTACACGCTCAATATTAATTGAGTTAATCCAGCAATCAGTCGGAGCTAAACTAAAATTTCTGCTGTTGAATGAACGTGATTACTGGTAGTTTCAGAATCGGATCTGCTTTAATGGGTGAGATCTTGTTAGTTGTTGTCGGCGTACTGTCTTACCCTCATTGTTTTGCTAGCATGGGGCGGCATTAGGCAATACTGTAGTATTGTCTAGTAATATCACACACACTAATAGCACCATGAGACTTGTTTGCTTCTGCTATAGCATTCTGTCAATTGTGTCTACAGTGTTGAAAAGTGGAAGCTTGGTGCAGAACTCTGCTACGGAAGCACCAAGTATTTGCTTTTAATTTAGAGTGATGCGTCTGGCCCACCTGAAGCTAGGGTTATGTTTCTACTATGAAGCGTATGCTTTACATATTTTATACTAACTTCACAGCCCTTTCATCCTAGTGATCAACTTTTAACTTGAGTGTCTATTATCGGTATAGGTACTCATGTCCTGTATTATCATATTATAGCCTCTTGGTGTATCTCTTCATCTTCGTGAAACGTCAATGCAAGCAGCAGTGACACATTATCTATATTCTAATCGGGAATCTCACTTAACTACGTCTTGCACTGTTTTTTTCTTCAGATGCTATATCTATTGCCGGACATAGGCGATCGCGGTTTCTCACGCGCGACTTTCATGGGCAGGGTTAGTCAGGGTAGTTTGCCATTGTTTTGCCCCACGGTTTGTTGCGTTAGCAGTTTTCGTTTTCCGTGCCAAAGAGTCTACAGACGCAGCTCGCTTACTGGCCACGTGTTTCATAAAGTTGAGTATGTTGACCACGATGTGTACACGCACAGTACCGAATCTTCCTGATCTGTTAATAACGCGCCCTGCTCTTGGAATGCCATGTTTGTTCGAATTCGCGGGGTTACAGGGCGCGCTATCTTTCCTCCTCGATTGGTATGTAGTCATTATGTTCGGTAGGTTGTTACCGAGGGTACGCGGATGTCACTATCTTTCCGGCAGTGGTGGTACCCGAACCCGAGACGCAAGGATTGCGAAGCGGGCACATTGCCACTTGGTCACACAGCAAATCTTCTTGCACTGAGCCGTCCGTAGTAAGTCTCTGCCTTCCATGAGAGACATTTACTGTTATCAGTACCTGATTTTCTTTGAGCAGTCGTTACATAATGCCATTGCGAAGCATTTCCGAAGTTCTTGTTTTTGGTTATTTACAGGCGTGCTCGGTTGATGTTAGTTATTTGGCCCTTCTCTGGTAGAAAATACTTCGCTTATCATTGGTGCCCTGCTTAACCATAAGGTGGATAAGGCGGCCGCCTGCAACACAAGCGATACTTTTTTTCCTGAGTCATGATCTATTTACTGATTGGGGGGGGGGGGGTCTTATATGAAGGAACGTGACCGGCCCTAACACCGCGAGTAAAAAGGGAAAGTAAAGAAAGACGTTGATTCGTAGTTGCCTACTACGCTGCCGGATGTGAATCCTTTTTTCTGTGTCTAATCTTGAAAAGCATTTCTCGCTTTCGAGTTGGAGTATTTCAGTTATTAGATTGTTATTGTTTTCCAAAACTTTTAGATATGGAATTATAAAGGAACGGCGGTTTTACTGCGCCGGGGTCGTGAAGCGATACTTTGAAAATCTCATTGCTGCGTAGTAACTGAACTTGACTCGAACGTGGCGGAGTGTACACCTACATTCACTCGTGAGAGTGAGATAAAATCTGCATACCAATTATAATGCAAATTCTATTTCCAACGACGATGACGCTGTCTGTTCGTCAAAGGCGATGTAGCGTGTGACGGTCGCGAATTCGAAATCCGTGGTTAAATAACGCAGCGACATTTCAAGAAAAAAATAAAAATGTTTGCTATACGATGATCGTAAAGCGATAAGAAAAGCTAACGAGTTTAATTAAATTTTTTTTTTTTGTTAGCTCCAATTCAAAGGGGAGATATTTATTTCATCTGAAGCGAATCTACAGCATACGATTGAAATTAACAATTTATCGTTCTTGTCCGCGTGACGGCGTTGTCAGTAGCATCTGCATACCCTTAAATCATTTTCAACAATCTGGAGCGAGAAGTGAATGGCTGGATCGAGGGGAGGGGTGAGTCACCGCCAGTCCTCAGTACTGGAGCTTAGGATTACTTTTAGGCAGACACCTTTTTCGGTTGATTGTTTCGTTCTATCCAGCGTCCGAACATCAGGTTCGATATCAGGGTTGCCGGTTTAAGATTTGAGTACGTACTTCATTAGAACTTGTGCTCACTTCATTGGCCCTTGAGAAAGTAAGGTCGGCAAAAGGTTACTTACTGATGAAGCCCTTAGAAATCGAAAAGTTGCAGGGAGAGATAACATCGGTGTTGAATTGTTGAAGGCTATGGGGATCATAGAGTCAATCAGGGTGTCTACTGGCCTGAAAAGTCATGAAAAGTGAAGATACTCGTATTTCAACCAAAACCCGAAAAAAGTCATGATATTTCATCATGTCATAGTCCACATTATTTCCATTACGAAAAAAGAAATCAGTTTTATTCACTTAATGAGAAAAAAATATTGAGTGAATATTTACTATGGGAGTTTAGCGCGCTCTGTATTGAGCCCCCGGTGAGGCACGAAGCGCCGAGTTTGCCCCCCCCCCCTCAGTTTCTTTTTATATTTCCCGTAATTTTCTTGAAGAAATGTCATACAAAGTCGTGATATTTTGTTTCCCAATTCCAGTAGACATCCTGTCAATGTACTGTGGAATCTGTGCAACTCCATATAGAGACGAGGCACTGGCCAAAAGACTGGACACATTCCAAAACGAGGAAGTGAATTTCTGGAAAACTGATAAAACTATCAGAAAAGACAGCAGATCATTTTCTCGGTCATTTTCTTCATTATTTTGTATTTAAATTGTTGGTTACCCGGCAACATTGCTAGGAACAAGTTTTAGGAGTGGCCAATTTACTCAAGGTGACTTCGGTAAAAACATAAATCCGCCCTTAACACTAGTATAGTAATGAAAGGTACAGAGAAAGAAGCAGGTAATCCACCTTTGTAGCGAAATGGAAAAAATGAAAAACAATTGTTTACGTAAGTGGTGAATTTTTACCTGTACGTGAATTTTGAACCTTGTTTTTCTGGCCTGTGGCATCCTTTCCGACTTCCTACTCTATAGCTGAGGTACTTCTACTCTTTACGCCCGTTACCAGTGGTAGTGATTATAATTCAACTCTTTAATGATGATGCAGTTGAAATTTAGGACAAATTTTCTTTGAAAGTGAATTTCTAATCGGGACCGAGTACTCTTTTTGATGGTTGGTCGATAATGCCTATCCATGTTTTGCAAAATCGATTCCTCTTTTTCAACTTTGGTATCTAAGAAAATTCCAAATTTTAAAAAAATAAATTAATAAAATTATAATTAATTTGAATTAAATTGATCTTGTAAATCAGTAAAAATAAATTAACTTATTAATCTTTTTTATTATTTATTTAATAAGAAAAAAACACTATTTTACATCATTTTCCAGTGAAAGAGAGAGTAGGTATTTACTTTTATTTGTCGGATTTACGGGGAAGGGGGGAGTCCCCCAGTTCCAAAAAAAAAAGAACGTAAAGAAAAGGAAAAAAAGAAGGAAGTTCCAACGGTACTAATAAGTCAGTGTCGCCAAAAAAGTGAATTATCTGCTTATTTCCCTGTACCCTTCAATATTATTCATCTCAAAATTTAAGAATTTCGTGGAAAGACTTGAAGATTACACACTTTTTTCTTGCAACATTATGTGAATTTCTGATTTTACATGAAAATATAGTAAGCAAACTATTTACATAGGAAATTTTAGGTCTCTGTTTTCAAAAATTCCACTAAATTTGTGTTCCGGTCACAATTGTAGCCTTTTAAAATTGGAATTTGAAACAAGCAAAATTGTATTATCCTAAAAAAATCGAAAAAACCCTCGAAATATGGTTTTCTTGAATCGTGATTTCGAATATGTCAGCAGATTCTTGATTCTGCCCCGACTTCGGTTCCGGAATCCGAATTTCCGGCTTCCAATGTGAGCAAAACCGTGCCTGGCAAATCGAATTTGGTGTCAAAATAAGAAATTTTTCTTTGGTCACGGATTTCAATTAGTGCATTAGAATACGGTCTCAATTTGGGTTTGAAGATGAAAATATCAGCCTTGTAATTCTTCTGGGTGTCTATAAAGTCAGGAAGTCGGAAAAAGTAAGAGAAACTCAGGATTTCTGAAAGTACGAGTAGGTCAGGAAAATGGAAACCGTCAGGAAATTTCAAGGAATTTACTGAAAGGTCAGGAAAAAATTGATAAATTACCATCCAATGAAAGATTCTGTAGGAAATCCCATAATATGAATAAATGAGAATCAAGAAATGATGTTGAATGGACGTAATGAATTCATACAAGAAACCCTTTCCTCCCTCCTTCCCAACTCAGTTCGCGAAATACAACAGTCTTATGCCAAAGTGGTGAATTCATTAAATACAAAAAAGGACGTCAGAGAAAAGTCAGGAAAAAAAAAATTTGAAGAGGTTGTAGGACATCCTGTTCTTCTTAAAATGCCGATCGATCCGATCATAGCTATACTCCAGCAGAACTGCGACATGATTTCTCAGATTTCCCCGGTACTTTTTTTTTTTTTTGCGACAACATGGACTGGCTCTCGGTATGTGTCCCGAATTTAGTTAGTCTATTCACCTTATTGTGGCCGCCTGCCCTCTGTCTTTCCAGTTATAACCAGCCTTTCTAGATTGTCGTTGTCCAGAATATTTTAATATGCGACGCGCACATACAGAGCTTAGCCATTCGTTTTTCAGTCTATGGCCCACGAAGCATCTTCCTACAGATCCAAAGTTCCAAGTTGTCCAATCTGACTTTCCGTAATGTCTAAGTTTCAGCTTCATAAAGCTCAATATGAAAGATTAATATGTGTACCATTTTGATCTTTTGTGTCTTTTCTGATATCATGACTCTTCCAAGTACGGCTTAATTTTACAACAACCCCTTTAGTAAGTTGAGTTCTTCTTCTTATATCAGTTTCGCTAGTCGCATGACAACTTATCAGGTAGCCAAGGTAAACAAAGGATTGCTATACCTCGTAACCTAAAATGGGCGTGTCTTTGAGGTCAATTTCTCCTCCTCGATGTATGAACATCTCTCTGTTTTATTTTCTCTATTTAGCAGCAGACCATATTCAGCGCTTATTCTTTGGATACTTTCCAGCAGCTTTTCCAGCTCCTTTTTCGAGTCCGCTAGAATTATCGTGTCATCTGCATATCGAAGGTTTTGCGATGTGTCTTCCTCCAATAGAAACTCCATTGTCCCAATTTGCAAAGACTTTCCGAATCATGTGCTTCCCATATATATTGAATAGCAGGGGTGATGCAACGCAGCCCTGCCAGACGCCTTTTCTAACGGCAAAGGCACCTGATTGCGCACCATTTACCCTCATAGATGCAGTACTGTCTAGATACAGAGTTTCCCAGAGGCACGATAGATGGTGAGGAACACCCATTTCCTCCAACACTTGGAACAGCCTATTCCGCAACACGCAGTCGAAGCTTTTGCACAATTAAGGAAACACAGGATGATAGGTTTGTTAACTAACGAGCTTCCTCAATAATTAATCTCAGTGTGAGAATTTGTTCGCTTAGCCCTGCCTGACATGATCCAGTCTGCTCCTGTCGAATCTGTGCATGTAGGAAATTTTTCAGCCTATTGTTGACTATCCAGAGTATGATCTTACTGATGTGTAAGATTAAGGCAATGGTTCTATAGTTACTGCATTTCCTCCTGGAGCCTTTCTTATGAAAATGGAATGAAAATTGAATATTTCCAGTCTTTTGGCCAGTACCTCGGCTTCCGTATGAAGTTGCACTGATTTCACATAGGACCTTGACTCCATCATCCTGCCATAGCCTTCGACACTTCAGCACTGATGTTGTCTCTCACAGCAACTTTTCGATTTCTGAGGGCTTCTGCTGTTTCTTTGACTTCGCGCGTACCTAGTATATCCCACCTTGCATTCTTTCAATTCATTCGTTCTGATTTGTAACTTCTCGGCAGTGTTCGTTTCTCACATTCCATGTTCCAATAGTCAAGATTTTCTTCATTAGAGGCAAGCGGTGAATTTGAGATCTGTAACTTTCAGCGTACCGAGCTATTCTTAGCACTCCTGCCCCATCTAAGGATTGTCCCGAACTGGGGGCCGTGGTCTGTTGTCTGCGCTCTTTGATGTTATAAGGGATGAATAATGACAGTGGTTTCCCGGTGCCTTCCATCATGATTTTCTGTTTGGGCTTACTCCCTTAGTCAGATAGTCCAGTTTAGGCGCTGGACACTCGCCAGACATTTAACACAATTCACGTCTGACCAGGGGCATTTATGGTCGCGGACGGGGAGAAGAAGATTTGCGAGATCGTCCTGCAGTTATCAGCTTAACGGTATTTGTCACAAACTTACTTCCGTCTCCTAAGTCTGCTCCGTTTCATCTTCCACTCCCTTGAGAACTCCTGCTTTAGCCTTCCATATCAGCGCTGAGCTCACTGAAATGCAATTGACCACCCCGTACGCCGTGGACGCGGGGAGAGTTTCGGTTGACGTTTCGTATCTCTGCCGGTGAGACTAGCGCCTAATGATAGCCGAGTGACTACGTACTAGAAAACTGGCTCTAGCGACGCTAACCTACCCCACGGGGCATCTTTGTAATAAGCAGGCACAACAATTCACTTGTCTTAATAATTCTATATCGAACTACAGAAGTACCGAAGTGAGAAAATCTAATTTTTCCTCCCCTGTTAAATCAATCTTTACTGTAAAAGTTGTCGTTATTTTATCATAAAATTTGGATTTTGGGATTGAGAACAAGTCCTAATATAAAATCCGATGAGTTAGTCAAAATTGGTGACATGAAAACCCTATTTCAGTGACTTGTTCGATCTTTGTAGTCGAGTCGATGTAGATGGCCTATTTCGGATTTTGGAGACTAAACTGAAGTCAGACCAAAAATTGAAATTATTATTTGAAATCAGCGCCCCCCTCCACTCTCTCCTTGTCCCTTTTTAGAAAACAGCGATTTGAAGATTTTTTAGTTTTCTGTGCAGAGACGAAATTTGACTTTCGAGGGGGGGGGGCGGAGATGAAAACTTTGCCGATAAATATTCTTTAAAACAAAATTTGTAAAAAATATCTCTTTTTGTCTGTATCGGATGGACGGAATCAAGTTGTATGAGGAGAACAAGGGCGGTTTTTATTGCTGTAGGAATGAGGTCGCTGGAATGACGGTATTTTTTGTACAGGTCGGGTAGTTCACAGGAAGAAGACAGATCAGCGACGAGCCAGCAAGCACTGCATCCTTAAGAATGAAAATTTCAAATGAACAGTTTGAAAATTTGCCAAATTATTGGAGGGTTCAACCCCACCTCTGGTTGTGTCCCTGTTTCTGTAGCCAAAATACATTTTGCTCGATTCGTAGTTGAAATTTGATTTTTGGAGTCCACATCAGGGTGCGATAAAAAATTTACTATTTTCTTTTCTAAATGAAGTCCGTTCTGTTCATTTTAAGAATGTTGAATTCTGGGTCTTCTATCTGGACTTATCAAAAATTTGAAGGCATTTTCGAAATCAGCGACCCATGTAAGTGTATTCCGAAAGTTGATTGTACATTGTACTATCTCCTCTTTTCGGTAGGGGGAAATTTTTTCACTCCGAGAGAAAATATATAGGTCTTTGGTAGTCACAGCCATCAGTATTTGCATGCTGATAACATCATATACTTGTTCTGATTGAACGAATGGAGATTTAAGTTTCCCTTCCGATGAATATGAAGAATTTTGTTTGCACTGAATTCCGCTAGGGACGGTATTTTTAAACGGTGTGGAGGTTGTTTTTTTTAGAATGGGAGGCCTCAACTTCTCAATTTATGATTACTGAATATTTCCATGAAAGCGGAAAGGACTAAACATGAAACGTTCCATCTACATGCCCCAAGTATAAATTGAGTTTGTTTTCATTGAACGCTGCTACAAAATATTTTCAGGTTACTGGCCCGTAGTATTGTGGGAGGGTATATTGAGGGCATTGACCTCCTGAACTGATGGTTTATCTCTTTCCAGCAGAAATGTCGAGTTTTTCTTTTGCTTCTTTTTTTGATTTGTAGGCGTGAAATTTGCAATTTTCCCGTCTGGAAAAGTGGTCACGCTACGGGCCTGTTAGGTCAGCCTTTCTCAGTGATGTGTTGGATGTTCATGGTGATAAACTTTAGCATATAACCCACAGAGTGTGAGGCAGTGAGCTAAAAACATCGACAATATCTAGTAACTGGTCTGATTAAAATCTTATTTGAAGAATAATAAGAGACAGTTTCCCCCAGCGAACTAAATGGAATTTTCATTGTTACCTGGAGTTATACAATGCCCGAAAAGAAATTCAAGTTGACCGACATTAGTAAAGAATGAAATCGTGTTTTTTCGACTCCAACTCAACTGTAAGCTCCCACGTTTGCAATTTCTCAAGGTTGAATCCCGCAAATGATTGCCAATTTTTCTCTTTATATCTGCTCGAGCTTGAAAGAAAGAAAAAAAAACGAATAGTCGGAAGAAGAAAACAACTAGAGCTTGCAACTACTTTCTTTCATCCTTTTTCATGTTAAATCTCAAAACGCGCTTTAAAGATAATATCAACTTAGAAAAAATTACGTTACATTAATCCGACAATAATTCAAGGAAGAGCAGTATTTTGATAAAAATACGTGACAAGGAGCAATAAATTTTCGGCAAGAGTGCTTTCCTTTGCCCGCAAATGTTTGCTACAAAATACTCCCATAGGAGAAGTGTATAAGAAATCCTGATACAGGGCTTTTATTTTCATTTTTTCAAGATGGATTTTTCTTGTTTTTTTTTTCACTTCCTTTACTCTCTCGGTAAAAGCGCGTTCACGACCTGTATAGAATGAGAACTCTCCAGATACAAACCTAATGACCGGCCGGGTTGAAAGATATCAGGACCATAAAAAAATAAATAGAGCTTTGATTTCACGCCGTTTGCGAAAAGGAGAAAAAAAGGTTTTTTTCTTTTTAAATTTTCGAACGGCGAAATTTTCGTGCGATGAATTTTCGATACCGTGTAGCGTTCGCATTTTCTTTTCTTGCGGTTCAAAAAACGGAACGTGTGCTGCTGTTCGAATTTCATCCACTGGTTGCAAAAATGTGGCGCACCCGGGGACTGCTGACACAGTACACAGCATCCGTTCGGCGAGTAATTAGTTGTTATTATTCGAAAAGCCGCACTTGAATTTTTTTTTTCTATCGCCAGAATGTTCGGAGGAATTCGATTTCCACCGAGTCGTAAAAAGTTCGTTTTTACGGCTCCATTTTTTACGATCATTCGCGGCTCCTGAATATAAATTGAGGTTAAAAGTTAAATTGAAACTATAAAAACGAAATGCATGTCCCCATTACAGTCATATAGTGAGGCCTACTAGGCGTCGTTATATTAAACGTTTGGAAATTGAAAATCGAGCCATCGCGTCGTTTTCTTATCGATATCGAAGCGAATTTATATTTTCGCTCACGTGATCTAGTCGAAGGGTGAAAACGAATATCGTGTAGACATGAATTGGAACGGTCGAATTGATGGGTACGTAGATGTGTAGGTGTATAGGTACGGTATGGATACGTAGAAATTGGCGAAGAAATTGTATCGCTAATTAGAAACAAATCCGTTGGCAAAGATTGGTAAGCATTGCAAGTTTTCCTTTTCAAAAATACGCGCGTACTTTCCGGCTTATTGTTTTCGCGGGCGCCTGGATAGGCCATTATCACGCAGCTTAGCCCCGTTGTATACGGTGCCCTGCTTATTCCTATCGAGCGAAATATCGAAGGAATTTTTCCTTTTTATTTCGATTAGTCGATAGTGGCCGCATCAGATCAGTTATTCCGGAATCGAATGGAATGGAAGGCGACCGAGCGCCGAGTTAATTCGAATTTAATACGAAAATTGAACGGCTGCCGGAGCCCGGTGTTCCCGGATACAAATTGAAGCTAAAAACATTCCGCGTAACTACGTATTTTTCTGTTACATCGAATTCTGCGTGAAACGGTTTATTAAAAGCTAACTCGACCGTGGAATTTGCGCGATAATATGAAATATTTTATAAGCGTTAAAATTATAATCTCTATACGCGTTCGTGAAAAAGGATTTGTGAAATGAAAATGTAGATTCTGAGTAACTCGTGTTAATGAATGAGCGCACGCTACCCGCCCATTGAAATAGTATTGGTTGTGTCAGGAATGCACGGGGTGTCTTCGATTTTGTTACATTAAAAATTTTGGAAGATGAATTACGGAATCTTGTCCACCGACGAGCGAGAAGGGGAAAATAAGAAGAAAACAGGCAGTCGTGGATTTAGGGCAAAAGGCTTAGTCAGCAAACATTCTCGAAGACTGACTATTTCTAAGGTTAAAGAAAAAAGTCCCGCCAATTTCAATAGCCCCCGAAAATGTCAGGCGCTTCTGCTGGGAAAAGAAAAGGATTTCTTGTGTCAGGGTGTCTACCGGCTGGCTAAACCCGAATTCGCTTCCGAATGAAAGACTTAGTTCTTTCGGCAGTATCCGAATTCGCTCTCGCTATTGCTAGTCTCGCCGGATAGGCTTGCGCATAGAAATGCTTAAAATCAGGGTTCTTGTAACGACTGGTAAACTGGCTTCCTCGATTACTCCAATCAGAAATAGAGCTGGAAAGCTGTTAAACTTCGATCGTATTCGTATGTATATTGATTGTACAACGGCAGTGGAACATTTCATAATTCGACTGAATTAGAAGTGGAGTGGTGCCTTACACTGCGAACATGAGACTGAGATTTTCCGAAATCACTGCAGGGGTTGTGCCGTATTTGTATCATGATAATGATAAGGTTATCAGTCTTACGACCGGTTTGATGCAGCTCTCTATTTCTCCCTCTCTTGTGCTAGTTCTTTCATTTCGTAAAAGCACATTTGACATCCTTGATTATACTAGAATCTTTGCCGACCCCTACCCAATTCTTTCCTTCCACTTTTCCTTCTAGCAGCAGTGATATTATTCCTGGGTGTTTCATATTATGCCCTATTAGTTTTTATCCGTTCTTCTCTTCAGACAATTCCAAATATCCTATTTACCTCCTACTCAGTTAAGTACTTCCTCATTTCTTACCTTATCCGTCTCGGAGCGGACTATATTGGAAGCAGAACTGCGCAGAAAATTTTATTCAGCAGCGTTCAGGAGCGACTATTACTGTATTTCACTGCTGTACAAAGCAGAATATTCTTCAATGCATACTACGGCGACTTTCATTAATTTCTGATGCTAGTATGAAAGAAAACAATTTTTATTTGAAAATAAACGAACAATTTATGCAAGTTTTTCAGATACATTTCGCGTCGCATTCGCGTGCTGGGTGGCTGCATTTCTGGAATCTGAAAATTTAATTTTCAGCATGAGAGCAGATTATTGAAAAGTGAAATGTATACAGAATGAGTGGCAAGAAGTGACCTTTGTAGAAAAAAGTGACTAAATGGACGCCCTGCTAACCCCATATAATACGGCCAAGACGTCAGGAAAAAATATTAGTGTCTGTTGAAACAAAATAGGTCTGTTTGGGCAGCATACAGAAACTACCAAAGTTGACAAAATGTACAGAAAGTGCGTTTGGGCAACTTTTCTGCACTTTCTGTAACTGCAGAGAGAATGTTTGAGCACCGACTTTCTGGAGTTTCTGTAAGTTTCTGTACTTGCAGAACTTACAGTACCTCTGGAGATACTGTAAGTTTCTGTAACTTTTTTGTGAACAGTTGGAACGGAAAAAAACTTTTGGTTATTCCTTATAAAAAATTTGCTAACAATTAAATAATTTCATAAGAGAACGTTGAAGGTGATTTGCAATTGTTCAATTTTATTTTATGTGGAGATTTATCAATGAAAATGAACGTTGATCGGAAATTTCAACAGAATGTGCAAAAAAAGTGTTTGAGCATACGCTAAAACAATTACACAACAGCACTACAGAAACTTACAGAAACGAACAGAGACGTTTGTACAGAACTTACAGAAAAAATCATCAAGATTAATTTCTGTACGCTGCCTGAACAGACCTAATAATCACCATATCGATTCCCTCTATGAAAATGTACACGCAGCCAAAGAAATACTCTGAACCAGGAACTTTAAGATCAGATTGATTTTCACAATGTCGAATTCGGAATTCACCCTTTCTAACGTTACTGTACGGGAAATTTCACATGAAGGGAAAAAACACCCACCCACTGACTTCAGAAACCGCAATGAGTTCAACGAAATCCTATCAACAACAAACTATTCGCGCTACCAATGATAAATACTAGAGGTTCCTTCATTCAGCCACCGACTTCATTTGTATCAGTTTCACATTACTTGATTCGCGAGGTTAGAGTTCTGATATTTTCGGATTTATTTCGATTTCAGAACTTGAGACTGGCTTCAGTTTTTTTGTTAATCAAAACCGATGCCGAAATGAGAATCTAATTTGAATTTGACAAAACGGTATGCTGCATCTTGCAGTAGCGACATCTCATTTCTGAATACCGTTGAATACGATCATACGTTCAGAGTGAACGTATTCAACGGTACTGTACATTGATTAAATGCGGATACGTTAAGGAAATTTGTTGCGTGACATTCGTTAGTGCACGCTCGTTATACGAGTGCAATTTTGCCAAAATAGTCGTCAAGCAGAAAGTTCCTGCACCATGCTCGAGCCTTTGAACGTGCATATTGAAACATGAATACTGTACTTACGAGTGAACTGACGACTTGGATCGCTGAATAGTGGACAATGGGCACGTTGGAACTGCAATTACATTCGTCATAAATCTGTGTTCATGCAAATACACAAATGTCAGTGCAATATGAAACCGATGTCAGATAGTACTACCAGCTACCGGTAATGTAAATACTTACCAAGTTCCTTGTTCCTCTCTTCATTAGCGAATAACCGATATTAGGAAACGACCTTGTGAAAAAATCTTCCCATGAACGACAGTAATTGCAACAATTTTAACGCTTTAATTTCATAAGTTTGCACCATATTTGATAGAACAAGATCGGAATTCGGAAATTGCACGAAACTTTCGTTTATCGTTATTTCGAATAATGGACAGCCGGACACCGGCCGACACATCACACGAGCACACGACGACTAGCCTTCGGCGACGCTAAGTGACCGGCAGCTACGCAGCCTGCAGTATTGGAAAATAGTAAAGAAAGAAAGGGATATAACGTTCCCATGTTAAGGGCCTTTCTCTAAGTTCAAAAAAATTTCTGTTCGATCTGGTCACACCAGGTTTGACATACACTTTTAATTCCGACGTTAATTTTTGTCAACATTTTCGATTTTCATAATGTCTTATTGTATCGGTCTTGGATGACTTTTTCCGTTCAGTTATCAAATATTTGACAATTTGACGACACCTCACTGCCATAAGTAAAATAAAATGAATTGCGAACGGTCGTTTGACAGTTATTTCGTTCCAATTTATACGCATTCAAATTATCGAATGGGTTACGGGTGCTCGAGTTAGTGAAAATAGGTATTTATACTCAAGGTTTTCAAATTTTTAATGTCTGCTCTTGACAACAGGGTGCCTCGGACAAATATGTCTACTTTTAGGGACGGACTAGGGGGAAGAGGACACAGATGGAAAATTACATGAAATGCTAGGAAAATTTTTGCTATACTGTTACCTACTATTTTTTCTGTCTGTCATCAACTTATGGGGCTGCGGAATTCTCCCCCCTATAACTGCATTATTCATACGGGGACTACATAGGGAAACCAAATCATCGCGCACTGCGCTACATTTACATTCGTACATGAAAGGTGAAACTGGTGAAACGTGGTCTGTCAAAAAATCGATTTTCCGTTATTTTTGTGGTTTTGAGTAGTTTAATATAATATCTCCTCTTTCGCAACTTCAAGGCAACCACAATGAAACTGTTCATCGGGATATTCGTCGTATTATTGGAAAGGCTCCGACAATGCAGGGATGTACCGTTTTTCCTGGAGGCAACATACGCGAATTATACATAGTCAATCATTTCGAGCGCTGCGTCAATAATACAGAACGTGTACACAGAACAACGTCATTATAATGATCAGAGACCATAAAAATGATCCGAGCGTCAATAAATATTCAAAACGATTTGAATTTTTTGAAACACAAGAAAAAAATTTGTTCTACAGATATGTTTTCTTGGTGACAATGAGGATGGAAGGGAGGTTTAGGGGGGTATAAAGGGAGGATTATTACTACAGATCCTTTATTGTTTATTATTGAATTTTGCGGTACCTTTAGCCTATATTAAGAAAAATTCTGTGCAGCAGATTGAATACACAGTCACAATGGAGCACTTCCAATATTGAAGTCCGCATCAGCCACTGCTTTGTATTTGCAGCTTCTAAACACTACTGGCCAAAAAATTCTGGATCAGCAGCAGTTATTAGGATCGCAGTAGAACGTGTCGACTTTCATACTTCGCACTAATCGTTACTGCCGCGGAATGTGGAATAGTCGCGGTAGAACGCCTCAACTTTTATTCTGCGTCAGTCACTTCTGATGCGGAACAAATAAAGTCGCCGCAGAACATTTTATTCTGCGTCCGCCACTATTGATGCGGAACAGATAAAGTCGCGGCAGAACAGAAATTCCACAATGTCCGCTACTGAGGCACGTTCATTATTCGCAGCTGAACGCCTCAATATTTAAATTACGCATCAGTTGCGGCTTTATTTTAAGCTGCTGAATGCAGCGTAATTGTAAAATCCGCGCCCGCCGCGGGTTAGATAATCGCAGCGTAACGCAACGTAATGGACAGGAATTCTGGAGACGCTGCAGATACTGCAGGAAAAATCGCTACGTTCTGCTCCCGAATTCAGCATCTGCCTCGAATTTTTTGCGGAAATTTGAAATTTCCGCAACTGAGTAAGCGAAATTTCAGTAGATTTGGTCAATAGGGCATTTGATGCTAAGTATTCGCCTATAGCACCATATCTCAAAAGCTTCGATCCTTCTCTTCTCTGGTGTTCCTATGGTCCAAGTTTCACATCCATGCAAGGCTACGCTCCAAACATAAGTTTTCAAGAACAATTTTTTGATTTCTAGATTTATTTTGGATTTGAAAAGATTACTTTTTCGATAGAATGCTAATTTAACTTGTGCTATTCTGCTACTAATATCCCTTTTAATCCTTCCATCATTTGTTATTTCACTCCCTAAATAGCAAAATTCGCTTAATTCCCTCTATCTTTTCTTGCCCAATATTTATATTTAAGCTATCATGTCCACGCATCGATTACATACTATTACTTTATTTTTATTTTTATTTATTCTCGTACGATATTCTATACCGAAAATCTCCTCCGTTCCATTTAAAATGTTTTCCGAATCAATACTCCTTTCAGAAATAAGACAATATCATCAGCAAACCTAAGCAACTTTACTCGCTCTCCTGCTTCAAACTTATCTTTTATTTCTTTTATGGCTCACTCTATGTACATCAGTGGCGTTCATTCCAGGTAAGCAAGGTAAGCGCTGCTTACCCTGAAAATTCCCGAGATAATAAGTTTTCATGTACAATATCAACTTCAACTTGTAACAAATAAAAGATAATGTAAACATTGGGCAAAACAGCGACTGTATTGACGCTTACGGCGCTTACGCTTAAGTATATAATAAATTGACGGGAGATGTATAATAATAATAATAATAATAATAATCAGCCTTTATTGTACGTAAGAAAACAACTAAACAAAAAACTGTCGCGTTCTTCCCTTTAGGCCGTGTGTGCACGGGAAGCTCGGGCAAATAAATTTGAAACTGAAACTTTAGTGCGAGATAGCTATCGCCTGAAACTGGGCTGGCTCTGATCTGCGAAGAGCCGAAGCTAAGAAACTTGAAACTGAAACTGTACTTGGCTAATTTACTAAGCCGGAAACTGGGGTGAGCCTTATTCGAATGGCTCGAAACTAGGTGTTCTCGGACCAGAGCACGAGGTCACAGAAACGGTCACAACTTAGCGAACTTTTATTTCACGAATAAACAAACAGTTCTGTCTTGGTACAACCACGACGGTACAACACAAACTAAACTCTTTATCATTTATCAGCTCGGAAGACAGCGATATCAGCAGCTCATTGTTAACTAGTAGGACGAGTAAAAACTAGCCACTAGCTACAAAAATTAGCTAAAGAGAAAAGAACCCGAAATTTTGCCTGGGACGTCACATACCCCCCCCCCCTCCTAGAGTCCGACCCGGTCCTGAGCGGGAGGACTGTAGGTAAAATTTTGATGGCCGAAAGTAAAATTTTGGTGCTAATATCCCTGCTTCTCACTGAGTAAAACAAAACAAGATGACAAGGTTTAACAAAGAAAAAATAACGTAGAAAGAGAAAGGAAAAAGGTCGGAAAATAGTAACTAGACAGAAGATCAGTTAGAGAAAACCTGTATGAACAAAATTTAAAAAAAAAAACAATTTTGGCAAACTAAAGAAAATAAAAAAAAAATAACAAAAAGAAAATAAAAGGAACAAACTTCGTCTGCTCGATAGAGCTAGGAATCGAGTAGATGAACACAAGAAAAAAAAACGATAAAAATTTAAGTAAATAAAACGATAATTCGAACATCAGCTTGGCGGGAGGTAGAGCTCCACAGGTCATCGGCACGTCGACGTTCGAGGCGTTAAGTTGGTCCGCTAATGCCGCGGGAGAATCTGGACTTTCGGGTAGCGGTGAAAGAATTCTCCAGCTCGCCTACGATGCGGGTCATCATGATCAGCTAGGACCATGAACTGAAAGCTGAACGGTAAGATGGTAGAATTGCCCAATGTGTCGCGCAAGACCACATGACATTCGGGAACCCGAATTTCGGAGATGAACTGGCTTCCGAATTTACTCCCTAAAGCAATAACGTCAGCTCGCCACTCATCCGCTATCCCCACTCTGATCACGCTGGTGTCCGCAGCTAGATCACCGATCTTGAACGAGAAATTTCCTCTCTCTACGACTTTGACATCTCGTAGAGAGCTAGGTCTCCACCATATGCACTGTCTTACGGGGGGTACCACCGGTCGAACGCTGCCGGGATCCACTTGTTCTCGAGCTACCACACTTCTTTCTGTAAACGCATCCACTACGACCCTGACTCTCTCTCCATTCGCCTTCATTAGCTCGAAAGCGATAGGAGGATAGTGGATAGTCAGCTCAGGCAATAGCGTACTGAAGGCAGCATCAGCCTTGTGAGTGTATTCGTTGAGGGTGTAGGTTGTTGCTCTGGACCTAGTGTGAAGTTGGGTGGTTGGCAGTTCGGTGCGGGCTACGGAAGAGGTTGTTGATATGGACGGCGCTGCTGATACGGAGTCCTGGGTCACTGGATGGGCAGAGGTAGGAGCGAACACGGTAGTTGCTGTCGAGCTTGGAGGGACTTCAAGTCGGGGCAATTCACATTTGGTATCGGCTACGGACATCGTGTCGAGGACCATTTCGATAAGCTGAGTGACATTTTGTTTGACTTGCTCTAGCTCACTTTCCAATTTCGTTCACTCGAAGTTTTAGTGAGGCCAGGTCGAGCTCCTTTTGCTTGTCGGCGTCTAATTTTTGAAGCATCAGGTTGCGGAAAGACATGGCGTAGCTGAAAACAAAGTTAGAAAATGAGATTAGATAATGAGTTATTTTCAACAGTGGTCCTTGCAATGTCCTGCAGTCGATGTTAGATGGCGTTTCAGAGCTGGATTGGAAAGTTGGATTGACTACTTCTTTTCAGCTCCACGGGGTCCGGTCCGCTGCAGTTTTATCTCCACGTCTTTCAATGGGCCTCGTCGACATTTTAGTTTACCTTCGTATTTCCGGACTACAGCTCGATGATCCTTAAACCAATCTCTCCCTAGAATCACTGGATTTGCGAGGTTTTTCACTACGTGACAAGGGATTCGAATTTCGACTTCTTTTTCAGCACAAACTTTTTTGGCTGGCAACAGGCACCGCAAAGTAGACTCAGCTCCCTGGGCTTCTTGTAGGAATCCACGGAAACGAATCGGCTTCTAAGGCAGTGATGGAATGTTGAGTTCTGGATTCTCAAGTTTGATGACTTCAAGCGATTGTTCATCAATCAGGGTTAGTCGGCTTCCCTGATCTAGGAGTGCATCAAACTTAGTTTTCCCGACTTTCAGCTCGATCTCCAGAGGCATCAGAATTCTCAGTTCAGATGGAGTATCTCTTTTTCTCTGGTCAGGTTTTTCTTCCTCTGATCCTTCGCTGTCGGAGCTGCTGTCCTTCGTGACACTTAAGCAGTAGCTCTCATGTTCCATCTCGACTACATTTATTTTTCAGTCGTTGAGTTCGGAGCTTCAGAGGGTTCTGGATCTTGACTTGGGCTTTGAACTATTGGCTGTTCTTCACGTTCACTCGTACCTGTAATCTTCGGATCTGCTCTTCTCGTTTGGTGGAATATGGCCTTAGCTAGAAATCGGACAACCGCCTGAATACCTGAATCAGACAAGAGACTAGCTGTTCGATTCTTTCCGATTTTCGTTCTGAAAAGACTGAAATCTAATCGCATCCTCGGAGCGCCACTATGATCCAAGAAATAATAGCTAGGATCTGGAAAATTTGATCGATTTACTTGCCCCACAGCGTGATAGGTTTCGACCATGGTCACCCTTTCTTTCTTTTTGGGTTCTAAATGACTCACACTCGAAAAAACGGCATTGTCGAATTCGCTAAAACGTTTCCAAAACTGATGGTCTCGGTTAGTCACTGGGATTAGCTTACAGACGACGAGTTTGGTAACGTGGTTGGTGTCTAGAATAGCGTTCAACAACGGAGAGTACCGATCATGAAATTCTAAAGTGGAAATGCTGCTCTGAGAGATACTGTTTTTGGGCCTACACAAGTCGTGATCGATGTTGCTTCGCTGTTCTCCAAAGTAGTTTGAATATTCCACGCAGGAACTGAAAAGCTGATACAGGAACTGATTGCCAATGAGCTGGAATTCCTGGAGCCGGGGTACTTCAGTGAGCTGACGAGAACCCACTGGAATGGTATTGCACGAGGCGATAAGAGAGTTCGATTCGGATTCGCTGCTGGCTGATGAGTCTTCTGTGTTAGAGAAGGATTCGTGGCTACAAGTAGATTCATGATTAACTACATTTACCGAATCTCTCTTAGGGTTCGTCGACTGATGTGAGTTGTGGCCTTTTCGCTGTTGGCGGAATGAATGGTTAGAACTTTTCGTTTTACTGGATTTCTCTTTCTCTTTTTCTTCTGTTAGCTTGTCTCCTTTTTCTCGGGAATGGTGACCCTTAGAATGACGTTTAGTAGAAGAGCGGGATTTGAAACTGTCAAAAATTTCAACGGCAGCTAGCTGGCTCAGAGCAAACAGAAGATTTTCTTTGTTTGAGAAGTCGCCCTCGGATAGAAGTGTAGCCAGAGAGATGGGAGTTTTCATCTTTAGTTGTTTCATGACGTAATCTCTGCTCACCATCTGCGTATCAACCACTCGATCGTACCAATAGTCGACGAAGTCAACAAAGCTAGGATATTTCTTTGGTTCGTATTTGGCCTGTACAAAGTTAGAGAATACAGTAGCTCTTACTTCCTGAGACCAGTAGACTTTCATCAGTTCGGCTTTCAGTTCGGCATAGCTCGAATAATCGTATGCGCGATTCTTGATCCAAGAACAGTAGTTAGGATCAATGAGACTTTGGAACGTACTGGCCTTAATCTGTTCATCTGCTAGCCTGCCAAAAATGACTTCGAACTTATGAATGAATTCGGGACAGGTACACGTATCTCGATGTCCTAAGAACGCAGACATGCTCAGAGCGGATTTAATACGTTCGCGATCTACAAATTCGGCTCGCTTCGATTCAGAATGTGAGAAGGTTTGATTTTGTGACTCGAATCTACTAGGTGGAGTGAGATTAAATACAGGAGGCGGAGGAACCGAGAGATCTAAAAAGCTAACTTGTGTCTCATGGTGACGTTCCGGAGATGATTCTGGAACAGTGGAATGACTGTATACACGTGTAGAGCTGACTGGTTGCTTTAAAGTAGCGGTAACGTCAACACCTAACTGAGCTTGATCAGTCACGTCCACCGGTGATGTGTTTTCTCGTAATTTGGGATTCGTGTTTACCACATTTAACCGAGATTTAGAAATACGTTTTTCACTAGTACCTGATTCTGTTGCATCACCTGCAGAGTTCGTACTCTTGAGTTGGTCTATTTCTTTTTTCAAACTGTCCACACGTTGGTTGACTTCCGCGATCGATGACTGCAACCGCTCAGTTGATCGAGTTATGAGACGTAGTTGTTTCATGAGATCGTTTAGCGTGATCTCTGCTGATTCATTTTTCGAAGAGTCATGATGTTCGTAGCGATCGTCTATCTCATGGTTATTGCTTTTAGATCGACTGGTTAAGCGAACTTGCTCGGGAATAATCTCGTTGCTATCACCTTCCATGCTTATAGCTCTGCGAATTAATAGTAAGATGGGAAGTTTATTTGAGGATTTGAGTACACTCACCTTTTAGCTGAAACGGTGAATAAAGGTTTAATAACAGTTAGACCTTATCGATAAATTTTAATAACTGAAAATTCGATACTTTAATTTCACACATCAATTTCACCGGTAATCTAGGGTAGGTAATCTAGGGTACACCGAAATGAAGCTGGAGACTTGAAACTTTTGGAACACTTTATTCTAATGTGTTCAAGGGTACAGGTTTAACCTCAAGCTGCCTGCAAGGTCTGAGAGAAAAGTAGGTAGACTGGGTGGCGGCTTCAGCTAAATCTTACACACCGCGAAATTTAATGACGAAACTGGCTTCGGGGAAACTGATCGTCGGAAACTCTATTTCCTGACGAACCCGGAGCTTGTTCGGGAACTCAGCTGGGAAACTAACACACGGTGAAACTAAAATCCGGTGAACCAGAAGAATTTTTACCGAACAGTTGAGCTGTGTTGTTGTCGTTGTCGGCTGTGACTCCAATTTCTACTCGAGCTGTTGGTCCTGTCCAACGGTCGCCAATTTGTCGCGTTCTTCCCTTTAGGCCGTGTGTGTACGGGAAGCTCGGGCAAATAAATTTGAAACTGAAACTTTAGGGCGAGATAGCTATCGCCTGAAACTGGGCTGGCTCTGATCTGCGAAGAGCCGAAGCTAAGAAACTTGAAACTGAAACTGTGGCTTATTTACTAAGGCCAGAAACTGGGGTGAGCCTTATTTATTATTGCTCAACTAAATGTTCTCAGACCAGAGCACGAGGTCACAGAAACGGTCACAACTTAGCGAACTTTTATTTCACGAATAAACAAACAGTTCTGTCTTGGTACAACCACGACGGTACAACACAAACTAAACTCTTTATCATTTATCAGCTCGGCAGACAGCGATATCGGCAGCTCATTGTTAACTAGTAGGACGAGTAAAAACTAGCCACTAGCTACAAAACTTAGCTAAAGAGAAAAGAACCCCAAATTTTGCCTGGGACGTCACAAAACATAACAACCTCTGTAACTACGACAACAGGCACCAATGGCTACTCTTTTCCGACGTGCGCCCAACCTTGGGCATTGACCTCTCCTATCCGTTTCCATCTTTCCCTAGTGCTAGCATCCCTCCCCCATCGCGCTCCCGCGGCCCCAACAATTTCATCCACCCATCTCATTTTTGGTCTCCCTACCCTCTATTTTTTGTCTCTTGGTTCCCAAAGCAAACCCCTTTTTTCCACCTACCTTCTTCCCTCCTGGCTACGAGACCGGCGTTATCGAACTTCGGTTTTTTGATTTTGTATCTGCAATCTGTTATTTGGGTTCTTCTCCTAACAGTTATATTGCTCTTTCTTTCTTTCCTTTTTGCACCTATCATTGAGCGTTCCATCGACATCTGCGTTCTGGACAGCCCCAACAGCTGTTGGTCCGTGGGCGCCCCCGTTTGTGCTCCGTACGTCAGTACCGTCTGTATAGTGCTTTCGAATACTTTCTTTTTCATTTTTGGGGGGAAATTTCCTTTGAAAATGCTCTTTTGGTTCCAATAGCTCCCCCACGCTTTGGCCTTCCTCCTTTTTAGTTCTTTTTCTAAACTATCCGAAAATGAGATCACCTGACCCAGATATATTACTTCTTCACTTTTTTCTATAACTTCACCGTTCAAACTTATTTTTGTTCCAACTTGACTATTTGTCAGCAACACAGTTTTTTTGGTGTTTATGACCAAACCTGCCTATTTTCCCGTTTCCCGTAATTCTTCTGCCAGTAGCTGAATTTCGTCTGCACTTCGAGCTATGAGGGCTACGTCGTCTGCGAATCGTAGGTTGTTTAGTTTCACCCCTTGCACCTCAATTCCCCTCTCTTCCCAATCTAATTTGCGAAATACATTTTCTAAGATGCTGTTGAACCGGTTTGGGGAGAGAGGGTCGCCTTGTTTCACTCCTCTTGCTATTCTGAATTATCGCCCTCTCCTGTCCGTTTTTATCCTTCCCTCCGCAATTTTGTAGAGGTTTACCAAAATTCTAATATACTTAGCCTGAATTTCTTGATTATTTAGGGCGCTCCAGAGGTAATTGAGGTGGACTGAGTCGAATGCTTTCTGAAAATCAATTAGTAAAATATACATTGGAATGTTGAATTCATTACATTTTTCTATATTTTGATTTATAATAAAAATCTGATCTATCGTCGATCTACCTTTCCAAAATCCAGCCTGTTCTTGACTTTGACTACTATTGTTTGTACATTCTATTTTTAGAATTTCTGCAAAAACCTTCGATACATTTGAGGTGAGACTAAGCTGTCTGTAATTCCCCAGATCCTTTCTATCCCCTTTTTTGAATAGCGTATTTTATTTCGCTCTCCAGGAAGGGTGCAGTGTCATCTTCGTTTCTAAACTCCCGTTCGCTAGTTTCTTCCTCATCCTCTTCCTCACTGTACAGTTTTGCGTAATATTCCGATGCTACCTTCCTGATGCCTACTCTGTCTACTATTTCTTTACCCGCGGGGTTTTTAATTGCTGGGAGTAGCCCCCTAAAGTCATTCAGCTCTTTTTTTTTTTTTTTTTTTTTTTTGTAGAGCCGGACTCCTCCAGTATTTCGGCCATAATTCGGTGTTCTTCCTCTTTCAGTTCTCTCCTTATCATTTTTCGTGTTAATTTCCCTAGTTCCGCTAATTCAGCCTTTTGCCTCACCGATTTCCTTACCACTTGGGCTAAAAGATTTCGTTTTTCACAAATTTTCTTAGTTTCTACTGATATTTGCGTGCGAACTTATTGCTTGTATCTTTAACTTCATATTTTTCCTCTACTACCTTTAGTATTCTCATCAGGTTGTCATATTACTCTTGCACACAGTGGTTTTATTGACTTAACCATATCTTAATATTGTCACATTTACTTCTGTTTTTGCTTGGAGTGAATTGACCCCTGGGATCGATTTATTTTGTGAGCTACTCTTTAATATTGCATTTTTTGTATAAAATCTTTTCGGTATCCACAACTCCATTTTTAATGGCCTGTGGTCCGATGAAAATTCCAAATTTTTGACTACTGCTACATCTTTCACTATCCTATCATCATTGATAAGGCAGTAGTCGATTTCATTTTTGGTGGCGTTGTCTGGTAAGAGCCAGGTCCATTTATCTTTCTTTCTCTTTTCGTAAAAAGTATTCATGATTTTTAAGTTCAGTTTCATAGCAAAATTTATCAAATATTCCCCATTTGAGTTTGTGTTCTTGCTTGAACAGAATTTTCCCAAGCAACTAAAGTTAGATTCGAAATCCTGATTCCCTAGTTTGGCATTGAAATCCCCGAAAACCACTGTGTAGTATTCTGTTTCCTTAGCAATCGTCTGGGTATGGATTGTTGGTAGTGAATTGTAGAAAAAGGTACGGGACAGTGTCCTTTCAAAGTGTGAATGTAAGTGTAGTGAGGATTTAGGAACAGGGGTGTAGTTTGAAGGGTTAAAGAGATACTCATGGGCTGGAAGATTAGGGTTGTGTGCTATCGTAACGAGGAGTTGGGCAGCGAGTTGCATTCGGTGGGAAGAGGAGGAATTCCAGAATCGGCACACGTACTCAAAGCTAGGCTATAGTGAAAGGCGCCAATGGCGATACGTAAAGCCGCATTTCAAACAGCGTCAAGAAGATTTAAGTATGAGGGAGGGGCAAGTCCATATTTGGGTGATCCGTAATCCATGATAGATCAGATCAGAGTCTGGTATAACTGAATGAGCAGTCCTTTACTACATCCTTTGGAAAAATGCGAGAGGCACTTCAGAACATTGAGTCATCACGTACATTTGGCTTTTATGTGTTTTATAATGCCGAGAAATTGTTGAGTAGAAGAGGTGGGAATGTTAGATTGTTTGTTCGATGCTGGAACATCATGAATTCTGTTTTGCTTGGTGATATTCGGAATCCGTCTCTAGAGGACCTTGTTTCGATTAGTTTTATTTTTTCTTGGGGTAGTCTGTGGGCACGTTGTTGGTTTTTGGATTTGAGGTGAATACTGAAATAATCGGCAAATAGTATTTGATTTAATTTTTTTCAAGAAAATACTTCTTGTCCAGGTATTCAAAACCACTGAGCTTTATCTTAAGAATGATTTTCAGATCTGATACATCGAATGTTGCTAGATGGGGTGAAAAGCAAACAGGTAACAATCTCCAACTAATTATAACCTTTTTTGGTTGCTCCAGAAACGAACCTCTAATTCTCAACCGACTTTTCACACTGATTTCGGATACATCAGTCGATATTACCAGGATTCCAAGCTTCCCCGTGAATGGTCTTTAAAATGGCCAGAAGAAAACCGGGCCGTTCCTAAGGTTCTTTCCGCAACTACATATTTGCTAATTGGTAAACAATAAAAATTACCTAATCCTGGTCCAGTTTTTCGTGTCTCGCAATTCGGGCACAGGCTTCTTTTCTTGCTAAAATGGTATTTACAAACTCAGCATAGCCAAGTTTTGTCCTCACGTTACATTATTTCAGAAATATGGGGTTTCTAGAGCTTCTTGTGTGTTTCTATCTGTTTAATCCTGGAGGAAGGAGTACAATGTAAAAGTTGTGTACAGTTAATGACTTATTTTAAGACTAAAATATGATCAAATTTTAGCTCCTTCAAAAATTAGCCATGCAAACATATCAACATGTGATGGGATAAGTTGCTTGCTTAACTAATTGAAGGAAGATCGTGTGAGATTTCCAGAGCAGACAACAAAAGTAAGAAAGAATGGAAATACGAAAATGTAGTGCAAATTCAGATAATAAAAAAGTAGTGAAAAATCGGTGAAATATTGAATAGATCAGTCTCATCTCAGATTTCAGATAAAGGAAGATGAAAATGAATGGAACCCTCATTTTGTTTGAGCCAGCTTCCTCCTTGGCCGTGTTCCGCTTTCTGCCTACCTGTCTCTTTGATTGTTTGTCGGTCTGGAATCCTGAGGATCTCGGAGTTGTTTTTTTTTTTTTCAGCGGCAGGTTAATGAGCCGCGATAGAAATGTGATTCCAGTGAAAGAAACGAAAAAAAACAACAGAGAAACTAATAGAAATGGCTACCAAATAACATTGTACAAATCTGGCAAAACCACATACCGGTTATGCCACCATTTTCGATGAGAAATAAGGGAAAGCGTGGAAGTTACTTAAGAACCAACTGAAAAAAATGATTGAATTGACTAGAAAAAAGAAACAAGAAAATGAAAACGGCCAGTGAAATCGGTCAGTTACTCGTGAACTTCTGTCAGTTTCTATGAGAGGTGTGCTATCTATGAAATGAGTAGTTTACTCAACAAGTTTTACGCGTAAACTACTTACGCAGATTATGTGAAATGCCCAAAGTACGTAAACTACGTATAAAATTGCGTAACGTTATACATAAAACAAGATGTGCCTAAAAAATGGTGTTCTTTACACATTCTTTGTAATTTACTTCTTTTTTTCTTTCTAATTTACGTTTTTACGTTTGAAAATTAGAAAATAATATTTTACACAGTGCTTTCCAACTTAGGGTTTTATACAAATTAGAATATCAATACGATTTACAGTTCCCATTATGAAAGGCTTTTCTCATTTCAAACAGCTCTCATTCCTCAGTCAGTGAACTAACTTGCCTTGGCTTCGAGCTCAGTCGTACAAAATTGGCTTTTATGGTTATAAAAATTTTAGTATGTATAGGGTTTTTTCTCTTGCCGGGAGCCGGCAAGAGGAACTATTTTGGGAAATGTGCATCCTGTCTTCTAGTCACGGGAAGTCAAACGAATCTATTGCTTCCTCTGGGTATAATAATTTTTGAACATTTATTTTATACACGTGACACCGACCTGAACTCTGTGGTTTTCGAAAATCGAGGAAAGTTACAGAGTAGGTAGATTATTACATAAGGCCTGATGCATTAATATGCTCGTAAAATTTCCTGTAATACAGATTAGGCGTCGGAAGAAATTATCTCCTCGGTTGTAACGAAATTCACAAAAGCAGGTTTTTACCTCCCGCATACCTCGCCCTAGTCTCATTTACGTCAATTCCACCTCTAGCCCTTTTTAAATCTCATAAGTACCTGTGTAATCTGTGAAAACAGTGCATGATATTGATTATACTAAGGAACCCTCTGCTTTTGCTTTGTAAAGGGGGATTTTTCCTTCTTACGCATCGTTCTCAGAGAAAAGGGTTGTGTAAGCTAGCTGTACATTTTCGGAAAAATTACTGCTCTCTGTTTTCGCGAATTCATCGGGTAAAATCACCGTAGAATTTTTCTGTTTCAATTTTCTATAAACTGAGTCAATATTGAGTTTTTTGTTGTTTTTTTCGTACCAGAGATTTCGTGATTCGGATTCTAGCTTCTAGGATTTACTATTCACTTTTTTTTCTTTCTTTCTTCTTCTTCTTCAATTAAACTAGGGAGAAATTGAAAACGGTGTCTTCAATGAACGAGGCGTTAAAAAAGAGAGCAATACTGATTTTCATTTGATAATATTTCGTTTCACGAGCTGAATTCGCTCATCTGTGGAAACACACTTCCCATGAAAGTCCTTTCATTTAAATTTACTTTGATCGCGTTCCCGCTGTCCAGAATACAATTGGGAAATGTTGAAATTTGAACGCGTAGGTATACACCGAAGTGAATTAGGTTGAATACAAAACCGATGATAGCGTTCGGCAATCTCGACCGTGTTATTTATTTTCGAAACACGCGCGAATCGAAAAAAAAAAAAAAAAAAAAAGGAACACGGTTGAAAAAAAAAATTATGCGCGAGCAGATTTCGAAATTGACGTGCACAAGCCGAGGGAACGAGGATGAGTCTCCTCGTCGAGTTAATTCGAATTAAAAACTTTTTATAATGCTATGAATGACATTTTCAATCATTTTCTAGACGGCTATAGCTACCGTAAAAGATGAATTCATCAATTCGGATGTTTAGTGTGCCAGGCGTACCAGCTTATACGTGAAATTATTTTCACTAAAGCTGGATATTGGATAATTTTTGAGAAAGTAAAACTCTACTAAGCGTATCGTCGAAAATTAAACGAAACTATTAGAAGTTTAACCATCGAGGAGTTGGGACTTGAATAACAGACTTCTCGGCGGATCATGGCGACATGTCAAGAAATTCTCCCACTACTTCCAAGGACATCGCCTCTGCCGACATCCTAACGTTGAGGTCTTTGTTGTCGTGAACAGCTCTGGGCTGGGAGTGCTGCTCAACCCAGCAAAACTTTGACTTCCATCTCAGTATCAGTTTTTGTTCAACCTGAAGAGCAATGCCTGTAAACCTCCTATCTTAGTACTAGTTTCTATGATACCTAATGTAAAATCACAAAAAAAAAATTGCCATCAGGATGGGAGGGAGGTAAACATTTCAATGACTCAGGGGTGATTTGTATCCCTGCGGTTCGCTACAGTCAGTGAGAGCAAAAAAAAAAAATTCTGACAAGTATAGAAATGCAGGAGACAAAAGACGTTTGTTAGACGCTCACATCGTGCTACGCAGAAACTAGCTAGGCAGGAAGATTTGTACAAAAATATACATTCAAGATGAGAGGGTCGCCGCACCTACACATGTGGGACTTACAAAGAAAAATGTCAACTGGGTATACTATGGGTGAGAGACTTCAAAAAAAAAAAAAAGTCAGCTGGATACGTACAAGATAAAGTACCGAAACTGGATCTTTTCTTGGACCTTCATATCTTCTTGTCAAATTGCAGAAAATGATCGTGTATTGTATTGAGGTGTACACCCGACGTAGGACTTCAGTGATTAATATGACGAATAATGCAGTGGTAATATCGAAACTTCTAACCATTTTTGGTGATTCTTAATTATCCTCATTTGGTACCCATATCTCGAATACCTTTTGAGCCCGCACATTATAGCAATGTTATAAAAATGGGTGAGGAAAAAACGCACAGGATCACTGGATACGTTTAATCACGTCCCTGCCAACTTAGCAGCTGCGTTCGCCAGACAATGTTGCCAACTTAAATGAAAAGAAATCCCCACCACGGTAGAGAAACTGAAATTCCCGCAAAAATCTTCACGTAAAAAACATGAAAATCTCCACATAAATCTCAACCAAAAAATTGCAAGAAGTGCAGAATTTGCTGGTAAAGTGACCAAGATCACAAATGTTAATTCTTTTTGCCTTTTTCTGAAGGTGTTAGAAGTATCGTAGTAATTACCGAGTGCTAATTTCACAAAAACAATAAAGACACATTGAAAACTCGAAGAAGTGTATTGCAACGAAATAGATTCAACAAAACTCGTTACACGACAATCGCTGAAAAAGGATTCACTCGTACGGTACACGATTGTAGCTAAGGAACGTACAGTATACAGTAGTACCAACATTACAACAGAAGGGTTGGTGACCGAATTGGAAATATAATATTTAGGAAAAAAACAATTTTTTCATTTCTAGAAAGGAAAACAATGGAAACTGACAACAAAAAGTTTTGATACTGAAAAGGAAACAAGAAACGTGAAAAAAGGGGGGAAAGAAAAGTAAGCTTTTTTTATTGTCTGATTGTCGTTTCCCTAGTTATTAATAGTTGATTTTTTTCTATCTTTTCATTTTTTCCATTTTTTTCCTTTCTTCAATATTTTCCTTATGAATAAGCAGGAAAATCAGTTCATTGCACTATTCCTCAAGTTGCTGTTAAGGATCAGCGCTCAGTAGTCTCACTTTTATAGCCAAACTGAGAATTTTACTGAGCTCTAATCCCTTTGACTTCACTGGGTGCTGGATACTCTAGTCCCAATGCTTCGCGAATTGTTCCGGCTATTGCTGGGCATTGACATATGATATGATCGAGGTTTCTTCCTCTTCTCCACAGTACCTACAGGAACCGCTTTTCACCACTCCTGTTTTATACCACATGTGTTTTGGGGCCCCATGACCAGTTAGAAGTCCGACCATGAGCCTTGCATGTTTTCTGTTAAGCCCTAATAGGAACTTGGCATACATACTGGGGGCGTCCCCTATCAGTGTTTGCTGACTTTCATGCCACTAGCCAACCGCTAATGCATTTCTGTCTGCTTACTTATCCAAGCCTTTACTTTGGATTTTATGACGCTGTATGCTACAGGAAGACACAGCTTGGGTGCTGCCAGTTCCTTTTTTATGCCCTCCTTCGTTAACTTGCCAGCGATCATGTTCCCTTTTATGCCGCAGTGTCCCGGTGTCCATAGTATGCTGACACGGTTCTCCTGAGCAAGGGTGTGTAATTTGTTAAGACACTCCGCCACCACCAGGGATATTCGGTGTGACAATAGTGCCTTAATGGCCGATTAACGGCTGTACAGATATAGATCTGCTTATTAACAAGACCCTTCGGCTGGCTTCTATCAATGGCCACCGTGATCGCCATTACCTCTGCTTCGAGGATAGTGACGCCCTCGTCCAGTGCCACTGAACAGTTGTCAGCGCCTTTTGCATTCGTGATTCTGATTCCCACGCCTTGGTCAATCTTAGAGGCAACTGCAAACCACACATTCTCCTCTTTTCCTGGAATACTTGGCCACCTCTCTTCCCAAGCCTCCCGTGTGGGTATTAGCGCACGGTACGGTTTGTCAAAGAAATGTTCCATCGCGATTATATCCTTTGGCATCCCAAAGCATTTGTCTATCGTGCCCGCCATCTCCCATATCCTTTTGTGGCCTCTTTTTTGGGCCTGAAAATTTGGTTGACCCAGATGATAAGTTCCCGTGGTCGCAGCTGCTTCTGTAGCAGTGTGAAGTGGTGGCAAGTTAAGGAGCCTTTCCAGTGCCTCAGTCGGCACTGTACTCATTGCCCCCGTTGTCATCACGCGCGCGAGCCTGTGCAGGTGGTCTAGTTTCTCTCTGACTATGGCCTGGTGGACCCGGCCCCGCCACACAATGACCGCATGTGTGATTCTGCGACGTATTACACCGGTTTGTATCCAGTGCATCATTTTGGGAGAGAGTCCCCAGGTCTTGCCGACAAAGGCGCGGCAAGCCCAAAGAACCTCAATCCCTTTTCTTATTTTATCTGAGACGTGATCTCTTCAGGAGAGTTTTTCATCATGATATACTCCTAAGTACTTCACCTCTCCTGTGAGGGCTAACGGTCTTCCCTTGTATTGCACCTTGATCAACTGCTTGCCTTTCCTTTTGCGGGTGAAAAGAGTGATCTCACTTTTCTCCGGGTTTATCGATAACCCCTTTTTCACACACCATTTTTGCACACATCGGAGTCCTCACTGCGTTAACTCCGCGATGGTCCCGGAAATTTGCCGGTTACCACGACAGTCAAATCATCAGCGTAGCCCTATGCGTATATTTTTTGACCATTTAACTTCTACAGCATCTGTCCACCACTAGGCTCCATAGTAGGGGAGGGAGTACTCCCCCTTGTGGACAGCCCCCGATGGTCGTTGCATGGATCCGTTCCTGTTGGTATGTTATCCGGATCTCTCTGCCTTTTAGCATAAATGCAATCCAGTTTATTAAGCTTTCCTTCACTTTCCTTTCCCTTAGGGCTGTTTCTGTTGATTCATGAGAGGTCGCGTCAAACACTCCCTGTATATCCATGAGTGTTGATCTCTGCCAGTCATCCCTCTCTCAATTGCCATAACAAGCGAGTGCAGTGATGACTCTACTGATCTGCCTGCCCTATATGCGTGCTGGTTCTCATGTAATGGGAACCTTTTCAGGGTAGCCTCTCTTAGATGCCTGTCTATCAGCTTTTCCAAGGTTTCTAGTATGAATGATGACAGACTTATGGGCCTATAGGATTTGGCCTTACGGGGGTCTCTGCCTAGTTTAGCCAAAAACACCATTCTCACACTCCTCCACGATTTTGGAATGTGCCCTATGGTTAATGATGCTCTGAGGACCCTAATGAACGGTCCTATTATGGTCTCTAGTCCTGTCTGTAGGCAGACTGGGTAGATTTCATCTGCGTCCGGTGGTTTGTACGGCGAGAATGTGTTTACCGCCCAACATACCCTGTCTGATGTAACCACCTCATTCGCCGTTTCCCAATCCGTTCCGCACCGGCTGTGTGTTTTCCATTATTTTTGCTCCCGGAAAGTGCGTGTCAGTGAGGTGCTCTATTGCCTCTCTAGGGGTGGTTGAAAAACCACCTGTCGGGAATTCGAGCGGCCCTTCTTCCACCATCCTTTCCTTATTGAGAAGTTTTTGCAGGCATGCCGTCTCCAGTATCTTTTCTATAGATTCGCAGAAACGTCTCCACCCCTTTGTTTTGGCTTGCTTGACCGCCTTTTTATATGATTTTTGAGCCTCATGATATAGTTCTCAGTAAGCCGGTGTATTATTTTTCAGTGCAGCTTTCATAGCCTTCTTCGAGTGTCTTTCCTACGTTTCCCCAACTCTACTGTCCACCAGATGGTTTTGCGTGATTTTACTGTCTTAGGCTCATAGTTCTTCTCCTAGGCGTCCCTGAATGCACCATCCAGTATGCTGGCTTGTGCTTCCGGGTCGCCCACGTTCTGAATCCGTTGCTAATTGTATCTCGTCAGTCTTTCTGAATTATTTTTGAAGCCTCCCCAGTTTGTTTTCCTAGGGTTCCTAATAGCTCTTCGTTCCTCCTTAGGTGCCCGAATCTGGCATTGGATGTATCAGTGATCCGATAGAGACGGTTCGTCCAAGACTCTCCATCCCTGGACTCGGTCCCTAAGTTTGGAATTACGGAGTGTTATGTCAAAATCGGTCTTAGAAATGAAGTAATTTCCAAGGAAATCAGAGAGAAATAAAATTGTGTAACTCATTTTTAAAATATGAGAGTTTTATTGGATTTGCACGAGAGAGAAGCTTAGTCTGCATCGAAGGGAGGGCGTTCGAAAAAGAAGAAAAAAAAGAAAGAAAAGAAAATAGAAATGAAAATGAATGAGAAAGTATAGAGAAGACGCATGTATTGACATCAGTTGGTAGTAAGAACAGATCTTCATGAAGGTGTAACGTACACTGTGACTGTAATCTAACTAAACGGATGTCTTCCCTGGTCGATCGAGAGAGAAAATTGAGGGTGAGTCATGAGAATAAGAAGATGGAGAAAGAGAACGTGGTTTTGAAAAGATCAACTCTATTGGAAGTACAGGAATGCAAGAGACAAAATATGTTTGTTAGACGCTCACATCACGCTACGCAGAAAGCAGCTAGGTAGGACAATTAATACGAAAATATACATTGGGGAGGAAAGGGTCATCGCAAATGCACAATTTGAAAAAAGTCACAAAATTTTCCACATTTATAAAAATCTACAAAATCTCCAACTTCATGAAAGGTGATAGAAAAATCTCACATGTGGGAATGAATGCCCACAGTTGGCGACACTGATTCACGGTGGAAGAAAACCAGTTCTTCCCACTATGTTCGGGAAGAACACCCTTTTTATACAGCCGGATTTTAGTGTTTTTCGATACTTTCACATTTTATTTCGTACCTCACCATCTAGGTATGATGGGAACCATTTTACGATTTGGTTCCATAGTACACATGAGTACAAAAAAAAAAAAAAAAAGGAGCACCGTCGTGCTTTCTTCACTCTTACCCGGCTTTTTGAAGTCACTGATCCGCTTTCGGTACTTTCCCGATACCCAGAATCCCGCCAGTTACCCAGGTAACTAAAGGAGAACCAAGGGTAAGTGACGGATTTCTGGGTAACCTAAGGGTAATTGATGGTTTCAAATGGGTAACTTTTCTGCGGGTAATTAGGGTAACTGATAGCGCATCGAGTTAATGAATTAACTTATTTACAGCCCTGAGCAGACGATGCACCGTCGTCAGCCCGCCCATTTATGGGCATAGGCTTCCGCTACCCCTCTCCACTCTTTCCGTTTTGGGCTATTCTCTTCCAACTTGGGCCTATTCCTTTAATCAGTTTATCTAATCGAACGGGTAAGTGGGGGGTGGTCTACCTCTCTTCCTCTTTTTATTATTGGTATCCGGAAGGTTGCATCGTAATAATTCTATTTGTCCATTTTGCCTCTAGTCAGATGTCCCGCAGTTATATTTATTTTTAGTTTTTTAATTCTGGATATTGTTATATCTCCCGTAGAAGGAATTATAACGAAATTCTCTGGGAGTTGCTCAAACAGACTAAATGGTGTCAACACGAAAACGAAAGAAAATTCAAAAGAAGATAATTTTGAATTGTAATAAAGAATAAATTTTACTACTTGAAGTGAATACTAAAGTTAGCAGCAGAACTTAGAATTTTGAAAATATACGAACGGCGAAACGGTAACGATGATTAAACAAAGTCTTAGAGCGGATCTTAAGACGAACTTGCACAGAAGGTGCGTATCAAAAGTAGTAAAAACCAAATGCAGAGAAGGTACCCAAAACATGAGCTTATATTCGAAATCCTCAAGGATGCTCGTATGATACACACATGATGAGACTAATGGGCGTCTGGTAAGACGTCGAGAATTTCGAATTTGGTGCGAGGATTCGAGGAATAAGTGCATGCGTGGGCAGTTAAGATAGTATGAAAAATACAAAGTAGCAATGTAGTCAACAGATATGATTAAGTGCGCGTACAGTGTCAAGGTTTGGTGCATCTCAAGGTTTGAGGAGATAAATTACACACAGATTCAAACAATAACAACTATGTATAAAAAGGAGATAAAAGCACATAAAAACAAAATTTGAATATTTGATAATGGCATTGAAAATAATTGAACAGCGCAAATATCTAAAATAACAAGCTTCAAGGTAACAAGTAATTACGTAGCTCCAGGGTAATATGCAAATTAGGAAAGGGAGTAAACATACTAAGGACAAGAGGATTAATGAGGACGAGAAGAGAGTTAGATAATGACAATACGATTGGCGTAGCTCCCGTTACTTTGTATAAATTTCACTTTTTATTCTATCCTTTAATTTAATCCCCATTATATTCCTTAACATTGAATTTTGAATTATCGTTAGTTTAAGAAATTTGATTTTTATTTCAGGCCAAAGTTGGTGCTTTGTGTAAGATTTTTTTTTTTTTTTTTTTTTTTTTTTAAATCAGGTCTTCAATTTACTTTTGAAAATATGTGTCTGTCCACAATACGCCTTCCATCCGTTACCTATCCTCGCTTTTAATTCTGTCTTCGTTCTTTCTTCTAAGGAGTTATTTAGCCGGGATACTTAAGGTCTTGTAACCCTTCTATATTTTCTCCTCCAGTCTACAAATTCTTCAGGTTCTCGTTTTTTGACATTTTATACAGTACTGTAACAATAGGGGCAGACTGGCTAGTTGGAAATTTCTTATCTTAAGACAGTTAACCCTTCCTCTGTTCGGAAAAAGTTATTTACTAATTGAATTAATAGTTATTAAAATTTTATTTTGGACCCTTGTGCAAGTTTATTGAAGTTTGAATTTTTAAAGTATATTGTTCAGTGCTTATTTTTTCTGTGACCGGTTCCATCATGTTTCTGATGAATGGATCAGAAAACACGAGGAATCGGTTAGCAATATCGCAAATGGTGTCAATTCTTTTCGATTTGCGAGAAAATCGATCACGGAAAATTTTAAAAAAACTTATGGCTTCCTTCTTGTGATTCTTCGCCGAGTAAGTCTAAAAAAATCAAACAATTATCAAGTGGAGTATAAAGTTTTTTACAGTGTTTGTAGACACAGAGATACCTTCTTCAGCAGCACATTTTGATATTTCTTCTTCTAATTCAGCAACCGAATTTCCGATTTTTCCTTTTAATTTTTCAAAAATGAAAAGATGATTCAAACTTAGAAAATTGATTATAAAAAATCGAATACCACTCGCTTTAAAGCCGAAAACCTAAATGTACCAAAAAATGAAACTCGACTACAAAAATGACCTAGATTTCAACACTCTACTCGATTTTTTTGCACCTTTTGAAATTTTCAAAAAGGTACCACTTCCCGGGGGGGGGGGTTTAAAAACAAAAAAGGACTGAAAAATCGAGTTCTACGTGGTAAATTACTCAGATATAGACACTTTCAATAGTCCGTACAGTAAAATTTTTCAATACTTTTAGAATAATTAAAATAAGCCGGGGTTTTTCTTATCTACATAGCATTTTCATGGCTTCAATGCCGCATAAGTATGAGATCCCGGCAGTATCCGGTAAAAAAATTATCACAGTCCCTTTCTACATGCTTCAGTACACATTTTCTCGTATTCGTCGTTTTGGATACTTTTGGATATAAAAACTTATCGATAATATAGTAAAAAAAATTCATTACCGTTTCGTTAAAATTCATTCAACTTTGACCCCGCATATATTGAAAATGAAAAAAGATACAGGTACGATGTTTGAATATTCGAAAAGTACTTACTTTTATCTTTCTCCATGATGATTCACGACATTAATACTATTTTTTTTTCTTAACAACAATAACATAAAACACACGCGCTATTTTGAACACGTTACACAGTAGCCGCTACTAACACGTTAGTACAACGTTCGGCACGCCCATAACTCAGTAGTGGGGATACAACAGCTGATCGCCGGTTGTTTTAACACCGTCGATGTATATGTTGTCGACATAGCTAGACAGTTTGACGGTAACAAGAGTTTCATTTTTTGCTAGATGCGCGGGTTTTTTCGCATTCTGGCCCAGTGTGCGCGTTTGAAATATAAGTTGTTAAAACTTGGTTTGTGGAACCCTATGGGACTTCAATATTTATTGGAGCTGGAATTTTCGAGCATTTTTTCCCTCTCAGCGCCCATTTTCTATTCATTTTAAAAAACCTTACTCACCAACTGAAATAAAAGTCGTAAAACTTATTTTTGGACCACTGTATGAATTTCCTCTTCTTAACGGAGCCCACGGGGTCTGCTGATGTTATACAACTTCAATACGCCTATACATTTTCCTGCGCGACAGCCGAGTCGTCTTCAAACCGCAGTTCCGAGAAAAGGCACTCCACCGAACGCTGTTGGATCCGTAATTATAAAAGAAACTCATGCCGCTGATAACTCGAAAATTAACCCTCGCGAATAAGAACTCGCCCCCATTTTCTCTACCCCTTTGATAAAAGCGTGCGTCGCGAATAAAAGTACGTTTCGGAAGTATCGCACAAAGGTCGACAATACAAAAATGAAAAAGATTCGCTGTCACTGCTCTTTCCCCAGTCACTCGTCGACCTTGTTCACCTTTCTTCGTCGCGATTTCGCATCGCGAAAATGTGAAACATTGAGAACATGAAAGGACAACCGGATGGTAAGCAGAACAGACACGAGCGGAAAAAGGAAAATGTCGAATTTCTAAGCTCCGCAGGGAAATGGTGTGCCGGCAGTCGAGAACTATTGACGTTACCTCTAATTCATGATCCCGCAGAACCGATGGTGATGGCCGGCCCTTTTCAATATCCTGCAGAAAATACACCCGGCAACCGCAATCTTCGTACCTCTTCCCTCTTCACGTCTTATCGAGTTTCGCTCGCGTACGTCGGTATTATTTCCATTATTTGTAAAATGGCTACGTGTATTGTGTTTCGAAATGGAATCGTGTTTAGCTAATCTTCGTGTAGCTGGAATTCAGTATACGCAGTATGCGCCGCAGGTGTCGGCCATTCTCAACCCTCGGGGTCAACTTACTGTTGTTATGTCGCCGTGACCCGCCGACGAGGAAGAGTTCCTAGTACAAATCTAAACCCCTGGATGGTGCAACTTCTAATAATCGTTACGTTTAATTTCCGACGACACGCTTAGTAAAGTTTTATTTTCTCGAAAATTATCCAATATCCACATTTCAACATGAAAATAATTTCACGGATAAACTAGCACTGCTGGCACAAGAAATATCCGAGTTGATAAATTCGTCTTTTGCGGAAGCTATAGACGTCTAAAAAACGACTGAAAATGTCATGCATAGTATTATCTTTGTTTTTCCCCTTTACGATATTATAGCAAGAACTGCCCGGTGGCATCCGCCGATAAGTTTCAAATTAGCTGTTCACAGTAGCAAGGCTTTATCCCACCGTGCTAGGCCTGTAAATCATCTTCTTAAAACACCGATCGATCCGACCATAGCTACACCGGGCAGAGGCTTCTCTTGCGACAGCATGGACTGGCTCAACACGTGTGTCCCGAATTCAGTCTGTCCACCTCACTGGACTGCGACCACGGGGCCGCCTGCCCTCTGTCTTTCCAGTTATAACCAGCCTTTCGGGGGAAAGGCAGGAACCTCCACGTGGTGTCCCTGGAACGTGTTAATGTCAAGCGAACTATCGACATGGATGAATAGAGAAGATTTCAAGAAAACTGTAAGCTTACACGTACCAATCCTGTCAGCACCGGGACCTCGACGCGGCCCAAGCTAAAACGGCCCTTTTCAGGCCCACTCTTGACAATGGTGTCAATCAACATCGAAGGTTTCACCAAAGATAAAGCGACGATCCTGGCTGAAATATGCAAGCAGACAAACTGCAATGTCCTCTGTATTCAGGAGACACATACGCCTATGAGGAGGAAACTGCCATGGATTGACGGGATGGGGACCGTAGCGGATATTCCTTACGGCATACACGGAAGTGCCATTTACATTCAGAATGACGTTGAGGTTATCTCTGTCGAAACAAGCAGAGAAGACACAGTGAAATAATCACGATCGACTTGGGGCGCTGCACAGTCACATCGACATATAACTCCCCCCCCCTCCTCCTAGAAACACTTTCACCTTCCGGAAACCGGCCAACTGGAGCGAAAAGAAACCGGCGATCATTGCAGGGGATTTCAACAGCCACAGTAGCGCATGGAGCTACTTAGAAACGGACGAAAGCGACGAAGCGGTTGAAACGTGGGCTGAAAGCTCTAGTTTAGCGCTGATACACGATGCCAAGTTACTACCATCTTTTTACAGGAGACGCTGGAAAAGAGGCTATAATCTCGACTTAATTTTCGCTTCTCTTAAGATCAGCAGCCTGGTGCAGAAATCAGTACCAACCCCAGTCCCTCGCACTCAGCACAGTCCTCTGCTGCTAGCAGTTAGAGCAGCGATCGAATCAACCACCGTGCCATTCCGCAGACGCTTCAACTTTAAGAAAGCTGACTTGGTGAAATTCAGAAATATCGTCGAGAAAGAAATCAAGACCATAGAACCTGTCCCGGAAAACTGCGGAGAATTTGCGAACCTGTTGCAAAGAATCTCGAGAAAGACCATACCAATAGGATGTAGAACGAGATATATTCCGGGACTCAACTAGCAAACCAAGGGTCTGCTGGAAGATTACCACAGATGCTTCAGCGAGGACCCTTTCGCTGACTCAACCATCGAAAAAGGCGAAGAACTCGTGGCACTACTGGCTGATGAAAGAGGGGGAAAATTGATAAAACTGGTGGAGGAACTGGACCTCGCGAGAGACAGCTCCAAAGCTTGGGAACTCATTAAGTGTCTCAATGGTGAAAAAGTGACTAGCACATCTGTTCCCAAGGTCACACTAAACGAAATTGTCAGCAAACTGGTCGAAAATGGGAAACCACCACTCAAGATCCGAAGGAGCGAGACCGTCAAGAATGTAGTAGAAGAGGTGGACCACTTCGCAGCCCCTTTCTCAACCGTCGAAATGAGCGGTGTGATCAAGTCGCTGAAAACTGGTAAAGCGGCTGGACCAGATGGAATACTCAACGAACAGATCAAGAAAATTAGATCATCGGGCATCAAATGGCTAACGGACTTTTTCAACAACGTGGCAGAGACAACAAAAATGCCGAAATTATGGTCGAGGACAAAGTTAGTAGCTATCCTAAAACCTGGGAAAGATCCCAACGATGGGAATAGCTACAGACCAATTTTCCTCCTTTGCCACCTCTACAAGGTGTTGGAACGGCTACTACTCAATAGGATACAAGACACGATTGATGGAAAACTCATCCCCAAACAGTGGTGGTTCCAGGATTACACTTTGGTGGGAAAAGGGGCTAAATGTTGGAGAAAAAAAGAGCAAACAATTTTTTTTTAAATTTAATTTTATACAGTGGCGGATCCAGGATTACACTTTTGGGGGTGGGGGTAAATGTTGGAGAAAAAAAAAGAGCAAATGAAACAATCGGCGGCTAAAATAAGTGGAAAAGCGAGTCATTTTTTATTTATTTAATTATTTTTTTGGGAGGAGGGGTTATAGCCCCTTTAGCCCCCCCTGGATCCGCCACTGTCCCCCAACAGGCTGGCTTTCGACAAGGAAAAAGCTGCACAAGCCAGGTCACTAACCTCGCCCGGCACATCGATAATGGCTTCGAGAGAAAGAAAATCACAGGGGCGGTCTTCGTAGATCTAAGGCCCGTTTCACACGTACCCGACACGTCGGTCCGCGTCATCTAGCCGTCATTTTGTCGGATACGTGTTGAGGCAAGAGCCGACATTCCTCGACATCAAACCGACGTCGGGCCGACAGCCGACAGTCCGACTTCGTGTGAAAGCTCTTATTTCCTCGCGTGTATCAATTTTATGTTGGCCTGACGTCGGCCCAGCATGTCGGATACGTGTGAAACGGGCCTAACTGCTGCTTATGATACAATGAATCACCACCTACTATGCAGAAAAATATACGAAATCACACGAGACTTCAAGTTCACGACACTTATCAGAGCAATGCTGAGCAACATAATTTTCTATGCCGTTCACCAGGGTAAATCAAGCAGATGGAGACGACAGACAAATGGACTACCACAGAGAAGTGTTCTCACCCCTACCTTATTCAATATATACACTAACGACCAGCCGATTGGAGACCAGACAGAGCACTTGCTATATGCTGACTACCTGGCAGCGACGGCGCAGAGGGATACACACGTAGAGGTAGAGGGAAAATTGCAGGACATCCTTAATGAGAACTACAAGTATGTTACACGAATAATGCTCTCAAGCCAAATCCATCTAAAACCCAGGTGTGCAGTTTCCATCTGAAAAATGCTAAGGCGAGATGCAAGCTGAAGCTGAGTTGGGGAGGAATACAGCTCGAAAATTGCGAAAATCCGATGAAGTACCTTGTCGTCACACTTCACAGGACGCTTACTTTTAAGAAACACTGTGAGAATACTAAGATGAAAGTCGAAGCCAGAAATTAGTGATGTGTTGAAGTATCAATAATATCGATATTATCGATAATCGGCATTATCGTTTATTATCGATAATGACTGGGTCTTATCGATGATATCGGTTTGTTTGTTATCACATCTTCACATCAGTGATCAGTGATAAAGACAATGTGTTACTGTTATGTTTATCTGTTATCTGTTACTGCTTAGTTAGTGACGGATCCAAGGGGAGCATGGGGTACACGCCCCCCTGGTTGAATATTTTTAACACAGTAATAGGGGAAAAGGAATAGAAATAATGAATTGTACGCTCATTACACGCCACAAAGGTGGTCTTCACTGCTTCTGTACCCCATCTCTTTTTTCTAAATCCGCGCCTGTGCTTAGTGCTTAGTGCTTACCGACGCCTGTTTTCTGGGACTACATAAAGACTTTTACTTCTATGAGTAATATTATACATATATACGAGAAAGGAGAAAGAATCTTTTACTGGAGCCAGTCCTAAAATACTGTGGTTACTGAGGATGTAAGGAGGTACAGTTAGCTCCTCTTATTGGCGACAAACATGAAACAGTACCTGCCTCTTCTTGATGATCGTAGCTACATTTTCCTTGCACATGCTGCTTTTCTTTTCAGCGGTTTTTTTGAATTACATTAACATTATTCAAACATACAGAACGAAATCAGTAAATTTAGGCATAGAAGTTTGAACAATCAGTATCAGTACATTCTTTGTAACAATAAAAATAATGAAATAAAATCCTGTAGACTGTAGCCAAGATTACAAAATTATAGCCATAGGTTGGAAGAGAACAACTTTAAAAATTTCAAAATATGTCCTTTTCCTTTTCAAATAAATTAGAATTATTCCCGACACTCTAATCTGGCGCTTTTAGCGAAGAATTGGGTTCATTTTTTATTTATTCCATAATTATCGATATTATCGATAATACAGGAGAATTATCGATAGTGAAATTTTCGAGTTCGAAACATCACTACCAGAAATAATATCTTGAAAAAACTCGTATCAACCAAGCGGGGAGCCAAGCCGAGCACCCTGAGGACCACAGCTCTGGCGCTCTGTTACTCTACCGCGGAATACGGATGTGCAGCATGGGGTGGATCTGCACATACTAAAAAAGTTGATGTGGCCCTGAATAACACCATGCGAATTGTATCCGGCTGCCTGAGACCTACTAGTCTCAAATACCTTCTTCAGATATGTGGAATCGCTCCACCGGTGGTGAGGAGGGAAGTGGCTCCAGATGTGGAGAGGACTAAGAAGGAAAGCGACCCTCGCCACATCATGTTCGGCCAAGTAGCAGTAACGCCGAGACTGAAATTCAGGAGGAGTTTCCTCAGCAATACATTGGTTCTTACAGACGACCCCTCGACCTCTAGGGCGACAAGATGGACAAACATGTTTCTGGAAGTTTACTTTTGAAGACTTCTTTTGACTTTCAGTAACTGCTCCACCTGCTTTTGCTCCTGCTAGACAGCTCTTTGTCCTTAGCATTTCGAAAGGATATTGTTTGGCCGAGATGTCTTGATTCGCGCTCCTATATGATCTTTTCTTTCGCTATTGTGATAGGTTCCTCGTGGGCGTTTGAGAGTAGGATGGTTTTTTTGTGTTAACCTCAAGACCGGCCGTCTTACATGCAACTATAAATTCTTCTGCCATCTCTATCAGGCCCTTCGGATTGTCTGCTGTTAGGGAAACATCATCCGCGAATCTCAAGTTGCTCAGAAATTCGCCGTCAATTTTTAGTCCCTTATTATCCCATTCCAGCCGTCTCGTAGCCTCTTCCAATACACAGGTAAATAGATTTGGAGAGAGGGGATCACCCTGTCGAACTCCTCTTTCCACTCTGCACTCTTTACCTTTCACATCAGTTTTGACATAAGCTCTGTTGCTCTTTCATAGATATTTTTAATAACTTCGATTACTTTTTTATTTATGCCTTAGCCAAGAGTGCCTGCCAGAGACTTATGTTTTATAGAATCAAATATTTTTGAAGTCTATTAGGAGCACGTAGATCGGAAATTTATATTCTGTTGCTTTTTCGATTATTTGGTTCATGATGAAAATTTGATCTATGGTTGAGTGGTTCTTTTTGAACCCAGCCTGTTCCCTGGCCTGGTTATAGTCCAACTGTGAGTACAGCCTTTCCTTGATGATTTTCATGAAGATTTTTCCAATGTTAGAAGTAAGGCTTATCGGTCTATAGTTTCGAATACCCTCTTTACTACCTTTTTTAAATAAAGAACTATACATTGTATGATACTATGTTGTTAAGAACTTGTGGTAGAAATGTTTATTACTGGGCTACATTTTTGTTAAGGTGATGCGTAGTGAAAAACGCAAATCTTGGCCCCGAGGAATAGGTAATTGGTACCTCATCTCTTCCCCCCCCCCTCTTTCTTATTTATGGTTGTCAGGAGACCACTCCAAGCAATAATCTGCTGCAAAATCATTTCTTTATTAAATCATCAATTTACCTGGATTAGAAGGTGTGTACGTAAATTTGTACCTACATTATTTCTGAATTTTTGTCATTAAAGTTCGGTTTACTTGCAAAAGAAGTAAACAGAGAACAGAAGCCCCTAACTGTTTCATTTCCCGATGAATATGCTCTTTTCCTCCCCCATACTGAATTCCTATTTTTGAGCGTAAATTCATGGTACATGTATAGATTTGTACCGTGAACTTTTTCCGTGAAGAAACAAAATATTTAGGTGATCAGACTTCCAAGTCTTGGCTCTCCGTCCCTCTACCCGAAGTGAGCTCGTTGCCGGAGTGTAATAAACAGTTAGATTGATTATTGGAGTTATAGTCGTGAGCAACCTACGCGTTTAATATTTTGAATACTTCCAAATTATTTTCAATGTACCGGTGCCAAGCAATCGATTGGTCAGGGAGTACGGGAAATCCCTGCACTGGTGTCTAGAATGCCGCGTCAAGAAAAATATCCAAATGATGTTGCTCGAGTTCGCTGCAACACCAAAGGGCGCCGTTCAGCCACCCACATTCATTATGGAAATTCTAGCCGGCATCAATATTAACAAATTTATACATATTTTGACTCGCAGCTATGTATACCTATCGTCATAGGTGCGCAGCTCTGCGAGATTATTCGACCGTACCTAACGTCATTAAAGGAGCCCGGCAAAGCTCCATAAAATTTTATATTCGTTTCTAGAACTTTACGTTCGCCGAATACCCTGCAGCTTGTCATCGCCACTCGGAAACCCAATTTGGATTTAACGAGTTAATCGATACGGAGGCCGAGAGGATTTTAATTTTGAAATCTCGTTAATACCGCCGGAGTTTACGGCTTCTGAACTCGATTCGTGAGAGCAAATTCTATTTATTACGCTCAGCCGATGATAAACATTTTTTGAAAAATCGCACTCTGTCATCGCCGACATTTCCGAAGATTAATTTCGCTGCGGTCGTGGCTCACGGTTTTCTCGAAATTCGGCTAGTTTTATCACGTTTTACAGACCCCCGTGGAAATATATATTAAATTTTTAGAATTGGTTAAGCCGGCGAGAGCATCGTCGCCCCCTTAAGAAATATTCGCCGTGGAAAATTCAACGCGATTTGATTTATTTCTTCTTTTTCTCTCTCTCTCGCAGAGCAGTTAGCAGTTGAGACAATAAAAATAAAATAAATCGAGAACAAAGTTTACGATTACGACTTGCTGGAAATTACGAGCTTACAGCTTGTAGTGATTGGGCGAGGATAATGCTCGTGTGAAACCAGGTGTAGGTGATCAGCTGGAAAGCTGGAATTAGAGAGGAGGAGACAAAATTGTACGACGAAAATAGGATGTCGAGCGAACATCGGCAGTTTTGAGTGTTGGCGTCGGTGGCTGGTTCCGTTGTTCGTGCTCGACAGGATGAAGAAATAGAAAACAAACAGTTTGACGAAATCGAAGGCTGTAAGACGGTTATCAACTTCAGCTCATATTATGGAGCATGTTGTAAAGTTCATCTGGGCTTTGGGGAGTATAGCGAGTGTGACGGGCTTATTGGGATTTGAAGTAGAGGATAGGTGCTAAATTTGGAAAAAAAAAAAAAAAAAAACAGGAAAAATTTCAAGCAAAAACTTTTGCGAGGTAGAGCCAGGACGTTTCCTCGCTCTCTCGGCTGTAACCTAAATTCGTGTCTGTTTTGTAGTTCGACTACCAACATTTACGTCAAATACTATGTCACACCAATTAACAACTGATTCTATGTAGCGCAAAGCGAAATAGCTGCAGCATGGAGCCGGGTCGCTGGAAACTAGACGAGAAAGAGGAATTCATGACGACACGGTGTGGCCATCGCAGGCTGCTAATTGTTGTACAAATAACAAAGAAACGCCATAAATAACAACGGAGACTATTTTTCACTACCGGATTCGCGTAGCGCGCCAATCGGCAACAGTACAATACCGTACCGCAGTCAAAATCAATAGAATTAGGTTTTATTTCATCCCGTAGCCCTTTTGGGAGCTCGAGGTAAAAGTAATGAAAGTTTTCGGTGAAAAGTTGTACCTTTTGTATCAATAAAGAGTTCTCTGATCACGACGCCGGCAGACTTCCCAACGATCTGTGGAAATTGTTTCCATTACTAAGTCCATCAATTTTACTCCCAAAACACAGAATACGCATTTTGTAAGCCTAAAATACAATGAAGCTTTTGAGAAAGTTGTACACGCGGTGCATACTTCATCTAGCGTTTATTTAAAACGAGTCAAGGGCCGAAGGGCTGATTCTCCTGCACAATGTTTTGGGTATCCTGATAAACACGCCTTGGGTACGTTCACTTTGCGAACGAAGAATTTCTGTCTATTTCACGAACTTTTTCTATGAATTGAACGTGAACAGGAGCGAGCATTATTCCTGTACCGAACTGAACTTGAACTGAACTAGGTAAAGAATGAGGGAAGTACACTGAACAAATTGAACAATGTGAACGAGTATAATGTTGTCAAATACATGTATATTTTGAACGTACGGAAAATAAAAAAAGGTGTAGAATACCCAACAGGGACGGCGTGGAACCAGAAAGTCCGCTAGCAAGGCTTCTGCAGGCTGTACCTGTAACTATCAGTGGCCAATAACTCCTTATATCTCTACACAAAGAAGTTGAAAAATAATATTTTGCATCATTTTACCAATTTTTTCTTCTTCCTAAGTAAAGGGTACTTTAAAATTGGTGGGCAGAATGAGGAGGATTAAAAGACTTCGTACGATTTCCAATTTTTCCTAAAAACTAATAATGGTTGGTGTAATTTTTATTAATTGAGCAATCAGCTTGAACATAAAACATTTTTGGGGAAAATGGTGTGTACGTCTCCCAAATGAGATTTTACATTATGCAAGAGACAATATTTTCTAATTTAGTTTTTCTGTCCTTTCGGGATCTGGGAGTCGAAATAAACAGTATTTTTCAAAGAAAAGGGGAATTCATTAATTTTATATTCAATCGAACTTAAATTTGCAGGATTTTGGTAAGGAGACACAGAGAACCATCTCTAGACCTCATTTTTGATTATTGTCCCTTCGATCTTTGACAAATGCTGGACTCAGTCCTGACCGATATGACCTAGAAATTTCATTTTTAAAACTGAAAAAATATGAAACAACAGAAGGGAAACGAAGAATAACAGTTATCAACAGAAGATGAAAAATTGACAAACTACCTAATTAACCAGCATACACTCATTGATAGATATGTATATGAAAAAAAGATCTGAGATGAAACAGATGACAAAAAGGCGACGATCTCTCACGGAAGTATTGAGCAGCAGAGGTGATGAATAAATGTGATGTCTATAGAGCGTTTCACAACTTGGTCCCTCCCCCTCTTCTTTTATCGCAAAATTGGATCTTCACGTGACGGGGAGGGGGAGCTAAAATGTTCCTTTTGAATCTCAAATAGAAAGGTACCGAATAAATATGGAAGTGGGGTTTCTTGGATCGCCGATTTCAAACGTCGAATCAGATTTCTGATCTGGCTCCGATTTGAGTGCAACAATCCAGATTTTGAACCTAAGTTGCGCAGGATTATGTTGGCTTGAGAATTGGAACAGCGTATCGCTGATTCCGGATATTGCATCAGCTGTTCGATCCGTCCCCTATTTGGGGCCAAAAATCCAAATTTCGAACCCAAAAAGAGTCAAAATGGAATTGGGTTGAAGAACCGAACAATGTTATAATTTTCCGAAATAAGATTCTTTGGGTCACTAATTTCAGGGTGCCTGCTGGTCATACAAGTGATACAAAAGTCATACAGTTGCCTCCAATTACTTACAAATATGGTAATTCTTCCTAAACAGTCGCAATATTTCTTATCAAAATACGACCAAATTGAAATTTAATTGAAAATTTATGTTTTTTACAACATTCTTCACACTCATTCGTTCGCTACTATTTTTTAATTAAGTATTAAATTTCTTCAACGTTGTTGTTTACAATTAATATGTTTCTGAAATCTTTTTTTTTTTTCTTCTTCTGGAAATCAGATTCTGTTCAGACGTAAAAATGGTCTGAAAAAGGGCACACAAAAATCGCACAAAGTCATACAAAGGTCAAACTATTGGAAAATTCCTATTTGAGAGACACTCTGAATTGTAAATATCGTATCAAATTTTTTATCCGATCGTAATTTAAACTTAAAAATTCGTATTTCGGTCCAAAACTGGGCTAAAATTAAATTGGTGTAAAAAATAAAAAAACTATTGAATTTTTTTTTAGCGGGGCAGGAGTGTTGTTAACATTGAATATTGTATCAGATTTTTGATCCTGTCACAGTTTGAACCACAGATTCAACATTTTCCCCACCAGAGCGGGAAAACTGACTTTGTTTGAAAAATTGAACAACTTATCGGATTTTTTTTTTTTTTTGGGGGGGGGGGTCACTGATTTCGAATATTGTGGGTCGCTGATTTCGAATATCGTATTTGATTTTTGATCTGACTCTGAGTTAGCTTTCAAAAATCGAGCTGTGTATTAGACTTTCCTATTTAAACACGATATGGGCTTCAGTGTCCCAATCGATAGGTAACTGTTTTCAAATTTCTGAAATCAACGTAGCTTAAAAAATCGAGCAATGTGTCCAAATAGGGAATTCTTGGATTTTGTTTTTTAATATACCAGATACTCAAGTATCTCATTAAATTTAGCATTTGGCCTCACTAAGGGTCGGAAGCCGTTATTCTTACTGAAAATTGACTAATTTTTCTGCTCGACTCGGAAAAGTGTTTATAAATAACGTTCAAAAGTTAGTATTACTCGAAATCGAAAATCGCCTTTATTCTGAAAATAGGAAATAGGGCTTCACGGACGCTTAATACAAAATGAGTGACATAATCCAAATTTGACTACTATAAATAATCTTATCATGATGCCTTGTTTGATTTTTCAAATCAAATTGATTTGCCTTCCCTCTCCATGATGAAATTTTAATTATAGGAAGCCAAATTTGCGATCTTCAGTTTTTCAGTCCGAGGCAGTTTTGCCTATTTGATGGGGAGAAATGCTGAATTTGTAGATCAAATTGAAGCCGGACCAAAATCTCGTGTGATATTCCAAATTAGCTACCCCGTTCACCCTTCCTCCGAAAAACGATGCTTTATTCAATTTTTTTGTCAAAATAAATTGTAACCAGTTTTGGGTTTGAATTTTGAATTCTCGGGGCCAAATCAAATTTAGATGAAAAATCTAATGCACTAGTCGAAATCAACACACACACACACACACACACACACACACACACACACACACACACACACACGATTTAGAAACATTGAGCAATTCCTCAAAACAAATTTGATTATGAACCGTTTTTTAATCTAAATTGCGAGGTCATATCGGAAATTTGATGCAATAATAACGAAAGAACGCCCATTTCGAGTCCAAAATTTGGATTTTGTGTCCACATCAGGGTGAGTCAAAAATTTGGTACGATAATCGAAATTTATGATCCAAGGAAACCCTATTTCCATACTTTATTTAATACGTTTCCTTCTAAGGTTCCAAAGTTGGTCGTATATTTGAGTTCGTTATTTTTGGAAAGAGAAGCTTTTTTCGATAAAAAAAAATTTTTAAAAATTCATAGACCCTCTAACTTGAAGTTTTTGTGTTATCCGATGTTGATTCGACTTCGCGTTCACCGGAAAAGATGAAGAAAGATCATCATTTTTACACCCTGTATTGTTCATCACCATTTGTACTCGTATGTGTATGAAATTGCATACTCAATTCCCCGTAAATACGCTATAATCAAGAGTCCGCAGCATTGTTAGGTAAATAACTTCGAGCACTACTATCTGGTCATGATTTCGTCTTATTGGTCTTGATTTTATTTTTTGTCTTATTTCGTTTAGCTGTTTATCATTTTAGTTTTTGGGCTTCTCATTGTTTTCGTCAAAGATTCATTTTTGTTCCGTGAAGATCTAACTTTTGCGATAGAAACAAGAGGATTGGAGCTGGTTCGTGAAACAGCTTGTATAAGCGTAGACATTCTAAATTACCGGTCATATTCGATGAAATTTAGATTTTTGAGGCTAAAATTTGCTATTTTAATCAATTTTGCTTATTTTATGGGGACAGTTTTGATTTCATGGTCCAAATTTTGGCCACGTAGAAAAAAATTGATATTATATGTTCGAAATCAATGACCCAAAAAACCCTACTAGGAAAATTGGTTCGATTCCTCCACTCAGTTTCCTTTTGACCCGTTGTGGGTACAAAATTAGGATTTTTGGATACAAATCGAGGCTAGATCAAAAATCTGATAAAATATTCGAAATCAGCGATTCCATACCTTTCTGTTTATGAATCCAAATGTAAGATACGTTTCTTTTTAAGATTCCAAAGATGGTGGTGAATTCTAGTCTCCCTTTTCGGGAGAGAGAAAATTTTTTACCCAGAAAAATAAAGCAGACCTTCCCGATTGAAGATCCGTTTTCGTCTCATGGAGATCTAACTTCTTGATCAAAAGAGAAAAAATGGAGGGTGGGATCAAGTCGTGAATTACCCTGTACACATCGAAGTTTTTTGGCACATTTCTGAAGTTTGCTCATACCCAATAAAAATATCCTCCCTATTTCGACGTCCTCCCTATCCTGAAGCATGCCCATTCGGGGCATTTCCGAGATAGGGGGTGCGATGTCCCGGCGTCAATTTGGCATGAGTGCATCGTCATACGCCCCACTATCATCGATCCAATAAAAATTTAAATGTTATGGGTACCTTTCATCCGAAATTGGGTGCAGGTACCATAAATTAATCGAATCGCAAAAATCTGAATATGCGAATAATCAGGTACGTGTCGGTGTATGTACCTAATAACTGGTATTAACAGGTATCACGACTTTCAGAAACCAGCACAACTAATTTTATGAGATTATGACCATGCGATATTTTAATGTCAATATATCCGTCCTAAGTCCTAGGATAGAATATATGGAAAATTGCGAATTTTCATTGCTCAGATATTTCAAAAACCTAAAAATACCATATAGTTTTTCTAAGAAAATGATAACCTACCTCGAGCAAAGCTTCTTTTTCACGCTACTAGACCCACCTATACTTATGTCCTTTTTTTTTTCACCGTCTGTAGCACATACGTTGTAGACAGTTATGTCTGATTTCAAGAAAGTAAGTCGCGATGTTGTTCAATGATTTGAAGACCTAACGCTCCTCGACTATTTTCTATGCAACTGAAGTAAAAACGCGAAGAACCCGAATGAAGAATTCACCGAACGTCGTGTACCTAAATTTTTCACATTCGCTGTCAAAGAGAGAAAACAAGAAGTCAAAATACAGCGCATTCGATTACTTTTTCACAAAGAGAATGAAAAAGTTTAATAAATTTATGACGCGTTATCCGCGTTTGTTCTCTTTATCTCGCGCCGAGCAAATGAGATGCGCCACAAAGGGCACCTAATCCGGCGTTACTTTTTGCAACGATCTCTCTCGATTTCCATTACAGCTATCAGACAATTATATATTTTATGGAGGAAAACTAACGTTCCTTTCATGCTGGAAATGAAGAGCACTCGTGAAATCTTTCGGTAGAAGTTTTTAGTGCTACGACATCATTCTTATCTTTCACGTCTGTACGATTGCCGGCGTCATTTCATTGGTCATCTCGGATTATTTCTTAGACGTTGTCATTTTATTTATACTTGTCTGTACATGTCATATACGGTAGGGTTAAGTTGAAATATCGGATTTCTGTGCTCGTGAACCTCGAGAGCTTCATTCGAGCTTTTCATCGTGCTGCTCTCATTCACCATGTCTTATTTATTTCGATTCCTGGGCTATTCGAATCTTATAAAACAGAATTTCAGCGTTTTTAGAATCTTAGTGATTCAACTAGAAGTAGTAAAAAAGATGTGTTAATAATCTCGCGCTTAGATACGTGAAGTTCTGAGGGAGGGGTCGAAAATGTATAGTTCGAAGTCTGTTAATTTCCAAAGAAAAGAAAATCTTTTCTAAGGGAAACTGATGAAAAACATATTTTTTGAGTGCCACTGGAGGAGGGGGTCTGTCTTTTCGTTCTACTCTTCTAGAAATATTATGAATGATTCACTCAGAGTAAATTTCTCGGGGCTGAGATCACCTATCGATTACGTTTGCTTCAGCTGGCTAAAGCTTGGAATGAAATTGTAATGCCAATCTACGAGCTTGGAAAAGTAATCTTATACGTAACATATTCTCGAAGAACATGAGGATTTGAGTCGACGAACTTTGAAGCAGATTGATTAATTCGGTCGTCAGCAAACTGTTCAGCAGCAATCTGATCTTGCTGTGAACTTTTATCCTGTTTTTGCTTTTAAAACGTCTGGTCTTCATACAGTTCAGTACTTCATACCTTTCTGGTAAAAGTTAGGTATTATATTACAAGACTCATGAATCGGTGTAACCTAAGATTTATTTAAGAAAAAATCTTTTTTTACACTACATGATCAGAAAGACGATGTTTTACTTGAGTATTTTGCAAGTGGAAAGTAGCACTTTTCATTGACGAATCAGATACAAGCATAACCTCGATGTAAAATAAACGTGCTTCAATGTGAAAACATTAGTCACATTTTTAGATGCAGGCACATTTACCAACTGGTACGACAGAGCGACACCAAGAATACCGACTGATGCCGAGATTGGCCGACTAGTGAAGAGGATACTATTACGACGTTATCATTGCAATTGTTGCTTTTTGATTTCTTTTTTTTTAACTCTCAAAATCAAAGAATGCGTCTTCTACTCTTCACGAAATTTATGCCTGTAATGTTTCACCTGTTGACTAGACTTTTCTCTTATCTTTGGTGGCCGTTTTCAAAATCTGAGCTGTGAGCTGGGAGCTGGCTTGCAAACTGCAGTGCTGCTTCTCTTAGTACCTTAATATATTTTCCAATACAGTAGACTCCCAATTATTCACCATCGGTTTATCCGCCGTCCGGATTATCCGTTTCGAATTAATCCGCCTAACCAAGGGCGGATAATCCGAAACCTTACCTAAATCTCACACCACAGCTAATGATGATGATGAAGAATTGATACAAAAAGCGTCAGTACATATTATGGATTCTGACAATGCTGTTTCAGCGCTGGAAAAGTCACTGGTGTGCAAAGGACAACAGCTAGCAGTTCACATTTGCGATTTTATTTCAAGGGCGCAAGTTGGCAAAATACTGTACACGGGTGCAGGAATATCTTTGCTGCGGCTGTGAATGTGCGATCCTTTTTAGTTTTTTTTTCCTTTACAGCAATTTCTTTCTTCTCCTTCATTGATCAAAAAGCCAAAAACGTCGACTTTTTTGTTTTAATTTTAAAGTTTTTTATTCATTTATTTTTTTGTTTTGTATAAAATAACTTGCCTCCGGTCACTGATGCGATACTCGAAAGGGTAGTTCCTGTGGCCGGGGGTGCGGTGTCATGGGGGTCACTTTGGCATGCGTGCATCGCCATACGTCCCACCACACCACAATAACTTACCACCTGACGTACCTGATTCAGTGAAATTATTTTCATTTTTCAATGTTTTTGAATCAAAATTACATGTTTTCAGGTCACCCGCCCTTTTAGTTATCCGCCCTACCCACAGCCCCAGTTAGGGCGGATAATCGGGAGTCTACTGGACTCGACAAAATGAGAATTGATCAGAACTAGAAATATTAGGTGTGGGCTTGAAGTGGACCAAGAAAGGACCCAAAAAACTGCGATGAACCAACGAACTGCACCAGGTGTTTTGATCAATGCACAAATGAACCAAAGTTGGTTCTTTTGGACCAAGTTTGGCGACACTGATGTGAAACCAGACTGCTTCCCCTCCACACCACCGTTAACAGTGTTCTGTCAGATAACATTCAGTTCGCGCACCTACCAACTGATGTGGCGACTTCCACAGTGCAATACGGATGGCAAAATTTGAAAATTTTTGGTGTCGATAATACGGGTATTTTTCATTTTAATGTCAATATCTGTTCGATATTTTTGAATATCGACATTTTGATATTTTATCGATATTTTGCCATTTCTATTACTCTCTAGTGATGGCATTATTTAAAAATTCTTAGTATCGATACTATACTTCCCATTTCAATACCGATATTTTATCAATATTTCTAAATATCCCATATTTTGATACGTATTTTATCGATATTTCTGAGTATTGATATTTTGATATTGTATCGACATTTTGTCTTCACTACAGTGCGGAAGGTATTTCGCTTCTATCCGGTGTCTCCCGACACCTCACGCATGTTTTAAAAATAGTATTGTATGACACACATGCGAAAAAGATTTTTGTTTTCGTCTGATTTTCCACTCACTTGTGGCTAATGCATCAAATTTCGCTCTCATTTGCAAAAGTCATTTTTTTTTTCGTACTTGTTTTACAATATACCATTTACATATCCGTTTCATAAACTGGCATAATATACAACACTTTTCTCGAACTAATTTCTGGTTTACGGGTTCTGCCCGGATTACAGTGTGTGTTTCGTTCGAATCAGAAATTGTAAAGCTTCGCCCGAAAATAAATCTGGGGATTGTCGATTCGAGGAAATACGGCCCTTTGAAAATACACGACAGACGAAAGTGGAGAGAATCTCACATCAAAAGTGTATGCCAGTTGCCGCGGGGACGTTAGCGAAATTAAGGGTACATAAAAGCAGCCGCGAAAAGTTGGCTTTCGTGGCAAATTTGGATGATAACGTTTCGGAATCATTTTGCCTTCGTAAATAACGCCGCAAATAGGATTCATTTTTCATTGAACAGCAACCTAGAATTTCGCTCAGGACAGGAGGCAGGCTCGAGCTCACGATGGATGCTGTACAAATTGACCTACTTTTATTTCTCCGAAGTAGTAACTTGAATTTTGTGAACATCAACTGTGTTCGAAGTTGAGGTAGTGGTCTGGGGAAAAGATGTAGGCTTACAGTGTTCATGTGTGACATCACCGCCTATCATCATTGCCGATGAGAGTTTAAACTAATATGTCAGACTTGAATGATTGCTGTTCTGTTGACCATAGATGTCCCTTTACCCGCATGATACTTTATTCCAAGTAAAAGTCGCTTGCATTCTTAATTAGCTCGCAATGTCGTGTCCTCAGCAACTTCGTGGTTTCTAATTCGTGGAAATGCAACTGCAGCTGTCAGTGATTAAAGATCTACTCGCTATCGCTCTGTCTGTCTCTCTCCTTCTGCAGTACCTACAAAGCTGCACTGGAAGTACTTGCATGAACCCTGTTTTCTGCATGAATTCGAAATCGACAGCATTTTTGTGTTTCTGCCAGGTCGACCAATGTGCTGGTGAAGTTTGCTATATTACGGGCTTTCGTAATAACGAGCATTTTTTCTCTCGTTTCCAGCAGCTATATTTTCTTTTTATTCTTCCGCACAAAATGGAAATAACCCGGAACCGAAAACTAAAAAGAATTATGGCTGTTATCGATGTTAAACCAGCGGGAACGAAACGTCAATTACAGTATTTCTGTATCCACGCAATTAGAAGAGGAGAATACGAAAATACATATCGCAGAATTTTTTTCTTCGCCTTTCCTTCTTTCTTACGATCTACGCTGAGAAAGGAAATGCCGATTATTGATTTGAGAACTCTCTTTCGAACTCGTAAAGATGCTTTTCCTAGTCCCTTGTACCCCTAGCTTGCTTCCCGACGAACTCTTAATTGAAAACACATTTAAAAATTGTCAAGAGGGAATACGCTACCATTGTTTGTTATCGATATTTGCTTATTATTTGGAATTGTATTCCGCGTGTGCTTCGAGATAATCTATACATTATTATTATTTGTGCTGTATGGGTATGTCACTGCACGGTGCTGTATTCGCAAATACGATGTTCGTATATTCGATTCGATGGAATAGCAGAGAACAATTTATTATTGTAAACATGGTAGCCCATACCCGAGAGAGTGCCAAATGTAGAGAGTAGATACGTGCCTGGAAAATGCATAATACAGGCTTCGTTGAACTGCTCTTTGTTGAATGAACTGCTGAGAATCTGCAGTCTGATTACTCGTGCCTGATGTTGTGGGTATGACGGAAGAACTACAATATTTCTGTACTAAGGATTGGTATCGTCTAGACTGTGCGATTATTCGAAATTGTGGGCAAATTCAGTAGGAATTCAGCACTGTTGTGCATGCGAAAAACTTTTTTTTATTCATTTACAGGGTTGCTACTTTCTGGAAAACCTGGAAAAGTCATGGAAAAGTGATGAAATTTTGATTTTCTGAATAATAAACTAGCTAGGTTTATGGCTTCTTTTGTTGCTGGAGCATATGGCGATGCACGCCTGCCAAAGTGGCTTCCCAGACACCGCACCTTTGGCCCTGGAAACTACTTTTTAGAGTATTGCATCAGTGACCAGAGGGAACAAAATATGGAACACTTCACGATTTCGCGTGTCATCCTTGCGCGGGTCATGCTAATCTTCTCTGTACCGTTCCAGCTTTAGTATGTGTAACGTTAAAGCGAATATTCTGTCAAAATTTTTTGTTAGTGAATAATCACGCTTAAAAAAGGAAAACGTTTCCCCCTTTATTCATATTTAATTAAGAGTATGGCTACTTATCCATCATTTGAATTGTTTTTGTAATTGTGCCGATTGATATCTACGAAAGACGACGCCAGACAGATATAATGCAGTAATTTTTTCTTGCTGGCGTTATCATCAGGATCACAAGAAAAAGGAAGTCTGGCCAAAATCCATAACACCTTTCCCACTCGAAAGAAAAGGCCATGGAAAAATATAAAAAATAGACCTGGAAAAGTTAATGGAAAGTCATTCTTGAAAAAAGTGGCAATCCTGATTAGGTAATTCTGGACTGCTATTTGGGTGATTTGGCCGTTACACCTTTCCCCATACTTTTTCTAGACCACGAAGGTATCGCGAAGCCCCTGTTCCCCTCACTTACGATTGAAGTAAGCAGAGAACTCATCTTAATGATGTGTGGATATGTTTTCCTGCTCTTACATTTGTTAGAGCAAAGGTACGGATATTTGAAGAAATTCTGCGCTGAGCATAAATAGCATTTTTTCTTATGCTAATAAATGGATATAGGTGGAAATTTTTGGGAATAATAAAGAACAGTTACGGCTACTACTGAGCAAATAATTACCACAATTGGATCAACAGGGAGGATGTTGATGGAATCGATTCTGGTTAAAAACCACGGAAGAATTGTATACTTCAGACGATTTTTTCCTTCATACCCGCATCCCTCAAATATACGTCTTGACCTAGTGTGTCTACCGTCATCCAAGTGATTTAAGTCATCTATTTTGAAAAGAGGTCATCTAAATCATCTACAGTCATCTTTTTTTGTTGTAGATCTTCTAAAAAATTTGTATTCTATTAAATAGTTGGAAAAAACTACCAGAAATAACATAAGTTTATTGTCTAGACATCAGATAATGAGTAGTCAGCGAGTATTAATGAAATAGAAAGAAAAATAGGCGTGGTGGTTTAAATGCAACATAAAGTAGGGAAGCAACAGAAAAGTAAGTGATCGGAGAGAACAAATTTTTGAGGCTGCAAAAAAATTGCATAAAGGTCTTCTAAAGTCACCTTTTTGTACTTATCAATTCTAGTAGACAACCTGTTGGCCGCAGCTCCTACCTACTTTTGTTTTCGAGTTAAGAAATTTAAATAAATGCAAATTTTCACGTCAAGAATTATGATTTTCAAATTCTGATTGTAATATGCCAATTTGTTGACAGTACTAGGCTTATAACTAAGAGCGGCCCGAGTGATGTGCTTTCTGGACACTTTTTGTTTACTCCAAGCAGAATTTCGTATTAGTACTACAGATATTGCAATATGAAAATAACCCGTGCACTGCTTTTTAGTGCAGATTCTAATTGCATTTATCAAAATATGCAAACTCGAAAACTATATGTTAGGTTGAAGTGAGGCTATGAAGTATTTTTAAAGAATACGTGACCACCCTGTCGATCCAATTATAGTAATTTTTGTCAGTAGTTGCTGTAACTCTCTTCTTTATTAGCCCTAAGGTATCTGTTAGTCACGCTGAGAGATAAATTTTTCACTAATGCTATACGTAATGTCTTCAAATGCCTGTATATTTCCCCCTTCAAATTTAAGAACAGGCAAATACATCTGTACGTTGTCAGGATGAGTTATTTACCTATTCAGTTGGAGAGTTGGGGGTCACGTATTGAAACACCCACGTATTATTTTTTGATGCACCATTACCAGTAGCATAAAAGCATAATAATTTTACCAGACAATATCAGAAACGCCTCGTGACTTATTTGAAAAATCCTGTCTACTGATTGCCAGAAACAAAAAAGAAACGAAGAATTAATATGATGTACATTTAACATTCCAACTTCCTTGAAATGAAAATGGATCCTTATGATATCAGATGTATGTATCTGCCCATGGTCATGCCTGATTGATTCTTTTCCCTGGATGCTTCCAAATTCTAGTGAATTTAAAAACGTGAGTGAGAGAACTCTGCATCAGTTTCCCATGCTATAGGTAATGCAGTCTGTGTGAGTATTCTGTGAACCTCGGATGCGTAGATAAAGTAGCTCAGTGTGTCAGACCTTTGATTAATATTAGCTGGTTTGGTAGAAACGTGATGGCTAGATATTAGTAAATTGCAAATTGCATACGGCTTCCTTCTGAAACAGAGTAAGTCAGTAAATTACATGACTGGTGAAAAGCGGTTTGAAAATACCCCGTAACTAGTTTTGTTGTGACCACCATATCTCGAAGATACAGTTACATCAACGATCAATGTCCATATGTAATCTTTCATTCGTATTACTTACATATTTTTGAAAACTGTTTTGAAAGTGACATGATTATTTACAAATATTGGTTTTTCTTTTTGTTTTAGGTACGTAAACTTACTTTCCGTCTTACTTGATAGTATATTCAGTGATACAGCTCTAAACACGCTTTCCATCTTATTTGAAAACCTTCAATGGTACGGCCGATAATGTGCAGACAGTAAGTTCTTGTTGTTTTCGTGTTTCTATTTATAATTTGTACATGCGTCAGCACGTACGTGCCGAAGGAGATGAATCCCTCCCCTTTCAAAAAAAGATGTGTTGAGTGGCAAATTTAAGTACTCGTAATTAGCTCGTCAGTTGGCAAAATGTTAAAACCTAAAAAACTGACGCCATCTAATTTCACGAATTCTTAATTGGATAAAGAAATTCGTAATCAATCAACGATAGATTCTTTGTTGAAGAACATCCAACAAAATGTGACCCCTTAAACAGGTATGAGTCGGATCCGAGTAAATTTCCCGTTTTTGTAGTAGGGTCATACTACTGAAGTATCCAACCCCTTTCTGAACTTCCCCAGACCTATAGTCTATTTTTCCCAGCCGGCATACAGGCATGAGTCAAATCCGAGTTAGTTTCATACTTTCGGACCCTCCTCGACACTAAAGATCCCTCATCACCCTCGGGTTCGGTATTTACTTTTTCAATTTTTCCTCAAGTACCTGTTTTCAGTGACTTTCCTCACGTCTCATTCAAGTGTTCGCAGACTCGAGTTAGTTTCACCAATTTGTAGGCGTCAGATTTTTGCATGTCAAGTCCCACACTTGTAGGGTAAAGTACCGAAAGCGGATCAGTGACTCGTTTATGGACTTTTCCGAAAAGTCGAGTCAAAAGGAAATAAGGGTGACCGGCACCATACCCTTTCTTTTGTACATGTGTGTACGATAGAATGAAATCGTTTAATGGATACGAGATATAACATGATCCTAGAACCTTTGAAAACACTGAAATCCGACTGTGTAAAAATGGCGTCTGAGCTCGAACATCGTGGGGAGGATTGGTTTACTTTCATTGTGAATGCAGTTGTTGGGTTAGCAGGGATGTGACTGAACTTATCTTGCCGGGTTGCGAACTTATCCTTTTTTCGGCTATTTTTAGCTGATTTTGACAATTTTGTCCCATTTTTTCTTTAATTTAGCTGATTAATAAAATGCAGCCTAAAATCAGCTAGTTCGAAAATTAGCCGATCAGTGATGACTTTTCTGTAAGATTTGCCTGTAAGAGAGTAATTCTGTGACGTGTCACAAGAAAAGGACCTTAGTGTCCATTTACCATTGAGGCTGTTTTCTTGTGACACGTCACATTCAGTAGAAAACAAGTGTTAAAGCCTGAAGCAATGAAGCCGGAGTATGGTTCTACTGATGATTAATATATGATAACGAGTAAAAAATGAAACCTGCACATATCTGATACATACAGAAATGATTCATGTCGCAAAAAACTGGACCAAATTCTCGCACATTATATATTATAGGTATGCTACTCTTTTTTCTCCTCTTTTTTTTCATTTTGTATTTTCTGAAGACTATTTTCACATTTATTTTTCATTTAGCAGATTTTTTTAGCCGTGTTTATAGACTTAGCCGATTTTAGCCGATTTTTTCATTGAAACCAGCTGAAAAAAAAACAGAAATGGCAACCCTCTTATCTTGTGCGTTGACGTTTCTATAGTTTACGGACTCAAAGGTCTGCATTCGAGATATACGTCCCGAATTTGGATAATTTGAGGTCACTTAAAATGATCATGAGTTCTGAAATTACAGTTGAAATTTTTATTTTTTAAATTAATATGTTGAAGTCGTATGTCGGATGTTAGCCCTCAATTTAAAAAATGATAAGTGACAGGCGTATGAAAAGAAGATATGAAGGTCAAAAAAAAAAATTGATTCAATTTCGGTACTTTATCTTACATATTCAACCCACAATTTTTTCCCTCTTTTGAAGTCCCTCACCTACAAATAGTGTAACAAGTTGACTTTTTTTTTTCAAGTCCCACGCGTGAAAGTGCGGCCACCCTCTCCTCTCGAATGTATATTTTTGTGTAAAGCGTCCTGTCTGGCTGGATTCTGCGTAGCACGATATCAGCGTCTAACACACGTCTTTCGTTTCCTGCATTCCTGTACTTCAGCTACGTGATCTTTTCAAATCCGCGTTCTTCTTTTTCTTCCTCTTCTCATTTTCATGACTCACTCTCCCTTTTCTCCCTCCGTCGGCCAAGTAGAACATCCGCTTAGTTTAGACACAATTTATGGGTAGCATTCACGCGAATCTGTTTTTATTATCGGTCAATTAATACATGCGCTTTTTCTACCTCTCGTTTCTTTAATCTCGAATGCCCTTGCTGCAGTCTGGATCAAGTACAGTTTCTGAAAAACCCGTGTAGGAGTTGAACTTCGTAAAAATTTGGATCTCTGCTTCTGAACTAATAAAAAGGTCTACATAAGTCGTCGTTGTCAGGCCTCGTCTCCGAGTATCCCTGTCCATCACGTGCATTTGCATCTTGCTGTCATCCGATCTGCCATCAGCGCAAGTCGAGCAAGCGCTAGGTTCTCCGATCTCCTAGCGTGCAGCCACCCGGAGTCGATAGGGGGAGGTATTTCAATTCCGGAATCACAATTTACACGTGCTATGCTCATGATCTTTCAGGATAGTTAGTTGGTGGATGATAACGCTGCAAAAGGTGACGGTGACTGCGCAAAATCTGAGTGGAGGGAGGGCAGCACGATATTCCCTCGCCAACTGCCACAAGCAGCCCGAGCTCGGCCGAGTCCAGCGGCATAGTAAGCTATGACGACTGGAGCCTACAGATGCTTTTTATGGCTGGACAGTAGCCCTACTGACTTGGGCGTGAAATGCTGCTGTACGAAGGCTGCTCGAGTCTTCCACCGCAGCCTCTAGGATAGGTAACCTGTCTCTGTCCTTATCCGGTTTGGTAGGTCATTCCCCAGTTGCGCCGAATACTAGCCTTGGCTACCTCCCCCCCCCCCGACACTCGTTAGCTTGTCAACCTAATTTCCTGCTGGGATGGGCTACCCGAACCTTCCATTAGGTTACTCGACGTAACAGGGGCAAACGGGTAGGTGAGTGCGGGTAGGAGATGAGAGGCTAGGTGGCCGCTGATGGCCATGTAATTGCGTCGATCCCCATGGGGTTTGCCCCTCTACATACGTAAACATGCGATATAGTTGCATATGGAGACATGCGATCAAATTTAAAACGCGGTCAACGGAGTGTTAATATTTTAGTTGGCTATTTTGAAACTTCAGTTGGCTATTTTAAAATTCTTTCCCCTCCCGAGAAAAAAAATGCTTCGGTCGGTTCCTGCAAGTCCTCAGGCGCTGTTGCTTACATATTCAGGAAAGTTCGAGTTTCCAGTTGTATTCCTTATGATGACCTAGAGGCACCACAGATATACAGCCTTTAAACTTGCTTCGTTGGACACACTCTGCACACTTGCTATACTCTGCAAGGAGTTGATAAATTCGTACTAAAGAAATATGGCGAGGCGTTTGAAAGTAGTTTCCCTTCGTGTGGCAGCTTTGCGGTCGCCGGAAGATATCATTCTTGAATGTATACGAGACGAGGGGACGCGATTTTCAAGTGCGCATAATGCATGCTAGTTATTTTAAGCTCACTGAAACTTTGAAAAGCACTTTCTTATGACGAGAGAGACTCTCTGGTGTAGCATTCGCTCGTTTTCTTCGTCGCCGTCGTTGTCATTTCCATTTTTCCAGGACTTACTTGACGACGAGGAAAACAAAAACAGATTCGGTATAATTACTCCTTTCGTACACGACGAACGTGGAAACAATCGAGGGTTAAATACATTGAAACAAGAATGCATTGTCGAAACTCACCCCTAAATTATCTCGTAACAGAGAGGCAGATACAGACACCGGTATCACTTTCGGTCGAGAATGTACTTACTCCTCTTTCGGCGCTACACCTATCCGTATATACTTCGGTCGCAATGCCGACCGTGTGACAGAATCCGAAACCGCACTTTGGGAGAAGGAAGCGAGCTTTCCGCTCATCAATTGCCTCGCTGCTTATCCTCCACACACGCCACCCCCATTAAATGAAAACAGCAGGTAATTTGAGTCGCTACCAATTGCGAAAGCCGGTCTCTATTGTGCTGTAACCTTCTAATTGCATTTAATGACACTAAGCCGGGTAAAACTACCGGCGAATTTTTTATCATTCTTTCATCGCATAGGGTAAAATAGTCGAGGCGACATTCGACTAATTACCCCTCGTTTTTTTCCTACAGTAATCCTTTTCCCTTCGAGGTTCCTAATTAAAATTTAATTGACGACGATTTCTCGTCGGGAAATGTATGGGCATGTTTCAACAACTCATTTGCATTCCGGATTGTAGTATCGGAAACCTGTATCTGGTCGTTTTAAATATATCCTTTTTTTCTCTTTTTTTTCGGTGAAATGTTTATTCCTTTTGAGGACTGTGACTTTTGCTTGGAAAATTAGTCAAATGAATTTGTGATGATGGATCAAATGAATAGAGATTACTGATCGAATATTGTGTGCAAATTTGAAAATCATATTCATTATGTCACGAAAGTCTACTTTCTTCTTTGAGTACCATATTCATTTGAACTCGAGGCTGTTGACACAGCATCGCGCCCAGTTTTTTTTCTATTTATCGCGGTCTTTGGCTGAGTGAAACAGCTGCTGCGGTGTCATGTCTGTCCAATTAACCATTACATGGGCTTTCAGCAAACGCGTCTCTCCTTCGATCCGGCCGTACATGATTGTCTGTAGCAGTTCATATTTAAGGCCTCGAAGCACGTGATCCAGATACTCGAGTTTCCTTCTTTTGATTGTTACTAGTAACTCTCGCTCTTTTTCCACGCGTTTCCGAACTTCCGCGTTCCAGATTCTTCCAGTTTAGAAGATCTTTAACATCCTTCTGTAGCTCTTTGAATGCTTCTAGACTGTTCATTGTGGCTACTTTCAGTGTCCAGCTCTCGCATCCGTACAACAGCTATGGCCAGACATAACTCCTCAACACTCTCAGATGTAGTGGTATGCTCAGACTCTTTGAGGTCTGTATTTTGCTCCAACTGCAGAAAGTGCTTTTAGCTAGGGCAATCCGAACCTTTATCTCTTCATCTGGGTTCATGTGCTCGTTGATCCAGGATCCTAGGTACTTAAACCTTGAAACTCTATGATTTTGTTATCTAATTCGAGTTGTTCATTACCAATTATCTCTTTGCAGACCATCATCCATTTTGTTTTTCCAATGTTGTTGGTTGAGCTGCACAGGCCCGTGCACAAAGGGGGAATTCAACCGCCCCGGGAGGGTTTTGAACGGCAGTTTTAAAAATATCTTGAATTTGATGATGAGGGGAAAATGCCAATCAAGTTAAGCTAAATTTTATAGCTCTTTCTTTCTTATCTTTGTTTCGTTCAATGTTTGTTGATAATGCTCTTCGTAGAGTTACTTTTTTTTGTTTGTAAACCTAATCCCCTCTCCCTTCCCTCTAGTCTCGAAAATCCTACTGACAAGCCTGGAGCCGTATCTATTGCACGCCTGGTCAACTTTCTTTTTAGCGGTCTTTGTAGATCGGTTATTGATTCGGCTAATAGGGCTGTATCGTCAGCGTATCTTATACTCGTATCTCCAATTCGCATCCCTATTTTCTGTTCTTCTAGGGCCTCGACAAGTATCTGTTTCGATTAGATATTGAAGAAAAGTGATGAGAGGATGCACCCTTGTCTGACTCCCTATTTTATGGCCGTCTGCCTCGAGTTGACCCGGCCAGCCCACACAAAAAAACTGTTTGTTTCCAAAAGGGTTGGCTATTAGTCTTATATCCCATTCATCGGAGCCGATTTTCCTTAGTATTTGGATTAGTTTCTTTTTCGAACTCGATGAAACACACAAACACCGATTTCCGGAATACACGATATTTCTGCAGTAAGAGCTGTGCACAGTTCATCGCTTCTCTGGTTCCCATCTCTGATCTGAAACCAACCTGCTCTAATCGCCTCCTCGCATTTGATGTGTATTCTACTTAATATCCGCAGCAATCAGTGTCTTTAACGATTGCGACATTAGACTGATCAATCTAAAATCTCCGCAACTAATTGGTTTGGACTTTTTCGGGATTGAAATAAATTTTGAATGTAGCCATTTCGTCCGAAATTATCCCACTATCGTAAATTTTGTTGAATATTGCAGTTAGCTTCTTTATGTTGTCTTCAATCAGCGACTTCAGAAGTTCCACTGTCATACCATCTGGTCCCGTTGCTTTCCTTGTAGGTGCTTTAATGCTACTTCGACCCTATTTTGGAGGATTTCCAGTCCTGCACTTCTCTCATCTTTTGCCAGCTGTTGCATGTCTCCTCCACCGTCGCTGAAGAGTTTGCCGATATATTCTGTCCATATTTCCGCTTTCGTATTCGTCTGTAAGTGAAATATTTCTGGAATAGGTAGAGGGTTAGATAAAGAAATTGACTACGAAGCAGTTAACAACGTCGCTGCTTACAGAACTTATTGACATTGAGGATTTTCGAAAATTTAACGATTTCTTCTGTAAGGCCCCGTATCACTTGAAAAGGTCATTTTCAGCCCTGTCCTCGTTTCCCTCAACAATATTTCTGGGATAGCTGTGAAAGTGGAATTGAGCAAGGAACTTAGTTTGTTTAGATATTTTTCGATAAAGTAAGTATTTATCGACTGCCAGATTTCTGGTTTTGAGAGTCAGTTTCACCCATTGAGGGGCGAACCACCATTCGGATTCTCGACACTTTTAGTATGTAATTAGTAACACAATAATGCCTATTGCGAATTCCACAAATATTCACTTTAAAAAAAATTCTTAGTAGATCTTTTATGACAGTTATTTTGTGTTTTTAGTGGGAAAAAGTGGTGCTGTCACATTTCAGGTCATGAGACTAGTAGAACGCGTACGAAAAATATATAATATATCTATCTGGAAGGAGAACGGGTGGTGAAAACACCAAAAAGTTCGATTAAAATATTACAAATTTCGATTAATAAGCAAAAGACAGTACTTCCTGAATCTCACTATTTCCAACTAACTCCTGAAATTTCCTGATTTTCTGGTACTTTTGAACTGAAATAGTAGAAGTTTCAAGTAACTAGCAAGAAAAACAAATAATCTTTACATCGTTCGAGTTTCTCTACTTTTCTGTGTAACTTCACGAATAGGTTAAGAGTGTGTCTCCCCCTCCCCTGCAGCTTGGTTTGTTTCCACTCATTGGAAAAATTTATAACTCAGTCTCAATATAATTAGGAATTATTGCGCTGAATGTTTGATGAAAAACTTCCCTTTCCTTCTTTTATTTTTATTCTTTTTAAATTAAACTTTCTTAACTTTTTTTTTTATCATCATCGATTTAATTTTTTCTTTGCTACCAATTTTACTACAGATGTTTCGAGTACCCAAATGAATCTAAACTGGCAAACACGCTAAAGCAGGTGGTTCTGAAACGCAATCAATCACGCAAATATCAAATTTTTATTGTTTTTTCCCTCGAGCTTACATTACAGGCTGCCTTACTAAGGCTTCAGAAGTTTTTTTCGACCAGGCGAAGAGAGGAGTAGGGATTTATTGATGATGAGCATGTGATTATGCGTCCGCCTGTAAAAAAAAGTTTCCGATAAAAACTGAGAATTAAATTTGTCATTAAAAGGTTCTTCGATGGTACTCTTAAACTCTTATAGCATAGAACTGTTGAGGGTGCGAAGGCAAAGTTCAGTTTCGTAAAACAACAAAATTTCGTGAAGACTGACGCGGATCGTGTGGAGCGATTTCTAAATTAGGTATTAATAAAGAAAATTTTGCTTCGACTCTGGAAGGAGTTGGAAATTTACTCACAAAAATGTGTATTCTGAGTCGATTTAGGAAAGAACTTCGATGACTCGTGAATTGTGACTTTGGAGTCAATTCTAGACTTTTAACCAGATCTGAATTCCTGGATGTGAAAGCCACTGGACTAGTTGTATGATCATTCAGATTTTTGTCGAACGCTTTTGTAGATCATCTAAAGTCGAAGGATCCTTGGCTGAAACTGCGCCACAAGGGACGTTGAAACATGAAACGCTGATTGTACAACCGGTTCAATACCAACTCTGGATTTTAGATCACAAAAACTTATTTCTGTTTGTGATATGCATTATGCAGACGTTGTACATAGTGTTAGGATATTAGGTTTCTGTACTCCTTTCAATTCAAAATATTCTGAACAGAGGGCAGTGAATTCCGAATGGTAGGGAGCTCTTAGGACCTCATTCATTAATCTTCATTTTATTCATTTATCTGGTTGAAAATTAAAAATAGCTGTGTAACAAATCCAGATCCCTTCGAACTTTTTTCTGCCTGCTTTCCCAAAACGTTGTTATCGAAAACTTCGAAAAAGATAATTTTGATGTAATTCTACAGATTTTCAAAGTGAATTTATTTTTGATATTAGTTTGGCAATAGTGTAGTTTTCAAATTGTCGTTTGTAGGACTTGAAAAAAGCTCAAAGTTGAGAAAAAGTCTTCAAATGCAATGTATTTCGTATTTTCTCTCCTTGGTTTTAAAGCTTAAGAGAAATGAGAGGATAGTGTCCTCTTCAAAGATGGTGCTTGTTTACCAAAGATCGGATATCCCATTCAACTTTTTGAGATTGAGAGGCAGTAGATCAAGATTCCCCTGTCACGAACGAAATTTCCTGTTACTTCTGGGTTCGATTATTGGCTACTTTTATTTCTTGAATATCAATTTGACCAGAAATTGAAAATTGTGGCACCGTATATGGAGAGAATTGATGCGAAGGAGGAAGGGGAAGAGCGAATGCCGAAATTTTCGTGAAATAATTGCAGTGTAGGTATGAAACTGAATTTTAAAAGTTTCTAAAGTAACAGGTGATACTTGGGCGGTGGTCAAGACGCACTGAATTTGAAGGGTAGACTGAGTACACTCAATAGTTCTATCAATTAATTCGCCTTCGTACCCTGATTAGGAGCCAGTAGAGTCTTCGCATTACATTTCTTTGCATTTAAACAACATGGTTCAAGAAAGCAGGGTATCCAGTCCCGGAAAAGCTAAGAATTGAAATTTTGGAAGAGTCTGGGAAAAGTCAGGGATTTTAGGAAATATTTTCAGAAAAAGCATAGTGCTAATAAGAGAGCTTCTAAAAATGTATTTTCCATGTGTGGTCCATTGAAGTGGTTGAAGCCGAATTGAAGCAAAAAATCAATTAAGTTTTTTTGATCCTTCTGTCTTATTTTTGTTTTTATGTTTTTATTCTTCGTTATAAAGTTCCAAAAATTTGAATATTACGCCCATATTTTTGCACGCCCTATAACTTCATTTAACTACCTTGGACCGCTCTGAAACGTGTCGGGGGAAGTTAGGGAAAAGTTAGGGAATCGCATATTAGAGAAATTCTGGGCCTTCTGAAAAGGTGCACAGATCTTCCTTTTGTTTAAATTTGGTTTTGTTGTTAAGGCTTTCTTGTATTTACTACATATTTTATTTGTTTGCGAGGTGCATCTCCTCGGCCTCCACCACCTCGATAGACTCGTAACATGTGCCATTCGTGTGTGCTACATTTGTGCTGGTTTTTGCTGAAAACCCCGTCGTTTGTGCGCCTCCCCCTTCTGAGATTTTGAGGATTACTTATTGGGGAGGGGAGCTAGAGTAATGGTTTTTGAAAAAAAGGTTCAACAAGGGATTGAAAAGGGAAAAATAAATGTAATCATTTGTGCTTCGTTTATGCTGGTTTATGCAGTCACCCATAACCTCCTAGTCCATCTCCCCGTCGAAAGAGGGGCCATTGTCATATAGCAGGATACATATCAGATGCATCTTGAAATGAAGGAATGACAAAACATGTGTAAGCTATAAGGGAGTGCGATAGAAAAGTTGTTTCTTTGTTTGTTTGAGGGTGGCCAACTTTTCATGTTCTGCGCGATTTGAATCAAGATTTGAAAGTTGTGTCACAGTCTGCAACTGCTGAAATTTACCATAACTTCACTATAGAAGCGTTTCGAAATAGGAGAAACGGAGAAGATTCCTCAGTAACTGCTTGCCAGAGCCCGTTGATGAGAACCCGAGAAATACTTGTGAGCAGTTTCTATTAATTTCGAAATAATTATTCTTGCTTCTGTTAACTAGCAAAACCTATCACTGGGTGCCATTTTTGAAAAGTTTCTGGATTCGTTCCCATTTTACTCGTACTTCAAAATGCGTGTTCAGGGTCAAGATTTTTTGATTTCCAAAAGTTTGTTTTCTCTCCTCTAGTTCTTAGCTAATAATAGGTATTGTGAGCGTCGGACTGGCCAGTTCGACGAGTCACCGCTCGTCAACCAACTTAGTTCTTCGAATTTTAAACGTTTTTACAGTTGCTCGTCAAAAATTGTGTGTGATGGGAAGGAAGAAAATGAACAAGTGACTAACTCATTAGAGGCCCAAAGTTGGGCTGGTCGGGTATTTAGTTTCAATTGCAAATGAAGCTAGGTGTAGTTAATAACGACTCTTTATGGCTTTATGCCGTTTCAGTGTCATGGAATTTATAGATACATATAAACGAAGCTACTATTCGACAGTTTAGTCTCAGGTAGGGAATCATTTCAGAGGGGTGAACACAAAATTGCAGCTAAATGGGTGTTCAGTCCTTCGATTTCGGCCAATACGAGCGACGATTGCACATGACAGCAGCCGCGTCAAACTTCTATTCGAAAAGAGTTGCTAATACGCGACTTCGATGTATGGGCCGGAAGATTTCACGAAGAGTTGAACTTCCACCTGACCTAAGTCCTGAGCGGCCACGAATGCTTCGGCACGTACCTACACCGAATGGCGATAGCGCCGAGCCCCGTGTGCACACACAATGCTCGAGGGGCGGAGAACACACGCTGGCACACCCTGTTCGAGTGTGAGGCCTGGGAGCAGGAGAGGCGCGGGACGGCAACAGTGATCGATCCCGGCGGCGGGATCTCCAGAAGCGACAACGACGACGGCGTGATCAGCTGTCTCGCGCCGGACACTTTGGTTCTGGAAATGTTGAAGAATGGAAGCGGATGGAACCGGGTGTCGGAATCCGTCTCAACCATCATGAAGAGGAAGATGCAGACAGAGTGGTCGAGGCAGAGGGCCGACGGACGAAGCTCGGCCCGCTTAATCGAACAAAAAACTCTGTACCAGCCTAGAAGAGCAGCTGCGGACCCCCTGGCAGGGCTCCCCCGCCGTTACCCCCTTCTTGCGTCGCCACACGTACCAAGACGAGGAAGTGAGGGGTGAGTGAAGAGGAAGTGCGTCCGGCTGTGGGGAACCTGAAATTTCCAGGAGTGCTAGGAGCGCTAACCTCGGCCAGTAGGGGCCCTATGGTGGCCTTCGCAGGACGCGCGTACCGGGAGCGGAAGAGGCGAAATGAAGGCTTGGGCCGGCCTCAAAGGGTCCCTCCAGCTACTGATGCGATACTCGAAAGAGTAGTTTCCGAGGCCAGGGGTGCGGTGTCTCAGTGGCCACTTTGGCATGCGTGCATCGCCATACGTCCAATTACACCATGTCCTCCCCCCCCCCCGAAATTTCAGTTCAGCACTTTTAATAGCTACGAAAATCTTTGTTTGCAATATCACATTTGCTATTTTAGTTGCTTTCGCAATCAGCCAAGACGAATTCGGCGACACAATTTCGTTTAGTACTTTTTGGATTTTCTCGGTTTCGTTCTTCCTTCATTTGCATCGGGACTGTTTTCCCGTAATTTTTTTCTTTCTTCATCACCTTTATGTTCGTTTTCTTTCTTTTAAATCCGTTTTCGTGCCACCCTCCGTACCTCGATTTGCTGTCTACATCAAAAATCAACAACTTGTATTCTCTGGTTGTCCCTCGTGAACTCGTTTCATTGATTTTGCTGCAGCGTGCCACGTTTCATCATTAGAGCTGAGGAACACAAATTCTGCGTCATAAAATCGCCTTATTATACAGTTTTTTCTTCTTTTTTCTTTTTTTTCTTTTTCCACCCTTTTTTTTTCCTGGCGAAAATAAAAAGTTATCCTCGCAAATAGTATAAAAGAAGCGAAAAACACTCGAATAACAATGTCGAAGGAATATTCGAACGTTCTTTTCATGCAAAATTTATTTATTTATTTATTTTTTTTTGTATCTTCTCGTGTTCACCGTTCGCCGTGTGCGTAGCAGTAACGCAGTAAGCGAACTCGCAGACTTTAAAAAAAATTGTACTATAATTTTTTATGTTAATTATTTTGCAGTATCGCCCGGGCTCTTGCGACTCCCCCAACTCGAATTTCGTTTATTCGATGAACAAAAGTGCAGATTGCACGAAAATACTAACTCGAGTCGGAATTCGGTTGAAAATTGAAAAGCAGGAATTAAAAAGTCGTATTTTGTGCAAAATGTGCGGTACATTCGCAGTGCAATTAAACTGTGATTGGAATATCAAATCCAAAAGCGAGGTCTCGATAAATGCATGTGAGAACGTGACGCAAATAAATGGCATCGTTTGTACGAGTAGCTAATTATTTTCGCCGAAGTATCCTGAATTCGTGTTCTTTAGAGTGTTCGTTATTTTTCAGATACAAAATAATTTTCGCCTACCCTCCTTAATTTTTTCCAGTTGATTCAGGGCCAGATTAAGGTCGTGAGCGCCCCTAGGCACTCGCTTAGAAGCACCCCCGAGCCATTGCTAAAATGAATAACTTGCCCTTGCCCCCCCCCCTCAATAAATTTTCAACACACAAAAGTTGGATGGCTGGAATTTGAGTAAAATGAATTTTTGTACATATATTACACTCGAAAAATTTTCCTGCTCCTCAAAAATGTTACATCCTGGGCACGGGCCCTCATGCATTGACCCGGGCCTGAGTTGATGTAAAAATACTGCAAAATATTTAAGTTCGTTTGGTCCGCGTTGATAGGTGCCACCAAGCACAAAGTTCAACAATTCACAAAAAAGCAATATTTTTCGCGTTTTTTATTCTGTTGAAATAGACGGAGTTGCAACAAACTATACATGGGTGAATAGAATTTGAAATGTATAGTAGAAAAGCATCTTTTCATTTTCTGAAAATAATCAGTAGTTGAATAATAAAATGCATTGTAATATCTTGATTAGTGATTAGGTGATTACGTAAAATTCTTATATTCTTCATTCGAAGATGGGGATCACGCACGTAAAACTTGATGTATGCAAAGTTGAACAGTAAAACACATCATTTCGTCTTCTTTATAGATTATACAAAATTCTCACTCTACCAAGGTCGTAGCTATGGGGGAAAGGGGCTCCTTAGCCGGGAAAAAATACACTTTTTTGCATAGATCGTGAGAAATTCAAGATTGCTTTGCTCACTTCGTTTGGAAATGGTCTTTCTTTACTCTTTTCAAACACTGCAGGGTGCCCAGTTTTAGAAACATCAGGGAATTTTGAACTTCTGGAAAAGTCAGAGGAAAGTCAGGGATTTCAGAAAATATTTGTGGAAAAAGCGTAATGCATGTAAAAGAGCTTCCAAAAGTGTTCTTTCATGTGTTGTCCTTGAAAGTGGTTAAAGCCAAATTGAAGTAAATTAAGTTTTTTTGATTCTTATATCTTAGTTCTGTTTTTATTGTCTCTAACTCTTCGTAATAAAATTGCGAAAATTTGAATATTGCGCACATATATTCGTACGCTGTGTAACTTCATTTAGCCACCTTTTGGACCACTCTGAAACGTGTAGGGGAAATTTGGGGAAAAGTCAGGGTATTTTATTTTAGAAAAGAACTGGGCACCTTGCATTACACAGAACCCCTTCCTACTATTCAGAAGTTTCATCGTGCCAAACCAATTTTGACCTGTTTTACCAATTCCTCACTGCGCTTTTCTTGATTGCGGATATTTCTTGTAATATAAATGTATGTGTCCCAAAAGCCATTCACTATGCCAGATAGATGACAAACGCTTTATATTTTGTGATTTTGTGATTTTTTTATTTTTCAGAAGCAGTACAATCTGACTAACGCAGGTATGTCTGAAAGCGTGGTCCCCTTCCCCCTCTTTCTGGCGGCCTAGCTACGGGCAGAACTTAAGGATAATCTGATATGTAAAAATGCAATGAAGTGAAATGAAAACCAAATATGTAAAATAAATTTAGTTTGTAGTTTCTGAATTTTAAGCTGATGCACTTGTAACACGTGTCGATTTTTTGTGTGTCGGATATTGTATACTGAATTCATTTATTACTCTTAGGCGATATTGTGTTTGCAATTTATCTTTGGACCAAGAATTATTGCATTGGTATTAACTTTATGCCTCGTTCAGTGGCGTCATTTACTAGATACCAATTTTTCAGTAATTTAAAATGAGATTTTCTTTCAAGAAATCACTAAGAATATTTCGTGTACCGAAAACTTTCAAGGTTCGGTTTGAAATTAGTTCTTGGAAATTTTTTATCGCAAAACTCTCAACTTTTCTCGCTTTTATGATAGCATGATTCTTCGGAGGATCCTCTGTATCATTTTCATCATTATCGGATTGATATTCGTCTTCCTCAAACATGAGTATTCTTTTACTCATTTTCTTTTTGATAGGAAGAGGAACGGCTGGGTGGATGAAATACAATCAGCTCAGGCGACAAATACTAAAGATGCCCAATAAATTTATTCTATGGCTGTCTAGCTAACTTTTTATTGCTATTTTTGTTATCAAATATTGATTTTCGAAGTGATGAAAAAGTCATTGGGACTTCTATTGCAAGTGGAGCTTCAAATCACGCTTTCAGACATACCCGCGTTAGTCAGATTGTACTGCTTCTGAAAAAGAAATTTTTTTACAAAATTCGTTGGAAGCGTTTGCCATCTATCTGGCATAGTGAATAGCTTCTGGGACACGTACATTTATATTACAAGACATATCCGCAATCAAGAAAAGCGCAGTGAGGAATTGGTAAGATAGGTCAAAATTGGTTTGGCACGATGAAACTTCTGGATAGTAGGAAGGGGTTCTGTGTGACATGGGCCTTTTAAGAGCAAATGTTTCAAATGTCAGTTGGCCAGCAGATCTCCCTGTTGGTTGCTAGGATTTTTCGACCCACCAGTATCATTTTTCAAATGATGGGACGATGGGATTATCACCGGTCATCACTATTCTCCCCATGTACCGGTCTGTCACTTATAATAACAAAACAGGAGATGCAACTCACTGCTGCAAAAAGATTCCGCACCTCAAATATCAGTAAATTAGAATTTCATGTACCAACTTGCATAATAATCATCGGTCAGGATGTTTGGATACATTTTGCGCAGTAATTATGACATTAAAAAAGATGGAGACATGCGTTTTTCTTTTACACCTCAAATCCTATCCATCCATGCATAATACATATTATGCAATTAAATTTTTTCCAATTATAATGTTAAACATAAATTATTTTTAGGAACCGCGGAATTTTGAGCGCCTTGTAGCACCCCTTAATGTTGACTAAATGTGCTGAATTCTTTGTGGGACGTTTTTGCGTCATGTGGAAAAAATAAAGGGAGCAGGCAAAGAAAAAGTTGAAAATTTTCTCTTGAGTAGCATTTAATGACTCCTCCGCCCTGATTTACCTAGGAAATACCATCGCGTGAATTCGATCGTAGTATATTTTTATTGACAAATACTCGTTCTACTTTGTATCATCATTTCAGTTTATTTTCTGCTACCGTTTCTCATTATTAGGGGGTTCGTTTTCGTGACGTGAATAATAATGATCGGTGGATTTCAATGAGTCTGTGAGATCGAGAAAAAGACAGATAACCGATTGTGCCAAGGTAGAAGCGAAGAAAAGAAAACTAACAGCCCGGCGTAAGGATAATGTAGTCGATACTTTTCTTTACAAATTACAAAAAGTAGAAGGTCACGTTAGATATTGATGACGATCGCATAAAATTCGATTGGCTTCGAACCAGTCGGGTGGATACTCGTTTTTCTCGTTTATCTCAGGATTTTTCTCAGAGTCTGTTAATCTCTTTGAAGTGAAGGCTCCGGCCACGATATTAGTTTCTTGTACAAAGTGAGAAATTACTAGAGAGTAAAAGACTCTGCAGTTCGTATAGCAAGACCGGAGATGAGTGGTAACGAAAATTATTTGAAAAATCTTTCTAATGTTATGTTATATCATTGATTTCGTTTGGTATTTGGAAATCATCTTCTCATAGAGTACGTGCTTTAAGTGTAACACATTTCATATAAGTGCGAAATGTTTTTAGCCTACACCTTGCTCTTGCTGAAGCTAAGATAAAGTGTGCCTAACGTTTCTCTGAAATCAGAAAATTATTGTGCTCTTGAACAAGAATGAATAAAGGGATGTACAGTCTCGAAGCCTTGCTAATTCGAATCGCTGGGGTAGACGAATTTCGTTCGATTTATGTATAATTCGATTTCTGAAGAAGGTGGTTCGATTTATCGGAAATTCGATTTATTGAGGTAGAATTCGATTTGTATATAATAATTTCATGATGATTTCACCTAAATTGTTATACGGACAACGTGCATACGATTACTGTACATACACACATTGTCATAAGTTCGATTTGTCAAGGCTATTCGATTATAACGTTCGATAACCAGAGGTTTTCCCTCCTTTCGCTCGCTTCACAAAGTTCGATTTATCTAAATTACATTCGATATACAGAGGTAAAAATACATGCAATTTGGTACATTGGGGTCGGGACCTGAACATTAGTTCCAAATTTCCTGAATTTCGATATATTGATGTTTGAAAAAACGAGGTTCCATTGTACTTTAAAATCAAAGTAAGGGATGGTTTTTACCAGGGTCAAAAAAACTATCGGCTAAACCAGATTTATTCGAACCTTGAGTTATGAAAATAAAACCTGAATCGGCCTAATTTTTCTGAATTTTCTTAAAAGTCTGGTGCAAACGCTCTTCTCAGCCTGTTGGTTTTCTGTGATAATAAACTTTCTACGTAATCTCTTCGAAGCGTTTTCCCTGTCTTCGTATCTGTTTTAATTTTTATCCAGAAATATAGCAAATGGAATAAATTATTTAAATTTGAAAACGTCGAACTAGTATTTCACTGCAGAGGTGACAAGAACTTCAAGCCGTTGTTAACAAAAATTGAGTTACCGACTTAGGAAGAAATTCCCAGTCATTAAAGTGGCTGTAATGATTCAATAAAATATATTGCTTCAATGCATAGTATCTCAGATCCTGTATAGTACAGACCAGATAGTACATTCATTGAATGGGATGGAGCTCCTCACCTCCACAGAAAATAACACATTTCCTCGGATTTTATCACGGAAAAATTATCTATAAGTGCCTGCCTTCATCAGACTTAATTAGAAGTAATCAAATCAACTTTATTGTTTGAATGTAGCATAGATGAATAGGATACCTATATCAAAGACTCAAAACAACGAGTTATTATAATTTTCAGTTTTTAAAATAGTATATCAAACATAGATGCCAGCGGATCTTCGGATTCCTGTGCTATGACTCTTAATCGATATATTTCACCAGATAATATAAAATGAAGCAATTTAGAAGCGCCTTGAAAATATCATTGCGTTTTGTTGCAAAAATACTTCGTGTAAAAAACAAGACTACATTTAAATTTTGAACTTATTGGGTCGACGAATTCGGTACTTAACGAATTTTATTACACACTGTACGACAAGCTCGCTGGAAAACACTTTTTGTAATGTACTGTTATTTTATGGTAATAAAATCGCTTGCAAAGATATTTTCAAGTCCATGTAATCGTGTATTAACGAAGCAAGCAGTCGTTGTTATTGTTTTAGGGGTAAGAGATCCATTCTTCAAATGAAATTTCGGTTCAGTATATCCAAACCGTGTATACCAATTGTATTTTTTTAATCAAATTGCTGTCTCAAATTTGAATACCGGAAAAGTAAAAATCTTCACGTTAATTTAACGCCGAATTTCCTAGAAAGCTTACGACTGTTACAGTTTGAAAAATCTAATTTCAATTCAGCCAGGAACGCCCACAGAGAGAGGTAAATAAATTTCAGAGTATGTTCAGGTGACGCCCGTATTCTGAAAAAAAATGATCATGACTCTGAAAATACGGAAAAATTGTACTCATATATTAAGCGTCATTTTGTATTTGATTCCCAGTTTGGAAATGTACCCAGTTGCCCTTGCACCTTACGTAAAAATGTATTTCGAGCAGTGAGTACTAATATACACAGGCAATTATGAGTGGGGAGAGAGGCAGCTCGAAAATCCATCGACTATCCTTTCTTGCTTATTTTCTGTTGGAAATCGAATCTTAATTTTGGTTGTTGTAGGAGGGCGAGAAGGGAGAAGTGTTACAATCGAAGTCTTTGAATAATCGGGAATAGCTTTATTCTGCAACGATACACTATATTTTTTTAATGTAAGCGCCCGAGGAAGGAATATAGTAAGATCTTTGAAATGCTAGAATCCTATTTTTTGGAGGATCAAAAAGTCTGTTCTGCCCTGGGGAGCCAACAACTTTTCTCTTTCTTAAAAAAAAGGCATTGAACACCTTATTGCTATTTGTTGGTTTTTTGTTTCTCTGAATCCAAACGTCCTACAAGGTGAAGGGTGAAATTTTTATATCCCACACTGGCGACAGGGCGACAGTGGCTTGGGTTCAAAATATCGAAATGAAGGTTTCTGGGTTGTCGATTTCGTATATTGTTCTGATGTTTGATCAGATCTGGATTTCAGACCCCAGAACTGAAATCTCATTTTTGAGAGGAAACAAAACTGACTTGACGTGGAGAATCAATGTATCAAAATAGGTGTTATAGGTCATTTTGTTCGAATATCCTTACAGAGACCCAGAACCTGAAATTCCCCACGAAAAGTCATAATTATTCTTGCTTTCAAATTCCAAGCTATTTTCGTATACATCATCGGGGAATGAATACAAATTTATGACAAGATCGAATCTTCTCCTCCACTTCCAGTGAGTTCGAAAAATACTTTTTTAAAATTGGTAAAATCAACTAGACTTAAAAAAACGACGAAGAAATCTAAATTAAGTTGAATCATTGCGTCAGTTTTTTTGGTTGTGAACCCTAACCTGGATTCTTGAAGTCTGAATCGTACTTCTCAGTTTTCTCAGTTTTTCTAAATTTTAAATAGAAGTATTTCTCTTTATGTAAGTGCATTATTCGAAAACTTATATTAACAGGAGTACAAAGTCATCGCGAGAAGCTGAAATATTTTTCCTTCCGCCTAGCAGTAAGTCAGAAGACAATTTCAGATAGGTTAAAAATTGAGTAGACTTTGGGAATCGAGCAAACAACATATCAAAATTACAAATATTGTTCACGGATTCCGAATGTTATTGTATGTACAATAGTCCTATTCTGTCTTGGCTTTGGAACCTCTAAATCTAAGTTTTATAACGAAAAAATTCTGTTTTATTTTTTACAATAATATTGTTTTATATTAATACTGAGTACATGTTCTTTATCGTTTGAGAAGAACTAAATTGAAATTGAATTTTGTACGTCAGATGTCACTTTACATAAACCGTAGAAACGTTTGATGTGAATTGAAATCTGCAAGAAAGAAAGAAAGGAAAAACTTCTTTAAGGAAAGAAATCGATTAAGTGCTAGTGGGTGTTATAGTTGGTTGAATGACGAAACATGAAGATAATCGAAATTTCAAATTTGAAAATTTTACAAAAATAGCAAAGCGTTTCCATTCGTGCTTTTCTTACCCGATTTCATCCGAGTTGTTAACACCTAGGAAAATTCTATGCTTCCTGTATAAATTTTGAACCTTGGAAACTCAAATCGGAGTCGGATCAAATACTTTGTACAATAAGTAAAATAATGCGTATTTTGATCGTTTGCTAGTTTTTTAGTCATTTTAAATTGGTCCATCTTAAGTTGTATTCTGCGGCTTTCTGTGCGATCCAGCGTAACAAATCTCGACCCCCACCCCCGATGAGTTTGTAATTCCACGTCACACTAGCTTCATAATGACGTTCATGAAGATGACTCGTGTGAAAATTGTGAAATCTTTCCTTTGTTATGAAATTTGTATTTCGAGGGCTCAGTTTTGAGCCAGATCAGAAATTTAATGCGATATTTGGAATTATTAAAAAGAAATACTGTTACATTCAGTTCTTGATTTTTTTACCGTAGTCGATTTTGCCCATTACATTTTCTCTCCTGACCTAGTATCTGGCAGAAGGAGGAAGAAAGTACAGATTTTTTCAAAGTATTTGTAGTTTACTTACCACGAACGTCCCAATGATGTATTTTGAATTTTTAGTTCGATTTACCATGTCAAGTTAACTTCTTTCATTCAAAGGGTAGACTTTCTATCTTGGTAGTCGAATCGAACTTAGATCAAAAATTTGATGTTAAATTCGCAGTCAGTGACCACGAAATTTCTGTTTCGATAGCTTGTTTAATGTGTTCTTATATATTTCATATTTCCATGATGGATCTTTCACTGGCCTTCCGTTGGCCAGAGTTTGTTTGATGCCTTAAGAAACCGAATTTCAGCACTTCAGAATTCATCATCTTTCTTGGTCCTATGTTGATCCGGCAGCGCGTTGAGATAACAAAATCATCCGCTTGTGAAATTAATGTGCAAGTAATCTTCGAGATTAACCAGGGGCGAAACTATAGGGTGATGTGGGGGGTTGAACCACCCTCCACTCCATAATTTGGCAGTCGGCAAATTCTGAAACTGTTCATTTGAATTTTTCATTTTTATGAATGTTTGTTTGTTTGTTTTTGTTGTTGTTGTTGTGTTTTTTTTTCCTCAATTAAAAAGTATTTCGATCACAAACTCGGCAAATTTTCGAATTTTTTAAAAATTTTGTCGGAGAATACTGAAAGTCAAATTTCGTTTCTGAAAATGGAGTATTCTGGACTCGTGTCAGAGACTAGTCAGTCAAAATTTGACGGTTTCAAGCTGAGTATCGAACGTTATCTGAAAGGTTGAAACAAAGCTGAGATGTGGAAAACTTTCGAAAATCTGAAAGTTGATAGCAAACGTTGAATTTCGAATTCCAATGACTATTCTCTTTTTACTAGATTCTCCGTTTGACCTATGGCCTGAAATTTGAGAAAGTTGAACATTCTATTAAAATCTAAAAGTTGAAAACAAAAGACGTATTTTCTAATGTCACAAGCTGAATCCGATAGCAAATGTTCTATTGTTTACCTTACGAGATTTGGTCCTGGTGAATATAGGAGGGAAAATTTAGTCTGGAACGAAAGTCAAAACTACATATGTTTTTTCCATAAGAACGAAAGGGAGCTTATGGCACGGATTCCCTTAATCCGATCAACCTAAAACTTTGTACTTTTATTTATTTTGATTTTGTTGGAATTAATTTAGGAGACGAATTAGAGGAAATTCAGGAAAAAATATCACTAAGAGTAAATGTACAGGAAGTTGTGTGCTCCTCTCGAGTATTCCTAACTAGAGGGTATGCTCAATGCTAATGTATGCAAATGTGATTGTGTGAATGCTTTGTGGATAAGGTTCCAATCTGCATTTGCAGGGACTAAATTATGGAGGGGAGGGGTGAAATACGCCTAATAATTTGACAGTCTGAAAATTTTGAAACTGCTCATACTGCTAATTTGAATTTTTCATTTTCTAAGAACGGAACGTTTGTTTATTTTTTTTTTCAATCAGAAAATATTGTGATTAAAAAATTAGCAAATTTTCTTTCAAATTAAAAAAAAATTTGTCGGCGAATTTCTAATTTTAAAAAATTTCCTTTTCCACCCCCTCCCACCTTCCCAAACTAAAAGTCAAGTTTCGTCCCTGAGATCGACGGTACAAGTACAATGGAATGGTAGAGCTGGAAAAACTGAAAAGCAAAAAATTTTAAGTGCAAGTTTGATACGAGTATTAACAGTGGCGTAGCTAGGGAGTTCCCAAAGGGGGGCACAATAAGGTTTTCATGGGAGAAAAAGTCCAAAATTGCGGTATTTTTTAAAAATCGCTGATATTAGAGGACTATGTAAAAATATCCCCCCCCCCGATGCCACGTCACTAAGTATTAATGCTACTGTAACCAAAACCAGAGGAAGAGTGACGGACTTCTGCTCAAGGTTCACATAGTCGAAGTGACAATCAACTGCGTTATACATATTTTATTTGCAGAAATATGTAATTAACGTAGACAGTATAATTTATTACTGGAATTTAAGCTAAATTTACTCAACGTAGGAGTCATGTTACCAGTATCCCTTTACCTACTACCCGCCTCAACTGGGTAGGTTTTTTTAGAAGAAAATCAGCCGCGGCCTAGCCAGGGGTGAAGGGTCTAGACCCCTTGGCGACTTCGTCGAGTAGTGGTTTTTCTAATTTTAGCACTCCCTGTAACACCTCCTTCCACTTTGGTCAAGACTAAACCCCCTCCTTGAACCTGGACTGGCTACGCCACTGAAGTCAGCAATTTCTTTTTCTCCTGGGAGAAAATGGACGTTTAATGTATTTGTTCAGTTATACACCCATTCGTGTAATCGAACTCTCATTCTTACTACATATTTCCTTTGTCGGAACTAGTGGGGGGGGGATATGATAGTACTTCCTCTGTTTTACGATATGAGGGGAGTGCCGCTGGTCCCGTCTCCATCGCGACTCCGGTGCCATTGACTTAAGTCGATTCTAGCGACTGTCTTTCAGCTATACATACTATGTAATGTATTCAGCCAATATTTGGCGTTACCTTTAGATTGTATTCAATTATGCTGCACGTGGACATTAAAACGATGCGGATTTCGATATAAGCGGTCTCTGGTGTTTTCATTAATGTATTAACAAAAGAAAGCATTTCAAAATGGAATGACCAGCATGATGGTTACTAGGTACATCTTTCGGTATTGGGAAATCGAATTATCCCTGCGAACTTGTTAGCCCTAGGCTTCGCTCTGGTTCGAGATCGAGATAGTGGAATAATTGCGACTCGTTAAGGCCGCGGTTGGGATCATCCTTCGAGTGCTCGACGGCGACGATGTACGTGCAATATTACTCCGTAGCCTAAAGGTCTACACAATTTCCACTTAAACGAAACCGTTTTCATTTGCTCGCACTTGGTGGTGTCGTTCGAAAGTTAGAGACATCGCATCGCATCGGACCAATTAACGTGGATTTAGACGTGAACGCCGTCGACTATACGTGTAATCAATTCGACGGCGATGCATTTGAGAGGAAGCAAATGTATGCACAGATCTGGTGTAAACATATTTAAAATGTGACAGTCGTGTGACTTAATCCTATCAGAGTGTTTCGCTCGAAGAACGGCGTCACAGGGAATCTTCTTCCTCTTTTCACGTCGAAATGCAACTTTAAAATGAACCTCGAACACGTTTTATCCGCGTTACACAGACGAGCGAATAGATAACTCCGATCAGCGATTTGATTATCGCGTATAATTTTCAGTCGTTGAACGAAGCACTGAGAAGAAAATAATTCGACGAGAAAGAGGATAAGGCCTATTTCAGTTGGTTAAGTTCGGACTATCGTATCATCTTATACTCTTCAAGATCTGTATGAACCCGCACCCTTTAAAGCGCGAATTTATGTCGGTATTGTGTTGGAAATTAACTACACCGAAACTGATAGCGGCTCATCCACTAAATCTGAATTCATCGAGAATTTCAAACGTTTTCAACTATCTTCACGTACCTTTGCGCACTACCTGTTATTTTGGGTATGGTTTCCTTAGCCAGGTTTAGATCTACATTCTGTATTGTTCATTGAGTTGGCCCATCAGTCGCTCTGCGATTGTGCACAGAAGCCAAGACTGACGTGCTGACTGCTAGAGTTAACTATCGATAGTTATATCGATATTAGATGAACTTGCTAAACGTTATTGATACTGATTCGAACAGATTGTCAAAAACCATGAAAAATATGAAAATTTCTACAGCCATATGGAAAGATCAGCAAAATTATTGAGACAATAAATTATGAATAGTTATGAGGTAAGGACATTTTTCTGCTTTGCAATACTAAAATGTTGAACATTTTATTGAAATAGGTACCTGTCGGAAAGATTCGGGAACTTTCGATATTCCCCTCAAAACTATGAATAGTTATCGATGTTCAAATTTGTTGAAGTTGACAGCACTAGGTATTGGCAGCTAATGGTAGTGATTTGTACTACCAAAGCAACTGGAAATACCCGAGTACTGTGACAACTATTCACAATTCGCTACGCGGAACGTTCCGCGTATCGAATTATGAATCTTCGAGCACCAAGCGACTCAAATTGGCGGATGTCAGTTCTCAGGTGTTTTTAGGTGCTCTAATATAGGGTATAAGGTTGCCTAAATCGTACCACTTTTTCATTTTTTTCAACCTGGACGGTGCTCGAATTGTTTTTTTAAAACCGTTCAAATCCTAAATTGTACCTTGATCTATTGCGCATCTTTCAGCCCAGAAACGAAATTTCTTACTTAAATAGTAAAGGCGTAATTTTAATCCGCACAAAGGTGTCAAAACGGTACGATTTAGATCACTCGTTCCCCACATCGTACCACCCACTTCCTAAATCGTGCCTCCTATAAAAAGAATAGTAAAAGCACCCCCACTTCCAATTGATTAACTCGGTACTATCAAAATTATTTTCAAGAGTCAGCCTACACTCTGCCTCCTTACCTTTACCGTACTAGCTCTCAAATCTTATAATTTTCGAATTTTTTTACATAAAAAAATACTATCTACAAATCGCATACGGGTATCTATTATGAAAACATCGAAATTAAAATTAAATTACAAGTGAGTTTAAGCACAAAAGTCACATTTGTAATCCACCATGGAGGCACTATCGGCTCCTGCACACTTTGTGTGCGCCCACGTATGGCAAGTGGAGCATTTTGTATCATGTCCTCTTGAATATTCTCAGAATATAAGCAACACCACCACCTGTTTTCTTTTTCTCCTGGAAAATCTAATTTCCCTTTTATTTTTGATTTTTTTTCGGTTGCCAACCTCTTGTAGAAGGTCCCAGGTTCAACTTTTATCGATTTTTCTTTTATTCCTTGTTTTTAATCCACTGTTTCCTTTCTTTTCTTTCTTTTTTTTTTAGTAGCTTTTTTCTTTCGTATTTCTTTTGCTTTTTGCTTACTGTTTTCTTTCATTTTAACCAAGATTATTTTCATTGTTGTCTTTCAGAGCACGAGTCATGTCATCCGCCGTCCACTTCCCATATTTTCGTTTAACATTGTCAGAAATAGGTAATGATATCTGTAAAAAAAAAGAAAAAAAAAAAAAAAGTTGAAATGTACGATTTAGGAAACACTGGCATTTTGATGAGAAATCGCCCTCACTCAGTTGAGGATTGAGATAACTTTTTGGTAATTGTATGAAAAGATAGCTAAAAGTATACACTTTAATTAGAAATAAACGTTACTTACCTTTTTCGTGATTCAGTTTTATTTTTTAATTTCCTTAGAGAACACCTCGAAAAATTACAAACAGCACCCATGTTTTGTATCAATCGCTATAAAACCCACACTTTTCGTTCCACCGACCAAGTTTTTAGTTTAGCTTGGGAATGTTAAAATGACTTCTAGTAACGAGTTCAATCGGTAGATCGTGCTAATTGATTTTAGTTTGGGAAAAAAGCCTGGTGGTACGATTTAGGAAGCAGTACGATTTCGGCAACTTTACCCTAAGCGGGTGTAGCGATGATACGCCTCCGGGCAGTGGTAGACCTAGGACTTGGCTCTGAATACTTAGAGGTGTATCTCCACCCGGATTGGTACGTACGCAGTCATCAATACTCGGGAAGACTACATCAAGACTTAGAAAGAAAAAAAAAAGAAAAGAAAAAAGACATCCCATATCATTTACGATTAAGATATTATTTGGACTCGTCGTGGAGACTTGGTTAAAATTTCTTTAGATTACGTCAAGAATGTTCAAACTTTATTTCAAAACTCTATGACTGTGTGAAAATTCATTAAGACTTATCAGGACTTGCTACTCATAAAGTTCCTGAATAAAGATTCCCAAGATACAGTTTTAAGATTCCTTTGGACTATGTCAAAACTCGCGAATACTCGTTAAGTCTATGCCAAGATTCGTTATACATTTAATACCCTGATTAAGTCTGCAGTGTGTACCCTAAGCTATTCATTGCAACTGTCCAAATTGGAAAATTAATGATTTTACAATTTTTTTCCTACCTCAGTACCTCACACCCCGCCCCCCAGACAAAAATATACAATCCGAAAAATCATTTGAGTCGAGTGTTTAACTAATTTTGCTTACCTGCTTTTGAATTTTTTTACATTAAGTATTACATTCGTTTTCATTACGTTCATTACTTATTCTCTAATCATTTAATGAATTTTTCAAAATTATGATTTTTACATTCGTTTTTATTGTTTGAATCAGTAAAATTCCGGAGTTGCCCAAATTTTTTGAAGGTGCCCAACAAGTTTTTGGTAGTGCCCAATATGGGCGGTAGTGCCCATTAGGGTAAACACTGGAAATCTGTAAGGCTGTGTTAGGAGAGATATTTATGAAGGCTCTTGCTCATATTACTTTGAAAATCGTTAGAATTTCTTGAACTATTTTTTCAAGATTTGTTAGAACTAGGCATATCAAAATTTGTCACGATCCGTTAGGACTAATTACGATTATTTGGGACGCTGTTGGAAGGTTTTTTAACTGCGACTTTCTGTCAGCAGATGTTACTCCTTAGCCTCGCCCAAGTTGCTGGAGATTGAAAATGCGAAAATTAATGAGAATATTTTAAGTATAAATTACTTGATTTTCCAGGTCATTTTATTGAAAAAGCAATAGGTTTTATAATGTTTGTCTTTTTCGTGGTATTTATAATTTAAAAAATCACATAAAAATGATTTTTTAGATTATTTCAAATAACTTTCTTGAAAATTAATTTTATGGTTTTAATTTGGGTTTATTTTGCTTATGATTTTAAATTGTTAACTTTTTTATTTTGTCCGAGTATGTAGGACACAAACGGATAGAATCTAAGCCAAAAATTTAAACTCACGATTTTGGAATTAGTTTGATTTCTAAATCAGAAAAATCATTTTCAAAATGGCAAAAATGAACTCTGAAATTGAAAGGCGACAAAAATAAGATGAGATTCGAGTTCTTTTAAAAAAATCATTTTTTGTAAATTTGGGATTTATATGAAGTGATTTCGGTATTTATTATTTTCGATTTTGCCCATCTTCGGTTTTTCCTTGTCAGATACTGACAGTATTATTATTGATTTTGAAAGTAGTAACCCATAAAGCTTGCAATTAGTTACAACTGGATCACAGAAGATTAATCAAATAAACCAAATTTCTCTGAACCAGTTATAGCACCTTGGAGAGTACACAGAAAATATTTTCCAAAGAGAATATTCTGAAGAATTTTATGAGAACATCATTTGCTAATCCTGGTGTTCCTTTCTTTCGAAGTGTTAAAGGATTCCTGAATCCAGATTTGTCCCCATCCAAATTAATCATGAGTGTTATCATCGGTTGAGTAATATTGCATTTCTATTCGACTATAACGGGGATATCCATTATTTATGCATGTTTGAAACACTTGAGTACCATTTCATCCTCATGTCATCGAACAATGGAGGTAGATAAATCACATAGATATTAAATGATAACACATTTGCAAGAAGGGGATAAGTCCAAAAATCGAATTTGCGAAATGTGAGTCATTATCTGGGAACTGAATGGACTTATCCCCTTCTTGTGAAATGTGAGTTTTTCAAATCAATTTGTATCATACAGAGAGTGCTCCGATCGCTATTTCAGTGCTACCAGTCGATAGAGCACAAAAAGTACTTCTAAATGAAATGAAACAACGCAAAATCGTAATAATGTGACTTTTCCCCTTCTTGCAAATGTGTTATCAAATGGTCCCGTAACTTCGGGTGGGATGACAGTATACTTGGAAATAATAGAACAGAATAAAATGAGACTACATATTCTTAACAGTTACATTTTGCTGTACAGAAATCTTTTTCTACATACAGCATTTCTTAACGTTTTTGTATATTACCTCAGTGTTATAAAAAATTGCTAATCCTACGATAAAATCAGACTAAAAATGTTAATCTTCCTCATTTTCATTTTGCCTATGCAGGATTTTTTTCTCATGAACAACAGAAGATGAAATTTTTCTATTTATTCTTCGCCCTGCCCTGAGCCACTCAAAAAAGTTAAAAAAAAAACCAAAAAACTCTAGGCATCGACACTGACTATCTAACCACCGTTGTACTTACAATTAAACAAACGGAAGACTGGCTACCAGTCAGTCAGACAGCCAGACTGAACTTGACTTGGTATGTGAAAGAAAAAGGAGGGAGGAGGGGTGCAAAATATTGAACAGAATATTCGGATCTTGAATCTGCACCACTGTTTGCTCGGTTTGGGACCTTCTCTGTGACGGAAAATGAAAATAATTGTATGAAATACACAACATGTGGTCATACTACAAATATATGTACATCAAACACAAGCTATAGATCGCCCGAAGGGAGGTTATTCCAAATGGCAGAAAAGTTCTAAAAATGTGATAAAGAGTGAATTTTTTTCAATTTTCTATAAATTTAAGCAAAAAAGTAAATTCTTGCCATCTAAGGAAGGCTTTTGAACCTCAGCTCCCCCCCCCCCATCGTCTTTTAACTCTGGCCCGGATCAAACACAATCTTTATTATATGACTGCGTAGTTATTTAATTTAAAAACAAGTTAGTAAGATACTGTAGGAGGAGGGAAGACTTGAATTTTGCATTTTTTCTTTTATGAAGCGAGTATTTACCTAGCTGTTTGAGAAAAACATTGTTTTTTCTCTAAATGTAAGGAGCGATTTCTGCTTACCCATTAGAAGATTAGGTAGTAGGAATAATGATTCTTAGAGTTTAGGTCAATGGTCAGCTTGTCTGTCTTAAGCTCAGTACTGACTCCGGTTGTAGGGGTTGGCAACTTTAAAATAAAATTATCAGTTTTCCTTCCTCATCGTGTCTTTCATATTTTGAATAGAGATTCGTGTCTTCTCTGGCTGTGTGATAGAACTTACAAATACTCCCGTTAAATCGATGCAAAAATATGTCGAGACGAAGTATGACTTGCTTAGTCTTCATTAAGATTCGTTAGGATCAACAAATGTCTTCAAGACCCTCTCACCAAGATATCTGGAGAAGTTTCGGTAGTCTCTGAAGTCCAAAAGACTTTTCCCCTGAACCCTTAACAGCGCAACACTTTGACAACGTCTGAACCTAAACGATGCCTTACTTAATTTTTTCCCCGGTAGGCTCCCTCTTAACGCGGATTAATACCCTTGGTTTCAGAAGAAACGATAAGCCAATTTCAATAAAGGTTTTACTAGGAAAAATCTGGCTTGAAAATGCGATCATTATTGGAAGAGTTGAAGTGGGAATTCGAAATTAATGACGTTGGGGTTGTACCTCGACCTCAAATTTAAATTTATATTACGCAACCATTTGATTAAAGAGAAATATTGGGGAGAAAATGCTCTAAATATATTTTCAAGTCCCTGTAAGAGCTTGAGGTCCATGGGGCGTGGCTTGAGCTAAAAGCTCCCGTCGCACGCGCTTTCATTGTTACTCTTAATGCAAGGAATGTGAGTGGCAAGGCGCTCAATCCCTTGAAATATTAGTCGAATCAGGTGCAACGGTTGCACCGAACCTTTTGAATTATTTAAAAGAACGTGAATTCGAAATCACAGCATATAACTTGATAAAACACTAACTTATGTTATATTGTACTTGAGTTAAAATATAATGAAACTTGTGCCAGACTTCATCTACGAGAAGTGCCGCTTATAATAAACTCATTAACAATATACTTGGATATTTGGATATGATATTTAACTCGTACTGCTCAGTTGAAAACGAATCTGTGAGTATTGAAAATACCGACGTTCAGGCACCAGAGCTGTTTTTCGTATTTTGAGCTCGGAGAGCGTCCCTAATCGTTTGCGATCACTCCCGTTGAAAAACGTTGTGGCTAGTATTGGTGCCTTAACGTTATTGGTGGTGCCACAATGACGTTTAACCTTTAATTTTGATGCCTCAGTGAGGGATACTATAACTATAAATACAAGTGTGTCCCTACATAAATTCATCGATGTATAATATATGCTATTCAAAAACCGCTTAGCGACAGAAAATTGTAAATTTTTTCGGCCTCGTCGAGCTCTGATTTCTCATATTATGTTGAACGAATCTGGCAGCAGTAGTGATATGTTATAATATCCTAATTTTTCGGGTAAGCACTTTTTCCTGTATTCATTTTATTTCACCGTTAAAAACCAAATTCAATTTTCGCCGAGAAAACGGCTGAAAATTAAACTTTGCCCCTCCGTTCCGTCGGCTGAAAAATGTTAATTGAACGACCCGGTAACCTACGGGCTCCAGCGAGCTGTACATTTTCGCTTTCGCATCCGCTCCATGATAAATTACACTCGCAACGTTTCGGCTTCGATATGGTCTTCAGTCTGTTCGCTTTCATTAATTTCTACTTTTAAAACCTCGTACAAGGTTTTCGAACTAGGTAAATTACTTTTATAATTTCGTCTTCGTGTAGCACACAATACCATGTACGCTGAAAGGAATTCGTTTAATAAAAGATAACTTTCAGCGACTCACTTTTGCATCCTGCAAATGGGATTTAATCAAGTAGGAAAGTAGTTTCAATTAAACAAATTAAAACGACCGCGTGTTCGTTGGTCGGCTGCTCGATTTACATATCGGAAAAGGCAGAAATTTCTCGCCAAGGTTTGCCTTAATTACTCGCGTCTAGAAGAGGTCCTATGCATTCTCCCTTTTTAATGGTCTTCTGCGAAGTTCTCTCTCTCTCTCTCTCTCTCACTTACTCTTTCACTCTTTCTCTTTCTGCCATATTAGTAACGTATTACCGAGTTCAAAAATAAGATCCAGAATAAATTTATCGCGTCGGTTTGCGGTTCGTGCAACGTTCTGCGGTCCAGCAATTTATTCAGCTATTTCGGTGACACAACTTTCGAAACTGTTTTCCTATTTCGCTGCTGGGCGCAATCGAACAACCAATGAAAGCGTTTAATATTCGCGTTGTTTCAACGTCCTGCATAAATAAGCAGCCCTTCGCAGTAAGATGACACCGCAACTGCGCAAGAATCTCCATTTCGGCCCAAGTAGGTAGGTGTAGCAGGCGAACTTACTGAGCTTTGTGTTCTGGGTATGGGATAGTCATTCGAAACGAATTTGGTGTAAGCAAGCGAAACTAAGATTAAAGGGAACTTGGCCTAATGATGTGGAGAATATGCGAGACTAAACTATAGAGCCCTATAACAGTTAATTACGTAACTTGGTACGATCATCCGCCATTTCAAATCACCCGGGCGCATGGTAAACCAATTTAAAGACGTATGAAAGTAAGTACAATCATTTCGAAAAACGTTTTGTGAACAATCTGCGTGTATACTTTTGAGCTAGAAATTACTAGAAACAGTTGAGAATTAGACTAAATTTAACTTATGAAGTTATGATGATAATAGTTTGTCATCAGTGGTTACGCATCGAATCGTAAGCACTAATTAGTGTTTTGGGAATCATTTTATGAATCCTTACTTGCTTATCTACTGAAAGAGAGAAGAGTTGAGACTGTGGTCGCGAATCTAGTTGTGGAAATCTAGTTTAAAGTAGAAGGCAAGTTGATGTCTAGAGGTGGTGTGGTGGGACGTACGGCGATGCATGCCTGCCAGAGTGGCCTCTAAGACACCGCACCCCCGGCCCCGGAAACTACCTTTTCGAATATCGCATCAGTCGCCGGAGGGACGCTTCTAAGCCAGCCTGAGCCCCCATTTCGCTAATGCGCTTCCAGTGCGCGCGTCCTGCAGGGGTCTCCGTGGGGTTCCCTACTGACCGAGGTTCGCGCTTCTCGAGCACTAGCCTGAAATTCAGGTCCTCCGCAGCCAGACACGCTTCCTCTTCACTCACACCTCACCGTCTCGTCTTGGTACGTGTGACGACGCAAGGAGGTGGTGACGGCGGGGGAGCCCTGCCGGGAGGTCCACAGCAGCTCTTCTAGGATGGTACAGCGTTTCTTGTTCGATGGTGTGAACCGAGCTTGCTCCGTCGGCCCTCTGCTTCGACCACTTCGTCTGCATCTTCCTCTTCATGATGGCCGAGACAAAGGCCGACGCACCCAGTTCCATCCGCTTCGACTCTTTATCATTTCCGGAACGAAGGTGTCCAGTGCGAGGCGGCTGATCACGCCGTCGTCGTTGTCGCTTCTGCCGCCGGGATTGATCGCTGTTGCCGTCCCGCGCCTCTCTTGCTCCCAGGCCTCACACTCGAACAGGGTGTGCCAAGGTGTGTCCTCCGCCCCTCGATCACAGTTTCGGCGCCATCGCAATCCGGTGTAGGTACGTGCCGAAGCACCCGTGGCCACTCAGGACGTGGGTCAGGTGGAAGTTCAGCTCTCCGTGAGATCTCCCTGCCCATACATCGAGGTCGCGTATCAGCGCTCGGGTCCACTCGCCTTTGGTCGAATGGGCGAGCGCGTCCTTCCACTTCCAAAGCATGTCCTGCTGGATGACTCGCTTGACCCGGAGTGCTTCCCGTTCCGTCTTCGCTCTCTTCTTCGCACCGTATACCTCCGCTACTTCACCGACGGTGTCTACAGATACGGAATGTTCTCAAATTACTAGTCTCTTTGTTTTACTGATCAAGCGAAGATGATACTGACTCTTCTGGAAGTAACCGGCAATTTGTTTCCTTTTTTCCTATCTCTTTCCTTGGAGTAAGATGCTAATTCTAAACCATTAAACCCTTCCCAGTTTTTCATTCCGTGTATCGTTCAATTCGGGAGGCCTTGGAGACTGAGGTGAATTTGATGGGCTTTGGTATGAAAAAGCTCACATTTTCTCAAACTGGTCTACTTCACCCCTTTTATGACTTCTGTTCATTCATGGTCGCTGAGATCTTAGAAAACGACGAGATCGAACAATTTCATTCAACTAGGGCTCTACATATAAGTGTAACAGTTGAAGTCACAACGCTATTTTTAAATTATTGTGTTGTTGAAGAAAAGTGAATGGAATACATGTGTTTACGTTATATTTATTATTACTATTGTGGATTGTGGACAGTAATCACAATAACCTTGGTAAATTCAGCTTGCCAAGCGCGTAATATGAAAATAATTCAACAAGAAATGACCAACTTCAGTTGAAAACATAGTGAACGAAAAGAAACTGTTGGAAGAACCATATTTTACTTTTTAAGTTTCTAAAACCTCTTCTGTAGTTATAATTCCAGTACCGAGTGTGGCTATCAACTATCTTCGTTCTATCACTCGAGCTCATACAAATATATTTTTTCCCTTTACCTCTTCCGCAACATTATAATTCAAAAATTGTTTTGTGATTTTACACATATTTATATAGCCCTAATTCAACACAAGTGTGCAAATCAGCGTAAGAATCGACGTGGATACACGAGGAGCCATGCTAGCGATCGCGTCGCCACGAGAAAAAGTTTTAAATTGAAAAGATTTTTAAAATAGTTGATTATGGTATAAGTTACTGAACTAGAACAATTCGGTTGGTATAGCAGTTTAGTAATTAGCTTGCTTCGTACCGAAAACCTATCTTCCACTTCCTTGCCGAAATCTAGAATGCATGCATGGCAGGTTAGCTATCTTAACCCGAAAAACTAAGGAGGCAGATCTGTCATTTCGAAATCGTGAAAGGAAGTCTCTTTAACAATAACCAGTCAGCACAAACGTCTCATTTCTGCTCTTGCTCCCACGTAGCGCTGGATTTACTTACATGAGAAGTGCACTGGTATGAACACCCCGGAGCACTCAGAAACGCTTGAAAAACAAACTAGGAAACAAGTAATAAAAGAATTTAAAGAAGAAAAAAAAATCTTGAAGTTTTTTTTTTTGGGGGGGGGGGGTGTTATGATATTTATAATTTTCCCGGTGGTGTGCTTCGCCTAAATTTGACCCAGGCCCTAAAGAGTCTTACATAAATCTAGTAGAGTCTTAATGTATTTTGAACTAGCTTGAAATTTTACTCTGCAAAAACGGTACTGGAAGGGTCTTAGCAAATCTTTAACAATAAAAAGAATTCGAAATTATCTTATTTTAGTTTTAAGAGATCCTGGTGGAATCTTAAGGAGGCTTAAAAAGACTTAATATGTGTTGAAGAGTCCTAGCCAGTCTTCGAATCATACCCGAGCCTTGAACGTGTCTGTAAGAGACATACGAGTAAAAGAGATTTGAAGGACATGAAAGAGTCGTAAGCGTTTGAAGTTCTTATACAAAAATGGAAGCTTCTTAAAACATTCTCAAGTCTGGAAGAGTTGTAATGTGTCTCAAATTGATCATGAACAGTCTCAGCGAATTTTGAACAAGTCTTAGAGAATCTTGAACAAGTCTGGAAGAAAATTCAAACGACGGTTGCCACTGGCAATTGCATTTGTTGTCAAGTCATCATTTCACAGCAGAAAAATTTGGCTAACAATGTTCATCCAAGTCAGAAAGATTCTTGAAAGACCTTAAATGAGTGATAAGGTCTTTTAAACAAGTAATAGAGAACCTTGACGAGTCTTAAATGAGACAAGTGGTCTCGAAGCATCATGTAGCTAGACCTCGGAAGTCTTAAAAAAGTACGGAAGAATGGTAAAGATTGTCAGTTGAGTCAAAAATGTTCCAATCAGGTGTAGGTGAGCCGTAAAAAGAATTATTAGTGAAATTCTGTAACGATCTTGAAGCACCTTAACTTAGATAGAGCCTTAAAGAGTCCGGAACAAAGTTAGGATACTTATAACGATTCCTATTGAACATCGAAGAACCCGACGTAGTAGAGTAGTCCAAATTTTCTTTTTCTCTCTAAACATTGAGATCGCCAGGGTTAAAGTTGTTCCGATTGGTATAAAACTTCTTGGCAAACACGTTTCTAAATCAGAGAAGTTTGAGAGATCACGCACCTAGAGTGAAGTTTAACGTAAGATTCTCAATTAAAAAATCTGTTACTTGGCATTACAAAACTGAGAAAATTGAATTCTTATAAAAAAATTAGTGAGGCACAAAAAATACTTCTCTTTAGTCATGAAGTACTTACCAGATATTATATGAAAAATAAATTTTAGGGGGTCATCGTACAAAGATTTATTTTTAGGAAACCGTAAACGTTCGTCATTATATGATTGAGGTCAACAAAATAAAAACACTGAAGAATAAAGAAAAATCAGCTTTTGTGGTGTTTAACGAATCTGAATCAATTTTAAAGATTATATGCCTCCTATAGGTCATCTTAAGCACTTCATTAGGTGGTTTTCGACAAGTTTACATCAATTTCAAAGGTTATATGCCTCCTCTGCTGGTCGCCCTAAATGCCAGTTGTACAATCAAACGTGACGTCAAAGGACGCTGGCTTAACGACGGCTCAACCAGTTGAGCCGCTGAATTCGAGCGATTAATCTTGGTTTAAGCTTGGAATTTAGTTTAAACCTTGATTTTACAACTGGCTCCAAGAACTTCATTAGATAGTTAGAACCTGAAATCTCCAAACGGGTATGTCATGTGCATCGAAAACACAGTTCCTTCATCGCTGATTTCAGGTTTTTTTTGGTGTGACCTCCATCTCATGTTGGTCCACAGTGGACTGAAACGTGAAATATTCTAAATATTACAAATGTTGTCAAATAAATCTAAAAAAGATTTTTTTGAGTGGATGATTTCAATTTTGAGTTTCATACGGTCGTATTTTCTGCTAATGACCAGGGTCGGAAAGCACGTACACCAGTTGGAAAAATCCACATTTTTAAGAGAATTCAATTTCTTAAAACTTATTGATACTTATTGTTTGTATTTTGTGTTTCAGTTTGCTTTGGAGGGAGGGTGAAGTGTTCCAGGGTTCCTTATTTAGAATTTTTGTAGTTGCACCAGGCGAGAAAATAATGTAGGATCGCCGGCCGCCGCCTTGTGAATGACAAATACGACCGAAAGGACCCCAACATTTAAATCACCTACTCTGAAAACCCTATTTTTTGTGAATTTGACTTCAATATTTGCAACTTTGAATATGTCACTTTTTAGCCACTTTTGTATCACTATAGGTGGAAAATGAAACCAAACGAATCCCGAAACTGAATTCGGCAACTCAAGAAACTCTGTGTTTGATATATTTACCTAATCTACTTTTCAGGTTCTTGGTCTCTAGTGAAAATGTTGCCTTAGGTGATACAGCCGTATCTGAAACAGGGATAACGACTTCGGAATTTTGGAAACCGAATTTTATACTTTTTTTTCTTTCCTTTGTATTATTATTTAATTACTTTCAGCCATAAAAATTAACTTTCATTTTTCCCTAGAATGAAACAAGGTGCAATGACCTCAAATCATTTTCGCCCTAAATTTCTGGTAGATAAATCTTCTTACAGTAAAGAAAAACAATTTCCTGTGTCAGACCAATTTTTATATTAAAATTTGATTTTTTAAATTTCTTAATCCCAAGTCGTAGGGTTCTTTCTGGGGAATCATGTGTGAAACTTCACCCTTGGTGCGTGAGATTCCGCAGAAATTTTTTATTAAAAAAATATTTTGACTGTAAAGTTTTTGCGCTAAGGGAAACTACCTCAAGCGCTTAAGAGCAAGACTTCTTGAATAAAACCTTATTTTGAACAACCCTGCTTTTTAGTCTTGAAAATTGCCCCGCGCTCTTCGTCGAGCGAACAAAATTGAATGGGGTATGATATGAGTACGTAAAATGCTTTAAAAATTCTTGCTCATTCGGAAATCCACATAGAATTGGAAAAATTTGATCACACACCGTGGAAGGGGTTTCCATAGTCAGCATCGTATTAAGGAGTGAGTTAGCAAAACTTTTTCAAAATAGGAATAAAAGAATCATTTTATTTATCGTCCGTACTATAGTGTCCAACTTAAAAATCATTTTTCTATCATTAATTTATAGAATAACGTACAGCGAATATAGAATTGAATTTAATCATCTGCTGATTCACTTTCTTCATCGCTGTTGTCCGAGTCACTTTCGGCTTCTTCAATCATTTTTTCCATCTGCTTCCAGAATGTGATCCTGCTCTCGTTAATTTTACCGGCGACGAGCTTAGGGATATCTGCGATTTGCAAATAATACGCCTCCTTCTGAGTTGAGGGTTTCCACTGTACTCTGATGGATTTGCCGTTCGGATTTCTGTAATTCAATTCGGCGGGCAACGTTAGACCTTTTTAGAAAAATTATTTACGTTTCGAGAGAACGTTTCGAACTCCACTCATTCGCGACCGGGAGGGTGAATTGACGAGTCAACAACGGTCCGTAGAAATGAAATGAGATTTTCCGTGTTACGCGCGCTTTTCAAAGAACGTAATTTACTACAAAATAATTTCGCAGCCGTCGTAATTCTATCCGGAATGTATCAAATGCACTCTGTTTATTCCGTCGACGCCTGCTCATCATTCACAAGAATAGTTTCTTTGAAAAGGTTGAACGGCATCGAATTGAAATTGAGAATCTATCTCGGGTTTTTTGAGCATTTTTCAAGAAAATCGTTGGTGAAAAAAGTCAAATAAGCAGCAAAGTGAATGTGTCCCCAAAAATAGGGTAAATAATAATTCATCATGAAAGTCTCCTAGCGGATTTTTTGGTCAGCTGAAACAGACTTGCAAAACGAGTTTGGCCTTCATCGAAATCCATACAATGATTTTAACTCGTCCACAATTATAGAGTCGACTCAACTCTGATTCTTACTTCAAATCTCTAAGTATTCACAGGTTTGACAGTTTTCTTAATCTACCACCGATTACGATTTCGGTTTTTGTTTAGTTTATAATTTTCGAACCTGAATATGATAGAAATCAGTTGAAGAAATTACCCTTTCCGATTGTATTCAGTCTTGTTGGCAGAACTGTTATCACGTATAGCAACCAGAAAATATTTTACCTTTGTTAGTAAACTAAGTGTTCTGGTACCATTTTCCCATAGGGTGTCTGGTAGAAGCATGACATGAATTGCTAACAAGATGGGATGCATTTTCTAGCGTATACCTTGCAGGGTTCAGGTACAGTGCACCAATGATATCTTACTCAAAATGAGATATTGCTCTTGGGTCCCATTCGAATTCTGCTGAAGCATGTTAATCTCTGCTGAAATTTTTTCAGGACACATGCAGTTTTTGAAGACTCATTCGGACGCTGAGATTTTCTTAGGGCTCATTTGAACAGTATCAAAACCTGTTGAAATTTATTTAGAGGATTTTCAGGCAAACACATAGAAATTCATTCAGACTCTGTTAGGATTCATAACGTTACTTCAAGACTCGATCAGACTTGTTCACTCATTCTGCTTCTATCACTTGTCATTCTGACGCCATCAGAACATGTTAACACTCATTCACATTTTGTTCAGATATACAACCCATTTAGAATAAGCAGATGAAAGCAAATATTGAAATTCGACTCATTCAGACTTCTATAAGATATTCAATTTTTGGTGTCAAGCAAAAGTGCCAATCACTAAAAATTTCAATTGAATAATTGATAAAACAAGAGTTTTACGTTGCGTGTTGAAACTTTTAATATTCGTCCAGTTATTTCACAGTTTTTCATATTCCTGTGTGGAAACGCATCTGGAGTTACTGAATTTTGCGGTAATCGATTTATCTGCTTTTGAAAAGAGCTCTTCCTCATCTTCTTGTATACCAAGTAAAATATCTTTAGAATTCTGTATTCAGTCTTTGTAAGACAACACCATCATACCAGACTGTAGCGTGGATAATAATATTTTAAAACACGATATTGTCAATAGTACTCACCCTGTTTTGATGAAGTTGCTTAATAAGGTGCACACGAAGTTGACCACTTTGACATCTTTTTTGTTTGAAAATTTGCTGCCCAAGTCGATTTTAAATGGCAAGCAGTACCCCAACATATCGTCATGGGTTGCCCCTGCAAATTGAGTAATTTAAGTGAATTTATTATGTATGAGGATGAACGGCAGCAGTATTTGTGATTGTGGTAATTGGTACTTCCTTCAACAACGAAGTTGATGAAACTTGGGAAAATACTTTATTGTATTTATTTGTACCTTCAAGCCATCGGGTGAGTACTGGATAGTATTTCTTGTAACAGTTTAGTGCACCATCATGACAGAATTGGAAAACGTATGTGGGGCTGTCCGACGATTCTGTTTCGGGCAGTATGTCGTACAACCGGCGAGTCCAATATACATCCGTGAAAAACTATACAGCAATCATAGGATCTATATACTAAAAAACTATGCGGATCCTATAGTAGACTATAGGTACTCAAGCCGCCATATTGAAGCTAAAATCCGCGTATAATGTACACAGTCTTCACTAGTGTTGTGAATATTTTCCTGATCATAGATAGCTTTTAGTCAACTCCCAATTCGTTTGGTTAATGTAAAAATGTGCTATCTACAATTTTTTCACAAAGTGACTTTGGTATCGTTGGATAAGGAATTTTATTATCTGCACGATACCACACAGTAAATGATAAAATATTGCCTCAGTTCAACAGGAAACGCTAAAAACAAAATGGGTTAAAATACACTGCTAATAAAATTCATGATAAACGAAAAGGTTTAAGAAAATAAAATTGGAATGTTTTCATTTCTGAGATGTATGCCTAAGTGAATGTTGAAGCATTATTATACAATTTTTAGTTAAACCCATTTTTAACAGCTTTATCGTGGTTGTTTCAAAACCTTTAAACCTCTCTCCAGTAAAAATTGTTTTTCTGCAGATAGCACCTTTTCATATACTAACCCAACGATTTATTAAAAAAAATATCATTCTGTACTTTTTACGGAATATCAAAACTATTTCACCAAATTAAGAGGCTGGGTCGCAAATTACTTTCGAAACAGCGTTGATGGTCATTTTGTGATAAGAGATGAATGGCTTCAATGTGGTGGCCTGCGAAAGTGCCCGTAGTTTACTATGGCGTCCTTAATAAATACCAATATTCTACTGACTATCTTCTATTCTAACGTGTGTGAAGTTTTCGTAGTCTTAAACGACTACCACTGTGGTGTTGCCAGATCATTCGTCCAAACCCCTTGAAATTTGCCTCAGTGATTTTCAATGCTTAAATCATGCAGGAAGAATTTTTGCTATTTCGTCTAAAGTAGCTGTCGTACAAGATGATGAGGCTGATCAAGGCGCCGCGAATGCTGCGCTGTTGTTGGGTTACGTCAAAACAAATGTCAACATGTCATAGTCATCGTTAGCTTTTTGACACGACATTATCCGATTGACGGTTCGTTCCACTCACTTTTGAAGGTGATCAAAAAATGACTGTCTACAATTTGGTCAACCAATTGCAACTGAGTCAGGTAAAAATATGACTGCAATTTGTCAATGGAATTTTCAAGAAAGTGATTAATAACGGAAAAGTGATTAGAAACTTTCTCAATTGATCACTTTCACTTCACATGAGTGAAGAAGTCTTGGAATTCCACAATGCGGTGCCATAAAAGTAACGGATTTTGAATATTGACAAAGAATGGATTTTTGTGTCGATCGTGTTTCGAAAGTAGTTGAGCTCTCAGTAGATAGGATACGAATTTCAATTTCTATAGCCAAGTAGATGATTATAATCTAACGAACACCAGTATTTGTGCAAGTGATTGCTTTTGTATTTTTGTTTTAACCGGACGGCCTTCCACTCGCTGAGGAAGAAAGAAGTTTAATATGTAAGGCCTTGGAATCAATTATTGGAAATATTGGGAACTTGTTCCATGTCCGGTATTACGTCACAGAAGCATTAAAATTAACTCGAAACAGATTTTTGTGGTGTTGTTCATGTTTTGTTACTTGGTAAAGCTTTTAAGGGTATTATAGAACTTCAGAAAAGTTTCGCTGGCAACATACGTGTTTCAATAACGAAGTTTACAGTAAACTGACTCGATTAAAGGCGGACCTTTATTTCTTTCTCCTCACGTGCTTGGCGAGTTACAAGTTCCCCCTTTTTAATTTTACGCCAGGCCGGCAATTACAAAAAGTATAGTATAGGTCTCTGAAAGAAGTTATTCGAGCTTGGAACTTCGGGCTTTAAAAGCTACAAACGAGCAGGTTTGCATTTAGAATAACCACTGAGGCTTGAATGGACACTGAAAGAAATACATTATTTGGCGGTATTTGAAGATTCACGCACGTTAATCAGGTTATCAAGGGGAAAACACGTCTCATTTTTCCGAGTACAGTGTGCAAACGCGTTGTTGAAAAACTGTGGAATGAGTCTTTTCAATTCTATAAAAACAGAGCGGAAAAAATTGAATGTGATTTAATCAAAGTTGGTTTGCTGGGTAAAATTTCAAATTTTCACAATCCTTGTAATGTTTTGATCGAGTGTAACTGTTCCGGGTTACAGGAAGGAGAAATAACTAGACCTGCCAGGTTATGAAATCACCCAGTTATAGAGCATTGTATTGCTACATTAAAATCGGACAGTCTGAGTGATCAGTCGGATTCTGTCTATACTTTTCGAAGTATGAAGGATGCGAAGTTGTAAACATACGTGACAATCATTCAATGACCTCTATTTAATCACTTACATCAACTGATTCCGGAAACGCGTTGTACGTCACGTCTTTATTTTTAAAATATTCTGATTTAATCCGATTAACAATGGTTCGGTAAATTCTCTCATTCATGGGAATAATCTTGCGCACTACGCTGTAGAAATCCTCAACTAAATGATTCAACACAAACGGATCTGTAAAGAAATGTGCACAGCTTACTTTTCATCCATCCGCAGGGAATACGGGAAAATTCCAGATGGGCCAGGCGAGTAAGTACTATAAGTGGGCTAGTGGACTAGTATAGGCTCATCCGAAAAGATCTGTTAGACCCCCTCATCCCAGCATTGGGCCGGTGCTGGCTATATAAGTTTTTGACCTGTTCATCCAACTTATTTGTTCTGAACACAAGTATTATCAACTGCCCCCACGCAATCAAATGCACGTTGCATATATTTTTGTCGAAAATCAGTTGCACTTACTGCGGACTTGTCAGTGTTTTTCACACTTTTGGTTGGGCTTTTAATAAAAGCAAACTATACGTTAAGATGACTATGAAAGTATGTATGGCCAACATCTGACATTCGCATTATATTCAGCTTACTCACCCAAGTAATACGCAATCAAACCGTCTCTATTCATCATTCCTGTTAACGTAGGCAATTTCGTCGCTTTCTTAAGCATCTCTTCGGGTTCTTCTGGTATGATAGCATCCTGGGTATGTCTTTGTACAGTCGGCAAAAAAGGAAAATGGAATACATTTCCTTTGTGTTCCTGAAAGCAGAACGATGCATTCGGAAATTAAAGGTCGCATTTTCTCTTTGAACGAAGTGCAAACAGAAGCCCTTTGTATATAGTCTTTAATCAAATAAGAATAGATAGATGGGTGGATATTTGCTATACCTACCATTTTCAGTTCCAGATAGTACGCGTTCATAGCTTCCGTAAGCTCTTCAGCCGGTAAACTTTTGAAGAATTTGAGAAGGTGTTCTCGGTTCTTTCCGCGGTAACCAAGTCTGTGCCCCAGTTCGAAAGCAGTGTCCACCGGATTTCTTTGACCCAGCGGAATTGTTAGGGCGTTCCCGCCCACCAGAATCATTTTGTTAAATAATTTCAAATCTGAAACGTTACAACTGTAAAAGAAATTGGAATTTATTCGAACCAATGTTCATTTGACCTCGAGCATTGAAGACAGGGTGATGGTTTAACTTATGTACTTCAAAGTATATTTAAGGTATTTAACGCATTTTTGCCGTGACCTTATATACTTAGTTTTTACATTGGTAACGTATATTTGAATTTAATGTTATTAGTGTGTCGATCTATGGTTTCAACATAATGGTTATATCTCAGTAATTAAGTCGGTGTCGTTTAGGAAAGGTATTACTATGTTGTCTGTGGCGTTTCTGTCTTCTTGAAATGCTTTCTGGAGTGTGTGTGGTATGTGATGGGTAAATCTCTCATTTTAGTACTTTTTGTATTCGAGGATGACATAGTGAACTGATAATGGTGTATTTTGGCACCTGGTACATTCTTTTGGTGATTCTTCACCGATTATATGGTTGTGTGTAAGGTTGGTGTGGTCTTTACGACAGAATAGAAGTCAGTATTTCAATGAAGGCAGGGTTTGCTCTGAGATGCATACAGAGGGTCAGTAACACGAGCAAAATATTTACAGGCTCACATCTACATATATTGGAGAAGGATTACTTTTCATAAAGTTTAAAACTTAAATATCAGAAAAGGATGCGGGACGTCTACAGAAAATAGGGTTCCTATGAAGTTCTATAGATGATCCTTGCCAGGCATACCTATGTGACGAAATGTGTGTGTGTTCTACTGGTTATAGTGGTAGGAGTTGTGCTAAATCTCCATTTCATGTAGGAATTGAGTCTTCACAGGATTCTAGTGTTGCAAAGTTGGACTTACGCATCATGTTGCAGAGCAGTGTTGTGCCTTAATAATAAAACGGTTTGTGATTTCCAGAACAACTAATGTTAGTTTCGGAACTTAGTATTCAAGATGTGTGGTGGTCCTATTAGTTGGATCTGTTTGGTAATTTACCAATGGAAATGGATATCTTATATATACTGCTTATAAAGTTGGTAGGGTAAGGTGATGTTGGCACACTGAAGCAATTCTGAAGACTATTGAAAACTCTTGAATCATGATTTAGGATTCTCTTGTACACTTTCCTAGACTTATTTCAAACCTAAGATTCTTGTGGACTTCCCTAGACCTGTTCCAAACACTTTTTAAAGCTTTTCCATACTTATTTTAAGACTGTTCAATACTTCGTTTAAGATTCCTTATGACTTCAGTACTTCATTGAGGATCGTCAACATAGGCGCAAATAGGTGGGGGCTTGGGAGGCTTAGCCCCAAACTTCTAAATAGCCCCCCCCAAACTCTGAAAAATTACCAAAGAAAATGATGCGGGAGCGGTGTTGCTTCATAATAAGGGGGCTCAAGCCCCCCCCCCCAGTTCTGAGCCCTATGTGCGCTTCTGATCGTCAAGCCATGATTAAGACTTTCCAGAACTGTTCCGCACGTTTTTAAGATTCTTGCAGACTAATTTAACTCTTCAGGACTTATTTGAACTAGCTCAGACCCTTCAATGCTCATTTAAGATTGGAGATTCTTCAAAACTTATCTAATGTTCATTCAAGTAAAATTGGAACAAACATTTCAAACATTTGTAACAAGATCTTCACTTACGCATCAAGAATAACGTGGGTGTAAGAATGTTAAGTTTGAAACTCTCTATAAACTTTCTTACGACCCCTTCACACTCTTTCAGACTTGAAGACTGTTGCGGACTCCTTAAGACCCTTCAAGACTTTCCCGACTAGTAAAAGATTTTTCACGACTTGTTTATGACTCAGAATCTTTCCAACTTACTTAAGACTTAGAATACTCTTCAGCGTTTCTTCGCTGTTTAAGATTCCTGTAAACTCTTGATGACTCATGTCGGCTTGTTTGCGGCTCTGTAACACTATCTCACTTGTTAACTACTCTTGGAAATGTTTCGATTAAATTTTTCTTTCTGAGTGGGGCAATTGCCTTCAAGTCCGTTAGCGTAAAAAATTTATAGTAAATCTGTAAAATGCACGTTCAGGATAGCGGTATAGGATGGGCAGTTAACATAGAAAAAGTGAAACGAACGCGAATACACGCAACGGAAGTGACGTAGTAACGCTCCGCTCACATTTAGTGAGAGAGAAAGCAAATTGGGGAGGGGGGGTGGAGAGAGAGAGAGAGAGATCCCGGACACGTCAAGCATTCTTTTCCCTTTTCTTTTGTAATTTTCTTCAGTAACAAATATCTCAGCCTTAAAAGAAAATAATAAATATTATTCTTTGTTTAAAAAAAAAAAAAGTTTGAATGTATAGGTGAAGAAATAATATTGATGGCCCAGATTCACAACGAAGTAACGTTTTTCGTAAATAGGCTTAAAATGAAATTCATTTTTGTAAAGAAAGCTTAAATGTACTTTAATTCGGTTCAGATAACAGCTCCCATTGGGATTTAAACCTGCACTAGAGTGCGCTGCAAAATTACCTGCGCGGGTGTTGGCTGGTGAAAATGAGTGAGTGATCATGTGTACTTTCAAATAGAAACACTGCTATCTTCAGTAGGGCAAAATACCGAGTAAAAATTATTCTGCCAGTAGACCTGATTATAATTTAATTTTTTGGTGATGATGCAGTCGAATTTAGGACAAATTTTCTTTGAAAGTGAATTTCTGATCGACTTAATGATAGTTGAAGTTAGCTACACGCTTACGGTAAATCATACGTGATCACTCACCCACATTGCAGGGCTGACACTTGAAACTCGAAGTTTAAATCTCAATACATACATGCCGAATGAAATTACCTCGAAATCTATACAAACCTCCGCTTTCTTCCATTCGTTTACCCGAGTGTAAAACATAAACAATGGCGGAAATTTTTTCAGAATGATGTCAAAAATAATATTTTAAAATGATACGCGAACAACATTGCTGAAAACGTCGTGATGATGAGCGTTGGGTCGGGAGGAGCAAGGGGCCCCGGACTCCAATGTGTTTCTTTCTTTGCGTGCAAAATATTTTGTGAATGTGAAAATGAACTCTCACCCATACCATTTTTGTGGTATTATGCCTGTTTATATTAATGCGAGCAAAAAAACGAAAACAAATTTGCACGAGAAAGAGCGAACATAGTAAGAAATCTTTACTGCATTCCTTTTCATCGTCATTTGTAATACTGCCGACTGACACAAGTCTCTTCTGGCCTTTCCTTTTCTCGTATGACTCATCGAGGCAGCAAGAATACATCACATGTTTGATTTCTCATCTACCAAGCTATCTACAAATCCATATGGACGTATGGGATTGAACTACGGGGATGCACCAAACCGTCAAATCGCCTGACATACAGAGAACTCAAGTTCCTCCGCATGATCGTCAGTGCCTACCGCTACACGCCAAATGATGACCTTCATAAAATACGATACTAGGCGCTAAAATACGGGAAGAGGCTCCTCAAGCATCCAAACACAGAGGCTCTTCAACTGCTGGATGTCCAATACGATGTGCGCAGTAAAGCGCATGAGCTAGCTCAGTAAATATTACTTTGGAGACTCGACCAGTGGGTCGTGATCTCACACCCGAGAATTAACGAAAGAACGAAAAATAGAGATTATTTAAATACTTTTGATATCTGCATTCAAGATAGCTCCAAAATAAATAATTTAAAAAAAAAAGTTTAATTTGGCCTTTTGTATAGATAACGTAAACGATAACAATATTCATGCATTGGGTAACTTAAGTTACGGGTGATCATCGATAACCACTAGAAAGAAAACCGATTCTATTTTTTTATTTATCTATTTATTTTTTGATTCGATTGATTCGAAACAATGCCCTATATTTAATGCAGGATGACCACTTGCTGGTAGTTTCCCCATTGTAAGTCATCTAAGGTCACTTGCTGGTCATCTCCCCTCTCCCAATGATAATTTAAGTCATTTTTGGGGAAGTTTCTCCTTCAAATTCTAGAGACTCTGCTGGTTATGAAGAAAATTATTTTTTTCGTTTATTTTGTACTTCCGCTGTGCATTGTGAATAAAATTGAAATTTAGTTTTCCGGCAGATTGTAGCAAAAACGTCCAACGCAACTCTAGTTAGTCTGTTGGGAGCTTGAAGATATAATATGTTGATGAGTAGTGTGAAGAGAGAAGCACAAAAAAGAAAGAAGAAATTGCAAATGGTCTCCAATTCTGTTTTTTTCTTCTTCAAATTTAATAAGGTAATTTTCCATTTTTTCCCCCTGAAATTTCTAGTGGTCACCCTGTTAAGGGCAAAAGGAAAATTAACGATGGAAGCAGGATTAAAATGTTTGCTCACTTTTCTCGTGACTGTCTACCTTACCCCTGCAGTTATGATTACAGGAAGGTACGTAGTGTTGCCAAGCACTGCTGATGTGAATTTCGTTGGAATAATGCTAGTGCCTCATGAGAGAAGGACTAGCATGCATGTTAACTTGAGATTATTGGGCCGGATGTATAATCTTCAATTTAGAGAGACTACTCCTCGTCGTACACGTCAGCTAAGCTGAGTGAACTAAGGAACTGGTTCACCCAGGGCATCTGAGCTGAGCAAGCAACATTAGCTCCGATTTTCTTTCAGCCGGTTCGATAACATTTCGAACTCAAAACAACCTACGATAGTCTACACATCCGAAAAAGTATTAACTAACCAGCTGGTGGTACATCGTTCGACTGGCTCAGCTCAGCCAGGGCCGCCGAGAGGGGGGGTGGGTACTTTTCCCCCGGGCCCGGATTTTTTGAGGGGGCACGCAGAGTCACAGAAATTATAATTATCAAATAGACAATATGCCTTTTTACGAGTAAAGAATTTCAGTGTAGACCTGCAGATTTTCCCCCCGGGCCCGGTTTGGCTCTTGGCGGCCCTGAGCTCAGCTGAACGGTCGACGCAGCTCACACAGCTCAGCTGATGTGTGAGACATGTACATGTAGGTAGACTATCCTGTGCACCTGAATTCCAACGATTAATCATAACCTAGTTGGTTTGGTATGGAACATACAACCATTTCATTCTCTCGTTACGTTCCAGAGGGTAAACTGACGCCATTCTGAGGCGTTACAACGTTCGATTGTCTTCGGTCAAACTCGCGGAGTCTCTGGAATCTATTTTCTAGCACTTAGAATGATTTCATATAGAAAAGGACCTTTCCCAAAAATGGCCGGTGTCTATGTCTAGTTGCAGTAGGTTATTGTATCTATACAACTATGTATTGCTTATGTACCTTTGGTCAACGGTGACATGCTCAGTATGTGAACTGCGAAGGCTCCGGAACTGTTGCCAAACGCGGTGACATTTTCAGGGTCTCCTCCGAAATATTGTATGTTTTCTTTTACCCACTCAAAAGCCATCTTCTGATCGAGAAGCCCAACATTTCCTGGACATTCTGGCAGAGATAAATCCAAGAACCCTGCACGTAGCAACGAGGAAATATTAATTCTGTTTAATTTCGACGTGGTTTCTTCATGTAGAAACTATGCCCATTGCGCATCTCGCTCGTCCAGGCAGCAGATTCTTTTCGATTGCGAGAGATAACACGGCGGTTGCGGACTATTATTAAATTCCATTCGAGCTATGTGGAGGGAATACAATGGCGAAATAACTGCACGGTTCGCGGAATGCTCGCTGGAGTGAAGGCTTACATACGAAGCTCTCAAAATGCATTCGATTCTATCGCTGTTGAAGTTACACCGTTTCCAGTTTATTTAGCCAGAGTCCACTATACTAGTTCGAAGTTGTTTTCGTTTACTTTACCGAACAAATGAAGTCGGAAATTAATCGTTACGACTATAACATCGTGAGACATCAGGTAATCGGGCGAAAAGTTTGTCGGCGAGCCCGACATATAGGTGAATATTCCTCCGTGAACGAACACGACTACCGGTTTTAGCAAGTCTTTGGCATCATCCTGAAATCGTTGTACAAATGGTTATTTGCCTTTTCCGAACTCCGTACCTGCACAGCTACGTTAGATAAGTGTATATTGAGCATAAATTTTCGGGTCGAAAGTTTGCCAGAAGTTTTGGTGCGAGCTGACAAGCAGTGCGACGAGAGACCGCAAGTGCGCAGCCATTATCGAGTTGTCGTTCAATTTCGCCTAATTATAAGTTACCGTGTCTGGCGGTCTGCTAATTCCAATACATGCTGAGAAAATGTTTCGAACCGAATGCCAGGACAGTTTACGCGAAATTAATGCAATTCGCTAGTTCGCTTCCAGCGAATCTCGTGTAATTTTGTGGGTGCTTTTAGAGCTGCACTTAGGCGCCCGAACAAGGAAATCTCGCAGCGATAACACAATTATACGGCGGCGAATTCGAGTGACACAACTTATTTTCGCGATTATGTATAGGTTACCTTCGGTGCATACACGTTCAAGTATAAGCAGTCCTCGCTTCCAGTTGTTCCTTCTCTGATACGACTCATTTGTATACAATCGTCGCCTTCGACTGTCGCGTCGCATTCCTCCTCCAGGTCATCGTTGTCGAGTTTCTGCGGCGGCTGAAAACAGCAGTTTACTTTAAAACAGAGTCGGCGACCATGAAACCGCGATAAAACGTTCACAAAAATAGTGTTCGAGTACGTGACCGAGTTTCGAGTGGAGGCATTTTGTACTTTTGCACGAGCGCTAACGCGCTGCAAATAGGCGAGGAAGGACTATACATAAATAATTTACAATAACGCCAACTTATATTGCCATAACCTGAAATCTCAAGTCCCCGATGGGCGCTTTCGCGTACGGTATACCCAAGTAGCTGTAGAAAGATTGTCCGGTCAGTTTGCACACGTTCTCTTCTCCAACAAAGGTCGTCTGTTTAATTTGGACCTCCATTTTTACCTGCAAAATATTGTATCGTGAATACGTGCTGGAGTTAACCCAAGAACACTACGGCTATCTACCTTGTAACATCGTCAACTACTAATTGACTAGTAACACTTATTGGAGTAGATTTTTGATACAGAATCGTGATTTGCACCCGACACTCAAACATGGCTGTCCAATACCAGCAGTAGTAAGAATACAAACACTGACTGACATACTTCTATCCGAGTAGCGTCCGCGGGGGATGTACCGCATGTGCCAGCTGTGCACTTGCACAAGGGAGCAGATTTGAAAAAGAAGAAAAAAATCACACCTAATATAATCGAGATACAGCAGAATAGCGCCTGATGCGACTGGGAACAGATTTTCACTCCTGAGCCTGAGTAAAGAGGGGGTTTATAATTTACCACAGAGCGTTGAGAGCTCGCTTTTACAGTTTGGGTCTAGAGCGGCAAGAAAAATTTTGCGTCCAGCGGCAGCCTACCTAAACCCGGCACTGGCCACCGATGGTAACATCGTCCATTCATGACTTATTTACTGATAATAATACCAGCGTTCCTACTGAAGATACAAGGTATGGCCGATATTACCCCCAGTGTCCGATATCACACCCCTCCCCCCTTGACGGTATCGGTGGTTTCCAATAATTCGTGTAATGAAGTGTTTCAAAGTGTTTCACCCGAAGGTCTTGGGGAAAATCCATTAGTAACGAGTTTTTACCGTACCAAATCAGAATTAGGTAGCATAGGTACCCATAGGTTCCATATATAGCTGCCGTTCGAATAGTATGCCACACCTTGATAAAAAATATTGGAGTACCTTTTACTGAACGAGTAACACCTTTGAGAATTTCTTTCTTTATTTCAATTTTCCCCTAAATTTCAAAATAACCAGTAAGTGAAACTAAAGTGTGAGAATAAAAAGAAAGGTGAAATGGGGGCCTGGGCCAGCCTCAAGTCGTCCTTCTGGTCACCGATGCGATACTCAAAAGGGTAGTTTCCACGGCCCGGGGCGCTCCACCAATGAAATATGGGAAAATAAGAATGGTACATTTATCCGCAGATCGTCCTTTTTATTTAGTGACAGCTAAAGAGCCTCAACATTATTTCAAAATTCCAAAATTCTTCGAATAATTTCGACCGCCATGGTAATTATCTTACTTGTTGAGTGTAGAATAAAATAACACGAAAAAATTAAGAAAACTGAAAATGTTGATTTTTCCTTCTCTGACAGAAAAAGTAGCTAAAAAGGTAACTCGAAGAGGGAAGATTTTTGTAACTTCTTCTATGTATTTTTGTCAGAGACTAGGGACTTGGAAGCTTCAAACTACCAAAAAATGTACCCTCTCCCCGTTATTTCATATGTTGAAGAGGAGTAAAACAGGAAGGCCGCTTTCCTCGAACCAGTGGCGTATTCAAGGGGGGAGGGTTCCGGGTTCAGCCCTTCCTCATGGCCAAAAAAAGCTCTTAAAAAAGAGTGAAAACCATTGCATAACAAAAATACGCTCATTTAACACCATGTTGTTTTTGAAAAATCCCCGAAAATTGTGAAAAAATATTGAAATTCAACCCCCTCCCCCCTCCATAACTGCCTCGAACCTTTTCTTTGGAAGAAATCTTTAGAAATCTGAATTTGAAGGGGAAGGGGGCAACTATCAATGGTCAATAGTTGAATAATTTACGGTTTGCTGATGACATACTGTTACTGAGCAATGACCTCTAAGGCGTTGCAAGCCATGCCTGAGGAACGTCATATCGGAATTATGACGATCGGATTGTCAATGAATACGTCAAAGACCAGGGTAATGACTACATACGTGAAGGAAAATTTTCAGCGGGGGGAGGGGAGAAGAAACTTTCATTGTGCAAGAATGTAATTACCTTGGTCAGATCTGGAGTTGAGGGCGGGGACAGCAAAAACTTGTGGGCACACAAAGAGGTGCTGAAAGGCAATCTACCGTTGAGGGCAAAAATAAAAATCTCAGATCAGTGTATGATACCGACCCTCAGCTACGGAGTTCAAACTTGATCCCTGACAAAGTTACAAAGCGACAGTTTGACGATAACCCACTTCATGATGCTGCGCAGCATAATGAAGCCAAGAATACAATATGAAATAAAGCTAAGAGAGTTTCAAAAAAAATAACAAGGTCGCAAGATAGGATTGGAGGCTCAAAAGAGTTGAGCTAAGCTTCGCGGGGCAATTGGTGGGGGAGGGGACAAATGGAGGAAGGTAGCCGAAGAATGGTCGCCAAGAGAGTAAAAAAGAAGAACAGGTAGACTGCCGAAAAAGTGGAGGGATGTGTTGGAAAGAGAATTTGGAATATTGTGGGGTAGCGTGGGAAGGAATAGAGCATGATGGAGGAGAACGATGGACGCCCATGCTCGAAACCGACGGCATGACACCCCTCTCTCCTACATTAGCGGGGTTTAATATACGGTCGAATAATGGCTGTAATAAATGATTTAAATATCATTTTTCAAATACTAGGGACTTACACAAGCCTCACATTACTAAAATACATACCCCCTCACTTATTACATATAAAGAAACTAATGTAAGACCGAAGGTTCCCGTATTTTTCCAAGTTTTATCTAAAGTAGAAGATTTTCCGAATAATGTAAAATGAAAAATATGGAGTATTAATGTTGGTTTGATCAGTCTTCACAGTCTTCGTGAGTTTTGATGAGTGATAACATATGTTTATTGAATGTTAGCACTTTTAATGAGTCTGAACATGGTGTTAATTTGCCGAGTCCTAATGAGTCTTTATAGCATTTCACAGGTCTTTTTGGGATTTAACAAGTCGTGATTAGTGTCAAGAGAATCGTGTCAAGTCAGTGTTTTTTAACAGAGCCTTGGCTGGTCTTAGAATTCTTCTTAACGAGCTTTAAATATTTTCAGTGAATTTCAACAGGAAGTTTACGGAGTCGTAACAACGTAACAAGGTTATAAGAAGTGCCTTGATAGTTGTACCTTATAATAAGGGGTTTGACAAGTTTTAGCAAAGTCTGCAAATGAGTAGTGTTATTTACTGTCTTAATGAGTCATTACAGTGGTTTTATCAAGTCACTGTCTTCGTCCTCTTATCTTGTCACCCTCTGTATGTTAGTCTGTACGTAGTGGCCACTGGCCAGGTGATTTTCAGTTACTCAGCTTTCATGGCGGTAACCGGGTCAGTTTCTCACTAATTTCTGCACGGTTTATATTTTTGGGGTATTTTTTTCTGGGCTGAAAACGTATGCGTACGTGAATCATTACTAGCCACGTGTCTCACCACGCTGAGTAAGCCGCCCATGTAGTAATGTGTTCTGACGTGAGTATATTTAGCAAGAGACTATTGAGCATGCCGCTATCTATCCTCACTAGTTTTCTGGCTTAAAGATGCGAGGGGGGCAAAATACCACAACACAAAGCAACTTGAATTGGTCTCGACAAGTCTTAATTGAGAATTTTCTGCGAATCTTAAATTCGTCAGCCTTTTACCGTCTATGTCTATCTCTTGTTCATCCCAATCTAGTTTTTTAAAAACCATCTCAAGTACTGCGTTAAATAGATTCAACGATATCGGATCCCCTTGTGCAACACCTCCTCACCTTAAACGACTTCCCTGATTCGTCCAACTTTACATGTGCAGTAGCATTATCGTATAAATTTTTTATGATTTCCACTCCTTGTTCAATTAGTGCATGCAGTATGCTGTCGTGTCTCACTGGAGCAAAAGCTTTCCTAAAGCCTATTAAAACCATGTGTACTTCTATATCGTATTCCCCAACTTTCTCTATACTAGTTGGTTGAGCGTGTGGATGTGGTCGATTGTAGAGTATCCCCTCCTGAATCCAGCTTGTTCCTCCGGTTGGTGCCAATCTAGTTGGTCGTATATATCCTGTTCTTGATAATTTTAGATTTTTCTCATTTGTGGTGAAAGACTCAAAGGTCTATAATTATCGAGCTTTTTTTGTCCCCTTTTATATGTAATAGGATGATTTGGGCTTCATACCACTGCCTTGGCAATGTTTTATGTCATCTACTACTTTATTGAATATACATTCCAGGTGGGGGAGTAGTTCATCTAGGAATAACTTGACGAATTCGTTTTCTAATAAAGTCAGGAGCTGAGGCTTTTCCTATTTTTATATTTTTAACAACATGCTTTATCTCGGATTTTAATATTTTTGGGAAGGGTTCCGTATTTTGATTTGAGTCGATTAAGGTATTCCGTGATATCCCCCAAATTTTTGTTTATTACGTTTTGATTATTGACAGGCTCATCATATAATTCCTGAAAATATTTTGTTATTTTTTGAATAATTTTGTCTCTTGCCGCGATTACTTTGCCCTCGCTACTAATCAGTTTTGTTATTAGGTTGTTTTCCTTACTTAATTCCTTCCTCCATTTCCGTGTAGACCAAGTATCTTCAATCATCTCTCTGGTTTTCTTTTCTTCAAATGCTCTACAATCTTTCCTTATTTCCCTTCTCACTACCTTGCTAATTTCAGTAAGCTCTATTTTTTTATGCTGCGTCAATCTTTTTATGCCCTTTAATTTCTCCCTAGTTTCTAATTAGCTCGGAACGTGTTAACAAGTCGTAAAACATCTGACTCAAATGTAGAAGGCGCTACACCTTTTCTGAAGTTGAGCATGAGCGCCCATAGAAGTACAGGTTGTCTACAGGTGCTGAAAAGTCTTGAATATTGAAAGTAGGTCCTAAACGTCCTGAAACGTGCTGAAATTTTAAAAAACTGAAGTCTTTCATTTTTATTAATACACGCATTGTTAAAACCGCACCCCTTAAAAATCAACGTTTGTTGGTTAAGATTAGAATTTTCAATAATAATAATTATTATCTATATTCATCACCAGAAGGAGGGAAGTGGGAGAGCATAAAGGAGGGAGGGCAACGGGAATAAAACAGCTGGAAACTAAAATAGTATATTACACACCAAGAGTCAAAAGTCAGTGTTTACATGGCTCGGGAATTGCTTACTCGATACGCTCGTTCAAAAACTTTCCCTCACCATGTAAACTCACTTTTGGCTCTTGTTGTGGAAGATATTTTTTATACTACTTGATCAGAAGCGGCAGTGTGTATTTTTTTTTAAATCTATTTATTTATTTAAATTGTAGACAGGTGATTTTTGTGTGCGTAATTAATTCGAAAATTAAGTTTGCTCAGTTAATTACTACAAAGGACAGTATCACAGTCTTGCCTTCAGTTTGTTCACGTGCACAAACAGCATACATAGATAGTGGCCAGCAAAAACCTAACGACGGTTAACAACGAATGGTAACAGCTGTACTACATCGTGAATATTTAAATGCTTTCTTAAGTCGCTATTTTGTAATTCGCTCCGTGGCCGAGTGGTGAAGAGACGATCGCTGCATTTCAGTCAAATGTTTCAATGGACGCGGGTTCGATTCCCCGATATGAAATTACTGGCCAGCAATTTTTCCATGTAAAAATGCTTTACATTGAGGGACGTTTACTTTACATGCAGGTTTCGTTAGCACTCGATGCATGAATGATAGGCGCTTCTTGTCGCCCATAAAACACCAATGTAAACATTGCCTTTCTGATCAAGTAGTATAAAGAAAGATTTACATACTCGGGGAAAATATGGAAAATATACCGGCTACAGTCCTGCAAAGGGTTCTGAAAAAGTACTCAATTTTTACTTTTCAATTTCTGTACACATCCTGAAGTACCTTCTCTGATTCAAATTAAACTACCGAGTGAAATACATACTTTCGAAATCTTGACGGAGTTGACGAACACAACAACGCTCAGATTTCAGCCCATACACGTTGCAATTTGAAAGATACTTGTAAACCGAGAGTCGTCAGATAACAATTCTCTTTACAAAACGCGAACTAAAAGTTCCGAGCATGTAGAGGCTAAAAAATTCCTCCTACTTTTCTAATCTGATAATCTGATGCGAGAGCTGCGCCGCAGCGCTGGAAACTTTAAAGAAGAAAAGTATGACTTTTGAGAAACAATACCCAACTGTAGGCTTATCATGTAAACATAATTTTCTGAGAACGACGCACAAAAAATCCGTTTTATCGTCACACGTAACGAGTTTCTTGAACCAGGGCACGATGTGGAATCTACTGGAAGAATTTCGTTTTGGTATATCTCGACTGGTAATTAAAGTTCGCCAAGTTAGGTTAAAATATACAGAAATTCGTGGCGCTTCAAATGAAAGCTGCGCCAGTTTCAGCGACACTCGTGACTTGCTAAAAACATTCGTGTCACTTCCCCTTATCCGGCGGTTACGGCCGCCGCCAATAAGACCGTTATTTTACGACACTCGATAAGTCAGTTTCAAACGCTATATTGAAATTTGTTTCAATTTTCGCAAATTACATTTTAGTAGACAGCTGAACTGCGTATGTATTTACCACGTGTGTGCTCATTTTAATTTTATCCGTCCAATTTTTGTCGCATCGTAAAACCATTCGTAGCCTCGTAAGCATTCATTTCATAAACCCGTGGTTTCCATAAACACACTCTTGATTATAAAATCGGTAACCGTTTTTCGTCCCTGAATGTCTTGCTAAGTGTCGTGTTATCTCCTTTTTTGTAGCGGTCCTCACGTAATCAGATCAGCGATGCGGCCTACCGCGTAAAATTATCATAATTTTCGGCTGGGCTGCGGAGGTTTTTCGTGAGAAAAATGTAGCCGGAGATAAAAGCGGGGCGTGGTAACAGTAACCAAGAACCGATGCGCTGGTCTGTGTAACGAAGCATGTAAGTGGCCTAATTATAGAGAAGGTTGCTTGATGAAAGAAGAAAGTAAGGGCTGCTTCGGTACAACCGGGCGGAAAGTTTTGAAGAGAAAAAGCGCAGACTTTCTTGGCTTCGGGAAAGCTAATTTCGAGGAATGAAGTGAAAGGACGATCGAGTGGACCGTAATGGCTAAGGTGCACCAATATACCTAATTGCGGTTAGGTTGTTGAGTACTACTTGATAATATTACTTATAGTGTGTCGCATATTTCTTTTTCTTCGTCTAATGCTATACCCCTGTCTGGACACGCATCACGTTGGCGCCTGTAATGATCAAGTCGCACGGTCAACTAGGCGGAAATCCTGACAGTGTGCCTCTGCGTTCCTCGAAGTTTATTTTGATAAAATGTTTCTTTCTCTATGCTAAAAATGTGTGTGAAGTAAATCGTTTCTAGCTACCTGTCTCATAATGTTGAGTAAGGATATTGTCTCACGAGCAGCAAATGGCGGCAGCAAACTTGCAGTCAGCATAAGTTGCCTATAGACCTATGAAAACAGGACAGCAAGAGTATGCGCTGCTGCATCATGGAAGACTACAGTTGAGAGAAAACGTCACTGAAGCAGTAAATTAGCAGCATCATTCTTGCAGTCAACAAGTTGTTGCTTCATCATAGACTTGCCACACGAGCACAGCATGAGCATCAGTTGAGTGCGAGAGCGACTAGTGATGGACGTGTTTGCTGATGTTGTGTCAGTGGGTGCCTAACTGCCTCTATATTGCTGCTGCTACTGCTGCTTGTGTAATTGCAGACCCTTTCATAGAAGTCTGTTTGTATTCTTCATGCTGTCGTGGCAGAACTTCATGCTGCGGCGTCATAAGAGTTCGACTGCAGTCTTTCATGACTTAGCAGCACACATGTACTTTTGCTGTCGACTGACGCTGACCTGTGTGACTGTTCTCATATGTCTTTATGCAACTTATGCTGACTGCAAGTTTGCTGCTGGCAGTTTGCTGCTCGTGGGACATTGTCCTAAACTCTCATGACGCAGCAGCATGAAGTTCTGTGGCGACAGCTTGAAGAATACGTACATACAAACAAATTATATGATGGGGTCTGCAGTCACACGAGTAGCAGCAAACAGTATTGGCACACATTGACATAAGATCAGTAATCACGTCCATCACTTTTCGCTCTCGCGTTCAATTGCTGTTCATGTTACTACTCGTGTAGCAAGTCTGTGATCAAGCAGCAACTTAAGTGTGCTGACGCTAGTTTGCTGCCTGCGTGAAATTGCCCTAAGCGAGCCACTGGACGCCCACAATACAATCAGATATTGGTAGTGGCGTGATCTATCTTCTGCAATAATGCTGACACTGCGGGAAACTGCAGACCTCACTGTCTGTCCACCTCAGTTTGGAGATCGGTACTATAATGAGCCTCTGTTTTCGAGGATGTTTGTGGGGAAAGCGACCAAAACGGTTCCCTAGATTTCCAGTACTGGAAATGGAACCGGCATCGCGAGGATGCGAATTGGGTACGGTATAACTGATGTCAGCCATGCACAGATCGAGTACATAATATTCATTATTTTTTCCAGATTTCACCGCTACGTTGCCTCTAACAGAAATTACAGCTGCTTCTGAAGAGTGATTATCTGTGTTTCAAATAAAATTTCTTTACTAGCAATAATAGGTGCACTTGTAAATTGAGATTAACGACAGACACATACCATTTGGCCGGTGACTCACTTCATTACTTGAAAAAAAAAACATCCACCCGGTATTGCCTGTTTATACCAACTTATGAACGCTCCAGAAAAGACTGCTGTATGTATAGCTCAGTATAGTGATTATCTGAACTTGAATGAAGAGACCCTATTGTTTCCAGTATACTGTAGCTATATGAGGGTACCACTTGTTTTGTAAACGTTTTGGTGCTGAGTAGCGTCCGAACAGATTCCTGTTTCTTTGATGGAAAGGTAAGATCTTGAGAATTTGAGCTGCATCGGATAATATAAAGAAATAACGTCTTCCCTTATTTGGAATAACACTCTGAAATTTCGCTGTTTTACCTGACATTTTTTCTCGGTCTCTACTGGGGTAACAGTCTTTTCTCATAGATTCCGTAATAAGCCATTTGATGGTGGTTGATCATAAAATAATGTGGATTTACAGCTTAAAAATGGTCGGCGCCCCAAGGTAAATATAAGTATCTGACAACTCCGAGTATAATAAATTTACTTGTAGTTCGCAAGTACATTTGCCAGTAGCCTAGGCGGCACAGTGTTCGAGGGAGGCTGAGCTTAACCGAATGAGGGTGTAAGAGGGGGCGCTAAAATGATGAAAATCACTATATGCACTCGACGAAGTCGCAAGGGAGCAGTCCCCATGGACCCCCCTCCCCTTACCGGGACCAATTATTTATAATATTGACGATTGTTTACGATGCAATCGTTTAATTACCTATACGGTTCAGAAAAGACCTACAGTGCGAGTAGACGATAAGAAAAACGAAAAGTTGTATCTGTTTATTTTTATTGTTATGACAGGCTGAGAAAATAAAATTTCGTGAAAAATGTCAATACTGAATGTATTTTTCCATAGGAAGGGTAGGAGGCTTGCGGCACGTGTTCTCCTTGTCCCATCGAGCTAAAACTTTCTCAGATTCTTTTTATTTATGTATTTGGACTAATTTTGGGGTTCGCACTATGAAAACAGCACTGTTCGAAAATAAGGAACGCCTAACGTAGACACGTGGATAGGGTACCTCCTTTCCTAATGAAAAATTGTATATCTTATAACATCATAACTCTTATCAGTCATTATGTTTTTCAAGACAGCAGTTATGTAACATCCATTATGAATCATCTTCAACCGTGGAATCTCTCGCTTAATGATGTCATAGAAACCAATAGTTGTTGCCCATATCTACGCACAATGCAGGCGTATCACTGTGTGGTTAATAATGCTGACAGTTTTAATTCTACAATGGGCTCTATATAGTGGCGTTAGAAAGTGGGAGTAGAGTAGTATGTTATATCCCCTCCCCCGAAACTATTCAGCAAGTTGATGAAAAGACACTTTAAGAGATTTTGGAGACGAGATTTTCAAGATTTCTCGCTTGGGTTATGAACTTGACCATTATTAGACATAATTATGATGATTGCGACTCTATGACGCTCGGTAGGATTATAGTCGCAGACATCCTATGCCTCCCGCAATGTCTTCCGACTTCTTTAATCTGATATTTTTTTGTTAACTACAAGAATTCTTTTGTACTCAAATTTTGCCCTTCCCCGGTCCCCTAAAAACATTCTAACGCCACTGGTCTTACAGTTTGTAAGTAGTTCTTGTATCATTATTCCATTGGCATAACAGCCGAAATCGCTTTGGACTACAAAAGAAGAAAAAGGGAATTGGCACACCCTACAAATGGAATATTACCAAGTTATTACCAAGTTCTCTGACACTCCGAAATGGACACTATGTATCATTATAAGTATGCGTAGTTATCTACATCATATTAAAGGAACAGCCAATCGAAGTTCATTATATTAATTAACGGTAAGCAAGGAATTAAATTAGAATCTAGTATTACGAGTCCGAATGGGTATCTCCAATCGCCATGATTTACTCGTCTGAATTCATTCATTTTAAATGAAGCCCCTGAATTCACTTTCAAGAATGAATTTATTTGCACAAGAACGTTTTCGGCTGTTATGTCGTTTTCAGTCGTGTGTTACTACTAAAGGTTCTTACAGGTGTAGCATAAATAGGATAGATCCGGGTAATACCATATAGTAAGATATCGCCTGCTTTCCTGTTGGTTCGTTTGTGTTGGCCGTTCTCCTAATGTTATAGCGTTGTAGTCTGTTTGTTTTTGTATCTGTTCCTATTGGCTGTTGGTGTCTGTTTGTGTTGTCCAATGTGTTTTGAGCTGTTAAAGAGTCTTTCACGGTCAAACTTTGCTTTTACATTTGTTGAGTTGTTTTGATCTTCTTGTATTGCTTTCTGTCGTCAGCGCTTTTTATTTTTTGGACAAGACTTTGTCTCTGGGCATCTATTAATTTTTACGATCATTCATGTTCTTTCATTTGTGAGTTTTCTGCTTGGTTTTCCTTTGTAAGTCATGTCATAGTGCTCACAGTTCGTCTGTATTCTTCATTGAAGTTATTCTTGTCTTCTGTTAGACAGTCAAAATATGTTAAAATGTAAATTCACATCTGGGAAAATTTCTTGCCGGTGCTGATCTTTTTTGGAGCGTTCCGCTTTCGATTTTAATTACTCTTGTCGTTTTTGGAATTGAAGCGCCTAACTTTTCAAAGCGAATACTCTCTCAGTCAAGGAAAAAATGAAATGAAAATAAAAAGCTACATATTGAAAAAACATTGTGAACTGAATAATTGTACATCACTTTCATTTCGGTATAGTTGTTTTTTTGTCAGTTTTTGCTGAAGAACGCTTACTTGGCAGATTCTACCTATTGGAGTTTCATCTTATGCGTCTTACATTCTGTCTCTGTTTTGTGACAAAGCTTGTTTTTCGTTTCTGTCTTTCTTCTGTTAACTTCTGAGAACTCAATGCACAGGTTGAAAGGAAATGAACATTCTTGGAGGACTAACAAAAGAGTGAAAAAATAGAGTCTTTGGAAATGAGTGAGAAAATAGGGTGTTTGGAAATGTGTGAAAAAGTAGGGTCTTTGGAAATACCGAGAACTACGAAAAACAGGTATATAAGCGAAAAATAGAAGGCAACCCCTGTTACTGCGGTTTAAAACTTGAAATACAGTCGAACCGCATTATACAGACATTTTCATATTCATAGTGTATTCAAATTTTCTGGTTTCGAACGAAAACTGAGAGAATTTCCAAGGTTAGCTACCTGTGAGTTGAATACCGTATGTAGGTTGATTTTCAGTCATATCAAACTTTCTTTCCACCTATTCCTGTATCTCTCGAGTGGCTGTGTGAATACGATTATGTAGTGTACTGTGTAGGGTTCGGGTACAAATCAGAAGTTGTCAAAACTACGTAAAGATCGAATCCCACCGAATCTATGTAAATTTATCGAGGAACTGATTACAATACCGCAATACACCAAGCACTTGAAATGGGATTTCATGAATATGGATTTCGTTTTCTGCAGTGGGTAGCTCCAGCGATTCGAATTCGCAAGCATTTGCCAATTATAAAGAAGTCCGGCTCGAGAAATAAATGAAAAGGAGCGTACTTAATTTACCGACTCTCCGTTTATCGTAGCAAATTAGCATAAAATTATAACACCCAACTCAAGATTGACTTACCGTAGTATCTGTTCATAGAACACGTTTCGACAGCGATAGAAAGTAATTCTTCAATTTTCTTCAAATTGTTCGTCTGTACGTTTGCTGATTGTCGCAACACGAGTAAGCGTGTATTCGGTGCATTCGATGCTTTTCCGCACTTATCGCTGATATTTGAAATGGTGCCCATAAATTTCGAATTTTTGTCGCGTTTATCGTCAGCTCACGCTTGACGAAGTCATCGTACTTAATACGCTAATACGCAGATTATGTGCAGAACTTGTGATAGCGTGCGTGAGAATGGGGCGAGCGATTTCGAACGCCTCCCGCCGGCACACTGACGAAGCAGCGTCAGTTCGCCTTATCTGCAGTCTACAGCAAACAGACACTGGGAATATTTTCATCCGCAGGAAATGATTTTAAGATTGTACCTCCCCCCGGCTAAAAAAAAACGAAGAAAAAAAAGGGAACCAAGTGAAATACGCGAGTGGCTTAATCTGATTTTTTGTTCTGTCCTTTAGAGCGAGGAGCGGACCGATAATACAACTTTTTTCCGAATTTTAAACTCACGAAAAAGGAAATATACTTTTAGAGAGGCCGCAGCATTTTTATTCGGGAATTTTACATCCGTGTTCCGGCTATTTTATTCAACTCGCGGAAGTTGAAAAAAAAAAATAGGTACGTTCGCGTCCGTCTGTAATCTCTGTCCATTTTTTCCCGCTCTATTCCCTCGTGCCATCACGCGGCTGGAATTTAAACGTAGCTTACGCGGGAAAAGCTGAATAGCAAACTTTCAACTCGTTCGCATAAATATTATCTGGATTAGGCTGGAAAGCTGTTAGCCGTCAGCTGCAAACGCTTGGTGTCAGCGATCACAGCGATCGAAAAAAAAAAAAAAAAGCGCTAAACCGTGGATTACTTGTGTTGGTCACTTCGTTTTTGAAAGTACGAAAAGATTATAAGTGAGAACATAATCATCTTGGATAGGCTATTTCACTGGGGTAACTGGGGTAAGTTCGCGGTCTTATCGATTCGTCGAGATTTTCTGGAAATGGCGAGGTATTCGGATTCCGGAGGCCTCGTGGCGCGCTGCTGTCGTCTTACTGATAGAAAAATGAAAGAGTGATCAAGGAGTACTAAGTTGCAAAATAAAAGTAAGAATCAGAAGTAAAGGGTAATGAAAAGTGAAACACCAAACTAAAACGGATAAGATACCAAACTACAACACTGGTGAAGAATATTTACGAATTTGTATCGTCCTATCATCACTCTTTCGTTGATTATAAAAACGTCCACTAGATGCCGCCCGGCGAATACCTATATGCATTCAGTTTGGCTACTAGGGAATAAATACGCTATAACAATCCTGGGAAAAACGGTGCAAGTAATATTAAAGTACAAATGACGTTCAAAAAGTAAGGTAAGAAGGGGTGTTATGAAATAATTATGAATTGTAAAAATTTTATTTTATAAAATTTGAAAAGATACAACTGTGAACTACTTCCGAGCATTTCATTTGTGTGTGAGATGGCGCTGTATACGCCGAGCGCTCAGATTTTGCAGTCCATTGCACTATACTTCTGAACATAGTTACCTTCCTGATTGAAGCATTTATCCCATCGGTTTACTAACTTATAGATGCCTTCCCTGTAGAATTCGCCGTCCAACGAATCAAACAGTTGTTCAATAAGTAAGGTAACAAGACTTGTTGTGTTGAAACCAATGGACAGATTGTAAATCTGGCAACATAGCACGATTCTGTGTTCTCTTTACATCAGGACAACACACCTTCCCTCCATTTTAGTATTCGTGTTGACGGTTTCCTATAGGCTGCAAACAAAATGCCGTATGGTACAACTGCTCGTGTTTATTTTGCGACCAGCTGAATCGCTTATGTATATAAAAGAATTGAAGGCCACGGACCCGGATTGTTGACTTGAGGTATTTGCTTCTTGCAAGACAAAGCACGACAGCACACCTCTTGTGTCACCATTCACTACTGCTATGTTAAACTTGTTCAAGTGGGGTATTTTGCCTCACCCAGCCAATTCTCCCAACTTGGCACCCTCCAATTTTCATTTATTTCCATATTTTTAAAAAGGATACCTGGGTGGAACTCGTTAACAACGAGCTGGAAAAAAACGGTTCTAAATTGGTTTGATTTGTTGGACAGCGAATTATACAAGGAATGTATCTATAAGTTGGTAAACGAATGTGAGAACTGCTTCAGTTGGGAAGTTTACCATGTTGAGGAGTAGTTTAAGGTTGTATCTTTTCAAATTTTGTAACATAAAATTATTACGATTTATAGTTATTTCATACTAACATTTGTTTCCTTACTTTTTGAACGTCTCTTGTAGGATTACCATGTCTATAACATTGTTCAACGACCATTCTTTTGATGATTTCTTAAAAAATCTACTTTCAATTAGCCGCAATAGGGCTTGTGACCGCATGTGGCTCATTATTTTCAATGCATGTTTGAAGCTGTGTGGTAGTTTTGCTGACATGATTCTCACCAACATGCATAATAGGGTGGCATTTATTGTACGTTGTTGTATTCCTTTCGATTCTTACTCCCACAAAAAAAGTGGTGTAAAAATCCAGTGGCAATATTTTCTTGAAAAGAATTTTAAGCCGATGTGCGAAGGAGTTGATCTTCAACATAGGATTCGTCATAAGACGAAAGCAATCTTCGTTTATAGTTCGTGAGTTGAGTGGCAAAAATTGCGAAATAGGTAAAAGTTTTGCCCGAAAGGCTGCTTCATCCATTGATGTACGCAGGAGTTCATTACGAACTCAGAAAACCATGATAGCCATCTGAGTGGGGTAGCTATTCAAAATGGCAGCCATATAAAGATAGCAATAAGCTGTAACTCAGTCTGCACACGTACGATCGGAATGATTTTTTTTTTTTAAATTTGTAGCTAAGTAAAGTGAGCTTGAATCCATGTTATTACATTAACGCTCGTATCTATTCGTATTAGCTCACGCATTGTATATTTGTGCAAATCAGATGATTTTGTTTCGCGCATCAAAAATGTCCAGTAAATTGACAACGAGTTCAAATAAATGTCTGCGGAATTTTATTGCCTTTCAGTCGTTGCATAATTTTTATCTAAATCACATAATTAGAAGAGAAGCTACTAATGAAAATAGTATGGGAAGTATGACGTTTCAAGTGCTGTATTAACTGTCGTGAAGAACGAAGTTGTAGGTATTTTAATCACATTATATTAGAAGATAAGAAGAGATATCCACTGAGGAAGGATGTGAGAAAGTATATTGTGACATTTACGGTATTGTACTATTAGGGAAAAAAGAAAGTCTTGCTACGTGCTGTGTAGTCAACATGCCAGTGGCCTATCTTTCACTTCCCGTGCCGTTGACTCAAATTTATGGACAGAATGGCCAGACTTTGTATCGCCTCTTGAAAGAATTTAGTGCTTTCTCGCAACATTATTGGACATTTTGTGGAACTGTTCGATGTTTTGTGACTGTGATTTGTAGTGTTGAACTGCATGTGGTATTTGCCTGCTTAAAGTATACGCAAGTATTCTGGTTCTACTGAAATTTGAGTACATACTCCAATATATATTTTTCTCCCTTTTTTCCAAATAATGTCGGGGACCCTCCTCTAGATATGCGCCCCCAAACCCCACCCAGTTACCGGCATTCTGGAACAAAATAGAAACACAGTCACTTGCATAAAATTTGGTCATGAGAAGGTTTTCAACTGTATACAAGGAAAAGTTGTGAGAAATAATTTTGATAAAATGTATGTCGAAAAGTGTATTTTTTGCAATCAAGAGAGAGGCAGAGGGGGCGTATTCTCCTTCCACTAACTTAAGCTATGTTTGCATCTGACAGAAAACTCGCGACATAGTTGCATCATTCTGAGAGTAAATTTGGCGGCAAATGTGGAAAGCAACATGCATTTTGGATAGCGATTACTAGACCCTATCCGCCTGATTAGATTACATGTCTAATGCAGTGGCGTAGCCAGGATTTTTCCAAAGAGGGGGATCAGCAAAATTTTGGGCGGGGGGGGGGTACACCTAACATGAACTGTATGTTTTTACATTGACGTATCAGTATGTTGTGCTTTTCAACTTCAGTTATGTATCTGGATTTAAATTTCATTTTGTGCATTCACTGTGATACTGCCAGTATATAAAAAATTCTCATCTCAAGGGGGGGGGATTCATCCCCCTAATCCCCCCTGGCTGCGCCACTAGTCTAATGTATGAACAATACATATCTCTTTTCTAATTTTACTCTCAACTCGAGGTCTGGAATCCGCCCTTTCGAGCATTATTCCAGAAACATCGGGGAGGAGGCTGTTAGGGATGTCTTAGCCGTCGTCTCAACTTGCCGAAAAACCGGCCTAGGTCGAAATGTAGCGAGTTGCTACGTGGGCTCGAATTCCGAGACCAGCGCGTTATCCACTCGACCAGCCAGACCCCTATAAAACGATACATATCTACATCCACTTCAAACATTTATTTTAAACATAATAAAAAATCTGACACAATTTTTTGAAAGAAATTTCGGATGGGGGGGGGGCGCAAGGAGGCTCCTAAATAGGACGGTTGGTGGCTTATTGATGAAATGATGTGTTAATTAAATGAATGTCTTGTAGTAACCTATTTGTATGGGTTTTGGATACGCTGAATTCACTTTTGAGTTTTCTCGACACACTCTCATTCTCGAAGAATCTACAGTGGGTCAACGCATGAAAATTGAGGTTAATAGCTCGATGGGGGAAATGTGAGATAATTTGCCTTGTTGATTTTCATAATGAGCAACTTGTCCAGGTACCTCCCACTGTTAAAGACACTATCACTTTCCAAAACATATAAATTTTGAAATTTATGTGTGAGTCAAACTTCTCGAAGAAGAGTTATTTTCTTACAAAATTTCATAGTCTATCGGAGAAAAAGAAATAGAAAGATCCGCCACTCTCAAAAAACCCTTTTCGTTTTAGCCTCCTACTAATTTTTGAAGCCCATCATTGGTGTCCTTGTATGAACATCCTTGTTCAGAGGTGTTATAAGTCCAATTTTGACGGTTTTCAGTTAAGAATGGTTTCGTATAGTACTAATCAAGCATCATCCGATGGTAACACTGATTTTGCTGGATCTCTCTTCGAAGCCGGTAAAAATTTATTTTAAAATTAGTCCGCAAGCAAAAATGTTACTGATATCATTGATGCCCACCCATTCAACTTTCAACATTTCAGGTTGTATAGGCTCCAGTGGAACCTTCTGGGTAAGAGTTCCAATTGAATGACTGCAGATAGAAGTTCTATAATTAATATATTGAATTCTACTAACTCCAATTTTTATGTGTTGATTCCATGTGGATTCCTTAAGAGTGGTGATGCGTCTCAAAAAACGAAAATGGGTTCAGCGAATCTGAAAAACATGTTATCACGTGACATAACTAACAGTAAATGAAAGACATCATGCAGATCTGAAGTAGACTTATTTTTGGAGGCCCGGCCACCTGCTATGAGAAATTTCTTTCAAGAAATTTCCGATCAAGTATTTTCTTAAGTTGAGAAGAAAAATTTTTTGGGCCCGAATCACCTTTCAGTGAAGAACTCGACATGTGAGGTGATGCTGCCTTTGATAGATCGGATTGATCTGATCGATGAGACCGATTGGTTGGATCGGTCGGACGGTACTGAAGACCGAAGACCAACGTAGGCTTCCTTGAAAGACTGGGCCGAGACGTGAGAGTAGAATATATACGTTTTATTGACTTTCAGTTAACAGTTTACGTTATTCATTACGAATGAACGATCACTGTAAAAAAAGTGATATTTGCACACTATCATATTGCCACTAGGCTTTTCTAACACATTCAACACGACAGAGCAACGACTACCCTTTTGGATTTCAAAGTCCGAAAAGGTACTGGTTAGATGATGCCAGCAAGAAGCTCCACCTGACTTCGAGCGAGTAAGACAAAGACCAAAATTGAGTTTCGGTGGAGAGATTAATACTAATGATCGATGTGTTTGATGAAGGTGTCTCCGCCTAAGATGAGCGACCATCATAGGAGGAGCTGAAGCACGGGGATGTTGACTGTTTTTGAGACTCGGCACGTGCCGGCTATGCGATGGGAGCGATAACTTTAATTGGAAAGATTTAATCGATACATTGTGTTCTTAGTTTCCCTTTGTTTTCGGTACAATGTGTAGGTAGATCGTCGAAATAGAGAATATTCGGTGGCCGGACGCTGGTTATTTTCCACGGCGGAGCTTTTGATCTGAAGAAATATAGCGCTCAAGTTCTCGGAACTCGAGGAGGATGCATTATTTTTCGATATTGCGTTTAATTTTTGACCGTGCTATCGATGGACATCTTGGTGACATCCACTTGTTGAATATTTTTGCATACACGTACTGTCGATAATTTCGGTTTTTTTTTTCATTTTGCTCTCAACCCGAGTCCTGGAATCCGCCCTTTCGAGCATTACCTCAGAGAAGTCGGGGAGACTGTTACGGCTGTCTTAGCCCTCTTCTCTGCTTGCTGAAAAACCGGCTTATGTCGAAATATAGCGAGTTGCTGCGTGGGCTCGAACCCGGGACCTCCGGACTCCGAGACTAGCGTGTTATCCACTCCCCTCGATAATTTCGGGCTGATACGAAGTATATTTTGATTTCCGGTGAGAACTAAAACTTCTAAACTGTCCCTCGAGATCCTATCCTGAGCTTCTTCAATCCATTTGCGCGCCAGATTGTATTTCTTTTTTTCATTAAAAAAAAAAAAAAAAAAAAAAAAAAGGTATCGAGTGCGTTTTCTATCAAAATAGAATAGACCACGCAGATCTACTTCAATGACATGAACTATGTGGAAGGAAATTGCTACGAAAGAAAAACGAAGTATGAGTGAGTTCTTTCTTTTTCTGGTTTGCTTTATAAAAACTGGTAAAACAGTCAAATTTTCCAAAATCTTCCAATTGAAAGCCAATTATTAACAGAATATGAATCTCGCACCTTACAACTGTTGATGACAACGATAATGCCCGCTATCATTAATTGCCGCAATTACGAAAATTAGCCAAGCTGAAAGAAAGCAAAAATGCGCTCTCAATTTATTTTATTACATTAGGCTTGGTTCGTTTAATTATTCGACTCGAACAGGACAAAAAAAGAAAAAGAAATCAGAAATGTGTAAATATTACACAACTTCTCGAATGTAATTAAGTATTTACTGTTTCAATCCAACTTGCGTTAATTATTATTTTTTTTTTTCGAGCGAATGAAAAGGAAAAATGGACGACTATCTGCAGGACATTATGAAATGAGAGGGAAAGTAAATGTTCACCGTTGGATGTTCACGGCGGAGAAATTAAAAAAGAATTTCATGACGTTTATGATTTAAGAGTATTCGTACAATTAAGGATAATTAAGCCGAATTATGTTGGAACTGAAAAAAGAAAAGAAAGAAATGGAAAAACTTTTGATATTTTAGAAGAAAAGACGGCAACGGAAAAATGTAAAGTAAATATTAAAACATTTCAGAGAAAGTTTGAAATTCCTTGCAATTCGTTATCAGGTTCCCAAATTCCATACAAAATGTAAAAATGCAAATTTAAGTGGCTCTTTGATGTCGGTTTCCGAATGGTTTCAGTTAAATCCTTATATTTGCGTAGGCGCGGATGTATTGAGAAGGAAATGAGGGTCATTGCTCCTCCCAAAGGGAAAAATTGGATTTAAAATACCGATATCAAAAACTCATGGCAGGTTGTCTACCTCAACCCGAAAAATTAGGATATGTTATTCAAATATCCAGAGAGTTAGTGAAGGACAGTTAGCCGACCTATGAGATCGATAGTGCAGTAGAAATTCAATAACAGTTCCCTTTTATTCCTGCCATTTCTCCCATTTCCAGCGTTGAATTTACATGAGGGGCGAACTGGGGCAAACCCCCCGGAGCACTTGATGGCTAAATGAGTACTTGAAGTAGAAGAATGATAGTGTCTGAAGAAATAATGAAGAAAATCGAAGTTTCGTTGAGCGTTTTTGAGTCGTTTCTTTCATTTCTTTTCACCTGCATCTGACACTAAAGAGTCAAATGAATCTAGAACAGCATCAATGAGTCAACCTTGAACCAGCCTCATGAATCTTGTGTCTTAGAGGTAATCTTAAACAAGTTTGCTGGAACCGTAAAGAGTCCCAGTAAAGTTGGATAGTCCTTAAATGAACAGTGACGAGTCTTATTCTTTTCTGGTGTTACCGAGTCTCACAGTGGCGTAGCGTCGGGGGGGGGGGCACGGGAGGCACATGCCCCTCCAATATTTTTAAATTTAGTTATAATAAAGGAATATCATTTTTTATCTACCTCGGTAATAATTCAAGCTAAATTTTCTTTAGTGGATTGGGCCCCCAATCACATTGAGCACGCTATGCCTCTGGAGTCTCATACACTTACACAAGAGAACACCGTTGAATGGTATGTGATGAATGGATCAATTAAGGAAAAAACTGCCCAGTATTTGGAGTTCTTTTAGTTGGAAAAATTTGATTCTGTACCTCGGAAGATGTTTTCATTGTCAACATCAAAGTGAAAAGAAGAGAAAAATACAGCAAAAATTGTTCAAAACTCTAAATATTCTTCGCTTATCTAATTACTCAGTTAATATCTTACGGACATAAAAATAATTCAGATACTCGGTAAGTGGGAGGGGGGATATTGTTATTTTTATAGGTACTGGATCAGACCCTGACCGAAGTCTTTTTTCATTTTATCATAAAATTTTAGCCTACAATACGCAGCACCTCAAAGTGTCTTCATGTGTTGGTATCTAACTATGTATGCTATCTCTTTCGCCCCAGGTGGCAAAAATTTTCAAACAATTCTGTTGGGATCACTAACAATGCTTAAATCCGTTTAAACTGTCCCTCTGAGAGTATTTGAGCTGTTAAACAATATTCCGGCCTTATATTTCCGGCTGTCAGCCGCTGTATGTGTGGGTTTGTATTTTTCATTACCATTGGGACAATATATCCCATCGAATAATCCCACTGGGATATATTGTCCCATTACCTAGAGAGGGCGAGGAGTACGAAAAAATTCACTCTAACGAGTTTTGTATTCTCGGGGGCTATTGAACAAATTTCACCACCGATTTGGTTCCAAAAAAGTTCCCCGTTCTTTGGACCGAAAGGGTTAAGATTGTAAGCATAATTAAGTTTCAGATTTCTTTAATTTCGAGTTGAAGTCCATTAATCGTTTTGGATGAATCGTGGTTTCATTCACGGTGGTCAAGATTTTATGTAACTCGATACTGATACAACTATTTTTATTTTTTTTTTGGACGGGGGAGGGCACAGATGAACAAACATAAATACAGTAGACTCTCGATTATCCGCCCTAATTGGGACTGAGGAAGGGCGGATGACCTGAAAACATGTAATTTTGATCCAAAAACATTGAAAAATGACGAAAACAATTTTTATTGTATCAGGTACGTTAAGTGGTAAGTTATTTTATACGAAAAAGAAAAAAACAACGCCGTTTTAGGCTTTTGTTGGTCAATGAAGGGGAAGAGAGACAACGCTGTAGAGAAAAAAGTTAAAAAGGATTGCTAGCTGTTGTTTTCTTTAAGCACCAGTAACTTCTCCAGCGCTGAAAAAGCACTGTCAGGATCCATAATCTGTACTAACGCTTTTCCTACCAGTTCTTCATAATCATCATCACTGGCTGTGGTAAGGGCTAAGGTTTTGGTTTTAGTAGGATTTCGGATTATCTCCCCCTGGTTAGGCGGATAACCCGGAAAGGCGGGCGGATTATCGGGAGTTTACTGTATGTAACTGATTTCCATTCAAGCACAAGCAGTATTGTATTTCTTTAGGTATGTACTTTTCCAAAATAGAAACAATTCAGATGTCCTTGTTGGAAATCGAAGAAGGGTTAGGTGGTATTGGGCGAAAAATAGGATTATTTTGTGCTCGGCCAATGTACTAATGATTGTGCTCTCTAAAGGTGCGTCCACATTAAGATGATCAGCCTTATTCAGCTTGGATGATCAGCCCAAGATGAATGTAGTGTGGACGTGCGGATGATCAGCCAAAATGAAGCTGAAGGACTGATCAGCCTGGATGATTATCCTTTATCCCCGATCGACTTGTTGGGGGTCCGATCAAAAGATGCTGATCATCCTAATATGGATGCACCTTGAGACGTCGATTCAAAAAAATAAATAAATAAATAAATAAATGTAAATTCGAAAACGCAGTGAAGGAAAGAAGACGGATATTTTACCGACTAATTACACCTGTATTTTATTTTTTATATTAAGTTTTGTGTCCTCTACTGTAACTTCAATATTTCCAAAAAGCCTTTTTCTCTTTGAGCTGAAACATTTTTTATTCGATTTTGAAATCGATGGCAGAATCGACAGAAATTGTGTGTCATTACTCTCATATTTTATTTTTGTGCCAAGTTTTGAGCCCTTCCCTGGATTCTCTATTTTTCCAAAAATGTCATATGTACTTTTAAAAAAAAGAGTATATGGTGGAGCACTCGCGACTTGCTTTGAAACATGAAATGATATGTGGGTGTTATTACCCGACAGCCGATACAATACCTTTTTTGTGACCCCTTATATTTCAGAGTTTGAACTTCAAATTCTTGCCATTGTGGCATTTTCAGAAAAATTGAAGATTAAGTAAAGGCCCTAAGGTTTGATATGAAAAATAATACAAATTTGAGTGTTATTATTCGATATAATGCTCATCTTTTCATTGTTATTTGTTTTCAAATGCAAACTTACGATTTTTCGGTCCACCCTGTTATACGCTAATTATTTCTGTTCACTGCGAGGCACACGCCTGATGGCAGAAGGTGTGCCTTGCGCCTTCTGTTCGTTCCCTGATGAAATTATATCCGATTTCCTTTTGACGGTAGGCAGCTCAGCAGTGCATTCAATTGAAGTTAATTTTTTCGAAGCGAGGAAACGGAACAGAGCCGGTCCCTTGCGTATCTCCTCCCTTGAGGTTCGGATGTTAATCGTTTAAACATTTAAGATGAAAATCTTTAGAAGAAAGTATAATCAGCCTTTAAAAACTATGAAAGGTTACAGAGATCGATTCGTAATTTGGCATCTTCCAATTGTATGTACTTACACGTGTAGGTTACCAACAGCATGACATTAGCTATCGTCAATGAATTGCTAATATTAGCTAGCCGGATAAATCGGGATATAAAAACGTGAAAATTGTACGTGATGACCGAGGACGGGAGACTGAGGACACATTAATAGAAACCCTAAACGTCGGGAGAAAAGATACCTGACATGTGGTTTAAAAAATTCTACGGATCAATACGATTTATTCGATTTTCCATGTGGCCATTTTCGTTTCGAGAAGTTGAAAGAGATCCTGTGTTCTTGATTGTTGACTCGTCTTTTATTGCGAATTGACTGTTATTAAATTTTCATCAGATACCTTTATCAGAAAAGCTTATAGTTGAATGAAGAGGAACAAAAGTTTTACTCCACCATGTTATAAAATTATTTATATTAAAACTTAACAGCGCTTTAATTTGTGAAACTTTTGTTAATGCAGAAATGCGACGATATTTCTCCAAAACATCAGAAAAGGTGATAGGAGAATCGCGATATACAAGCAATTCTTTGTCGAAAATAGTGAAAAAGGCGCTAGGTTGGTGTAACCAAAAGACAAAAAACTTGATTCCGTTTTATGAACTTTTAATTAGTGTATTGTATTTGTCAAAGTAATTGGTGTTTACCAGTATACTACTATGCGCTTTCTTTGTTTAAGAGAGACTACAATAAAACCCCGTTTAAACTGATTAAAGAAAATGTTTCTGTTCTATCGTAATTGCCGATTATAAAAAGTGCATACCATTCTGCAAAAAAAAAAAAACACAAAAAAAAACAAAAAAAAACGAGTTGGTGTGTTCTATTAACGACTCGTAACAAATTGGAATCGCGGAAAAGGTGATTTTCCTCGAAAGTCGTTCGATTTTCGTTTGTTCTGTTGTTGACAGAAGCCAAACTTTTTATATAGATTGCTGGTTTCCATTTATAGGTTTCTATTGGACTTGTGCATCGTTGGTATTCGAATCTGTGTACATAAATAGAAAGAAAATCGTAGTGCAGCTATGAGTGGGTTTTTAATGCTAATTATGACATTTCTGTTGCAGGTTGGTGTCGAATGTTTGGCGATGTGAAATTTTTCAACGCGGAAAAAACATGAATCGGTGAGTTGCACCATCTGTTCGATACTGCCTTATTAATTCGCGTTTTTTGGCACACAGCTGCCGATGCTGGAATTCAGTGCGAAAAGTTAACGCCATTAGTACTGATTTCACGAATCAATCTTGTTGCTAACTACAGAATAGACGAATGCGAAGTCCAATAATTTAACATGAATATGTACTTACACGTTTGTATAAGGATTGAAGGCTACAACAACGAATGTACTATTTAAATTTGCATGGCTGGGTTTAATCGAACTCTTATATGTTAATGAGGTGAAATGTTTCACTTGGTACCTACTCGATTTTATAAGAATAGTAATAGCGTATAATGATGTAATCGGGATGAGGAATTTTGAAGTAACCTCTCATCTGTCCTATATAGTACATAGAATGCTGTATTTATTTCGAAAGTTTATTTACATTTTTGTTTGCATACCAACATTAAAACTTTGAAACGAGCACTTTTCCCATAAAAACGTAACTTTGTAGGGTACTCGACTGTTTTCCAGTCACTTGAGATTTTCTTGTCTTTTTCTTTTTTTCAGTGTGCCCGTTAGAAAATTGCAGCGTGCAGCGTATTATCACATTTCAATACCCACTTTTAGGAAGTGTAATAGTGACTTTGGAGAGTTCGATAAAAATTAAGACATGGATACCTATTGTAAAAGAATGCGAATAGTGGGTATAAACCGAACACCGAAAGTGATGATTGTAAAAACTAGCGTTTTCGGCATTTATGCGCTCGTAAAAATGCCGTTTTCGGCACTAAAAACCCATTTTCGGCCCTAAAAAAGCGAAATTTTCTTCTTTTTTTTCTTCTTTTTTTTCAATCATAAAAGCAGAGTTTTCGGTTGCCTGTTTTTTTCATACTTTTTTTTGTGGTGTATTTTTTTTTTTTTTTTAAATCAATTCCCTAGCAATTTTTGCTAGTTTTTGGCCCATAGCGTCGTGGGTGAGGGGTCACTACTACCTTGTAAAATAGGAAATCACTCTCATTACCCCTCCCTTTCCACTGCTCAATTTGCTGTCTCAAAACCCTCTGACACAAGAGGCTCGCTAAGGGTTTGACTTGTTTATATGGGCACATAACTTATACCCCACTGTTTTCTATGGATTCACCCTTTCTCCGTTCAAAATTATGTTAGCACCTTATTATTTTTCATCAATTTCCGATTGAAATTGAACGTTCCAAATATGATGTTTAAGCGATGATATTCACTGGTGGATACAAGGGGAGGGTTTAGGGGTCCGGACCCCACCCGAAATATCTAAATCTGTTTTCGGTGACGCAGAGGTATTATGTTTTGTCTGTAACATTTTTCATTCGGATCCCCTGAAATTATTTTCTGTATCCGCCCCTGATGATATTGGAAAGACTTTCCTGCACTGAAATAAGATGAAAAGCAACTTTCGGCATTATTACAGGAAATTTTATCAAAACACAATTTGAAATTTGAAATTTTATGCACCCGGTTGTTACGTCGTTCAGTTACATGTTTTAGAACGGAATGAAGACTCATTCACATCCTGAGAACTAAGCGTACGTTAATGACTCGAAGCAGGTATACCTACGGCTCCATCGACCATCCATATTGATCAACTATTCCATCATTGACAGGCAGTATCAACCGCTATTTATGGGTCTTCCTTTTGTTTTTTGTCAAATATAAAGTGATGTAAAGTATCAAATTTCATATAGAAATTAATCTCTTTCCGTCGCGCTATCTTCTTTTTATGGATTGACTAGTTTTTCCCCCTCTCTATATAACTATCGTTGTTACTTCCCCTTTTCTCGTCTTCCTTTTTCTTTTCTTTTTATCGTCATACAGGTCTATTATGAGGGAAGCGATGCTTTACTATAGTCCATTGTCAAACTTGACCTATTATACTTTCTACGTACTATTTTTGTCATTTAATGGGCCAGAGAAACAAACGAGAATATGAATGAATACTATAGTCATCTTAAGCAAGAGGAATGTCAAATCTCCAGTATCTGAAGAAATCAATGACACGGCGTGTCGGGGGGGGGGGGGTAATCGGCTGCAAAATGCAGCCGCGCAGCGCAGATCAAGATCAATGCGCACATGGCTACAAGAAAACGTAAATTAATCTGCTGCACATTGCAGCCGTACAGCAAAGATCAAGATAAATGAGCACATGGCTAGAAGGAACTTTCGATTTCGGAACCATTCTCGTCTTACTATTTAAACGTGTCCAGTTTCACGATTGATGAGGCATTCACGACAAAATGCTAGGAAATGGTAAAACCCAAACGTTTGGTACAAAAACGGTTTTTGCTCAAGTATACTCAGTAGTATGACTTAATAGTAATAGGAGTGTATCGTACCCTAATTAAGAACTTTCCCTGCAGACTGCAGTCGCGCAGCAAAGATCAAGATCAATGAGCAAATGGCTGGAAGAATGTCGGGGGGGGGGGCGCAAAACGTTTGGTACATACACGCTTTTCGCTCAAGATGTACGCAGGTCAGTAATATGACGTCGTAGTAACTGGAGTGTATCATACCCTAATGGAAATTTCTATTAACAACACGGCTGCAGACTGCAGTCGCGCAGCTAAGATCAAGATTAATGAGCACATGGCTGGAAGAATGTCGGGTGAAGCGTCGAGTGTGTCGAGTTGGGGAGGAGGAGTTACAGTTCTCACTCAAGTATACCCATGGCTGTAAGATGTCAAACTTTTAAGCATTGCAAATTAATCGGCTGCAGACTGTAACCGCGCAGCAAAGTCAAGATCAATGAGCACATAGTTAGAAGGAAAAATAATTTCCATGGAAATGTGGACCACTGAACTGAAACCATGAAGAGCTATATCGTACTGATCAGCTTCACGCAATACGCACAACTGAACTGAACTGGAATCAAGTTCCGTGTCACCGTGTCGATCGGAATTAGTGTCGGTCGAAAATAGGATGGGAGGGCTAGCCAATAGACGTATCCATGTCAAAAATTGTTCGAAATTTTAAAAAACCGTTTTCAGCGCTAAAAAGGCCTTTTTGGTCCTTACAAAGCTTTTTCAACGCTAAAAACGTATTTTCGGGACTAAGAAGGTGTCTTTGGTGCTATTTTCGGCAATAACGTCCAATTCGGAACTTCGATAAAAGATCCTAATATGAGTAAATTGAAAAATGTTTTAACCAGATCACGTTTATCTCCGCAAAAAAAGAGAAAAAACAGAAATAGAGGCTTTATTAACAATAGAATTTACGTCTGAAAACTTTGTTTAAGATATTGCAGACTTTGAGAAATTACTCCTGCTGCATATTTAATAAATCGTTTTGGTGAATATAAGTTAGGACGTGTGTTATTGGTCACATACACCCTGATTTGGTTCCATATCGTGGAAGGAAATTATAAAATGTTTTCGAATTTTATAAATGATATTGACCTGCGCCGCAAGTGGCTCGAAGTTTACATACGATTTACCAACGAATTTTTCAAGAATACCTGCTTTGTCCTTGAATTTGTATTTAAAACAAAGTCGGTTGCCATCAATAAAATACTAAACATTTTCTTAACAAATTCGTTCTAGCCTATAGTTCAAAATTGAATATTTGAGTAATTCTTAATTTTAAGAAACTAAATTTTGAAATAAATTCTTTTTCTTTCAGAAATGCCTATTTTCGAAAACAATTCAATTTTTTTATTTGATTTTGAATGGGTAGTTTTAAAATACCGTATTACTGACAGTAGTTCTTCTGTGAATGACTCATGAAGTCACCAAAATTTATTGAGGGCAAAAAGAAACTGTTCACATCTAACGATGGATTTTCATACGGAGTCACAGAAGAAGGGGGCTAGAAAATGAGATTAAAAGAGTAAAAGAAATAAAGGGGAAAACAACAGGAAACTGGGGGAACGAGAAAATGTAGAACTCATTAAACTCAGATCAAAATTCCTGGACTAAATTTTGAATCAGCATAAAGAACTAAGATAGAAGTGCAAGTTTCGTTTTTTAAATCTGCAATGTTTGAATTTAGGTGTTTTTTCTGTTGACGACTCTCATTGGGATAAAAAATTTGCATCGAAATCTTAAACTGAAGTCAAAAATATAGATTCGAAATCAGCATGAAAAATAATAAAAGGATTATTTCGTTTTCAAACGTATTTATTTTTGTATGTAAAAGAATTATTTTGGGAATTCAGTTCTCAATCTCCCCATTTCGAAAATTCTTTTGAAATTCAATTAAGAACTCTCTTTGATCTGTTCAGAGTTGAAAAGAGCTCCTTTGGTGAGGACTGATATATCTACCCATTGCGTTTCTATTCAAATATCTGAAATTTTACCCTAAGAAATTCAGTTCCTAAATCTCCCCATGCCGAAAATTCAATAAAGAACTTGTTTTGATTATGATCAGAGTTAAAAAAGGCTCCTGTGGTGAGGACTGATGTATGTACTACTCATTGTGTTCCTATTCAAATATTCAAAATTTCACCCGAAGAAAGTTTGCACTGTCTCGCTGGTATTCTAGTTTTGTATTAAATATGTATAATTCATGCTGGAAAATGATGGCGGATTAACCCACTTTTCCACAAGGCTCCAGTATACATTTTTAAAGAGTGATAAACGAAAATGCTATCGAAGTCGCACTAGGTATAGTAACTTTGCAGATACTTCAAATGGACCACTTACTGCACTCGCTCTAATATTAACCGGATAAAGTGAACATGCGAGTTTCTTTTGACATTTCTAAAAGTTCTTTTAGATCTTCCGTAATGTTTATTGAATGAGGTAACTGCATTGTTTACTCCAGATTTTCATTTATTTCCTTTCACATTATCTTGTTTTAAATTATTCACTTTTTTTTCCATGGCCCGAAATGAATCTGAAATAATCTTTTATTAGAGCTAGATGTTTAGTTGAGTTTCTGGGAACGAGCTACCCCGATTTGTCCTGCAGTAGAAATTGAAACTAAAAAGATAGCTGATTTTTGGCTTAGTCTTGTGGGGATGTGTCTATATTTTAACTACTCTGAACGAGAGTGGTACTTGAACAGTGAATAAGTGCGTTACAAATTCACTGTTACAAGGATACAATTCCAGAGAACATTGACAACGGCGAAAAAATATATAAATAATTGGGCATCTCTACTGAAATTTGACCAACATGTGTTACATTATCCGCATTACCCACCGAAATGCTTAATATTTCGTATCCAAGTACGCAGCGAATCTTTCGAGTGTGTATTTCTGGCTATTGAGACCCTGTTGACGGACTGAAAGTTGGATATACCTAGAAAACAGAAAATGAAAATGAGAATTTTAAATCTTGAGAAACCAGAAAATTGAGCTCCATTGAAATACCTTACATCTTGGCGCCCGAATTAATAAATGTGGCATTGATACCAGTTGGTAGAATTTCATGCATGGGTCTGTCATATAGCAGAACACTAAATGAATTTCATTCCGAGCAATTTTTGAAATTTTCAATCCTCAAAATCAAGATAATGCTGAACTTGAGGTACATCAGCATACTACAACTAGGGACAGTGTGTGTTTCTCCCCTGTGAACCGGTTTTCTACTTCTCACCCTATGAGCTGTTGTAAAATTCTCCGCAGAACTGTTTGTGAATTACATACGAGGCTTGTATTTTAAGCAGAATAATTTCGAAACTCTGTCTTGAACATAAATGGGCGACTTTCCTCGTGAAACTTCCCTAGTGGTCGATAATTTTGGGAAATTACGGTGCTACAAAACTACAGCTTGTTTGTTAGCTTGGATAGTGCGTTATTTCGCCTTCATTCGAAAACTTATAACTTTTACGGTCGTAATTTACAACCAATATTATGTGGTAAGAAAATACAATGGTATTCTCGTAATATATTTCGGCCAAGGGCGCCTCGACACTCGAAAGTCGTTATATTCGTTCGGTCGATTCGACCAGCTCGACAATTTCGAAAGCTTTTCGAGGGGTTTCTCTCGATATTATTAACGACATTTAGACTCAAGTTGTAAAAATTTTTGTTGCGATATATGATAGATGAAATGAGGTCGTGTTCGACTGATGCTGAAGCTGGTGCTTTTCTAAGGTCTGGTATAAGGTAAGCAGCTCTTCGTTGCAGAGTACCCACAAACCTGTAGCGTCGATGCCAACTTCGGAAAGGAGCATTGTGCCTATAATCTTACAGCTAGCTTCCTTGGAAGATTTTATATTACAGAATCTTGCATAACATAGAAATGGATAAGTTCTTTTTCTTCTTTCTTGACTCAAATTTTGAGGTTGAAATTCTTATTTGGTTCAGGAATTTTTTCTTACGTCCATTTTCAATACAGTCATTTTAGCTAAACTTTCACGATTTCGCGATACTATCGCGACATTTTTCAAGCCTTCGCCTCCGTGATATCGTCTAACCGAGCAACAGTTTGAGCTCGAGTGGAGACATTGAAGTTGGAACTTTCAGATGCTAAAGAAATAAGCGTGAAGATCAATGCGACGCGACTCGTAAAATTCTGTCAGTCGACGTTTATCGTGCCAATGCGTTTACGCCAAGAAATTTCGAGGAATTTTCTGAAAGGTCAGAAAGAAGTTACTTAATTTCCATCTAATGGAAGATTCTGTAGAAAATCCCATAATATAAATAAATGAGAACCAAGAAATGATATTGTATGATGGATGTAATGAATTAATTCAGGAAACCCTTTCTTCCCTCTCTTCACGCATTACACTCATGTCTTCATGTTTGAAATTTAAAAGTAATTCGAAGACTTATGTGTGGATTCTTCAAATACAAAGAAGGAGGTCAGGAAAAAGTCAGGGAAAAACCTTGGAAGAGTCTGAAGTCATCTTGTTTGTAAATATATAATTTTCAAATCTCAAATTTTGAAACACAATCAAACAGGTGATTGTTTTCATGCATGCCGAAATAAAAGGGATCCTCAGAAATTCAGCGTTAGCGGGGCCTCATGCCAAATATTACACACGAAGCCTTTTTACAGTAAACGGACTTAATCCAGCTGGTATAGAGTTCAGTAATAGAAGTGAATGGTTGGAAATGCTTTCCTAGACTCTACAGATTTTTTCAATTTCTTACAGCAATGCGTCATATTCCAAGACACATATGTTTAAGACTCTTTAACACTCCTCTGGAATCCTTTAAGACCTTCCAACCCCTGATTGAGACTTTTTAACTTGCTTAAGATTTTTGGAGGATTTCAACATATCCTTTAGAGTCAGTAAAACCTTTCCTGTAAACCATAACTCGTTTAAGATGCTTTCAGACTGGTTTCCGACTTTTTGAGATTCATCGAAACGTGTGTCTGGGTGCTTAGAACACATTGAGATTCTTTAAGGCTTTTACAAACGTATTAGAGACTTTTCAAAACGTTTTCAAGAGTCTTACGGACATGTTTCTACACTGCCTCCAAGGCTGTTTCGTGTTCTTGAAGACTGTTTCACGCCTAGTTTGGACTTTTGAGACTACGAGTATTTTAGGCCTTATTAGGATTTTTGATACTTTTCCAAACTTATTCGAAACGTTGATCCGCATCCAGATAGCTAAAATGGTGTCAATCGTTTGTGCTGCCCCTGTTCCCAAGTTGTTAAGTTTACGACCGGTTTGTTAACAGCTCTCCATTTCTCCCTATCTTACGCAAGTTCTTTCATTTCGTAATAACACTTACATTTGACATCCTTGATTATCTGCCGAACATGCTGGAATCATTGCCGACCTACTCAATTCTTTCCTTCCACTCGGTTCCTTCTAGCAGCAATGGTATTATCCCTGGGTGCTTCAAATTATACCCTATTAGTTTATTTCTCCTTCTCTTCAGACAATGCCAAATATCCATTTTATCTCCTACTTGGTTAAGTACTTCCTGATTTCTTACCTTATCCATCCATCATTTGGTGCTAAGTATCCGCCTACGTATAGCACCACATCTCAAAAACTTCGATCCTTCTCTTGGTTTTTCTATGGTCCAAGTTTCACATCCATACACACTCCAAAAATAAGTTTTCAAGAACAATTTTTTGATTTCTAGATTTATTTTTGATTTATAAAGATTACTTTTTCGATAAAATGCCAATTTTGCTTGGGCTATTCTATTACTAATATCCCTTTTACTCCTTCCATCTTTTGTTAATTTACTCCCTAAACAGCAAAATTCGTTTACTTCTTCAATCTTTTCCTGTCCAATGTTTATGTTTAAGCTATCACGTTCACATCGATTACATACCATTACTTTAGTTTCATTTTCATTTATTCTCATACGCAGAGGCGAAACTTGACTTTCAGTTGGGGGGTGGGGGTGGAGAAAAAAAATTTACCGACAAATATTTTCTTAACTAAAAGTTTGCCGACAAAATTTTCTAAAAAATTTGAAAATTCGTCGATTTTTCAATCAAAATATTTTTTATTAAAAAAACAAACAAACAAACGTTCTCAGAAAATGAAAAATTCAATTAGACAGTTGCAAAATTTGCTGACTATCTAATTATTGGGGATGTTTCACCCCTCCCCTCCCGATAGTTTCGCCCCTGCGAATGCAGATTGGATGAACCTTATTCCCCAAGCACTCGCATTTGCGCACATGTGCATACCCTATTCTGGGAGGGTAAGGTGGAAGGATGTTAGGAATACTCGAGAGGAACACACAATTTCCTTTACACATTGAGGTGGTTGTTGTTCACTCTTGGTGATCTTTTTTTCTGAATTTCCTCTGATTCTTCTCCTAAATCGACTCCAATAATATCACATCAAATTCATGAAATAAAATAAAAAATACAAAGTTTCCTGTCGATTGGATTAGGGGAATCTGCGCCAAAAGTTCCCTTTCGTTCTTATGGGAAAAATACATGGAGTTTTGACTTTTGTTCCAGACTAAATTTCCCTCCTATTTGGGCCATACAGCGCTAGTAGACTACTCTTATCTGCGACCAAAAGGTGAAGTTTTTATAACTACATTACAGAACGAGTGAATAACTAAGTAAGTGGGTGAGTAACTGAGTGAATCACTAAATGAGTAAGCGAGTGACTGAATGAATCACTGTGTCACTGAGTAAGTGATTGGGTAACTGTGTGAATAACTGATTAAGTAAGCAAGTAACTGGGAGAATCACTGAGTTATTGAGTAAGTTATTGATTGATTGATTGATTGAGTGAGTGAATCACTGACTCATTAAGTTAGTGATGGAGTAACTGAGTGAATAACTCAATAAATAAGCGTACGACTGAGTGAACCATTGAGTCACGGAGTAAGTGATTGGGTAACTGTGTGAATAACTGAATAAGTAAGCAAGTAACTGGGTGAATCACTGAGTCGCTGAGTAAGTGATTGAGTGAGTGACGGAGTAACTGAGTGAATAACTCAATAAATGAGCGCGTGACAGAGTGAATCACTGAGTCATTGAGTACGTGGTTGAGTAACTGTGTGAATAACTGAATGAGTAAGCGAGTGACTGAGTGAATCACAAAATAAGTAAGTGAGTGACTGAGTGAATCATTGACTTATTGACTGAGTGATGGAGTAAGGAAGGGAAGAAATAACTAAATTAGAGAATGTGTGAATGACCAAGTGAGTGAGTGAATTACTGAATCACTGAGTAACTGATGATTAACTGAGTGAATCACCGAATAAGTAAGTGAATGATTAAGTGAGTAAATGAATCACTGACTTATTGAGTGCGTGACGGAGTGATGAGGAATTGAATGAATAACTACATTACAGAATGTAACCCTAATCGAGGGGAATATTTCATTTACAGGAATACGAAGAAATTTCAAAATATTATGAAAACGAAAGCGTTTATCGAAAAAATGATTCGGACAAAATTTATAGTACATAAAATTTTCCTTCCATTGAGACCATTTTTATTTCAGTCTGATGAATTTTTCTAAAATATGTAGGGTTTCAATAGTTCCTTTTTTTTCGCGTGCCTAAAATTATAGAGGGCGACTCTTTCGCGCTGGCAGTCCAAATAGTCATTGAAATTTGAAATTCAACGTTTGCTACCAACTTTCAGATTTTTGAAATCTCTTCCACATTTCAGCTTTGTTTCAACCTTTCAACTCACGTTCGATATTCAGCTTGAAACCTTCTGCTTTTGACTAACTAGTCTCTAACAGGGTTCCAGGGTACTCCATTTTCAGAAACGAAATTTGACTTTCAGTTTGGAAAGATGGAGAAGAAAAATCTGCCGATAAATATTTTTTGAAAACTAAAAATTCGCCGACAAAATGTTTAAAAAATTAAAAACTGCCAATTTTTTAATCGAAATAATTTTTTAAGGGAAAGAGAAAATAAATAAACAAACAAACATGCATAAAAATTGAAAATTCAAATGAACAGTCTTCACATTTGCCGTCTGCCAAATTATTGGGGAGGGGGGATGTTTCAACCCCCCACAGTTTCGCCCCTGCTCATACGATATTCTATACTCAAAATCTCCTCCATTCCATTTAAAATGTTTTCCAAATCAATACTCCTTTCAGCTAATAAGACAATATCATCTGCAAACCTTAGCATCTTTACTCGCTCTCCATGTATAGTGACGCCCGCTTCAAATTTTTCTTACATTTCTTTTATGGCCCACTCTATATACATTTATTCATAACAAATCCCACACCTGCTGGCCCTTTTATTCCCTTTGTATTTATTATTCTAAAGTCTCCTGGCCAAAAATCATTCTCTTCTTCTCACCTTATTTCACTTATTCCAACTATTCCTAGGTAAAGCTTCTTCATTTCTCTCTTAACATTCTCTAATCTTCCAACTACATTCAAACTTCTAGTTCCTATTTAAATGGCGCCTTTCTTTTTAAAACGTTCCGATGATGATGCTCCCTCAAGTAGCTCCCTCTCGGACATCCGAATGGGGAGCTTTCTACATCCGGAAAAATTATTTACCTGTTGGAACGCCATCGTCATAGTAAATATTATTTGGAAAAGCTACATTTCCTGGCAAGAGATACTGTTATAGTTTTTCATTGCTTTCAACAGGGTTTATCTGTCGGAGTTTGCCTTCTCCTAGGTGCTTTTAACGATTTATAACCTCATGGAGAGTCTTTTAAAAAATTTTTACGCTTAAGCCTCCTCACCTCGGCAAGGTATCATCCAACAGGAGGGTAGAAGATGAGACGTCAAATTTTACAAAGAATTTATTCAGAGCATGATACTATTGAAAATTCGAAATTACAAGTATGTAGTAAGACCTGATGAACGAGATCGAATTAATTGAAAAAAAAAAGTAGGTAAACTGACCTTTACATTCGCGTGTATTCAGCTAAAGTTTGCCAAAACGAATACCGTTGTTCGTTAACTTTTCCGGTTTTCATCTCCAATGTATTATCGATTTTCAAGTAACACGGCGTCTCGTCCAATGTCGGTTCCCACATCACAACGGGGGCTCGTGGGGTGTTCGGATTTCTGTACGTGAAAATCAAGCTTATAATTAAATGCCACAACACGTCGTGCATAAATACCGCACCGGTACAGTCGCGGTAAAGAGATAGCGGACGCACTATGCGGAATTTCTAAATCGTCTAGCGAGAGCGTTTAAAATATACGCCTGCTGTAAAATAATGTTCGAAACATCTTGTAGCGCATACCCGGATTTGGCGAAGTTAGTCCACAAAGTACACATTTTCTTTATGACACTAATATCCTCTTTCGGAATCGCGAAAAAGGGATTTTGGTAGAAAAAGTTTGATCCGAATAAGTAGAAATGTTCAGCTCCGTGAATCGCGCCTGAAACGTAATCTTTGCCGCTATAAACGAGGAAATCATACGACTTGGTGAATTTATGAATAATAAAAGCTATTAAATAATGCTTTGATTTATTTACTCAAAATATGAAAAATATCGCCTTCCCGCTCATTTTATTACGAAAGTTTTCCGCAGAAAGAAAAGAAAGAATCTTATTCCGGACTAATTCGTATCACGAAGAGGGTAATATTTTGTAACGAGAATACATTTTTAATCGGACGGGGGGTGGGGGTAAGTGGAAAAGGAATTCTCGAGAAAATAAAGCGTAATAAAATTCCTAATTGCGTTCGGGATCTTTCAATCTGTTAACTGTTTGTTTGCAGCTGTGTATTCCCTCGTTTCTGCGAGTAAAAATAACCGCATCGATGTAATTCATTTTGGGCGGCTATTCCGCGGAGTCGTTTTTCTCTTGCTGCTAATGTGCTTGAAGTCTCCTAGTCGTTCCTTTTTTGTCCATTAGTCGAGCTATACTGGTGTATTGGGAGTTTCTTTCATTCGAGTTTATCGGTCAGGATATTTGTGGACATACAAGATGTGTTGTGCACAACTTAACGTTGAGTAACACTCTCATTACAGATAAAAATAACAAAAAAAGGGGTGTCGAAATTTGCATTTATGTACCGTATGATGTCAGTCGGCTAGGGAATAAGACAGTTATGAAAACTTGTACTCGGTTATTCGGTACGCCTTTTCCAAAAAAATCTCAACTTATAAAATTCAAACGTAAAACTAATCGAAACATGGTCCTCTAGACACGGATTCCGTGTATCATCAAGCAAAACAGAATTCATGATGTTCCAGCATCGAACAAACAATCTAACTTTCCCACCTCTTCTGCGAAACTTACAATCGGTTTCTCGCTCCAATTCAGTCAAATTTCTCGGCCTCTATCCTGACGCTCGCCTCTCCTGGCTACCTTATATAAAGCACATAAAAGCCAATTATATGCGCTTACTCAGTGTTCTGAAGTACCTCTCACATCCTTCCAAAGGATGTAGCAGAGGACTACTCATTCAGTTATACCAGACTCTGATCCGATGTACCATGGATTACGGATCACCCATGTATGGACTTGCCCCTCCCTCATACGTAAAGCTTCTTGACGCTGTTCAAAATACGGGTTTACGTACGCCATTGGGGCCTTTCGCACTAGCCCAGCTTTGAGTATGTGTGCCGGTGCTGGAATTCCTCTTCTCTCTTACCGCCGAATGCAACTCACTGCCAAACTTTTCGTTACGATAGCACCCAACCCTAATCTTCCTGCCCATTAGTATCTCTTTAACCCTTCAAACTACTCCCCTGTTTCTAAATCCTCACTGCACTTACCTTCACACTTTGAAGGGACACTATCATCCGTACCCTGGTTGTTGAATCTTCCTCCATGCAATTTCGAACTTACAGAATTCCCTAAAAAATCTACACCCTCAAGTATCTACATAGCCGAACTTCATGCTATCCTACAGTGCCTAGTCACGATCTCCTCGCTCGAAGACCCACCCACCCCCACGCACTATTTGGTCCTCTCAGATTCACTTTCCTCCCTAAGGTCTATTTCTGATCGCCTTTCAACACACGCTCGCGTCCAACGCATCTATCTCATTTCCTTCATCACCGAGAGCATTTCACTCATCTGGATCCTAAGCCATATTGGCATCCCAGGAAATGAATCCCAGGAAATGAGGTAGTTGATCAAGCAGCATAACAAGCTACACAGCTCCCATTTATCACTCGTCACCTCGCTATCTCAACAGATCTCATTTCCGCCATTCGCCAGACCATTTTGTGTAAGTGGTAGAGTGGCGGCATCGAGCCTCTTGGCGCAACATACAAGCTCGCACAAGTCAAGCTTACACTTGCTCCCTGGTCAACGTCCCAACGTTCCTCCCGCCGCGAGGAAGTTATCATCACCCGCCTAAGGATTGGACATGCATGCCTCACACATACGAGTACGCATCTTCTCACTGACCTTTATTCCCTCAACTGCCCACTCTGTGAAGATAAAGGCTCTCTCACCGTGGACCCCCTCTTCTCATGCCCCTCCCTCACCTGCTTTCGTAACTCTCACCACGTCCCCCACAGTCGAATTTTGGCCCTCTTCAACTCTCACAAGCACATAAACAACACCCTCACCTACCTTTCTGCTGCTGCATATTTCTGCGACGTATAGACAACAACCTTTCCGAGCTCATAGCCCCAGAATGTAGCTCCGTGAGTCGATAATAAAAATTACCCAAATGTGTAAAGCAACTGATCTAGAAGTATGAGGCTATGGTTAAAAATTCTGTATTAAATCTTTAGTGTGTATTACCGTCTAATCCAGGCTGAACTGGGAATGGATTCAGCTTTCCAGTGAAGCAATACTGGTATACATACAACGGATATTCAGAAGTTTCTAGTAGACACTTTTGAAAGTCGTAGAAATCTTTGAAATACAAATCTGTGTATAGCTATAAAAAACAGAAAACAGTAAAAACTGTTGGTTCAATAGGAATATGAATTTTTGAAAGGAACAGTTGTCCTTACTTATCTTACAATGTTATTGAAGTTACCGCCCGTAGGCGACCACAGCAGGGGTCAATTCAAGAAGTGACCCGGTCCCATTCAAAATCTGTACGTAAGAATTAATTAGCATATCTCTCCCTTACGTATTTGAATCATCCTTGTGCTGAATGAGTAAATAGGCGTTAAATACGCACAGTTTTGAAATATTTTTATCGATTTTTCAATTATGTTCTAACTCGCTGGATTTCCGACTGGTGAGAATTTTTGAAGAATGTTTTTCATGTGTGCGAGGGCGCATGGGGAAAGAGATCTCGACTAAAATTTTGATTTTCCCACTTTTTCGACCTATTTTATGTAAAATTAAAAAAAAGATTTAAAAAAAAAGAGAAAAGAAAACGGATGAAAGTGTCCCTGCGTTCCCTAATTTCTAAATTCAGGGAGATATTACATTTGTAAGGCAAGTAAGTCAACTGTACCGAAAAGGAAGGGAGTTGAGTGCATTGATGTAAAACCGCACAGAATAAATAACAACTGGATCGCACATTGATGTGCCCTGCGTATTTGGTCCAGAACTCAAATTTTCGTCAGAGCAAAATTAAAAAATCTTGTAATTTGACTACATGTTTCGTTGTTTTTCCAATGTTTCTTAGTAGCAGCTCAGAATTATTTTTTCAAATTTTTTGATAATACCCCGTGATAGAACAGCCAATACTTAATTAAGAATATCGAAAATCGAAAAATCGATTTTTGGACCAAATGCACACTTTTACGAGGCGTGATAACGTGACCGATATACTACGCTTGATGTGACGTCATAGCATGCTTTCAGGTCTCTTAAAATTCTCAATTTACTTCAAGTCAATATTTTGGATTGTCATTTGAAAACTGAAAAACGCAGACGAACGAATTTCAGAAAATAATTACTTCAACTTTAAACCAGTGACGTACCGAAGATTTTTTCCTGTCTTGGGGGGGGGGGGCAAAAATTGTGAGAGTCCCCACTCAAAATTCTAGGTTTCGAAGCAAAAAAACCTGTTGACTTGTTGGATTTTCTCTACTTCTTAACTCAAAATTACTCAAAGTATCAAAGCAAAACATACAAACAAAAAATCTTTTGACTTGTTCGATTTTCTCAACTCCTCCTAACTGAACCCTTCTCCCTTCGAGCATTTTTCAAGGATTCCCCCCCCCCTCACCATCGTAATCCCTGCTTTAAAATTTTCCCAACTGTCATTTTGGAAAAGTTCCCCGCCCCTGAACATCTCAAACCTGCCCGATTTTGGTTAAAAAAGGACCTCTAGCCTAACAAAACCTAATTGATAAAAAAGTCCTTAAAACTAAATGCTGAAAAAGTTAAAGTAAAAATTCCCTATAAAACTATGACTTTATGGGTATCGAATTAAAGGTTTTAAAAAATTGAACCTCAAATGGTTATGTTTCTATTCCTCCCAAACTATGTGTAACATAATATTTTCTAATAAAAATACTTGAGTGCAACAAATAATAAGGTTCCTATGAATTTTAATTTTTTTTTTCGAAGTTAAACGATTCGTTGAAATTATTTATGTCTCAAAACATTGAAAATTGATAAGATAGGTATAGTCTCGAAAATTGGATTGCATTTGTAGGTATCCAAAATAATCTCAAAAAGTCTCTAAAAACATCGCAAATTTTCGGCGAAACTGTCATTTTTAAGGGAAAATAGTTCGAAAAAAGCCATATCAATGTTAGCTCATTGGTTTCTAAATTTCCTGATTCGTTCAGAAAATCTCAATAGACCAAATAGACTAGGCTAGAAAAAAATAAAAGTTTCTGCCTAAAAATCCGGGTCCTGCATATAACATACGATTCAGTGTTATTTTCGGAGAGAAGTATGAGACAGTCTTTAGGAGCAAATAGGATAGGTCTCTTCAACATTCGTTTCAGAATCTGTGTGATACCCTTAGACTTGTTTTAGACTTATTAAGGTTCTCAAGCAGCTTATATAAGCTGTTTCAGATTCGCTGATACTGTCAAAAACTCGTTAAAGACTCTTCATGACTTTCCCCTACTTGCTTAGGACTCGATAAGATTCGATCCACCCTTTCCACAATTCTTCTTCGTATTTTTACGATTCATTAGGACTATAGTTATGACTCGTGTAAGACTGAACGACTCTCCATGGCTAATTCTTGTTTAAGAGACCTGTGAACTCGTTTTAGATTGTCTAAAACTCTTCCGGATCTCGATGTACGTCGTTAACTAGACATTCATCTCAAAGGGAAACAATGAATTGATAGCAATCACTGGAATTGCCAGTGGTAAATTGTCCTCAAAAGTTTAAAATTCTTTAAGGTTCTTCCCAACTTATTTAAGGCTGACTAGGGCTTTTCTAGACTCACTGATGGCTCTTTATAATCCTTTCAGATTTAATTAATAAATTTGTAGACTCTGTCGTACTAGTTTAATATCTCTTAATACTTCGTCAGACTCTTTAGAACTCGTTTACCGTTCTTACAAACTTGTTCTCGTATCGTGAAAACTTGTTAAAACTCTCCTAGATATTGCAAACGCATGTAAGACTAAAAATCGTTAGGACTCTTTAAGAGCCAGTTGCAGCGTTAGAGTCATTCAGCTTTTTAAGATTCTTTCAAATTTATTTAGGAATATTTTGGATCGGTCACAGATTGAGGTGCAGTGCAGAAAACGCTCAAGGAAACTTTTGTTTCAATTGTTCCTTCATGTTCTCATCCTTTTTTTTCTTTCGTTTTTAAGCGTTTTTTTCTGCTATAGGTACATTCTGCCCGTGCGAAAATTCAACACTGCAAAAATGAGAGAAATGGAAAAAATTATTGCGTTTTCGTTCAAATTCTAATCTTGTGGGCCGGCTGTTTATCCTTAACTGATGTTCTATCTGATGCTTGTCGTAACAGATCCGCTGCTGTAGGTTTGCAAATTCGTGCAGGCTGCCTGTCTTGTGCTTTTCATGTTCCTGATTTATAAAATCATCCAACTGATGAACTACTCTTTTTCTCTAAGAGTGACCGTGACCCTCCTCCTTATCTTGTTTTGTTGTGCCTCGGCTACAGCGAACATACATCTACATATTATATAGCAAGCAGGGCGAGAAATCAATTGAATAAAACTGTCGCGACGGAATCACTCAGTGCAAGAAATAACGTAAGTTGAATTTCTGCCGTTTCCGATTTGTCAAATTTGTCGCTGCTTCTTGTATTGACCTTCCACAAATATGAAACGACAAAACAAACAGGTTATGCTAACCAGAAATGGTGGTCTCTTGACTATTTATTGCACTGGCCGATCTAATGCCCCTTTCTAGTGTCGTGGAAACGTGAGCTATTGATAAGTGACTGCTTGTCTTTCAACTTTTGAGAAGTTGTTGACCGCTTATTGGCTTACAAGAAAGTTTGTACGCTATTGGCTATTAGCTATCTGTCAGTTTCGACTGATATGGTACTCGAGCTGGGTGCTTCTATTTCATTCTCCATGATCAAGAGGTATAGAGGTATACGAGTAGAAAATCGATGGTATCTGTATGTTTCTCAACGCTGAGTGAGTGCCTCAGGAAATGTTCAGCATCAAATCCTAGTTCTAGATTTGATGGTAACGCACTTTATGTAGACTATTGTGCTTCAAGAACAGTGCATTCACCCACTTCACTTGGCCAGCACCGTGACTGCTCCAGCATTCGATAGAATGTTAGTGATGAAAATCAAAACCTATTGCCTAATTATCGAGGAGGGGGGGGGGGTTGAAACCAGGTTTTGGCACTCCATATAGCAAAAAGAGTAATGGAAGGATTCTCCCTGCGACGGCATTTAGTTGGTATACATCGTATTGAAATACATAAGCTCGTATATCAAGCTTCTAGTAAAAAAAAAATTAGTTTTCCGCCAATGTATGTCCCTCCGGCCACTGATGGGATACTCGGAAGGGTAGTTTCCGTGGCCGGGAGTGCGGTGTCATAGGGGCCACTTTGGCATGCGTGCATCGCCATATGTCCCACCAGACATTAACATTACTAGTAGTACAGAACCTAGAAACACCCGAGTACTGACATCCGCCATTTTCAGTCGCGTGGTGCCCGACGGTTCACAATTTGATACGCGGAACGTTCCGCGCAGTGAATTGTGAATCGTGGGGCACCAACCGACTTAAACTGGCGGATAGCAGTATTTGGGCGTTTCCTGGAGCTCTTCTAGAAGCCCCAGAACACCCGAGTGAAGACACACGCCATTTTCTATCTAGTTCAATTCCGTGAAAATAAAATCAGACGAGCGGTAACACCGACCAGTTTTCATTTCACGAAGCTAGCTGGATAGAAAATGGTGTGTGTTTCCACTTGGGTGTTTTAGGACTTAGTTGTGTAAATAAGGAATTTTTCTGGGAATGGACGAAGGAAGATAAGTTGGTAGTTTTTGAATGATACCAACAAAAACTGTTTGTATTTTTCAACCATTCAAAATGGGAGGGGGGAGGATAGTCATTTTTAATGCAAAAGTTTGTTTAAAAATTATCGAAAACATTTTAAAAATAATACCGAGAACAATCAAAAACAATAGCTGATTAAAAAAACATCAGCTAATGTTGAGAACCATAGCTAAATAACTGTGCCTACTGCTGTATTTCAAAATTGTCAGTTCTGCCAACCAACTGTTGCGGTGGACCGCAGACGTCAACGATAGCCGCTTAAGTTAGACCATTGTTTTCTAGCAGTTATTGTTAAAAGATCCCTCATCCATTGCAGCGTGTTCTGTCCTCAAATGTCTTTCTTGGTATCTACTCACCCCTAACATGTGTACGCTTGATCTGGTAACTATGGAGCAAATTACAAAATGGAATGGCTTACATCAGCAATTTCATTGACCGAGTTAATTCCGATACGTCCGTCAACAAAGTAGAACTGCTTAATTTTCTCGACCACAAGGTGCAGTTTGTTTTCATCTGCTGGAACATTGATTCGTACAACATCGTCGAATTGTTTCCGCAGTATTGCTGTAATTTTGCTTTCTAAGAATCCAAACAATATATTTATGAATAAAAAACTGGAATATTATTTCTTGCTGGCACCGTGGCGCTGTGCGACGGTTTCGAATCTAACTAACTGTCAAATGCCATAAAGGTAGTTTACCTTTTATGAACATATTTGCTCCCTCTTTGTTAACCACGCCCATCATAACCGGCATCTTCCTCATGTTTTTTAATAACAACCGAGGATGGTCCGTCAAAATCGCTCCTTCTCGTATCGTTTCCACGGATGGTAGGAATGGATATGCGGTACATATTCCGGGATACCTCTAAAACAATTATTATTGTTCGTGCATGTAAATGAAATTTTTTAGTTTAGCAAACATCCCTTACGGGGATGGTGTTCGTCGAGTGTTTTAATTACAACAGAGGGGACTGCTCAATTATAAAAATGTATCGTTTTCACAACCTGCAGAAACATTTTTCCGCGTTTTTTCAAACTGGAGGGGCTGTGATACGGACGCAGGTAAATTTCAAGTTAATTTAACCTTAGACCTTGTCGCGTAACTCGAACTCGAAATTGAATCAAAAAAGGTCGGCATTTAGTTTTAATTAAATACTGATTGCGAAAAATGTTTCCCCGCCGACAATCGGCTTACAAGCCGAGAAAAATACCCGCGGGCGACTTTCCCAGATTTTTCGGTCGAATTGCGTCAAATAAGGTCGGATTTGCTGATAAGCTGGGTAGGCTTTCGAATGGTGTATCGAAGAGAATTTTTGACGTCGCACTTCAGTTTTTACACTCGTCGCCAAACTCAGATTCGTAAGTCGAAAACCTCGGATAAGATCGGAACAACAAATCGATTTCAGAATCAGATGTAGAGCCCAGATGATATTTTTGCTGGAAATATTCTTGAAAACTGGAGAATGAAGACACGTGTCGCTTTGGCTCGATTTTCAAGCCAGAGCTCAACGTAAGGTAACAATTTCCTTATTGGAAATTGAAATATTTTTTGTTGTTGATCAGTTTGGTTCGCGACTTCTTCAAATGTCATTATCTGACTGCGTAGGAAACAGCTCGTTTTTATAACAGCACGACAGAAGTATTTATTATGGATCTCGGATGTGAGTCAGTTGTGCATTTTGAATTCGAAATGCCTAAAATTATCAACGTTTCTGACGAGGAAAAATCTTCGAACATTTTTGACCAAGGAAGTTAGCATTACCATTATCGCTGTACCCATCTAAGCCTGTTAAATATGATTTTTTTTTTTAAGGGAGAGGAAGTGAATTCTCCAGGTGACCAAATTGAAAAAAAAATAAAAGTGTATTCTTGTTATAGTCGAGAAAGGACCCACTTTGTCAGTTTGGAGTTGAGGGGAGGGGTAATACTAGACAAAATTACCTTTCGAAAGAGACTTAACCAGCTCTTTAGTGTTACAGAAAGATATTTTTTCGAATTTTCGAAGCTGAGTTACGGAAAAGGCTGTATTTTTAGAAAGACGCCTTTGAAAGTTGGCAAGTCATGTAGAGTGAAAGCTCCCTATGGGGAGAAACCCAGAATCGAAAACCTTGGCTCTTCCTGTTTCCACGCATTGTATATTCTGGAGCTGGAACGGAGTGAGATATCGAAAAAGGGCAAAATGGAGGTGAAGGAGATGTACGCATGTTCGTTTTCGATTGAATCTGTTTCTCCTTACACAGAGCAGAATGGTATCACTCAGGATAGTGCAGTCAATTCTGTCTTGTTCTTGATAACGATTGAAGATCTTAGTTTTGAAGTTTTCTGTTTCATCTCAGTCAGCCCATTCCCAGATTATTACAATTTTTTTTTTTTTTTTTTCATTTTTACACTGAGTAGGTGAAACATGAGCATACACTTCTTTGTATCACATGCAGGTAAGCCACCACCTACTCCGCCCACCGTATGGCATATGTCTCCGTCACCCTTGCCCAAGCTTTATAGTTCGCCGCAGTGCGCCCCCAACTGGGTCCAAGATTTTTTTTTCCTATATTTACATTGCTATACAGGAACTGCCTAGATGGCATTCACCTATATTAAGGATAAAGTACAGTAATCACAGAGCGACGCTTTGCCCCAGTGGACTCGGCGTTATAGAACATCACTTAGTACGGAGCTACGACAGGAGATCGAGAAGCTTCATCCTTTTGAGGCGTCTTACGACGTTGGAGTTGTCGAGGAGCTGGATGGCTTCCAGGTTGGGCAGGGTCCAAGATATTTTACTATTTCATCTATCCGCCTCATAGCTGGGCGACCTCTGTTCCATTTGTGGCCCCCGGGTCCCAGAGTGTGCATTTGATGTTCCATTTATCCGAGTTAGCCCTGGACATATGGCCTGCATATTTGAATTTAAGTTTTCTAATTTTGTAGCCAACGCTTTTAAATCCAGTCAGTTTTTGGATATTTTTGATTTTTATTTTATCTTTTAGTGGGAAGCCCAGAATGCTTCTTAGTATGGAATTTTGTGTTTTTATTAACCGTTGCACTCGGCTTTTGATAAGGAACCATGTTTGGACGCCATATCGTAGTACAGGGAGCACACAAGTCTCTAAGATTTTTATTTTCAATTTCATTTTCATTTGGCTTTTTAATATGAAGTTGTTTTACCAGAATGCCTTCCAATCGTTAGCGATCTTTTCTGTTATAATGCCTTCCATATTGAGGTTAAATTTTGAGGTTTGACCCGGGTATTTGTACCTACCCTATTTATTTTTGCCCCATCCAGTCAGAATTCGTTTTGACTCAACTGTCAGACATAAATTTTGTTTTCGATAAGTTTGTGGATAGGCCGAAAGCATTGCTTTGGATTTTCAGATTTTTTACCATTTTCAACGTAGAAGTTTTTGCCACAAGTACTATGTCATCAGCAAATCTTAAATTATTTAATTTCTTTCCCTAAAATTTTTAATCCCTTTTGTCCCAGGTTAAGTTTCTGAAGATTTGTTTTAAAATGCACTTGAACAGATTTGGAGATAGTGGGTCCCCTTGCTTCACCCCTTTCTGGGTAAGGAAGCGCTCCCCCTTTATGTCTGTTTTTACATATGCCGATGATTTGCTATACATGTTAGCCAACCTTTCAATTATACCATCATGTATTCCTTGCGCTGCCATGGCCTCCCGAAGTTTATTGTGGTATACCGAATCGAATGATTTATTAAAGTCTAGATTAATTTCCGAAATCTTTTCTCTTCCATATATTTTAGGACGTCATGCTCGTTTTTCAATTTTACGTAAACATAGGGGACCCTCTTTATGTGTGTTTTTTAGCTAAGTTTGTGGAACTTTTTAAACTAATTTTATACTCCTAACTAAAGAAGTATCGAATTTTTTCATATCCTGGCGGACTCAATCCGGTTAGTCGACAACGTGGGGCATAATATCCACAAAAACCCGTCACTAAACCCTCTGCCCTAAACGAAAAAAAATATTAAAAACAACTTTCGGAAACTACAAACTCTCTTTCAACTGCCAGGGTTTAGCCAATGAGGAACAACTTTTGGATTTGGAAAATGCTCTAAAAAAGATAGAATATGACGTGTTAGGACGTAGTTAAAAAAAAAAGAAAAGGAGAGTTTCTTCAAAAACGGAACAAAGGAAATCTATTCTACTTTTATGGAGAAACATTAGGGTATAGAGGAGTAGGCTTTTATATTAACATAAGTACTGTCAAACGTATCGTCGAATTGCTCCGAAAGGATTGCTGGCCTTAAACTTAATGCAGACTCGAAAAACAAAGTCACATTCATATAGGTGTACGCTCTCTCACCCAGGACGCCAATTAAGACGAAACTGATAGATTTTATCAACAGTTAAGTGAAACAGTGCAAAAAGGAGACTGGACCACAATAGTAACGGGCGATCTCAACGCCAAGGTGGGCATTAACAGGGCCAGAAATGCATGTTTGGGGCAATTTACATTAGAGGTGACTAATAAAAACAATTACAGATTGATAGAATTCGCAGATCAAAATAATTAAAAAATTGCTTCAACCTTTTTTAAGAAAAAACCCTCAAGAAAGCGGACCTGGGAATCTTCCAATGGCTGCACCAAAAGGAAATCAACCACTTCCTTACAAATAAGATACATAACATAAAAAAACATGAAAATTATTAATAGCTTTGGCTTCTCTTCGGACCACAGGGTAAAAGTAGGGCCATTGTTAGACTGCCTGCAAACCTACAGTTACACAACGGAAATTCTAACACTTTAAAGACCAAATTAATAATCCTACCCCGTAAATACAGGGAAACAAAACGAAACTTTAGCCAACGAATTGAAAAAGGAAAACTTTGCGAACAATGAACAAGTACAAAATATGTAGGTACAATACCGTGGAAGAAGCCGTTAGGCAGAACTGTTAAGAAGGTAGGGATTAGGAGACATATCATTAAAACTGATGAAAAACTGTCAGAAAACACAAAAAAGCTTTTAGAAATAAGAAAAACACTGAATAATAAATCACAACGAACTAATATAGAAAGGATTGAACTTGGTGAAATAAGGAAATTAGATTATTACAATATTTCTGCCTTCTTCGGTCGAAAATCTTTCAAAGAGTGTACATAGACTACCGAGCCTTCCACTTCTTCACGTTCAATTTATTTCACAGCTCTGTAACATACTGCCTCATAACGACCCTTCAAACCCTTGCCTTCAGTTCTATTTGATCTCGTGTTCCATTAATCTAGTCTCATCTCACCTCACCTAGTCCTTGAGCTTCCATTTAATCCTAAAACCGATTTCGCTTGCTGAGTAAAACATTTTTTGGATTGACGTGCAAAACATACCTGACCCTTCAAATTTTCTGACTGGCGATTTTTCTAGTTGCTCCCTGATATATCTCGTATGACCTCGTGATGCCCTGATTGTATGCTACAGTCGACACTGTAATGAAGACACTGATGAATCAATGAATGAACATGATCCATAATGTTATACACACTTGAGTGGTCCAAAAAAGGGTATTTTTGAAAAGTTTCACTCCCCAAGGCAAAATCTGTTCTAGTTGGTGTAAACACGCACAGCTAAAAAAAATCTCTCTCAAAATCAAAGAATATTTGGGATCCGCATCTGGGAGAAGTTTTAAAAAGAACTCCCCGTAAGAAAAGTTGCAGTTTCACAATAAAAATTCCAAAAAACAGATTGTTCTTCAAAATGGTTTGGCTAAAAAAGTTAATCTCTATGCAGTAACAATGAAGGAAGGTAATATTGTGTCTAATTGTGAACAAAATCATGTTTTTCGAAATTAAAAAAAGTTTGAGATCGCACTCACACTATCTTAATTACTCTTTTGTGAATTTTGAGGTATGATATGAAATTATAATATGTATGATTCAGACTACAAATTCGTTTATTAAAAATTAGACGTACTAAGGATCTTACGTATTTAGAATTTTATTTAAAAACATTTTTTCCAAGGATCACGGCACGCCCTTTCATTTTGAAAAACAGTGAGTTTCAGTTGTTACAGACCCAATCACGGACTGGCTGGAGGGGAATGGGGGAATCCCCGGCTGGGCCCCTTAGACTGCGGGCCCACCCAAAATATGACTTGTTCCAGGAATGGAAAAATACTGGTTGGAACCCGGGCTCCAACTAGTATTCCCCTTTACAATTCCTTTGCCAGTCCGCAGGTGTACAGACCTCAGCCTCGGCAGCCTGACTCCAGTTCTGAGGATATAATCACCCTCCTCTCACGCTAGAGGTTCCATTAGTTGATCAATACCCAACAATAAGAATATGGGTTTCAAATATATCTACAATAGGGTTTCTTGAATCGGTGATTTCATTTTTCAGGGTGCTTTGATCCTGCCCCGCCCATATTAGTCCACAGGGAACTGAAACATGGAATATTTGAATTTACAAATATTAGGCTCAAATATATCGAAACTAGGGTTCTCTGAGTCGATAATTTTACTTTTTAGGTTGTTCCAGTTCTACCTCCTATCCATATTATTCGACAAGGGGCTGCAGTGTGAACTGTTTAAATTTACAAATGTTGGTGCAAGCCACATTATTTATAACTTTTCGAAGAAAAACAAGTCTTTCTGTAAACCACCCTCATACATCTTGTGCACTTATTTCTGCTCTGTGCAAAATTGTGTATCGCTAGAAATTCTCTCGTACAAGTTGCAAATGACTCGATGACTCGATTACAATTAATTAACGCAAGAGGGCTTACACGTCTCCTTCAGCAATTCGCAAGTTCGCGTTTTTCCATCTTTTACGCTGTAATCGGTAAATGAGTACAACAGTTTGAAGTGTATAGCTCGTTAGCGAGTTCGCAACTCATTCATATGCAAATGAAGACGTACTTTTCGTAATTCGGCTTTTAACGCGCGAGTGGCTTCGATTAACTCGTTGGCCGGCGTCTGTTTCAGGAAGTTGAGAAGCTCTTGTTTATCGGCGCCTTGATAGCCCAACATGGCACCCAACTCGAAAGCTCGCTCCACCGGGTGCTCGCAGAAACTCCATGTGCTCAGGGCATACCCACTCTGTAGAATGCACTTGTGAAACAAATCTGAAAATGGTCTTGCTTGATTATAAACAAGGCACGCACGAATGATAGGCAATGATTTCTATAGTCAAATCTATGGAGTGGATAACGAATAATGAGTATGCAAACTTCCGGAAATGTGAAAGGTATAGTTGGTCCTTGGGCCTACTCGTTGATTTGTCTACTACATGTCCTCTAGAATCCAAGTAGAGCTTGGCTAGATAGCCCCACAAAATCAAGTTTAGTAACGCGATAAATATCAATGATATCGGGGGGGGGGGGGGAATGCCCTACACAAGGTATTATCGATTCCGATTTTTCATAAAATAGGCAATTTACGGTTTTTCAGTGACTTCGTCAGAAATGTGGTACATGGGAGATCTTACATGAATACCGCATAGAACATGATCATGGGTATTGTGGTGATGAAACAAACTGCCTCACCGTGGTCCTACATCTCGAAAACGCGAGAAGCGCCACAAAATTGGTGAGTGACATCAGAAATGGATGAGTTTGTAGATGCACCCGTGCAACTAACTAAGGGTCCGTGGACCCAAACATGGAACTTTTAACATTTTTTCACAGTTGCACCGAATTCTACAAAACCGGGATATCCTAACTACCTCAAATCGATTTATTTGCTCCCAATATATCTTTTCTGAACATTTATTCCTCCCTCATACTCTTTTCCCCTTCGGTAGTACAAATGTGAAGTCGAAAAGGGATTTATAACAAAACACTGAAACTTTCATTTAGCAGCGCGGCGAGGATTTTCTCATAAGGTGAGCTGGACTTCAAGTTTTTCCTTTACTCAGTATACGTACAGGGGTGCTCACGAACATTATACGCCAATGAGACATTTTCGGAAAGTTGCTAACATCGAACTGTAATGTTTACATTGGCTCAATGTTACCGATTTACTGAAAATATCTCATTGGGGTACAGTTTCTCGATATTTTTGAACCCGCTATATTACCCCATCTACTGCATACTCGTATACCTATCAGTTCAATTACCTCAGTTTTGGGAACAAACCGATGAGAAGTAGATTTAGGAAAGAAATTTAATTGGATGCAACAAAATTTATTCGAAAATATTCAAACAAAGTTCAAAAGAAGATTGCATCATCCCATACCAAATTTACACGGTTTGACTCTGATGATATCATAACGATACAAGCACACAGGGATGTGTGAAATTTTCGATTTTCTCCCTTCTTTGAAATCTTGTTAGGAGACAGGATCTAAAAAGTACCCCTAAAATCGAATGCAGCGACATCCAAAACCTACAAACCAATTTTCGAATTTTATTCTTTCACCCCCCCCCCCTTCACGGTTGGCATGAAGTCACACGAAAAAAGTCTATGAAGTTGTTAATTGACATCGCACCACGCTGCACCCCATAGAGTGCGTTATCATTTACATCATTAAATTTCTACACCTTCTCTGCCATAGCTTCATAAGCACAGGGTAGTAAAAAAAAAGTTTGTGGAGTGATGGACGATATTCGCCGCTCACGATGTTTGGAAAAATTTGACACCGCCCCTCCCCCCTTTGCATGTGTAATTTGTATTTGAAGGGTCTGGAAAACTAGACAAATTTGCCAGGAAAACCTGGAAAAGTCAAGGAAAATCATTTCCGAACAAGAATGGACTCCCTGCACAGTGCTGTACACGTATATATCGTTTCCACCTCTTTATCTTCATTATGTTCTACCACGCTTGTAATCTTGAGAGATTGAACTCAAACCCTGATTGGGACTAAAGTCAGCGGTGACCACGCATACCCGTACTTCAGCTTAAATCGGCCCTCACTCTTGGACTAAACTCGGTTGTTCGTCCCCCTTGATTTATCAACTTCGGACTGAACACGAACGCGTCCCCGCATAAATATTATGTCATTAATTCACTGCCCATTCGTCATCAGTTTGGCTCATTTTGAGGAAGGGAGTGCCGATATTATTATGAAAAAATTACTCAATGTGTTTCGAGTTTATCAGACGCCTTGGTCTTATATGTATAGTGAACATTTAATGCGTCGTTTTCATTCGGATGTTTGTTGACCTATTATCAAAACCTCAATTTTGAGGCTATTTGAACGCCTACGAGGTGAAATTCCACCCAGATTCTTGACGAACGTTTCGACTCAGAATGTTAACTGTCCAATTAAACCAAATGTCAGTTTGCCGGAAATCTTTGCCTTCATGTTTTCCAAATCGAAAGGCCTTTTCTGCACGGCTTTACCTCGACTCAGCGGTGAGAGAGCGTGCAGGTGGATGGAAGACGCCCCAGCGCTCTGACCGAACGCGGTGATGTTGTTCGCGTCGCCGCCGAACCGCTCGATGTTATCTTTGACCCACTGGAAAGCCATTAGCTGGTCTTTGAGACCCACGTTGCCCGGGCACTCCGGTAAGCCCAAATTCAGGAATCCTGCGAAACGGAAAAACGAATTTAAACAGGAAACGTGGTCGTGGGTTTGCTGGGTTTCGAATTTTTCGCGGTCGCCGTACCCGACACGTGTGTTCGCGTTATCGCAGTTGCCTCGCTCGCTATTTCTGATTTGAAAGCTCCGATGTTTGGCGAAACGCGGCCTCGAATTTGCGAGCGGATCGGGCGATAACAAATGATACGAAACATATCACGCTGACAGGGTTTGGTAGAGGCGGCGCAATGAAAGGCCCCAAATGGGGTGTCGAAAAATGCGACAAGCACGAGCGTCACGGCGACGCCGAGCAGCGCGATTTCGACTCGACGTTCGCGGACGGACGTGTGTCGGGCTGCACACGCGACGGCATCAGATATGTAGAAAGAAAGGCGCAAAAACATTGGGATTACTAATTGCCGGGCCACTGTCGCACTCCGTATGTATTTCGGGGCAGACGTACCTTCGAAAAGTCCTTTTCGCTAAGACCATTTTTCAGCGCGAACTTAACTTATACGAATGTCATCGCAGACAAAGGACGATCGCGTCGTTTATTTCGCGTTATGAAATGTAGGATTTTCTGGCCGCAGATTTTCAGGATAATTAAATCGTTTCGAAGCGAGAAAAAGATAAGAGAGAGAGAGAGAGAGAGAGAGAGAGAAAAAAAGTACGTTTTTTTGCGCCCGAAATACCGAAATAAAAGGGTAGTCGTAGTTTGTCGGCCGAAACGGTTTCACGGTGAAAAAAAATTATTTTAAAAATGGCGGCTCTGCGTGAAAATTTGCCCTTGATAGCAATGATCATAGACTATGTACGGGATTAGAGGAATACAAATTTCGATGTTTCAGCCGGCGCGAGAAACGCCTTATCATTATTTTATGGCTGCGAACGAGGGTCGCATTAAACGGCGGCATTATTATTGTAAAGAAAGTTGATTTTTGAAGACGGAGAAAAAGTAGCGAAGGAATATCAATCGAGTTTTCGCCCGTAAAGCTTTTGCTGATTCAGTGTGGTTGGCCGAGGAACTCGCTTATTGAAATTATAGACACGTTTCGAAGAAGAATAAAAAAAAGTCTCTCACGGCTGAGAATGGTCGAGAAAAGAATATTTTTCGCGAAGTTCACTCTTATAGTTTTATACAAAGTGGTTCAGACGATTAACAATTTAGATGTGAACGCGATTGTTTAAAAATCAGACCCGGCGTTGCAGTTTTATCTGGGGTGGATTTCATGGTGCTGACCTGCTGACTTCATAAAAAGTGGAAAGAACGCGATTCGTGAGGAATATAAGCCGTCGATTTGAGCCTGCCTAGTAATTGATTTTTAATATTTCCAACATTTTCTGTAGGAAAGGGAGCTACTAAGTCGACCTTATTTCAGAGAGACTTAACCACCTAGTTCCTCGCAAAGTCCGTGTGCGACACCGCACGAACTGCGAGTTTTTTAAATTTTGGGTGAGAGAAGAGTTTAGTCCGCACCGGAGCGAAGGCACATGAAATTGCAGAAACGAAAGAGTAGAAAACGCGCCTGTATTAATCGACCGACAGGATAAACAGATTTGAGTGAGTGCTATGCCGAAACTGTGATTCTAATGTCCTGCCTGACCGATCGAGGGAAGTAAAAAACGGCAATGAGTAAGAAGAAGAATAACCTGTTTTAGAGAATATCACGCAGCGCCGGCGATCTTTCGTATTACTTGATAGGAAATTTCCACATAAGGAATCCTGGACCTCTCTCCCCCCTCCCAAAAAAATTGACATAAAAAACATCCAGACCGATAAGTTTTAAAATATAGAATTTCTAAAGAAACGTGGATTTTCCACCTGGTGCACGTGCTCCAGTGCAACTGGTTTTTCGCCGAACCTGAAATGCTGGTATGCAGGAAACAGAAGACATTTGTGGGACGTTCGCATCATGCTATGCAGAGACTTGTCAGGCAAGACAATTACACAAAGATATACATTCGAGAGAAGAGGATCACGGTAATACTTTGAGTTTCAAAACAAAACTATTGCTGGTGCTGCCCTAATGATTTTCAAAGAACTTCGAAGGAAATTTCCAGTTTCAAATCAGTGATCTGCTGAAGTGGTAGGAAGTCCGGAAAATGGGTCTGCGCCAAAAATTCCCCTTGGTTGGTTGTGGAAAATCTAAGGTTACAGTTGACAAATTAAAAAAATTGAATCACCGACTTTGACTTGAAAAAAAAAATCAGTTCTCCAACACTGAATATTGCTGTCTTTCTGAGATCTTCATGCTTTCCAGTGTGTATCTAGGAGAGGGGTTCTTGACCTATGGTCGGCAGACCAGTATGAAGTCCGAAGGTATGATCCGTCAGGCCATTCAGAAATAATGGAAGTTGTCTATAGTTTTTATACAGTATTTCTGCTTCCAATCTTGTCATCTCTCCTCCCCCTTCTCTAACTGGAAATTTCGCCCCTTAACCGCTTTATGGCCCAATACCCTCAATGACGCTCATTTCACTCTTGCAACTCTCTGACCTCAATGTTCATATTTGTATGCCTATGTGTCGATTTGTCTTTGTAACAATGTAGCGAATTGGAGGCCTATCCGTCTCGTTACTGATTTTTTTATTTTTTTATTTTTCCGAATCTGCCTGTAGTTTTTCTCTGTGGAATGGGGACGATGGTGGTGTACAGTATGTTTCAGCATTACTTCATCGGATGATAGTTCTCGAGAAGTTCATCAAATCGTGTTGAAGTGATATACTGCTTACCTTAGATAACCCTACACAACAATTAAAAGATTGTATACAGGCGCAGATTTAGAAAAAGGAGATGGAGGGGGTACAGTAGCGGCGGTGACCTTTGTGGCGTTTAATGAACGTACAATTCATCATTTTTATTCCTTTTTTCCCCTATTATTACGTTAAAAATATTCAACCAGGGGCGGGGGTATGTACCCCCCCCCCATCTTGGATCCGCCATTGATTTTATAAGAAACAACTAGCCTCTCGCGGGGCGCTTACAGCGCCCCTGGAGGCTAGGCGCTTGCAGCGCGCGCCGTCCAGCTCCTCATCTTTATTGATGGAGCATTCACTCGCTTCGCTCGCAAATGCTTTCCCTCGTTGGCGGTTCGCGCCAACTCGAAACCAAGTGTCTGCAATATTATGGTGGTAACTGTTATTAGTAAATAGGTAGCGTAATTGAGAATATTTTGGTTGGTATACAAAATTTAACTTATAAGTTGGGCACTTTTTATCTTTGCAAGGAGGACCTGGACAATGATACTGTGAAGTCTAAAGTGTATCTCAAAGAAGTGGGAAATAGGTATTAATTTGGAAAAAATAAAATGAACTGCAATGGAGTTTTTGAAAACTTGGTATAAAATTAATTTTAGTATATTCCAACAACTTAATTTTACTTTTATCCTGAATTACTTGTAGACTTTGAAAATGGTTTGACTCATGCTTGGCTTAACTTGCCCCACTGAAGCTCAACAAATCTCAGTAATTTGCTCACCTTCCAGGCTTTCTGATGACTACTAATCTTTGTGGAAAATCTTACTATTTTCTAAGTATATAACTTGGTTAACAATGTCCACCTTCTTCAGGATTTAAATCTGAACTTCATCTTGCTTGCTCTACTCCAACGTACCCCCCCCCGCTTAGGTTCTTCCTTCTTTTTTTTTAAATCACCAAATAGTTTCAGATTGATTAAAACATTTTAAACTGCACCCCTGGGTCTTAAAGTTGGTGGTTTTTGGTTAGGAAGTACAATATAAATAGAAAAGTAATTAAAAGTTCAAAATAGAAAAGTAATTAAACGTTCAAAAATCAGCCGATTTTCTTTGAACTTGGTAAAATTATTTTCCAAGTCAGGAGACTATATGTATAAAATTTTGGGTCTATATGACATACAGTTGTTGCAATCAGCGGTTTTAAAGATAAAAACTTATCAACCAGGGCAGGGAAGGGGTTAAATGGATTATATTCAATACTGTTAAATAGTGAATGGTTAGCCAAACGTTTACTTTTACAACAGTACCACATGAGAGTCAGTCTCAAAAGGCTTAAATGTGAAAAAACTGACTCAGAAATTGATAAAATTCTCTTCAAAAATTTCTGAACCATGCGAGGAAAATTTTACTCGTGTGGGTTGATCATTGCTACCACCACAACAATTTCATTGCGAAACAAATCTGTTAAATTGGTGGCTCAAAAGTTGTACAGGTTTTTGCGATTCTAATATTGAACAAAATTCTTTTTTGTATCAAGTGTAGTAGTTCCATTGCCATCCCATGGAGCTCAGTATTTTGACCAAAAGCATAAAAAGTAATGAAATAAGAAACCAGCAAATTCCCAAGTAATCTTGTTGAACTTTTTGGGGTACAAAATTTGCCAAATAATGCCAGTAAACTTCCATTACCTACTATTGATAACCGCCTGCATTTATTTTGAACTGCTCGTCACTCAAGGAAAGAAAGACAAGGATATTGTACCCAGCACTTAAAAATACTGCACCAATTTTTTGGAACTACAAGTATCAAAAAATAAGAAAAAAACTGAAAGAATTTTATAGCATTTTGATGATTCATTATGCGCTGAAATTAATATCAATAATGTAGTATGGGGACATCAACATTTGTATATAAAATATAATGTAAAACGTGTAAAACACTATCTATTTATGGATGTACCTCTTATCAAAACCTTCAGCATTATAGAATTAAACATAAGAGGGCTCATGTGCGATATGCCACTGCTTCATAACAACTTTCAATAGACTTCTCTCTCTCTCTCTCTCTCTTCCTTTTTTAACTTTTCATTTCGCATTACAATAGGCATGAATTACTCAGAATTACTGCTTCTGATTTCTCCCAGGTAGCACTGAAGCATAGTATAGCTTTAAAAATACATCATTCAATTCTAACTGGTGAAAAATATATTAAAAAATTCAAATAACGTGAAAATGTAATCAAATTTGGAACACAGCGGGAATGGATTTTACAGAATTGATAAGATGAATAATGCCAAAAAGAAAGTGTGTAACTATAGCTCACAAATAATTGAAATTATTATAACAATAACAACAAACGTCTCTGGAGAAATGAAACAAAATACCTAATGAAACGAAACATCGAAACAAAACAAATCACTGGCTAATATGGAAACGTGGTAATGAATATCAAAACAATTATTTTGCGATGATTTCCAATCATTCAGAAGTATTTGATCATCACTCCACGCTAAAAGTACTGTTCCTTGGTATTCTGTAGTTCTCTTGTGAAACTGATAAATCAAATCGTTTTCTTATGAGTCACTTGAGTAGTAAACCAGGTGGACTTACTGATATTTTGTTATCTAACTACTATCTTGAACAGTATTCAACTCCCACTTCCAGTTAGTTTGCTAATATAATAATCAAGGTTTAGCTTAGATTCCTGAATTTATATTACACTCTTAAACTGAACAGAAAAGTGCGGCCAAGATGGTAGAAACTGTCAGCGTAACTGAAAAATGAAAAACCAGTCGATATTTAAAATACTACATACCTAATATCTGATGCCATCCCTGTATTCTTATACTTTTCAGAGATGCATAATGACAATTTGCTAATGGTACTTAACTTACTTGCAGTAAATCGTGAAGTTCATAAGTGATATTATACACATTGGAAATTATTCAGACAAGTAACATTTGAAACTAACTGAGGATATTCATGCTCCCAGTTCCTTTCTCTTTCTCGTTTCTTTAAAATGTACATTAAATCACAATTCCTCCATTCCTGATCAGCTTTCAATCACGATTCTACAATCTGCATACTGCAACCTAACTGCTACCATGCATAATAGTATTCAACCAGTAACTCAGGTGCGTTTACTAATAACCAGGTGTCATCTATTTTCGATATGAATCTGGTACCAAGGTATTCAACTCCTGCAGAACAGAGGAAAACAGTCCAGATAGAAACTGATAATCCAATAGAAAGATTAAAAGAATTAACGTTACATCCGAGGCATACATTCTTAGATTGAAGAGGTACCATATAGTAGAGTATTCAACTCAAAACCCAGGTCTGTTTCCTGATAATTAGGTTTCTGTTGCGGATTTGAACCTGGTGTCAATGTATTGAACTCCTGCAAATCTGGAACATAGTGAAGATAGTAAAATCTGATGTTCAAATAGAAACAGGATACAAATGATTAATTTGTATTCCACGCTGTTCCAAAATATTCTCAAATCAGATATTGTAACTACAGCTTGAAAATAAGGACTTACTTGTGGTAAGAAGTGAATCAGTGACGAAATAAGTAGGAATTGCACTTTCTCCTTTCTTTAAGCTGCACATTAATCAAGTTCGAACATAGAAAAATAGCTCTTTTTCCCAATTAAGTAATTATTGCAAAATTGAGTGACTACTAATTTCATCAAATCAATTATTAATTTGCAGATTGGTTATCAAACACGAATTTATTTTTACATTCTGCCTCTCTGCTACTGCAGTCTGCCGCATCAATCCATGAGTGGACGAAAATGCTACGAAATAAATTTTTATTAGTTAGGAAAAAGAATCTTACATTCGGGTTGTTTTAGTTCCTTTTTCATAAATTAAAACAAAAACAAACCATACCTCAGCCTGCGGTCTCGCATTAAATTCCACAGCCAAAAGCCAAAAAGGACGGTCGCTCGGCCTTCGGCCTCGCTTCAATACAAAAGCCAAAAAAAAGTTTGTTTATGCTATGCGATCGACACATTCACGGAGTTGACGTTGGATTTTATAATATAGATTACACGAGAACATATGATTCTATAAGTATAAGTATTTTCAACGAGGAATTCAATGCCTATGTTAAATTTTCAATCGTAGTTCATTCTTTTCTTATATCCTATCTTAAATGCGAATTTTAGTATCATCAAGATGATACCACTGATCAAACAACGATGCGCGTTCAGTATTCTTATCAGTATCAGTGTAGCTATTCGTGGACGACAAAAAGGAATAAAACGAGGAAAACTTGATGGAATTTTAATTTTGATTATGCAAAACGAGAGGTTTTTGAGAAAAATGGTTAAAGCATCTTATTGAGCATTTAAAATATAGCTAAAACCATATAATCTCATTCCATTGCTTTTTATGCTGTCAGGGATGTACCGATGGGGGAAGGGGAAACTCCTTCCTCTCCCCGTATGAATTTTTCACTCAGCAGTTGGGAAAATTTACCATTTCAGTCAGGCGAGTTGGGAAAATGCAACAAGTTAAAAGTTTTTTTTTTGTTTTTTTCTGTTTTTGCTTTGATACTTGGGAATTGAGCTGAGAAATTGGGAAAACTCAACAAGTCAAAAGGTTTTTCTTCTTTTATTTTGATACTTGGGAATTTTGAGTTTGGAAAAATCCAACAAGTCAAAAGTTTTTTTCTTCTTTTTTTTCTTTTTTTCTTTGACTTCGTGATACTTGCGAGTTCTGAGCTAAGTCAGTTTCGCAATTTTCACCCCACCAGGAAAAAACTTTCCTAATTTCTGGTTTTTCTCGAAAGATTGCTTTAAAGTCACTTGATAGTTTTGAAAATGCTATTTTAGTAATTTCGCCTGTTTGATTGATGGAAGGAACAGTAGACTTCAATTCTAACACTTCTCATTTACAGCTTCAAGTTTCTTGGTATTTGGTCACGCATAGGTAACAAAAAGCAGATTTTCGCAATGTTTTGAAAATTAGGTATTCCTATTATTTTCCAATATTGATAATATTTTATTGTATTTTTCGAAGTTCATCCCCTCGGGCAAAGCTTTTCTCAATTATGTTGAAGCTCTACAGGACAATCGCATATTTTGTGTACGGTTGAGTATTCTAAATTTTAAATAATTAATTTCTGTTTATGAAGAGTATTCCACAGTAAGTTTAACTGAGTGGTCCGAAATTCGAAAATCTTAAAAGAACAAGATATTTCTTGTTATATTTTCAAAATTGTACTTTAACGAAATCAATGGACAGGCACTTTGATGAAGAAGTGATAAGTTTATCTCTTCAGCTGTTTGACAGCTTATAAAGATGTTCCGGTTAGGTTGTGATAGCTTTAAGCCGGAATGAGGTTACAGTACTCAACTGGAGGCACAAATAACTCCGCGCACCTACAATTTTACTTAGAAAATTATTTTTCGGCAACTAAAGGAGATAGGTACGTCGAGAATACAAATAAAACCTCGTACGACTACTTAATGTTTATTCTTAATATTAATTGAGCGAAACGAGCTCAAAAATATGAATAATAGGATTTCGGTTAGGTACTATTTCAACCACATAATTTGAAATTTTGGTTGTCTCTTCAGTATCATAGAATGGCTATCAACAGTGGTTACAATTTCTGTTTCATTTTCTGCTAGGTATATCGTAGATATGAGGGCCATCTTTAAAAAATGCTACAAATATATTTTGCCTAACCAAATTTTACATAATGTTAAGATTTCGACAACATTTTTCTCTAAATTTTCAAATTTTGAAATAAAATAATTTCGTTAATTACCATTTCTTTGCAGCATAGGTATTCTTAAAGGAAGGCGAGGAAAGTATTTTATAAATGCATCAAGCATTGCACAGGTAACGGCTTATTGTCCATTTCTATTATCTAAAAAGCTACCAAAGTATAAATTTACTCGATTTGTTTTGTTTATGAAATTTTGTAACTCAAATTTTCAAACTCGTGCAGTACTTTCAATGTCGAGAACTGGTAGTGGAAGTTCTTCTTTTTAAACTGTACCTTGTACTGTTTATTACAGACATATAAAATACTCATATTCTTAGTGAAAATTCGCCATCGAATTCACACTGAAATTCCTCTTTCCTAATTCTGTATTAGCAAAGTGACCATGTGGTCATTTTTGCCCATTTTAAGTCATCTACGGTCATTTTTGGTCATTTTCCTCCTAAAATAGTTATTTAAGTCACTTTTGGGGCAGTTTCTCCTCCAAATTCTGGTAATTCTGCTAATTAATACTAATATCAGTTTTGTAAGCTCACCAACACAAGCTTACGAAACTGTTTGTTCAAATTTTAATTGTACTACGTTACCTCGCAAAAAAGAAAATATTTCAAAATGAGTCGCAAATTTAAATTACACATCCACCAAAATAAAGCTTTTCAAAAGATGTACTCGGACTTTTTCAAACGTTCCATCAATTTACATGTTAAGTGGAAATGCCCCCTAGTAATAATCACGATGGAAAAAGAAAAGGAAAAGAGAAAAAAATTGAAATGAGAAAACGCCACCCTTCGTCTACTCATATTGAAATAATATATTTTTCATGTCGATATTTGTACGAAAAATAACGAGAGACTGGCAAACAAGAGATAGGCGAAGGGCGAAAAAGTGTAAACAATTCAACTTATTATAAGACATAACTGCCACGCTTTCTTTCTCTCTTTTTTTTTTCCTTCTTCATCATTTTCTGCCCCAAAAATTTCTTTGTAACTTCGCAACAATATTAACAGAGGGTCACAGTCTGGAGAAGTATAATGAAGAAACTTTCTGTGGAACGCTATTAAAATAATAAGAGCGCAACTAAAGAAAAAATTCTACAAGCTTGAAAACACGACGCGAAAATTTTTTTATAAGTGTTCCGTAACCTAGTTTGCAGAATATTAGTAAAATAATCAACATTGTAAACTATCAGTTTAGTGCGTTAGCTAATTGGAAAGATGACAGAAAATGGGAAATGTTGAAATTGTATTATTCCAGCCTCAGGGTTTCTGTTGTATTAGTACGGTACATGTGTGCTAACAAAAAAGTTATGAGCTCGCATTTCCCCTTCAGAGTGTCACACCTCTTCCTCTACCAACAGATTTGAACCCGATATTGAGCACAAGGATTGATAGGTACATTTCTCTGTTTGTCTAATAAAATTTGGAAGGTACATAGTGAACTCGCGTTAATTCGAACTTGAAGGAGATTAATGCAGAGTTCGAATTATGCGAAGTTTCGAAATTGCGGAAGTTCGAAATAGGGGCTGGAAAATGAAAAGAAATTTGAAGTAACGGGGTCGTTAACATTTTTTAATACATTTTTTTTTAAATTTTGTTATTATTGAGCCACGGAGCTACACTCTCGGGCTATGGGCTTGAGAAAGGTTGTTGTCTATATGTTGTAGAGATATCCAGCAGCAGAAGGGTAGGTGAGGGTGTTGTTTATGTGCTCGTGGGAGTTGGAGAGGGCCAAAATTCGACTATAGGGGACGTGGGGAATTACGAAGGCGTGTGAAAGAGGGGCATGAGAAGAGGTAGTTCACAGTGAGAGAGTCGTCATCTTCACAGTGTGGGCAGTTGAAGGGATACAGGTTAGCGAGAAGATGCGTATGGGTGAGGCATGTATGTTCGATCCTTAGGCGGGTGATTGACTGTCAGTACAGAGAGGAAAAGAAGACAAGAAAACATGAATGTACCGTGTAGACACATGCCACCTTCAGATAAGGTAAGACTCAGTGTAGTATAGTACGTAAAACGTATGAAGTTCGAATTAACAAAAGCAGAAATATCACAACGCTCGAATTATAGGGGGAAGACCTGCAACATTCGAATTATAAGAGGATTCCCGAGAAACATTTCGAATTATACGAACATTTTCAGCTTTAAGAAGTTCGAATTATCCAACGGGGAAAAAACAACGCTTTTTTTTCGAATGACCGCGACTTTTTCAAGGGGCCGCGAGAATTGTTCAAATGATGCGGGTTTTCGAATTATCGGGGTTCGAATTAACGCGAGTTCACTGTAATATTTTTACCTTGACCTTATAGTCATCATCCCTGGGAAAGTGGCCGCACTGCATCCGTGGGTCGATGACTTAATATTTCGCTCGTTCTGAGCAAAGTTGCGACGTGAAAAAACGATCAATTACTCACCTAGTACACTCAGCCGATAGTTGAATGTCACTAGCACGACGTTGTAATCAATTAGATTGTCCGGTGAGGAGCTCATTACGGATCCAGAAAACGAGAAAAAGCCTCCGCCATGAACATTCACCATTACAGGTCTAGGTTTTGTGCTGCAAGAAGGTACCTGAAGAAAAGAAAGACACGTTCAAAAAACTTACTGCTTTCAAAGTTGGTCAACATGCGGTCATACGCCTTTGTAAAATACTTTTTCAAGACTTTTGTTTGCGCTCGTAATAACCTCTCGCAATTTCGGGGAGCATACGTTGAATAAACAGCATACGGTGGAGCAGGCTGTGCTGGAAGAAGGTTATTTGCCTTTTCCGCCTTTTGTGAAGACTGGCTCAGAAGAAGTGAGTGTTTTCTCTACGTAGCATCGATGCAATCTTGTAAACCTGAATATTCACGTTTTCGAATTGAATCGACAAAAGGAAACATTAAAAGCAGCCGCAGTCGTCGACTTTTTTCAATTGGCATCTCGGGCACCCTCAAAGTTGAAGAATTTCCGAGCATTTGCAAATCTACGGCTACGATTCTGTTTTTCTTCTTTTCTTTCAGTACAAAAACTTTCGTAGAAATTGTAAATGTTTATACATGTGCAGTCTACAGGGAGTCGGCGGACGGCCTTCCACATACGGCGAAAAGACCGCAGAAAATGCTGGAAAAGTTTAATGTCGTTATGTTAGCGTAGAACGCAGCGTAATTCAATATGGGTTCGTGATACACGAATGAAAATATAAATAAAGCAAAGAATAGGGAAGTTCACACGTGCTTTTTCCTCCACGACGTAGCTCGCGAATTTCGCCTTCTTTATTCCACGTAAGAGAATTCGTGAATTTGAGCTATTTTAATGATATTTGCCGTTGGAGCGTTTAAACGGGCCGCGAGCAATTCACGGCCCGGTCGCGCAAATTCCGGTAATTAATGGGTCGTAGCGGTTTCCAGTTGTGTTGGTTACAATTAGAACGGTTAATTGCGTGAGTTTACAAATAACAAATAGATGGATACTAACTACTGGAGTGAATACATTAAGGTATAAACAATCTTCGTTGCCGAAAAGGTCCTTTGGTTCTCGACCAGACTGAATGCACACGTTTCCTTCGTTTACTGCCTCGAATGTGTCCGGCCAACCGTTTGCCTTTTGCGGTGGCTAAAAGCAAACGATAATTAATACGCAGTTCAGAAGTCGAGTCTGGGCGCCATTCCCATAATAGAAAAGATTAAATGCGATAAAAGGGCTTATTTTATTAGTGCAACATCGCAGCAACAGTATGCTGAATACTAAAATTATTATTCAGGTGAGCTCTGTAAAATTGCTAGACGTGATTATATGGGTTTGGTGATTTACATTTATCGTTCATTGACTTTTCAACCCTCAGCCTATTCCGAGGACATTAGCCTCTTGAGAATTTCAGTAAATTTTCGTCGTATTCTAGCAGTGATGTATCTTCTTAACAGACGTTGTCTTTGCACGGAAATAAGTCAGAAAAGTGTTTGCGGAAGTACTGCATATCGCTTCCAGCAGTGTATAGGTCTCTCTGGTTGGCCGAGTGGATAGCGCGCTGGCCTCGGAATCCGGAGATCCCGAGTTCGAGCCCACGTCGCAACTCGCTACATTTCGACCTAGGCTGGTTTCTTGGTGAGAAGGGAAGAGGGCTAAGACAGCCCTAACAGCCTCTCCGACGTCTCTGAGGTAATGTTCGAAAGGGGGATTCCAGGGCTCGGGTTGAGAGTAAAATTAGAAAAGAGTGTATAGGTCTGCAATATGGTAAAACGAAAAGAAAATTTTTAATTCGGAGGTCAGATAGGGCTAAAATATTGCATTTAGGCATTGAGAAAAAGTGTACGAAATTGCTTCGAAAAATACTATAATTTTTTCATGGCCCAACGTTAGTGATGTTTCAAATGGAACTTTTCACACACAATTAACATATCTCTCTCTCTATCTCTCTTCTCTCTATATATTAAAAACCAAAACTCCTCCTCCCCCTCCCCCCTGTTGGAAGAAACTTCAAGGAGCCTGATATCTAAATCCCGGCCTTCGTCCCTACCACCTCCTCCCTCTCCTCCGTGGCTGAGGAGGGGTAGCCTATCCCTAGGAGGGGGTTCCTGGTATATGATCGAGGTCCTGGAGGGGGAGGAGGATCATGGTGTGGGAGGGAGCTGTAGAGGGACATGGAGGCCAGGAGATAGTGGTGGGTGTGGGCTCCCTACCATCGGTGATGGCCTACCCTAAAGAAGGGTCCCTGATGGGTAGGGAAGCTTCGGGAGGCACGCTGAAGAAGGGTTTATGGTAGGGGAGGAGGACCATGAGAGGGCGGGAGCTGTGGAGGGAAACTCCTCCCCCCTGGAAGAAACTCCGAGGGGCCTGAAGTCTAAGTACTAGCCTTTGCCTTTGCCCTCTCCTTCTACTTCTCGTCCTCTTCCTCCTCCTCCCTCCATTTCCACCCCTCTTCTCCTGGAAAAACCAAAACTCCTCCTTTCTCCCAGATAAAAAACTCCCAGGGGCCTGATATCTGAATCCCGGCCTTCGTCCCTGCTATTTCCTTCTTCCCCTCTTCCTTCTCCTCCGTGGCTGAGGAGCGGTAGCCTACCCCTAGGAGGGGTTTTCTGGTAGATGTTCGAGGTCCTGTAAGGGGAGGAGGATCATGGTGTGGGAGGGATCTATGTATTAAAAACCAAAATATCTATTATTCACCTCCAACACCACCTTTGTAGGGAGCTCCAGGGAATTTCAGTGATTTGAGAATCAGCAACTGCTGCATGTCACGTCCTGGAAAACACCCTAGGTAGCTGGCGGACCATCTGACACCACTCTATCTCGTTTATTTTATTGTTTTTTTCACCCTCCTCTCTGCCTCGAAGATGTCTGTCAGTAACAATTATGGAATTTTTATTGCCTTATACACTATTCTTGCGGGGAACACTGCCCAACAACCAACTCAGAGTCATCTGGCAGCAGCCTGCAAACTCTGATGGATCTAACCTACTCAGTCTCCTCTAATACATCAAATTTAGAGGTGTGACTTATTCTTGAAGGTATAGAAACTCATCAGTTATTTGTACAACTAAGCCTCGATAGGGCAAAAAAAAAAAAGCAGCAACCTGCGAACTCTGAGGAATGTAACATACTTAGCCACCTCAAATAGGCCAGATTAAGATCTGAAAGTTATTAATAAAGTTAGAGTAACTCATCAGTTGTTTGCACAACTGGTACTATCAGAGAGCCTCAGTAAACAGAAAAAGGAACTCTGACAGAAAGACTGAAAAGCGTGGTGAACCGGCGAGGCGCGAAGCGAGTGACGGCGGAGGGTTGGGCCGCGAAGTGGCCAGGGGGCAAAGCCCCCTAGTATATACCAAAAAAGTAAAATCCGCCGCCACCGCCTACGGGAGAATAAAAAACACACTGCGGGTTGCCTACCTGAAAATCAGAAAAATTCAGGGGCAGATCAGCTACTTTCAAGGACATAATCTGTTCTAACATAGAAGATCCCAAGTTTTAAGACATAACGAACATCATAAGACATAAAAAGACGTATAATGACATAATTAGCCATAATCTCCAAGAGCTCGAGTCGCAAGATATAACACATAGTCTAACTTAAGATTATGTATAAAGGCAGATGCGTTCATGAATAGGGCAGACCAGCTACCTTGGACTCTGAGATTTCAGGTCCTTATGATGTCATCATCATCTCATTAGATCTGCTCCCTGAGAATTTTCCCAAAATCATAGGCGTGGTGGCTGCGTGGCTGCACGGTGCCTCACCCTGCCCCTTAATTGCTCATTTCTCCAGGGGTAGCCTACCTTTGGGAGGGGGTTCATGGTGGAGGGAGCTTGGGGGCGGAAAGTCGCGAAGGACGAAGAGGAAGGCCACGGGAGGGGGGTCGGAATCGATGGTAAAGGGCGGGGATAGTCGCAGTGAGAGAGAGGTACGTGGTCGAGGAACAAGGGGGTTGTTGTGGGAGAAGGCTCTCTATAAACTAAACAGTAAAAGCCACCTCCTTCTTCCCCTCTGTGGGGATAAATTCCTGGTGACCTCCCCTGTACCTTAATCTCACGTTTCACTAGTGGTACCCTACCCCCGGGGGGGCTCCTTGGTGGAGGTGGGAGCTCCTGGAGAGGGAGGACGGCCACGGAGTATATTATAGAGAGATCGCCAGATTTTTGCCAGAAAAGGCTACCCCTGGGAAATTAAGGGGCAGGGTAGGCAACCCGCAGTTGGTTTTGGGTTTTTCTCCCAGAGACGACGGCGGGTAGGCTACCCCTGGAGAAATGAGCAATTAAAGGACAGGGTAGGCAACCCGCTGTGTCGTTTTTTTCTCCCGGAGGTGGCGTCGGTGGCGAATGGTGGAGGGGGTTCTGTTATGGGAAGGCAGTTGTGGTGAAGGATTTTCCCCACCCTGGTCGTAGTGAAGTTGAAGGTCCTGGGTGCACAACCATAAAACACATTGTAACTTTTTCTTACTTATAATTTGAGATTCCCATTATCCTGATTTTTTGTCATCCAAATAACTTTGCATTTTTCAATTTGCTGGCCCTCTAGTGGTCCATTTCGGATGCATCTAGATTGGAAATTCGTGGATTTACGCCCTCTGCCGTTTGACGCAAGCCGCTCCCCCATAACATAATTAGGGGAAATTTGATTTTTTTCCTTCATTTTTCGCTATCTATTTACCATAAGAGATCGAAAATTTTTGAAACTGCTGGCCCCGTAGTGATCCACCCTGGATGCTCCTAGCATGGAAATCCGTGGATTTACCCCCCTACCAACTGGCGCAAGCCGCTCCACCATATCATAATAAGGGGCAAATTTGATTTTTTTTCCCCTTTCTTTTTCCCTATGTATTTACCATAAGAGATCGCATTTTTCAAACTGCTGGCCCCCCTAGCGGTCCGTTTCGGATGCCTATAGATTGGCAGTTCGTGAATTTACGTCCTCTTCTTGGTTATGGTTAGCAAAAATATCCAACTTTTGGCCAACGAACATTTTGACTCCCATATGAAAAACACACGGAGCAAAAATCATTATGTTCTAATAGATCTAATTGAAAGGTGTGACTTATTCTTGAAGGTATGGAAACCCAACAGTTATTTGTGCAACTGGTGTTCTCACAAAAAGCCTCGATAAGGAAAAAAAGGAAGGAACTTTGACAGGAAGAGTGAGAAACTTGTGAACCCGCGAGGCACGGAGCGGCCAGGGGGCGAAGCCCCCTAGTTGTTGTAGTTATACTCATTTGTCTCTCGGTAAGTAGGTTGCGTCTCTCCACTTTCTTCTTTCCTACGATGATCTTTTTATCTCTGAGAAGAATTTTGCACTTTGTATCCTTTATTATCTGCTCTTCTTAGCTCATGCTGTGCCTTCTTTTCCACTTCTTGCCCTCAACCATTCCCTGCTAGCAATGATAACAATATTCCTGGAAGTCTTATGTTATGACCTATCATTGTACCTCTTTTCTTTACGATTATAGTTCAAATTTCTCTTTTCCCTCCTATTCGCCTCAATACTTTCTCACTCCTGATCTTTTCTGTCCTGATGCTTCCGTTTTTCTTTGCTTTCTCACATTCTCGTTTTATTTGATTTCTTACAAACTTACATTCATCCTTACTATCTCTATCATTGACTTGTTTATACTTTCTTCTTTCTTCCATTAACTCTCATTTTCCATCCAGGGTTTTCTCCTTTCTGTTATTTGAGGACCTAGTATATTCCTTGCTGCCAGATTCATTGCTTTCTTTAATGCTATCCACTCCCTTTCAATATCATTTCATCCTTGTGCTTTACAAAGTTCTTTGTTTATTTGAAGGGTAAAGAATCAGAACTCACCTGTGCCATTTTACTTCAAGGGCGAAAATAGGCAAAATACTGTACACTGGTGCAGGAATATCTTTGCTGCGCCTGTGAATGTGCGATGTGTATAGCATACTCAACATTCAGAAGGACGCACACAAAACATCCGTTTTGTTAATGGAACAAAGAAATTTCCTTCAAGCAATGTAGATAGATGATTTATTTTCTCAGACCCCAGTAAATAAATCTCAGCTGTACGAGAAAATAAAAAGTTTTCCTCATTGCAAAAATTTGGGTTAAGGGTTCTGAAGTGATGCAAATACATATGAAGCGAGCAATGTTAGTTTTCTATGTAGGCGCTAGAACCGTCATTATGGGAAACAACTTCATAATATGAGAAACTTCATAGAATTAGGTATTTTTTGTGTCCCATTCCTCGTGCCAGTTATCTGTTAGTTTACATACAGTGTAGGTATACATCGCATATAATCAAAGATTAAATGAAAATGAGTACCTTGAATCTGAGATCCCCGATTGGGGGCTTCGCGTATGGAATTCCAATAAAGCTGTAGTACTTTTTGCCTGTCAATTTGGAACGTTCCTCTTTACCGCGAATTTTGCCTTGATTGATTGTTAGTATCATTTTCAGTGCCGACTCCAGAACAAAGAAATTAATTTCGAAGTGTACCTAAACCTATGCATAGGAAACGAAAGTGGATAGCTGCAGTAGCTAAAAATATTGAATAAAAAGAAGAAAAAGTAAATAAGTTAAATTACGATGATTGTTTACAAAACTGTTATCTAATTAAAGAACTGCGGGGGAAAAAAAAGGGGAAAAAAGGTATCTACCAACAAAAAGGTATTTTTGTTATACAATTCAGTCATTGTTGGTGTTAAACCGTATCATGAATTGGGTATTATGATTTTGAAGCTGCAATAGAGACATTTATGTATTTATTTCTTTTGTGAATATTTCACCATGGAACCTGCTACTTTTTGGCTGACTTCTGAAACTTGGCGCGATTGTTTCATGGCTCTGATAATTGAGCATGTTTGGATGAAAGAAACGCCTAAAAATGCGGTTTTGGTGGAATATTTTCATGTTTTTAAATTAGAAATTGCTTTTAGAGTTTCGATTTTTATTGCAGATATTTACTTAAATAGTATTGTAGTTTAAAGAAGATTAAGTAGGTATCTGGATGACGTCGTAAATGTCAGTTTACGATAAGTGTAAAAAGCAATGTCATAAAATGGACCTACTGAAGGTTTCGCAGTTCTGTTTCTACACTCGAATTTAGTTGAAGACAACGCTCACTCAGAGAGGTTGATGCTTCTTAAGCAGTTACTAGAAGTAGGTAATTACAAGTACGAGTATCTTCTCTCGTCTATCAGCAGTTCACTTACTTGTATAAATTTCCTCTTTAATGTTGATTCGTTGGTGAAAATTATTGCTTATAATTTTTTCAAACCTCTTAATGACTATAAAAGAACGTAACAAAAAGTGAAAAAAATAAAACGAAGAAAAACAGGCCGTGTCGAATAGTCATTTCAACATTTCATCGCTCAACTACAAGAAAAAAGTGATAATATCCATTTCGAGTGAATTTATAAATATTTTCTATAGTGATAACTTTGTGTTGACGTTTTTGTCATAGTTTGCGAAGTAGGTAATAATAATCGGTTTGCTTTCACACTTGTATCCTAGGTATTGTTTAAGGATCAGATTCCTGTGTAACTACTTTTTCCCCGTTAATTCCTACTTTTTTACATTAATCAATAGGTGCGCAATTGCGAAGCTAGAATTTTTGCAAGAGAGGGAAGCAAAATTTGTTAAATACATATGCCTTTTTTTTAATCGAGTTGCCCTAAATTTACCGTAGTAACAAAAAAGGTAGCGTAGTTAGGATTTTTCCGAGGGGGGTGGGGTGCCAAAATTCAAGAGGGTAAAGAGGTTTTTTAAATAGCAAATGAAAAATGCAAAACAAATTGTATTGATAAATGTAAAAATTGATGAACAAAAATAAAGATCGATAAGTACGTAATATACACGATACCACTCAACACGACAGCTTCATTCGGCCTCAAAACGAGCAAAACCTATAATTTATGGCACTTTTTGTAACAAAAATTTTAACCATATGACACTTTTGAAGTAGGTTTTATCCTTCATGTTATTTCTTATGCATAGTGTGATCCTGGCAGAACAACGCGCACCGGAACCGGAAAAGCGAAATGGGGGCTCCGGCCAGCCTCAATGCGTCCCTCTGGTCACTGATGTGATACTCGAAAGGGTAGTTTCCGGGGCCGAGGGCGCGTTGTCTGGAGAGTTAATATCTTATACATAGTAGAAAGTACCTAAGAGTGCGCACTTATCAGAAAAAATTGTATTGCTCAGTCAATTTTGTGCGGAATTTTATAAAATGTTGATATAACTTGGAAAAACTTATTAGTTTTTACTGTGTTTTTTCCCCCCAAATTTTAAACTATTAAATTAAAAAGATACGAGTATAACGATTTTCTAAGAAAAAGTTAGATGCGCACATCTGGGAACCCAGTTTCCCAGAGGTGCACATCAAATTATTTTACAAAGTCGTCAAAGAGGTAAATCACACACATTGTTGGAATTGTCTTTATTCAAAATAAAAATGAAACTGGACAGTAAGTGATGGATGTTTGATACCTGGCACACCCGCATTTTTCCACGTCATTTTCAGTCAGTCCAATGCATTCTTCATGAACATATGTGCCATGTGTAATACACGTTTTCATTTTGCCACCTGATTTTCATTATTTTTCGTCATCTGAAAGCAAAATTTTCTCGCAAAATACCGTTGCTCGCTCTTAGGATCCATGGTGGTGGTGTAAAAAAATGAACGTTTTCAGGTAAAATTTAGGGAAAGTCTGTTTCATGTAACGAATAGTACTTACTTTTGTCTTTCGGTTAATGCCTGAACCATGCAAATTCGTTGAAAAATCATCCAGATAATTACTAAAATATTACAACCAGAACGACGAAAACACTGAAACTTGAATATTTTTTTAATGACTGGGTACAATACTTTTTGGTAACTCATTAATGTAAACATATTAGATTCACAAGGTATATGAAGATTCCATCAACAGCTGCAAGAGGGCGCAATTAACCGAAAAATCAGTCATGCGCACTCTTAGGAATTACACTCTGTTATGGTTCTTCCTCCTATATAGGTAAGATTAGGTATTGTTCGTTTAGTTGCGATCCAAACGAGTGAAGTGAGGCATTATTTCGAGTACACATCTGTTATACGTTGTATTTATCGTATGTACTTCATTCGGTATTAATCTTAATAATTTACCGATTTGTGCTGAGATCCCGTAAACGTATATGTATAAAGGTAATGTAATTCATCCTGCAAGAAAAGTATTGCTGCACTATATCCATTACACCGCCCTTAAATTAGGACCAACATGACTCGATCGAGTCATGCTGAAGTGGGGCTAGCTTCAGACTTGGAATCTTCATTTAAACCATGAATTTATGCACCCTCGAAATGAATCGTGACATAAGAGTAACCCCTCGCCGTACTACTGCGTTATTTCTACATGAACTTCCAAACACGTCTCCACTGATGGTAAATAAAACTGCTGCCATAAAATTTTTATGAAGTTCGTCATAAAGAATCCGCTGGCGGAGATAATGAACTTGTGAAACATTCTGCACAAGATCTAAAGAGAATGTGGAAACTTTTCCAGGGTTTCACGATTCCTGAATTTGAACACTCGTTAAATCTTCAAATTCGCTTTTAAAAGAAGATAAGCTTAGCCCTACTCGATCAATACTGACATTTACAACATCGGTTTATAAACAACGATGTTTTCAAAGCTTTTACATCGAAGTAGATCGTGCTTTTCGTTTCTCGGGTGATCACTTACACGTCTAATATTCGCGTGTAAGGGGTGGAATCCGCGGGTGCAGTTGATATCGCGGAGACGACTGACGCTGGGGGTGCGACGTGCAATCTAAAAACCGATTTATATTGAGACTGGAATCTCCCGACGAGGTACACCCTCTCTGGTGAGAAGTTTTTGACGTCGGAAGGAATCGAACTGACACTGTATGAATTCGTAATCGACAACAGAAAACTGATGAGTTTGATTTCAGCGAATTACTTGAATTATTTTTGGTAGTAGAAATAGGGTTACCATCCGTCCGGACATGTCCTCATTTTAGACCTCTGAAAAAGCGTCCGGTCGGATTTCTTAAAAAACGGAAAATGTCCGGATTTTTCCTCACATGATTCACATGCAGCAAAGAAATAAAAAAAAACCTGCACGATTTCACAGAATACCTGTGGAAAAATATCTCTTTTGTTGGAGTTTGTGTTTTCAGCTGTGGGTGGTTCAGTTTGCCATTTTGGCTACCCTGTTTTTCTTCCCGCCACTCCCTGTGATGAATATGAATTATTTGCTTTATACTATAATAATACATTTAACATTTAATTAATAAAATGGAGTTTGCGTTTACTTACGAACATAGTTAGTGACTTGGTTCGGAGAAGCCCTGTGAAATGATATCCATCTCTGTATTGTTCAGGGGAGAGCTTGAAAGAAGGGGGGAGTGGGTTCTTTCCCCAAGTTGATGCTTCCTAATCCTTGTGTCCGGATTACTGGATTTGGAAATATGGTAACCATAAGTATAAAGTTCTCGTAGTCTCTGAATTAAGCGTGTTTTCATCAGTTTACTCCCTGGTGAACATTACCACATAGATAGACCTAAGCAGGAATATTCCGAAGATATCCGAATTATCGATTCTAAAGTCGCCGCTTTCTTTTCGCAGCAATGAGTGAACAAGTAATATGGGGTTATACTCACTGGGATGGAATTTGCCGCTGGAAAAACTGGGTATAAAAAATAGACAAAAATATACGACCATTCGTGCAGGAGAAAGCGAGAAGTTGGAGCGAATGTAAAGGATTTTTTAATTATTTGGAAAGCTACTATGTTTCAACAATCGAACCACGGGTTTAGTTCACTTGGTGGAGTGTATGGCGATGCACGCATACCAAAGAGGCTCCGCAGACACCGCCCTCCTGGTCCCGTAAACTTTTCTTTCGAGTATCACATCGGTGACCAGACGGACGTCTTGAGACTGGCCTGGGCCCATTTCACCTCTTTTTGCTTCGGATTCTCGCTGTCTTGCTAGGACCACTATGGGACACCCTACTGACGGAGGAAACGATCACCCAGCATTAGCCTGGCATTCAGGTGGCCCACAGCCGGACTGCGCTTCCTTCCTTCACCCTTCACCTCCTTGTCTTGTACGTGTGGCGACACAGGAAGGTGGCGGCGGCAGGGTGAACCCTGCCGGGGGGTCTGCAGCAGTTCTAGAGTGGTACAGAGTCGTTGTGTGGAATGTCAGCTGAGCTTTTCTCGTCGGTCCTCTGTCTTAACCATTCCGTCTTCATCTGCTTCCTGACGATGGCCGAAACTAAACTCATACCCGGTTTGATCCGCTTGTATTCCTCAGCATTTCCGAAACCAGTTACTGGGAAAACTAATAATATTAGCGCTCAGACCTCGCATCAACAAATTGCGGCGTCTCTCAATATTATGGACAAAATAAGAAATACAAAGCACTGCGGTAAATTCCAAAAAAAAAAAAAAGGATAGTTCGAACTGCATTAGCGACCCGTGGGGGTTCTCCATTGTTGTCTGGTTTCTGGAAAAAATTTACTGCGTGTTTTCTATCTTTATGGAAATAACTTTATGTTAAAGTTTCATTGGATAAGGTTCTATATTTCTATCATTTCAGGGTTTCTAATGAAGTACCGAACGTATTACATTCGAAATTTTATGAAGATTCAAATTTTTTTGACCCATTTTTTGACCGAAATAATGGTTCTTGAAATATTTGTCGTTTTTATACTAATAGCCGGGCTCAGCGAGTTTTAATGAATTTTCTGCGCCTAAAATACGTTAATGATAATATGAACTTCTTAACCTTGAACGAGGGCTGCGAAGTCACGTTTTATTAGCGGCATTTATTTTCTTAAGCTGCTAAAGTCAACAACATCACTACTGTCGCACGACTACAGCATCACCGAGATCGAAGCTTTGAAAAGAGCAACCATTGAGATAGAAAAAAAAAATAGGTAATAGTTAAAAAACGTATAAAATTTTAATTTTTTAATTCGTGCGCTTTTGCTTTCCTACATGAATTTAAATGAAGCTTTTTATTGGAAATCGGTTCATCGTATCGGTTTTCATCGTATATTTTCCGCAATATAAGTTTCATCGGAATACAAGTACCACGAAGCATTCTCGAACGCTATCGTAAGTTCTTTAAAATATGTATATTCAGCTTCAAGTGGTGGCAAGTTTTATTTTTTCTCTTCTATTTCTCATTCGTATTTATAATAATAATAATAATAATAATAGCAGCCTTTAATACGAAACACAAACCGTTACAAATCTATGGAATAACATAATATGGGATAAATATACATACAAAAATAGCATATTGCCTGACAATTTCCCTTCTCCCAAATTTAGTGTGTCTCGTACCTTGCCCCCATGTCGCGGGCATAGGCCTCCTCTATTTTCCTCCATCTTTTCCGATTTTGAGCTGCTCCACACCATGGCAAACCCACCCTTCCCGTAATTTCGTCTTTCCAGGCTTTTAATGGCTTGCCTATCCTCCTCGTATGATCGTACGGGACCCAGAATGTCAATCTCCGTGCCCACCTGTCTACACTAGATCTCGCCAAGTGGCCTGCATATTTAAATTTTTGTTTTTTGATCGTGAATACCACCCCCCTACATTTTGTCTGGCTTCTAATGGTTTTGGCCCTGATTTTTTCAATTCTTTTGATACCTAGCATACTACGTTCCATGGCTCTTAGGGTAGTTATCAATTTCCGGGTTTGGGCGTCCGTGAGCGACCATGTCTGGGCCCCGTACGTCATAATTGGCATAATGCATATTTCTAATACTCTTGTTTTCGACGCGGTCTTTAGTTTCCCTTTAAAAATCGATCTCAGACCCCAAAATCCTTTCCACGCCTGGCTTATTCTTTTATTTATTTCTTTGTTCATTTTATCTTTGAATGACATTATCTGCCCGAGGTATGTGTATTCGTTAACGGTCTCCAAAATTTCCCCTCCCGCCATAATTTTGATACCCTCGGTGTTGGCCATTATTTTCGTTTTGGTTGCGTTAATTCTGAGTCCCGCTTTTTCGCTTTCGGCCACCAGCCCGTCGAGCATTCCTTGGAGTTCCTCCCTGTCTCCACTTATAAGAACAATGTCGTCTGCAAATCTCAAGTGATTTAAATTTACCCCATCGATTTTGATCCCCTTCCCCTCCCAGTCCAATTTTCTGAATATATGTTCTAGTAATGCGTTGAATAGGTTGGGAGACAGAGGGTCCCCTTGCTTTACTCCTCTTTGAATTTTAAAGGTGGGTCCAGGGATGTCTAGTTTGATGTACGCGCAAGTATCTCGGTAATATTCTTTTAATATTTTCACAATTTTTGGATTTATTTCTTGGGTTTCCAGAGCCTCCCATAGATAGTTGTGGTCGATTGTGTCAAACGCTTTACAGAAATCCACGAAAGCCAGGTTAATTTCAATTTGGTAGGTGTTTGCCTTTTCTATTAGTTGATTTAATGTATGTATGTGATCAGTTGTGGCAAAACCCTTCCTGAACCCCGCCTGCTCGAAGGGCTGCGCGCTGTCAAGCTGAGGATAGGCTCTGTTTTTGAGGACCTTCATAAATACTTTACCAACGTTGGAGGAGAGGCTAATCGGCCTATAATTATTCAACTGTTTTTTGTCCCCTTTTTTGTGCAGTAGGATAATCTCGGCCTGCTTCCATTGTTTTGGGATTTCTTCCGATATTATGATTTTATTAAATAGTATAGTTAATGGGTCAGATAGTTCCTCCGCGAATTCTTTTAGGTTTTTATTTTCTATTTTGTCGGGGCCAGACGCTTTCCCCGTTTTCAACCTCCGCAAGGTTATTTCCACCTCGTGATTCAAAATCCCCGGGAGTGGGTTATCAGATTGATCGCTAGTTGGATCATCGGCTGGTCCAGCGCTACCATCCCCCTCCCGTGGCGTGCTTCCACTTTTTGTGCTCTTCGGGTTATGGTAGAGTTCTTCGTAGAATTTCGTGGCTTCTAATGAAATGCCTTTTCTGTCACAAATCCTCGTACCTTTTTCCCCCTCCAAGCCGATTGCCATTTGCTTACCGTAGCAGAGTTCTTTTTTCATTCTTTTTGTCGACCATGATGATTCAATGATTTCGCGGATTTTTTCCTCCTCGTACCTTTTACAGTCGTTCTTAATTGCTTTTTTAACGGTTTTTTGTATTTCTACCCATTCGACGCGTTGGTGTGGTGTTCTATTCTCCAATTTTCGCATACTTTCCCTTTTCGCAATAAGGTTTTTGGTCTGCTCGGTCAGTTTGTCATCCATAGTCACTACATTCCTCCTTTTGCCAAAAGTTTCCAGAGTTCCTTCGATAATTTTGATCAGGTTGTCATAGCAATCTTGTAGTGTTGCGTTATGTTGTTCTGTTTTCCAGAGTTCTATCTTGTTTTTCATATCTTCTGACGCTACTCTCCATTTGTGCAGTGGTATGACTAGGTTGCCCCCCCTCTTCTCGTTATTTTTGATGTACTCCCTGATTTTTACTCTACGTGGTATATTAAGGGTGCATCTCCCTACCCTATGGTCTGAGGAGAACTCGAAGCGTGATAGAACACTGTAGTCCTTCACCACTGCACGTTCGTTTATGAGGCAGTGGTCTATTTCGTTTTTGACTCTCTCATTGGGCGCAGTCCACGTCCACCTGCGGGCTTCTCTCTTCTTAAAGAAGGTGTTAATTATCTTTAGATTGTTGGATTCTGCAAAACCTAGTAGCCTTTTTCCTTCTTTGTTTTTAACGCCGAACCCAAAGGGACCCGTACATTTTTGTTTCCTTGCTGTACCACTCGGGTCGTGGCCTATTTTAGCGTTAAAGTCACCCATAACTAACGTGTAGAATTCTCTTTCATTTTCAACCACCTCTTGTAGTGTTTCATAGAACTCTTCCTTGCAAGTTTCGCTTGCCTCCGAGGTAGGGGCGTAGCACTGGACCACCGCTATTTTTGTGTTCTTACCGACTAGCAACTTCAACACCGCGATTCTCTCTGACACAGCCTTAACCTCTACCACATGCTTCCAAGTTTCTTTTTTAATTAGAAAACCCACCCCTTTTTGCCCCTTTGTTTCTCCAAAAAAGTAGAAATAGTTACCCGATTTTCTTAGCGTTAGTCCCTCCCCCCTGCGTCTGACCTCAGCAAGTCCGAGAATATCCCACGAAATTTTGGTGAGAGCAGATTCAAGCTCTACGAGCCGTGCCTCGCCTGCCAAGCCCCTGCAGTTATAATTTAGAATGTTGATGCCAAAATTTTTTATGTTATTTATTTTACTTTTGGTACATTGTTTTGATTTTGCTCGGTACGGCTCGTCTTCTCTTACCTTTAGAGGGTTTACAGCCTTACTTCCCCGCGATGGCTGCCTTCGTCTTGGGGAAGGAGTTTGGGGGCCCGGTACGGCCACATGCTACTGGCTTAATCGGTGTGAGGCTCTCCAGCCTGTGAAACGTTCCAGCGTATTTTGGCTGAATCCCCGCTCGTGTGCTTTTAGTACGCCTGACGCTGGACCACCGTTTGCTCCTCCTCTTTTACGTATCCGCCTCCCGTCATTTCCACCAGCTTGCCCATTCTCCGCGTTATCGTTGGATTCCGGACTCCTCATCTCCATCGTTCTTTTTGGGGTGCTAGGGGTGTAGGGGTTGGCTGCGTACCGAGTTGATCCGTCTCCGGTTCTTTGGTAGGCTCCGAGTTGCCTTAGATTCTCGATCCTTCTCGTAGGTCCATTCTCGCGTTCCCGAATTTTAATTTTGCCGTCACGGCACCAAGCAGCCGCGATTGCGCCGTTTTTCGCTAGTCTTTTTGCCTCTAAGAAAACTTCCTTCACCTCCTTTGTGTGTTGTTCGTCTATGTAGATTGGCAGTTTCTCGCCCAGGCCTAGGTCCGAGCTGTTTAGTTTTTTAATTTTCGCCTGCGCTATTAGTTCGTGTTTCTTATCGTAACTATTTAACCGCACTATAATTGGCGCCGTTTTACCTCTGGAGGGTAGTCTATGCGCCGCGCACATCTCATAGTCGCAGAGGCGGACCTCTAATTTGCTGGCCAGCATCTTAATTAATTCGCGTGGTTTTTCATTCTCCGCTGCTGGAATACAAATTTACTGCGTGTTTTCTATCTTTATGGAAATAACTTTATGTGTTAAAAGTTCTCATGGATGAAGGTTCTATCATTCTATGCGATGGTTTTCAGAGGTTCATCTAATATAATGTACCGAACGTATTACATTTCGAAAATTTTGATGAAGATCATACATCTTTTCTTGACCCGCATTTTTGACGAAATAATGGGTTCTTCTGAAATATTTGTCGTCTTTATACTAATAGCCGGGCTCAGCGAGTTTTAATGAATTTTCTGCGAGCCTAAAATACGTTAATGAATATATATGAACTTCTTAACCTTGAACGCAGGGCTGCGAAGTCACGTTTTATTAGCGGCATTTATTTTCTTAAGCTGCTAAAGTCAACAACATCACTGTCGCACGACTACAGCATCACCGAGATCGAAGCTTTTTGAAAAGAGCAACCATTAGAGCATAGAAAAAAAAAAGGGGGGAAGTAGAAAAAACGTATAAAATTTTAATTTTTTAAATTCGCTGCGCTTTTTGCCTTTCCGTACACTTGGAATTTAAAATGAAGCTTTTTATTGGAAAATCGGCTCAGTATCGATATCGGTTTCATCGTACCTCGTATTTTCCGCAATATAAGTTTTTCATTCGGAATACAAGTACCCACGAAGCATTCTCGAACGCTATCGTAAGTTCTTTAAAATATGTATATTCAGCTTCAAGTGGTGGCAAGTTTTATTTTTTCTCTTCTATTTCTCATTCGTATTTGCTGGAGAAAAAAAAAATGCCACTGTGGATATCTGTAGGCAGCTGAACTAGTAAAGGGATATCAATATTTTTATTGTGAAATAATTTCTTACAAAAAGATTTAATAGCTTGCCGATTGACAAAATATTTGTAACAGAGTGTTAGTACCCAGAAACGCTATAAATAAATTGAGTCTAAAAAGTGTCTATTCCAAATCAATCAGGGTCATCTAAAGCGGGCAAAACCGACACAGTTCTACCACAAGTCTCGTATAAGGCAATTTTGTATTTAAAAACTATTGCCTCAATTGAGTCATTTTGCTAATTGGGTTTGCGAATCTATGACTAGAGTGGTGACCATATCAGGCCTCGTACTTAGAGTAAAATTGGTAGGCCTTGGTTGGTGTCTCTACGTTTTACTGTGTAAATTAGGTACTTACATCTAAGGTCAAGACCATTGTTGGATTTCTATAGGAAGTCACTTCACCTCAAGCCTGACATATGTTTAGTGTGTGACTATTCAGTATTCAAATCTGCGGCAGTCATTTTACATTCTGTACTCATTTAGTATGAGCTATTCATCTCCCAACCTGTTCATCTCACTTGTTTCATGTGTATAGATCATTTATCTATACACATGAAGCTATTCACCATACAAACTATTCATCTCATATCTGCTATTCATATAACCATGTTATTCAAGTGACCCGCTGTTCATCTCATGCATGCTATTTATCACACGAGCTATTCATCCAATGCATTCTATTCATTTCATACATACCATTATTACATTACTTGTTTATGAGGCATGTACTGTCCTATTGACAAAGGCTATCCATCGCGCACGACTGCTATTTGTTTCATCTGTACTATTCATATCATTCATGCAATTCATGTGGCACGTGCTATTCATCCCACCTGCGCTATTCACCTTACACGTGCTGTTCAGTGACGTCCCAAGAGGATGGTAACTGGCGAGGCGGAATCACTGTGGGATGATACTGTTAGCACATTCTACTCTATACTCTAAATTTACTTTCCAGAGGGTCTCGTGAAACGACTTTGCCATAGATTTAGTTCGAGAGTGTGCTACGCCACTGAAATAGGTATTGGACTTTGTGGTAAGATACTAGCGGCGGAGAAAATAGGTACAGTAGACCCGATTATCCACCATTGGTTTATCTGTCCTCTGGATTATCCGCCTCGAATTTATCCGCCTGCCTTTCCGGGTTATCCGCCTAACCAAGGGCGAGTAATCTGAAATCTTACTAAAATCAAAACCTTAGTTTTGTCGCGTTTCGGGACCGCGGGGGCCAGCGAGACGCGTTTTCCGAGGGAACTTGGTGATTGGAGTCCCGATAGGTTACCTCGCGGGGTACTGTGCGGGAGTATATAGATGCTAGAATGCAGACATTTTTCGTTACCAAAATAACACAACATAACGGGGGTTGAAGTGCAGATAGCTATATGCACAAATTATTTACACAATATACATAACACGACGGCGGAATTGTCACGGACGACGGCAAATGTACATACAGAGGGGGCTGCGAATGAACGAACAGCGCCCTAATAACTAACAAAATGAAGCAGAGTCGAGACGTGGTAACTCCCTGTATAGCTGATAGCGACAAGGAGGACAAGTGGTAAAGAGAGGATCGGGATTCGCTGGGTTCCAGTAAAGCACGTCGACAGAGAGGACTCGGGGTTCACCAAGTTTCAGTAAAGCACGCCGATGAAAAAGGAGGCTCGTGATCCACCGAGTTCCAGTAAAATATACCGAGAAAGGAGAGGCTCAGAGTTCACCGGGTTCCAGTAAAGCATGCCGAGAAAGGAGTCAGGATTCACGGGGGTTCCAGTAAAGCACGCGCAGTACGTATCAGGCAGTAGGAAAGCAAGGTAGCAGAAGAAGCCTTGTGGCAAGCAGCTTGCCCGAGTTGGCTCGTCTACACCCTTAGGTCTTTGGGTATTTAATGTATAGAGTAGCTACCGACTTCATCTGCGAGTAGCAAAAAACCACCCTCGCGATACAAAATCACCTTTTTGCGACATAAAAACGTTCTCTCGACAGCCGAAACGCGAGACCCGGTTTTGTGATGCAGCGCTCGACTGTGCTTCTAGTGGTGGCGGAATATTGAATTATTTACTCCCTCGAGTAGATAGACTACACGCGTATTAGTCTTTTTATACTACTTGATCAGAAAGGCAATGTTTACGTTGGTGTTTTACAGACAACAAGAAGCGCCTATCATTCATGCATCGTAAAGCAAACGTCCCTCAATGTAAAAAGTTTTTACATGGAAAAATTGCTGGCCAGTAATTTCGTATTGGGGAATCGAACCCGCGTCCATTGAAACATTTGACTGAAATGTGGCGATTGTCTCTAACCACTTGGCCACAGAGCGAATCACAAAATAGTGACTTAAGAACACATTTAAATATTCACGACATAGTACAGCTGTTACCGTTCGTTGTTAACCGTCGTTACGTTTTTGCTGGTCACTACCTGTGTATGCTGTTTGTGCACGTGAACAAACTGAAGACAAGACTGTGATACTGTACTTTGTAATAATTAACTGAGCAAATTAAATTTTTGAATTATTTACGCACACAAAAATCACCTGTCTCTAATTTAAATAAATAAATAGATAAAATAAAAAAAAAAATACAGACCATGTAAGCGAAAAACATTGCCGCGTCTGATCAAGTAGTATAAAAAATATCTTCCTTGGTGTGTAATATACTATTTTCACAACTAATGATGATGATGAAGAATTGATAGGAAACGCATCGTTACATATTATGGATCCTTCTAAAGCTTTTTCAGTGCTGGAAAAGTCACTGGTGTTTGAAGAACAACAGCCAGCAATGCTTTTTAATTTTTTTCTTTGCGGCATTGTCTTTTTTCCCCTTCACTGAGCAAAAAAGTAAAAACACCGATTTTGTTCTTAAATATTGAATTTTCTTTTCGTATAAAATAATCTACTACCTAACGTACCTGATTCAATAAAAATTATTTTCCCCATTTCTCAATGTTTTTGGATCAACAAGACAACATGTTTTCAAATCATCCACTCTTTTCGTTATCCGCCCCTCTTCAGCCCGAATTAGGGTGGATAATCGGGAGTCTACTGTAAACTAAAAATAAGCTACACCCTTAGTTTTGCAAACTTCATTTTTCATGAAATGTTGTAGGTAACCCTTTCAAGCTACCCTAATTGCCACATCTTTTTTAGTTATAACTGGCCTCAACTTATCAGTTGATGAGAATACCTACTATACTCGTACTTTCCTGTCAATGACTTGAGATAAACCAAAGCTTTCGTACATACCTACTGTTAATGATTAGAACACAAGCGTTATCCTCGTACATTCGATTTCCGTATGAGAGGTTATACAGGTAGGTAGGCATACCTTTTATATACCGGAGCAGAGTTCATCCACGCTCACCCGCTAATTACCAACAAATTACAAGTTATCTACATTGACAATGTTTTAGTATTTTCGACTTGTTTATGATAAACTAAGAGAGCTAAAAATTTCGTTGGTAGTTGAGCTTGGTATTTCTGTAAGTATACTTGCAAAGGATATAATTATTGGCATGTCTCTGCCGATAAGCAGGTCCAGCAAAATGAATCACCTCTGACAGTTTGTGGTAACAGTTCCAGTTCAGACGCGGTATATAGGTACTGTGTCGCCTGCTTGCCGGTAACAAAGCCCTGAGCCGCTGACTCTCAGGATTTCTCGGATCACTGAGGAAAACAGCCAGTGTGGCTTGTATGTTCCTCGCCGAGTGGTTTCCCCACAATGTAGCGGGTCAGCATTACAGTCTTGAAATCCTCGAGGACTCTACGAACATGCACCGCATACCAAGGAAAGATTTTCGTTACTGTTATACTGGATTACTGCATTGTTTATCTTCGAGTAGTAGATCGCATGCTAGAACAGACGTACTACTCGCGATTTGGTAGATAGCATATCAGAACAGAAAAACATCTGATAGATAGCATACTAGAACAGCATCGAGCATTTATAGCGCTATCTGTCGGCCAAGTCGAAATTTCAAAAATGACTGAGGTTATTTTTTAAATGAACCCTTGAATTTTTTCTGGAATGACCCAAAACCCTTGTGTAGATTATGTGTTGAATTTCTCCCTCTTGAGGGTCAGGATGAAATTGGCCGATGATCCCCAAACTTGACATATATTGTTTGTACGTGTCATAGAACAATTCTACGGAGTGTTGCAAAAAAAAATTGGACTGGGCCAAAATAACCACCACTTTACCTTACTGGCGCATAAGGAAGCGAGGATTGTGTTCGACTCGGCGCTGGCTGAGAAACCACTCATCGAATAGTAACTATCAGCGTTTTTGTATGACGTTTTTTTGCTTCATCCCGGCAGAAAAGGAAGTGGGTTATAATTCGGATATGGCTTACAGATATGCTGTGCGTGACTGATAACCTTATCACGTTTCTGTTGAACTGAACTCCATTCTGCTATATTGTGCCTTTACACTTACCTCTATTTTTCCGCTCCTAAATCTGGGAAGATTGGCAGGTTAGCCAGTTTCTTATTATTCTTCGTCTTTCAAAAGTTATCGAGTTGTCTGACCAACGAAAAGAATTGCTGGAAATCGATTATTTATTTTCCACCGAATGCACAGTGTATACCACCCACCTCCTTGATCTTGCCTCGTTTTTTTGTGCACTCACCGCTCGTGTTGTGTATCATCTCCGACTTTGCTGAATTCTGTCTCCAGTCTTTCATGCACGATGAACCCCAATTTAAGACAAAATCTTGTTGTCTGAATTCATCCTGACGAGCTCGGCACAAAACTCCACGTGTTTACAATAATGTAATGATCGCCTCTGCGTAAAAGTGTATTCCAGGTGGCTGGCAAATGCGACGCAAGTCATCGAAGAATTTAATCAATCAGAGGAGTCTTGCTATCTCTTGAATCGTTCTTTTAAAAAGAATGAGGCTCAGGTACAACTGAACCGAATCTCGCGTTGAATCGCGAATATCAATAGGCCTACACGACAGCTTGTTTCCGAAAGAGTATAGCAGGGTAAGCATAGGCCACCGGCCTAAAGTCACGAACCGCGTTCATTCCTGCACCATCTGAAGACCTTCCATGAGTAATGTCACCACCCAAAAATTCAGCCCCCACCCCCGCTATTTACGGGTTCTACAGCTCATTTTGTGTTTTTATTGAAGAATTTATCCAAAATTACGTATCCCACGAACGGTAATGTATAAAAAACTGATATTCACAGTGATGTTAGACTATTTGATGAACTTTTCGACCTTTTTTTTTCGGAAGTTCTGGAACACATTTTTTGTACTTAACCGCAGTGCTAAGAATACAAACACGTCGAAAACTAGGAAGCTGAAGCGTAGGCGGTTCGAAAAAAATACTAGGCATTGCCTAAACTATCTAGAATATGTATTAAAAAAATTCAAATCGAATGAGTTGGTGCATCATTTTTTTGGAATTTTTTAAAGAACGCGAGAATATGCAGTTTTTGGCGGGTACTTCGCTGAACGCGCGCCGCGTAGCGTTGCAGTGCTGGTAGCACGCACGAACGGTCGAACCACCAAGCTGGTTCGTGCTCTTTCGCGACGAAAAAATCATACTACACGGGCTACACTTCCTTCCTACGCGTCCTGTATTGCATACTATAGGTATATTACTTTCAGAATGATAATTATTATGAAGTTGCAAGAAGTAATGCAAAAAAAAATAGAAGACTGATTGAAGAAGAAAGGAAAGAATAGAGGAAGAAGCTCGTGAATCATCATTCAACTCTTGTGCAATACCTGTGACTCAAGTGACACATTTTATGGAGCAGTTGAGCACCCATGTTGATAAAATTATTCAAAATGGACTAGGCGATTTTTCGATGTCTGATGTACGACTCCAAGTTCTTACAGGCATGACCTGGGAAAATATGAATGATTTGAGGTCCAGGTTAAAATCTATGCGAAACTCAGAGTGCCGTAGTGTAACTGAAACACTAGTCGTGTTTCTTTTCAAATTGCGCACCTGTAATTCAAATAATGTGATTGCAGCGATTTTTGGTTTGCAGCATGAATTTCAAAACCGTCTCGTACTGATTTGTGATGGTACTTACTTGCGTCACCAAAAAAGCTCAAACAACTGCTATCAACGAAAGTCTTTTTCAGGACAAAAGAAAGTGCTGCTTTGCAAGCCATTTACAATATGTACTACAAATGGTTTGGTCGTTGATTTACCAGGTCTGTTTAATGGTACAATGAATGATGCTGCAATATTGAAATTGATTCTTAATGATGATGAAGGAATTCGAAAGATTTTACGTGCGGGAGCTGTTTTTATCCTAGACCGAGGTTTTAGAGACGTCGTGACGTACTTAGGAGATCAAGGCTTTGAAGTTTTTATGCCAGCCCTGAAAGGAAAGTGGTCCCAATTGTCCACAAATGAATCTAATGACTCCCGATTCGTGACGAAAATTAGGTGGGTGGTGGAGGCAGTCCACGGAATTTTGGGACAAAAATTCAAACTGCTCCACCACCAATTCGATAACAAGATGCTTCCGAATGCGGGATCGATATGCAGGATAGCATGTTTTATTCATAATGCGTATGGGAAAAGGCTCAATTCTGATGAGGAAAGAGCAGATGAAATCGTTGGTGAGTAGACGAAATTACTTTTTGAGCAGTTATTCTTATTATACTTATTTTCTCAATATCTTTGTAGTTCTGAATCACCTATTCATTAAAAAAAAGTTAGGAACGGACATCGAACGAACTGAGTCAGAGACCCCTCAATGGATTTCTCCGAGATAGATCGTGAAAAATATCCAAACATAATTTTATTTTAGAGTTTTTGGATTAGGACATCTGTTGACCCGGCAATGTTCTGAATCACTTCCCTTTTAGGACATGAGTACTTCAAAGCCTTCATCTTCGAAGCCCTAGCTGCAGGCGTGAGCGGGTGGCAAGTAGGCTTCTGTCTGTCTGTCATCTGCAAGGAAATGGCGCAAAATAAACGCCGCAGCTGATGGCCAGGTTTGAGAGATTGTGGATCAGTGCAAAATCATATGCGCATAACTGCAATTTTATGAGAAGAAGGGGTAGCGATCTTTCCCCCTTAAAAAGGGCGGGGGCAACCACACCTCCTTCCCCCAATAAAGGCGCTTATTTTCATGATAGCTAACAGCGCTTCGGGAGCTCGCACCGTCTCTGCTTCGGAGTAGGACACGACGTCCCGAAAACCACGGTATACTCGTAGAATAAGAACGTCTCCCACACGTTAAATTCTGTGAATACCCTCAGCTTTGTGGATCGATTTCAATATTGCATCATCATTCATTGCATTATCTACTTCAGTTTTAGTGACACTTTCTGCGAAACCGTGGCTAAGGATGAAACGGGTCGAAAATTGAGTGTGGCACCCTTTTGGATACAACTTACTTCATGTCATATGAAAAATGGTGTCACTCTCAATTTTCCACCCGTTTCACCCTAAGCCTCCGGTTCGCAAAAAGTGTCACTGATAGAAAGTACGAGGGGAAATAATAGACCTCAAACGAGTTCAGTTTTGTATGTAAGCGTCTTAATGGTCAATCTGCAAGAGTCAACATGTTTTATACCTCTCAACCTATATAAAATATGCTCCTTTCCCACATTACTAGCCAGTAATCGGCAGTGATCTTGACAATGAATAATTCTACATTATCACAAAATGTAAACAACACAATATATTATTTTCATATTCGTGAATGTATATATATTATATAATATGTGTAGGAAGGAAGTGTAGCCCGTGTAGTATGATTTTTTCGTCGCGAAAGAGCACGAACCAGCTTGGTGGTTCGACCGTTCGTGCGTGCTACCAGCACTGCAACGTTACGCGGCGCGCGTTCAGCGAAGTACCCGCCGAAAAACCGCGTATTTTCGCGTTCTTTAAAAAATTCCAAAAAAATGGTGCACCAACTCATTTGATTTGAATTTTTTTATAAATATTCTAGATAGTTTAGGCAATGCCTAGTATTTTTTTCGAACCGCCTACGCTTCGCCTTCCTACTTTTCGGCGTGTTTGTATTCTTAGCACTGCCGTATAAGTACAAAAAATGTGTTCCAGAACCTCCGAAAAAAAAGGTCGAAAAGTTCATCAAATGGTCTAACATCACTGTGACTATCAGTTTTTTATACATTACCGTTCGTGGGATACGTAATTTTGGATAATTCTTCAATAAAAACACAAAATGAGCTGTAGAACCCGTAAAAAGCGGGGGTGGGGGCTGAATTTTGTTATTTGAAATCTATGTGAAGGCGACGACTCGCAGAAGAAAAGTTCTTTCGGTTTTCTTCAATCGTCGTCGTCGTTGCCGTTGATGCGATAGCCCTGTTGGCCTGTCTGCGGGTTTTCTTCAGAATAACTGAAAATGTTTTTCCAACTCGATGTACCTCACTGACGATGAGATGTCAATAAAAGAATAAATGGAGTCGGTTTGAAACAGAAATGATGAATTTCGCCCTTCAACGTCGTAGGAAGTGGTGACGGTAACAACATAATACTAGTAAAAAACAACTTTTATTTTTTTTTCAATTTCGCACCCACGAGTAAGCCCTACTTGACAAGCAGAAAATTTTTCTATAGCGTGTATAGAGTGAAAATGGGTCAAGGTTCTTGGAGTGAACCCACACTTCTCGCAGAGAAATATAGGCACAAGAACATGAAAATCACTGCTGGTGTTATATAAACTCTAATGGCATCAACCGAACATCTAATCTCTGACACGGTCGATAGAAGATTGTGCTCACAAAAGCAGATGTCTATTAAACTCAGCGTAAGATAGAAAACCTCGACATCAGTGTTACCACTTCTCACTTGGTGGAGTGTATGGCGATGCATGCATGCCAAAGTGGCTCCCCAGACACTGCACCCCTACCCCTGGAAACTTTCTTTTCGAGTATCGCATCAATGAGCAGATAGACGCATTGAGGCTAGCCCGAGTCCCCGTTTCGCCTCTTCGCTTCGGATTCGTTCTGTCCTGCCAGGGCCTATATGAAACACCCTGCTGACCGAGGCAATGCTCACCCGGCATTAACTTGGAATTCTGGAGCACCATAGACGGACGCACTTCCTTCCCCCCACCTTCACATCTTGGTATGTGTGGCGACGCAGGAAGGTGGTAACGGTGGGGTAAGCTCGGTGGGGGGAGGGGGTCGTTACCACTCCTGACAAAGGTGATGATTGGGATACTATAGTTAAGTATATGTGTATATTGTGGGTACGTTACAAGGAAATTTCCCATCAATTTATACCAGAGAGAAGAGATTATCGTATAGATTTCAGATGAAAATTGAATGGTGTGGTGGGACGTATGGCGATGCACGCATGCCAAAGTGGCCCCTGAAACACCGCACCCCCAGCAATCGGAGAAAATAAAATTTCAAATTTTGATTTTGAAAGCCTCGCCCCATTAACTAGATGGGGCAATGCTGCCAAAATCGTACTACATTATCAGAAAACCTGTAAGCTATTAGCTTTCCTGGTGGTAAAATTGGGAAATATTTACTTGTAATTTCCAATTTTACCGACAGAAAAAGCTAATAAAAGTTACAGATTCTAGATGAAATGTAGTAAGATTTCGGCATGATTAGATGATTACCTACCCTGCATTAGTAGAACTAAAATCTGTTTTGTTTATTATTTGATGTTTAATGATTTTTGATAATACGTATAAGTATCGACTATATTTATAACTACTAGAGTGTTTGTTATTTTCCACCTTTTAAAAAATTGAGTAGGCTACCCCGATCTTGTTCCTTATCATGACAAACAAAATTCTGAGCTATTTTGAATTACGAGTATATTAATTCGTGCCGCAACTTTCTTGAAGTGGTACACGGGATTTACTTGAGGATTTTGCTTGTATCAAAAGATGTATGTAGTCGAATAAGTACACCTTCAAAATCTGGAATCCAACTGCCAGGGCTACGGATCGATGGAATGAAACTATAAAAATGTTTTAAAAAAGGAAAGTTTCTGGGCTGAAAATTGAGGAACCCCATTTCAAACGGCCCTGAGTCCAAAAACCGAAATGTTGGGAAATCGAGAGAAAAACCTACCACGCATGAACTTTTCGTACTATGAAGTTGAGGTTTTGGCGTTGGCTACACTGGTTCTTCAGTGATACAACCCTGCAAATGAGAAACCGTTATCGTTACATAGTGTTGAGATACGTGCGTCAATGTGGACAAAAGTCGGGGACTAAGGTCACCTTTGACCTCCAAAATTGTCGAGCTGAAGATGTTTGATGCCATCTGTTCTTATCTTTATTTCAGTCGCAAATTTCAATGCAACATACGAATCTTCTTTGCAAGCATTATAAACACGATTCATTTAAGGGGAAAGAAACATCAAAAAAAGAGGGGAAAAAGAGAAAAAAAAACTATACCAACGAAGTTACGTGACTTACTTTGAACACAAATATCTTAGTATAGATTTGAAATTTCAAAGTGAAACAAATTTTGCCATAACGCTATGCAGTTTGGCTACTAAATACCGCCAAAATCTCATTTTCAACCATTTTGAACTGAGGGTTGCGTATCGTGACAAATCCGATTTTGAAACGTAGTGCTTTCCCTCGTTTCGGCGGTTTTGCCGTTTTTACGTATAAATTACGACTTCCACTCTCATTTTTTCTTGCTGGTTTCAAATCTATGAGCTCCCTTTTACAGTAAAAATGGAATTTTTTGAAATAAGTAATCATTTCTAGGTCTAAAAAAAATTATGTTGAAATTCTTAGATCACATTCGGAATAGGCGCAATTATTCCATCCAGAAACACTATTTTTTTTTCAATGTTAGATTTTAAAATTCTGTTATTTTTGACCTTTGAGATGCTATTTTTAAGGTGAACAAAAGACTGAATCAAGATTTTGAGATGAGATTTTAAATCAGTTTGAAAAATCGGTCTAGATACACTATTTTCTCAATGATATTGAAAGATTAAAATTTAGCTCGAAGAATGAATAACATTTGAAATTCAAAGACCTCTCACAAATCCAATTTTTATTCTAGAATCTTTTTTTCCCTTTTCTTTTTCCAAAATGTTCAGAATTTTATCTCCTGTCGAGCTACTCTACTAGAAATTGGATTCCAAGTTTTGAAGTGTCTTTATTCAGCGATTTCGTGATACTGTAGAATCTCGATTATCCGGATCTCAATCATCCGGAATTCCGATTATTCTGATGACTAAAAATTTTGCCGTCGATTATCCGGGTTTGCTCTCGATTTTCTGGATATATTAGCGAATTTAGCTGTCCTCAATTACCCGGACTGACAATTTTATTTTCAGTTTATCGGACTCCCAATTATTTAGTTGTCTTGTCAATTATTCGGACATGTTAGCGAACACCCGTGCAATTTTTACTGAATGTGATTTCCTAGATTCAATAGGTATTGCTGTAACTTTTAGTGTTTTGTCTAGTTCTTATACTGATTTAAATAAATTAGTTGATATTGAAAGATAGATATTTAGAAAAATTTTTTGTCCGGACCTCTTAATCCCTGACCCAAGGCTGGCGAAAGCCAAGTTCCACTGAAGCATGTGCAACAGTCTGGATTTTGAACCCTGCATCAGGCGGAAAAATTAATTTTTTTCCCCTAATTCAGTTTTTTAAGACTGATCAGAATTTATCGGATGTTTTTTGTTTCAATTTTCTTCAGGGTCGGGTGTTTCAGGGTTCCTCATTTCGAAATTTTGTATTTACACCAGGTGAAAAATTGAAAGATCTGGATTATCGAGGTCTACTTTACCAGTGAATTCCTTTAGTCCAGTAGATATGTACATTGTACCTGGAAAAAATTCCGAAGTTAATGGAGCTTTTACAGGTTGTTTGGGGATGCTGTGGGATGACTCCGTTAAGTTTTTCCACCTCAAGGACTCTGTGCTAACTTGGGGAGGGCCGAAAAACCTCAAAATTTTCGGACTTTCTTCAGGTTTCCGCTCATAACTTCTAAACTAAGTGGTTTTCAACCCAAACGTTTACTTTCAAAGTTGTAGAGCATTCAGTTTGCTATGTATAATTGTGTTTGTATAAACTTTTTCCCAAACCTAATATTAACCGAGATACAGCCGATCAAAGTTGGAGAAATTTTCTCAGAATGGCAGAAATTGGCCAAAAACGAAGGTTTTGGCCCTCTAACTATCAATTACCATCAGTTCTATGGTAATAATTCATCAATGTCGACATGCTGGAACACGGGGGGGGGGATCAGCTGACCAAGTGCCTGTTTTTGTGAAGTGTAGTTATTTCAATGTTATAGTGGCAGGTCATCACCCTACTGTAAATTCCTGTCAGCCCTGAACCCCAATAAACATAGATCAGGTAGTTGAAATAAATGAATAAAAACCAAGAATTAATTAAAGACTATAATTGATATAAGAATAATGGTAGTATGTACAATAATACAAGTATATACGATTTATGTATAAAAACTTCATGAGGCCACCAACAATTTGGAGCGCTTGGGGGCTGCTGCACCATCCTCGTCGTCGTCAATGTGGCCGGGGTTCATGGACATGTCTGGTGCAGGCGTAAGTGGGAGATTTTCCTCACTCTCGTCGTCAGTATCAACTCCGTTGGTGTCAGGCTGAGGGCTGTTTTCGCATGCTGTGCCCACGCAGTGCTTACATACTGCGGAGCACAACAGACCAGCCGTTTTACAGCTGCCGCCAGCGGTGGCGCAACCAGTTGTGCACTTGCAGCTGTTCTGGGTCAGCATCCATTGTTGTGGTGATGGGAACCACACCTGTGAACATATTAATCACTCAATTAATATTGGTGACTTTGTTACAAGAATAAATAATAATGAGGGGATTTTAAGAATGAAAAATGTACTTCAAGATGACGAGCATATTACTACCCACCTCGTTTGGTTATCTTCCATCCCCAAGCAGATGGCAACTTCTTGTAAACCCCTTGGCTTTCTCCCATCCACGTCTGGACTTGTTGGTAAGTCCTGAATGAATGGTACATAGCGGCATCTCTGGCTGGTGGCAGTCTAGTAAGTGTGCATTTCGGCTTTGCCACGACAGTGGTGAAAATGCGGTATCTCAGGTCATCGAGGTTGTCACGTTCAATGTTCTCTCCATACAGTTTCACCAAGAACTTCTCTCCAACGTCAGCAATTTGAGCTGGAGCTGTCTGGATGTCCTTGAAAATCTCCAACATCTCGGAGAGGCCGCGAGGTTCTTCTGATACGTCTGTATCACCTTCTTCTTCCCAATTCCAAGTGGTGCTGAGGTGGTGTCGCACCCACTTATCGCGTGCAGGAAGAGTATGTTCTGTGGCCCATGTTTGAAAGAGTGGGAAGAATAGAGTACGGCTAGGGTGTTACCCTTCCACTCTTCTGGAAGTAGACTTTTTTTTTGAAAACCCCAAAGCATTCAGCAGCACCAGAAGATCAATGTCCTCCCCTGTAATGACGACACTGTCGTACTCCTCGACAACTGAGACCGCAGTCTGTACGATCAGCACATCAGCATCTTCTACTGTCTGCTGGACTTGGATCCCCTTGGCTTGCAGTTCACCCTTCAGCATCGTTATGAAATTCATCTTCTTTTTGTCGTTGAAGAGAAATTTTGCCTGCGTGATGGTGCTGACTGAGGTGGTCTTCGAGAACACAAACTTGGTAGAGGGGTTCAGCAAGGAACGCCGATAACTTTCTACTGCATTGGTGCTTTGGTAGCTTATCCCACTAGGATAACCATCAAAAACCACTATGGCATTGCTCCCAAAGTGCCTTTTTGATGTAGTCCACGTAGTTTTGGCAGACTACCTGGAATATTGCTTCGCTTGACTTCGTCCCAACCACCCTATGTAGCAGGAACCCTCCATCAATGACATTGCATTTTCTGGCGCCGAAGTCTACTTCACCGGCGATGGGAAGGAATGCATCATACAGTTTCGATTTACTGCTTTTCAACGGATACCCGATCTGTTGGGAAAATATCGAAGAATGTCAACGCGGGAAATGTGTTTTCGATTGCAATTGTCAGATTGCTCTCATTGCTCTGTGTGGCGAATAATTCATGATGTATTTGGTTTTCGAAAGTTGAGGAGTAGATGGGTCTCGCGTATTCTTACCGATATACATAGAACTGATGGTAATTGATAGTTAGACGGCCAAAACCTTCGTTTTTGGCTAATTTTTGCCATTTTGAGAAAAATTTCTCTAACTCTGATCGGCTGTATCTCGGTCAATATTAGGTTTAGGGAAAAGTTTATGCATACAAAATTATAGCAAATTTAATGCTCTACAACATTGAAAATGAACGTTTTGTTCAAAACCCGCTTAGTTTAGAAGTTATGAGCGAAAAACCGAAGAAAGTCCGAAAATTTAAAGGTTTTTCTGGCCCTCCTCAAGTTAGCACAGGGTCCTCGAGGTGGAAAACTTGACAGAGTCATCCCACAGCATCCCCAAACAACCTGTATAAGTTCTATTAACTTCGGAATTTTTTCCAGCAGACCCCACTTTTTTGCTCTGTCTACTGGACTACTTACGTAAATCCTGTGTAAAATTTCAAGTAGTTTGCGGTACGAAATATAATTGAAAATTTTGTAGCAATACTACCTTATAATAAGGAACAAGATCAGGAGTACCCTACCCAATTTTCGGAAAATGTGAAAAATAACGGACACTCTTGTAACGACACCGAAGTTCACAATGGCTTCAGGGCATACTTAATGTCTTTAAAGAGGTAGAGGAAACTTTATGGTTAAAAAACTTACACTCGCAGACATCTCAGCTACATAATATGCAGTAACGGAGCAATATCGTCCAATATTCCGTATGACTAGCAGGAACGGATTAACACGTAAGCATGGGGAGCATTTGCTTAGGGCGCGGAAAAGAGAACTGCGTCATCAGGGGGCGAAAATTTTTTTTCAACACTCTGCAGAGGGCGGTATAGTACTTCGCATTATCGTGAGGGCGCCAATTTTTATCTTACTTCCTACGCCAGAAAGGGTTAATCCGCTGCTGATGACCACTCTCGAGGTATACTGTGTCCAGTCATACAGTGCCCGAATTTGTCACACTTCTCAGGAACGCCAGTCTGCTCATTTGCATGTTATAAGCAAATTTGATAATATCGCATAAAGAGTTATCGTCGTTTATATTTTATAACTGCCGTAGAATTTGAGTTTACGATGGAGATCATTCTTTATCCGTGTAATAAACGAACACGATAACAACATGGAAATAACGTAAGCAGGATGTCGACCGAATCAGGTAGAGGTTCGAATTTCCTTTCTTCCTTGATATGTTCTATTCGAACATCAAGCTCGAAGCAGCTTTTGCTAGCTGAAATGCCGATGCGAGACAATATCCGGATGAAGTTTCATTCTACCGGAATTGAGCGACGTTATTGCTTCTTTTTATTTGCATTTTAACAATATCGCTCCAGAGTATGAAGGTTCTCGAGAATTAAAAAAAAACATTCGGCGGCTTACAAAAACCCGAAAAATATTTCTGCTTCAGTTTGTATATAGCTGATGTTTTTTTTTGGACTTATTTGCTCATATCGTGGGTAGAAACTTCTTTGATCTTGACAAACTTGAGAAATTTATGTAATACAGGAGGGAGATTTTCCACACCAGCCGCATTGAACCTGAGTATCCTTGCTCGGTTGATTGCTATTTAATTTGGAGAAAGGAAGTTATAACTTCTAAATCCCTTTTGAATAGTCTTTGAACGAGATCACGTTACTCGGCTCGTAGGCTCTCGACCTAAACGTCTAACCTTGAAGAATGTAGCTTTTAGCTTTGCGATCTGGACAATGGGCATTTTGGTTTTTACCTCGATTGTGGAGGAAATGGTTCGACCTTGAACTGACTGTCGGTCGGAGTCCTTCATGCTTGGTCAAGTATTATTTATGTCTACTTTTGGGTGTGGACGTCCTTCGGGTTTACAAACCGATCATTCTTTCTGTTTTTCACGTGTAAGTTCGTTTCTGGCGACGAGAAGACATTGCACTGACGCCTGCCAAAACATTTTTGCTATGAAATACAACAGCCTACGGTTTCCAGAAACTATCACCAAAGTACGTCAAATGATCGCTATCGCGATAGACATGCGATATAGCGAAAAATATACGCCCCTGTTGTCGCTGCAGCAATTCGCGAACATTCAAAACAAGAGTGAAATGCTGGCACCTTTCAATATTCCTGCTGTAACGCTGTTATTTTCCCAATCGAATTACAATAAAATACACGCCACCTTTTTTCCGTCCTCGGTATTTGTCCCCATTCCAATTCCTGTTCCCGAGTCCCATTCGCCGAGTATTTTCGTCAAATTCCAGTTCTGCAGCCGCACACGTTTCCTGCGCGCCCCAGTATTTATGTTCTTCAAATTTTAAGCTCGCTGAACAGCGTTTTCCAAATAATATGGCGCTCATTTAACTCGCTCGTGCCGTGAATAAATTCTCCCGTGTGTCAATAATTCTGACGGAATATAGTCTACATATTATATTCCTGAGTATATTTTTTTTTTTTTTTTTTGTCCCACTCGTAAAATCTGTAAATGCAGGAAGCACGTGAGCGCGTCGAAGCGTTGTTCGAACGAATGCTTTAATTTTTCGTGAAAGCTGATGGAGAAAAATACAATAAATCGGAGTGAAGTAGCTCGACGTACACGAACGAGCCAGAATGTACAAGTAGCTCTTGTAGATTGTTTTCTTCTCACTGTGAAAATACGGCGACGAAAAATGCTTAAAAATCTGGGTCGGAGCATCGTTCGAAACAGGGAAAGTGGCTCACGTGTATAAGTTAACTAGTTCACTGTAGGTAGACTAAAAAGCTTAGGTAGAAATAAATGTACATGACTAGGAGCCGAACATCGAAGTTTTCTATTTATGATTTTTATTTTCTGTTTCAGATTGTCAGTCTTGATACCAGGTTAGTGGATCTATTCAATCATTCATAAAATTCAAATTCTTCATATCAATGAGAAAAGTAAATACGTAAGTCATACCTTAAATATAATCGCATCTGGTAGAATAACAACGTAACTACAAAAAGTGAAATTCTTAGGAAACATGATTAGAAATTTCAGTTATTACAGATCACAGTGATCGTGAAGAAGTACTTTTGGAATTGTGAAACTATGCTTAATTAATTGGAAATCTGCTGTAGAGTTCTCAACAGAGTTTGATATTCTGGGATTTTTGTAAAATCATTAATCTACAGTCGTCGTTGGTCATACAAACTGTATGAAAATTGGTACTAGTTACCTGTATCTTTATTTCGTTAAATACCGGATAGAAACAGTCAACTCAAGTGCAGTTACATTGCTAATCCGCATTAGCCACAGTATGAAAATAATCGACTTTCAAGTGCAGTTGCGCCATTATTATTCTGCGCAATGCAGTATTACAACAGTATACTCAAGTGCAGTTGTCTTGTTCGGGAGGACACAATGTGAGAACACTAGTCACACGTGCTGTTGTGTCACTGTTCTGTACAAGTGCAGTTACACACTGCTGTTCCGCTAGCCACTGTATGAAAATAATCGACTCAAGTGCAGTTGTATTATGTTTGGGGAGACACAGTATGAGAACACTAGACACACTTGCCGTTGTGTCATTGTTCTGTACAAGTATACAGCTATAGTTACACTGCTGTTCCGCTAACCATAGTATGAAAATAATTGACGCAAGTGCAATTGCTGTTGGTATTCTGCGCAATGAAACATGACAACGGTATACCTACTGACGTGCAGTTGTGTATTGTTCGGGAAGACACAATATGAGAACACTACTAGACACATGTACATGTACTGTTGTGTTATTGTTCTGTAGACACTCAAGTGCAACTGCATGGTTAATCACTGAGATTATAGAAGAACAACAGCCGACAGGTCGACACAGATGCTGGTATGTGTTGTTCTGCTAGACACACGTATTGAAAACACAAAACAGTCATAGGCGCCCGCAGAGGGTAGCGGAGGTAGCAACCGCTACCTCATAAGCTTTTCATTTTTCTATATTTTTTTGTGCATCATTAGGGATATTTCTGATTCATGTAATTAAATCGTTCAATAATACGTTTATTAACATTCGTCAATATATAGGGACTGCGCATGTTCGTTTTTTCAGTTATTAGCCAGTGACTCATGCCCATGTAATTATTCACTAATCTCAATTCAAATACAAAAATCAGGGTTTTAATTATGGTCGTCAGCATTTTCTCTTGCTACCCACCAAAAAATTCTGCGGGCGGCCATGAACACGGATTCGAATTCGCCTCGAAAAATTGAGTAGTTAGCACCAGCGCCGACGCCGAAGCTCTCCGAAAAATTTCTCGCCCCAAAAAAGACGTAGGGTGTATAGATAGTATGAGGAAATTTTCAAAATTCGAAAAATCAAAAATTTTGAATAAATTAAAGACAGTTTTCTACTGGATTTTTCACGCGGATTTCGAATTCAGTATTCAAATTTGTCGGTGTCGCTTCGTTCCCGAGATAAATTCGAAAATGTGGTCGAAATGTGCCACGAAGTCACAACCCTCGTGATCTCGTGTACCGAATCTACAAAGTCACGACCCCTGTGATCTCGTGTACCGGACCCACGAAGTTCGTATTCAGTGTGCAAATTTGGTGGTGGTGACGTTCCGTTCCCGAGATAAATTCGATAATGTAGTTGAAATGGATCAAAAAATGATTCTAGCTCAAATTCGTCTCGATAAATTGAGTAATTAGCGCTAACTATTCATTAATCTCAATTCAAATACAAAAATCAGGGTTAAATTATGGTCGTCAGCATTTTCTCTTGCTACCTCATCAAAAAATTCGGCGGGCGCTCATGAAAACAGTTGGCTCGAATAGAGTTGTGATGATGTCTCTTACACGACACAGTGGGGAAATATTCAGCACAGCAAGTGCAGTTGTGTAGTTTTGCTAGATGCGGTTAGAAAACAGTCGACTTGACTACCCCTGACATCATGGGTGGAGAACTAAATATAACAGGTGTAGCCCGCGCTACATTCAACCATAAATTGCTACACACCCGGACAAAAAATTTGCTACACTAACTTTTGTATACAAGAATTGCGACAAGAAAATACATGAAGAAAAATTTACAAATTTTCCGAAATCGGGAATGTATATGGACGCTATTCAGCTCTCCAAGCAAATCATTTTGTAAAATGTGTGTTCCTCGAAAGCGTCGTATGATAGACATTGCGACTGAGTACTGTAAAAATTTTGAAGAAAGAAAAATCCACTTTTTACCTTTCAATGAGCACGTATGTTAATCTCGTATTTTTTTTCAAATGTTGTTTGGTTCGCTTCGAGAATTAGTCGTTGATATGAGATAGTACACTCGCAGCTGCATCAGAGTAAATGAAGTAGGAAAAATGACACTGGGAAAAATTTTTCGCACTGTTCAGTAGAAGTTCTCGATTTGTATTTCAGTTATTATTATAATTTTTTGTCAAGAATTTGTAGTATGGCTTTGAATAGTTCAGTCTGTTGATTGTTCAAGGTGCAATTAAATGAATCACCTGGGTTATAGAGATAATGAAGGTACAAAATGAAACCATCTGACTGGGCAAATAGAATCTTGTTTCCGTTAACATTCCAGTTTCCACAAATAAGTTTTATGTAGAGGGACCGACACGCTGAAATATGAAACACCTATCCAGACCTCGATGTGCGTCAGAATAGGGGGAATCGCTTTGGGGTAGCTCCTGCTCCCCAATTTCTCCTGTCGCCTCTTCACGGCAGCGAATCTACAGCGTCTTTTTCTTCTGTCTCTTCGCTTTCAAGTTGCGCTGGATCGTCTTCTTCGTCGGCTGTTGGCAGTCGCAACATCTTCATCGTTGATGTTGGTGGGATGGCGAGTGCTGGCATAGGATACTGTGTCCGCTGCCTTTGTCTCTGCCACTCCAGGTCCATCTTACGGCAACGTTTTCTTGACAAAGGTATCTGCCTGATCCCATCCCACTTTGCTCTTCAGCGTGGTCGGTACCAGGTTCTCCGGTGTAAGCGACTCAACACCCGCGTTTTGAAAGGCGGCCGCCGCTTCTTCCCTCTCTTGGTCGAATGCCGGACACTCAAACAGGGTGTACCAGGCATTCTAATCTCGCCCTCCTGCAACGCGGTAGGAGCACCGCAGGCTTTCTGCTAGGCCCTCCCGGTGCAGGTACTTGTTGAACACTCCATGGCCGCTCATCGCCTGCGTGAGGTAGAAGCACAGCTGGCCATGGCGTCTGCCCAACCACGCGTTGAGGTCGCATACTAGCAGTCGGATCCACTCTCCCTTGGTACTGCGGTAGAGCCGCTCTTCCCACATGCGAAGCGTGGATTGCCTATGATCCCACTTGACCCGTAGCGCCGCACTGCTCTTTGGTGGCATCTTCCACGTTGCGCTGTATACCCTCATCCGCTTATCCGCTAGTAACTCCACTGGCGGTATACCTGCTAGCGCGCAAACTGGCTCTGTGGAGACAGTGCGATAGGCACTGACACACCCCGTGCAGCCTTCCGTTGGACCCTTACCAGATCGGTGCTTCTGTACTCCCTGGCACCGATGGCGTCTGACCAGATTGGTGCCCCATATAGGAGGACCGACATGGAGACGTTCGCCAGCAGCTTACGTTTCTTCTTTGTCGGCCCCCCTAGGTTCGGCATGAGTTGGCTTAATCCGCATACAACTCTCTCCGCTTTCTGCGCTGTCCTCTTTGCGTGTTCTCTGAACGACAGCTTTCCGTCTAACCACAGTCCAAGGTACTTCAGCGCTGTACAGGGCGCAATCTCCGCTCCCTTTAGGCGAAAGGAAGGAGGGTTGTACCGTCGACGGCGTGTACACAACACCGCTTCTGTCATCTTGACTGCTAGGCACAAATCGACCGACTCGATCCAACGAGTCATTGCCTTCAGTCCCGCATTCACCTTGCTTTCAAACGTGGCTACGTCGTCTTCAACTGCGACCACCAGAGTGTCATCGGCGTAGTAGATGATGTTTACCCCTGGTGGTACCTCTGCTCGCAGGATGCCGTCAAACGCGATGTTCCACAAGAGTGGACCAAGAACTGATCCCTCATCTCCCGCTACACTACACCCGTAGCAGTTTCCGCGAGAGTTATCCGACCATGGAAGTAGTCCCGGATAATTTCGCTTAAATACGCGGGGACTGATGCGTTCTCCAGCGCCTCCAATATACGCGTCCATGGCATCGCATTGAACGCATTCTGTATGTCGAGGCTGACGGCTGCACCAAATTGGACCTTTTGGATCGCTGACTATGCCAGCCTCTTCAGCTTCCCGACGGCATTAATGGTCGATCTTCAAACTCGGAACCCATACTGGTTGGCGCTCAACGCGCGCCTCTCCCGGAGGTGTTTTTCCAGCCGGTTTGCAATGATCCTCTCGAAAATCTTCCCAACTGTGTCCAGCAAACATAACGGTTGGTATGACGCTAGCCCACCGACTGGTTTCCCTGGCTTCGGCAACAGCACCAGGCGAGCTATCTTCCATCTGGCTGGGAATACTGCTCCGCTTAACGCTGCATTGAAAACTGCAGCCAGTATTTCCAGGTCCGCCTGATGGATGACGTACCACACACTATTCGGTATTCCCATCTGGTCCCGGCGCTTTCTTCGCTTTTGTACGTATTCTGTCTACTGCCGCGTCGATTTCCGCTGCCATCAGTGGTGGTAAAGCGTCCACTTCCTGAGGTGTGTCCACTGGTGCTGGGCGTTGTGGAAATAGATGGTCCACTATTTGTTCCACAGTGCCCGACTCCATTCGCTCGGTTATGGGAGGGCCCCCGACCTTCTTCATCACTATTCGATAGGGTTTTCCGAAGGGGTCATCCTCCAGCTGGCTGCACAGCTCCCTCCAGCATCTCAGCTTGCTGTGTCTGATTGCAGTCTTCAGGCTTTTCCGAGCGCGCTGGTATTACTCGGCCACGTGTACGCTGATATCTTCTGCGCGACTAACTGGTCTCGGACTTCTGATGGGCAGTCCCCGCGGTCCACCAATATGTTTCTCCTTTCTTCCTCGGCGGACCACGGCGGGGCATCGAGGCATCGCAGACGGCAACTACTGTTCGATGTAGCTTCTCCGCCGCCTCTTCTGCGTTCTCGCTATTTTCCGCCTCTTCTCTGCCCCAGCTGCTCGCTAGCAAGACTGCTTCCAGCTTGTCCTTGTCCAACTTGCTAGTCGCCCATCTTCCCAGCTTCCTTGGAGTAGCGACCGCGCCCTCCCTTGCCACAGCAAAGGTGATGTAGTTGTGATCGCTTCCCGACTCCTTTTCCAGTACCGTCCCAGCCCTGGATCTGTCGGGCTAGGCATTCTGAGGCAAACGTTACGTCGATGTTCGACCCATACTCTTGATTAAAGCGGGTATAGGCGGCGCTGTTGTTCATCGGCACCAGACGGTTGCTCGTCGCAGACTCGCCCAGCAGCGCTCCTTTCACGTCTGTGCGGTCGGCGAACCACTCTTCTGACTTGGCATTGAAGTCACCGGCCACTGTCATCTTGCCTCCCCTAGAAGTGATCCTCTCCAGCTGAATAAGGTAGGCTTGGAATTCTGCCGGCGGTCTGTTGGGGGAGAAGTAACAGCTGTACATCTTCGGTTCCAAGCTAGGGCAATTTAAAATAAAATCACCTGGTTATGATATAACGAAGGATAGCAAAAGTGAAAAGGGTTTCACGTCGAACTGAAGAGGAACTTGGAAGTCTTGTTTGGCTGTTTAATCAGTTTTACCATTTCACTTCAAATAAGATTTACCTATATTTGTATTTACCAATTTCCCGAAGGCCTGTGGTATCTATACATATGTTCTTATTTTCAAATCTGTGAACATTTCGTAAGTGGCTGCAGTTTCCCTTCCCTGTCTTTCTGCCTATCAGTTGAGATGATGTTGATTCGACGCTCCAATCTGCTTCATTGACTTACATTCTGTACTTATAAAAACTTCCTTTTCATCCCTTTTTCCTTATTTTTTTTTTCTCTTTCTTTGCTTTCTCTCTTTCTTTTAAAAGCCAAATATTTTATTTTCGATTAACTGCGAACACTCGTCTTGCTCCATTTATTTCGTTAGCTAGCGAAATTATAAACGAAATTTTTCGTTACGTCGGTACCCCTAAATTAGTTATTCGTGCGGAAATGATCCAAACGACCGCCACATTCCGACTTTCAACCTCCTTTGATTATTCGGCGGGCAAAAAGTTCGTGAAATGAAAACAAAGTCAACGAGAATGCGAATATACGATTATACGTATACGGACGATGTTTGCTCGAGTAGTAAAACCAAATGAAGAAGAAAACCCATCTAAAAGGATCACGTTCGTCCATAAATCGAACAATCAAACCCTAGAACGCGGCGAGTGTCGGGAAATACGTTTTGGCGGGAGGGTGATGACCGGTGAAAGTTAACTCAGAAAGTTCCGAATGTACGAATGCTTTTACAGCGAAGACAATGAACGAATTGCTCGGCTATAAAACGAATGTATGGAAAATTCGAGAATGCGGATCAACGCGGCCCCTTCGCGAATTCATCGCTGTATCCTTGCACGCACGGCCTCGCAGCTGAGAGCAAGATAATAACGCAGAAGGTCCACAGAAGGGAATGTATGGTGGGCTAGTTTCAGCGAACCAGTGGCAAATTCTGGTACTAGGAATCTCTCGCATATTAGAGGCAGAGCTGGGAATTCACACCGACGCGTAGATGGCATTAAAAAAGCCCCTTCGAGATGGGTGATAATAAATTAAGTGAGCGGCAAATAGGTATACAACATTGAGGAGATAGACTTACCATTTTGTTGAAAAATTTTGAAAGTACTCATCCGCTTATTTTCGTTATGTAAACCTATTATTATTAGCGAGCTGTTTTCAAATTCCTCTTGCACAGTCTTAAGCCCGATGTTCGTGAAAATTTGTAGTGAGCTCGCTAAGGTCCAAATATTCGAAAAACGTGAGAAAATAATGAACATTAGTGCGAAATGAATTCAGCTTTATATCCTATTCCTCAAATGAGCTAAAAAACTACTTCAGTTGTGCGCAACTTATCCTCAAGTCATCTTTGAATTTTGATAAAAATTTAAATATCAACAATTGAAATTGAATGCAGCTTTCCCCTCTCACCTAGGTATGCGTACAATGATATCCCGGTTCTTCTTATTTTCTGTTTAGAACATGACCAAGTGCGACATGAGCTTGAATTTCGTATATCAGCCCTGGCCTCGTAACTTTGAAAATTCAGTTCAAATTTTCTTGTGTATTTCGATAGTATAGCTGTATCTGTGGAATATTTTTAACTGTAGACAACTTCGAATTCAGTTTTGTTTGTAAAGCTTAGTCAAATTTGAGAAAGTATCGGAACGCTCCGTTGTAATCGATATTCGACCGCAGCAAAAGTTCACGGAACCACAAATCCTCGTTTATAAATAAGCCCGAAAATTTTAGGCCAGTAATGGAGACTTCTTTGTTGTTCTTTTCTTTGTGGAATACAAACTCAAAAACGGTTACGAGAGATTCTCGGTTCGGGTATTTATTACCTACCTTTTCTACTCGCAGATTAATCGAATTAGATGCTTTAAGTTTCCAAGGTCTCAATGCTTCGCGAAGGAATCTATTCTGAGCTAACATTAATCTGAGAGAATTTTTTAGCGACTATAATTCTATTTACAAAGTTTGTCTGCGGGAAAGTTTCGTGCTAAGTAGATCTATTTATTCAGTCTTGGTGAATAATGGAGTGCGCGTTGAAAAGGCCTGCGAATTTCTACTATATATGTACTTACTTACCTTCAGCTTCCCGAATACTCACTCGTTGGCGACGAATAATTTTGTTGGTTATGAATTGCACTTTCTTATATACAGATCATGGTAAACCATTGTCAGAGAAATATAACTAACCCTTGTTATTCTTGAGCTTAATAATCATTTTGTAGCCGGCATGATACCAGTAGCGTAACTAGTGTTTTTTTTTTGCAGGGGCACGGAAGGGCCAACACAGAGTTGGGTCAAGTTCGTATAGACCAAATCAATTTTATGAATACGGCTCGGGGCGGGGGGTTGAAAAATGACGTCGGCGTGTAAAACTTTAAATAAACGCATATACTTAGATGAACACTGCTATTCGATAAAATGTAACGTGTTATGCAAATAGGATATAATATCTACCGTAAACCGGGGTGACTTTGCCGAAAATTTTGGGATTTTCAAACTTCGAACAGCTGTAGCGCGTGATCTACTGCAGATACAGGAGATCTAAAAACTGTTCCAGATTGGTTGAAGCTTTGGGAATAAGATTAGCCGAGGGAATCAAAATTTTCCTCTCCCTTCCCCTCTCAGAAAGGCCTAAAGAGGAATCGGCAAATTTACCTGCGCACGGGGTGACATTGCTGGTACATAAGAAATGCATAGAAAATGACTGAGAATGTTGAAAATTCATTACGAAAGGCCATAAAAACGAAAGAAAATTGCAGTTTAAGTTAATTTTCGTCTTTGGGGTGGATAAATATTCCTCGGGATTCAATGGGCTCAGGTAAAACTCTTGATGGCAACAAATTTCACGCTTAAAATCATTCTTCAGAGGATAGTGAAATTCGTTTTTTCTATTTTGATATTGCTCGTCCTTCCGGATACCGACGGATATCATTATCTGTTTCGCGAGGATAACTGTCATCTTGTATGTGGCTGAAGCTTCGACTCTGGTCGTATCACAATTTCCAATTTTCCGTTAGACACTCTTCAAGTGTTTCTCGGGTGTAATCAGAATAGATGCGACACCCTACTTGTCTTTCATTTATGTTCTTGGTATCTCAAAACAACGTCGGATGATATATCTAGGTAAATTCAAAACTCAAAACAACCTCGCGAATGTAGCAAAAGCCAGGGCCACCAAGAGCCAAATCAGGCCCGGGGGAAAAATCTGCGGGCCTACACTGAAATTATTTGCTCCTCAAAATTATGAAGTACATGTAGGTGGGCTAACTTATTTTGAATTGAGTGACTCGTAAAGAGGCATATTGTCTATTTTTGACCGGCTCCGGAGAAAGGGACCTTATGGCTAAAAACGAATATTTAAGAAAAACGCGTTCAAATTTTGACAACACACTGTTCTCGTTATGTAGACTGGGATACCACGCACTGCTTGGGGAATTGTATAGTGCAGTGTTACCACTGCTGGCCAAAGATGTACGAACAGCGTAGCGACCTACTAGTCTTCACGAGAGACAGAAATGAATGGCGACAGAGAGATGTGGACGCGGGATAATGCGAACTGATCTTATTGCGTGGCTTGGTCAGTAGCGTAACTAGCTTTTTTTTTGCATGGGCATGGAAGGGCTAACACAGAGTTGGGTTAAGCTGCTAAAGACCAAATCAATTTTATAAATGTGGCTTGGGGGAGGGGGAGGGAGCGGGGAGGTGTTGAAAAATGAAGTCGGTATGAAAAATTTTTAATAAATGCATACTTGAATAAATACTGATATTGAATAAGATGTAATTATGCAGGCATTCGTGACGTGATTTGTGTTATGGAAATAGGATATAATATCTACCGTAAACCGGGGTTACTTTGCCGAAAATGTTGGGGTTTTCAAACTTGAATAGCTGTAGCGCGTGATCTGTTGGAGATATAGGAAATCAAACAACTGTTCCGGATTGATTGAAGCCTTAGGAAGAAGATTAGCTAGGAGAATCAAAATTTCCCTCTCCCTCCCCCATCCCAGAAAGTCCTAAAGATGAATCGGCAGAATAGATGCGACACCCAACTTGTCTTTTATTTATTTTCTTGGTACCTCAAAACAACGTCGAATAACATCTAGGTAAATTCAAAACTCAAAACAACTTCGCGAATGTACAATGTAGTGAAAGCTCGCAAATTCGTCGCGAATTGTGACTTTTCAAACTGATAACAATAGAAATTGCCATGCCGCAAAGTCACCCCAAGGCAGTTTTTCGCTTATACCTTATGATTACAGACTGGAAAATGCCTAGACCTACACATACTTGAAAAGCTAAGAGTTCATGCTTTCAAATGGCACCACAATAATTTTTCTGTGAGTTCCTGGTTGGATTCCACAGACCGTTTTTATCAGGTTACTACTTCGGAACTTTTTCTGTGATTGAAAAATAGAGCCTACCTTTGCCGCCTATTTCGGCCTGTGATACATCTCACTGGTTTTTAAAGTGTTGTATCTATGTCCTTTCATCGATCTATGCCCTCAGAAGTGTTAGGAATATATTTGTATTCGTCACAGAGCCAGTAATATGGCCAAAAATGAAAATCGGCGAAGTCACCCCGATTTACAGTACTTTTTTTTTCGATTTTTTTTTTTAAAGATTTAATCTTTTAAAAAATAGGCAGGTCAGGGAATTTTTTGGACGGGCCTGGCACACGCGGGCCCGCTCCTAGTTACGCTTTTGCATGATACAGGAAATGCAATATTCAACACTAATTTTTTCATTCAGCGTTTGTAAATCGTCATAGAATGCCACTTATCGATCAGGTTTTTTTGAATGGTCATAACTCGAGCTCTAATTTTATGGGAGCGTTGATTTAGGAATCTTTGGATAATTTCACCATTCCTCTGCAACATATGAAAAGATGGCGCTGCTATTACCCTCTTAGATTAATCCACTGGCATCCTATAAAGGGTCCAAAAACCAAAATTTGACAACTGCAGCCAGTTATTGGTCTGTAGATTTTCCATTTTTTAATCATAGCATAGGTTAGTGCTTGCCATCAGGAATGAGTTTCACTTACACGCGCCGATATCAAGCTCAAGTACTATTTTTTGTGAATTTTCGAAAATATGTTAAAATTTGCCGATTACTGGTCGACCAACGTCTGGCACAATCTGAAAAAAATTGTCTGTTATTTACAGAATGAAAAGAAGAAAGTGGAATTCAGTTTATCTATTGTAATCAAATTGAAATACGAAAATCATAGGAATGCCAAAAAGGCTCTTCGTCATTTCATTCGACAGAGACTGATAACAAGAGAAAAAAAACATTAGCCGATCACTGGTCAAAAAAAAAAGAAAAAAGAAACTGAAGCCAAATTTTTTTCTCCCGTCCATTGAATTTCATCATTACCATTACGTTCTGCAACTCTCGAATGGGCTACTTAACTTACTAAAATCAAAAAACGTAATGATAGGACTGAGGTACAATTAATAGTTCCACAACTGGATTTTATCTCCAATTCATAGGACCCGCACTCGATAAGTAACTAGTCAATCGTCTGGTGATTATTCGAAAAATGTTCTTTAGTATGCCCTTTGAACTAATGGTTACAAAAAATTCGAAATTAATAGCATGAAGCACTTACTTGTTCGATTTTGATGATAGACTTCGAAAATGCCTGAATTTTATCCCCAGAGACGAAACTTGACTTTCAGTTTGGGTGGGGTGCTGGTGGAGAAGAGAAATTTGCTGACAAATTTTTTTTTTAAATTGAAAATTGGCCAATTTTTTAATCGAAGTATTTTTTAAATGAAAAAAACAAACGATTTTTGCCGACTTTCCCCCAAATTTTCAAACTTTGCCGACTGTCACACTATTGGGAGGGGTGCCCCTCCTCCCCTTCATAACTCCGTCCCTGGTCATCACGCCGAAAACAGGCCAATTTTTCACAGGTCATATATTCAACATGAATCATCAAAATCACTTCCAACTCAGATCATACTGAAGTAACTGATTTAAAACAATAGAACCCTCATGCTCTCTAGTGGACCAGATTTCTAGCTTTTTAAAATTTTGACCATTAACTAGCACTTGATCAATAAGTGGCATTTCACCATTACTCGACTTGCAGGTTTCTGTGCCATGTTCCAAAATGTTCTATCTTGAAAGAAGTTCCGTTCCCTGTATTTTACTCCCCTACTCATTCTATAGTTAAATTCCTAAAATTCATTCAGGTTCGATGGAATCGAATTTCGTTGCCCGAAATAGAATGAAGAGGCTGCACGAGTACACCTCCATCGTCAAGCTAGCAAAAATTTTTTCCTTTTTTTTCAAAGGTTAGCTTGTCGACGAAATTTAATAAATATTTGGTCGTAATGCGACAAAATACTACATTATTAAGTTCAGTAGAATGAAAATTCAATTTCGCATAGACAATAAAAGAAGAATCGTTATTGAAATTTGGGAAGAAAAACCCGTCGCGGAAGATAGCGTAGTTTCAAGACCCGATAATCCAATCATAATATTGCTTTTGTATTTTTTTGCTGACATTTTGAAATGAAGAATTCAACCGAAGGAGCTTCTTTGTTTATTTAAACCATGGCTGGATGAGAAACGCCGAGTGCTTTAAATGATTTTTTTTATTTTCATTAGCTACGTACCTTTTTTGGTAGATAAAGAATAAGTATTTTAACTATGCCGAATTATTCTTCTAACATTTCCAGAATTTTAATTTCCTGAAGGAATACAAAATGAAACCCGTATAAGTCATAGTCGTGCTAGCTTAGTGTCATGTGTACTAGTCTTCTCAAAAAGGAGCAGAAAACTTTCCAAGGTTCATTAGCGCCTTATGAGAGTTTCACAGATTCGCTAGAACTCTGATATTTACGACTTCTAAGATCAAGTCGTAGTCAGACAAGTTAGGACTCGTATCAAAACAATAAGATTTCATGAAAACAGCCTGAGTGCACTTTCAGTTGTAGCTTTTATTGCACCGAACATTTTTAAATTTTACTTCATCATCAGTGTACAGTTTTAGTTCTCTTACTCAGGACCATATTGAGAGAAAATCGGAGCAGTCATTCCTGGCCAGAACCCTACAGTGGTGTACAGTGGTATCGGAACAGGGTGTCTAGCGACCGGGAAATCGGGGAAAACCGGGAATAAAGCGGTATTTATATAATATATGCTATCAGGAGTGAGTTTCACTTACACGCTCCGACGTCAAGCTCAAGTGCTATTTTCTGTGAATTTTTGAAAGTATGTTAAAATTTGCCAATTATTGGTCGACCAATGTTTGGCACAATCTGGAAAAAATTATCTGAAATTGATTAAAAGAAGAAAGTGAAATTCAGTTATTTATAGTGATCAATGATGAGTTGGAATTTTCTTCATCGGACGTCAGTTCATGCGGCAGACTAATAACAAGAGAAATACAACATTAGCTAATCATTGGTCAAGAAAAATTGGAGCCTAATATTGGTGAATTTCTTTCTCCCATGTATATATTGAATTTCATCATTACCATATGATCTGCAACTCTCTAAAATAAAAAAACATAATGACAGGCCTGAAGTATAATCAGTTCCACAACTGGATTTAATCTCGAATTCCCAGGACTCGCACTCGATAAGTAGCTATTCAATCGTCTGTTAATTATTCGAAAAATGTTCCTTTTAGTACGTCCTTTGAAGTCACAATTACAAAAAGTCCGAAATTAATGGCACGAAGTAGGTACTTACTTTTTCGATTTTGATGACAGACTTCGAAAATAAGGGAACATTATCACGCCGAAAATAGGCAAATTTTTCCATAGCTCATATCTTTAACACGAATCATTCAAATCATTTCGCACACAGATCATATTGAAGTACTGTGTGTCTGCCAGACACTGATAAAAAAATAATAAAACTCACGCCCTCTAGCGGACCGATTATATGGCTTCAAAATTTTGACCATTAATTGGCACTTGACCGATAAGTGGCACTTTATCGTATACATATATCTAACTGCTATTAGATAAATCGATAAAACGAACAAAATGAATCTTCTTCGTGTACCTTACCGTTGTTGCTATAGATTATTCAAATCAAGTTCATCTTACTATCAAATTGATATGAAAATTTTTATGCATACTAAACGTCGTATTATTTATCTGTCTTTGTGCCATATTTATCATAAGATAATATTGATCAAGTTTAGTATTAGTCGCGGCATTGGCTTGGTGTAAAATAATAATAATAATAATCGTCTGGCCTCAATGTCTGAGGATCCTATTTCTTCTTCATCGGATTGAGTTCCGTCGCATGTGGGCTCGAAGGTGGCTGATGAGTCCGATTTTTGACGTGACAATCCTTCCGCACTCATCGCAGGTGAAGGTTTCCCGGGGTGCATCGGTTGATAATGACCTTTGTGTCCTGTTATCGAAGATGCCACTGATCTTGTGACACACTTGCCTCCACTGCGGTCTTTCCGCACAGATTTCTTCCCAGGTTTTCTCGATGTTCAGCCCTTTGAGCAGCGCGTGGCAGACGTCCTTGAATCTTTTTCTCTGCCCGCCAATGGCGCGACGGCCTGAGGTCAATTCCCCGTAGAGCAGTTGCTTGGGTATTCTTTGGTCCGGCATGCGGTGCAAGTATCCTAGCCACCGCAGCATGTTACGGGCTAGGATTCGTTCTATGGATTCGCATTCGGCCATTTCCAGCACCCGCGTATTGGATATGTAATCCGACCACTTGATATTCATAATTTTCCGTAGTTGACGCTGGTGGAATTTTTCAAGCGCCCTGACCTGCGCTCTGTACGGTGTCCAGCTCTCGCTCCCGTATAGGAGTGTGGGTATTACCACAGCGCGGTATACTCCAATTTTCGTCCTCCTCTTCAAGTCTCTGTTGTCGAATACTCTATTTTTTAGTTTATATATGGCGCCAGCGGCTTTCCGTATGCGCTGACTGACCTCTGCGTTTAGTCCGCCTTCACTTGCGACTATTCCCCCAAGGTAGCAGAACTCGTCAACCTTTTCTATTTCCGCTCCGTTGATTTCGACTTTGCTGTCCCCGGGAACGTTTACTGTTAGGAGTTTTGTTTTTTCCGTGCTGACCTCCATTCCAATGAGCTTGTAGACTTGTACGAACGTGTCTGTGATTCTTTGCACTTCCGCCTCTGTATGCGCCAGTAGTACCAGGTCATCCGCATATTGAAGTTCCGTGATAAAGCGGCGAGCAGTCTTTTTGCTTTTCATCCTGCTGAGGTTAAATAGTCCTCCTTCATATCTGTAGTTGATGCTGATGCCTCTGTCAAGCAGCTTTCTGTCCACTAGGATCAACATTGCCGTCATAAACACGTTAAAGAGCAGTGGGGCTGCAACGCATCCCTGTCGTACTCCGCTGGTTACCGGAAAGCCGTCCGTCAGTTCGCCGCCCACTATTACGCATGCTTCGTTCCCCTCGTGCAGACTTGTGAGCACGTTGACAAGTTTGACCGGGCATCCGAACCGACGGAAAGCCGTCCAGAGCGCCTTTCTGTGTACCATGTCAAATGCCTTTTTCAGATCTATAAAGACGGCATAGAGTTGTGAATTTTGTTCCTTTATTTTTTCTTGGACCTGTCGTACTGCAAACATCATGTCCACTGTTCCCCGGCCTGGGCGGAAGCCGGCCTGCGACTCCGGGAAGAGCGTCTCTAGTACAGTCTGAAGGCGTGTTGTGATAATTCTGGCCAGGATTTTCCCAACAGCACTCAGCAACGATATGCCCCGGTAGTTCGTGCAGTCTGCCCTGTCGCCCTTTCTCTTATATATGTTGACAACGGAGGCGTCTCGGAAGTCCTTAGGTGCAGTTTCCTTTTTCCATATTTTCAGAAAAAGAGCGTGCAGCTTTTTGTGTAGCTGCTTTCCTCCGTGTTTGAATATTTCAGCCGGGAGCGCGTCGGGTCCTGGCGCTTTACCGTTTTTGAGCAGCTTGATTGCATTCTCTGTTTCCTCCAGTGTTGGGGGGGGGCGTCCAGTTCTGAGAATTCCGGGAACTGGGGTAATGACGCTACTGCTTCTTCTATGTCTGCGGCTGCAACTGGGGTGGCGTTCAGTAGGCTCTCATAATATTCCTTCCAACGGTTCCGTATATCCCCTGAGTTCTTTAGTAGCGTCCCGTTTTCATCCTTTATTGAGCATTCTCTGTTGTGAATGGGACCATAGAGAGCTTTCACCGCCTGGAAGAAGGCTTTGCTGTCGTGTTTGTCGGCATGTCCCTGTATTTCTGCAGCCTTTCTGAGGAACCATTCGTTTTTGGCATGCCTCGTTGCTTGCAGCACCTTGGTCTTCGCTACTTTGTACTCCTTTTGGAGATTTACCTCGTGTGGCTTGTTCAGTAGTTTCTGATAACAGCTTGCTTTGTATGTTAAAGCTGCCTCGATTTCTTCGCTGTTTTCGTTAAACCAGTCGGGATTCTTCTTCTTTGGAGCCTTTCCGAGTACCTCTGAGCTTACTTTACTTACAGTTCCCTTAAGGATTCTCCACATGTCCTCCGCTGTCTCCATACTGTTATCCGCCAGCATGCTCATTTGCTGCGATATCTCTTTTGCAAATCTTCCCTTCATTTTTGGATCGCGCAGGCGGTCTATGTTGAGTCTAGTAGGTCTATTCGGTCTATTTGATTTCGTTATCTTAGTTTTGCGCTTTGGGGTGCGGATCCTCAATCTAGATACCAGCATTTGATGGTCTGTGCCACATTCGGCGCTTCGAGTGACACGTGTGCTAAGCACATCGTTGAGATATTTCTTTCTCGTGATCACGTAATCAAGTTGGTGCCAGTGTTTTGACCTGGAGTGCATCCATGTGCCCTTGTGTATGTCTTTCAATTGGAACATGGTGTTTGTGAGTGTCAGCCCATGGGATACGCAGAATGACAGCAGAAGTTCGCCGTTCCCGTTCATCTTGCCCAGTCCGTGTCGACCCATGACTCCTTCCACGCTATGTTATTACTGCCCACTCGAGCGTTGAAGTCGCCAGCGAGTATGATGTTATCCTGCTCCGGAACTGTTCCGATTAATCCGCCGAGGGTGCTGTAGAAGCCCTCTTTTTCCTCATCGGTTGCTTGCAGTGTTGGGGCATACGCACTTATTATGTTGACCGGGCAGCTGCCTTCCATTTCAAGTCTGAGATTGGCAATCCGTGCGTTGACTCCCACTGGTAATGATTTCATTTGCGCAGCCAGTTATTTTTTGACTGCGAAGCCGACTCCATGTTGCCGCCCCTCCCCTCCGGGACGGCCTATCCAGTAGAACACGTAGCCAGCTTCTTGCAGAGAGCCCTCTCCGTGTATGCGTGTTTCGCTGAGCACTGCTACGTCGATGTTGCATCTTCTCAGCTCTCTGTCCACTATTGCTGTCCAGCGCTCAGGCCTGTCAGCTCTGTCGTTGTCGAGTAACGTACGAACATTCCAAGCAGCAATTTTTACTACCCTTCCAAGCTTTGTCTGTGGGTGATCATGTACTGATAGTGTATCACGGCCCCGGAGATCCACAACTCACTTGAAAGCGAAGTTCTCCTACTGGAGGTCTACCGTATGGAATGCCTATAGGAATCTGCAGAATAAGTGCCCTGTCAAAACTAATTTCACCCCTGTTCTCCTTCCAGTTTTCCTGGCTTCAGTTGTACAATCATGTTTAACAGTGGCAACAGTCAAGAATAATGACTTACAATTCCGTGAAGTAATTATCACTCGTGTAAGCTAGTATTGATATTAAAATTTAATTAGAGTTTGCGAGTTTTAGACCTGTCGAAACAACGAAAAAGAAAACGCAATTATTGTGCCATTATTCGTCGGAATGGTATTTAATAACTGCTAACCAATCAGGTTTTCTGAGTTGAGCGCGTACTAGTTGAATGACCTTGGAAAATACGTTTTACGTCATTCTGCTAAAAAGGAGGAGGAGGAAATAGGATTCTTATCAGTCCAACGACAACCAGTTCAAAAAATTTGTGTGTCCACAAAACAGTATGCAGCTTTCGATTTTTCCAACTGAGGATTTGATTCTTTGCCTTTTTTAAATTTGGTCAGTTGATGACCCGACCTTTCCAACTTTTTCCAACTGACGATAACGTTATTTGTTGACAGAAGTGTAGGAGTACTTTCTCCCATACTTCTTTCTCGAGCTGTGGTGCTTTTCTTACTTCCCTATCCTTTGAGAAAGACAGAATCGGTCAATATCTATTCTCTTTTCTTTTTTCCCGTCTGGAAAATGATTGCTGTTATCAGTGGCGGGTCTAGAAATTTTCCAAGGGGGGTGTTTTGAAAATGAAACTTTTTCCACCTCCGCCCCTAAAAAACCGAGATGGATGTCTCAGTTGATTCTTGATATATTTTGAAGTCCACACAGGACTACGTCACTGCAGGTGTACACGTTCACTACATTTTTATATAATGTTATATAATGTGCTTTCGCAATGTTTTTTTTTCTTCTTCTTCGACCCGAAGAGGGGTGTCCGAACCCCTAAAACACCCCCATAGATTCGCCACTGGCTGTCGTGATGTTTCTGAGAAAAGTAAATGAAGAGGGGTTATTGGAAGATTTAAAAATTGACTAACTTTTTTAATAATTTCATCTTCAGATTTAATTTTTCTTTTAATTTGAATAAATAATTTAAGATTGTGATTATTATTTTCCCTTTATTAATACTAATATTATTAAGAATAACTATTAACAATGATATTAATGGAGGATGAACTATACATCCTCAATTTTAACGAGTCTTAAACGTATCAATAGTATCTTAACGACGCCATATCAATGTTAACTATGTAGTTTTAATGAGTCTTAAACGTACCGATATAATCTTAACGACATCATATCAGTATGAGCTAGTCTCAGCAGAGCATTAAAAAGTCGTAGGAAGTCTTGATTCGACTTAAAAAATTTTTGATGAAATTTTAACTGGTTTGAACAAATTTAATGAGTTTTAAAGGAGTTTGACGAACTGTCACTAATTCTAACATCATCTGAACACGTGCAAACCACGTGTTATCAAGTTTTCATGAATCTTAATTAGTTCAACAGAGATGTACTAGAGAGTTTTAAGAACCTTAAAAATCTTCATTTAGTACGAGAATCTTGGTGAATTTTTCGCTAGATGCATGATTTCTCGAGGAAAGATGGGTGACAAACATAGTTTTTGCGTGGAAATGGGCCTGCAACATTTAAAATTCTCTATATTGAAAAATTTCGCGAGAAACACTGAAGCCGATTCGAGCGCGAATTTTGATAATGAATGCTCCATGTATGAGATTCTCATCTAATATTGCCCCTCGGCATCATTTCTCAAGTAGGCAGGGCCTCCTCGCTGACTTAGTTCAGAATTTAGTTGCGTAAAGGCTTTCTTAAATAAACCTGCCAGTTTAAATGAGTTATAACGCAGAGCCTTAACTAACGTTAGTATGACATAGTTTTCACGAGTAATATCTATCTTTGTATGAGGTGGCGCCGTATGCGCCGAGTGCTCAGACCTTGTAGTCCATTTCACTTTTCATCGGGTTACTGTTAAGGATCAGCTCAGCAGCCTTACCTTTACAGCAAAAAAGAGAATTTTACTGAGTTCTATCCCTTTGACTTCATTGGGTGCCAGATACTCCAGTCCCAATGTTTTACGTCTTGTCCCGGCTATTTTTAAGCACTGATATTTTATGTAAATCGAGATATCCTTTTCTTCTCCACGATGCCTACAGGAGCTGCTTTTCACCTCTTTTATTTCATACCATATAGGTTCTGTGGCTTCTAGTAGTCTAACCATAAGCCTAGCATGTTTTCTGTCGAGCCCTAGTACGAACTCAGTGTACTTACGGGGGCGTCCCCTATCAATGTTTTTCTGACTTTCATGCCACTAGCCGTCCGCCAATGCATTGTCATCTGCTTTCTTATCATGCCGTCACCTTGGATTTTATGACACTGTATGCTAAGGGAAGACCCGACCTCGGCGTTACCAATTCCTTTTTTATACCCTCCTTCGCTAGCTTATCTGCGATCATTTTCCCTTTTATGCCGCAGAGCCCCGGTGTCCATAGTATGGAAACACGGTTCTCCTGTACAAGGGTGTATAATTTGTTAATGCAGTCCGCCCCCACTAAGGATGTAGTTTGGTGTGTCGATAACGTCGTGGTAGCCGTATGACTGTCTATACAGATATAGATCGGCTTATTAACAAGGCTCTTCTGCTGGTTTTTGTCAACGGTCACTGTGATCGCCATTACCTCTGTTTGGAAGATATTGACACCCTCACCCAGTGCCATTGAATAGTTGTCAGCATTCTTTGAAGAATCTGCGAACCATACATGCCCCTATTTTCCTAGAATGCTTGGCCACTTCCAGTCCCATGCCTCCCGTGGGTGTATCATTGCATGGAATGGCTTGTCAAAGAAGTGTTTCATCGCGGTTCTATCTCTCAGCATCCTAAAACATTTGTCCATCGTTCCCGCCATCTCCCATATCCTTCCATGTCCTGTTTTTTGAGCTCAGAGAAGCCCTCCTTATTGCAGCTGCTTTTATAGCTGTGTTAAATGGTGGCAGATTTAGAAGTCTTTCAAGTGCTTTCGTCGGCAGCGTTTTTATTGCCCCCGTTGTCATCACCTACGCCGGCTTTTACAGTGGTCCAGTTCCTCTCAGACTTTGGCCTGGTGGACCCAGCCCTACTATACAACTGCCGCATATGTGATTTTGGGACGTATTATACCGGTATATAACGAGTAGTAACCAAGTCCGGAAAGAATTTCTGAAAGTTGTGTAAAAAGATTTCCAAGTAGTCAAAAATTAATTTTTTCGACTGTTTCTATGAATTAGTTTGAAAATTGTCATGAAACCTTTACCCAGTACTTCGTCATCCGAAATAACATTTTCGAAATTAACTATGTATCGTGCAATCTACTTTGGTTGTAGAATTATTAAGATACATTCCTAGTAAACATTGAAAATCAACTCTGCTACCCTATTATATTTATTAAAATAAACTTCTTACATAGTTTCATTTGTACCAAAACGAATAGTAAATTTACTAAATTTATGGTTATTGCGTATTTCGTTGGTATCGTCGAATCTGCCGATCCGAGTTTACTGGTTTTACTTGCTTTCAAGCAATTCTTGCCAAGCTGCAAAGCGTTCGCCAAAAATCTTTCCCTCTACCATTTCCAGAGTATCGGAAATTCTCAGATAACACGGGCTTTTCTCGGTGGACGGCGTCCATTCAATACTGCCGTTCTCGTCGATCGGATTAGGATTCCTAAAATACAATAGTCAAGTTACACACACTACGCTAAAAATATTCTCATTCTGCGAAACTAACCACCTAGTGGTAGATGTAACCAACTAACTGCCTGTATGATAGCACCTCTTTCCCTTGTATAATGCCAGGTAGTTACTATGCTTACCCGGTTTTTGCAAAATTGGTATAAACTGTGCACATATTCTTGATAACAGTAGTTTCAGGCTCTGTGAACTCCGGATTCGGGAATGTTTGTTTAGGGTAAAGTAGGTATCCTAATCCATCAGAATGACTGGCACCTGCTCGCGAAAAATAATTTGCAGCGGATTATTCACTATTATGAAGTCGGTACATTGCCGCTGCCGACAAAATTGAAAATAGTGTCGGCTAGAATAAAACACAGTGTATTTTGTTACCCTTGATGTTTTTGGCCCTCGGGACCCCAACTTTGAACGAATTAAATTTTCCATCAAACACGAACTCGTACTCGTAGACTGGAATCGGGGCATTGGCTTTCACAATATAGTCGACGGTCGAGTGGTAGTAGTAGAAGACGATGGTCGTGAACATCTGGAACAAAAATCATGGTCGTGTTGGAAGAGAACGAGTTCAATATTTACATGTATCCCTCGGGGACAAGGGGTCAGCCTGCTTTCTTTAAGAGAAATTGTACTTTCCTTTTTGTTGGTAGTGCGCCCAGTGCATTCCTTTCTTAGAACGAACCCCAATTGAAATTAGAAAGGCATTGTCAAACCGTCGACCCATGTTTGGTCGTTGTGATGCTCTTAAGGGTGGGTTCTGTCTTTCTTCGAGTTTATATTCTGTTTCATGCAAGACTAAAGCCATGGGTCGCCATCTTGGCGCACACCGTGCCCGTGGATGCCGAATCCGACTATATGCGGAGCCTACCGCGTAGTCAATTCGGCATCAACGGGCGCGGTGTGAGCCAAAATGGAGGCCCATTATACTCGGGTATGTAGGGCTCTAACAAGACCGAGGTTTGCCTTTTTTCCTATTTCACTCGTCGAAATCTCATTCGTTCTGAGTTCTTGTTTTCCACAAAAACATAAGGTCTCTTCCGGGTGGTCCACGCTTGTCAGTCCAAATATAAGACGAGAAATCCGCCTTTGAATTTATTAAGGTCTTCCTTTTTGACTTGTGCACTTATCTATATTTTCAACCCAGAAGCCGTCCTCGCGTTGCAAACTTGATGATATCGATGAACCGCCATTCTGGTTTCAGGGCTCTCAGTTCTTAGCTGGCGAAATACAGTGTGCGGCATTGCTGCGAAGTGTAGGGTAGTGCGTGTTTTGTTTTCCTCTGGACACGGGCATACAGAGTGCTGGACAGGGACATAGCGAACAGTTTTTTCTGGAGGGGCAAAAATTGTTAAATACCCAACTGACTCATGTCAAAATTCTCGAGTATCAAAATTTGTTTGTATGGCAAAAAAAAAAACATGGATTTTCCCAATTTTTTATCCATCTACTAGAATTTTCCAACTCTGGCGGAGGCTGGGGAGGCAAGCTTCCCCCCGTGCCCCTCTTTATTTTCGTCCGTGGTGCTGGAACACTGGACATTATATTATTTTTCACGGCTGTGTTCCATCCCTGAGTGTCCGGTTAGAGGTTTTGAGGTAGCATACTCTTCCGTGAACGCAATCGACCTGTGAGGTTTCACCGCCGTCTTTTCTTTTGCCACTAGGTTCTGTGTATGTGTAGGAGCGTGCAGCGAAAATCTTGGCAATGGATTCTGTGACTCACTTCACCAAATGAGGCAACTTTACCAGTCAGAGGCTATCTAAACTCGATACCACTACCGCTGCGCGAAATAGAGGGCATCGTGTACTACTTACAAATACCACCAGACCCCGTGGACCCACGCTCACGTTTAGTCAGACACTTTATACAACCCTACTTGTAACGATTCCTAATACATTCAATTTATTCTAAGGTACGCAGCAAGCGTAATAATCTTCACTTTCCGTGCCACATTAGATCCTATATGAATAGATCCACAGGCGTATCCTAGTAAAGGTACACTTACGTCCACATATTCATCTAATGTGTCCATGCATATAGCCTTGTCTCCAAAACAAGTCTTCTTCAATTTTGCCGCTATTTCCGGTAATCGATTTTCATCGCATTCGAAATTACCCTTAATAATGAAACTAAAATCGTCTTCAAGCTGCTGCAGATCTGCTTCAGTTACGCCTAGATGGAATGACATACAGAGAAAAGGGGCATAAAAACATTGAACACCACCAAAACCGTGAAACTATTTTCTCTACACGAGGTATCCTACATCGTAATCTCGTAATCATACCTGCAACTTTTATTATCCCTTCTTTACTATTCAGTCCGGTTATGATTGGAACGTGATCTATATTTTGAGCCATGATCTCCGGAGTATCGGTAACCAACTTGTCTTGTCCTGCCAGTTCCACTGATGGTGCGAAGAGAAACATGAACCTCCCTGGGTATTCCTGTATTGAAATTAATGAATTAATGTGTATCTTGCGGCTAGCTGGCCTGCGTGGATATAATAATTAGATATTTGAGCGCAAGTGCGTACACTTTTTACGTCTGCTGTTACGTCAGCGATAATAGTAGTTAGGGTTTCAGCCGGTTGTTCTCTCAAGAATGCCACCACTTCCTCGGGATCATCCGTTTCCAGACCAAGTTTTTGTGCTGTCCTGAAGCCTGCGCGTGTTGGATTTGAATCAAACGCCCAACTGCATGCGGCGCTGCCACTAATCAGTATTGCCCTCTGAAAGTAACCTATCAAACGGGAGCCGAATTTTAGTAAGGTGTGCCACTGCTCAAGGTAGTATGTCGCGGAGTGAGGGGACTGGACTTTTGAAGCTCTTCTTCTTACTGACACCTTTGATATCACGAGTAGTTTTTGTCGTCAAAAAACGTATTCAGGTACCTTTAGATGCAGGCGATAGCGTGTGGAGATGAACAGCAACTGAGCCAGCACTTTCACCCATCAGTGTAATATTTTCCGGATCACCTCCAAACTGCTTAATGTTTTCTTTGACCCACTTTACGGCAAGTAACTGATCCTTTAATCCAGTGTTACCCGGACAGTCGTCTACGTTCATGTTTAAGAAGCCTGCGTGGCGGATGGAAAACAGTCAGTAGATTACTTTCGGAAAGTAATTTATCAGATAAAAATACTGCCAGTTTAAGTGAATACCCACCAAAAATGTGAAGTCTGTAGTTTAGAGTAACGAGAATGACGTCGTAATCGACTAGGTAGTCGAATCCGAATGCATCCGGAGAACCAGAACCCGTCTGGAATCCACCTCCGTGTATATAAACCATAACTGGTTTGAGTACTTTCACGTTGGGAGGCAGCTGTAAGAAAAATCATCGCATTTGAGTAGTTTGGATACGAAAGTTGGTTCAGCATTGAGTCTTGTAAAATCCTGTAAAAAGTTATTCTAAGAATTATTGGAAATGGCCGTATCTTGTTTGAACACGGATTCTGGTGGAAAGAAAAACTGAACCCAGCCCGGAAATTATTTTGATTTGCTCAGGAACAAGCCTACTTTCTCAACTTTTTTTTCTTTTGCTGGGTAAAATTTTCCCCGGCCTTTATAACGGGCTGTCCCGGCAGCATCTAAAATTTGCCTGAACTTGAATACATCTCAATCAAGCCACGTCTGTCAAAATCAGAGGTATCAAAGGATTCTTTGAGGGGTTGGGGAGTAGTACAAGATGATTGTTTAAGGTGAAATGGGAAAGGTGCGGAGAAAAACACGATTAATGTATTCAATTTCTCTATGCAATTTTTCACGAAGTTGAATTTTCAAGAGCGAGGGGCTTCAGATAAGTTTTGTTTCACTTGCAGGGTGGGCCAAAGTATGGCGATTTATGAAATTAATGTCTCGCTCCCAAAGTGGTTAAACTTGTTCCTTTCGATCTAAAAACTTACTAACCGAAATTAGTTTGAAATCAAACAATTTTAACGAGTTCTGTCGATGGGGGAGGGGGTGTCAAATTTTACCTGATATTCCTCCTAAAGAAATCTGTAATTCTGTTTTGGTGCTTTCAAAATATCGAGTTCGGTCGATAAAATTAGTTCTTCAAAAACGGTCTTCGTTAATAATGTAAGAATGGAGTACCTACCGAGAATATTGATAAAAAGTCAATTCAGAGGTCAATGACTTCCGTTGAATTCGGAGTAAAAATACATTTTTTGAACTTCGAACTTTACAGATAACAGAAATGAACAGAAGCCTTCAAATGATTATCTATTCAGATTCCAGAAGCGCTAAATCCATTTATTTGATTTTTCAGTCCCAAACCCCCTATTTTGAAAGCTTTACTAAGGGAGTTGAATAATAGCTGATTTCTTTATGTATAACCACATGTAAAACTTAACCCCCCCCCCCTGAGACCTGTCAAAATTCCTCGTTGGCTGGTTGAATTTTAGATCAAAAGGAATGAGTTTAGACATTGGAAGTGAAGCATTTCAAAAATCGCCGAATTTTGGACTACCCTGTTCATGGGATTATGGTATATCTCATTTATCCTCCCTCCCTCTCTGTCCCATTTCCATGTCAACGCCTCGGGTTCAATGCCGCGTAAGTCCATAATTATGAGATGTGGGGTTTACCTGGTTTTTAAATTTTAAAAAGGAATCGAGGACTTTGAATTTAAAATCCTCGTAAATTGAAAGTGCAATTTACCACTCCTAGCAGCGAAACTGAACACCTTGGAAGTCATTCATCCAAATTCTCTATTCAGTTTTTTGTGTTTTCTGACGTTTGCGCATTTTTGGACTTACGTGGTATCTAAAGTTAACCCGAGGCGACGATGTGTAAAAACACTTGGAATATTAGATTTCTCAACCGACTCGTACAACATTAAAATATACAAAATTTGGTTTTATAATTGTGTTCTTGATCTGATGTCCTTGGTCTTATGCCTAATAAATAATATGTTTTTGGAAGTTGGATTTATAATCCAGAGTAAAAATAAACTCTTTACGATTAGTAAAACCTACCTATACCTTATCATTGTTTACTTCACAGTTTCGCTTTAAACTGTCATTGAACGGTTCAAATATTGCTCAAAAGTTATCAGAATCAAATATTGAACTATAAATATTCGGTTTCAACAACTGGTTTCTCCTTTTATTATATTCGCAATGTGTTATTGATGACTCTGGTAGTTAGGCTTGAGTTGTTCGAATAGTGCTCAAAGGTTATCGTAGTCAAATATCAAAACATAATAATGCGGTGTCTGTGAACATGTTCCTTATCATATTAGCCTTATTAGCGGTATATTGTTAATGGCTTTGGGCACAAGTTTTCGGCATTCGCATAATCATAGAAAAATTCTGATCAATTCTTGTTAAGTCAGTAATATGCGAGTCCCGTTTTAATGAGTCTGCTAGTCGGTTCCGGGAAGCAGCCTAATTAACATTTTGTATCCTCAGCTTCCGAATCAAATTAAATCGAAGTTCATTACCTAAAAAAGCATTTGAGCATGATTATAATTCTACGAAGGTGATGCCTCTCAGATGAACTTACTTGCCCCACGTAGAAAGTGGCAGATTGTTATGAATTAATTAATGCAAGTTAGGACTAGCCGGGGGGCTCATTCATTCTTCTTTTCTGTAGACGTTGCAAGGGCGGTGTCATAATTCATAATACAACAGGCAACTTCATCAACATCCTGAGACAAGTTGGTAATCCAATTCTTGGATTCCAACATAACTCGAAGGTTGCAAAGAACCAAGCCGTTTGAATTGGTGTGAGGAATAAAGGGTTCTCGTATTAGGAGTAGCTACATTATATTCAAGCCCTTTAGCTTACCTTTCATACCTGCTATCCCTGTAATGGCAGCTATAAATATTCAGTGTGAAAGGATAGCAGTGTAAATAAATGTTTCCACTCTGTAAGGATGAAATTTGTAATTGAAAGTAATTTGAATGATCGAATAAATTGAGTCGTGTGTGAATTGCTCATTATTAATGCTAATGTGGATTAGTTGATTAAATGGGCCTATAAAAGGTGATCATTACTATTTGTTGATATTTCACATTTTCCCCTAATTTTTTGCGGCTCAAATCTACGTATATTTTTCTCCTGAAATAATTTGTGATGAACGAAGGTTTATAGGCATAAACGTTATTTCAATGTTCGAGGACTACCTAGGCCAGTGGTGATGTTGACGTTGAATTTTAAATAAAAAAGTATTTATAGCAAATCAAGAAATGATACCAGTTTTATATTCTTGAAAATAAAGATCGTGGAAATAATTTACTTGATTTCAAGGACATATGAGATATTTTTTACGCTCGTGAATTTTTGAATAGTTTTTTATTAGTATTTATTTATTTATCGACGCGTCGACTACGCTGGCCATTGGCATCGGTGTGCGTTTCATTCTTATAGCTAAACTTAATTTATACATACTCGTACATGAATGTTACAGTAATTTGTAAATATCTGTTTTCCTCAGAAATTTTAATAAAAGATCAACTTTTTCGGTAGTATCTTCCATAACTTCTGCTTCTTCTGTGACCGTTTTCCCGTATGTTTTTAAGAAAAGGTGATCCTGATCTAGAGCTTCATGGTTTTCATTAAGGAAAAGGGATGGAGAAGCGGTCACACGGACCGAAAGCTGGACTTACTTTTGTATAATACCGAGTAGAGGTTCAGTAGGAGCAAACCGAATGTTGGCTTGGGAATAATATGCTGCCGTCGATTCTACTTTTTAAAGAAATTACTCAAAATCTTCACTTTTGTTAATGTTTTGCATGTCCATTAGGACTATCTTCTCTCCTTCTCAGTAAAGCTAATAAACAGATGTAATTATTTCTATGATAAATATTATAATTTATTCCTTACCTCTGGACTGTGAACATTCAGGTATAAACAGTCTTCACTTCCCTTTAATGACTTTCCTTTTTGTTGAATGCATACTTCGCCTGCCTTTGTGGCATCCCGGATACCAGCCCACTTTCCGAAAGGGACGGGTGGCTGTACGAATAGAACACATTTATACATGGGCCATGTCATCAATGATTGAAAGTGCAACAATGTTTTTTTGGTAAATAATGTAGATACTTACTGTAAGTTTGCCAACAGGAAAAGTTCATTAATTAAGTTTGTCGAGAAATTAAAGACCAAATTTTCAGATTTCCTATACAAATTTAAAAGTCCGAGCATGGTGGATTGCGACTATGGGATTTACAATTATTTTTGTTTCTTTTATAGTTCACAGGTATTGTAAGTTATTTGAGTAACATTTGCTAATACCTGTGGGGATAAAGTTGCTTGCTGTGTTTTTCTTCTGGAAATGAATGTCGACAAGCAAAATATTCGTTACTTGTTTGTTATTATTGGTTGAATTTAATGTACGAGTAGAATTCAACACTAAAGTCAAGTTAACACGTTAACGTCAACTTTTGGATTCAATTTTGCATGAAGTTCGATGTGTGATGTGATTGGCAGTATCCCGAACCCAGTAATCCGAAGTAAGAAGTATGATTGAACGAAATGTGAAGGCACAAAAAAAAAAGTTTAGATGACGAGTTTTAAAATCGATATCACGAAATGACTTGCATACGGTATATTATGTTGTATAAACATAAAAATTATACGTCATCGCGGATAACGTACATATACTCGTGGAGATAGGAGATACATGATCTTAAGAGGGATCCAATTCTCTATAAAAGCAGTTATTAAGAATTTTTTCTTAAGTACTCTAGAAACGCCATAGAAGGGGGGGGGGCTATGAAATAATGCTCGAAAGGGCGAACTCCAGAGGGCTCGGGTTGAGAGCAAACAAAGAGAGCCAGATGTAAAAATTACCCTTTATTAAAGTACATTAGGAATTTTTTGACCTATTATTTATGCGGATGACCCCATCGAGATCATCGAGGGGTTTTGAATTCAACGAATTCGTTTTTGATATCGGTTTGGCTCTAAATCGAAAATTGTGGCTTTTGAGGTGGGGAGCCGGACAACAATGCAGTGAAATACAGTACAGAATCGATTCATAATTTTTATTGCTCTAAAATTTGACTTTGACATTAATTTGTGCGGAATTGTAAATTTGTGGCAACTATAATGATGGAGGCCACGAGTTCAAACTTTTTATTTCGGGCGCAGTAATATCGTGTCTCTTCTTTTTATTGTGTGTAGAAGGTATTACAATTCCGAGCGTATTTTATTTTATCGTGTAAGTGAATTATATTGCGTTCTGAAGTTTAATTTTTTCTTCAAACTCTTTCTTTTTCTGTTTTGTTCTTGTTATTGCGCTTGTCATTTATATATTTCGTGCAGATAGCATATTTTTTTCGTGAATTCCACATTACCATTGTGGGCCGATAAATGGGTCCCTATCGTTGAAAATTTTTCTCATCGCGATATTAACATTAGTTATTGTTTTGGAATAAAAATCTTATATCGCGATATAATATCATGTAGAGATAGTAATGATATTATTTTTATAATTTACATACGTACAATTAAAGTAACGATCCAGTAGTTGAAAGGTTCACTTTTCTAATTTTGCTCTCAACCCGAGCCCTGAAATCCGCCCTTTCGAGCATTACCTCAGAAACGTCGGGGAGGCTGTTAGGGCTGTCTTAGCCCTCTTCTCTTCTTGCTGAAAAACCAGCCTAAGTCGAAATGTAGCGAGTTGCTACGTGGGCTCGACCCGGCGCTCTGCTTAAGCTTATTTGCCCGTTATACGGGCTCTAACTGAGCTGGGTAATTCTCCCAGTAACTCAAAGCTTTTAAGTGTTTTCGTTTTTGTTTTTTTTGTTTTTTGTTTTTTAAAGCATTTTTGAATTTATTTTTCGAGGGATTAGGGATGTTTCGCCTATTTTTGGGTCAGTGAAATTTTATTTTATTTTTCAGAGACACAATGAACATCAAACATCAACATTGCCGTGTCTTTGAGGATTGCCTGGTCGATCGATTACTAGACGTTGATGAAAATGAATATATTTTTTCGTTGTTTGTTATAGTTACTTCGTCGTTTGTTTAAACTTCACTCGGACACGACCAAGGACGTACCGATAGGGGGCGGGGGGAGCTTCCCCCTCTGCAGGAAATTTTTTACTCAGCAGTTGGGAAAATTTACCAATTCAGTCAAGCGGAGTTGGAAAATTTCGGTAGTGTTGAGAAAATCCAATAAGTCAAAGTTTTTTTGTTTTTCTTTTTTTCCTTCTTTCGTTCTTTGCTTTGATACACTTGAGAATTTTTGAGTTGAGAAGTTGGTGAAATCCAACACAATTGGGAATTTTGAGTTGAAAAGTTGGGAAGATCCAACGAGTCAAAAGCTTTGATACGGAATTTTGAGTTGAATCAGTTGGGACTTTCACACTCCTCCTCCTCCCCGGAAAAACTCTTCGGTATGTCACTGGATACGACAAAGGAAAAAATCTTGTAGATCGTGAGTGGTTATGTAGACGACAATGGAACTTTTGACCATAATTTGGCAGTTTGGGGATGTTAAGTCATGCAGTTTGAACTGTTTGGTAAACAGATGTGATAGAAGAGATTCACACTTATCTAACCAAAAAAAAAATTATTGCTCTAACATTGTTAGTTTTTGAGATACCAGACGGTTACTTTTAAATATTGAGTTATTAGGAGAATGACCTAGCTACATACCTACTTGAAATTTGGAATTTGCGTACTGTAGACGTGTATTAACAGGATTCCCTGAGTCAAAGTCCTGAAACTAAGTTAGTAATTTATTGATGCAATATTCAGTAGTTAAGCGAATTTTGTCTTAAGGAAATCATGCCTAAATTCAACAGGAATCATTCAAATCAGTCGGAAACCGGGGACATATATGAATGAATCAAAATAAGATGATGTACACTGTAATTATCCTTCACAGATTATAAAAATTAACATTAAAGTTGTTTTTTGGGGTAGGAAAGGAAATGGATTATAAAAATTTGACATGTTTTTTTGGAGGCGGAGGGGGGAGGGGCGTGATAAACATTGTCTTGTATGTTTTTATCAATCCACACTCTAATGCTGTCCTTGAAGTTTATTTTATTTCAATTTGGTGCTCTGGCTCTATGCTTGTATCGGGTTTTCAAACTTTCAGTTTTCCAATGATATATGTATAAGTGGTTTTGTTCTTTTATATCGTCGGCAACAGGAAAAAATATCATTATACTCGTATTTATTACCATAAACTGAAGATATTATGTCCATAAACTGAAGATATTATGTTGTGGTATATATCTGATATTAATGATATTGTTCATCCCTTTGTCAGGGACGTAGAAAAGAGTTTGTTTTTTTAGGGAGGGAGGGGCGGCAAAAATTGTTAAATTCCCAACTGATCCAAGTCAAAATTCTCAAGTATCAAAATTTGTTTGTATTGGCTCCAAAAAAAAATTTTGACTTGTTGGATTTCTCAATTCTGGCGGAGGCTTGGGGGAGCTGCCCCTGTGTCCCCCTTATTTTTGTCTCTGCCCTCTGTTACAGAGTAGGCAAGATCACAGAGAATGGACTCGGATCACTGAATATTTGCGAAAAAATAAATTTTGAATCAAAGAATTGCATTGTCTGTTAGGGTGTCCCTTATTTTACAAGTTGTCGTCAGTTGATTAGGGCCGCACTGAAATTTGTTCCAGTAGCCCTACAAACTTGCCATAAAAAATTTAAGATGAATCTGAGGTCATTAATCCGTGCCGCTTTGACCTTAAAGCTATGTGTAATACTGAGATTTTACAAAAAACCGCGAATATCTCGGAACATATCAACTTCAGGACCCAAATGTATGTACCATAAAATGTTCCTTGTTAAATTTTCTTTAAAAAAGATTCAATACAACTTTTCTTTAGAACGCATATTCACCGAGATAATCGCAAATATGTGTGAATGTTTCGAGGAACGTGGCTTTTGTTATTTTTTCTTTCATAACCGATCTTAACTAGCTAAATCGCAGTTATCTGAAAAAATATCCACTTTAGGACCAAAATGTAAGTAACATAAAATATTCCTTGTTAAATTTTCTATAAAAAGGTTTTTTACAACTTTTCTTTAGAAAACATATTTAACGAAATAATCGCAAAAATGCGTGGAATTTTCAAAAAGCATAGGTTTTAAAAAAAATATTTTACAGCTGAAATATCTATTAATGTCGAGTAATGCATACTACAATATAACTTCAGTCTCTGTCTACTGGGGCAAGCGCCCCGGTCTGCCCCTTTCCCCCACTTGGCTACGCCTATGACAGTTTGTTGGGTACCTACTATAGAGTAGACGTCTGATTATGTATGTAGATCAGCAATATCAACATTGCGCATAAAATATAACATTGTGCTGTTAAGGAACAGGTACATGTGCTTAGAATTCATTGACATTTTCTATGGACAAATCGCACCCTTTCCTATTGTTGATTGTACATAATCTCAAGTCCATCGTACCAAGTCTTCAACGAAATCTTAGAATGCTCAAGACTCAATGAAAACATTGGACTTAGATATGACTCATGGATGCCCAGTTAATGTTTCAACTTTAGGCTCTTCCGCAAATTTTCTATCACTAGGGTCAGATCAACAGGCCGACCTCGTGCAAATACAAGCTTTTAACCATCGCAAACACTTCTACATGTGTCCATCTTCACCCCTTTAACGATGAGATGATGAAAAACATGTGCAGAAGTGTTTGCAATCATTAAAAGCATGTATTTGCAAGAGGTAGGACTGGTGGTCTGACCCTATTGATAAAAAATTTGCGGAAGAGCCTAAAATTGAAACGTTAACTAGGTATCCATGAGCTATTGACCGGGAAGGTAGGCGTCTTCCTAAAATCTGCGCTAAGGAGGTGTGATCATTGCTTACTGCCATCACGCGTAGCGGCAGGTACGGATCGAGAGGGGGTCATGGGGGTCACCCCCTTAATTATGAACCTTTTTTTATTACGGCCCCAATAGTTGAGATAGTTGGTAGCATAATTTCGAGTTACAATAATAAAAATTAAAAACGCTCTAGGTTGTGTTTTCCACATCGTGCATCCGCGCGGCTATACTGCAACTCCTCGTTTACCCCGCATGTTAGTGCGGGAGTTGCAGTGCAGCCGCGCGGATGCATGATGTGAAAAATGCAACCCTAACTCCGTGACAGCCGACAGTTGACACCGCCTTTATGGTACCCCCCCCACCCCACCCGTTACAAAAACTCCATGACCCCCCGTAAATCGAAGTCTGGATCCGCCCCTGCGTAGCGGTTCCCCGGCATTCCTCTCCGAGTATCGTTGGGCGCGAACGCTGTCTCTACGAAGGTCGACTGAACTATTGCAAAAGTGAGCGACCGGCTTCGAAATACCCCCGGCAGGGTTCCCCTGCCGTCTCCACCTGCCTGCATCGCTACACATACCAAGACGAGAAGGTGTGAGGGGTGAGTGAAGTGGAAGCACGTCTGGCTGTAGGAGACCTGAAATTTCCAGGCTAGTACTCAGGGAGCGTGAACCTCGGTCATTAGGGAATCCCATGGTGGCTCTTGCAGGACGCACACAACGGAAGCGGCAGGGCGAAATGGGGGCTCGGGCTGGTCTCAAAGCGTCCCTCCGGCTACTGATGCTATATGCGGAAGGGTAGTTTCCGAGGCCGTGGCTGAGGCCGGGGATGCGGTTTCTTAGGGGCCACTTTGGCATGCGTGCATCGCCATACGTCCCACCGCACCATAACTAATTCCAAATTCAATGATTGAAAAAAACCAAATTTAGCCACCTAGGGTTAACAAACTGTTTTTATTGAGTCTTGAGCATTCTAAGGTTCCGTTAAAGACTTGGTATGATGGACTTGAGATGATGTATATCAACAAGAGGAAACATCGATTTGCCCACAGAAAATGACTCTGAATTCTGAGAATACGTGATTGAGTTCCTTGAGAGCACAGCATTACGAGTATATCTTATGCGCGAGTTGTTGACTATTGTTGATATACATACATACATAATCCGAGGTCTATTTTATAGTAGATACCTAACAAACTGTCATGGGCGTAGCCAGGTGGGGGAGGGGGCAAACTGAGGCGCTTGCCCCAGTAGACAGAGACTGCAGTTATATTGTAGTGTGCGTTACCCGACATTGATAGATATTTCAGCCGAATAAAATAATGAGAAATAAAACTACATGTATTTCAAAATTCCACGCATTTTTGCGATTATTTCGATAAATATGTTTTCTAAAGAGAAGTTGTATAGAATCTTTTTTACAGAAAATTTAACGTGGAACATTTTATGTTATTTGCATTTTGGTCCTAAAGTAAATATTTCTTTAGATAACTATTATTTAGCGAGTGAAGATCGGTTATGACTCATGAAAGAAAAAATAAAATCCACGGTCTTCGAAACTTTCGCACATTAATGTGATTTTCTCGGTAAATATGGGTTTTAGAAAAAAATTGTACAGGATTTTGTTAATAGGAAGTTTAACAAGGAACATTTTATGTGATATGCATGTCGGCCCTGAAGTTGATATGTTCCGAGACATTCGCGGTTTTTTGTAAATCAGTAATACGCATAACTTCAAGGTCAAAGCGGCATGGGTTAATTATCTCAGATTGAGCTCAAATTTTTTATGGCGAGTTTCTAGGTCCATTGGAACAAATTTCAGTGCGACCTTAATCAATTGGCGAAAACTTGTAAAAGAAGGGACACCCTATTATCCGTATGGGAAAAATTACGATAAATATGATTCGAATAACACAGATCATATTTGACAAAATACATAAGATTCCGAAGATTATTTTCTCCCACTCATGCAAAGTGTAATTTACCTAAAATTCGATGTTGACATGTTAACTCGACTTGTATATCAAAATTTTGTACGAAATTCGATCAAAATTCCGTATCTAAAAAGCGACATATTTTTAAATGGCAATAAGAGTTGATTTTCGAATCGACTGTGTTTCAAGGAATTCAGTTGGCAAATTTACCAATCTTTTCCATCTATGTATGCGGTTCTCTTACCTTGAAACGCAAATCTCCCACTGGTGGTTTGGCGTAAGGTATTCCTATGAAACTGTAGTATGACTTTCCAGAATAAACGGATTGCTTCTCAACTCCTTGTAATTTACCTTCATTCACTTCGACAATCATGATAATTCTTAATGAAATATTCCACGTAGAAAAATAACACAAAATTAAATGCGAACTAAGAAGCCGAATTCACCGAAACGCATATAAAACTGAGACTGTAGTGTAACTGATCAGAAAACTAATTCTGTAATCCCATTACTGAAACCAGCAGAAGATCGGTCTGAGATAATGTTAAAATCTTGTTATTCAGCAGTGGACCTTGAAATTACGTAAACCAAATTATTTCGCTAGATTCTTGTTGGCATCTTCATACTGAATCGCCGCGCCTGTGTTGACTTCCGGGTGAAGTGTCACTATTGCCCTCTCAATTAGGCGCCTCTGATTTGGATGAGCGCCAATGCCAACAGGATCCCAATTGAAGTGACCGATTACAGCAATTAGCAGATGATGCTGAATGAGTGGGTGCTGTCTGTACTACGAGCATTATTATTATTATTATTTTTTTTTTGTAAATAATAAAATGTACCATTTTCTTTCTCTATCTTTACTGTAAGTAAGTTGTGAGCCTACGTATGTTTAGTCAAATTTTACTATTAGACTACGGTGTAATATCGTATTTATGTTGTGCTTCTTTATAGCCAATTTCGAGTACCTTCTTCCATTAACACGGCTACACGTTATAACTTTCCAATTTACCCGGTAGTAATTTTATTCTTGCATGAAGTCTTAGGTTTACGAGCCATTAATGCCTCTCGCGAAACTTTTTTTTCATCCGTGGCTTTACTCTGGTGAGATATTCGTGTTGCCGTTGTGGTACGGTGTGTATCGCTGGGCATTTACTTCAAATATTTACACCGCGGGGGTTTCCCCATCACCCTCGGTGAACTCGCAGCTACATAAAATCACAAGCTAATTTACGGGAGGACTCTAAAGTAGCGAAACGCCGGTAACAAGGGATGTGTTCAGCTAAACTAGGCGTGTGAATTTTCGATGTAAAACCTTTATCCATTCGCGTTTTGAAAGTGTGCGTCGGAATTTTCGCTATTTCGGTATTGATTTTCGACATGACGATGAGACCAGCAAAGAAATTCAGAAGATTTACGAATAAAATACGTTCTCGTTGACGCTGTTTATTGTTTACATTAATACGCATTGAGTTGAGGGACTAGTACAAATTGTTCTTGAAAGAATAGGGTTTCATATAAGTACATATTTTACTGCCTCCGTCAGTGCGACTCTTTTAGTAAACTGTCCCAAAAGTTCTGCCGTTCTTCAAAAATCCTTCCTTGAAGTAATTGGAAATCATTGGTGATTCTGAGGAAACACGGTCTGTCATTTGTTGAAGGCTTCCACTCCGTGGCTGTTTTTATTGGAATGTTGGGATTCCTGCAATGGGTACATGTTTAGAGATTGTACACTATAGAAAAGATGGTATAGCAAGTATATTATGCATACTGAGACATACCCTGTTCTGGCGAAGTTAGTTAATAATGCGCACAAATTCCGAATAATAGTAGACTCTGGCTCTTCGAACTTGGGTTCTGGAAATAAATCTCGTGGATACAAGGTATATCCTAATACGTCAGAATGACAGGCTCCTGTTTCAAATAAACAAATAATGAACGATTGAGAAACACATCAACGAAGACATTCGCATTCTGAGGTATGTTTTAGAGTAATATATGAACACAAGAATTTTCTTTTGTGGTTTCGCCCGAGAAATTCAATTGACCTTGCTGTTGGCAACCGTACCGGTACTGCCTCATGTATCCGGTCCTTACACAGGGGTGCCACTTTCTGGGAAACCTGGAAAAGTCGTGAAATTTGAATGGTCAGGGAAGTCATGGAAAAGTCAGAGATTCTTCACCCTAATCACGGAATTTTGATTCTCTGAATGACAGAGTAGGGTTACGGCTTATATTCCATCAACATTTATTTTGTCAATCATTATGACCAGGATCATGAGAGAAAAAAAGGGGGGAAATTAATATTGAGCACGGAGAAAATAGGGTATTAGGAACGGAGGAATACTTACGGAGAAAAAACACGAATTCACAATATTTATCACAGAATACAAACGGAGGATTACGCGCACAAATTTAATTTCTATGAACGGAAGCCGGTAAGCCACGTGAAGTCATGCGATAATCATATGCGGATACAATATTATATCAAATTCTTTGATACTTCTTCAGGATTCTAGTAGGCGTGTTTGAGTATCTTCAAGATTCTTCCAGTCATGCTCACACTCTTTCAGATTCTCCTAGACGTGCTGAAGACTCCTGAACCCTCCTTCAGACCTCACCCAAAATAATTCCAGGTTTACTGAAACTTCTGAATACTTCCTTCAGATCCCAAAAAAGTCTTCGAAATTTCTTTGCGAGTCTTGCAGACATGTTGAAGTACGATTAAGATTCGTTCAAAGAAGTTGATAATTTTCAACTTTCTTCTAGACATGTTCAAGACTCATTAACCTTCTTCTGGGCTCGTCCAAGACTATATCAGGTCTGCCAAAACTTCCTTCAAATCCAACAAGACTCTTCAAGATTTCTTCAAGACTCTTGCAGACATGTCAGAGAATTTTCAAGATTCTTCGAAACATCCTGTACCACCTGAGGCTAAGGAGGTTTCGTTAGGTCAAAAACGGAAGCGCGGACGGCTGGAACTCGCAAGTCGTGCACTTCTTCGTTATTAAAATTTTTTAATTTAATGCTCATTTTCAGTCATTGTGCGATGTTCCTTTCTTCCATTAAATAATTCCTTTGTCGTGGTCTTCTCCTATTCATGTGCGCATTGTATTCTTCATCCGTGGAGTATTTTTCCTCCGTTTAATATTTTCTTATATATTGTGATAGTTCTTACTTCTCCGTGATTTCGCCTGTTTCTTCCGTGCTGATCAATGATAGCAAAAAAAAAAAAAAAAAGTATTGCCAAAATTCGTTATTCCTTCCCCCCCAAAAAAAAGTCATGGAAAAACATCCTTGAAAAGAAAGTGGCAACCCTGTTACTACTCATATCAGGCATTATTATGGCGCGTTGTTTTGTTCAGGTAGTCCCGAAATGGTGGTAGGCAGTTCCAGCAGAAGTGTGTTTGTCTACTTATTAAGAGTTACAATGCGCCCAAGTAATGATATTGCATACGACTTTTTTTTTTTTTTTTTTACGCGGATAAAAACTTTGACCTATTAATTAACATTATTAGAATAAATTAATTTTTTTGAATTAATTAATTATTCTAATTATTTATTTTTAAACTTTAATTTCAATTCTAAATTTAATTTAAATATATTTAAATTAAAATTTATTATATCATTTTTAAATTTCAATCATTTTAAATTAATTAATATTAAATCAAAATTTAATTTAAATTTTATAATTATAAATATTATAAAGTTCCACCTTTTTTAGTATTTTTATTCAAATGATTATCAATTAAAATTATTAGAATAAATAATTTTTTTTAATTAATTAAATTTAATCTTTTATTTTAATGATAATAACATTAATGTAATTTTAAATAAAATAATTATATTGTATTAAATAGTATTTTTAATAAAATTTTTAATATATTTATTCATTATGAAGCATTATTATTACCAATATTAATTACAATTAATTTAGATAGATATCAATTTGAACGTTTAATAGTTAGATTTAATTTAATTATTATTTTTTCCCTCCTATATACTGTTTTGTGTCACAGTTCCGAAAAATTCTGAGAATAACCGATTACGGAAATATCATAGTACTTGAAAAAGTCGCCCTACATTAGAGCTCTTTTTCAGCCTTCGACTTATTAAGAAGTTCGAGTATGATATCACGTTATAGTTATTCAATAATATTGCTCGGTCTGTTAACTGAATCCGGTTTCTGAGTATAACATATACAATGATATTTGCGACATATTCTGAAATATATTCAAATTAGCACGGAAAATTTTAATGATTTTCTATTCATAGTGTCCATGTTGGAGTGTGAGTGAACTTGGTAATATTCTGTACGTAGGATGTGCTGAGGGTACTCCACTGAAGATGGCGTAACAGCCGAAAGCGCTCTGGACTACAGAAGAAGAAATTGTGAATTGGCACACCCTACATACAGAATTTTTTTTTTTCAGTTCTTACCAGGTATCTGTTTCCAAAAAGCCTTGCCATGAGCTACTTTAAACTTATTAAATTTTCCATCAAAAGCAAACTCAAACACATAAAAAGGTGAACTCGAATTGGTTATGAATTGGAACGATTCATAGAGTCTTCCGGCGAAAATGTCCGTGTACACCTGCAAATATAAAATTCGAAGTTACTAGTTCTGAATAGATGCACTGGTTCGTCCTTAAGGTAAAAATAGATTTACATGCATACTCGAACTCAGTAAGATGTATGCTGTCAGAGTTCATTAACGGGGTTGGCTAGGAGACAGCCCTCACCCTCTGAAGGTTTGAAAATTAGTCGTAAAAAATTAGCTTCCTTCACTTAGAAAACTTATGAGAGTGTGGAACATATTTGAGAATTAACTTTCCAAAGTGCGTGAAGTACAAAAATCAAAATTTTCAGGAGGAACAAAAAACATTCGCAAAATTACAGAATTTAATGTAGACGGTTAATATTTCGGCATTAGTCAAAGCAGGACTTTAGTGATGACGATACGTTCATATATAAATCACGTAACGCTATTCGATAGTCAGTTAAATGGTCTCCAAGTGGACCACCTCCTGAATTTGATAGTCTGGGAGAAATACGTCAAAAAAAGGACATTTATTCGGACTAATTCCTGTAGAAAGGTTTTTGTACAAGTGAAAAGGGTCTTTATTAATGATGAATATACTAAATGTCTCACCCCGTGCCCCGCGTGCGTCCCTTGTTATAGCGTGAATTGTGTCTCGCCGCGGCGTTTTTTGCCATTGTCTCGCGAAATATAGTTTTTTTAAAGGAGGGGGGGGGGAGTTGTTATTACATTAAATGTTCCCCATGAAATTCTTTATCTGGGATTTAAATCTGCTCTAGAGTGCGCTGCAAAATTACCTGTGCGGGTGTTAGCGGGTGAAAATGAGTTGTACTTTCAAATAGAAACACTCTGCTATGTTTAGGATCGGGAAAAACCGAGTCAAAATTATTCTGCCAGTACAACTGATTATAATTCAATATTTGGTGATGATGCATTTGAATTTAGGATACATTTTTTTTTTTTTGAAAGTGATGAATTTCTAATTGACTTAATGACAGTTGAAGTTTGCTACACGCTTACAGTAAATCATAGATGATGACTCACACATATGCAGGACAGTCAACACTTGAAACTCTAAGTTTAAATCCCACTCTCACCAATGAGTGACCTTGAAAAACATCATTTCAAATACTTGTTTCCAAACCAGAGTATTAAAATGGAACGCATACATATCGATTTCCAGACAGGGCGAGTTATTGGGCATATGTATGCCCACTTCCACTACCTGAGGCCGCTCTATCTCGAAAATTATGATAATGAACTTGACGCCCTTCGGAAAGTTAATCTTCGTTTGTTTGTTAACTACAATTTTATCAACTGATAAAAATGGACCTTCATGATACGGAAGATTTCGATTTCGCCTTCCCTCCGCCCTAGCTAAGTCTCTTCAGTGCGCCACTGTTGAATAATAAGACTCTAATAATGCGTCGTGCAAAATTTAAAATGACTTACATCAACTAACGCGTCTGCCGTGTCCGGTCCAATTTCCTTGTCACCGAAGTAAAATTTCTTCATTTTTACGGCCACATGTGATTTCTGAGTCGAGTTGAATAGAACGTTATGTTCGATTATGATTGAGAAATCTTCGTTCAGTCTTTTGATGAATTCATCGTTCCTTGCTGTGAGAATTCATGAGAGGCACCGGGTTAATGACAAAAAGTGAAAATGGAATATTCTAGGAATTGTGCATCATTAAGCCAACATAATTATGCATTAGACTATTGTAATTTACTATCGTACTTAATTACCCATTAGAAACATCATTCCTTCCTTATTATTTAATCCGACTAGAGTGGGAATCGGGCGCGCTGTTTTGATCAGATTTTCCGGGAGATCCGGCAGGAACGCGTTTTCTTTACTCAGTTCCACCGATGGAGTAAAGAGAAGGTTTTTCTGTTTATTAGGAGCTTCCTGAAATGAATTCAGTTATAAAATTAACCGGGATGGTTAGGCGTCAGTGGATGGGAAGGAAAATCCACCTAGGGGCCGCCCTGATACAGGGCTGGTGGGTTGTCACAAATCATAATGTATTCTTGATGCTTGCAGAAGAAAGTGGCAGAACGAGGTTGCCAAAAGAATTTCTTATCCTGCTCTAAATGCACTTATCCCCCTTCAACATGATATTTACAGAGACTAGAGAGGAAATATTACAAATTTTAACTCAGAATCTAGTCATGGATCTTTGTCCTTCGGAGATGACTGCTAGGCAATGTCGTTAACTGCGATGATATCTCACTGGGTGGCAAGCTGTCTGTTATCAGTGACATTTACACGATTTCAAACTAACAATTCTTTTCCAAATAATTTATCAAGTTAACATTTATACAAAAAATCATAAGAATAAGTTTTGTTGAAATTAAAATCTTCTTCAATTTGGGTTAACTTCCAAGTTTCATATACGTTAAAATTTTTATAATTACTCTCCCATAAGCAAATGTACAGCGACGTCCACCTAGTGAGCGTTCCCGACATTGCTTAAAAGGGGGCGAATGGCGCGGTGGACAATTCTTCCTGTTATTTCCCGAAAATACGGTATTGTGTTTATAACTTTGTCAGCAAAAATGCGTTCGTGTCCTCCCGTCATTAGGGAGGTGCCTAATGTCTATCCAGTTCCTTTTCTCTTGAGAAGTGTCTGCCCGCCGAAATGCAACCATTTAATGAGATTTTTGACAAACTTCGAACTTACTTTTCGCGACTCAGCTTTAAGTTGAAATGCAGCAGCAGTTAAGTCATGGGCTGATTGTTTCTTCAGAAACTCAACTAGCTTCTCCGGATCATCACCTTCAAATCCTAGTTTGGCACCAACCTTGAACCCCTGCTCTTCTGGATTATCAGTTACAGTCCACGGGCTTGAAGCAAATCCACTCATAAGGATTGCTCTGTGAAACAGTCCTACCGAAAAAATTAGAGAAATAACAACTCGTGCGGTGGTAATACATATTGCTAGACCGAGAGAAATTTTCTGATAAAAATTAGTACTTATGGTTCTGGTAAGTTTCTGATGATCTCCTCAAGTGAAAATTGTAATTTTTACTAGATTCTATACATAATTACTATAACTCTACTAAATTTTGATAGAATTTCGGTAGTTGTTCCCAGAAACTGATCAAAATTACCAGTATTTTCGGTTAAAAAGTGCGTGAAATCACTGAGCGCCAGAGACATTGGTACCAGAACTCAAGTAATTTTTACGAAGAAAATTCTCTCAGTGTACTGTATATAATGTGGCAGTTTCTATAAAAAGGGGTAACTCTGTCGATTGATCAAAGTCTCAGAAAACGTGAAAAAAGAAAAAGAAAATTTTTTGGTCAAAAAAATCAATTTTTGAGATTTTGGTTGATTTCTATAGGAAAAACATCGCAATAACGATGAGACAAAATTTACTCGCAGGATAGAGAAGAGGGAGAGAGAGAAAGAGAATTATGAAAGAGAATGAGAAAAGAATGCGAATGTCTGCGTTCGCTTCTTCGTGGTTTTTCGGAGCTCACGAATAAATCCGATGTTCTGAATTGTTACCACGCAGAAGAGCGACAAATTACCTTTCCAACAAGCCCCCGTCGAGGCTGGTAACGTGATTCCGCAGCGAGGTCGGGCCGCTTGACGGAGTGGGAGAAAAAGGTGTGTCTAACTTTAAACGCGTTTTTCCCAAAAACGTGTTTTCGCGCGTTCTCGTTACACTCAGCTTTGACCCCTTGTATCTCCCCAACAAAAAACGCTACAGATCTCGCCGACAGCTCGTTGGAACAGACATTCATTCCTTTATTACGTACTGTCTGTAACTCAAAATTCGTCGGATCTACAAAGTTACCCCTTTTTATAGAAACTGCCACATATATAAATGCTACCGGCAGTTTGTAAATTCCGTCAGTTTATAAACAGCCTAGGTAGTTTATAAACCGCGGGCAGATTGTAAATAGAGCTCTTGGTTTAACGAACTCCCTAGACCGTTTACGAACTGCCTACTATCTTCAGGCTATGTTTGGGACATTCAGTATTAAAAGTAGGCTTCGAAAACACATGCTTGCCTCGAGAAATCTGGCCACGACTAAAGGGAGAAGAGGATTTGGAGAACGCGATGGAGGAAATGAGACAGACTGGTGAAATACGACCAGAGACGAAATCGTGATTCCTCAAGAACAATGCTGTACAAGCAAAGAAAAACTCATTGTAAACGAGGAAGACGCTTCTGTAAGTGAAAAAGAGGACTTGGGAACTGAAGAGGACGACACTATGACCATCACTGAAGAAGAATGTGGGGGTACCACAGCAATGTTGAAAAGGAAGAGCGATGCGATAATGAAGGAGAGAGAAGGTGCGAGGACTTCTTTGTTAAGACAAGCAAAGAGAATAAAAGGACATTCTATTGCGGTCTCTACCATTTCTCTGAGATCCGCAGCTACAAAGCAATCAGAAGAAGTGGGTGGCCATGGCCAGGGCTTCATATACGATGTAATTGCACCCAAAAATGTACGACAAACCGTTGTCTTTGCTTCAAACAAAATTTTGTGTAATTCTAAAGTCACGCGGGCAATCTTTGCTGTAATAAATAGACTAACATTGTGTATTTTCATTTTTTATGTATAGTATAATAACACGATGCATTCTTCTGGGCATTATAATAATGTACTTGATTTTACAAACCAAACTTCAGAATAATTTTGTTTTGTTCACACATAGCCTAAAGATAGTAGGCAGTTCGTAAATGGTCTAGGGAGTTAGTTAAACCAGGAGCTCTATTTACAATCTGCCCGCGGTTTATAAATTACCTAGGCTGTTTACAAACTGACGGAATTTACAGACTGCCGGTAACATATATATCTGATACAAGCTAGGTACATTAGACCTTCCGATAAGAAGTGCATCCCTGATTGAAGTATAACCTGTGTATGACTGACTTCTTTATAAATCTCTCCGAAGTATGTTGATATAAATTATAGCACTACAGGTTCATAATATTGAGACACCACTTGCTCATATTTACCATATATAAATAGCCAATTTGCGGGAGAGTCTAATAGCCGAGGGGCTGGCAAATATCAAAATAACGCTGAGCATTTTTTCGCTCACATGATTTTTCAATCTCTTGAAAGGGCTATCAGTGGATTTGGGGCAGGCTTAGCCCCAAACTGCCCTTCATTTGCGCCTATGATCTTTAGAATAATTAAAATAATCTACGAATACCTGTTGATGCAGGCGATAACATATGTAAGTGGACACTGGCAGATCCGCTACTTTCACCCCATAATGTTACATTCTGAGGGTCGCCTCCGAATTTACTTATGTTTTCTTTAATCCACTTCAAAGCTAATAATTGGTCTTTCAACGAGCAATTACCGGAACAGCTGGGAATGTTCATGTTCAGAAAGCCTGGAAAATAATTAAGAAGTTTGAAAGCATGTCTATTTTCACAATTTTTTCTCAGTTTATCTCAGTGTTAGAAATTAGTAAAAAGAAAAATTGGTACCAAATATGTGTAATCTGAAATTGAGGGTAACGAATATAATCTCATGGTCTATTATGAAGTCTGGTGAGTATATAGACGCAGAACCCGATCCAGCAGAAAAAGCTCCTCCGTGAATGTACACTATGACGGGCTTCAGTTTCTTGATTTCAGCTGGCGGCTGTGTAAAGATGAAAATTTGTCAACAAATTTTCAATGCGATATAATTAATTGGTGTAGTTTTTTTGAAGCGTAATGTACGTTATAAAATTATAGAGATGCTGAAGGCGCATGAATATAAAATTTTCACTCAAACGTGTTACTCACCTCGGGCGTATAGACATTCAAATACAAGCAGTCCTCGCTTCCGGTACTTCCTTGAGTCGAGAAGAAGGATTCATTTTGAATGCATTTGCTTTTTTCCGTTTTGGCATCGTAAACGCCGACCCAGTTTCGGCGAGGTACTGGTGGCTGTGTGGGCAATAAAGAGCATAAATTTCAGTTAATTTATAATGGAATCATACTTAATTGCTTAAATACCGCAAAAACAGAGTATGGAAGGTGCATTTCCTCGGCCCCCCCACTTACCCAGATAGACTTGAAACATAAGCCATTCGTTTGTGCTACGTTTGTGCTGGTTTGTGCTGAAAACCCCATCGTTTGTGCTGCTCCCCTTCCTGAGATATTCGAGAAAACTTTTGGGGGGGCTGTAGAAACGGGAGCCCCCCCACTTTCACCTAGGGGATTGAAAATGGTGTCAATCGTTTGTGCTACGTTTGTGCTGGTTTGTGCTGAAAATTTCGTCGTTTGTGCTGCCCCCCTTCCTAAGTTGTTGAGGTTTATTTTTGGGGGGGCTGAAGAAATGGTCTTTGAAAAAGGAGTTAGATAAAGAGTTGAAAGGGGAAAAGTGGATGCAATAGTTTGTGCTCCGTTTGTGCTGGTTTGTGCTGCCATCCATAATCTCCTATACCCCATAGACCCGTCGAGAGGGGGCTCTTTGTCGTACAGTAGGATACAAATCAGGTTTGCCTGAAAATTAAGGAGTAGGCAAACATATGTAAGCAATAAGGGAATGCGATAGAAAAGTTGTTTCTGTATTTATTAGCTCAATTATTTTGCCGAAGTTTGTTTCATACGTACCTAGACCCACTTACTTACATAATTCATTTTTGGAAATGAATTTATTAATTATTATTGTCGTTACAGCGCACTGATATTTTCACCAAAACATTATTATTCAAACGAACGCTAAAATCTAATATGTATTGATTTTCACCAAAATCAAATCACTTGCTCAATTACTTAATTACTTCAAAATTTAGCTCTTTTTTTTCTTCTATTTTTTTTTTTTTGGTTGTTAAGAATGAATTTTGAAAATTCATAACAGTGCTACTAGCTGCATTGCGCCTCATTTGGGTCTACTGTCATTACACCCTCTTACAAAATCTGCATTTCCCGCTCCGTGGTCCTTTCATTCTTTTCGGCTTTTACCATCTTTTTGTGCAGTCAACTTAATTGTGCGTTTCGCGGATTATAAGGTAATGACCACCTGGACCATCTTCCATCTTCCGTCATTTCACCTTCTTTTCAAAACTATATTCTTTCACTGTGGCGTTCTTTTTATCGTGGCGGATTATCGGGAGTCTACTGTATTATTTTTTTTTTTGAGACTATTTCATTTTTATAGACTCTTTAAGTCTTTTTAGAGACTTTTAATACGACCTTTTTTTGAGTTTTTAGCGCCTAAAAATCCGAGCCTTGATGATAATCTTCAAGGATTTAACAACATTAAAACGGTTATCGAGCAAAACTTTTATTGGGTATCTGTAAGAACCGTATCTGTTGTATGTTTGTAATTTAAGCCCATTTGCCTCTCTTTTTTCCACTGCACGAATTTTTTATTGAAACCTTGAAATTCATTGATTAGTCTTTTCTCCATGGATAGCATAGCAAAGGGCAATAGGCGTTTCTCTTCCATTGTGTTTCTTATAAAATTTTGATTCTTTCTACATACAAGAAACGTCTTTCAACTTCGTCAGATGACATTAGCATCATTATATAAAATTTTCAGAAGCTTAATAAATTCATAGAAATAAGTATTCAGAATATCCTTAAGGAAGAACTTTTGAGCCATAAATTGAGTGACGAGTGTCGAGGAATGGGCTGGCGCATTGTCTTTTGTCTCTTGCAAGAGGAAAGAAAATCACCGGTACGGTACAATTCCAGTCTCATGCGTTGAATCTACTTCAAGAGTCGTTCCATGACATCTTTGTAGGATGCTGCGTTTATTTTTTGGTGGTGGGGAAGGGCACAAATTCATTGTGGATAATCTCCCGCGAGAATGGAAGAAAGAAAGTAGAAGGGCGCTCCTCTCGCAGATAAATTTCCAGCGAGCGCCTACTTTTTTGGCTGTTAAGAATGAATTTTGAAAATTCATACCAGTGCTACTAGCTGCATTGCGTCTCATACAATTTTTATAGAACTAAAATTGCTCGTCCATTGGCCTGAACAGTAAATTAAACAGATATTTTGATTCTCAAAGATATATTATATTCATTGATTTCTTGAGAATTTTCTATAGCAGGGCTACCATCTCTTTCAATTTTATTTCAAATTGTAATATTACTACCTTGAACTGTTTTACAACATTAAGTAGTGGCAATTTACAACCTTTTCTATTATTTTAATGCAGTTGGCAGCAATGTTACCGACAAATTTGAAAAAAATAAGAAAAAAATAGAGTTTTGAGGTTCAAAAAGTTTTATGATTTATTTTCCAAGATACTGAATAAGCTACTTCAGTGTCATAATAATTCTTGAGGAACTTCAAGCTCATTTCCCGTTTGGACTACGAGGCTCACATTTTTTCTGTTCTAACTACTTACTACTCCAACAGCTCGGGTGAAAGAATTGCCTGATTAGTATGTAGGTGGTAGGAAAGGGGGCAAAACAGTCATCTCGAGAAAGTACATAGAAAATTCCCTAATCGAACACCATCGCGGTTTTTCCGATAATGTTCGAATTATGCCGATTATGATTTGCGAGCTGCGGGCCCGCCCAGTCGTTCGCTCCGCATACTTGAGGCTTTCCCTTAAAAATTGGAGATTTTTAAGGTGCCTTACAGAACCCGAGGATTTACTTGAGGATATGAGCTTACCGAAGTAGAGGAAGACTGAGAACACTCACGAATAAAAAGATTCCCCAAGGCTGTGAAAGTACAAATGTCAGTGTATCAAAGAGTGGTAGCCCTTTACACGAAGTTTTTAAAACCATTTAACAGAATAAAAACTTTTTAGATGACCTAAAGAAAAAAAAAAAAAAGAAAAAAAAAAAGATGACTTAAATGACCTCTTTTCAAAAAATATGACTTATATGATCGGTAGACCTCCTGATATACGACTGGAAGTTATTTTCGTTCACACACTGACGTTTTCAGGATCACAAAATCCACTCCTTGTATTTTTCTTTTCTTCCATGTTGGGCTCCGCAGAGGGCTGATTTTCAATAATTATTCTAATATACGCTTCCTCTATGTCTGAATAAGGATTTCTTCCAAGAGACAAAAGACAATGCGCCAGCCCATTCCTCGACACTCGTCACTCAATTTATGGCTCAAAAGTCAGTCACCACAAATCATCATCCGCCCTACTCACCAGATCTGGTTCAGTTAGACTTTTTTATTTTCTAAATATTAAAAATTACGATGAAGGGAGAGCGTTTCGAAGATGTTGAGGCGATACAAAGGAATGTGACCAGGGCTCTGAAAGCAATTCCGAAAGAAGAGTTCTCCAGATCGTTTCAGTGACTGTACGAGCACAGCAAAATTTGTATCGAACGAGGAGAGGATTATTTTAAAAACTAAATAGAAAGTTTTTTCTAAACTTTTTTTTCCTTTCTTGAAAAAAATTGATCCCGGAATTTTTTGAATACTTACACTGTGTATACTAAAAATTACTGTTCATTAATTTTATAAATTTAATTAAAAATATATTTAATTTAAAAGCTTTTAGTTGAAAAATGAACGCATACGGATAAGGGGGAGAGGGAAAAACTTCAAAAATGGACTGTGGGACCGAAAAAACTCATTCAGACATAAATGACGTGGAAATTGAAACAAAATTGAAAAAATTGAAAATCAGCTTTCTGTGGAGTTCGAAGAAGGTAAAGGGGGAAAATGATCTCCGAGATGGGAAAACCCTAATTTAAGAAAGAAAATAATTTTCAGGGTCATGTGAAGAAGCTTCCTCTTGACTGAAGCTCAAATTCGAAAAATCATCTCGAAAACATAAAAAATGAAATCCACTTCCAAATTGTTAATTTATTCTTATTTTCAGCCCTCGCCCCACTACAGGTCCCTCAATTTTCACGGTAATCTGAAAATCGGTACATGAATTTTACGGCCCCGAAACCCTGCGAAACGATACGCATATTACATTTAATGCATTTTTTGCCTATCGCCCCCTTTCCCGATGGGATCCAAATTTCTACCTAGGGGTTAACAGGTGAAAAACGAATTCAGTGATTTCGAAAACATGATTACTGATGTCTGTTGTATCACAATATTATTTTTCGCGCTTGTACGAATCTGGAAAATTCTTCAATGTAAAACATAAAGCATCAATATAAACGTGTATCTTTATGCTCATCGTCCGATATTCAACCGACACTGATATCGGCACGATATCATTCCGATATCCGACATTCGCGTGAATGCGATATCATTATTTGCGAAATTACTGACAGATTAAATTACACCGGGCATTCGCTTGTGGCTAATTTGTTTGATTTTTCAAATTTGAAAAAAACAAAAATCTCTGGCGAATTAACTATTGAAGAATACAGTGGCATGCTATTCCATCCTTCATGAAAAAAAATTGAAGATTGAACTGAAAATAATCTATGAAAGGCAAGATTTCTAAAGTGTAAAAACAACTGATTTACGGTACTTCTTCCTTAAGGATATTCTGAATACTTATTTCTATGAATTTATTAAGCCTCTGAAAATTTTATATAATGATGCTAATGTCATCTGACGAAGTTGAAAGACGTTTCTTGTATGTAGAAAGAATCAAAATTTTATAAGAAACACAATGGAAGAGAAACGCCTATTGCCCTTTGCTATGCTATCCATGGAGAAAAGACTAATCAATGAATTTCAAGGTTTCAATAAAAAATTCGTGCAGTGGAAAAAAGAGAGGCAAATGGGCTTAAATTACAAACATACAACAGATACGGTTCTTACAGATACCCAATAAAAGTTTTGCTCGATAACCGTTTTAATGTTGTTAAATCCTTGAAGATTATCATCAAGGCTCGGATTTTTAGGCGCTAAAAACTCAAAAAAAGGTCGTATTAAAAGTCTCTAAAAAGACTTAAAGAGTCTATAAAAATCCCTATAAAAATGAAATAGTCTCAAAAAAAAAAAAAAAATACAGTAGACTCCCGATAATCCGCCATTGGTTTATCCACCTTCCAGATTGTTCTCGCCACGAATTTATCCGTCCAAAATCTCACTAAAATCACAACTTCAGTCCTTAGCACACCTGATAATAATTATGATCAAGAACGGGTAGGAGACGCATCAGTACATATGGATCAGCCCCGGATTATGATGAAGGTCGGTTACAAGCACTCGGGGCCCTCGACTGCCTAGCCGGAAATTTTTTTTTCGTATCTGTTCCTATCCAACATCCACCTTAGAAAAAAGCTCATTCTCAAAATTCGGCCACCCCTCAAAATCGGCTGCTCCCATCCGGTGCGCTTGTTGTGCTCGTAAGTAAGCCCAAGGCTGATACACATTATGATAGTGCATTTTTCGCATTGGGAAAGTTACTGGTGTTTAAACAACAGCCAGTAATTGCTGCTGCAGATTATGAAATTCACAAAGAAAGTAGAGAAATTATGCTGCTGAAAAGAGCGGCATATCATGAAGAAGCAAAGAAAAACTACAGATTTAAAAAAAAATGAACTGACTGTTTTTAGTTGTTTTTTTACAATAGAGCCAAAAAGAATGAAAGGACCACGGAGCGGGAAATGCAGATTTTGTAAGAGGGTGTAATGACAGTAGACCAAGATGGCCCGGAAAGTCATGGATCTTATAATCCGCCGATTGTAAGATTAATTTGATTCCACACAAAAAGGTGGCACAAGCGAAAGCGATAAAAAGAACGCCACAGTAAAAGAATATAGTAGCACTGTTATGAATTTTCAAAATTCATTCTTAACAACCAAAAAAAAAAAAATAGAAGAAAAAAAAGAGCTAAATTTTGAAGTAATTAAGTAATTGAGCAAGTGATTTGATTTTGGTGAAAATCAATACATATTAGATTTTAGCGTTCGTTTGAATAATAATGTTTTGGTGAAAATATCAGTGCGCTGTAACGACAATAATAATTAATAAATTCATTTCCAAAAATGAATTATGTAAGTAAGTGGGTCTAGGTACGTATGAAACAAACTTCGGCAAAATAATTGAGCTAATAAATACAGAAACAACTTTTCTATCGCATTCCCTTATTGCTTACATATGTTTGCCTACTCCTTAATTTTCAGGCAAACCTGATTTGTATCCTACTGTACGACAAAGAGCCCCCTCTCGACGGGTCTATGGGGTATAGGAGATTATGGATGGCAGCACAAACCAGCACAAACGGAGCACAAACTATTGCATCCACTTTTCCCCTTTCAACTCTTTATCTAACTCCTTTTTCAAAGACCATTTCTTCAGCCCCCCCAAAAATAAACCTCAACAACTTAGGAAGGGGGGCAGCACAAACGACGAAATTTTCAGCACAAACCAGCACAAACGTAGCACAAACGATTGACACCATTTTCCATCCCCTAGGTGAAAGTGGGGGGGCTCCCGTTTCTACAGCCCCCCCAAAAGTTTTCTCGAATATCTCAGGAAGGGGAGCAGCACAAACGATGGGGTTTTCAGCACAAACCAGCACAAACGTAGCACAAACGAATGGCTTATGTTTCAAGTCTATCTGGGTAAGTGGGGGGGCCGAGGAAATGCACCTGAGTATGGAGAGCCGGAACATTCAACTAGTTCCTGTACCTACAGTATTCTGAAATGTTATAATTATAATACATAGACAATTAAGTAGGTAAGTACAACATAGGGCGCACACAAAATGCATATAGAGGAGGAAGAAGGGGATTTCGTTGGGCTGAAGTCGTAAAGACCTTGAATTTTGTTTGTAAGAGTCTGGAGATGGAATGCATGAAATCTCTTTTTTCTCTTTCCGATGGTAAAGAGATAGTCCTTTTGTTTTCCTCCATATTGTATAAATAGAAATTGAGTGAGCTTAGATTTTACACTTACAGTTAGTCCGATGGTGATAGGGTACTTATATTAGGCTTAAATCACATTTTCTATTATCTTTCAATACCTACACAATAATTGTATCCTCGGAAATACGGTTTGTAAGATGAAAATAAAAATTGAGCCATTCCCTATCAAATCACCTTACTTTCAACGTTTGGGTCTTTAGATTTTATCTAATTTTGAGGATTATTCGCCTTTCTCCTAGAACCTCGAAAGCCCCCTTCTATTCCTCTTTAGTTAAATTTATAGTAGTGTTAGGGAAGGGGTTATTCAAGTTTCCACAGTTGTGAACAGTTATCAACTTTGAAGTCTTTTGTATTTCCTAACTGGAAAAGATGGATGCATATTATGTACCTTCCTTACGATTTATCTCATAGCGTTAGTGATTGAATTTTTTATGTAACAGAAAGTGACGTGAGCTCTATAACATCGTTATCAGTGTACGAACTAAATCATTCAAAACATCAAATTATACCAGGCATCAGTTTATTTCCGTTGAATCATCAACTATGTATAATGCAATGTTCCGATTGTGTTGATTGTATTCGTATTCAGTATTTTCAGGTTCAATTTGATTTCGATTCGATTTACTGTTCATGACTAGGGATGAAACTATGGGGGGGGGGAGAGTTGAAACACCTTCACCCTCCAATAACCTCCAATAATTTGGTAGTCGGCAAATTTTGGGATTGTTCATTTGAATTTTTCAATTTTAAGATCGTTTGTTTGTTTTTTTGTTTGTTCGTTTTTTCAATTAAAAATATTGTGATTGAAAGATCGGCAAATTTTTAATTTTTTACAAATTTTGTCGGCGAAATTTTTGTTAAAAAAAATATTTGGCAAAGTATTCTTCTCCACCTCCCTCTTTCCTCCCCGAACTGAAAGTCAAGTTTCGTCTCTAGAACTCATATATCGAAACTCGTGCTGTACCTACTTCATTGTAGAGCTCTCAACCAAAAACTATTTTATTTTGTATTAGATTATATAATTTATAACCTTTCTCAGAAATAAGGAATTAAATTCAGTCACGGAAGGGGTTTGTTTGGGATATAATTCATTTCTCTGAAAAACGAAAATGAAAAAGAAATTCCAAGTAGAATTATGGTAGCCTGGAACAAGTATCTGAAGTATTCAATATGTGCGTTGCACCAGTGCTAATACATGGCTTATCTACCTGGACCCTCACTTCTAAATTAATCAGAATAATAAAAACTATGCGAAATTCTATGAAGCCCTCTGTTTTGGGGATAAAATTCGGAGGCCGCGTCAGATTGAAAATTATCAAGGAAAAACTACCAAAAATGAAAAATTGTATCGAGATTATACGCAGCTTGAAATGGGGGTAAGTGGGATATGTCGCAAGACTGTCCCCCGACAGATGAGGCGATCTTCTGGTCCTTAGATTATAAAACAGGAGGAAAAGGTTATCTCGAAGGGAGATGGAGGGACGAAGTCGATGAATTCCTGTGCAACAAACAATTTCAGAGAATTGCCCCAAACCGGAACGAAAGAGAGAGATGGTGAGGCGCACCTTCGCCTTCTATGGATCAGGGATACAATCAGTGGTACACCGCCGACGAGCCGAAAACTATAGCTTCACAAAAACATTTCTGTAAAATGTATTCGTTAGAATTTAATAATTGTGCACTGTCGCTAATATACCAACCGTAGTAAAGTTTATCTATCTGTTCAGTTAGTAATACATATTCGGTTATAGATACCTAAAAACTGAAAATTTTCAAAAAATAACTTATGGCTCACATGAACAAGTGTGGAAGTTTCCTACATGGCGTTTCATCCTATCTTATCAATTTTTCAAATTTTTACCGTTTGTCTATAAAAATATGTTTAATATTTGTAACTAAGTTTACGCGTATATTACGAGTCTAACCGTCAAATTTCGATAGAACTTATTTTTTCCTTTGGTCGTTTAGGGACAGAGCATGACGAACCTCTGATCCTGCATGACAAGGAAATAAAAAGTTAAACGTAAAGTTTTTGCGCTGTTTCCGTATCGCACAACCCCTACTAAAGTGACACAACTCATCATAATTTTTGAGTTATTACTAAGAAAAGGACTGGGAAGACTTACTTATTCCATCAGTCAACTAAAATGCAGCATTAATTCTGAGAAAAGTCCACAGAAAGCCTTCGCGAAAAAAGTATCACATTTTTAGTTATGCTTCCACCATGGTAGTGAAAACCTGCGCTCTGTGATGCTCGATCTTGAATTGTGATCCTTTACAAGTTTCACGTAACCCTTGGTGGGACCTCGTCACATTTGAAGTTGTGTCATTGTTGATTATTGAACTTGGGAACAAATTTAGTAATTATTTCGACTTTTGTCAGTTTTGAGAAATCAAATCACGTCAATTGTGTCGATTTTGATGATCATTTGAAAAACTCTTTTAGTTTCACTTTTTATAGATGTAAAATCGTTTTATTTTCAATTGATATTCCTCTCTGCTGACTCATATACGTATATATATCCATCCTCTGCATTGGATTTCCGTTCATATTATTTTAAGTACTCACGTTTTTGGCTTATTTCGAATTGCGACGTTTTTAATGATGATCATTTTCATCTTTCAATTCTAGTCATAGAAGTATAGCCCCACACAATAAATCGGTCTCGTCTTCTGGTGAAATTACTTTATTATTTTCATCTTCCAATCATAATCATAAAAGTGTCCATTTCTGAGTGTGAGTGAACTTGATAATATCCCGTGTGTAGGGTGTGCCAATTCACTTTTTCTTCTTCTATATTCCAGAGCGCTTTCGGCTGTTATGCCATCATTAATGGAGTACCCTAAATGAGACTCGTCTCTTGTGGTCCTGTAGTTATAGTCGAGACAACAACTAACTTTCAAAGTGAGAACTTATTCCAACTAATAACATAACCCCCACGGATTGGACGGACTGCACAATCACAGACAACCAATAGGAGCACACAACTAACACTCATTGATTGGACAGACTGCATAATCACAGGCAACCAATAGGAGCACGAGACTAAACAGGTTTACCATACGGTACTACTCTCAACTATAACTACAGGACCACAAGAGACAAGTCTCATGTAGGGTACTCCACTGATGATGGCATAACAGCCGAAAGCGCTCTGGAGTACAGAAGAAGAAAAAGTGAATTGGCACACCCTACACACGGAATAATCATGAAAGTATAGCCCCGCAGCAATAAATTGCCTCTTGTCTTCTCTGGTGAAATTTGCCATTGAAAAATGTTCCACAGAAAATGACACAGGTTAGGATAAATAATAAACTTAAGTAGCTTCTTACGTCAATGCTCGATAACCATACTTTTGTAAAATAAAATGCAGCTTCCTGTTTGTTTTTCGGATAGAATTAACGAAAATGAGAGGCAAGTTATAGGAATAGCTTTACATCCAAAAGTTTCAATTGACCACTACGGCACTTTTATTCATAAAACGAGGAAAATTTTTGCGCAGTTGTACAGCCAGGAGGTTCAACTGACCCTTACTGTACTTCTATTCATCCGTTTTATGAAGAAACTATTACTAGAGAAGGAAGCAGTTATTATGGTAGAATGCATTTATTTACCGAAATGTGATTTTTGTGATTATTCCCCAGTAATGGCTTGTCACCTAGGGGAATTAGACTAGAACCCTTGAATCAAAATAATTGATCAAGGAGGCCTATGTCCGTGGGTGGACCGAGACATCTGTTTCAAGGCTGATTTTTGTGATTGTTTTTCAATAATACTAGTAGATATCTTTCAATTTGTAATTTTTTAAATCAAAAATTCAATGAACAGTGAACACTATTCTTTCTACTTTGCAGACTTTACTTATTGGTACTGGGCAGTGCTAAGACAACATTTCTGAACACCCCAGACAAGAATTCTTCAATAATTAAATCGCATTAGATCAGCCGTCATAATTCACGAAATAGACGCTTTATAACTCACAAGCAATGCTCGAAAGTGTCTTAATTAACTGAAAATGAACATAATGCATCAAAACTGACGCAAATGGAAATAATCTTGGCCTACTTGTAATTTTAGCGTGAAAAAAATGGTCACAACTCAAAACCTGCCTAACTGAAGGGTTTTAAAAGATCAAAAACAACTTTTTTGGTATATGTGACAATGTTACAATGATAGTCTGTAGTATGTATACATTCAACCTGTAAAAACCAAATCGGAATTAGCTTATTAGGGCACCAAAATCAATTTTTTTTTTGTTTCCTGAAAAGTAGACTTTATTGAGTTGTGTCACTTTAGTAACGGGTGTACGATATCTGACCTAGAAATTTCCATTACAGCTCACTTTCGACTCGAAAATGTTACTTTACTTGACAAACAAACTCATAACAACCAAATACACAGGTAACTTATCCGAAATATTTGAAAAAAAAAAAACTGAAGATAAATATAAGGATCACAAGTAGAGAAGTTTGAAATAGAATAACATGAACTAGGTACGTATGGAGGTATATCGTCTCGACTTTTTCCATTGGTACTAGATATACTTCTTGGCGTTTTTACTCAAAGGAGTCGCTGATTTGCAGGAGTTTTGGCAACTCGGATGACAATTTACAAAGCACAGCCTATTTGCTTACCGATCAGCTCTTTAATAAAATTTGAATAATAACATGGTACTCTCTAAATTTGGATCAATGGAAGCCGCTGGGTTTTCAGCTATATGGTACACCAAGCACGTGATCACTGATTAAATTAGGCTGGCTTATACGCTGATTCGCAAGGTACAATATAAGCCGGTTTGAATCCGTGGACTCACACTCGTAGCGGAAAAACCAGCGAAGTCCACCAATTTAAATTTTTAGAGTATGGCATTTAAAATAGGAAAAGGAAATTCTTCACTCCACCCGTTGTATCATCTCTATACATACGAGTATATCATCCTATTTTCAAACTTTATAAATGTCAACGGTCACAGAGCACTTATCATCCTCTTGTCATAATATGTAACTAAGATGTGAATCTTTTAAAGAGCATCACCGTTTCATCCGCGTGGGAAAGTAGCGCTCCTATACGGCAGGAAAAACGCGAAGTAAGAGATATGCTGGGTGAAATGTTTTCGTATTGAAAGGTTACCTACTTAGTGTGTTTCGTGTTTGAAACACGTCCTCTGGAACATGTGTATCAAATGCAGATTATGAGGAGTTCTCGAAATCGAATCCTCGAGAACCGTAAATTCTTTGTTAGGTGTAGCTTTAAAAGGCGAGTAAATGAATGACAAAAACGTACCTGGAAACGTAAATCTCCAACAGGTGGCTCAGCATATGGTATTCCTAGGAAACAGTAGTACGGTTTCCCGGTTAATACGGATTTTCCTTCGGTTCCTTCTAACTGTCCTTGCTGCACCTCGATAATCATTTTGAATTACGCGTTTCGAAATAAAAAGTTTTCAAAAGTTGATGTTGCGCAATGCCTCTAAATGAGTTCTGTTAAACTGCTTTATTTAAACGCTGTGAACGTGTACCGCGACGAACTTCCTGTTTAGTTGATTAGTTGAAATAAAACAACCATGTGGAACATGTTGCTATCACTACACTACAGATAGATTTTCAGGCTATTTGAAACTCGTCGTCACAGCGTCCGAGTAACTTCTACACATCGCCGTGAATACCACAGAATAGCTCATTTTATCCGATTGACCTTCTACCTATAGTAAACACGGACCGCGCGTACTCTGACACGAAGCGTAAAATAAAACATAAAAAGACCGATTTACATCATGTGAGCATATGTGTTGCAAGCTGCCCCAGCTCATCTGTTTCTAGTGTAATAAAATAACACATTGAGACCTTCAGCCGAAATCTGCTTTATACGTACATATTCGAGATGTGGGAACCTAACTAGTCCGACCATGCGGAGTTGCCAACTCTGCATCATCGAACCAGTTCAGTGGCGTTGCCAGCCTATGTTGGGGGTGTCTAGACCATAGGTGGAGGGGGTGTTCGAGGGGATGTACAATTAGAAAATCATAATTTGAAGAAGTCACAGGGTGCGGGGGTAGAGCCCTCGACCCACCTCCTGGCTACGGTACTGTAACCAGTTAGGCTCCAAAATCTCGACTGAGCATACCTAATGTTCATTTTAGTGTCCTTACGCTTTTCTTATGCCTTACCCCTTCCACTGTTGACTTGTATGATGCCGCGTAAACCACGCTAATTTTATCAGTAAATGCGGACTATATGTTCATTAAAAGGTCTAAGACATGATTTATTATAGTATCAGTATACGAGGTCCTTCTGTTTTATGGTGTTTACTTTGATACATCTGTGTTGTTCAGTAATCAGCGTATTATCAATTTCTCTTCAGTCATTTGTTGGGAAGCACTTCTCAGTAGCCTGTATCCTCTTCAAATAATTTCCTTTATCAAGTTGGTGATGATTATTTCCATTTGTTGTTGTTAGTGATGTCGTTGTCGGTACAAAGTTGCTTCGAAATTTCTTCATTAACACTTTCTTAACTCAACAAGATTTACCTGTTCGTAGTCGCTGAAGGGTGGATTAACTTTCATAGCTAAATTTCGACTGGATGTAGGATCGGATTTAAGTTTTCGCGGTCCCTTGCCTTGAGTAAATTTGCCGCCCCTTAAATCAATTTTCACCCCCTCCCCGCTTTCCGGGAAATTGTGGACAAAATATTAAGAAAAACAGTTTTTTTTTTTTTTAAGTTACAATCAAAACAAAATTATAATGATGAACGGCGCAAAGCGTCTTGCAAACTTTGAGTAGGTATTTAACATTTAGTAATGCTGATATGAGTAAAAATGATATATAGGCTGGGAATTATTAAACAGCAAACGAAAACAAATATGTAATTGATTCAATTTTTGTGTCGAATGTAGCGCTGTAATGATGAACAACGCGAAAATACCTTGAAAACCTAATTAAGTATCAATGACTAGAGAGGAAAAAAATCAGTTCCAATGTACATTTAGAAATTCTTGATTTCCTAGCTGCCCCAATTACATTTTGGTTGAATGAAGTCTTGAAACTTTGGCAGCATTTACGTTGGTACAAGACCTCACCAAAAATTAAAAAAGAAACATGCCACACTTCAATTTCACTTTTTCTCTTTTTTTTTTTTTTTTTTTTTTTTAATCCGAAATATAGAAGCACACTCATGTTGTCTTGTATTTTAATTTAAATTATTCAACTTCAACATTCGAAACAATGAGAAATTAAAGTATATAGAAGAAAGCTGGGTAATTGTGCGTTTTTCTTGTTTTTTTTTTTTTTTTGTTGCTAATATTGTATACCTATATCTCCTACCGCCCCCTGTTTGCATTTGAAGGTATCTCAAATTACTTGCTGAATAGTAGACAAAGTTCGAGAAAAAGTTAAAATCCACTTTACCGAAAGTTGGCGGCTAGTTAGGCGCACTAGAAAAATTTATAGTTTCACGTGTTTGAACAATAGGAGTGAATCTCTGAAGAACCTGAAAATTCCCTTGTCTGATTTAAAAATTTTCAACCTTCTTGTTTCAATTTTTCTGATGGAATATATGGTACATATGTAAGTGAACACATCAGGCGCTAATTTACGGGGGGGAGAAGGGTGCTCAACCCCCCCCCCCCCCCTCGTGGAAAGAACAAAACTGGGGAAAAAAGAAGAAAATGACTCTATACCCGAGATGTAATCCTAGATCCGCTCCTGGAACACATATACAAGTTTGGTCCTACAAGAAACGTCCTACATGAGGTGGGGGGGGGGACTTTTCCCAGGGTTACCAGAATGAAGATCAACAGGTGATACAACTGAGGTCCAAGGATTTCATAATAAATTATTAATAAGGTCACCAGTGTTAAATAGTGCATGGAAAACAACGCTATTCCATTGTAGTATCATCTGTTCCATGGTAGTATTCTTCAAAATATAGTTTGATACTACTTTGGAAAAAAATCGTATATTACCATAGAACATTATAGCATTTTTCCAATTTGGAAGGGAACAAAACTGGTCAACCTGCAGAAATGGAGTACAGCAGCATCAAAAACAGTGTTACCTGACGTAAAAAAAAGTTGAAGTCAATGTCTTGCGTATTTTTGTATACTGTGGCGTGGAAAAAAATTAAAATGCTGTTTTCTGACAGAAGTTTGGCAAAAAGTCTACTTTAAATTTGAAAATTGGGAGAATTTCATGATTGAGTAATCATTTTATACCTACATAGTGGATAATCAGTTAGGGTCATTTTTGTATTCAATAATGTACCATGTTCTCTTAGGATGATTTAAATTTTGTATGCTACGATGGAAAAAATCTATCTCATGACCTTGGCGCCACTGATAGACATAATTATAATTAAATTCTAAATTTTGGTCTGCCTCATAAACGTACTTCAACATCGCTTTAGGTCACGTGAACCATAAGCATGATATTTTATTTGTGATAACACATTGCTATAGCCAACTTTAGTTCGAAAACTGAGTTCGTTTCAGGACACTACGATGTAACTTTTTCTCAAATCTGGTGATGTGTGGACAAATAGGTCGTTGATGTAGGGGGTAAAGGAGGGGGTCTGGTTGGCCGAGTGGATAGCGCGCTGGTCTCGGAATCCGGAGGTCCCGGGTTCGAGCCCTCGTAGCAACTCGCCACGTTTCGACCTAGGCCGGTTTTTTGGCAAGGTGAGAAGAGGGCTGAAACAGCCTCGCCGATGTCTCTGAGGTAATGCTCGAAAGGGCGGATTCCGGGGCGCGGGTTGAGATTAAATTAGAAAAGAGAGGGAGTAACGGAGGTTTATCACTACCAAAGGGAAGAAATTACGCTAGTTGTCGAAAATTCATCATTTTCGACTCGACACAGTCGAAATTTATGATACTAATAGTAATATTAATAATTTAATACAACTCTAATTTAATACAACTCTAATATGATTCAACTCTAATATGATTCAACTATTAATTAATTGTAATTAATCAACTGTGATTAATTAACAATTCAACGCTCTGCTCAAACTCGGCTGGCCCCTACCTGTTAGGATAGCCCCCGCCTGTGACGATAATTTGGACGCATTTTGAGTGAGCGGCTCGCCCCTTGTTGTGGGTTTCGGCCCCCTCATTGGTCCACGTACTACTATGAAACTTATCTCCATTGGTCCACGGGTGACCATGTATGTACACGACGGAACCCAGTGGGGGAAGTCTAGTTCACGAATTTGGGATCGGTGGCGAGCCACCGAGACCTCGCATTCTGTTATTGTGCTCCACGATACGTGTTTATTGTGCTCGGTACGTGATTATTGTGCTCGTTTCTACTCGCATTACCTGTGTTTGGAAATGGATAACGCTACTGATCAGGTCAGACGATTTTATTATTTACTACCGGCTATATTTACGTTTCGTTTGAGAAGTCGCATTTTCCTATGGTCGTCGTTCGTTTTGTGTGTTCTACAAGCCTTGTGTCACTATCCGGTGGTGGTGCACTTGGTGAATTGAATTCTACAGAAATTTACGTTTCCTCTCTTGGTGTCTACTACAGGCCTTGTGTTACCACCCTGTGGTGGTGCACTTGGCTAAGCCCTACAAATTCTACAGCAATTCTACAATCCTTGCTCACTTAGAATTTCTATCAGAGCAGTTGGTAGTCGCATTGAAGTACCTCGATGGTACTCGTCTCCACCCCCCTTGGACTTGAGGATGTTAGCTTGTGCTGGCACGTCAATCCAAGTGTATAGGGTGGTCGTATTATTTGTACCCCAGTGGTACTCGTTTCTTACTTGGAGTCAATGGTGCTAGCCGTGCTCACACATTGATCCAAGGTGTTATAAAATTGTCTTGACATCTTATGACTGACGGTATCTTGTTTCTACTTGTGCCGTTAGGTAAACCAGCAGAATAAGACGGCGAAGAGGAGGACCCGAAGAAAACCTTATAATTTGTTTTTGAGAAAGAATAAAGTTATTTTCTGTTTCTACCAACTTAGTTATTTCTATAGTGTGTTTGTCAGTTGTGCTCGTGACTACTTTTCTCCCTGCACTAAGCAGGTGGGAATTCAACTTCAAACTACAAGCTTCCACTGCAAGTTCAACTTTCATAATTAATCTCATCGTGATTAATTTCAACTATTTAATAATTAATCTACCCTTGATTAATTACAACTTTAATTAAGGTGAAATAATTTAATCATAACTGTCATAATTTGGTAATTATGAAATATTAGTTATGATTGATACTCTGCTTCTACGAATTTATTTCACATGGTAGCAGAACGTGGTTCTGCCCCCTCGTTTATTGGCATGCTGACATAACACTTTGAAATTAACTATAGTTATTGCGACCATTAGGGAAATCGACTTCCATTTGATAATTATTTAGTAATATAAGTTCAACAGTGCGTTCAACTTTAAAAAAGGGATGTCCGCTAGAAAGTCGTTCTACAAAGAGATCTACAAGCCTTTCCTTTGTGAGAGGCAGCGTCAACGTGCTCGTACTGGCCTGTAGGCCTCGTTTGTCTTATTGCCAGTATTCTGGTCGTGAACTCTACTCGTTGCCGAGATTAGAAAATTTTTTTCTTTTTCTCGTGAATATGCATATTCAACTTAGTATGAGCATTTTCGGAAAGGTGGACTCGTTACTGATCACAATGAGTCACAACCTATCCATTCGAGACGCTAATTCAAATTCTACAGATTGTCATTTAAGCTGAGACTTTTTATAATCTTAGAGTTCTTGTGAATCTACTTACCTTTGGAGATGTGGACATTTGTTTATGCTCGTAGCATTTTTCGCTTCAGGTAACCAGTCCTGAAGCCTCCGTTTCGTTCCTACACACTGAGCCTGTGCGAAATCGTGAGATAGGTGGACTTGCCCTACCTATTACTCTTTCTATTTGCAAACCCTCAGCCGATGGGCAAGTTGTCGTATAGGGTGTAGCTTTGACTTGTCTCGTCTACTTCTTGTCTCTCGTGCATATGCTCTAAATGAGATTTGAAGTGCTTTAACCGTACCGTAACGGTCTGTGGGAGCTGTATTTCAGTTGTTCGACTCGGGAGGTGGTATGGGACGCCAATGATGCGATCTTCGACTGATTGAGGCTCCTGCAACGGCTGACTGGGGGTGTGTGCATAGACCCTGCGGTTGGAGAAATTAGCCACTCCAGTGCGTTCCGACTAAACAGGAACAGGCTTACTATGTCTGCTCTTGGACTAGAGGTCTAAAGTATCGTAGGTAGGTTTCCTCAATTGGAGGAAGGAAGGCAAGTTCGAGACTGTAAGGCCATCCGTCGTATGCCCAACGCCTTTACGCATTAAGTTGCAAGGGAAGAGGCTTGTGTCAGACCTACAGAGTGCGTCCCTCTACGGCCCTTGTAGGGAGAATTAGATCTGTAGGATTCGCCAATACAGCACGTATGAGGCTAGGCGACGTCAGGTGCCCTCGTGGGGACTGACCTGCCCAGGAAGGTTCAAACTGGGTTTAGAGGGTACAGCCATAAAAGACTACCCCTCATTCGTTCTATGCACAAGGACAAGTCTGAGACCCATGCCGTAGTGAGGTCTTGGTTCGCACAACTATGTCGGTGTGTAGGAGAATGCCTCCCCTTCGGTAAGGGGTTAGGTATTGTTCTACAAAAAGTGAGGATCCTCCATACCAGTAGTTAGTAGTTGTCCATCCACATGCTCCACTATGGTAAAACGTTCTACTTACTAAAGGTTCTGGTGAACTTGTTGTAACCTAGTTTATCGCTGTTCCAGCTGGCTGGTTCAACTGCATCAACCTCTACTGTTATGCTGTATGATGATCTCTCTAAAAGGATCAAGTTACTACAGACCCGTGTCCTAATGCTTGAGGGAGTGGTTCGCCAAAAACCTCAGAGCTTGCGTAAGCTTTCTACGGACATCTTGACTGAAACTACTGAAATCGACGTTGTGCTGAATGGTATTTTAGACAACGATCCGCGTCGAGCAGTTCTCTGTTCTGACAATTTAGCTGTCCGTGAAGCAGCTACTCATTATTTTGATGCTGCTAATGGACTGGAATTTGACGTAGCGACTCTTCCAACTGTTTCCTCTGAAAGTTCAACAAATGTGAACGACTTATTTAAGTTGCGTAAATGTAACCCGCCCACATTCTCTGGTGAAGTACGTGAGTTCCGCCAATGGTGGGAACATTTTGAGACGGCCGTAGATAAAAACCCGACGTTAACTGATGTTCATCGAATCATCCATCTACTAGCCTCTGTGCGCGGTGAAGCGAAAGAATTTCTCCGTGGCTACCAAGCTACTGGTGAGAACTACAGAAAAGCACTTGGTGCTCTACGTGAACGTTTTGGCGATAATACAAAGTTAGCGCAATGCTACTTTGCAGACCTCGCCTCGTTGCCCGATTTAGCCTCAATGCCGGAGGCAGATGTCACTTCTGATCTTGACAGGGCCAACTTGGATAAGATCAAAATGATAATCTTGGGGCTAAGATCTACTGGAAACTATGACACTGAGTTGACACAGGGTTGGATTTTGAGGAAAATATCAAAACGACGCGTTCGTGACGCATTTATTCGCCTTTCCTCAGATCATCCCAAACTCAATTTCGACCTTGATCTGCTCTTAGGAGCAATTGAGACATCTATCTATATCGACGAAGTTATGGAAATGCGTGCTGTTAGCGTCAAAACAAATGATGCATCCGTGTCTGATGAACCTCCTGTAAAGGTTACTACCCTGATTAACCGCTCTACAAAACCGTCTACCTCAACCAACTCTAGTACTTGTTTGTTTTGCTCCGGCAAACACACCTCTACTGACTGTGTTAAATTTCCGACCTATCAAACGCGGAAACAACGTTTACTGCAAATGAAGCGGTGCTTTATTTGTCTGTCATCCAACCACCACAGCAAGGCTTGCACAAACAGATCTCGTCAGTGTCGTACGTGCCAAAAGCCTGGGCATTCATCTCCTATGTGTATGTCCGCTATCCGTAAGCTTGAGGCCTCTACCTTGAGCAAATCCAACAAGTCCGACAAGAAAAAGAGCAAGTCCGAGCCGAAACGTAAGGATCCCCGTTCCAAGAGTAATGTTACTCAACCCGACAACGAATCATCAGGTACGTTTTTAGAAACTTTTGTTACCTCTTTAATTGTTGGTAATCGTTCTACATTGGTGCGTGGAGTGCTGGATGGAGGTAGTGATGCTTCCTACATCCACACTGATGTTCTACAAAATTTAAATGTATATCCAACTGGTAGTTTAATGCTAGCTGTACAGTCTTATGGATCACAGGATCTGGTTCCAACTTCGGCTAGTCGTGTCAATGTGACATTTATTGGTCTACATGGTCAACGGAAAAGTTGTTCGTTATACTCCTCGAATTGCATTGTTGGTAATTCGTCGTTATTACCACCTTTTGATGAAGCATTATCTTTACTGCCTCCCTCTTACAAATATGCTGACCCGGACTTGTTTAGTCCAAATCGACGTGCTGTTCAACTCCTAATTGGGAATGATCTACGAAATTTGTTTGTACGACTAAATCGGGCTAAGAAACTTGGCGATGGCCTTGTTTTACTACCTACATTCTTTGGGTGGATACCGTCCGGTAGGGTTATCTCTCCAGTTGAAATTTGTCAACATTCTACTTTGGCTGTGTCTCACAAAGCTCTACCAGAGGCCAGTTCCTCTAAAGCTGAGTTTCTTCGGTCACCAGAAATTTCGTTTCTCTGGGACTTGGAAGTACTTGGCATCCGTAATTCCGACTTGGATAATAATGAATCTGTAGTTATTGAACAGTTTCGAAAAACTACTCGTTTTGAGAATGGTAGGTATATTGTAAGTTGGCCTCGGAAATCTGGCAACTTCAATGACCTGCCATCACACTACAGTATGGGCGTAGCCAGGTTAAAATCCCTGTTACGTTCATCCGACAATTAGGTCCTTACACGTTATCATGATATTATTGCAGAACAGTTAGAAATGGGTATTATTGAAAGGGCTCCACGCCAAACTCGCTACCAAGCGCACTACTTGCCTCACCGAGCAGTGGTACGTGGTGATTCAATTCGTATTGTATATGACGCATCTGCTAAATCAAAGTCAGGTAAAAGCTTGAACAATCTCCTTCACGCTGGCCCTGCTTTGACAGGTGATCTACTAAAAATTCTTCTCAACTTCCGCCTGCATAAAGTCGCCGTAACTGCCGACATTGAAAAGGCATTTCTACAAGTTGGTCTTGATGAGGCTGACCGAGACTTAGTTCGTTTCCTATGGGTTGAGGATTATTCTGCTCCGGTGGATAATCTCTCCATAGTCGCTTATCGCTTTACTCGAACTCCCTTTGGGGTCGTTTCATCGCCGTTTCTACTCAACATGGTGCTGCAGGAGCTTCTTACTGAGAGTAATAATGCTGCCTGTCAGTGTGTCCGACAACGTTTCTACGTAGACAACCTGGTGTTAAGTGTGACTAATGTGAATCATGCTACCCAGATATATGAATCTGTTACTACACGTTTGGCCTCTGCAGGTTTCAATCTGAGAGACTGGACGTCAAACTCTACTGATTTTGTTAACGCGTTGCCTTCTGAGAAGCAAATGTTGAAAGAAGGTAACATTTCCATACTTGGCTTAGAATGGGACCGACACAACGATTTATTGTCACTCAAGTTTAACAATGAGGAGAAACCCACTACAGTAACTCTACGTAAAGCACTCAGCGCTCTTGCTGCAGTGTTCGACCCTTTAGGTCTATGTGCGCCGTGCGTGCTGGATCTAAAGTTGTTTGTTCAGAAATGCTGGACTATTAAGGTTAGCTGGGATGGGCCTTTACCTTCAGGTATGGAGTCTCAGTTCCGTAAGCTAATGCTTGAACGAGATGAAATTCGAAATCTCACGTTTCCACGTTATTTGTGGTCGTCATGCTCTGAAGAGGGTTCTTATGAGCTCCACTGTTTTTGCGACGCATCAATCCTAGCATTTGGCTGCGCTCTGTACCTGGTTCATAAGTCGATGAATGCGGGGGAGTCACAGCTGATTTTTGCTAAGGTTCGTGTTGCCCCTACGAAAAAACGAACCATACCACAACTTGAGTTGTTAGGTGTGCTTCTTGGAAAACGTTCTACAATTCATGTCCGTAATTGTCTAGATATTATGATATCAAAAACAATTATCTGGACTGATGCTACTACAGTTGTCCAATGGTTGCATTCAACCTCTGTTCAACCACAATTCATTCAAAATCGTTTGACTGAACTACGATCTACGCCCAATCTTGTTATTCGCTACACACCCCGACGATTTAACTCTGCTGATGTTCTGTCGAAAGGCCAAAAAGCCTCATTGCTTCGTGATAACTCCTTATGGTGGTTTGGTCCGTCTTGGTTGCCCTTTGAATCGGAATGGCCAACTGAACTGCCAAATGTACCTATCTACAACACTACTACAACACCTGTGGTGACTCTACTATCTCGGCGTGATAAGGTTCCAACTCTGTTTGTGACAGATGATTTTGAAAAACGTTATTCGTGGTGGAATGCCAGTGTTCGTCGTATTCTGCGCATCCCACCAGTGGCAAAATTGTTTCAAATCCGGAAACTCTCCTATGTACAGTCGTTTGAACAGGCTGAATTAATTTTGATTCGTCTGCTTCAACGAAAGTATTTTTCAACACATTTTCAGCATTTACAAAATGGCTGCAAAATCAACTGCGACCTACAATTGTTTCTCCATACTGACGGTCTGATCTGTTGTCGTGATCGCTATGAGACAGCCCCTCTGGAATGGAATATGGCTCATCCTATATTCCTTCCTCGTGAAAGCCCATTAGTTCGAACTCTACTTGCTACAATACATCGGCGTGTTTGTCATTCTGGTGCTGAGGTGACTCTAGTAAAGTTCCGTGAACGCTTCTGGATCACTAAAGCTCGCTCACTGGTGAATTCGGTAATTCACTGTTGCAATGTGTGTCGGCGTTGGAAGGGTGGTCCATACCAACTTCCGCCAATGCCTCCATTGCCTCTTGAAAGGACAACACCAGTAGCCCCCTTCGTCAATGTTGGGGTCGATTGTTTTGGTCACCTGTATGTGCGTCCTGCAGATGCAACTTTACCCTCAACTGTAGTCAAAGCATATGGTGTCTTGTTTACCTGTCTGGTTACTCGAGCCATACACTTGGAGGTAGTAAGCAACTTGTCTGGGGACCAGTTCCTACAAGCCCTTATTCGATTCACCAGCAGAAGGGGCATGCCCCGACTAATGGTGTCTGATAATGGGCGCAACTTTACCTTTATACAACCACTTTTAGGTCATAAGGTCGAGCTTAATGACCCCCGTGTCAATGACTTTATAGTCACAAATCGTATAGACTGGCATTTCATCCCCGCGTATTGCCCATGGCAAGGAGGAGTCTACGAGAGAATGATAGGGCTAGTTAAAAGCTCTCTTCTCCGCGCTCTTGGCAGTTCTGTCGTCGATTTCACAACTTTAACTACTGTCTTTTGTCAAGTTGAAAATATAGTGAATAGTAGACCTCTGACATATTCTACAACAAAGGAAATCCTACAGCCATTGACCCCGAACTGTTTTCTACGACCTGCAAATTCGGCCTATGAGCCTGATATCGACATTGATCTATCGACTATCGGAGCTTCAGCTTCTAAGCTGCTGTCCAGCTACAAGATTGTACGCTCTATTATAGAGCACTACCGCTCCATATTCTACAGTCGATATTTACAACTTATGAGAGAAAAACAAATACGAACACATGCGACACTAAGGGGTGCCGTTTCCTACAAACCACGTTGTGGTGAAATGGTCCTGATAAAGGACTCGAATTCTTCTAGGGCAAAATGGCCTTTAGGAGTCGTTGAAACCCTCGACCGCCGTGGAGCTCAGGCCTCAGTACGTGTTATTGACTGGACTGCCACGAGCAAACATAAGCCTTCCAACTCTACTGAACACAATCAGTTGTATCATACTAAGGTGATTCAGAAGTCAGTCAACGTTTTATACCCACTTGAAATTCCACCTGTGGAACCAAGTGTCGTTGAAGGTCCTACCAAGAAAGTTCGTCGCATAGAGGAAGTTGGCACTCCCTCCCTGATGGAGGTTGAGTCCCCTTCTACCCTTGAACCTAGTCATGCACCAACCCGTTCTACCGAAAATTGATCTACCTACTCTACCAATATTTATTCTACCAACAGCGGATACAACCATTATATTTTGTTATATCGATACGTGCTTATCGCACTCCTCTCGCGGGGGAGTGTCGAAAATTCATCATTTTCGACTCGACACAGTCGAAATTTATGATATAATAATAGTAATATTAATAATTTAATACAACTCTAATTTAATACAACTCTAATATGATTCAACTCTAATATGATTCAACTATTAATTAATTGTAATTAATCAACTGTGATTAATTAACAATTCAACGCTCTGCTCAAACTCGGCTGGCCCCTACCTGTTAGGATAGCCCCCGCCTGTGACGATAATTTGGACGCATTTTGAGTGAGCGGCTCGCCCCTTGTTGTGGGTTTCGGCCCCCTCATTGGTCCACGTACTACTATGAAACTTATCTCCATTGGTCCACGGGTGACCATGTACGTACACGACGGAACCCAGTGGGGGAAGTCTAGTTCACGAATTTGGGATCGGTGGCGAGCCACCGAGACCTCGCATTCTGTTATTGTGCTCCACGATACGTGTTTATTGTGCTCGGTACGTGATTATTGTGCTCGTTTCTACTCGCATTACCTGTGTTTGGAAATGGATAACGCTACTGATCAGGTCAGACGATTTTATTATTTACTACCGGTTATATTTACGTTTCGTTTGAGAAGTCGCATTTTCCTATGGTCGTCGTTCGTTTTGTGTGTTCTACCAGCCTTGTGTCACTATCCGGTGGTGGTGCACTTGGTGAATTGAATTCTACAGAAATTTACGTTTCCTCTCTTGGTGTCTACTACAGGCCTTGTGTTACCACCCTGTGGTGGTGCACTTGGCTAAGCCCTACAAATTCTACAGCAATTCTACAATCCTTGCTCACTTAGAATTTCTATCAGAGCAGTTGGTAGTCGCATTGAAGTACCTCGATGGTACTCGTCTCCACCCCCCTTGGACTTGAGGATGTTAGCTTGTGCTGGCACGTCAATCCAAGTGTATAGGGTGGTCGTATTATTTGTACCCCGGTGGTACTCGTTTCTTACTTGGAGTCAATGGTGCTAGCCGTGCTCACACATTGATCCAAGGTGTTATAAAATTGTCTTGACATCTTATGACTGACGGTATCTTGTTTCTACTTGTGCCGTTAGGTAAACCAGCAGAATAAGACGGCGAAGAAGAGGACCCGAAGAAAACCTTATAATTTGTTTTTGAGAAAGAATAAAGTTATTTTCTGTTTCTACCAACTTAGTTATTTCTATAGTGTGTTTGTCAGTTGTGCTCGTGACTACTTTTCTCCCTGCACTAAGCAGGTGGGAATTCAACTTCAAACTACAAGCTTCCACTGCAAGTTCAACTTTCATAATTAATCTCATCGTGATTAATTTCAACTATTTAATAATTAATCTACCCTTGATTAATTACAACTTTAATTAAGGTGAAATAATTTAATCATAACTGTCATAATTTGGTAATTATGAAATATTAGTTATGATTGATACTCTGCTTCTACGAATTTATTTCACACTAGTATTCTTAGTTATAGAGAAAACGAGCGGTTACTGCAATTTTCTGGTTATTCAGAGATTCACCCATAGACAGATGACTATAATTTATTGTCAATTATGAATAGTCACGGACAAAACTTTTTGACTTCTCAAACCCAGAACATGCCTTATGTACGCATTCCCCTCCAATGCGGCACCGAAACCAAGTTTCATTTTCCCCGAATTCTTCGCAAATAATGCAAATTTCGTCAATGGATTCATCGGAATCTTCGCTGTCATCACGCAATCCCTTCACGCCTAGTTATATGTACATCTTTCGAATCCGATGATTCTTCGCAAATTTATTTCCAAACTGCACATTGTGACGTTGAAACTTTGACTTTCTAATACACGCGATTGCCCGCGGTGATATCTTCAAAGAAAATACTTCTTATAACTTTCATAATTTATTGCGCGTGCAATTAAAAGTTTCAAATCTATGTGAAAATGTTCTCACTTTGTTTTCTACATATATGATGCCTAGTCGCTTGTGATCTTTGTTCTTTAAAAGAATTCATTTGCCAATTTTTTGCCGAAAAAAAATAGTTTCCTCTCCTAATTGATGACGGAATGAATTCAACCGATTTGAAACACAGTCACCATCAAGGTTCTTTTATACCTAGAAAAGGTTGGCTCATTCAGGTAGGCCACCCGCAACAGTTCTTCCCGTCTCACCCGCGCCGGAATTCACTTCATAAGAAAAAGTAATGAGAAAATTGAATTTTTTCTGTAGAGGGCTCTTTTTTTCTTTTCTTTTTTTACCGACTTTTCGAAGAATTCGAAAGGAGGTATTGTTTTTGTTCATAGGGTGGGGGTTTGAGGTCAGAGTGAATTTTCTTTACGTTTTGAGGTGTGAGGAGTTCGAAAATATCATTCATTCAATTTCAGGTATCCTTATATATATATATATATAGGTATATGTACAAAATTTTGAAACTGGAATAGCTCGAAGAGTGTAGGATCGAATTTTATGAAAATCAGATATGTTATAGAACAGCACTTGAAGTTGTGCATGTGAAATTTTGGTGAGGATTCGCCGAAAGGGGGCTGTGGGGGAGAGGGTCAAACATTTCTTTCGATTATTTCTCATCATCTCAGCTTGGGGACGAAAAAATATACTGGAACTCATTTGAAGAAAATTTCATTTTACATATTTTTAGTTATTATCATTTTTCGCAGCACCCCAAAGGGGAGGGAGATAACCGGGGTAGAAAATTGGGATTTAGTGTTAAAAATGTGGTCAATTTTTCTACGTGTCGAAAATGTCGAGATATCGACCTTTCGATATAATGCGTTTATTCAGATTCATTCCCAACAATAGTTGTTAGTCGTCGGTACTGCTATTGTTAGCAAGATAAGCAGTTACTGGTATCAGTTCTTTTATTTGAACTCTGTCCATGTAAATTCGTGTTGCCTGCATTTGAACTACCACGCGTCTAAATTCGTGCTGTGTGTATTTGAACTATTTGTGTTTGTTTTGAAGTGCGTCGCTTGTTTTCCTTTAACGTTATCCCATTTTTGCTGTTTTGTTGAGTTTTTGTTTTATTTTTCGAGATCTCTGTTATGGTTGTTTTTATGGTTAAAAGTTCCTCTTAGTTATTTTTTTCGGTTTTTTCTTCTGTTTCTATTCTGTTGAATTTTTTGCATACAGCTTTCATTTTTCCTAGTCATCGCCTCCTTTTTTCTATTATTATTATTATTATTATTACTAATATTATTATTTTGCTGATTTGGAGTTTTTCTTTTATTTTTCAGGATTTTTTTTATGTAAGATACTAAATTTGAAAAGTCGGTACTGCTGTCGCTGCCGCGACAGCGTTTTTTTTTCTATAAACGATAGCCAATTGAATGTTGTATGTTGTGAAAGTAATAGAAAAGTATATTGAGGGCATCAATTATGAGTAAAAATCAAAAGAAGCTGCATTCTCGTAAGCAGCCTGTGTGATGGCGCTTCAGTGATATCAATGACGTCGCCCGGGGCCATATTTATTGTATATGCAACATAGGCACGTGCCTGGGTAGCAGATTTCGAGTGGGCGACAAATTTTCGACACTTGTTTTTTAAATCTATGTATTTATTTTAAAAAAAGAACGAAAATTTAGGGGGTATGAACGAAAATCAGAGGGGCGGCAATTTTTGGAGAATGCTAAATCCGGCCCTGTAGCTGCCACATTTACATAGTATATTTGCCCGTGGAATATAGCAGTATGCAGCCAAACAGCCGTGCGCCCAATTACGCATCTTTTCTCTTGCATATCTTATTTCTTCTAATTTTTGGTCGGATCTTGTATCGAAGTAGATGATGCCAACGGTTTAGAACTTTTCATCCCGTCAACAGGCGTATGAGTGAAGTAATATTCCGTTGAAGATGCCCCATCTTTTGAAAATCCACGATTATATGCCACCCGTGTTGGACAAAACGATTTTTTGTCATTCTGCCAGGGGAGCATTTCATCTTTTTTTGTTATGTCATAAGTTTTATCATTTTCAGAGTTTTGTCATTTTATTTTTTCAAAGTTTTGTTATGTCCTGACAAAATTATTTTGTCATGTCGCTTAGCATAATATACTGTAGGTGACAGTGTCGCTTAGCATTGTCTACTGTCAGTAGTAATGTCCCTTAGCATAATCTGTTATCAATTATTACGTCGCTTAGCATAGTTCCTCATTTAAACAAAATGTCATAACATAATTTTTTTGTCCTTTCGATTTTATCATATGACGAAATTTCTAAAATTCAATTGTCATTTTGTCATTTTGTTTTGTTATGTCTAACAACACTGTATGCCACTGAATGATTGCGCAGACGAATAAATGGTACTATCATGACGCAACGTAACCTCATCAGGTTATCGGCATCAATTTTTTTCATTTTAAAAATGATTTCGAAAAAATTTCGAAGAATTTTTGGAGCCCATCCTTGGTTGCACCCTTCGAAAAAGAAATTAAATCCAATAATTTTTAATCACTTTACATTACTGTTTCTGAAGCACTAAAAAATTTCACTTTTTTTTCCTACCCTGAACTGATAATACCATCAGTTGGCAAAATTAGGTTCCCAGTTGGTAAAATCTCAAAAGCAGGTGTTACTGTATTTTTCTTTGTTTTGTCTGTCTTAGAATTTTTTCAGTTGAGGAAATCGTCCTTTCAAGCCGAAAAAATAATACACCCTCCTCTCCTAAAAAAGTGGCTATCGTACTTTTTTTTTCCGTACTAAAATTCTAAATACTCATTATGAGCTAATAACTATCCTTGCCTTACAAAATAAATAAGTTTCATGGCGAAAATAAATGATTGTACTTACCCTGAGAAAGCAAAAGAAAAAACCCAACTTTGGAAATTGAAAATGATACAAATGATAATTTATTATGAAGAATATTCGTTGTTTTTGTACGAAGAAGGAAACCTATATCACACGGATATGAATATAATGTGATTGATTATAGAAAGAAATTCTCGAAACTTAGTTGTGTTTTTCCTTTGAAAGTGTGCAATCATTGTGTGTAAAAATGTCAGGTAATTCACGATAGGTTGGACGTTGCACTTTGCTGATAAGTAATGTGAAACATTTTCTGAGTACCTAGATAGTTAACACGTCAATTACAATCATTATAAGAATAAGGAAGGAGCAAATTTGTTTGAAGGAAGTAATAAGCTAAGTGACATAAAATAGTTTACACTGCACTATAACATGATAGACTTGATACAAAGGTACTAAAGTGTCGTAGTGGCGTACATAGAATTATGTAATACGGGAAATAAGAATTTTAACGTAATAGCAAAATATTTTCAGACCCGCAATTTTATGGGAAAATACTTGCGGATGTGGAAAAACATATTTTATTTTTCTTCACCTCTCAACGAATTCTCTGTTTTTGTGCCTTACATTAGTTAGTGACAGCTCTTCAGTCAAAAAGTAATTTGGTATTTGAGAAAATCGTTTCAATAATGAAATATGAAAGACATATACTTACGAGTGTGGTGTAGTGCTTGTTACAATCCAAAAGAGCTCGATTCTTCTTTAGGAAAAAAAAAAAAATCCTCAGTTTTTTGACTTTAGAATAACTTGAGGACAGTAGGGTATTTTTATGCTGCCGTTATAGGATTGCGGCTTTTCTGTACTTTTATACATGCTGTCCTCTGGGTTTCCTACCACCTGCTTTGCAGAATATCAACTCCTGCAGATTATAAACTTAATAAATTTGAAAAATTTGTAAGCAACGAATTCAAAGGATCCTCTTCCCTGCGTGAAAGTCACTTTAGCGCGCCCTGCTAACGTTTTGGAAAATATTCTTTTAAAAAAAAAAAAAAAAAAAAAAACCAAAAAAAAACACAAAAAAAACAGAAGACAATCAGATAACAATCTGATGTAAAATCTAGATTAAGAACGGTTGCGGGGTTCATCGGCATTTCACTCTTTTCAGGCCGTGTAATGTAAAAGTATTATCTTTTAATCTTCTCCTTCATTAAAAGAAAACCAAGGCTGTAAAATAATGCCCGTTTTGGGCTGCACGTTATACGAGGCAATTAAAGTTGAGACTTTTACGGGAAGTAAAATCTTACATTAACGCGTCAGCTCAAGCTGCATGCTTATGTATAGGTTGTGAAATTTACATCCTCTTTATGTCAGCGATAATCTTTCTCTCGTCTAAAATTTTACCTGTCGTACAGTTTTAAGTTATTTTCGTGTAGTTTCTGCTGTTTTCCGTGACGTGGAAGTTAGTTTATAATTATTATTCGCACACGATATCGAATAATCCATCTAGAATGCGTTGTGGGGTATAGTCTCTATTTTTCATCAAGTGCAAAGCTCAGTTTGAAATAGTTGAAATACGGTATACACCGTATTAACAACAAAATTGATTAAAAACGTTTTTCAAAATGAGGTAAAACTGCCATTTGCTGAGAGATCGGTATTTTGAGCTGCTACTGTTTGTTATTATCTTACAAAAGAGTGTGAATATAGATATTTTACCTATGTGATGTATGTACATATTGTGTTCTCGTTCGACTTTATGAGTGATTATGTATCTCTTGATAAACACTCGATACAAAAACCAACCTTTTGTCGACATTTAAAATCCGGAACATTGTGATCGAATCAGATATAGATTGTAAAATCAGATGCAAATGTCGAGTTACCATGTTGATGTCGACTTTCTGATAGAATTCTGCATCCATGTCGATGTAAAATTCGATTCAAAAGTCGATGACGATATAATAAGTGACTTTTGTGTCGAATTCTTTATCAAATCCGATCGTCTTGTCACGTCGAAAAAGGGACGGATTTTGCCTGTCCACGTTCGTGAACTGAGGAAAATAGATAGTCACATAAGGAGAAAACATCCTAACGTCGTTTTCTGTTCTCGTCGAAGTAAGAATTTTGACAAATAAATAACAGTTCTGGAGGTTTCTTCTTATTGCATTCCATAAGTAATTTCTCTGTTGTCTTAGGGCAACAACTTACACTTTCTTCGTGTGTGGTGAAACGATGTGACGTTCCTCCCCTCTGTATAATTACTGAGGTGTATCTCTAACATTATGAAGAAGAAAAATGTTGAATTTTTAAAGGTCGCATCCACCTCCCCCCAAATTGGTTTGGTTCTCTGTGCGTAAGATAAAATCGAGAAGTCTTCCAAGAGTCCCAAAGTTCCTTACGGGAAAATTCACGTAAACTGCATAATTTAGTGCCGTAAATTGTTTCGTACTGTATAAGAGATCATCTAATATATGTATATGCGTAAGTTTGACACTTGTTCAGTTCAATAAAAAGGGGATGTCATATGAATGAGACCTGATAAGAAGGAAAATTAATCAATTTTCTCTCTAAACCTAGGGATTTTTCATAAATACATATTTACAAGAAACATATTATGGAAAACCATTTCTTCTTCTTGGAGTAGGTCTTGCTACCTCATAGAAGTATGGCGCGTCTTTCCCTTTTTCTCAACATCTGTTTGCGAAAAGAAAACATGTTTTTTTTCGTAATTGGACTTGCCATCTGAGTGCGTATTTCTTCCTCTTCCCTTTTCTGTACACCCTTCTTATTAGGGAAACGTGTTTGAGGCAACAATAATTAGTTCCCAGAAATGTGAATATTTGCTAGCATTCTAGCGGTTGCGTGATAAGGGGGGCGTAAATGAAAAGGGAGAAGTGGTAAAGTACATAAGTGCAAGAGGTGGTAAAACTTATCTGTAAAGGTGTTGTAGAAGGGGAAGGTTGAATTGAAATAGAGAAGAAGTAAGGTAGTTCTAGGCGGTAGTAAGGTGTATTTAATGAAAAAGTAATCACCTTTCATGTGTCACTTGTAAATATGCCTTTATGGAGAATTCCGAAATGTAGTTCATTTGCCCCCTCGTAAGCTCTCTGTTCCTGTGATACCTCTTATCCACCCCCCACCCGAGTCAACTTCCTATTTATGCGTCGTTTGTAAGATAAGACCAAACCAAAGTAAGATGGCTGAGGAGAATACTCCCTTTGTGTGGTCTTTAACGAAGCATGGTATGGTATAGAATCATGCATTTTACATGCATTTCTCCATTAGGAAGACTTCAGGACCCCTAGAACACCTTCCAATTTTTCTGTTCTTCTAGATTCGATTGAAATTTATAATAATCCGAACAAGAATTGATTTGGGGATATGACTTTTACAAAGTGGATTTTTTATGTACTCTACGTATCACTTTTCACTTTTTTTCAAAGATGAATAAAAAAAAATTGTTAACAATTTATAATTATGCAATAATACTGTAATCTCGCAAATTTTCATTGCTAGAAGAAGCAAAAACTCGGCCGGACAGAAATGCAATTTTGTAGTAGGTAGGTAACGAAAATTGTAATTTGTATTAGGGTTGGTTGAAAAATCGCGTGCTTAAATTTGAAAATGCAATGGGGGGGGGGGGTGTATTGCATCCAGTAATAACACCCATTTCATTTTATTTCATATATATAAAGTCTTGCGCTCTCTGCTAGCGTGGGTTGAAAAATCACGTGCTCAAATTTGAAAATGCGGTGGGGGAGGGGGGCAGTAGTATATTGAGTAATAACACGCACATTTCATTTTATTTTGTATGTATTCAGATTTGTACCCTCTTCTGGATCTTCAATTCTTCTTAAAATGCCACAAGTTTCAAAATTCAAAGTTAGAATTTTGAAACAGAGTAGGGGTTAAAACACAGGTATTGTATCGAGTAACTACACCCATATTTTATTTTGTTTTTATATAAGTTCGTAAGTGCTATACCAAATCCTGATTTTTACTTTTTCATGTGTTTTTTCTTCTTTTTTTTTGGGGGGGGGAGGAGGGGGGGAGATTGAAAGTCCGGTAGAAAGCTCAACGATTCCGTCATTGCGTTTTCAAAGTTGAACTTCAAATTTTTCAGTTGGCTTCTTGGAAAACATAGAAGTTACGGTAGAAAGCACAATACTGCGCGGGAGCAGAAGCGGAGGTTGTACGCGAACGTCGTGCTGTCGTTCCTGATGTACGGCGCACCGGTATTCGCGGACGCCGTCCAGATCCCGTACCGCGGAGAGTGGAGCTGGTGAAGGTGCAGCGGAGAGTCGCGCTAAGGTGCGTCAGCGCGTATCGCACCGTGTCAACAGAGGCGGTAGGCGTGCTGGCGCGCCTTCCACTCATCGAGTTGAAGGTCGACGAGTTGGCGCAGTCCTACAAGGCGCAGAAGAAGGTGAGGACGCGGCAGGAGGCACGCCGGGTGAAGCGAGGGATTCAGCTGACCACGCTTCAGCGATGGACGGAGAAGCTCGCCCAGTCTTCGAAAGGCGAGTGGACCCGGGAGCTGATCGGTGAGCTCGACCTGTGGTTAGGTAGGAGGCACGGAAGCCTGAACTTCCACCTGACCCAGGTCTTGAGCGGACACGGTTGTTTCGGCTCGTACCTGCATCGGATGTGTTTGGCGGGGAGCGCCGAGTACACCCATTGTGCAAGCGGAGAGGAGGACACGCCGTAGCTTACGGTGTTCGAGTGCGACGCCTGGGAGGAGGAGAGGCGCGGGACGGTCACGATCGATCCCGGAGACGGGGTGATCGACCGTCTTGCGCTGGACACCCTGGTCCCGGAGCTGTTGAGGAGCCGAAGCGGTTGGAACAGGGTGTCGGGTTTCGTTTCGGCCATCATGCGACGGAAGATGGAGGCTGAGTGGTCGAGACAGAGGACGCAAGGAGGAGGAGAAGCTGGACTTGCTGCTGCTGCTGCGGCAGCGGATACCATCCAGCGAAGCTCGCCCGCAGCACCAGGGCTGGAGCCGAGCTCGCCCGTAGTGCAAGGGCTGGAGCTTCAATCAGACGAGTCTCACACGACGAGTGAGTGAAGAGGAAGAGGCAGCGCGTCCGGCTGCGGGGGACCTGAAATTTCCAGGCGAGCGCTCTGGGAGTGCGGACCTCGGTCAGTAGGAAACCCCGTGGTGGCCCTGGCAGGACGCGCGCACCGTTCCGGCCAGGAAAAATGGGGGCTCGGGCCCGGCCCCAAAGCGTTCCCCTCGATACTGATGCGATGCCCGATAGGGTAGTTTCCGGTGCCGGGGGTGCGTTGTCTCAGGGGCCTCTTTGGCATGCGTGCATCGCCATACGTCCCACCACACCAATACTGATTTTAAAAAATGAAGTAAAATGAGCGTGTTATTATTCGGTACAATACTCGTATTTTCTCCTCAAAATGTAAATTTATGTGTTACTTTCACTGTGCGAGCAGTCGACGGTGTTCGCCCATCGCACACATTACAATTATCGCCAAGTTTCCTTCGCGACATGAATTTCAATGAGAAAGCAGTTTGAAGTAAAATATCTGCATAATTTTCCTCCAATTCAAAGGTGGTCCAAATTACTCGCAAATGGCAGTCAAAAAATGTTGATCCCATTTCTATGAAAATATCATAAATTATAAATTTCATCAAGCTCAACTACGCAATACAAAGCCAAACACATTTCTCGCCAGTATACCAAATTTCACTACAGCCAGGTATACTAATTAGTACCTAAAAAAACTTCACAGAGCTTCTGAAAGCAAAAATACTAAATATCTCCAGATAACAATATCTTGTGGCTATTGAAGATGAATATTCTTGGATGTGTAGATGAACACATCATGCATTTAGTTTATTTCTACCAAGCCTGCTCAATACGTCTTAAGTAGGGGTCCAAATTACCCACCAGGTGTCTAGATTTGTATCACTTCCTCTATAACTTGCTCCACAGAAATGTCATGTGTGGCGATTGCCGCTCCGTCACACCTTATTCGCTGTCGATAGATTGTCTATAAAACAGCATCAATTCTTATTTCATGTACTCAAGAATTCTCTCTGTAAAGTTACTTAAAACGGATCAATATTTTAAACGGGATTCTTTTATGTTTGTGTTTTCAGAGTTTCCAACCTTTTGTGTTCAAATTCGCTGAGCCTTTTGTAGGAAATAAATTTGAAGTACTGAAGGAAGGCTTCGAATTCGTGAAAAAGTGAATGTTCGTTGGAAATGCTGGAACAACAAAAATTGGTGAGTACTCGTTTTTTTTTGTTTTTTGTTTTTTAAATTAAATAATCAATGCAGAAAAACGGATTCTGTAATGTACCTACCTAAAACGCATTTCGACAGCCCTTTTGCTAGATTTGCAGGTATGTTTTCAAACTCTTCCCATAAAGTAAATACACTGATAATTCCCAAAAAGTTATAAATGAAAAATATAACCTTGCTCTTATGAAACAGTAGGTTTAATTTTTTACTTTTTTACCTTTGAAGCAAACAGTAGAAGAAGTCAAACAGAAAACGAAAGCACAAGTAATGAAATATTTATAAACGCCATTTATGGAAACCAACACATGTAAAAGATGAGATAAAAAAGATGAACACTCTTCCACTTCACTTGTTATGTTTCGTACATGCCTGTGATATTGTGTTGGAGTATATCGAAAGCAAGTGGTGAGGATAATGAAAGTACAAATGAAGTTCCTGTTCCATTAACCTCGTCGGATAAATTTGATTTTCGGTTCATCCTACGGCGAAAAATATCTATGTAGCTAGAATTCGATTCACTTGAAAAGCGTTATACGTCCGAAGTATTTCTTTCTGAAAAACACGTATCTCTCTTCTCAAATTTCGTCGTCAATCGGTTCCCGGTCTTCGTCAATGTGGAGATGAGTGCATTTGGGTTTCCTGTCCTATATATTGCTACTGAAGTTGAATCATTTGCATTTTGCATCGACGGTAATGAATTGGAAGACGTTTTATTGCATAATATACACGTTTTTATGACACTGAATCAGTAATTCTGATTAGGGCTGTCATTTGTTTGATAGCTCTAAGTGATAAACTCAGTTTGTCTCCTGTAATTACTAAAATTCGTTCGTGGCAGTGTAACTTGTTACCTTCATTAAAATCTGACCTAACTGAAATTGGCTCGTGTCATTGTAACATACGACCCTTATAAAATTTGGCTCGTTTAAGAGAAATCGCGGTAATACGATGGATTTGCTCGTAAAAAATGAACTAGTCTGAGGATGCAAGTTCATACATTTCCGAAATCTGAATAAGCTGGCAATGATTAGAAAATCCCCACTCTGGTATTAGAGGAATTATTGATATCTACTGCCTTCTATGCATCTATGTGTCTTCAAATTATAATGACATCTTCGGTTGTGTCTAGATATTTCAAGAATAACTCAGACATTCAGCAAACATTTCTAATATTAAAAATAATAATACATAATCAATAAATGAAAAATAGTGAATTGGGCGTTTAAACGAAAACTTAGGTACATGTATCAACCTAGCACTTAATAAGTTTGGATAATTTGAAAGATACACCGAACAACAACAAAAAAAAAGTGTAAAATAACTATCCTGTGATGAATATTGTATATTTCTCTATACGATAGGAGGTAACTGAAAGTTTTATAAACTATGTATTTATTCTTACGCCCTTATTTTTAAATTCAGTTGACTTATTCCTGCTCTTTGATAATTCGAAATATTTCATTCCAAAAAGCGCGCCTTTCTTGCCATATCTCTCCGTTAATTAGTTCCAAATTTTCTCCAATTTTCAAGTATGTGGGTTTGTCGGTAGTGGATGGTCTCCATTCAGTTCCAGTGGTAGGCGGGTCGGGAGTGGGATTTCTGTGGATGCATAACAAAAGGGGAAACTTTAATTGCATGTCGAAATAAAGCGAATAATTGTAGGAAGATAACGATAAAATCGAAAGTATGAAGGATAGGAAATGTGCCAATCAACCTTACACACAGCACGCTTTTCTACAATGAAATAAACTTGAAATGAGTTTTACGATTGAAAAATATATTACATTTCTTCCCCACCCCCAGCTGTCCTCTTTCATGAGGCCTCCTCAACTTCTTTTCAGGCCCAAGTTTGCTTCATTTTCTTGCAGTCGGTATAGGATAAGGAAAAATTTATCACCTATCCCTTTCTACTTTTCCTCCAGACAACCACCCCATTTTTCCTCGCTGATATCCTCACAGATGTATGACCCAGATCCGAGTCAGTTTTACTATTTTGGACTCTTCTTGACCCTAAAGATCCCTCACCAATCGTAGATTCCCTTTTTTTCCCCCAATTTCACCCCAAATGTCTTTTTCCAACAGCTCTTCTCAAGTCTTACTGATGTGTTTTTCAGACCCGAGTGGATTTCACCTTCAGTTGGTATAAGATAAGGAAAAATTTGACGCCATGAAATTGCTCGCCACCTCTTTCCCCTCTTCCCCAGAATGATAACCCAGTCTTCTTCGCCCGCCTATTTCCACTAGCATGGCGCCGATCCGAGTTATTTTCACTTATTCAGACGCTCCCCGATCCTATGGATCCCTTACCATTCTCAGATCCGCCATTTCTTACTTACTTTCCCCCCACGTGCTCGTTTCCAGGGACCCTGCTCAAATCTCTCTCACGTGTTTCCAGAAATGTGTTAGTTTCACGCACTTAGGAGTTAAATTTCAGTTACGTTAACGTGCAGTGTGTATCGCTACTTAATAATTTTCGTTGTTCAACTTATTTTGTAAACATTTTTCCCCCTTCTTGAACATGCATCCATTTCTTCTATGGTTCGTTTCTTCTTTTTTTGATTGACTTGTTTTTCAATCATTACATTGTTTCCCCCAATCGTCCGTACACTCTATGTTACCAGGCAATTAAATAACACCAATAAAAAAATAATGAGGCGTGCTATATTATTTGTAAAACGTAAAGGTGGCATTTCTTTAGAATCATGATCCATGATTAGGACAGCCTTGAGATACACACAGAAAAATGTTGCATTATATATCTTACCAGGAATGTTAAAGAAATAATTTAAATACCGAAAGCGTTTCTCCGCTGGCTTAAATATCAAAAGGAGCATTGTATAATCCTGAGGCAGTAGCGTTCTAGAGGACGCAAGGAAACTCACCCGAAATATCTGAATTGCCTTATTTATTCGGAAGAATTGGTGGGACTTAGATTTTCCAATATTGTTGCCCTTGAAAGAAATTAACATTCTCTTGCTAAAACAAGTGGAATACCCTCGTTCTCCATAAACTTCTCTTCCGTCCGTTCTGCCCAGAAGACGAGAATCCTCCAGGATAAATAGTAGCGTAATTGAAGGGACGTGGTATTGGATTACATGTACCCCCAGAGTCAGAAAAAAGCGCTCCTTTGCTGCAAGAGTGACACGTCTCAAGATTGTCAATTTTTCAGGAGAGGTTAAACATCTCGTTTCCACAAATAAAAACGATTTGAAAGATTCTTTCTGACCAATTATTTTAACTTTATTTATCAAAAAACATTTTTTGGTAAGAAGAAACATTTTGAACTTTTTTAAAGCTTACAATAACAACTTTTTTGAAAATAAATCCTCACTGTTTGACTTATGACTATTTTACTGAAAAATTGTCACTCTTTTGAAGTCATATTATGTAGTTATGTCATTATTGATGACAACATTTCCAACCAAACCATTATCAGAGTTATGACCAGATAAAAGTCTTAATGCAGTAAATATTCATTAAAAAAAAAAAAAAAAAAAAAAAACCTGAGAACAATTTACAATGTCAAAGTCATTCTCTGAAAATCTTAATAATAGTAAAAATAGAACCACTGGAAATGGAAAAGTTATAATAATAATAATAATAATAGTATTAATAATTCAATTTCAATTCAATTCAATTTATTTAATTTAGTTCAATAATACAATACATAATATGTTTAATATACGCCACCCTGTGCGCCTTATGGCGCTAACGGGCGGCGGATTATTATTCGAGTATTATCTTAATTTAATTTAGGAGTAAACAGAAACCAAGTAAAAGCCATAAATACTAAAGATACAAAAATATTAAAATTCAAAGAATATTTGGACAGAAATACATAGCAGCATAGTAAGGCAAATAAAGCAGAAAAGAACCCCAGAAAGGAGAATCAAAAACGAAAATAGAAAGGTAATCAAAAATATAGAAATGTAGAAATATAGAAAAATAGGCCGACTATGGTAATTACTTAGAATCAAAAAGCCTTAGAGTAGAAATAAGCCAAGCAAAAGCAATAACTATAAAAATACAAAATTACAAAAATTCAGAAATGTTCAGAAAACATTCGGAGATAAGATAAATCTGTGCGAACGAAGGCAAAGGAAATTAATATGAAAAGTAAATAAATAAATAATTAAATAGGTGGGCCAACTATAGTAAGTAGAATGTAGATAAGAAATAAACTAAACAAAGGCCATAAATAAAATTGCAAAATTATGAAAACTCAGAAAATACCCGGAGACAAAACTATCACGATATGGTAGAACAAAATAGCAAAGCAAAAACGAAACCCAAAAGGGAGAACCGAGAAACAAAACACATAAAGGTAGCTAACTTTACATAGTAATATAAAAGAAATATAAAAATAAATATATAAATAGATGGATAGGCCGACCAATGAAATGAAAAATAAAATAAAAACAAGGTAAAATAAAAATAATAAAAAAATAAAATCAAGGTAGAACACAAAATGTATACGAAATAAAAAGAATAAAAACGAAATAAAAACAGAGCAAAAAACAGAGTAAAAACAATAAAAACAAAATAAAATAAAGACAAAATCAAAACAAATACCAAATTAAAAAACAAAAACAGACAAAAACAGTAACAGAGGGAGACAATGACCCAAAGCATGTAACCCAAGGTAAGAAATTTTAATTTAAATTTAAATGAAGACTGAGCAGTAAGTAAACATAATGGTAAACGAAAAATTAAAATTGGCAACATCTAAACATTGAAACACTTAATCAGGTTCACAAGTGAAACAGGCTTACAGATGAAACTACAAAACTAAAAAACAGACTAGATTCAAAATCCTTATTTAAACTCAGCAGAGCAACCGGAGCCAAAAACCCAAAGACCCATTACACTTGAGGTACGTTTTAATTTTGCAACTTACCGACCCTGAACCCGTAGGAGAACGAACTGGAAATTGATAATTGAGGACTGTGACGGAATTTTGGATCAATGCAAGTTCTGCATACCTCTTTGGATAGATGTGCTTTGACTTTTCTTTTATATTCCCCTATTTTTTTAATTTCTCTAATATTACGTGGAAGGGAATTGTACAGCTCGCATACTTGGTATAGACACTGAAGTCTGGAGTGATACTTCATCCAGTTTGGATGCTGAAGTAATACTGCAGCCCTGGCTCTTGTTGCACCGCCGTCACCAGACCCAGATATGAATGCAGTAAGTTGCCGATGCTTTACAGCGAACATAAGCAATCGATATTGGTGTAGCTGGCATAAGGTCATTCTTTTTGCTTGGTTGTATAGCATTCCAGTACTAGTGAGCCTAGGAAGCCTCAGTATGCACTTTGGAACAACGTTCTGCAATATTTTTAGAGGACTAGTATGGGGGGATGCTCCCCAGTGACTGATTCCAGTTGTTAAGACCGATTCGTAGATTGCCGTGTATACTCTTATCAGGTGTCCTTTGCTGAAGAATCCCCTCAGATGGAAGAAGAGGTAATTTAGTTTTCTTAGTTTTCCCTGAAGGTATTCTGAGTGAACATTCCAGGTCAGTTTTTCGTCCAAATATATGCCGAAGTATTTTACTGCATGTGTCCTCCTTAAAACTGGACAATCACAATTACGGATTTGATCTTCATTCTGAGAATGGGGGCATATGTATAGAGTTACTTCATTACCATTAATGTTTTTATAACCAAACTGCACAAACATACAACAATAATAATAATAATGAAATCACAATAGAAAAATGGAAAATAATTAATAATAATAATAATAATAGTAGTAGTAGTAGTAACAACCATGAAATCACAATAATAGTAAAAGTAGAATCACAAAAAATGAGGAAGCAGGTATCAGTAAAATGAACACGCGATTAAAATACTAATGAATTATAAAATGTATGATAGAACTTTGGAATAAGATTTTTGTCGCACAACTCTTTCAAATCATTTTTTTTTTCTTCTGAGATATGAAGTTTTCAGAAAAAGATAAGTAGCAATAAACATGGAGTTTTTATAACTTTCTTGAAATCTTTTTATAAGGCGTTTTATAAAATAATTTCAATGGATCTGACGATTGTATCTGCTGTCCAAATCTTGGTTTGTTATCTTCACTTTTCCTAAATTTATAGGCCCAATTTCTGAGTCTAATTTCTTGAGGTCATATATGTATAAGTCATTTCAGTTATTTCAAACGGATTTGTTTTTCTAGCAGCTTCAACAGCTCCGATAAATATTTCAGGCAGATATGTACAGATAGGTCCACTTCGTAACATCGAATTCACTTTTCTTTCTGTTACTGAGTAGTCACTGTCACCTTCATTTTGAGTGTGTCCTTTAATGAGAAATTTGTGAGTAATGTTGCAGTTAAATAGAGAAGTACAAAGACAAAATAAATTAATTTTTCTGATGTCCTCCACAACTGTCAGAAAAAAATATGAAATTTTCCATTCCTTTACTGCACTTCTCTTGAATATAGTAGAATACACATGATCCGAAAATAAAACAAAAGTGCAAATACACCAATAAGAAATTAATATCTAATGAATCAGAAATAAAAAGTATTAATCAAGAACAAAAATTAACCTAGTTCATTAATCCCACGAAAGCCATTTGATTCATATCCCATATGAAACAATTCACAACTGCCGCTGCGACTAAATCATGTATTGTTAAATTCAAGACAATAGAATTGCGAAGCATTGCCTCCTTTTGGCAGTTGGACTACTGCTTGTAAAACATATCCTGCTACAATAGTAGAAGGATCATGGATGGTGTTGTTCTTATCAGCCTTTTTCTCTTGACGCGGTGACATGTTTTCTTCTAAATGAGTTTTATACGTCTTCCAGTTCTTGTTTTTCATCATTATTACTGTTTTTGTATGAAATACGTACATAAATCACATTGATCTTTTTTTGGCTGGAAACGTGAAATATTGATATTTTCTGTAAGAATCCTATAAAACACCTCGTAATTCCCCTACTTTTCCTTCTTTTCATGACACGCAGCTACATAATCTTCATGCAAATCGCTGGTAGTTTTGCTTCCGTCAATATATTCGCGTGATGATCGAGCCCGAATATGACTTTCAATTCTTGGAATTTTCTGTATAAATATTTTGATTCCCTCACGAATTGCAGGATCAACAGTCGGATGTTTATTATGACTTCCTCGCTTATCTGGTCCCAACAAAATTTGCGCAACCGTGTCAGTTTTGGCTAGAACTGCACCGTGTATTATTCTAGAGCTTTTAGGTAAACACTAATTTTTTTATCTTGCGTGGGCAAGAAAAAGGCATTCTTTCGTCTGGGAGATCGATTTCAACCTACATGTACATATTGATACGTGGGCTGTACTTCAGTCGTACAGTTTCGAATGAATTGCCTTTATAATTCGACGTCTCCCAGCTGCCAATAATTGGAAAATAACGTTCATTTTCTGTACATTTTGATGCACATATCAAACGACAGCGGTCTGTACAAGTGGGTTTTATACTTCTTTCAGATCTCACTTTTTTTTAAACTGTTTATTTTGTATTATTCTCCCAAGTTTCGAGCTTTCTTTAAAATGTTTCTTCTCCATGCATTTCATTCCTCCCCCTTTTCCTATCTTTTATGGAAGACGTCATGGATATACTACGCGATATGCTGAAGATTCAGAAGTTCTCACAATATCTGAAGACTCATGAAATGTATCAAAAGGAGATACCTACTGTTTGAAGTTGTGTGCTGTTAAATTTGGGTTTTCCAAAATCTTGTTCGTTAATGCTATCTTCATTTTCGTCGAGTTCATAAGGACGAACATTTTTGTGGTCATCACAATCTTCAGAAGACGAGGACAATCCATTTTCAGAACTTGAAGAGCTGAATGAACTACTGCTACGTCTTGATGCACATGAAAATAATGATTTAGATAAATTTGGTGGCTGTATCGCATTTAGTTTGAGTTTACTCGGAGAAGTTTCAACAAAACCTCTGGATTGAGATCAGTAGTTTCGGCGGAGTATTAATTGTTGATGATGATGCAGTTTTATGAAAGTCATCATATTTGAAATAAATTTTTCAGTTTCAAAGTCTGTAGTTTTTAAGTCTAAGTATGAGTAAATGTAGTTTTTAAGTCTAAGTATGAGTAAAAAGATAATTGACAAATATAATTATTTGATACAACGATGAAAAACTTTACGGCTTGAATTATTCTGAATTGATGTGCAGTTGTTTTCCTGCAGTCCTTTATTGAGTGCAAGTTCTATCAGATTTGCTCCATATCGTAACATTTTCTGTTACCTAATAGATAATGTGCGATGAAAATTAGTGTTATAATAGCCTAAGTTGAAATAAATCAACGAAAACTCAGAATATATTTCTACAATAGGGACCTAATTCAAAATGTTTACTGCTGGTTACGAAAATTGTTTATCAGCAAAAAGAACATTCATCATATGACCTGAGTTAAGAAAAGCTGTTGCTGCAATAAGACATAAAACTAAATAGGACTCTTCGAGGTGCTTCAGAGATGAGGATATTTTTTCAGCAGACCAATCATATTTTAAAATAGTTTTATGCTCATACAAAAATTGAGTGTACTTACCGAGAGTTTCCAGCATTATATTGGCGCAATCCAAAATAGTACTTCATTTACGAAAAACCATACGCTTTCCTCTTCAACATCCCATCACCAACTAAAGATGCGTCATTACCTGATTGATAATTTGGAGAGCATTCACAAAACATATCACAATCCACTACCATTTTGAGACTTTTGGCCACTCACATTTTTTTATGAGTGTTCAACATCTCAATCATTTTAAAATAGTGTGTGCAAAGTGATCACTCAGCATTAGTGTAATTTTACTGAGTGATGTCCACAAATAAGCTCACTTCAAGATTATGACGATATTGTTTTAACGCTCTGTGGTGGCAATGTTGAAATTGAAAATACGACAATATTGCAGTGAAAAGAACTTTGAAAATGCTTTCCATTGATACTATGATCTCAAAATCGACGTATTTTGAGTTATATGACACGCTTGCAACAAAGAAGCGAAATTTTGAAAAGTTTAACTGTACGCTTTCTCAGGTCAAGTGGTTCAATGATTCCAAAATACTATGGTGCATTATTAAAAAAATTATAATGTGTCCCCCCTCCCTCTGAGAACAGATTGGCCACTTGAAGAGAGCGAGGTAAACGATTGAAACAAGTGTACCATCTTAATCTTCTCTCCTAAAATGTCTAATTTCACCAACATTATAAATTTCATATTAGAAATACGAGAACACACTGATTTCTCTTACCCCGTTTTTGCAAAATTGGCCCACAATGAGCACATGTTATTTATAACAGTATTTTCTGGTTCTTCGAATTCTGGGTTTGGAAGTAAGGATTTGAAGTAAAATAGGTATCCTGAATGATCACAATGACTTGCACCTACAACATAATTTACAGTCTGACAAACTGAAATGATAACTGGATTAAGAGCACTCAGGAATGTACCGAAGAGTTTTTCGGGGGGAGAGGGGGCAAAAGTTGTGAAAGTCCCAACTGACTCAACTCAAAATTGCCAAGTATCAATCCAAATTTTTTGTATTGGTTAAAAAAAAACTTTTGACGTCTTGGATTTTTCCAACTCTTGATCCCTGTACTAAAATTTTCCAACTCGTCCCTGACCGGAATGGTAAATTTTCCCAACTTTTGAGTGAAAAATTCCTACAAGAGGGGTCCGAGAAGTCCCCCTCCCCAGTCGGTACGTCCCTGAGAGTATTTCGTACTGAGTGCCATTTTAAACTTAAAACGTACCTTTGAAAAATCGTTTTTGTCCTTCAGAAAATGTCCATAATTTTGTTGCGTTGAATTTCCCATCGAATGTAAATTCGTACATGTAAAATGGAGCACCGCCGTTGTTATAATTGAACGAGTCGTACAATTTGATGTACATTAAATCAGAGAATAACTGAAATTAAATTAAAAGATTTCAGGGTCTTTCAATGTACGTAGAATCTGGCCTGTGACGTCAGACTAATCGTAGGCAACCTCAAGTAAAGAGAGGTACGCATCTCCGAGTACATCAAACTATTGTCATTCGGAATTTGAATTAAATTCAGTGTCATAACCATGAAGGCCAGGGGGCACAACCCTTCTGGTCACTCGTTGTTTACACCCATAGCAGAATGTTACGCAGTCGTGTATTTAAAAAAGACTAATTTTGGCTAACTTTCCTGGCCAAAATAGGCGAAAATGTAGCAAACATCTGAGCTCGCTTTGCTCGTGAAAATATTACTTCTCCTGTGTGACTATTTGCCCCCTCTGATGCACGAGGCTAGCTACAGACCCGGTTAAATTTCGTACCCTTTATTAAAAAAGAATCGTGTTTCTCTGGGTGCTTGGAAGTAATTTCTAAATTCAGAACTTCTTGTGATTAGTAATTCAGAACGACATTATGTGGTGTCGGAGTTTAAACCACGACCGCAGACTGGGTATTTGACCTTGTCAAACTTCAGAGAATTAATTTTGTTTACGATATAAAGAAGAAGAGCTGACAGCAACTGGCAAAACCAAGGGGTTCGACATCCTTTTTTGGATTAAAAAAAATTTTGACCTGTGTAATGTTACTTTCCTGAGGGCATGACGAATGCAGCCACTTTAACTATTGTACAGTGGGTAAAAAAATCTCATAATGGAAAATTTTTGCTGAATTTTTTTGTGTACCAACATTTGATGGCCATATCTTCGCTTGAACATCCGACAAAGACCTGGGCATGGTCTTATTTGATGAAGTGTCGTTTTAAGTTAGAATTAATAAAGAAGTTAATTTGTTGATACCTTTTAACTTAGGTTTTTTTTTTGTCTTTGATCGCAGATATTATTATATACCCGAACTCCAGAAAGTGTTGGCAGTTTGTGCCAGTTTTGTTTCTGTGCTGCTAACGCAGGGTGACCACTTAGTCATTTTTTCTATTTGATGTCATTTTTGGTCATTTTCCCCCTAAAATGGTCATTTAAATTGTTTTTAGGGAAGTTTTTCTTCCAAATTCTGTAAATCCCGTTAATTATGAAGAAAATTATTTTGTCCCCTTATTTATGCTTCCGCTGTGCAGTGTAAATAAAATTGAAATTCAATTTTCCGGCAGATTACTGCAAAACTTCAAACGTAACTCTAGCTATAGTCAGTTGGAGGAGGGTAAAAATGTAGAATGACGACTAGTGTGAAAAGGTAGAAGCGCAAAAAGAAGGGAAAAAATTGCAAATTAATTCTAATTCTGGTCATTTTTCAAATGTAATAAGGTTATTTTTCCATTTCGCCCCTGAAATTTCGAGTTGTCGCTCTGTTAATGTAAAATATCATTTTACTTACATTAATTAGTTCGTCTCGTGTATCCTGCCCTATCATTTTCTCTCCGAAATAGAATTTCTTCACCTTTGCAGCTATCTGTGAAACTTTTGATTCATCGCTACATACATAATCTTTGATAAAATTGGTAAATTGATCGTCCAGCGTTTCCAGTTTCTTCGGTGGCATAACTGTCAAATTGATAAAATTTTATTCGCGATTTGAATTATAGTTCTTGATTCCCGTTTTCTAATTTTTGTAATCGTAATTACGTTTAGTATACTATTGAAAAGTAAACTCTTACTTGAAAAACAAATTACTCCTTCTTTGTCACAGACGCCGGCGATCAAAGGCACCGCCTCGGCCGTTCTCATTAAATTCAGAGGATGATCAGGCAAAAAAGCATTTTGGGTGATAGTTTCTATCGATTGTATGAATGGTAGTCTGGGAACACCGCCCTAACAGAATAATTATTTAACGTCAACTACATCTAACTAAAAAGCAGCGTTGCCCGTTTTCCGAGTTATTAGCTCCCTTTTTCCCGGAAAGGTTGCTAAATAATTTCGAAATTTGGCAGTTATTTACATTAGCAAAATCTAGTATTTGACAAATAAACTTGATCATTTTTTAACGCAGTTTGGAAAACAAACTTATCTAGCTACTCTTTGGCAACTTCATTTCTTGTTCATGGCATTTTTGTAAATTTCGAATTGATAGCACTTCTGGAGAGTATATATTCGTGTAGATATTCATAGTTTTCCTCTTGTTGGCTGGTCGTTGTAGTGTTTTTTTTTCTTGTATAGATTTTATTTCATCTTTATCGGTCAGTACCAGAGATGCAACAGCGGGGGTCCAGGGTTGCCAGAGCACCCACTCAATTGCTATGTGCATCCTAACAAATGATAACGTTTTGATTAACATATTTTTATTGATAGGCACATGCTGTGAGCACGTTGTTGCCCCCCCGGTCAATGCCCTGTATCAGTGAAATAATCCGTAATTCTACGAGTCCTCTATATGTTACTCCTTTATAGGTCTGATTCTTTCAGCTCAAATACAAATCATACAGAGATAATTCAGGTTATTAGAAAAAAAAAATTCAACTTACACTCTCGAAATTCCTTCTCATTTCATCTGCTACTCTCAGCAAGTCGTCGACCGGTTGTTTTTTGAAAAACTCCACCAACTTCTCAGCGTCGGTTTCCTCGAAACCCAACTTCTTACCTGCCGCAAAAGCTATGTCCAACGGATGTTCCACGTGGGGCACTGGTACTAACCAAGTACCACTTTCTAAAATCGCTCGATGAAACAGGCCTGTTTTAGTTAAAATTGAAGAGTTAATGGAATAAGCTAAATTTATATTACATTTAATTATACACGCCTCGGAAACGAGAACTGTTGGCTCGGTATTGCAGGTAGAATAACGATGAACTGAGCGCATTGCTCAAGATGCACTTAATTCGCTCGGTGATTCTATGTAGGACCATTACCAAAGTGGGAGAGTCAAAAGGGTCAGTGTCCTTGTAAGAAAGGATGTCACAGTTACCCTTTCTATCCGTCCAGAAAATCCTGTGTCATTCAAATATGCCTTGGAGGTTATTGTATAAGGCTCTCATTTCTAATTTACTCTCAACCCGAGCCCTGGAATCCGCCCTTTCGAGCATTACTTCAGAGACGTCGGGAGGCTGTTAGGGCTGTTAGGGCTGTCTTAGCCCTCGTCCCTTCTGGCCGAAAAACCGGCCTAGGTCGAAATCTGGCGAGCTGCTACGTAGGTTCGAACCCGGGACCTTCAGATTCCAAGACCCACGCGCTATTCACTCGGCCAATCAGACCTCTTTGCCCTAGAGGTTGGTTACGATCCTGATTCTGCGCCCGAAATACGATACGTCCCTCTTACAGCAACAGGCTCATACATTACCTTTAGACAAAGGCGATAGCGTGTGCAGATGGGCTGAAATGCCTCCGGCGCTTTCACCGAAAATGGTAACATTTTCCGGATCTCCCCCAAAATAGCGGATGTTCTCTCTAACCCAAGTCAAGGCCATTGTTTGATCTTTCAGTCCGCAATTTCCTGGACAGCTGGGTATACCCATGTTGAGAAATCCTGTAAAATTAACGTATCTCGTTGTACTGTACTCAGATGTAATACCTGCGTTGTGGAAATGTGTTCGGCATACCTAAAATATGTAACCTGTAATTTAATGAAACTATTACGATGTCTTGTTTTATTAGATAGTCAGGGGCAGCTGCGGCCATCGATCCTGAGCCGGCAAATAATCCGCCGCCGTGAATGTGCACCATGACTGCTTTTAGTGGTGTGTTTTGAATTGGTAGCTGGATGAAAAATCAGTATTATGTATGATTGGCCCTATTCTATGCAAGCTCAGAATTTTGGTGTAAAGGCGAAGTGCCACAGCCTTCAGTCCGGCCAAATGGTTTTACTATGGATAGCAATTTGATTGAATGTCGTGCATCATCAGAAAAAACTTCGTGCTCTTTGAAATGTGAAAATTAGGTTTGTTGTCCTTCGCAATTAAATTGGCGTACTTGAGAAGTTCGCATCGCCTGTTTAAAATTTCTAGAGGGTTACATCACCTTCACACCGACGATATCTGACCCAATTGTGCATCTACTTATTCCATTTGTAACTGGTTGCTTCAACGTACCTGAGGGGTGTACACGTTAAGGTACAAGCAATCTTCACTCCCTTCTGTCGTACCTCCGCCAAAAGGCATTTGAATGCACTTGTTTTTCTCATTTTTGGCGTTGAAAATACCATTCCAATTTTTCGCCGGTCTCGGTGGCTGTTTTCGACAACGAGTTAGAATCTCCGGTAATGAGGTTGCCGTATTCTAATTAATCTTATCTATATTTCATAAATTCTACGTACTCGGAATCGAAGATCTCTTATTGGAGGCTCGGCATAAGGAATGCCTAAAAAGTAGTAGTATGTTTGACCAGTGAGAATTGATTTTTCTTCACCTCCATCCAGTAGGCCTTGTTTCACCTCAATGATCATAGTCGCGAATAAGATTTCCAAGACAGTACGAGTAAGATAGTAAACACGAGAAATGCACGATGTCGAGTATTTTTTTTCAGTTTCTTCTACGGCACTGTGTACTATGTCGAGCTGATCAATACTGACAGAGAACTTAAAATTTCGTTGCGCGTAAGTGAACTTGATAGAACTTTCCGTGGCCGAGTGCCAGGCTAACAAGTAGTGTCGTTTATCTACCTAAATAAATGATAAAATGGAATGGTTATGAGTACTTAGCTTTATTTACGAACGTACTCTTCATAGCCCGTTCGTTATATGCACAAGTGGGTGAAGATAATGAGTCGAGTCTGTAGATAAGGTAATCGTTGTCAACTTGCAGTGTAAGATAGCTTGGAACTGATGCGGAACAACTGTACCAATTTTTATTATACGATGAGTGCACGCACCTAGTTACTCTTAGTTATCGCTGCATTCGCCATATTTCTCTGAATAAAAGATTCAAACCTTGTAAGCTTAAATGCTACGATTGGTTTGCGTTCGCGAGTTACAAAGCACTTTAGTGATGCATTTATGTCAAGGGCCAAAGTAGCAGCCACCGGCTGTCTGGTCGGAAGGAGAGCCCTCGAAACATTTTACGACGAAATTCGTCCTAAATCCATCATAGTACGAACTCCGCCGCACGTCATCGAATTTCCACATTCGTGTTATTTACATTATTACCTATTGCCGTGTAGTTTCGTTAGGTCGTATAGCTGTACCTTAACTCGCAGATTCAGCATACTACATACTTCGTATTAACACCGAAACCATAAGCATAAATAACTGACCTGGAGTCTGGGAGGCTTGTGGGACTGACAAATATGAAAATAATACTGTACATTCTTTCGCTCGTGTAATTTTTCAGTTTTTTTTTGGGGGCCTTTCAGAGGATTAGAGGGCTCTGAGCTCCCTTCCTGTTTACCAGATGACCGATACCTACTTGATAATTAGAAATCAATGTTAATTTTTTTTCTTATAAGTTATAACCAATTTTATTGCACTGCCGCGAGGCATTCACAAATACATATGATATACGGATATTTTACAGGGTGACGCAGTTGCCAGTGCTCCCGCAATCAAGGTTTACAGACGTAGCTAATTACCAGTAACGTAAAGTTAGACTAAATCTAGCCGCTTAGGCGTTTGAGCCTTCTGATGTCTTCGATCGGGTCGAGCAGTTGTAATTCGTAGTTTGCTTGCGAAGAGGGATATTACCTCGTCCACACTTTGGATCTTGAGGTCTCGATGGAGGATCGTATGAGGAACGAACCATGGAGCTCTTGTGATAAGTCGGAGGACTTTGTTCTGAAACCTCTGGATTACAAGTCTATTTGACTGCTTGGTTACCCCCCATATTTGCAGCTCGTAGGTCCACACTGGTTTGAGAATTGATTGATAGACTAGTCGTTTAATCGCAGGGCTGAGAGTTGAGTTGTATCCGATTAGCCAATACAACTTCCGTAATTTGACGTTTAATTCTTCTCGTTTTTTCTTGACGTCGTCCATCCAGTTAGGGCGACGGTCTAAATGCATGCCAAGGTACTTCGCGGAATCGGTTCTTGGTGTAAACTTGTCGTTGATCGATGTCGGTATGCAGTTACAAGGCCGAAGGCTGAAGTCGACCCTGCACGATTTCTCCTCGTTGAGTTTAATTTTGGAGTCTCTCGCCCACGAGGATACTTGATCGGTTGCTGCCTGCCGGTTGGTTACGGCCTGGTCGTACGAGTCGCTGATCGACAAAATGGCGGTGTCGTCGGCAAACATTGCTATCTCGGCATTTGGGTTAAGCGGAATGTCTGCTGAGTAGAGCAAGTAGAGAATCGGCCCCAGAGTGCTACCTTGAGGAACACCCGCTGATATCTCCCATTGACTTGATACAGATTCGTTGTACTGCACTTTGAAGCTTCGATTATGCAAGTGCGATTTTATAATTTCGCAGCAGTTTCCCGGGAGCAGGTAACTGATTTTGTGCAGAAGACCTTCATGCCAAACGCGATCAATTGCTTTCTCCACATCGAGGAAAACAGATGCACAGAATTTCTTCTCTTCGAGCGCTCTTTCAATTATCTGCGTGACACGATGAACCTGATCTACAGTGGAGTGAGCAGGTCGGAATCCAGACTGGAAATTCGAAATGGCCAGGTTTCTATCCACAATGGAAGTAAAAAAATCGGTCGATACGATGACAGCTCACTGCGCGGCTAACCCGGTTTCGGAATAACGATAATTCTTGCCTGTTTCTACTGGTCTGGAATGTGCTGCAGTCTCAAGATGCCGTTGTATATGTATATAAGCAAAACTATCGCTTTTCTCGGCAGTTCTTTTAGAATTTTCGCTGAAATTCTATCCATGCCTGGAGCTTTCTGCACGTTGAGGTCGTCAATCGCTCTGGCTATTTCCTTTGGAGTGAAGGGAGCGATCGGTTCTGGAGTAGCATTACAGATTCTTACTTCCATTTTCGAATCCATGTTGTTCGGTTGAAATATACCTCCAAGGTAGGACGCAAAGGCATTCGACTTGTCTTGATCAGATCTGAACCACTGGCCGCTTATGTCGCGAATTGGAGATTCGTTGAAGTGAGGATATTTGAGTCTGCGGGTAGCTTTTCACAGAGCGTAATCTGACTCTTTATATGGGGAAAGATCAAGCAGATAATCTTCAAGAGATCGTTGATTTACTTTTCTAATCATTTCTGTAGTTTCTTTGCTCAGTTTGTTGAACATAGCCTTGTCGTCGCGATTACGAGTTCGCTGCCATCGGTTATACGGGCTTCTCTCCTTTTTCGTACCATGCCACGAATTTCTCGAGGAAACAGGATATCTCTATTGACTATCACTTCCTTATCAGGAGTAGCATCAGCGGCTGCTTGGACATCGACTGATGTGAACATCTGTACTGCATGCGTCTACCTCTGCAGGCGTTTTAATACTCTGGTGAAGGTCAGTGGACGAGTTTATAGCTTACCGCATTTTATCCCAGTCTGTATTTTTTCCGGTCAATTTAGGGGTTCTTTTTTTTCTAAAAAGAACCTGCTCACTAAGGGTTAAGACCACCGGAGAATGGTCCGAGGCATGTATCTTGATGAAACATTTCTAGAAATGAAGAAGAAGTCGATCACGTCTGGAGTCTTGGTCGAGTCAGAAGGCCAATAAGTGGGTTGATCTCCTGACACGAACGAACCATTGAATTTTTGAACAGAATTACGGAGTTCACGTCCTCTTGTATTCGTAAAGCGAGAGCCCCATAGCTCATGTTTAACGTTGTAGTCTCCCCCTGCTAGCCACTTTGAGCCTAGACTGAAGAACAATTGGTCAAAATCTGGTTTTCCAATCTTCGTATTCGGAGGGCAATAAACAGCGGCCAGGACCGTAGTTGTACCGTGTAACTGGATACCGACGCATGCTGCCTGAGCAAAGTTGGAAGTGAAGTTTGGCTCTTCCGTGTATCGTATGCCATTCTTTAGTATGACGGCGCTACCACCTCGTGCTTTACCGCTCGGGTGATTACAATATTGGCTTGTATACCCTTTTAACCTTCTCAAGTTAAATCTGCTTGTGAAGTGGGTTTCGGTAACTAGATCAATGTAAATACTGATAGTGGGTTTTTCTATTAACCTCTGTGTTCACTGTTCCCGATCTTGATGTATTCGTGCAATATCTTATTACACCACTCAGTTAGACCTAATGGAGGGAAAAATGTTCGGAGAGCTGATGTGGTACAGAGGGCTGGATAGTAGTATTGATACTGATTAATGTATTAAAGTACCCGAGAATTCGCTTGTTCCCACCAGGATTGATGAAGGCCCCCATCAGTTTTTTATGAGAATCTTGGAAAGTATGTACATAAGAAAAGCATTTTCATACAAAAATTGTTCCTCGTTAAATTCTATATAAAGAAGGCCTCCTTAGATACCACACTTTGAAATTTGTGTTTTTCATCATCAGAAGTGATATTTGTGCTACGACTATTAAAACTTCATTGTCGCGGATCGTCGTATCAAGATACCGGAGGGGGCCAAGGTCATAGAGTTTGATTTTGATATTTGTTTGGCTGTAACCTCAAAATCGTGGTACTTGTGTGGGAACGATGGCTCAAAATTTTAAAAAACAAAAAACATGCAATATAGACACTGTCTTGTAGGTTCTAAGGGTCGCTGAACTAATTTCTATTGAGGATTTTACCCCCCCCCCCCCATTTTAGAACCATTGTACCTGTAAAAGAGGCGGGAGTTCAAAGTTTCAAAAAATGTAATTATTAGGGGAGAATTGAAAATTTGTTTGGGCCCCTAGCTCGAATCTGAGTGGCCGTTTATGTTGAGCCAAGCTTCATCTCGAGCTCAGTTTACATCGAATAAACGGTTATGTTACTCTTCGAGCGTGCAAAAAGTCGGAGGCTTGATACAGTACTCGATTTGAACAATACAATAGATACTCGATTCACCAGTGATTGATGATGAATGAAGGAAACAGGTTCGGAAGCGAACTGGACTGGACTGAATTACATAATTGAGTGAAGAAATGAAGCGTAAAGAAACAAAACTCACATTTGCCATTTTACTTCAAGAGCGCGAACAGGCAAAATACTGTACACGGGTGCAGGAATATCTTTGCTGCGCCTGTGAACGTGGAGTATGCCTATTATATGTGTACATATCGCACATTCAAAGGCGCAGCCAAGATATTCCCGCACCCGTGTACACTATTTTGCCTATTGGTGCCCTTGAAGTAAAATGGCAAATGTCAGTTTTGATTCTTCACCCTTCAAATATCTGTCAGTAATTAGCGACTTATTTCTTACTCAACAGTAATATGGATATCGTTTCAGGGGTTCCAAGGGTCACTGAATTCATTTCTGATAACAGTTTGAGTATATTTCAAAATTTGGCATTCAGGGACGGAGAACTGAAACTGAGGAGTTGACAAATATATGTATGTCGATAGGCAGATTTTGAGGATCCCTGAATTCATGCCTAACTCTTTCAATCTCAGCGGAAAAAAAGTTCCTAAAATTTTCAAAAAATCTTGTTAGGTTCACTAACAGTGATGTGTTCGAATCCGTTTAAACTGTCCCACTGGGAGAGTATTTGAGCTACTGAACAACATCTTACTTTTCCGCTAGAGTGCGCTGCAGAATGGCTATCAGTCATTGTATTTGTGGGTTCGCGTTTTTCAGTACCAGGGGAACAATATATCCCATCGAAAAATTAGAAAGGGACATATTGTCCCATCCACTAGGTAGGGGTGGGGGGAGGGCGGTCAAAAGAAATCCATTCTAACGGGTTTTGTGTTTTTGAGGGCCTACTAAACAAGTTTCACTACAGATTTTGTTCCAAAAACTTCTATTTAAACCGCGTTTGCGCTGTGTCGTAGGAATTATTGGTTCTGAAATATTGCTCGACAATGTAGCCCGCTGTTCTAAAGTATAGCTTATTGACTGAGGGTTGGACATTCTTTTACTAGAAATTTTGTAACGGCGAGAAAAATTGAAAGTGGGTTGTATTTGAGCAGCATTGAATTGCGAATGATGGAACAGTTGGAAGTTTCTGGATATGTTAATTAGAAAATTTTTGCTGAACATTTTTTAATTGCAAGGACTTACCGGTCACCCTGTACTATCCAAGTTTGCGTTATAATAGATTTACGTATTTCCATATACCTAATGGAAAATTTGATATTTGGGAGGTTATTTTTTCTGATTTGCTCTCAACCCGAGCCCTGGAAGCCGCTCTTTCGAGCATTACCTCAGAGACATCGGAGAGGCTGTTAGGGCTGTCTTAGCCCTCTTCTTTTCTGGCCGAAAAACCGGCCTCGGTCGAAATCTGGCGAGTTGCTACGCGGGCTCGAACCCGGGACCTTCGGATTCTGAGACAAACACGCTATCCACTCGGCCAACCAGACCCCGTTTGGGAGGGTATGCGGGCAAGTCTGAATCAAGTTTTTGTCATACCGTCTCTTGAAGTAACACGAATATCACTTTTAAAGCTGACACAAGTTTACGCCAAAATTTGCCATGACTGACCCATTAACTGGTACAAAGTATAGCGTACAGAAATACGTTCAAATACATTATCTTTATGGGAAATGGGACGGCAATCCCCCCGCTGCTCCAATTAATTCGTATAAGTAGCCTACCTACTCAATTTTTTCCTTCCTGCATTATGTAGCGTACTTATAATTTGTACGATTCAAAATTACACAGTGTTGTAATTTCTTCAGCTTTAAAAATAAGACACCTGTTCATTAAACTTTTTTTTTATCTCGTCGAGTACTCCCAGTTTATGCACTTAATTAGGTAATTTTTTTTACTCTTTTCTTTTGACAAAAGTGCCTAAAAAGTTAGAATTTCTGTTCGATAACGCAGCCTTTTTAATATGTTTCCGGTTCACCTGGTGGAATTCCTCCCTCCTCCTACTATCCGAGCTTACTCACTCTTTGCTCGTTACTTCTAGGCTTTTCTTTAAATTATTTTTTAGTTTTGAGCTATTTTGCCGGTTTTGGGCAGTGTGTTAGTTTGGACTGCTACTAGTTTAGGGAAATTCAACATATTAAGAATATTCAATGACCTCAAACCGTTCGCCACCTCTTGACCCGTTTCTGATCGTTTTTTAGTATTTTGGGCCGTTTATGGTAGTTTTTAATTAGATTTGGTCGTGTTAAGTCGTACTTCATAGTTCATACGGATTGATTGTTGGTTAATCCTAATTAAATACTGCCGTTTTCGATCATTACTTTTTATCGGGTCCTCTCTTACTTTTTTCACGTTTGGTTTAAAATATTCTGAGTCATTTTTGGCCGGTTTTGGTGATTTTCAATTTCGGGTTATTTGGCCACTCTACGAGGTTCATGAGTCGTCAGACTTCATCAATTTTGGACTTCCTCTCAGTTTTTGGCTGCACATCACTGTTAAAATATCTCTGGGTTTAGATTCACAGGCGGATTCAAGGCAAAAGGCCCAGTCTGCAAATATTTTGAAGGGTCCACAATTTGTAAAGTTGAAAATTAAAAGTCGTACCAATTTTCATACTCACATTACCTCCTCCCCCTCCCCCCAAGAAAAAAGAAACAGAAAAGAGATTGAATAATTCTGGTGAAGACCCTCCAGAAAAACAGGTACCGTCATGTTAGATGACACGCCTTTAAGGACCTGTAAGGAGCTGCGCTGCCTGAGATGCAAATCCTCCCCCCGTAACACTCGGGACATGTATAAGGAATACACGTAACAGATGAGGTGGTTCGGAGATGTGGCAAAATCTATCTAGTGGATTTCAAATTTTCGATATAGCTACGTATATGTTGTTGACTTTGTACTTCTGAGGTCCGACTTTCCTATACACTCATAATTTTCGTTGTCTGTTTTAGTACATTCGCAAAATTTAACTCGAAATGTTATATTTTCGTGAATTTTAATAAATACTGAATCAAATGAAAACGTTATGATTTTAGTGACCACGAAAGTCATAACTAAGTCCAGCGTGGATACCATCTAATTATAAAGGTCGGTGTTGGTACAAAGTATTATGCTAAATCGGCTGTTTTGGGTACATGCAGTTGTGACCTCATAAAATTACGATTCGATGAAGTTGATTTGGGACGAAGTTTGCCTTAACAAAAAGTCAAGTTAAAAGCGGGGAAGACAAAGTGGGAAGAAAGTTAAAAAAAAAGAAGGAATATCATCAGCTTAATTATAAAACCTTCTAAGTGCCAATTTTGGCAAAATGACTTTTTTGTTGATTGAGATAGAAGTGACTGTACCGCTTTCTATGATAATAGCCAGAACATTCTAAAACGACTTTAAACTTTTTAAAGAAGGAATGAAAAAAATGTGTAACATTGGAATAAATGGCCCTCAATGATTTTTGTCTCTCCTGTAAAATTTGCATACTGGTATTTAGAAGGTTTTATAATTAAGCTGACGATATTCAATAATTTCAGGCGTTCATCAATTAAGAATTGTTTTTTCCCTCCTGAAGAAAGACTGGTTCAAAGTACGAAGAATTTAAAGACTTTTTTGTGTAGGTGGGAGGGGAAGAGGTGCTTTCACTGATTGGCTCCGAGACACGATTCCCCTAAATCCAGCAACAAAAGCCTTTACTTCCAAAATAGTTAGAATGGAAAGAAATAATCTCATTAGTGCATGTATTTGCTTTAACATAAATGATCGAGGTATGAGATAACTAGGTATGGGTAATTTTTCATAGATAATATTGGGTATGAGTAGGTACTGCTGGTAGGTTACAAAATACTCTATGAATACTACATAATTATCAGGTTCAGAGTAAATAGAAAGTCGAACAAAACAGTGGTATATAGTTTCTGATTTTCTTCGATTGTGTTTCCGATTCAAGACTTCTGTTCTCGCAAGCTGAGAAATAAGTCTTTCCAAAAGGCGCGTCGTTTTGCCCAGATTTCCCCGTCAGTCATTTTAAGATCGCGGTCGATTTTCAAATACATTGGTTTGCTAACTGTAGACGGCTTCCATTCTACACCAACCGCTGATGGATCGGGGGTAGGATTCCTGAAAATGAACCTCGCATTATAAGTTTCGCTGAAAAATGTTTGAGAACATGCCAATAGATACATAATTCGGAGAGTGAAAGAGTGTGTACGGAAATCGAAGACGAAAAGAGCAAATTCTTGAAACATCCTGAGAATAAGACTGTTGTGGCTTCCAAAACGAAATAATTTACTGCGAATGTTTGCAGTTGGATTGTGGTAGTTCTGTCAATGAAATACTGTCGTAACTTACAGATTACCTTGTTCAAAATACCCTCAGCACTCGTTCAAACTACTATATACAATCCGAATCTAAATATTTACAGCAAAATCTTTCCCTGTTTTAGAAGGTTCAATTATCTCATTTTCAGGGTGTGATCTTCACTTGGTTTGGGCATTGAGTCAGGATCTGTTTGTAATGACATAACTGGGTAAGGGATTGAGTCAGGATCTGTTTGTAATGACACGACTCAGTAAGTTGATGACAAAGTTAAAAATCGGGGGAAAAAAGAACATTGAAATATCTTACCCGGTTTTGGCGAAATTCGTCCACAACTTGCAAATATTTTCCAGAACGGTTTTCTCAGGTTCCACGAAATCGGGATTCGGAAGCCTGGCTTTTCTGTAGAACAGATATCCTAACTCGTCTGAATGAATACTAGCTGCAATGAAAACAATTATACATGTGAAACGATATACGTGGTTTTAACCTTCCTCGGCGATCCCAAGGACGACATGGTTTTGGAAACGCAAAGCAACTGAAAACATGCAAAACGTATGTTGAGGGAGCAGTGTAAAATCCTGTCATCATGAACCCCAGAAAAGAAGCGAAGGCTACATTTTCTGCCTGTTCGAATTCCATTTGAAAATAGCTCAGTCAGTTCATCTTTTCATAGCCGGTTTTAAGAGAGGATTTGAGGGATAATCCCACCTTGATCGTCCAAAATAAAAAATTTTCACCGAAATTATCGGAAAAATTGAAAAGATTTAACGCTTTGCTCGCAAACTAAGGTTTTCTAAATCATTTTCAAGAATCGGCACCATAAAATCTACTCTCCCCCCACTCATAAGAAAATTCTAGTATCGAGCCAATATCTTTTCAATTCTGGACGTGAGCATTGCGAATTAGTATAGGTTGCACAGTGATTTTTTTTTTTAAACAAATTAAGTTACACTTTTTATGATTTTCACTTTTTTACATGAAACAACACTGTATACCTAGACCTATCGAAACAGCACTAAGTCAAGAATGTGGCTGTAGGTTTTTTTTTTTTAACAGGTCAAATCCAAGATCTTACCTGTTTATGCTATCCGTGTCGATAATCTTTGATAAAGAATTTAAAATAATATTAGTAACCAATAAAATTTGTTTTTCTTTCGAAATCTAAAAGATTGGCGCAAAAAATCGTTTTCAAAAATTTTTGGAAGAGTTGGTCAAGTCTGTTGTCTCTTTTTTCTTTCAATTTCGAAATGTCTCAATGGCCAATATGATGACAGGGATTATGACATGAAAAATGCAATCTGTAGATATACATGATATTGTTGTTAATGCAGTTGTGTTCAGCCGGATTTTTTTTCTTTTTCGTTTTCGTTTTCTGAAAATTTTTTAAAATGGGACTTTCAACCTCTTCGGAAAAAAAAGAAGAAAAGAAATCTCTTGCTCCTAGTTGAAAGATTCACTAGAAAGTTACGGGACTTATTAGAAAAAGGTCTCATTGCTGTTGTCGAGTAACATTCGAGAGAAATAAGAATTTCCAGGTTTTTGATCTTTAAACTATAAAAGTCCACATGACGGCGAAAATCCGTGCCGTTTGGAAAATAAATTATCCAGAATTACCTAGGTCGGTAATCAAATCCGTGCATTCGACTCACCGTTTAAAAATCCTTTCAAGTTGTCCGGTACTTTTTTCTTTGCCGAAAAATTGTATCTGCCGTTGAACGTAAATTCGTACATGTAAACAGGATAACCGCTGTTTGTAAAATCGAATGAATCGTAAAACTTGAAATAACAAAGATCCGAGAGCAACTGAAAATTGAGATCCGAGCGTAACAGTTTTGAAAAACTCCATCATCTGCTCGTCTTTTTTCAAATAATGATAGCAAACTTACATCGAGCAGCTGATCTCTTGTATCCCATCCTATTGGTTTCTGACCGAAATAAAAATTTTTAATTTTAGAAGCCACTTCTGGTAATTTTGAGGCATCGCATGGCACAGCTCTCCCGATCATATCTGTGAACTGTTCGTTTACTTTGCCCAAATCCTGGGTTGGTATACCTGTTTTAGATTCGAAATGCATACTTGATTAAGAATATGGGTATTTATCCGAAAAAAATAATGAAATATTAATCTGAGAACAGGGGTTCATTGAAAATTAAATTGAGTACTTACTTGGAAGTAGAACTATACCTTCCTTTTCGCAGACTCCGGCTATAATAGGCATAGGATTGGCCGCTTTTATAAGATTCACGGAGTGATCAGGTAGGACCGCATTTTCGGTTATTTTCTCTACAGATGGTACAAATGCTGCATTGATTGTACCCATCTATCAAAACAGTTAATACGAATAATAGTCTTCAGCTCGCAACTTGTCAGCAACACATTTAATTACTCATATCAAGGCGTTGGTCAACGACTTTTGAGACAGTCTAATATGATACTGGCCGATGATCTTCCAAAAATTGATGCAAAATCAAGCCAACTTAGTGCACCGGACGTTCAAATCTCAAGGCTGTTGACCACAAGCAATATTCGAGGTCTTAAACTTGGATTTTGAGCATTATGGACCGGCGCGGCTTCCTTCAATATAAAAGCATGTCATTATAATAAAGGTTGTGTAAGCTTACTACCCCCGAAAAAGGATGTGTTGTAGATTTGCTTTGATAAATATAACACGAGGCATTTAACAGTAACTTGGATTTATGAAACCTATTTGTTGTCAACGTGATGAGAATACCTCAAAGTTATTCCTGTTGTAGTGTATTTAACTGGAAAAGAATCCTCCTTGGGGCTCATTACTGTATTTATTTAGCCCAGTATTACATTATGGTGGAGCTTGAAAGTGTTATTTTAAGTACCAGGTTTATAATGTGAGTACCGAGCGCCTTTTCTTTATTACCGTCCGTTAAGTACCAGGTTTATAATGTGAGTACCGAGTGCCTTCTTTATTTCCGTATTTTAACCGTTATTATCGAGAAACGTGGGCTAGAGGAAGAATCAGGTTGGTTTTGGTACATTTAGCCGTTTGAGAAACTTTATTTTAATCCTTTACCTGCTGTATATCATCCATCACCTCGTACACAACTCTGCACAAGTTTGCTGCGGATTGTTTCTTGAGGAAGTCTACCAACTTCTCAGGATCAGTTCCCTGAAATCCCAATTTTTGGCCAGCTCTAAAACCCATACTCATAGGATCTTTGAGATCAGCCACTGGTGCTATGATAGTACCACCTTGTGCAATTATTCGATGAAACAATCCTGAAAATAGCGAAATATTTTCGAGTAATAGATTACCATTCTTCATTTTCCAAAAATGGTTTTTGGTTTATGAGATACTGATGTGCGACGGATACCTTGTGACAGCGGCGATAACATTAGCGCTTGCACTGCGAAACCTCCGGAGCTCTCACCGAAAATGGTAATTCTGTTTGGATCTCCTCCGAAACTTCGAACGTTTTCTTTGATCCACTTGAGAGCCGCCACCAGGTCTTTGAGTCCGCAATTTCCCAGGCAGTTAGGTGTGCCCATGTTCAGGAATCCTAGCAAGGTTGAAGAATTTTCATTTGTGTAATAATGTCAACGTTCAGCATGGATGGTTTGAAAGAAATGGTAAGGATGGAAGAGTAGGGATCGTAGTCTCATTCTGACTTTCTTAATTTCAATATGTGGTGTGTATGTGATGCGATGAGAATGAGAATCTTTTGAAATGCTGAGTGACGTATTTTTCAAGACGTATAGTTTTGCACAGTGAGCGTTCATTTTATTTTTAAAAAACGAACCTCATTCTGAAAGATGTAGGTACCTAAAATCTGTAACCTATAATTGATCGCAATTACAACCACGTCATGTTTAATTAGGTAATCGGGTCCTGCCACGGATATCGATCCTGAGCCGTGCAAGAATGCTCCTCCATGGATGTATACCATAACAGCTTTCAGCACTGCATTTTGACTCGGTAGCTGTAACAGAGATATGATTAATTCTGTAATGCGTGTAAAAATTTCCTCTAGGAGAATTTGACGAAGTGACTTACCTGAGGAGTGAAAACGTTTAGATATAAGCAATCCTCGCTTCCTATTATCCTGGTCCTATCGCCGTGGTCCCCTTGAATGCATATGTTCCTTTCACGTTTTGCGTCGTAAACACCGTCCCAATTTCCAATCGGTACCGGTGGCTGTTACCCAATATCAACGAAAATAATGGTTACATCAATGCAGACTCGAAAACTCGGACAGTCGAGGAAGGCGGTGAAGGGACTATTCTTCTTCTCAGAAAGAAACATTTTTAATGAAAATGCTTCAAAAATGATAAAGTCTTATCGTGTGTCGCTCAAATTTTCTTTAGTTTTAAGAGCCTCAAGGAATTCTAAACGAGTATGGAAGAGTTTTGAAAGTCGTAAACTAGTTTTGAAGAGTCGTAGCGAGTATTAAGCCTGAAAGAGTCCTCCGTGTTCTTGAACAAAAGTTTCCAAGACTACTAAATTGGGTTTGGACAGTTTGACGACGTCATGAGGAATTTTCGAAAGTCGTGATCTCATCTTGAAAAGCCTTAATTAAGTCTGAAAGACTCATAAAGAGTCTTAAACTCGTTTCCAACAGGTTCAGAAAATCTTTAAATAATTTGAAAGAATCGTAAAGATTGTCTGCTAGTCTCCCAACCAGTATGGAAGAACCTTTATGAGCCTCGACCAAGTCATGAAAAATCATTATGACGGCTGAAAGAGTTATAGGAAGTTTCTAACGAGTTTTGAACAATCAGTGAATCTTGAACAAAAGTCTTATAAAGTCGCGAACCTGTCTGGTAGTAACAGTGAGCACCAGTGACGTATTCACCGGAGGGAGGTTTGGACTTTGCTTCAGGTTTCGAAAATTATAAATTGTACAACAAGATTTTAGATCACGTGTACCTTTATTGCATGCATTTGCCTGACGTAGAAGGTTTATTTCAATTTATTTTTATAAGATTTTTTTTGCTTCCAGTTTGAAAAATTGCTCAAGAAATTGAGCCGATGTGTATAAGAAGGGAGTACAAAAGGAAGGTGTTTTGAGAAAAACTCATTTTAAATCTTCATTTGCTCACAGCTCTGCTTAGAATTGAGATCCGGATCTCCAGTTGATCCTAATTTATTGCTACAAGAACTAACATTAACTAACATTAAGATGTACCGAGGTCATGGCCTATAGGTGTTAAGTGTCTCGCTAAAATAATAATTTAAAAAATCTAGATTTCATTTTCTATAGATTTTTCAACAGAGGTCGCCAAAAAAAATTGTGTTATACGCCTTTTTAAAAATTATCGTTGTTTTTTCCCCAAGTTTCGGCTGTTTTTTTGTGTATCTTTGTCAATAGTTGGGTTGCTTAGAAAAAAAATTCTTCTTTTAAAGCATACCTCATGCGGGTCTATATTTTCAAAATTGACTGAAATTGGATTTTTTTTTTGTTCGTATTGGCTGTGATTTTTTTAATTTCATAATCTTGCTCAGTGGTGTTCATGTACTCAATCGCTGTCTCAGTGTTTATGTTGCTCACTGTAAATACAAGAAACTGATAATTATTGTTAGTATTGTTTTTTACTTCGACGATAATTGAAAAGTAAAGAATCAAAACTCACATTTGCCATTTTACTTCAAGGACGCAAATAGGCAAAATACTGTAGAGTGCGGGAATATCTTTGCTGCGCCTGTGAATGTGCGATATGTATAACATACTCCACGTTCACTGGCGCAGCAAAGATATTCCCGCACTCGTGTACAGTATTTTGTCTATTTGCGCCCTGGAAGTAAAATGGCAAATGTGTCTGTCCTGATTCTTTACCCTTCAATTGTCAAAAGAGCGTGCAACACATGCACAGAAAATCGAAATGCTACGGAACGGCTGGTTGGATTGATTCAAAATTTTTGTCGCAGATATACTAGATGGGTGGAACTACCAGAAAATACAATAATCTTGAAATGAGCATATGTCAGATATACACCCTTCTTGCACGCACCGGCTCAATCTAACAGTATTGTTAAGATCTGATCGATTTTTTTTAGAAGAATTTTGTTTTGTTCTTTTCGCTCCCCTCACTCCCTCCATCTATCTTCTTCTCATATAATAATTGTGGATCCGCCAATGATGAACATTGAAGTGTCTTAGTTTTCAAAGAGGCTTGCCATCTTTTAAGAAGCCTAGGAGGTATGGAAGTCTTGATCATGCATATGATAGCTATAATCAGTCAAGTCTGGAAAAAATTATAGGGAGTCGTAAAGGAGTCTTAGCAAATCCTAAATAGATATAGAAATGCTTTAAAAAGTTTTAAACAATCTCATAGGAGTGTAGATCATTGAGAAGTCTTAATTGGTCTTAAAGACTGTTCGACGTCTGTTTTCGGTGAATAAAAATGGATGTTACTGAGGCCAGCATTAGGCAAAATTACAAATCTCACCCAAAGAACCGAAAACGATTTCGACCTTCCTGCGGGGGGAACATCAGCTCAAGGGGAAAAGCAATATCCAGTTGGCTCCTTTCCCTACCCGACACCATGGGCCTGTGGTAGTGCGATGAATGTTCAAATTTTCCTGGAAATCGTGGCCCAAGCCTAAATGCAGAGAGAGGAAAATATTTGCAAATTTTGAAGATGTTTTTATTTGTAATAGTTGTAAGAAAGTATATATCTGTACCAGTCGTTCGGAATTCCAAGTACATATTTTTCTGTTGTCTACTTACTCTATACTATACTGAAGGGGGACTGCTTCCGTGCATTGCCATACGCACCAAGACGAGGAGGTAAGGGGTAAATGAAGGAAGGGCGTCCGGCTGTGGTGCATCTGAATTCCAGTTAACGCTGGGTGAGCGTTGCCTCGGTCAGTAGGGTGTCCCATAGTAATCCTGGCAGGAGGTGAAATGGAGGCCTGGGCTAGCCTCAGTGTGTCCCTCTGGCCACTGATGTGATACTCGAAAGTGTAGTTTCCGGGGCGAAGGGTGCGGTGTCTGGGGAGCTAATTTGGCACGCGTGCATCGCCATACGTTCGACCAATGGATCTGCAGGGAGAGTGGGTAAAAGCTATTGAATCCTTATATGTTTTGAATTGTCCCTTTCAGGATTGCTTCCCACCCACTGCATCATGTGAAGGAATGTATTTCACTAGGCCATGAGCAGCGCAGTTTTTACCATACGGGCTGACTGGGCTGCAGCCCAGAGTGGCAGGAATTTGGGACGGCAAAATTTTGTGACCTGTAAGAACTAGTTACCTCAGTTTTGCAGGAGGGGCATGTAAAAAATATGAGGCAAAAATACTGCAGTCCAGGGCAGCAAGGTACTTAAAACCGGCCCTGACCATGAAGATTTTTGACATATCTTCATTTTGTACTAACAGGACACAAGATTTAAAATCAGTTTCGGAGATTTTCGAATGTACCTAATACATAGCTTTAGTCAAGTCTAGTGAAAAATTACGTTAAATTCGTTGGAAATTTATTCCTCTCGAATTTCAAAGTCGAGATTTTTCGCATAGGGCCTTTTCGCAGCGAGATGCCAAGAACTATAGTTGGGCACGAAAATAAATTTTTTCAACGAACATTGATTTTTATGCATCTCCTATTTTATGTGTCGTAAAAGAAAAATCTTGTCTGTATTAAATTCTCTACCGAAAAAACTCAATGCAATTTTTTCGCGGGACTGCTGGTTTTGCCAACAACTGGGATGCAGTATAGGATGGGCTTACCTACATTTAAAAACATGAATTTTATAAAATTCTAATTACAGTGACGAAATTTGTATTTAATTCAGTTTTGTCCTTAGCATCTGTATAGGAAGTCTTCACAGAACAGAAAATGATATTTTTGGTGCATAGTGCGATACTTAATTTTTAATTAAAATTATTATGCGATTAGAAAACGTACTTACTCGAAATCGAAGATCACCTACAGGAGGTTCGGCGTAAGGAATTCCCAAAAACGAGTAATATTTTTCGCCTGTGAGAACTGATGTGTGCTCATCTCCATCCACTAAACCTTGTTGAACTTTCACGATCATGATGCCGAAATCTTGTCCCGACGAGTTTACGTTAAGTTATGCGAGTGTGTTTCGTACTACTTAACCTCATGTTCGAAATGTTGAATGACTACTTACATTGAAGGCTTAAATACTGATAACTGGTATTCTGCTAGTTAAATTGCGGTTTTGATATCACGTTGATATGCCGTGTTCGTCTCAGAATTTGACTATTCTGAACGCCGCAATGTCTGCGGTTGCTGGCGGATGCTATAGGCCTAATAATTTCGTGATTTTGTGGTTGAATTAAGCCTCGGAGGCGCACCGACAGATACATGCATTCCCAGTGGAATACTGAGTTTATCTTATTCTTTTCTGTATCTGTCTCATGTTGGGAGCGCCTATTAAAGATAAAAGGTCGCGTGGTATTCACGTGATTTGATAAAACGATTACAAATTTTATTCGTGGAAGTACAGTGCGTAAAATTGATGTTACAGAATGGCGGGAAAAAGACTCGCACTCTTTTTCCCGTCTCTTAAATACTGTTTTTTAATCTACAGAATCGGTGTTTGAAATCTCAAAGTCTTTTTCTTAATGAAGGAAGCTGGCCACGGCTGGCACTTTTTCATTTTCCAATCAGGTGCAAATTCAAGACCACTGACGAGGTTAATTTATAGGAAAGGCGTAAAATGTTTGTCTCAGCACGTAAATAAAGTTACAACATCCCCTCCCCATTTTTCAATTTAAGTAGTCGAGTGCTGTGTTTTGTTTTTCGTCATTTAAATTCAAAGTGACCACTTAGTCATTTCCTCAATGTTAAGTCATTTTTGGTAATTTGTTTGGAAATATGGTCATTAAGTCATCTTTCTTATTTTCCTCCTCCAAAACATCAAACTAAAATATTGTGGCCATGGGTGCCGACGTGGCACTTGTTGGGGGCTTCGCCCCCTCAGTAAAAACTTTGGAGGGGGGCTCCCCCCAGTATTTTCAACTCACAAATGGGAAAAGTACAACAAATTTTACCATCACGGTTTAAATTTAACAAAAAAGAGAAAATGGATAAGTAAAAAATCGATAATAACGAAATATCAGACGCGTCTCAATAAAATAATCAAAGAAAAAACCGCGCTCCGGCTGATTCTGCCCCCCCCCCCAATTTTTTCATAAGTCGGCGCCTATGATTGTGGCTAAACATTCAAACTGTCAATTGGAAATTCAAGTCCCATCTACATTAGTTGCTCCAAGTGTACATCAGCGTTAATGGTATCAGATACTTCGTTTTCTTCAGAAGGTGTTACAATTACTCCTGCGATATCCAGCTCTTCTGTGGTAGTGATGCTACAACCAGAGCTGAAATCCTGTGGATGCTGAAATGAAAGTAGTTGCAAGTAATTTCAGTGCACGATCCTTTAATGATATAACTTCTCTCTGTTCAACGCCATGTTCTCCTAAACTCAAGGAATAGAAACAGTGATCTATAATAAAACAAAAGCTCGATACCTAATAACAGAAGCTTGTGATCCATATTTTTAAAGGCGTTTAATTGACGATGTTATTTAAAGATAATAATTCCAATTGTTTTCTTTTGCATGGTGAAACTTTTTATGCCGCTAGTAAGAAAGAGTTACAAATTTGAATAAGATTTTGGTCTAAAAGTAAGAATAAGATGATAGTTGCTCATATAGTTTCCGGAGCTCTGCAGATGAAGCTGAAGTCATTTTTCAATCCATTTTGGTCGGCTATGGATAAAGCTCAGTAGCCGGTGAAAAATTTGTTAATGTTGGACTGAGATGGTCCCAATGTTAACAAATTAGTGTACAGTTTATTCATTGAGAAAGCGAAAGTTGTACATTCTAAAAGTTTATTGAGCATAGGGACTTGCAACATACACAAAGTCCACAATGCCTTTTCAAAAGGTCGTAATGAAATTGACCATGAAACTGCAGAATTTGTTATAGCATTGCGTTATTTTATTCATAAATACCCTAGTCGAGAAGCAGATTTCTGTATCATTCAAGAAAATTGAAATTTCCACCTGTAAAAAAACCAAAACACACATTTCAGTTCCTTAGTTGATTTTGAGAAAATCAGTAGAAACAATAAGTGAAGGTAGTCCTGCAATTGGAGAATATTTTTTGATCATCCTGCTAAAGGAGAAGTCGAAAAACTATTAAATATCAGATTGCACAGACTCATATTCATTATTCTTTATTATAGAAAACCCCCAAAGCTGAATTAGAATTCTTATTAGCAGTTTCCCAGTTATTCACCAATATGACTGAATGTTTTCATTTTTTCAATGAAATATTTATCTATATTTTGCATTCAGAAATGCATTCACTATATGTAACACTTTTCTTAATCGTGTTATGAAAACGTCTAACATTTCTTTTCCGAATATTTGACAAATCAAATGTATGCATCTTTATTTGCCTACTTGACCAACGTAGTGGTAAAATAAGATCTGCAAGGAGGCGATTAGAAAACTATCCCAAAATTTTTCACTACAATGCCAGCCGCTTTCAATATATCTTGAGCAGTTTGGTTTTTGAGAATGTGTACCAACTTTCCATATTCTGTTCTGTAAGAACCTATATATAGCTTTCGACCCAAGTTGAAACCAATTTCCAGTTGAGCTTTTCACTGTAGCAGATGCCTCGACTGTACTGGATTGCGTAATCACTCGATAAAACTGTTTTATAGTAGATTATAGAATAACCCTAAATCAGATTATGCGCTTATTAAAGATTGTCTTATAATTATTAACCCTAATTAGCTACTTTTGTACCACGGCATAATCATAATACGCATATTTGTCGATACATGGAACAACCTCCCAAGCTGTTATCAAAAATTGTGAACAACTGTGTCAAGATCTCCTCAAATGGTGCTAATATTCTCATTGACACAGTGGCGTAGCCAGGGGGGCGCAAGGGGCGAATGCCTCCCCCAAGGCACCTGAAATTGAATGTAAAATATGCAAAAATGAGCAAATTTTTGCATTTAAAACACGTTTTTTCGAAAATTTTTGCTCGAGCAGTAATAATTTTACCTTCATTTTTCATAAAATAGTCCTCTAATATCGGCAATTTTAAAAAAAATACTTCAATTTTCGACTTTTTCTCCCTTGAAAATTTTACTTCGCCCCCCCCCCCCCCTAGGAAAATCCTGGCTACGCCACTGCCTTGACATATGTTTAGACAAGCATGTCGGGATCTTCTCAGAAATTTCTGATATTCTCCTTAAGCTAGTATGTGTAAGCAAACGTCTAGTCTTTTTCTAAGATTTTGCTAAACTTAGCACAAATATTAAAAGCATGGGCTTAGCTATCGAAGTAGCCTGGTGAACGGTTGCCCTCTACATACGTATCTCCCCCCCCCCCTCCATAAATTAAAACCATAAAATTATAGAATAGCTATTGTTAAAAATAAATCCGATAGCTGGCAAAATCCAAAGTGCTCAGGCTTGAGAAATTCTCGCCCATCGATAAAATTTGAGAAGCGTTTATTTTTCTTGGCTTTTCGATTTTAAAGTGGGTTTTAAACCAGTACTGTTCAGTCTTAACACCCCTAACAGTTTTATTGCTGCAGCTGTAATTAAGATATTAATTGCAAGCACGAAACAGAACTCAGAAATTGGCATCCAGAAATGATAACAACACTAAGTAATAATATGTATGTATTTGAATCGATATTACTAGATAACTGTTGAGTCGAAAGTACTGGGTTATTAACTGAGTAAGTACGTAGTCATATAAACATACTGATAAATTTCAAAAGCGTCGATAACTCTTATATTGTAAAATTGAACGTTAAATTAATAAAATTAGATTTTTCACGTTTTGATTCCAATTAAATGAAATTTATTCTTTTTTCAGTGCGAGTCTAATGTATACTCGTAAAATAGATTATCAGTATTCTCTTTGTATTAGATACATTAGTTTGTTAAGATTATTTATGCTGGTCGATGAATTTATGCATTTCTCTCCAAAAAGCACGTCTCTCTGCCCAGATTTCTCCTTCGCATAACTTCAAATCCTCGTCGATTTTCAGATATTTAGGTGCCGTACCGGTTGACGGTATCCATTCGACGCCGACAGCAGATAAGTCTGGGGTGGGATTCCTGTTAATTTGTAATACAGTAAATTAAAACAAATTTTGCTTCATTGAACTGACTACTTCCTGACTATCAAAAGTTCTTTCACCAATGGACATAAATTATTGATCTTAGAAAAAGCTATACTTTTCAACCAATTCAATATTGATAAAAAGTATCAAATTATTCTGCGTAGAATCGGTGTAACATTATAACAAGTCATTAGATGTATCTTATCTGGTGACATATCAAATGGAGAAGGAGAAAGTGAATTGTTCAAAAGTCGTTATTATTTGACAACACTTCATATCTTCCTTCTTATTTTTGTTGAATTTAAAAATTTGTAGAAAATATCCTGGATAGTAGGTGGTGAAATGCAGAATTGCTGCCCTCTATAAAAGTAGCTTCATTAGATGAGTACTCGTAAACTAATGATTAAATTCTCTTACCCAGTTTTGGCAAAATTGGTCCACATAGTGCACATACGTTTTATGATTGTTAGGTCTGGTTCTTCAAAGGTCGTTAGGTCAGGATGCATAGATTTGAGGTAAAAGAGGAAAGCAATATCGTCCGTATGACCAGCTCCTGCAAAAATAGATTGGGTATTAACCGACATTGTGGTGTAGCCAGATCGCTCGCTCAAGACTCGCGGAATTTGTCTTCGTGATTCTAAATGCCTAAAACATATAGGGAACATTATTGTTATTTCTGGACACCTAAATTGGGTGTTACCCGGAACGCCAAGCGAACCACAAATTCGGCATCGGCTAAGTTCTAGAATGAAATCTGGGGCTTGATCCCCTGGCCTTTTCGCGACCTTGCTACTTTGCCAACACAAACTTCACTCATGTTCGTCTCCGTGCTCGGACCTGAGCACGTCGCTCTTAATCTCCTAGTATGTCTGATTATCCATTTCTCTGCTCGACTGTGAGTCTACCTACCTGCACATATGGGGAACATGTTTGTTATTTCGGGGCACCTAATGTGAGTGTTTCCTGGAACGCCGATCGAAGTACCGCAAATTCGTCATCGGCTCAGTTCTTGAATGAAGTCTGTGGCTTGATGCCCTGGCTTTTTCGCGACTTCGCTACTTTGCCATCACAAACTTCACTCATATTCGCCTTCCTGCTCAGAATTAAGCATGTCGCTCTTAATCTTCCAGTATGTCAGATTATCCGTCTGTCTGCTCGACTATATCAGTGTACCTATCTGCGTCGCAGACTACTCCCATGTAATCATCTTTTCATACCCTCACGATCATCTCCTTCGTTGCAACCTTTATATGGACATTACCATAATGTGAGAATTAATGCACTGTCTTACCATCAAATAGATCCTTCTTTGCTCCCGGTTCGCGCATCCACACAGATTTATTCAAAGCTCCGTCGAATGTAAATTCATACAAGTAAACTGGCTCTTTGTAGCAAAATGATTCGTACCAGGGAACGTTGAGGAAATCAGTTAGCAACTGAAATTATATGAAGTTAATTTGAATCTTTCAAAAGCATTTTCTAAAACTTATATCTGTATAACGGACATCAGTAATGTGAGTCTTACATCTATGTATATGTCCCTTGTGTCCCATCCTATTGCTTTGTCTCCGAAATAAAACTTCCTCACTTTCTGCGATACCTCCGAAAGTATTGCGTCGGGGCATCCGGTATTGTTTTGAATCATGACTTCAAAATTACGGATATCGTTCAACGCTTCGAGTTCATCGCGATTGTTTTCTGTTGAAAGATGGTCGGTATGTGTGTATCAGAACGTGGCCGTGGATTCACAAGTATAACGTCGAACTGATTTCGCATTAATTACCTGGGAAGTCTACTATTCCTTCTTTGTCATCAATTCCAGCCATAAGAGGCAAAGGCGCAATTGATTCCATCAGAATCGATGGACGTTCAGGCAAAAATGCATTCTCTTTGATGGTTTCGACCGACTGTATGAATGGAATCTTATGACGAACGCCTTTCTGTTGAAATTATTAGCACTGTTATTTTACGCGATTAAAATGATCGGGTAGGGTGTGTGAAGCTTTTCCGCACTGAGTTACGGAAATGGAAAAGGGGCTAAGTGCCAAAAAAAAAAAAAAAAAATCATGGAGAAATACCGAAAGAAGCATGCACAACTTCTACAGTGGTAAATACTTCCAGGGATAAAATCTAGCGAAAGAATAATCGTGACAAACATTTTTTGGTACTGAGCTCCATGTTCGAGAGTATGCGTCTTGGCCCTCAGCTACCATTTCTGGCAAAACCAATTTAAAGTATTCGTTAGCTCCTAGTTTCTCTTGAATTAGGTACTACAACTGAACTAAGTTTTCTGGGTATCCTTCGATAGAGTCTCGAGTCCAGTTTACCTTACAGACAAACTGAAGACGTTTAAGATCTGCAAACTTCGAGACTGCTGTTATTAGACTCTTAGCCTGAATCATCAAACTTGAAGTTGGAAGACTAAAGCCTATTTATGTTTTTCTGTTGAATGCAAAGTTTTCCAAGAATTTCCAGATTTATGAACATCACACTTAGGTCGGTCGTATTCTGGAGCCAGAACTGTCCACCAATCGCATTTCATCAGCAACCAATGAAAGCAAAATTATTTCTTCTTCTATTCGTTGTTCTGTGAAATTTGATGACTGGTCGGAGGTTCGTTTGCTGTGTTGAGTGTGCGACTGGCCTTTAAGTCGTCAGTAAATTTTGTTAGAAATAAACTATAATGGACAGCAGGATGGACTGACCCTGGCTTTCTGGCTTAGAATTCTGAAATAAAGGGAAATGTTGGCTTTTTGAGCAGATACAAATAATTATCTCCTTGTGAACCCCCTTAGAGAATTAATAAAAAAAAACAGGCGAGAACAGTATTTCACTTACCGCGAACAAATCTGCCCTCACAGCTTCGGCTGCTTTCAGTACATCTTCTGCGGGTCGCTTTCTCAGCTCATGCACAAGCTCCTTGGGGTCGTTTTCATGGTAACCGAGGAGCTTACCTACCGCAAAACCTACGGCCGACGGGTCTTCTCTCTCAGGCACTGGCACAATTGCTGTTCCGCTTTGTGCGATTGCTCGATGAAATAAACCTGTTTCGAATTCAATCTTAATTTTAACCTCAAATCAGCCTTTCTAGCCTGTAAGATTTTGGTTGTTACTATACTATCATCGTGAAAAAGCGAACATTTCATTGAGTAGGTACCTTTCGAGTAGGGCGACATCATGTGCAGATGAACTGAAATACCTCCCGCGCTTTCACCAAAAATAGTAATATTTTCAGGATCGCCTCCAAACTTGTCAATATTATTTTTCACCCATTTCATAGCCAAAGCTTGATCTTTGAGTCCACAATTTCCTGGACAGTCGAGTGTGCCCACGTTTAGAAATCCTGCGATTAGAATAAATTTATCCACATTAATACTTATTAGTGATACACAGGACCCGAATTTTTAGGCAAAAACATTTTTTTTTTCTCTCTCTCCTAGTCTACCCTATTTGGTTTATTGAGGTTTTCTGGATGAATCAGTAAATTCTGAAACCGATGAGCTAACTTTGAAACGGCCTTTTCTGAACTATATTCCCTTAAAAATGACATTTTTGCCTAATATATTGATATTTTTAGAGACTTTTTGGGACTATTTTGGGTACAAATCCGATTTCCAAGACTATTTTATCAATTTTCAATTCTTTGAGAAAAAATTTCTAAAAATCCATCTCATTTGGCGGTGAAAAAAACTTGAAAAATCGTAACAACTTCATTATTTATTGCAATAAAGTATTTTGATTCAAAATTGTTACGTTGTGCATAGGTCGGGAAGAATAGCAATATAAAAATTGGGCTCAGTTTTCCGAGACCTTTAATTTGATACCCATAAAACCATAGTTGTGTAAGGGTTTTTTGAAAGTATTTTCCTTGTTTTTGAGACTGTTTAATTTTTGTAGGGACTTTTTAATGGACTATTTAGATCTTTGAGCTTTTGTTAAAGACTTTTAATACGGTCTATTTTTTTGAGTTTGTAATGCTTAAAAATTCGGGCCGTGGTGATACTGCTTTTGAAGGATTTCAAAACTTGAAAATCTATGCGTAACTCACCGAAAATGTTCAATCTATAATTTATTGTAACTAATACGATGTCGTAGTTTATGAGATAGTCAGGACCGACTTCGTCCACCGATCCTGAACCCGAGAAAAGTCCACCTCCGTGTATGTACACCATTACTGCTAGGTTTTTGCCTTGACTTGTATACTGAAAATTCATTTTAATATATATTCACATACTATCATGTTGCTGGCAGTGTTCACTTCAAAATAGGTTTTCTCTTGAAATATTAATTTACCAGGGGGGTGTAAACATTCAGGTACAAACAGTCTTCATCTCCGATGATTGTGTTGCCGGTGGAGTCCATTTGAAGACTTATGTTTTTCTCCTTTGTCGCATCCAAAACATCATCCCATTTTATGATTGGTATCGGCGGCTATTTTTACAATAAGCGAAAAAGGTAGTATTAAGCACAACGCACAGGAAAAACCTTTGCAGTATAAACTATGATATTTCCAGAAGTTGACATCTTTAACGTAACATTATTCAAAAATGTTCAACTGTTAATTTCTAGTGCAACAAATTGTTTTAAATTTCCCTTCAAACGAGTAGAGTACCCTACTGTTTTGTTTTTTCGGATTTCTTTTTGTTTTGAAAAACATCAAAAAATTCTTCGATAAATTCAGAGATGCTATTCTGAATCATACCTATTTCGGTATTTTCAAGAGCACCACACTGATGACAAAATGATCAAGCAAATTAATCAGTTTCAGTTGAGAGCGTAGTATCTGTTTCGTCTAACTATGTTTTTTCTTCTCTTCTCCCGCATATCCAAGGATGTCAACCCCCCTGATTCCATCATGAATTTAATTGGGCAGGTTTTCCCTTCTCCCTCTCACATTCCTATTGTCTATGTTTCCGATTTATTTTTGGTACAACTCGATTAAGGAACTCGGTGGTGGATTTGGAATCCATTTCTAGTAAAAACACCTAGTGGCATTCTTAGGTACTGTGTGATGTTTGGGGTACATTCAGGCCGTGGCGATGGGAAATATCATTATTTAAAAAAAAAATCTCAAAACACTCTTGATGTTAGTAGCTAAAATTGGTCATATTTAGGTCATCACCATTCATCGTAGCCAGATTTTTCATACTAGATAGTAAATATCACTACTTTTACTCGGAGATCAATATTATTTTTAAGAGCTCCTTGTTTTAAAGCGATAATATTTATAGCTTTTGTATGCATGGGATCTGAAATGCAGTGACCTGAATCCTGATAAAGATAATTTTTCGCATAATTTTTTTCCATGACTGCCCATAAGTAGTGCTAATTTAATTGATAATAATCTTGGTGTAAATTATCAAAATTTTCTGAAAATGTGATCTGCATCGAGAAAAAGGGTTTAATAAGCAAAACACAAATTTCCCAGGAGAACGTAAACATCAATCTCGCAAGCTGGAAACTACGATTAATCGGATACTACTTGGACATACTCGCGCTACCTATGAATACATACTATCACGGCAACCCCCTCCCCGGTGCACGGCCTGTGACACCCCTCTTACAGTCCATCATATCATACACGAATGCGTCACCTATCAACCACATCGGAGCCAATCATTATCCACCAGCCTTGGAATCGAATATATTATAGACCTAGCTCATTTTATCGAACATTCTAAATTAGATGAAATTTTATAAGTTCTACCCACTGTCGGGATTATAGCCCATAGGCATTAAATGTCTCGTAGGTAATAATAAATAAATAAATAAAATTTTGAATGCGAATATCTTTGGATTGAAGAGCTCAACTTTGATGGCTTGTGCAAGCCTAAATAATTTTTTTAAATCTGTTTTGACCACATCACGTGAAAGAGCAGGTCTTAATTAGTATAAATCGAGTAAAATCTCAAAATCGAATTTTTTACTCACTAACGGCCTTTTCTCGACACAGGTCACAAATAATCTAAGTGTCTCAAGTTACCATCGAAACCAGAATAGTTGACTTACCCGAAACCGAAGATCTTTGAGTGGTGGCTCAGCGTAAGGAATTCCCAGAAAAGCGTTGTATTTCACATTAGTAAGAACAGACGTTCTTTCGCATCCTTCCAGCGAACCTTGTTGCACTTTGATGATCATACTGTCATAGACGTCCACGAATCTGCTAAATATTGTACTTGCGCTTGTGCGTATTAGAACTGAGGCTTTTAGTATCGAAAAACACAGTGGCGAGTCGACGCAGCGATATCCGAAATTTATATAGTCCTATCCGTTAAGGGACGTTATCGATGATGTATAACTAACTACCTAAAAAGCAAAATTAGAGGAAGTCGGCCTTTTTTCTATAAGAAATGTAATCAGAGTAGAGCTATCAAAATAAACATCCTGCTGGAAAGGATGACAGCGGATGATTTCGACGGAAGCAGCTCTATCCGGCTATCCGGTAGAAATTGGGTATCGAAAACGAAAACTGTGAGACCGACCCGACTATAGACTTTTTTGATGGACGTTATCGCTGTATGGAGTTAAGCATTTCCGACAGAAAATTAGGATCGAGATATTCATTCTAAATCTGTATTTTGTGTTTCAATGCAACTTGGCTAAGCATTGAAGAAGAGTCTGATGAAAATAATGAACTGAAACAACTTTACAAGGGTGCCTCAAGTAGAGGCACCGCCAGGATTTTCTCTTGGACGAGACTTTTCTTTTCAGGTGCTGAAGTCGAAAAATGATTGCGTTTTATCTGGTGTAAAGCAGATAATCTAACCGTTTCATCTAGTGTAAAGTATAATTTGAAAATCTTAGTTGGGACAAAAGCCCCTACTAGTCCCTTTCTGATTGTGCCCGTACCTCATGTGCCACTTCTTATGGTCGCCTTTTTTCAGTTGGGGTACTGCGCGAGTTAGGTTCAAGTGAGCACATTGTGTTATGAGCCCCTACTGCCTGATGACTGTTTGTAGTAGTATGAATAACTGCAGTTAACAAATAGGTTTGTGGTTAAGATCTGGTGAAAGGATCCTTCAGGCATGGTAACTGATGAGTTTAAGTTCGTCGGGTTATTAAGGGTGAAAGCATAAACTGTCCAGTATAATTACGATATGTTATGTGTGAACTACAGGTTTGCAACCAGACAGAGCTCTTGTTCAGCCGCGTGTATCAGAAATTTATGTTCTAGTTTACAAAGCGCATAATTTTTAAGCTCTATAAACACAAAAAAATCTGTTGTCAAGTGTACCGAATCATTGAAATGTTACGTGGATTAGTGATTCTTAGATGGCATTCAGACCCGAGTCATTATTTATTTATTTATGTTTGAGTCCCCCCAACAGGTGCCCTAGGGACCCACTGACAGGAAGGGACTGTAGGTAACATATAATTCTTGAAAACAAAAAATACTTCTTAAATGAAGGATGTGGGATAAAGAAGGAAAAGATGACAGACAGAGGGAGGGGGAGACAGGCACCAGAGCAAAGGAAGAGCGGGGGATGAGAGGCGCACAGGTCCACAGATGGCAATTAGAAATTGTGAATTGAAAACTGAGGACTGAAGAAAGCCGAGGGGCCGAAACAAACCACACTTGTGCGGTATAAGGGAAAGAACTGCAGAGACTAAGACCTACATACCCTCGAGTACTTTAACCCTTTCAGTGGTGAGAATGTTCCATCCATAGAGGAATGTTTATTTTCATTGATTATGATAACGACTACTATTCCAACAGACATGATGCGTAAATTGCCTAACTAACCCCTGAATTCTAGTGGGAAATGGAAAAAGAAAATTTCGAAAAAATTTCAAACTTCCTACTTCAATTTTGAAAGGAATCGATTGGGACATGCACTGATTATCGTAGAACAGAGGAGCTTCGAAAAAATATGAAAATTTTTGAAAAAAATTGGAGAAATTGGAGAGGGAAGAATTACGGCTTTTGATTGAAAATAAAACTTCACCGCTCGCGCATTCAAACCACGAACTGTTTCACCGTTACCACGATCGAATTTTCATAAATTAATAATTGACACAAAAGAAACTAGCGCGCTAAATCTGGGCTTTTACGATTCCCTGAATACTGTAGTAGGAAAACTGTGTTTTGTATGACGATGACAGAATAACCCAATGCCGATGACTGACTATGAATTATTCCTCCTCACGATTTTGAAATTTTGGGAAAATATTTTCATTGACATAATTGTCAGGTGCTTTCCATTGATATAATTATAAAAATATTCTATTAAAGCTAATTTTTTAGTAGAAAACTCAGAACTTTATATATTTCCATTTCTAAGAAACATTATTTTAGAGCACTCCTATTTCTTCCTATAATTTAGGAAATTTGGGAAATATTTCCTTATAGACATACATGAGAGAAGCACTGCATTAGAATCATCACAAAAGTATCCGCTCAACCTCAGTTTTGTAGTAAGATTTCCTATGTACATCTTGGTAAAACAATGTGACACCGAAATCCCACTTCCTACAACGCACTATAGAATTTTAGAAAAAATTGTTTGTGGAGATAACCCACTTCTTTCTACAATGTACCTCGTTTCGGAAAAATGTTTGCAAGGACCGTACATGATAGACACTCAGCTGTGAAATCATTTATGAAAATTAATTCCTTAACTTGTGACTTGTAGTAGGAACCCTTGAATAATATACTCTCATGTCTACTGAAAGAATACTATTAGAGAAGTCTTACTTCCTACTACTAATCATAGAATTTTAGAAAAATACTCTCGAGAACATACAAGTTTGCCACTCAGCTATGCGATCTGCGTAAAATTATTTCCTCAACATGACTCCTCTAGCAGTGATCCTAGGGGCATATATACACTTACATCTTTGAAATGCATCAGGTTGGAGAAACTCCACTTCCTACTACAATACACAGTGAACCGAATACATTTTCTCAAGAACGTACAGGGTTGTCACTCAGCCTCAAGATGAGCAGAAAATTGTTTCCTCAACTTGAGTTTTTTAGTAGGAAACCTCGCGGTATGTAAACTAGTATCTTATGAGAGAATACTGTTGCAGAAGTCTTACTACCTACTCCACAACACAGAATCTTTGAAAAATTTTCTCAAGAACGTACAAATTCGTCACCTAGCTTTGAGACAAGCGTAAAATTATTACCTTAATTCGAGTCAAGTAGTAGGAAATTTAGAAGCCTATACACTTACATCCTTCACATCCGTTGGCTTGGAAAATACTCACTTCCTACTACAATATACCGAGATGAAGAGAGATTTCTTTCAAGGACTTACATGTTTGGTCACTAACCTTTGAGATCAGCACAAATTATTTCCTTAATGGTGAGTGGTAAATTTGTCCGATCTGCAAAAATTTTTTCCAAAATGCTAGGATGTGTAGCCGGAAGCAAGAATTCTCCAAATGTAATCTTTCAAAGACGTGAATGTATATGCTACGAGGATTCCTATTTCTAGGTTCATGGCAAGGAAGTAATTTTATACTGATTTTAAAGCTGAGTGATGAACTCTTATCCCTCCCAATATTTCCTATGAAATACTTCCAAAGTTGTCGGGAAATTTTCTCGAAGTAATTTTTTGTTGGAAAATATTGGAAATTTTCTCAAGAGATTTCCGATGAAATTCTATGGGAGATTTTTCATTGAATTGTTCAAAAACTGACGGAGTCGCCCCCCCCCCCCGAATTATTTCCTATGAAATACTTTCAAACTTTTCGGGAGATATTCCAGAAGTAGTTTTTAGTTGGAAAATATTGGAGATTTTCTCAAAAGATTTCCGATAAAATTCTTCGGAAATTTTCAGATTTTTCTTTCCATTTCCGATGAACTTCCTTTGAAAATTATCCGGGATTTTCCCCGAATTTCTCTACAGATTTCGACAGGAACGTACCGAAGAGCTTTTTCGGGGGGGGGGGGGGGTAAAATTGTGAAAGTCCCAACTGACTTAACTAAAAAATCCCCCCCCCCCCCAAAAAAAAAAACAACACTTTTTGACCGGTTGGATTTTTTTAACTCGCCTGGCTGAAATAGTAAATTTTCCCAACTGCTGAGTGAAAAATTCCTACAGGGGGTAAGTTGCCCCCCCCCACCTATTGGTACGTCCCTGGATTTCGAATGAGCGGGATTTTTCTATGCTGCGTTTTAAACTGACTAGTCCTGTATGTTCTGATTTACAAAGCGCATAATTTTTAAGCTCTATAAACACAAAAAAATCTGTTGTCAAATGGTACCGAATCGTTGAAATGTTACGTGGATTAGTGATTCTTAGATGGCATTCAGACCCGAGTCATTATTTATTTGTTTATATTTGAGTTCCCCTAACAGTTGCCCTAGGGTCTCATTGACAGGAAAAGGGACTGTAGGTAACATATAATTCTTGAAAACAAAAAATACTTTTTAAATGAAGGATGTGGGATAAAGAAGGAAAAGATGACAGACAGAAGGAGTGGGAGACAGGCACCGGAGTTAGGGAAGAGCGGCGGATGAGAGTCGCACAGGTCCACAGATGGCAATTAAAAATTGTGAGTTGAGAACTGAAGGTTGAAGAAAGCCGAGGGGCCGAAACAAACCACACTTGTGCGGTATAAGGGAAAGAACTGCAGAGACTAGGACCTACATACCCTCAAGTACTTTAATGACTGATGAAATATATACTGTCTCCTACTCATGAAGAATATGTCAATCCCAGGGTCTTTTTGGGTAATATTATTATATAATGCTAGAGTATTGTCCATACTTGAGGCTGAGCCTCTACGTGTTACAAATAGATCAGTATTTCTTGTATTGAATGTAGGGACCCTGAATTGAATACGTGTTGGGTTGTTGGTTCCAAAATTTTGTTATTCAGAACCTACCTCAAGAAGACCAACATTGCCAGACATCTTCTATTTTTCAGACTCATAACCTCAAAGCCAACCAAAAGTTCTTTATATACAATTTCAGAAGGATAATATGTAAAGATTTTGAAATACATAAAGTATTTCAAAAATCTTTTTTGACTTTTCTCAATTTTATCATGCTGGGCACGTTTTATATCCTTGATAGAAATCACACCCACCGATATAAGGCCTTCGCCTCCAGTAACCCCCACCCCATTAGCATTCTGAGTTTGGTTCTGGGTTACATTTTTATCGCTAAAAACACTAGGAAAATAGTTTGCAAATGATTCCGCGATGGTATCTGAACTTGTGTAAATTTGTTCGCCTAAGGTATATAACTCCGTGCCAGACCTACTGCTTTGCCTATTGCCAATCTCTCGCCAGAATTCTTTTGGTTGAGACTTCATTCTGCCCTCCAAAGCATTTTTATGTACATTCCATGCTTTTGTTGTTAAACCTTGAGTTCTTTTCTTATATGCCTGAATTTTTGCTGTAAGTCTTCATTACGAGGTTTCCTTTTTTAATTTGTTCATGTAAAAAGGTTTCCTTTTTCAATTTTTTAATAATTTTATATGTGAACCAAGTGGGATATTTTTTTCGTCCATTATATTTCATTTGGGGACTTACGACGGAACGAGCTGCCTTAGATCAGCTCTTCTCGCCATTAGACATCGTAGGACCATCGCCAAACTGGAACGTAACTATCAAATTGAAGACTGAAAAAACGCATGTAATAAATACAAACCAAGCACTGCGTTGTATGTTCACACGCTATGTAAGATTTAAGCGTATAATTCTGAGTGCATCGTTGCAGTTTCATGTAGGTATACCGTAATAATAAGTAATAATATATTCTACTCGAGTATGATGATTTTTGCAACTTCGAAGACCAATTATGAGAAAAGAAATTCAGTTTTAAAACTGGGATTTTTTTCTGAATGCTCAAAATATCTTTTACTTCTAGGACACGTTGGTGGTATCCACCTCATCATCTCCCGCAAAGATGATTTCTGGAAATGAGATGTTTGCTGACAAATCATTGTTTAAATCGTGGGTTAAATTTTGAGACCCTGTGGGCACGTGTTAAAATTATTTTGAAAGTCTGAAAATATGGTGATATTACTTTCGTAGGATCGATGATAGAGGGGCGTATGGCGATGTACGCATGCCAAATTGGCCCCGGGACACCGCACCCCCTATCGCGGAAACTCCCCGAATGGGCCTGCGTCAGAATAGGACTTTCGTAAGATAGGGAAAAACTTTCGGAGGTAGCCCAGTCACATTTTGAAAATTTTGAAATAAGGGATACCCTGATGTACGTAATGATTTTTGTTCCTTTCTCCGAATGCTATTACTTCCTATTGGTTTTGGCTTACTCAGCTGGAACATTGTGTTGAAACCGTTCTGAAAATGCCATATTTCGCTTACTCTGCTATGAATTTGTGTGCGTGCAACATACCTTGATCTTACCCTCAAACCACGGTTTTCTCAATCGATTGCGAAACGCGTACCATTCGAAACGAACACAGAACCAGCGAAGGAAAGAAAACGAGAAACTCGAAGAATTGAAGCTTAAAATCAGCACTGGAAGCAGAAGAGAGAAGTCCTGCTTGTATTTCGAACAAAACTGAGTGTATGCGCGATCGGGTGGCTGTTCGTTTTTGGATACGCAAAGGGTGGCGCGTGTTAGTCGGCGTTCTCAAAACTATAAAGAATTGCCCTTGTCTGGCGTCGAAAATAATAGTCAATGAAGGAGACAGCCGACGCGTGCGTGAATTATTTTTATCATCTTCGGGACGGAAGTATAATACAAGGTCAATGGGAAACAATGCATTTAAAAATTTCATACATAGTCTGGGTAAGACAATTAATGCGAATTAAGTTGATTGCGGGGGTACGGAAGGGAACCCCTTTCTCCCCTAGGGACTTGGTGTTCGCTGGCGCAGATGGTAATTGGTTTGTGCGTAACTCATAGATATTTCGTCGTCTGGTCGCCGTATTCTGGCATATCGTGGCCTGGGAGTGACCGTCTCGTGTTAACAATGTACTCGTATTTATTTATAAAGATTTAGCCTCCAATTGTGGCCCCAAAAAAGTGTTCTAAATCTGTGAATTAGACGAGTAATAGTGACTTCTACCTCAATAACTTTTGCTGTTCTATTCCCCGTTTCAATATGAAAGCCAAAAAGCAAAACGTACGTTGAATGGCGAAGCTGATGTCTTTCATTGTTTATTCATTTTTGATTCAATTATGGATCTTCAGAAGAATTTAGCGCGAAGTTTTAACCCGTTCTGAATGCTAGACAAACATTTTTAAGGAAAGCTGTAAAAGTACTCTATTTTCAGTTTCGGTTCTACGAAAATAAGAAAATTAGCTCGCGAGAAAGAGAAAAAAAGAGATGATGAGAGCAGATAGTGAAACGTGAAACTGTACGTCTGAATTGTACCTTTCTGGGGGAAAAAAAAAGTTGCTAAAAGAACTGCCTTTTTCTATGTTTATATAAACTAGGAAAATTTTCCTGCAGGGCTGCGAAAATTGCTATTAAATTTGTATAAAAGGTCTTATGAAAGAAGCCGTTAGGCATTAAATGTCTCAATAATAAAAAAAAGAAAAAAGTCCTATATTTTTGAATTTTAATTTTGTTCGACACCCTGAAGAATGCTTTCGGCGATAAAATGATTGGGCAAATATCATTTTCCCAATATGAGCGATTGTGGAACTTTGCGGCTATTTTGGACGCCATTTTAATAAACATCAGGGAAATTTTCAAGTATTTTGCAGTGTTGACGGCCAGCTTGGGTATCGGTCATTCGAAAGATCATCTTCTGGGTTAGTAGCTAAAAACTGATAAGTCAGTATAGCGATTACTTTTTTTCTTCTTTCAAGTCGATTGAAGGTAATTTTATGAGCTCATTGCCGCTTCTCCTAAGGTCAGTTATTTATCAAGGTCACTTATAAAAGGGACTAATATCTCCATCAAGTGTAGTATAGTGACCTTGACCTTGATTTAGATGATGAAAATTGCCTGAAAATTACCCTGTTACCAATCGAAATCAACGCCTGAAAAACTGTCCCAGATCATTCTCAATAATCTTATTGACCTGAACGACCAGGAGATCGTTCCTTTTATGTAGCGGTTGGGTTGTGCAAAAAGAATAAGTTATCTCGTTCACTTCCTTCTTACCCTCTCTAGAAAGAGAAAACGTAAGCCAAGAAACTGTTTTTCGGAATTTAGACTAAAAATGTTTTAAATTTTCGGGTAAGGGATCGAAGGGTAATTCACCTTAACCTATTCTCTCTATAATTTCCACCAATGGGCTAATATCATGCTAATCACTGCTGAATGAGCAACATAACCACTTCAAATAGTCAGAACTGGAGGTGACTGGAAAGTCAAATGCTGACGTCAGAGTCTGGAACCGAAACTACTTTTCTGGCATGAATCAAAGTTCGAGCTAAAAGCTGTTTTTACTGTTGACTTCAGTTGGAGGCGGTCGGATTCGAAAAGAGTTGGCGTTTGCAGCGAAACGAATGAAAATCTTTGAGTGGGAATCACGGTCGAAATTGGAATAAATATTTCTGTCGAGAAGGGAGTCGGAGACAGTCAGGGACGTACCAATAGGCAGGTAGAGGGCGACTCCCCCCCGAGCCTCCTCTACAGGAATTTTCCTCTTAGCAGTTAGGAAAATTTACTATTTCAGTCAGGCGGAGTTGGGAAAATCCAACAAATCAAAAGTTTGTTGTTGTTTTTTTTCTCGTTGTTTAGGGCCGGCTACTAGTAGCCGAGCCTATTGCAAAAGGAATTTCTTCTTCTTCTTCTGTTCCAGTATCCGGATTGTAGTTCGTGCCTGCTATCACCTGTAAGTATTATTATTATTTAGTTTTTTCTTGCTTTCCAATTCGAGAATTTTGAGTTGAGTCAGTTGGGACTTTCACAATTTTTGCCCCCTCCCTCCCCAGGAAGAACTCTTTGGTAAGTCCCTGGAGACAGTTTTCAATCCAGAATTGGAATCACTGAATAAATTTTTCAAAAAAAGTCAAGTCGTGATGTCGGAGTTGATTCTAAAAGATCGGCTTCTTAATTAGTTCGCTTTTCCTTATTTTTGATGCCGTAATATCGTTCATAAATTTAGTTGAAAAGGGTGGAAAAATCATTGGAAATGTAGATGGTACTTGTGATAATTTCGATGCATTTCATTGATGCATTCTATGCAAAAAAAAATTTTATATGCATATAGGCGCTACCAGAAATTACCTCTGAGCGAGGCTGAACCCGTGAAAAGTGGAGAGGGGTAAATTTTATACGAAAACGTAAAAATACTTGACTTGTAATTTTTAACTAGAAGATTTTTTTTAAATGTCGTGTTTTCGATTGAGTATGATGAAGTACCCGGTGTTTTAGAGGTAACACCGTCCAGAGGCTAGCATGGTAATCTCTGTTCGAGATTCGGAATAATGTGGCCGAGACTCTTGACCAACATGGCATTTACTAACCTTTCGAATTTATGTTAATTTTTGGTTTAAATACTGAATTCGTTAAAAGATACGTTCTGAAAGAGTTTAATGTTACGATATAAACATTAGAATTTTAGACATAAGACATGACAGGACTCTATTGGTGTGGAGGGACGTATGGCGATGCACGCATGCCAAAGTGGCCCCTAGGACACCGCACCCCCGGCCCCGTAAACTACTCTTTCGAGTATCGCATCAGTGGCCGGAGGGACGGAATAAAAATGGTAAGATTTTCAAGTCCAATATCCGGATCAGTGAGACATGAAGGTGCTGCCAGTAGGCGATCGAGAGTAGAGGACGCAAATCTATCTTCAAGATGTGGTTATAAGTCTCTAAATTTCGCTCTGCCCATCTCGAGATTGGCTGAAGACGTGATGAGTTTGATTAGTGTTGAGCCCTCGGTAGCAGCTAAACAATGTGAGTGCACTGTCTTCGACTGTGTGTACGTGGTCCTCGAGTTCTAGGAATTTTGGGAATCGTGATGGAAAATAAGGCGCATGTATCGTCGAACAATGTCTTTTTGTCTATAGATGTGTGGTCCGCGAATTCTGAGAATTTGAAAGAACGAAACGTGTGTATGATCATCGTGTACGATTTCCTTTATGTCAAAAATAAACAATTGATTGATAGCCGACCTACTGTTGCCAAGGTGTCTGGCCTGTATTGTACCGATAGTTCTAATGAGTCATTGTTTCGGTAAAGGTCATCGAATGAGTCACATTAAGGCGTCAATTTGATGGCGTGAGAAAAGGAAGCTTCGAAAGATCGAAGAAGCTGTATTTCGCCTCACGACAGGGGGCTATAGCCTTCATAGCTCCTCCTGGTTACGCCTGTGGTATAGAACGTATTATATTGCCTATCTTAAATGTGAAAAGACTACGGTGTGAATTAATTGTTCTCGTATATCTTGTGATAGTGTAAACGAGAAACGCCGTTGAATAAAATTACTGTCATTCTTAAAAACTTGTAACGGTATCCATATTATTCAGTACTGCCATTATGTGAAAAATCGTGTCGATCATTTTTTTTTTTTTTGAAAAATGTGTTCAAAATTAGTTGCTCTGTCGGAGTCGACTTTGTGCGAATGATAATTTAAAAATCAACCCAAATCTCTCAAAAATGACGCTAAGTTTTGTCAATTCGATCTCCTATGGAATATCTCAACTTACTCGAAATCGAAGATCTTTGACTTAGACGTCTAAATGAATACGAGAATCTAGTTTTTTTCATTACAGATTTCCGAAAATGAGATTGAGGTTTAGAACCAAGAGCGCAACTAAGCAGGAGGCTAGAGGGCTATAGCCCTCCCCAAAAAATCTTCGAAATAGTTTCAAAATCAATTTTGAAACGAAAAAAAAATTGATGCCGATGTCCTGATGCGGTTACGTTAGGTCGTAGGTTCGTAAAAATTTACAGCTCATGAAAATAGGTAGGTACCAAAGTGAGCTTTCACCCCTGCTCAAGTTTTATCTCTAAATTCTAGCCACCACAAAAAAAGGTTCTGCTTGCACCCCTGTTTAAAACGTACTATGAAATGCTATAATTCTAGTGGGAAAGTATTGATTAGTCTCAAAACAGAGGCTCATTCTGGCCCTTATTTCGAGTATTCCATCAGATTCATCACCCGGCCCTTATTAATCAAAGTCCTAAATCGAAATTCCGCCCTTAAAATGAACAAATGAACAAAGTGACTTAAATGGAAAGTTGGAGCAGTGTATCGAAATCAAGGTGTTAGAAATCGCAGATTTCGAGGACTCATTTTTCCCATTTCAAGAGCGAGATTTGCACTTTCGGGCTGAAATCGAGGTCAGATTGAAAACATAGGACATTTGATTTCAGTCATTCAAAATATCACTACGGTCATGCTTTTTTTATGTTTTGACCAAGGCTTGTCTCGAAAGATAAAATCGGTTTTCAGGGGGTCTTATTTTGCAAAATGATTCTCTCTGGGGTAAAAATGATACACGTTGAGCAATTTTGAAGGGAAAGAATTGAATAGTGACGCAAGATTCGTGAAGTTTCGTGTGAGGAAATTCCAAGTAAATTGCTCTTCTTGGAGTGAAGAAAGTCGTCTAAAATTCTTCTGAGTTTGAAACGAGGTTCATTCACAAAAAATATATTCAGCTCGAAAGAGAGTCAGAAGGGGGAAAGGGGGTCCCAAAAACTCATTTTACAAAATAAACGCATGAGCATGAAAAATATTTTTTCTTCGTGGAATAGATCTCACTATTTTCTGAAAGTATCTTTTCATTTTTTGTCCTTCCATTTCATTTCTTCTGCCGTCCGTTCCCTTCGTAACCCTCCTCCCCAAATCAATAATATCAGAGTCAGATGTTAGACGATGCACGGTTTTAATTTCCAAATTTTCTCTTACACCACATGAGAGTGGAAGAAAGTACGAGGAAAGGCGGAAGAAAATAATTCCAACATGAGGCTAGACCAACTTCCAATAGAAAGAAATTTCAAAAAATTTTACTTTTTTTTGTTGGAAATGTGTTTTTTGAAATCCAGTGGGCGTGTAGGGAATAGTGGTTTTATTTCTTCCTGTGAAACTTTTATTTTATAGAATTAGGCAAATTTTAAAATCAAATACATCTTAGGTGTCCTTTTTCACTTTACGAAGCATTATGGCCACCTAAAACCGTACGAAGCTCTTGCGCTACCGTTCAATTTTTTTCTCTTCGGAATCCTTTGAAACGTATTAATATTGTCATCATACAGAGAATCAGTAGAGGGTAGGGGTGGAATTTCTGTAAAACTAAAATTTTTTTCTGTGTATGTTTCACACCCTATGTTAATTTTGCCCATATCAATGGTGAGATTTGGATTTTGAGGCCGGTTCGAAAATCTAATTGATCTAATATTTGAAGTCAGCGACCCAAATAATTCATAGCTCGATCGTTGGCTCTTTGTCGACACGAACATGGATGTTGTGGGTGGGTAAGGGACAGAGGTTTTGACTAAAATTCTTGAAAATTTTGAATTTTACGGCTTAGTCGGGAAAATGAAAGAGAAACAAAGAATAATAATTCAAGATTTGTACTTCATTTGCCGAAATGACTGCCGATTGTATGAAAGACTCGAAAAATAATTAGGGGATTGACCCCCTTCCACCCTATAGAGCCGGGTTTTGTTGGCTTGATACCTAAGTATCAATCTGATTCTGCCATTGCAATTGAGGAATTTTTCACTAGAGAAGAAATTTTTACAACCATTCACTTACACTACCAAATGTGACGAATCGCGTTTACTCTAACGTATTCAGTGCGCCCATGATCGAGCATGGATCTGTCTATATCCCTTGCACCCCTCACCCAATGGCTTCCCCTATATTTTTGAGCTCGTTGTGCCACCTTGTCAGAGGTCTCATGATCTCCAACCTTCTCTAGGATACTAATCCAACACTCTTCCACCCTATATTTCTCGTCCTTCCCCGGCAACTTGTACCGCATAGTCAAACTTTAATTTTTTGGCGATGTATCGCTTCGGTTCTTCTTCACATTTCGACGTTTTTCGGTCTATCTTTTTTTGTGCCTAGAATCGACCTTTCCGTAGTGATCTTGTGTTTTCGCCATTTTCAAGTTCTGAGCTTCGGTGGCTGTCCGCATCTGCGCCCCATACATGAAGCCCCGGTTATGTATACCATTCCAAAATTTTTATTTTTAACGGCATGTTGTTCTTGTACACCTGTTGTAACACCCAAAAATTCCTCCAAACCTGTGCTCTCCTTCTATGTAAATTCTTTGTCCACACTATCTACAAACGATGATATTGTCTGCCCTAAATAGAGAAGAAATCAGATCTGACCAATTGATAAGCAACCTCTGTCCTACATTCATCTAACTTTGAGCCCACAAGAGAAGAATAAGGGGGTTGTGAGTGTACTTTTGAGTCGGAAGGAGGGTGAAGGTTCAGAGCTGCAATCAAAAAACATTTTTTACTCGAAGGGATATGAATTTTGATGTCCGAGATGAACTAGATGATAGCCAGAGGTACGATAAACAAGAATTAATCGGTAGTAAGAATCGATTTTTTTTGGGGGGGGAGGAGGAGGAAGTGTTCGCATTATCAGATGTTGTGTAAAATATACTTCTCCCAGTTAATATACGGTTCCGCAATGGCGACCAGGAATAGGAGCGAGGGGTTAGTGCAACCTATTTTTACCCCATCCCCTTCTCAATAAAAAATATCAAGTTGATGAATGCACATTAACAGACTAACAGAAAGCTTTTTTGGCTGTCAATTGGAACTTGTAAGATCTCAGTGGCGAGATGACTTAAGAACCAGTCTGGGAAAGGAAAGATGTCAAACATATCTTACGTATAGTTTTTTGGCGTACCCACACGCAGACCGTAAAATTGCCGCACTCGCAGCAGTGAGCCAACAGCTAGAATTCGAAGCAGAACGAAATGCGATCGGGTGGTTATAATATGGGCTGGAATACTGAATTTGTGAATAAGCCAAGGATGTTTGCTTTGTGGTATTCGCCGACGTCAACAATCGCTTACCGCATCCGTCCTCTTCGTCTTCCAAAAGCGATGTAGATGAAATATGAGAATATTCAGCCGATCACATGTGTTGGTTATTTTCATGGTTTCTAGAACGACAGAGAAAGACAAGACAACTGGGTTAAAAGCAGATGTTATAGAACACTCTGTACCCTTCATCGGCTTCATTCCGATTTCCGGTTGTGATATTACCACTGATGAAGTTGACAGCCTGGGTGCGTGTATCTTTACTCATGAACCAGTTGTTGCAAGCCCGAGCCCCCAACCACGCCCAGTCCGTTCATTTTCGGGAATATCGACCGACGACGGCCGAATATCAACAGAGATAGAGTGAAAATAGATCGATATCGAGCTAAATCGAATGCCTAAATTCTATCCCTGAAAAAGTTAGGACTTGTAGTAAGGTAAAAGTTCGCAGAAAATCAGAAATTCATCGACTTTGATGGGATTAGTACGTATATCGTGTATGCATAGTACGCACTATTGGCGATTGGAGCCAAAAGGTCCGCCATCTATAGTGGTGGTATGACCTATAATAAGATAAAATGTGGCAACATAAAGGTGTCAAGAATTTTACATTTTACTGAAATCTCTGTATTATTCTTGCCTTAAGAAAAGATCTAAAAAATCTATTTCACCGAGTGGAATCCTCACATTATTAGAAATCTGATGAATGACTGGATTCCTGATGGTGTCTTCATACTTTATCCTACTTTAGTGCGCAATAGTATCTTAGTAGTAGTGTGTGTATGTGAAGGCTACCATCTCTCCAGGTGTTGTCTCCAGTTGCCATGAAATGTTGAATGGCGTGAACTCTTCGCAGTAGAACGAATTCTAGGATTCCAAAATCTTCCTTTGATCAATATGGGAATTTGCAGTTTGGTCCATTGATGAGAGCAGTAAGCCTGGGTCCAACCAGAACTTTATTTTTTGGTGGTGGCTAAGATTGAGAAAAAAAAAACTTGGGCAGGGATGAAAACTCGATTTAGTACCACCTGATTTGGTACCTGCCTATATGAACTAATTTTGAAAATTTTTCGAATTTTTGTGGGGCTATAGCCCTCTTTTTTTCTAATTTAGGGCTGTCTTAGCCCACTTTCCCTTCTTACCGAAAAACCGGCTTAGGTCGAAATGTAGCGAGTTGCTACTTGGACTCGAACCCAGGACCTCCAGATTCCTGGACCAGTGCGCTATCCACTTGGCCAACCAGACCCCCAGGGCTATAGTCCCCTAGCTCCCCCTTTGGTTGTACCCCTAGCAGTGAGCACGTAGTTTTCGAAGACATTTTCCAATTAATAACGTGTTTTGTGTAAGGTAGGGTCGCCCAGAGCTTTTGAGAGACCTTGGGCAAACAAATCGTGGAACGGCCCTATCAACCAATCTGAAATTGACAATTTTGTATTTTTCCTTTGAGACAGGATCTGGTTGGCCGAGTGGATAGCGCGCTGGTCTCGGAATCCGGAGGTCCCGGGTTCGAGCCCACGTAGCAACTCGTACATTAATCTCGACCTAGGCCGGTTTTTCAGCAAGATGAGAAGAGGGCTAAGACAGCCCTAACTGCCTCCCCGACGTCTCTGAAGTAATGCTCGAAAGGGCGGATTCCAAGGGCTCGGGTTGAGAGTAACCGTAGAAAAACAGATTATCTTGTGTATGTGTGGGGGAAGGGGTTGACCAAGATCTTGAAAACACTCATGTCTCTAGAGACAGGTTGTTTTTCAGTGGGACTGTCCCATTTCCTTATTTAAATAATGGCTGGTCGAGGAAGAGGAAAAAAGGGAATTAAAAAATTTATTACAAAATTATGAATATGATCTATCCTGAAATTAGGGTGAAGTTTTTTCATGCACGTACATACAGTGTGCAGAATTTTACCCGTTCACCTACATAAGTGTAGCCACAGCACTAATTTCAATATGAAAAAGTGTTAGTTCTGTTTCAAAGGATTTTAAAATGACTAAAGTTTCTAAAAAAATGTAGAACAGGTTTACTAGTGTAGCTTCTGTCTAGCATTTTCACAGTTTCGTCTCTACTTATTTGTATATGGAGATTTCTGAGACACTCCCTTATTACATCCACCGATCCCAAGGGCAAGATGAAAAGAATTCCAGAGTTTTAGCGTTAATTTGAAGTTGGTAGGGGTGACAGTTGAAATAACCGCAAACGCAAATCAGTATCTCCAAAATCCTGTTATCGATGTACTTGAAGCAGTGTTAAATAATTTTGAAGTTTTCTCGTTCCTGCTGCCTGTGGATCCTTATTGGTGAGTGGTACAGTCAAAATTACCTGAAAACTGTGGACGGTTTGAGATTCCAAAACCCCCATCATTTTCGATGTACTTGATAGAATTACCTGTAATTTGTAGGTCCTACCCCCTTAGTGAAGCCTTCAAAATCGGGACTTTAAAAAATTCGTAAATTGATTTATTGTTTATGAAATCCGAGTAGACTATCGTTTTCATACTTTCACTTGGTTCTTGTGGTCTGTAGTAATAAAAAATTGGACTGAGGCCACTGACCTTTGAATACTTTCCTCAAAATGTTCAGTAGGTACGTCATCCTTACAGTAATGAGGACGAATTTTATTACCAAACGAATTTTTTTTGACGAAACACGATGTTTTGTACGCTTCAACGCAACACTGCAGATTTCCTTATGGAAAATCCTATATGTTAAACTTGACCCCTCCCTCCTGCGGCAGGATCTCTCGAACTTATTCGATTTCAAAAAAATTTTGGCTGGTAGGCTTTTAAAACGAAAGGTGCAAGCTGTAGTCATTGAGAGCAGAACATTTCAACAATTGACAAATCTTGGACCACTCTATTGTTTGACGAATCACTGAGGATAGGAAATCAGCGAACATGTGAATGCAGTATTTATTAATTAATTAAAATAACTGAACAATTAGTTCATAATGTTTTAGCTAAAACTTTACTTAATTATAAAATGCAGTTAATTTTAATCCTAAAAATAATAATTCCATTTAAAATCTGTTCACTCGTGAAACGTTTTTCTCAGTTTTTAACTCTGTTCTCACAAAATACTGTTTCGAGATTCTAAGACTTTCCATGTATTATTTTCGTAATAACTAAATATTCTGTAATTTTTTTTCCCCCTGAAAGTGTCCTTTATTTGTTTGAAATTCTTGCGAAAAAATGTTCTGCAAGGTCGAACGGTTTTCGGTTGCCTTAGTGACACGTGCGCAATATTTCCTGCCAAAAGAGACGTCTTTCTCCGTAAACCACTCCTTTGACCATGTTTAAGTCCTTACTGATTTGTAGATAAGTAGGTTTGTCGGTGGTACTCCTGATCCATTTGAAACATCCAGCGCGACTCGTGAGTGTGGGATTTCTGTGAATTAAATAATTGCGATATTACTGTACTTGAATACTCTACGTAGGTAACAAATGCGCAGTACAAATTTCACGTTCTGCATCCATCTAGGAAAACGTGGCTCAAAATGATGAGCTCGAGTCCGATTTATGTGTCTGCCATAAGTGTAAATTGTCGACCTGGGGGAGGGGTGTTGTGGGTGCTAACAAGGATCAAAATCGTATGCTGAAGATTTTTTCCGATTATATAATCTTCCAATTTTTGAGGGGCATTCAGATGATTTGTGGCAGTAACGCGGCTAAGATTTTTGCGAGGGGGAGAGGACAAGCAAAATTAGTTAAATATGCTTTTTTTTTATCGAGCTGCCCTAAATTTACAGTAGCAAAAAAAAAAGTAGCGTGGTTAGGATTTTTCCGATGGGGATACCAAATTTTAAAAGCGTTAAGAGGTTTTCTTAAATAGCAAATGAAAAATGCAAAGCAAATTGTATTGATGAACGTGAAAATTGATGAACAAAAACAAAATGTTTATAAAAATTAAAAACGATAAATACGTAATATACGCAGTATCACTCAACACGACAACTTCATTCAGCCTCAAAAGAGCACTACACTGGACGCGACTAAATATTTTTCGCGGTCCCTGATTTTTTCGCCATGATTTCGTGAAATTCTAGAAAATCAAAATTTCATAAAAATGGCAAAGAAATGTGTAGAGGAATGTTTCACATTTCATTTTCTTTTTCGTGAAACACCTCGAAACGCTGCATGAAATAGGAGAATTGTGCAGCTAACTTTAGTGATTTTTAAATTTCATTGAAGATGCTCATATTTTTAATAGAAAAAAAAAGCTCAGGGGGCTATAGCTCCCTTGCCTCCCTCCGGCTACGCTGCTGATTTGTAAGTAGGGGATGCGCCCTAGAGCCTCCTTTATTTGGGCCCATGATATCTGAATATCAATTTAAGTTCATCTATCCCCCTATATGCCGTTAGGTATATACTATGTATTATGCTGTTCAGTATTCATTAAATAGGGCAATGATTATTTTATATTTTATAGACCATGTTTTTCACACTGCAACATCCATCTGGAAACATCACTTATTGACCTTATTTATATATCCTCTAAAATTTAGTTGCTTCCTTTTCACAGAAGGGAAGATGAACGTTTTCAGAATATGTTATTTTTAATTTTGGTGTATTTTATCTCAAACATGACCTAAAAATTAAGGAATAATGGGGACGATGGTGAAATGAAATAATCTTATCAAGATCGATGTTGCTTGGTGACTTTCTGATTATTGACTATTCACAACTACTAGGACTAATTATTTGTGTTCTAGAAATTTGAGGTATTAAAACTGGCCTACTAGGAATGTTTATAATTTTTTAATCTGGAACTCGAGAGGACTACAAAATGTTATGTTCTAAGGTAGTTACGGTTGTCGAAGCTTCTTTGTTGTGAGATGTTTCAGTGAAGGCTTTTGTTATATTTCCTTATGCAATTTCCTCTTCGACAAAATATTACCCCGATATGAATAACATTACTAGGTATCGCCACTTTACCGATTATTAGGTAAGACCGATGATATTTGTAATTAACGAAAGTGGCCAATTTTTCTGACTCTGCGTCAAATTTGGTTATTAGGGGAGACCGGGGTTAGTTGTCACTATTTTTAGAAACTTCAAAATTCTGAAAATACTATTGGACCGAAAATTTTTTAATTAGGCTTAAATTGTAGCTACAACCCTTGGCTACAAAATTGCGTTAAAAAAAAAGAAGTTTTGCATATGGTTGGCCCCCAAACATTTTTAAACGCAGCTTCTTTTTCTCCATACCCGGATAAGTTGTCATGCATGATGGGGTAAGTTGTCTTGTGCTAAAAACATGCAGAAACTATTGGACCGAAAAACTTCAAATTAGGCTCAAATTGTAGCTGTAACCCTTGGGGTCTAGTTGGCCGAATAGATAGCACGTTAATCTCGGAATCTGGAGGTCCCGGGCTCGAGTCTACATAGCAACTCGCCAGATTTCGACCTAGGCCAGTTTTCCGTTAGCAAAGAAGAGGGTTAAGACAGCTCTAATAGCCCTTGCCCCATACCCGGGTAAGTTGTAATACATGATTAGGTAAGTCTCGTCCTAAGAACGTGCTAAAAATGTGCTAAAATGCCTTACGAACGTATTTTCGTACCATTTTCTAAAAATATGTAACAAAATTCGCATTAATTGATAATTTTTGTAATGGGACAACTTGCCCCGGATTGAGGGAGTTTTAGAAAGTACAGATTTTTTCGGTGAGGGGGGGTGAGAATAAATGTAATTTTAGGTTCTAATACATGCAAAGATGGCTGAAAAAATTCTGCTTACCACACAGTATTCGATTTTTGCCAGTACAAAATATTACACTCATGAGAGTGAACGTCTTGTTTATAAAACGTGATTTTTTGATAAATTTTGTGTTATCAAAATATCAAACCACTATAAAATCAGGTCGGTTCCATAATCGTGAGATCTGTCAGGTATGGATGAAATGTTGGTACACCAAGAAGTAGCGTGGCGTCATCAGATTCAAAAAAAGCACATTTTACACGGATGACATGGAGGCTGAGACAACTTACCCCGTGGAAAACTTACCCCGGTCTTCCCTACCCTGGCGATTCACGTACTCTTTAACTAAGAATTGTGATAACTTACTAAACTCTCGTACTTTAATCAAAATTTAATAGTATTATCATAGGTGCATCCAAGAGGGCTATGGAGTATCGCCCCCTCCTCAAGAAAAAAACCGTAAGAGCATTTTTTTTTTTAAATCTTAGTGATCATGCGAAGTAATTTGAAGTGTTTAATTCGTATGTTATTACTATTTTGATAAGAAACGGACCCAGAAAATTGGATTTTTGAGTTTAGTTTTTCCTTATTTTTGTTGTGTAATTTCGTTTACAATGTTTTTAAAAATGAACTTTAGTAGAATGAGTCAAGTATTTTACTTTTTCACATAAAATTTAGGCCCCCAACTTTTCTTTGATTCAGCCTCTCCCAGAGGTAATTCCTGGTTGCGCTTATAAGTTTTATAATAATTTTTAATAGAGTTGCAGTAATTCTTACCGTAATTACAGTAATTTTGATAGAATCACATTAATTTTTATTAGAAGTGAGTAGAAGTTGCTATATTTTGTTGTTCAGAATATGAATTACTAAGAGTCATGGGTGGACTCATTTGAACTTTCAGTAATTCTGTCTTAAGTTTTGGTCAGTGTAAATTAATATATCTAATTGGAGATCAGGCAGGTGAGAGTGTATGATATTAAAATAGATAGTTTTATTTACCCAGTTTTGGCAAAGTTGGTCCACATGGAAGTGAGGTTATCCAATACAACCTTATCACTTCCTTCATGTTTCGGATTCGGGAATGAAGCTTTAGGCCAAAGAATGTACCCCAATTCGTCGGTATGAACTGGACCTGTAACGTAAATAATAATTAAATACATTTTTCTCGACTATATGTACTAAAGGGCTGGATTGTATTTCCAGTCTTATTCTTGCAAATTATTGTGTAACTATCAATGTGCAACTCGGTACACGTATTCCGAGGATACCGTAGGCTGCACGATTGTTATACTCTCTTCAGAAACTGAATTGCATGTTTTCGAAACGTAAAATGACTAAGGGGATGTTTGAGAGCAAGAGGACCCTTATGATTACCATGCCTAAAATTCTTACTATTAAATATTCTACAAAATAGGTTATTGTGTTGTGTGTAGAATTGCAAACAAATCAAAGCAACCTTTATCGTGCGAGGGAAACAGCTTACAGTATACCATTGCTTTTCTTAGGTATATTTTCGGTAAGTTGTCGAGTATCCCCGGCCCATAGAAGGCAAAGGTCTGCCTCACACTTTTCCACTCTTTTCAGTCTAAAGCGATTTTCTGAAAGTGTTTATTCTGCAAACATTTGTCGATTTCGTCTCTTCACTTAGCTCTTGGGGTTTACCTCTGTCTCTTTGGGGCAACTCACCCCCTCCCCTCTCTGTAGGAATTTTTCACTCAGCAGTAGGGAAAATTTACCATTCAAAAGGTGTTTGTTTTTTTTTGCTTTGATACTTGGGAATTGAGTTGAGAAGTTGGGAAAACCAAACAAGGCAAACGGTTTTTCTTCCTTTGCTTTGATATTTGGGAATTCTAAGTTGAGTCAGTTGGGACTTTCACAATTTTTAGCCTCCCCTCTCAGAACGACTCTTAGGTACGTTCCTATCGCTTGGTAGGCTCACCTGTTGGGGGAGGGGGCGGTAGTCTGGCGACATGCTCTGCCCAGCCCTATTTCAAGTTTCTGATGGTTTCAATATAGTTTTTCATTTTTGGTAATTTTTTTTTTTGATAGATTTTCGACGGCGACTTATACAGACTCTTTTAGTTTCAAACCCAAAATCGAACGCATCATAGAATATTGCGTAGTTTCTATTTTATTGATTAGCTTAGAGGTGATGGCCCAGGTAGGGGATCTGTATGTAAGCACTGGTACGCACATGTTAAAAATTTCCGATTTTTGTTTGTTATTAAAGTTTTCTTCGAATATGTGTTTTAGTGACCAGTAGTTCTTTTCCAGGCAAGCGTGATTCTGCATGAAATTTCTTTTTTCGTTTCTGTTTTCGAGGGAAATCAGTTGGCCCAGATAAGTTATTTCTGATGCCATCTCTAGATCCGGGTTTTTCGAGTTTGTGAGAATTTTAGATTTTTCAGAGTTGATAGTTAAGCCTGCTTTTTTACCTGCCTGTCTAGCTCATCAGTCATCATTTTTTTCAGCTCCCCTCTGGTCTCAGATATTAGGATAATTTCATCTGCGAATTTCAAATTCGAGATTTTTTTGTAATTTAGGTTTAAGTCCTTGTTAGTCCACCTCAGTTGCCTGAAGACCTCTTCAAGAGCAGCAATAAAAAGAAGAAAGGATAGTGGATCGATCGTCTTGGCGAACCCCCTTACCTATTTGGAAATATGGTCCTGTTTTATCAGTGATGATTCTGCTTTTTGGGTTTGAGTACATTTTTTGGACTATACTGGCCAGCTGATCGGGAACCCCCTGGAGTTTTAATGCACTAACTATGAAACCATGGTGCAAGGAATCGAAAGCTTGGTTGTAATCCGTAAATGCTAGGTGTATATTGGATTTGTACTCGTTTGATTTTTCAATAATTTGGTTGACTGTTTGGAGAGAGTCTAAAGTAGACTAACTTCTCCTAAACCCCGCTTGGTCGGCTGGTTGTTTTGGTTCCAAAAAGTGTCTTATCTCTATTAATTTCGAAAATATTTTTTAGATTGTGGGGAATAGGCTGATAGGTCTGTAATTACCTATATTATGTCCGTCCTCTTTTTGGAAAAGTAAGACGATGCTCGAATAGTCCCAGCTTTTGGGTACTTCACCTGACATTAAAACTTCATCAAATAAATGAGTGTTGCGTCAGTCATTGCCTCTCCGCCATTAATCATGTGCTCGTTCCTTACGCCATCGTTCCTTGGGGCATTATTTTTGTTTAAATGTTTAACTACGGGGGTTCTAATATTTCTGATATGCCTATCTGTTCCAAACCTTCTTCACACCTAGGTGATCCATGTTCCCCTGGGGGTTTGTATACTTCCTTTTAGAATTCTGTTGCCAGCAAGTTTATCCCCTCCTTGTCGTAGATTCTCTGACCTGTTTTGTCTAACAGATAATTTGTTTGGTAAGATCCTAGAGTCAAGTAGTGAGGTTTTTCATATTTTTTGCACTTTCCAGAGCCGAGAACTAATGCATTGCAACAACATGTCTGTTTTTAATAAATTTGACGTTGAAGTCAGCATTTCGAATTTGCTGATTTTCTTTTTACTAACGGGGCAATATGTTCTCAAGAAAACAAATCAACGGTTCTAGACTACGCAATGTGTAATTCTTTTCTGATCTCCTTGTGTGTAATCAAATTTTAAGATAACATGATTGCAAAGAGTCTATCTACATGACTTAGTTCTTTCGTTATTGATTAAGCTGGAATACTCAGCAACTCCTTTATGATGAAATCTGAAATTCGCCACTACCGGTAATCGGCTGGGTGTGTGGAGTATCGTGTATTACAAAGCTTACCACCGAAAGAGGCCATTACACCGCCCTCTGCTTTTGATAAATTGTATTTTCCGTCGTATAGGTACTCGTACACGTAAATCGGACCGTTACTCTTTGCCGAGAAGTCAAACGAGTCGTACAGGTAGAGGGTATGAAGATCAGTGTACAGCTGGAATGTAACGCGTATAGTTTGAAAATAGTGTCGAAATGTCGTTGCATAATTGGTATAGTTCGATTCATATACCTTCAAAAATTCCATTCTCGTGTTCCAGCCGATTCGCTTGTCTCCGAAATAAAACTTTTTCACCTTAGCGGCTATCTCAGATACTTTGGTCGGATTGCAGTAGGGAAGGTTCTGCGTTATAACATCGTTGAATTTGTTGCCGTCGTTTAGTTTTTCCAATGACTCGGCAGTTACATCTGTTGGTGGTAAGGTCAGAGCGAAAAGAAAGATTAATCTCACGAAACTTTTGAGTACGAAGACGTGAATAATTCGATGAACGATGTAAAATGAATCTGAAAAAGACGAATTATTATACCGTAAAACACAGTTGATCCTTCATGTACGTCTACTCCAGTTATGATCGGTACCACGGGGGCTTCTTCTATCATGTTTGTTGGATAGTCGGTTATGAACGCGTCTTTCGGTACGGTTTCTATAGATGGCATGAATGCTATTCCTTTGCACGCCAACGGTTTTGCCTGTAAAATTCGTAAAACTAATCCGTCTTATTTGAAGTGAGCGTGGACTACAACCAACCAAATAAATGGTTTGCTCTTGTTTTATTTTCCTGCTTCCCCTGTTGCTAACACACGATTCAACCAAAATGTAACGTAGGCCGCGAAGAGGTCTTTGAGAGAAAATCTGAGTCTGGCGCTGTCTTTTCTCACCCCCTCCTCGTTAGATTCGTAGATCACTTTGGTTAAGATTGTTTCTACTCTCCTTAATCGAATCTCTAATCTGGGCCTCTTGATTCCGATGACTCGCATTAATAGTGCGTTTTCACGTATCATGTAAGTTGTGCCCTCGGTAACTGATTATAGGGCACCGTCGCACCGTTAAGCCAAATCTGACTTTGCCAGTGATATATGCCAAAGGGTTTTTTCTCACTAGAGGCTGAAACAAACGAAATAACCCTGTGGCTGTAGAAACTTACCATTTTCGCATCACTTCTTACTGCGTTTGCGGCCTTAAGAAGGTCTCCAGAAGACTGTAGCTTCAGATATTCGCAAAGCTCCTCGGGATCGGTTCCTTGGTAACCGAGTTTCTTTCCCAAATTGAAAGCCATCTCCTGCGGATTTGGTTGCAGAGCGAACAGTGATAATACCGTACCATTCTGTGCGATTGCTCGATGGAATAATCCTGTTCAATTTGGAGATTCACTGATTAATTTCTAATCGCAGTATTTAAAAACAATATGATGATCTAGAAAGTGAAAAGTGGCGTGTATTCCTGGCAAGCAAGGTAAGCGCAGCTGACCTGGAAAATTCTCGAGAAAATAAGTTTTCATATACAATATCAACTTCAAATTGTAACAAATACATAAAAGATAATGAAACATTGGGCAAAACAGCACGGTCAAGTTGTATGATAAATTCATGGGAGATGTATACCGTTTGATGTTGGGCAATCCTTGTATATGTAGGTATGTTCGTATAGGCCATAGAGGTGTGCGTCTGACCTCACGCATCTTTTCCGTACTGCACGCATTCCACGACTTACGCTCGCCTCTGTGTTGATTACTAACACAAAAACACACTAGCATGTTCAACGCGACGAAACCTGTGCGTTTGGTCGCGTTCTGGAAGCGCTTTGAGTCAGGCTTGGCTCGGCTTGGCTACACACAAACGTTGATAAATTGGACAATGGTTTAACGCGTTATGTTTGAATGCTCCGTGTTTTTTTTTTTTTTTGCCCACAAAATGCGTATTTGAGATCTTATTGAGAAACCGTTTTCGCAACTTGCTCTTAATGAACAATTAGAAATTATTAATGGTCGGGAGCCTAAACCAAAATTACCATTTTTAAAAACTGAGCAAGAGAGAGGTGGTTTCAGTTTTACTAGACATTGCCTTGTATCGCAATATGAAAACATTTTGTGGTTAACTGGTTTGAAGATGGTGGAAAACTGTTTTGTTGGCTATGTTTATTCAGGGACGCACCGATGGGGAGGGGGGGATAAGAATTTTTCATTCAGCAATGGGGAAAATTGACAATTTCAATCAGGCGGTGTTCGGAAAATCCAACAATTCAAATTTTTTTTTGCTGTAATGTTTGAAAATTTTGCGTATGACACATTCCTTAGGGAATACAGGATGCGATTATACAAAAAAAGGGCAAATCTTCTTTGCTCTCTTCAGTTCTTCAAGCAATGCATTTTTAACTCATAAAGTCACGGTTTTCGGCCTCTGCTCCCCATGGAAACTGAGTGCGCTCAAGGATACAATGAAAAGTGTGGACAAAAATGTTGACCATTCTTAGACGCCCGAAATTGGCAAGTTCATTTTTTACTTTTTAAAGGCAGCTTTCCCAGGATGAGTAAGGTACTATACCCCAGGTGCGGACATCCGTCATTTTGGATCCTACAGTGCCCGTGAATGCCGAATTGACTACGCGGTACGCTCCGCATAGTCGGATTTGGTATCCGCGGGCACTGTAGGATCCAAAATGGCGGATGTCCGCACCTGGGGTATAGCACCTTAGGATGAGTGGGAAACTGTTCTTGAATGAGTGAATCTCCCCTAAATGAAAAAACTCTGTCGTATGGTACAAACATCGTGCTTCTTTTTGTTTTCGCGTATCCAAGTTCTGCTACTATCTAATGCGGACGGGTACATTAAGGCATCCGAATCCTATTTTCCATCCATTGGTGCACTTATTTGTCATATTAAATGGAGTCCATTTCGCCAGTCCCTCTCCCAATGTAAAATACCACAATGGAGACTTGAACAGGGGAACCAAGAGATTAACCCATGGAAGTGAGGTACAGTGGTACGAAAGAGGTCGCACAAATTTAGAGAAAGGGCTACAGAAATTAAACAAATTGTACACGTATTTTGGCTACCATTTCTGGATTTTCGTCTCAGTTTTCTTGGGGGAGGGCTGTAATCTTCCGAGTCACTTCCCCAAACTTATTATTTGATCGGTGGTTCTTAGGGAGATCACACAAATTGGTGGAAGTTGATACACAAATTATATAATACAATTCGGGAGTGCTTAACTCACTTTGAGGATTTACCTCTTTTTCTGTCCTTCTTCCAAGTCTGTATTGCATATGGTTGGATAAGAGGATGGTCACACGATTTCCGGAGACGAATGTATACAAGTTTTTGCCCTTATTCTGGAGTGCGTAACTCAGTTTGGGGGCTTACCTTCATGTGCTTCTCCCTCAAGTTTGGTTTGCATATAGTAGGACCAGGATCTACCATTTTACCATTCTCACTACCCTTGCAGAGTGTATACTTAGGTTGTCACTAAGTAACTGAGACTAAAATTTGTACGACCCACCAACGCTACTTATCGGCGTTTCAACACAGTATGGGGATAAGTTGGTTCATTAGCTATTGATTGAGACCACGCCGAGCTCATTTGATTGAAAACTCGCTGTTCCAGACCAATTTGAAAAAAATCATATGCGTTGACCCCTACAGGTTTTTTAAAGACTTTTTTAAAGAAGGAAAAAAAAGTATACGATTACAATTTTTTTTATTAATCATCATCTTCATTAAGTACACGAATATCTTTTTCAAAATAAGCGCCATTCATGGCTATACAGGCGTCCATTCGTTCTTGCCATTTATCGAACGTTTTCGCGTATTCTGCCGCCGGTAAGGAGGGGAAAAACATCTGCGCCGCGATGATGACTTCTAAAAAAATCGCAATTCACCCCCAACCTCCTATATGTATAATCCTGACCTCGCCCCCTGCGACTTTTGGTTATTTCCTCAACTAAAGGCAGCCTTGCGGGGTTGTCAAGTCAACACGAATCAAGAAGTCGCATCACTGCGACGCAGATGTTTTTCTCTTCCTTACCGGCAACGGAATTCGCAAAAACGTTCGATAAATGGCAAAAACGAATGAACGCGTGTATAGCCATGGGTGGCGCTTATTTTGAAAAAAATATTCGTGTACTTAATGAAGATGATAATTAATAAAAAATGTTGTAATCACATGATTTTTTTTCCTTCTTTAAAAAACCTGTAGGGGTCAGCATATGGTTTTTTTCAAACTGGTCTAGAACAGCGAGTTTTCAATCAAATGAGCTCGGCGTAATGGTAGTAAGGAGATCACACGAATTCCAGTAGTTGGATATACAAATTAGGCCAACTGTACTCAGTTCTTTGCCCCATTTCTTATTAGTATTTTTTCTTGGGGGAGGGGAGTGGAGCTGGTAAAACGGACCGGATCAAATGGAGCACGGTATATAACTGTAATTACCTCTCGTATAGGGTGATATGACTTGATAGTGAACTGCTGCACCACCTGAACTCTCGCCGAGAAGAGTAACGTTACTAGGATCTCCTCCGAACTTGGTAATGTTTTCTTGAACCCATTTTAGGGCCGCCGCTTGATCCTTGAGTCCGACATTACCCGGGCAACTGGGTATACCCAAGTTGAGGAAGCCTGTGACGAAATAATTTTGATATTGCATTTTGCCGCTAGTTATACTTTGGAAAACTAAATTACAGAATTTATGTAGACCATTTACGCACCAAAAACATTCAATCTGGAAATTACTGCGACCAGTACGACCCCATGCCGTATTAGGTAATCCGGAGAAGCTTTGTCTACCGATCCTGAACCGCTGAAGAATCCTCCTCCGTGTATATAGAATATTACCGGCTTCAGGGATGTGCCTTGACTGGGTAACTGTAAATCCACCGGTAACTCGATTAATAATCTTTAATCTGCATTATCTTTCGAGTTGAGTCTATAAATAGCCGAAAGAACGTACCTCAGGAGTATGGACGTTCAGGTACAAACAGTCTTCGCTGCCCTGGTAATCGCTGACGCCTGAAAAGTCCGCCTGAATGCAAATGTTTTTCTCGACCGTGGCATCGAAAACACCGTCCCATTTTTTAACGGCTATTGGTGGCTGCCACGACAATTATTGCAGATGAAACTGTTGCCCTCTATATCGTGAAATCTAAATTATTAAATTCAAAATCTTACTCGGAATCGAAGATCTCCGACCGGAGGTTCAGCGTATGGAACGCCCAGAAAAGAGTAGTATGGTTTTCCGGTGATGACATTCGTCTGCGTTATTCCTTCTAAAGAACCTTGATTTATGGTGACAATCATGGCTGAATTTGTAATAAATATCTTACAGTGCACTGAGAAATGAGCGACACGAAAGACTCGAGTGTGTTGACAGAAGAGGTCGTTCGGAGATGAGAAATGAAGAGGTTGTGTATAGGACTAGTTTCCGTTATCGAATATATGCGTGTACAAAATGTGTGTCCCCTCGATTTGGTTATCGTCATCGTTTCTATTCGGGGGTAACTGAAATGCGATAAAAGTTGATAATCGGCAATTCGAGTAAACACATCGGTTGAAAACAAATTTGTCGTGGAAACTAACTACATCTATCTAACAATATTATTCGAAAAGAAAGATCAAGGGTGGCATCGCTGTATAATTATCTAATCTGACTAAATAGCAGTTAAACAAACGGTGACATTTATATCTCGTTCCAACTGAAGTACAGTTGTTTACTTTGTCGTTTCTGGTGCTGACTGTTGACATGAGAGATGATAGATGAGTGTGCCCATGTGTGCGGTAGCCGTTGATTCTCATTCTGAGAGACAAATCATGGTCCTAAGTATGAAAATATGGCCTAAGGATGAGCGAGTTGAGATGCCGTTTGGTTTTTTTTTTAAACATAAAAAAGTGTTTGACGAATGTGGTGAATAACGGGCTTATGAGGCTTAAGTTACACATACGAAAAAACGAAAAGGCGTGACAGTTATCAAATAATAAAACTAAATGTGGTACAGTTTTCGTTCGCAAATTGTACTCATACAGATGACAGTTTTCAAATAATTAATGGAAACCTTGTTTACTGCGAAAATTTCTTGATGGAATCCACTCAGTCTCATAAGGGCGCAGAAATGAAGACCTTGTACAATGTATATGTAGTTCTGCCATTATCTGATCGCGCATTTACATCTACGCGAAATTTCGAAGCACTAAATTCCGAGTGAGAAATTATTTGCTTGGATTTTTTTTCACCCGCGATTATCCAGGAGAATCTCGATAAAAACTGATTTAGAAGATATTCAAAATCATTCTACGTTTTTAAAACCACTTAGGAAGGGGGGGGGGTGAGAATATCCCCTCCTAACAGCATAGTCTGCTCGAGTTCTTATCATCAGTCGCAATGAGTCTGAATGACTTGTACAGAAGTCTTACGAGACTTTTGTGACTGGTGGGACGGGGAAGGGGGTTAAACGTCCGAATTCGCCGAACAAGAACATGTACATAATCTTTCTCCTTCCACAGTAAATTCTATCAATAACTGCTGAATTTACTTGAAATCAGGGACAGAACTATAGGGGGTGCGGGGTTGGACACCCCTCCAATAATTTGACAGTAGGCAAATTTTGAAACTGTGAATTTTTCATTTCTTATAAATGTTTGTTTTGTTTTTTTTCAATTAAAAAATATTTCGATTAAAAAATCGGCAAATTTTTAATTTCTTAAAAGTTTTGTCAGCGAATTCTCAGCTTTCAAAACATATTCGCCTGCGAATCTTTCCTCTCCACCTCCCCAAATTGAAAGTCAAATTTCGTTTCTGAAAATGAAGTACCCTGGACTCCTGTCAGAGACTAGTCAGTCAAAAGACGGAGGTTTCAAGCTGAGATCGAACGTTATCTGAAAGGTTGAAATAAAGCTGAAATGTGGAAGATATTTTGTAAGTTTGAAATTCGGTAGCGAACCGTTGAATTTCGAATTTCAGTGACTGTTCTGTTTTTACTAGATTCTCTTTTTGACCTAGACACTGAAATTTGAGAAAGTTGAACATTGTATTAAAATTTAAAAGTTGGAAGCATAAGACTTATTTTTCCATGTCACAAGCTGTATCCGATAGCAAATGTTTTATTGTTTGATTTACGGGCTTTGGTCCTGGCGAATATAGGAGGGAAAATTTAGTCTGGAACAAAATTCAAAACTCCATGTGTTTTTCCCATACGAACGGAAGGGATCTTGTTGCACGGAGTCCCCTAATCCAATCGACCTAAAACTTTGTAGGTGTTTTTAGATTTTATTGGAACCAATTTAGGAGACGAATCAGAAAAAATTCAGAAAAAAATACCACCCAATGTAAATAACAACCACCTTAGTGTGTAAAGGAAGTTTTGTGTTCCTCTCTCAAGTAGTCCTAAAATCCTTCTAGACTACCTTCCCAGATTAGGGTGTGCTCATGTGCGCAAATGTGAGTGCTTGGGGGATACGATTCCAATCTGCATTTGCAGGGACCAAACTATGGGAGGGGGGGTGAAGCATCTTCAGTAATTTGGCAGTCGGCAAATTTTGAAACTGTTCAGTTAAATTTTTCGTTTTCCAAGACTGTTTGTTTGTTTATTATTATTATTATTATTATTATTATTTATTATTTTAAAATTAAAAAATATTTTGATTGAAAAATCGGTAAATTTTCAAATTAATAAAAAATCGTAGGCAAATTTTGTCCACCCTGTCCCCTCAAACTGGAAATCAAGTTTCGCCTCTGCTTAAAATGTTGAATAAATGCGCAATCTGAGGGAGGAGAATTCCCCACCTCTTTTTAGCGTCCCTTTGAAGTGTCTTAATAAACTTGTAATGGAGTATTAAAGAGCCTTGAATAGTCTTAGCAGATTGATAAGCCTTAATAAATCTTCTTATAGTTCCAGCAGAGCACAGTTCTGTGAATCTTAACTGGTTTCAACGTATGCAACGTACATGAGCACTAAGAACTCTCAAAAAGTAGTATTAACGAGTAATGATTAGTTTTTACGAGTTCTAAAATGTGTGTACAGAGTCTTAACAGGTTAGTCTTAATGAGTCTGAACAGTGTCGTCTAGATGAAATTAATCCGTGTTGAACAGCGAATATTAGTCGTAAATCTCCATAGAAAATTCCTTTCTATCTGTCTGTAATTATCCTCTATTAACATTTTTCGGGAGTCCTCAAGAGGCTTCAGATAAGTGGAATCGTGAAAGAGTTTCAAGTCCTAAAGAAACCTAACATAGCTTCAATAATTCTTAGTGAATATGAACTGGTTTTAACGCAGTCTTACGGAGTTTCACTTTCAGAAGACTCAGTAAAGTTTTGAAGAGTCCTACAAAGCGTCTATCGAGTCTAATCAAGTCTTAAAATGTCATGACGAGTTTGATCAAGTCTTAGTAAGTCTTAATAAAGCCGGTATGTAAGAAGTCATGAAAAGAGGATGCAATGTCCTCGATAAAGTCGTCCCACGTAACGGATACTCAATTTAAGAGTCATGAAGCAGCTTTGATACAGTCGTAACATAGTCCTAAGTGGTCTTAGAGATTCTTTAAGTAAACTTAAAGAGTCCGGGGCAGTCATAATAGAATCTCAACAAATTTAAATAACTTCAGTTGACTTCTTGAGAATCTCAAGACCATTGACATGGTCTTAACCAGAGGCGAAACATTAATTTCAGTTGGGTGGGGGGAGGGGTGGAGAAGGAAAATTTGCCGACAAATATTTTTTGAAAACTAAAAATTCGCCGACAGTTTTTTTTTTAAATTTGCCGATTTTTCAATCAAAATATTTTTTAATTTAAAAAGTAAATAAAGAAATAAATAAATAAACAAACAAACAAACAAACAAACATTGTTAAAAAATGAAAAGCTCAAATGAACAGTTCCAAAATTTGCCGACTGCCAAATTATTGGGGGGTTTCACCTCCCACCACCCTCATGGTTTCGTACCTGCAGATGCAGATTGGAACCTTATCCCCCAAGCACTCACATTTGCGCACATGAGCATATCCTAGTCTGGGAGGGTAACCTGGAAGGATGTTAGGAATACTTGAGAGGAACACACAACTTTCTTTACACATTAAGGTGGTCGTTATTTACCTTGGTGATCTTTTTTTCTGAATTTCCTCTGATTCGTCTCTTAAATTGGTTCCAACAAAATCAAAAAAAAAAAGAGTAAAGGAAAAAAAAAGAAAACCTACAAAGTTTTAGGTCGATTGGATTAAAGAAATCCGTACCACAAGCTTCCTTTCGTCCTTATGGGAAATACACCTGGAGTTTTGACTTTTGTTACAGACTAAATTTTCCCTCCTATATTCGCCAGGACCAAAGCCCGAAAATTAAACAATAGAACATTTGCTATCGGATTCAGCTTGTGATATTGAAAAACGAGTCATTAGCTTTAGACTTTTAGATTTTAATAAAATGTTCAACTTTCTCAGATTTCAGGTTCTAGGTCAAACAGAGAATTTAGTAAAAACAGAATAGTCATTGAAATTCGACATTGAACATTTGCTACCGAATTTTAGATTTTCGAAATGTCTTCTGCATTTCAGCTTGATTTCAACCTTTCAGATAACTTTTGATACTCAGCTTGAAACCTTCGGCTTTTGACTGACTAGTGTCTGACAGGAGTCCGGTGTACTCCATTTTCAGAAACGAAATCTGAATTCAGTTAGGGGAGGTGAAGAAGAAAAATTTTCCGACAGATATTGCTTAAAAACTAAAAATTCGACAGCAAAATTAAAAAAAATAAATAAAAAATTTGCCAATTTTTCATCGAAATATTTTTTAATTGAAAAAGAAATAAACAAACAAACATTCATATAAAATAAAAATTCAAATGAACAGTTTCAAAATTTGCCGACTGCCAAATTATTGGGGGGGGGGGTTATCACCCCCCTATAGTTTCACTCCTGGTCTTAACAAGTTGTAATGGTTCCTAAAAGTGCTGGAATAAGTTTTAGTACTTTTGTACCATAATTTCCAAAAACTTGCAGTAGTCTTGACAAATCTTTGCTGTATATTGAAAAACCATTGCTTAATCTACTTAATCTGTCTTAGTAGAGGTGTCTTCAATAGTTTTCATGAAATTTTTGTGAATGTTTGAGAAGTCCGAGTAGATCTTAACATGTCTTCACGAATGTTCGTAAATAGTGAGTGTTAACGTAACATGGTGAATCGATGAGTCTTAATTGATTTTGACGAGTACTAACCAGTTTTAGTAAGTCTCAAAAAAATCGGAGCTTGAGTCCAAGAAGTCTTGCTGATTGCTGAGCCCGTCCATTTCTTCAAAAATTTTCTGTTATTAAGTTCCAGTCTTCATTTTTTCAATCTTTCAAGTTTCTCTCGCTGCTTAACAGAAGAATTGTCTATCTTGGAAAGAAATCTGAACTGATAGCAAAGAGACAGTGCTTGATCGCTTGAATTTTTTAAATTTTATTTTAAGCAAGATGCAAAGTGCACCAGCCCCGGTCATATAACTAGGTCTTATAGCGGTTAAGGGCAAAGTCTATTAGCTGAACTCGCAGAAAAATTGAGAGATTATTGATTGATTTCTCGAACTAAATAAGCTACCATATTGTTTTTTTCTGCAAAATTGTGTTAGATCGGTCCTCATAACTAGATATTGACGTTTTGTCCAGAACGTCCGATTGTAGCCCTCTTAATAATAGATTTTGAATGTATTTTCAAAATTATTTACCGGGACTGCCCCTCTCCCCGCAAAGTTTGCTTGTTCATACAGTTCTGTTTGTAGAAATACACAAGATTATTCTGCATCATACAAATAATAATTATATTTTGAAAATTAATGTTTTTTGTGCGTGGGCTATATGTGTGGAGGAGGAGAGGACCAAGTTTTCCTGAAGGTAGTTGCCTTGTAGCACCCCTGTAAAGTCCGCCAACTTTAGTATTTCTGTATTATAACCGCAAACAGCCGACCGGAATGGGGAGGAGGGCTCATGATGAAAGGCTGACGAGTATCACAAAATGCTAAAAATTTTGCTCGTTTAATTTTTCAGTTTTTTGTTTGGAGTGGGGTTTTTTAAAAGATTTGAGAGCGCGGGGGCTAAGCCCTCCCAAGTATCGTCCTCATCCAGAGTTTACGCCTGTGGATTAAATGCTCTGATCGTCTTATTTTGAATTAATATTTCCAAGTGCTAAAGAATGAAATATTTTTCTTTTCCTTTCTTCACAGAAATTAAGTTAAGATGGTTGCGTTATGTGACAGAAAGTTGAAAGCTAAAAAACCATTATCGTCTTATCCTGTTTTCTATGTACGAAATAATTTCATAAACCTGGTTCGATCTGAGTACTCACGCTCATCTTTACTGTAGTGGATTCTCCCTCCTAACGTGAATATTTTTTGAGCTATTTCGAGAGGCTTACGGAACGATAACGTACTTATTTTATAACTCATATTGACTTTCGAAAACAAACAAATTTTTCCCGTTTTGGTATTCATCGATAAGGTGATATCAAGGCACAACAATTTTATGATGTATTTGTTATTTTCTGGAGTGATGATATACGGCCCTCCTAAATTTGAAAAGTTACAAAACCGTGATATGTACTCCTAACAGCATTGATTAAGTTATCATAAATCGATAACCATAGCATTTGGACTATTTACTGGGGCATACTTATTAAATTTAGACCAGGTCTTACGTCAGGTCATTTCGATGAAACTAGATTGGCAGGATGTTGTGTTGTGATCGCATTCGCTGTGCATGTATCAAAATCACATATCGCCTAAATTATCTTTATTGAATTATTACAAAGTATTATCTATTTCTTATTATTCGCGAGGAAATATTGATATTATTCACATGTAGTAGTATAAATAGGAATCGGTCTTGGTGGATGAAAGAGATTTTAGCGAGAAGTAATGACAAACGAAAAAATTTGGGGGGTTTTCAACAATTTTACCTGTAACGATGCCATTTTCAACTTTTTTCTTTGCTCGGGGATGGGGAGGTGTATATCAGTATCTCCCCCCTTATGTACGCCTCTGCACACGAATAAAAATTGCTTAGTGTGACTTGAGTATACTTATTCTTACTCTCTGAAAACGATTGTACATCAGCGTTATGTGTCGGGTGTGTACATTGGAATTCAATCGTAGTCCACCGAATTAGTCTACTTCTTGAAAATCAGTTTGGTTCTTCATTTGAAGAAAATAAAGCAATTCAAGGCTATGGTCAGTCACTTTTTTTCCAACTAGCGCACGGCCATATCTATCTTCGTGATATTTTGTATTCATTTTTGATAAGAAACAAGAGATAGTGAAAAGGAAAATCTCTTTCCTTTCACTGGTATCGCTATAGAACTCGTAGAAAACTGTGAATTTTTCTTCTCGTCGAATTCAGCCTTATTTTTTGGGACGCAAAAATGTATACGACTTTGAGGTAATACGAAACCCAGCGACATCCGCACTCTGTGGATACAATTTCTACAAATGAGGAAACAAACTTTTGAGAAAAGCTCGCCGGTTTGCGAAAATATGTCCCGGGATCAGTTTCAGGTCTTCGTCAATTTGCAAATAACACGGTCGGTCGGATTTACAAGGCGACCATTCCACTCCGGCGACAGATCGTTCGGATGGAGTCGGGTTTCTGTAATGTAAATGTGTAGCAGATGTGATATTGTTCTCCATTTTCACTGCACAGTCTCACCGACATGTACATAATATGCAAAAAAAAAACAAAAAAAAAACGCGCAGTGTTTTAAAAATTAATTAACAAAAGCATGGCTTACCCTGTTTTTGCGAAATTGGTTAGTAAAGCGCACATATTCTGTATCATCGTTCGTTCTGGTTCTTCAATTTGGTTTTTCTGAAGATATGCCCTCGGGTAGAAGATGTACGGAATTTCGTCCCCATGGCCCGCACCTATTACGGATGGATCATTTATTAAAATAAATATACGAACAGAATTGATTTGTTTTGATGAAACAGTAGCGACGAATTGAGAAACTTGAATTGTAGATGCTCGATCCTCTTTTTAGAATGAAACTCCTTTAGCTCCAGATTTACGGGGAACAAAAAGGGGCAAATACCTCCACACGCTTAGCTCAATAAACCTTTCAATAAATTATTTAATGAAAGAGAAATTGAGGGAGGGTAAAAGGAAAACAAGAAAAAACGGAAAGATGAAAGAACGAATCCGAGCTTAAGAATTAAAAAAAGAGATATGTACTGGAAAAACCAAACTCTTTTGATAGAGAGAGAGAGAGTGATTACCTTTTACTGGATGTCTAACGTGTCAACTAGGTTAACTAAGTCAATTAAAGTCAAGAAGTCAACCATTTGGAGGAAGGTCAATTAAAGGCAATTATATTGGATCATTTCAAATAATGGCCAATTAAAACAGGAGAAAAAATCATATCAAAATTGAGCCTCCATAGATTGATTTCAGTTCGTGCTGAACTCAGACTTCTATTTCTGAGAACTCGAACAAAGTTTTCGGGAATGTTAGGTTTAGCGAACTCAAACATAAAATTGTTTCTGAATGTTGGTTATTAGCCCTCAAACAACTGGCGTTTGTATTATTGACTATCTCTGAAGAATGTGACTTTATTTTAAGCAATTTGAGCATCTTTTTCCAATGGTAATGAATGATTGCAACCTTCTTATAGACTGCGAGCAAAGAGGAAAGCGAGTAGCGAGTTTCTAATAAATTGAATAAAATGGTCAACTAAAGTCAGCTATTTTCACATTGGAATTAGATACTCTGACTTGAAAGAGTCCGCCTTGTGAGTCTTTACTCAGTAACAAGTGACCGTCCCATTCCCTGTCCCCCTGATCAGTTCCAATAAAATCAAAAAAATTCGTGCAAAGTTTCAGGTTAATCTGATTAGGAGAAGTCGTGTAACGAGTCCCCATCCCGTCCTATGAAAAAAATACATAAAGTTTGATTTTCTTCTATAACGAAAATTTATTATTTTCTTTTCCGATCTCTAATTGCATTAATAATTCGTACTCCAAGTTTTTGAGAATTTATTTAACGTCAATTCAATGTAAACTAGTATGACTCCGCGATCTGAGATGGTGGATCCTGGGAGCGTCTCCAAAATGGGTGAAAGTTCCATTTGGTGTAATATGGGAGAATAGAAGAGTTTAAATCCAAAAATGAGCTTCGAAATCAAATTCAGTGACCTTTGAAACCTTTAAATCGAATATCATCGCGAACAAAATGTCATTATTTGATCTCAGCCCTCTTTGATTATACGTCAACGGATCTGATCGAAAAATTATCCCCAAAATCGAATTCAGCAATCTCGCAAAACTTATAATAAACCGTCTCATGTCTTGGAATTTTTTTTTAGCTCTCTTTCCACCTCCCCACTGTTGCCGTTCTCCCAGATTATGGAGTCTGTTGAAAACTTGGGATACAAATTTCTAACATATATAGGGAAAGAAAAAAAAAAGTCAATGTGGTTCCAAAAGCTGAGAGAATTTTCGAAGCCCGGGGCTCAGCGGTTTCGAAAAATCCTTCCGGGCCGGGAGTGCTACCAAAAAAGGGTTAAGACTAAATAATGACGGTTTCTTTCGTGATGGTGTTTGTTTGATTTGTAAGTTTTCGAGGTTTTGCTGAATTCGATTCTGCGCATAATTTTCGATCAAGATGCCATCGTATGGAGTTCAGCGATAACAATCAAATAATAGTAAATTTTGTAAGATGATGTTCGATTGGTTCCGTTAGGTGAAATCCTAAGGAGGAGGAGGGGAGGTTAAATCCAAAATAAGTATCAAAATCGAGCTTAGTGACCTTGAAAATCCTTAAATCGAATATCGTCACGAACAGAATAAATTAACATTATTTGATCTCAATCCTCTTTGACTGCACATCAGCGAATCTGATCGAAAAATCACCCCCAAAATCGAATTCAGCGACCTCGTAAAACTTATGAATCAACGCATATCTAGAATTCTTATTTCTGAGCTCTCTTCCTCCCCCTCTCTTCTTAGAGTCACACCCTACTGTCGTTATCGCAGATTAGGAGTCTGTTGAAAACTTGGAGTACAGATTCATAACATATATAGGGAACGGAGGGGGAAGGGGAGAGACAATTTTTCATTAGAAAAGTCAAAACTCTATGTATTTTTCCTATAAGACACGGACGGAGCTCGCTGCACAGGTTTTCCTAATCCCATTGACCTGATGAAATTCTGCAGGATTTTACGTATTTTATTGAAGCCCATTTTGGAGGGATTTTGAAGGAAAATGTACAAAGGTGAGATAACGACCCAGTCAATAAATCTGAATGATCTTGCGTTTGAGTCTGTTTAACTCTACGTTCGAACGAAAGGGTTACAAATGAATCTTATTATGGAGTTAGGATTAGCGATGGAGTTCCTGAATGGGCTTGAAGAGTGAAGTTTTCCGTCTACCTAATAATATTGTTTATAATTTATCAACTCAGTATGGCAGTGAAGAAAATTCGGTTGACTAGTGAATACTAATTTTATTTGATGATATGTGTAGTCTCAAACATTCATAAACCAGTCCGAAAAATTGTCTATAACTAGTCTTGGCAAGTCTTAATCAAGTTTAGAAGAGTCTTGGAGAGTAATAAACAAGTTCGGAAGCGTTTCAATCGAGCTTAGAAGAGTCCCAAACGAGTTCAGAAGCGTATCGAATGAGTACTGAAAAATCTTTAATAGGTCTAAAGGAGACGTTACAGCTCTTTAGTCAAGTCCGTAAAAGTCATACATGTGTACACAGAGTGCTCAGAAACTTTTGGGTAGTCCTAAGCAAATCTGAATAGACTTTTATCGAGACTTAATCTAATCAGAAAAAAATAAAATTGCTTTAAAAGAGCTGGGAAAGTTTTAAATGAATGCAGAAAGGACCTAACTGATGGGTCTTCAAGTCCAGAAGTGTCACAATGAAGCCTGAGAGAGGCTTTACGAAGTCTGGAAGATTCTGAAACGAGTCCGAAAAAGTATTTTGGAAGAGGTCCATTTCGCCAACTTCTTGAAGTGGATCTAGATGGTGAAGACGGTCTCATAATGTTACGCTTATTTGATGCGATTTTATACCGCTGATCCCAAATTATGTACTCATTCTCTTCCTGCGATATTCGAAAATGGCGGTTGGTGGCTAGTGACATACAAGACCGCAAGCTATATTTCAATGTCATAAAGGGTGTCATAATTATTTGGTGCTCATTTTGTGTAATTCTGTGTCACCAACTCTGAATTTTGTGCTCACTTCACGCTCGCTGTATTCAAAGATGACGGTTGAGGGCCGACGGCGACATACGAGACCTCTTGTTGTATTTCTCATTTATGAAGGATGAAGTCGTCATAATTTTATGCTTAGTTTGCGCTGTTTCGTACCACTAACTTCGACTTCGGTGCTACTGTTTCTGATTTGTACTACCGTTTCTCAATTTTGAGCCCCTCTGCTGGGATTACTGGCACAAAATGCGACGAAATGAGCTCAAAATTATGACTCTATTCGCGATTTTGAAATCAAATTTGAAAGGGCTGCATGTTAATAGCTCCAAATTTCACGCAGGAATCTTGAAAGGAGGGAACACAAATTAAGTATGCAATCCGGATCCACCTTTCACGACCCTGAAATCTAATGCAGAAGCTCCGTGTCACAAGCTCTCCCCCCTTCAACTGGTATTTTGAAAATTTTGAGGAAGTGTTACGCACGAATTACTTAATTTTACATAGAATTATCTTAAAATTATGACACCTCTCACAATTTTGAAATCCAGTTTGGAAACGGAAAGGCATGACACCACACTTCAGAATTATGGGGATATTTTAGGAGGAAAGAGGAACAGAATTCGTATTTGATGCTACAAAATTTCCCAAAAATAAGACAAAATTATGATACTCTTTACGATATTGAAATCAATATTGGGGAGGTGTTCGCGTGTCTTTGAAAAAATGTTGAAAAGTTCTGGTCTGGAAGTGTGTGAATTAGCCTTAAATAAGCCTGAAAAGAGTTTTAAGTTGCAAATGCATCTTGATGAATCTGAAGCAAATTTGGAAAAGTATTCATCGGTCTGAGAAACCCAAAAATACTGAAATTGGTCGAATAGTGTCTTAAAGATTCTTGAATCTTGGAAAATCTTAGCAGCAGTATTCAACAGGGTTTGAATAATCCTAATAAAGTTTGGAATAGCATACACCAGTTTGGAAGAAAGTCTCAGTTATTCATGAAGTCATCAGCACGCCTGGAAGACTTTTATGAAATCTTAAATAAAAAAGAGTGTTGAATAAGTCTAGAACGGTTTTGTACGGTGTTGGAATGAAAGTCGAAAAAAAGCAAATGTCAGGAGTACTTAGCTGGAAAAAATGCCTAAAGAATGAGTTGTAAAAAGGATGATGAAATTTAAAAAAAAAAAAAAAAAAAACAAGTAAGAAGGAGGAAATAATAATGAAAGAATTTTTCTGGTAGAGGTTGGAAATTTTTTGACCTCAGGGCGTATAAGTTCGCTAACACAGTCGCTGTAGACCGACACAGAGCAAGTAGAGAAATATTTATAACATTTTAAAGGGCATCGAGTCTTACCTTTTACAGATTTAGAACGCATAGGTCTCGCTGTTGGAGATTTACCATCGAAGGTGAACTGGTACACGTAGACTGGCATTTCTGATTTCAGAATGAAATCAAACATGTCATAAAAACTGATGAAATAAATATCACTGTATAACTGAAATGAAAAATGGAAATGATGTAAGCTAAGTCGAACAACAAAGGCGATCAATTTCTCATTATGCGGCAAGCCATCACCCTTCAATCGTCCTTTTACATACAAGCAATAACTTTCTAATCCACGTAAAATTTTCCAAGTATTTAATTTTCAGAAGCTTACGTCGACAAATTCGTTAGCTGTATCCGGCCCCACATCTCGATTTCCGAAATAAAATTGCTTCACTTCAGAGGCAAGTTCACTCATTTTGGAGGGCTCGCATTTGAAATTGTTTCTAATGATGTTTGTAAAATCTTCTTCCAGCGCCTTCATTGTTTCCTTACGGAACACTATTCGTAACATAAGTTCGAAAAAATATGTATAATTGTTTCGCAACTGGGCGATTCGAATGAGCCAGCGTGTTCATTTCGAAAGAAAAAGCCCCTTGAAAAAATGTTGGCGAAGTCGATGAAACGTACTCCAGTAAACGAGGGTTCCTTCCTTATTATTCATTCCCGTTAGAAACGGTTTTGGTTCGGCGGTTTTCAGAAGGTTTGCTGTTGTATCGGGCAGGAAAGCATTCGCTTTGATGAGTTCTACCGAAGGTGGAAATACCACCGACGAACACCGACCAGGAGCCACCTAGAAATTGCAAAGTGCTGTGATGACTGAAAATGAAAAAGAGGGTTGTTTAATGAATAATTCTAAAGCTAAACCAATGTGTTTGGCCTCCAGTGACTCGACTACCCTTTGTGCGCTTTAGAGAAATTGACGATTGTTGAGTTCAGAACGACGGTGCTGAGGTTTAACTCTCTTTTGATACGCTCAAATATAGAACTGAGGAATTCTCGTTCAAACAGAAAGATAGCCCGAACTAGGAGATTTTAAAGCGACTGATATACGTATTACGTAGTCGCTAATCAGCCTCAAATAGCTAACACCGTGATGCAATGAGATTCCATCTTTCTTGTGGCCAATGCTGTTACGGGGTTAGTAGCCGTAAATTCTTGTTGGCTTTTTCAGTGGAAACTGCACAGAGGTGTACATAGTGGGAGGAGCCGGGGTTAGCCCCAATCCTCTGAAAGCCTCCTCTTCAAAGAACTGAAAAATCATATGTACAAAATTATGTTCAGCCTTATTTTGATACTTATCAGCTCCCTATGAGCCCCCACTTCAGATCGGCTATATGTGTGCTTATGAAACTGCCTGAGTCTTTTCATATTTCGCAACGTAAACATTTGAGTCTCAGATTTTGGTGTTGTAGATATGTTGAAATTTGATGGATACTCTCAAGTTGAAGGAAATGACACGTGCAGATGGAGGTGTCCAGCCGTTCATCAGTAGGAATTAGAAAACGTGAAAGATAGTTGACGTAGATTCAGGTTGATTAAATTGTTGAGAGAAAATTTAAATACGTATTTCTTTGGCTCTTGCTGATTCTGAAACTGTTGTAGTTTATGAACATCCCCGCCTCACTTTAAAAAGTTCGTGTAAGTATACCCCTGGATCTGGAATGCGTTTCACACTACTGACATCGATAGAGTGAGGATGAATTTCCAGCATTCAGAATGCAAAGAAAGAATGGAAAATTAGGTATAAGTAATACCTGATTGTATAATTTAGGTACTCAAATAAGATGAGCCTCCCAATAAGGTAATATGCAGACGTCACTTTTCGAATGGCCTTCGGTTTTAATTATTATTGACCATGCATAGCTGTGTTTGAATCCAGAACTGGGTATGTGATCTTGGGAGGCTTACCTTATCGAATTCAACTTCGTTCAAAGTCTTTTATCGGATCCTTGTTAATTCGAATTCCTCGTAGGCTTATACGTACACATTGTAGATTGTTCTGAATGACAGAAGACGCGTCAAGTAGATTCTCCGGAGACTGCTTCTTCAGAAACTCCACTAGCTCTTGCGGATCAGATCCTTCGTAACCTAGTATTTGTCCCACTCGAAAACCCATTTCAACAGGATTTCTCTTGTGTGGTTCCGGGAGCATTATTATGGGACTCATTGCAATAACTTTGTTGAATAATCCTATTGTTAAAAATCGCCGTCTATTAGTAAAACAGACACTGTGATAAGAACATTGTATATAAGTTTGAATCCTGATAAATAACAGCAGCAATAAGTGCGTAAAGAAACTGACGCACCTGTTCAGGGAGGTTATCTTTATCTACCTTCTTATTAACTAAAAGTCAGGTATGTGTAGGTACTGGTGAAGATTCCTTCTACTAGTTGAAAAATTGACAGTTCATAAAGCGGCTTTCAAAAGAATCCTGGAGCGTTATTCAAATAAATGTAAACACTATTAACTACGTGTGTTTCTTACCCTTTGACAGAGGTGAAGCCATATGATGGATAACTGAAGTGGCTCCAGCACTCTGGCCATAAATAGTGATATTTTCGGGATCACCGCCGAAGCTACTGATATTATCTTTAATCCACTGGAAAGCTAATACCTGGTCTTTCAGACCTAAATTACCGGGGCAGTTCATGGTGCCCATGTTTAAAAACCCTGGAAAGTTCAAAATTGTAAATTTAAGGAAATTTAAATTACATCGTGTTTTCACTTCGGAAATATGAATTCGGATCCTGAAATGGAATACAGAGGGCAACAATACCTGTCCGTACCTACTGTGTGTACCGAGTCTTAAGTTGAAATCTATAACCAGCAATGCTGGTTCCTTTGTACTAAATGAGAATTACGTCCAATGTCGTAGCCAAGGGAAGGTCGAGGAGGTCTGAATCTCTTTTGCGACTTCGTCAAATTGTGATTTTTCTTAGTTTAGCACCTTCTCTAACACCCCCATCACCTTTAACCAGGACCGGACCCCACCAGGCTGGCTAGTGGCTACGCCGCTGATTACATCCGAGGAGGTGGAAAGATGATGACCAGTTTTTCATTTTGCGAGTAAACGAACTTACCTAGAATATTCAGTCGGTAGTTGAACGTGACGACTATAATATCATGCTCGATTAGAAAATCTGGAGAACGGGTAGCCATTCCTCCTGATCCTACTTGGTATGCTCCTCCATGGACGAAAATAATTACTGCTTTGGGATTCTTTATTTGGGAAGGTGGCTGTAAATTATTAAGAATATTATTTTGTAACGCATATTAGTCTTATTGTCTTAACCTGATGCAAAGTGTCGAAAAAAGGACGCATGTTTAGTTTGAATTTAATAAATTTTGCGTTCTTGAAATATACGAAAATTTCATCGATTCAATGTAAGAACTATAGATTCATGAACAAATGAGATTCTTGGTGTGAATTGAGTGAGTAGCGTATCGAGCAAGTCTCCAAGGCCTCACACTAAAAAAATGATAGTTCGTATCGCGAAGCAAAGCCGCTAACTTCAGCTTTCAGCATCGTATCTCCTCTTTCTGAATGGTCCTTTGATGGCCTTATGAAGATACTTTTTCTTAGACCTCGCACAACTCTGTGAAGTCTTTACAAGTCGTGGATACGTATCAAAATTATCTCGAAACGTTTGCATGAGTCCTACCAAAGTATTGGAGACTAAATAAATAACAGCAGGCCTTCATAGTGTCTCAATGAGTTTCCAATCGATGAACGTGAATGCATGAACTGTAGTCCGTGCGGATAGCGGACCTGGGGGGGGGGGGCTAAGAAGTACCAAAATAATGCTGGAAGTTCTTCCATTTGCATAATTTTTCAGTTTGTTGTGGACTTTCAGAGAATTTGGAGGAGCTAAGACCTCCCGCGCGTATTTCCATCTATGACTATAGTCTTAACATAAACTTAGAAAATCCTTACAAAGTGTTAACGAGTTTTTAGCAGTCTTTTTTGACTTGTTGAGAATTTGTGGCAGAGAAGCTACAGATTTGTAAGATACTCTCTCTTTTTCTAATTTGCTCTGGAATCCGCCGTTTCGAGCATTACTTCAGAGACGTCAGAGAGGCTGTTAGGGCTGTTTTAGCCTTCTTCCCTTCTGGCCGAAAAATCGGCCTACGTCGAAAATTCTGGCGAGTTGCTACGTGGGCTCGAACTTGGGACCTTCGGATTCTTAGACCAACGCGCTATCCACTCGGCCAACCATAAAGCACCTTAGAGTTTGACGTAGTCTTAATAACTCTTAGCGATTTCATACATGGTCTCGAGGAGTCTATCACTCGCATAATTTTTCAGGTCCATTTCGCCAGCCCCCCCAAATTAGATTCCAAGGTCAAAAAACTATCTCATAATTTTGTACCTATTTTGTACCATTTTGTACCACCAATCCCGAATTTTGTACCCGCATCATTACCCGCATTTTTTTGAAAATAAATTTGGGGGGGCTAGCGAAACGTAGCCCCCCCAAATGAGAATATCGCACCGGAAGTGATACGGAAATTTTGTACCTATTTTGTACCATTTTGTACCACCAATCCCGAATTTTGTCCCTCCTTCTTCCGTACTTATTCGCAAAATAAGTAAACCCCTGTCCCCCATGGAAGCGTTCAGCACCCGGAATGGTATCAAAATTTTGGGCCTGTTTGTTTTGTACCCTTTTGTACCACCAATTCGAAATTTTGTTGAATTGCCTTTAGAAATATTTTTAGTGACCTTTTCCGTTTTTCAGTTGTAATCATGTGTGGGGTCTAATGGTTGAGTCCTGATGGGTTGACCCCGGCCCCAACTCTGGAAATCAAATTCTCGATTTTTCTGACATGAAAAATGATTTTAGATTGTCGAAGTCTGTTGTGGTCCCGAGGGGTGGAACATCACCCCAACTCCGAAAGTCTAATTTTCGATTTTTCAGACTTGAGAAATAATTCTCCTTGAAACTCTTTTGTTCTGATCGGAAGTGTTTTGTGGACCCGAGGAGTAGAATTATCAATTTTTCGGTCTTTAAAAATATTTTTGGAGACCTTTTTATTTTTTCAATTTGGATCTTTCGTGCAGCCGTTTACCTACTTTAAACATTATTTTTCGATAAATGTGACCGTCCAAATTAAAAGGGCACGTCGGTCCAAAACATTAATTTTACAGGAGACACTTAAAGATTCAAACGGGAATCTCGAGAACGCGATAGCCTATAGACGTCCACTCTTGCGCTCTATCACTTTTGCTTTTTCGAGTTCAGAGACTCACAGTGTTAAACAGTACTCTTTGACCTACCAAATCGAACATAATCTCAAAGTCAATTTTTTTGGACCGAAGTGCCCTTTCAGTATGGACAGTCACAATTTTTTTTTTCCATCTAATTGTTTTGGTGATCCGATGGTGGACCCCCGCCTCAGGCGTTGAAAATTTAATTCTCGATTCTTCAGAATTTAATGCTTATTCTTCGAGTAGTTTTTATTCTCACGATCTGAATCTTTTGTGGACTCGAGAGGTGACCCCTTTTCCCGGTTGTGTTCACCAAAAAAGTGCGGCTCGAACTTGATGGCGCTGACGTTATGCTGAAGCTAAAAGATCAGACAGGAAAAGTGACTCAGAATCAAGAAGAAATTCTAGAGGCAGCAACAATTTTTTACGAGGACTTTTACCGCGAGCAAAACGAGCTCATGAAAATAGCAAAAACTGGAGGGTGAAAGGAGGAAGAAATCCCGGAAATAATGGAGAGAGAAGTGGAATACGTACTAAATATGTAGACTGAAAAATGACATAGCCCCAGGACCGGATGGAATTACGAACGAAATGCTGAAAAGGTTTGGCGATCAGAGAGTGCCACACCAGGTTAAAATATTCAACAAAATCGGAATTGTGAAAACATGTCCAAAACAGTGGAACTTGGCCAAAATAATATTATTACACAAACAAGGAGGGAGGAACTCATTGAAAATTACAGGCCAATATGCTTAACATCGAACATCTTTCAAGCATGTATGGCAGTCTTAAAAAGACGTATGTATACCCATCTGGATTCAAATCATCAGGGGAGTGAACAGGCGAGATTCAGAAAAGGCTTCTCAACTGTAAAGAATATTTTCGTTGTGAGCCAAACTATTGAAAAAACACACGAATATGATGTAGAAATTGAAATATTTTGCATAGGCTTTCATGAGGCAGTTGATTCAGTGGATCATAAGTATATGTTAAAAGCACTGGAAAGTAAGGGAATTGAAAGTGGGTTTATGAAAGTCATATACAGAATTACTATGCAAATTCGAGTGCAAGAGCTAGCCTTAAAAGCAAAGGGAGGGAATTCAAAATTGGGAGCGGAGTTCAACAAGGGGATACCTTGTCGCCAAACCTCTTCAACTGCATTTTGGAAGATGTATTTCGCAATCTGAAGTGGAAAAGAAGGGGACTAAAAATAAATGGAGAATTTCTAAGTATGTAATTTAAGGTACGCAAACTATATTATCTTATTTACCGAAAATAGTAAGGAGTTGAAGAAAATGGCAGAAAAGCTATTGAGGGAATGCAAAAAAGCTGGCCTCAAACTGAATGGTAGCAAATCAAAAATAATCGGAACAGTGGAAAGAAAAAATCTAATAATCGATGGGCAAGAGATAGAAAAGGTAACAGAATCGAATATCTGTGGGACAGCTTATTAGTTTCGAAGAAAGAGATAAAGGAATTAGGAGGCGTATTAAAAAGGGGTGGAACAACCTCTGGGCATTAAAATGTATTTTTTGCCGGAATTTCAACACCTTCCTCAAAATGGAAACACTAAATAGCTCAATGGTACCAGCCCTCAAGTATGGAGTACAAACCTGGTCCCTTACAGGAGACAAATCGTGAAGCTACAAATTACGTTCAGATCTATGTTGAGGAAACTTCTAGGACTACGATGGGTAGACAAAATCTCACATGAAAAACTGTACGAAATGGCTGGAGGCGAGGATATAGGATATAATGTCGAACAATTTAAGTGGAAATATGTGGGGCATCTGGCGAGGGCAGATAGCAACAAATAGGGAGTAAAAGTACTCAACTATGGATACGCTGCAAAGAAAAAGAACGATAGGTAGGCCAGTAACTTGAAAACCTGCTGAAATCAACTACTCCTTTGCAATGCATTATGGTTTCAAACACAAATATTTATTTTCTGAATGAGGCCTCGCTTTCATTACACGGGGCATCCAGAAGATGCTACTTACATCTGAAGGTTCTTTGGTACACTGTGGGCCTCCTAATTTCGTCACAGTGCATACATCTTTATGTTTGTACTGTATTACAAAGCACATACATGTATTTTTTACAGTCTACTCAATGAAAGTGGACCTATCACCTTGAGCCTCTTTCAGGGGCGGATAAGTCATAGGGCGATTCGGGCAAATGCCCGGTGCGCCGCCGCCTGCATTTATAAAATACTTACAAAAATGAAATAAGCGTATGTTGCGACGACAGTCGAAAAACGTGCGGCGGCGCTGATCAATTTAGAGAGAAATAATGAGATTGAAAAATTTTAATGGGCAGACACATTTTGCGCCGTTTGTCGACCAAACGTGTGTGTGTGTGTGTGCGAGTACCTCCGCCCATTTTTGGGCATACGCCTCCACGTAGCTTTTCCATTTTTTTTTATCCTGCGCTTATCTTTGCCACCCAGGGCCCCAGTTCTCTGACGAGAACGTGGAACTGAAAGACGAAAGCTATTGTGGACTTGAGGGGTGAAGCCCACCCTGAACTCTGGAAATTAATTCTCGATTCTTCAAATTTCTGAATTCTTTTACGTAAACCTCCCCTTTTTTCAACTGCTACATTTTGTACACTGGAAACGTGGACTCGCACCCCCAACACCAAAAGAGTATACTTTCGAGTTCTTGTTGGTGAACTTTTTTTTTCTTGATTGAAATAATTTGTGATTCCGAGGGGTTGACCGCACCCCAACTCCGATAATCAGATTCTTGATTGTAGGTGTTGAAAAACAATTTTCCATAAGCCCCTTATTTTTAATCGAGATCTTTTGTGGATCAAGGAATAACTCTCCCACCTACTTCGAAAATCTAAAACTCGATTTTCCAGCTTCTCAATGTTATTCTTGGTGAACGTCTTACTTTTTCAATTCAAGTAATACGTTAACCCTCTTCTAATAATTTACGTTTGTTTCAATAATAGTTAGATTATAGCAGCAAAAGACAATAACACTCTCAGTAAATAAAAATAATAATATAATATTGTGGACCCGATGGATTGTCTCCACCCCAATTCCGCAAATCTAATTCTCGATCTTTCAGCCTCTCAAGATTATTCATGGTTAACTTTTTTCGATTCAGATCTATTGTGGATTCGTTGGGTTGACCCCGCCCCCAACTCCGGAAATTGAATTCTCTATTTTGTCGGCTTAAGAAATAATTTTCCGTGAACCCCTGCTTATTTCTTTGTTCGAAGTCTTTTGAAGAGTCATAAGGCATATCAGAACAGTGAAATTTGTAGCCGTAATAGTATTTAACTCACAAATCATTGATTTATGTAGTATTTTTATGTTCTTGAATTTCTCTCTAGGGACCATAACTAGAAATTTCAGAAGGGAACGTATACTCAGAAGTCCGAAAAATCGTAAAAAATGGTTACTCGATCGATAATGAATTAAAATGGAGTAAAGCCTAAACAAAATTGAATTTTTTGCATGTAATAGGCTATATTGTTTTTCATATGTAAAGTAAATAAACTCACTTCTGAATAATATTAATACATTTGTTATGACATAACCTGTCATACTTAAAATCCATAATTAGAACTGTGCATGTAGAAAAAACCTGCATGCAGCAGCACACATGTTATTCTATTACTGAAATAGGCTAATGACCGATCTCTGATGTCCAGTTTTGTCCCAAAAGGATGATGGATGACCTCTGAAAAGTGAGAACCTTTGTGCATTTGTGCACAGTGGGTGAACCCCCATATTCTCTTCACTTTTTGAAGATGACGGCTGAAAAGCCGTGTATTTTGGTTACAATGCAGTGCAGCCATGCCACAGTGAAATTACCGTGTAAACGCAACAGTAGCTGTGTACTTAGCTACACTGATCGAGAGCCCCCTCCCCCCAATTAGACTCTGAAGTAATGCGAAACGCTTCTATGGGGCGCTAGGGAGGGAAGGCTAGCGTGGGGCTACCTCATTTCATGAGTCTGTGGAGTTATAGGTGCAAAATGGTACAAAAGAAGCAGGCCCACAGTTTTGATACCACTCCGGGTGCCGAACAATTCCGCGGGGGACATGGGCTACTTATTTTGTGACTAAGTGGGGAAGGGGGAGGGTATAACATTTGGGATCAGTGGCACAAAATGGTACAAAATAGGTACAACATTTTGGTACCACTCCGGGGTAGTTTGCCAGTTGCGTCCCGAAAAGCCATTTTCGTATCAGTTGCGTCCCGGCTTAAAAATGAAGATGTTCGATTTGCGTTCCAGCAATAAAATTAAGATGTGCGAGTTCCGTCCCACATGTAGGGTACATTGCGTCCGAAGAAAACAAACATACAGATTGTAGGTATATGTATTGGAACCTCGAAAATTTTCAATAACACAAAATGCTCAAATTCAAATATTTTTACTTATCCACGAATTTTAAATCACTGGGTTTACGTGTTGCAACTATTTTAGAAGTACAAGTTAATGTTTTCCCAAAAATATTAGTAGTCTACGTTTTGTTGATAGTCCATGTTCAAATAATACTTTTTTATATCAACTCCCACTGAATTATAAAATCAACCCTTTAAATCCTCTTCCTACGATAATTTAAATCCCAGATAATTTATTCACGTTCAAAGTAGATCAGTCGTCCATTTCTATAAGAACTACCACGCGTGCTATTTCGTTTAACATACATTTTTTGGAAGTGTAGGCCACAAAAATTTTGTACTAATAGATGCTCGCATTAAGTAAAGAAGTTTGAAGTAAAACAAAAAGTGCAAAGCCGAAAAAATGTTATTTCCTTGTCTGATTTCATGGGAACGTACCCAAGTGTTACACAATATGTAAGTAGTTTCCAAGACAAAATTAACTTGAAAATTTCAATAAAATAGAAAATTTCCAACATCCTCATATTTTAATATCTTGTTTATCCTATTCTAATCAGTATTTCACAACAGTCTGCCAGATATCGTACCTTCCGGGCTTCAATCGTTAATATAAGGTTATTTTTTGATTATTGGTACATCATATTTTTGAAATCTGGGGAGCGGTGAGATCTAAATTATGATGTCGCGGATGATTATTTTTAAAATCGAAAGATGATTCCCATACAGACCAAATGTACACAAAACAGGTAGACAGTAGGACTGGTGACGAGAAGCAGGATGCAACTCGTTCATGTTATTCTTTACACCCGGGACGGAACACGCACATCTTTTTTCTTCTCATGGGACGCAACTAAAACATGTTGAAAATGTACCGGACGCAATTCATACCCAGCCCATTCAAGGCGCCGAATGTCTCCACGGGGGGATACTTATTTTGTGAATAAGTGGAGAAGGAGGAGGGTACAAAATTCGGGATTGGTGGTACAAAATGGTACAAAATAGGTACAAAATTTTGATACCACTCCGGGTGCTGAATGCTTCCATGGGAGGCTACTTATTTTGCGAATAAGTGTGGAAGGGGGAGGGTACAAAATTCTGGATTGGTGGTACAAAATGGTACAAAATAGGTACAAAATTTCCATATCACTTCCGGTGCGATATTCTCATTTGGGGGGGCTACGTTTCGCTAGCCCCCCCAAATTTATTTTCAAAAAAATGCGGGTAATGATGCGGGTACAAAATTCGGGATTGGTGGTACAAATTGGTACAAAATTGGTACAAAATTATGAGATAGTTTTTGACCTTGGAATCTAATTTGGGGGGGCTGGCGAAATGGACCTTAATTTTTCAGTTTTTTTGTGAGCTTTCGGAGGATTTGGAGGGACTAAGCCTTCCCTCCCCCTCTCCTGCACCTATTTCCGCCTATATGACTATAGTCTGAATCCTTACCTTGGAGGATTGTGACAGAGTTTTAACAAGTTTTCAGCAGTCAACGTAGTCTAGAAAACTCGTGACATGATCTTGACTCCTTGAGAATTCGTATAAAAGTCTAAAGAGTTTATAATAAATTGAAAGAGTTCTTATTAAATCTCGTAACATATTCTTAAGAACGGAAGCAGTTGGGACCGGGTGTCGGCCTTTGTCTCGGCCATCATGAAGAAGAAGATGCAGTCGGAGTGGTCGAGACAGAGGGCCGGCGATTCACCAAGCTCGGCCCACACCATCGAACAGGAGGAGAACTCTGTACCATCCTAGAGAAGAGCTGCTGCAGCTGCACTGCGGACCCACCGGCAGGGCTCACCCGTCGTCACCACCTGCCTGCGTCGACACACGGACCAAGACGAGGAGGTGAGGGGTGAGTGAAGAGGGGCCGCGCGTCCGGCCGTGGGGGACCTGAAATTTCCAGGCGAGCGCTCTGGGAGTGCGGACCTTGGTCAGTAGGGCGCACCGTTCCGGCACGTAGAAATGGGGGCTCGGGCCCGGCCCCAAGGCGTCCCTCCGGTCACTGACGCGATGCTCGGAAGGGTAGTTCCTGTGGCCGGGGGTGCGGTGTCATAGGGGCCACTTTGGCAACATATTCTTAAGATACCTTAATAGAGTTACGTAGTCTTAACGAATCTTCGCGATTTTGTACACGGTCTTGAAGAATTTTGCAGAGCCTCTTGATTCGAGGCATTGTCCTAACGAGCCCTCAAGGAACTCAAATAATTCTCAACTTGGTTTTGAAGTGTATTATAATGTTTCAGATAGTTTTGAAGGATTGTAACGAGATTTTAGAAGTCTTAACATATCCTTGAGGAGTCTTCCAGGTATAGTTCAGAACTTTGAAAGGGTCTTAGCCGTGTCTTAATGAGTTTTAATGAGGTTTCAATGGACGTGACTATAAGTATTATTATCTTGAAGTTTTGACAGAGATTACCAGTGCGTCGTATAATTTTAACTGAGTCGCAATACGTTTTAGTGAATTCTATATGTAGGGTATGCCAATTCAGAATTTCTTCCTTCTGTAGTCCGGAGCACTTTCGGCTGCTATGTTATCTTCAGGACTCCATTGAAGATGGCATAACAGCCGAAAGCACTCTGTACTACAGAAGGAAGAAATTGTGAATTGGCACACCCAACATATGGAATTTACCAAGTTCACTCACACTCCAACATGGACACTAAGATTTAGTGAGTTTAGACATTCAGAGAGTCGTAATGGAATCTGAACGAACCCCTGATATAAAATAATCCTGACGTCTTAACGGCTCTCTTAAAGAGTTTTAACGAATCCTAATATTCTCAATGAGTCTTGAAGCATTTTCAAGAATTCTCGAAGATTATTAATATCTTGGAATGGTCTTGAAAAGTCTTCAAATGTCTTTATGGCCTCTAGTGCGTCTTTAACGTACCCTAACGGTTTTTCGCATTCTTCACGAATCCTCACATAACCTTATCGAATTCTAAAATCGCCGTGGAGAGTTTCAGAAAGTCCTATCAGTGATTGGGAGATTCTTGGTGACTACTAAAGATGCATAGCTTTGTCCTGGGTAGCATTAACGAGTCGTAGAAAACTTCAACACAGCTTCAAGAGATTCTTGAAATATTTTAACATATTTTGATAGGATCTTGAAGAGTCTTATCGGGTCCTAACTGGATGTATATGTATACATAAGGATAATGCAAGATACGTAAGTGCATACCTCCGGCGTGAAGATATTGAGATACAAGCAATCTTCGCTTCCGATGTACTTGGGTAATCTGGGATCTGAGGACAGCAAGGCGGCCGTGTTCTTTTGAAAGCAGGGATTCCCTTCAGTTTGAGCGCTTCGGACGCCATCCCACTTTTCATGCGGCACCGGCGGCTGTAGGTACATTGAACGAGTGATTGAACAAATATAAATACATATTACCTGGTAGTATCGTAAACCCTGTGTATGTGGACATCATAATCATGTGCACTTCACAGCTACGTGCACTTATGTCCCAAATTTGTCTGAATTTGCTCGCTTCGAGATTAGATATATTAAATGTACGTAACTGAATCTTACTCGAAATCGCAGATCGCCGATCGGTGGTTTCGCGTACGGAATACCCAGAAAAGAATAATAAACTTCATCAGACAGCACTGACCTGCCCTTAGTTCCTTCTAGTTTACCTTGTTTCACTTCAACAATCATGATTTCGGTAGAGGTGTAACACTTACCTGCGAAAAATATTTGAGCACGTTTTGAACATGTATTATGTTGTCTGTTGTTGCTCTGTTACTAGCTTCGAAGCTATTTATTGCTGGTCTTATCTTATCCAACTATTATAGGAAAAAGAGCTTGGTTACAGGAATATGTGAAAGTTGTTTATTTTAGATAACTCTAGGAGTATAACCGTTCTTGGCCTTGCGATAAAACGAATTCAAAGTTCAATCTGCCACTGGTTAGTTTTTCAGTTGGCTCGTATTTTTCTTTTTTTCTTTTTTCACGTAATGAAAATGCTAGTACGCTAGTAAAATGCTTGCGTGCGGTGGAATTACGGAAACAGGTTAATTCGTTGAAAAGTAAAACAAAAATGACTCGTTTACTTGTCCAACCAGCTTGGACGTGACGTCGAATAGTACCCGCCATATACAGCGATAACTTTTTGGAGGTCTTTGGGAACCGTGAAATCTGAGAGAATCATAAAAACTGGCCACTTTTGAGTTGAAGCGATTGAAATTTCAATTCTATACAATAATTACCTAATGTCGTTCCACCAACGAGGCTAAATCCGGATATGTGGAACCGAAATTTGATTGAAATCCGTCCACGATTTCGACCCAGATAAGGCTTCCGAAACGCGCCGATACAATGCGACGTATAGTAGGATTTCCGTAAGTTCTCCCTAAAACTTTTGGGCGAAAGGAAGAAACCTCTAAACTTGCAAGTCGGTGAAACTCGCGTTTAAAAGCTCCCGTTTAACGATTATTGCCCTCGCATCTTCTGCTGAGCGGCACACGAAATGGCGAACGTTAGAAACGCCTCGAAGTCTGGAATCAAAGTACGAAAAGGAAGCAGACAAATAAAAATTATTTATTTCGAAAGTCGTGCTAACACCCGCGCACATTTATCTAAATTTGACAATTTCATTGTTTTCCCCATCTTTCTATTATTTTTCGTGTTAATGGGTTTATTATGTTTCGTGCGAGAGTTGGCCGTTTCTAGGAAACAGCTTTTTCGCAAAGAGGAGAACCTTTAACGTTTTATAGTATAAATGTTATTTTTTTTTTATAGCCGTATTCTTGGAGCGTATTTTCCGTCACACATTTTCTCTTTTTCTGTTTTCCTATTCTTTTTCATTTCCTAGCTCCCGATGGTTTGTACAAGACTTTCTATTCCATTGGCCTGGTTCCAGAAATGGTTTTAACTCTTAACATCTCTGTCCGGTTTGTAAAAGCCATGAAATCGCCTAAAATATAAGCCAGTTGAAAAAAAATGTTACGCTGAAAAGATTCTGAGATTTCGCCTTCGTACTGACGACCTATTTGTTTTCTCTCAGAATTGAGTGGTGTTCGGGGAACATTACAGATTTTTGCGGGGCCTGAGTGAGACCTGACAGGCCATCAGGAAAATCAGTTTTACAGGCCACCTCCGTAACAATCGCACGCCAATTCATTCCTCTTCTTTCTCCCCAGAAAGTTGAAAAAATAACATTTTTTACCATGATTGTTATTATTTTCATTTTTATATTCCATTACCTCTCTACCCCTTCTAGTTACTGTTTCCTCACAAAAAATTTGAAAAATTAACATTTTAATTAATTTTTATTAACACCTACAATTTTAAATTTACTTCTGAAGAGTAATAATGTTTGGTGGAACGTATGGCGTTGCACGCATGTCAGTGTGGCTCCTCAGACATTGCACCCTTTGCCCCGGAAACTACATTTTAGAGTATCGCATCGGTGACCAGAGGGTTGTGAAGTAAGAGTAATAACTGTAGGTGAAATTTTATTGATTCAGTATAAACGCTAAATTTAAAAAAAAAATTTTCCGAATGAAAGCCTGGACGCAGAAGAACTCATTCTTTTGTAATTTTATTAGTTTTCTTTTGTAGATGAGTGGAAGGTGAACCTGTCGAATCGAGCTCAAATTTTCAGAATTTCACCAGTCCATTAAATGAATCAGTTTGGTACTACAAATAGGTACTTGGATTTCTAAAGTTCAAAAACTAAATGGCTCTGCGCAGTACCGTGAACAGAAAAACTTTGAAGATACCGAGGGTAGCTTTTATAATCTTATAAGTTTAAAAAAAGAAAAGTTCTTAATTTTTTTTTCAACTGTTTGAGTCGTAAAAATTGTAGTTTCAACTTTTTTCCTGGTTCGCAGAGGTTGGAGAGAAGTTTTATACCCTTACTTCTTTTAATTCGTTCAGACGTATTTCACTCGGCAAAAGTCTTTTAGTAGAAAATTGGGACTTGTTTAAGACTATCATCCCTGACTCTACAAAGACTTTTTTAGATTCTTTCAGACTCTTACCAAACGTTTTCTAAAACTCGTTAGGACGTGCAATAGAATGTATTCTTTAATTTTGTCCCTGGCTCGGAGGGAAATGAGAGATATATCCCATAGTTTTTTTTAAATTCTTCATGGCATATTGTATTCTTCGAGATTCTTCCAAAATTCTTCAAAGTCTATTTGTAACACTTTCTTTTTCCTTTTCAAGATTATGATATTAGACGCTACGAAGACTTTTCTGGAACTTCCAGACCCCTACAAGATCCTGTAAGACTTGTTAAGATAAGTCGGAAATGGGTACGTTTCAACTTTTTTTCAGAGCAACGGGAGGGACTAGGGAAAATACCTCCCCCCCCCCACACACACACACTTCTTTAAAATTCTTTCGAACTATTGTACTTTTTAAAACGCTTCCACAATGGTTCAGGGATATTTCTGAAAGTTTTTTGGATTTCAGATTAGTGCTTTTTTACGATTTACACCTTTGCACAGACTTTCTCAGATTCTTCCAAAATTGTACAAAACCCCTTTTGACTCGCTGAGATGAATTTTTGTTGGATTTAGATTTTTGGTATCCCTAATCTCGTTTGATTAATCCTGTTTTGGTTTCTTTGGGGCTTAATTTGATGATTTATTGTGTTTTTTAAAGAATTTTTTGTTTTGATTTGGTGGTTCTTGTATTTACTTTCTTTGATGTGTTGTGTTACAGTCCTTTTGGGTTGTCGATGGTCTCGTTTAGTGATAATTGGTGTCGTGTAGTCTTCATTTGCTGAATTTCAGTCTTCTCTATCTATCTATCTGTCTCTCTCTCTTGGTTTCAATTTCTTTGAAACGTGATGAATTTATGATCCGAAAATGAGGTAGCTGTAAAGAAAATTTAAAATTACACAACTCATGCTTTCGTAATGGGATTTAATCCATACAGGGTGCTCAGTTTTGGGAAAGTCAGGAAAAGTCTGGAAAAGTCGGGGATTTTAGGAAATATTTCTAATCAAAGCATAATGTGTTTAAAAGAGCTTCTAAAAGTGCGTTGTCCTTTGAAGTGGTTGAAGCCAATCCTAGTTTTGTTTTTGTGTTTTTATTGTTCGTAATAAAGTATCAAAAATTTGAATCTTTTCACATGCCCTGTAACTTCATTTAGCCACCTTCTGGATCGCTTTGAAACGTGTCTGGAAAAGTTAAGGAAAAGTTAAGGAATTTTACTCCATAGCGTCTATTCTCAGATTCGCCTCAATATTGGATTCAGTGACTTAAGAAACCTGTACATCGACTACAATTGTGAAAAATACCCGAACTGTGTGGTCCAGTCCCTTACAGTTTCACCCCAGGGAGTAGAAACTTGCATATTTCTGAACCTTGTTGTTAGCCTCCTTACTTGTGAAATTGTCAAGTCATAACACGTGAAAAAATGAATTCGAAGAGTATAGAAATAGCTACCCAAAACTTCTTATTTTATATTTTCAGCATCATTACAGGCTGAGAAAAGAGAAAATTGAAAAAAGAAGAACGTCAGAACTCAAAGTACTCACCTATTATTTTTTCTAAAAATGGAAAGAGGGCTTGAGGCACGTGCAGCCCTTATCCAATCGAACTGAAACTTTTTAGGATTCTTACTTTAGTTTACTGGAGCCAGTTAGAAGAAGAAGATTGCACAATTGCGTTATCAAATTTTTGAGGGGAAGAAAATCTAACAGGAATAGATGAGGACCACCTTAATGTGTTGGCTTTAATTTGTTGTTTTCAGCTTTCAGCTTTTGAGGCGTTGATGACGCTCTCTTGCCGTCTCTGGAAGTGAGCCGTAAAAGTTTTCGTCCCTTTAACCCTTAAATGCCACTCTTAGTGAAATTCACTAAAATCGCGATAGGCAACCTTACCGGCACGGTATGTGCAGTAATATCTCCCTGTACGTGGGGCGCAAAACACTCGCTTATGATACGCTTTCAAACCGCCATACGTTGGGCAGATATACCCAATTCAGGGGTCCTCAAGAAAATTTTTATGTGCTTCTGAAATATTGGGTTTCGGGGCATTTTCGGCATAATAGTCAAAATTGGTAATTCAATTTCGCATGACTTGGTATGTTGTAAAGAGGTTTATTTTTTGATCAGCAGTTTCGCACAATATCATAGTTTCTATCAAAATTAGCTAAATATTAGAATTCAGGGTGTTTTTTTATATATTAATGAAAACGTAAAAGAATCGTAATTTAGCTTTTTTATTGGACGGCTGCACATCCCTAACAACTGTTACAGAAATAACAACGAACATGATATATTCTAAAGAGAGTAAAGAGATACTAAACATGATCTAGTAACCATTTGCAGAGAATCTGTTAACATACCATCGACTTCATGCTTCAAAATACCATTTTAGTGAATTTCGATAAGAGTGGCATTTACATAACAAAATATGTGTGGCATTGCAGGGTTAAGAAATGCCCTGTGAGCCCAGAAGTTTTTCCATGCCTTTGCTGTCCTCGCCCACAGCTCCAATTCTCCCCTACCCTCTATAGTGACCATTTGACCAAGGTAATTGTACTCTTTGACCATTTCTATTTCCTCCCCCGACCTTTATTCCATCCCCTTTTATATTAGTGATTATTTTGGTCTTGGAGGTGTTCATTGTCAGTCCCAGTTCCTCACTTGTTATGCTAAGCTCCTCCGCCATGACCCTTAGCTCTCCCAGATCATTGCTCAACAGCACTATATCATCGGCAAAACGCAAATAATTGTTCGCTCGCTGCTTCTTTGAAACTTCCTTCAAAAGTAGTTAAAACGCTACTGTGTTTCTTTATGATAGGTAACATGATTTGAAAATTTACATTTTGATAGTGGATTCAACTTTTCAGTATACATATGTGGCAGTTTCTATAAAAAGGGGCAACTTTGTCCATCGATCAAAGTATCAGAAACCGCGAAAAAAGAAAAACAAAATTTTTTGGTCGAAAAAGTCAATTTTGAGATTTTGGTTGATTTCTATAAATAAGAAAAAAAAAAACACCGCAATAACTAAGAGACAAAATTTACGCGCATAAGAGAGAAGAGGGAGAGAGAGAAAGATAATTATGAAAGAAAATGAGAAAAGAATGCGAATGTCTGCGTTTGCTACTTTGTGGTTTTTCGGAGCTCACGAATAAATCCGATGTTCTGAATTGTTACCACGCAGAAGAGCGAAAAATTACCTTTCCAACAAGCCCTCGTCGAGGCTGGTAACGTGATTCCGCAGCGAGTTAGGGCCGCTTGACGGAGTGGGAGAAAAAGGTGTGTCTAACTTGAAACGCATTTCCCCCAAAAACGTGTTTTCGCGCGTTCTTGTTGTATCTCCGGAACAAAAAACGCTACAAATCTCGCCGATAGCTCGTTGGAATGGGCGCATTCATTCCTCTATTACGTACTGTCCGTAACTCAAAATTTGTCGGATCGACAAAGCTACCCCTTTTTATAGAAACTGCCACATATTATTCCAATAATGTTCATCCTAATTCCGTATTTCTCAGCTTGTAGGTGCAGGCTTACGAATCACTGGAATATTAACCATGTGAGAATGATAGGCTGTTAAAGACCAGGTGGGGTCATCGGTGGGGTCATGTATATGACCCCAACCAAATAGCCGAATATGATGGTGGCGGGTGTTCCTGACATCCTCTTCAGTCAACCTCTGAAAATCATAGGAGGTGATGGATATTACCAATGTTTCTTGTTTGACTTATTATGAAAATGGGAAATGAGGACGTTGAGCTTCCTAATAACCTCTCTCCCTCCATTAGAAACGGAAAATTCAACAGTGTTCTATGTGTAACCACTGAAGAACTGTAAAACTAATAAAAAACTTGAAATTACAAATCGATGGTAGTTCAACAAATATAAGTCTTTATTTCAAACGCTTATTAATCTTTGTCATAAATCCGAGCATAAATCACGTAATAACCGAAATATGTGTATTTATCAGCACGGAAAAGTAATGTAAAAAAGCCATTATAAATTACGAATTTCGAAACATTTTTTTTTCATGTTTTTTGTTTGTTTACGCTTCCTTTCCTTGAATTTTTCCCTCTCTTTTTCTATACCAATTTAATGCGACCATTTTAACAGGCAGGCAAATACATATAACGCGATAAGGTTACGACTAATGTACAAACCGTTGCCCAGCCATAAAGAGAGAGATATGTTGTCTCGCTGACTAAAAATGGCGTTTTAGGCCTTTTTTTCTTCTTATATATATATGATTTTCCGCCTCTCGCGGATTTTATTTCTTTCTGCGTTCTTTTGGTTTTGTTTTTCAGCGCCCCAATTCTGTGCAGATTTTTTCTAAAGGGTACACAGTTATCATCGGACGAAATAAAAGAGTCCCCAGTGCTTTATTTTTACCATAACTTTTAAACGGAAAGCAATTGAAATGTTGCCAAATGTACTTGTTGTGACTCGCTTTTTGTTCGCGAAAGTCGGTTTGGCCGAACCGGAAAATATGACAATAGTTGATACAACAAATTCGCAGAACCGAAGAAAATTCCATGCTCGATTCGTCTGCGACCTCGCAGCCTCTACTCTCCACCTCCCACAATCATAAAGCAGCTTTCACATTGAACATTGGGTCGTCGATCGAGGCACTACAAAAGCACCCGCTCCCATAAATCGTTCACGTGAAAGTTGAAAACTAGGCTGGGCTTGTTCGATACGAACGATGCGATGTTTTCCACACCACCAAATCTGGAACGAGAGTACTGAGCCAGCTTTGCAAAAATGAGGAAAAGGAATGAAAAATAACTGCTATATACAATTAAGGCAAATTTATTTCCGTCGTAAAAATATAACACGGCATAAAGCAACAACGTTGCTGTTTCCTTTGTTCGAGCTGAATACCGAATATAAAATAAGAACAAAAGAACCTAAAACGTCAACTGCGATATTTCTATTCGCTGCAGGATGTTCGTCATTCATCTCGCTGGCGCGAAAGGCAAAGGCGCTGCTGGAAAAATGGAAACAACCTTAACACTTAATTACGAGATGAGTAAAAAAGGAAAGAGAGGGAAAAAAAGACGAAGACTGAGGTTAGATGGTTATCTTGGTAAATTATACCTCTCGAGAAATAATTATACAGATATCATTGGCTCGTTAAAATTTAGGAAACGTTCGTTTTTATAAAAGCGAGCAAAAAAAGTAATCGCATAAATCTCATCGTCGTGAAGACTGAAAAGTGCAAGCGTCGAGTTCTCGTTTTTTCTTCCAGTTTTCCGGGTTGCCTTTTTTCTTTTTTGTCTTTCACAGTTGACTGAAAATCTGCGTCCTTCTTTTGCGACGACAGCACTCTGTTTTTCAAATCGAGACGCGTTGGCGATCCCTGTTTTTGAAATCGAGACGCACTGGCGATTCCGGCGAACTTATGTAGAACGTGCAGACCCTTTGAACTGCGGCAAAAGTGAAGATAGTGAGAGTGATAGTGGAATAAGTGAGCTGTGTCGCACTTCATCCGTTTACTGATATAAAGTAACCTAACTTTTGAAATTTCGTTTTCTGACTTGCGGTGCTACAGTCGTTTGCTATCCCCTTTTTGGTTCTTCACAATGAGCTTATTATCCTTACCCTACCTTGAAGGAGCAGGGGAACCGTTAGTGATTTTGTGTGAATTTTAATGGTGATCATGGGCGTCGCCAGACTTTTCTTGAAATGAGGCAAAAACAGAAGATGAAGACCCTCTCACCGTGGACCACCTCTTCTCATACCCCTCTCCAACTCTCACGAGCTCTTAAACAACACCCTCACCTACCTTTTGGCTATGCTGGATACCTCTGCGACATATACACAACAACCTTTTCCGCACCCATAGCCCGAGAGTATAGCTCCGTGGCCCGATAATAATTATGTATATAAGAAAAAAAAAAGAAGAAAAAAACTCTTTTTAACGAACACGAAGTCGATTGAGACCAATGGTGAACCAACAGCCAGAAGTACGACGGGAGTGATGTACCCAGGGCAAATAATATCATTTGGGAATAGGAGGGGAAAAGAAGTATCTAGGAGGATTCAAAATGGTTAGAAGAGCTTTTGGTACATGAAAAGTATCTATAAGGGAAAACTACCAATTCAGATTAAAGCTGAAGTATAGGGAAGATGCATTTTACCGACTCTTGCATACAGAGCACAGACATGGGCTCTAACAAAAAATAATATACAGAGACTGAGATGCACGCAGAGAGCAGTAGAGAAAAGTATACTGGGGATCAAGAGAAGCGACAACAAAAATTACAGAAATAAGAGGAAGAACGAAACTACAAGATATTGGGTACAAAATAAAGAAGATGAAATGGCATTATGCAGGTCACACAGTCAGACGGAGCGAAGATAGATGGAAAAAACCTCGACGTCTCTGAGGTAATGCTCGAAAGGGCGCTGACTTCTTGTCGGGGGGAGCGGGTCCCCTGGCTGGAAGAAATAAATTTCCATGGAAATGTATAAACACGATCTAAGCTCAAGTATACTCAGTAGTATGACGTCATAGTGGTGTAGTGGGACGTATGGCGATGCACGCATGCCAAGTGGCCCGGAAACTACCCTGTCAGGTATCGCATCAGTGCCGAGTATGACGTCATAGTAACCGGAGCGTTACGGGGGGCTGTTACGGGTGGAGCGTTACGGTTTTCGCTCAAATATACCTAGTAGTATGACTTCATAGTAACAGGAGCGTTACGGGGGGAGCGTTACAGTTTCCGCTCAAGTATACCCTGTAGTATGACGTCATAGTAACAAGAGCGTTACGGGGGAGGGCGTTACTGGAGGAGCGTTACGGTTTTCGCTCAGGTATACCCAGTAGTAAAGGCATATAAAATGCTAAAAAAGTGGAGGAATGGACGCCTTATAACCACAAAAGACATGTGGGCAGACTCATAACAAGGTGGAAGGAGGAATTAGTGCAAAAAACGGGGACAAATTGGAAAAGGGTCGCCAGAAAAAGAAGAGATTAGCTAGAAAACGGAGAGGCATATGCCAAAATTTTGATGTTGGGGAATTATGGAGACGGCTCGTTAATTGGGAGGGGGGGGGGTCGGCTCCGCAGCATTAGGAATACATGTAGGCAATACAACATGTTGTAACGCAATAAAATAAAATGGTCATGGGTGTTGCCAGACTTTTCTGAAATTTCAGACCAAAGTCTGGCTATAGGCGATAAAACTTTGTAGTCCCACTTTTGATTACAGTTTAGCGTTAAACCTCTTCCGGGTTGATACAAATATATTCTGAAAATTGTGCCCTCTTGCTTTCATGGTATAGCCGCCCACCTCGAACAGATTATAAACGGTTTTATAAGAATAGAAATTCTCAAACCCTTAGCAAAGAATAATGGCCCGAATGAGTCCTTGCGGAACCTCCATGTAACTTGACAGGTCATACTGGTATTTGAATGAATCTTATCCGAATTTTAACAAGTCCTAATGCTTTTAATGAGTTTGAGTGAGTCTAATCTAAAGTTCAAGTTTGTCCTAGTAGTGACAGTCTAAATGATCCTAACTTAAGTCTCAACGGAGACTAAATAGTGAGCCTAGAAGAAAGTTCAGCTGAGTTTGAATGTTTAAAAAAAAATTTAAGTGACAGTGTGTTTAACACGTCAACTAAAAGTCAATTAAAGTCAGTTAAAGGCAGTTGGACGCTGTTAAGCAAGACAGAACCAAGCGATAAAATCTGTTTTTTGAGAACACGTGATTCGAAGTTCAAGAGCCATATAGAAACCACATACTCGTATATGGCATAGTGTATACTGATAAGCTCTTTTCAACGTGGGTACACATTTTTGTATCGGGGCGCAATTTTGAAAAATTTTTCTTTTTACGTTTTTAACAACGATACTAATAATTTATTTTGTCGAGAAAAGACGCTTTGTTGCTTAACAGCGTCCAATTATTTTGGATAGTTTCCAGTAATAGTCAGTTAGTACAGCAGAAAAAATCCTATCAAAAACTAATCAATAATTATCCATAGATTGATGTCTGAAGAATATGACTTTTTATTTTAAACAATTTGAGCATCCTGTTTTCAGTTTTCAAAAAATGTTAGTAATGAATGAGAAATCAGTGTCGTCGGAGAGGTGCTGTCTATAAGGGGGCCGCAGTTGTTGCCCTCTCATAGATTGCGAGCAACGAGCAAAGCGAGTTGCACAATTTTCACATTTAAATGTTGTTAGACACCATGACTTTGAAAAATCTGCATTGTGAGTCTTGGCTCAGTAAGGTTGCCGTCCCGTTCCCCGTCCCCTTGACCAGTTCCAATAAAATCAGAAATATTATTACGAACAAAATTATTATTTGATCTCAGCCTTCTGTGATTGCACATCAGCGGATCTGATCAAAAAAATTACCCCCAGAATCGAATTCAACGATCTCGCAAAACTTATAAGCCGTCTCGTATCTCGGATTTTTAATTCTTGAGCTTTATTTCCACCTCCCCTCTCTTGAAACCTCAGCCCGTTGCCGTTATCCCAGATTAATGGAGTCTGTTGAAAATTTGGGGTACAAATTTCTAACATATGTAGGGAAAGAAAGAAAAAAATTAGTATGGTTCCACAAGCTGAGATGATGGGTCCAGGAACAGGCTTTAAAATGGGCGAGGGAGGATTCAGAGGAAATAATTCGAGATACGAGTCGATTTTTCGAAACCCGGGGCTCAGGGGTTTCGAAAAATCCTCCCGGGCCAGGAGTGTCACCAAAGAGGGCTAGGACTAAATAATGGCGGTTCCTTTCGTGATGGTATTTTATTTATAGGTTTTCGAGGTTTTGCTGAATTCGATTCTGTGCATCATATTCGACCAAGATGCCATCGTATGGAGTTCAGCGATGAAAATCAAATAATAGTAAATTTTGTAAGATATGATATTCGATTGGTTCCGTTTGGTGAAATCCTGAAGAGGGGAAAAATTTAAATCCAAAAATGAGTCTCACAATCGAGCTTCAGTGACCTTGAAAATTCTTAAATCGAATATCGTCACGAACAAAAGTAACATTATTTGATCTCAATCCTCTTTGATTGCACATCAGAGAATCTGATCGAAAACATACGCCCGAACTCGAATTCAGCGACCTCCCCCTCTCTTCTTAGATCCCAGAATATGGAATCTGTTGAAAACTTATACATAGTACAGATTCATAAAATATAAATAGGAACGAAAAAAACCCAACAATTTTTCATTAGAAAAGTCAAAACTCTACGTATTTTTCCCATAAGACCCGGACGGAGCTCGCAGCACAGGTTTTCCTATTCTAATTGACCTGGTGAAACTCTGCAGGATTTTATTTTATGTACTTTATTGAAACCAATTTGGGAGAGATTCAGACGAAAAATCTGCAATGTGGAAATAACGACCCAGTCAATAAATTTAAATGATCTTGTGTTTGAGTCTGACTAACTCTACGTCCGAACGAACAGGTTGCAAATGAATCTCATTATGGAGTCAGGATTAGCAATGGAGAGCCTGAATGAGCTGGGAGAATGAAGTTTTCTGTCTTCCTAATAATATTTTTATAATTTATCAACTCAGTATGACAGTTAAAAAAATTCGGTTGCCTAGTGGATGCTAATTTGATTTTATATGGTATGTTTCAGAGATCCAATATCGCTGAATGCTGTTATCGATGCAGGAAGGTAAGTGACGTTTATATGTGTACCTATAATACCAACATGACGAAAAACATTCTATTATTATTTTTTTAAACATTAAGTACACTTTTCGATGTACATTTCCGTATTCCTATTATTTTTGCCGTATGGCACGAGTAGTCTTAAGTTTATTCATAATTCCCCGGATCATTTTTACGGAATCAACTAGAAAATGTTGAAATGATGAGATTTCATTCGATAAGTGGTTGATCTCAACCCTACATGCTGTGCGTCTTGTTGAACAATGATGTAACCTGTACTCGGGTTATTCTTCAAAAAAGGTTGATATTCCAGTCCCCAGCAGTTATCTCGCAAGTTATTAATAATATGTGGGTTTTTTTTTTTTTTTTTTTTTTTGGCAGTTAAGATTGACTTCTACCATTTCAAGGTTTCAGAAGAAAATTTAATCCACTTTTAATGGGTGAAAATGGGACTAAATATGCTAAAATGTCCGTCGGCATGGCTGTTCCTCTAACAATTTTTATTATTATTATTATTTTCTAAATTTTCAAGCTATATATTAGAACAAACTTGGCAAAATAATACTACTCTAGATAAATGAATGAATGAGTTGGTAACGTGGAAATTGCGTCTTCATTGCTGAGAGTAAGTGTTGCCTTTCGGCATGTCTCTTTTTCAACCAATCACAAAACAGGAGTTTCAATATTTTTTCGCCGCAATTAATGGTTAACCTGTATATTTTTATTACAGCAATACGGTCCGCATATCAAATCCCGTTTGTTTTTTTGTGACGAGAATCATGCATTTGCGTACCTATTATTTAAGATTAGGAATTTAAAAAAAGTGTCTTTCGATATGGTCATTTTTATGCAACGATAAACGTTCATCATCCAAAATATGATTACATCGCCTTTATCAACTCGTCGTACAATTTTTTGTTTTGGAATCTACTAATCGACGGCAGAACACTTTTTAATTGGTCGCTGTTGTCTTCCGACATGGACTTTTTCATGTGTTCTTCGGCATGGCATTCATCATTTTGACTGCCATTCCAACATACGGAATCCCCTCATGGTCGGCCCAGTCTTACCAACATGTTAGACAGAACGCCTCTTAACGACTCCCATCAAAAGAAGTTCAAATATCCACTACTTTCCTCCTTGAAAAGAAATGTCAACATTTTTGAAGAATGACCCACTCCCTGGCAAAAACTTGAAATACTTACGAATTATTAACGCATTTAGAGACCAAGAAAAATGAATGTTCGTTGAAGAAAAATTTAAAACTTGATGTACATTGTTTTCATATGAACGGGAGGGTACTTGAGGCACGGGTTCTGCTAATCCAATTTATCTGAAACATTGCAGGATTTTGTTTTTGATTGTATTGGAACTAATGGAGGGAAAGGAAATTTCGATGACCTGTATTAACGGCCACCTTACTGGATAAAGGCCCATAACGCAGATTCTTTTAAATTAAATATTTTTAAAACACGTGTGCAAACAGTCGAATACGTCCAACAAAAAGGATCTCATCGTTGATTTGTTTGAGTATACTGCTTGGATAATTCTCGAAAGATCGGCACAGTTCCAATTCTTTCTTTTAAATAAGTATTTCTTGCAAGTTTTTGCTGGGAATAATTGAAGTATGTGTATTTAATATTACTTCTGACATTTGGCCCAAGTCTTCGTCACCATGGGGGGGGGGGCGTTTGAAAATTTCTTGAGCCACGACTCTGAGTTTTCCATGAATCATTTTCTAAAATATTCAATTGTGCCTGCAAATATTCGTGAAAATATTGGTAAAATTTCCCAAACTTACTGCAATGAGGATTTCTTGCTCAACTTTCTTAGAAAATCATTTCTTCAACCAGAATATTGTAGAAGGTCGAATAATGATTTTTATTTCAAATTGAACAGACGGAAACCTTCTTTCAGGTAGCAGTAAAAACTTCTTACTGTGGTTTTGAAAACAATAGGAAAAATTTTCACATACGGCAGCAGGCCAGGTCTTCTTCAATTTTCATCACAAACTATTTTTATTTGAATCACTGAAAAGAGAACAAAATTGCCTACAAAATACATATTTTTTGGACTGTCATAACTTCACTGGTCTACAACATTCAAGAATGAAAAAAAAATACAAAACTGTGTCAACCTATATCATAGCCGTTGCAGGATCGCACACCCCCTATTGTAAGTTGACATAACCTACAAATTTCTCTGTATACTAAAAAAGTAAAGTCCACCGCCACCTCCGAGAGAAAAAAATGCACTGCGGGTTGCCTACCTAAAAATCAGAAAAATTGCAGAGGCAGATCAGCTACTTCCAATGATATAATCTGTTCTAGCATAAAAGATGTCCGCGTTTTAAGACATAATAAGACATAAAATGACATAATGACATAATTACCCATAATCTCCAAGATCTCAAGTCGCATGATATAGCACATAGTCTAACTGAAGATATGTTTAAAGGCAGATATAGTGTTCATGAATAGGGCAGGCCAGCTACCTTGGACTCTGAGATCTCAGGTCCTTATGACGTCAGCATCATCACGCAATGCGGGTTGCCTACCTTTGAACTCCAGTTTGAGCAATTCTAATCCAGATATAAGAAAATTGCGAATGATCTTTTTTATGGGAAATTTAATGTGCAATCTATTTCAAATAAAAAACAGTAACTTAAGTGGGCAAGTTTCACGAGAAATTGAAAATATGTGAAAATTCTCTGATCTTTCTTCTTTCTATCTCTCTACAGACTCAAAAAGTAAAATCCACCGCCACCACTGCCTCCGGGAGGGAAAAAAACACTGCGGGTTGCCTATCCTGTCCCTTAATTGCTCATTTCTCTCCAGGGGTAGCCTACCCTTGTAAGGAAGTTCATGGCGGTAAGGGGGGTTGGGGGAGGAAGGTCGCGGTGAAGGACGAGGGCCGCCACCGCCGTCACCGCCTCCGGGAGAAAAACCCACTGCGGGTTGCTTACCCTACTCCTTAATTGCTCATTTCTTCAGGGGTAGCCTACCCTTGAGAGGGGGTTCATGGTGGAGAAGGGAGCTTAGTAAAATCCGCCGCCACCGCCTCCGGGAGAAAAAAAAACCACTGCGGGTTGCGTACTCTACCCCTTTATAGCTCTTTTTCCAGGGGTAGCCTACCCTTGAATGTGGGTTCACGGTGGAACTGGGAGCAAGGAGGGAGGAAGGTCGCGGTGAAGGACGAGGAGATGTGGTGGGGGAGGGCTCTCTATACATTAAACAGTAAAAGCCACCTCCTCCTTCCCCTCCGTGGGGATAAATTCCTGGTGGCCTCCTCTGTAACTTAATTTCACTTTTCACAAGAGGTACCCTACTCCGAGAGGGTTTCCCGGTGTAGGTGGGAGCCCCTGTAGATGGAAGACGGCAACGGTGAAGAAGTGCATCGCGGTGGGCGAGGAGGAGCATGGTGGAAGAAAGTGACACTGTGATGGATGAGGACAGCTGTGGTGGGGATTGTCAGAGTGTAGCCTACCCTAGAGGGAGGTCCTTGGTGGAGGAGAGAGCTCCTGGATTGTGTAGCGCTGTGTTGTTTTCATATAATTTCCATGGAAATTTTCTTATGTAGGTTAAAATACACTTATGTTACTATGACGTCCAGGGCCGTATTTACATATAGGCCAGGCCGAATTTAAGATTTCGTGGCCGTGAGGCCCAGGAAGATGTGGAGGCCCCAAAGTGTCAAGATACCTCTCCCCCCCCCCAAAAAAAAAAATCGAAATTACGAGTAAAAATAATTCAAAGTACACATAAAGTATGAACAACATATATTTGTAATAACGACACTTTCATGACTTTTGTGGAGGCACGGGCCCTGGGCCCCACCCTAAATCCAGCCCTGCATATAGGCATCATAGGCACGTGCCTAGGGCGCTAGATTATGGGGGGCGCTACTTGTGGGCTCATGGCAGTTACCCCTTCGTGGTGAGCCTCGGAGCTGAATGAATTTTTTTTTAAACAGAAGTTATACTTTTACAGCTTGCGAAAGATTGCAGGCCGGCACGAGCGAAGCGAGTGACGGTGAGAGTTGGAGGGCGAAGCCCCCTAGTTTATTTAGAAAATAGAAAATTTCATATATTTGATAATTACAAATCGTTTACATGTACATCAAATTGAAGCATGAAAATGACGTAACATTATTGGTGGATTCAACTTTTTTAAACTGGTTGAAACAAAAAGTGCTTTGATCGCGAATTATTGGATATCAAAACACAAATTCCACACAGTTTTTTGCAAATCTTACTCTTAAAAATCTCCGATAAATTTTCCCTGCTCGATATTCAAAAAGTGAAATTTTACTTTGTGTGAACTTGCATTAATAACCAGCAAATTCTTCGGAAATATAATATTCTGTTGTTAATGAAGTACTATTTCAAAATGCAACTGATTCACTTCATACTTGTTGCTGACATAATTACCTTTCCTTTGATGTATTCAACATTAATATTCCATTTTTTCGAATCCAAAAAATAAACAATTGTCAGAAAAAACATTTTTAGCTGCCACAAACATCATTTATTTATTTTGTCATGGATTTAACAATGCAAGGTAGGTCGTAAGTGCCCAGATGGATATAGCACACAAAATGCATTTTTCATGATTTTTTGCCGCCAGATGGCGCTAGTTAAGCCCAAGATAATTGCAGTGTGTCAATGTGGAACGTGTGTCACCTACCTTTAAAAAAGGAAATAAACTTGAACGCATCAGAATGATTCTCGCTTAGGGTGGCCGTATATCCTCCGGTACCTATCTTACCTAATGAAGTGTGGACACAAGTATGGATGAGTGAGATACCTACAGCAACTCATTAATTACCACGGACTAGGTCTCCTTAATTTTGAATTCTTGCTAATTAAGAATTACGTACAGGCAGTAACTTCTACTTGCAATTCGTCTGGTACACATGTTTTATTTCATAAAATGTTCGCATCCGCCACTCAGTTCCTCGAGATGAGAGTAGGTAATCGTAAAACCGATGGTAAATTTATTCTTTCTCGAGTGCACGAATATCAACGGAGACATAATCGCACTTCGCTCTGTAATTTTCCAGATCACCGTTCCTAATCAAATTAATCGGACCAGCGAGTCCGAAATGGCGCGATTGTGTCTTTTTTTCCCCGCAAACTACGAACGTTATCTAGATGACTTTTTTCTCCTCTTCTTTTCGAGTCGAAATAGAATAACTTTTTCGATGCGGTTACATACAGAAGCTCTTGCTGGACACGCCGCAATTCCGTCGTTTAACTAAGAAAATCAATTTCTCCGTCTTTGATTTTCCTCCAAGGAGAGAATAGGAGGATGAGGCAGAAGGAAAATGAAGTAAAGGGGTACAAAGCCGAAGTGTGTGACCGGATTGAGCGTGGCGGTTGTTTACCAAATTATCTCGGGGTTCCTTTACGAGCCGGGGAATAAAGGATGCTCGAAACATTCACGAGTACTCGGGTTCGAGGCGCAGCCTGTTTCTTATGTTTGCCATTCATAGGCACCCTGAATTTAGAGCTCAGTGAAGTATTCTTTGGTAACGTGTGGCGAAATATTTTCACTAAAGCAGCGCACTGCCGAGCGCATCGGCACGAAAATGCGCTACACCAATTTTTCACGAACGAATTTAATGAAAATAATTTTAATTTTATAGTCAACCGTCGACTCGGAAGGCAGAGGCGAACCTTACGCGGCCGAGTTTAACGCCTTCGTGCTCGTATAATAAATTTGTAGACCACGAGGCAACTGCAGACTACATAGCGCATTAGAACCCTTATTACTTTAATTTTTATTCATTTTTTCCCCGAATTACCCAGTCGAACGAATGTAAATACTATGCGTAATTTTCGCCAGCGAACGTGAATTTATACAATCGAGGGATGATTTTTAAACGAGTGCAAATGAATTTTTCAAATCGAACGAAGCCAAATTTTAAGAACTTTTTCATTCTGATGACCTTCGTTATGTACGTGCGCTTCGCTCGAGGGGTAGCTATAAAAACACTCGTAGTAATTTCGTCAAATTATACGTTCGATGTAAAAACGCTGCGCTGTTTACTTTTTTTGTCTGGGATTCGCTAATTTCATTTTCGACGTCACTGCGGCGCTTTACGAGTCTGGTGCGAGGGCGGTTGAACGCGAAGAAATACGTCGACTCGGTACTTCGTTGACAAGTGAAGGCAGCGAGGTTCGTGGGACGAAAATTCTGCCGCACTTATTGGAGTGTCGGCCTGGCTTGATATAAAAATTGAGCATTGGTTGAAAAGAGAAAGCGGTGGGAGAATTCAGAGACTCGTAAATTCTTCGAGTTAGCTTCTAGGGCAGCTGACCTGACCACATTTCCATAGAGTAACCTGGAATCCAGTGGAATAATTCATCTGTGTGTGCGCCGAGTGCTCAGACCTTGTTGTCCATTGCACTTTTCCTCAGGTTGCTGTTAAGGGTCAGCTCAGTAGTCTCACTTTTACTGTCAAAGTGAGAATTTTCCGAGTTCTATCCCTTTGACTCCATTGGGTGCTGGATACTCCAGTCCTAATGCTTCGCGTCTTATCCGGGCTATTGCCGGGCACTGACATTTGCTGGGAATCGGGGTTTCGTCCTCTTCTCCACAGTGCTTACGGGAGCTGCTTTTCACCACTCCTATTTTATACCGCATGTGTTTTGTGGCTCCATGTTGTAACAGCAAGATGATGATAAGGTTATCAGTCTTACGACCGGTGTGATGCAGTTCTCCATTTCTCCCTATCTTGTGCAAATTGTTTCATTTCGTAATAACACTTACATTTGACATCCTTGATTATCTATTGAACATACTGGAATCTTTGCCGACCTACCCAATTCTTTCCTTCCACTCTTCCTCTTAGCAGCAGTGATTTTATTCCTGGGTGCCTCAAATTATGCCCTATTAATTTATCTATTCCTCTCTTCAGACAATTTCCAAATGTCCATCTTTCTCATTTCTTACCGTATCCGTCTATTTGATGCTAAGTATCCGGCTATAGCCTTGTCCAGGTAAGCCCTGTCAGCTAGGACAAGTATGCATATAAGACTATCCTCTCAGCCTAAAATTACCAATCGTATAAATAAAAGTGAAAGACAAAAGAAAGGAGATAAAATAGTAGTAGCCAGTCTAAACGTGAGAACCCTAAAAAGTAGTGATAATTTAGTAGAATTAGAGGAGGCATTAAAGGAATCGAGAATAGATATTATTGGTCTCGCGGAGGTAAGAAGAGAGGGAGAAAGGATCGTAAACTTAAAATCGGGTAACCTTCCATGTTATATCGGGAATAAAGGGGGGCAGAAAGGAGTGGGATTTTTGATAAAAGAAAATTGGAAGGATAAGGTAATGGAATTTAAAGCAATCAGTGATAGGATAGCAACTTTAAACGTAAAAGTAGGAAAAGAAAGTGATCTAACAGTAACCCCACAGCCTCCTCCGATGAAAATGAAAGCGAACTTTTTTACAATCAACTAAGAAAAGTATTAGAAAAGCATAAAAGCAATCTGAGACATAAGATATTAATAATGGGAGACTTTAACAGCCAAGTGGTAATAGGGAGACAAACGAAAGTCAAGTGTTGGGACTATATAACTATGGTGAAAGGAACCCTAGAGGACAAAAACTAATTGACTTTTGCACAGAAAATAATCTAAAGATAGTAAATAGCTTCTTTAAAAAAAGGAAGGGGAAAATGTGGACGTGGACCTTCCCAAATTATGAAACAAGAAACCAAATAGACTATGTTCTAGCCCCCCGAAATATATATTCGTTAAAATTAAGAACTTCAGAGTACTACAAATATTTCAATTCTATTCAGATCATAAAGCGATTAAATGTGAAACCCAAATTAATGGTTGGAGATATAAGGGAATGACCAAGGAATCAAATGAACGTATAATTGATTTATCAATTACAGAGACACGCAGTACTTGGAAGAGCTGAAAACTATATTAGCTAAAGATGAACCCCCCGAAGATGCTAGTTCGAGCGAGTACCGTGTGTGGTTAGTGAGGAGTACCCGAGAGACAACTCGAAATGCTGAAGAACACACCAGATCGGAAACAAGAAGTAAGAAAGGCCTTCCAACGGACATTAAGGAACTAATTAGAGAAAGAGAGAAGATGAAAAGAATAAAACATAAGAATAAAGAGTTGAGAATAGAATTAATTTTAAAGTGTAAGCTAGTTAAAAGGAGGTTAAGGGGATATAAGTCTAAAGTCTACAAAGTCTATGACTTATATTCCCTTAACCTCCTTTTAACTAGCTTACACTTTAGATTTAATTCTATTCTCAACTCTTTATTCTTATGTTTTATTCTTTTCATCTTCTCACTTTGCAGAGCTGTGATAGGTTTCCCGAAGAGAGCCAAATATCACAATCACAGACCAAAGCCTCGGGGCGTTAAAATCATCCCACCCCATGCCTGGCAAGAAGCAAGAAAGGAGTTGAGAAAACGGCTGGAAAATACGAACAAGGTATGGCAAGAACACACGTTGCAGGAAGTATACGAAAAGCTTGTGGAAGAAATTCAGGAGGTTACGAACCAGTTTGGGAAACTCAGGCCGATGGTGCGGACAGATGACAAGCTGTCAAAGGACACCCAAGATACTCGTAGAAGAAAGAGATACACTGGAGAGAAAAGACCAGAGGACAGTAAAGGAAAAGATCGAACTGCTTGTACTGAGGAAAAGGATTAAGACGGAGATAAGGAAAGACGTAAGGAACTACGATAGCAAACAGATCGAGAGCATCTTGGCCGAAAGCAAATCAACGAAAAAAGTAAACAAAGCCCTTTTCACAGATAGAAAGCTAATCCCTAGCTTACGCAATGCAGAAGGAGAGAGGATTTCTGACCGCAAACGCATAATAAAAACAGCCACAGATTTCTTTAAAGAACTATATGGGAAAAAAGGAGGGACGAAGGGTTGGAAGGGGACGGGGAAGTTGTTGTTAACTCCAACGAAATGCCAAAAATACTTCAGGCTGAAGTGGGAAAAGCAATATACTCGAGCAAGGTGGACAAAGCAGTAGGTCCAGATGGGATTGACAATGGGACCCTAAAGTCTTTTGCGGAAGAACTGATTCCTATCTTAACGAAACTATTCAACAGAATTCTGGAGAAGGAAACCACCCCATTACAATGGAGGGAGGCAAAAATAATTTTGATATTCAAAAAGGGGAAAAAATAAGAAATTTATTAAAAACTACAGGCCTATTAGTCTTACTTCAAATTTGGGAAAATTGTTCATGAAAATTTTAAAAGATAGACTCTACCTGCAGCTCGATTGGCACCAACCATGGGAGCAAGCCGGGTTCAGAAGGAATCACTCCACGATAGGCCAAATCTTCATTTTGAACCAAATTATTGAAAAAGCAAAAGAATACAATTTCGATATTTACTTTCTTTTAATAGACTTCTCAAAGGCTTTCGACTCGGTAGACCACAGATATCTCTGGAAGGCGCTGAAGGCACAGGGGATAGGACAAACAGAAATAAATATAATTAAAAATGTTTATGACGGTGCCTCAGCATATGTAGAACTAGACAAACGTGGGGAAAACTTCAATATTGAGAGGGGAGTCAGACAAGGAGACCCATTGTCACCAAATCTGTTTAACTGTGTCCTAGAGGAAGCAATGCGGCAAATGAAATGGGAAAGGACGGGGCTGAGAATAGATGGGGAATTTATAAACAATCTGAGATTTGCCGATGACGTGGTGTTGATTGCGAAGGATGTGACAGAGTTAGTGAACAACGTAAACGAATTTATCAATGCATGTAAACAAGCTGGATTAGAAATTAATATGGACAAAACGAAATTACTATCAAATGCGTGCGAAGTTGAAATTTCGTTAATGGGAGAAAAGATCGAGTGGGTAAACGAGGTCAAGTACCTGGGACAAATTCTATCGTTCAAGGGGGCCAGAGAGCGAGAAATCTCATGTATTTGTAGAATTCAAAACGGGTGGGGAAAATACTGGAGCCTGAAAAACATATTTAAAGGCAAACTTCCAGTATCGACGAAAGCGGAAGTCTGGCGAAGCTGTATCCTACCAACAATGACATACGGTGCGCAGACATGGGCGCTAACTAAAGCTAATATAAGCAGGTTGCGAATCACCCAAAGGGCGATGGAACGTAGTATTCTGGGAATCAGAAGGAAAGATAAAGTGGAAATATCCACGATAAGGGCCAAAACTAGACTGACGGATATCGGGGAGGAGGTGAAAAAATGTAAATGGAGGTACGGAGGTCACATTTTAAGACAGGAGGGGAGATGGGAAAGGAAAATAGAGGGATGAACTCCATACGACCATAAAAGGGAAAGAGGAAGGCCAATCACCCGATGGCGGGACGAATTCCGAAAGGAACTCGGACCTATGTGGAGGAGATATACTCTGAACAGAAAAAAATTGAGGGAGATAGGGGAGGCGTATGCTCAGAAATGGGCGGGTAAAGCACTGGAAAATAGGTGGGGGGAGTTCGGTACCACTCCCGACCCGCGACGCGGGCCGACGCATGTAGAGTGAAGGTAACGATGTATAGATACCCAAAATAAACGCTGCTATTATTATTATTATTATAAAGGGAATATAATAAGTCCCAAGAGGATATCATGATCGAAAGTATTCTCGAGACAACAAAGAGTACAAAGAAAATAAATAAAAATCTGGCCCTAGGAAATACGTGGATGACGTACTTAATAGATAAGGAAGGCATCCAGGGGTACGAGAGAAAGGAAATTAAACACGTAGCAACTGAGTACTATGCATATTTGTATGATGAGACAGAAACGAGAAGAAAGAAGAGACTAAGCGAAAACAGAGAGGAAGAAGATGAAGAAACAGAACCATCATTCTTATGCGAAGAAATAGAACAGATAACCATTAATATAAATAATAAGAAAACCTTAGCAGACGTGATATCAAATGAAGAAATGAAAATTGGAAGGGAAATACTAAACAAGTACCTAACAAAACTCTTTAATAAAGTATTGAGTGAGGAAAATATACCCCTTACGTGGAAAAAATCGGATATTTTATATTAATTCCCAAGAAAGGAAGTAGGCATGTAATAGAAAACTGTAGACTAATCAGCCTCAGCCCTGTATTAACAAAATTATTCTCAAAGCAAATTATAAATCGAATATCCAGAATGTTAAACCAACAACCAAAGGAACAGGCTGAATTTAGGCAAAATTATTCTACAATCGATAATTTGCATGTAATAAATCAGGTTATAGAGAAAAAAAGAGAATATGGGGAAAGTATTTGTCTGGCATTTATTGATTACAGAAAAGCCTTTGACTCGATAAAACATGAGTTCATGATAAAGTCCCTTAAAAATCAAGGTATTCCCCAAAAATATGTTAATTTGATAGAAAATATGTATACCGACCTAGTAGCTAGAATAAAGACGGATGTATGCGGAAAATACTTCGAAAGAAGAAGAGGGGTAAAACAAGGAGATCCGCTATTTGCATTACTATTTAACTGCGCACTCGAAGAAACGTATAAGAAACTGGATTGGAGGGAAAAGGGTATAAGAATTAATGGGGAATATCTAAATAATCTGCGTTTCGCGGATGATGTGGTCCCTATAGCAAAAAACCTAGAAGAACTGAAAGAAATGATAAATGAAATAGTGAAAGTAGGGGAGGAAGCGGGTCTACAAATAAATGAAGGGAAAACAAAAGTAATCACAGACGAAAATAGAGTCGTAGAAATTAAGGTAAACGAAAAAAACATCAGCTTTGAAAAAGAGACAGTATATTTAGAGCAATTGATAACACTGGAAAGAAAGATGGAAAAAGAAGTAAACAGGAGAAAAGCAATAATACTGGTCTCTAGCAAAAATTTTCAAAGGAAAGTTCAGTAATAAAGCAAAAAGGGAAATGTCTTCAACAGCTGTATAATACCGACACTAATATATGGAGCACAAACGTGGGTCTTATCCAAAAAATAAATGGACAAAATAAATACGACGCAAAATGCTATGGAGCGATCTATGTTAGGGATCAAGATAATAGACAAAGTGAGAATAAGCAAAATTAAGAGCAAGCTGAAGACAAACTTGATCGCAGAGCATGCAGCGAGGAGGTTGAAATGGGACTGGGCCGGACATATTTCAAGATTACGGGATGATAGGTGGACGTTTAAGGTGAACAATTGGTATCAGAAGATGGGTAGGAAACAAGGTAGGCAAAAAATAAGGTGGGTGGATGACATTGTTAAATTCATAAAAAAACAAGTTATTTCATAGGGTAGCGTTGGATAGGGCAGAATGGAAGGGCTGAGAACGGCTTATGCCCAAGAAATGGCCTAATACTATTGTACGAGTATTAATGCTGAATATAAATAAATAAATAAAAGCCGGCTATAGCACCACATCCCGAAAGCTTCGATTATTCTCTCCTCTGGCTTTCCTATGGTCCAAGATTCACATCTATACAAGGATACACTCCAAATATAAGTTTTCAAGAACAATTTTTCGATTTTCAGATATTTTTCTGATTTGAAAAGATTACTTTTTCTATAAAATGCTAAGTGCTCTTCTACTACTAATATCCCTTCTACTCCTTCCGTATTTTGTTATTTTACTCCCGAAATAGCAACATTTGCTTACTTCCTCAATATTTATATTTAAGCTATCATGTTGACGTCAATTACATACCATGTATGCTCAAAGATCTTTACAATACTGCCGCTCGCGCTGCCTGGCTTATTAGCATTTGCCAGTGTTGCCACACAACTATATTATGCTATTTTTGTCCCAAATTTCTCGTTGATCTGATAAATACTATGTAATGGTAAAATAGCGAACCTTAATTATTGACTGCCCTTCGTACACAGGCGTTTGTACCAAATACGCTGGACTACCAATGCCGGAAAGTCCATTTAAAATACGTTGAGCGTTTTTGGATTCACCACCTAGCGTTCTAGCGGCTGGGTTCGTTTTACTATGATAATACTTACCATTACGCTCACCAACAGGAGATAGAGCGAAAACACACACAGTGAATGAAATACATGTAGTACCAAACCCTGCCACCTGGATTTTCATAACATCCGAGTTTCCAGGAGACCTATTATAAAACTTTTATTACGATATCACAAATCGTTACAGTGGTAGAGTCAGAGTTGGGCGTTATTCGAATAATAATCATGAATAAAAGTTCAATCATTAATCGTTATCCATTATTCGTCAACACGTAAAATTATTCATCAATCAGTATTCAGTAAAATGAAGATGTGAATAATATTCGTCAATCATCGTAATTCGTTATTCATTGTGGACCCAGGAAAAGCAAAAAAATTAACGAGGATCAGTGGCGTAGCCAGGATTTTCCCAAAGGGGCCTGGGGGCAAAATAAGATTTTCAAGGGTGAAAAAGTCGAAAATTGAAGTATTTTTTAAAAATCGCCAATATTAGAGGACTATGTAAAAATATGAGGGGGGGGGGGGTAAATGTATATTTTTTGGGGGAGATTTTTTTGGAGGGTAAAAATTTTGTAAAATGTATATTTTTCGGGGGAGGTTCTTTGGGGTTTAAAATGTATATTTTGGAGGGGGTAAAAAATTTTGAGGGAGGGGTATTTTTTCTTGGGGGAAATATGTTGTTTTTTGGGGGGGGGGGTAAAGATATTTTTTGGTGGTACCCCCTCCTCTTACGACACGCTACGCCATTGACAAGGATTGTTCTTCAACTAGGTAAGTAGTTTCATGTCTTACCTCATCCCGGTACTAGGTAACGGCGAAAACTATAGGTACCTATCTACAATAAAAAAATTTAATCTCCCCCCCCCCCCTCCCTTCCAAAAAAAACGAAGAAAAAGTATATAGAATGTCATTTATTCTACATGGTGTATTCTATGCGTAGAATAAAAAAAATCTACACCAGTTTATTCTATGGTACAACCCTGATGCGAAATGAACGAGCAAGGAATCAGTGATACCAATAGTTTCAAAACATGTACAGTAATCTGATTACTGAATAATGAATGACTACTCGTTATTCATACTTACGACTAACGAATAAACTATTTGTTATTCGTTGTTCATGCGCTTATGAATAACGAATGAAGGTTGCGTTATTCATTATTCAGTATTCGAATATTATTCTGCCCAACTCTGGGTAGAGTAAACCTTATCAACTATCAAGTTAGAAGTTACCACTGTAACGATTTGTGGTATCGTGATAAAAGTTTCATAATAGGTCTCCTGTATTAGTAGGAAGCACCGATACATCTGCGCGTATTCTAAGCCGCCATTTTCGTCCTGACTGTTCCCGTTGACTAGCGAACACGTCGCAGGCGCTAATCGAGACTACCCGCGACGTGTTCGCTAGTCAACGGAAAAAGTCAGGACGAAAATGGCGGCTTAGCATACTCGGATAGTATTGGTAGTCCAGTGTATTTGTATGTATGCTGCACATTGTGCAGCGACGTGTCGTTGACTCATTCATATCTCTGTCTGACTCATCTTCATGTTTTTACCTGCACGCAACTGTATTACGAGTACGATGGCGATTACGATGTCGATTATGGCAGTGTCCGAATCTTTTTGTCCTGTCAATTATGTTGGTTTCGTTTGTTTTGCTGAGTCCGTGCATGCGTCGGGGGCATTTCTTTTTGTGACCTGTTAGAAGTTGACCTGTTCTATCATCTTCTAATTTTTTCAATTTTTTTCTCCCTCCTCGGTCTTTTTTTCTGGCTCCCATATGTATATTTTTTCACAGGTATCCAAATGTTTCTGTCTCTCACTGTACATATGTACGTAGTTCCGAACCCCGAATCCCTCTCCACTGCGAAATTCATAAACAAGCTTCGAACATTGAAGTACAAAAATGACAGTATTAATTATTGTACAGAGCAGAATACAGCAGTTGGCTGCTTTGAGAGTCATGATCAGCGATATCTGTAAGAAAACGAAAAACGGGGGGGGGGGCGTTTTGTGCCCTTATTGAGAAATTTCAAGTCCCGTGTTGTTCGTATAACCTAGAGCACCTATGTACATATAACCCCAAGTACATATGGAAATATGCCATATTTGGTTATTTCGCGCCCGTCGATGCCGAATTGACATACTCATGTTTATAGCTGCCTTAAGTGAACCCACGTTGAATTGTAGCGTCGGCACAGGAGGTCAGCCCGAATTGGAGACACCGCGTATTATGGGGAGGTGTATAAAGCGTTAAAATGTCTTATTGCTAGTTGGACGTGTTTTGAAGTCAGTGAAATCCAATATTGATATCAGTGGCTGTAGAGATTGTAAGGCCGAGGAAGACTATTGTATAGAGAAGGGTTTGCTGTTCAGCGTTCTCGGCTCTCTCTCTCTTTCTCTCTCTCTCTTTGGTACAGATAACGCGGAAATTTGTAATTTATCGCAGTTTGGAACCTGTCAGAGAGAAGTAGTTGCCGTATATCCGATTCTGTTGAAGAGCATTATCCAGCCATGAGCCATGTAGCCCAGTTTCTACGCAGATACTTATAAACGAATTGTAAAGGGTTCGTTAGCCCAGCTTTTAATTTGATTTATCGTCCGACTCGGCAGTAGAACATAATCTCAACGTCGTAAAGTTGGCGTTTTCTTTACACCGAGCATTTGGAAGTATGGATGGCAGATTAACCGAAATAGAAACTTTCGTTTATCGTTAAAAAATAAGAAGGAAAGCGAAATTTTGAACAACTTTTGACGTTTATACCAATCCACTGATACAGTGTCGCCTTGAGAGCGTTTGGCTGGCGAATTTAAATGGGAATTACGGTGCTCGAGTCGTTTTTCGCGACCGCATTTCAAATTTTTCAGAAGTCTTGTCATGTCGTAGCAACAATTTTTACCACCCTGATGTCGGCTATACCAACAAGGTAGACCCTTTTCACTTTTGGTTACAAAGTCGAGCACAATGACAGAAAAACTCGGGGGAAAAAAACTACACAAGATGCGAGAAGCTTGAGATCTCACGAAGAGACTATTTCCAGTCCTGAAGAATCACTATCATTGTTTATTTCACAAGGTCCTTCAATAAATAAGTTTCCCGCTTATGTAACTCAAGAATGGTGACATCTAGAAACTTCTACATTGGAGGCAAGCCAGCGGCGGCGGCGGATCAAGAAATCAGCCGCTTCAAACGAGGATTGACATTGTGATTTTCGAATCACTGATTTAAGATATTGTATTACTGTTTTGATCCAGTCCTGATTTAGTCTTTCATAATTTAAATTTCCTCTGAAGAAATGGAGGAGAATTTTGTTCGTTTCCTCTGGGAAAAAGAAATAATCTCTTTCATTTGCTATTAGGACGGAGGAAGAATTCTTTGTCTAACAATGACAAAGTATAACCTATCTACTTATTCCACATCTTTAAGAAAACAAAGACGTCATGGAGGAGAAGAAACGATTTTCTTCTTTTTCATGAAGCTTAGTTCTTGTCACTGAGAAGAAAAAGTCTTTAAGAAAGAAATTATTACCACCATGGAATGAGAAAAGATGATTTTCTTTTCTGTCCTCGAGGGAAAGAACAAGTTCCTCTACCATTTCTTATTGTAAAAGTTAGAACAATGAATTATGGAAGACCAATCGAAACCAAACTGCAACTTTCAATATCAGTGAGTGAAAAATCCTTATTTCAGTATTTCCCTGATTTGATTAACCTCAGTCAGTTCTACCCCTTGGAACGAGAAACGTCAAAATCGAGGGCCCAAATCAGGATTGGATCGAAAATCTGATGAGGCATCTGAAATCAGCGTCTAAAAAAACCTTATTTTGATCGTTTGGTGTTTGTTCTGTACCTTTCTATTTAAGATTTTAAAGTTGACTGTATGTTCGAGTTCTAATTTTTGGGGAATGGGAGAGCATTTTTCGTTCCAGGAGAAACTTTTTTAGAACCAAGCAAAAACGTTTTTGACCTTTTATTTATCCTGCTCATGCTTCAAAGAATAAAAATCTGATCCATCGAAACGTGGGGGTCCTATAAAGGAAATTCAATTCTTCATTTTTACAAAAATAACTAAAAATTGGAAGAATAATATAATACATGTATAAATTTTCGATATGCCGTTCATTGCACTCCTTTGTAAATATAGGGATTCATCGTTTCTCGGCCTTGCTCTTATTATTACTATAATATGTTTTTCAGGACTACTTTGTAAATAAAAAATAACTTCAAAAAGCGAACTTTTTAGTTTTTTTTCCCTACCTGTCTCAACTTGGTTTATAACATCGAATGGAAAAATATGGTCTTTACGGCAATAATTGTAGGATACACGTAAAATTCGGTATTGACTTCATTATTTTCACGAACAAGTTTTTTTCCCTCAAAGTCTAGAACTCTCCGCATCTTTTTCGATCTTGAAAAATATTTCTTTGATTGCTACCGTTTTCTCTTCCTAATTTATTTATTGAGCTACGCTAAAAATAAAACAGCCTCGGAGTTCGACGTTTGTGTATTTAACAAGCATCAAAACTTCGGTAGTCAGTCTCAATTTCCATTTCAGTAATTTTACTTTGAGCTTCTCTTTCATCTTCGTATATATGTGCTATCGTTAATCGACGTTTTCAATTCGAACTTCGCGTACACCGTTCATATCTATCTCTTTTAGGCTGATGAGAGGGCCAAACAGTTCCGGTAACTGGATGAAATATAACCGGTAAAGAGGTTAATCAGAGAATCAGAGACATACAGAACAAATTCTGGGAAGGGGAGGGATTTTGCTTTTTTTTTTTCAGGTATAAAATCTTGATTCTTCCTTTTAATAAGTAAATTGTTGAAATCAACCAATCGAATCTTATTCATTAAAATGGGCTGTGTAATAGAAATTCTGAAATTAATAAGAAAATAAATAAAGATGCCAATTTTGTCAACTGTTTCCCAAGTAGGGTTGTCAAAAAAATCGATCCCAAGTCGATTTTAAATCGATAAGCTTACCTCTTATCGATTATCAATAAGGATCCTCGAGTTATCGACCTAATCGATTTTCCTGCATGCACTTGTCTTACTTTTTTTTTTCCTGTTCAGAAGGTATTTAATTTTACTTCTTTCTTGAAAATAATGCAAATTGCAAATGCGATGTTCCATCTCGCCATTTCGCATCATCCAGAGCTAGTTTGTAAGAAGAACATGATCAGCGTTTCAACTCTGATTTCCCATTTTCGTGTATATTTGGCTCCTGTTCACAATACCGGATTACTGGCTGCAGGAGTGCTGGATATAGGCTTCAATTAAGAGAAATGGGGACTCGGCAGAACGTAGCTTGAAAAATTACTCAACTATCGATTTAAACCCATTTAAATTGATAAGAAAGGACAACAAATCGATTTAAATCGATAAGAAAAATTTTCGATTTTTGACAGCTCTACGTTATTTTTGGTCCAATATTCCTGGGAGTTGTACCCGGTTCTCCTGAGCAAGGGTGTATATTTTGTTAATGCAGTCCGCCACCACCAAGGACCTAGTCTGTTGTGTCGAAGTGCCTTAATAGCCGTTCGACTGTCTGTACAGATATAGATATCTGCTTATTAATAGGGCCCTTCTCCTAGCTTCTATCAATGGCCATCGTGATCGCCATTACCTCTGCTTGGAGGATAGTGACACCCTCACCCAACGCCATTGTATTGTTATCAGCGCCTTTTTGCATTTATGATTCCGATTCCTGCACCTTGGTCATTCTTTGAGGCATCTGCAAACCATACAGGCTCCTCTTTTTCTAGAATGCTTGGCCATCTCTTTTCCCATGCCTCCCGTGTGGTCTTCTTTTCTTTTAATTTATTTTATGTGACAAGACTCTTACTCAAGGCCTATGTTCCCGACAGTTGGTGTGCTAATTATTAGTATATTTTGTACAGTTCTGTTCTATTGATTAAGTATAATAGATTTGAGTTTGAAAGTCGATGTGGTTGATACTTTGCGCCATCGTGTTATGATATGGTAAACTGTGAGTGTCACATTGCATGTTGAGCACTGAGGGGCAAGCTACCGCGATAGTACATATTCGTGGGTGGTGCGAGTGTGTCCAAGTATGATCCGGTTGACTGATGTTTCCAGTTTGCGTGTATTTAATGCTTTACTAATTATCTTCGTCCAGTCATGTATAATACCCTGCTTGATATTGCGGAGTTCGCCAATAGTGCCACTCCATTCCTGTTGCCAGTCGGTGAGTAGGAGGACACGTAGATGAGCTTTGAGGTCTGGTGGACTGATAAACGGCAGGTGCGTTGTTATGGTGGTTTTGGACGCTCTGTCGGTAATATCGTGGGCTGTAATACCACGATGGCTAGGGATCCACATAAATGTAATCTCATTGGATCGCCTAAGATGATGAATGGTGGCCAGGACTGGTGATGTGATAGCGTCTTGTTCAGTGCATTGTCTTGCTTGAAGTTTACGTAGGGCAGCTTGGGAGTCGGAGATGAGGATACATTTGGAGCCGGTTTCTGTAGGTAAGTGGAGGAGGCATTGGTAGATTGCTGCCATGTCTATTGGATTGATAGTGTTGTAATGGTGGGACGCTCAAATACTGAGAACACAATGTCAATTAAAAGGGCTCTCATGGTTCAGTCGGGTGATTTGAATCCGTCTATAAAGCAGCAAACGTGATCTGCAAACTGGTTCAGGATCGTGATGAATTCTTGTTGTATCGTTTCCTTTGACTCTGTTTTAAATTCAGAGTGCTTAAAATTCCAGAGGATGTGGTTGGGATTGGTTTCCCAAGGAGGACTATATGAGGAGATATGTTGAAGTATATTATGAAGACATGTGGAAGAAGGACGTGTAGGGATTCCAAGGTTTGCGACAGGGTTTCTTGGCTACGTTTTGTATGAGGGGAGTTCGGGAGTTTGGAAAGGGAATGAATTGTATGATTAGCAGCGAGGATCCTTCTGCGGTTGGTGAGTAGTGGGGTGCCGGTAAGTGACTGAAGACTGGGAATTGGAGAGGTAGGAAAGGCCCTGAGAGCAATTTGTAAGCCAGCGTTTTGGACTGGTTCCAGGGCTCTGAGTAAGTGGTCTGCAGCAGAGTTGTGCATAGAGGAACCGTAGTCCAGTTTGGAACAAATGAGAGTTTTGTAGATGTTTAGCAGTTTCGCCGATGTTGGTCCAAAGCGTTTATTGTTTAGTACATAGTTTAAGGATATTGAGCGAGACTAGGCTATTCTTTTTCAATGTAAGAATGTGGGTTTTCCAAGTAAGTCGATTATCGAAGGTGAGGCCGTGGAATCTAGCTTCAGTGGTAATTTGTAACGGCGCGCCATTTATTTGTAGATTGAGAATCGGGTGGATGCGTTTCCGCGTAAAGATGATACATTTGGTTTTGTGAGTCGAGAAGCGGAGGCCAGTTGAGTTACTCCCATCCAGTAGTTCATCTAGGCTAAGTTGGAGAATTCTTTCAGCAAAGCGGAGGTTTCCAGTTCGGGGAGTGATGTTTAGGTCGTCGGCCAATAGGCGGGGTCGAACAAGCGCTGGAATATTCTGCGCGACGTCACTGATCAATAGCAAGAAGCAGTAGACGCTTAGTACGCTGCCTTGGGGTGACCTCGTTCTTAAGGGATTGTTTTAGAGAGAGAGAGTGTGTTCCTCCTATTCGTACTTGTATCAAGCGGTTCTGGAGAAAGTTTTGTTAATGAATTGTACTACGTGTCCTCGAAGTCCGGATTCGGACAGTTTTTTAGTACCTCTTCTCCAGGCCGTGTCGTAGGCTTTCGCAGTGTCGAGGAAAATTGATATGAGGTATTGTTTTTGTTGGAATGCTGTATGGATATTTTGTTGTCAGTCGGACTAGTGGGTCAGCGTGTTGTGGTGTTGCATGAGTCCACATTGGTGGGTGGATAAGGCTTTAAGTTTCCTCAGTGTCCATAGTAATCGCTTAGCAATAATTTTTTCCAGGATTTTGCAAGGAATGGAACTGATCGCGATTGGTCGATAGGATTTAGTGGGATGGCGGTCCTTCCGAGCTTTAAAATTGGAACAACGGCTGCTCTTAGTCACTCAGATGGTAAACATTTCTCTTGCCGTATTATGTTGTAAATGGAGAGAAGTTCGGTGAATATTTCTGGAAGTTGGTGTCGGAGGAAGGCTGCAGGTATGCCGTCAGGGCCTGGAACCGTGTTTTTGACAGTGACTGATAGCGAGATGTAGTTCCTCTGTCATAGGTTGATTATAATCTTCTAAGTTGTCGCTATCGAAGTGGAGAGGAATGGTTTCTTCGTTGTTTTTGAATTCGAGGAATTCTTTAGAAAAGGATTGGTTTGAAAAAACGGTAGCAAAAGCTTCGGCCGTTAGATCAGTTATTAGAGTAATGGTTGGTTGTGGTGGTTTAATTCCACTCGGGGTTTGTATTTTTCGCCACATTGTAGAGTGGTGTCTTTGTCAGTTTCTTCGAGAAACTGGTTCCAGCTGTTCCTTTTACTGGAACGTAATAGACGACGGGTTTGAGTGCGTCGAAGGCGAAATGATTTGAAGTCTTTCGGTAAGTTGATGGTTGCACGGAACTTCTGTAGCGCAGTATTACGTAGTTTGATGGCTGCTTTCTGTTCATTACTCCACCAAGGTACATTTCTTTGTTTAGAGTAGTTAATGGTTTTGGGGATGTTTTTTTTTGCCGTTTTAATTATACTGTGGTTAAATTTATGTACCAGTGAGTATGTGTGGTCGTTTGGGACGTCGTTATACGGCACACGGCAGAGTTCAGTGAAAGTGCTGCAGTCTGCTGTATTAATGCTCCATTTTTGAGGGCTTAGATGAGTTTGGTCATTTGATGCAGAGGATGGGATGTGGATGGTGATCGGATAGTGGTCACTATTGCAGAGATCGGAGTGTGTCGTCCATGAGAAGACATGCCTATATCTGTGCTGGTTCAACTCAGGTAAATTGTTGAGGTAGTTTCGTTGAAGGAATTGAAGCGGGTTGGTCTTCTTTCTTTACTTCGTTTCTCCAATCTTGCCTCGCTTTTCGTAAAAGGCAATGAAAGTTTTTTCATTTTCTAGACTCCTTTTTTCAGCCATGGGCGTCCAGTTCGTGGTACCCTTGGCCCTTGATGAAAACCCGGCTCTGTGCCGCTGGTAATTCCATCTGAATTTTGCTGAAGGGAACAGATCGTAAGCACGTTGTTGGACAAATGTGTAAACGTACGTTTTGAAGAATAGTGATCGTGTTCATCGCATGATATGTATGAGAATTGCTGATCACGTAATCAGGCATACTGTTGCGAGAACGTGGCATCAATCTCGAGTAGCCGGCCGTAACGATACAAATTCGAACGCCAGTGTTGAAGTCATCCTCATCACGTGGCAAACGTGATGGTCTTTACACTGCAAGGGTATACCGATGTGCGAAACAACATAATAGTACCTTAGGCGAAAAGTCAATCTTTTTATACCCCCAGTATACTCGTATGAACATTTTCCACTTGTCCAACAGCAGTACAGCGACATTACGTATGCAGGTGGCGATCATCTTCTGCTCGCAAGGAGCTACCTCTCCGAAATGAATATATATACCCTTAGATGATAATCTCTCGAAATATGTCTCGTATCCATTTCAACTCGCCTAACCCTTGAACTGCGTCGCCTACCTCCCGCTGTAAAACCCATTCGGTATCCAAACTGCATACATGAAAGCGACGGCGACAATTTTGAAAATCGCTTTTCCCGATTAAATCTGAACGCGACTTCGAAATCGCCTTTTAGCTGGGAAAGACAACAGGCCGACGATGATGACTTTATTCTGTCGCGCGCGAAGCATCTTCGCCGAATGTGCATATGTGAAATATTTAAACGCGTTGACATATTCATGGCTTGAATAATTGAACGTGTAGCCATATACGAGTTCATTTCCACCAGATACCTAACCCAGTCGCATTGTGTATTCGGTAAGAATTGAAATAATATACGGATAAGATTACTATTTCGGTTCAAAGCGCTTAAAAAGCTTCCTTCGTTTTCTCTTCAGTTGCAGAACCGTAGTCGCTGCATCGCATCCTTTTGCGCTTTTTCCCACTTCGTAAGTAGACCGACCACTTTTGTCGTTCCCAAACTCGTCTGTGCACTTGCTGCGAGTACTTACGGCTTTTTAAATTAGGTGAAAACACGTCAAGCCACCGTTAAGAGTGCAGCCTGGTGGCTAATGTAAGTTGCGTTTGAAAGCTCGGCGTTCAGTAAATCGAGTACGCGAACTTGCGAACTTTTAGACAGTTTATCGGTGGAAAATCGTGCGAGAACATGAAACCTGGCGTTTGGTGCGGTGAGCGTGCCATACATCACACATACTGTCAGCGTACCCCCCTCCCCTGAAATGAGCACGATTTTGACGACATTATTCGTACAATCAGTTATTTGGTTTCTTATGTAAATATTTGATTTGCACGTTTTCGAAATCTCCTGAGATGAACATCTGAATTTCAATGAAATTACCAAAACTTGCAAGTCGAATATTGTCTCGAAAAAGACAAGTTTTCGCACCCGTAGTGATGCGCCATGAGGTCAAACGTAAAAAATACTTTCAGAATTGAATTCAGTGACCTCGAAAACCTATAAATCGAATGCGATCTTGGAAAAATGACTACTGTTCTACCCTCATTTCCTCTAGTGGTACTCCAGGGTGTCGGGTGTGACAATTATCCCCGGAATTGAATTCAGCGACCTCGAAAACCTCTAAATCAACGCGGCGTATACCTCGAACTTCAATTTTTCATCATTCTCTCCCCCTTTTTTGAGAAATCAAACTATTTTTTGGACGAACTATCGAATATTTAGAGAATTAATTTTAAACGCAATGAGGAACTTTTTTGGGGAAAAAAATTTGTTGAACTTTCGAAAACTGCGTATTTTTCCATAAGGTGAATTGGGCCTTAAAACATGTCTTTCCCTTATCTGATTGACCTAAAACTTAGTAGGAATTTATTTTTATCTTACTAAAACCGATATAGGGGGGGGGGGACGTATGAAATTTTAAAACAATGAACAGTAAATAGGGGCCACTGACAGACAACGTAGCGCATACAAACTGGTGCTGACCACGTCAAAATTTATTTAGACACATTCAAAACCCGTTAGGACTTTGCGGATTCCGAATTGAGTCTCAAAACAGTGTTTTTTGCCGGATTGAGTCCCGGGTTAGCGCGCCCCGTGTTCGGTTCTTTCGTACATTGCATTAGGCAACATATTACGCTGTAAACAAGATACAATAACGTAAGTATATATTTTTGACCTCAAAAGTTCTCAATTTATAACTAAATTGCGAAATGATAAAAATAATATGAAAGTTAACTCTTAAAGATAATTAAATTTTGGCTTTTCACCATTCATAATGTTAAATTCTTTAAGTTGATACATCACAGACGGTACACATTTCCTAATTAATATACCAGTACGCATAATTGGACGCTATTAAACGAGACAGAACTAAGCGACAAAATCTGTTTTTTGAGTATACATGATTCTAAGTTCAAGAGCCATGTAGAAACTGTTTGACGTACCGTTTACTGATAAGTTTTTTTCATCGTGAGTACACTTTGAAAAATTCTAATTTTTACGCTCTTTCCAACATTACTAATAAGTCATTGTGTCAACAAATGGCGCTTGGTTCTGTCTTACTTGACAGCGTCCAATTATCACGCACTGATTGATAACACGGAAATATTCAAGTACCCCAGGCGCATTTTTCAGGTCGTGGTCAATATCATTAGAAAGAAAAGGTTAGCTCCTGCGATCATGCAACCCACAACGCATGACGTCACGGCCACAAAACGAAACTCATTCAAGTAAAAACGCCCTAACGACACGATTATGATCTGGAGATAAAGGAACTTCTGCCTTGGACAACAAACAGTCTTTGTTTCCAGATCGTTGTGGTTTCACTCAGTACACAATAATCTTGATTTGCCACGACTCCGGAAAACAGACTGCAGACCACGACCTAGGAAAAAATCTGTATATGTGTAATTTATATCTTTATGTCAGAAAAATAATTACTTAGGAAGTTTAATGTTTTTATATTTATTACATTCCTAGTTGAGTACATTTCATTTGTTCCGAGTGGAAATGTGTCACACAGGCCAAGAACTTATAATCCACGACTCAGGAAGAAATAGTATATTATACACCAAGAGTCAGAAGTGAGTGTTTACGTGGCGAAGGAAAGTTTGCAAATGATTGTAACGAGTGAGCAATTCCCGAGTCATGTAAACTCACTTTTGGCTCTTGTTGTGGAAGATATTTTTATACTACTTGATCAGAAGCGGCAATGTTTTCCGCCAACATGGTCTGCATATATTTTTTTAAATCTATTTATTAATTTATATTATAGACAGGTGATTGATCTTTGTGTGCACAATTAATTCAAAAATTTAATTTGCTCAGTTAATTACTACAAAGTACAGTATCACAGTCTTGTCTTTAGTTTGTTCACGTGCACAAACAGCATACACAGGTAGTGGCCAGCAAAAACGTAACGACTGTTAACAACAAACGGTAACAGCTGTACTACGTTGTGAATATTTAAATGCGTTCTTAAGTCGCTATTTTGTAATTCGCTCCGTGGCCGAGTGGTTAGAGACCATCGTTGCATTGCAGTCAAATATTTCAATAGACGCGGTTTCGATTCCCCGATACGAAATTACTGGCTAGCAATTTTTTCATCTAAAATCGCTTTACATTGAGGGACGTTTACTTTACATGCAGGTTTCGTTAGCACTTGATGCATGAATGATAGCCACTTCTTGTCGTCCGTAAAACACCAACGGAAACATTGCCTTTCTGATCAAGTAGTATAAAAAAAATTGTAAAAACGCTACTTCTCATAGGATAATGCTACGAAAATGACAATACACTGAACTCAGATCTCTTGTACATAGACGGATAGTGTTGACATGACAGACTTGCAGCAATACAGTCGGTCATCAATATGAAAGTGTGACATGCAGTGTGGCTGCAGAAGCAAATAAAAGACTGACCACGGCCCAAGAACGGCAAGAACTAAAACCAGTAACCGAACTCTGGATTTAGCTGGAGGTGTCATGGTACATTTTGTGTCCCATTTTTTGGTATTAACCTTTGTCGCAATCCCTTCTGAATAAATTCTCATGTCATTTTTTCCAAAACAATTGTTCAATGACAGCAATATTGAGGCACGGAAATTTTGATATACAAGGGAAACAAAGCCACGGCCTAGAAATTTGTAGGTATGTCAGCAATTTGTCACGACATGGGGGGGAGGGGATTCATAAAGAGGATAATACTTTATAATGTAGCAAAAAAAAAAATTAGGAGAGACTGTTGTACCTTGATAACAATGTACCTTGAAACACTTGAAATATCCCAACGTGGTGCTGCTCTCTGGTGGCGATTTTTTGGTAGTGGAAACTAGAGTTACATTCTCAGAGATCAACTGACTTTCCAACCTTGCTCCTCATTATCTTGTACTAGTTGTGGCATGTCACATCAAAAAGCAAAGACATTTTTTTTTTTAATTTCCGTGTATTTCGACTTCGAAATACAAATTAAGTGTCATTATTTTGGTACTATCATAAAATAGACTCCTCTCAGCTAGGTACTTTTCTGATGTTCACATTAGATGAATCATTGCGGTGTGTCCCCAAATTGGGTCATCTTCATTATTTAACCTACCATTGTACCTTAGAACAACACCTACTTGTGCACCTTGGAACGTGTAAAATGCGCTCTCATATTGCATCGATTTTGTAATTTTTATTTTGTTCATTGGTACTGTAATGGAAGCATTTTTTTCCAACTTACCTCAGCTTATTTCGGCAATTCAGCTAACTGAGGGAAACTAAAACCACTATTTCTGATCCACTTTTCAAGGTACACGAGGTGATGTTTCAAGGTAACAATAAGGGTGTTGTACCTTAGAACAAATTTTGAAAATTTTCAATTCAAATTGTAGGGTTTCAGTTCATTGTAAATTTGAGATCAATCTAACCATTTGAAGCGTTTTTACTAGTACTTTCATCCTATGTGCTTCAATTTTACTTTCAGTCACTCAAAACTAAGAAAATTGAGATCAAATTTTTTTGTTACAAGGTACAACAGTCTCTCCTATCATACATTCAGTATGCCGTCATGTAGCACAAAAAAACTGAATTGTGGACTTTTGCTGAGAATTACCCGTTTGTTCGTTCCTATCGATCGATTTTTGTTATTTTGGCTGTCCCTAATTAATAATGCTGTATTTTTTCCTAATTTTTTTTTGTCTACATGATCAATTTTCAATTTTAATCGAATTTAGTCAAATTTGGGGAGCTGTGCGGGCGTTTTTAGTGAATTTTGGCCAATTTAGTTTGTTCGTGATTAATGTTTGTCAATATTAGATTTGATCGGATTAAGTTCGCCTTGGCCAGTCGTGTATTCTGATCATATTTGATCACAGCTGGATACACGTTAGGGACCAGAGAAACCGTGACCCCGACGGGCTCGACTTGTCGGAGGCACCTGGAAAGTTAGGTATTTGAAGAGCGAGTGTTCGACGACTGACCCAGCTGCGGCGCATATTGTCTACATCCGTCTCCGAGTGGCAGTGCACAACCGCATTTCATCTTCACGCTCCAATTGCTCTCGGAGCATTTTTCCCCCGAAAATTTCTCTCACGCTTCACGACCCCCGCTGAACGGGCGCTGTTGTGGTTTTGATGTTTGAAACTATTTCATTAATAGGCGTTATTCGCGACATTAACCAAAAAATCCGCGAACCAACCTTTTTTCCTTCCAATTTTTTAAAGCCGTAGACTCGCGAAACCGAATCGTGCTCTCATAAATTCTCGGACGTATCTGTTGCGAAATAAATTTCAGCAACCGACGAAACGGTACGCGGGGCTGGGCGCTTTTTCACGCGGCGTGTATAAATCAAGCCCATTTATATATATATATATACCAGATACACCTCTCCAGAGAGAAAATTAATTTTTAAATAATTCGTAAGTGATTGATGCGCGAATATCGTTGCTGTTTTTAATTTTTCCATCCACGATTAACCTAAACCACTTTATTTCGTTCGAATAATCGCTACCGAATCGAGATATTAATCTTCGTCGACAAATAAAAAAAAATAACACTCTCGGATGTAGACGTGTGCGGTATCCTCTACACCATAATATACAGTGTATAATATCGTATATGTCGCACGCTGCTCCGGGTTTATTGCGTTCGACAGATTGCACGTGAAAAAACGATCCAGGTATCGGAAATAAACGATCAGCCAACCAGGACCGAATTAATGTTGGCGATGTGTTCGAGTGGAAGTCTTCATTTCCTATGTATTTACTCCGAAGTGCACTCACGCTGCCATCGAAGCTCGAAGTTCGTTCGAAAAGTGACAGTCGCTGATTTTGCTGTTATTTTTATTCGTCGTGGTGAGAGATGAAATTGCGATTCGATAGCAGCAATTCCATTTGACCGGTCCGGGATTCATTTGAGGTGGGCAGTGCTGGAAAGAGAACGAAAAAATCGACTGTCTACTCAGCCGGCAGTAGCTAGACAAGCAGTCAGACAGATGGATCGAGAAACAGCCCGCAATACAGACCGAGAACAAGCTATGAGATGCTCCCTCGTCGCGAGGTGGTTTTCGCGCAACAAAGAGATCGGAAACCTAAAAGTATAAAAGCTGACAACCTTCCACTTGGTAACTCAGTGATTTTGAAGCCGGGTCCACCTGGCCAAAGTCAGAGAAGGCTCGCTTGCGTGGTAACAACGGGGGCAATGAGAACGGTGCCGACGAAAGCACTTGAAGAGACTCCTAAGCCAGCCACCGCTTCACACTGCTATAGAAGCAGCCGCGATAATGTGGGCTGATCGTCTTGGCCAACGAAAGCTTCGGTCCCAAAAAAACAGGCCACAGGAAGATATGGGAGATGGCGGGGACGATAGACAAACGTTCTGGAATGCCGAGGGACAGAATCGCGGTGGACCACTTCTTTGACAAGCCATATCGTGCATTAATACCGAAAAGAAGAGAGAAAGAAAAACTTTTGCCTTTTCCCTAGAGAACATTGGACTAAAATTATTTTGTAACAGGACAATGCATTTTTTAATAATCGGCTCCGGTTTAGCTGTTTTTGGTGTGTATTCGGTCTCTTCTTTGTCAATGTCGGTTTAGTATGTGGTCACTTTTACTTGGATTTGGCGATTTTCGGTCGGTTTGGTTGGATATAATCGTCTTTAGTTCCTTTTTTTTTCCTCCTTAAAATATCAAGCGTGATTTTTGATTTCGCTGGGAATTATGGTTAGGATGAACTTTTTTGAACCTTTCAGAAAAGATAACTAATTGAACCATTCTCCCATTTCCATATTGGGGAGAGGAATTATCACCCAGATCGTCCCTAAAACCGGCTCAGATAAGCAGTGGCGTATTGGGGGGGGGGGTCCGGGTTTAACCTTCCCTCCATGGCTAAAAAAAAACTCTAAAAATATCAAAAATATGCTCATTTAACACTTTTTTTTTTTTTTTTTTTTTAAAGGAATACCCTCAAAATTAAAAGTCAAACCCCTTACATGATTTCATCCTAGATACGCTACTGCAGATGAAGAGTGATAAAGTACGACTGTGAGTGGAATTTCAGCAAAGTCAGTGGGTGTAGAGTGGAGGCAACATATATAGAGGTAGAGGGGGTTCCGGGGCTTAACCTCCTTAAATCATTTTTCCTTCCTCAAAAAAGTTGAAAAATTATGCGAATGATATAATGTTTAGCATTATTTTTGTATTTGTCGGCCGTCCATGAGCTCTTCTCAGCTCGAGGTCAGCTATTTGCGCTCACCGTGAAGGAAGAGCGGTTAAAATTACCAAAACTGTTGAATTTTTTGGCACAATATATTAGATTTAAAATGGCGATTGTGTTAATAAGTCTGGCAGTTTTCATCTTGATTATATTTTTAACCTCCGAGCAACCGACGTTCTTTAAAATTTTTAATCAGCCGCATCTCTCACACGGTTCCTCAGATCGCCAAATATGTAAGAACCTGTTTTGAAGATATTGCTAATTATTACAGTTTAGGTTCTTTTCATTTTTAATGTGTGAGACAATAAAAGGAGAAAAATAGAAGCTCGAAGTCTTCCAGGGAAAATGCCCAGCATAGTGGATCTAAAAATCGAGGGGGGACAGTTGCGTCCCTTTTCATTCACTACAGCACTGGTACTAGAGTAAGGTGTTCATATATTCACAATTTTCACAATTCAGTGCGCTCTGATCAGGAGGAAACTGGAGGGGGGAGAAAAGTATATATGCATCAGTTGTGTTTCCTTTCCCCCCCCCCCCCGGCAAATGAAACAACTTGGAAGCAAGTTTATCATCAGCAAGGAAAATTATTTTATGTCTTAAAAACAGTGAAATAAGCGCATATAATATTCCCCAAAAAAAGGCCAAAATATTGCCTCGCGTGTAAAATATGCTAAAAATATTCAGTAACATAATATGGGTATCAAACTGTAGGAATTTTCAAGCTGAATAATTGTGACGCCATGTCTATGGTCAAAAATTACAAACACAAAAATTTAGTTCATCGCAGATAAAGAAATAAACACATGCCTCAGATAACATAATTCAGAAGTACAATTTCACGTCCGCATTCTGATTTGAACCGTGAAAAAATGTAGGAGCGCTAATGTACAACCAACCAGTTTCTGTCATTTCATTTCCTATCGAATTTTCAGATGTTTGTATTGTTTTCCAGTGGAAAAGTAGAAAAAACTCCCAAAAGTTCTCCAAAATGCCAATATTCCCAAAAAATGCCCAAAAAGAGAGGGAAATACTACAAATAACGCATTTTTATGCTTTTAATAGCAAAATTTGTCAAAATAGTTCAATCAAGTTGGGTCCAATTGACTGCAATTATACATAATCATAAAGATATGATGGATATTCCCTATATGAATCAATAGGAAAATATGTCGAAACAAATAATTTTCCCTGTTTATCAGCGTTAGTCATTCTTGATAAATGAAAAGCAACTGATGATCAAAAGCAACTAATTGGACGCTGTTAAGCGTAACAGAACCACCCGCATTAGTTAAAAAATGATTATTAATATCGTTGAACAGAGCGTAAAACGTAGAATTTTTCAAATTAAGCTCGCGATTTAAAAATGTGTACTCACGTTGAAAAAAGTTATCAGTAAACGCTATGCATATAGTTTTACATGGTTCTTGAACTTCGAATTACATGTTCTCAAAAAAAACAGATTTTGTTGGTTGGTTCTGTACGCTTAACAGCGTCAAATTAATTGAAAATAAGTGATTCTTTACTCCCAGAATGGAATTCAGCGACTCCCAAAAACCCCATGAATCAGCCTCCATCTCGAATCCCAAATTTTTCATTATTCTCTCCCCTCTTTGGGTCATCTCCCCATATTGTGAATCAAAACCCAAAATTCGCTCAAATTTAAAAAAATTTAAATTTGACGATTTTAATCAAAAATTTTAATTTACAAAAAAAAAAAAAAAAAACATTCTAAGAAAAAAAAAGTCAAATGATGTTCGGATGTGCCCGACTGCAAATTATTGTGTGGGGTTGTTTCACCCCCAAACCCCCTTTTTTTTTTTTTTTTAAAGGAATACCCTCAAAATTAAAAGTCAAACCCCTTACATGATTTCATCCTAGATACGCTACTGCAGATGAAGAGTGATAAAGTACGACTGTGAGTGGAATTTCAGCAAAGTCAGTGGGTGTAGAGTGGAGGCAACATACATAGAGGTAGAGGGGGTTCCGGGGCTTAACCTCCTTAAATCATTTTTCCTTCCTCAAAAAAGTTGAAAAATTATGCGAATGATATAATGTTTAGCATTATTTTTGTATTTGTCGGCCGTCCATGAGCTCTGCTCAGCTCGAGGTCAGCTATTTGCGCTCACCGTGAAGGAAGAGCGGTTAAAATTACCAAAACTGTTGAATTTTTTGGCACAATATATTAGATTTAAAATGGCGATTGTGTTAATAAGTCTGGCAGTTTTCATCTTGATTATATTTTTAACCTCCGAGCAACCGACGTTCTTTAACATTTTTAATCAGCCGCATCTCTCACACGGTTCCTCAGATCGCCAAATATGTAAGAACCTGTTTTGAAGATATTGCTAATTATTACAGTTTAGGTTCTTTTCATTTTTAATGTGTGAGACAATAAAAGGAGAAAAATAGAAGCTCGAAGTCTTCCAGGGAAAATGCCCAGCATAGTGGATCTAAAAATCGAGGGGGGACAGTTGCGTCCCTTTTCATTCACTACAGCACTGGTACTAGAGTAAGGTGTTCATATATTCACAATTTTCACAATTCAGTGCGCTCTGATCAGGAGGAAACTGGAGGGGGGAGAAAAGTATATATGCATCAGTTGTGTTTCCTCCCCCCCCCCCGGCAAATGAAACAACTTGGAAGCAAGTTTATCATCAGCAAGGAAAATTATTTTATGTCTTAAAAACAGTGAAATAAGCGCATATAATATTCCCCAAAAAAAGGCCAAAATATTGCCTCGCGTGTAAAATATGCTAAAAATATTCAGTAACATAATATGGGTATCAAACTGTAGGAATTTTCAAGCTGAATAATTGTGACGCCATGTCTATGGTCAAAAATTACAAACACAAAAATTTAGTTCATCGCAGATAAAGAAATAAACACATGCCTCAGATAACATAATTCAGAAGTACAATTTCACGTCCGCATTCTGATTTGAACCGTGAAAAAATGTAGGAGCGCTAATGTACAACCAACCAGTTTCTGTCATTTCATTTCCTATCGAATTTTCAGATGTTTGTATTGTTTTCCAGTGGAAAAGTAGAAATACTCCCAAAAAGTTCTCCAAAATGCCCAAATATTCCCAAAATATGCCCAAAAAGAGAGGGAAATACTACAAATACGCATTTTTATGCTTTTAATAGCAAAATTTGTCAAAATATGTTCAATCAAGTTGGGTCCAATTGACTGCATATTACATGAATCATAAAGATATGATGGATATTCCCTATATGAATCAATAGGAAAAATATGTCGAAACATAAAATAATTTTCCCTGATCATCAGCGTCTAGTCATTCTTGATAAATGAAAAGCAACTGATGAATCAAAAGCAACTAATTGGACGCTGTTAAGCGTAACAGAACCACCCGACATTAGTTAACAAAATGAATTATTAATATCGTTGAACAGAGCGTAAAACGTAGAATTTTCCAAAATTAAGCTCGCGATTCAAAAATGTGTACTCACGTTGAAAAAAGCTTATCAGTAAACGCTATGCCATATAGTTTCTACATGGTTCTTGAACTTCGAATTACATGTTCTCAAAAAACAGATTTTGTTGGTTGGTTCTGTTACGCTTAACAGCGTCAAATTAATTGAAAATAAGTGATTCTTTACTCCCAGAATGGAATTCAGCGACTCCAAAACCCTATGAATCAGCCTCCATCTCGAATCAAAATTTTTCATTATTCTCTCCCCTCTTTTGAGGTCATCTCCCCATATTGTGAAATCAAAAACTAAAAATTCGCTGACAAAATTTTTTAAAAATTGAATATTTGACGATTTTTAATCAAAATATATTTTAATTTACAAAAAAAAAAAAAAAAAAAAAAAACATTCATAAGAAATGAAAAAGTCAAATGAATAGTTTCAGGATGTGCCGACTGCCAAATTATTGTGTGGGGGTTGTTTCAACCCCCAAATCCCCTGTAGTTTTGTCCCTGATGAATGCGCAAAATGAAACTTAAATTCAGATGCATAATTGAAGTTGAAAAGCATAACATTGTGATACGTCAATGTAAAAACATACAGTTCATATTAGGTGTACCACTCGGCCCCCAGTCTAACTACATTAAAAAAAATGTTTGCTGACTCCCCCCCCCTCACCCCGGAAAAATCCTAGCTACGCCACTGATGCCCTGATGCCGGACGATGGCGGTTGCGGTTTCTGACGTGCGATTCTCCTGGACAGGCTAGTTGGGGTGGTTTGCCTTTGCTTTCCACACGGTTTTATTGGGTTAGAGTTTTCAGTTCGCTTATTAGCTATGTGTTTCATGATTTTGAATAAGCTGTCCACGACGTGCACACGCACAGTATCAATCTTTCTGATCTGGTGGTAACATGCCCTGGGATTGTAATACCTTGTTCGTGTGAACATTTAGGGGTTACAGGACGTGCTATGTTTCCACCTCGATTAATACTGTAGTCGGGGTCGCTCGGATGTTATCATCACTAACACTCCGGAACATTGGTGGGACTCGAATCCTAGACGCAAGAATTACGAAGCGGGCACGTTACCACTTGGCCACACAACGACTCTTTGGTGACTGCGTTTCCGTATCTCGTCACTAGGTTGTTCTGTCTTGAAGGCGGACAGACTATCTAAACCAGGTGAAAATATTATTGGGACACTTCTTGCACCGAATCCGTCATTTCGCATTCCGCTGAAGGAGACCGAGAGTTCGAGATTTTTTATGCTCTGCTTGCGACACGATGGAAAACTATTCTAGACCCGGGTACAGAGTGCTGCCATAAATGCGCGCCTAAAAGTCGGCCCTCAAATAATTCAAAATAAGTGCGTCACTTCAATCGAGAAGTTCCTACTTTTCGATGAAACCGATATTCACGTTTAATGAGAGACCGGAAGAAAGTGTAGTAGGTACTCAATGAGAGTGAAAAACGGCGAAACAAAATGAATTTTCAAAATGTACATGTATAATATAAAGCTGCAATGAATATTAATGGCGCCCAGGTTACCCGTAAGGTCAAGACGAGCATTATGAACCGAGAGAGACAGAGAGAGAGAGAGGCTTTTAAGCAGAGGGCGTCGTCGAGAGCTGCAGCAACGCAACTAGGATCTTATTATAATTCATTCTGGAATGCAGCAGCAATGACTAAGACGGTCGATGGCGCTGCTGGCTGCTTTTTTTATTTCTACAACAGTCGAAAGTACGCTCAGCTTCAGCTTCATATTTGAATTTTTAATCTCCAGCGAACTCACAATTGTGTCGTTAGCGGCGGTGACTTAATTGCGAGTACGACAAAATATAGAATCGGTGTAAGGATATAATATACGTAGGGATGAAAAGATTCGCGTATACTTAAGTAACCCTTGCGCATGAATAGAAGAATAAAGAACCAGTATGGCATCGTAGAACGAACGAGGCGTTTAATTGAGGGATACGGCGTATTAAAGAAATTTACGCCGAACGCGAAATGACCAGATTACGGTAATTTATATTTCGAAATTCTTTCTCCTTTCACCGGTAATGCGACTGGCGGCTGGAAATTATCGATCTGCTTTTCCGGCTCCTCGCTCGCTCTCTTTCTCCGTCTAGTTTGCTGTCTCGCCTACATGGTCTCGTTTTCTCCATCTCTCACTCACACTCGCTCCCTTCTTTCTCTCTCTCCCACTATCTCTCTCTCTCTCTGTTGCTGGCTGCGTGCAAAAATATGAAGGCGCGAAGAAAAGCCGGCATGCGAGAGCGTCTCTCGAGCGCCGATATACAGAATGAAGATCACGTAATGACGTCGAGATATACACGCGACGATAAGGCGGAATTACAATTAAGAGTTGCTTTCGCGCTTTTCTGATTATATTATTATTATTACTACTATTATTATTGCGAAATCGTATAGCGAAAGAGCATGTACATGTACACGGAGTACACACGTGTACAATCGGATGCTCAAATTTCGCTCATTTCGATCGCCTTTGGGAATAAATCAACGTCGAGAACGCCTCGTTTTTCTTTTTTCCAACGTACGTGAGACAAAAGCTTGCAATCGCATTCATGACGCACACTAGGCGAAATGATGGTTTTCGGCGGCCAAAACTCCATAAAATGAAGCGAGCCAAATTTACATAAATGGTGCAAATTATTCTTCTTCAATATCAGATGACCTAAAAACAGCCCAACTTATTTCCCAAAAAATATTATTAGAATGCAGAGCTGGATATCAATTTGAACGTTTTGAAATTTAAGTAGACTGTTTTAAAAGATGATAAAATGGAAGGTAGTTTCAAATGACGATACCAAAGCCAGACCTTGACGTAGGATTTTTTTATATTTTTACTTTTAGTCCTTGATAAATGCAGTTCAATTTGAATGAGTTCATTGTAAAAGAAACTTCACGTTTTTAACCTCAAAATAAATATTAAAGTTCAACATTACTGTCCATTTTGCTCTACCAAATACCTTCGCACTTCATGGACTGAGAAAATCTTGATCCAACTCGATCCGAAAATATATTGAATGAGTTTTATTCTGTGAACATCCATCTAACTATCCTGACATCATTCAGCTACGACCGTTTGCGACGTTCAGAGAAAAAGAGGAAATAATGGCGAACGATTTGCAGTGTTAGGACAAAAATAGGCTCAAAAACTAATTCAGCGCGTTAGAAAATTTATATTTAGACACCTAACTCGATTTTGTCGGAAATTTTGAATTTTAACCACCCCTTCCTCATAGAGGGTTTAGGTTATCAGGGTATCTGCATATAAGTTCAAAAATGGATTCAGCGTGTCGGAAAACATATATCTGGACACCCAACTCGATCTTCTTCAAAAATTTTGTATTTTCATCCCTTTTAAAGGAAGTAGGTTGCCACATGGGGTAAAAATAGGCCCGAAACGAATTTAGCATCTCAAAAAACAAAAATATTTAGACACTCACTTCGATTCTTTCAAAATTTTTGAATATTCTTCCCCCAATACAGGGGTAGGTTACCGGATGGGCTAACATAACCTTAAAAACGAATTCAGCCTCTCAAAAAACATACATTTAGTTATCCAATTCGATTTTTTCAAACATTTTGAATTTTCAATTCCCCTAAAAGGAGGTAGGTTACCAGATGGGGTGAATATAAGCTCAAAAACGAATTCAGCGCCTCAAAAAGCATATATTTGGACAACTAACTCGATTTCTTCAAAAATTCTGGATTTTCATCCTCCTATAAAGAGTGTAGGTTACCAGATGAGGTAAAAATAAGCTCAAAAATGAACTCAGCGAGCCAGAATACCCCTAAATTGATATATTGTTGTTCATGGTTTCACAAATCCGATTTTTGCAGTTTCAAATTTTGAAATCTCCCACTGTGCGACACCCTGTATGTTACTTATGAAGCGGACCAAGAGGACACCCTGTATATGTATAGGGACTGACCACTGGAAGGAAATGAAGTGTTTCTAGGTACCAGTTAATGTAAAATTTTGACTCGGAACCGATCAAATATTGAAAAAGCCGTGTAGTTAGGTTTTGGCCGCCTAGAATCGCGGTTTCGCCCAGTGTGTGACGTATAAATTTCGCTGGAATATACTCTCAGCCATTTTTGCGTAGTCGTAGTGATCAGGCATGGGTACACGGGGAAGACAGTTGTGGTAACTGTCCCTTCCAGAGGGAAAAACCTAAACTGAAAACCCTGTAAAAACGGCCAAGTTTTAGTTTCAAAGCCTATTGGAGTCTTAGAGCGAGTATCTCTGTACAAACATGAAAGATTCTTGTTAGTGGTAAACGAGTTCTGAGTAGTCGCGCCGAGTTACAAACCAAGTCTGACAGAGTGTTACAGAGTTTTAATCAAGTCCGGGAAGAGTTCCAGATGAGGTTTTTGTGAGAAAAGTCATAGTGTGGTAACCGAGAAATGGGTTGACGCACTGGGGAATGGAAAATCACCCCCAAACCGCTTGTACTGGACTAGTCGAGCGATGAGTTTATTCCAGGGGGGTAGAGGGGAGGCTCTAACTTGTAGGATTAATTCCATTTCTGGAGATGATGAGGTAACTCAAACGAGAGAGAGATACCGAAAAGTGAAAGATCCCCATGAATAAATAGCAACCGATCTTATCCTAACCCAGTAAGCTAAAAACTAAAACGAAGAAAGAAACGCGAGAATAAAATCGTTTATATATCGTTTTTATTACGACTGGATAAGAATTGTCCAATCTGTCTTGAGTTGCTGGAGATGACGGGCTGGACGGTTGCAGTTGGTGTCGACAGAGATTCACGTGCCACGCGGTCGCTAAGGGCGGCGTGGACTAACTACGAGACAGTAACTTAAATGACGAAGCTAAACGCGCAGCAGGCACTCCCAACGTAGATTCTACTCACGTTCACGACTCAAATAACTACTTCACGTAAAAGTACAAAACACGGAATATGTTCAAAGAAAAATATTCAAAATTAAAAAGAGAGAAACACCATACCATCCGATTCCGAACACCCTCCTCGAGGAATAGACGATCGGCTACCTTTAGGGAAAAAGTGACGTCACGAAGTCAAGGAAGAACAACGGTAGATGGAAAAGGTTATGGAGGAAAGAAAAGCGAGGAAAATAGGAATAGACTAGTTGTAGGATTTTCCAGTAGGAGCGTGACAGTGGAGTGGGTGAAGAGTCACGGAATCTGGATACCACAATAGACTGGTCTTGAACAATTCATTTTATCGTGAGATATCAACGATGAAGGTTAATGCTTTCCTTCAGGGGCGTAACCAGAACTTTTTTTGATAGGGGCTAGAATTTAGAAAAATCGTCTCCCTCCTTAAATTTTGATGCTCTTGCTTTGTAAACTTGTTGAATATTTTTTACTACATGTGAACTAAATATTATTGGGTCTCGAGGTGGGCAGGAGGGAGGTGGAAGAAAAGAACAAAAAACTAACAAAAAGTGCTACTTTAATATTCCCAGTTTCTGGAGAATGATCTGTAGTCCGCAGTAATACGAGAGTGGTTCCGAAAAAGATCTAGGAGAATCCCTTTTCCCCACATTGCAAAAAATAGGTCTGAACCGATTTATACCATCAACCACAAACGACAGCATAAAAAACATATAGAAGGCGGAGTAATGAGGAAGGGAGAAGGACGAAAAATCAATCTACTCCTTTTCAAAATGTGGAAGGAAGAATATTTTTAGGCCTTGTTATATTAGGAAAAATTACGATACTAGATAAAAATTTTCCCAAATTTTCTTTTTTGATATGTGTACGCTGTTTTGAAAAACGAGTCTCCGTGAGTGGAATATTTTGAACTTTGTTATCCTCTTAAAAGAACAGGATTCTGCGCACGTAACAAAACATAAAAATTTGAAATTTCAAAATTAAGTAAAACTTGCGGTAGGGTCCATTTGGGAGGAGAATGAAAACGGAAGGAAACTACTTCCATCTACACTGAAAATTTTCGTTCATCCCTGATAAAAATGGTTGAAATAATTTTGAAATGGTTCGAAATCGAATCCGTTAAACAGAAACCAGATCAGATGAGAGCGACAACCACTCATAACCATATAATTTGGCGGGGGACCCTAAAATAATACAAAGAAAAATTTGAAGGAAGTTGACCAAAAATAATGGGAAACAACTAGAATCTTACGTAAAGAAAAACTCTTCTATATCTGCCCAAAATTGACTAAAACGACCGAAAACCACTAATTCGAACGAAAAGTAATCAAAATCACTTCTTCACCATCTCCGCGACGAAGGTTGGTGATCCTCAATGCAGCGCGAACTCTTGAGATGGCCGACCGAAGAGCTTCCCTGATGAACAATTGAACCAGCGCCGCAAGTCCTTCATCCACCGGTTCTGTCTTTAACTAATGGAACGTTTTCCTGCTATCTTTCCTTCCATCAGCAGTCTCAGAAGTGCATATCTCCCGCCCCTCGAGATGTGACCAAAATAGCACAGCTTTCTTTTCTTAATTGAGTGTAGTACTTCCGTCTTTTTATTCACTCTTCCCATGACATTCACTGTTGGTCACTGTCTGTGTCCATGATATTTTTTGGATCTAGCGGTACAGATATATGTATTTCAAAAGCCTCGATCCGTTTCTGCATAGAAATTTCCATGGAAATCACCACGAACTGAACTGTCACCATGAAGAGCAAATCATATTATGGACTGACTTCGCCTGGGGGGGGGCGTAACGGTTTTCGCTCAAGTATACCCATGGCTGGCAGAAAAATAAATTTTCATGGAAATGTCAACCACTGAACTGAATTTTCACCATGAAAAGCCTTTATTTCGATTCTTGTCTCAGAAGTAATGCTTCAAAAAAAAAAACACTTTTTTCATTTATGTGCCAAAGTTCTCGATCAGCTGTTTTTTTTTCGTGACGCTCCGAAGTAACGCTCAAGAAGTCACGTTGTTTTCGTTTATGTGCCAAAGCAAAATTTCGTTCATGTGCCGAAGCCAAGACATGAAAATTTCAAAAAAATAAAAGTATATCAATAGGGGTGAAAGCTTGATTTGGTACCGACCTATTTTCATGAGCTGTAAATTTGTACGAACCCACGACGTAACGTAAACGCCTCTGGCCATCGGCATCAATTTTTTGTTCATTTCAAAATTGATTTTGAAAAAAATTTCGAAGAATTTGGGGGCTATAGTTCCCCGGCCTCCTCCTTGGTTGCACCCGTGCTTTCCTTAAACTACCGCTATGAAAGAACTTTTCGGCATTACGCCCTATTGAGGTTATTACAGAGCCTGACTTCTAAGGTAAAGTGTAATTTATTGGTCAGGATTTTTGGACGTTTTTATCTCGAGCTCTAATTACATGGAGGAGTTGATTTTGGAATCGATGGATGTCTTCGTTTTTCCTCTACAACATACGACAGGATGGCTCTGCTGTCACCCCTTGGATTAATCCACAGACATTCTACGAAGGGTTCAAAAACCAAAATATCAATAATATCAGTTTAATACACCATCAGTGTTGCCACATAAAATGAAACCACTTCTCAAAATATGTAATTTCATTTCCCAGCGAACATAAAACGTGATTAGCTAATTGAGCGTATTTTTAATATCATATTTGAATTCAGCGTTGAGAATACATTAAGGATTGTCCAGTATCGAACTGGCTTTATTTAGGTCCCTGGCGATTCTCGCACATTGGGCCCCGTGTCATATCCCACTTTTGAAAATTGAGCCCCTGCCCTTCAACAAACAAACATAACACAACAGAAAAGACTGTAGTTATTTTCAATAAAAGGGCAAAAAATGCTTGCCATGAATTCTATTAAACTTCATTATAAAGATGCAAAAACGAATACAAGAAAAAATAAAGAGTAAAGCGATAACATAATTCTATAAGAAATTAGGTCAAAAAAAGGACCGTGTTGCCTATTAAAAATACACTAATAACAAAGACAAAATCAAAATAGTAATCTCTTTAATTCTTTTGAGGATTGCCTAAACTGGTCAATAATTTCATCAATATTAATATTTTTTAGAAGATCAGATTCTGCAAACATCAACAGTAAAGGGCTTAATAGTTCTTGGCCAAGAGTATTTCTTCAACAGTCCTTGAGCTTTTTCAACTTCGAAAAACACCATTCGCAATACACTGGGGTGCAGGACAACAATAAAGGTATAAATTGTATAGCTTCGTATAAATATTGTTAAAGATTCAAGACATAATTGTTAATTTATGCAAAATTGAAAAGAGGAATCCCAAACATGAGGAACAGTTTTTATCTTCATCATGGTGAGCTTGAGCTATTGTCATTCTCATTCCTGAATCTGAATCAAATTCTTTTTCAGATGCTGAACTTTCTAAATTTTGATCTTGATCATCCTCAACCTGTCTTTTGTCTCGATGACCTACTGCTGCTGTAGCTGCATAAAGTTTCCGCCAATTTTGAGTCAAGCTGTCATACTGCCCTGCAAATTACTTGAGTTCATCCAGTAAAGATATTCTGCTCAAGCTTGTGTCAATTCACTTATCATTACAAAAGTTGATGTAGGAAATTCTAAAATACTTTTCATGTTTGAAATTTCCTCAAATTTTTCTAGATCCAACCACGAGTAATCCATGTATAAATCTTTATTTGGAATGAACGTCTCCTTGATACTTCCTTGAGCATTGTCAATAATGCTAAAAAAAATATTCACACGAAAATCTGTGGACAAGCCTAATTCTGGTCGTTTATCTCTGGCTTATTTTACGAAGTGCAAAATCTTCTTCTATCTCTATTGACAAAGTTTCCCTCCGTTCAAGCTCACATTCCTTCTTGTCATTGTCATCGTCATCACTAATGTCTTCAAATTCAAGTTCATCGGCCTCTTCCTTTGCAAAATATTCATTACATTCTCCCCCAAATAATTTTGTTCCTTCATATAATTTTTAAAAATATGCTTAATTTCTTTTGGCTTTGATTTGGGAGCTCAATTTTTCCACCATTTGCCATGCCTGTACATAATCTACTTAAGAAGACTTCAAATATTTTGAAACAGGAGTTGTGACCGAAAACAAATCTAAAATAATTACGGCGGTAAAAATTGTATCAAATTTCTCCCAATTCTTCTTTAAAGTTCGTGCCTGATATTTTGATCTACAATCAAATTGCCTACCAACTGCTACCTTTTTGAGATACTTCAAATACTGGTATATTTACAGGTAGTTCAAAAACTGAAGATAAAGCCTTATCTAGGTTTCACCATCTTGTTTTTCCAATTTTGCCCAAACGCCTCAATTTATTATGACCTTCCATTGTAGTCGCAAGTTCATATTTCTCCACAAATCCATTATTTTATATGAGTCACTTACAAATACTGCACCCTGCTGAACTAAACCAAACAAATCTGCTGCTTTACTGCAACTAGATTGTATGTCCTATTACTAAATTGAGGGCATGCGCTTAGCAACGTGTGTAAATAGCATTTTTATTTCTGCTTTTGAGGCATTTAAATTCAAATTTTTGTTGAAAACTTTTTTCAAGCACAATATTGTTGCAGTACATAGCTGTTGTTGGGTTCCCTTGAAACTTTACTTTCGGCTGGCACCTGGCGATCGCCAGATAGCCACTCGGGCTAGTCTGATACTGGAATTGTCTATTTTCCATTATGTGGTTTTCGAAAAGTCCCGGTTTGTTGTGTAGTGTTAGTAGTCTACAATATTTTCCATTTTTAATCATAGCATATGATAGTGTATGTCATCAGGATTGAATTTCACTTACACGTGCCGATGTCAAGCTCAAGTTCTATTTTCTGTGAGTTTTTGAAAATATGTTAAAATTTGCCTATTATTGGTCGATCAATATTTGGCACAATCTGAAAAAAATTATCTGACATTGGCAAAATGAAAACAAGAAATTGAGCCAAATATTGGTCAAATTTTTTCCTCCCGTGTATTGAATTTCATCATTGACATATTATGTTCTGCAATTATCAAATGGGCTGGTGTGGTGGGACGTATGGCGATGCACGCATGCCAAAGTGGCCCCTAAGACACCGCAAGCCCAGCACCGGAAACTACCCTTTCGGGCATCGCATCAGTGCCGAGGGGATATCAAATGGGCTTCCTGACTTACTGAAATCAAAAAACATAATGATAGGACCCGGTACAATCAGTTCCATAACTGGATTCCATCTCCAATTCCCAGGACCCGCACTCGATAAGTAACAACTCGGTCGTCTGTTTATTATTCGAAAAATGTTCCTTAGTGTATCTTTCGAACTTACAATTACAAAAAATCCGAAATTAATAGCATGAAGTACTTACTTTTTCGATTTTGCTGATGGATGTCGAAAATGTACGTATGTTATCACGCCAAAACAGGAAAAATTTTCCACAGTTCGTATCTTCAACACGAATCATCAAAATCACTTCGAACACAGATCATAATGAAGTACTGTGTGTCTGCCGACACTGATCGAAAAATAAAACTCTCATACCTTCTAGCGGACCAGAGCTTCGAAGTTTTGACCATTAAGTGGTACTTGACCAACAGGTGACACTTTTTACCTTAATATAGGTTCAAGTAATACCGTATGGTAAGCTGTGATTGTCTGTCTACATTTTCCCACGGAATTCAAAGGTGTCAAATTGGACCCTAGCGAGTGCCTACCATTGCCTGTATTCTAATTTAATATTCAAACGAAGAATGGTTCCAAATGCATGTACGCTTTAATGTTCTGTCAATTTGTAAACAATCTAAAAATTAATTTGAAAAAAAAAAACGGCTCTATTGGTCACCTTAGAGGTTATTTGCAAGGGGAAAATTGTCCAATTTGGAATTAACGAGAAAAGTAGAACTACAGATATAAAAGTTCATTCCTCACGACATTTTTGATGCTGCACAATGGCATAAAAGTCGTCTAATTCGGCATTATGACCTTGTTCAAGGTTCAAGTTAGTGACCTCTGCCCGAGGAGAAGAGAAAGAATTTAATATACAGATTCCTATGTTCTTTCAACAATGAATAATCATCTCCCAAAAATGAACTTGATTTCGAGGCATTCAAATTTGGCAACTTAAGGTATTCATTCTGACGGTTGTAGAAGCTCTGAAATTCAATGTGAAACCTAAAAAAAGCAGTTCTCATGAAACGAAAATGAAGAAACAGTGAAAGTGTAGACTGCCTATGTATTTGTGCTGAAATGAAGATAAAACGAGACTCCGTGAAAAGAACGTGCGGAATTCTGCCATCGCGTCGAAACAAAATAGATAGGCGCTCATTTTCCATCGAAATGTCTTTTTTATACTTCGTTCCACGAAGGATATAAAAAAATCCAAAAAGAAAAAAATCCAACGCTAAAGCTTAGAGAGGAGCTGAAAAAATAAATAAAATGTTTTTGGATAACGTAGATCAAGTACAGGGCGTTAAGAAATGCGTAGTCTTCAACAGCGGCATGACTCAGCAAAAATATTGCAGTGGGAAATGGACCAGATACAAAATGAAGTTGGAAATTGTTCCAGAGTATTTTTGATGAAATGTGATTATACGCTTTACCTATTAAGAATACCTTGAAATTTGAGTTCGTTTACTTCGTCTCCGGGTGAAAAAAAGACATAATCAGTCTTCAGAAGTTTTAGTGAGTCCCAACATCATAGAGTGTCATCAAACCCACTACCATTGCTCAGGCCTTTATCTTAAATCATTTTGTCTCAGTATTCTGATTAAGAGGAAGGGGAATGTGTTCAATGAAGCCTTACTCAGTTACAGAAAATATTACTAATCTTAAGGAGTCCCAATGAAGGTCGATTAATATGTCGTAGAAGTCTCGAATTTTCTCTTCTACTCACGTTGAAAGTTTTTAACTCAGCAAGACAGCATGTGACGTACAGTACTGATGAGGGAAGTGCATAAGTATTTTTGTGTTGTGTACGTTAGTCAACCCTGTTCTCGGGTATTCTCACCGCCTAATCAGAAAGTTCTCCTACAAAACCTTTTGCGTTGTAGTAGGAGATTACGACAATATAAAGGGACGGTGTAAACCAATGCTCAACTAGAGGGAATTCAGTTCCATGGCGAATTGAGTAGAAGCTATAAGCAAGTAATTCTCTACTTTGTTTAGTGTCCATATTGGAGTGTGCGTGAACTTCGTAAATTCTATCTCTACTTTGTTGTGATGTTATACAGTAGGATGCTTCGCTAAATTAATGCTTTTATTTTTATGGGGATATGATTTATTGCTGGCGTCAAACAAAACTGGGCATCACATATCGACCGACCGACCGACACCGTGAATGCCGACTGATACCGAGAATGAACGACCAATACCGAGAATGTTACAACAATGACGTCATCACGGCGCTTGTTGCTTCGTGATATTCGCTATCGTTCTCTGGTGTGCGCGCGAATTCGTTCATTGCGGAATAATTGTACTCGTTCCTGTTGAGCATTCAATACCTGTGCGCAGGATTTACTTGTAGGGGAGGGGTAATCAAGTTTCCTATTGATAGTTTTCTCGCGGAACCTAAACCTTTTCTTGGAGTTGGGTTGTAGGAATCGAATCTTTCAGATGCAGAATTATTCAGAGAAAGTCCTACATCGTATGAGTTCGCTCTAGTCATAGGTGAAGGTGAAGATGATAACGAAATTCGCTTTTCGATATCAACTGTGGCAGTGGCCAACTGTTGAACAAAAAGTAAGTAAGTAAAAGTGAATAGGTTGAAGATATAAGGAAATTAAAACAATTTAATTTATTCAATTTTCAATTAATCTAATTAGAATTACAATGCACTTATATCGTCGAGCTCCAGCCGTGGTCTTTTATTGAGAAATTTTCGGATATCCATTCTGATCTGTGATCCGGCTCGATTTATGGAGTGAGATGTACATGGTATACTTGAGTTACTTCTCAGTTCACTAAAGTCTCAACCTGTATGTTCGTCAGGGGTCTGGTTGGCCGAGTGAATAGCGCGCTGGTCTCGGAATTCGGAGGTCCTGGGTTCGAGCCCACGTAGCAACTCGCTACATTTCGACCTAGGCCGGTTTTTCGGCAAGATGAGAAGAAGGCTAACACAGCCCTAACAGCCTCCCCGACGTCTCCGAGGTAATGCTCGAAAAAGCGGATTCCAGGGTTCGGGTTGAGAGTAAAATTAGAAAAGAGTGTCAATTGTCCTACTTCCATAGTGTACCGTTTGGCTGCTGGAGCTTGAATAACGAAAAGGCCTCAAGACTTGCGATTGCCTACGCTCTGATTAGGTACTCGGACGCGACATGGTAGAGCTTTCGAGTGCTCGTGTGCTTGTCACAATGTAAATCGACGCCTAGATTGCTGAACCCCAAACAGTCAAGTCAAGTAAAAACAAACAGTAGAGAGAGAGAAAGAGCTATAAAATTTAAATCATGCCTAGCTTTGATGGAAATTTCTCCCTTGTCATGGATTTCAGGATATTTTCAAAATTGTAGTTCAAAATTCTCCTGGGGGGGGGGGGCTCGAACCTCACCCTCTTGTGCACGAGTCTGCGTGTGTTGACTGAATGCGTGAAACGTGTTCGGTAGCCATGAGACGTATCCATGTATCGATGGATCTGCACGCAGTATGAATTTTTTTTTTAAATGTTTCGTTCTCAAGGACTGAGTGTGTTCTAGTACAGCTAAAATTTTGTTGACTAATCCATAACACAAAAATTATCTGCTTCCTTTGTCAGTGCTTCAGACCTGAAATTATGGGATGGGGTAGGGGGAAATCTCCTTGACCAGTCTGAACCCCCTTCCGACGATTTTTCAATAGTTTTTTGTACGTTGAAAGAGAATGTTATAAAACCTGAAGAAAAAATTGGAAAACTAACAAATCGGGGAAAATAGGTTTTTCATTTAGTATCGTAGGATTGTTTGTTTATCTGGAATTCGAGTTTCAGCAGAGGAAGTAAAATAGAGTTAGAGGCTAATTTTTACAAACACACACGCACATATCATTGAGTACACTTGAGTGAGTGGCCCACTTCTAGAAAATAATGGATTTTGGAGTGTAAAGCTGCAATGAAAATAATTACAGATATTTAAAAACGCCGAAAAAAGTTCCTTTCAAACGAATTTCATTCTCTCTCACACACTCTGACACTCTCACTCGATCAGTCGATCACTCAATTACTCTATCACTCAATCACACACTCACTATTCTTGTTAGAAAAAATTTGTAATATGCGTGTCCTTGGCGAGCTTTCTCTTTTAAAAAATCCTGGCTACGGGCCTGCAGTACCTCACGCTGTATGTCATGTTGCTGTGTTGAAGATTTTAGGACATTTCTGTCCTTCCAGCCGTTCCTCAGCGACATTTTATTCGTGATTCTCATTAAAATTTGCATTTTACTCAGAGCGTAGCTATGTATAAAGAGACGCTATAATTCAAATCAATATACCTCTAGTCTCTTAATCGTTTTTTTCGGCCGTCGATCACGTTCTTCTTCCATTGCCCTATTGCTGATTCCATTCACCAATTCCATTCAATTTTTGCAGCTCCTATTCTCATCTTTTCCCTCATTCGTTAATTTTCCAAAGTGTTGGTTTATAGGACTTCGTTTTTATGAGTAGAAGACTTATAGTATTTTCTGTACAAAAAAAAAAAAAGAAAAAAAAGATCGAACGGTTAAAAGCTTCCGAAAGTTAAGAGAAATGGCGATTTTTGGGAATGTAAAAGGCGTTGTTTTCTAAATGTACTTGGGCGAAAATCTTAATAAATAAAATAAACAGACTGTAAAGGCGGCCGTTGAAATAATCCTAATTAAAAATCTGCGATGGTTTATTTTTCGTTCCCACGTTATTGTCGCCTTCGCGAATACTCGCGAAATTTTCATATTCGCTGTGGACTGAGCCGACTTCTAGAGTACACACAGACGGCTGTTTTTCTTTTTCGAAACGGAAAGTCGATAAGTTGCAAATATTTACGCGGTGTTTTGGAAAAATTAACGCGATATTCGTGAATGTAACAGGTATTAGGCACCTCCTGGTAGGTACTTAGGTATGCCGTGTACCTACGTAGGGTTTTTGAAATTTACCTTCATTTGAGTAAACTTTGAAACATCGTATTTTGAAAATAAGTGCACGCGATCAGGTAGCAAAGTTCAACGTAAAGTGAAAACTTCATTAAGGATGTAAGAAACAAGGCAGAAAGCTTCGAAAATTAAACCAGCGTGCGTATATGAAATAAAGTTGAGCTTAGTCGACGTTACCATTAATTAAAAACTAAAACGTATTCCTGTTGACATGTTCGCTAGCTTCCTCATTTAGTAAATGGTTTTTATGAGACATTATAAAATGTGATACAAGCCGCGTGTACAAAAATATTCACAACAACCGAACAGTGTGATTAAGAGATACGAACTGCGAACTAAGAATTAAGCATTTTGTAGCAAAACCTTGGCTTTCAGATGCCTACATGTACCTTTTGAACACAAATGAATATAATGGAGTTTGATTGAAGCGAAAGTAGCCCTGTCAGCGGGGAAGGTAGATAGGTCTAAAATGTCAACTCTGCAAACAAATGTTTTTGCAAGCGAAAGGAAAAACGAAAAAATTATTTTTATATTTTGCCGAACTGATGTGTAAAAGGCCGACTAAATAGTTCAAACCGATGTCGACTGATGGTCCAAAATGACGAGTAAATGGACAAATTTGCCGGACAATGCCGATTCCGTAGATTCGTAAAGGTGTGCCACTCCCTCCCCTGAAACGCACCCGCGGCTGGAAACAAGTGTATATGTATCACTCACTGTGTATTACGGACTCATAACACAGAGCAATGTAATATGTACGTTGTTACGTGTCTCACTCTTTTACGAGTATTAAGTACTAGCCTGGCCCGTCGCGTTACTGCGATTAAAACGTTGATGAAAAATCCTCCACCTTCTCCCCCACTCCACCTCTAGGAACCTTCACGGGAGTGTACTCAACAACTTCCCAAAGTTTCATCGTTGCTGCGACTAAAAAGCTGATAAATCCTCCCCCCTCCCACCATCACCCTTCCACTGGAAATCTTCGCGAGAGTATACTCAACAACTTCCCAAAGTTTCATTGTAGCTGCGATGAAAAAGTTGATACCCCATTCCCATCCTCACTACCCCTCTCTCTGGAAATCTTCACGGAAGTGTACTGAACAACTCCTGAAATTTCAATCCATGAGTAATGAGTAATGATTATTAAGTGTAATGAGTGATGAGTAATTCATTCATCACTCATATGTACACATACGTGTAATGAGTACCTATTACTCATTACTCTTGATCACGAGTAACGATTAATTCACTCATCACTCGTTACTCATTACTCATTTACTCGAGTGAAATATGCCCAACTCTGAGTATTAGCCATTACTGTCTATTCAGAACAGCCAGTCCATTTCTTACTCTTCTTATAAACTGCTCATTTTTCACAAGAGACTGTACTATGTAACCGTCTTCTCAAATTTCCAGAAATCGTTTTTTTTTTTGTACCCCCAGTCTTGGAGTAGTTAAGTGGTATCAGAGTTGGGCAGAATAATATTCGAATACTGAATAATGAATGACGAATAGTTTATTCGTTAGTCGTAAGTATGAATAACGAGTAGTCATTCATTATTCAGTAATCAGTATTCAATTACATCCCACGCGAATAATGAAATCAGACCCGTAGACAAAGTGGGGCCAGGAGAGCGTTGCCCTCCCCTGGCGTAGTTATTTGCTCCCCCCACCGAGAAAATCGGGAAACCTAATTTACTTTCTAATTACCCCAGTAAGATTAGGGATTACTATACGTGTTTTAGACGGCGCGGCTGGCACTGATCAAGAAGCCAGGAAAGCCAGATGGCCAGCCGTCCTCGTACCGGCCTATTTGCCTGCTCGACACCGTCGGCAAGGTGTTTGAGCGTACCATCGTGGATAGGCTGGAGGAGCATTTTCAAAGGCGGAAGACGATCTCGAGCAGTCAGTACGGATTCAGAACTGGCCGCTCGACTGCGGACGCGGCGCTGAAGTTGAAGAGCCTGGCGAAGAAGGCGATCCGCGAGCGGCAGTTCTGCGCGGCGGTCAGCCTCGACATCAAGAACGCGTTCAACTCCATTCCGTATACGCGTATCATGGAGGCGTTGGAGTTGGCGCGGGTACCTGGTTACCTCGTGCGCATCATCAGGAGCTACTTCTCCGGTCGCCGGATAGAGATGGAGTCGGCGGCCGGACCAATCACACGGGAGATGACCTGCGGCGTTCCTCAGGGATCAGTACTCGGACCTACCCTGTGGAACGTCGCCTTCAATGGGATGCTGAGGCTGGCACTACCACCAGGCGTAAAGTTGATCTGTTACGCTGACGACACGCTGGTGGTGTGCCAGGCGGAGACAACAGCAGAGGTCACGCGACGAGTGAACCAGGCGTTGGAGATGCTGACCCACTGGATCGAGTCGGCGGGGCTGTGCTTAGCGGTTCAGAAGACAGAAGCGGTTCTGTTCACGACGCGACGCAAGTACAGCCCACCCACCTTTGTCCTGAAAGGTGTGGAGATTGGGCTCTGTACAGCCCTGAAGTACCTGGGGCTGTGGTTCGACGGGAAGTTGCATTTCCGAGAGCACTTCCGACGGGCAGCTGAGAAGGCGGATCGAGTAGCCGGCCAGCTGTCCCGTCTGATGTCGAACCTAGGGGGGCCGAGAGAGCAGCGACGTATGATGTACGTCAACGTCATCATGTCGGTCCTCCTATACGGGGCGCCAGTATTCGCCGACGCCATCGAGATACCATACAGGAGAGCGGAGATGGAGAAGATCCAGCGAAAAGCAGCGATAAGGTGTGTCAGTGCGTACCGCACTGTTTCTTCGGATGCAGTAGGCGTGTTAGCGCGTATACCGCCGATCGAACTCAAGGTCGGCGAAATTGCGGCGGTATACGGTGCGAAGAAGAAAGCGAAGACGAAACGGGAGGCACTTCGGGTCAAGCGAGTCATCCAGCAGGACACGCTTCGGAAGTGGAAGGACGCGCTCGCCCATTCGACCAAGGGCGAGTGGACCCGAGCGCTGATACGCGACCTCGACAGATGGGTAGGAAGAACGCACGGAGCGCTTAACTTCCACCTTACCCAAGTACTGAGCGGCCACGGGTGTTTCGGCACGTACCTATATCGGATGTCGATAGCGCCGAGCCCCGTGTGCGCGCACTGTGATCGAGGGGCGGAGGACACACCTTGGCACACCCTGTTCGAGTGTGAGGCCTGGGAGCAGGAGAGGCGCGGGACGGCCACAACAGCGATCGATCCCGGCGGCGACGATGAAGAGGAGGACGACGACGTCGGCGTGATCAGCCGTCTCGCGCCGGACACCCTGGTTCCGGAAATGATGAAGAACGGAAGCAGCTGGAACCGGGTGTCGGCCTTTGTCTCGGCCATCATGAAGAAGAAGATGGAGACGGAGTGGTCGAGACAGAGGGCCGGCGATTCATCAAGCTCGGCCCACACCATCGATCAGGAGGTGAACTCTGTACCATCCTAGAGAAGAGCTGCTGCAGCTGCACTGCGGACCCACCGGCAGGGCTCACCCGTCGCCACCACCTGCCTGCGTCGACACACGGACCAAGACGAGGAGGTGAGGGGTGAGTGAAGAGAGGCAGCGCGTCCGGCCGTGGGGGACCTGAAATTTCCAGGCGAGCGCTCTGGGAGTGCGGACCTCGGTCAGTAGGGAACCCCATGGTGGCCCTGGTAGGACGCGCGCACCGTTCCGGCACGTAGAAATGGGGGCTCGGGCCCGGCCCCAAGGCGTCCCTCCGGTCACTGACGCGATGCTCGAAAGGGTAGTTCCTGTGGCCGGGGGTGCGGTGTCATAGGGGCCACTTTGGCATGCGTGCATCGCCATACGTCCCACCACACATATACTATACATGTTTTGAAACTTTATATTGGTATCACTGATTCCTTTTTCTCGTTCATTTCGCATCAAGGTTGTACCGCATAGAATAAACTGGCGTAGATTTCTTATTCTACGCATAGAATACACCATGTAGAATTCATGACTATTCTATACTTTTCTTCTTCTTTTTCTTGTGGGGGGGGGGGGGATAATTTTTTTGTCGTGGATAGGTACCTAGTTTTCGCCGTTACCTAGTACCGGGATGAGGTAAGACATGAAACTACTTACCTAGTTGAAGAACAATCCTCGTCAGTGACCTAGGTTAAATTTTTTTTGTTACTGGGTCCGCAATGAACAACGAATAACAATGATTGACGAATATTATTCACATCTTCATTTTACTGAATAATGATTGATGAATAATTTTACGTGTTGACGAATAATGAATAACGAATAATGATTGAACTTTTGTTCATGATTATTATTCGAATTACGTCTTATTCGAATGTTATTCGTTATTCATAAGCGCATGAATAACGAATAATGAATAATTTATTCGTTTGTCGTAAGTATGAATAACGAGTAGTCATTCATTATTCAGTAATCAGTATTCAATAACATCAATCACGCGAATAATGAAATCAGACCTTTAGCCAAAGTGGGGCCAGGGGAGCGCAGTCATTTGCCCCTCCAAGAAAATTAGAAAAACTTTATTTACTTTCTAATCACCGCAGTAAGATAGGGAGAAAAATATCCCCCACCAAAAAATATTTTAACCCCCCCCCAACAACAAAAATTCCCAAAAATATATTTTTTACACCCGTTCCCCTCCCCAACAAGAAATATTTTACCCCCCAAAAAGAAATTTCCAAAAAATATACATTTTAAACCCCTCCCCTCCCAACAAAAATATTTTACCCCCCCCCCCCCCGAAAAATCCCAAAATACTGCCCAAAAATTTTTTTATCACCTCTCCAAAAATATTTCTACCAAAAACTATCAAAAATACCCCCTCCCCCACATTTTACCCCCTAAAACCTATTAAAAAAACCACAACCCCCTCCCCCTAAAAATAATATTTTCTATCAAGGAAAATACCTCCTCCGCACCCCGAAAAATATCTTTACCCCCACACACACAAAATCCCCCTCCAAATATTTTTTACATAGTCCTCTAATATTGGAGATTTAAAAAAAAAACTTCAATTTTCGACTTTTCAGTCCCGTTATCGAAGTGATAGTGTACACATGTTCGTCGTGCGTACGTCGCTATTGTCATTATTGCATGGTGTATCTACACGCATTTCAAGTTAAAGTCTGTATTATCGCTACCCTACACGTAATTTGTGCGTAATCGGTATTAATTTCTCCTGCAGCGCTTATATACTGTGTACGTGAGCGCTGGCCGTTTAGGCCTAGTGCCGAAAACAGAAATATGGAAGAAGTGCTAGAACAGCTGGAAGAACTGAAAAGGGAAATCCAGCAACTCAAATTATCCAACTCCACAATTGAGAAGGAAGCTCTAGCCCTCAAGAATGAAAACACGCGGCTCAAAAATCAACTGGGCATCAGAGCATTTCTGAACAAACCGACACCCTCCGCTAATCCTCTTGAGTTAGAGATGGATACAAATGAGTCTTCGACGGACAAAAATTCTAGTCAGTCCGAATCGTCTGCGCCTCCAGTGAAAAAGAAGCCGCCACCTTTCTTCATTAGTGGTATTAAGTCCATGTCAAAATTTCATGACCTACTAGCTGCAGCAAGTATCACACCATTTGAAATGAAAGCTCTGGCAAACAGTGAGCTTAAACTGCTGTTAAACAGTTCAGACGACTACAGGAAGTGCCGTGTGGCCCTCACCAACGCGTCGCAGCTCCCCGAAGAGGTCAGGAAAGAGCTGGGCACTATTAAATTTCATACCTACCGGTTGCAAGAAGAAAAACCATTCACAGTATTCATTCGTGGACTTCATCACACCACAAACACTGAAGATATTATCGCTGAGCTCAAAGACGCAGACCATGAAGTTGTGAACATCATAAACGTCCATATCAAAAGACGCCTAGATGACAAGCTGGTTACAATTCAGCTACCACTATACAAGATAGACCTTAAGGTGAGTGGCAACAACCATGATATATTTAATATAACTAATCTATGCTACTGTCGAGTAACTGTTGAGACTCCAAGAAAGATCAAAGCACTTCCACAATGCAAAAGGTGCCAAGACTACGGTCACTCTTTTAACTACTGTACCAAAACACCAAGATGCGTCAGGTGTGGAGGTGCTCACCTACATAATGATTGTAAGGTTCCCAAGACCACTCCGCCCAAATGTTTCAACTGCAAAGGCGATCATACAGCTAACTATAAAGGCTGCCCCTACTACAAAGATAAATGTTCCACACGCGAACCCCCCAGGGTTACTGCTGTTGAACGTATTCGTTCCAACCCAATTAAAAAAAGTAGCACGACCAAAGGTGTGTCCTATGCGGCCGTTGCAGCATCCCATAATTCTGCCTCTTCTATAGCTTTAAACAGCAATCAAACGCAACCTCGATCAAACAAACCAACTCCATCTGAAACATCTCAAATTCTTGAGCTACTTAAAAGTCTTGGTGCTTCCCAGAAAGCCATTGAAGAAAAACTTACTAGCCTAGAAGAGCGAGTATCTACCATTGAAGCCTACAACCATCCCAGTCCACCCCGCAAACGCAACAAGTAATGGAGCTTTTGAACTTCTTAAATCTTGTATGCTGGAACGCAAACGGCCTTTCAACCAGAAAAAACGAACTTGAAGTCTTCCTCCGCCAAAACAGCATAGATGTGGCTCTCATCTCTGAAACTCATCTCACAAGTACCACAAATCTACCTAAAATTCGCGACTATATCGTCTACCCAGCTAATCATCCGAGCGGTCAAGCTAGAGGTGGCTCTGCCGTACTAATCAAGAAGTCCCTGCAACATCATGATGTGGGAGTGATCATCACGCACAGTATTCAAGCTTCAATGATAGCAGTTAAACTAAACAACCGTATGGTTCACCTGAGCAGCATTTACTGCCCCCCTAGAGGAGTATCGGCCAAAGATGCCTTTCTGGAGCTCTTCCACCATTTAGGTCACAACTTCATCCTAGGAGGAGATCTCAATGCTAAGCATCCTATCTGGGGATCACGAATCACCACCCAAAGAGGACGAGCTCTTTACCAAGCAATAACCGAGTACAATTGTCGAGCCATTCCGCCTGATGGTCCAACCAACTGGCCTGTTGACCTCAACAAACACCCAGACGTCATCGACTTCTTTATTTGCAAAGGTATTCCAGATAGCTATATAATATCTCGCACAATTACAGACTTGACCTCTGATCACATACCGGTTTTGTGTACAGTCTCTGATGGAATTATGAGACCCCCTGCTTCTCATACACTGGTAAACCGTACAACAGACTGGAACTCATTTCGCGAGCTGGTAGATAACCAACTTGACCTCAACGTCTGTCTCAACACTCCCAAAACACTGGAAGAGAATACAAATCACTTCATCGAAACACTCCGACAGTGTACAAGACAGTGCACAACTTACAACACACCTAGCTCCACAGAATATAGTTATCCTACCTTCATACGAAACCTAGTTCGACTGCGAAGAAAAGCTCGTAAAGATTGGCAACGACTCCGTACACCTAATAATAGGAAGACATTCAACAACCTCTCAAGAGAAACCTCCAAAGCTATAAAGCAATGGAAAAACGAATCCTTCAGAACATATCTGACGGAATTGGCACCCACTAAAGAAGCTGGCTTCTCACTATGGAAAGCAGCCAAACAAATACGTCGACCTCCTAATGTTAGGGCTCCTCTTAAGAGAGAAGATGGAACCTGGGCAAGGAGCGACCAAGAAAGAGCTGAAATTTTTGCCCAGTTCTACGCTGAAAGATTCCGAACCAATGATATTAATTCTGACATCACTCCAATGCAGCTACCTCTCGATAAAGGGCATATCAAGCCTGCATCTCCCTTAGAAGTTGCCAGACTCATTGACAAACTCAAAGTGCACAAATCTCCAGGTCTTGACCAAGTAACCCCAATCATATTTCGAGAATTATCCAGAAGAGGGATAATTTACATCACACGACTATTCAATGCGGCCCTACGTATGCGCCACGTACCACTGTCATGGAAATCAGCCAAAATGATTGTGATATTGAAACCAGGCAAGCCTCCTGAAGACCCATCATCCTATCGGCCAATCTCCTTACTCCTTATCATAGCTAAGCTCTTTGAGAGAGTGGTTCTCTGCAGAATGCGATTCATCATCACGAAATCAATGATGCTACCAGATTTCCAGTTTGGTTTTCGACCAAAGCACGCAACAACTGAGCTGATACACCGAGTTACTCATACCATTTCCCAGGCTCTAGAAAACAAAGAGTACGCCCCAACAGTGTTCTTAGATGTCAGCTGTGCATTCGACAAAGTCTGGCACCAAGGCCTTTTGCATAAAATTACACCTCTATTTCCTGCCCCCATAATATTACTACTTGAGTCCTACCTCAACCGTCGATCCTTCGAAGTTCACATCGGTCAAGCTCACTCAAATAACAACCCGATAGACGCGGGTGTTCCTCAAGGAAGCGTCCTAGGTCCCGTACTTTTCCTGCTCTACACTATGGACATCCCTGAAAGTCCAAATGGCATGATATCCCTTTTTGCAGACGACACAGCCGTAACAGCACGCAACAAGAACTATGAGATCGCAAACCAAAACCTCCAAAAAGCGATTGACAAAATATCCGCTTGGTCCAAAAGGTGGAAAATCGAACTAAACGAGTCAAAGTCAGTGAAGGTTGATTTCACATTACGTCCGTATCGTTATATCCCCATAATCATCAACGGAGCCCCGATTCCAACTGCCACCCATGCTCGCTACCTAGGCTTGCATCTCGACTGCAAGCTGAATTGGCAAGAACACATTCGTGCCAAAAGACAGTTGCTTAATCTGCATTTTGACCGATTCCAATGGCTCATTGGACGACGATCAAACCTCAGCTTAGCAAACAAGAAGCTGATATATACAACAATCTTTAAGCCTATGTGGGCATATGGCTGCGAGCTATGGGGTACCACTCGCGATTCCAACCGGATGGTCATTGAACGCTTCCAGAACAAAGTCATGAGAACGATCACAAATGCGCCGTTCTATATCACCAATGAACAACTTCGGACAGACCTCAGACTAGAAACTATTGGCGAAGTTATACATAAAAGAATAACTCGCTATGTTGATAGATTGGAGAAACACCCGAATACAGTAGCCATTCAGCTTCTGGACAACTGGAATGACACTCGCCGCTTGAAGCGACGCTACACGTTCGACCTCGCTTAATACTACATACCTAGTAAATAGCCGCGTCTCATTCTGCTGTACGATACTTTAACTAGTGCTAGACACTTCAGTAATCCGTGTTTACCTTCCCTTATGATATAATTAGGTTAATGCAGTATAAAATGTAATTTTGCAGTTCCATAATAAACTATTATAAAAAAAAAAAAAAAAAAAAAAAATCGACTTTTTCTCCCCTGAAAATCTTATTTTGCCCCCCGGCCCTCTTTAGAAAAATCCTAGCTACCCCCTGATCCTTGTTAAATTTTTTGTTTTGTTACTGCGTCTGTAATGAATAACGAATAACAATGATTGACGAATATTATTCACATCTTCATTTTACTGAATAATGGTTGATGAATAATTTTACATGTTGAGGAATAATGATTGATCTAGCTGTTATTCATGATTATTATTCGAATAACGCCCAACTCTGCTACGAATAAACTATTCGTTATTCATTCTTTCGAATAACGAATAACATATTTTATTATTCATGAATAACGAATAGAGTTTGCATTATTCAGTATTCGAATAATAGGTACTCATATTTTGCCTAACTTTGGATTTCGCTATAGCAAAATAGTATATTAAAATATTTCTGATTTTGATAATAAAAATCAGAAATATTTTAATAGACTATTTTGCTATAGTAGAAGCCAAAGAACGGGGTGCTTCGAAAATAATTCCTATTTTGCCAAAATACATAAGAGCCACTCGAGCCGTTATTATTTTTGGGCTTTCGACAGTCACCGAACACACTCTCTCGCGTCAGTTTAATGTAAAGCAAACAGTTGAAGGAAGATAAGAATTGACAGTTTTGAAAATGATTGATTAGTTTTCTGATCGTTTGGAACTCGTTGTTGAAAATAGTACAAATTCAGGTTTGGTGACGGAAGACAAGGAGGGGAAGTTCATATTGAAAAATTATCATATTCTATACGAGTATTTCATGTGTTTTCTCTTCACATATAATTACAAATTGTACTTCAAAGTTGGCCAGTACAAATTGAAATGTAAATAAACTCCGGGTTTGTGATAGGGAAAATACACACTTTGTATATTCAATTTTGTGAACTCATTTTTCGTTACTTTTTCTTCAGACTGGTTCGAAGTGCGTTCATTTTACTGTTTTTTCCTGCAAGTTGTGTCTAGTTTTATTTCAGGCGTGTTTTCTGAAGTCTACATACATAAATTTTTCCAGCCTTACGGTATTTCATTTTCACGTAGCAATGTGCGAATAATCAAAAACTTGATGGTGAGATGGTGTTATAATGACTTTTGTTACTCACTGTACATGGAAAAATGCATCAAATACAATAATTCTACAACTTGTTGATAAGTTTTCGAGAATAATATGATATGGCTGGTTCGTTTTGGCAAGCATCTGCTCGCAGCGAAAAAACCCGAGCAGATAAGACGGTATTGAATGCGGCTTGTGCAGGCGAGGACTTGAGAAAGGAATTCACAGGCTCTATTAAAGCCTTATCGAATGTGAGTCAGCATGGGCCCGTGGAGTAGCTTGCAGATTAGTCATAATGTATTTGCATTTCGGTTTGGTTGAGGAATTAGAGCAAGGACTTGTACATAATATGTACATATTATACAATTTTTGATTTTAGAATCGTGTGTAATTTCTCTGTTTCGCGTCGCGTATAAATTTTCGGTTTCGGATAGCGTATCATTTTTTGGTATCGGGATCGTGTGTATAAATTCTCGGCGTGAGTTGGAACTGATCGTATGTATGTAGTTTCTCGGCTTGGAAATACGCATATTCTCTCGGCGGTTGATTTAATCCACCTCACTACTGTAAAGGGGTAAGTAGGTAAAGCTGTTTGGATTCACGCATACTTACATAAGGTAAGGTGTCCTAATATGGCCATCAGCCAATTGCTGGGACCGAAACACGAACCAATCACTTTTTAACACCGGGTAGGTTGGGTAGGTTGCTCACGTAACCGACGGTGCAGCCAGATTTTGAAGAAAAATATTATCGGATCCTGGTAATTAGCTGATGACCATATTAAGAACCTGGCCGTATTAGGACACGTCACCTTATTTAGTCGACGATGCATAATAATTATACCTAAGATCATCATTCTTTCAACCGTTGCTGATCTGTTTAAACGTTCAGATCGCATAGACTTTGTATGTACATACATGAACGGAAAGGTAAAAGGAGGAGTAAAAATCGACAAATCGAGGGTATTGCGCAAGAAGGGCAAATCTGAAATTTTCCCGAAGGGCCACACTGTTTTTGGGTATTCACAGTGAGTAGGTACGATAGGCCAATCTGCAAGGCCAAACTACATTAATGACCTAAGATCATGACAAAAAGGCCAAACTGCACTGTTATTATACCTAGATCAGAGTTGGGCAGTATTCGAATAAATATGTACATATGTATTCGTGAATACAATTTCAGTAATCATAGAATACGAATACTGTATTTGTATTAATCGAAAATGAGTTTCCAAATATTGAATACAATTCACGAAAGTATTCATGAATACTCGAGTATTCAGTATTCACGAATAAAATGTGTATTTGTATTCGCATGTCTGCTCTGTGAATACAATGTAAATTCAGGGGTAGATTGCAGGCCGGCAGGGTTTTTCCGGACTCCAGGATACAATAGCGTATGACTTATCAAAGTCGGATAAGCTATGGGTGCTAACAGTCTTCTTTTCTATTATCACACCTGATTTCCTTTCATTCATTTCTTCAATTACTTTTCCCATAAATCGGTTTTAACATAATACTGGTGATAAATAACAATCTTGTCTCACGCCTTTTTGAATCTTCATCCTCTATTTGTATTTAAGCCTTTTGATTCTTATACAAGTTACAAATTACTCTTCTTTCCGTACTTTTAACTCCTATCTCTTGCAGTATCTCTATATTATAAACGCAAGTTGCATTTTTATGTCGTCAATGTTCTCAGCCTGTGCTGAATATTACAAGGTGAAATTTTCATAAAATATAAATATTGAATCGAAGAAGAACCTTTTGGTATCAGATTTTCAATAACTGAAACATAAAAGCTGTAATTAAACATTAAAGTCGACTTGCATGTGTGTCTATGTGTGAGTGTTCCGCGCGCTTACCCCGTCATTGTAAACGCGTGTTAAAGTGATCAGTGTGACCAGTAGGAAGTATTTTATATAACACATCGTGGATATAGAACGATCAGGCTGGCCATGCGATATCTATAATATAAAGACAATCTTGGTTTCTTTCATCTGAAAGCGTCTCAGTGTACATACTGCGGATGATAGGCCATGTTGCGTTTTTTTTTTTAAATTGAACTTTTACTTTACAAATCCTTTTTTAGGGCTTCATGAGTTTAAGACTTGGGCCATGTGTCGTTTTTTTACTATCGACTTTTCATTTTACAAAAACTTTTTGGTTCATTTTTCATTTATTAAAGAGATTAATCTAATATATAAAGAATTTTCCTCATCGGTGTTCTCAGGTATTGCTGAAAATCTTGGAAATGCGAAACCGATGCTACTGTATGCAAAACAAAGGAACAGTAAGGTTAAGAAACAAACAAATGGTGAGATAAGAAGAGAGATGCCATGAATGGCCATGTTTTGAAACTTTTAAAACATTCTCTTAATCGTTTTTTTAACCTTTCTTTTATTTTGAAATCCTTTCCAGATCGACAGAGAAGTCAGGCAGGGCGACCAGCTAACCCTAAATTTGTTCAACCGTGTTCTAGAGCGGGTATTTGGAAGTCTTAGTTGAGAGTGGAAATGAGTCAACATTAATAAGGAAACAATAAGTTACTGTAAGTTTGAAAAAGGACGTGGTACTGCAATGAGTTAGAAAAATGGCTGAAGAATTTGTAGAAAAAAGTAGGGCTACAAGAGGGGAAGGATATAAAGAAGGGTGAAGAAACTAAGCAGCGACTGAGTGTGACTGGATCGCGGTCTAAGAGGGTGGGCAGGGAAGCAGGGAGCTTGATGTGTTTGCGGAGTGAGTTGGAAGCCAGGCACGATGGGAGAATGTGAGAGTCGGAATAGATTTAATCCTGCGCGCGGACGATGTATCAGGGAGTGGAGATAGAGCCAATGATTTAACGGGAAGAGGTTTGGAATGGGACATGGACCATTTTTCCTGCCACTGAGCGAGAATCGTGTTTCGGAGGAGGTATTTTACACCGGAAGCAAGGGCGACTGGGGAGGACTGGCAGGCCAGGGTAGGGGTTTTGATTCCGACATGCACCAGTTCGTTACATTGAATCTCAATGTGTCCAACAGGTCAGACGAGGGAGAGGAGGCCACCATTTTAGGAGAAGGAGTGGTATAGGAGATGAATACGCTGAATGATGGAGTTGATGGTGTAGAGGTAAATAGTAGCGAGTCAAGGGAGTCAGTAAACAGGAGACTGGTAGTGGGTAGAGGGGAGGTGTTCAGGAATGATAGGCAGAGGAGAATTTCTGTGAGTTTGGCAGTGAAGATGGACTGGGTCGGCTTCAGTCTGAAATGGGAGACAACCGTTGATAGAGTAGACTCCGGACTCTGTTGAACAGGAAATTGAACAAACTAAAGTATTCATGTACCTTGGTCAACTACGAGCACCAGAAAACAAATTAGATGTGGAACTAACTTGGAGGGTAAGAGCAGCCGGGAAAACTATTGGTCGCCGAAATAAATTTACAATGGGAAATTTTAAACAGAAACAAAATGAAAGACCTGCAAACTTATTGTCCAATACCAGCCTTACCATATAAAGGCTAATCCTGGGCAACAACCCAAATCCACGTCAACAGACTGAGAAGTACAGAAAGAAGAATAGAAAGAAACTTAATTTAAAACTGAGGCATGAAGTTTCAACTCAACAGATAAGACCATTAACGGGGATGGAGGACGAAACAATTTACAATCAAAAAATTGAAATGGAAGTACACAGTTCACTTAGCAAGGTTAGGTAAAGAACGATGGAATAAAATAGTAAAAGAACAGACTCCCGTGCCCAGGAAAAAGGAGTAGGGGCAGACCATCTTTAAGATGGAGATGAAGTATCAAGAATCACCGGAATCATGCGCGGGAGAACGGCGCAAAACAGCGGAAACGGGGAAAAATTGAGTACAGCAGCTGGCTTAGAAATGAACAGAAGTAAAACATAACAATTATCCTATATGGAAGGGAAATGTAAACTCACAATAAAAGGAATTAAAATAGAAAGAACCTCCAAATTAGACTATTTTTGGGACAAATACAATCATTTTAAGACAGAACAAACAGAGAGATAACTGAAAGAATAAAAAAAAACATGGGCATGCTTCTGGGCTTAAGAAAACACTATTTAAAGGTAAACTGAAGATTGAAACAAATATGAAAATATTGGAAAGATACACTCTACCAGTCTTCACCTATGGAGTCCAAACGTGAGCCCTAACAAAGAAGTATATGGAAATGTTAACAACCACGGTCGGAATGATGGAACCAAGTATACCTACCAGGGTTAAGAATAAAAGTCAAAGTGAAAAACTAAAAGATAAAGGAGGAAAGTGGTATGAAAGAGGTAGGTCAGGGGATCTAGAAATTAAAATGGGATTACACGGGACATATCGCACGTTAAGAAGGGACAAGATGGAAGAGAATAATCAGCGAGCGGAACCTTAGAAGGAAGGGATGAGGACTAGGCATATAGCGCGACAATATAACAAAAATTATCTAACTCACTAAAACCAACTCACTTTAGCCAGCCAGCTTAACTTAGCCAACTCACTTTAGCCCACAGTGTAGATGACCCGCAAAGCGGGTCAGCTAGTACACCATAAAGAAAGATCTGGGTGATCATTAGTCCAATTTCCAAAATTTCCAAATGAACTCTGATGTACATACTCGTACACATAGAATAGACGTTTTGTGGATAGCTGCATCTACAGTATAACGTTCCAATATTCGAGAATTTTGTACTCACCCGCATTAGTGTATTGTACGTACGCAGTGCATACGAGCAAAATTATATTCCTTCTGTTAAATCTTCCATTTTCTCTTCAAATTTCCCAAAATCCGACCACTAAATCTCTTTAAATTGAAATCCATTATCGTGGCGTAAAGGACGCGATATATAGTATAGAACGCGTGTGCGTGTACCGTAAATTTCAGGCTGCTGAGAAGATTCATCCAGCGCTTAATAAGACCGCACGGCGAGGGTGAAGGGAAATGGAAAAAAGTTAGAGAGAATACCTATGCGTGTTCAAAAGACAGACAAACGCGCTACCTAATTTTCTGACGATTTCGATATTCCAGGTGAACGAAATGCGCCGCAGCTTTAAGCTCTGAAATTTGCCAGACATTAGTTCCTTTCGAATTTCTGCACCCTAGATCCGCGTTCGGGTAAAATTACCCCGTACTCGACTGTACCCGAATATTATTTGCGACTTGGAAACAAAAACGACCCCGCCGAGGAACAACTGTAAATTCACGTAAATTTACACTTCGTTAGTTTACGTGTACTCTTCGTGGCATACTGTGCACTGTGTTCACGAAGATGAGTCTTGAGATTTCACAGTTGGGTCGACTTTCAACTCAGATTTATCTGGCGCTTAATACATGAACTCTTCTTCTTTTTTTTCTCAACATCGTCTTCATTTAGTAAACACAGCCATTAGACTGGAATAGTGCGCGGAAAAATGCAGTGTAAACACGATGTAGAAGGAAAATCTTTAGAAATCTTGAACCGCGACCGACGTAACTCGATGTAAATAAATAAATCAGTAAATTGAATGAAATTGCTATCGCCGCGTTCGAGTTGGGTAAATATGGCGGAAAGCGAAAATGTATTTCGTACCCTTGTTTTCGCCAAAATGTATTGAAATTTGGTCGAAAGAGATTACCGAGAGCCGGGGAATCGCTGGGGCATGATGTGGAAGGACCACCGGGTGTCTCGTCGATCTCGTCTATCCAGTTGTCGTAACGAACGATGCAGACGTGATTATCGACACGATCGTTACAGCCGAGCGTAGGAACGGTTTTATACTCGTGGGAATTTACGATTATGGAAAACCGTTACTGCTCTCTGTTTCTTGGCTTAGAATTTTTGGAAAGCGTAATACGAGGACGTATATATACAGGTACACAATTCCGAACGAATTTTCATTTCAGTACGTGCTACGGAGCAATTGGTAAAATTGATGAAGCTATTATTCGCGTGATGTCGGCGCTTTCGCGGTGGCGTGAAATGAAGACCAGTTACGAGGAGTGTAGTGTATGATCAGACGAAAAAGTAATCGCGAAAACTATACAAAACTTCAGTACATAATGGTTACAGGTTACTTTTATCGCAGAACAAGGGAAAAATCGCGCATAAAAACAACGAAAATTTCCTCAGTTCATAAGCTTGAAAATCTAACTCTGCGAGAGTGAAACATGAACCATTCCACGATCATTGAAATCTTTTGTGAATGATAAAGTACTAAATTTCTCATTACATTGCCCTCTTTCTACTAACAAGTTGGCTATCGGACAGATAAAGCCTTCTCACTATACGAGTTCCAGCAACAGTGAATATAGTTTAAAACCGTTTTAAACACAACTGAAGTGTAACTGGACTCAGAGAAGGCTTTTGACACATTGTGAACTACAACAGACTATCAGAATTCTGGAAGAGCTGCGTATGGATGACCCCATGCACTGGGTGTCACGAGTACATTACCCTTCTTCAACCCAGTCAGTACACAACTCATCCGAACAATGTGTTGATATGTTTGCTCACTCGTACATTTGTAGGGGCAAGTATACAAACATTTGAAGCAATTCTGTACAGCATTAATGGAGAATTTTTTCTGCGCATCGCAAACAGATAGTCTGATAGAGCTTTTTGGTATGCAATAGAGGACAGTTAATGCAACTACTAGAAAAAACAGTCATATTAACCGGGTGTTCACGAAATCGATTTTGGTTAAAAATTGCGCACATTTTAAATATTTTTTCAATTTTTCATAAAAATTGCCTTTTTGGATATATCGATTGTTTCGCGGTAAACGATTACTGCTTTCGTACACTTCAAAAATAATCATTGGCCTCATTCCTACCTTCTTAGTTTTCGGGACTGCAACAGCACCCAACGCAAAAACATGGTTTTTGTGCTAAAAACTACGTTTGGTGCAGTTGTGTCCCTACAATCCTACTAATCTAAAATACTAAAAATGTGCATCATTATGTTTCTCCAAGTGTCCAAAACAGACCACGTGATTCTGGTTTTTTGACAATAATTTGTATCTCTTCATTTACGCAATATCGTGTGTCTGAACAAATTTATGTCGGCAGTGTCACTCTTCAAATGGGAGTTACTGTTTTTGAAAGATATTTGCAGTATCGTTGAATGCTTATTAGAGTAGTCCTTATTTTTGACTTTTGATTTTGTAATAAGCCACCGCCTAAACTGGTTTCAAATATTGGAGAGGAGGGGGGGGGGATTCTAGAACCTTTGAGAAAAATTGGAAACGGTTAATCTGTGTCGCGAGAGAGGAGAATTTCTTATGAAAATTAATATCATTTTTGTGATTTAAGCTTTAGTCGCTAAGGAAGTCTTCCATATCAGCCTAAAAATTATTTCATAATGGCAGTTTCTAGAGTAGTTAAATTCATTTTAGAGATTGTTTCCTCTATCCCCTCAACGTCTTATGCTCCACGGGGAGCTAATTTCCAGTTACTCTAATTTCTCTCAGTTTCAAATTCCTTACATCGATGGTAAGGTTTCTTTTGGGTTACTAAATCCAGTTCAGGAGTTCTTTCTCCCCCTCCTTTAACTCTTCAAGCTCTACAGAGGATAATCTTCAGGTACTCCAATGTCCCTGATTTCTAAGTTCTTCACGTCGATAGTACATTTTTGTTGGGTATCTGAATCCTTTTCAGGGGCCATTTTCCTCCGTCCCTCCACATGTAAAACGCTTCAGTGGTCTAATAGTCAAGTAATCAAATTTCTTCAATTCCCAAATTCTTTACGTTGTTGGTAGAACTTTTCGAATCCCTGAATCCGTTTCTGTTTTTCTTTCTCCCCTCTTCTCGACTCTTCATACTCCGAATTTCCCTCAATTTCCAAGTTCTTTACATCGATATTAGAGTTTTTCGGGTTACTAAATCAGTTTCAGGAATTCTTTCTCCCCTTCCTTTAATCCTTCAAGCCATAGGCGCCGACTTGTGGGGGGCAGAATCAGTCAGAGCCCGGTTTTTTTCTTTGATTATTTTATTGAGACGCGCCTGATATTCCGGTATTATCGATTTTTTCTTATTCGTTTTCTCTTTTTTTTCTTTTTTGTTGAATTTAAACATTGATGGTAAAAATTTTTGTACTTTTTCCATTTTTGAGTTGAAAATATTTGGGGGGGGTTACCCCTCCAACGTTTTCATTGGGGGGGGGGCAAAGTCCCCCAAAAAGTGCCAATTCGGCGCCTATGCTTCAAGCTCTAAAAAGGGTTAATTTTTAGGTACTACATTTCCCTGATTTCCAAGTTCTTCACGTCAACAATGCATACATTTTTGTTGGGTTCCTGAATCCGTTTCAAGGGCGATTTTCCCCCATATCTCCATCTGTGAGGCTCCTCAGTGGTCTAATATTCAAGTAGTCAAATTTCTCCAATTTCAAAACCCCTTACATTTGTTAGTAGAGCTTTTCGAGCCCCTGAATTCGTTTGTGCTTTCCTTTCTCCCCTCCTCTCATACCCTTTCGGCTCCTAATTTCCCCAATTTCTAAGTTCTTTACGTTGTTAATAGGACTTTCTGAGTCTCTGAATTTGTTTGTCGGTTTCTTACGCCCTTCCCCTCGATCCTTCAAGCTCCGCAAGGAGCTATTTCGCGATTATTCAAATTTTCATATTGTTTTTATTGAAAATAGGGTTTCGTGGGTTACCGAATTTATGTCTGGGGCTTTTTTTCTTCTCCTTCGTACCTTTCAGGCTTTGGTAAGAAGGGGCTAGCATTGAAAAATATCAATTTGAAGACATACTACATCAAAAAGATGGTAATTAAGGTCACTGAATCTTTATTTCAGGAAGCTCTCCTTCAAACACAGGTTCATCATAATTCTGTAATCTGTATTACACATCGCGTTCTCGCTGCTAGCGACCTATAATCCCATTTTGAATTCGTCGTATTTGTTACTACTCGTAATTTAATTTAATTTGAGTATTTTGGTTTTTGTTTCAGGTAAGTTACCTTTGATCAATGTTCGGCATCATGAAATTTATGTCTAGTGAGTACCATACTTAACAATTCCTAATTCGTGTACCAATATATGAACGATTTTGTTCTTACATCTACCCCCTGGAGAGTGCCATTTCCATTTTAATTTCTTGTTTTTTTTTCCAAAGAACGTGTTTGCTGCTGACAGATTGTTTTTAGATCGAAAATTCAAGTTTTTCCCGTTGAAATTACGCCTACCCAAGCCAAATTCCTCGATTTTTTCCGATGTGTTTTCTTTAGCCCCAATAATAACAATCCCAATCTCACAGGAGGAAGTTATAATATTCTTTATGTTTACTCAGAGTTTTCTCCGCATCCGTATAGAATTTATTCAGCTCCTTTTTTTCCGGCCCCTAGTGTTGGAGTGTACTCCGAAATTATTATGACTTTCGTATTTTGGCCCACCTTCATTTAAAAAAAAACAAATTCTTTCCGAAGTACCTTGAACCGTTTCTACGTCTTTCATCCATTTAATTTTCATATAGAAGCCCACTCCTCTATACCCCTTAGTTTGCCCCTTTTGGTAGAAAGCATACCCTGGCTTGTGTAGTAGCGTCTCTCCTATACGCCCAACTTCCGAAAGTCCTATGTTTATTTTGTTGATTTTTTCTTCAAATTCGAACACTCTCTCGCTAACCCACAAGACCTCTACAATTGATGTAAGCTGAGTTTAATTTAAGACCTTTTTGAATATTATTTTTTGCGGTCCGGAATTTAGAGCCAAAATTTTTGATTTTTGTATAATTTGTTTCGTGTTTTTCCAAAAAAAAGTATTTTTGTCCGAAAGAGTTTTTGTATCTGAAAACGTATTTTTATTTCTGTTAGTAAAATGAGTAATGCACCTTGACACCCTCCCAGCTGCTGCAGGCTGCATTGAGGGCCATTTATGTACTTTTAGTGGGTCCTTTTTCCTTTCTATTTCCTCTAGCTCTTTATATTTCTGGTTCATCCAGTCTTCGTTGGCCTTCCGAATATCCCTTCTTATCTCCCTTTTGACCTGTCTGTATTCTGTCATTTTTCTTTTGCAGAGTCTTCGGGTTTCCATGAGTTCCATAATCTTATCTTTCATCCATGGTTTCTTCCTTTCTCTCTTTCTAGCCTCCATCTGTTTATAACATAGCTCTTTTATCTCATGGCTTATTAGAATTTTCCATGATCTAATACCATTTCGCCGTTTCCGGGCCATATAGGTATGCTCATATATGGCAAGAATGTTGACCCCCACTCTCTTCTCTTCATTTCTTTACTCGCATTGTGTAATTTCCCTGCTTGGTATAGGGTGCGTACGTTCCATGTTCCTATCTTCAGTGGTTCCTTCTTTTTCTTTATCTTCCTTTCGATGAATTCGGCAGACGGGGGTATTTGTAGTACCCTGTGCCCATTGAAGGGCTGCGCCGGACTCAGGGCCTCCGACGCTATTCGTTGATTTTCTGCCATCTGATCACCTGGGGAAGGATACGGTGGTGGTTTCCCTCTTTCCTTCCACCGGATTTTCTGTCAGGGGTTACTCCCTTAGTCGGTTGATCCAGTTTTAAGGCGCTGGAAGCTCGCCTACTCATCCAGCATCACTTGATGCTTGACTGGGGCACTTTGTCACGGATGAGGGAATAGTGGAACGTTCTTCCTGCAGTTACATTGACTAACGGTATTTAGTGCTGGTCCAGTTCCGACAGCTGAACCCGCGCTGTTTCACCACCACCTCTGTCTTCGAACTTCTGCTTTAACCGAATACATCAGAGCTAGTATTCGTTATCACTCTAACGACGTGGACGCGCAGAAAGTTCTGGCTGCAGTGTCGTATCTCTGCTGGCGGGGTTAGCACCATGTAGCAGTTGAGTAACTACTGACTAGAGATCTAGTCCAGGAGAATTAGCTAAAAAAAGAGGTGTTTGATGGAATTAATTGCAACACAGCTGAAACTTGGTACGATTATTTAGTACCCTCTTCGGAAAAGCCCAGTGATTCCTCCCCCCCCCCGTGTGAGCATCACCCTTCAGAGTCCAAAAAGTGCCCCCGGAAACAGTTTTTCGCTTGTATCTAGCTTAAAATTGAGTTATAGGTAAAAATATTCCTTACCAAAATTAAAGAGCGTAAAATTCTCTACAAAAATGATATCTATGTTGTTGTTTTTTTTCGTGAATCCCATGACAACCAAGATAATCGGCGTTCAAGATCACACGAGCTAAATGTAAATATGGAGTAACCTACAACGTACGCGGTATACGAACGCTGATATAATCGCGAAAACACATGACTGGATGCATAGAATGTCACATGATATAATTTCAATTTATTGTCTTTATTATTATAAGTATTCATCTTCATCCGAATCTACATGTATACAATTTTCTGCGTTTAAACAACCTCCTCTACAAACGCGTGGCTACAAGAGATACCCACTTTATGGCAACCACAAGCTCGTGATTCCGATGCGGAAAACTTATATTCGTGTAAACCCACTCGAGACCCTTGGAAAATTGACCCTCGTTACCCCCCCCCCCCGTCCAGCAGCAAACCAGAGCGCTCCATTCGAGGGGAGCCATCAGGTTAGCCAATCATAGCGCTTCATTTATGTGTAGCCCTCTCACTACCCGAGCTATACACCGGCGTTGAGACACCGTGCTATACCCTTTATGTATGCCCTTTGTACACCCGTCGTATAGCCCCTCTGTATGCCTCTAAGTATCCCGTTTGTAAACTGTCGTATAGTCCCTCTGTATACCCCTTGCATGGATCCCCTTTGTAGACCCGCCGTATAGCTCTTCCATATCCCCTTCATGAATCCCCTCCGTAAACTCGGATAGATCCCCTCTTGTAATTCAGATATATATGGGAAAGGATGATGGGCTCTCAGCCAGTTTAAAAAAGTTTGAACATCCCTTCTATCATGCTGCACTCAGGATTCCTTGAAAATTCTTTACGCTGAGCACTCGTTTCTGGTTGACAGTTTGTGAACTTTTCCAAACCTTGACAATGATGAAGCATATGATAGGGGCCTTTAGAATCCACTGCTGCAAAACACTAGAGGTAACACCGCGTCGATGAGTCAGTCCGCCTGCACTCTTCATAATTCGCATGAGTGTTTGTTCGATTGGCGTTTGGACGCTAAAGAGTCGCTCTCTAGCGGCCTAATGAAAAGCGGCGCGCTGATTGGTGTATTTGGACGAAAAGATGATCAGGGACAAAAATGTTCTGCAAAGAAACTCAAGTTGGGCTCATCTAAAAGGAAATAATAAGGGCTGACACTTTAGTTCTCTTCAATACTGAAAATGCTAGAACTCATTTCACCTGTACATGTTTTTGTGGTAAAAATATCCTGATCATCTTTTCGTCCACTACACTTGCGCACCTACAGGAGTGTCCAAACGCCAATAGTCATGTCGCTCTATATCTATTGTCTGGCTTCAATCCGGTTTCTAAAACAAGCTGGTCCATCTAGTGTAGGGATTTAAAGTTACAGCGTTCAACGCTTCTCGCATATTAGAGTAACGAGTTCGGCGTTCGTATACCGCCTATGTGGTAGGTTACTCCATATTTACATGCTCGTGTCACGAAAAAAAAAAACATAGATATCATTTTTGTAGAGAATTTGACGCTTTTTAATTTTGGTAAGGAATTTTTTTTTCCCTATAACTCAATTTTAAGCTGGATACAAGCCAAAGACTGTTTTCGAGGGCACTTTTTGGACTCTCGGGTGTGATGCTAACACTGTGAGAGGAGGGGAAGTTACGGGGCTTTTCTGAAGAGGGTACTAAACAATCGTACCAAGTTTCACCTGTGCTGCAATTAATTCCATCAAAAATGCTAATTCCCCTGGACTAGTCTAGCTGTAGTTACTACAGCCGTGCCCCACGGGCAAGTAAAGACTAGATGATTGAAAGTTTCCCTAATATGAGATGCCTGCCGAAGCTGAGAAGATTAGGCCAAGTCCGATGGGTGTCTCCTCCTAGCTGGCATATGTATCCCAGATTGTGTTTAGCTCAACACAAACGGGTTAAGGTAGCGCTGTGGACGAGCTTTTCGTCCCGGCTGGCATAATGGTAGATTACTTCCGACATCGTGGGTATGTTCAGATTGATGTGGAGGTGGTCGTTACGTACAAATCAGGGAGCCCTAGTGATAGTTTGTAAAACCTTGTACAGCCTGGCGATTGCTGTCGTCTGTACAGCCCCGAAGCTGAATTCCGTAGCACTACACTGGTTTCAGGATGACTAGGAATACTGATCTCATCTCGGCTCCTTCCGATTTGAGGCCAAGCAAACGTAACTGCATGCTGTTAGGATAAGTAGCCTACCGTCCCCCGTGAAATGAGAATCTATATGAGGCACCCTGTGAGTTTCAAAGGAGGTGATCGGTGATTAGCGCTGATATAGAGAATTCAACGGTACGGCTGGTGTCGAATTACAATTACTCGATTCATGCGGCATTTCTACACATTTGGAGCTACGAACTCCATCACATTTGAGCTGATCGAGCACTGAGTATATGAGGAACCTGCGAGAAAATAATGTTCGGGTATTCGCTTCACGTCCGTACAAACACGAGCTGGAACTGTCGCACGGCGATAATGCATTTGAAGAAAGGGTTTGCAACGTATTACGAGGGTTTTTTCCCCTTTTTACTTAACAAAATTTACAATTTGAAGAGAACAATGCAATGTAAAAATGTTTTATATCCACGCTTATTTCGCTCGTATCGAAGCATTGTCGCGATTCCGCTGTACGCTTCGCGTTACTATCAGGTGATGTATGACGATATAAAAGTTAATATTTTTCTTTTTCGCGATTCAAATCTACTCACATACATTTTTCTCATGGTATGAAATGGATTCGTGTTAAAATAATATTTTGCAAACTTTTTTTTTTCTCCTTTTTTGCTGTTTCGTTTGGCAACAGTTCCGACGGAGAGGTTTATGCCTACATCGATAAGGTCTTTTTTTTCTTTTTTCTTTTTTTTTCTCTCTCTTTCTCTCTCTCTCTAAATACGACCCCGTTTTCGACGATGCACGACGATTTTTTTTTTCGAAATTATTTATTTTTTGTATTTTTTTACGATCGTGTTTAAACGCCGCTAGATTATTCGAGAAAATTGGAAAATACCTTCGCCAAGATATTGGTTCGAAACGTTGATGTGAAGTCTTCAACATGACGGTATTTTTCACAGATAAACGTTTTGTCGACATTTTTACGGCCGTGTGTGTTTCCCTCTGGTGATATATTACGAGCTGCATAGTTTACGATTTCGCTGTTAAATTATCGCAAGCCGTCATGTGTGGACGTTGGGAGATCAGCCTCATCCTCGGTCGTTGAACAAGTTAGTTGAGTTTCAATGAAAGTCATCATATAGCGCCCAGAGTGAGCCTTCATTCAGCAACGACCTTTGAATCAGTTCGACGCCGAGTTAGAGGGTGGAAGACAGGTTCCGCGGAATTTATTCAGAAGGACGAAAATCTAACTGGATTTCTCGAATTTTCTGGTATCTCTGTGTATTGAAAAAAAAAAAATCTGCCCATCCTGAACCCTTTTCGAAGAAAAAAAAACTACAGCTGATAAACACATAACGACGTATTAAGCAGCCCAGTCTGCAAGTCCGTGTGTTGCAGAATCTAGTCCATATGTTCTGTGTAGCTCAGTTTGTACTTAACCTACTTCAGATCATTGATTTCTTCTATAATTATTGGGGGATAGCTCAAATGCGTCCCATTTCGGCTGTTTCGATTGCGTCCGGCTCGCAAACTGCTGTATACCCCAAAAAATATGTGCACTGGTTTCAGTAATTTTCGAAGTTGACAGAAAGATTGCGGTAGCTAACATTCTTAACAATTGTAAGGTCATTGATCTTCTTGGTCTCGTAATCATTGGTTTTTCTCCGTAGCATGTTATGTTCTTTGCGTTCCGTTTTGTTGCTGATTTCGTCTTTCTCGAATGAATATTCATAATAAGTTCTGTGTTCGTCTGTACGTCTTTTAAAACGGAAAGAAAAATGAAAAGACGAAAAATATAAGAATATTTCGTGTACGGTCGTTCTCTATGATGAAATAAGAATCGGTAAGCTCACCGACTGCATCCGAAGTGAGGAAAGTGTTTACCTCATTTACACTTCTGGGCTGGACTGGCATAACACTTCGTATTGCAGTATAGATACGAGGGGTATTCAAATAGTAAGGTAAGGAAATTTTGGCGTCCAGTTGGGAGTGTGAGTGAACTTGGTAATATTCCATGCGTAGGATGTGCCAATTCACTTTTTCTTCTTCTGTATTCCAGAGCGCTTTCGGCTGTTATGTCATCATCAGTGGAGTCGCTACAAATCAAAAAGTAATAAAAATACATAGAACGTTTATTCAAAGAAATATCGAAAGCTACATCCTTAACCTATTTTTCAACGTAATCACCATTAAAATTGAGGCATTTGTCGTCCCTTTGGACCAGTTTGAGTGTACCCTTTTCATAGAAAGTAGTCTCCATTCCAGCAAACCAATTTAACACAGTTTCATTTAGCTCGTCGTTATTGGAAAATTACATACTACCTAAATATCCGTTTAATTATGGAAATAGAAAGTGGAAATCCGATGGCACCAAGTCTAGTGAGTGAGCGGGGTGCGACCAAACATTCCATTTGAATGCCTTGTGATTGGGAGTCAACTTTTTTGACACCCGGTGGGAGCAAATTTTTTTGTACCCAAATTAACCACGAACTACATCATACATTATACCTGTGAAAGTGGCAGTGCAGGGAATGAGGTCCTACTTTGTCGATATGAAATAATGAGTACCGACGTATACTAGATAAATTTTTTGATAACATGAGACCTTGTGGGGCTCTCTAGCTCCAAAATTCGTCAAGATATGACTGTTTAAAGCTGACACTTCAAAAAACCTGATTTTGAGAAAAATGCAATTTAAAAAAAAAAAAAGGTTTGAAAAAATTACAAATTCAACGTGACATATCTCTGAGACAAATAAAGCTAGAGAGCTCCGCGAGGTCTCATTTTACCAGAAATTTTATAAGGAATTTCGTCGACAAAGTGGGACTTTTTTTCAAAAGTAATACGAAATGAAAGAGTTTTCAGCAATAACAAAACTGAGTTGGGTGGGAGCCAAACAGAGAAAAAGTGGGTTCTCGTTTTCTTCTGTAATAGACGAACGAATGCAGATAACAGAGAAAAACGGATGCTATTCGAAAGGGAAGGGTTATTCTCCCGAAATCTTCTCGTATCCTTATTATGACAGTTTTGACCTTAATTCACGAAAATAAATAAAAGACAAGGTAAGGTAAAGAAATGACGTGCTATGCTTCAGCTCGACGGGATGCAATCAGCTGATTCATTTTCGACGCAATCCGGTTATAAAAATCCGAGAAGGGACGCAATTGGGCAAACCCCAATTTATTGCAGTGGGGAATTGCACTTTAATTCTTTTATTATTATCGAGCCACGGAGCTGACACTCTCGGGCTATGAGCTCGGAACAGGTTGTTGTCTACATGTGATATCCAGCAGCGGAAAGGTGGGTGAGGGTGTTGTTTATGTGCTCGTGGGAGTTGGAGAGGGCCAAAATTCGACTATGAGGGACGTGAGGAGAGTTACGAAGGCAGGTGGGGGAGGGGCATGAGAAGAGGTGGTCCACGGTGAGAGGGTTTTCATATTCACAGCGTAGGCAATTGGGGGGATAAAGGTTAGTGAGAAGATGCGTATGTGTAAGGCGTGTATGTCCAATCCTTACGCATGTGATGATAACTTCCTCGCGGCAGGAGAATCGTTGGGACGTTGACCAGAGGACAGGTGTAAGCTTGATTTGTGCGAACTTGTTGTGCCGAGGGGCTTAATGCCGCCACTCTAACTCGAACCGAGTTCCTAAATTTTCCAACCACTGACGCAAAATGGTCTGGCGAATGGCAGATGTGAGATCTGTTGAGATAGGGAGGTGACGGGTGATACATGGGAGCTGTGTAGCTTGCTGTACTGCTTGATCAGTTGCCACATTTCCTGGGATACCAATATGGATTGGGATCCAGATAATCTATCCACGAATATGGAAATGATAGAAGGTATGAAGTGAGGAAGTTAATCTGCCAGTTTCTAAGCCTGGATGCTAAGATGTTGACTTGAAGTTACCCTATGTAAATGGGCGAAAATAAGCACAAGAACGACAGTCATGAAGTCCTCTCGACACGAATTCAGTGGTTGACATTTCGATGAAATAGTATATTACACACCAAGGGTCAAAAGTGACCGTTTACATGCGAGTGAGTAATTCTCGAGTCAGGTAAACTCACTTTTGGCTCTTGTTTTGTAAGATATTTTATACAATACATGATCAGAAAGGAAAAACATTAACCGCTTTGTCTTGTCCAGAAAGCAACGCTGAAAAATTCAGCCTATGTATTTTCCCTACTAAAAGGAAACCTCCAGTTCTGATAACGAATAATATCAGGAAGCAACGGTTGCCATGAGATAACGTTGTAATAACATTCCCGGCATTAGTCGGCCATTCTCGGCATCCGTCGGTATTCTTAGTGTCGCTCCATTGCGTCGGTTGGTAAAAGTGCCTGCTTATAAAAATGTGACTCATGTTTTTACATTACGGCACGTTGACTTTAGATTGAGGTTATGCTTGTATCTGATTCTTCAATGAAAAGTGCTACTTTCCACTTGCAGAATACCAAAGTAAACATCGTCTTTCTGACCATGTATTGTAAAAATTTATTTTTCTTCCAGCCGTAGGCATACCTGAGCGAAAACCGTAACCCCAGTTATATGCTCATTGATCTTGATCTTTGCTGCGCCCTGCGCAACTACATTTTTTCGTTTCTCTTCTCATTTCCAGCTCAGTTCAGCTCACACTTCTTTTGCTCTTCATGGTGACAATTCAATTCAGTGGTTGATATTTCCATTTTCTTCCAGCCATGGGTGTGCTTGAGCGAAAATCTTACCGCTCCCCCCGCCTCACTCCCACGACACGAATTCAGTGGTTGACATTTGCGGCGTCCTGCGCGATTGCAGTCTGCAGCCATAGAAATTTCCATGCCCCCTGACTCGAAAGCCAGTCCGTATGATTTAGCTCTTCAATGGTGACAGTTCAGTTCAGTGGTTGACGTTTCCGTGGAATTTTATTTTTCCAGCAATGTGCTCATTGATCTTGATCTTTGCTGCGCCCTGCGCGATTACAAAGCCTGCAGCCGTGTTGTTAATAGAAATTTCCATGGAAATAGTGAGGACAGATAGACAGATACACGTACATTTATTTTTATACATATATATAGAAGATAGACATGGGACTTGGAATTATGGTAGGCAAAAATATTACTAATAACTTTACCTTTTGCCTTCCTGCTGAGAAGATATTATGATGCCAGCCTAGAAAATCCAGTTAAGATAAATATGAAACTAACGAAGGCAACCTGAAAAATCGAATTAAAATGGACATGAGACGTATCTATATTTTCCTGATAAGACATACAGACACAGGGACAGATATAGATATGAGACCTAGAACGTATATTCGATACAAACATTAGCTTCTCATAACCATCTTCTTCCTCTCTGATAAGACATGAAAGCAGCCTGGAAAATCCAATAAAGATAGACTTTAGACATCTGTATGTATTCCTGATAAGACATGAAGACATAGATACCTATAAGATAGGCATGAGACTTGAGCCCCACTCGCTATACAAATAAATTAGACTATCCTCATTCCCTATTAAGAAGACATTCAGACAATTATTTGCCATTTCCTTATTTCTATAACTAACCAGATTCTTTGGCAGTGACATCCTTAGCTTTATCGTTATCTCTGGGACTGTATAAAATCATCTCCAACTTTATATGCAGGTACTCGTTATCTTTCCTTTTTCCTATTTTACGGAATGTAAACATAAATATCTGGTTCAATTTTTTCAGTGGCGCGTAGTTTTGGGTTGGAGGTCAACACGAGTGAAGAGTCCGTTTGTGAGGGTTGGGCCGCGAGGTGGACAGGCGACAAAGCCTCCTAGCTTTAATTATTTTACAAATTACGAACATTATTTTTAAAATTTGAGAAATATATTGTCAGAAATTCTTTGCTCATTATGTGGTCTCAAAAAACGCTATGCCCCTCTCACCCCCCTTTCCAAAGATGAACTAATTAAGTAAGCTGTTGAAGTCTCTGCTCTCCCACCCCCTCTCCCTTCGAAAAATAATGCCTTCGCTACGGACCTGACGATTGACCTTATTTTGCACAACTTCATTAATATGTTACGAAGAGCTCCAGCGATCTCCTCCATCTCACCGAATTTCTTCTTGTAACGACTTTCAGTGTGTTGAAATTGATTGGCTTCAATTTTCCACGGCCTCATAAACACCCTCGCGCCTCGTTACATCTATTACCTATAAATGAAAGTAACGTATTTTTGTAAAATGCAGTGCGCAGGTTGATGCAGTTAGTTCAGAGTGATAACCGGCACCGTGTGGGCTGAGAGAAAACCATCTAATGATTTAATGTAAACTTTTATCTCGGCCACTGAATTTTCTTTTTCCCTGCGGTATGTCCGGTGCCAATTAATGGCTTATGAAAACGCTGAATTATAGGTCTATGCCGTCGACGTACTTAACTATACATATATGTGTATAGATATATTCGTGTTCAAATTTGGACACGCCTCGTGGTTCGACTTCGTTCATGATGCGTAACCAACTACGCGGAGAAGAAAATCTTCACGATTCGTTTCACCCTGAATTACCCCTGCAATGAACGAGCTGCGCTGGGGACAGTGAACACACGCGAACACGTAATTGATGAGCTGTGGCTTTTTGACGTCTCGATTTTACGGCAACTGATTAGCCGAGAGGGTATTTAGGAGCGAAACCCGGACGCAGCTACACTTCGCTGAAAAGCAAATTGATCGAATCAAACGTGTACGTCGGAAAATCTCGATACCGCTGCACAGTAGCGCCTGAGCTAGAAAACGGGAGACACTTGGACCATCTCTCCACTTGTGAAGTTGATGGATAGTAGTACTGTATTGACGCCCCCCCCCCTGTTTTCACGAAAAATTGTAAGAATGAGAGCTCGCTCACCCGAAACGGTGAATGATCGAACAAATACGCTGGAGAAAAATAGGTCATTTTCTTGTGAAAACATTTCAGTTACTGTCACAATTGAGGTTAGTGATAGCCAACGAGATACCAGTAATGTCTGGTGGGACGTATGGCGATGCACGCATGCCAAAGTGGTCCCTGAGACACCGCGTCTCCGGCTCCGGGAACTTGTCTTGCAAGCATCGCATTAGTGGCCGGAGGTATGCTTTGAGGCCGCCCCGAGCCCCCATTTCGCCGTTCCGCTTCTGGTGCGCGCTGTTCTGCAAGGGCCACCAGGAACCCCCTACTGATCGAGGTTAACGCTCTCAGCACTAACCTGGAATTTGGGTGCCCCACAGCCGGACACGCTTCCTTCTCACTCACCTTTCACGTCCTCGTCTTAGTACGCGTGGCGACGCAGGAAGGCGGTGACGGCAGGTGAGCCCTGCCGGGAGGTCCGCAGCAGCTGCAGCAGCTCTTCTAGAACGGTACAGAGTTGTTGTGTTCGATGGTGTGGACCGAGCTTTGTCCGTCGGCCCTCTGCCTTGACCACTCTGTCTGCAAAAGAAATACCAGTAACGTGAATATAACGCTGAGCAAATTGAGTTTAAATTTCAGCAACAAATGTCTCGGATTCGGAGATCCCAGGTTCGAGCTCACGTAGCAGCTCGCCAGGTTTCGACCTAGGCCGGTTTTTCGGCCAGAAGGGAAAAGGGATAAGACAGCCCTAATAGCCTCCCCGACGTCTCTGAAGTAATGTTCGAAAGGGCGGATTCCAGGGCTCGGGTTGAGAACAAATTAGAAAAAGAGTGTCTACGTGCATTCCGCATGCAATCCAATACTCACTCTCTGTTCTGGTGTCAGCAGCTATATTATTATAGAAGTTGCAGTTACACTTCTTTACTTCTAAAAACGTTCTCCAACTCAATCATTCCATTTTACTTGCACCACTTGACTTTAAACCCCTCTCCAGTCACCCTAATAAGGATTAGATTTCCAACAGAAAAGAATAGCAAAAGAAAAAAAAAGTCAGAGATCCGTCATCAGACATTTGAGCTGCCCCCTCCACCACCACATGATTCCCTTCCAGCGCCTCCACGATTACTTCATCGTCGTCATCAGGCCTCAAGTCCAAGCATCTCGTCTTCGACCCTGTCCTGTTACCTATGGGTTTTGGAGTGACTATATATCCCAGATTTGGTGAAGGAGATCCCTCTGTTTAACCCATCTTTCAATTATTTTGGAAGTACCCCCCCCCCGCTGTATCGAGACTAGCCCTCCCACTATTATTTTTATACATTTCCCTTATAATTGTGTATAATTTGTTAATGCAGATCGCCACCATCAGGGATGTAGTTTGGTGTAACGATAGTGCTTTAATAGCCGTTAGACTGTCTGTGCAGGTATAGATTCGTTTATTAACACGGCCCGTCTACTGGCTTCTGTCAATGGCCAACGTGATCGCCATTACCTCTGCTTGGAGGACAGTGACGCCCTCACCCAGTGCCATTGAATCATAGTTGTCAGCGCCTTTTGCATTCGTCATTCCGATTCCTGCACCTTGGGTCATTCTTAGAGGCATCTGCAAACCACACATTCTCTTCTTTTCCTAGAATGCTCGGCCACCTCTTTTCCCAAGCCTCCCGTGTGGGTGTCAGCACATAGTATGGCTTGTCAAAGAAGTGTTCCACCGCGATTCTATTCTTCGGTATCCCAAAGCATTTGTCCATCATCCCCGCCATCTCCCATATCCTTCTGTGGCCTGTTTTTTGGGCCTGAGGGTTTGGTTGGTCCAGACGATCAGCTCCCATTATCGCAGCTGCTTCTATAGCAGTGTGAAGTGCTGTGGCATGCTTAGGAGCCTTTCAAGTGCTTTAGTCGGCGCCGTTCTCATTGCCCTCGTTGTCATCACGCACGCGAACCTTTGCAGGTGGTCTAGTTCCTCTCCGACTTTGGCCAGGTGGACCCGGCCCCACCATACAATGGCCGCATATGTGATTCTGAAATGTACGAAATTACACCGGTGTTTATCCAGTGCATGATTTTGGGAGGGAGTCCCCAGGTCCTGCCGACAAAGGCGCGGCAAGCCCAAAGAGCCTCAATCCCTTTTCTTATCTTCTCTGAGATGTGATCCCTGCAGGAGAGTTTTTCGTCAAGATATACTCCTAAGTATTTCACCATTCCTGTGAGGGCTAACGGTCTTCCTTTGTATTGCCCCTTGATCATCTCCCTGCCCTTACTTTTGTGGGTGGAAAGAGTGATCTCAGTTTTGTTCGGATTTATTGATAACCCCTTTTTCGCACACCATTTTCCCTCACATCGGAGTCCCCACTGCGTTAACTCCGCAATGGTTCCCGGAAATTGGCCGGTTACCACCACAGCCAAATCGTCAGCGTAGCCTTGCGTGGATATTTTTTGACCGTTTAACTCATCCAGCAAACTGTCCACTACCAGGCTGCACAGTAGGGTAGAGAGTTCTTCCCCCATGTGGGCAGTCTCTGATTGTCGTTGCATGGATTTGTTCTTATTGGTAGGTTATCTGGATCTCCCTGCCTTTTAGCATAGATGCTATCCAGCTTATTAAGCTTTCCTTCACTTCCCTTTCCCGTGGGGCTGTTTCTATTGATTCATGAGAGGTCGTGTCAAACGCTCTTTGTATATCCATGAATGTTGCCTGGACATAATATCTGCCAGTCATCCCTCTCTCAGTTGCCGTAACAAGCGAGTGCAGTGATGACTCTACTGATCTGCCTGCCGTGTATGTGTGCTGGTTCTCATGTAGTCGGAATCTTTTCAGGACCCTCTCTTAGGTGCCATCAGCATTTCCAAGGATTTTAGCATGAATACACAGAGAGACTTATTGGCCTTTAAGATTTGTCCTTACAGCGGTCTCTGCCTGGTTTAGGCGAAGACACCACTCTCACCACACGATTTTGGAATTTGCTCCAAGACTAATGATGCTCTGATGACCCCTAATGAACGGTCCCATTATGGTCTCTATTCCTGTCTGTAGACAGACTGAATAGATTCCATCTGGGCCCGGTACTTTGTATGGCGAGAATGTATTTACCGCCTAACATACCCTGTCTGGTGTAACCACCTCCTTCGCCGCTTCCCAATCCGTTCCGCTTTGCGTGCGGTTGGCTCCGGCTCTGACTGTGTGTTTTCTAAGATTTTTGCTCCCGGAAAGTGCGTGTCAATGAGGTGCTCTATTGCCTCAGTCGGGGTGGTAGAAAAACTACATGTCGAAAGTTCGAGGGGCCCCTCTTCCACTCTCCTTTCTTTATTGAGCAGTTATTGCAGACGTTCTATCTCCGGTATCTTTTCTATAGATTCGCAAAAACGTTCCACCCCTCTGTTGTTGCTCGTTTATCGGCCTTTTTGTATGATTTTTGGGCCTCATGATATAATTCCCAGTAAGCTGGTGTATTATTTTTCAGTGCAGCCGTCAGCCGTCTGCGAGTATTTTTCCTACGTTTCCCTAACTCTGCTGTCCACCAGATGGTTTTGTGTGATTTTATTATCTTAGGCTCACAGTTCCTCTCGTAGACACCCCTGAGTGCATTATCCAGTATGCTCGCTTGTGGCTCCAAGTCGTCCAAGTTCTGAATCCGTTGCTAGTTGTACCTCATCAGTCTTTCTAAATCATTTTTCAAACCTCCCTATTCAGTTTTCCTTAGGTTCCTGATAGCTTTTTGTTCCTTCTTAGGTGCCTGAATCTGATATTGGATGTATCGGTGATCCGATAGAGACGGTTCGTCCATCACTCTCCACCCCTGGACTCGGTCTTTAAGTTTGGAATTACAGAGTGTTATGTCTGTAACTTCTTGCCTTATTTTTGTGACAAACGTTGGTTCGCTTCCCTCAATCAGAACCAGCAGCCCTGTGCCGCAAGGTACTCCATTAGCCCTTGCCCTCGCGGGTTTGTGCGTGTGCTCCCCTATATGGTATGGTGCGAGTTGGCATCGCATCCGACAAGAAGGTCCAGCGTTTCCCTCACAGTATTCCACCAGTTGTTTGAGCTCATTAGTCGGGGGAGGGTCCCTAAAATCTGATGGGAAATATGCTGAGCATATCACCATCTTCTTCTTGTTCTCTCCCTCCTTGTATTTCAAAATGGCCGCCACAAGATCCCTTAAAGTAAAACCCTGTATTACTGCGCAGCCCACTTGATACGTAAATATCGCTGCACGTGGTCTTTCTGCATTTTTTGCATTAATGAGTTGTCCCTGTGCAGATGGATCGTATGGTGAAGCTTGAAGGGCGTAACGGAGTGGCTTCTATTTCAAAACTGATCCTCTGATTTTTGGAAGTTGCTTATTGAATTTCATGTTTTCTTCGATGAAGTGTTCAATTCGTTTTGGAAATGTGACATTAGTTAGTCTGAGCACGTGTGTGGAAAATGAAGCTATATTGTGTACTTCACAGTCTACAATTAACGTCAGTGTTCCTGCACCTGATTCTGCGAGCTCTTTTAAACGCCGACCCGGTTCTACTTCCAAAACTGATGCATTTTAGTCATATCCATTCTCGTGGAGAGTACAGACAGTATTAACATTCCGCATTCGTGATTTATAATCGGAAATTCGGGGCATAATGTATTATTCATGTATTCAAATCGTCGACAGCAGTCGGTGCCCGTGTGCATCTGCCAACCAACAACGTTCAAATTTCAAGCGGCTCGACAGTAATGTTAATTATTCGGTCCGCGACGATATTGGCAAAACAAGAAAGATTCTTCACTCGTTCGAGAAAGACGGATAGGTTGCCGTACCATCATTTATCAAGTTTTCGTCTCAGAACGTATTCCCTGCTGCGACTTGGAGATAAATGACGATAATCGCAATCGGTCGGAAAACCCTTATTATAAAAAACAAAGACTGCTGTTGTACCGGCGTGTTATACTCGCAATAAGTTTGATGTGAAATCGATACCTTTCCTCGAATGCTGGCATGTAGCTACTTGTCCGGATGAAGTTTGTCGTCTTCGGTATAGAAATAATGGTCGGTTGTAGCATAGTAACCACTACTGGGTAATGTACAGGATGTTTCACGAATAAGTTTCTTTATTTTTTTCTTTGACCGCCAAGTCGAATTGATATGAGACGATCTGCTCGTGGTAAGGTCTAGCTAGTTTATTTTTCGAGGGACAAGTGAGGGGTCTAGGTGCAAATCAAACATGTTTCAAATTTCTCGAAAATGAGTCAAGTATGATACTGGATAGAACATTTCAAGCCGGATCGAACGGTGTAAAGATTTTCTCCCAACTTCACTTTGTTCAGTATAAAACGGATCTTGAAAGAACAGGGTTGAAGTCAGAAGTACAGACGTTAACTACTATAATATCTGGACTTTTCACTTCGTGCTGTTGATTGACAAAACTGCGTTCTGAATTAGGAGAATGAAGGGAATGCTAAACCACACCCATCATGTAGGCATGTTCTATATACCCTTGTAGAGAAATACACGAAATTTCAATTTTTTCCCCAAATTACCTTCTGAAAATGAGAAATATTTTTAAAAACCTCACCTTTTTTTTCTTTCAAATAAGTGTTTTCTGAAGGTTGTATGTTCCATAATATAATACTTATTCGGGTGTAAAGTTTGTATCTGCGTACGCATTGACATAAATTCAGCTATATTTATTACGGAGACCTTTCATAAACAGGGACCAGACTATAGGGGGTGTGGGGGTTGAAACACGCCCTCCCTCAATGATTTGGCAGTCGGCCAATTTTGAAACTGTTAATTGGAATCTTTCATTCTTATGATTTTTTTTCTTTTTTTTCTTTTTTTTTCAATTAAGAAATAACTAGCAGCGCTTCGCGCTTCCAAGTAGCGCACCACATATCTCTATTCTATATATTTAAAAAAAAAATGAATATTACAAAAATTTATTAAGTTATCATATTACAGGACCTCCTTCCACACCACATTTGCAGTTTTACAGCTTCCAGGTTGTACTTGGATTTTTAAATTATTAAACGAAGTTATCCGCGACAGAGCTACGTATAATTGTACACGACTGAAGACATACTCGGGTAGATATATCCCAACCTTCTCCAGTGTCTGTCCCGGGGCCTTGTTGATCGTCGTACAAAAGGCTAACTTCATTGGAAATTGTCTTCTTTTGAATGAAAAAGGCAAGGTGGAATCCGCTGGCGACAGGTCCACTCTTGGGAGTAATATCCTTCGACCGCACTCCACCACAGTTATTATTTCCAGATCCAAGTGCATTCGTGTACATGTTTCTCACAATTAGTCGTGTCCCATTCTGCGGTCCAAGTGGCACATTCATATTATGTAGCAACATAACAATCGCACCAAATTTTAGTATAATTTATTTGGTGGTAAACCTGTCAACTCCAGACTATCCAGGAATTCAACGGGGAGTTGCGGGATTTCACTATCATTTTCACTGATCAGTCTACTCACGCCTGTGTATCACACTACCAGAACTCGGCACTTCCTCAACAGGAATTCGTCAATTGTTGGTGGTTTCAGGGCCACACGTCACAGAAACATCCTCCTCCGCACAGGGTCGCCGTTTTTTGGTGGCTGAAGGGCCACATATCATATCAGAATTCTCACTATCCATCTTTCGTTTCTCACTTATTCGTTTAGCACGCTTAGTATATTTCTTGCATTTTAACATAGGTCTTGGTAGAAAGACAAACACAAATTATAAATCAAAAGAAAAAATATTAAGAAGTCACGCAGAAGAACAGTCGGATCACCACTAATTGAAAAGCTGATGAGGAGTACTTTATATAGGCACAGTGTCCTCATTTGATTGGCTAATGCTGAAAGCCAATCAGAATGCAGTATTTTATTTGTGTATGGAACGGATTTGAGTGATCAAAAAAGCATATGAAAGAAGTTGCTTCACTGAGTGTTCTTAGACTAAGATGAACTTTGTAGGTCAAGTAGTTCGTGAGTAATGGACAAATGAATGGAAGAAATGCGTGTGAGCAGTGAGGTTGAGTTCGTTGTTACCTCATAACTCTCCTCCGACTGAACCGATTTTAGTGATCGAAAAAGATTCATAAGGAGCTTGATTCACCGAGTATTTTAAGACCTTAACCAGCATTGTGCAATAATTAGGGCCTGAGATATAGGTGTTGAACTTCATAGAACCCAGTTTTTCAAATATATTTTAAATATATGTATTATGTGTATAGATTTGATTAAAAAATCGGCAAATTTTTAATTTTTTAAAAATTTTGTCAGCAAGTTTTTCTTCTTCACCTTCCCAAACTGAAAGTCGAATTTCGTTTCTGAAAATGGAGTACCCTGGACTCCTTTCAGAGACTAGTTAGTTAAAAGCCGAACCTTTCAAGAGCTGAGTGTCGAATGTTATCTGGAAGGTTGAAACAAAGCTGAAATATGAAAGACATTTCGAAAATCTTAAAGTCGGTCGCAAACGTTTTGTTTCGAATTTCAATGACTATTCTGTTTCTTACTAGATTAAATGTTTGACCCAGAGCCTAAAATTTGAGAAAGTTGAACATTTTATTAAAAAACTAAAAGTTGAAAGCAAAAGTCTTATTTTCCAATGTCACAAGCTGAATCCGGATTGCACTGTTCTATTGTTTGATTTATGGGCTTTGGTCCTGGTGAATATAGGAAGGAAATTTAGTCTGGACCAAAGGTCAAAACTTCATGTGTTTTTCAAGGGAGTTGTGGCACGGATTCCCCTAATCCAATCGACCTAAAAACTTTGAAGTTTTTTTTTTTTTTTTCTCTCTTGTTGATTTTATTGGAACCAGTAGGAGACGAATGAGAGGAAATTCAGGGGAAAAAATCATCAAGAATAAATAACGACCACCTTAATGTGTAAAGAAAGTTGAGTGTTTCTCTCTTCTTAACATCCTTCCAGCTTACCCTCTCAGACCAAGGTATGTTCATGTGCGCATATGTGAGTGCTTGGGGGATAAGGTTCAAATCTGCATTTGCAGGGACGAAACTTCACGCCCCCCCCCTGTAATTTGGCAGTTAGCAAATTTTTAAACTGTTTATTTGAATCTTTTATTTTCTAAGAACGTTTGTTGGGTTGCTTGTTTGTTTGTATTTTTCGATTAAAAAATATTTTCGTTAGAAAATTGGTAAATTTCTGGGCGTTAACAGAGGGAAAAAATTTGAAATTTTCAATCCAGTAACCGAAAACACCACTTCCTTAAGTATTTTATTTTCCCAGTAAAAGCAGTTTCTTCTGGAGAAATTTGGAGTAAAAGACCCAAACCAGGGCCGGATTCAAAATTCAACGAGAGATTCAAAAATCAGTGATCTATTAACTTTTATCTTTATACGTTGGTTTATTCTCCGAGTAGTCACATTCGTTCACATTAAGAATAAAAATTGGATACTGAAACTTGAATTGGTGCCGTTTTAGTATGCGATCTGTTGGTAGATTAAACATTTCAGTGTGTGATCTATACGTATACGAAGGGTAACTTTATTTAAATGTCACAGTAAGAAATGGACAAGTAATAGCCGTGAATACGTTGTCCACAAATGTTTCGATATAATGTACGATTAAGTAACAGTCTGAAATGTACAAGCCGTGAATACACGTTGTCAGAAAAATGATGCACTATTAAGTGTACGTAGTCCGAATATCTTCTAAGAATGCTAAGAACAAATCGGGTTCACGTGTCCTCCACATCATCCAATAATTGTGGTCCAAATGTGACTGCAGCATCCAAATAGGCACACCTCTTTTCTTCTTCAAGATGATGAATCATCTCGGCTGTATGGCACTAGATCACATTCACCTTGTGTAATCCAGATCACGTCACGTCAACTGGCAGATCGCAGACTAAAACGACACCCTTAAATTTCTTTTTATTTTAGTTTATTTTCTTTTTTTTTATTTGCCTTCTTATAGATGTACATAATCATAATTATTTGCTTACATGTATATTGCGGAAAAGACTTATATGTTGTTTGAATTACTATTTGCTTCATGTTTATACTTATACTATCATCTTTCCTTGAACCAGTTTGTGCCCTTTTCTTGGGCGAAGGCTTCCCTCAGCCGATCCCATTCAGTCCTTTCTTGGGCTATCCTGTGCCACATTTTATTTTGAATTAATTCTTCTATCTCGTCTATCCATCGTTTTGGCTGCTTTCCTGCTTTTCTTTCGCTGTGTCCTAGGAACCAAAATTATATATTATATGCCCATCTATTATCTTTTGCTCTTTTTGTGTGCCTGGCTCAGTTCAATTTCGCCCTTCTTATGTATGTATTTATATCTAAATTTTCCTTTAACCTCTTTTTAATTACTTTTGTTCTGATTTTGTCTTGTTTCTTGATGCCGAGCATTGCTCTTTCAAAACCATTTTGCGCGGATACGATTTTAGTTTTGTCTTGTTTCGATAAGGTCCAGGTTTTTGGGCACGATATGTCAAGGTGGGTATGATGCAGGCTTTAAATATTTTACTTTTTTGATAACTTTGAAACGGTTCCTTGCAAATATAGGAGATCCTTCTACTGACTTCCTTGGAAGTTCTATTCTTAAATGAAATCAGTTGCCCGAGATATATTGTATCTTCTACTACTTCTATCTTTTCTTTGTTGCTTTCTATAATCACCCCGTTTTCAGATGATTTGCTAATATTAATTGAAAGGCCAGCTTCTTCCCCTTGAGTGTTTAGCTCTAATATCATCCTATTTGATGCAAATAGCGCTACGTCATCGGCAAATCTCAGATTATGAAATTTTTCTGGCGGTACTTGAATTTGAATTTATTGTGCCTAATATCTCTTTTCTAATTTTTCCTCTCAACCCGAGCCCTGGAATCCGTCCTTTCGAGCATCACTTTAGAGACGTCAGGGCGGCTTTTAGGGCTTCCATAGCCCTCTTCTCGTCTTGTCGAAAAACCGACCCAGGTCGAAATGTATCGAGTTCCTACATGGGCACGAACCTGGGACCTCCGGATTCCGAGACCAGTGCGCTCTCCACTCGGCCGACCAGACCCCTAATATGGTAGAAATTGTACTCTGAAGTAACTTCTCAGGGAGGTTATGCCCCGTGAATTTTTTCTGAAAAAAGTTTCCCTCCCCCAGATTGCTACAACTGCATGGAATGCACCAGAATATAGGAAATATTTCGTAAAATGTAATTTTGGTCGAAGGGTAGCCAATAAAGACACAAAAACAAATGTTGTTGAAAAATACCGATTTGTCGGATGCAGCTGACATTTTGTTTTTTACGAGCAAGCCAAACTTGGTTGAACTATGGTTCGGCTACATAGCTTGTTTTTCCTTATGCAGAAAATATCGTGATCCGATTATCTCGTTTGACAACTTATTATTCTTCCTATTCTTAGACATTTTACACCAAATTTTTCGGTAATTTGAACTCGAGGAGTATAAAGCAGAACACGACTCATAAAGAAATTTTTTATGTTTCATTCAGTTTTAGTTGAATTCTACAGCTTTCTTTATTCTTGATAATATCTATCGCGTTACAACCAACTAATTTTTCATTTTAGTTGTTTAGGGAGTCCTTTTTTTCATGATTGCTCATTGGGCGCCCTGTAACATAAAATGAAGACTAAGAACTACTTGAAGAACGGTTTTCCAAACTACCCTAATTTTATTTTTGCAAATATTGAGTTAGCAGCGTCATCTCTTGGTCTGAGTAGTCAACTAGTTATACGTAGAGCGATCGTACCGAAAATTGAATTATTTTTATATGTTCTAAGTATTCAGCATCCACCCCCCATCCACTAACTGGTCCTCTCAGATTCACTTTTGCACGCTCTCGTCCAACGCATCCATCTCATTTCCTTCTCCACCAAGAGCATTTCACTCATCTGGATCCCGAGCCATATTAGTATCCCTGGAAATGAGCAGTTGATCGAGCAGCACGGCAAGCTGCACAGCTCCCGTGTATCACTCGTCACCTCCCTATCTCAACAGATCTCACTTCCACCATTCGCCAGACTATTTGGCGTAGGTAGTTTAAAGAGTGGCGGCATCAAGCCTCTCGGCACAACAAGCTCGCACAACCCAAGCTTACACCTGGGCTCTGGTCAACATCCCAACGTCCCTCGCACCGCGAGAAAGTTATCATCACCCGCCTAACGATTGCACATACAGGCCTCACACATACGCATCTTCTCACTAACCTTTCCCCCTAATTGCCTACGCTGTGAAGATGAAAACCCTCTCACCGTGGACCACCTCTTCTCATGCCCTTCCCTCACCTGCCTTCGTAACTCTCCTCACGTTCCCTAAGTCGAATTTTAGCCCTTTCCAACTCCCACTAGTACATAAACAACACCCTCACCTACCTGTCCGCTGCTGGATACCTCTGCGACGTATAGACAACCTTTTCTGAGCCCATAGCTCGAGAGTGGAGCTCCAGAGCTCGATAATAATAAAAAAAAATTAAAAATTTAAAAAAAATTGAGGATGATAAAAAGTGACATTCCAAAGTGTACTAACGGACAACAACTCGATGATGTGATTCTTGTTACTCGTAATAATATGCGTTTCACATATGGATAGTTGACTATTCGAACCAATAGATGGCGCTGCTAACTCAACTTTTGCAAATATGGAATGAGGCGTGAATGAGGGCAGTTTGGAAAACCGCCCTTCAATTTTAATATTCCGTAAGTGACTCTATTCAGGTAGAGTATCATTATTATTGTCGAGCAACATAATTGCACCATTCCAGCTTCATTACGTACTTGTGAAACCTTTATTTACCTGGCAATAATTTCAGTTTGGTTCATCAAACAACCCTAAATATAGCATTTTTCATTTTTCATAGCATATATCTCGTGTTTGGTATGACTTGGAATGTTACATTTTTGCACGATAATTTTGGGAAAACGTGCTTTTTCGATATTACCCATCACATATTCCCAATGTTGCCAACCATACGCGTAAAATTGTTTGTTTTTTTTTTAATTTTTAAATTTTCCAACAAATATAAAAATGGAATTAGGGAAGTTTGGAACACCGCTCTTCACTTGAAGGTAGGATTTTCCGTAGGATTGTAACGCCCCGTCCATTTCTGCTTACTTTGGATTTCATGTTATCCTTTTGGCACTCGAGATTTAGAATTTGCGATTTTTCCTACCAATGTGTAACTCAGTTCAGTGATGTTTAGGATCATGAATCCAGTGATCTGAGATCATGGTTTGCAGATCATTTAGAAAATGGAAAAATATCACGGATTAAAATCAACAGATCGTTTTGAAAAGAATGATCTTGGTTCGTGAGAAAGTCTATGATCGTAGGATATTTTTGGTCTTTGGATCACAGCTTGTCCGATTCTTGAGCTCTTTGGATTGTAAATCATTTTAGAAATCAGAAAAAAGTTGTGGTCATTCGGATTATGAATCTAATGATTTTTTGGTGATCTTAGATCACGATTCTTTTATTATTTTGATATTCTCCGATGTGCGGTGACCGTCTCCTGTTCTGTCTGGCTACTTTCTATGTAGCACGATGCGAGGGTTTTAGGAATGTTTTTTGTTATCTACGTACGTGTACTTCCTGTACGTGATCTTTTCAAAACCACTCCTTCTTCTTCTTCTTCTTCTTCTTCTTACTTAATATTGTCCTTTTCTTTCTCCCTCGATCAGCCCGGCAGGGTATCCTCTTAGTTGTTAGATTTTATATGTTTTTTAGCACTCACATAAGGATTTACTGTAACTTTCTCTTGATGAGTACCCGCGTTTTTTCTGCAGACTCGTTTTCTTGAATTTCAAAGGCCCTCGCTGCGGTTCAGACTGAATACTTCACTTACAATTTTCGAAGTACCCGTACAGTTCATCGTTGGATCATGTTCATCTGTGATTCTGTTCTTATAGGTAATTTTTCTGTATCGACGAATGCAGAGATTTCATGAGATCACGTTATTTAATGACCTATGTTTTACTGCTTCCTGGAAAATTGTGGTTCTGGACTCGGGCCACGTAAGGAAAACGCTTTTCAATTATATTCGTGCAATTAGGCAGCATTGTCAATCTAGTGTAAGCCGTAAAAACGGGCCTGGTGTGAGGGGCGATAAAGCCTAAACAAATTACGGATGTTATTCTCGCTCTTGACTCGAAGCGAGAAATATTTCCCGGAACTCTGTCTTCCCGTTCGCGGCCTAGACTGAATTTTTAGAGCTTCAGTGTGCTAAATTAGGCTCTCGCGTGTCGGATTGTATGCGACAGAAATTCGTGTTCATACTCGTAATATATATTTCTTCTCAAGTACACAGTGTCTTATAGACGATGTAGAAGCAAACAATACAGATGATTTTCGAAAATGTCAGTCGAGTTGATACGCGGCCCTCCTTTACGGTGGTATCGATTTTGAGTTCAACGCTCGAGACCATTATAGAAAAGAAAGCGAAAGGAAAAAAAAGTATTCTTTCACACGACGTCCTCCGATGAGAAATCGACTGATGAACTGCTGTGTTGTAACTAGGGGGTGCTGCTTGCTGCTGACATGTGATACAAGACGCTAAGTGGAAAGCACTTTGGGCCTTTCTGATGGGTTATTGTGTCAGACTTGCGAGGAAAATAATTCATCCCGAGTTCAGTTATCTTCATCTTCAGTTTAGTTGTGGATATTCGTATCGTAATTCAAACTAGTACGGATAAAAAAAAATTAGGAAAAAAAATTTAAAAAAAAAAGGAAAAAAAAAGTACAAACAACAATGACTGAAAACCACTTCCCTGTTTGCGCAGCCTTTCGTTTTTTGGCTTTCATTTTGTTTCTGGTTATAAAAAGTGGACCGAACAAATAAACTGAGGCACGTATATCGCTCGAAATTGCTGAGCATAACGTGCACATTCTATTCATGCTACAGTGATTTGCCCGGGCCAGGTATTGTTTTTAATCCTTTTATTCAGTTACTTATAATAAATTGTAAAACCAGAGAGCTATTTGCGCCTTGATTATACCGCAGTTCTGTATCATTTATGGTGTGTATAGTGTATACCTATGCATTTGGTCGGATGCTGCGAAACGCGTATAGTTAACCTTTTTTTTTCCCCACCGGCGACCGTTTTTCAAAATAATTAGATCTTTTTCTTGGTCGATGTGTTTTTCCGTAGACAAGAATTTATTATTTACGACTCATTTATTTCGGCGATACGGGCGAAAGGCTTAATGTATATGGAGTTGCCGCGAAATATCGCGTCGATGTTACGATAAGATGCCGGCTCGAACTTTTTTCTTCTGCACATCCAGCACTTTTGGGGATTAGATTGTATTAAAAATAGCGTAAGTTGAGCGTCGAGAAAGGAGAAGAAGAGAATTTTTCTATGAGGTGTAATCAGCAGAGGCGAATGGACGAGGGAAGAAGTGTAAACGAATGCCTTCCCCCTTCCCTGCAAGAAAAATATACCGGGTGTTCCACGAAAGTCACCCCCTTTTTTTCCCAAACCGATCGGCAGATCTTTGCCGGACAAATTGTCCTCTTCCTGCGGTAAGGTCTAGTTTCTGTAGGGCTTGGAAAATTTTCTCCCCCATTTATGGGGGGCTGTAACGTGCCATTAACATTGGAATCTTAAATGGATGTGTATGCCTTTATGCACATCGCTGGAAAAGACATATCCTGCAAAATACGAATCCGTGAAAAAATTTCAAAATTCATTAATTTTGGGGGGCAAGGGGTTTAAAAGTGACCAAAATCCATCAAAAATCAAAGTGTCATAACCTAGCAAATAAACGATTGAAAGAAAATTTATAACTATCCTTACCTATTTTGAACTGCCCCTCTCAAAATGCCTTCTTGGATCTGCCATTGGTAATCGGCCCAGTTTTTGATAATGATTCGATATGAATGCTTAATATTATTTTGAGAGAGGTGAGATGAAGAATGGCACCCATCTCGCGATTTTCCAGACCGTATATCTTTTTCGAAATTCAGTTCTTGATCGTGGTTAGTTCAACAACAGAAGACTGTAGTTGACTTGTAATGCTCGTGGATGGTATTTGTTTTCGACTTGCGAGTCTTTCAATCTGCACCCCCCTCCCTTTTAGGTTGGCCACATATGCATATTAGAATAAATAGTTTTGCAATTTTGAGCAAAATCGATTTCGGTTAATCTGCGCTTGAAGGCGGATGGGGGGTTGAAGTTCTTATAGGTAGTAATATCGATTTTGAATTAGAGATTTTCGAGTCGCTGGAGCGGTCTATTCCAATACCGAGCGTAATTTGAGAGTATTGACCTTGAAATTCGAAAAAATTCACCTGCAATAAAAACAAACGTTCTCATTTAATCAAAGAATGATTTTAAAAAACCAAATGAACCAAAATGGGCGACGCAAAAGCGATGGTCATTAGAGCCTAAAAATAATTTCCTACTTAAAATTGTGGTTTAAAAGCTCGCTGAACCAGTTTTTTTGGGTTATTTCCTCCTGTTTATACCACATAAGAGACTTGAAAATTGGCTGGACGCCTTAAAATTTGAGAGGACACTGAGAACTCCAGAAATAGATTCAGTAGATTCAGTGGTCATTCAAACCAATATTTCAATTTAAAAAAAGTTTGAGGCTTATGTATGGAAAGGGTCCAGCTGTTGTAGACTTTGAAGTTTTCAGAATTGATGTTAATTCTCATGAAAACTTTAGTATCTTCGAGACATGGGTTACCCCTAAATCGGTTTTGCTCAAAATTTGGTAATAAATTTTATCCAAAATATTAAACTGAACTGGGGATGTGAATTGGGCATCGCAAACGAAATTATGTAATTTTTTCATTAAAGTTAATATGGACCACCTCGTGTTTGTGGACCCACTGTGTTCAGCGAATTAGCTCTTTCCAGCTCTTTTTATAAATCAGATCGATAGGAATATTTTCAAGTGGCAGGATTAGGTTTCTTGTTAGGGGAAACAAGTCTTCTTTCTTCCGGGAGGTTGTATCACCAATTTTGGAATTATAAATGGAAAAGTATGGAACAATATATCAAAATAAATGTGTTTTGGGTCACTCATTTTCCCGATTGAGATTCCAAATTCGGCATATCTTACCCGTTGAAGAGGCAACATCGACTTGGTTTAGAAATCGATCCAAGTATCGAATAGCTCCGATTTGGACACCAAAATTGAAAATTTAGCCTTTCAGTGGGCGTACATGACTAAAGTGTAAAAATGAAACTGTGAAAACTCTTTCAAATTCGGAGGTAAGAGAGACTCTAGGAATTTTGGTGTAATACCATTAGTATCCATTATCGGTTAAAGGACGCCGGAAACGTATCGATGAAAAAGATCACAAAATAAGAAGAGAATTTCGTCCCTGCCAAATGACACCCTGTTGAGAAATCTCATCTCCTTACTCACAACGCCGTAAAATACATGAAAAGTCATTTTGTCGAATCGCCAATATGGATATTCTAAACCTGAGATCCTCTTTCAGTAGTGATCCGAAATATTGGTGATTTATCGGTCGGAAGATTGTTGAGGTCAGGGACGTACCGATAGGGAGATGGGGGGGGGCAACTTACCCTCCCTGTAGGAATTCTTCACTCAGCAGTCGAGTTGGAAAAATCCAACAAGTTAGAAGGCTTTTTTTTTTTGCTTTGATACTTGGGAATTTTGAGTCGAGCCAGTTGGGACTTTCACAGTTTTTACACCCCCCACCCACCCTCTCCCCATGAAAAACTTTTCGGTACATCCCTGGTCAGAGTGTCTACCGGTCATTCAAGTCATACAAAAGTCGTACAATTACCTTTAATTACTTACAAGTTTAGCAATTCTTCCTTAACAATCGCTATATTTCTTATCAAAATATGGCCAAATTGAAATTTAATCGCAAATTGTGTTCTTTGCAACCTTCTTTGCAATAATTTGTTCATTATTATTCTAGTTCCTTCAATGTTTTGGTTAACAATCACCGACTGTTTTTCCTTTATGGAAATTCTGATCATGAATCCAGTGATCTGAGATCATGGTTTGCAGATCATTTAGAAAATGGAAAAATATCACGGATTAAAATCAACAGATCGTTTTGAAAAGAATGATCTTGGTTCGTGAGAAAGTCTATGATCGTAGGATATTTTTGATCTTTGGATCACAATTCTTCCCGATTCTTGGACCTTTGTGATCGTAAATCATTTTAGAAATCAGAAAAAAGTTGTGGTCATTCGGATCATGAATCTAATGGTTTTTTGGTGATCTTAGATCACGATTCTTTTATCATTTTGATATTCTCCGATGTGCGGTGACCGTCTCCTGTTCTGCCTGGCTACTTTCTGTGTAGCACGATACGAGGGTTTTAAGAATGTTTTTTGTTATCTACGTACGTGTACTTCCTGCACGTGATCTTTTCAAAACCACTCCTTCTTCTTTTTCTTCTTCTTCTTCTTACTTATTGTCCTTTTCTTTCTCCCTCGATCAGCCCGGCAGGGTATCCTCTTAGTTGTTAGATTTTATATGTTTTTTAGCACTCACATAAGGATTTACTGTAACTTTCTCTTGATGAGTACCCGCGTTTTTTCTGCAGACTCGTTTTCTTGAATTTCAAAGGCCCTCGCTGCGGTTCAGACTGAATACTTCACTTACAATTTTCGAAGTACCCGTACAGTTCATCGTTGGATCATGTTCATCTGTGATTCTGTTCTTATAGGTAATTTTTCTATATCGACGAATGCAGAGATTTCATGAGATCACGTTATTTAATGACCTATGTTTTACTGCTTCCTGAAAAATTGTGGTTCTGGACTCGGGCCACGTAAGGAAAACGCTTTTCAATTATATTCGTGCAATTAGGCAGCAGTGTCAATCTAGTGTAAGCCGTAAAAACGGGCCTGGTGTGAGGGGCGATAAAGCCTAAACAAATTACGGATGTTATTCTCGCTCTTGACTCGAAGCGAGAAATATTTCCCGGAGCTCTGTCTTCCCGTTCGCGGCCTAGACTGAATTTTTAGAGCTTCAGTGTGCTAAATTAGGCTCTCACGTGTCGGATTGTATGCGACAGAAATTCGTGTTCATACTCGTAATATATATTTCTTCTCAAGTACACAGCGTCTTATAGACGATGTAGAAGCAAACAATACAGATGATTTTCGAAAATGTCAGTCGAGTTGATACGCGGCCCTCCTTTACGGTGGTATCGATTTTGAGTTCAACGCTCGAGACCATTATAGAAAAGAAAGCGAAAGGAAAAAAAAGTATTCTTTCACACGACGTCCTCCGATGAGAAATCGACTGATGAACTGCTGTGTTGTAACTAGGGGGTGCTGCTTGCTGCTGACATGTGATACAAGACGCTAAGTGGAAAGCACTTTGGGCCTTTCTGATGGGTTATTGTGTCAGACTTGCGAGGAAAATAATTCATCCCGAGTTCAGTTATCTTCATCTTCAGTTTAGTTGTGGATATTCGTATCGTAATTCAAACTAGTACGGATAAAAAAAAATTAGGAAAAAAAATTTTTAAAAAAAGGAAAAAAAAAGTACAAACAACAATGACTGAAAACCACTTCCCTGTTTGCGCAGCCTTTCGTTTTTTGGCTTTCATTTTGTTTCTGGTTATAAAAAGTGGACCGAACAAATAAACTGAGGCACGTATATCGCTCGAAATTGCTGAGCATAACGTGCACATTCTATTCATGCTACAGTGATTTGCCCGGGCCAGGTATTGTTTTTAATCCTTTTATTCAGTTACTTATAATAAATTGTAAAACCAGAGAGCTATTTGCGCCTTGATTATACCGCAGTTCTGTATCATTTATGGTGTGTATAGTGTATACCTATGCATTTGGTCGGATGCTGCGAAACGCGTATAGTTAACCTTTATTTTTTCCCCACCGGCGACCGTTTTTCAAAATAATTAGATCTTTTTCTTGGTCGATGTGTTTTTCCGTAGACAAGAATTTATTATTTACGACTCATTTATTTCGGCGATACGGCCGAAAGGCTTAATGTATATGGAGTTGCCGCGAAATATCGCGTCGATGTTACGATAAGATGCCGGCTCGAACTTTTTTCTTCTGCACATCCAGCACTTTTGGGGATTAGATTGTATTAAAAATAGTGTAAGTTGAGCGTCGAAAAAGGAGAAGAAGAGAATTTTTCTATGAGGTGTAATCAGCAGAGGCGAATGGACGAGGGAAGAAGTGTAAACGAATGCCTTCCCCCTTCCCTGCAAGAAAAATATACCGGGTGTTCCACGAAAGTCACCCCCCCTTTTTTCCCAAACCGATCGGCAGATCTTTGCCGGACAAATTGTCCTCTTCCTGCGGTAAGGTCTAGTTTCTGTAGGGCTTAAAAAATTTTCTCCCCTTTTTATGGGGGGCTGTAACGTGCCACCAACTTCGGAATCTTAAATGGATAGGTATGTCTTTATGCACATTGCTGGAAAAGAGATATCCTGCAAAATACGAATCCGTGAAAAAAATTTTAATTTTGCAGGGCAAGGGGTCTAAAAGTGACCAAAATCCATCAAAAATCAAAGTGTCACAACCTAGCAAATAAACGATTGAAAGAAAATTTATAACTATCCTTACCTATTTTGAACTGCCCCTCTCAAAATGCCTTCTTGGATCTGCCATTGGTAATCGGCCCAGTTTTTTATAATGATTCGATATGAATGCTTAATATTATTTTGGGAGAGGTGAGATGAAGAATGGCACCCATCTTTTTCGAAATTCAGTTCTTGATCGTGGTTAGTTCAACAACACAAGACTGTAGTTGAAGCGTTGAAGAGTCTTAGCAGGTCTCGAGAACTGCTCTTTTTCATGAAAGAAGAAAATTTAATCGTATGTAAAGCCTCGAACTCTTGATTAACTATGTCTTAAAAAATTGCAATAAAGTTGATTTTGAACGACTTCAGCGAGTCCTTAACAAATTTGGGACAAGCTTAAGACGTAATATAAACTAGCCTGAGAAAGTTTTGAAGAATTGAATGGTGTGCGATGAACAACAGCAATGTTTCATGTACTATTCGGTTCTTAAATTCTTTATTGCCCTCTCAGGATTTCGTTTCGGATGCGTTAGTGACTTCACTCTGCATAAGTGATGTTTGAAAAGCCGCCCGAGAATATGCCCACAAGTGAGTACGAGAAGGAGGGAAAATGACCTCAGTTTACCGAGTTGCCGTTATTTTACAAGGCATGTCTTTAGAATCATCTGTTCGACAACACGACAGCGTAAATCTCGCTCACATTTTTTCGCTTTTCTTAGCGACAAGCTGACTGAGCTGGAATTTGAATACAAAGCACAACTTTGTCGAGCGAATACACGTTCAGGAACGATGAGTTCGACTCTGGGGTAATAAAAATGAAAAAACTCCGGAAAACTTCGTCATTTTCAGCGAGTGTTGCAAATGCTCTACAAGAGTAGTTCGTACATATATTACAGTATACAGCTACACTCGAATCTTCTTCGTGAGGAAACTTTACGCATCCTTGTAAAGCAATAGGAAGGCACACAGACATATTAGCCAAATTTGTCAACAACTTCGTTATTACTTTACGGATGAGTGTACGTTCGGTTAGCGATATTTGTATAGAAATGTGGTTTTTGAATCTTCGTTGGTATGTCTCAGTTCACGTGCTGTAGACATCGTCGATTCGATGCGACAGATTGAGATGTACTGTAAGAAAAATCTGAGGTACATTTTTCATACGGGATTGGAAGTAATTAACCTATACAGAGAATGAAGAGTGTTTCACTCCTTGGTGACGGAATAAAACTCTACATGAAAGTGTGGTAATTTTTGTACAAATTGTTTGAATTTTTCACCAAACCATTCGAGAAAGAAATGACATTCAGTTGAAGAAATACTTTCTTGCTTGTGCGAGAGAAACACACTGTATTCAGTTCGTGCAAGAATGTTGAAACATTGTAGAAATAATGGTATACTGAGCTATGGAGCAAATTATGTATACTATTATGGTAATACTGTAATGCACCATTATTATTTAAATACTGTGCTGGCCAATGGCGTAGCCAAGGGGGGGATTAGGGGGATGAATCCCCCCCCCTTCAGATGAGAATTTTCTATATGCTGGCAGTATCACAGTAAATGCGCAAAATGAAATTTAATTTCAGATACATAATTGAAATTGAAAAGCACAATATACTGATACGTGAATGTAAAAATATACAGTTCATATCAGGTGTACCCCCAAAAATTTTGCTGACCCCCCCCCCCCCCCCCTCCGCCTCTTAAGAACATCCTGTCTACGCCACTGGTGCCGGCGTGGAAAAAATTTCACTCTCACTCGTGGAGAAAGTGAGATGTTATGGGAAACAGCAATTTAGTTATGATTTCGATGTCCGTCCCATTCGTCTGCGTTGCATTGAGAACTATTCTGAGCGACCGGGATTGCGCTGCCGCGTTTCCCATGGGGTTTTTCGACTACCACCTTCATACTAGCTATTTTGGGTCCGCGGTGGTTGGTGTCACGATGCGTTTTCTGCATGGCCAGTATGTCGAGAGAATTATCCTTAATTATCTTAGCCAAGATTACTTCTTTGACCGGCGTAAGTCTTTCAATATTTATCGACATCACCCTGAACGAGGGTGTCGTCGGCCGGGGTGGCCGTGAAAACGGCCTTTTTAATTTCTTGTTGTTCTTTGACATGTATAATTTGGAAACTCGGTGATAGAGTATTGTCGACCGGGAATGGAATGATTAGCCTGAGTCGGTCAGGGGGCTCAGTTTCCAGGCGGCATCAGCTGCTTGAATGATTTGTAAATTTCTTGTGTAAATCACCTATCTAATTCGCTTGTGTACATTGTGGTCGTTGCACTTTCGTTGAGGCTCATTCCGTGAACTTCAAAAAAGCTGACTGGAAGGGGTTCAAGGAAGCGCTTGACAACAGAGTAAGCAACATCCCTCCGGAACCGGAGGAATACGATACCTTTGTGGCAGCGGTTAAGGAGATCTCGGGAACTTATATCCCACGAGAGGCACGAAAGGTATTCATTCCGGGCATGAAGAAGGAGCTTTAGTCTAAATATCGAGATCATACCAAAAGAAGTTCGATGAAGATCCTTTCGACAGTAACACAATAGAAATGGGCCTCGAGATCGCGGAAGAGAACGCAAAAGATAGAAGCAGCAACTGGCATAGAGCCTCATTGAAACCTTCAATTTCAGAAAAGACAGTCGGAGAGCGTGGCTTCTCCTGAAGAAACTTAACGGTGAAAGTACTCAGAGAGGTGGACTGCCGGGCGTTACAGCAAACTAGGTAGCACATCAGTTACTACTCAATGGGAAAACCAACAACAGAGTCAAACCGAAAGAAAGGATAATCCGCACACCTATGAAAGAGAAGGCCATTTTACGGAATGGATCACCTATGACGAAGTCAGAAAGGCAATCAAAACAGCAAAAAATAGGAAAGCCGCGGGAGTGGACGGCATGTTCTGCGAGCAAATAAAAAACTTTGGAAATACAACGAAAATGTACTGTAAAACAATTGTACCTCCAAACTGCAGATACCTAAACTTTGGAGGAAGGCCCATGTCATCGCTATCCAGAAACCCAGAAAGGACCACAGTGACCCCAGAAACTTCAGATCCATATCTCTGCTCTATCACCTGTTCAAGATCTTCGAGCGAGTTATTCTACACAGAATTGCAGATACCATCGAAAAAGGACCAATAGGTCAACAGGCCGGATTTAGATCCGGGAAATCCTGCACGGGACAAATCCTGCGCTTGACCCGGCATATCGAGGACGGATTCGGAATAAAAAAAGTCACTGCTGCAGTATTCGTAGACCTCACAGCCGCCTCCAACTGCTTGCTCAAAAGATCTACAGCATGACTAAAGACTACAAATTCACCAGCATTATCCGAATGCTTCTACAAAACAGACGATTTTATGTGTCATTAAATGAAGCAGAAAGTAGATGGCGAAAACAGAAGAACGGACTCCCACAGGGCAGCGTGCTCTCGCCCATCCTGTTGTCACACCGGGGGAAGTTTGCGGTGTGGCCATTGGTGCAACGGGGGAAGTCCGCGTGGTAGCCTCGGTTGAATTAGGCAAGCATCCCGGTGTTATGTCTAATTTCCTCGAACGGAGGTTATAAGACATTGAGTGTGAGTTTGTGAGGTTCGTCAACGCCGGAGAAATAATTACACGAGGTTTGAAATCGTAACTGTATTAGGACTTCTCTTACTCTATCATTTACAAATGAACGACTGAGGCACGGCGCGGCTTTACGGAGAGACCTAGTACTTGCCGTTGTTTGGTCGGATGTCGTAGGCGTCGCAATGGTTCTGTCCCGGAGCACCAGACATCTGGATGCTGCGACGGGAGAGTATCAGAGGTTCTCGGTTCGACTATCCGCGGCGGTGCACCAGATATTGGATGCAGCACGCAGGGGAGTATTTCGAAGCAGAATGTGACCCCTCTTCAGTTCGTACCCGGAGCACCAGACATCTGGATGCTGCGACGGGAGCGTATCGAAGATTCTCAGTCCGAATATCCTTAACGGTGCACCAGATGCTGGATGCAGCACGCAGCGGAGTATGTCGGAGCAGAATGCGACCTCACTTCAGTTCGTGCCCGGAGCACCAGATATCTGGATGCAGCGTCGGGAGCGAAACGAAGTTTCTCGATTTGGGTATCCTTAACGGTGCACCAGATACTGGATGCTGCACGCAGCGGAGTAAACCAAAGTAGAACTGCCAGTAAGCCTCGCTCTGAAGAAGTGCTCTCGAACGGCCGTCCATTCGAGCTTATATAGCCTAACCGTGGCCGCTTTCACCAGTCGTGACGTATTCTGGACGGTGTAAAAAAACAACCCTCCGAGAGACTCGTTGCCAGCGACACGGTCGCGCTACGAGCCGGGTTTCTCTCTGAAATAAGGGGTTCGCAAGCCACGCGAGCGTAACACTGTTCAACGTGTATACCAACGACTAACCTATCGGCAAGAACACCGATCACTTCCTATAATATGCAGATGACCTCGCACTGACTGCCCAATATGAAAGTTTCGAGGGCGCAGAAAGAGCTCTGAACAGGATGGTGCAGAAATTAGATGAGTACTACATAGAAAACTAACTAAAGCCGAACCCGCAAAAAACACAGGTATCTGCTTTCCATCTCCGTAACAGGGAAGCTAAACGGGAACTGAAAGTTTACTGGAGAGGCATTAGGCTCCAACACACAGAATACCCGAAGTATCTCGGAGTCACATTAGACAGATTACTGACATATAAAAAACACTGCGAGAATACCAAGATGAAGATCTTCAGCAGAATAAACATTATCAGAAAGCTTAGTGGCAGTACCTGGGGAGCAACGCTCAATATACTGCGAACCTCTTCCCTTGGGCTCTGCTACTCGGTGGGAGGGTACGCATGCCCGGTCTTGACGCGCTCAGGACACGCACCTAAAATAGATGTAGCGCTCAACGATGCTTGCAGAATAATAACCATCTTCCTGAAACCAACACCCTTAAAGAAGCTCTACGAACTCACCGGTATTGCGCCCCCAAAAAAACGGCGAGAAATTCTGGCCAGGAGAGAGAGAGAGAGAGAGAGAGAGAGAGACCAAGTGGATGGGGGCGCTAGGCACCCCCTGAACGGCTATGAAAATCTTGCTGAATTCCGCCTGAAGTCAAGAAACAGTTTCCTTCGTACGGTCAACCTCCTGGAAAACCGGGAGGATACCGAAAGACTGACGGCTTGGAAGGCCATTAGAGGCAGCGACGTCAGCGAAGAGCTCCCAAGCAGGCAACAACTGCGATACCCGCTATGGAGGAACTTGAACCGAATAAGAATTGGAACCGTGCGCACAAAGAATAATCTCCTTGAATTGGGCAAAGCGGATGACAATCTGTGCGATTGCGGCCAGTTACAGGACTATGGACACCTTTTCGAGTGCCCAGTATTTGGAAAGTTAGATGCGGCGAAAATAGTCCAGGATAAAGATGGGGAAACAATCAAGTTTATACAGCACTGGACAGAGGCTGGAATTTAGAGTGTCGACCGGATACGATAGAATAAGTTATGGTTTAAATATTCATATGGGAAAATTAGCTTACTCAGGTATTGATAAAGTGATGTTTAGGAAAACTAATACATTACATACATGGAAATAGGAGGTGAAAAAAATAAAGAAGGTACAGGAATTTATAAACTTAGGTAATTTTATAACGCAAGATGGAAGAAGTAAAATGGAAATAAAGTGTAGAATAGAACAAGCTAAGAGAATTTTTTTCCAGGAAGAAGACAGATTTAGGGCAAGTACTAATAGATTTGGAAATAAGACAGATTTCTTTGATCGTTTATTTGGCGTGTAGCATTTAATGGGTATGAGACCTGGACAATAGGAACACAAGAAAGGAAAAGGATAGGAGCTTTTCTTTGAAATGTGGCGTCGTCGGAGAATGTGGAAAATAATGGATAGAAAATTGCAGGAATGAGAAAGTATTGAGGCGAATAGGCAGGGAAAGAGAAATTTGGAATGTGATTGTAAAGAGAAGAGTTAAAATGATAGGTCACAATATAAGACATCCAATGATGTTGTTATTATTGCTAGCGGGAATGGTTGAGGGAAAGAAATGGAAAGGAAGGCAAACGATGAGCTAGAAGAGCAGATAATGACGGATATAAAGTTTAAATCCGGAAATGAAAAGATTAGCCTAGAAGAGGGGAAAGTGGACAGACGCAACTTACTAGTTAAGAGGTTAAAGAATATATCATCAATGGGAAAGTTTTAATTACTTGTACTGATAAATCAATAATTTCAGCAATGAAAGGAAATACACAGCTACAAGAAAAGTATATTATTGAATTGAATATTAAAAGTGAAAGATTTATATTCCCTCTGAAGAGAGACTAAAGAACAATGAGAAAAAAATTTCCAATCCCTCCATGAGCGATGCGTCTTAATAGTTTCTTAGTAATGTATATGAAGAAAGTTCGAAGAAATGACCAGCTGAAACAAGTTCTCAAAAAATATATTCTAATAGACTGAATGCAGGCTTGCCACTTTCTGGAAAACCTAGAATCGTTTGTGGGAAGCCTTAAAGAACCAGGGAATACATTCAGAGGTCATAAAGATTTTAAGAGATATATACCGACAACCCAGAGCGTAGGGTAAATCGTCCACTTTTGGCCAGGGTACCATCTTTGGCCAGGTTTCTCATAAATTTGCTAGCAAATAAGGACTGGGTAACACTGGGAATGTGATTTTTGCACTATGAAATCAGTGAACCCGGCCGTGTATATGGTGTGTTGTATTTTCAAGTTTACGTCACCCATTCTTTAAAAAAAAAAAAATTGATTGTGGCGGACTTAAAAACTTCAGTGATTTCTTATCAAAACTCTTAAGAATCCAACAATTGGAAAGATCGTCATACGAACACTTCCAGGCGGTAATTGCACTAAGCAATGTATTTTTCTACTCGTACTTATTCATAGTATTAGTAACGGACTTGATTTAAAAAATTGATTTTTACTCTGTTTTTCATTAGTTAAGAGGCATGGCCGAGTGAGGGTTTCGAATTTAATGATTTCACCATCTTTGGCCAGCAACCTGTCCAAAGATGGGTACAGTGCTAATCCATTTTTGACCATCCTTTGTTATGAACATGTTAGAAAAGCTGAAAATTTCTCATAACATTCGCAGATTCTTCGTCATGTCACCACTAAAGTATCGCACAAAATGAGAAGAAACGTACCAATATTTTTTTTAAAGCAATTTACGAATAAGAAATGACGCGTATAAAATGCAACTTATTATGTTGGAAGTACTATTTTGTAACGAAGAATTACGTCTAATATCTTCTATTGGCACTCCTCCCCTACTTTCCGAGCTTATTTCAGCTAAAACGTTCAAAAATTCTAATATAATCCATGGGGTCAAAAATGGTAAGGAAGTGGGCCATAGATGGCAAAACCGGCCAAAGATGGGTGTTTCAGGTTACAATTTTTCTATTTTCAGTTACTAGGCAAGTGAATTATTTATATGAGCAGATGAACTAAGTCTCCCAGTCCTTCAGAACATAAAAAATGATGATAAGACAAATTTCATGGAAGAAAACTGATTCTTGTATTTTTAAATGGCGTTCAAAGTTGAAGAATCTCCTTAACCTGGCCAAAAGTGGACGATTTACCCTACCTATATTAAAACAGATAAGATAGGGGAAACATTTAAATGATGTAGCGGTGTAAAGCAGGGTGATCCCCTGTCAACAAATCCGTTCAGTACGCTCTCCTGGAGGTTGTCTTTAGAGGGCTGGATTGGGAGGAATGTGGGTTAAAAATCAATGGGATACGCCTAAACCATCTAAGATTCACGGATGACACAGTTCTGGTGAGCCAAAAGATAGAAAAGATTCAAAGCGTGGTTACTGAACCAACCGAAGAAAGTAGGAAAGTGGGACTTCAAATAAATACTGAAGTCTAATTGGAAAAACTAAACAAGTATGCGTATTTGGGGCAAATTTTATCATTTGAGGATAAGATGTGGAAGAAATTGAGTGAAAGAACAGAAAAAGCATAGAAGGGATATTGGGAGCTAGGTAAAATCTGTAAAAGTAGATATGAAAACTACAGAAAAAAATCAAAATACTTGAAATTTGAGAAGTGACGAACCCGGTACTGGAAAGTTGAGAAATAAATTATACATTTTCTCGAGAATTATGAACCCATTTTTAGGATCCCTTTGACCAGGCTGCTAATCGTGCGGACTCGATATTTCGTTAATACGTAATATACGAGGTCAAGAGGAAATTTAAAGCGAAAATCAAACTACTACGTCTTTTTGTGCAGTCCTCATGTATAAAGCCGTACAACTCGTCCGCCATAACGTTGAACGAGTGGAAATGTAAGAGCCTACGAGATTTTAATGTATGTCACCGCTTTTGAATGTTTCATAAAAGGCGAAATTATTTTCTACAAAGAGTGAAAAGCCTTCGCGCGTCGTTTCTACTTTCAGCCGTCGGGTTTCGCCGTCTCTTCGCAAAACTACTTCAGAAATTTGTCATTTTTGGGTGAAAGTTCTTTTTGGTTACACTTTCACCGAAAATGAACCTAGAATGAATGTTTGTACTTCGCGTATCAACGGGAGGAAGTAAATAAATGTAGCAGCCGCCTTTGAAGATTGCCGGACCGCCAAGCCGAATGGCGGGGAGTAATCGAACTTGCTGAAAGAATCTGTAACTGTCATTTAAATCAAATTGGAAAATGTCGGGCCTTTCTCACTCGGTCATTTCATTTGATTTCGCCGTTCTGGCGAATAAAATTGCCGAGCTATATCCGCGCGCGATTCGAATCACCGTAGACGGAATGAAAAACCGAGAAAAATGTCGCTTATCTGGCGGTCTATATGCGAAAAGTTCATTTTGAAGTCGACTAAACGAATTTATTGTAATTCGCCTGACCGGCGAGATTTATAAACGGAATTACGACCACCTTTAATGATATTTCCATCAGCTTTCGGTGTATCAGATGAAATTGTCCGGCGAAATAAATTGCCATCAAAATTAATTTTATTGCCGTGTAAAAATATATTCTCTGGCTTTATTTGTCGCTTGGGTCGAACCGACGATCGCTGAACGGACTGGGATGCGGATAAGACGGATATCAATGATTTTTCCATTATCGCGTTGCCAGAATATTCGTTCGATTAAAACCTGTCGAAGCGAGTGATTGGTAATGCTGTACGAGAGAGGGGGGAGGGGGAAGATTGAGTAGTATTGCGAATGGTTTATCGCTCTGATAAAGCGAATTTCGATCTTCGCAATGGTTTCCGAACAGGCAATATGGATCTGAATAATATTTATTTATTTAGCAGTTTATCCTCCACTGTTTACAGGTTGACCTACTTATCTGCAAGAGAGCATTTTTATTTATAGTGTAGGATGATACATGCTTAATACTAAACTATATTAATGTAACCAGATTCGGTTTCATCCGCCCCATTGTTGGGCATGCGCCACGCCGATTTTCTTCCACTTTTTTGATCGAAAGTTTCCCTACTCCATAGTGTACCCACCCTCCTTGTTAATTCGTCTCTCTGTCTTAGTTTTGGCCTTCCCCTCCATCTCGATACCTCAAATGTTTGCCATTCTGTAAGTCTCTTTGTCCACCTGTCATCTTCCCCTCTCATAACATGACCCGTGTATTTGAATTTCTCAATTTTATATCCGACGTCCGTTAATCCCGTCCTCTTCCTGATAGAGGTGGGGAAAATCAAAATCGATTTTTATAGCCTCGAAGTCGATTGAAATCGATTTTGATCGATTACATTCCCAGCCCTAATAGAGATACTAGTTACTAGAACGTAGACCGGTAGAACTAGTAGAACGTGTCGTGTACGTGAAGCCTGAAGCAAAAACTCAAAAAAAAACCGGAAAATTGCGGAAAATGGAAAAAATCGATTTTAATCGTTAACGGCAAGTCAAAATCGATAATCGATAAGGTGGCTTGAAATCGATTTTAATCGATTTTGATCGATTACATTCCCAGCCCTACTTTCTGATTAAACATTGTTGAATTTCTGACTTTGTCTATCTTTTTTATACCCAACGTGTACTGCGTTCCATGGCTCTCTGAGTGGATCTAAATTTCTTTTGTTGGGTCTTTGTGGGGGCCCAAGTCTGTGCTCCAGGGTCAGCACCGGAATTACGCACGTGTTAAAAATTTTTGCTTTAACTTTTGTATGCTCATGTTACTCTTGAGTATCTTCCCTAAGGCCCAGAAACTTCTCTATGCTTTTCCCCTTCTGATTTGGAATTCGTTATCTAAGCCTGTCTGAAGCGAGATATTTTGTCCTGTGTAGGTGTAGTTTTGGACTTTTACAATTTTAATTGTGCCAATCACAAGGTTAGTGTCGTCGGTGTTGCTCATATACATATTTTGTTATGTTGATGTTCCCCGGTAACGGTATTTTGTCACATACCTTGAATAACTTTTCGGCCATTTCCCAGTTCTTCTTTATTTACGTGTATCAACATCACATCATGCGCGAATTTCAAGTTGTTTAGTTTTTTCCCATTTATCAACACCCCATGTATAATTGTCCCAGTCCATTCCCTTGAACACTCCTTCTCGTACGCATGTAAAGAAATTCAGTGAGAAAGGGTCCCCTTGCCTGACCCCCTTCCCTATCTTGGACGTTTGCCCAGGCTTCCCGTCCACGAGCTGTCCCAGCGTATTTATAAATTTTGTCTCTCCATCTCATCCTCGGTTTACCCCGACTGCCTTTGTTATTGTCCGGGGGGGGGGGTCTATTCTAGCACTCTTTTCGCCATCTCTCTCCTTTGTTGACTCGAACCGGATAGCCAGCGTATTTCATTTTTAGTTTCTTCGTTACGTATCGTGTGTCATCAGAGGGGTTGTTACCGGGCAACCTAGTCAGCTGCGTAGGGCGGCAAAATTTTGAATTTTCAGACCAAAAAAAAAAGAGGTAAAAAGGAACGAGAAAAGTAAAAAATGGAGAAGGAATAAAATGGAAGAAGTAACTACGCGATTTGAAAGATTTCTGTCGTATACGGGGTGACCGAATAGTCCGTTCCTATTTAAAAATGCTAAGCAAAAATTTCCTAGTCAACTTATCGAAAAAATGTCTACCTTGGTCCATTACTATTGAAACAATAACCATCCTCCAAATTATCAAAGCATACGAAATTTTTAGTATCGTGACAACCGGGAACTGACCCCACGAAAACGCACTATGTAAATCTGTAATTTTAATTTTCGTTTCACAATTTATGTCAGTCATTTTTCCATTTTTTTCTCTGTAGTTTTTTTACACAAAAATTCGTCATGATGTATGCCTATTCTTTCTTCAGCATTATATTATCATTCAATGTAAGTAAATTTAAACTAAGCATTATTTTCTTGACATCGAAGTGAATTCAAGTCCGGAATTTGGTTTAAAGGGTATTAGCACTTTAGCAGCCTAGTTCATTGTCACCTGGACTTTATAAATTGGGTTCACTTATATTCTCCATGTGCTCCTACAATGTTTTTCTAATCAAATGGGGTGGCAGATTTTATACTGCCTGGGGCAGCTTCTTTCCTTAACATGCCTCTGCGTGTGTTCCTAGTCCCTGTTCGGGACCTAATTTTTGTGTGCCCGAAACTTGTCTATTATTTCCGTATTCGTGATTTTACGTTCTATGGCCATTTGGGTCCGGTGGAGTTTGTTCATTTGCGTTGTAGTTGGGGCCCAAATCTAGGCTTTGTACAATAACCCAGAGTATGTGCAGCTTTCTAAAACTTTCACTGCGAAATGAAATTATATTCGGCGAAATGCGTGTCATAAAAGTTGCAGCCTAATGTGGCGAGTGAAAGACACACGTGTCGGTTAACGAATGCAATTTTTTCAGCTGTTGTGCGGAGAATTCGCCGTAACGTCGAACAAACGCAAATGAAATTCCAAATAATTTCGCAGTCGGGTTAGGCTGCTGGTATAAAAATCATTACGACCAGCCTGGATGAAAGGTAGCGATAAAATTTCCGGTCTGACGTTTAAATTTTCGTTATTTGATTTAATATTATCAATAAATCCGAATTCGGCGGCGTGTTCTCGCATCGAGCGAAATTATTTTTAAATCTAATTGTACGCCGGTGAGAATCGGAGGAAGTTTAATATACCTTCTGTGAATTCAATTTGGAAATCGTGCGACGCAGTTTTCATTTTCGTGAGATTAATAAAATAGAATAATATAATTGCGAAAATCGTAGACGGAATCGAAATCGACGATGCCGAGACGCTGTGTGCTCCTCGAGAACAAATATATGCCTTCGAGTCCACGTCCGTACCACGGTGCAGTCTGCAGACGTGCAGACATACAAGTCGTAAAACCAGATTGAGTTCCATAGAATTATAGTCAGACATTTTAACATGTTATGGCGGAAAATTACTGCCCTCGAAAAAGTTTTTCGAAGCCAACATTTTTATGCTGTTCCGGAATACGTAAACTTTCATCATATAATTTAATATAACTTCTGTCGTGAAGTTTGCCATAAGATTAAACTCGCTGTTTTCTTTTCTCTACGTTCTCGAGTTGGAGAGGAAGCGAAAAAAAAGGACTGAGAATACCGATAGCGGAAAGAATATGGATTCAAATTATTTCGTACACGCCGTGTGGACGTAATTTTCGAGACAGTTTTTCGAAATTTCTGTCGTCGAGTATTAGTAGGACACTGTAGAGACGAGTACGATCATCCGCCATTTTGTATGCAAAGACGTAACCAGTGAAGACGACACCCTTAAAATCCACAGGTCAAGTCTGGTCCATCGACGCAGAAAAGTTTTGAATACATGACATTTCAACAAGCAAGCCTATATCTGAATACCTGAACCGTGAGCGCTAATGCAAGATGCGAATTCAGAGAAAATCACATTCGTAAAATGTATGACATTTAGAGGAATCTAAAGAACAAGCAGCTTCGCTACTCGAAGAAGGTCGGCTGGAAAAGCCAACCCTTCACTCCCATGTGCCTTTACTTTTTAAAGTCAGTTCAAAGCTTCGAACTGCGAAGCTGCAGACTGCAGTCGTGCAGCAAACAGCGACTTTCTCTGAAGGACATGTCTGAAAGTGAATCTCAAATTTAAATGAAAGGGATTTGTGGAGCTAGAAAACGTTCATCTATATGATTTAATTCAACCAATTCAGGTGGCATCTTGGAAATCGTAATTTTTCATCCGCTAAAGAGAAAGGAAGATTTTATTTTGATTCAAATAAGAAATTTTATTTCGATTCAAATAAAGTTGACAATTTGATCAGGCATAACCAAGATTATCGCCAACACTATCAAAATTTGTTAACGAGCATGCAGTTCTGAGAACATTCGAAGTACATTTGTTCCTTATAACTTTGTAACTCAGCACTGATGGAGAACGATCGAAAAATAATGATGTATGGTAACTTATTCATACAATTGTAGGTCATTCGATAATTATTCACGCTGACATTTCCTTCGTTCTCCTCGTTTTGCTTAATAAATTTGGAGTCTCTGTTGTAGTATTTCTTTTCGATGCTTCTTGTAATGTATACAGTTCTGCTTCTGGTCTTCTGATCTGTGTTTATAAACTCTCTGTGCATCATGTAGTAAGGTTTTATCCCAGTGGTTTCCAACCTTCACACGTAGGTGCACCAGTCTGACTATAATTAGACATTCCACGAATCCCATCCTCTTGTTTTTGTGGATATGAAACCTAACACATAAAATATGAACTTCGGGTATTAAGTCTACTATTATCATAACACATAACATAATTATATATATCCCTCCGGTCACTGACGCGATACTCGAAAGGGTAGTTCCTGTGGCCGGGGTGCGGTGTCTCAGAGGCCACTTTGGCATGCGTGCATCGCCATACGTCCCGCCACACCAACATAATTATATGGATTCCACTGTCATTTACAACCACATACAATTATACATTATGGTTATCTAATGGGCTTTTTGTGCTTGCATTTTCTGCACCAATTCGGCAAGTCGCGGGTTGATATTGCTCAAGGTTACTCGCATGTCATCTCTGGCATCCAACCGATTTCGCTGCTTATTTTTGATTATTAGAAAGCTGGAAAATGCTTCTTCACACAAATATTATGTCGTTGAGAACACGACTAGGTACCGCACAGCAAAATTCTCGCAACTTTGAGATGAAATAGCCTTCCTGCACCAGAATTCTTCCAGGCTAATACCAGAATGAAATGCATCTCGACAATCACTACCGTTCTATAAATCAATAAGTTCCTCTTGTATTTCAGGAGATAGTTCTCTAATATGGATAGGATTGCGAATCATTCTCCGAACGACATCCTGTTCGAGTCCATAATCAGGGAAGTACAAGTTGAATCCATCTTTCAAGGCTTTCAGGTGGCAAACAATGGAGATTTTGATTTCTTCTCTGAGGTCAGCATATGCTGCAGTTTCCAGAAGGTATTTTACATTCTGAAAATTCGAGTAGTTACCTTCCTCAACGTTTTCTATCCAAAGGTTAAGTTTGCAAAGGAAACGCTCGAACTTTATCTTCAAATACAAAAATGTTTGCACTTCCTTGCAACTGTAAATTTAAGCGGTTCAAATGGGCAAAAATATCGACAAGGTATGCTAGCCTCACGTCGCACTTGTGGTTAGAAAAGTGCACCAACGAGTCTTTTTTTTCTCAGCTGATAAGAAACCCTTGATCTCCTCCCGAAGCTGAAAGAGTCGAGCTATCATGTTGCCTTTGGACATCCAACGAACCTCAGTGTGAAAAAGTAAAGTGTTGTGTTCTGCATCCAAATCCTGGCGTAATTTTTTCAAGGGGCGCGTTTTGAGTGCAGAGCATTTGACGTGGTTGACCACCTTAATGGCTATTGTTAGGGTACAAGTCAAGTCTGCTGGTAATGTTCTTGCAGCCAAAGCTTGACGATGAATGGTGCAGTGAGACGTCATTTTGGAAGGGTTTTCTCGTTTTACCAACGCTGCAAGACCAGATTTGCAGCCTGTCATTGCGGCAGCTCCGTCAGTACACAAACCACTAACCTTTGGTCATGATATCTCCTGCTTCTTGAAGTAATCGTCAATTACTTTCATAATATCTTCTCCCTTCGATGTTGTCGCCAGATCTTGCAGAAGTAAGAATTCTTCTTTAATGACGTTGTCCTCATCTAAGAAACGAACGGAAACAAGTAGATTGTAGCACTGGGCCACATCAGTGCTTTCTTCACATTGCAAACCAGTGTACAGTGACTTTCTTAATTTCTCCAATAGTTGCCCTTCAATATCAACAGATATTTTCCCAATGCGATTTTTGACTGTGTTATTAGGAAGTGAAATTTCATTGACTTTTTTTTTAGCCTCTTCACCAAAAAGTTCCTCAAAGGTAGCAAGTAAACACGGTTTCAGGAAAGTTTCACCTATTGTGTGTGCTTTTTTCGATGTTGCGATGAGATGCGATTGTTTGAACGATGCGGATACTGCTTTTTCAGCTGCTACCATTCTAGCACCTCCTGGCCCCAATTTCATTTTCTTCAAATTTTGCAATTTACCTTCGAAAAATTCTGGAGGTTTGGAACACAATGAGGGATGAACAGTCTTCAAAGGACGCGCCACTTTAGCCGCATTTCGCAAACTTCCCATCGGAATTCCTGCAGCAAACTCTCCATATCATTCGCAGTGTACTCAATTCTTAACTGGACACGGGAACTTTCAGGTCTGCCTACATAAAATGGGAAAACCGATGGATAGTAAATGTAAGGAATGTGGAAGAAACAATGACGAAGACGCGCTACGTACAATTTTTGATTGCATTAAATGGAGGGACCTTAGAGAACAATACAGAGTTGACTCTCCAGATCGCGACCTACTAAAATTTTCTGAAACAAAACTAAACCAATTCATGTCATTTATAAAAGAAATATATAAACAAAAAACAAAAATCGAAAAGCAGGATATCGCACACAAATAACACAGTTAATTTATAAAACATCGTATGTGTTAATGTTAAGTTTATTATAATATAATGTTACTTTAAGAAGATTATTTTGAGGGAGGAGGTCCTGAAGAAAAGCATGGCACTGAAGGGCCCTCCTCTTCCTCTACATGTTAGAAATAAGAAATAATAAAATAAAATAAATAAATAAAGGGGGGGGGGGTCACATTGTCTTGAAGGAAAATCACCCTCGTGTCATACGGTGAATGTGGAAGGATACTGGTGATTATTTAAAATGATGAATCGGGCCACACAAAATGAACGTCACGGTTTATTGGCACCAAGAGTGATTTTCCTTCAAGACAATGTGACCTCTTACACTGCGAATGAAATGGAGAGTTTGCTGCAGGAATACGGGAAGTTTGGGAACAATTCCCCCACTCCCCAGATTTAGCACCCAGCGATTTTCATCCTTTCTTGCACTTGAAACAGTATTTGTCCGTAAAAAGATTCGAAAAAGACGATGAGTTGATCCAGGGTGTGTCAAATTGGTTTAATTTGCTGGCGGCAAAGTTTTATGCAGTGGTGTGGATAAATTAATTTACCAGTCGGACAAATGTTTAAATAGACTCGGAAATTATGTCGAGGAGTAGTACATGGATGTATCTAAACATATTTCATTAGAATAATTTTTCATGATTCGTTGTTATTTTTTTATAGGCCTCGTTAACTTACTTTTTGAACGCCCTTATGTAGACGTTTTTGTTAGATATCATAATAATTTTAGGGTATTGTAGTTGGTGTTAAGTGTTGTACTTCGAGTGTATTGAAAACCGTAAATATAAACACAACAATGATTTTCACAATCGGTTGTTGATCTTATTATCGAAACATAGTGATTCGACTGCTGTAATAATCCCCCCCCCCGCGTCCGCAGGGATGTGAAGATATTGTGGCCTGCTTTATTTTTTTGTATGAAGCGATTGGAAACCCCTTCAAATTGCCATTTCTGATGGTCTTCCTTTACAGAAGTTATTTTTTAAAATACCATTGTACTTGGTCTCTATGCTCTCTCAAAAATGAAGATGGCTGGCTATTCATAAATAATAATTAGATGCATCTGAGTGAGCCCTAAACTGTTCTTCAAATAATGAGCACAAATGTTATTTATGTTTCAGGAGTTTGGTGTGCAGCTCGATCATCTTGTTGAAAATTCAGTCGTGGATATTTGCCGGTAAGATCTACATTCTGTAGCTTAAGTGTTGAATGAAACCCAGTCTCACGAAGACTGTCTTTCTGCCGCGTGAAATTCGATGCATCGCGATGTGTGTCGAAATGACCCAAACCTGGTTACTCAGAGTTTGTTGTTCTGGTCCTTTCGTCACATCCAACACGCTGAATTTACGAGAAACCTCGAAAATAAGAACACATATGGAAGTGGTCCATTTTATATGATTGTGGCTCGTTTTTCAAAACTATGTATAGTTTAATTGGAGAACATAGCAATGTGATTATGTGTGTCGAATCAACACGCTAACTGAGAAGAGTAGAATTTGGAATATCTTTACTAGCCGATTTATAATCGCCTTCAGCTTACTGTGACGCGGTTGTATGTGGAAATACTAGAAATTTATTATCATAGACAAAAATGAAGCAATAATCTGCAATATTGTGTCATTTCTCATATGTGTTGAAATTACATAGAGGGAAGAACTTGGGTGCCATTTCAACACACAAGCCTGTGTGTCATATTTCAATACTTTAGCAAGAAATGGAATAAAAATACGTAAACTTCCTGTCAGTGGCCTAGCGAATCTAGTGTTCGAGTGGGTCTGATCTTGAGCAAAGGAGGAGTTACTACTTGATGAAATCGCAAGGGGTCCAGTTGCTTCCTGTCGATTCCCTCAGATATAGATACAGTAGTTGAATATGAAAAGAAATTTCATTTTTACTCATCTTATGACAGGGACGCGCCACAGCGGCTTCGTTCGGGGAGTGGGAAGGCGAAGAAACTCAATTTCGCCAACTTCAACCGATGAACCTTTTTGAAATTAACAAGAAAAAAAAAAATTCACTGTTGCTATTTTCCCACCTGTTGACCTGATTCTGTAAACTGAACGTCGGTTCTACTAATTCTGCCAATTCTAGAAACTTGTGTGTGAGAGGGGAGGTTCCGCACAATATTATGTGAATTTCTGGTCTGTGCCGTAAGATAGATGTAGTAGTTGAATATGAAAGGATAGACTCTCTAAAACACGTCTGAAGAAAGTTTAAAGAAGTCCTGACGATTTTTCGGTAAGTTCGGAAAGAGCTTAATGAGTCTCAGAAGAAGCTTACACGTGTTTGTAAATGAGTCGTAAAATGTCTTGAATAATCTGAAAACGTACTAAGAAGATCTGTAATAGTTCTAATAGTAGTCTAGTGAACGTGAAAGAAGTTTTAAAAATTTTTGATGAGTCGTAAAGAAGCTAAACATCCTTGAAAAGTCGAAAATCAAGATTGGAATTATCTTGAATGGTCCGGAGTACTGTTTGAAATTCCTAACCTTTCCTGTGAATCTTGAATAATTCTAGAAAGATCACGAATATTATTTAAATTTTCTTAATGTGTAAGTAACTTAGGCGAAATGTATTATAATTATTGCTGAAAAAAATTTTACATGAGTTATTTTCATATCAAAACAAAGCTTCAACTTTTAAAAGAAACCAAAGTTTGTTGCGACAGTCTTAATGAGTCTTGAACAGTTCTAAAAAACATCACAAATATTATTTAAATCTTCTCAATCTTTCAGTAACTCGAGCGGAACTTAGTATAATTGTAGAGTTAAATCTTACATAAGTTACTCGTATTTTTATACCAAATAAAATAAATAAATAAAAAACTGTTTTATTGCGCAACTTTGAATGCGTACAATAAGATATAATAATAATAATAATAAAATAATAAAAGGCAGCTGAAAGGAACAAGACTTAATCTTCCGCGTCGTGGGTTCCTGGGGGGTTATCCCCGGTCCTTCACGCCCGCACGTCATCCCAGTTGCGCGCCCACCTTTGGGCATAAGCCTCCCCCCTTTTTTCCAATCGTCTTTGTTAAGAGTATACCTCCTCCAAAATGGTCCTAGCTCTTTCCTGAGCTTGTCTCTCCAACGGGTATTGGGCCTCCCTACACTCCGAGTCTGACCATAGGGTCTCCACCCCTCCACCCTTTTCTCCCACCTCTCGCTCGCCTGACGCCATGATATGGCCAGCGTATTTCCACTTTAGGTTCTTCACCGTTGCCCCATGTCTTTAAGTTTGGTTTTCTCCTTGATGGTAGCATTCGCTACTCTATCCGTTTTTCGGAGACCTAGCATGCTACGTTGCATAGCCATTTGGGCGGATCTGAGTCTTTGAATATTCTTTTTTGTTGGTGCCCAGGTTTTTAGCGCCATACACCATAGACGATTGTACGCAACTTTGCCAGATTTCGTTTTTGGTTTTTATCGGAATTTTGCTTTTGAAAATGCTTTTAAGTTTCCAATAGTTGTTCCAACCTCCGTTTATTCTGCTTGAAAGTTCTTTTTCCCTAGAGTGGCCGAAGGAGACTATTTGCTCCAGGTACTTAATTTCTGACACCCACTCAACCCTGTCACCACCTATGGTCACTTCCTGTTCCTTTCCATTTGACATAAACTTAGTTTTATTCTTTTATTTTATTATTATCTTAAAATTTGGAACTTTTTTCTATTTACCCTAGAGAATATACTAAGGTTTATCTTTGCGTGAAGCCTATCGCATAATGTGGCAACCCCTATGGCCCAGTCTGTCCCCCTTTCACCAATGGGGCACCATTGTAACAGTTTTACGTTTTTTGTTGTTGATTCGTTTGAGTTTTATAACAGCGAGTTAATCAGAGATAAGTTGATGATTCAACTAACTATCAAATCTTTAACGACAAGAGTCGCATAAGGAGACAAAGTTGATTCGAATTTTTTGAAAAACTTAGTGTGGGGAGAAGCAGAAAGTGGTCGCTAATGATTGACATTCCTGTTCCAAGACACTCGGTGAAACTGAAAATATGACCAAAGTTCTACATTACAGCCCCTAAGGCTTTGTTGATGTTCACCAGTGTCTGAAATGATTTAGAATCCCTCCTCCCATTTATGTAATTTGTCAGGTAGTTGCGAGAAAATTCTAGGAAACCATTTTGATGTAAATTTTCGAGCTGAATATCGTTTGCTCGAAAAAAAGGTTTCGCTGTAGTGAACGGTTTTCGGTATATTACTGCAGAACAGAAACGTGCTTCTCATATTTTTTTCCGAAGAAGTAACCGAACCAGATTTTGGGCATTTTCGAAGGTAAATTAGAACAGTATCTTCAGGTTCACCCATCGGAACTCTGGTTTCTTTATTCTTCGCGTGAGACCTCTAGAAAAGGCTTCGAAGGTGAATTTATTTCAATTTCTAGATATTTAGTTACGTCGCATAATTTATTGGACGTTACACGAACTTAAAAACTGGCCGTGGAGAACCTGAAATTTCCAGGCGAGCGCTCTGGGAGTGCGGACCTCGGTCAGTAGGGAACCCCATGGTGGCCCTGGTAGGACGCGCGCACCGTTCCGGCACGTAGAAATGGGGGCTCGGGTCCGGCCCCAAGGCGTCCCTCCGGTCACTGACGCGATGCTCGAAAGGGTAGTTCCTGTGGCCAGGGGTGCGGTGTCATAGGGGCCACTTTGGCATGCGTGCATCGCCATACGTCCCGCCACACATCATAAAATTTGGAACTTTTTTCTATTTACCCTAGAGAATATATACTAAGATTTATCTTTGCGTATCGCATACTGTGGCAACCCCTATGGCCCAGTCTGTCCCCCTTTCACCAATGGGGGGCACCATTGTAACAGTTTTACGTTTTTTGTTTTTTTTTCTGTTGATTCGTTTGAGTTTTATAACAGCGAGTTAATCAGAGATAAGTTGATGACTCAATTAACTATCAAATCTTTAACGACAAGAGTCGTGTAAGGAGACAAAGTTGAATCGAATTTTTTGAAAAACTTAGTGTGGGGAGAAGCAGAAAGTGGTCGTTAATGATTGACATTCCTGTTCCAAGATACTCGGTGAAACTAAAAATATGACCAAAGTTCTACATTACAGCCCCTAAGGCTTTGTTGATGTTCACCAGTGTCTGAAATGATTTAGAATCCCTCCTCCCATTTATGTAATTTGTCGGGTAGTTGCGAGAAAATTGTAGGAAACCATTTTGATGTAAATTTTCGAGCTGAATATCGTTTGCTCGAAAAAAAGATTTCGCTGTACTGAACGGTTTTCGGTATATTACTGCAGAACAGAAACGTGCTTCTCATATTTTTTTCCGAAGAAGTAACCGAACCAGATTTTGGGCATTTTCGAAGGTAAAAACAGTATCTTCAGGTTCACCCATCGGAGCTCTGGTTTCTTTATTCTTCGCGTGAGACCTCTAGAAAAGGCTTCGAAGGTGAATTTATTTAAATGTCTAGATATTTAGTTACGTCGCATAATTTATTGGACGTTACACGAGCTTACAAACGCTGGTGATAGTTGTATCAGAATAATTTTCGTAGATGGTACACTTTCCAGCGGAAATTCTTGCGAGAAATTACTGTCGGCGTATTTACGGCGGCAACCTCTGCAATTTTATTAACGTCGATGATGTCATGCAATGCGTATAACGACTCGTGTGAAGGCGAAAGTGGCAAACGAGAGACTACCTGCCGGAATAGGAATAAAAATGCTCGAAACGCTCTTCAGGCTCGTAGGTAAAATACGGCCCAATATTAGCAGCGAACGAATAAATATATTTCCAAAATAGTTTTCCGCGCTTCGGGCACATACTGCACGAATTATAAGAATTTCATTGTTACAATTTCTGCATCGAGAACCCGTTTCAGTCGTTCTAGTCCCTCGCTCGTTTGAGCAAATAATGTAAAATATTCCTAAATTTACTGAATTTTAACGAAATCAGCCTGATGAGTCGCAGCCTTCGTAAAATTATGGGGATGGGTTTGCAATGCTCGAACTTCCTAATTCGGGAGAAAGAAAAGCTGTATTTTCGTGAAATAAAAAAAAAAGTGCTGCGATTATACCCGATGGATTGAAGAAAAACATATGTTAGCCTTCAAATGCCAGCAGTTGCACGATAAAAGTGTAAGAAAGTTGCTTGAAACTGATTTAATAAAAAAAGTTGTATGGGTTTTGTGTACGTACTTGCTTGAAAGTTTTTGTGAATGTGTGCATTTCACTTTAATGTTTAATACACAACCGTAGTTATCTCATATAAAATTAGAGTGTAAATGATCAACAAAGTAAACCAGGCATAGGTCATTTTTTTTAATTTTACATGTGGTCTTTAATGAGGTGCATCGACTAATAATTACAGAATTTTGTTCAGAGAAGGGGACGAAGGTCTAAAGCGAAGAAAAAATGGCTTAAGTACTCAGAATGAATTTTTCGATTACAACTTTCAGCAACACTGAAATTGAACCTACTATTCATAGCCATGATGTCTAGAATGAGGGAATATGGTGTGCAGACGTGTTCAGATGGTATACAAGCGAATGTCGCTAATCCTAGATCACGCCTCAAAAATCAGTTCCAGCGTCAAGCCCATTCGAACATGGAGCTTTTCGCTTCCACGCCGGTGCCTGCGCTACACACCATCAGTACTCGTCGCGAATTGTATGCAAAATAAATACAATTAAAATCTTTATACGAGGTTGGAGCGTCTGCCCTCCAATTCATTATCTGCGTCGCGAACTTCTTCAACAATGTCGGAAAAGGAATAATCGCGAAGATAAAACGCTAACGACTTGTTTCGTGTCGCCAGCTCTTTTACCTTTTTCGCACTTCGGCGTCATTATAACACTTTTCGAAACGAGATGTCTCGTCGCGCGCGAAACTTTCTTCTAATTTAGTTACACCCGACGACCGAAGCGCTTGAAAATACCTAAATATATTTAGCGGACATGCACCCCGAGAGCGAATGCTCACGTCTGAAAAAGTGAACCCAAAAGCTGATATTCCTCGAACCTTCGGCGATATGTAGTAAATGTTTATGCTGTAAATAAAATGAACGTAAACACGTTATAATAGCTCTCGCGAGACTCGCTGGCTTTTGATGTACTTGCCGAGGTCTTTACAAACGTTATCTCGAAACAAGGTAAAGCGTTTCGCAAATATACGAGGGAGGTTTCCCCGTGTGCGCACCGAAAAGGGGCGAGCGCTAAGTTAAACCGATAAAGGTATACGCAAGAAAAGGTGGCGGCGCTCTGCCTGTGGAAAAATAATATTCGTACAGAAGAAGAAGGCCGACTCTTATTTATATACGGTTTAAAACGTTTATCAACGCGAATACCGCGTCAAAACGTGTATTCCGTTTGTAAAAGTTAGCAGACCTTAGTCGCGCGATAATACCCACGAATACAAAAAGCTACCTATATACCTTTCGGAGAGAGAGTCGAAAACAGAATGAGAATAAAAAAAAGAAAAAAATTAAAGCCGAACCGGAAAGTTTTAATTTAAAATTCTCTTTCCCTCGGATGTTTCCGAAGTGACGACAACGATGGAAAAACATCTTTCTGCGAGCGGGAAAAGGATAGCGCATTGGTACTGGATTAGGCCTGAGAATTACCTTTGTAACAGCCATGGCCTACATTGAAAGGAATAAGCGGGGAAAATTCAAAAGCATCTATTGGGGGGGGGGAATACAGTGCCGGGCTCCGCTTTAGTTTATTCTACTTGAAATATAAATTAATACGGAGTAACTAGAAATCCAATAAAGACGAGAGACAGTCTAAAAAAAAAACTGAAAAACGCATCACCAACAGACAGAATAGAACTAACCGAGATCACGAAAACTGTCAGGAGAGCAATTGGTGCAGATATACGAAAACACAATGACGATATGACTAAGGAAATCATAGAGGAAAGCTGGTCAACGAGGAAACCAAAAACAGCTTTGAGTTACGGTATGAACCACCTTACGAACATTCAATTCAAAACGACCTTTATTTCGACTTAACTTATACATAACTAGCTGACCTGCTTCGCGGCTCATCTAGACTGTGTGCTAAAGTGAGTTGGCTAAGGTTATTTAGATGGGGGGGGGGGCGGGTACTGCGTGATCCCATTCTAATTTCATGATCTCCTGACTTCCCTCTTTCATACCCGTTTCCTCTCTTACGTTTTTTGTTTTTCACTCAGTCTTTTATGAACCCCCTTATTACCGACAGCAATCTCTCAGTCATTCCCATCGCACTAGAACTGAGGAAGGTACTCAAATAGAGTAAAAGTTCCATCGTAGTATACTGTAACCAACTTCGATTTTCGACTGTAGTTGACCGTAAGTCCATTATTATCAAGAAACAATCAAAATTTATAAGGTTCACGAGAAAAGAGGTAATAGAATATAAGTTAAGAGCGGAGAAAAAAATTTTTGAACTGAGACGTACATCTACAAGGGAGGAAGAAGTTATGAAATTAGTTTTTTTCCATCGTAGTATACAAAATTTGAATCATCTTAATATGGGACTAGTTTAGATTTACTGATGGGAAAAAGTACTGAATCTTCGTATTTAGCACAGAAGTATAGCGATCCAATCATGAAAATTGTCTATTTTTGAACTTATTGCAGACTTTTTGCCAAATTTCTGTCCAAAAATCCCGTTCTATTTTTTTTCTATTCCATCGTAGTATACGATTATACGCCATGAAGTTCTAGTCTGAGAAAAACGATTTTGACTTTTTCATAAAAGGGAACACTGCCTATTATAATTTTGTGCTTCATTACTGCATGCTGGCCAGTGTTGCTCTGTTGAATTAAGAAAGATGTTCAAATTTTCTATCGTGGTATACATTTGTTCTTTCCATCGTAGTATCGAAGTATAATTTTGAAGAATACTACGATGGAAAAGAAGATATTACAATGGAATTTATCGTTGCTTTTGCCACATTATCCAGAAGAGACAGCTGAATGGTGATGATTTCTCTTCAGCCCGTTGTTTCACATCTTCATGACCTGTCAATACTCATCCTAGATAACCTTTTTTTTCTCTTTGAAGGAACGATGTCCGTACACCAGGTCACATGGAACGCACAAGAATGTGGCATCCTCTGTTTCAACAAATTGAGTTGCTTCGAATGCGAAGGAGAATGCGCTCATTACTTCCTTGCCGAGAAAAAATATTCAGAGGATGCATCCAATCCCGACGATGTTGAAGTACTTCTTTCTTATGTCTTGAATTGTACTCCTTGCCATTCAGATGAATATTCTTCTCGTTTCTTCAGTTGTCGTCCTCGCTATTGGAATACATCTGGTTGTATGTTCCTCAAATTCCATTGTGATATCAAGCAATTCCATCGTAATATTAAGCAATTCCATTGTAGTATCAAAGAAATAGAGAATACTACAATGGAATTCCATCGCAGTATCAAAGGAATAGAGAATACTACGATGGAATTCCATCGTAGTATACAAAAAGCTCCCTTCTACCCCCTATGTGGCGTTTCTTGTGGGACTTACCCCATACATGTACTTACTTGCAGGTATAGTACATGATCCGCAGGAAAAAAATTTTGCTCAATGATGTTCCAAATTTTAAAATTTGGAAACTGAATTTTCAGGTTATTCAGAGATTCACCCGTATACTTCGTCCCATCTTTCTCTTACGTTTTTTGTTTTTCACTCAGTCTTTTATTCTTAACCGTTGTATACTTCGTCCCATCTTTCTCACTGTGGTTGTTAACCTTTCAATTACCCTCTTCGTTAGGGTCCACGTTTGAGCTCCATATGTAAGAACTGGTTGAGTGCACTATTATACTTAGGTACTAAAATGTCCTTTGTTGTTTCTGTTCCTAACCTTTCTTTGTGTGTATGTTCGTGCGCGCGTGTCTGTGTGCGCGTGTTGATAGACGAATCGCCGTGGTTCTTGGCTCGGAAAAGATTCCCTGAGAAACGCTACTGAAATTTACGGAAATTTACAACTGCAAATAGCTTCCACTCTTATTGCCTTCAGATGGAGGGCCCTGATCTATTTGCAGTTTACTGTTTCATATTTGTGTTATTCAGAAGAGAATGTTGGTGTTTTCAAAAATTCAGTCGGATAATTAGAAGGAATGCTGAAGATAGTCTTCAAAAACTGAAACTTTAGGGCTTTTGGAGGTAATACGTGGTTGAAAATGGGCCATGTGGTACATGAATGAGTACGAAACAATAGCCAAATATGTTATGGTCGCATTAAATCCGATGTACATGTAATGATGAGGCATTTTGAGTTCATCTTGGAAATTTCAGATTTTCAACCTCCCAATAATTTCTGAAGGGAGACAGTTACAGCCACCAAATTTTAACAAAATGTGAAGAAGTTCGATGTAAAACAATTCCGAAAAGTTCAAGTTGAAAAAAAATTAGGGGCCCCACAGAGGACAAAATTTTGTGGCCCCCCTCCTAATTGGGGTACTATAGCCTAAAACCTTATCCGGGTTCATACGAACACATCCAGAAAGTTCGAACCCTCCAGCTCTTATGGTTCACCCGCCAACCTCGAACAACCAAACAAACAGACAAACATTCACTTTTATATAGTAGAAGATAGGTTAAGTTGCCCTCTGTTGGGCAACGGCCTCTCTCAGACGCTCCCCCCCCCTATTTTGCGCAATCCTGTGATATTGTCTGTCCTGGAACATTCTATTAAACTCATCCCTCCATCTGGTTCTTTGTTCCCCTTTTTTCCTCCCCCTTTCAAAAACCAGTCGGAGGTTATTTTTGCCCCCTGTTACTGTCCATTCTCGCCACGTGTCCAACCCAGTCCCCCTTCAGCCTCCTTATAGCATTTTTATTTTTTTGTTTTTAAATTACAGCTTCGATTAGACAAATTCATTTTTCTTATTTTTAACTTTAGGTGAGCTATTGCCTAATCCGCCCATCTACGGGCATAAGCTTCTACCACCTTCTGCCAGTGGACTCTGTCAAGGGCGTTGCTAGCCCAATGGGGACTGCGTCCACCGTCTCCCGCGCTTCCTTTTTTGGCCGTATGGCACCCATGCCGTGGCTATTAAATTCCACTTTTCCTTGTCCCCTCTAGCCATATATGCCCTGCATATTTGAACTTTTGTTTCTTAATAACATAGCCTATATCCCGACATTTAGTTCTCAATTTAATTTTACATATTTGTTTTGACCTTATCCTTCCATTTAATATTTAGTAAACTTCGTAGCATAGCATATTGCGAGCTTCTGAGTTTCTTAACCTGCTTCCTCGTCAGGGACCATGTTTGACATCCGTAACTCAGTACTGGTATCACACACATTTCGAAGACTTTTATTTTCACTTTTAGGTGCATATTACTTTTTAGGATATGCTTCATAGCCCAAAATGATTTCCGTGCATTTGCAATTCTCGTACTTATTTCTTTGTTCGAGCGATCTTCACATGAGATAATTTGGCCGAGATATTTATATTCTTTTACTCTCTCTACCTTGAGACCATACAAATGAAAAACTGCCATGGATTCCTCGTTGGACATTACTTTAGCTTTTGACACATTCATTTGTAGACCTACTTTTAGGAATTCTCTCATCAAGTCTTTTCCCATCTTTGTCAAGGCTGATACGTCATTACTTATTAGCGTAACATCGTCGGCGAATCTCAGGTTGTTGATATACTAACCCCATCTGTTCCCAATTTACTTTGCGGAAAATTTCTTCGAGGATGCTATTAAAGATATTTGGGGAAAGGGGGTCACCATGTTTTACACCCCTTTGTATTTCAAAGTGGTCCCTTTTTTGGTCTAGTTTTATAAACGCTTTGGATTTCTTGTATATTTTCTCAATGATCTGGAGATACTCGCCTTCAACTCCATGCCTAGGTAAAGCTTCTAGCGTGCTTGAGTGTGATACCGAGTCAAAAGCCTTTTTAAAGTCTATGAAAAGAAAACTGACTTTGAAATTGTATTCTTTCACTTTCCCCACTATTCGGTTTAGAGTGAGTATATGGTCTACAGTTGCGAATACCTCGCGAAATCCTGCGTGGTCCACTGCTTGGTTCGAGTTCAGTACATTAAAAATTCTTTCTTTATACACTTTCATCATGACTTTGTATGTGTTCGAGGATAGACTAATAGGGTGATAGTTGTTTATGTCTGTTGGGTTGCCTTTTTTATGAAGTAATGTTATTTCAGAGACCCTCTATTGGTCGGGAATGCCCCCTCGTAATATTAGATTGAATATTTTTGTTAATGCTGGGGCCCGTCTTTCGGCTAGACATTCCAGTATTTCATTTCCTATGCCATCTAGGCCTGGGACCTTATTAGGCTTCAGTTTCCTCATGGTGTGCAGCACTTCTTCTACTAGAATGGGTGGCACGAGATCTCTAGCAGATGTGCGGGTCTTTTGTATTTGATTTCATGTCTGTCTTCGGTTTTAGGGTTATTATAGAGTTCACTGTAAAATTTTGTTGCGGTTTCAATAATTTCCATTCTATTATAAACAATTTTTCCATTGGGCTCCGTCAGCTTGGGTGATCAGCCTTCCCCTTTACTTAATTTTTTCTCAATCTTCTTAATGGGCCGGTTCTCCGCCAGCGTCTTATTTGCCAGTTCTTCTTCGTTCCAACGGTCCAGATAACCACTGAGGCACCCATGCCCGGTGAGCATTTGCGTAAGATAGTACGTCAGCTCACCGTGCCGTCGCGAAGCCACGCATCGAGGTCGTGTACAAGCCTTAATGTCTAGCAGCCATGGGTGGTCTCTCGGAGACGAGCCACCCACTCTTGAACTGTTTACCGCCGGACTTCTCTCTTAATCTTCCCCTTGTTATTTACATAGCACAGCGTAAGCACAAAATAAAGTAAAAATGAATTTTCTCCATAATCAGCATAATTTCCAGCATATGAAGAGCTTCCCCAAAAACGACTTAATTGACCATTTTAGGAGAACAATGATTTAAAGTGACCTTGGACGACATATAATGGAATAAATGGCCAAGTAGTCAACTTGAAAATGTGGGCCCCTACAATCCAAATTTAATCTTTAAGAAGGGGGATCAATTATTTTACTTAATGAATGTAGTTTGTAAGTTACGAAAACCGTAAACGAGAGGTCGACTTGTTAACTTCGCTGATACAAACACACAGCATATTTCACGAATCCCTCCCCCGTTACCCCGTTTTTCTATCGCCTAGTCAGTTCTTCTCAGAGCGAAAATAAATCTTCAGGAAAAAATAACGAGAAACACAAAAATCGCAAAATCAGAAACTAAAGACCAACAAAAAATTCACCAACATTACAAGAAATGATCTATGATCTAAGCTACCCGAGGACACAAAACGAATAAAAACAAAACAAAAAATGAAGTAAAATGAAGATCGGAGACGAAATCATGACCAGTTATTAGTGCTCGCACGTATTATTTAATTTACAACACTACTGATTGTTGCGTTGCATGACGGATTTACGGGGAATTGAGTATGCAATTTCATATGCATACAAGTGGTGATGACCAATATAAGGCGTAAAAAGATAATTGAACCATTTTTTTTTCTGAACGCGAGTTATAGGAGCGACAAGGAGTAAACCGGGAACTTCAAGTGAAAGAACCTAGTTGCTTTTTGGGAAAAAATCATTTTCTCTTTCAAAAAAAAAGAAAAAAAAAGTCTAGTTCTCTTTCAAGTTCTGAATTTCGCTTTCAAACACACCTCAATCGTTTGTATTGCCTTTGTGTAGCTTTGTCCAGGACATCCCCTCGTTTGTACACCAACCCCCGCTCATCTACAGCTTAGGGTCAATCCTGGGCTGAGGAAATGAGGGCCTCCAGGGGACGAGATTTTGAACCGATATTAGTGGCATTCCTTTGTACTTCGTTTGCACACGTTTGTAACAGCATAATATGCTTCCATGGGAGAATTCAGTATCTTCCTGTTGGTTGAGTCGAACAAACTCATCTCGTACTCCATGTCACCAGCCTTTGAGCGAGTGTCCGGAAAAACATATTTAAAAGAAGCAAACTGCGAACTACTGAAATGTTATCGTGGATTTATCAGAAGTTATCAAAATGTCAAGAGGCCGATCAGTTCCTGATTTAGGGGAATGCGTTCCGAGGCCAGTCTTGGAAAGCGTCTTTTCCCCGTACATTGACCAGCCCTTCTTTAGAAGAGTCGAGGGTAATAATCAATATGTGGCCCGCTGTGAGAAAACCAGGCTTATCATCAATGATGATAAGCCTGGTTTTCTCACAGCGGGCCACCATTAACTAGGGGGCTTTGCCCCCTGGCCGCTTCGCGGTCCAACCCCCCGCCGTGACTCGCTTTGCTCGTGCCGGCCTTGCTCGGCGCTTCGCGCCTCGTCCGACTATCACAGTCCTCAGTGTTTGGTCTAAAACTTTTGTTCCTGAGTTGAGGTTTGCTTTGCGCTTCTTTTGCTCCCCCTTTATCAGCGGTCCTCAATCTTCCACCATGAATTCCTCCCTTTGCATCGTTTCTCCATCACGAGCCTTCTCCTCCACCACGACCCCCTCGTTCACCACGGTCGCACTTCAACAGTTGCAGCCCTCCTCAGCCACAAACTCCTCTCCTACAACGGCCATAATCTCCAGAGGCTTCAGTGCCCACCCTATGGTCTTTTACCTCTGCAGTATCCCCCCTGCGAATCCTTTCCTTCTGCACATCCGAGTAGGCCCTATCCCTTGGACTTCCTCCTCACCTCTACAACCATCGACCACCACAACCGACCTCCACCAACTGGGCCTTAATCTCTTTACATTACCCTCTCCATCGCTACATGACTTTCTCCGTCCACAGCTTCTCCCCCACATGGCCCCCTCCGTTCGTCCCTCCGATCATCCCTCCGATCATCAAGGGACCCTGAATTAAATATGTATTAAGTTGTTGGAATCCAAAATTTTGTTATTCAGAATATCAACTTTGTCAGACATCTTCTGCTTTTTAGACTCATAATCTCAAAGCCAACTAAAAGTTCTTTGTATACAATTTCAAAAGGATAATAATATGTAAAGATTTTGCAGTATAAGTATTTCAAAAATCTTCTTTGAATTTTCTCAATTTCATCTTTACCTTGTTGAGTTTTTGGATCCCATTTAATAGAGGAGAATTCCAATATTGATGTGACAAAACTAGAATAAAGAATTTTCATTGCTTCTAAATTTTTATAACAAGTTCCATTTCTCTTTATGAAGCCAACCATTCTTTTAGATTTTAAATTTATGTGATCGACATGCATATTGAATAATCATTTCGAATCCAAAATGATGCCTGAGTCTTTTACAAAATTTACACACCGAAGTGTAACTTTTTACCGACTTCTTTTATTTTATATTCGTGTAAAATGGGGCATCTTTTTCTTGAAAATGTAATTTTCTCACACTTGTCAGCATTAAATGGTAACAAGTCACCATCACTCCACTCAACTAATGAGTCAAGATCTTGTTGCAGTACACAGTCATTTTGAGATATTATAATTTTATAAATTTTCATATCATCTGCATTCAGCAATAATTTCGACTATTAAATTTTTTCAGAAGTATCATCGACAAAAATTAGAAACAGGTATGGACCCAAAACCGAACTCCTTTATACTCGACAAGCTGCATTCTGTTATTCAAGTAGGAGTGAAACAGAATTATTATATCTTTTGAAAAGCCAAAGCTGCACAACAATTTTCGGAGAGTAAGATTTTGTGGTTGACAGTGTCAAAGGCCTTTGAAAAATCCGTGTAATTGGTATCTATTTGACCCCCCCCCTCCCCTTAGAGAGAGTTATATTGACATCATATGTGAAGTTCCTTAGATTTGTCTGCACTGAATATCCCTTTCTAAAGCCATGTTGATAGGGGAATAAGATATTTTTGGATTGATTGTATAGATATTTGTGCAAGACAGTTTCAAAAATTTTGGTCACGAGTGGAATTAGAGAGATATGACGAAAATTTTGTATTTCATTTATTTTGCCTGACTTCTTTTCTGATTTGTTCTCAACCCGAGTCCTGGAATCCACCCTTTCGAGCATTACTTCAGAGACGTCGGGGAGGCTGTTAGGGCTGTCTTAGCCATCTTCCCTTCAGGCCGAAAACCGGCCTAGATCGAAATCTGGCGAGTTGCTACGTGGGCTCGAACCCGGGACCTCCGGATTCCGAGACCAACGCGCCATCCACTCGGCCAACCAGACCCCCTATTTTGCCTGACTTGTAAAGTGGAATAACTTTCGACATTTTCCATATTGTTGGATAAATACCTGTCTCAAGGACAGTATTGCAGGCATGAGTTAAGGGAGTAATTAAAAAGTGCGAGCAAGCTCGAAATATGTATGGTGGAATGGAATCAGGGTCGCAAGATGATTTAGGTTTAAGGTCATGCAGGGCAATTTTATATCCTCGATAGTGATCACACTCACCGATGTAAGGCGTTCGCCCTCCAGTAACCCCCACCCTAATAGCACTCTGAGTTTGGTTCTGAGTTACATTTTTATCACTAAAAACACTGCAATGGTATCTGAACTTGCGTAAATGTGTTCACCAAAGGTATATAACTCTGTGCCAGACCTACTATGTACTGTGCCTATTGGCAATCTCTCGCCAGAATTCTTTTGGTTGAGACTTCATTCTGTCCTCCAAAGCATTTTTATATGTATTCCACGTTTTTGTTATGAAACCTTATATGCCTGAATTTTTGTTTTGCTTCAAATCTTCATTAGAAGGTTGTTATGTAATTTGTTTATGTGGAGAGGATTTCTTCGTAACCAAATTTTAAAAAAATCCAGAGCACACTAGACTTGGAGGAAAAATTCCGGTTGTCCAGAAAGGTATCTGAAATTTAAAGAATTGAGGAGGAAATAAGGTGCTTTAGGAAAGGAATGATTCAATTTGCAGGTAAGCTGGAGGATAGGATACAGGTGCAACCAAAGGAATTTTGGTATATCATCTGTGGTGAAAAGGAAGAAAATTAATGATGACAAAATTTTAAAATATAATAGCCAATGTTGTATTACTGGACAGGACATCGCCACTACATTCGCGAATTATTTCTCTAGTGTCAATAAGATGCAAAAGCCACCACCAACTCTGCCCGTTACTACTGCCTCTTTACAATACAAAAATTCTGGAATAATTACTTTGAAGATGATGGAAAGGTATAGCTAAAACAAGTTTCGCAAAAACTTAAGCCGAAATTGAATCGACGAGAACCAAAAACCAAAAGGGAGAAAGTCCAAAATGATCATTTTTGATTTTTTGGCGGAAATCGGGGGTATTGAAGTATCGCGGATCGACTGGTGTGATTGAAATTTCGTGAAACCCCTGGGAAAGTGCTTTTTGGCAACGTCACACTATCGCGTTGGGAACCAAAAGGGGTCAAGTCCAATGCAATTCCGCTAACGTTTATCTGTGCCTGTATTATTTACAGATACGTGTATGAGCTAGTAAACATACCGAATTATGAAATACGTGGGTTTTAAAAATTCGCTATCTTGAAAAGCGATTTACTAAAAATTTTGTGACTCTCAAGGACTTTGGTCAATTCAAGCGGGACCAACGCTGAGGTGATGCATTTAAGTGTAGGATCAAGTTCCATTCTATTTCCGGCGAAAAGAGAAAAAAATTTCAGAATGGGGACCAACAGGGGCGAAGTCCACTTTCTTTCAGGAGGTATATCTCCGGTGCAGCTGAAACTCTTTTTTTTTCGTAATCGCGTCAATTTTTTCATTTTAAGGCCTGCTCTCACCCTAGGGAGCACACTTACGAAATTTTGAAAAGGTCAATACGGACATTGGATTTGGTGCTATGAAAACCTATGAATAGATATCCGTACTTCATGTAGACGTTGTTCTCTTCCCTGTCGGGTGGAGCAATATATTTTGATTTAGGAGAAAACTAATACGAGGAACCAATTTAGCAACCTCCATACCCTCAAAAATTAGAGCTGCATTATATTGGTTGAATTTGTCCGTTCTGAATCCTTGCTTCCCACCTTTGATGTCACAACTACGAAATTTTGTACAAATTAATACGAAAGCCTGTGGATCGATATCTATATTGCATTTCACTCCATTTTTGTCCCTAACTGCGGAACCACAATTTTGAAGTTGGAGTCAGGCTGTCGTGAAAAATGCGAGAGTTTGAAACTCCCTTCGATGATACCTCGATTGCGTCATCAGTTGCACACATTAAAGGCCTCGACGAAACATGGAGAAAGCAGAAATCTACATGTGTTGTATGAGAGGGGTGGGAAAGGGGTGAAGAAATCCCTTTGGTGGGTAATACGAAAACGGGCCAAGGAATAATTAGTGTCCTTTTTATTCGCGCAAGTCGCTGAGACTAGCAAAATTTTGAAGATTTTAATATTTTCTTCATCCCCCAAAGCCTGTATTAATGTACGGTAATGTAAAGGGTTATTTTTACACCTCCCTCGCCCCTTCATGATGTTTTTAGGGTAGTTTCGAAAAAATTGTGAAGACCGCGTGTATTGAGAATCGGGTCCAGCGTAAATTCTGTTTGAAGCTTCCCTTGATATCCGCTGAAAGAAGGAGAAAGTTATGATAACTCAATGACCAGATTTTTGGGGCTCTCCCCTGTGTGATACTAGAAGGCCGTTTCAGAAGAGGAGGGGTTCTCTTCGTTAAGGCGTAATCTGATCATTTCTGCAGAAAATTCCCTGGTGTATGATTGTTTCTGAATCGATGCTTTTTTAAGGTACTGGACTATGACTGCCAAAATTTTCCGATTAGGAGTCGAAATTTCCAGAGGGGGTTGGCCTTGGCCATAGATACTGGAGATCTGTTTCTTCATGTTATGATGTGTAGGACCAGATTTAGGGGTTTATCCTTAGAGCCCAGATCTCAGGGCACCCTGAATCGATGCTTTTTTAAGGTACTGGATTATGATTGCCAAAATTTTCCGATCAGGAGTCAAAAATTCCGGGGGTTGGCCTTGACCATAGACCTCGTGATACTGGAAATTTGTTTCTTCATGTTATGATGCGCAGGGCCAAATTTAGGGGTTTACCCTCAGAATCCAAATGTCGGGGCACCCCTCCCCCCGGTAACAGGAGATCCCATCAAATGGGAAAAAAGCAGGCAAACAAAGTGTTTGCTGATCGCCGATCGGTTGCCCACATGCACGAAAACTTCCGAATAAGGAAACGTCCCTCCCCCTCTGTAAAATTGCAAATCCTGAAAAATTACCAGTAGATACCATTGTCAACCAATGTTCGACTTTTTTCTGTCCGGAGGGGGGTGGAGGCGTACAATGGTTCCTCAGGACAACTAGCTGGCCAGAAATCTGAGACTTGACATTCGGGGTTTTTCAAAAGCGCTGAATTCATTTTTCATGAAAATTTAAGTCGAAACCCATGAGGGGGTTCAAGAGGGAGGGGGAGGAGCAAAACTGAAATTTCGGAAAACTACCGGGTAACATATCAAACTATATGTTTTCAAATCTCCTGAATACGTTTTTGACATTATTTTGGCCATAAACTCGAACGGGGATTCAAGGGGGGAGGGGAAAAACTGAAAATTCGGAAAATTCAACGTGTGTAAAACAGTAACACTTATATAGTGTTTTCTCACAAAATGGCGAAAGTGGCAAAAAGTATGAAAAGTTCTTGAAGCACACATCCTAAAAAATAACTGAGAGCAAATAATTTTTCCTAGAAATGCCCAGAAAGTTTTATGGAGCTAAAAGTTGTGAACCTTAGGTAACATAAAGGTACTTATTTCAAATACATATAAAATTCCCATGTTGTAACGCATTTAAACCAAAAAACGAAGCTAAATTCTGATTCTCCATGAAAATACATTAGAAAAAACACATTCATCATATTAAACCACACAAAATCACAGCAGTAAGTGGGTTAAAACATGTGCATGAAACTGGAAAATCGACTCATGGTTAACTCGGCCCACTTGACCACGTTTGATACCTAAAAGACTGAAGCCAAGGCAGCTGGTATAGATAAACGCCAGTACTTGGAGGGTTGCAGAACAATACCTGCCTAGTTGCTCATCAATTTAGCGTAGTTCATTTTTCGACATTTGGCCAGCTAGATTTTCTGAGGAACCACTGTGAGGCGGTAGTTCAAGTAATCTTCAGTCCCGAGTCCAAAAATCCGAAATATAGACCTGGTGATGTGCTGGAAGATTATTGTCTGCTCAGTAATTTATTTTGAACATTATATTCAAAATGAAAATTAATCGGCTGACTTGAAAATACTTAACAATTTTCGAATCACGTGGCGGACTTCATGTTGTGTCGACCTAAGCTAGAAGAACATGTCTCTCCGGATGGACAACGGAGCAACGAAGGGAGGAAGTTGGCTATTTATTCGAAATTATTTCGATCTAATACAGAAAGCTGGTACTGTGCTTTCGCCATTTCGCCGTCCATATAAAGCCGGAAATTCTTGTTAAGAAAGGAAAATCCAAATTATCCCGTTTAACAACCTCGAATTATGGTCGCCTCCGAAATGTCTGCTCTAAATTTCCAAGGATGCCAACGTAAGGTCGTAATTTCCCCCTGATTTTAATCTTTAGTACGGCGACTATTAAAAATACATTAGGCCGAGAACTCGATCTTCGACTTCGAAGAGAGTGCACAAAAACCATCAGCATCAGGATGATCGCATTGTCCGCCCGAGAAACGGCGGCCGAAGCGCACAGTGAATCAATATTCGCGCAAACGACGGGCACATTAGGAGATAAGATAATAAATATTGAATCTTAACGCATTGCAAAGTACAAATGTAACGATAATCTACTATCTGAGTTTGGTTAAGCTCGGGCACTAACATCGGCGATGAGTTATTCGTCGAATGGCGCCAGCGTATTGTGTATTCTCGAATTTGTCTCCTCGACTGTACAGTATGTTTTAAAATTCGCGCCGCAGAAGGTCGGAAATTTTTTTCCAACTGCATACACATAAATTTGCGTGATCGCATTGAAATTCGGTCAGCGTTGCGATATAAATGTACGAAAATTTAAGCCGACTGTAATAGATGAACTTTATACGGTTGTAAGGGGACGAAAATTCGCGCCATATTATGCCTCCTGTGTCGAGGGAATCAACCCGAGTTCGAGTGGGTAGTGTACTGTTGCAGTTATGAATCCAGTCATGTCGAAGTATGAAATATCGTTGCCAACTTTACCGAATAAAACTAATTCAAAGTTTTTTACTCTTTTGAACGGGAAAAGTTAACTAGCGGGAACATTTCTTTTTTTCTTCGGTTTTTATTTATATTTCGGCCGTACGGTATCACTGCATCGCATACTTACCATTTCTTTTTTTTTTCTTTTTTTTTTTTTTATCCACCGGAATTTCTTCGGTATTCTAAGATTGTTACTGACGCGATAAAGTCAAAAACTTTTGACTCGAACTCGTGTAGGCTGATTCACTTTGAAATTCATAGCAGGTTTGCCACGCACTGGAAGTGGAAGCTGTTGTAGAACAGCGACTGGTTCCAATCGTAGAAACATGAAATTTGTTTTGTCAGTTTAAAGGGCACAAGGGTCGCATTTGCATTGGAGTTAGCCCGGTGTATCACGGATCTAAAATTATGGACGAAAAGCGTTCAAAATTTAAGCTGGCCAAACGGTTTACCTCTACCGTGGTGGTCCAAAAAGTCAGTTGAAGATCTCTGTTGTTAGCGAACCTGGTGTAAAGAACCCGAATTAAAAACCTGGGAGCGGTTTCAGCGTATAGTTTCTCTTATCAGTGAAGTGTTTACGACACGAACGTCTACCTCCTGAGATGATTTTTTTGGGACCCCTTGTTATCAGCTCGTAGGTTTGTTATCGTTTGGCGACGCGATTGTTTACGATCATAAGGATGGCGCTATACGCATTAAACTCGTTGTAAACCTATCTATGTACATTGGTACCCGGAAAATTATTGAACTCTTACCATCCAATGCAGGGGTCTCCAAACTACGACCAGCCCGCGAACGGATTTTAAGCGACCCGCGAGAAAATAATTAGGTAATAAAATATGTGGTATTTTGAAAAAAATGGATTCCTAGTTTAAAAATTTCAACGTCAACAGCAGGCCAGCCAGCAGATGAAATACTGGTCTACTTTTCGCCCTTTCTGTTTTCTCACGCCCTTTACCTAGCGTCAAATCCAAATCAGCTGTTGATAGGCAGCGGTGATTTTTTTCCAGCCAGCAATATTCCGTACCCCCAACCCCCCGAAATATTGCTGGTCCGCCAGGCTTTCTATTTCTACAGTTTTCAATATGGACCTTGGGCAAAAAAGGTTGGAGACCCCTGATCCAATGAATTAAGAATGTTTCATTTTACATCTGCTATGCAAAATTGAGAAGTGTGGTGGGGAAACTAAGATTACAAGTGTTAGAAGATTTGAGTTCAGTTTACTTATTCTATATTAATTTTTACTATCAGTACCCGAGAATTATTGAGCTCTTGATGTCCAATGAATTAAGAATGTTGTATGCAAAGTGTTAAAAGATCAGGCGCGGATCCACGCCCTCCCCAACCACCAGAAAAAGAAAAATCTGTGGGGAGGAGGAATATCTGCGGGGGAGGGAACTGCAAAGAAATTTCCGTTTCCTTCTGCCACTTTCTCCCAGAAATGGTCGTCTGGATCCGCGCCTGTAGAAGGTTCGTACATTTTTGTATCAGGCCGTAGTTATTCATTATATATTTTATGTATTTGAATGGTGACTCGATCCTGAGAATGACCCTGTAGTCATTAAACTCGTTGTAGGCCTCCAGACATCGGCAGTTGTAGCAGGGACGTACCGAAGAGTTTTTCCGGAGGCGGGGAGAGGGGTAAAAATTTTGAAAGCCACCTGTTGACTTGTTGGGTTTTTTCCAAGTATCAAAGCAAAAAAAAAAAAAACATTTTAAACTTGTTAGATTTTTCCCAACTGCTGAGTGAACATTTTCTACAGAGGGGGGAGTTGCCCCGCCCCTTTATTGGCACGTCCTTGACTTGTAGGTCTCCATATATCGGCAGATATCCGAAAATTATCACCCCCGGAGCAAGGCACAAGAAAACCAGGCATTGCCTGGTGCGGCACACATGTAGAGTGGAATTAGTCGTTATCGACAACCATAGAAACAAGACGGACACACAACCATTGACAAACATATGAGGGCCTTTCTGGCAGAAGGAGCTCATCCGCCACTACGTACTTTAACAGGAACTCTTTCTATTTTTCGGGTCCAGTGTTTGTTGCTCGGTTGTCGGACTTCGGGTACCGTATTTACAAATACGCGCCAATCATCAAGTTGATAAATACACAAAGAATATTGAAATATTTTGTTAGCTGTGGTATATATTTAAGACATCGACAAAGTTGAACGAAACTGGAGAAATTTAAGAAGAAATTACGTTGAATACAGATGGTTGATTAGAAAGTTCGCGCATCTATTCCTCATTGATGCAAAAACGAGCTCCGAGGAACTTTTTTCTTTTCATTTTTTTGGGTCAGTATCATGATTTAATCGTCAGTGAAGAAAGGAATTTAACAGATCAAAGTACGCTGAATCTTTTTCATAATAACCAATTTTTACAATAACTTACTCGATTAATAATTATTTCGTTTCAAAAGACTGAAGGCAACTTGCCGAGAAAAACTTTGTGTGGTGCTCCTTCTGCCAGAAAGTCCGCAAATAGCATCACTTGCACACGAGGCCTAATAACAGTGGGTCCCGAAAAAATCATCTCAGGGGGTAGACGTTCGTGTTTACGACGGTGTAGGTCTTTCACTATCGGGTTGGTTTACATGATTTCTTATCTCGCTGCGGGATTATCAGTAATTTCGTAGCGCATTTGAATGTGTTAAAATTATTGTGTTACCGTGATTAAACATTGAAATTGCTGTTTGAAATGAAGACAAGCAGCTAGCTGCTAGAAGAGGGTCGGCTCTAGACTGGAAAATTAGAGACTAGTTTATCTGTTCAGGAAAAAGGACCTATAGTCATGTTTATGGTCTCTTTATATGGCCGTGCGTTATAGTTCGTCACTTTCGAGTTTGTATAGCTTGCTTTACAGTCGTTAAAAATGATTTCAGAAAAAAAATGACCTATCGGTGATCATGTTGAAGGCCCGTTTTTTCTTCTTAACACTTAACAACATGTAACATTACATGACCGCACGTGACGTCATATGGTAAGCTCAATGCTTCAAACTACGAAGCTACAGACTGCAATTGCGCAGCAAACACTTTCTCTGGAAGTAGTATCTACAAATGACTCTCGAATTTGAATGAAATGAAATCGTCGAGTTGGAAAACTTTCCTGTATTACTTAATTCAACCATTTCAGGTGGCATCGTAGGATTAGGAAATCGTAACTACCGAAATTGTATATCGATATATGCAGAAGAAAATTTATTTCGATTCAAATAAAACTTAAAATTCGTGTAATATTCACTCGTACTTTCCTTATCTCCACAACGTTATTCTTGCTCATATCTTTTCTTGTTTTATTCGTTTACTCGCCCTCTCTAACTTCGAGTAGTTAAATCATATACAAGATTAATCTTGATCACTCCTGATTACCGTCTCTCTCGATATTATTCCTCTCTCCTTGGCACTTCAGTTTTTACGTGTCTCGCGAGCATACCTTTGCTATTCCTCCCTCGCTATTTTCACTCTACTTTATTTCGGCTTTTGCCTTTTCTTTTCGTTCTGCGAAACGACTTAGTTTAAGAATTAATTTGTCAATAAAATTCATTCTTCCAAATCGTTTCGCTTCGCTGATCTTCACGTGTAGGAGGATATTACATTCGTACATGCACATTTAGAAATTATCACTAATACTATCAAAACTTATTAACGACCATGCGGTTTTGAGAACATACGAAGTACATCTATTCGTCATAAAGTTGTAAATCAGCCATGACATATAGAACGATTGCAAGATTATCTCCGCAACCTACACATAAAATCCGTCCTTTTATATGCTCTTTACAACTCAACTTGGTCCCTCATGAACACGCAATTGACTAGAAATAGAAAATACCATTGAGTATCGAAAAACATAGAATAATTATCAATTATCAGCCGATTTGTTATCATTGGCAACAAATTACAGATGTTACGCTATTAAGTATATTAGCCTAGCGGAAGCTTCACTGCTGGAAACTTGAAACGGAATACCAAAATTACCATCAATACTTTTATAATAATTCACATCGCATTATTCCTTGGAAATATTACTAATAAAATACCCACAGAAAGTTGTATTAGGTTCGATTCAAAAAAAAAAATTCTACATTAATTGAACCGAGAACCCATTTCATACATTAACGAACACACTTACCTCTTCTGAATCCAGTTATACAAATTTTACGCAGTTTCAGCACATTAGTTTTTGCGTAGCAGAACTCCAGAATCAAGTGTATGTAAATGGAAGCTTCACTGTTGGAAACCTGAAACAGAATACCAAAATCACCATCAATACTTTTACATATAATTCACACCGAATTATTCTTTGGAAAACTTACTGATAAGAGTACGGTATCACAGAAAGTTGTACTTGGTTCGATTAAAAGGAATTCTATACTAATTGAACTGAGAACCCATCAGCCCATTTCATACATTAACTAACAACACATTTAGCTACCCCTCTTCGGATAGCAAGGTTACTTGTTTTTTTAATGACCTAAATAGAAAGAAAAGGATCGTCAATTCTTCAAGACCAGATACAATTAAATGTTTACGAGAATTTTCGAACAAGAAACATCTTCCATTAGTCATAATTCGTTTGGAAGCACTAAATGATCGTTCAGTCTTAGTCTATAGACTGTAGGAGCGTGAAGCTAAAAAGAGTGGACCAAGCTGTTGACGTGATTACCTTATTTTAAAAATGTTTGAAACTAACGTAACGATCTCCCTGAATCTCTTTTTTATGACCTAAAAGTATACCACCGTCGACTTTTCAGATTAAAATAAAAATATTAACCTGTGCTCCAAGGGCTTGAAGTTTGACTCGGGTATAAAGATTTTCCCCAAATCCCTTTCTGGTCTGAAAACACCTTTACTTTTTTGAATCTGAAAAAATTCTCCTACATTCAAAATTGAAATTTTCAGCTAGAACCAACTTTGGTCCAACCACATAGGCTGAAATCGCAAAACTACCCTGAAAATTACATGCAACGACCCTAGAACCCGACAAACTTGTAAGTCGATTATGATTTCAAAATAATGGCCGTTATTTTATCAAAACCCCGTTTCGTAAATCGCACGGTTGTCGGATCCAAAAACTATTATCGAAAGAGTTTACAGACCTGGAAATGCTGTAAATTGACTACCATGATGTTGAATGATCCTGGGAAAATCTCTAAAGTTGTACGTTTGCGTCGCTATAAGCTATTAATGAAAGAACTGTCAAGGCTGGGGAATTTGAAGTACATATCATATTCGGATCAGCACGCAAAACTCCATCCAGAAAAATGTTTATTATCCTTAAAAATGAGTATTTTTGGATGAAAAGGAATCTTTTTCAAAATGTAGCCTTCTGATAGCACCATTTTGAAAATTTCTTGAACTTCCTATTTAAATTTAGAATACATTTTTTATCCTTTTTTGTATAAAAATGCGTACAATTTCATCTGATCCCCCTTCCCCATCTTTCATCGTAAAGGCATTTTCAGACCATAATGAGATTTTGGAAAATTCCTAATGTAAATTCCATGTTAGACTTCAAATCCGAGAATTTAGTGATTATTATTTTCAGGTTACTATGGACAGATCTACAGGGTTGCCAGCTCAATTATAGAATTTCTTAAACGAGGGCCACCCGTATACCACTCATTTCCATCCCTTGGAATTTTTCGGACTGCCAACCTACGTCTTTTAGGTATTATACGTAAGATTGTAATCACTGGCATTTTATTGGTCGCTGAATTCCATTTTGAGGACGGAGACACTTTGATAAGGCCTTTTCTTAGGTAAATGCGTAAAATTCGTGGTATTTTCCCCTTGAACTCCATCAGGAACGTTATATTATGTATGTTGATGGGGTACAGGAAAAAGAGAAAATTGTGGCGTATCGATTTTTTAGATTTTCTTTTTCCGAGTACGATTTTAAACTTATGAAAGTAATTTATTATAGAGAAAAAGGTTTTAATCCCCTATTAAGACGGAGAAAAAAATCTTGATAGAATTTTTCGTTTAAAACTTTGAATACAGTTTTAGTTCGAAATGCAGTTTTTATGCCGTCGGAACGAACGGGCGAAAAGGAAAAAGAAAAGGTAGAGGGAGGAGACCATGGTACAAGTGAGATAAAAAAATAAATTTCTCAACTTTAGTAAGTTTCACTTGTAATTTAGTAGTTTTGCTTTCTGTGAGGCCAGAATCCGCCATTTTTTACAGCCTCGGCGAAGAAACTTTCAACGTTGCGGATAATTTTTTTCGTACAATATTTTATAATTTCGATGTTCGTAAATTTTCGGTCGTATAATATTTTTCTGTGTTGGTGTGCTTTACGATTCATATTAGTACAAAAATTGATTCGCTTTTACGTGCTGCTTCGTCGATTTTGCGATTTCTCCTTTTTCGATGTACTAGTGAAAAGTAGAAAACCTACACTTGAAATGTAGTAAGTCTAAATTGAAAATTATTCCCAAAAGGGAGTAGGTTCCAATTTGTTCTCAAGTTCTTGTATGTTGCTTTCATTAGAGTTCCCCTCTAAGGCCTTTTTCAAAGTATCTGTCCCTAGCTCATTTATTTCCTGTTCATTCTATACCCTGATAGTTCTATCCAGAGGAAGCGTTGAGGTAGTATTTCGTTTCTGAAAAGGTAAAAAAAGGAAAGGTCCTCCGTAAGTCCTAGCAATTACAGGAACCCTGATCTGAGTTCTCTTAATAGTGTTGAGTCGGCTACATTGCTCTGAAATGAATTGTAAAAAATCGAGTGATTCTTCATTTATGGTGATTTGGAGGAAGGGATGCCAAGGATGAGCAAGCCGATGAATGGTTTATCGTTTCTCCCTCCCTTCTCCCATAAAAATTTTATGATGGTATTAAGGAAAGGGTACATGCCAAGGCTGAGCAAACAAATACATGTTTTGCCTCCCTCCCCTTGTAAAAAGGACGATTTAGTTGCTATGCTTATGCTGTGCATTTTATCGTTTTTGATCAATATTTTTTGACTCTAAATTCAAAATTCCTGCGCGTGTTAGATACTTGTGAAAAGTGGATTATAACATTTTAATGAATTGTATTATGGATACCAAATAATAGGTTTCTCTGTTAGAAAAATTCACTTTTGATTTCAATTTCACTCTAAACTCAAAATTATGATACCTGAGGGAGATGGAAGAAATTAGACTTTTCTTGAATTTTATTATAGACAACAAATATTGCGTTGCTTAGATCGTTAGATTCATATCATTTTGAACTGACTTTGTGGGTGATAGATGGCGAGACAAAATATTCATAAATTACGTTGTGAATGCCAAATATTAGTTTTTTCAGGTTGCTGTTTGATGATAATGTTACTCCATGTTCTAAACTACCGTGCGGGAGGGGGGAGGACAAAATTTCCATGAATTAAGTTATGGACATCAAATATTAGATTCTTCAGTGTTATTGAGACTGCGTTCTCAAAATTGTGACACGTGAAGTTTAGAACTTTTGATCTCCCTCGTCGCTCAAGGTTCTACTAGAAACGAATTTGGAAGCTGAAGTATATTGAACATTAAGCTTGATATGCAATATGAAACCGTTGCACATTGAAACTTTTTTTTTTGTATAAAAATATGTACGATTCTCTCTTACTCATTGATGGATACACTCCAAGTAAATGAGAGGTTTCAAGAAATATTGCTCCGAAAAATTCCGTAATTTTACTATTAAAAAATTAGTATAATTACTTACTATTTAGATGTTTCCAAACGTACTCAAGTCTAACAATTTCACCCTCCCAATAATATGTATAGTCGGGGACCAAAAGTTCCAAAGTAAATATCCCAACCCGAAAGTACCAAGAACTTAGTGCCAAAGTAGAAATGTTCCGAATAAATATTTTGCCAATACTGAAATTGCCAGAAGGCTAAAGTTCCAAAAGGTCCTCCCTGCTATATTTTTAGAAAATTCCACGCATTTTTGCGATTGTCTAGATACCTATGTTTTCTAAAGAAAAGTCGTATAGGACCTCCTTGTAGAAAATTTAACAAGGAACATTTTACGTTTTTTGCATTTTGGTCATAAAGTGAATATTTTGTTTTTTTAGATAACTGCGATTTAGCTAGTAAAGATCGGTTATGAAAGAAAAAATACGAGTAACAAAAGCCACGTTCCTCGAAACTTTCACACATTTTTGCGACCATCTTGGTAAAAATATGCGTTTTAGAGAAAAGTTGTATGGATTCTTTTTCATAGAAAATTTAACGAGGAACATTAATTTTATGTTATATGCATTTTGGACCTGAAGTTGATGTGTTCCGAGATATTCACGGTTTCTTGTAAAATCTCAGTTACGCATGACTTCAAGGTCAAAGCGCCACGGGTTAATGACCTCAGATTGAGCTCAAATTTTCTATGGTGGATTTCTAGGCCCATTGGAACAAATTTCAGTGCGCACTCAATCGACTGGCGAAAACTTGTAAAATAAGGGACACCTTAATGGCCACCTATTCATTATAATTTATCATGACAGCAAGTTGCGAGACCCAGAATTGCATAATAAATTTTTTCTTTTGTACATACACTTATTGCTTTCGCACTTTTTCGTGCAAGAGCATCGTGCAAACCCTTGTCCTACGAGGGACGATTTTACACAGACTTTTACCAGAATACGGAATTTCCCGGCACCTCTTCAAGTTTGAGGAATGACGTGGCCGATAATCGAAATCTGCGCCTAGTAACTGAAATGATTCGACTCTTACATCAGTAGAAAATTTTTTGAATTTCACCTAAATTCAGATAGATAATGTTATTCTGAAACTGTCCATTTGTCTCTTTTTCCCCACGTTTAGATCCCTTATCCCTTTTCTTTGTTTCTACCGCAATATCCGCTCACAAGAATTTCGCCTGCCTGGAAATTTGTTTTCATCATGACCGTCACCTACTATTGAGGCGAAGAAGTCAAGCGGCGAAAAAAATTCTGAGATCGAAGTGTGAGAACTGCGCTATTATGAAAATTACGCTTTTTAGCTGGAAACATTTTGCTTATTTGACATTCGTCACGAACTCGAGAACCTGATAGATTGTCAGCCGAGAAACCGGCGTATTTCGGCAACAAATAAAAGTTCTTCGACAGCAAATTTCCTGCGAGATGTTAAGATGCCGGGGCAAAAAAAGCAAAAAAAAAAATAATAATAATAATAATAATAATGCTACAGCTTTCGGATTATTTTTGGATGTTGTTGTACTGTTCTTCTACAAGTTGATCGTACTTTGGATCAGTTTTAAGAGCATAAATTTGGATTATGTTTACCAAACATTATGCACCCTGTATTTGCAACAGCATGATACGGTCCGAAATTGATGTAAATCCTACTACGTGCTGAGCTAATTTTGGTGACACAAGTTTACCCGCTCCATTCCTATGAAGGGCATTTTTATCTTCGTAGCCAGAGTAGTATAAAATTCCGTAATCTTGTTGACAGGTGCCAGTACCGTAGTGATGCAAGATATTGAGAAAATCAATATCGATACGATAATATTGTTATTATCACGATAATTAAAAATATGGATATTGTACTTTATAAATATCGAGAGATATTATCGATATTTCTGATATTTTGATCGGAAATATTTAGACCAAGTTAACCTGCCTTGTTTCATCATTTTTTCAAACAGTGTTTTCTATAATACTTGTCCGCTACATTTTACTAATTATTTTATAAGTTCCCTTTCTTCATACAGTTGTGAAGTCATAAACTCATGGACAATAATTCCTGTCAAAACCAGATTTTAAAAATTGCAAACAACCTTGATCACATTTCACAAGAGTTGCCGCAGTTGGCCTCGGCCTCTCTCTTTTCAAGTACTTGTCCATTTAATAATCCAAAATCCAACTTACAATCTTACAATTTACAAAACAAACACATTCACATTGAAGCACTTTTTTGAGCAAATTTAGTCATCAAAATCACTATCAGCAGTTTTCTGGCGAATCAAGTTAAAACTGTTATCACATTTTTGGCTCAATAATAGGAAAAAACAATGAAAAACTGAAATTTGATCAAAAGAGACTTTATAACAATGGAACTTACAGGCCTTTTTAGTACGTATGTACTTATATCATCATCAGTGAATCGTCCCTGGAAAAGGACCTGAAAATCTGTTACTTGAAGGCTTTCCTCTTAAATAAGGTACTAGGGAACTTGGAAAGGGAAAAAAATGTATTATTAGGAAAATTTTGCACCAACACTGTCTGGCGAAAGGGCGAAACTGGCGAATTTTGAGGAATTTTGGCGTTTCCAGACAGCCGATCTGGCGACAGGGAAGAAGTAAAGTAACTTAATCGGTCACACTGTATTGGAGGTTTTCAAAATATTGAAATATCGCTCTTCCTATAAGAATATCGATAGATATCGAACATTATCCGATAATGAAAAAACTCTATTATTCGATATTCAGCGGAAAAATTATCGATAGATAACGATATTTTTGATACGATATTTGCATCACTAAGTATCAGGCCACCCATGTTCGCAGATTCCCATAGTGTTTATTTTTAGTCGTTTCATCTCCAATAGTGCGTTTTGATGTCTTCCAAATTGGTAGAGAGTTCTTTTATTCCAAGTGCTGATGTTATAGGTTAAGTGTTTCAGAGGAACCGACGGTGTTATTCTACGCACTCGGTGCCCGTTGAAGGGTTGTACCGGACTCAGAGCCATGGCTGTGGTCCTTTGATTTTCTGCATTGTGGAGAGTTATAGCCAGGGTGGGTTCTCCTTGCCTTAGTTCCTTCTGATTAAGACAGTTGCAGTGGCCGTGCTGAGGAGTCTGTCCTACCCCAGGATGATTTGCTTTAGGCGGCCGAGACTAGCCTTGTCACAGTGCCGTAGTAAGACTTTTCTAATATTTGTTGAGATGACTTTCCCGAGGTCACTCCATTCCATCCTAACAGCGCCGCCGATAGCTGTCCACGACTGCTTATTCGCTATGACTAGATAGCATATTCGCCGCTAACCCCCATGTCTAGGAGCCCTTACCTTATCCGCAACTTAAGGGACGGGCCTGGTAGTGCTAGCTACACCCCAGGCTCGAACACTATAGAATGAGGGATTCTGTCATTTCCATTGCGGATTACAGGTTTCAATTATTTCTGCAAACTCGGCGAGTAAGGCTTAATACGACTAAATCCAGTTTCTTTAATTTTATTAATCCCTCGCAATCTGTTTCTCTTTTACTGTCTGTACCGGCTAGGTGTGGGTCGATGCAGCAAACCAGATTCGATTCCAATTTACTCTTTCCTGAGAGTGTTCTAATTATACATTTGTGTGTTATAAACTGTTCAGGGTGTTCAGGTATTACTCAGAACTGCTTTTGTAGGTCTGCGGATTGAAAACTTTTCTTTTAATTTCGTACAAATCAATCTTTACTTCTACGCGAGTGACTCTTCTGTGTCTTCTCGTTTAAATAATGTGCGCGACATTTTACAGCGAGTAAAATTCCAGCGGGATCCCTCAAAGAATACCGAAATCAAGGAAGGAAAATTAATTCGAGTTCCGGCGATATAATCGCGGAAAACCGCGCATTTCATCAGCTTCGATGGATATACATTTTCTCGACGCAATCAAAATCTTTTAATAACGATTGCGGTTCATTAACGACTCGCGTTTTTCTCTTTCTCGAAAACGTTTATTGCAAAGGATTCTGTTCCTGCCGGTTATTATTATTTGATTACGGTAGTTTCTTCAAAGACTTTTTAACACGTTTATCAAATCCCAGGTAGGAGAAAAGGGTAAATTCGAGTTGATTCTTGACAAAAGGTAATCTCTGCTCCCCTCGCGGCGGCGCATTAATATTAATTACAGCGAATTAATGGAACTGGGGTTGCGTCGATTTAAAATACTAGTAGCGACTGAGGGGGGAAGAAAAAAGTCAGTCGAGGGGAATGCGAGAAGATTTATTAATAATGCAAATGAAAGCCGAATAACATCGACGTAGCGTTATTGTCTTTTCTTCGCCCCCGCATCTTGACATCTCGCAGGAAATTTGCTTTCGAAGAACTTTTATTTGTTGCCGAAATACGCCGCCGGTTTCGGCTGACAGTCTATCAGGATCTCGACTTCGTGACGAATGTCAAATAAGCAAAATGTTTCCAGCTAGAAAGCATAATTTCCATAATAGCGCAGTTCTTACTCGATCTCAGAATTTTTCTCGTCGTTTGACTTCTTCGCGTTAATAGTAGGTGACGGTCCATGATGAAAACAAATTTCCAAGCAGATGAAATTCTTGTGAGGATGTTGCGGTAGAAACAAAGAAAAGGGATGAGGGGTGTGAAGGTAGAAAGAATAAGAAACACGTGGACAATTTGGAACCCAAAAATTGAGAGATCTCTCCGCATTCAATGCACCTTTTCCGTTTGTGGAATGTATATACGAATTTGGAAGTCGAGGTTTCTTCGGCTCTCTAAACCGCGTGCACGAATGTGACAAGATGCCTGAGTGGTATACTTGAAACTTGAGACTTGACAGCAGTATTTATCATGATTCTGGAAGAAATATCGATAAGACGTGTTCACTCTTTTTAGCTGCTCATATTGGTAGAGAGTATGGACGTGTTTCAATTTTTACTGATTTTCAAGACGGATAAAGTATCCTTGGACCAAAAACTTTTGATTAAGAAAAATGAAAAAGTTATGTGGAAACGAGAAATGTTTGCCCCTTCCCCTAACGAAATAAGTAATCGCCATCATTGAGTCATGCCAACTACTTGAGATTCTAATTTTTTAGTTAGGTATTTTCAAAACGGTTTGATCAGTTTGTTTTGAATCTCATCGCTGTGAGTCCTGATGAATGCTGACAAAATGTTGAGTAAGAAATGATGAATTATGGGTCTTGATGATGGTAAAAAGTTAATTATCAGAAGTTTCCAGTGACCTTTAGATGCGCATTTCAACTTTTAAAAAATGTTAGTGTCCATTTCTGAGTGTGAGTGATCTTGGTATTATTCCGTGTGTAGGGTGTGCCAATTCACATTTTCTTCTCCTATATTCCAGAGCGCTTTCAGCTGTTATGCTATCACCAGTGAAATACCCAAAATGAGACTTGTCTCCTGTGGTCCTGTCGTCATAGTCGAGAGTAATACCGTATGGTGAACCTGTTTCGTCTTGTGCTCCTATTGGTTGTCTGTGATTATGCAGTCTGTCCAATCAGTGAGTGTTATTGGTTATGTACTCTTATTTGTTGTCTGAGATTGTGCAGTCTATCCAATCCGTGGGGGTTATGTTATCTGTAATAAGTACTCACTTTGAAAGTTAGTTGTTGTGTTTATTAGGTTGTTTTGTTTTTGCCTTTATTATTTATAGTTGTTCTGTTAATTTTCTATTTCCTGTGTTGTTTTCTATGTGTAGGATTTTGTACTTTTCTGTCAATTTGTCATTGTTATGTCCCTGGTCATTGCAGTGTTTTCAGCATAGTGATTTGTCATCATTTAGTTTCTGTAATTTTTCATGTTCTTTGATTCTGGTTGTGAATTTTCTGCCTGTTTCTCCTATGTTGATCATGTCGCAGTGTTCACAGTCCAGTCTGTATGCTCCGCTACTAATGTAGCTTGTGCTATTCTACTACTAATATCCCTTTTACACCCTCCACCTTTTGTTATTTTACTCCTGATATAGCAAAATTCGCTTACGTCTACAATTTTTCCCTGAACAATTTCTATTTTGAGCTATCACGTTCACATCGATCACATGCCATCCCTTTAGTTTTATTTTATATTTTTAATATTTTCATACAATATTCAAACTTGAAATCTTCTACATTCAATTTAAAATCTTTCCAGATCAATACTTTTTTCAGTTAATAAGACAATATCATCTGCAAAACCTGAGCATCTTTAGATATCTCTACTCGCTCTCCATGTATAGTTACACCTGCCTCAACTTTTTCTTTTATTTTTTTTTACAGCGCATTCTATGTACGAATTAAATATTACTTACTGGAGATAAGAAGCATCCCTGCCTTACACCTTTTTTCATATTTGTCTCCCCTTTTCTCTCCTTCTATTCTTGAGAGGTTGAAAGGCAAAAACAGTAGAAAACTGAAAAACTAAAAAATGCCGTTACATATTGTACATACGTTATGAACCTTTACAACAGCAACAGTCGTGAGGTGTACTCTCTCTCCATTTCCATGGATAGTCGAAAATAAGCACAACAGCGAACATCGTGAGTTCCCCCTGATACGCTCCCCAACACGCATTCAGTGGTTCATATTTCCATAGAAATTTATTTTTCTTTCAGCCATGGGTATACTGGGGCGAAAACCATAACGCTAACCATGCGCTCATTGTTCTTGATCTTTGCTGTGCCCTGTGCGACTACAGTTCTTCTTCTTTTTTATTCTCATCATTTCCAGCTCAGTTCAGCTCACAGTTCTTTAGCTGTCCATGGTGACAATTCAGTTCAGTGATTGACATTTTCATGGAAATTTATTTTTCTTCCAGCCATGTGTTTATTGTTCTTGATCTTTGCTGCGCCCTGCGCGACCGCAATCTGCAGCCGTGTGGTTAATAGAAATTTTCATGGAAATTATTTTTATTAGGGTACAAGAGCATATAAAATGTTACAATACGTGTCTCTGCAGGAGACATCTGCAGTTTGCGGCCGTCTTGTTAATAGAGATTTCCATGGAAGTGTCAACTACTGAGGCACGGTTTTCGGTCAAGTATACCAGTAGTATGACGTCATAGCTACGGGGGAGTGTTGGGGAGCATACCCCGCCCCTTGCAACCTCTCAGTTTGCGGGAGTGTACTGAACAACTTCCCAAAGTCTCATGGCGATCGAATGAACAGTGTAGTGCCTGCAGCCGTGTTATTAATGGAAATTTCCATAGAAATATGAAGGTCAGACAGAAATGCGCGCGCGCACACATTAATAGAAATTTCCATGGAAATATGAAGGACATACGCAGACGGACAGACATACATTCATTTTTATAAATATAAAAGATTTTAGGCGCTGGGGCTTCAGCCCGCCAAAGTTTTCGTTCTATTTCCGCCCCTGCGAATGGGGAGTTTTTCCCGTCCGAAAATATTATATATGTATACCTGTTGAAACGCCATCATCAGTAATTATCATTTGGACTGTTGTAGTATTTCAGTGCTTTCAATAGGGTTTATCTGTCGGAGTTCGCCTGCTCCTAGGTGCTTTTGGTCGATATATATAAGCTCATAGAGAGTCTTCCTTATTCTTATTCTTTACGTGTAAGCCTCCTCATCACGGCAAGGTATCAATCACCCAACAGGAGGATCCGCATATAGGTTCCTCACAATTGCTGTTAGGTGAGGGAGGAACGCCCGTCGAATCCAGAGCTCGTCCCATTTGAGGCAACCAAACGCCTTGTTGTAGTCAACAAAACAGAGTACTATGTACTACCAACTTCGCTGTAATAGTTCAAAAATTTGGATGCGTTTTTCTCGAAACTGTCTGCCTTTAGCGTGTACGCCTTTTTCGCCGGGACACATTCAGTGGGAATCTGTTCCATCGTGGAATGTACGTTTTCATTTGACTTTTAAATTCATCTCGAAAAGCGCGACGACGTAATTTGCTTCGGCAAGCTAATTTAACGTAGTTCGGTAAGTTTCCTACTTTCATTAGCGGTCGACCTGCTCGAAGATGTATTTACAGTAAAAGTCGTTCATAAAAGGTTATTCCGCGGCTTTCGAACGAAAGTTTATCAGTTTTAAGTAGCTTTATAAGTGTGTAGTGGGTGTGCGAAGTACGAATAAGTTGGTCTGCTGTTCACGTCAGCTATATTCGACGTATTTGAAAAGGAGGGAAAAAAGAAGGGAAGAGAACACGTCCGTGTTATCCGGTACGAAGCAGCATCCAGTACGGGAGAGCTATTACTCTGATGGCAAGACGCATATCAGAGATAGCAGAGAACAATGATACTGAATAAAGCAGTTCGTACTCGTATATATAAAAAACGGTATACATAAGCAGATAAGAAACGTCAGGATTTTTCCGTATTCATATGTACGGACGTGTACGATAATTGGGGGAATGGCGCGTGAAAATGGAATACATGAAACGTCCGTGGCAAAAATGGAACATTAAGCAAATGAAGCATGACGCTACCCACGCGATAGGAGAAAATTGTATCCTTTGTGAGACGAAAATTTCTTTCAGGGGGTTACGTATATGCACTACGCAGTATACGTAAACAAACAGATTGATACGGTCCCAGATGTGGACGGCGCAGCATCCAGTCGTATAACGTGTTCCAAAAACAAACAACAAAAAAAAAAAGCAAGAAAAAAGTCCGATATTACGGGTGTAAAAACAAAGCGAGCAAATCGAGGAGGAATAGGAAAAGGAAAAAAGAACAAGAAAACAGGGAATTAAAAAGAAAGAACAAAGTAAATGAAAACAGTAGATGCGAAATAAGAAAGAGTAAACCCTTTCCAAGACGACTTTAAAAGGTTCTGTTGTTTATATCGTTCAGAAAAGTGAAACATACTTCAAAGCAATCTATTCGCGATTTTTCGCAATTCAGGAAAAGCGAAGTTTAATTTCCCGTTCGCGAAGCGTAGTGAGCGCGGAAAACAAATCGAGATTTTTAAACGGGAAATTGCAGATTTTTTTTTCACTCGGTTTGCATTTTGTCTAGGTCTCCGGAATTAGATTCAATTAGTTTTAATATCGCGCTCGTATTTTCTGTTTTACTCTTCTTACAGTTTTTTTTTTCTCCTTCCTTCTCCGACGGGTGGTTAGTTTTCATTTATCGAACCTGTAAAGCAAAAAGCACTCCATTTTTTTTTTTTTTGCCAACTATAAGAACGGTTCCGATTCGGGTATAAAAATACAACGCTGCAGCTATTAGAGAGACGCTGAGAAAGTAACACCGAGAAGCGGCGGAGAAATAGTAATCGTGATTTATAGACGGACAAAAAGCTTCCTCTTCGTTCTTTTGTTTTCCAAAACTTCGCTACGGTCATATTGTTACTAATATATCAGCCATCGAATCCATTTTCAATGAACGTACGTGGCCCATTGTAAACTGCGACTTATACATTTTTCGTAATTTCCAACTCAATAGCGAAAGTTTTTCAACAATTTTTTCCCTTTTACTGCTAAAGAAAACGAATACAAACGTAAATATTTTATAATTAAGTGTAATAAATTTTTGGCTTACTTTCTCTCGGTTTTCTTCCCGCCACTTTATTTCCAAGACCGCTGTACGAGGAGACGAGAAGAATTAGGGTTCGTACTCGTATTTACAGTTTATATGCGTCATGATTTCCAAGTTCGTTTTCCGTGCCGCGTCCTCCTCGCCCATGGGCGGAATGGTCTCCGGGAATTCGATTTTTTATCCCAGATAATGAAAAAATAGAAGTTTCTGTTCGGATTGTTCGATTCAGCTCCGAATAGAGAAGCTGTTATCTTTTTTACATTCGGCACCATTTATTTCACCGTACTTCGACAGCTTTGCCAACTTACCGCCTCTCGTCGTCCGATAAACTGACCATCGGTGAATGTCTTCGTTGTACGACGTATTTTGATTGCTGGAATCAAGTTTCGAAAATGAACGTTTTTCTTAATAATCAGAGCGGAAAAGTCAAAAATATCGTGGCAGATGATCGCAGGCAGCCTAAGTATTGATAAATGAGGAGGAGAGAATGAGGATACTCGAGACATATGGAAATGGATGGATTGATATTAACGTTTTTTGTTTAGCGGCCCGGAAGGGAATCATGAGTGGGGATGGTTGAAAAATCTGATTCTTTATTCTTCTTGTACAAGATTGGGCACTGGGCCATTATACATTGTCACATTATCAGACTAAGACTAAATTAAATTTCAAAACATGGCTTAAAAAATTATACCTAGAAACTTAAAAATAATTAACCAACAACTATACTTCTTGGGCCGATAAAAATTCGTGTACTGAATAGATAGCATGGTTCAAAAGCCAGAGTTGTAATTTGTTTTTGAAAGTTTGTATTGAGGAAAAAGATTTAATATTTTCAATAATTTTATTATAAACTTTTGGACCCATCCCTTCCACATTGTTTTGAAAAAATGTTGAACCGAAAAGTATCCGTGGAAATTTGATGAAGAGGGGATGAGGACATATCCCAGGCCTTGTGCACTTATTCGACCCTCAGCATTTAGCTTTCTTGACGGATTCAATCATCATTCTAAAAAAAAAAAAAATCGAAGCAATTTATGTCTTTGGCACACAACGGAAATCCTTAGCTATATGAGCCTTCGACAAGGGAATTAAAATGGGCGGTCGGTACCTCAATAACCTTCGGTTTGCAGATGACCTCGAGATCATATCAAATCCACTCTGCGAAAGTACTACTGGCTCCTGGGATTCCACTCCAACCTGAGCTTGGAAAACAAGCGGCTGATCTACGTCTCGATCATAAAGCCCGCCTGGACTTACGGAGCCCAGGTTTGGGGGACCACTAAAAAGTCGAACAGACTTCTGACAAAAATTGATTGACGTTGAAAACTCAAGTAATCTATTGAAACAGCGACTATTGTAATTCCTAATTTCGGTTCAGTTTCATAGTTTTTGTTTTTTAAAGACTTGAATGTTCCCCTTATAATATTCCTCCAATTTGAATTTTGGTAATTTGATGGTTCTGAAAATGTTAAAGATTAAATCAAGTTCGTTCAATTTCGACTTTCATTTTGGTGTTTGGGGCCTGCCCGAGAGTCAATATCGAAAATTTATCGCGTTGATGGAATTTCCAAACTAGGCGACCTCTCCTCTCCCATTCCCCATTTCGATATTTGATTCGGTTACCGGGAAGTCAATTTCAATCACTTCTGGAGACCCGTTTTGGCTTTTGAAGCCTAAATCGGGCATCCAAGAGGAATCTGATGAAATTTTCGAATTCAGCAACCCAGAAAATTCTAATACTTTATTCGATTTCTTAAAAATCAATTTTGAACTCTGGGGCCCAAATCGCAGTTTAATAAGAAAGCTCATAGAAGCTTTCGAATTCAGCGGTACAAAAAACTGCTCGTATTTTGATTCGTTACTTAATTTTCCAGGAATAGAGAACTCTGAAAGACAATTCAGGGTTTAAAGAAGAATCGTCTGATGAAATTTTTGAAATCAACGACCCAAAAACTCCTATTTTAGTGATCTTTCCATAAAAAATCTCAAGTTTAGCTCTAGTCTTGCTTAATGGGAGCGATTTTTTTTTTTTTTTTTTTTTTACCGAGAAAGAAACGAGACCTACATAAAAACTCTTATTAAAATTTAAAATTTAATTTAATTTAAAAAAAAAAATTAATAACAGTATTAAATATATTAAATTAAAAAATTTTTAATTTAATAATTCTAAAATAATTATATTATAATTTAATACAAACAAAATTTAATATTAAATTTATATAATTAAATAAACTATTAAATAAAATTATAAAGCCGTCAGAGATGCCGAATTAAGGAAAGAAACTTCCATTCTTTTCCCATTTATAGAATGGGCTCATCTTCATTCTTCGCGAAAAAGAAAAAAAGAGGATATCAAAATGGTCCACCCCCGGATAGGGGTGCGACTGTGTCAAAATACTTTTGCAATCCCTCACATACTTATAGACAAACGTTGCGGCACGATAAAATATCATTTAGGTACAGTTTTAACTTATAAAATTGAAGTACCTGAGATTTTCAAAAATTCAAAATTTGGAACCCCTCTTAAGGGCTTATGTTTTACTTGAAAGGAGTCATATTGGGTATCATCGGATCGGAAATTGCATGCAGATTTCGAATTTGTTATTTTTTTAAATTCAGAGTTGATATTCTTCAAAATAATGTGAAAAAACTCATTTTTGGGGGTGGAACACCCCCAAAAATTTTCTTCAACACTTGGAGCTCTTGGGTTTTATGGGGTATCTACTGGGGCCCTTTTGAACACATTCACACAGAAAAACCGCTGTTATAAATTTTTTCGACTTTCACCTGATTTTTTTTTTTTTTTTTTTGTAGGATGCCCGTATTATGACGTATTAAATTTTTAATCGCAAATTCGAGTATGTAGCTCGCTGCAGTTCAAATTTGAAGCATGTCCGTCATTTCTTTATTTTACAATGATGTTTTGAAAAGGGGTAAAAAAAAATTCATTTCCCATTTACGACAATATATTATTTCCCTCCATGATCGCCGCTGAGGCCTTTTTGCAGGAGGTGCACATTAGCGCTCCTACATTCTGTTTCCCAATTACTCTTGGACTGACCCGACGGTTTGCGGCCTTGTTTCCCCGGATTGGCGTCAGATAGCGTATTCATCGCTACTTGACCCCGACACGTGTATCCATCGAACCATGATTTCTTTCCACTGTTATCTATCGGCTTACTCATGCTCGAGCTGATATCGAATTCACCTTTATGTCGATGCGCAGCCAAATTTCTATAAACTCGACGAACATTTTCGTTAAGTACGTTAAATAAACCCGCGTTCACACCGGGCTTGCGAAAATACATTTGCGCAAAAACGAGGGGGGCATTAGCCAGCGGATGCTCTGGAAAAAGGTGGCGCGTTATTCGAAATTTTCGAATAGAATATTCGTATACACCCGAGTTAAGCCTGTCAAACTTAAACCGATTACGCGGTCGGTCGATGTTATTTATCGTCCGTATCAGTTCACCGATGAAGGATCGCGTTTTCGTGAATATATTTTTCTCAGCCAAAACTTTTCTATCGAGAATTTGTTTCTGACGTCCGCAAACCGCGAGTACGGGTATATATCTAGTATGTGGAAACCGAGCAAGTCGAATTATGTTTTTTTTTTCCTTTTTTGGGCGGGTGGGGGGGGAGGCTTCGGTATGAGCCCCACTGTCATACGATGTAGAAGTTTTCAGATAAATTACCAGTTGCAAATATACGCGTTTATAAATTACGGGGAAATGCTAAATGGAGAGCGAGAGCTGCATCTCATTTGGCTGCTTTTTGGAAAGTGTACAAAACTGACACGCGGAATTAATAATTCTTTCCGAAGTTTATTAGAAGTTTCGGGATTTCGCGCATCGCCTGATTTCGCCGACGAATGTTTGCGAGTTTCGTCGCACGAAGATGGAGCAGGCTGCACCGAGTCCTGCGTTGGACAACTTTTTACCATTTTGATTTATTCTCGAATTCCTACATTCGGATTCCCGGGTGTTATTTAACGACGTCTTCGTGAAAAAATATGAAGTGTATTTACAGGGGCGGACTGAGGTCAGCAGATAGCTGTTGAGGTGAATCCAACATTGCCACGTAATAGTGGACTGCCAAAGAGGACTCGTTGTGAAAGGGTGAGTGACGATACCACCGGGCAACAAAATTTTAGCTTTCGTGATGCTCCGATTAGTGAATCAACTTTTTTAGATCTGTTTTCCACGTTGAATTCGAATCCATTGGACGTTTTACCCGGGGCTCCCAGTCCTTCCGTGGATATTCTTTGAAATAGACAAAATAGAAAACGCGTGAGGTTTCGAGGGACAACCGACAGAATCAAAGCGTCCGTCGCTCTGCTTGAATTGCTGCATCGGCCGATAGCCCTGTTAAACCATGTCGACCAAATCCACGTCAAATCGACCTTTCATCACTATTTAGAATCAACTCATTGGCTACATTGACTCCGCGTCGAAATAGTTCCGGGGTTGTCGACTACGAATCGACTCTACTTGACTGCGTATCGACGTCGAAATCAGGTCGACATGAAATTCATAGCACTTCAAATCTACATCGAAATTGAGTCGATTCTGGGTAAATGTCATTCCATGCTGTGTAAATTCCACGACGACATCGAGTCGAATTTGAGTATATGATTTCCCGAAAGTCTTAAAACGACGTCGAAATGCAGTCGATTGAGGGGAATTAGTTTTTTCGTAGACTGTAAATCGACGTCGATATGAAGTCGATTTTGGGAGGGAAGAGGAATTTGGCCGTTTCGGGCCGTATGCCTCGCTCCTTTCTAGTAATTTGAATGAATCCCTGATCGCGCGATCAACTCAGACACGATCCGAAATTCTCGACTTGGACGCTATCTATCCGTGCGATTAGCTCAGTACAGACGTGACAAACAGACAGAGAGAAAGAGAGAACACCAATCATAAATGACGTCAAAATCGTTCATAGGTTGGTACCGATATGTATTTCGTAAACAGAAGATTTTATCTAATATTGTGCATAACTTTATCTGCGAGTATTTCCTCGCGTACTTCGCGACGCCGTTCCGTGCACTGTAAATCCGCGGCGACATCGAGTCGAATTTTAGTATACGATTTCCCAAAAGCCTAAAATCGACGTCGAAATTCAGTCGATTGCGGGTAATTAACTTTTTTGTATACTGTAAATCATCGACGTCAATACGAAGTCGATTTTGGGTGAATGTCGTTGAAAAATGTTATCGACGTAACATAATAAAATTCGACCGACTTTCGACTGCAAGTCGATGGCGAAATAGAGTCGAAATTAAGAAACACACATGACTTCTAATTCGACTGCTTTTCGACTTGAATTCGACGACGATATTAAGTAGAAATTGAGTGACGCATATGACTTTCAAATTCGACTGCATTTCGACTTGGATTCGACGGCGAAATTGAGTCGAAATTAAGTAGCACACATGACTTTAAATTCGACTGCATTTCGACTTGAATTCGACGTCTAAATTAAGTAGAATTTAAGTAGCACACATTTTAAATTCGACTGCATTTCGACTTGAATTTGACGACGAAATTAGGTAAAAATTGAGTAACACGTATGACTTTTAAATCGACTGCATTATTTCGACTTGGATTCGACGACGATATCAAATAGAAATTGAGTAACCCATATGACTTTTAAATTCGATTTGAATTCGACAGCGACATGGAGTCGAACTTAAGTAGCACACATGACTTTAATTTCAACTCGTTTTCGCCGACAAATTCAAATCGAAATGCAGTCGAAATTGAGTAGCATGGAATAGTTTGAAATTCGAATGGATTATACGACACAAAATCGGCGTCAGTTAGCAGTCGATTTAGTTTAAAAATCGACTCCATTTCGACGAACTTTCGTGAAGACCTTAATTCGACCTCGTATTCTAGTCGACTGTAGGTCGACACTGCCTATCGATTCCAAGTCGACTCAAAATCGACGGTCGACATCGTATAACGGTAGGTGTGTGTACTGAATGTCATGTGGCAGAAAACTAGTACCGGAGGCGTGGAGGGAAAGCAACTTGGTTTCACTTAAACGCTCTTTCTCTTTCGCTCTCTGTCTATCTAAATGTGACCTGCACCGAGAAACGGTGGTTAGTGAGTAAAAAATTCGATTTTGAGATTTTACTCGATTTATAGGTACTAATTAAGACCTGCTCTTTCACCTGGTGTTGTCGAAAAGAATTAAAAAAAATTATTTAGGCTTGTACAAACCATCAAAGTTGAGCACTTCATAACTAGCTCTTATCAGTATGACGATTTTCAGTCAAGTCAGTAATTCTCACGCGGTAGTATCTTCTTCCACAGTACACACTTTCACTGGTTGATTTATGCTGTATTTCATCATGGCAGATGCTCACACATTTACAAGCTCTTATCACTATTTTCACCGTTGGCAATACTGAATAACTGAGAAATTTCTTCCGTCCAAATAAAAAAAAAAAAAAAAAAAAAAAGTAACAAGAATACAAAAAATAAATTATGTGGTTATATTCCACTAACACCCATTAATAATTACTCCAAATTTCAAGAAGATAGATCGCTTCAATCCAAAGATATTCGCATTCAAACTTTGTTTTCGTCCTCCTGGGAAATTTATGTTTTGCTTACTAAACGCCTGTTCTCGATGCAGGTCACAAATGTAAGTTGATCTTTACTACGTCACTTCCGTTGCATATTTTCTCGTTTTTGCATTCGTTTCACTTCTGCGTTAGCTACCCACTCTGAACTTGCCTAAAGAAACTTCGCTTCACAAACTTTTTTTTTAAAGTTCCTCGAAGCTAATTTCTGAACTGAGAACAAATTTATGGAAAAGTGAACGGTATGCGTTTCCAGGCCAATTTTTCGTAGTATAAGTTCCATTTGCCCTCCTTGAGTCTGAATATAAATTTACACACTAGAAAAGATGAATATTAGCTGTGATGTAGTTGGAAAAACCTATTACCTTACTATGTTTTTAGACCTATATTGGTGTGGTGGGACGTATGGCGATGCACGCATGCCAAAGTGACCCCTATGACACCGCACCCCCGGCCACAGGAACTACCCTTTCGAGTATCGCGTCAGTGACCGGAGGGATGTTTTTAGACCTGTTTTCTATACTGATTTCGGTTCGATTAAATCCTTTCGCGGATTCTTCGTGGCGTATACGCGAGAGAGAAGTGTTTAGTCCAGACGGTAGCGGGGGTATTCGAAATCAGACAGACGAGAGGGTGTAAAACGGGTATGTGTAGTACGATCGATAGTGAGAGCAGATCTTTGTGTGAGAGCTAAAACGTATGAACCTATGAACTGCGACAGAGCAGTAACTGAACTGAGACTGTACTCAACACAGACATATATAATAAAACTAGATGACGAACTCTCATATAAGACGCCGTGTTAAAAAATTACGCGGAATCATGGTATAACTTGCGCCTGACGCGTAGGTCATGTGTTCAGGTATGCTTTACTACGCATACAGCGTTGACAATGAAAATACGGGTATCTTCCTGTTGTTTCATGTTTTTTGGTTAAACGGAAGGTTCCTTCATAAAAAATCCTAAGACAAAAATTTTCGCCTTTTCTATGTTTCTGAACAATTAAATGTTTACTGACTCGTCACATTTGTTGTTTTACCCCCTCCACCCTCAGTTCTGTCAAGAATCCTAAACATTTTCCTTTTTCTTTTCACTTTTGTTCTTGAATACTGTGAAGAAGAGAGAAGAGAATTCCATTACTTACGCCTTTTTCTGAGAACATTTCGGTGCCACTAAGGGCTCTTTTCTTGTGACAGGTCACAGATGTATTTTACATTTCTATTGCTATGTAGAACCCGAGTGCTTATTACTCCCATACGGCGATAAATTTTCCATTTCCCAAATTTTGGAAGTGAAAAATTTGAAGAAGCAATGCATATTCACTCTGTTTTATGTAAATTCTTAAGAACTCTTGAAATTTTCCTAAAAGTCTTGAGGTCTTGAGAAAACCCTCAAAATCTTGAGGTTAGCAGCAGTGGTGAACGGATGTACTGAGCTACTAAACAACAAGATAAAAACTAAACTTTTTATATTCTACCTGGCAGATGGATTGGGGCTGTTGGAAGCGATGGCGCGCTGTTGTTTACCCTGAAACCCTGATCAATGGGAATTTATCATTTACAGACGTATGAAGAAATCTCAAAATATTATGAACACGAAAGCGTTTATAGAAAAAATGAATAGAACAAAATTTGTATTATTAAAAATTTCCTTTCCATTGAGACCATTTGTATTTCAATCTGATAAATTTTTCTAACATGTGTAGGGTTTCAGTAGTTCCTTTTTTTCACGTGCTGAAAATTGTAGAGGGCGACTCTTTCGCGCTTACAGTCAATAGAAAAAAGGAGAAAAAGTCAAGAGAATAATAAGGAGAAGAAGAACGTGGTTTGAAAAGATCTCAGACCGATACCGAGACAAAAAGACGTTTGTTAGAAGTCCCCATCATGCTACGTAGGAAGTGACCAGGCCAGGCAATTAGACGATTTATACAAAAATGTAAATTTTGAGAGGAGAGGATCGCCGCAATTTTTTACCTTGTAAAAGTCTTGTTAAAAGCTAGATATGTAAAAATTCAGACCTTCCTTTTATTGATAAAAGATCAAAACTATTTTTTATTTTGAAAATCATGCCAAAAATACCGAAATTTCGACCTTAAAAGACTTTCATCAATATTTGAAGGACTGATACGAAATCAATGTGAAATATAGATCCTGAAATGCTGATCTCTTTTCACTGCATTTTTTGGTATTAGAAATACATTTTTTTCAATACGTATGCAAAGTCTAAAATGTTGATATTTTTGACCTTTAAATCATTTACAGGGTGAAAAAAGGATCCAATCAGAATTTTGAGGCCAGATTTGGAACTAGCCCAGGAAATAAGTCTCTAAACACCGTATTTTTCTATTTAATTGAAGCTTATGCAATAAGGCCCTCCTGGCAATAAGGCCCATCCTTTAATATCATAAAATTTAACTAATTTTGCTATTTCTGATGATACAAATATTCAGATATCAATGCTGTCCAAATTTTTAATCCGATCATGCGGTCAGAAAATCGACAAAAGTGAAAATTCGGTGAACTATTGTCCAATTTGCACGCATTGGGTATGAGTTGAGCAATTATTTTCCGCCAAACGCAAATTTTTCACTTCAGTGCACGGTGGCCACTTTTTGGAAAACCTGGAGAACAAGGAAAAGTCAGGAAATTTAGTCAATCATGGAAAAGTCAGAGAGAAGTCAGGGAATTTTTAAAGAAAGAACAAACTGCTAGATATGAAGTTGAAAATCCTGATGCCAAATGCGTTTCGCGTGACGCTTCCTACCTTCGAAAAGAGAAGAAAAAAAGAACAAGTTTACTGTATTAAAAAAAAAGTTAATCTCACATTTTAGGTAAGGAGGGGTTCTTACCAGTATAATACATATTTTTTATTATTCTATGGAAAAAAATTGTCTCTGGAAAAGTCAGGGAAAAAAATTCGCCGAAAATAGTGGCCACCCTGCAGGGGAATTAATCGTGAAATGTACACCTGTTATTAAGACCCACTGTCTCAAATACGATGTTTCATGCAGAGATTTTCCCACTAAAAAGTTTTTGCTGTAGAGACTTTATTCCTGTTTTCCGTGCAAATTTACATTTAAAACGAACCGCTATCGGGAACATAGCTCTGGAGCAATAAGAGTCCTGTTAAATAAAATAACATTTAAAACGAGTTTAGCAATCTTTGGAACCTTATAAAATTGATATCCATGTTGTGCATTATCTTCAAGCTTTAGTCCCCTCGTTTTCCGGAGATACCACAGTTTGCAAATTAAGAACAAATAATTTCCTGCAGTGCGTTCAACGACCCTTCAAACCTTTGAGACAACATGAATATTGCTTAATATAAAATTTTCCAGACCCGTCCCTCTCCTTGGATGCCACAGTTTATGAATTAGCGGCAAATGGTCACCAGAATTAAATTCAGCGACTCTTTCAAGCTATAAAACGTTACCCCACATTAGAATTTTCTTTCTAAGCAATCTTCTTTACCCTAAATACTACAATTTGCAACTAGGTTTAACGATTATTTAAATCTTTGCAACGCCATCTACAGACATTCCATTTGATGAAATCTATCCCTCCCCGGTACCACAATTTATTGGGCCCCCTCCCCCTCTCCTAGACTATCTTGATTTTAGATTTGAACTGATGAACGTTTTAAAAATTGTAGTGCAAAAACTATTTCTGACGCTGGAGAAACAAAAAAGAAAGAAAAAAAAACCCCGCACATCATAAATTGTGGTAGTCAAGGGTGGGAGGCGGAAAACGATTTAGGGAAGAGTAGATGGTGATTTATAGAAATGCTTCTGGTGGATTGGCTTCTGTTCCCAAAAGTCCCTGAGAGCAAAAGAATTCGAAAAACTAAATTTTCTCCCGTGAAGCCTGCGTCAATATATGGGCTAACGGAGACTCAATTCGACCCCCCCCCTAGCCCCCGCTCAGCTTAACGCATTTTTGGGGAAGACAGAGTGAAAACCAGTAGTTCAGAGTAAAGACCAAGAATAGACACGACCAAGCATGTTGGAATCTGGAAGAGCTGGATCCGTGCCTGGTGGGTGAGGTGTAATGTCGAAGGAAGTCTTGAGTGATAGGGCGTGAGGCAGGTGGGGTCATAAAGAAGAGAGAAGAGAGCATTCTAGTAAAAGATGAGGGAGGGGGAAATGACAGATAGAACAAATAGGTGGAGGTGATTTGAGATGAGTCGGCGGAGGTGTTGAAATTCTTGTACATGAAGGATATAAAGTGGTCGCAACGTTGCTGAACAGAGCATATCAAACTTGCAGGATTCGAAAAGATTGGTTGCAGTTCACCTTCATTCCGACGGCTAGGAAGAATAAGCCAGCCTTGGGTGGAGATTTCAGAGAGATGCCATTTTTGTGTACAATTTAATGAGGACTAATTTTTGCTGAAAAAGTTTTCGCCTAGAGCTGATGTTTTCCGAGATTCATAGAAAATACTGAATTTTGGGAGACTTTTAACCCTTTGGAAGAGAAAGCCCCACCACTGTGACGGAGACTTTTGGTATGGTCATTAGGGAGCCAATCGAAAGAGATTAGTGAAAAGTGCTTCAAATAAAATAAATAAATAAATAAATACAGTCTTGAAACAGATGTTTCGTTCCACCCACTGGGACATAGGCCGCCTTGATCAATTATTTTGATACAAGGGTTATAGTCTAATTCCTCTTGGTGACAAGCCATTGCTGGGGAATGGTTATGAACGAGTTTTCCTTCTCTATAAGGGGCATGCAACCTGCATGGCACATCTGACTAGTCAGGTGTTGGTAGTCTATATGTGTGGCTAACCCATTTGTAGCCTTTTTGAATCCCGGCGGAACAGTTAAATTTAACTCCACAATTGGTGTGGCTTGGTCGGATGTCAAAGTTGTTTTTTTGTTTTTTTTTTCATATATTCTTGTATTTTTGTTATTTTCTTATAATATTTTAGTCTTAAAAATTCGCCGTCCGTACTGGGATTCGAACCCACGTTCCGTGGTTTAGAAGGCAGCGTTAGAATCCACCCGGCCACCAAGCCACGAAAAATACTTTACTGGACTTTTATTCCAACTTTGACTTGTTTTCGATCTAATTATCTTGTCCTGATAGTCCAGGAAGCAAATCCATTCACAGCAAGCCATTCCAGAGTAGTAGGACGAAGTCTTGTTGTATATTCCAGATAAAAGTCTTCTTAGGAGCCGAATAAAAAAATACAGGTAGTTTGTGTATACTCGTCGCTTGAGATCATTACTAGCCATTATCTTTTGTGAAACGGCAGGCAGTCAATTTCGTTATAGTTTTCTATCAACACTGAAAAGAGAAAGAAAAGTATCCGCGTAAAGAAAGCGTTCATACACTCACCACTCAATCGGAAATTTCGAACTTTGCTACTCCGACTGCAGAGAATTTCCAGCTCGTATTCCCGCGATTACCCGTTGATACGCGTTTATAACTTCCAGTTTCCAATTTTTACTTTCTTTGATTTAGTTTTTCATTTTGGCAGACATAATTAAATGAAAAAAATTTTCCGACTAGGTTTTTAAAAGCGTTTCGCGTCTATCGTACTCGTGTACGGGCGCCGCTCTTCAAATATAAATGAAAAAAGAAGGGAAAATTGGAAAAATCTATCTACAGTTTTGGGCAGTTGTTTGAAAAGCTGTATCGTAAAAAAAAAAAAAAAAAAAAAAAAAAAAGAAATCGGTTAAAAGATTGCGCTTGAACGATTACGTGCCAATGGTTTTCATTGAACGTTGTACACTCGTTTTAATTACTTTTTTTTTTCCTCGTTACCGTATCGTTTTTGGCGAAATATTTTTGATCTTTTAATGTAAAATTAATCACGGCTGAAACAAATTAATAGTACAGTGCTCGATTCCCGATGGCGTAAACGTAATTTTATTCTGCCAGGCGAACGATTTATTAAAAGTTTATTTGCTCGTTACTGCGAAGAGGCCTTTTTATTAGATCTTCCTTAATTTTCGCTTCGATCGTAGTCATTTTCTTCGCGCGCCAGAATACTTCTGAACAAGGAAGATTCTGTTAGTAGACGGGATTAGCGCCGGCTTTATGGATGAGAAGATAATACGCATTTCTTACGTTTCATATTCTTGCTCCTGTAGCTATTATCCCTGTAATTATTAGAAAGTAAGAATAACGAAGCTATGAAAGAACACTGACAGCAGGGGCCTCGGAATGGCGAACTTTTCACATTCCGACGTTTTAAAAATGCTTACCGCGCTACGAAACGCAATTTTCATCTGCTGATGTGTTTTTATATGACGCACTCTGGGCGAAATGCTGGTTTTAGGCGGCCAAAATTCCATAAAATGAAGCGAGCCAAATATACATAACTGGTGGAAATAATTGTTCTTCAATATCAGATGATTTAAAAACAGCACAACTTGTCTCCCCAAAAATATTATTTGAATGTAGAGCTGGATATCAATTTGAACATTTCAAAATTTAAGTACACTGTTTGAAAAGATGATGAAATGAAGGGCGGTTTCAAATGACGATACTGAAGCAGCTTGACGTAGAATTTTTTTATGTTTTTATTTTTATTCCGTGGTAAATACAGTTCAATATTTTAATGAATTCTTTGTAAAAGAAACTTCACGTTTCTAACCTCAAAATAAATACATCTTACGTTCAACATTACTGTGTCCATTGTGCCCTACCAAATACCTTGTCTTTATGGACTGGAAAAACCATGATCCAACTCGATCCGAAAATATACTAAATTACTTTTATTCTTTGACCATTCATCTAACGATCCTACCATCATTTAGCTGCGGCCGTTTGCGACCTTCAGAGAGAACGAAGAAACAATGACGAACGATGTGGAATGCAGCAAGACCCTCTATATTTAACCCACCTGGTGTGTCAAACAATCAATTTTCATTTTTTCAGCAGTTGGGAAAATTCACCATTTCAGTCAGGTGGAGTTGGAAAAATCCAAAGAGTCAAAAGATTTTTTTTGGCTTTGATACTTGGGAATTGAGTTGAAAAGTTGGAAAAATCCAACAAGTTACAAAGTCACAACGGTTTTTTTTCTTCTTCTTCTTCTTCTTCTTCGATGCTTAGGAATTTTGAGTTGAATCAGTTGGGACTCTCACAATTTTTACCTCCTCCTCCAGGAAAAGCTCTGCGGTACGTCCCTGGTATTGCGTGGTAAAACGGATATCACTAGGCTTCCTCTTATCAACTTGGCAAAACTGGGGTCTAGGTTCTCAGTTCTTGTTATTTGTTCATTTCACCTTTCGTGTTTGATTCTATTTACCTTGGATTAGAAGATTTTTTGTGCGTTCTTTTTGATTAAATGTAAATGAGAAAAGTTCCTCAGAACTTAATTTTTTGATTTTAATTAGAAGTTGATTGAACCCTAACAGTTCCAGTTCCGCCCTTTGTTTTGCAAATAGAACGAAACTAATATATATTTAAGGGTATTGGGTAGCCTACTCAAAGTAGTCAAAGTGAAAAAATAATCTCTAATTACTAAAATATTTTTGTATTTGTATTTTTTTTTTTTTTTTAATGATTACCTAGTCAGTTTTAGCTTCAGTTTTAATTTCGAAACAATCTGTCAAATTTGTCCAGCTATATTGAGATATTGATCTAAAAGTTATGCAATAAATTATAGTCCTGTTAATATTATTTTATAATCAAATTCCTGCTTTTTTTTGCTGATTCATCCAACGCTATATTCCTGTTTTGAAGTATGCTAGTTGTTATTAATCTAAAATGACCGTATCAAACATGTTTTTCCTCGTAGCTAAAATCTTGGCAATCTTTTGATAATTCAAGTAATATTGATCATAAGGAAGTGAAGTTGTACAAAAAAATTATCCATTCAAACGAAGTCCCGTCTAAATTTGTTGGATTTTTGATTCAAGTTGTGACACACTGTATCCTAGGGACTGACCACTGGAAGGAAATGAAGTGTTTCTACGTACCAGTTAAGGTAAAGTTTTAACTTGGAACGAAGCAAACATTGAAAAAGCCATGTAGTTAAGTTTTGGCCGTCTAGAATCACGATTTCGCCCAGTATGTGACGTGATAAAGCCCAGGAAAAAGTGTCTCGAGTACATTCAGATTCTGGTTTTCAAGTGCATCTGACGCAGCAAATTCTAGAAAGCAGGAACGTACCAATGGGGGTCCTCTCCTGTAGGAATTTTGTACTCAGCAGTTGGGAAAATTTACCATGTCAGTCTGAGACGAAAATAAGGGATAAGGGTACGGTAGCCTCAACCTGATTTGGGAAATTGTAGTAGGTGGTTTAAAAGTTGGAAAAATCCAACTAGTCAAAATTTAGGCTATACAAAAATTTGATATTTTGGAATTTTGAGTTGAGTCAGTGGGGATTTTCACAATTCTTGCCCCTCTTCCCAGAGAAAACTCTCCACTACGTTCCTGCTAGAAAGAATGAAATACACAACCTCAACCGAATGGTTCAAAAATGTAGGAAGTGCTTCATTTAGTTCTCTTTACAATGAAATAGTTCAGGTCCCTCCCTCAGGTGGTGGATCGGACGTATTACCAATTTTCGAATTTCTACTAAATTGGTACGGAGCAAGTCGCAGAATCCGAATTCGTTCCCAGTATGCATTTTACGGACTGCAATACGTTTCTGGATTGGTATCAAAATGAATTCGTTTCAAATGTGAGAAAATTTATAAAGAAGGAAAAGCAAGTTGGAAAAGGGCTGCTTCTTCTTGATAATGCACGATATCACCCTGATCTGGAAATATTAAACGCAGTTGATGAAAATTTCGAGGAGAATATTTTCCGCTAAACGTGATCGCACTAATTCAGCCTGTGGACCAAGGTGTGATTGAGAAGCTGGAGAGAATGTATAAAAAACAATTCTTACATGGCTTGTTGTTATCAGAAGATGAAGAAAACATGCTGATGTTCGCTAAAAAATTAGACCTGAAGGATTGCTGTTATATGATAGCTGATGCTTAGGACACTGTATCGTCTGAAAATCTTAGACACGCAGAGGCGAAACTTAACTTTCAGTTTTTTTTTGGGGGGGGGGGGCGGAGAAAGAAAATATGCCGACAAATAATTTCTTTTACCTAAAACTCTGCTGACAAAATTTTCTAAAAATTTGAAAATTCGCCGATTTTTCAATCAAAACATTTTTTATTTTAAGAAAATAATAATAATAAACAAACAAACGTTCTTAGAAAATTAAAAATTCAAAGAAACAGTTTCAAAATTTGCTGACTGCCTAATTATTGGGGGTGTTTCACCCTCTCATAGTTTCGTCCCTGCAAATGCAGATTGGAACCTTATCCCCCAAGCACTCACATTTGTGCACATGAGCATACCCTATTCTGGGAGGGTAAGGTGGAAGGGTGTCAGGAATACTCGAAAGGAACACAAAACTTCCTTTACACATTGAAGTGGTTGTTGTTTACGCTTGGTGATTTTTTTTCTGAATTTCCCCTGATTCTTCTTCTAAATTGATTCCAATAAAATCAAATAAAAAATAAAAACTTTCCTGTCGGTTGCATTAGGGGAATCCATGCCAGAAGTTCTTTTTCGTTCTTATGCGAAGAATATATGGAGTTTTGACTTTTGTTCCAGACTAAATTTCCCTCCTATTCAGGCCATACAGCACTAGTATCGACTACTCTTATCTGCGACCAAAAGGTGAAGTTTTTATAACTACATTACAGAATGAGTGAATAACTAATTAAGTGAATGAGTAACTGAGTGAATCGATAAATGAGTAAGCGAGTGACTGAGTGAATCACTGAGTCACTGAGTAAGTGATTGGGTAACCGTGTGAATAACTGAATAAGTAAGCAAGTAACTGGGTGAATCGCTGAGTTATTGAGTAAGTTATTGATTGATTGATTGATTGAGTGAGTGAGTGAATCACTGACTCATTAAGTGAGTGACGGAATAACTGAGTGAATAACTCAATAAATAAACGTGCGACTGAGTGAATCATTGAGTCACTAAGTAAGTGATTGGGTAACTGTGTGAATAACTAAATAAGTAAGCAAGTAACTGGGTAAATCACTGAGTCACTGAGTAAGTGATTGAGTGAGTGACGGAGTAACTGTGTGAATAACTGAATAGGTAAGCTGGTCTGAGTGAATCACAAAATAAGTAAGCAAATGACTGAGTGAGCGACGGAGTGACGAAGTGAATGAATAACTGAATTAGAGAATGAATGAATAACTGAGTAAGTGAGTGAATCACTAAATCAGTAAGTGAGTGACTGAGTGAATCACTGACTTATTGACTGAGTGAATCACCGACTTATTGACTGAGTGATGGAGTGAAGAAGTGAATGAATAACTAAATTAGAGAATGAGTGAATGACTAAGTAAGTGAGTGAAACACCAAATCTCTGAGTAAGTGATTGATTAACTGGTGAATCACTAAATAAGTAAGCGAATGATTGAGTGAGTGAGTGAATCACTGACTTATTGAGTGAGTGACGGAGTGAGGAGGTGAATGAATAACTACATTACAGAATGTAACCCTGATCGAGGGGAATATTTCATTTACAGGAATACGAAGAAATCTCAAAATATTATGAAAACAAAAGCGTTTATCGAAAAAATGATTAGGACAAAATTTATAGTACATGAAATTTTCCTTCCATTAAGACCATTTTCATTTCAGTCTGATGAATTTTTCTAAAATATGTAGGGTTTCAATAGTTCCTTTTTTTCACATGCCTAAAATTATAGAGGGCGACTCTTTCGCACTGGCAGTCCGAATAGTCATTGAAGTTTGAAATTCAACGTTTGCTACCGACTTTCAGATTTTCGAAATGTCTTCCGCATTTCAGCTTTGTTTCAACCTTACAAATAACGTTCGATACTCAGCTTGAAACCTTCTGCTTTTGACTGACTAGTCTCTAACAGGGGTCCATCAGGGTACTCCACTTTCAGAAACGAAATTTGCCTTTCGGTTTGGAAAGACGGAGAAGAAAAATTTGCCGACAAATATTTTTTGAAAACTAAAAATTCGTCGACAAAATGTTTAAAAAATCAAAAATTTGCCAATTTTTTGATCGAAATATTTTTTAAGTGAAAGAGAAAATAAATAAACAAACAAACGTCCATAAAAATTGAAAATTCAAATGAACAGTCTTAAAATTTGCCGACTGCCAAATTATTGGGGGGGGGGTTTCAACCCCCGCACCCCCTATAGTTTCGCCCCTGAATGAATGGAAAAAATTAGTTGGACCAGCAGAAGAAAATGCAGTAGAAGACAATGTTGAAAGTGATCTTAACCTTCAGCTTAACGAAGACTTGAATAAAATTGATACATTGTTCCCTCAAATGTCTGAGTTTTCCGAGTGTGATATAAGGAAGATGCCGAAGCCTGGTTAGCAGTCGATAATGATCCTGACTTTCAAATCTTGAATGACGATGAAATCTTGGCTTTGGTGTAAGAAGACAATGAGGTTGACAAAGAAGATGAGATCGACAGTTCGAATGACAATGTTGGACCGAGTTATAGTGAAGCCTTGTCTGCGGCAGAATGTTGCTTGCTCCAATGGTATGAAAGACAGTCCGAAAGCAATCCCGTTCAACTTCTTTTATTAAAAAGAATTCGTGATGTAGCCGCTCGCAAGAGAGTCGAAAATCTTGTTCAAAAAAAAAAATTGTGATTTTTTCCCCGTTGAACTCGAATAGTAGTAAATACTATGTATGTTACTTGTATTGTACGTGTGTTTTTTGTTAATTTTCTGTATCGTTCTTGTCATTTTTCGACTCATAAATTGCCAAAATTTAAATTAAAAATCGTGGCATCATTGTCTGCGTTTTCTTAGCTTTAAAAAAAAGGTTTTTCTCTTATCCGGAAAATCTGGTATCCGGAAATGGTCTGGTCCCAATTGTTCCGGATAATCGAGGTCCTACTGTACCTGATAACTCGTTTTCAGATAAATCTGGAAATGTCATTGTGGCTTAGTATGGCAGTGTATAGTCCTGTTCAATTAAGACGAGGAAAACTGATTGTGCTCCAAGTTTGGCTGGTGAACATGGAAATGCGTTTGACTTATTACGAAATGCAGTATTAACCCAACTGGAAAAAAAAATTAGCGTAATTAGAAATTACGAACTGAAAAATATTTTTCGGTCAAGGCCGCCGCCGCGTACGATGCATTTCGTGAAATTTCGGAATTTGCCACCGAGTAGAAACTTTTTTCTGGTATTACTACGCTGCGTAACTTCGTTTAGCGAAGTTTTTAACGATTTGCTTACACTTTTCTGTCACTATTTAAAGAAATTCTAATTTGGTTATATTTTTACGAACACAGAATAGCACTTACTTCCATTATACGGAGTAAAGCGTTCTTTCGCAGATGAAAACATTTGTATCCAGTTTTGTAGATAGCATTTTTTCCCATCCTGAGGACACTGTTTAGAGAGTGAAAAAAGCGTAAACACCGAGTGCATTCGAAAATAAAAAGTAAAATAAATGTTCGTTTCCAAATTGCCGTCATTATTCGTCGAGTGTAGCAGCTTCCTAAATTAATTTAATAATTCGCGTTTTGTGTACTGTGTATATAAAGATGTCGAGATTGTTACGAAGTTGAATCCAATATAAACTTCTCAAAATGCTATTTAGATCGAGTAAACTGTTTTTATATACGCGAATAACCGTAAAAGCAAATTACTTCGTGAGTTCGCACTCCGAGTATATTTTCGTAGTGTTTTTAATATTATTATTACGGTGCGTGAAAATATTTTTAAATTGAGCCGAAGGCCAACTTAAGTTTACGAACAAACGGCTGGAAACTTTTGCGAGATCCTTCATTATGAGATATTTCTCCTAAATCATATCAGTCGCAGAGTATAAATTAATTAAAAACTTTTTGCAGCGTTGAAAAATATTATTCATTAAAAGAGAAGGGCCTAAGTTTTTGCAGAGATGACTGTGATTTCACATAGTAACGAAGTTAAACTTGACCGGTATTATCGTCATATTTATCCTTGCAGCGAGGTCGCCATTGCAGGGTGGATACGCCATATTAAGTCAGTGTCTGAAGACTAAAATTACTCGACATTGGAGACTTGTAATTTATCTTACACTTCAGCAAATGTAGTGTAAAAGGTACGTACCACTTATGAACTTGGGTACAATACGGACAACCTTCTACAGGAACTACTGCTAGCGGTCCTGGCCAAGGACGTACCGATAGGGGGGGACTCCCCTCCCTGTAGGAATTTTTCACTCAGCAGTTGAGAAAATTTACCGTTTCAGTCAAGCGAGTTGGAAAAATCCAACAAGTTAGGTTTTTTTTTCTTCTTCTTTTGCATTGATACTTGGGGAGTTTGAGGTGAGTCAGTTGAAAAAATCCAATAGGTCAAAAGTGATTTTTTTTTTGCTTTGATACTTGGGAATTCTGAGTTGAGTCAGTTGGGACATTCACAATTTTTACCCCCCCCCCTCCCCCAGGAAAAACTCTTTGGTACGTGCCTGGTCCTGGTGAACTAACCCCGAAACATGTCACTAGACGCATAACGTTCTGTCCAGTTTTCGGGGCTTCGGTTTAATTCTTTATACGCTCGAAAGGTGTTAGTTTTTCTCCATGTTATCAACTCACATTGTTAAAATTTGCTACGTTTTGAAGTTCATTTATTTTGAAGATTATTAGGCGTGAAAAATTGGAACGAATGAGAAGAAAAAATAGCAAAAAACCTCTACTTTCTAATACTATATATGATATTCCAAAAATATTTACATTTTTTTACGTTTAGGGTCAATTTTTTTTTTGGAATTTTTAAAGATGGTTTATAGTTACACCTTCGGTCCATATTAGTTCCTCAATTTTCAATATCACAAAAATTGCCGTAATGGAGGAACTTACAAAGTTGTACAATTTGAGTCTATTTCCCCAGGCCCCCGAATTTAGAATTTCGATCGTAAATACACCTGAATTGTTTGAAACATCGTTTGTACACGTTTGTACAGGGCATTTCACCGTGTGTACAGCAACCCCGAGTACAGAACAGTCAAAGGTTATTCTTGGGGCCAGAGAAACGTTAGCCCCCCCCCAAATTGTAATTTGAACGTTTTTACTGGACCAATCGTTTGTACACGTTTGTACAGGCCAATTCATCGATTTTACACCCCCCTCCCCATTAGATAGGACCAATGGTCATTTCGGAGGGCTGTAGAAATGGTAGCCCCCCGAAGTTGCAATTGGAATGACTTTGCAGATAGGGATCCAGTGATGAAGTGGAATGGGTTCGTGATCATGATGGCGGAAGCTTGTGCTGCAGAGATTGGGAGGTGACTTTTGTAGTGGGGCTCATGATGGGTGGCGTGACGGGGAGGGAGGGAGTTGAGTTGGTGGCAAAGGGCCCTGGTAGGGAAGGCGGAGGAGGACTTGTATTGGAGGAGAAGACTGGCATTGGTGAGGGGCACAAGGTAGGGGGTGAGTTGGTGAAGGAAGTGGGCAAAATATTGAAAGGGTGCAAACTCTATATGCGTCTTTGGTTCGTTCGCGCCTAGAATACGCCTTCATCATTTGGAATCTGGGGACGTCAGCGGCAACAGCCATGATGGAGAAAAGTTCATAAACGGTTTCTGAGATACTTACATTATAAGCAATTCTCGTACTATAAAAACGCTATATCTTATACGGAGCTACTTAAAGGCTATGAATACAAACGCCTTCGCGGAAGGATGGTCCCAGCTTCTTTGGTATTCTTATATAACATAATCGACTGCAAGATAAACGCACCACAGCTGCTAGAAAATGTAACAGTTTGGGTTCCCAGTTTTTAAAGCCGCTGTAGGGAAATATTCGGAATACCGCACTGCAGAACGAACCATTTTTAAATTCCCCATTCAATCGTGTGATAGCACAGATCGTGAGTACCTCGACATACGGGACGCAGTTAGAGCTCTGAATTTAGTCGCCTCCTTTCTGACTTGATCGAATGAATGGACCCCGAAAATTCTATCAGAGCAAGTCGAAGTGCAGTTTGGTCAATGGCTGATTAGTTTAGATTAAATTAAATTAAAATTTGAGTAATGGCATCATGTGTAGAATTCGGGCTGGGGGTGGGGAAATGACTGGCTGGTATAGTAGATTTATTGTTATTGTTTCTTCTTTGTTTTATTTTAATTTCGTTTTTTACTTTTATACAAACTTGTTGTGTTTTTTTTTTCGTTTTTTGTTGTTTTTTTCGCTAAACATAACCATTTTGTATCAGCGCTTTCATCTTGTTGGCTGTTAACTGCTGTGTATAAGAGCGCTAGTTAAAAATAAAATAAAATAAAAGAGATCTCATGGTAGAGGGTTGCTTAAGGTGGACAGACGCGCTAGGTGATGGCGGTAGAAAATCCTGGTAGGGGTACTTGTGGTGAAGGAAGGCGCAAAACCCAGCTTTTTATTGATGCTGCTGTCGCTTCCCTCTCCCAGAGAAAGAAACTGTGACCTGATTTCCACCCGGGGGCTAGTATTGCAGAAGGTGGGGGGGGGGGCTCAATGTAATATGTATTATACAATGTATTTATTATTAATACAAGATAATATAAGATAATAGTATGTATTACAATACATAAATGGTTTAGAATAATCCAGTGCAATAAGCGAAATTGATGAAAACAGCTGGGTTCATAACATTTTTCTGTAATAAATTGATTCATTTTTATTTTAATAATAGTATGGCGAGGGACGAACGTTTTCTGGCACACTGGTGGAATCTTTCCAGACTTGCCGTAGAAAGGAAATGTTTTTATTGGTCTTGCAAATCCATCTCCTGTCTTCCGTAGATTCGTTCTGCTTTATTTAAGTTTTTGTGAGGTTCTGTCCATCATGCAAAACACCTTGAGACACTGCCACCTGCTTCAAATATGTGTAAGCCTCTTTCAGACTTACCTAGATCTCTTTTAAACTATTACAGACTTATGTAAGATTTCCAGATTCCATTTAGAACTCAGTGAATGAATGAAAAGGTTATCAGTCCTACGACCGGCTTGATGCAGCTCTCCATTTCTCCCTATGCAAGTTCTTTCATTTCGTAATAACACTTACATTTGACATCCTTGATTATCTGTTGAACATACTGGAATCTTTGCCGACCTACCTAAGTCTTTCCTTCCACTCTTCCTTCTAGCAGCAGTGTTATTATTCCTGGGTGTCTCAAGTTATGCCCTGTTAGCTTATCTCTCCTTGTCTTCAGACAAGTCCAAATATCCATTTTACCTCCTACTCTGTTAAGTACTTTCTCATCTCTTACCTTATCTGTCCATTTGATGTTAAGTATCCACCTGTAACACCACATCTCAAAAACTTCGATCCTTCTTTTCTCGGGTTTTTCTGTGGTCCAAGTTCCACATCCATATAAGGCTACACTTCAAGCATATGTTTTCAAGAATAATTTTTTGATTTCCAGATATATTTTTATGTGGGATCTGGAAATCAAAAAATTGTTCTTGAAACCAGTAAGACTTTCAAACTTGTTTCGAATGCTATAAAACTCATCTAGACTCACTCAAAATTCTTCAATACATTTCCATCCAAAATTACATATAAAACTCGTTATAATTCATGTACATTTTTCGAGAGCAAGTAAAGGCAGAAGGTCAAAGTATGAAATTGGAAGTTAAAACCGTTTCCAATTGAAACAGGGGACTATCAAAATTGCCAGGGGAAGAAATCAGAATTGTCCAACTGGGAAGTTCCCAATTCTGCGAGTGCAATCAGTAAAAAAAAATGTTGAGGTTTTTTCACTGATTTAAGTCGGAAAAATGGGCAAGGTGTCTCGAAAAGTCGCAAACTTTCACCTTTAGGGGGAGACTTCCTTCCATTTCTCTTTCGGTACGCCCTTGGATTGAAGGTGCGATATTATGGAAGAAAATGTATTTTCAGTTTTGCTTCCCTATTATTCGTAATTCCCATTAATGCGATTTCGGTCAACTGTATTGCGATAAATTATCATTTTCCTTCAGAGTCATAATACCATCGCCCGCATACGATTTCCAATTTCCTTATTTTCTTTCTATTCTTTGGAATTGTACGGTTCTCTGTTCGGTTATTATTCTTTGAATTTCGCATTACTTTCAATTTTACGTATTTCCTCGTTCGTATATCAATTCTTTGTCGGTTTCCTTTTCCGCAGCTTTTCGACCATCGTATTCAAGAAATTTCTTTTGAAAAGAAAGAAAACTAAAGCAAATTTTCGGAAATCATTTTTACTCTCGGTAATTTGCAGTCTTTAAGTCAAGATATTGTATTTTTTTTTTATCAAAGCTAGAAACCTTCATTTCGCGTTATTGGAAATCAGTCTCTGAATTTTTTCCTCCTTCAAACAACAAGCATCAGCTAAAATAATTCTGTCTTTGTAGCTCCGGGCGGTTTCTAAATTTCCTAAAAACATCGACTGTGCTTTTTTGATAGACTATTCGAATTGTCAGAATTATTGTACGTCCGGAATGATTCATCCTTCGAGTCCACTCGAGAGAAACTGACCATAAAGCCTGTATATTTATGCTGCCACCGATCGTATATCGGAATTTGCGGATTTTTCGAATGACACATTTTAGTCGGCGCTGATTCGACCTCGATTCGATGGTCGTGCCATTATAATATTACACAAGAAAGCCACGCCTTAACGAAGAAGACATTAAGCTGATGAAAATTTCTGCACAACATTCGGGTCAACTGCTCCCCGGCGAATTCAGAGGGTTATTTATAATCACGAAAATCCAATAACCAGATTTAATTTTATTTTTTCGAGAACGCGTCGAGAGGAGGACTTTCTATTAAGTGTAACACATCTTATGTAAATTTTAGATGAGTTTATAATCGAATGGGGAAATAACAGCGTGTTTTTTTTTTTTAATGTTTCAGAGGTTGCACAGCGCTGTTGCCGACGGTTCGATGGCAATTTTATTAAGGTACGTGCTCGCTCGTAAAATGTATATATACGTTGTGTTTGTTGGTGACAATAACGTTTTACCGGGAAAGATAAACTGAAATTTGAAAATCGATTAATTATATCGGATCTTCGCCCGGCGTCTGAGTATACAGGCCATATAGTGTCAATATCCTCGAAAGGATACCGAAGCTAAGTTACACATGGTACAAGAAAGTCAACATTCCCAGCAGTCTGGTCTTCAAAAGGGTGTGGAAGAGCTGTAAAGAGTTCCAAACAATAGAAGAGCACTGAAGATGCTGGAAGAACGTTGAAGAGTTATAACGAATTTTAAAGACAAGTATTGAAGAGTTTCAGAGAGGCATAAACAAGTTCGAAAGTGTCCGAAAAGTTGTACCCGAGGTCCAAAATATATTAACCCTCGCAGTGTCTGGAAGGTTTTAAAAATCTCGAATAAGCCTAGAACGGTTGTGAAAGGTTTTAAATCAGTGTGAAAGGCTTCTAAATGAGTTTTGAAAAGTCTGTACAAGTCTCATAAAATCCTCAAGAATTTCTGAAAATTTGTAAATAGTTATGCAAAAAAAGAATATTTTGTAAGACTACAAATTTCTAGTACCTCTCTCTTCAAATTTGTACAAAAACTTATTAAAAAGATACTTGAATAATAATAATTTCGTAAGGTCTTCTGGTCATATTCTGTCGAATGGTAACTAGCGTAGCAAGTTCTGCAATTTAGTTGTTAAACATGGTTTCAACAACTCGGGCGAATTCTATGCTGCACTAGACCCTACTCTCTTCAACCGCGTCACTTAAATGACTGACTCAGCCACTCAGCCCGTCTTTACTTCTAGTTTAGTTACCAACACGTGGTTGGCATTAGCTGCTTCATGGCTTATAAACTTCATCGCAGGGCTTACAATCTCAGGTGCTTAGGCATTTGCACTACTATTAATGACTACTGACGGACCTGACGGACGGCCTCAAGAGTTATCAGACGTACTCAGTTGTTATTGATTGCTGCCTCTGCAGCATCAGCAACGTAGTCCCAGAATAATGAGTATCTTCCAGAGTTCCAACTGCAAGTGCATATGAGATTGCTAGCTAGTCACAATCTGTCTAACTTGCATATCCACAATAGCAGGGTGTCCATTCTCTGGAAAACCTGGAAAAGTCAGGGAACTCTGTCCTTCTGGAAAAGTCAGGGAAATGTCAGTGCATTTTGGAATTTTCAGCATTTTTTACCTGAAAGTCAGGGAATTTTGTAAAAAAAAATCGACTGCGAAATTCTGTAGTATTTCAAACAGATTTTACCCTATTTCTTATTAAAAAAATGTTTCCTTCGCTTCGCTCAGGCAATTTTCTTATCTTTATTCTTTCACGGGAAAAGGGCGTGAGTAATACAACCCCCCCCTCCTATGGCAGTAGTACAGAGTGTGTTGGTGTGATGAAATCGTTTTCATTTTTCATGGTATTCGTTTAGCATCTTCATCTTTCTATTAAGGCGGCTATACACTTAACTTATTTCGTATTTCGTGACTTTTCACGAAAAATATGACGAAACGCGAACCAATCCTTATACACTTCTCCCAGGGATATCAGCTGTTTCGTATTTTCCTCTTATGTTGTTCGCGAGAATCTGAAAACCGGCGCGAAAAGACGCGAAAATGAAAAAATATTCAGCCTAGCTCCTCTCCCCAGTGTAAAAATTTTTTTGAGAAAGTCGTAATATATGAAACGGAAATTTGAAAACCTATGATTTCACCTTCTGGAACATCCTATCATCTGATTTTTCTTCGGCTCCCCTCTCCTTCGCAAATGTAGATCAGGGTGAATAAAAGGGACTGCCGAGATTTTGGGGAAAGAGTAACTAATCCACAAAATTTGAAAAAAATCTAAAGGGCGCATAATAATTATTATCGCGTTATGGAAGAGTCCACTGTTTTCAAATGTATGACCTTATATTGTATCTGTCGATACTCTTAACTTGAAGCCTCTTCCGCCTCCCCTAGTGCCATAATTGTCCAGATCCTAACCACCTTTTTACTTTCATAGCATTTGTCGTTAGATATGCCGGAGCTTTTTCACCTGGGTTCTAGAACTCATTTTTATAGTTATTTTCCCTCCCCCTAAACCATTCAGGCTCCGCGAGGAAGGGGCTAATTACGGTTACTCTAGTTTTCTTCAAGTTTCAAATTCTTTACGAGATTCGGAAGTTAGTTTTTTGGACAGGATAGCCAACCAAGCTCTGAGTCGCTGATTTCGAATATCGCCTCAGATATTTTTATCCGACCCCTTTCAGAGCACTGTCGTAATACGAACTCAGCTTCTCCGGCGAAAAATTGCACGAAGTATCGAAATGGGGTGGTTTTGTGTCGCTGAATTCGAATATCGCTTCCGATTTCTAATCTGGACCAAATTTAAGCTCCTGTGCTTTTTCTGTTGAGCAATTTTTACGACGTTATTTTCTAGTAGCAACACTTTGAATAAATAAGACTGTTTTTTACCTTATTTGGTGGCTTTAATTAGAAAGGGCGAATTTCAAGTCAACTTTTGCTTGTCCTACGCTCTTGCTACCTCATGGGTCGTACCAGGAGGGACAGGATCCAAAAATTACCCCTAAAGTCGAATGCAGCGACTTCGAAAACCCGTAAATAAATTTTCGAATTTTGTTCTTTCACCCCTCCCCCCTTCACGGTCGGCATTAATTCACACGAAAAAAATCTATGAAGTTGTTAACTGACATCGCGCAACGCTGCACCCCATAGAGCGCGTTTTCACTTCCATCATTAAATTTGTACACCTTCTCTGCCACAGCTTCATAAGCACACGGTACTAAAAAAAAGTTAGTGCAGTGATTGACGATATTCGCGGCTCACGATGTTCGAAAAAATGTAAACCCTCCCCCTCCCCCCACATGTGTAATTTGTATTTTAATGGTCTAGAAACCTGGAAAACCTAGAAAAGTCAGGGAAAATCATTTCCGCACAAGAATGGACACCCTGAATAGTGATAGGATGTGGTTTTTGTCACAAGCACTTAATAGTTACCTGATACCGATTGTCATGTGAAGTTGGCATGGCATATTCGATTCAGAGCACACTGAGTTGACATGAGTCACCAGACCACTCCGTACTTCTCATCAGAATCTAACTGTGGCTTCAGATAGCTGAAGAACCAGCTGTTGGTGGCAAAACGCACTGAAGTAAAGCCACGCAGCATATCTCCACTGCCTGGAGTAAGATAGATAGACCGTTCCTGCATGAAGGTATTATTATATGGTATCCGGTCGACATTCTAAATTCCAGCCTCTGTCCAGTGCTGTAAAAACTTGATAGTATTCCCGCCTGTATCCTGGGCTGTTTTCGCCGCGTCGAATTTTCCAAATACTGGGCACTCGAGAAGGTGTCCATAGTCCTGTGACTGGCCACAATCGCACAGATTGTCATCCGCTGTGCCACATTTAAGGAGATTATTTCTCGTGCGTACGGCTCCGCTTCTTATTCAATTCAAAGCCCCCCATAGCAGGTATCGCAGTTGGTGCCCGCTTGGGAGTTCTTCGCTGACGTCACTGCCTCTAATGGCCTTCCAAGCCGTCAGTTTTTCGGTATCCTGGTTTTCCAGGGGTTTGACCGTACGAAGGAACTGTTTCTTGATTTCAGACGGGATTCAGCAAGATTCTTATTGCCGTTCAGGGGGTGCCTAGCGTCTCCATCCACTTGGTTCTGTCTCTCCTGGCCAGAATTTCTCGCCGTATTTTTGGGGGCGCAATGCCAGTGTGTTCGTAGAGCTTCTGTAAGGGTGTTGGTTTCAGGCAGCCGGTTATTATTCTGCAAGCATCGTTGAGCGCTACATCTATTTTAGGCGCGTGTGCTGAGCGGCTCCAGACCGAACATGCTTACTCTTCTACCAAGTAGCAGGGTGCAAGGGAAGAGATTCGTAGTATATTGGGCTTTGCTCCCCAGGTACTGCCAATAAGCTTTCTGATAATGTTTGTTCTGCTGAAGATCTTCATCTTGGTATTCTCGCAGTGTTTTTTATATGCCAGTGATCTGTCTCATATGACTCCGGGATACTTCGGGTATTCTATGTGTTGGAGCCTAATGCCTCTCCAGTAAACTTTCAGTTCCCGTTTAACTTCCCTGGTACGGAGATGGAAAGCAGCTACCTGTGTTTTCTAATTTCTGCATCATCCTGTTCAGAGCTCTTTCTGCACCCTCGAAACTTTCATGCTGAGCAGTCAGTGCGAGGTCATCGGCATACAGGAGGTGATCAGTGTTCCTGCCGATCAGACGTGACAGCTGTGCGGCCACACGCGGTCCGCCTTCTCCGCCGCCCTTCGGAAGTGCTCGCGGAATGACAGCTTCCCGTCGAACCACAGCCCCAGGTATTTTAGCGCTGGACATGGCGCGATCTCTACTCCTTTCAGCACGAACGTGGGTTGGCTGTACTTGCGGCGCTTCGTAAACAGAACAGCTTTCGTCTTCTGCACCGCTAAGCACAAGCCCGCCGACTCGATCCACTCGGTCAGCATCTCCAACGCCCGGTTGACTCGGCTTGGCACACCACCAGCGTATCATCGGCATAGCAGATGAGTTTCATGTCTGGTGGGAGCGCCAGCCGCAGCAGTAGCAATCCGTTGAAGGCGACGCAACCTAAGGTAGGTCCAAGGACCGATCCCTGAGGAACGCCGCACGTCATCTCCCACGTGATTGGTCCAGCCGCCGATTCCATCTGTATTCGGCGTCCACTGGAGTAGTTCCGGATGATCCGTACGAGGTAGCCCGGCACCCGCGCCTACTCCAACGCCTCCACAATACGCGCGTACGGTATCCAGTTGAAGGCGTTTCGGATGTGGAGACTGACTGCCGCGCAGAACTCTCGCTCGCGCATCGCCTTCTCCGCCATCTTCTTCAGCTTGAGTGCGGCGTCCGCGGGCGAGCGGCCGGTTCTGAAGCCGTACTGGCTGGTCGATATCGTCCAACGCCTATCGAGGTGTGCCTCCAATCTATCCACGATCGTTCTCTCGAATACCTTGCCTGCGGTATCGAGCAGGCCGATAGGCCGGTACGAGGACGACTATCCGTCTGGTTTCCCTGGCTTCTTGATGAAGGCCAACCACGCCGTCTTCTATCGGCTTGGAAATGTCCCCTCCTTCAACGCTCGGTTGAACGCGTCAATCAGAATGGACGGATCCGCTTGATGGACTGCCTCCCACACGACGTTCGGGATCATGTCCGGGCCTGGCGCCTTCCTCTTCTGCGTCCGGATCCGGTCGATAGCGCTGTCCACTTCTTCGGTGCTCCGAAGACGGAACTCCTCCGGCACCTCGTCAGACGATGCCGGTAGCGTCGTGACAATATGAAGAGAAAATGTTACATTATGTCCCTAAACCCGCTCCGATTCTGAGTGAATACACGGCGCAATATCGACAAAAACGAAAGCTAGCGTATCTCTGGGAAATAATTGAAACATTCGTACGCGCCTCTTTGCCAAGGTGTAATCAAATTTCAAAAGACCCGAAATGCTACTACACACCTCGTAAAATAACTCGTTCCCGAGTACACGATGATTAAAACACTTTTATAAATCTCCTAAGGGAAGAATACGACATTTCGAATTAATAAAGACATCTTTTGGCAACTGAGCGCCAACAAACAGTAGGCGGTCGAAAACAATAGAACTTTCTTGCCGATGTTTGTATTGGATGTATTAAAACATAATTAACGCCGACACGAAGAATTGCTTGAATGCCGGAATTCTACCAGACACATCCGAAAATCCATTTTCCCTTTGAATTTATTCGGCTGTAGGTATCTGTACCGTCTGCAAACGCCAGCTATAGTGCCAAGGTAAAGAAAATAATTCAAGTGGGAGTGTTCTAGCGTGAAGCATTTTCTCGTGGTTCTGCGATTTGAATTTATGTACCTCCGTACACTCGACGCAATTAAATGTAAATGCCGGCAATGGCGTACGTAATAAGTTTCACTGGACGTGATATTTTCAGTTCGGTGACCGGTGATTCGAGCAGGTATTTCTATACTAGCGCTAGGTTCGCGAGAAAATAAAATAATAAGGTGAGGTGGGGTAAGTGTGCAATCTGGGGCGAGTGCATCCTACAGCTGTAAAACTACCAGTGAGTTTTTACACGCTGCGCTCTGGTGGGCATGTTGGGAACTGCTCAATTAATGTGCGGAATGAGTTGGCAGCCGTGTCGTTGTGATATTGGAGGTGCTATGAAGAATTTTTTGGTGATCGTATTTTTATCTCAGTATTGATGGCTGAAACAAATTATTCACCGGGCCGTAAATCGAAAAGTTTTGTTCACAATTTCAAATTGTCTGGCATGTGTACATACCTTTTATGGTATATTTCCACAGAAATTAATCTATTCCTTTCTATTTCTGATATGGTTCTAATCATGAACTTGGGTCGCACTTTCACACTGAAAAACGCATGCAGGGAAAGTGCGACATAAGAATTTTGGGGAAGTGTGGCTTATAGAAAGCACTTGCTTATAACTTATTTTCTGTAAAGTTTAAAGTAAGTAAACAGTTCTACAATGGTGCGAAATTACATTCGTAAAACAGATCGAGGGACACAGTACACTCAATCGTTGACATACTTTCTGAAGAAATTCATAACATCCGAAAAAATCAACCCACAGTGCTCGAATTTATGTTCCTGGTCGAGTGGTGGGCCAAAGATAAGTTCGCGCATGCGTAAAAGAAAACGCACCTGAACCCGTTCAAGTATCAGGGTGCGCATTTTTTTTTCTGACTTTTCCCTAACATTCCCAGACACGTTTCAGAGCAGTCCAAAAGATGGCTAAATGAACAGATGTGCGCGCAATATTCAAATTTTTGCAGCTTTATTTATTTTTATTTTAGCAGCATATTAAGTGTTTGTTATACTTCTTATTTTATTTCCCGGACGGACGAGATGACGAGTTTGAGCTAACATTTAAACTTACGAGTATATTTACCGACTATGGCGACGCTTTGCACCACGACCAGTGAGTCCCTTTCCCTCCGTCTTTTCGTTTATCACACACACTGCCCAGTTTTGGGCAGATGCCTCCCCTTTCTTTTTCCAAAACTCTCTGTCATGGGTACTTCTTCTCCATTTCGTTCCTAGAGTTTTGTCGAGCTCATGCCGCCAGTGGGTAATGGGTCTCCTCCTTCCCCTCCTGTAGTTACGCGGGGTCCACCCTTCCACCGTCCTCTTCCATCTGTCATCCCTTCACCTCCAAATGTGACCTGCGTATTTCCACTTGTGGCTTTTAACTACCTCCCTTATGTCCCGCAGTTTTGTTTTTGCCCTAATTTCCGAAAGCTTTACCCTATTATATTTTTTCTTTATGTTCAACATACTGCGTTCCATAGCAGGTTGCGTAGTACGCAGCCTATTTACACTACCCTTGGTGAGTGCCCAAGTTTGGGCCCCGTATACTAACATCGGTTGTATACAGCTCTGCCAGGCCTCCGCCTGAGTTTTCGCTGGAAGTTTACTTGTGAAAACTGCTTTTAACTTCCAGTAACTGCTCCACCCGCTCTTGATCCTGCTAGACAGCACTTTGTCCCTAGCGTTTCGAATGGATATTGTTTGGCCAAGATATCTTGTTTCGCACTCCCATGTGATCTTTTCGTTTGCTATTATGATAGGTTCCTCTTGGGCGTTTGAGAGTAGGATGGTCTTTTTTGTGTTGACCTCAAAACCGGCCATCTTACATGCAACGATAAATTCTTCTGCCATCTCTGTCAGGTGTTTCGGATTGTCTGCTATTAGGGAAACATCATCCGCGAATCTCAAGTTGCTCAGGAATTCGCCGTCAATTTTTAGTCCCTTATTATTCTACTCGAGCCGTCTCATGGCCTCTTCCAATGAACAGTTAAATAGATTTGGAGAGAGGGGATCACCCTGGCGAACTCCTCTGTCCACTCTGCACTCTTTACCTTTCACATCATTTTTGACATAAGCTGTTGCTCCTTCATAAATATTTTTAATAACTTTGATTGCTTTCTTATTTGTGCCTTGAGCCAGGAGTGCCTGCCAGAGGTACTTATGTTTTATAGAATCAAATGCTTTTGAAAAGTCTATTAGGAGCACGTAGATCGGGATTTTATATTCTACTGCTTTTTCGATTATTTGGTTCATGATAAAGATTTGATCTATAGTTGAGTGGTTCTTTCTGAACCCAGCCTATTCCCTTGCCTGGTTATAGGCCAACTGAGAGTACAGCCTTTCCTTGATAATTTTCATAAAGATTTTTCCAATGTTAGAAGTAAGGCTTATCGGTCTGTAGTTTCGAATATCCTCTTTACTACCGTTTTTAAATAAAATTATTATTTCTGCTTTTTCTTCCACTGATTTGGGATGGTTTCTGAGGCCAAAATCGTGTTGAACAATTTTGTCGTCGTTGGTGTTATTTCATCCCCAAAGAGCTTGAGTGTACGATTTTCAACACCATCCGGGCCCACTGCTTTACTTCTTTTAAGGACTTGATTGCCTTTTCCACCTCGCTACACAATATTTCTGGGAAGTCTTCGTCCGCGTCCTTTAATTCTGGCCAATCCTCCACTTCTTCCTGATCTTTGCACAGGTCTTCGTAGAAGTGTGTTGCTACCTCTACAATTTTCTTACGCTGGTACACTCTCTCTCCGGCTTCGTTTAGCATGCAGGGAATGAGTTTTTTGTGTGGATATAGCTCCTTTGACTTTTTTGATTGAGCCGCTCTCCGCTAAGAATTCCTCAATTTTTTGGCGTCACAGTCACGTACGTCTTTCCTAATTTCCGCTCATACTGTAGCTCAATCCTTTCTCTTAACGCTCTTAATTCCTTTTTTTCCAACAACTTCTTCGTTTCCCCCTTTAATTTGTCATTTGTAAGAACTTCGGTGCTATCCTTACCAAGATTTCCACTGATTTCTTTTATTGCCTTTTATAGTTTATCATATAACTCCTGCATGCTGAACTCGTCCCAAGTACGTTGTATTTCCCTCATACTCTCTAGCATCGCGAGGCTCTGGCCTCATCCATCTTCCATACTGGAATCTCTTTTCTTCCTTGATTTCCTTTTTTCCTATTCTTGAATCTCACTCTCCTTGGGAAGTTGAAGGTGCCTCTGCATATTCGGTGGTCCGTGCTGAAGCGGAAACCCGGTAGAGTCGACACGTTCTCGACTACGGTTAAATTGTTTACTAAAAAGTGATCAATTTCATTTTTATATTTGCCGCCCAGCGATTGCCAGGTCCATTTTAGTTTTTTAGTTTTTGGGAAAAAGGTATTCGCAATTTTCAAGTTGTTTCTCACACAAAAGTCAGTTAATTTCCCCCCCCCATTTTGGTTCCTATTCCCCGAACCGCAGTCACCAATATTTTCCGTTATGCTTTGGCGGCCTCCTATGATAGCGTTCCAGTCGCCTAAAACCACATCATAATATTCTTTTCGACAAATAAGAGTTTCCTGTAGTTTTTCATAGAATTTTTTCGACTTCGCACTCTTCAGAGTTTAAGACTGGAGCGTACACCGTCACCACCAAAGCCCTAACTTTTTTGCCCAATTGCAATTTTAGAAAACATATTCTCTCCGATACTCTCTTAATTACAACCACATTTTCCACGAGCTCTTCTTTAATATAAAATCCCACACCCCTGTAACCCTTTGTTTGTCCGTAGTGATAGAACAAGTATCTCTGATTCGTATTGATTAGGTTTTCCCCGTTTTTCATAACTTCTGAGAGGGCAGTTATATCCCAATTTATTTTCTCAATATTATTCTGAAATTCCCAGAATTCTGTCGCTGGCCACCAATCCTCTGCAATTGTAATACAAAAGGTATAATTTTGTTTTGCTTTTTGTGTTATCCGAAAATATGATTTTATTTTTTGTTTCTCTATTTTTTCCCATGTGGGGATTGACTTTCAGCATGTACAAATCCGATTTTTTGTTACGAGCCCCCTTCTCCCCTTTTCGCCAAATGCTTCCGTCTTTTGAGGGGGTTGTGCAGCTTTCTCCCTCCGCAGCATTTTGCAGCTTTATTACGACGAATAAGAGAGAACATGAACATAAACTAAGATAATATTATAAGAATCGAAAAAAAAACACTTAATTAATTTGCTTCATTTCGGCTTCAACCACTTCAAAGGACAAAACATGGAAGTACACTTTTGGAAGCTCTCTAATATGCATTACGATTTTTCCAGAAATATTTCCTAGAATCCCTGACTTCTTCAAAATTTTAAAATTCCCTGACTTTTCTAGAACTTAGCACCCCGAGTATCTTTCTTTCATTTTTGTCTTGTATTTTTTCGTCTATGAAAGATCTTTCTTTTTCAAACAATTAGTTAATAGAAATCATATTTTTCTTAATTTTGCTCATAATACGTTTCGATTGCACTTCGTATTTCCATAAGTATACGTGATAAGGTCGAGCGCAATAGAAGAACTGTAGAAATATAACGAAGTTTTTAGAAAGATCTTTATTGTCGCTCACTTTCTTTCTTTCCCAGGAGGCGTCCAGTCACACAAGAAAGCCACTCTAATACATGAAATTGTTCTTCAGGACGACCTCTCTCCACCGCATCAATATGTCTTCACTATAGTGGAAGGGGGCGGAAGTTACAAGATTTTCAGTCAATTACTTTATAACGCTGATTTCTCCACTTTTGTCTTTTTTATTTCATCTGTTTTTTATATTTCAAACAACTGTAGTTTTAGATATGTTGGAGCTTTTGGGTTAGAAAAGGTCTCATTTTGATCAAAAAAGCCTGTGTACCATGAGGTACTGGCCTCAACTCCGTGTCGGCAACAAGGACCCTTTCTACGTGGACATACACAAATAACGTTGCCATAACAATAACTGTTAACGTATTATTATGGTTATAACAGCAGTAATATACAGTACTTATCTTCGTGTATGATTTTGCCATACTGGGTCATCTGTTTCAAAATTATTCGCCATTTACTCTGTATCTCTGTCACTCAGCACATCCTGTCACACAAGCGACAGTATTGTGACACAAACACAAGGAGAAATAATCACTGATTTCTCAGGAGACGGGATACCTTATACTCGCCTGGTAAATATTTCATCAAGCACAGTAATAGTGGCATAGAGTCGTTTCCGCCCTCTCTATACACTCCACTCACGAATTTGACTTCACCATCAACACCTAATTGAAATGAGCGTCGGCTAGCTGCGCGAACTTGCTAACCGCAGAGAGGCTTTCTTTAAACGAGATTCACAAAGGTCTCATCACTTTTCGTTTCTCGTCCTCGCAGAGGGAGGGCATTATAGATGTGGTTACAGTTTCAAACCACGATCTAAAATTGCTTTTTACTGAGCTCCTAGAACCGCTTAATTTTAAAGTTCTGAAACTGCAAACTCCTTCAAGGCGGTGGAAAAACGTCTGTCTGTGCCATTCGGCATTTAAACCGATGACAGTTTCTCCTGCGATGGCTGGAATCCAGCACAGCGCAGTACTTTTTCCTTTTCCGAACATCCTGTTATGAGACATGGCAAAAACTCCAAAAAAATCTCCTCTTTAACAGGAGTATGTATGATTGTTCGAGTATATAAGCACTACCCAAGCCTGTCTATCAATGTGTTAAGCTACAAGCTAGGCCGGAAGATTTCATTATTTTTTAATAATAAGTCGAATCTTATTAAAGGATATTTGGAGGGGATGTATGTGAAGAGGAGGAGTGGGACAAAACAATTTCTAGAAGCAGAAAAATTTGTATCAGCACGGAAGAAGAATAGTAGGTAAATAAATTCGGATTTGAACCCTGGTCATGGTAATTATGAACTCAAGAAATTGTGAACCGTGATCGCGAAAATTCGGTACAACCCTCATCACGGTATCTGTGAACCCTATTTCATACCTATGAACCCTGAAAATTGTCGAACAACTTGATAACACGTCGTAATTCTCGAAATTGTGGGCCTGCTTCAGTGATCCTCCTCAAAATTATGAGCCCTGGATATGAGAATTGTGATCCTCAGTTCTTGATGAGAAATAGTGAATCCCGTTGATGATACACTCCATGTCAGTAATTGTCAGTGCATTGGGACTGGGAGTTCTCATCACACTGATAGATAAATAGCAGTGAAGTTATATTCAGAGCAATAAGGCTTTCCTTCCAAAACTAAAGTTTCAAGAAAACGTATGCGATTCATTTCGGTGGTGGAAGCAAGTTTCCCTCTACTTGGTACGCTTAAGAGCGGGCCTGGTATCAGAATTCTTCTACTGAGGGGTGGGGGGATTTAATGGTGTTGACCTCTGAAAGTGATGAAAAGCACTCATTTGTGAGTGAAGCTAGAAAAGCTTTTTCAAATTTTCGGATAATGTTCAAAAAAATGTTTAGTCTGCACGTTCCAGAGCGGATTATCCCCTAACTGTGTCCCTAAAACAGGCTATGTCGAAGAGTAAAAGGAATCACCGGGAGAGTCATCCAGGGCAAGCTGCGGCAATCTAGGATATTCTGTCTGGCAATTCTAAAGTTCTCACGGCTCATTCTCTATGTTAATATGTTGATCTCTCTTCGGATGCTGTGACAGCGGTTTTACAGACGAGATTCAAATACTTTACCTATTACGTTTAGCACGTATCACGAAAGTCTCATATTTTAGTTAATTCCCGTCTTTACTAGAAGCTGGGACTTGGTCGTTTTTATTCAATGTTGGTCATTTTTAGCCGGAGTTGGTCATATTTCAGTGTTTCTGATCACGTTTGGTTCACTCTTCTTGTTAGATTTAGCTGACTGTTATTTCGATTGCATCGGTTCAGATTTTGTTGTTTTCGGTTTTTCTACATCATGTTGGCTTAAATTTCAGACAATTTTTGTCTTCTTTTTGATCATTTTCGTTTTCTTAAAATCGCATTTCCCTCGAGTAGTTCTTGGTCTTTGGTCAGTCATATCATTTTTTGCCAGATTTCGTAGCTGCTGCCCATGTTTTAGTTATTTTACAGCCTCTTCACAAAGCAAATACCCTATTAAAATTATTTTTCATTTTTTTGAAGATTATTTGTTCGTTTTTAACTATTTATGTTCACGAAATTTAGAGTTTTTTTCATTTTGTCTGGCATATGTACTTTTCAATCAATCAATTCAGCCTTTAATCACCATAAGTGAACATGATATTTATGTGTACAATTGGTTGGAACGCCCGCGACACGAGACCCCCCGACGAACGATACATTTCCACATTTTATAGACTATAAACAATATTTTTGAGTTCGTCTGTATCAGTCCCTCGGCAGCGTTCAGGTATCACCGGCGTCACCCGGTCCATCATGCGCCCATCCTTGGGCATAGGCCTCTCCTACCCGTTCCCAGCACTTTCTGTCTCTAGCACTTCTCCCCCAGGCTATCTCTCCCGTCTGGATAATTTCGTCCTCCCATCTCAACTTGGGTCTCCCTGCCTTCCTTTTTCTACCCCTCGGTTGCAAAACTAATACCTTCTTTTCCCGTCTCCCTTCCTCCCTCCTATTTTCAGTTTTTTGATTTTTTACCTGCAGTCGATGATTTTGCTCTTTCTCCTGACTGCCAAATTGCTCACTCTGTCCTTCCTCTTTAAGCCAGTCATTAAGCGTTCCATGGCAATCAGGGTTCTTGCCAGTACGATTAGCTGTCGTTCCATGGGGGGCCACGTTTGTGCCTCGTACGTTAAAATGGGTAATACGCAGCTTTCGAATATTTTCTTTTTCATTTCCTGGGAGAACATCTCCTTGAACACTTTTGCTATACTCCAGTAGCTACCCCATGCTTTCGCCTTTCTTCTCTTTAACTCCTTTCCAGTTTGTCAGAAAATGCGATTACCTGTCCCAAGTAAATTGCCTCTTCACTCCTACCTATCGTTTCGCCATCCAATTTGATTTCTGAATTTTCCACACAGTTCGTCAGTAACACCGTTTTTTTTTTTGGTGTTGATCACGTCCAGCTTCTACTCCGGACACTCGTAGTTCCTCTGCCATTTGTTGCAGCTCTTCCCTACTTTGTGCAATGAGGGCCACATCGTCCGCAAATCGTAAGTTATTTAATTTCTTTCCGTCCACCTCAGTCTCTTTCTCTCCCCAATTTAAATTTCCAAACACTTTCTCCAGAATACAATTAAACAAATTTGGCGAGAGAGGGTCTCCTTGTTTCACTCCTTTTTTGATTTTGAATTTTTGCCCCACCTTATCTGTTTTCACCCTCTCTTCTGTAATTTTATACATATTCCTCAAAATCCTAATAAATTTGGTCTGAATTCCCTGTTCATTAAGTGCATTCCAGAGGTAATTGAGGTGGACGGAATCGAATGCTTTTTGAAAGTCAATCAGTAGTATATACAACGGAATGTTGTATTCATTACATTTTTCTATCAGTTGATTTATTATAAAAATTTGGTCGACCGTTGATCTCCCTTTTCGAAATCCTGGTTGTTCCTAACTTGATTCCAGTCCAACTGATTATACATTCTATTTTTTAATAATTTAGCGAATAGTTTCGAAACATTTGAAGTAAGACTGATCGGTCTGTAACTACCCAAGTCTTTCTTGTCTCCTTTTTTGAATAACAGGATGATTTCCGATAACCCCCATTGCATAGGATCTCTTCCGACTCGAGAATCCGATTAAAGATCCAGGTCAATGGGGTAGTTAGTTCGTCTTTGAATAATTTCAGGTATTTGTCCTCTATCCCGTCGTGCCCCACGGCCCTTCCGCTTTTCAGACCAGCAAGAACTTAGACACTGTCATCTTCCAGGAAAGGAGGGATATCTTCTTCATTCTTGTACTTTGGTTCTATCCATCTTGCAAACGCCCCTTCACTGTACAGGTTAGCGCATAGTATTTCGTTGTTTCATCCGTAATGCCGATCCTATTATGTTCTTAATTGCAGGAAGTAAACATTTACAATCCATAAGTTCTGTTTTAGTTTGTTTGGGTAGAACCTGAATCCTCTAAAATTCTAAATTCTTATTTTTTTATTTTTTGCCTGAACGTTTTATTATCTATTTTTGCCAAATTGTTCTTTTTTTCACAAATTTTTAAGGTTTCTGATGACAAGGCTCTAGCGAATTTATTTTTTGAGATAACTGTTTCAAATTTGCTAATTGTTTCTTTTTAAATTTTCATTAGATAGACTAAGTGAGAGGCATCCCTCTATCGATCTTCTCGACACAAAGGGTGGGGGGGGGCTTCGATTACTCCAGGCTCTAAAATCCCGCAAATAAACTAGCCAGGGGACGAACGGGGGCGAGATGGAGCTAGGACTAGGCGAATGAGGGCTTCGTGCGCTGCAGCTTGTGGACACATGGATGAATCAGGCTTGATGCAGGAATGTGTATGTAATTGGATGTATGGATGTGTGTAAATGGAACTGGATGATGTGGGGGAAGGGGGGCTGAAATTGGAAGAATGTGTGAAGTATCTTATGTTAGTATAATAAGTATTGGAATTATAATTATTATACATACTATTATTATAATTATTATACAGAATGTGTGAGTGTGAGGGATTGTGATTGTGTTGGAGGTGAGGACGGGTGTTGAAGGGAATGGGGCTATGCCTGGGTCGAATGGGGTGCTGGCATGTGCGGGCGTGTATGTTCAGTGGATGTACAAAAAAAAATTCTTTTGTAGCTTATATTCTTTGTACTGTACTTTTGTTTTCCCCCTGCCTGTAATTGGCCTTCTCGGCTGTTGGTCGGGGGAGTAAATAAAATAAATAAATAAATATCGATCTTGAATACTATTGTCCTGAGTTTTCCAATTTTTTAGTTTGTTTTTTAATTCTTGTTTTGCCTCGAAAATTTTGTTGTCCGGAATGTTTTTGTTTTTTAAAGATTTTTTGCCAAAAGAGTTTTTTTTTTTTTTTTTTTTTTTTTACTTATGGTCTTCTTTGGAATCAGCAATTGAATATTTAGTGGCCGATGGTCTGATGAGAAACCCAAGTTCTTTACTACCTTACTATCCTTCACAATTTTTTTGTCATTACTCAGGCAATAATCAATTTCATTTTTTGTTTTATTGTCTGGGGATAGCCAAGTCCATTTATCTTTCTCCCTCTCTTTTTGTAAAATGTGTTCATAATTTTTAAATTTTCGTTTGTAGCAAAATTGATCAAAATTTCCCCATTTGAATTTGAGTTTTCACTTGAGCAAACTTGCCTCAGACAGCTAAATTTGCCTTTGCGTCTTCCTTTCTTAGTTTCGCATTAAAGTCGCCAAATACTAAAGTGTAATACTCTTTTTCGTTATTGACCACTTGGATTAATTGATTATAAAATTCCCCAGTTGATTCCCTGTCTGCCTGCATGGTGGGGGCATAGACCTTTACAATGAGGAGGTTTGTTTTCTTAATAATTTCCGGTTTTACCAAACCAATCCTTTATTGGTCCATTTATTATGAATGTAAAAACCTATTCTACGATGACCCTTGGCCCTTGGTTTGCCCGCTATAAATAAATAATTCCCATTTTTTCGCTCATTAATTTGTCGCCCAAAATTCTAGTTTCTGCAATGCCCACAATATCAAATTCGATCCCTTCCTAAGATTTTTCAAATTCAAATAACCTTTCCGTGCTAGCTATACTTTGACAGTTAAAAGTAAATTCATTTAAATTTAGCACCGTATCCAGTAGCGTATTTAAGGGGGGAGGGTTCCGGGTTCAGCCTACCCCCCTTATCAAAATATGCTCATTTAACACTTTTTTTTTGTTTTTTTTTAGGAATACCCTCAAAATCAAAAGACTTAACCCCCCTCCCCCATGATTTCATCCTAGATACGCTACTGCCCGTATCCCTTCATCCGATGCAAGTAAAATGACATTTGGTGAATTAATTCAGAGACCACCAATCTTTGATTAAAAATTATAGCTCAGATAATATAGAAGTCATGTTCATGTAATTGGAGTTGAAAGTTCCAATGTTAAGTTACTATTTTTTTTTAAAATTCGAACAACATGCATATCGGAAATGAGTTCCAGATTATCTGAGCAATTTTTTCTAATCGCAACTTGGCGAACTCTGAACCCATATATCAAATTTCATTCGGCTGTGTCTGATGGATAATTAATTAGAGAATTTTATGCGCACATTTTAATTTGGAAAAAATTGTATACGTTTCTTTTTCAAATTGCTTTCCTTGTATCCCTCGGTAGAGACTTTTTACGTGGATAGGCTAATTGTTTACTCAGTATATGTATTATTAATTCAGAGGATTGGTAAAATGCGATTTATAACTGGACGTTGCTACGAGAGGCGTCCGGGCCCCATAAAAATTTTAATGACAGAATATGCTAACCAACATCTGTTTTTCCATTTTATACTATAGCTAACCTGTAATTCAAATTTTAACATTTCTTTCATAGCAGCGTCCCACTTGGAAGAAAAAGTCTTTGCTAACCAAAATATCTTCAGTAACCTCGTTCGAGATGCTTTCGATTGTTTTCAAAACTCAAATTCTTGTAAGTTGTTTTATCCGTAGTCGTGAATATCAGAGTGTTCTTGCCACGGACAAGATGTCCATCATCGTGGACAAAAGTCGTCCTCCTGCCTAAATTTTGATGCTCGTGCTTTGTGAATTCGTTGAATATTTTCTACAACACAATATAAACGAAGTATTACCTATGAAAAATAAGAACCTTGATATTCTCAGTTTCTGGAGAATAATCTACATTTCATTAGAAATTAGAAATTTTTGGAAATTCCAGAGTCGATGTCACGTGTTCCTACCTGTACCATACGACCGCATGAGTTTTCCGGCTCCCTGAAGAACTAATACACCCTTTAACAGAAAGATTCGATTGAACTAGTGACGGTTTTAAAAGCAAATAGTGACTTCGGTAACACCTTTTCTCCCCGCCTATGACCCATGCATCTTCCTGCGTCACCACAAGTACCAAAACGAGGAAGTGAGGGGTGAAGGAAGGAAGCGCCGTCCGGCTGGGGACCACCCGCATTTCAGGGCCTCGATTAGTAGGGTGTCCCATAGTGGCCGTAGCAGGACAGCACGAATCCAGAGCAAAGAAAGGCGAAATGGGGGTTCGAGACAGCCTCAAGCCGTCCCTCTGGTCACCGATGCGACACTCGAAAGGGTAGTTTCCGGGGCCAGGGATCTGGTGTCTGAAGTGCCAATTTGGCATGCGTGCATTATCATACGCTCCACCAGGTGACCCGTCTATGGCCCGACGATTCCTTAATTTCGAAGCGCCGACGCGGTTAAACACGACTTTTCACGCGTAGTAATTAAAATACGACGATTACGCGCGGTTAATTCGCACAACAATGGCTGGGCGATGCCGCCAGTATTTAAAATAATTTTTTTTTTTTTTATAATAGTTTATTATGGAACTGCAAAATTACATTTTATACTGCATTAACCTAATTATATCATAAGGGAAGGTACACACGGATTACTGAAGTGTCTAGCACTAGTTAAAGTATCGTACAGCAGAATGAGATGCGGCTATTTACTAGGTATGTAGTATTAAGCAAGGTCGAACGTGTAGCGTCGCTTCAAGCGGCGAGTGTCATTCCAGTTGTCCAGAAGCTGAATGGCTACTGTATTCGGGTGTTTCTCCAATCTATCAACATAGCGAGTTATTCTTTTATGTATAACTTCGCCAATAGTTTCTAGTCCGAGGTCTGTCCGGAGCTGTTCATTGGTGATATAGAACGGCGCATTTGTGATCGTTCCCATGACTTTGTTCTGGAAGCGTTCAATGACTAGCCGGTTGGAATCGCGAGTGGTACCCCATAGCTCGCAGCCATATGCCGACATGGGCTTAAAGATCGTTGTATATATCAACTTCTTGTTTGCTAAGCTGAGGTTTGATCGTCGTCCAATGAGCCATTGGAATCGGTCAAAATGCAGATTAAGCAGCTGTCTTTTGGCACGAATGTGTTCTTGTCAATTTAGCTTGCAGTCGAGATGCAAGCCTAGGTAGCGAGCATGGGTGGCAGTTGGAATCGGGGCTCTGTTGATGATTATGGGGATATAACGATACGGACGTAATGTGAAATCAACCTTCACTGACTTTGACTCGTTTAGTTCGATTTTCCACCTTTTGGACCAAGCGGATATTTTGTCAATCGCTTTTTGGAGGTTTTGGTTTGCGATCTCGTGGTTCTTGTTGCGTGCTGTTACGGCTGTGTCGTCTGCAAAGAGGGATATCATGCCATTTGGACTTTCAGGGATGTCCATAGTGTAGAGCAGGAAAAGTACGGGACCTAGGACGCTTCCTTGAGGAACGCCCGCGTCTATCGGGTTGTTATTTGAGTGAGCTTGACCTATGTGAACTTCGAAGGATCGACGGTTGAGGTAGGACTCAAGTAGTAATATTATGGGGGCAGGAAATAGAGGTGTAATTTTATGCAAAAGGCCTTGGTGCCAGACTTTGTCGAATGCACAGCTGACATCTAAGAACACTGTTGGGGCGTACTCTTTGTTTTCTAGAGCCTGGGAAATGGTATGAGTAACTCGGTGTATCAGCTCAGTCGTTGCGTGCTTCGGTCGAAAACCAAACTGGAAATCTGGTAGCAGCATTGATTTCGTGATGATGAATCGCATACTGCAGAGAACCACTCTCTCAAAGAGCTTTGCTATGATAACGAGTAAGGAGATTGGCCGATAGGATGATGGGTCTTCAGGTGGCTTGCCTGGTTTCAATATCACAATCATTTTGGCTGATTTCCATGACAGTGGTACGTGGCGCATACGTAGGGCAGCATTGAATAGTCGTGTGATGTAAATTATCCCTCTTCTGGATAGTTCTCGAAATATGATTGGGGTTACTTGGTCAAGACCCGGAGATTTGTGCACTTTGAGTTTGTCAATGAGTCTGGCAACTTCTAAGGGAGATGCAGGCTTGATATGCCCTTTATCGAGAGGTAGCTGCATTGGAGTGACGTCAGAATCAATATCATTGGTTCGGAATCTTTCAGCGTAGAACTGGGCAAAAATTTCAGCTCTTTCTCGGTCGCTCCTTGTCCAGGTTCCGTCTTCTCTCTTACGAGGAGCCCTAACATTAGGAGGTCGACGTATTCGTTTGGCTGCTTTCCATAGTGAGAAGCCAGCTTCTTTAGTGGGTGCCAATTCGGTCAGATATGTTCTGAAGGATTCGTTTTTCCATTGCTTTATAGCTTTGCAGGTTTCTCTTGAGAGGTTGTTGAATGTCTTCCTATTATTAGGTGTACGGAGTCGTTGCCAATCTTTACGAGCCTTTCTTCGCAGTCGAACTAGGTTTCGTATGAAGGTAGGATAACTATATTCTGTGGAGCTAGGTGTGTTGTAAGTTGTGCACTGTCTTGTACACTGTCGGAGTGTTTCGATGAAGTGATTTGTATTCTCTTCCAGTTTTTCGGGAGTGTTGAGACAGACATTTAGGTCAAGTTGGTTATCTACCAGCTCGCGAAATGAGTTCCAGTCTGTTGTACGGTTTACCAGTGTATGAGACAGCCTCAAGCCGTCCCTCTGGTCACCGATGCGACACTCGAAAGGGTAGTTTCCGGGGCCAGGGATCTGGTGTCTGAAGTGCCAATTTGGCATGCGTGCATTGTCATACGCTCCACCAGGTGACCCGTCTATGGCCCGACGATTCCTTAATTTCGAAGCGCCGACGCGGTTAAATACGACTTTTCACGCGTAGTAATTAAAATACGACGATTACGCGCGGTTAATTCGCACAACAATGGCTGGGCGATGCCGCCAGTATTTAAAATAAATTGCGGTTAATTGTGGTCGTTAACTTTTATCATATGATCGGCGCAAGCCGCCGGATGAAATGCGTCCCCGAAGGCCTCGAATATCGTCGCGCGATGTGTCTGAAAACTTTATAATCATAACATTTGCACCAGATGATAGGCAATTCCGGCGCGAAATTCGTTGTTCTCGTTATCTACCTGGCGCGAGATTATGCCCGCGGCAGCCCAGTAATAACAATAATGGCGCGCGGTTTAAATTATCCGATTTGCAAATTATATTGCAGGCCTCGTTGTACGGTATATCTTTTCGCACACCGGAGGTGCGCGGCCGCCGCGAATTTATTGAGACGACTCGCTTGCTCTCTGCCCCCGTACGGCCCGCCGATTTCACTCGTCGCCGAATGCGGACGCCACAGTCGACAATCCGCGCCGAATCAAGGGATTAAGGAGCGCACAACTTGCCAATTACGCGCAACCTCTCTCCGTTGACCTTCATCAGGCGCACTCCACTCGATCTCAGCTCAGAATATGAGTTTCCTCGCCGTAATTTTCTACGTGCACGCGCGCGAATAATAATTGTAATAACAAGATAAATTACATCACGGACGATTTTACTCGATCCGAGGTGATTTATTAGCTCGAACGCTCAACCTGGATTACCCCTGCGAAGAGTGAAATGCGTTTTTCTTTTCCTCTCCTCCCCCCGGGCTTTCTTTTCCCGTCGACTTAACGCTCGTTATCAGCGGTTTTTTCCACCCGCTGCCAGCAGCGAACCAACGCTAAGACTTATCGAAGATTGACGCGAGTTACAACGTTTTATGTACACTCCGGTACTCGCGCCAGCACAGTTTCATGGAACGTCGAACTGTTTTCGCTGGTTCCGGGCCGACAGATGCGGCGAAACAAAAATGGCGGACGACCGTTCCGGAAAACTGCTATGCACAGTTTTTCAGCTTCTGGGAACAGCTTTCTTCGGACCCCTCGAATCCCCTCCCAAGGCCACAGAGAGGAAATCCGCGCTTGGGAGTAGAAACATTCGAGCCCCCTTCCGCACTACCTACTTATCAGGCAATAAGTCGCTGGGTGGCCGAGTGGTTAACGTGTTCGCTTCGCAATTTTTGTATCTCGGGTTCGAGTCCCACCAACGTCGGAAAGCTAGTGATATTCGAACACCCCCACTATCATTCTAGCGAACACAGGGACTACAGTATCAATCGACGTGGAAGGATAACGCGTCCTGCAACCCCGCCGGTTCGAACGAACACGGCATTACAATCACAGAGCGTGTTAGCACCAGATCTGAAAGCTTGAGACTGTCGGGTGCACGTCGTGGACAGCTTACTCAACGTTGTGAAAAGTGGCTAGTAAACAAACTGCGGGTGCACATTCCTTGGCATAGAGGAGGAAAACTGGTCACAGAACTGAAGAATGCTTCCGAACACTCGAAGACGAAGTAGAAGACAGCTTCTCGCCAGTCTTTCAAATCACTGACGTACAGACCGAAAATATTCTTCCCACGAATGACTTTCCACCTCTGGCAGCCAAAAAACCCCACCCTCCCTCAGTTCCAACTCTTCCAAGTACAAAGACGCCGCCCTAATCGAGCTGGACAACACTCCAGCACAAGACTCATTAGCCCTACATCAACCCAAAAAAGGGAAAACAGAAGATACTCCAAACGATATTCCACCGGTAACCGTTGAAATTCTAGCGGCTTCATCGATTCGTGCAAAAATCCAGCCAAAGACGCCGCAACAAACATGCCAAAACTCAACATCCACGCCAATCAATTAGCCCAACTACTTCAAAAATGTCACCCCTTCGTCCAAAACGCCAAATCTAAAGGCCTAATCTCGAGCATCTTGACCGCAATCACTGCAAAACCGGACGTCAATCCTAACTCCGCTCTCCATAATCGTCATTATGTCGCTGAAATTAAACTGGAATTGTAATGGCTTCTACTCACACCACGAAGATCTCAAATTCCTTATTCGTACTTACACTCCACAAGTCCTGTGTCTCCGAGAAACTCGCTTCAAAACCAACTTTTCACCCTCTCTTACAAATTATATATCCCACTCTAACCGGCTATCTGATAACGTAGTCGCCCATGGAGGAGTCACCATAGCAGTTTCTCACAAACTGTATGCAGACAGAATCAATCTCCAAGCTGTCGCAGTTCAAATTCTCGCCCCAAATCGTCTCACCGTCTGCAACATGTATCTTCCTCTCAACACTCCACTCGCACAAACGGACCTCGAAGCGCTCCTAGGACAACTTCCACACCCATTTGTATGTACTAACTGGAGACTTCAACTCTCATCACTCAATGCTGGGCAGCAACAGCACCAACTCCAGAGGCAAAATACTGCACGAAATATTGGACACACTCAATCTGACCCTCTTCAACCACCGAGCCACACACTTCACTTATCGCACCGGGTCCCTCTTAGATCTCATTATCAGCACCGCACAACTAAGCAGCCAACTAGTCGTCCAGTATCATCCAGACATGGCTGGCAGCAACCATATCCCCCGCATCGTTGAATCACTACAAAATCCACCCCACCACGAGTCACCTTTCGCAACTTCAAAGCTGAACCATCGGAAAATAGACTGAAAACTCTACTATAAAACAAGCGCTTCGATCATCACTCCTCCAATCACAAATCCAGATGAAGCAACCCAATTCATCACCACAACACTCCTAGACATGTCACACAAATGCATACCACATCCAACCCATCCAACTCCTCGTAGCACAGTCACCCACGGAATATGTTCCTTGGTGGAATGCAGCTTGCTCCATCGCCCTTCAAAACAGAAAAAACGCACTACGAAAACTCAGAAGAAACTCCACGCCAGAAAATTACATATACTTTTTTTAAAAAAATGAGAGCCAAAGCCAAACTGGAATTCAAGACAGCCAAAAAGCACGCATGGCAGCTATATGTTTTAAGTATCACCAAAAATACTCCACCTGCCGAAGTATGGAACAAGATACGGGAAATAGAAAAGAAACGAACATTCCACATCCCCACCGCTATCATATCCGGAGATCAGCAACCCCATACATCGTCCAAAGACATAGCCGAATCCTTTGTTGATTCTTTCGCAAAGGCTTGAAATCGTTCAACAGCCCCACCGCAGTTCACCAACACTAGTCTCACAGATAACGCCGAAACCATTTACAACCAACAACTCACCTACGAAGAACTGCAATCAGCCATTCGACGCACCAATTCAGCAAGTCCAGCACCAGACGAAATCCACATTTCGATGATCAAAAAGGCACACCCCAAACTGAAATTCTTCATTCGCCGCCTCTTCAACACCATCTGGAACACTGGATAATTTCCTCAAGCATGGCGACACGCAATCATCATACCACTTCTGAAACCACACAAACCTCCACACTTCATCGACAGCTACAGACCCATCTCACTCACCTCCGTACTCTGCAAGCTCCTAGAGAAAACAGTCAATGCTCGGCTCCAACGCATTCTTTCTGCAGAAAAACTAATGCCTCCTCAACAAGCTGGATTTCAAGCCGGCCAATCAACAGAAGAACAACTTGCCTTCCTTTCCAGCTCCATCTTCGAAGCTTTCTCCCGTCGCCATCATGTACTAGCCGTCTTCTTCGATCTACAAAAAGCCTTTGACACCATATGGAAAATACAAATCACGAACAACTATACAAATGGGGTATCAAAGGCCGTATACTTCTCTTTATCCGGCAGTTCCTCACCAACCGAAGCTGCAAAATTCGTCTTGGTCACACCATCTCCTCAAGTCGCACACTAGACTGTGGAGTTCCTTAAGGTTCCGTTCCAAGTCCCACACTCTTTAACATAGGTTTCAGCAGCATTTTGTGAAAAAATAGCAACACCCGTCAAATCAGCTCTCTTCGCAGACGACTTAGCCATTTTCATTTCCAGCACATCGCCACAAAAAGGAAACTCGTCAGCTCCAAGAAACAGTCAACAAGCTCGCATCCTGGACTTCGCACCATGGCCTAGAATTTTCAGCTACCAAAACTAACGCCATACACTTCTACAACACTCCCTCAGCATCACTTTTGAATGGAACTTCTTTCCCCAATCCACCTACAATCAGATATCTCGGACTTCACTTCGATCAATCACTCATCTTCAGACATCACATTACAGAACTCAAGAAATCCTGCCACTCACGTCTCAACCTTCTCAAAAAACTAGCACACACTTCCTACGGCGCCGATACCACATCTCTACTACGCATCTATCGTTCACTTATCCGTTCAAAATGCGACTACGGACTTGCCATCTACTCAGCAGCAACCGAAACTGATTTAAACAAACTGAACACCATTCACCATCGAGCACTACGCCTGGCCAGTGGTGCCTTCCCCACCACAGCCTGCTTCAATCTCTATTTTCTCTGGAACGAACTTCCACCAGACCTTCGCCGACAACTGCTTTTCCTTCGCCTCATTATCCGCATCAACAAATCCACACAAACGCTATTTCAACTGGAGGAAATCAACCGCCACAGAGCCTACAATCGGAAACGCTTTGCACCCAGACTAGAAACTGCCCTAGAAACTCTTGGATTTTCATCTTCAATGCTGACCAACCCAGAAACAACTCACCTCATCAACACAGACATCGCAGCAGAATGGTCTCAATGCTGGCAATCTCAACATGAACACGTCAACTTCGATCCATTTTCGACACCCTAGCAACAGTCATCCTCTTCACCGGTCATCGCAGACATGACGTCATTCTCACCCGACTACTCAGTGGCCACACTCGTCTTACACATGAATTCCTCCTCAACAACTCACCTGTTCCGATATGCTCTCAGTGTCATTATCTTCACAATTCCACACCGCCTACTGGAGTGCCCAATCCTCAAGTCTCTATGCTTTCATCTCCTCAATCCACTTACACTCAAGAATCATTTCCAAATTGTAACACTCGACCTACTGATCCACCATCTTCAAAAAGTCAACATCTACACGGAATTGTTCATAAATTGCACGTATGCATTAATTTCCTTTTCTTGTATCTTGTAAAATTCCGCAGTTGTGGCCCCTGTTGTCCCTGCATTACATAATAGTATATTACACACCAAGAGTCAAAAGTGAGTGTTTACATGGCGAGGGAAAGTTTGCGAACGAGCGTAGCAAGTGAGCAATTCCCGAGTCATGTAAACTCACGTTTGGCTCTTGATGTGGAAGATATTTTTTATACTACTTGATCAGAAGCGGCAATGTTTTTCGCTGACATGGTCTGTATTTTTTTTTAAATCTATTTATTAATCTAAATTATAGACAGGTATTTTTTTGTGTGTAATTAATTCAAAAATTTAATTTGCTTAGTTAATTGCTACAAAGTACAATATCACAGTCTTGTGTTCAGTTTGTTCACGTGCACAAACAGCATACATAGGTAGTGGCCAGCAAAAATGTAACAATAGTTAACAACAAACAGTAACAGCTGTACTACCTCGTGAATATTTAAATGCGTTCTCAAGTCGCTATTTTGTAGTTCGCTCTGTGGCCGAGTGGTTAGAGACAATCGCTACATTTCAGTCAAATGTTTCAATGGACGCGGGTTCGATTCCCCGATACGAAATTACTGGCCAGCAGTTTTTTCATATAAAAACTCTCTACATTGAGGGACGTTTACTTTACATGCAGGTTTCGTTAGCACTCGATGCATGAATGATAGGCGCTTCTTGTCGTTTGTAAACCACCAACGTAAACATTGCCTTTCTGATCAAGTAGTATAAAAATAAATATTACTGAATTTACTGAATTACTGAGAAGGAAAACTTGAACGCAACAAATTATAGATTATAGGGAAAGCAACAGCAAACTACGCCGACTAACCCTGCTGTTGCATGGTAAGAGGATTTCTTTACAACATACTTAAATCTCAGCTTCTGTCCACCACTTAATCTCGAGCCTCTATTTATTTCACCACATAATTATTGCGCGGGCGAGTCTATCTTCTTCCATACGGTAGATGTGTCCTATTCTGCGCAGCCGAGACTTTAGTAGATGGTGCTCAATGCTTTTGCAGTTGGCACAGATAAGCGCACCTCAAAGCTGTGATATAGTCTTGCCACTTAATGTTCAGTATTCGCTTCTTGGACTGCGACTGTTGAAAACTCCCAAATGCCTTGATGTATTTGCGGTTGAGCACCCAGCATTCGAATCCATACAGCAAAGTACTATTGGCTTGGTAGATGTAAGAATATCACTGTTGGTAAAGACATGTTTATTTAGTTGAAGAGCCCGGAAGAGGGTGGGCCCACCATCACTAACCCACCGAACATTAGCATCCCACCGAAGCTGCGGCAGCAGAAGAGACAATGACAGTAGCGAATGAGAAAGGTTGATGGAGACGCCCAGTAACACCTCGGCACCTTTGAGCGTTCCCTCCTGTTCCGAGGAGCGTCACTGGTAGGGGACCCTAGAACCTCGTACCCGACTCATCTGCTCAACCCACTTTGAGGAAGCGATAAAGAACTTGAGGCTCAAATCTTGTGGTCACCGTTTGACCATAGAAGCGGCCCCCTCTACTTGGAGCGACCCTCCCGTCTTGAGTGTGTTACCCGAAATGGCGGGCGGGGAAGAAAGATGGAAGCCGACAGGGAAGGGTCGTGGAATCGACGGAGACAATAAACAACCAGAAGCAGACTGAGACAATGACTAACTGACACACCTGGACACCTGTGCTTTATACTGGCGAATATAAGTGACCGGCTTGGAAGAAAGGAAGTTACGTCTAAAATTAAGTTTTTGAGAAAAACGCTTTTGAAGTTTGGTAACACTGTATCGTTAAGTTTGTGGTTTGTACTGCAGGTTATGCCTTCGGAATCGTGTTGTGTGACATCTGTGAGTGTGTGGAACGTCGGAGTAGTCAGCCAGGTGCGCACGTTCAGCGGTTGGGAGTGGGAGGCGGAGAGAAAGTGATAATTATAGTTCCTTGTATAAAAATGCTGTAATATCTCTAAATGGGGAAACTCACCTTAGTATGTTACTTCATTTACAAAAATACAAAAAATCTCCCCAAAAAGAATAGCCTGTTCTCAAAATTGAAGGGGCCATGTATTAATTAAAAAATTGATATTTTTGGTGAATTCTTTGCACCTTCAATATTGAAGATAGACAGTTATGTCTACAAAGTATTTTGCTACAAATAGTATGAACAATAAAATACTATGTTTAAATTTTTTATAAAAATTTTTTTTTAATTATTATCAGCATTTTCAAAAAATAATAATCTTAAATTGCCCCTTCAAATTAGAAAGTATGTAACCAATTCTGTAGCGGAAATTGAAGATTGTCTTTTTTCAGAACCACTCATTTTATGAGAAAAATGAAACACATAGTCGTTAAAACCTTCTTTCTTATAAATTACCTGTTTTTTTTTTTTTTTTGTTTTTTTTTTTTTACAACTATTAATTTTTAAACGCTCGGTTTTTTTAGCTTAGGCAAATAACGGGAGTGGATGCTCTTTAGGATCGAGAATATGAATCTACAAAAGCCCCAAATTCAATTTTTTTGACGTAAGTTCCTTTTTTCCGAGCCGGTTACAGTGCACAGTTTAAGCCTTAGACCACATAATAGACAGCCTGCTCGTCAGCCATTTAAACCCATAGGTGATAAGAAATAGTGATATTCGGATGTGTACATTCTTATGGACGTTAGCCGATTATCTCTATTTTTCATCAGTAGTGTCTTAGTATTAGTGCATAGAGTGTGTGTATTCTTATCACGCCCTGCGTGTACGATTATTGAGCAATGGGAGCGGTCTATCTAGTTCATGATCTGAGGTTTATTAAGCACGTCTCGATACTGGTACTCTCAATCCTTTCAGAGTAATTGCTGCATACCTAATGAATCTTGTTCTTCCCTGCATCGCTTTAAATAGCAGTCGTGGAAGTGAGAGAATCGCTCTGTGATTAGTTGGCGTTGAACGGTAAAAACAGTGTTGACTTATTAGCGGCTGCAAAATCTTCTGTTCCTCATCCTACTCTCTGGCAGTACTTCAGGCTGTATGCTGATGCGGGTTACTGCGGATGATGTTGCTGCGTGTTTCTTGCTTGAAATGCATTTACAACACCCTCTTGATATTCATTTTTCATGTCTTTCGGTACAGTCTGTCAAATAAACAATGGCATGCAAGATAGTCTGCCGAAAGTCTCGCCTGCGATTCGGACTGGGCAAACAACAACAACACGGGAACTAAACCTAACTGATAAGCAAACGGTGATGGTTACTTTGACTCCCATAAGAAAAACACAGGGAGCAAAAATCATTATGTTACTACCTGAGAATAAGAAATTTCTTAGAAACCAAAGGTATACATTTTTAATCCAGAAGGTTTTTAGCATTTGCTAATAAACTTCTGGTTACCAACAAATTTATTATTCTCAGGTAGTAACATAATGATCTTTGCTCCGTGTGGTTTTCTTATGGGAGTCAAAACGTTCGTTGGCCAGGAGTTGGGTATTTTTGCAAACAGTAACCAAGAACAGTAACTCGCTGTATGACGTCAGATCACCGTTCGCTTATCAGAAAATACCTATTCGACGCTAGCACTCCTACAATTTGCACAGTCCCAAAGAAGAAACATATGAGGTTCATCTGATTGATGCGCACGTATCAGAAGGCAAAATGTTCACGTATTCAAAGTACCCGTGCAAGAAGATATATTTTTTTTCTTTTTTCAGAAAAGGTTGAGACGCATTATCCAAGGTTTTGTGTATGTACGCTGTATCTGTTATGTATGCAAAGACACAAGCCTGTCGACGCTTCAGATAGATTTTGCAAAAGTTGATAGCGTGTCTTGGAGGTCTTTGGGGAAAACAAAGATACCTAAGTTTAGACGTGTTAACGATACGTAAACGCTGGGAGCGGCGGAACTGTAGAAGAATTTTAGAAATTTTATCTGCAGAATTTGTAAATGTATATCTTTCAAATTCGCCTACATGAGCCTGAGAAGAATTCGCGAAATTTCATCACCAGAATCGATATTACCCGTGTAGTCGCGTTCTGCTCCAGCTTTCAAAAATTCTTCGTAAGTCATCCGTCTCGCCAAATGAATGCTCTGCGTCTCTGGCTCTCACGTGTGCTTCTCATCTCGGTTCTCACCCTGTGCTCGTGTTACACGTGTTCGCCATGTTCGGTTGTCTTGTCACGTCGAATTTTCCAACATCTCGATCAACGAACGCATTCATTTTCTCGTATAGACAGAAAAATGCCGTTGAAAAACGAAATTTAACGGCTCACTTACTCGATTTTTATGACATCTGGGAGCTGTTATTATTGTTTTCATTTTGGAGGTGCTATAGCTGTTCTCGTGGTAATTCTCGGGTATTTTTCCAGCAAGAACACGCATGCATAAATATAGTAGTATAACATTCTAATTTTACTTTTTTCGAACACCATTTTATCGCCGAGGTTTTGCGCTCCACGTGCGACATCGCCCGTTGTCGTCTAGGTGATAAAAAAAAAAAAAGTATCTCTATCTGCTCGGCTGCGCAATGTGCGAAAAATTCGCTCGGTTCAATTCTGCGGTGTCGACATAAAAACAAGCGCAAAATATAAATTCGAAAAAATTCGGTCGCTGTGCATCGCCTGGCGAGATAAAGCGATAGCGAAAAAAAAAGAGGATTTTTTGGTTTCGAAAATTGTCATCGGTGAAACGTATCACGGTATTTACCATTTTTATAGCGTGTCGTATAGAATGTATAGTGAAACAGTTCCACCTATACTTTTTCCCCCATTTTATACAGTTTGCGTTTACCTCGAATACGGGCGAATTCGACCGAACCGAGAATCGAAAATTTTTCCGAAACAGAAAGTTCCACGCACGATTTTGAATTCGGTATCAAGATTGCCGAAGTTAAGAATTGTGAGCGCTGCACAAATCGTGAACTTCATATCGCTCAGGGTGTTCTAACGTTTTTAATACTTCATCAGAGAATAGCTCCTGACAGGGTCATATTTCGGGGTTGATCCAATGAGACCCAAGTTCTGCTCCCTCCAGTGTCTTGAAAAGTGTAACTATAAACCTAGAAACTGTTGGCCAACGGTTTGCTTTACTTCACCGAAAATGCTTATCAGAAAAAGTGTGCCCGTGCCCTAATTTAGTACAGATATCTGTACGTAGGTGGATTAGTGCTATTGCGATATATTTTATGCAGGGAAGGGGAGAGGGTTGATCGTATCTAAGTCCCAGAAGCCAAGATTCTCTCCTTGACTCTGGTTGGTGATGAGTACAATAAACTTTATATCGTGAATAAAACTGTGACAGTAGATTTCAAACGCATCGCTTATCATTTGATCAAATGCATGTTAAATTGATGTTAGAAAATTCAACGGTCTTCAAAATGACCAACAAGATACCTTTACCGAAATTCATGAAATAATATTGCTACCCTCCGATGTAACAAAATTCTCCGCTTTCAACTTGAATCCAACTCTTCTGCAAAGTTTCTTCATTTTCCTTTGAAACCTTTTCTTCTTTATTTATTACAGCCTTAACTATTATGTGGATACTACGAGGGTCATTCCAAAAGTAAGGTGCACTACCCCCCCCCCCCTTAAAGTGCTGCAATCGTAATGAAATTGAAACCAGAGATAGATGTTGAGTTTATTTACTACATAATCGCCACATTGATCAAGGCACTTATTGTAACGCGGTACCAGTCGTTCGATGCAGGAGCGAAAAAAATATTCCGAATATCCGCGAAAAAATTTTTGACTGCAAATTTCAACTCCTCGTCCGTCGAAAGCCGCTGTCCGGCCAGAGAAGTACACGTAACCGCGGAAGTGTGCAGTCGCGCATTATCGTGCACGAAAAACACCTTTTCCCTGGCCAACCCTGGTCGTTTTCTCCTCAGGGTTTCTCGGAGGTCCGGAAGGACTGAAATGTACATATCGGAATTGATCAGGCAGTTCTTGGGTAGGTATCGGATGAGCAAAATGCCTTTGGCGTGCTAAAAAACTGTTGCCATCACTTTACCGACAGACGTTCCAACTTTCGCTTTTTTTGAACCGCTCTGACCGGGTTCGCACCACGCCATACTCTCTTGTTTGGTCTCGGGGGCTACATGGTGGACCCATGTCTCATCCCCAGTCCCCCTCCTCCCACTCCTCTTTCTCCTTCACCTCTCTCATCTCTTCTCTCCTCCTCACCCTCTTCTCTCTCTCTCACACTCCTCTCTCCTCTCTCTCCTCATCCTCTACTCTCATCCCCCTCCCCTCCCGTCTCCCCCTCCTCTATCCCCCTCCACCTCTCTCTCCTCCTCTCTCCCCGCAGTCACTATTCCGATTGAGCAATGGCGGTCCCTCCGTCAAAAAGTCGAGAGTAGCCGCCATGTACGTCTTCAACGGTACTCCATGTTCACAGCACTGGTACCGGACTCATCCACGACCGCCGGCGTTAATTTTTATACAGTGGTACCATTAGCTGTGGAATAATATTCCCTCCGAGTTTTATTCCGACTGCAGCATTTTAAGGGAAGAAAAGGGGTAGTGCACCTTACTTTCGGAATTGACCCTCGTATATACTGAATTCTAGCTCTGTTCCTTCTCGATGGCTCATTTTTGGGCAGAGGCCTCTACGCGCCTTTTCCACTTCTTCCTATCCTTAGCCTCCCTTTTCCCAGGTCAGTCCCCACTCTTCTATTGTTTCATCCCTCTATCTGATACTTATAGTCTACCTCTACTGCATTTACCCTCCCTGGGTGTCCATTCCATAATTTTCTTTGTCCATCTCCTCTCTTGTCTTACTAGGTGTCCCGCATATTTCCCCTTAATGTTTTGATGGCAGGGGAAGGGCTTGTAAGTGTGCGCAGGTAGTGGAATAATGATCATAACTGGGTCAGTTTTGATCCGATTTATTTCAAATTTTAATACAACGTAGCCTCATCCTTCTGCTTCAATGCATCACTGGGGAGAACTTTTCTGACGTCAATTTTGTCTATTAAAAAAATACGATTTTGTTGAAAGTGAGAATTGCGCACACTTACAAGACTAGTATTGTAAGTGTGCGCATTTTGGTTAGTAAATGTGCGCATACTATATGCTGTCATTTTTACTGAAAAAAATTGTACAATTAGTCGAAAGTAAAGCTGCTGATTATACGTGTGTGTGATTTTTTTCTGCCAGGTTTATCGTTTTCATGCATTAGGCCTTCTTCCCCGCCTCGGCCTTCTCCATCAAGAACATTTCCCTGGTTTGGCTACCTCTGGCGAAGGGGCAATTAAGGGGCTTAGTCCTAAATATATGAAAATCGACCAATTTTAATTTAATTATCATGTTTGACTTATGTTGAAAGTACATAGCTCAGTTTTCTGCATGTAATGAAATGTTATTTTTCAGTAAATTCAACATGCGCACACTTAGCATCCCATCACATGGAAAGTTTGAAAAATTGTTAAAAATCACGTAATGTAGTTGGAGAATGCTTGCAAACAGTAATATATTTTGTGCTTACAATAAATTTTCATTCAAACCTACCGTACAGCATTTATCTTCCTTGAAATTTTTTTTATACACTCTTTTCGACAACAGAAAAATTCGATCACAGCTATCAAGAACTAACAAAGTCGAATAATTTTTTTCTTGGCACTCAATTGTTGATTATCGGGTAACTCAGTGTTAGCCAGTGCTAGAACCTTCAATTACCGCGCAACAGGTGCCGTCCCAGTGTTACCGTTTTCAAGAAAACATGGGTGCGCACACTTACAAGTTGCGTACACTTACCAGCGGCTCCCCTATAACCTATATCTCTTACCCCCGAATCCTTTCTCATTTTTTCTCTCCTCTTGACCCTCAATAGGCTCCTCTCATCGCCGTCTGAGTACTCTAAAGCTTCTCCTCGCCGGCTTCAGTAGCTGCCCATGTTTGGCATCGATATGTCAGTGTGGGGATGGTGCAGCTTCCCCATATTTTAAATTTTAAGTCTCTTGGGATTTTCCCTTCAAACCTGTTTTTGTTCATCCAGTAGTTTTTCCACCTCTTGTTCACTCTTTTTGAAGTTTCGTTTTTGTATTTGGTTTTGAAAGTACTGGTTTGTACCCGACATTCTCTCTTTCGATTTTTGTATTATTACCCCCCCCCCCTTAATCTTAATTTGTTCACTTTTTCTATTTGATGAGATTTTTGTTTTTTCTCTGATTTAGAGATACCGTGCTGCCCACTCTCCCTTCCGAATTCGTCTGCCATCTCTTGCAGTTCTTTCGGGCTTTGAACAATATTGTGTATCATTGGCAAATCGCAGGTTAGTTAGTCTTTCCCTATCGATTTGTACCCCTTCGTGATCCTCTGAAAATTTGTTCAATTACAGAGTTGAATAGATTGCTGGACAGCGGATCTCCTTGGCGTACTCCCCTCCGGATTAGGAATTCCCGGCCACTCCTGTTCAATTTCACGTAAGCTTTGTTTCCTCCCATATTTTTCCTATGATTTTTATCCATTCTTCTAGTATTCTCTGTTTGGCCAATGGTTTCCATAGATAGTTGTGGTGGACCGAATCGAATGACTTGTTAAAGTCCATGGATGTTAGGCGGACTTCTAAATTGTATTGGTTGGCTTTCTCTATCAGCTGGTTAATTGTAAATATTTGGTCGATGGTAGACAAGCCTTGACGGAACCCCGCTTGTTCCCAGCGTTAGTTCACGTCCATTGGGTTATATATCCTTGGAACTAAGAAAATTATACGTGCAACCTCATTAAGGCTTTCAAGTTCTTGTTCCCATCCCAATGTAAGTGCCATAGTGTTTAGAATTGTGGCAAAGTAATGTCATGCATTAAGCAACAATGATATTCAGAGTCCTTTATCAGAATTCTGACCATTATCTCACATTTACCTTACTTTTAACACCTCCGAAATTATATAGACATTGCACTCCTTGACTCACAATATCACTGAGAAATTCAAGTTGAATTTAGAAAACCCACGCTGCGAGAAACTAAATTTGAGGAAGGAAAAATTTGGAACAGTGTCATGATATTAAGAAAATTCATATTGAGGGGAAAGAAGAAACCCCTGTTGAAGTTGGGTGCATCTATATTGAAGTTAGAAGACCTCAACATTATAATATTCTCAACTTACTGGATTCTTTATTGGGAGACAAATGCTGCATTCGTTAAGACTAATTATAAAACTCTTTTCAATCAGTGCTTGTGGAAGGATTTTTCAGAACCGCTAAGACTTACTTATGACTCTTTAAGACGCTCCCAAACTTGTGCAAGACTTGCTAAAACTGTCCAGAATTCGTTTACGATTCTTTATAACTCTTCCAAACCTAATTATGGCTCTTCAAGGCATAATTTAAAACTAAAGAAAAAAGTTGCTGTCGTGTTTTTGGATATTAAAAAGGCATTCCATACTGTGAATCACTAAATTTTATCAAACAAATTGAAAAATTTGGGGGTTCGGGGATAAAATACTACTTTGGTTTATGACATACCTAAAGGATAGGTATGAAGTAGTCAAACTAAACAAATAATTTATGAGTGATAGGATTAGGATAGGCAGTAGAGTTTCGTAGTGGAGTACGGTTGGACCCTTTTATTTTTTATCTATGTGAATGACCTTGTCAGCCTTAAACTGAAGGGGTTCATCTGCTTGTTTGCGGATGACATAGCTATCGTGTAGAACGCAAATGACAATAATCAGTTGATTGCGAAAACGAACTCGAATATGACAATTTGGAAGGAATGAGTTTTATCGCTACAGACTCTTCCCAAATCTTGGCAAAACCAAATTACTATGCTACGGCTACAGATATGTGCAGTAACTTCAAAAAACTTTATTACTCATACACTACATGAAACGTCGAACTGCCTTACTGGCTGCACCTGCAAGTTCTTAAGCCAAGTTGACGAAATATTTTGGTTTCATACTGGATGCTAAGTTGATATGAGGTGTTCAGTCTCCACCCTGCAAACTGCGTTGACTATAATATATTATGCAACTACACATTTTTCAATACGATATTTATTACGCATCTACATGGTAGTTCTTGAGTGTATACTTCGGTATGGAGCCATAAACTTGAGGTAAGGTCTCCGCATAAAGTCGAATTAAAATTTTGTTTTACAAAAAAGAGCAAAATGCGAAACCTAGCAGGTGTAGAAGTGAGGAGCAATACCAGTGTGTAATTTAACCGTTTGCATATCCTGAATCTTAGTAAGTTATGTAAGCATAATGCTGCTTGCTATCCGCATAGAAAAGCTACCAAGTTCAATACAGATGTACTGCCAAGAATCGGTCCAGCCTCTATCAAGCTACAGGGGCGTACAATGTCCCCGATTTCTATAACAAACAATCGAAAGAGCTGAAGGGAATTGGAATAAGAAAATGTTCAGCATAGAAGTAAATCAGTATTTGTGGTCAGGGGCCTAAACTCCTACACGTCTGGCTAAATTAAATTGGGAACGGAATGTAGGAGCGCTAATGTGCGCCTCCTAATAAGAGGTTGAATGATCATGGAGGGAAATAACATTGCCGTAAATTAGAAATAGGGGTTTTTCAAAAAATCATTATAAAATGAAGAAAAAACAGACATGCGTCAGATTTGAACTGCAAGGAGCTACGTATTCGAACTTGCGATTGTAAATTTAATATGTTAGGTAACAAAATAGAAGTGCGGTGAAGTAAGTTATGACATCCGTTTTTTTATAACAACACTTAATTTTTCAAGTGCTCTTAAATGGAAACAGTCACTTAAAATTGCACTTAAATAACCTCCGGAGGTTACTAAGTGCAATTTTAAATGATTTTTTTATATTTAAGGGCACCTAAAAATTAAGTGTTTTTTTCTCCATGATCACTCAATGAAGGTTCACAAAACACCCGCTAGATGTCAGCCACTTTGATTCTGAGTCTCCATGGGTTTTGGGGTATGCTGTAGGCTATTTGGTGTGTGCTCCTCCCCATGTTCTTGTTCGTCTATCCGTCATCTTATTCTCCGCATTTTATTCACCTCTTTTTGGTGTATTTTCATTTTTCTTGTTCATTCTTCTCCTATTATTCCTTCGCCTTATTCCTAGTTCTTTCTATTTTTTTATTCTGTTGTAGTTGTTGTTATCTCTTATTTTGTTGTATTATTTCTTTTTGTTCTGCAGTTTTTATGATTTATATATTTTTTTTTTAATACAAAAAAGAAGCTCTTCCCATGCTCGCACAACTCTAGCATATTAAGAAGATAAAAATTGTTTGTTTTTATTTTTATTTTCTGTGGAAATGAATTCGAACATGCCGTCCTCAAATACATGTAGATATGGAAATTCTTTATGCAGCAAAATTAAGGAATCTGATGTTTGTTCTTCTAAATTCATGATTTGAAACAGTGCAACAGGCCATTAGGGCTTATCTTTGAATTCGAACGGCACTGTGGTTGTGAGGGTTCATTACGAAAATTTTAACGATAAGTAGGGTAATTACAGATGACTAGGGCGTCAGACAACGCCATTTCTCTAGAACACAAATTTTGTCCTCCGCTACTCCCCCTCCCTCCCTTGAATGATCCGATTAGGCTTGTCTGCGGACTCAACTTTTGTTTCAGTTTTGTGCGCAAAATATCAAAATTTAGTTTGCTTGCTTGATTACAACTCTCGATATCGTGTTGGACATAGCTCGAGACAAAAATAAATGAATAAACATTGCGACTATTGCATACGACTACCCTGTACTTGGGTGAAAAATAGGTGGTTGGCGTATTTCACTCTCTGTACATATTTTTTAAATATTTGTACTGAGAACCAAAGTGGCACCCAAATTTCACGTCCATTGCTAACATAATACACAAAGATTCTTCGGAGCAAATCTGTTGCTCCCTCCATTCTGCTGTAAAACTCTCGAGTTAATTCAACTATCCAATAACATTTCCAAAATTACCATAATATAAAACAGACGAAGAGCTCGCTGCTGACTTAAGTCCATAAATAATAAGATGCCGAGGAAGAAGAAGAAAAAAAAAACTAATACGATAAATCATTTTATAGGTTGCATGTTTTTCGTATATAAAAGAAAAATGTTAATACCCTCTTTTTTTTTCTATAATAAATAAAAAGAAATGACGGCACTGTATCCAATAAAATGCTCTGGATTGTTTTTTTAGTTGCTGTTCCATCGTGAGATGGGAGCGATAAAACGAGCGAAAACGATTACAACAGTTTGTTGTATTAGATATTATGCACCCGGAGTATGTGGGCTTTGAAGTAGATTCCATCGAGTTTGTCGACATATTATTCAATATACAGGGTGTTTCGCGAAAAATGTTAAATATTTTAAGGGGTGATGGCGGAATGCAAGTTAAGACGCGTAATATAGGTTGCATATGCGTATCATGTAGGGGACTGGAAAGAGGCATGACAATGGGGCGAGCAAATATTTACCGTATGCGGTGACTTAGAAATCAGTTGATTTCTCAAACAGTTTGGTGCATAGTTCTTTCACTCTTTTAACGAACTAGCTGTTGACCATATGTGAAATTTTAAATGTTTTTAACGCAGTAGAAATTGAAATATAGGGCCCTCAAAGCAGGGCCCACACTAGTTCCCAGGCCCACAGTAGGCTAAGGTTTCTCGTAAGCACTCTCATTCCTGTCTATGTCTGGCTATTGTTTGGAAATTCTTGTTCTTGAGAAATGTATTCATGTCATCTTTCCGCACCTAGTAATTTGTCTGCCTCTCCTTCTTTCTTCGCCCCGTGGTTGGTGGTTGCCAAAAAGTTATTTTGTAGGTCTATTGGTCATCCCCTAGGCGGAAGACGTGGCCGGCCCAGTTCCATTTACTATTTCTGGTATATCTAACTACGTCTGGATGATCATTCAGTTTATTTTTAATCGTTTTCGTATTTATATGGTCCCTTCTTTTTATGTTCAACTCTAATTCTATTTAAAATTCTTTCATGTGACTGGCATAGGTTAGGACGGGCACGATTGCATGTGTTGAATACCTGACTTTTTTGGTTTATGTTATAGTTGCCTTTAAACATGTCTTCCATGGAACCCTATTTTACCCATGGTTTTATTATACGTGTGTTCACTTCGTTTTCAAATTTGTTTTCTAAATATATCATTTGACCGGAGTAAATTTCTACCTCATCTATTTCGATTTCATGCTCGTCTAATTGAATTCCTTTGTGCTTGGTTGTTTTGGAAAGAGTTTTCGTTGTTTTTTTTCCCCGCATTATTGCTAACCTGTTTCCTTACTTTGGTTACTTAGGTTGCTTACCATCTCTCTTCGTTCGTCTAGGGATTTTGCAAAAAGTACGATGTAGTCTGCGAATCTAAGATTCATTAGGCGACTTCCGTTGATGTTTGGCCCCCTTTCTGCCTAGTTTGACTTTCTAAATACTTCTTGCAGTGCGCTGTTAAACAGAATGGGCGCTAAAGGGTCGCCTTGTCTTACTTCTCTTTTAATGTCGAAGTATTCGCCCGTTGTGTCCGTCCTTATTCTGGCTTTCAGTGTATCGTACAATCTGTTTATCAGTTTGATAAACGGAGTATTTCTACCACAAAATACAGAAACGGCAACTCATAAACAAGGCTTCAAAAACCTCTGGATAACCAGGAAGAAACTTTTAAACGAAAACAAGATCACTGAGCAAATGGCTAGAAGAATGTTGGGGGGGAGGCGTAACGTTTGGTACAAACACGGTTTTCGCTCAAGTATACTCAGGTCAGTAATATGACGTCATAGTAACAAGAGTGTATCATACCCAGAGATGCACAAATGGTTGGGTTGATCTATTTAAATATGTATTTCAAATAGGTTAGGTCGGAATACATTTAAATACAAATTTCAAATGGGCAGTCCAATAATCCATTTAAATACCTATTTGAAAACATTTTTCACTTTCAGTAGCCATTTAAATGGTTTTCAAAAAGTTTAAAAAAAATTCTCTACAGACACTGCATTTATTTCATTGGATGAAATTTTACGATTAATCGATTATTTTTTAATAATCGGTATCACTGCGTCAAAATCCCGTACCCCTGCAGAGCTGGCTTGTCTTCAGCTTCAGCTCACTCGCACCCAGTCCGAAACAAACCATCACAAACGCACAAACTGAAGAAGAAACAAAACCATTTGGGAAAACCATTTAAATACCTTGCTCTATAAATAGATTTTTGCTTAAAATAGAAGTATAAATGGTTGTCACCAAATTTCATTTAAATAATCAATTTAAATACTTATTTAAACCATTTAAATGGTATTTCCATTTGAAGTTAAATATTTTGTGCATCTCTGATCATACCCTAATGGAAATTTTTATTGACAACCCGGTTGCAGACTGCAGTCGTGAGTCAAGATCAAGATCAATGAGCACATGGCTTGGAAGAATGTCGGGTGGAGCGTCGAGCGTGTTGGGGGGGGGGGTTTATATTTTTAGCACAAGTATAGGTACTCATGGCTGTAAGTTGTCAAACTTTTAAGAATTTCAAATGAATCGGCTGCAGACTGCAGCGGTGCAGCAAAGATCAAGATCAGTGAGCTCATGGCTAGAAAGAAAAATAATTTCCATGGGAGTGGGGACCACTGAACTGAATTGTGTCCATGAAAAGCTAAATCGTACTGACTGGTTTCACGCAATGCGCACAACCGAACTTAACTGTGAGCTGAACTGGAATCAAGTTCAGTGTCGGTCGGAAACAGGATGGGAGGGCCAGCCAATAGACATATCCATGTCAAAAACAAAAATGCAAAGGACAAAGTTGAGTTGAACATCGTATCGAAAAAAAAAAACCAAAATTCTGCAAAGAGTGACGGAATATCAGTGGAGACATGACATGATCAGCTCGGCACTGGAAGATGCAAACATTTTGAAAAGCTCAATAGAAACCTAACTCTAGGGTCTTACCGAACAATTTATCTGTTAGACAAAACAGGTAAGGGTATCTATGGCAGGGAGAGGATAAACTTACTGGCAACAGATAACAAAATTCTACAAGGAACTATACAAATCCCCAAGGGGACATGGCGCACTTAGGCGTGAAGAAGGTTCGGAACAAATAGGCGTATCAGAAATATCAGAACGCCCCTTTTTGAAATCAGAAATGTAGTTGAAAATTTAAACAAAAATAAAGCTCCAGGGAACGATGACGTAAGGAACGAGCACATAATTAATGGGGGAGAGAAGATGATCAACGCACTAATTTACACTGGAACCTCTGTAAGTCGAAATTGAAGGGAGAGCCATTTAATTTCGTCTTACACAGTTTTTTGAGAATAGTTTCGAGTTAGAGATCAATGTATTTTTAAATTTTCAAGTTACAAAGTTTTTTCCCTCGTCCTCATACAGTCCTGCGTTAAAATGAAGCAAAGACGTATACCTGTTTGTTTTTGACATAATTTTTTGAGTTATACAGTTTAATTTTACGACAACAGTCGACTTATAGAGTTTTTTCGACGTCATGTTTCGAGTTGTAGAGTCTAATGTATGACAACGGTTGACTTATCGAGTTTCCTCCCTCTGACGACACAGAATTTTCATTTCGAGTTATGACTGTAACATTTTGACTTAATTAGTTTAATTTTACATTGAGTGGTTATGAGAGTTTCAGCAGAAATCAGTTTTAGTTTGACTTACAGAGTTTTTCGAGTTATTTAATTTCGACTTATGGAGGTTCCACTGTATTTAATAAAATTGTAACGTCAGGTGAATTACCTACAAGCTGGGACTGTTCAGGTATCGTCTTACTTTTCAAAAAAGAGGACGGACATAATATAGATAATTACAGACCTATCAGCCTATCCCCCAAAATCTCAAAAATATTTTCGAAATTAATAGGGATAAGACACTTTTTAGAACCAAATCAACGAGCCGACCTAGCGGGGTTTAGAAAAAGTTAGTCTACTTTAGACCCTCTCCAGTCAACCAAATTATTGAAAAATCAAACGAATATAAAGTCAACATACTCTTAGCATTTATAGATTACTACAATGTTTTCGATTCCTTCTACCATAGCTTCTCATCATAGTTGGTGCACTAAAAAACCGAGTTCCCGATCAGCTGACCAGCATAGTCCAAAAAATGTACTCAAATCGAAAAATGATTATCACTAATAAAACAGGATCATAGTTCCAAACGGGTAAAAGGATTCACCTAGACGATCCACTATCCCCCTGTTTTTTATTGCTATTCTTGAAGAGGTCTTCAGGCAACTGAGATGGACTAACAAGGGCTTTAACCTGAATGGCAAAAAAATCTCGAACTTAAAATTTGCAGATAAAATCATCCTAATATCTGAGACCAGAGGGGAGGTGGAAAAAATGTATGATGAGCTAAAGAAAACAGGTAAAAAAGTAAGCTTAACTATCAACTTTGGAAAATCTACAATTCTCACGAACTCTAAAAAGCCGGATAAACGTTTTCTAGAAGATAAAAAACTCGAGATAGTACCAGAAATCAACTGTCTGGGCCAACTGATTTCCCTCAAAAACAGAAACGAAAAAGAAATTTCATGTAAAATCACGCTTGCCTGGAAGAACTACTGGTCACTATAACACATATTCGAAAAAAATTTTAATAACAAACAAAAATCGGAAATTTTTAACATGTGCGTAATACCAGTGCTTACATACAGATCCCCTACCTGGGTCATCACCTCTAAGCTAATCAATAAAATAGCTACGCAAAATTCTCTGATGTGTTCGATTTTGGGTTTGAAACTATAAGACTGTGTAAGTCTAAAATCTATCAAAAAAAAATAAAAAAATTGAAAAACTTGAAACCATCAGAAAGTTGAAATGGGGCTGGGCAGGGCACGTCGCAAGACTACCCCCACCTGGTGGGCCTCCCAAGCGACCTTGTGGTTTCTGAGTCATAGGAAAAGAGATAGAGGTAAACCGAGAGCTAGGTGATGGGGCGAAATCGACAAATTTTTGCGGAATAAACACTTCCAGAAAATCGCTTTAAACCGTAAAGAGTGGGCGAGAATAAGGCAGCCCTCGCCTTCGATGGGCCGTGGACACACTCGGGAACTTACCGAAGATATACTTAAGGAATTGAACGATATATTCTAAGTTGTGTACCTCACATAATGAAGGTTGATTTGATTCGCCCATTGCGTCCGTCCTTATTCCAGCCCCGGAGAGAGAAAAAGAGAGCCCGGGGGCATTTCCACGGGCCCTCCTTCTTCCAGTTCATTTTTTTCGTTTGTCCGATTGGGAAAAATTATAAGCTATGGGACAGGAGGTTTCTTTCGTGGTGTAAGGAGTGATTGCTGATTTGATGTACAGTATGATGTAGCCAAATTCAGATCTTTTAAAAATATCGGGCTCTTCTGAAAGTCCGGGTCTGGGGTATTCCCCCCTTTTCCCCTCCCTCTCGACAGGGTTGCCTTATTCTGGCTTTTAATTGATCGTACAATCCGTGTATCAGTTTGATAAACGGAGGTATTCCTACTGCTTTGTAGAAAATAAAAATTCTACTAAAATTAGTTCGAATGAGGGTCATTCTTTGTTTTGTAATGAGTAGATTATATGATCACCAACTCTGTACTTGTTCAATCAATGCAGGAACCATGTACCTACCAATTTAAGAAACCAAGATAATTGATTTCCAAGGCATCGCATAAACATTGCTCCGCTCCTTCATCACGACTATCTCCAGCCCCTTACACGATACGCATATGCAACCTATATTACACGTCGTAACTTGCATGCCGCTATAAACTGCTTAAAATATGTAGAACGTTTCTGAAACACCCTGTATGTTTGGCGCAGAATGTAACCGAAGGAATATTAGAATGTGAGCGCTAAGAAGAATCGAAGTGCGGGGTTGCGTTTGTTACATCGACAGAGGAGTCGAGAAAAAAAGAACCTCTCTGCTCTGCCCTTGTATCCTATAAATGCGAAAATCGAGTTCGATCGGCCGCAATGAAAAGCGTTTTCCTCGAACCCACAATGCACGTTTTCGAGATGGTTCGACCTGCGTCCAGACTGGGGGCAATAGTGGCGGTAATTACTCCGGTTTTATGTCCGGACTGTATACGAATGGCTTTCTTCCTCGCTCTCCCTGTCAGTGCGAGTGTAAACGTGACAGGGTAGTCGAATGCCGAGTCGAGCCTGTATAAAAGTTATTAAAAAATAAGGTACCCATTTGCCCATCTATATACTGCAGAAGTGTTTTCTCAAAGGCGTAAAATAAATTTCGTTTTACGTGTACCATCTGCTACGGGCTCTCCTTATTTTTTTCTTTTTTCTTTTTTTTTTTTATCCGCGAATATTGACGCTATACGTGCTTAATTTTGTTTTTATATCTCGCCGCGGTATATACGGATATGGCCGACTCTATTTACAAGTAAACGATGTCGGGTCGAAACCTGCTAAAAGGTATTCTTGCACTTTTACATCGGGCGTCGCCGTGGAAATCGAGAGAAAAATGTAGGTAAACGAGAAAGAGATAAAAGACTATTCGTGTATAAACCGTACAGCCATTTTCGATTCGAACATCCGTAAAAGTCCTCGTATAAACAGAACGATCAAACGTAATTAACGACTTTCGTAAACGGTTTCGAAATTATCTGCGAATCGTTCGTCGCTCGTTTAAGGCGAAAAATAACGAGGACAAAAAACGAGAAAGACGTTCTGGCGGGCCGCGGGGTGAGAGGTGGGTTTTCGTGATGCGTGCACAGACAGAAAGAAGCGTGCAGAAAACGAGCTTGAAGGGTTGTCGAAAATTAGACGGCGTAAAGAGGGTCAGAGAGTGCCGGTGACGTCCCTTAGGCGTCGGTTCGTGGATACGGGCGCCGCGCCAAATCCAATAATTGACTAAGTATGGACAGGACTATCTTTCTCTCGGTGCTATTGTACGCCCTTTCTCCCTTCAGAGTTATTCCAGTGTAAATAACGACACCGCATCCATAACTTTCAGAACTCGTATGTTCGCGTTTATTGTACGCTGTATCTCGCTCGCATGAATATCTCATAGTTGCCATGGAAGCCGTCGACTCGCCATAGTTTTTCTTGCACATTTTTCAGTGTTTTTCGCCATTTTCTCGATCGTGTTAGCGCGATTACACGCTTTCCAACTGCCGCTCAATGCTCGGCCGAGTGAGAGGCACCAACCATCGCCAGTGTGCGGGTGTAGTCCGGTTGTTAGCCAAACCCGGACAGATCGCGCTCAACAGAAAAGGTACCGTTTCTTCAGCTCCGCAAATTGGCGAGTGCTGCTTGAGCTCTCGTAGCGAATTAAAGGGAAGGATAACAAAAGAAACAAGCGAGGTCCGGAGGACCTGGCAATAAGGTGTTTACAAATTCTTATTTATTATTTCATCATTTGTGACGCGATGCGTGAAAAGGGCCCTTGTGGTGATCTTGAAATTTTAAGTTTGCGAGTACGGTACCACTGATTGGCAAGGTCTACAGAATTTGAGGTTGCTTCCACATTTATTAGCTCTCTGGGCTCTGTAATGCGGTATTCTTTAGTCTGTAGACCTTGAAAATTGGTGGTGCTAGACTCGCAAAGTCAAAATTTTAAATCATCACAATGGCCCTTTTCACGCAACACGTCACATTTATTACAAATTAAAACACTTTGAAATGCGATAGCACAGCAAAAACCCTAAACGCTACACGCACATCATAGAAGTTCAAGGCTTCAAACTGTGAAACTGCAGACTGCAATAACGCAGCAGACTTTGAACAACACTGAACATACTAAAATACTTTTCCATTTTCTGTTTAATTTGTTCCAAGCGGCAAGCAGAAATCAAACACTCTCAGAAGACAAATAAATTCAGAAGACATAAATCTAAAGAATTTTCAAACTCACAAGTTTCAGTGAATATGAACTGATTACTGCTGATAATAATTCAAAGAGGGACAAGAATTTTGTTTCGATTCAAATAAACGAGGAATTTTACTTCGATTCAAATAAAGTTGTGTTCTCGCTTCAGAAAACGCACATTAATGTGTTCTCACTCATCATTACAATGTTTATAAGACGCAAAGACATTAGCTCCACTCCTGGTCACACAACGCGTGAAATATTTGTGAACCATTCAATTGCGAGAAAGATGATTTTTCATTTCAAAAACAAAATGTGATCTGCCAATTATTTAATCACGTTTTTTGTTAATTCCACTACACGATTATAATAGAAGTTCAAATTTGTGGTTGATGGCATGTTGATGGTTTTGGATGATTTGTTGTTCCTGATAACAAAAAGATGCAGGTATCTAGTCAAACGAGAAACAAAAAAATATTAGTGAAAGAACTGAAACAGAATACCAAAATTACCACTTAATACTGCTAACATATTTATGAGACATCACTCACATCGCATTATTCCTCGGAAAATTTCCTGATAACAGTACCACAGAATGTTGCATGTACTTGGTTTGAGTCAAGTACATTATACGCTAATTCAGCTGAGAACCCATTTCATACAAACTAAGAACTAGTTCGACATTGATTACAAAAATGCAAAATTACAGTAGTGATACAGGGAGGACATTGATAAGAAAGACTGTGATAGGTAAAATGTGAGCGCGGGTCCTATAAATGGAAAACGAACTGTTGGCGGTATAATCATGGACCCCCTCCCCTTCGCTTCTGGAAAAAGAAGTATTTTTGAAAGTAATGAATAGGCCCGTGCGCAAGGGGGGAAGGGGGGATTCAAACCTCCAATTGACCTTTGTTGATACGTAAATAATATAATAATTTATGACGTTCACTGCCCTTTATAACCTAACCAACATGAAATATATGCCCCCCCTTGTATAATTCCTTCGCACGGGCCTGGTAATGAACGAAATGAGAATGGGCAGAAACACAGGTTCAGATATAAGGCAGACAATATTGTTGGAGATACTAGTTAAACCCTTAACAACTTTATTTCATAGAATTCCTGAGTAGGAACAGATCCTGTGTCAACGGGGAATCTTGATCATATTGCTTCAAAAAGAATGTAGCAAAAAATACTTGAAAATCTGCAGACCAGTAAGTTGAATTTGGCCAAATTGTTTACAAAAGCCCTGCAGAACACAATGTACAATCAAATAGACTTGAATCAACCAGTAGAGTAAGTAGACTTTCGGAAAAATTTCTCGACATCAGACCACATCATGATAAATCAAGTTTGAAGAAGGGAAGATAGTACCAGCTAGAGATACATATTTCGTTTGTAGATTTTTGTGAGGCATTTGACACAGTTAGTCATAGTTTTTTATGGGGAGAAATCTAGAGACAGGGAATTAATGAAAAATGGATCAACGTAATCAAAACCTCACATCAAGACTCGAACCCAAAGTGACCAGAATTCAATATGGGGAGAAAGTAAGACGAAAGGATCCAGTCTCACCCAACTTATTCAGCTGTCTGCTGGAAGGGGGTTTTTGGCAAGGTAGAATGGGAAAATTAGGGAATCACGATTTCGGGAAGAAACTGAATAATTTGCGATTTCCTAACGACATAGACTTGCTCAGCGATAGTTACTCCAAACGATGGCCGAGAGTCGGTTTCGACCCAGTTTGGAAGCGGGGCTTGCGATGAACGCTGAAAGTACAAAATGCACGTCGAATGTGGTTAGTTCTATCAAATACGTAACACGATGATCAAAAAAATTGAAAATTTGGAACAAATAATATCGTTCAAAGAAAAAAAGTAAAAATAATTAGAACTAGAGAAAACCTCGGGTGGAAAACCTTCGCGGGTCTTAAGAAAATATATAACAGTAAGCTTGGGGTTAAAACCAAAGTTGAATATTGGAAAGCTGTACGGTGGCAGTGCTGTGTCTTAGTGTGCAAACGTGGTCCCTTACAACCCGACGAATTAAAATTAACTCGAAAGGATGTAGAAAGAAGGATTTCGCCGTAATCATCGCCAGTTTTCGTCCGCATGTAGTCCAGTTATGCCCCAAATCCGGACAGATCGGGCTCAACCGACGTCCTATACTGTCGGGTTTCTTCAGCTCCACAAAATGGCGGATGCCGCTCGTTGGTTTTCCATTATTAAAAAGGCCCAGTGCAGTGACGATGCCGCCGGTCTCGGTCGTATCTCGTATATAAGGGTCTCATAAAAGTTTAAAATATGCGGCAGTTAAACAGATACCTTAAGCTGGTCCTCGGAACTGATTACGAGCGAAAGTGGAAATGGGAAGTGGAAAGCGGGAAACTGTTTTCCAGTTTATGAATTCGAAATTAGATCACGTACACGCGGCAATCCCGTATTAATAATAATGGCCTACTGTGCGACGTAAGTCGATGTAAAAAATGTGGTTAAAACGAAAAAATTAAGCTAAAGAAATTTTATTCCTGTGTAGTGTCATATTCTCGGCGAAAACGAGCATACCAGAGGCGTTTTCGATATTATTATGAGCTAGCTCTATGGCGTCGATTTCATGTAGCAGCTGTTAGGTGTAACCATTGTAATATGTTTTACACTTTTATGCAACATGAAATTTTGATTTGACAAGACAGAACAGTCAAAACCTCAGGACATAAATAGGAAGGAAAGGGTAGTGCGAATAATGGTATGTTACGTAACTAAGGGAAGAACTAATGAAATATGACGATTATGAGTCTGCAGCCCGACCTTAACCCGGGGAATGCAATACAAGAGTCGTATTGCACTACTGCCTTCAGCGTTTCCCACGATATTTTTCTAAGCACCTTGTCAGAAATCTCAAAATCAAGTACAACTTTCAAGTAGCTGAAAATTAATGAGGTATAGTTTCTATTAGGTGTTGAGCAAATAACATTTTACATCCCAAAAAGTTACCTCCTTAGTGAAGAGTATGACGTTTATCTGAGTGAGAATTATTAGCTGACAGTTGTCTCAATCGATAATGCAACTTCATTACGGACTGGTCTCAATCTTAGTGATCTGAATCTCGTTAAAGATTATTTCAAGACGAAGGCTATCCGTGGTACTCCAATATGGCTATCCGCTCTGTTCTTGATGTTGATAATCGTACGAACGGCAAACGATCAAAATCCCTAAGCGACTTGCTGAAGGGTGGAATGGAGACTCCTTTTCTCGATACATTTGTCACCAGACAAAAGTTATCTCAGTTGGAAAGTTCGTGATGCGAGGAAGCAAAATTGAAGAAATACAGAGGTCTGCTTTTTGACTAGTCAGTTTTGATAAAAATGAGCTTCAACTATAGTGTCACGAGTATTTCCCCATATTGATTGCGATCTCAAAATCTTTCCAGCTGGTAAGATCATATGAAGGCGTGAAGTTCAAAACATCCTATATGTGCCAACTTTTGCAAAAGTGGTTTTGTGCATGCAAGCTGTCCTAAGAACCGCCGCCCGTACAATACTAAACATGCGAAGTGCCCATAGAGCCTCAAAGTACTTCTAATTTCTACCCAAAGATCGCAGCACGCACATGTGCCGGCGAGCGATCCATGCAAAACATCCTAACTCCGTTTGATCTTGATGGCACGTAGGATGTTTTGCTTTGTCTTTCCCATAGACTTGGGATGTGCGCTGCGTCAACCCTCATTTTCTCAGCTTAGGCATGACTGAGCTCCAAAATTTGTACATGGACATATTTATGGAGCTTCAGAGAATTGGCTGAGCACCCAGTTTGCCAAACCCACCTCCTTCACGACAGCTGACACAGTTTTTTGCTTCTCCTGTAAACTTTAGACATTGCAACATACGATATTTTGAACTTCACGCTTTCATATGTCTACACATCAAACAAATTTTTAATTTCCCTCCCCCTCCCTCTCAGTACATAAACACCTGCTTCGGTATTTTGTCGATATTACAGAGGGTGACCACTTGATAATTTTTTCCATTTTAAGTCATCTAATAAGTCACTTTTGGTCGTCTTTCTCGTAAAATGGGCATTTAAGTCATTTTAAGGGAAGTGTGTCCTTCAAGTTCTGGAAGTTCTGCTGACTATGAAGAAGATCTTTTCCCCTTTATGTAGTGCTTCCGCTGTGCAGTGTAAATAAAACTGAAATTCAATTTTCCGACAGGTTGCAGCAAAAACTTCCAACACAACTTAGCTAGTAAATTGTGTCTGCGAAAGATAATGACTGAATATTTTATAAAACAATGAAGTGCGCGGTTATAACCGGCCGAGCGAGAAGAAAACTGAATGTCATGTTACCCCTTATTTATCTCCGTTTATTTAACAATTTTAATTTTCTGTTGGGGGGGGGGGGGTTGAAAAATATATGATGACAAGTTGTGTTTAAACAGTGAACATAAAAAAGAAGGAAAAAATTGCAAATGGCCTCCAATTCTGTTTATTTTCTGGTCTGTCTCAAATTTAACAAGGTCATTACCGGTATTTCTTCTGAAAATTCGGTTACCCTGCGATGTGTGGTATAAGGTATGGTTTTATACTTTGATTTTATTTAATGCGAAGCCAAACAGATTAGTTTTTACAAATTAAAAAAAAAAAAAAAAAGTGCAAAGTTTTAGCAGAATTGCTCAGTGGTGACCGACGTCTCAAGGAAAGTTCGTACGTCAATTAATATTGATTTTGACCATTTGAGATCCCCTCGGGAGCTGAAGCCTCTTCATACGAACTTGAAAATTTTCTTTTTAAAATCGCGATTTTAAGGGCCCTTGAGTTCATTTTCTGGATTATTTTCTCCCGTTTGACCTTTTCGGCCTTTCAAGACGTTTGAAAATTGAAAAGATTTACGAGTAAAACTAATCCCTAAAGTGCCAAGTGAGTTAAAAGAACAAGAAAGACTTTGGAAATGGTTTAAGCGACCTTGAAAATCCCCAATTAAAAAAGAAAGTAATTCTTAGGCTCGTACAGGGTGCGGCATCTTAAAGTTTACATGTTGGTAACACTGCTGTATCAAAATCATCTGTCGGAGGGAATGGAATGCCATTTGAAAAAAGTTTATTTAGTTTTGAAAATAGCATATTTACAGTGTTTACCATTACCTTTTACAAAATTTAACCTTCTTTCGAGACTTTTCAGAGCGTTGTCTAACACTGTCTTGCTACTAGCCGCGCATTCATCAGGAATCCGTAGTTTTAAATCCGCTAAATCGCTAACTTTTGGTGGCATAGGCATTTTGCTTGAGAACTTTTACTAAATGACAGACTTCTGGCTTCCTGAAAACCGTTTTACCAACGCACTAACCCCACTACATCGCGAATAACAGTGTTACCAACATGTAAACTTTGGGATGCCGCACCCTGTATGAAGTGAAAGCTACTAGAGGATCTCAAATTCTGAAAATCAGTGTTGATCTCTCCAAGAACTTCAACTTTTGTGAAGTAACCTTTAGCAGTTTTGTTTAAAAGTCAACAATTTCAAAACTTTTTTTCCTTTTTTTAGAAAACATGAAATTGATTTGGGGAGAGGGTGTCGCAACCAAAAATATACAGTAAAACCTCCTACAACGGTCACTCCAAATAGCGGCACCCTCTAAATAACGGTCAATTTTCTTAGTCCCTACTTGTGTTATGGGAACTTTACATTACACCTCTATTAACGGTCATTCTAAATAACGGTCACAAAATCTCGTAAAATTTCGAATAAAACACTAGAAACACGAATAATTCTGAATAAAAAGCTGGAAATCCTCGAGTTATTCAAAACATGCAGATCAAATTCGAAAAGAAGACGTTATTGACGAAGCTCAGCTCATCTAAACAGACAGAGATCACCACTTTTCTCAAATAATTTTTCAAGTACAGTATGTAACCGCTATTTTATAAGTTATTCACTAAAAATGTACATACATATATTCTCTGTGAATTAAACCTAATTTTTAACGGTCACTTTTCATTTTTCACCTCCTTTAGCGGGCACCTCTACTTTGCGGCCACCTCCAAATAACGGGCATTTTACCTGGTCCCTTGGGTGACCGTTACTTCGAGGTTTTACTGTATATTAATCTTTTATGAGAACCACCCGAGTGGTTTAGAGTCATAGTGTACAAACTGAACAAAAATATAAAATTCAGCGGGGAAGGATTGGAGCTGAACACTTTTCTAAAGTAGTTATTAATAACTGATTTCTGCGGTACGTGAATCCTTTTGGGAGGAGAAGCTCCGCTGATATCGCTGAAAATTTCTAGTAGTCATTCCAAATGAAGGTTTTGAAAATCTAATCTAAGAATAATTAACCACCTTTCAGAGTATTTTGAATTTACCCTCCCCCGTTCATAGTCTTTTGAAGGGAACTACATTTATCACAGACGTGCAAAAGTGACTTTCGGAGAAATTACAATTTTTCTGCTAAAAACGGGTAATTTTTCGAATAATATGTGTACATAAACTGAGTAATTGCGTAAAATCTCGAGCACTAAGAATACTACATACAACAACGTGTTTCAGCATTTCATAAGGTTTTACTACTGGGTAAAATACTTGAACAAAACCATAACAAAAATTGTAACGAAATGACTGACTGACTCAACACTTCATTCGCCTGCGAGCATCACACTCCTTGTGTCAGCCTGTATTCTCTTGCGAGCATCGCGTTCCTTGTACCAGCCTGCGAGCACTACTCTCTGGCTAATGCATCATCTTGCAGACTAGTCTGCAACCCCGCAGGTCATGTCTGCTTCGCGGACTGCGCCGATATGAGAATGTCGTCGTCCGCTACGCTCTGCAGAGCACATTGCGCTCCATATTTTTTGGCGCGCTCATTTTTTGGACAATGACATTCTTATGTCAGCGCAGTCCGTGAAGTAGACATGAAAATGCTCTTCCGTGGTTGCAGACTCGTCTGCAAGATGATGTACTAGCAGAGCGTAGTGCTCGCAGGCTGGTACAAGGAACGTGATGCTCGTAAGGGAATACAGGCTGATATAAGGAGTGCGATGCTCGCAGGCGAATGAAGTGTTGAGTCAGTCAGTCAGTCAGTAGTTTTATTATTATTATTTTTCGTCGCGCTCCAAAGTAACGCTTTTTTCCGTTGGGTGCCAAACAAAAGACATAAAAATGTCAAAATGATTTCCACATGGAAATGGTAATTCCTTTTCGTTACTCCATTTCGTTCCTCCTCGAATGTAACGTTTTTCTCGTTTGTGTTATACCCATGGCTGGAATGTGCCAAAGTAAAGACAAGAAAATGTCAAAATAAATTTCCACGGAAATGATTATTTTTTCATTCCTCCTCAAATGTAACGCGTGTCATCACGTGTAAAAAAGTAACGTTTTTCTGGTTTGTGTGCCAGAGTAAAGACATGAAAATGTCAAAAAAGTAAATTTCATGTAGCCCATTTGAAAGGGTACTGTCGAAAAATTCGACTTCGATATTAATTGTTAATATCCCACCATAATTAATAGTGGAAATATTGAATTCTCATGTGGTGAGTTAATTTCTCAGAAATGACAGTCCGGAATGCTTTCACAAAGCAAAGCACTTCAGCCTGTAACCCTAAAATTCGACTTCGACTGACAGAAATAGTGTTTAGCTATTGTTAATAGCCGAAACGATAATATATGTAGATAAGGTAAAAAAGGTTCAGTCCCTATTGTAATTCTCGTACTGAACAGCCTCAGATACTTCAGCAAAGCCAATCGCTTGAGCCTGTTAACCTAAAACTAACGATAAACCAATGAGTCACGATCATGTTTATACCAGCCACTGTGCGGTACCTGGTAGCCAGCAGGAGACCTTAGTCTTATTTCTGTTCAGATCTTCTTCATATGGTTCAGATATGAGGTTTCCTCGCGTTGTCGTGCGTCGTGTAATTTACTGTGAAAGTGAGTTTGTGCTCGTGTTTGTGTCGATGCCGATCCAAGCAGAATTGTGAAGATTCTCAGGTCAGATAACCGTCAGACTAATTACCAATTTTCCTAAGTTGATCTCGCTTTCTCTATCTTTCTCTTTCTCTCTGACTAGCGCTCGCCCTCTCACAGGCCCCAGGTGGCAATACCTTGACAGGCTCTGTAATAAGTTGTGCAAAAGCTAACTACGTATAAGTAACCCTGCAATATAGTATGTATTCACCAGTGTTGGGCAGTATCTAGATCTAGATACATTTTGTATTCGTAACTACAGATACAGTATTCGAATACAACTACTAAATGCTGTTATCTGTAGTTGTATTCGTTCACCACGAATACAACTACTGTATCTGTAATTGTATTTTTTTCATCTTATTTCATTTTCTGTACAATATTTTCGTCAATTTTCAATATTTTCTCTACAATTCATTTCTAATTTTTTTTAAAGAAAATTTATCTCATTTCCTTTTATTTTTTTATTCAATATCATAAATTTTTTCTTTGAAATAATCTCATTAGCAAAATAAGATTTTCAAGGGAGAAAAAGTATTTTTTTTAAATCGCCAATATTAGAGGGCTATGTTAAAATATTGGGAGGAGGGATTTTGTGTGTATGTTGGGGGGGGGGGGGGTAAAATATTATTTGGGAGGAGGAGGAGGTATTTTCCTCGATAGAAATGTTTTGGGAGAAGGGGGGACTCTGGGACTTTTTTTTGGCGGGGGAAGGGGTATTTTGGGGGACATTTTTAGGAGTATTTTTGGAGGCGGGGGGGGGGGTAAAATATGTATGGGGTATTTTCCTTGATAGAAATATTATTTTTTTGGGGCAAACATTTTTAGAGGGGTAAAAAATTTTTGGGTATTTTGGGAGTTTTTTTACGGGGGAGGGGTAAAAATATTTTTATTGTTAGGGGGAGGGTGTAAAATATATTTTTGTTTTTTCTGAGGGTGGTAAAAATATTTTTATTGGGAGGGAGAGGGTGTAAAAATATATATTTTTTAGGAATTTTTTTAGGGGGGGGGTAAAATATTTGTTAGTGGGAGAACATTTTTCTCCCTAATCTTACTGGGGTAATTAGAAAGTAAAGAAGTTCTTCTGATTTTCTTGGGGGGGGGGAATGACTACGGGGGGGGCAACGCTCCTTGGCCCCACTTTGACTACGGGTCTGATTTCATTATTCCCGTGATTGATGTTATTGAATAATGATTACTGAATAATGAATGACTACTCGTTATTCATACTTACGACTAACGAATAAATTATTCGTTATTCGTTAGGTTACGTTATTCATTATTCATTATCCGAGTATTATTCTGTCCAACTCTGTACATATACATTTACTACAAAATTTGATAAAGTATCTGTATTCGTCTTTCGTCCTCTCACGAATACAGCTATTCTTATCTGTATTCGCAAATATGAACGAATACAGCTACAATATTGTAGTTGTAGTTACGAATACTTTGCGTAACTAGTATTTGTATTTAGTAGTTGCTGTATTCGAATACTATTTGCCCAACACTGGCTGAAATAATCTATATTCCAAACCTTTCATAAATTTGTATAAATCGTAAAAAGATGATAATGTATGAAATTTGGGTTGCAATATTACTCTGCTTACACAAGATTACTTCACAAGTACCTTACGTCGGTAAAATCAGATTGAAGTTCCACTTGAGTAAATCTTATTTTGTGAACTGGATAGTATTGAAAAATCGCCCTATTGGGAAGGTCTACAATTCTAAGAATAAAAACCGAAAAAATCAAAATGTTGAGGATGAAACCTGTAAACTTTATATTGAAATTATCTCGTTTTTATGAACCCCCATCCCCCTCCCTATTTCAATTTACTGTCATGATGATTTCCGCCAATTTTCAGAAATTCTCCAAATTGAGGATTTTTCAAGCATCTGACAAAATTTAAGAATTTCAATTGTGGACGCTGCTGGGAAGGCAATTGCTAGAAACTCTATTATCTGAAGTTTACTTTTTGGGGGATATTTGACGTTCTGTGAGGAGGAGCTTCATTCGAATTTTTAAGAATTTTAAGTACGAATACATTAATTAGTATGCTGATTTAATCAACTATACCACATTGTAAACGCTTATTTTTCTTAATTTGGCTGGACTAATATTGCTGAGAATATTATTTCAAAAATGATCTCAGGCCACCACTGAGATCAGTACCACGACCGTCTAACTGAAAATGTGATTTGTTCAAGAGAGAACGACATCCTGCTATACCTGTCCACTTCAGGGGGTCGCATTTTTCGTGCTGAATCAGTCATATGAATTATAATTCAAAAGCGATGTTCATGCTCTCATCCGGGTGCTTCGAAATTCTTACCGCCAGCTATCAACAATTATGCGGCAAAAGTAAAAAATTTACATTTTTTTCAGTTATCAAATGTATGCTACAGAAGTGGTGTAAGCACCGAGACACATAAAAAGTTTTATTAGTAAAACAAATAATACGCAGTGAGATATCTGCACTCGACTATAAAAAGCGCTGTAAATTTAACAAATCCCGGGAGGAGCTTTCGTACCGTAAACAGCACATATTCCGAAACAAAGTTCACTCCAATATCGTTAAATTTTATAATGCAGTAAACAGTAAATTTCGGGGTTGCGGCGAATCCGGCGAAATTTATGATTATACTTCGACTGGCAAGTTGATGTTCAAAATAAAATCCCAAATTTATTCTGCCGAATTTTGAACGTCCTGCGGCGAAATTGCCATCCCGGCGAAACGATTACCTATACGAGAAATCACTTCCGATGTATTTTTCGATAATCAAAATATTGTTGACATTGAGGGAAGGTAGGGTGAGTGCTTCGATTTGCAACACGCTGAGGAATCTTCCAATCGGTAATCAAAATATTGTTGACATCGAAAGTAAATAGGGTAGGTGCTTTAACTTGCAACACGCTGAGGATCTTTCAAATTTGAGATCTCATGTCTTATGTAATATGACAAATATGCGAAAAGTATTGGTTCATTTTAAATCGGATACTTTTACAGAGAAAAGCATAAAACCTGTTTTTATTCCCATGAAACTCCATATAAAGTTCAATATAAAAGAAAACAATGATATGCACTAGTTCGCAATACCTTTGACTTGTGTGCAATACATAAAATGTACCAACTTAAGCCAGGATACCCACTCAGCTTATAAAATGTCGTTCTTGAGTTTTTGAGCTTCAGAGAGGGGATGGGGAGTGTTCTACAGCTGCCTGCACGAGCATAAATTTTGGCGAGAATAAATCATTTTTTCAGTTAAATATTTGTAACGTGTAAAATAAATTCAATATTTCGAGGAAAATAGTGAAATTTTGTAAAATAATTACAAATCTGATTTCTTTCCCATAAGAATATGCATATCTTGTGGATAGCATTGTATCCGAGGATTCCTTCAAGATTGTTCCTCAGAAGGAACCAAAAATTGACCTCGATGATAAATTAGACAAACGAGCCACCGATCAGCAGATCAAATTGATATTATTGAAGAAAGACAAGTGTATGAACGGAGAATTTTGGAGAGTCTAGAGTAAATAAGCGTGAAAATAATTTTCTCTCCTCATTGTTTCCTATTTGGCGTAGAGCACAAAATCTTCGATGAAAGGAAGAGAAGAGATTTAACCGTAGCTGAAAAGTTTGTCTCAAGTAAAGTGCAAATCCTCCCGAAAATTGGAATTCCTCCTTCTTTCACCGCACTGTCGATCCAAAGAAGTTTCCAGATGGGTAAAATTAAGTTGATTTAAAAAAACTGAGATGACTGTCAAAGCACGGATCTTAGTTATCTGACTTCGAATATTAGATTATTAGTTTTGTCGTCAAAAATCTAATTTTTACAAAATGGCAGTTCGCATAATTTTGTCATCTCGGTATTATTTTCTAGCACAAAGTTAGGGAGTCATGGGCGTAGCTTGAACTTTTTCTAGGAGGTGGCAAAAAGGTAGAATTTGTGCAGGCGCAAGTCGCTGGTTTGCTATCAGTGTGGCGCCAGTCACATATTTTCGTTATCTAGCGTTTAGGTTTATAGGCACATCCTACGAGTATATTCTGCGAATTTTATTCAGTTGGCTTTAAATATTCGAAAATAATCTTATGAGCACTGGAACATTTTTTTTTCAAAATCCAGGAGGGGGGCAAGTGCCCCATTTGCCCCTTGAGGGAGTTGGTATTAAGTGGAACCTGTGTCTCAAAGAGAGCGTTTCTGGCATTTTTTGCAGATTTATTGCGACTTAAGAATGAATAACTAGCCCCGAAAAATGAAGTAAATCTCTAATCTGGCCCCTCGCAGCTCTAGTGTGACCGCCTACAGTCCTAACGTGGCTACTTGTATTTTCGTAATACATTTTACCTACCAGTTTTTTATTGTATTTTACGTGGTTTTTCAATTTTTTATGGAAAAGTAGTTGCTAAACTGACGAAAATGAACTATCTTGAAAGAAATCTTTCAACCACAATTTGATGACTTTATACAGTTTCAAGTGTACGATATAATCAATTCTGTCGTTTCATGTAAAAAAGTGAAAATCGTAACGGGGGTGACGAGAGCAGTTGGAAAAAAAAAATCATTTTCGAGGCTAGTTTGCTTACTTTCATGAGTATGTACCGTCAGTCGATAAAACAATCTAAAAATTATAGAATTACCATTTTAGACTTTTTTTCTCGTAATTTTCAGACCTGCTGAGGATATTTGACTGTTGGGAATTGAATACTCTAACCGTGTACATAATTTTTCATTGCTCACCTATATTTCCTTATTTTCCACAATTTTCCCACAGGGGCCCTCCTCCCCCTTCACGAGCTCCCTTCTCAACCATGAACCCCCTCTTGAGGGTAGACTACCCCCAGAAAATTGAGGAATTAAGGGGCAGGGTAAGCAACCTGCAATGACTTGTGATCTTGATGATTATGGATAATTATGTCATTTTATGTCTTTTTATAAAAGTCTTATTATGTCGGTTATGTCTTAAAACTTGGAGATCTTTTATGTTAGAACAGATTATGTCCTTGAAAGTAGTTGATTTGCCTCTGCAATTTTCCAGGGGCCCTCCTCCCCCTTCAGGAGCTTCCTCTACAACCTTGAACCCCCTCCTGAGGGTGGGCTACCCCTGGAAAATTGAGCAATTAAGGGGCAGGGTAGAAAACCAGCAGCGATTTGTGATCTTGAAGATTATGGGTAATTATGTAATTTTATCTCTTATTATGTCGGTTATGTCTTACAACTTGGAGATCTTTCATGTTAGAACAGATTATGTCCTTGAAAGTAGCTGATCTGCCCCTGCAATTGTTCTAGTTTTTTGGTAGGAAACCCGCAGTGAGTTTTTTTAGGAGGGGGAAGGGGGAGTTTTGGTTATTAATATATAGAGAGATGAAGATAAAATTACTACTCGAGCGAAAATTTTTCGAAAAAACGTGTTTTAAAGGCAAAAAATTGCTCATTTTAGCATATTTTACATTCAATTTCAGGTATCTTGAGGTGGGGGCATGCCCCCCTGGATACGCCACTGATCACTGGAGAATCACCGAACTGTAATCACCAGCTCATAGACACAGGGACGTACCACCGAAGAGTTTTCCTGTGGGGGGGGGGGGGTAAAAATTATGAAAGTCCCAACTGACTCAACTCAAAATAACCAAGTATCAAAGCAAAAAAAACAAAAAAAAAAGTGTGACTTCTTGGATCTTTCCAACCGACTCAACCCAAAATTCCAAAATTCCCAAACATCGAAGCAAAAAAAAAACCTTTGACTTGTTGGATTTTTCCAACTTCTCAACTCAATTCCCAAGTATCAAAGCAATAAAAAAATCTTTTGACTTATTAGATTTTTCCCTACTCTGCCTGATTGAAATTGTAAATTATCCCAATTGCCAAGTGAAAGATTCCTACCGGAGGGAGGGGGTGCACCCCTATCTATCGGTACGTCCCTGAATAGACATGGCCAACAAAACAGTTTTCCACCATCTTCACAACTGGTTAACCACAAAATGTGTTCTTATTGCGATATGTGGAAAGGTCCAGTAAAAATCGAACCACCTTTCTTTTGCTTAGTTTTCAAAAACGGTAATTCTGCTATCGGCTTACCACGATTAGCTAATTGTTCATTAAAAGTAAATCGCGAAGAAGGGTTTTCAATAAGATCTCGAGTACGCATATTTTGTGGGCAAAAAATCGGAGCATTTAAACATGAACGCGTTGATTCGTACATAGAACATTGATCACGTTTCACTCACTGCTAACTTCGACGTTCGACTAGCCGTCAGCGATATTAAAACCGCTTACGAAACGCTCAGTTTTCGTCGCGTTAAACATGCTAGTATGTTTTTGTGTTGGTCATCAACAGAGAGGCGAAGCGTAAGTCGTGTATAAGTTTACGTGTAATATGAAAAATAAGCGATTTTCGGATCGCTGCCCTGATACAAATATAAATACGAATAGGTACGAGCTGACTGCCGAACAGTGAACGCTTCTGTTTCAACTGTCTCCTCAAACACCGAAAGACAGCGCCATTTGTTTAATTTGAATTTATGTAAGTGTAATAAGCGGCAATATGATCGCTTCTTTCTTTGCCTAATGTTTCATACCTTTTATTTCTGAGTAATGCTCGAAAGGGTGGATTCCAGGACTCGGGTGAAGGGCAAATCAGAAAAAGATACCTTTTATTTGTTACAAGTTGATGCATTAAATGAAGACTTATTTTCTTGGGATTTTTCAGGGTAAGCGGTGCTTACCTCGCTTACCTGGAATGTACGCCACTGAGCACCTGGGAGAGGGAGCGAAGGTTGAAAATAAGGTAAAATGTAATATCTGCTCTTAAGTTTTCAGGATTACTGAATAAGTTTTCAATACTATATTCACCCTAAAATCAAAATTATGGTATCTGTGTCTTCGTCGAGAAATGTAACATGGATACACAAACTAGAAGGTTTTCAGGGTCGCCGAATACTCCTTATAAAAAGTTAACTCAAGGGGTGGGAGTAATTTTTTAAGGCATTATTTAGAAGCCACCCAACTACGGTTATCAGCGAAGTTTCATTCAAGGCTCTCAAGCTGTTGAGACAGAAAAAAAAAGAAGTTACTTTTGTAATTTTTATTTCAACTTTTTAAGAAAATTGAAAACCAGTTTTGATATCTTCTAATTCTATTGATATTAATAATTCCCCCCCCCCCATATTTTTTCTATATTTTTGCGATATTAATTCAATAGCAACTAAAAGAGAAAATAAAGGAAGCAAAACAAGAAACAAATAAAATATGGCAAGAACAATATAGCACAGAGAAGACAGGAAGAAGAACGGCAAAACTGATTCCTTACAAGAAAAAGAAAGCTATGTCAAAATAAACAAATTTTTGAAAGAAATATTAAAAACCAAAAAAGATATTCAGTAACGCTCTGTCCAATGTAACGCCAAAAAAAAAGAGGGGTGTAAAATGTATACGTACCTACTATAAGCTCGTGTATAAGTGGATTGGTAAATAGATGTATTGTATAGTATACACATAAGAACTCAATCAGACCTCACCAGTGCGATAAACTGATTGTAAAAGCACTGGAGAGATCTGTTGTCTGTATGAATATGTTGTGTCAATAAATTTATTAAATAAAAAAAATAAAAAATTCAATACTAGGGCTTCGCGGCCCAACCCCCCGCCGTCACTCACTTCGCTCGTGTCGGCCTTACTCGGCGTTTCGCGCCTCGTCCATCCGCCACAGTCCTCAGTGTTTGGTCTGAAACTTTTGTTCCTGAGTTGAGGGTTACTTTGTGCTTCTTTTGCTCCCCCTCTATCAGCGGTCCTCAATCTTCCACCATGAACCCCCTTCCATCCTTTCTTCATCACGAGCCTCCTCCTCCTCCTCCTTCACCACCACCACGACCCCTTCACCTCCACGGTCACACCTCAACAGTCGCAGCTCTCCTCAGCCACAAACTCCTCCCCTACAATGGCCATAGTCCTCCACCTAGTCTCCCCCGATCACCCACTTCCACCCCGAGTGCCCTCAGTTAGGACCACGTCCTTCGACCACCCCACACCACTATGGCCTTCATTTCTGTTCTTGTACCACACCCCCACCAAGACCTCCTCACCCATCACTAAGACCTCCCCAATGGCGGCCTTAGTCCCTCTCTACAGCCTTCCCCTTCCGCGGCTCCATCTCCTCGCTCAACCACCACGAAGATCCCCTGGTCCTCCAACCAGGAGCTTCCACGACCATGACCACCTCTCCCCCACGAGAACCCTTCCCTTCAAGACTACCTGCCCGGGACCAGAAACTTCCGCACCATGGCCTTCATTTACCTTCCCGGCCGCCTCTCTCACCAAGAACTTCCTCCTCCACCAGGACCTCTTACTCACCATTACCCCCCCACACACACTACCCAGGGCCTTTATCCCCCTCCTGAGGCCACGCCCATGGATCTCCTTCCCATTCTGGAGCTCCCTCCACCATGAACCATCTCCTAGGAGTAGGCTACCCATGGAGAAATGCGCAATTAGTGGGGCAGGGTAGGCTGTCCGCGGTCTCTACTTCCTCCCAATGGCGGCCTTAGTCCCTCTCCACAGCGTTCCCTTCCGCGGCTCTATCACCCTTTGGCCTCCTCGCTCGACCACCTTGAAGATCCCCTAGTCCTCCAACCAGGAGCTTCCACCACCATGATCACTCCTCCCGCTCAAGAACCCTTCCCCTCAAGACCCCTTCTCCGGGACCAGAACCTTCGGCACCATGGCCTTAATTCGCCTTCCCGGCCGCCTCTCTCACCAAGAACTTCCTCCTCCACCAGGACCTCTTCCTCACTATTACCCCCTCCTCACTCGGGGCCTTAATGTCCCTCTACAGTCCCAGCCACCATCGTGTTTTTCCTCCCCTTTAAGAGCTCCTCCTCTACCATGAGCACCTCTTACACCTCCGGGCCTTTATCTAGCAAAATTTTACTGCCCCTCTAGGATCCTCACGCACCACTACCTCTTCCTTCCTCAATGGCCAACCTCTCCTACCAAGGATTTCCTCTGCCACAAGGACCTCTCACCCACCACTACCCCCGGGCTTCATCTCCTTTCAGAGCCCCTGTCCTCACTATGGCCCTCCAACCCCCTTGAAGATCCCTGACCATCCACCCAGGAGCTCTCACAACCATGACCACCCCTCTCCCGAGAGCCCTTCTCCTTCAAGACCCTACCCCGCCACCAGCCCCTCCAGTACAACGGCCATTTCTCTCCGAGGTCCTCTCTCTCACCAAGCACTTTCTCCTCCACCAGGTCCTCTTACTCCCGCCCCGCCCAGGGCCTTCATCTTCGTCCACAGCCCACGCCCCCACAGGGGCCTTCCTCCCCCTTTAGGAGCTCCCTTCTCAACCATGAACCCATTCCTGAGGGTAGACTACCCCTGGAAAATTGAGCAAATAAGAGGCTGGGTAGGCAACCTGCAACGACTTGTGATCTTGAAGATTATGGGTAATTATGTCATTTTACGTCTTATTATGTCAGTTATGTGTTAAAACTTGGAGATATTTTATGTTAGAACAGATTATGTCCTTGAATGTAGTTGATCTGCCCCTGCAATTTTCCAGGGGCTCTCCTCCCCCTTCCACCACAATGATGAATCCCCTCCTGAGGGTAGGCTACCACTGGAAAATTGGGTAACTAAAGGGCCGGGTAGGCAACCTGCAGCGACTTGTGATCTTGAAGATTATGGGTAATTATGTCATTTTATGTCTTTTTATGGTTTTTTATGTCGGTTATGTCTTAAAACTTGGAGAGCTTTTATGTTAGAACAGATTATGTCCTTGAAAGTAGTTGATCTGCTATGAAAGACATCATGTTATGTTACAAAAAACATTTCTCTTGTTTTAAACAAATAAGTACTCTTCTAGTAGGTGATGATATTTTTTTTACTCGTTCTATACGCTTTCGTTGCATACAACCAGCCCTTCTTTCGACATCCAATTGTAAATCAAATGTAACAGCATGACACTGTGAGCACTGTCCTTAGATGCAAATTTGAGCATGCTATTGAAAATGGCGTAGAGTTCAGCTGTATGGACTTCTTCTTTTTTTCAAATTAATTCGGAAGTTTTGCAACTGAAGCACCATCCTATTATTGGAGTCTAGTATAAGATGTAATCAACGATGTCAAGGACATCGATGCAAATGTCAGAAATCGGGTTTAGGTTTGGGCCAAGCACACTCTCGTAAATTGTTTTGGGAGCTTGACTTAATTATCATATTATTATACTTGTAGTAAAAAGGTCCTTTCGAATGTTTTCCAAGTCGGAAAACTCAAAGAAGGCCGAGTCTAGCGACAATAACTTTGGTAGTTTGTAGGTCAAGAATAGACGGTCGACACTTCTGCGGAAAACTCTCGAAATTAGTCGCTCTTCTAGTGGCACGATTTTGTCTCGAAATTCATCATTTTCATTCGTTCGTTTTACTAGTTCGATTAGATAAAAGCTGTTGTAAGTTCGTTTCAAAAATTCTTACGACAGACGGATCGTAAATTTCGGCATCGAGACGGTTGTAAATTTTTATTACGACGCCCCGCAAATTAGGTCAGCCTGCTTAAAACTGGACTACGAAATTTTTGGCCCTTATTTTCGCACGTGTATGAATTTGCTGGCGCACACATAATCGTTTCGCAATTTTGGACGCCGATTTAGTTGTAAACTGGAAACGAATACGGAAATTTTGTCGCCTGGAGTACGGCCAATTAGAGGTCAGGAATATTAATTTAATTAAAAATTAAAAGAAGGCAGCAGCGGATATTCTCGGTGTAAAGAGAGACCGAGCGAGCAGATTGGAAAAATGAATAGAGATGAAAATGGGCGAGCGACGAGGGGGAGGGGGACTGTGCGCCGTGTATTTTGAAAATGAAATAATCGTACTCGGCGTGTATAGTAGAAAGTTATTTCGAAAATATTTCGAAAACGCCAGCCGGGTAGTTTTGTAATATTTTTTAGTTACGGAGGTGATGATGTACGTTAAGCTCTTTCTTCTCTTCCTCTCTTTCTCCGATCCGGCAACTTTAACGGGCGTGAAATTTACGGCCGCTATTAAAAACTCTCATTTAGCGTTCATTAGGTTCTTACTTATAATAAACGACTTCTGATTCTGAAGCATCGAGCGAGAACTTTTTCGGTATAACGGGCCCGTCTGCGAGGAATGCGTTAATCTATAAAAATCAGCTCGCTACCAACTTTATGAATCAAAATGTTACTTTTCCACAATTTCGCTAAAATTTAATTACACGGGCCGAATGAGAGAAGTCTGAAAGTTCGGACGAAAAATTGCGCCCCGAGAAAGTTTAATCGTAGGTATTACGCGACACGGTGCCGGCGCGGTGTCGATTATCGGAAAGGCCGGCGGCTCACCGAATGTAACTTTTAATGAATCGAATTATATTGAAGACGAGTCGTTAAAACAAAACTACGCGAAGTTGGCCTGTTCATCAGATTTGCGCGTCCGGACTTCTTTTATAAAATTGGTGTTACATTTTGGATGCATTGACGAGGGGTTCGTTTCGCCAGCCCCTCCCTTTGCCCTCTCCCGTAGACTGGAATTTTGGATAGATGTCATGAATTTTGTTCCTGTTTTTTACACCATTTTGCACTCGCATTCTCAAAATTTAGGTGCTCAACGCTTTGCTAGATGTTAGCTGGCTATTTTGGTTTTACAAAGGCTGGATAGTTGCCTGCACTTCCCTCATATTACAATTTCGGGTCGCCATCAGTACTATGATTCTATACTTACGAGTGGCGTTCCAAAAGTAAGGTAACAAAGTCTTTTATGAAATAACTATGAACCGTAAGAATTTTATTTTACAAAATTCGAAAAGATACAACCTTTAACTACTTATCAATGTAGTTACCTTCCCGATTGAGGCATTCATCCCGTCGGTGTACCAGCTCGTTGATGCCTTCTTTGTAGAATTCGTCGTCCAACGAATGAAACAAATTGTCGTCGTGTTTAGAACGAATTCCACTCAGGTATCTTTTTACATTTTTTTATTATTTTTATTTTTGAGCTTAGCACAATTAGGAGACACTTTTGAAGTCTAACAAAGCATTTATATTAGGTAGGCGAATTCACCCCTTATTGACTCCTTTTTCGGCTACCTATTTCTGGGTGTATCTTTCCGTCACTTCTTTCCATTTGTTCCTATCTTTAGCCAGGTATATGCATTGGGGCTCCTCGCCTTGCACCGGTTCGTCAGCCCATCTCCTGACTGATCTGCCTCCTCCCCTCTTGCCGTGGTGTGGGACCCATGTTGTCTGGATCTTGTTCCATTGAAGTCCGGATTCTCTTACAACATGGGCAGCGTGTTTCCATTTTAGCCGCTTGATGGTAACCCAGATATTTTTGGCTTTAGTCTTGGTAACTATTTCGTCTATTTTTATGTGATCTCTTAGTTTCACTTGGAGAATGCTTCTCAACATTGAGTTCTAGGTCGTCTGAATCTTTCTTTCCTGTTTTTCGGTAGTGGCTCAGGTTTGAGCCCCGTAGACCAGGACTGGGAGAACAGTACTTTCTCAAATTCTTATTTTGGTGTTCAATTTCATTCTGTTCTTCAGTATTTTTCTCTTCGTCCAGAATGCTTTCCAGGCATTCCTACTACGGATTTTTAACTCTTTTTTCTGTTTTTTATTTTCGATTGATAAAATCTGTCCTAAATACCTGTATTCCGTAACCTCTTCTCTTTTTATATTATCAATTTTGATTTTGTCAGGGTGTTTGATATTTGTTAAGATTTTTGTTGTACCCTGGTTTTACTTATATTCATTGTTGCACTCTTCCCTTTTCCGTTTAGTTCCTGAATCATATCCTTAATTTCGCTTACGGAATCTGCTATTGTATATTGTCTGCATACCTCAAATTGCTTAGATGTGTATCATTTATATTTATTCCCTTCTTTGCCCAGTCCAGCTAGGGAGGGTAAGGGGTGATATTTGTGTTTTTATTTTCCCCTTCTTTGTCAAGTACTTTTGGGTTTGAGTTTGAGTCAAATTTGATATCTCTGCATCCTGGTTGATTGTGAAGCCAACTTTCGCGCTCTCTCTCCTCAGATCCTCGGCCATGGCTCTAAGTTCGTCCTCGTTCTTTGCTATATTCGATGTCTTCTGCAAACCTGAGATTATTTATTTGTTTGTAGTGGAATAAGTTTTGATCTCTAATTTTAATTTTGATCCCTCTTCCTTGCCAATTGATCTGCCGAAAAATAGACCGCGTTCGACCTTGAACCACTCACTTTCTTTATCCAGCTTAATTTGGATGATGATGATGATAAGGTTATCAGTCTTACGACCGGTTTGATGCAGCTTTCCATTTCTCCTTATCTTGTGCAAGTTCTTTCATTTCGTAATAAAACTTACATTTCACATCCTTTATTATCTGCTGAACATACTAGAATATTTGTTGACCTACCCAATTCTTTCCTTCCACTCTTCCTTCTAGCAACAGTGATATTATTCCTAGGTGCCTCAAATTATGCCCTATTAGTTTATCTCTCCTTCTCTTCAGACAATTCCAAATATCCATTTTACCTCCAACTCTGTTAATTACTTCCTTATTGCTTACCTTATCCGTACATTTGATGCTAAGTATCCGCCTATAGCACCACATCTCACAAGCTTCGATTCTTCTCTTCTCTGGTTTTCCTATGGTCCAAGTTTCACATCCATACAATACTACACTCCAAACATAAGTTTTCAAGAACAATTTTTTGATTTCCAGATTTATTTTTGATTTGAATAAATTACTTTTTCGATAAAATGCTAATTTGGCTTGTGCTATTCTACTACTAATTTCCCTTTTACTCCTTCCGTTTTTTGTTATTTTACTCCCCAAATAGCAAAATTCGCTTACTTTTTCTGTCTTTTCCTGTCCAATATTTATATTTAAGTTATCGTGTTCACATCGATTACATACCATTCCTTTATTTTTATTTATTCTCATACGATATTCTATACTCAAAATCTCCTCCGTTCCATTTAAGATGTTTTCCAAATTAAAACTCCTTTCAGATAATAAGACAATATCATATGCAAGCCTGAGCATCTTTATCTTTACTCGCTCTCTGTGTATAGTGACACCTGCTTCAAATTTTTCTTTTTTGTCTTCTATGGCCTACTCTATGTACAGGTTAAATAATACTGGAGATAAGGCTTTTTCTATATTAGCCTCCCATTTTTCTCCTTCTATTCTTGATGTGGCTTTCTGTCCTGTATATAAGTTTAAAATAACTTGTTTTTTTTTTTTAAATTTTATTCCTATCTTTTTTAGAATATCAAACAGTTTATCCCATTTAACATATTGTCAAAGGCTTTTTCAATGTCAACGAAGGCTATATATGTATCCTGCTCCTTTTCTTTCGAGTCTCCCATCCACAATTAATCTCAAAGCTAATACTGCTTCCATAGTACCTGTACTTTTTCTAAATCCAAATTGATCATCTCCTAATCCTGCATCTATTCTATTCCCAATTCTTCTGTAAATTATCCTAGATAATATTTTTGACGCATGCGAAAGAAAACTATTAGTTCGATAATTTTCGCACCTATCTGTTCCTGCTTTTTTTGGTATAGTTACAGTAGCACTCTTTTTAAAGTCCTCTGGCATATCCCCTTTATCATAAATATAACATACTAATTTGTACAATCTATCAAGTACATATTCTCCTAAGTTCTCTTATAATTCAGCTGGTATCTCATCTACTCCTGCAGCTTCCCCTTTTTTAAATCTCTCAATGCTTTGTCAAATTCCCCTCTTAAAACTGAGTCTCCTTTCCATTCTTATCTCTTCATCCCCATTAGTACTATATAATCCTTCTACATACGAAACCCACCTTTTCACTTTTCCTTCAGCTGTGTAAATAGCTCTCCTCCTTATTTGTTATATTACTTGCTTTCTTCCGTCTTTCTCCAAACTTCATTTCGACTTTTCTAAAGGCCAAGTCTATTTGTCCTTTATTCATAAATTCTTCTATCTTATCACTTTTTTCTTTCATCCATTCCCCCTTTGCCTTTTTACAGTCTCTCTTTATTTCATTCCTTAACCTTTGATGAGCTAATCTACCTTCCCTATCGTTGGCATTCTTATATTTTCTTCGTTCGTCCATCTTCCTGAGTATTTTCTCATTCATCCATGGTTTCTTTTCTTCTCTCTTAGTTTTACCTAGATTTACTTCTGCTGACTTTAATATTCTCTCCTTTATTTCACCCCACTCTTCCTCCACACTGTTAATTTCCTATGTTTTTTCAACCTCTAATTCTAATATAATATCGTCTTGATATTTCTCTCTAGCATCAATATTATTCAACTTTTTCAAATTCCATCTTTTTACCTCTTCTTTTCTACCAAGTTTCTTTAATTTAAGCTTGCATTTGTTACGAGTATGACCACTGTCAATATCGGCTCCCGGATAAGTTCTACAGTCTAATATTTGATTCCTAGAACGTTTTTCTGTTCAATTTGATATCTACTTTCGTTATCCGGATGACTCTTCCATGTATACCTTCTTCTGTAGTGATTTTTCAATTGAATATTTCCTGTAACTATAACTTATGCTTCGCACAAAACTGTATCAAACGAGCTCCTCTCTCACTTCTCATTCCTAATCCAAAATTCCCAGCTACATATATTATCTTCTTTTCTTTCACCAACTCTGGCATTCCAATCACCCATAATAATAAGATTGTCTTCGCCTCTAACATGCTTCATAAGTTTGTTCTTCTAATTCTTCATGTACCTCCTCAATTTCTTCGTCCTCTTTAGTATTAGTAGGCATATACACGTGTACTATTGTTGTAAGTACTGGTTTAGTATTGATTTTTATCAAGATCAACCTTTCACTCTGTTATTTATAATATATTGTACTTTATTACCTATTTCTTTATTCATAACAATTCCGACGTATGCTTGCCCTTTTATTCCCTCTGTATTATTCATTATTCTGAAGTCTCCTGATCAAAAATCATTCTCCTCTTTCCACCTACCTTCACTTATTCCAACTATTCCTAGGTTAAACCTCTTCATTTGTTCCACCTTCTCCCTCTAAGGAGAAAAACAAAAAAAAAAGAGTAAAAAAGAGTAAGTTGATAAAAAACGCTTTAGGAACTTCAGAGACAAGATCTGTGAGATATTTTACTTATCAATTCAGGTTGCAGAGATAAGAACTTTTTTTTTTTTTGTCAACCTAAATTTTTAATTTTTGTTCTCCCATTAAAAAACCGTCCGACGCCACTGGGAAGGGGGTTGGTGAAATGGTCCTTAACTGATGCACAAACTCAGTACTTTGCTACCTGTAGAGGCTATATAAACTACTTTGGCCACTTCTCACTCCCTTCTTGGGAGAGACGAGGTAGAAATGGATCATTGAAAAATATCATAATTTACTACATTATTTCGTTTTCCTTTCAATAACTTTTCTCTTTCCCACCTGCTCCAAATTTTGCCTTAAAAATTGAGAATTTTACTTCTTAAAGGACTGCTGTCGGGTTTTGCTTTTAATTGAGACTCTTGGTAACGCATCGTAGGTAACTTCACGCGGATAGTTCGGACGTTATTGGTTCATCTTTTTGAATAAGATTAGTATTACTTGAGTAGAATATCCTTTATCGAGGTATAAGATATGTGTGTGACGTGTCACAAGGAAACAGCCCTTAGTGGCATCGAACTGGTCTAAGAAAAATGCCCTTAGTTACATATCACTAAGGGACTTTTTTGTGAGTTGGATGACACTAAGGTCCCTTTTCTTGTGACAGGTCACATATACGTTCTGCTGTAATATGTCGCCCGAAAAAATCGACGACATGTGTACACTCGCTGTCTGTTACGTTGCCTTGAATTCCTGGCTCATCTTACTTAAATACTCTCTCGCTGTCAGTCCATCTCAGGTTTCTGTAACCATATTCGAATATACATCCCACGCACCTATGATTTTAAAAAGAAAGTTCGAAATTGTATTTTACAAATGGGACACGTGCACGGAAAAGCTCGGGAGCTTTCAAGGCGGGCGATCTTCCCACGCCTCGGTCGAGTCAAAATCAGACAGGAACCGCTATTTACTAAGTGTGAATGAACCACTTCGAGTTTCTTCGAATGTGTTTTGCTTGATTTACTCATGTGTCACCTCGCCTCCGCGAACCGTCTCGTTTCTTCTAAATTAATATTTTTCTTCCAATTCACCGTTCACGTTCTGGTTAATTGTAAACAAAACTTACAATTTCACCAGAGCCCCGATTGTAATCTCTCGCATGGTAGGTCTGTGTAGCCTGACAAAAAAAAAAGAAGAAAAATACTTCTCTTTACTTCCCTCTCACATCGGGGTAATATATCTCCAGTACGGCGCAAATAAGTTGTTAGACGTTAAATGCACGATAAATTTATGAACCAGTGAGAGAGAGGGACGTATGTGATTGGATCATTTATTGCTGTCAACGGCAGAATCCGAGTGGCAGTCCGAATGTCTTGTTTTTAGGTACATTTCTGCGTCCCATTTCCACGGCGACGTCGTTAATGCTCTTATTTGCATAATGGGTGACCATCGCTAATTTGATTTGTTTTTGTCGACCCTTTTCATTCGAGCTCTACATGACGTATCATTCATAATCAACCTCGAACCGACTTATATATGTGCCACCCGAATACGACATATTTCCTTCTTTCGTATACTCACGAATGATGCGGAGAAGTGAACCGACATGTACATGTATAATAGGACTCGTTGCTGTAAACCGCAATGTCGTCGTTTAATTACGTCAGCACAAACGAATTTCAAATTTCGTAAATATTTTAATCTCGTTTTTGATGTATAGAACTTTTCCTGCCTCCGCCTGCCGCGCCGTGCGACCGAGAAACGTCATATCAAAATGCAAACATTTTTCGAACTATAAATAAAAAAAAAGGTTTTGTCTACCCATCAACCAACTTTTATGTACAGCTTTGATTTATGTGCACATCGAGGAGGAGGGGGGGGGGAGAAGTATATTCTTGACAAAAAAAGTCGCCGTTTTCCAAATTTTTTCTGGCGAACATTTCACATCCCGTTATTTCAGTTCATTTCCGCTAAAATGTTAAACTAATCTAAAAAGTTTTCCAATTTAAAGTTGCACGCATATATTCGACAAATTAAATAAAACTTAATTCGCGAGTCTTCTTGTAAATCTGTTCGAGAGGGGAAAAAAAGGATCTTCGAAGTAAACCTTTATCTTCCCTAATTTTTTAACCGTTTTGTGGTAATTAAATTTTCCAACCTATTACGAAAACACCTAAAAACGTGAATTCACGACCGTGATATAATTCCGTTAGCGTTCTGCATTTTATGTTTTCGAGTGCGTACGGGTAACATTACCGAGCGAGAGTCAAAATACGAGATAGTGGGGAGTGGTGACACGGGGGGTTGGGACCCATTAATTTTTCAAGTCCTTTGCTTAACCACGTTGCAGCGCTATCTACAGTGTGATATTGCATTACACATTCATGCCCAGATGTAGCACCAATGAAAATCAGGTCATTACTTTCATCTACTGTGTCCCACAGACTGGCTTTTTAGGGCGCTCCGGGAAATCTGAGAACTGACTTTTTTAACTAGCAGTTTTTTTTTTAAAGCATGTCGCAGCAAAGACCCGTTGATACTACAATTTTTTCGCGTCCAAGTACTACATATTCATATTTGATTGATAAATGATTATATTGCCACGTAGCCCATCAAGCAAATTACTCATTTTGATTGGAAAAAATGCGCAATGTTGGGGAAGGTGTCTATTAGGGTGTCCTTTATTTTACAAGTTTTCACCAATTGATTAGGGTCGCACTGAAATTCGTTCCAATGGACGTAGAAACTCGCCATAAGAAATTTGAGCCCAATCTGAGGTCATTACCCCGTGCCGCTTTGACCTTATACTGAGATTTTACAAAAAAACCGCGAATATCTCGGAACATATCAACTTCAGAACCAAAATGCATATAACGTAAAATGTTCTTTGTTAAATTTCCTATAAAAAAGATTCTATATAACTTTTCTCAAAAACTCATATTTACCGAGATAATCGCATTAATGTGTGAAAGTTTCGAGGAACGTGGATTTTGTTATTTCTTCTTTCATAACCGAGCTTTACTCGCTAAATCGTAGTTATCTAAAGACATATTTACTTTCAGACCAAAATGCAAATAACATAAAATGTTCCCCGTTAAATTTTCTGTAAAAAAGATTCTATACAACTTTTCTTTAGAAAACATATTTATCGAGATAATCGCAAAAATGCGTGGAATGTTCGAAAAACATAATTTTTCTAAAAATTATTTTACGGCTGAGATATCTATTAATGTCGGGTACATAGGCGCAAATAGGTGGGGGCTTGGGAGGGGGTTAGCCCCCCAAACTCTGAAAAATTACCAAATAAAATGATGCGGGAGATGGTGTTTCTTCATAATAAGGGGGTTTAAGCCCCCAGTTCTGAGCCCTACTTGCGCTTCTGCTCGGGTAACGCTCAAGGCAAGCGCCTCGGCTGCACCAATGACAGTTTGTCGGGTATCTACTATAAAATAGACCTCGGATTATGTATGTATATGTATATCAACAATAGTCAACAATTCGCGCATAAGATATAATGTTGTGCTGTTAAGGAACAGTTACGTGTTCTCAGAATTCAGGATCATTTTCTATGGGCAAATCGATGTTTCCTATTGTTGATATACATCATCAAATCTACCATACCAAGCCCTCAACGTCAACGGAATCTTAGAATGCTCAAGACTCAATAAAAACAGTTTGTTAACCCTAGATCGCAAAATTTGTTTTTTTTTCAATCATTGAATTTGGAATTAGTTATGGTGTGGTAGGACTTATGGCGATGCACGCATGCCAAAGTGGCCCCTAAGAAACCGCATCTCTGGCCCCGGAAACTACCCTTTCGAATATCGCATCAGTGGCTCGAGGGACGCTTTGAAGCCGGCCTGAGCCCCCATTTCGCAGTGCCGCTTCCGGTGCGCGTCCTCCAAGGGCTACCATGGGGGTTCCCTACTGACCTAGGTTCGCGTTCCCGAGCACTAGCCTGGAAATTTCAGGTCCCCCACAACTGGACGTGCTTCTTCTTCACTCACACCTCACACCTCCTCGGCTTGGTATGTGTGGCGATGCTGGCAGGTGGTGACGACGGAGGTGGGAACCATGCGGGGAGAGCCCTGCTGGGGGTATTTCAGAGCCGGAAAACATCAGTACTTGAAAAATGTCATAATAAACATTAGTACTTATGTTTTCTTACTTGCATGGGCAACGTAACTACTTCTGCACATGTTTTTCTTCGTATCATTAACGGGGTGGAGATGGACACATGTAGAAGTGTTTGCGATTATTAAAAGCTTGTATTTGCAAGAGGTAGGACTGTTGGCCTTAGTGATAAAAAATTTGCGGAAGAGCCTGAAACGATTTAGCTAGTAAAGATCGGTTATGAAAGAAAAAATGACGAAAGCCACGTTCCTCGAAACTTCTACACATTGTGATGGTCCATAGATGAACTTGACTGCCTCGGAGAAAACCTTGGAGTCAGAGGTATCAAAGTAGCTCTGGATTTCTGTGGTTTTTTTCTGCTACCAAGTATTATTCAGACACTTGATTTCGTTTGAGCTTTTTGGCTTTGGCTTCTCCGTACTTGGCTTGTAGACGGGAGTTTATTTTGTAATTTTGCGAAGTCTTGAAAGCTGCTCGTTTTTCTTCAATTAATTGACTAATAATCCCGGAATTCTGAGTCATCCAGTCTTTTTACTGATTTCCTTTCTTAAGGCAACAAACTTTTTTACAGCTGTGTTCAAACTGAACTTCAGGGAGCTCCATTCCTTTTCTGGAAAATTTGTTGCAATATCTGGGGGAGGTTTTAGGACATCTATGAGGGTACACTCTAGTTTCCTTTTGTTTCTTTATTATGTAGCTTACCTGTATCTAATCTCCTTGTCTGGGGTGCAATCCGCCAAACATTCTGTAATCAGTCCTACAATCAGTTCTTGGGACTGCTATACTTTGATGTTTTTTTCTAGTGATAATATAATCAATAATATGACATTCATTTGATCTTGGGTGCATTCATCATTACTTTGTTGAGAGTTTTTGTAATCACTAGGTCGCGAGAGGTGCAAAGCTGATCACTCTTCAGATGAAGGCAATTTTTCATATTACTTTGCCCCTTCAATCGTAAGGGCAGGTAAACAAATTTACATGTATCTGTAATAAGTTGCTCTACCTTCAGTTGCAAGGAAGTCAATTCAAGTTGAGAAACCCTAATAGTGACCAGTGAATTACGATCGTGGTTTCTTTCTTACTCTTCAATTTCGTAAGAGTACTTCTTGAGTATTCTTCAATTTTCAAGGATCTCTTGAGGATACTAGGTTAATATCTACAGTGAGTTCCTTTTGAGGACAGTCTCGCCTGACGCGAAGGAAAATGGAGTAGATATCGCGAACTTTGATTTAAAGCATTTGAAACTGCGTTAGATTTTTTTTTTAATCCAATATTGTAAATATGTCTATATTTCTTTTTATTCGGGAATACGATTTCGGCTCGATGACTATTTTTATGAACCGTTTTATTCTCTCGTTTTATATACTGGTTTTAGTTCGGGCAATTTGTATAATGGAAACACTAAATACAAAAACTACCGTAGTATATCACGCAAAGGAATAGGGCCATTTTTGGATCATGTACTTCCAAAGGGAAAACCGTTTAATGTCTTCGGTGAAATTTATTCTATTATTTTTTCGACAAATACATTCCAGGTGCTTTATCTAATTCCATTTCTATTTCTATTGTTTGTGATGGTGGACTATAATGCATGCTCGGAGATGTGCTGATATAATTATGGTAATATACACGGTGATACATAACTCTGTACGCATTCGCTTTTTAGAAAATCGAGTTACCGAAATTTCTTCCATTTTAATTTACGTTTGCATACTTCGAGTAACGGATACCATATTTTACTTCTCAAATTTGCATTCAATTGGTTTTGAGGAGGAAAATGGGAAAGCGTGAAAATCTACGCGTTCGAATTTCACGCGACAGAAATATTGTACTCATATTTTTCCGTACGAATTAAAATGACTTGATATGCGACTGTAACGGTTGTATGTAAATGATCCGCTATAATATAGAAAACAGGAAATTACATTTTTGGCGCCGTATTGTAGTTATTTTTTAATAACACGTTGACTGGCGTACTACAAAGTCCACTGCAAAAAGAAACGTAAAGACATTTTACTATGTATGTATGTACAGTAAAACGCCGATTATCCGGACTAATTGGGACCAGAGGCTTTCCGGATAATGGTTTTCCGGATAACCGAAACATGTGCTTATTTTATAGAGGAAAACACATTTTGAAGGAAAATAGCCCAAAAATTAGCTCACATGGTTTCAGAATTTCCCTCAATAGACTGAATAAGCTAGACTAGAAAAAAAAAAAAAAAAAAAAAGTTTTGCCTAGAAATCGGGGCCCTGATATCTTTTTTTTTTTCTCTCTCTTTTTTTGGCGTTCCGGATAGTTGGCGTCCGGATAGTCGGCGTTTTACTGTTTTACAAATTATTTATAATTAAAGGATAACCTAATAATTCGTTATTGTTACTATTATTATTTTTTCAATAATCATTGTTTAGTAGAGTAGTAGATAAACTGTGGTTATTGACAGTGGCGCAGAGGACAGGAGGATGTGTTTTTCCTTAAATTTTTGAAAAGAGTTTTGACCTCGGAGAAATGTGAGACAAAGCGCATTGAGAAACCTTTTGTTCCGAATTTAGGCATATTTTTGAAAAAAAGTACGAATAATAGCTTTTTTTTGCTCGGAAAGTTTATGAGTGCAATTTTCTGGACCGCCCCTCCCTTTTCCGGAGTTCTAATTTATTGGGAAGAAAACTCAGTAAACTCTCGGCAACCGTAGAAAGACTGAAACAAACAAGTTTGAAAGAGTCTCAGATAATGGTCTTGTCTGACCTTTGTAATGGAGGAGGGTATTCTGCAGTGCCCAAAATTTCTGAATGACGGCTCAAGTATATCTTTCGCAGAATGATTACTAAATTTGCCAAGAATGTTGAATAAGCTCATGTTTGGGATGCACTTTTCCGCTTCCACCGCTCTTCAGGCTTCTGATCTTGAACATGTCTGCAAGCCTTCAATTTTAATCAAATCTGGGAGGATTTCAAACAAGATCGAAAGAGCCTCGAGAGTTTTAAAGGGCTCTAAAGATGTCTAGAAGTCCACAACTGATCATATATCTTGAGAATTGTTATCGAGCTTGGGGCAGTCTTCAACTGACCTAGAAAAGTTGTTAAGCAACGTAAACAAGTGTTGAAGAACTTCGAAGGATTGTGAAGCGTTGTGAACATGACTTGAAGAGTTTGATCTGTGTTTGAAGAAATTTTCAAGTATTTCAAGAAGTCGGGAAAAATGTAATACGCTTTTATAATGTGCGAGAAACATCAGTCTTAACACAAAGATTGAAAAGTTTCAAAACGTTGTTACATATCTTTGGAAGTTTGAACCAGTTATAAATACATTTTCATGAGACTACTTGTGAACAAATGGACGCCATTCAGCGTATCCCAACCTGCAAAATCTGTTTTTTCAGAACACGTGATTCGAAGCTCAAGAGCCATGTAGAAGCTATATGACACAGCGTTTACTGATAAGTTTTTTTCAATGTGAGTACACATTTTTGAATCGGGGGCCCAATTTTGAAAAATTCTACTTTTTACGCTCTTTCCAACGATACTACAAAGGTTGTCCAAAAAGTAAGGTTCGGGATTTTTTTTTTCTCTCGTGTATTGCATAACGTACGAACATAAACAAAATAAGGAAATGAATAATAGGGTTCTCTGGCATCACCGTGAAAGTTGCACCCGTTTACGTGAAAGATATGCGAAGCATCACTACAGAAACTATGGAGTTACCGGTTGGAAGTGTGTCCGGTTGCGTCTTGCGATCGGTGATTCTTTACAAGGCCGCAAATAACGAAACTGGGGCTGCTATCCATCGGAAATTGTGTAAAGTGTTTGGAGAAAATTAATGTAATGACCGAACAAAAAGTCAAAAAGTGGCGTAACACGCCTCCCACTAAAAAACTAAGCATGGTGTGGAAGTGTTCGGATAAACCCGCGCCAAAAAAATTCAAAGTCGTGAGCTCCACGGGGAAGGGGATGCTTACAGAGTTTTTTGATGCCAAAGGAGTAATTTATGAGGAGTATCCACCGCAGGAAAAGGTTCGACTGTCACTGCAGACCGTTATTTTGATACTCTGATGAATTTGAGAAAGGCTATCGAGGCAAAAAGGCCAGGAATGCTGTCAAAAGGAATTTTTTTCATTCATGACAATGCGCGGCCGCATTCAGCCCATTTAACGATCGCCATGTTGACCAATTTTGGTTGAATCATCCTTCAACATCCTGCTTATTCGCCTGACCTCGCGCCTTGCGACTTTCACCTTTTTCCGGCCCTCAAAACAGCACTAGGTGGCAAGCATTTTGCATCAATCGCCGAGTTGCAGAACTTCGTTTCTGACTACTTCGCAAAATTAGACGAACAGCACTACTATTCAGGCATAAGAAAATTGGTGTTACGTTACGAAAAGTGGCTTAATCGTTTCGGGGATTATGTTGAAAAATAAAAATATTTTATAGAATGTAAATAAATTTTTTCATAATTTTTTGAGGCATTTCTCGTGTGTTTTTGAGAGTACCGAACCTTACTTTTTGGACAACCCTCGTAATAACTCATTTTGTTTACAAATGTTGGTTGGTTCCTTTACGCTGAATAGCGTCCAAAACTGGAAAAGGTTTAACGAGTCTTGATCAGACCTGGGGGAATCTTTAAGAGTCAAACCCAGTCTGGTGGAGTTTTATAGGGTTCTTGGTAAAACACGTTCGTACTGAAATGTCGACTAAAATGTCAATATTGAAATCCAGGACATTGTTAGCACACATTTTCATGAGCAGTGCGCCTACAAATGTCGATGTTCTATTCACTGTCGACTGTGTTGTATACATTTCCATCGATAGAATGATGAACAAATGTTCAGTAGTCAACAAGTATCGACATGTATCGACATTACTATAAACATTGTAGTGTGTAGCAAATTGACGCGTTCAGTAGATATCGACACATTTTCGTATAGTAGATATTTCAGTTGACATTATAGTCGGAAAGTATCGACATTACTATCAACATTCCAGTATTAGGGTATACAAAAGTAGACCCAATTGTACAATCGATGTTTGCATTGACATGTCTACTCGACAAATGACTGAGGCTGGATAATTGTTGTATAAATTGAGTTATTGTCATAATTTTTATATGGTTGGGTTTTATTTGGATGCAAAAACTCAAAGAAAAGTGAAAAAATCCATATCGATACAAATGTTGATGCTTTCGTCAACGTTGACAATGTTTTATAGGATAACTGTGGCCGCCTTAAACAGGACCGGACGAGTTTTAAATAAGCGTAAACAAGTGTGAAAGCATCTAGAAAAAATTGTAAAGCACCGTGGAATGCCTTAAAGAGTCTTAAACGGGGTTGAAAGAAATTTTCAAGACCTCAAACAAGTCCAGAAGAGTTTAATGCGTCTTCATAATACATGAGAAGGTTTTTGAACCTGGCCGAAAGTACCTCAAAGAGTTTACGATGCTTAAAAGTGAGCGTACACAAATCTTGAAGAGAGTCTTGAACCAGTTATCAAGAAATCGATGATAGAGTTTGATGAATCTCATGAGGCAGGGAGTTGCACAGTCACGTTAATTCAAATTAATTTAAGCAGCAGAGTACAACTTGTAAAATTTTCTTAAAGCATAAACATAATGGTGCGGTGGGACATATGGCGATGCACGCATGTCAAATTGGCCCCAGAACACCGCACCCCCTATCCCGAAAACGCCTCGAACAAGTGTGGAGGAGCATTAAAGAATCTTGATCAACTAAGAGTTGAACAAGTCTGCTGAAGTCTTGAAAAGTTTTTACCAAGTTGGGAAGAGTTTTTCTAAAATCTAAATTAGGTTTAGCGAGTCTTGAAGCGGCTTGGGAGACACTACAACGATTCTTAGAGAGTCCCAGACAGGGTCGGAACCTATCTAGCCTTTTGTATCCGAAAAGACAAGAAAATTTTGAAGAGAAAAATATCAGAGATGTGTGACGTAGATTTTAACGGATGACTTTTTGAAGTTTGCCCCCGAATCGGTGCTCTGTCGAATAAAAATAATACGTTTTGAAAGATTTTGAAAAGTAAATTTTGAAAGATGGTCCTGGGCCTCGAAGTCTCTCATGAGAAAATGGGTGTGAAATGCATTATTTTTTGCCGTACAATGCTCCATCAATTACGGAAAGTCACCGAAAGGATTTCTGAGTTTCAATGTTATTTAACTTCACGAAGGAGATGTGTCACGTGAATGAGAGTCGGCAAAGGGACAAATGTACCATTTTCCTCTCCACCTCCGGGGATTTTGCAAAAATACATATTTAAGAAACCATGAAGACGGGATAAGTATGTTCTTTTTGAAATAGGTCCTGATACCTCTTGAACGTACCTTACTCCTTCCCTCCTCTTCATTTCACCTGTTCATCACTCGTTCACTCCCCCCACTTCCTTTCAAGTCACCTCCTTCATTTTTTTTTTAAATACCTAATAAGAATTAAACCTAGTTTACAATTCTTATGTTTATCTGTTAAAACTGCCGGTGGCATCTATTAAATATGGTAATAGCTTACACATGTGGAGTCGTCCTTACCAGTAGGGATGCTCTTATTTACATCTTAGGGGCAAATCATTACATTTGAATCTCTTCAGTCGTAGGGTTTCTTGGCTATTGTCTAATAACTTGCCGGCTGTAGGATCTACGTGGTCATGAAGTCGTCCTTCATATTGCGTGGCAAACCAGCGTATCTCTTCTAGAACGGTCGGCATTTTTAGGTCACGATGGATATCGGCGTTACGTTCAAACCGGTAGGCTCCGACTATGGTGCGTAGTGCTATGTTTTGACCTGGTTGGATGTTGTCTACATTGGACTTGCTGGCAAAGCCTCAGAGCTGGATGCCGTAGGTCCAGATTAGCTTCACAACTACAACATAGAGTAGCCGCTTGCACTCTAGAAATAACTGGGATCTTCGTCCCACTAACCAGTGTAGGTTTGGCATACATTCCCGCATTTGTTGCCCTTTCTGCATGGTGTGACGCTGCCAGTTCACTTTGCTGTCGATATGCACTCCTAGATACTTTACCGTATTCTTCTGTGGAATTATTCGACTCTCGAGTGTCACTTGAGTGTAATTGTACTGCCGCAGGGTGAAGTTAATGTGTGATGATTTTACGGCGTTTAATTGGATCTTCCACTAGCGTGTCCAACTGTGGAAATTGTCAACTGCCTTTAGTTGCTTTTCAGTCGCCTTGGTAAGGGAGTCAGACACTGCTAATATGGCCGTGTCGTCGGCGAACATCGCTGTTGTCGTATTACTAGACGTTGGTGCATCTGCAGTGAGGAGGTACAAAATGGGTCCTAGGACACTACCTTGGGGCACTCCTGCTGCGATGTTGCGCCACTGCGATGTGACTTCGTCACTGATTACTCGAAACTGTCTTTCACTGAGGTATGAGTCGAACAGATCGCAGTAGTTCTTCGGCAAGTGCTGCCGCAACGTGTTTGGGAGATCTTCGTGCCATACCTCGCCGAAGGCTTGGGCAATGTCCAGAAAGACTCCACAGCAGAACTTTCTCTCGTCCAAAGCTTTTCCTATTACATCGGTGACTCGGTGGACTTGCTCTACTTTGGAGTGTTTTTGTCGGAACCCAAGCTGGTGGTTCGGTATTAGTCCTTTTTCCTCGATCAGTGGCCTCAGCTTCTTGAGAACGAGTTTCTCAAAGAGCTTTGACATGATTGGGAGAAGAGAGATTGGCCGATATAAAACTTCCTTCACGGAAAAAAAAAAAAACAGACCTGGAAAAAATGATTGTTACCTCTTGTATATACCTTGCCCCTTTCCATCCCTCCCATCTCCTCCGCTTCTCTCCCTCTTCTTCATGGATTAAAAAAAACGCGTGTTTACAAACGGGGAAAATGGTTTTTATTTCCTGCGAATACTGTACCCCTTTCTCCGTTCAATCTCTGTTCCCCATTTCCCCTTCGTTTCAAGGGGTTGGGACCTTTAAGAATTGAAAACATATATATATTTTTTTTTAAAGATACATTTTAAAATTATATTTGCGATATTTATGGCAGCGCAAGGAATATAAAAGGTCCCACTTTGTCTATTTTAGTTTTCGAGGTACGGCGATTTTTTTGAATCATGGCCGAAACTTTCGAAATTGGGATTTAAGACAATTATGGTAGAATAAATCCTATCCTTTCGAATGGCGTTATACGTTTCTGTCTGTCTGCCTTTGTTCGTCCATTACAGACGAAAACGTGAATCCACCTCCTCTCTATTTTGCCCCTACCCAACTCAGTTTTGTTATTACTAGAAATCAAACTCTTCCATTTCTTATTAGTTTTCGGAGAAGGTTAGATTCTTCATAAGATTTCTGACAAAATGAGACCTCGTAGAACTCTCTAGTTTTATTTGTCTCACAAATGTGACAGTTTGAATTTATGTTTCGTTGTTTGAACTTTTTTTAAATTGTAATTTTTTTCTTCAAGAACAAGATTTGGAAGCCTTAACTTTAAACATCCATATCTCGGCTGAGTTTAGAGCTAGAGAGCTCAGCAAGGTCTCATTTTGTCAGAAATTTTATCTAGTATAAGCAAGTACCCATAATTCCATATCGAGAAAGTGGGACCTCGTTCCCCGCGCTGCCACATTTATCGTTCTGTTGTGTTTGAAAAACTTTTAGAATGCTTTTGGTAACATTGGTGAACTTTGTTTCTGTTTGCAGGCGAATGCGGAACATGCTTTCCAATACTACAGCCGCTTTAGTGCACCGCCAAAGTAACGTGCATATTTTACGCCGGCGATAATAATTCGTTTTCAGGTAATTGTCGTTTGGAATGACATAAAACTTTTTTTATAGCCTAATAAATACACAGACGAAGAGTTAAAAGTCTTCCGAATTGTGTGATGCTTTTTTCAGTGCGAATGCTTTATAGGGATACGTAGTATTATTGTTCGCATGTGATATCTCGCGAATATAGGCGAGGCTCCGTTTGATGACACCGAAAAGTTATCTCATTTTCAAAATAAGACGCGTGGGGAGGAAGACGAGGGACGAAAAAAAAAATTCAAACAGAAATTGCGTAGTAAATTCCTTTTATATGACCCTCGGTATATACGACATCTGGAGTGTTATCAGCGTTCAACTATTGGCTGGTTAATTTCCATTCGGGGCGCGATTTTTTATTTTTTTTTACGTTCGCGGGCTCGTACCACACGTGCCGCTTTTTTACGCGACGTCTGGGCCGTAATTTTTCAAATTTGAAGAATTTACGATGTAGAAAATCGCCTTACGACTGTGATTTAATGTGCGAGCAACGGGGACGAGGGCGGCGCGAGATGGAAATGGCGAGAGAAATTTCCAGCAAATATTCGCGACAGCGATAAGTTAACTAGACTATAAATATGTACGGCAGAGAGTGAGACGGCAACGACTTTATTAGACAGGAAACGTTGTAAGGCGAAAGTTCATTTTCTAATAGCTCGGTTCAGGTAAATTATATGTTCGGGTTTCATTTCTGGATATGAATGAAAACGTTCGAATGCGAAGACAAAGGTCTGGCCGTTGCGCACCGCCGTTGGAAGCCAGGAAGTTGAAAGACGTCTGCCAGCTGTCAGAAGTCGGCGCGGTCTGTTATGTACAAAGTAATTTAAACGAGACTGACTGCCGGTTTTCGAGGAGCTTTCGTTTATATCTTGTACAGCGTTTCCCGAACTTTAGTGGATAACGACCCAATTTGAAAGATGGCCAGTTTTTCGCGACCCTCTTCCGAAAAAAAGAAAAAGAAGTATAGGAAGTGTAAGGCATAGATTTTATCATGCGAACAACGAAGATAAGATATCGTTGATAGTGATGCAAGATATTGAGAAAATCAATATCGATACGATAATATTGTTATTATCACGATAATTAAAAATATCGATATTGTACTTTATAAATATCGGTAGATATTATCGATATTTCTGATATTTTGATCGGAAATATTTAGACCAAGTTAACCTGCCTTGTTTCATCATTTTTTCAAACAGTGTTTTCTGTAATACTTGTCCACTATATTTTACTAATTATTTTCTAAGTTCCCTTTCTTCATACAGTTGTGAGGTCATAGACTCGTGGGCAATAATTCCTGTCAAAACCAAATTTTGAAAATTGCAAACAATTTTGATCACATTTCAGAAGAGTTGCCGCAGTTGGCCTCGACCTCTCTCTTTTCAAGTACTTGTCTATTTAATATTCCAAAATCCAACTTACAATCTTACAATTTGCAAAACAAACACATTCACATTGAAGCACTTTTGAGCAAATTTAGTCATCAAAATAAAAATCACTATCGGCAGTTTTCTGGCAAATCAAGTTTAAAACTGTTATCACATTTTTGGCTCAATAATAGGAAAAAACAATGAAAAACTGAAATTTGATCAAAAGAGACTCTGTAACAATGGAACTTACAGGCCTTTTTAGTACGTATGTACTTATATCATCATCAGTGAATCGTCCCTGGAAAAGGACCTAAAAATCTGTTACTTAAAGGCTTTTCTCTTAAATAAAGTACTAGGGAACTTGATAGGAAAATTTTGCACCAACACTGTCTGGCGAAAGGCGAAACTGGCGAATTTTGAGGAATTTTGGCGTTTCCAGACAGCCGATCTGGCGGCAGAGAAGAAGTAAAGTAACCTAATCGGTCACACTGTATTGGAGTTTTCAAAATATTGAAATATCGCTCTTCCTATAAGAATATTGATAGATATCGAAAATTATCCGATAATCGGAAAACTCTATTATTCGATATCTAGCGGAAAAATTATTGATAAATAACGATGTTTTTGATACGATATTTACATCACTAATCGTTGAATGCACCGTGTGTGAGTTGTTTTTTATTTCATTCCATAGCGAATGGTCACTTCTGTTCAATAGTAGCCTTTGTAGTAACACAGTAGTGGTAGTCAGAATATTTCACGACTCACCTAGCATTTTCTCGCGACCCACAGTTTGGGAACCGCTGATCTAGTATCAGGGTGTCTACCAAGCCAATAAGTCCGACAAAAGTTCAATAATTTTAATATAGGCTCAATAAAAATTGAAAAATGAGGAATAATAATAACGCAGTGTTGTCGAAAACTCAGCTTCGATCACTATGTGTCTTGCAAACTCAATTTTTGTGCATATAAAAAGCCTGAAGAGAGTCCAAGTCCGATAAAAGTCAAGTATTTTTAATTTTCAGATTTGTTAGACACCCTGAGTGTATGCCTCTTTGCTGCTTTGAAACGAGTCACTTTGCCAAAGAGCAAATATGAGGGTTCGAAAGGTCTAGCCAGATAACTGACAATGTTCTCATTTACAATTGATTTGAGTTTTCTGCGATTACGATGAAGGAGCGGACAAGAGCGAACTGAAGAAGTGACTTTTAAAGAAGCTGGAAGGAGAGGAATTCTATTTTTTCTGATTCAAAATAAACATTTTATCTTTAAAATCGAATTTCAATTCGGCGTCTTGGAGATCAGTTTTTCTGGTTTTGACAGCTAGCGGAAATTATGGGGGATTTGAGGAGAGGCGCCTCCTACTCTCACCAGGGCTCAGTGCTCTGGCTCGTCCTCTTCAACCTTTAAACCTCTGACCCATCAAGAACGATCTCCAGAAAATTTATTTATGCCGACGATATGACTCTGGCTATTCAATATAATAAGTCGAAGACAACGGAGACTAGACTGAGGAAGAATCTGAATGAGATGGTCATCAACATCTGGAACTGGCGGCTGAGTCTTAATAAAGGTAACAACCCTGTGGTCTTCCTCTTTCCACCTCAACAGCCAGCTCTCCAAATTGAGGCTCCATGTCACGATCGAGGGAACAATTGCAGCACATAGAAACACCAAAATATTTAGGTGTAACCCTTGCTAGAAGCATTAACCTATCGGAAAAACCTGGATAATACAGCGGCCAAAACTAGAACAAGATATAGGATCCTACACAAACTGGCAGGTTCGTCTTGGAGCACCAACCCCGCAGCTTTCGCTTTTTCATACTTGATGGAATACGCAGCCTCATCCTGGATCAACAGCGCACAGATTATGAGAAAAATCAACGCTGCGCTAAACTCAGCTATGCGGGCAATCACGGAAACAATGCGCTCCACCTCAGTAGCCTGGCTCCCCGTCCTGTCCAACAGCGCACCATCATACATCAGGAGGAAAAAAGCTGCAGTTAAGGGATGGAGAAAGGAGAGCAACAAGCCTGACCTCCCAGTGATCAGGACTTCACCATTCTTCAACGGCTCAAATCAAAAATACCCCCGCACCTAATAGCTACAGATCTAGTGAAGGTAGAGCTCTATATACTTTGTGGGAGTATGGTCGTGCGCTATTTTGACTCCAACCGCGCCCGTGGATGCCGAATCCGACTATACGCGGAGCGTACCGCGTAGTCAATTCGGCATCCACGGGCGTGATTGGAGTCAAAATGGCGGACGATCGTACTCACACGAAGTATATAGAGCTCTAATCCTTCGAAGAGCTGGCAGAAAGAATAGACCCGCAACAAACCTGATAGGAATGAAGTGATTGGCCACGCAAATTCCAGACCAGCAGGGTTCAATCTACGACAGAAAGAATGGGTACCACTGAACCGCGTACGAACTGATCACTGGACAGACAGTCCAAATGATGAAGCGGCGGGGCCAATTTAGCAGCCAGGAGTGCGACTGTGGTGGGGAGTGCTGAACCATCGACCACATAGTGAGAACGTGTTCCTATAGGATGTACTGCAGGGAGGCTGACAGAGCTGAGAGGACTCACTCAAAATGCAAGGGATAGGCTGAGACAACTCGACCTACAGCAGTAGAGGAAGACGCTACATTGAAATGGTTTTTTTTTGGCGAAAATGAAATGAATGAGCATTTTGGTGCGTCTCTCAGAATAATTTTGTACTTCCCTCTGGAGAGGAAGACGCTACATTGAAATGGGAATGAGCATTTCAGTGCGTCTCTCAGAATAATTGTACTTCCCTCTAGTTTCCCTTAAGAAAATCTAGCGCCGCTTAAAATTCTTCCTGACTTACTAAAAATCGTGTAACTATTCTGAACTTTCATATGATTCTTCAGGTGTATTCGAAAAAATTATTTTAAAATTCGAAAATGGCTTCTGGAAACGTGAAAATAGTGTATCAATTTTGGGATACTCCAAATTTTCCTGTTCATTAAATTACTCTAAAATGGAACACAGGATTTTTTCACGAATGCGATTTACAGTTTTGTCATTCGAAATCCAGAGTTGAGTCTTGCCAGAAAAATTGATTCCAATAGGAAAATTAGTTCTTCTTAATTTACCAGTCTTATACCCCACAAAATTTAAGATATAAGATATGTTGAGTGTCCAATTACCTAACAAAGTTTACTAATCTCAACTAACTTTTCTTATTACACTCTTATTTATTTAACTGGTTAGCGGGTGAGATCAATTTTTCTGCTCGAATTAATGTTCCTGACCAAACTCAATTATTAGGGGTGAGACGCCAAACATGGGATGTGTATTTTATTTTTGATCTATCTCAAGAGGACTGTCCATCAGAATTAATCGCGCCAAAGCTCAAAATGTAGTTATATTTATCTATTTTATATTTCCAAATTATAAATTTCCTAAACCCAATCATTGTCGCCAAATTGTTATTTTTCTGGAAAAAAAGTCAAAATTTGAAAAATTAAAAATGATACCAAATATGGAATAAAGAATATTTTTGACGAAAAACTCACTTCATATGATATTAAAATAAAAGTTTTACGAGAAAACCCATGGAAAAATTACCGTCTTTCCCCCTACAAAATTCACACTGAAATTTTGCTTCCTTTTCCTCACACCCAACGCAAAGAACATGAAGCCATTGTCTGAAACGGGGATTTTGACACACTGAATTCAGTTTCCCCATCCTGATCTTCTAGAAATCTTCCATTACTGTACAAACATTCGAAATTCTCTTCTGAAGGCAGGTCTATATCATCATCATCATCGTCAGGGCTCTGTAAATCATATAGGCAGTCTTCTGAATTATTTGGACTTGAGCTTATATCCCTTTTCTTTTGAAACAAGTTTCTTCTAGTGAAGGCGACTTTTCCTCTCATGAAGTTGTATTTGCATCCTCTTTTCCATTTTCTGGAAAAACTTTCTTTGGCAGACGACTACGCTTCTTGAAGCGAGCAGTCACCGAAGTTGATAAGACAGTTCCTTCCTTTGGAATGTTTCTCCTCGATTGACAATCCACGACTAGACCACTGACTTTCTTCTTGTCGCGTTTTTTCATAACCTCAAGTTGTTGCGACGACTTCCTTTTTATACGGAGTTTTCAGTCTCGTTGTACCTTTCTTCTGTTCAGGACTCGAGTAGGCGTGATATCTCGAGGTATGTCATTCCATATTTGGAGCCCTACCATTTTTTACAATTTTTTATTTCTCACAAATTCCACGACGTGAAACTACATACTTTTCTCGGTTTGATGATATTTTCTTCGGATTATCTATCTTGTTTTTTATTTGCTGAAATTCATTGAAAACGAAAGAGTTTTGAAGAAAAATGTACGAAAACAATATTAACGTTTACCGCGGTTTATCAGATTACGCCATCGAACTTCGTTCCACACCACGGATAGTTTTTTTTTTCAATGCTCTTTCATTTCCAAGCACGCCCGAGTGGCTGCGCCACATACCAGCGAAGAAATCGCGTCGTTCTGTGTTGGGTGCCTGTTCCATAATCGACGTCCTTCTGAAAATTTTATAAACAAAATGGCAGATTGTCTTCATGAGAAATCTTATGTTTAAATTTCGAAGTAATTTCTTGAAAATTCGGAATTCCCAAAATTTAGCGCGTTACTTATTTTTTGGTTCCCAGAGGGCAACTTTTCACATTTCTGTTTTTAAATATCTAAGAAAAAGCTTTTGCCAATTTACTTGACTCTTTAATAATACTCACTTGGAACTCTGAAAAATATGGTCCTAGACTTGTTCAAGATTCTTCCGGACTTGCTTAAGCAGCCTGTCTACAGGTACTGGAAATCTCGGATTTTTCAATTAGCATAATGCTTTTTTTTTTTTTTTTTTTTTACAAATATTATGTAATTAGCTGAAATTTGGGTCATTTCGGGTCATTCTATTTCGTAGTTGCTCATTCATAACGATTTCCATATTTTTTTTTTTTTTTTTTTTTGAAAGACACAATAGATGACAAAATTACCTAAGTTTGCAGATGTAATCCGGAGATTTGCAATTTTAAAAGAATGCTTCTGAGGAGAATATTTGTATTTGCATCCCTCTTCTTCTCTTCTAGCATAAAAAGGACATGGAAAAGTCATAGATTTTTTTTCAGTTTCAAATGACCAGTAGCGTGAATGAGAGACGGATTCGAGGATATATCCTCTTCCTCCATCTTCTCCTCCTCATTCCACCCTTCGATCCTGGGACAAAAGTAAAATTTTAGAACTTGACTAATATTTTAGGCTTCAGATTTATGAAGTCAAAATTTAGACGAAACTTTGCAGATCTGCTACAGTTCTACCTCTCTTTTCTAATTTTTACTCTCAACCCGAGCCCTGGAATCCGCCCTTTCGAGCATTTCCTCAGGGACGTCGGAGAGGCTGTTAGGGCTGTCTTAGCCCTCTTCCCTCTTGCCGAAAACCCAGCCTAGGTCGAAATGTAGTGAGTTGCGACGTGGGCTCGAACCCGGGACCTTCGGATTCCAAAACCAGCGCGCTATCCACTCGGCGAACCAGACCCCTGCTACTATTTTACCTACAAAAATGTTAAAATGTCTCCCCCGCTGGATAACTTTCTATTGAGACTTTCTTCTCTGTTGAGATTCTTTAAGGATTACTCAGACTTCTTAGAAAGTCGCTGTAAGAATTCTTATGACTTGCCCGGAACACCCATGTTCTAGCGTCTGAAAGAGTTGTACATTGGTTTTCAGATTCGAATGTTCTTAGTCTTAAAATGTCATGAACAATTTTGGACAATTCTCAAAATAGCTCAATCGAATCTGGAAGAGCCTTTAACAAATACGGAAGTGCTTCGAATGTAGGCTCAGATAAGATTAGAAACGTTTTCAGGTGTCTTAAGTGTAGAGGAAAATCGTCTGGACAAAATCTAGAACAAATTTTTAAAAAAAGTGACAAAATAATTTTTAGATCAAACTAGATGAATAGAATTTTAATGAGCAAAAATTGGCTGTTTCAAAATAATAATATTAGAGATATGTGGAATTTTAAAATAAAAAAAAGAGAGAATCGAGATCGAGAACGTATATATTGTGTCGAAATGGTATGCGAACTACAAAGCAACTGATCGACTCGAACCTTGATGTTCCAGCCTGGCCATCGAAGGAAGGAAAAAAAGACAACGAAAGGAAAGGACAATGGGTAAACAGAAGAAGAAGAATGTGGTATTGAAGAAGTCACGCATCGGATGAAGGTATAGAAATTCAGGAGACAAAAGTGTTTTTGTGAGACGTTTAGGAGTGACCAGGCAGGACGATTAATGAATATGTACAAAAATGTAAATTCGCGAGCGGGCAGTACTCCCCCCCTAGCGGAGCGAATAAAAAGAGCTTAAACATAAGAAAAGGTTTTACAAATGTACAATAGTGATTATATACGACAGAATAATGCAACAAATAAAACGACATAATGAAGTATACAAGCCAAGAATCCAAAGAACTATACACAGAGGACTACAGAAAAAAAAAGATGGAAGCCCCGGGGGGTTTCAAAAGTTCGGGAACGATCCGGGCCAAAAAAATTTGGGTCCGAATTTCCAAATTTGAGGGTTTCTTTTAAATGGGGGTTGGAAAAAGGAAATTTTTTCAAAAGAAATAATTTAAAAGAAAAAAGAAAAAGGGTTTCTATTCCGGGGATCCAAAAAACCCTTATCAAAATTTTAATTTTCCTTTAAAAGGTTTCCCCTTTAAACGAAACAAAAAAAATTGAAAACTTTAACCCCAAAACCAAAAACAAGCCAGCCCTTCTTCTCACAAACGGGCAAAAAAATTTTCAAAATTTTTAATTTTTCCGAACCCCCTTTATTGTAATTTCCAAAACGGGGGAAATTGGGGGGGTTTATAGAGGCCTAAAAACCCCCAAAAAAAACCTGTGTTTTAAAAAAAGAAAACCCCTTTAAATTTTTAAAGATGAGTTTTTGAAAAAACCAAAATTTTGGGGGCCTTGCTGGATTAAAATTTTTTAAAATGTTTTTTTAAAAAAGGGAAAAATTTTAAAACCCCCCAACTGCCCCTTTTTCAAACGGGAATCGCATCATCTGGATAAACGCGCCTTTTTAAAAAAAATCAACGCGCGAAAAATCCTACGGGGGAACCAAACAATGGGGCCCCCCATATGGCTCCCCCGGCCCTGCCCCCCCCGAAAAAATAAAAAAAAAAGGGGTTGGAGGAGAAAGGAGGGGGGGCCCCTCCCAGTGATCGGACTTCAATTCTTAAAAGGTTAAAAAAACCCCGCCCCTAAAGTACAGATTATGAAGGAGAGTTTATATTTGGGGGGAGTGGTCGGCGCTTTTTTTCCCCCCCGGCCCGTGGATGGCCCCCCCAAAAAGGGGGTACCGCGTAGTCAAATTTGGCATCCACGGGGGGGGTTGGGTAAAATGGCGGCGATCGTACTCACCGAAGTAAATTAAAATTTCTTGGGGGGAAAAAAAGAGCCAACAAATTGGAATTTTCCACGCAAATTCACCAAGGGGTTTAAATTTCCGAAAAAAAGGGTACCAAAGAACCCTTTAAATAAAAAAAAGGGGGGAAAAGGGGGGGAAAGGGGGGGAGTGGTGGGGTGCAAAATGACCTTTTTAAGGTGTTCCCGGAGACGCGGGACGAAATAAAATCCCCCAAACCAATTTTTGCAAAAAAGAAAGGTCCAATCGTAAATAGTTTTTAATTTCAGTTTTACCCACTTATGTCTAGATTGAAAGAGCATTTGCGGGCAATACTAACAAAGGTTACATTAATAAACTTCTATTTACATTATTTATTTCTGGTGAGACGGCAGAGATGAAAATATTTTAAGGCTGGAAATTTATTTTCATTGACAAAACATTTTATCTAGAATCAATCGTCTCTTGGGATTCGTATTTTTTTTGACTACTAATTATGTGGTCTAGAAAGCGCCCAACTCAAAATGGAGTTTTTACCATTTTAACTTTAAACACTATCAAAATTCCAGAAAAATATTGCGCCATAATTGTATTCGAAAAAAAGCAAATGAAAGAATTAGAAAAATGAATTCCAAATTGGAACTGGATATTTTAAAAAAAACCACTCTGGGTCTCTTACATAACAAGTTCAAATGAGCTCCATGCAACATGAGAACATTCACCTACAAAACACCATAAATTTGGTTCCTTTCTCAAACACAACGAAACGATAATAAGCCATACTGAAACAGGATTTGATCTACACAATCAGTTTCCCCAACCCCGACTCTCGCATTTTTCTACTTGATGTCGGAATACGCAACCTCATCCTGGATCAACAGGCACAGATTATGAAAAATCAACGCGAGCTAAACTCAGTAAGCGCAATCACGGAAATGCGACTTAGTAGCCTGGATCCCTTTTCTTTTGAAACAAGTTTCTTCTAGTGAAGGCGACTTTTCCTCTCATGAAGTTGTATTTGCATCCTCTTTTCCATTTTCTGGAAAAACTTTCTTTGGCAGACGACTACGCTTCTTGAAGCGAGCAGTCACCGAAGTTGATAAGACAGTTCCTTCCTTTGGAATGTTTCTCCTCGATTGACAATCCACGACTAGACCACTGACTTTCTTCTTGTCGCGTTTTTTCATAACCTCAAGTTGTTGCGACGACTTTCTTTTTATACGGAGTTTTCAGTCTCGTTGTACCTTTCTTCTGTTCAGGACTCGAGTAGGCGTGATATCTCGAGGTATGTCATTCCATATTTGGAGCCCTACCATTTTTTACAATTTTTTATTTCTCACAAATTCCACGACGTGAAACTACATACTTTTCTCGGTTTGATGATATTTTCTTCGGATTATCTATCTTGTTTTTTATTTGCTGAAATTGATTGAAAACGAAAGAGTTTTGAAGAAAAATGTACGAAAACAATATTAACGTTTACCGCGGTTTATCAGATTACGCCATCGAACTTCGTTCCACACCACGGATAGTTTTTTTTTCAATGCTCTTTCATTTCCAAGCACGCCCGAGTGGCTGCGCCACATACCAGCGAAGAAATCGCGTCGTTCTATGTTGGGTGCCTGTTCCATAATCGACGTCCTTCTGAAAATTTTATAAACAAAATGGCAGATTGTCTTCATGAGAAATCTTATGTTTAAATTTCGAAGTAATTTCTTGAAAATTCGGAATTCCCAAAATTTAGCGCGTTACTTATTTTTTGGTTCCCAGAGGGCAACTTTTCACATTTCTGTTTTCAAATATCTAAGAAAAAGCTTTTGCCAATTTACTTGACTCTTTAATAATACTCACTTAGAACTCTGAAAAATATGGTCCTAGACTTGTTCAAGATTCTTCCGGACTTGCTTAAGCAGCCTGTCTACAGGTACTGGAAATCTCGGATTTTTCAATTAGCATAATGCTGCTTTTTTTTTTTTTTTTTACAAATATTATGTAATTAGCTGAAATTTGGGTCATTTCGGGTCATTCTATTTCGTAGTTGCTCATTCATAACGATTTCCATACTTTTTTTTTTTTTTTTTTTTTTTTTGAAAGACACAATAGATGACAAAATTACCTAAGTTTGCAGATGTAATCCGGAGATTTGCAATTTTAAAAGAATGCTTCTGAGGAGAATATTTGTATTTGCATCCCTCTCCTTCTCTTCTAGCATAAAAAGGACATGGAAAAGTCATAGATTTTTTTTTCAGTTTCAAATGACCAGCAGCGTGAATGAGAGACGGATTCGAGGATATATCCTCTTCCTCCATCTTCTCCTCCTCATTCCACCCCTTCGATCCTGGGACAAAAGTAAAATTTTAGAACTTGACTAATATTTCAGGCTTCAGATTTATGAAGTCAAAATTTAGACGAAACTTTGCAGATCTGCTACAGTTCTACCTCTCTTTTCTAATTTTTACTCTCAACCCGAGCCCTGGAATCCGCCCTTTCGAGCATTTCCTCAGGGACGTCGGAGAGGCTGTTAGGGCTGTCTTAGCCCTCTTCCCTCTTGCCGAAAACCCAGCCTAGGTCGAAATGTAGTGAGTTGCGACGTGGGCTCGAACCCGGGACCTTCGGATTCCGAAACCAGCGCGCTATCCACTCGGCGAACCAGACCCCTGCTACTATTTTACCTACAAAAATGTTAAAATGTCTCCCCCGCTGGATAACTTTCTATTGAGACTTTCTTCTCTGTTGAGATTCTTTAAGGATTACTCAGACTTCTTAGAAAGTCGCTGTAAGAATTCTTATGACTTGCCCGGAACACCCATGATCTAGCGTCTGAAAGAGTTGTACATTGGTTTAGAGATGCGAATGTTCTTAGTCTTAAAATGTCATGAACAATTCTGGACAATTCTCAAAATAGCTCAATCGAATCTGGAAGAGCCTTTAACAAATACGGAAGTGCTTCGAATGTAGGCTCAGATAAGATTAGAAACGTTTTCAGGTGTCTTAAGTGTAGAGGAAAATCGTCTGGACAAAATCTAGAACAAATTTTTAAAAAAAGTGACAAAATAATTTTTAGATCAAACTAGATGAATAGAATTTTAATGAGCAAAAATTGGCTGTTTCAAAATAATAATATTAGAGATATTTGTATCGTTTCAAAATAATAATACTAGAGATATTTGTATCGTTCTTCTCTTCCTCTTCTGTTTCCTCCTCTCCCCCCACCCCGCCATCCTTATCCTCCAACATCTAGAAATATTATGTAAATGTGTTCCTGAAAATGCATGAGATCAGTTTTTCAGTTTCAGGCGACTCTCTGTTAAGACTCTTTGAGGCTTTTTTAGACTTTCTCAACGTTCATTCTGACTCTTTATGATCTTTTCAAACCTCGCGATAGATATCAAAGATTTGCTCGAGTTCCTGAAACCTACCAAGACTTTAAAAAACGCCCAATATGAACTTGTAAGGTATCTGAAGACTTTAATACTTTATCAATACTAGGTAGATTCTGTAAAGACACTTTTCTGTATTCGTGTACAATTCTGCTGTACTCTGCAAAACTTATTCCAAATCTTTTAGGATTTCTTTTGTGGCGCTCTTCAACTTTAATGTCCAGCTGACTTGCGATCCTTTCTTAACTGTTTTGTAGTTTTGAAGAACACTTTGAGACTGAATTTTCTGGCCTTCTGATATTTAAGACTGTCAATCAAACTCTTTCAGGCTGTGCTCTCTGGTAAAAAGTGGTACGTTAAAATTTCTCGACTTCTTTTAGGACTCTTTAGAACTCGTCCAGATTTTTTTCAAATACCTTTTAAAACACTTTTGAACTCGTTTATGCAGCTTCCAGACTTATTTGAGACTCGAGACTCTTCAATACCAGCACCGGATTTTTTTCATTATTTTTATTTTCATTCGGAATTTTTTGTAGTGAGTCGACGAGTTTCTTCCTCTCCTTCTTTCACCTTTTTTGTTCTCTGTTTCCCTCATATTATTTGCCTCCTTATATGCGCCACGTGTAAATCCTAATCTGCTTATTATGTACTGTGAAAAGTCTAACGTTCAGGCAGTTCAATTTTGAGACACTTTATACGCGAGGAAACCGAATACCACAGATTCTGCAGTCCACCCTGCACAAATCCACCAATGCCAGCGTAATCGTGAATGATATTTGACTTTTCTAACTCGCACAAGGCATTTCAAATGGCATTTGGTGAACGCATCGAAGGTTATGGAAATGACTCCCCATCGTCCGATGATTTATACTTGAAAGGCGGGAACGAGGGAAAAAAAGAGGAAAAGAAGAGAAAAGTTATACACATGGAACGACAGTAAGATAAATCGTATTCTCTCGATACGGGCTGGAGACTATCTTCTCACCCGATGAATTTACAACTCAATCGAGGTCTTAGGGTAAACGTTTAGGGTCTCCTTGCGATTGGAATAAAAAGAAAAGCCAAAAAAGAAAAAAAACAAAACAAAGGGACGGTAAGCCGAGTCTCACGCAGTCGATATTTTACGCTTGAAGGAATTCACGGGTGAGAAAAATTCGACGAAAATTTGCAGCCAGCCTACGAATATATTGGCTCGAAAACGCTTTAAATCGAGGCAATTCTAAGACATCGGAAAAAATGAAAAAAATTTCGTAGTATGGCCAGATGAAATATTCCTTAATGAACAATAATTTTTAGACTTTCGTCATTTTTTCTTTTATTATGTTTTGCAGCGGAAAACAGAAAAAAAGAAAGAAGAAAGATGTGAGCTCGAGCGAAAACATTAAACTAATGTAGTTTTTTCCTGCCCCGCTTTACTCCCTCAGCTGGGCCACGCTCGCGGATATTAAATTATACGCGAAATCCTTATTTCGCTGCGAATAAAATATCACAACACATTGATACCAAGGGAGCAGAACTCTCTCGGTAACGATCACGTAATAATCGCGCAATTAAAGTTTTTTCATTCCTTTATAGTATATTACGTTTCTCCAAGTTATATTCATTCCGTCTGAGGGACGGCAGCTAGTAAATTTGAGTAATTTGATTATTCTGTTCACTTCGGTCCGTCTGCCCGCCTTCGTCTGCGCCAAATTAGCACGAGGCGAAATTTGCGTTCGGCACTGTAAATACCGAAATGATTGCGGGCACGAAGAAAAAAGAAATGAAGCAGACAGAGAAGCAGCTGCTGAGAAAGTCTAGGCTCCTTCTAGAAACACCCGTGGAATGAAAGCGTAAAAGAAAAACATGGAGTTGAGGGGGGGCTAGAAAATTTTATGTGAAAAGGCATCGGGCAGAGTATTGAAGTAGGGGTTTTTGAGACGTTGATTCCGAATATCGCATCGAATTTTCGATCAGACCTTAATTTTGACCTCGGCGTTTTCAATAATTAAGCGAAACTGACTTGGTCTTACGAGTTAAGCCAAGAGTAGCCGGGTTATTCTTAGAAAATGTTGATATTCCAGTCTCCAGCTGTTATCTCACAAGCTACAATATGACTCAGTTCTACTTTTTCAAACTTTAAGAAGAAAATTTGATCCACTTTTAAAGGGTCAAAGTTGGACTAAATATGCTAAAATATCCGTTGGCATGGGCAACTCTCGAACAATTTTTATTTATTTTTATTTCCCTAAATTTTCAAGCTGTATATTAGAACAAACTGACGACGTAGTGCTACGTTAAATAGATCTAGGAATCACAAGGTAGCATTGAAATCGCATCTTCACAGATGAGAGTCAGTATGGCCAGCTTTGAAAATTGTCCCTCGATTTTTGTCAATCGGCATGGCTCTTTTTAACCAATCGCAAAACAGGAGTTTCAATATTTTTTCGTCGCAATTAGTGGTCAAATTGTATATTCTGATCAGAGCAATACGGTGTCCGCATATCAAATCCCGGTCTTTTTTTGTGACAAGACTCCTGCATTCGCGTACTATTTTCTAAAATTAAGAATTAAAAAAAAAAGTGGTCATTATGCAACGATAGATGTTTATCATCCAAAAATAATTCCAATTCATTCATTCATTCATTTGTGTGTGAGTTGGCGCTGTATGCGCCGAGTGCTCAGACCTTGCAGTCCATTGCACTATTCTTCAAGTTGCTGTTAAGGATCATCTCAGTAGCCTGACTTTTATAGCCAATGTAAGAATTTTACTTAGCTCTATCCCTTTGACTTGACTGGGTGCTGGATACTCTAGTCCTAATGCTTCGCGTCTTGTCCCGGCTATTGCTGGGCATTGACATATGATATGGATCGAGGTTTCTTCCTCTTCTCCACATTACCTACAGGAGCTGCTTCTTACCACCCTATTTTATATCACATGTGTTTTGTGGCCCCATGACCGGTTAGTAGTCCGACCATGAGCCTTGCATGTTTCCTGTCAAGACCTAATAGGAACTTGGCATACTTACTGGAGGCGTCCCCTATCAGTGTTTTGCTGACGTTCATACCACTGGCGAACCGCCAGTGCATTTCCGCCTGCTTACTTATCCAAGTCTTTACTTTGGATTTTATGACGCTGTATGCTACAGGAAAACACGGCCTGGGTGTTGCCAGTTCCTGATTTATGCCTTCTTCGCTAGCTTTTCAGAAATCATGTTCCCTTTTATGCCGCAGTTTCCCGGTGTCCATAGTATGGTGACACGGTTCTCCTGAGCAAGGGTGTATACTGCATAGTTTGTTAACACACTCCGCCACCACGGGATGTAGTTTGGTGTGACAATAGTGCCTTAATAGCCGATTGACTGTCTGTACAGATATAGATCTGCTGATTAACAAGGCCCTTCTGCTGGCTTCTATTAATGGCCATCGTGATGGCCATTATCTCTGCTTGGAGGATATTGACCCCCTCGCCCAGTGCCACTGAACAGTTGTCAGCGCCTTTTGCATTTGTGATTCCGACTCCTACACTTTGGTCATTCTTGGAGGCATCTGCAAACCTCACATTCTTCTCTTTTCCTAGAATTCTTGGCCACCTCTTTTCCCAAGCCTCCCGTGTGGGTATTAGCGCACGGTACGGCTTTTCAAAGAAGTATTCCATCGCGATTCTATCCTATGGCATCCCAAAGCATTTGTCTATCGTCCCCGCCATCTCCTATGTCCTCCTGTGGCCTGTTTTATGGGCCTGAAGGTTTGGTTGACCTAGACGATAAGCCCCCATTATCGCAGCTGCTTCTATAACAGTGTGAATTGGTGGCAAGTTTAGGAACCTTTCCAGTGCCTTTGTCGATACCGCACTCATTGCCCCCGTTGTCATCACGCACGCGAGCCTTTGCAGGTGGACGAAAGTCTGGTCCAGTTAAGAAACATAATTTTTTCACGGCGCTGATAACGTGTTCTTGAACTTGTCCTTCCCTTCCAACTTCAAAACACCCATATATCGATGTTTATTGCGGGTATAGCCAGTTATGTTTCTTAACTGGACCAGACTTTAGTTTCTCTTTGACTTTGGCCAGGTGGACCCCCCCCCACCACTTAATGGCCGCATATATGATTCTGGGACGTATTACACCGGTATATAGCCAGTGCATCATTTTGGGAGAGAGTCCCCTGGTCCTGCCGACATAGGTGCGGCAAGCCCAAATAGCCTCAATCTCTTTTCTTATTTTATCTGAGGCGTGATCTCTCCAGGAGAGTTTTTCATCAAGATATACTCCTAAGTACTTCACCTTTCCTGCGAGGGCTAACGGTCTTGCCTTGTATTGCACCTTGATCAACTCCTTGACTTTCCTTTTACGGATGAAAAGAGTGATCTCAGCTTTGTCCGGGTTTATCGATAACTCCTTTTTCACACACCATTTTTCCACACATCGGAGTCCCCACTGCGTTAACTCCGCGATGGTTCCCGGAAATTTGCCGGTTACCACAACAGCCAAATCATCAGCGTAGCCCTGTGTGTATATTTTTTGACCATTTAACTCTTCTAGCAAACTGTCCACCACTAGGCTCCACAGTAGGGGAGAGAGTACTATACCCCTTGTGGACTGCCCCCGATGGCTGTTGCGATGGATCCGTTCTTGTTGGTATGTTATCCGGATCTCATTGCCTTTTAGCATAAATGCAATCCAGTTTATTAAGCTTTCCTTCACTTCCCTTTCCTTCAGGGCTGTTTCTATTGGTTCATGAGAGGTCGCGTCTAACGCTCCCTGTATATCCATGAATGTTGCCAGGACATAATCTCCGCCAGTCATCCCTCTCTCAATTGCTGTAACAAACGAGTGCAGTGATAACGCTACTGATTTGCCTGCCTTATATTCGTGGTGGTACTCATGTAGTGGGAACCTTTTCAGGGTTACCTCTCTTAGGGTACCTGTCTTATCAGCCTTTCCACGGGTTTTAGCATGAATGATGAGAGACTTATCGGCCTGTAAGATTTAGCCTTACAGGGGTCTCTGCCTGGTGTAGGCAAAAACACCACTCTCACACTTCTCCACGATTTTGGAATGTGCCCTAAGGGCTAACGAGGCCCTGAGGACCCTAATGAACGGTCCCATTATGGTCTCTAGTCCTGTCCGTAGGCAGACTGGATAGATTCCATCTGGGCCCGGTGCTTTGTACGGCGAGAATGTGTTTACCGCCCTCTGTCTGGTGTAACCACCTCCTTCGCCGTTTCCCAATCCGTTCCGCTTTGCACACAGTCGACTCCTAGCTGCGGCTGTGTTTTCCATGATTTATGCTCCCGGAAAGTGCGTGTCAGTGAGGTGCTCTATTGCCTCTCTAGGGGTGGTTGAAAAACCACCTGTCGGGAGTTCGAGCGGCCCTTCTTCCACCATCCTTTCCGTATTGAGAAGTTTTTGCAGGCGTGCCGTCTCCGGTATCTTTTCTATAGATTCGCAGAAACGTCTCCACCCCTCTGTTTTGGCTTGCTTGATCGCCTTTTTAATGCTTTTTGAGCCTCATGGTATAGTTCTCAGTTAGCCGGTGTATTATTTTTCAGTGCAGCCCTCAGCCTTCGTCGAGTGTCTTTCCTACGTTTCCCCAACTCTGCTGTCCGCCAGATGGTTTTGCGTGATTTCATTATCCTAGGCTCACAGTTCTTCCCGTAGGCGTCCCCGAGTGCACCATCTAATATGCTGGCTTGTGCTTCCAGGTCGTCTACGTTCTGAATCCGTGGCCAGTTGTCCCTCGTCAGTCTTTCTAAATCATTTTTGAAGCCTCCCCAGTTTGTTTTCCTATGGTTCCTAATGGCTCTTTGTTCCTCCTTAGGTGCCCGAATCTGGCATTGGATGTATCGGTGGTCCGATAAAGACGGTTCGTCCAACACGCTCCATCCCTGGACTTAGTCCCGAAGTTTGGAATGGCGGAGTGTTATATCTATAACTTCTTGCCTTACTTTTGTGACAAACGTTGGTTTGCTTTCTTCATTCAGAACCAGCAGACCCTGTGTCGTAAAGTAGTCCACTAGCCCTTTCCCTCTCGGATTTGTGGCTGTACTCCCCCAAATAGTGTGGTGCGAGTTGGCATCGCATCCGATAAGAAGGTCCAGCTTTTCCCTCACACAGTATTCCACCAGTTCCCTGAGCTCATCAGTTGCGGGAGGGTCCCCGAGAGTCGGATGGGAAATATGCGGACATATCGCTATCTTCTTCTAGTTCCCTCCCTCTTCATATTCCAAAATGGCCGCCACAAGATCCCGTAGGGTAAATCCCGGTATTGCTGTGTAGCTGACCTGATACGTAAATATCGCTGCACGTGGTCTTCCTGCATTTTTTGCATAAATAAGGAGCCCGTGGGCCATTTGTATGCCTCTCACTTGTTCCCGATGATACCATGGTTCTTGTAACAGGCATATATTTGTTTGCCCCTTTTGCAGTACCGTTATCATTCAGTGTATAGCTTTTCTCTGTTATCTTCAGACTGACATCCTGACATCAACCAGACGGTCCAGGAAAAACAGCTTGTGGCCCTTTCTTCTCAGGTACTTCACTGACTCGTTGATACTCACCGCTAGAAGTGTACCTTTCGCTTCCGCCCTGCAATGAGCAACTTACCAGGACCCAGCAGACAGTCCCTGATTTTGTAGCTTCAGCATGGGTTAGTATGCCTTTATCAACTACTCTCTCCGTATAATTTTTTGTTTTGGAATCTACTAATCGACGGCAGAACACTTTTTGTTCGCTATTGTCTTTTGGCATGGACTTTTTCATGTGTCCTTCAATATGGCAGTCTTCATTCTGATTGCCATGCCAAAATACAGAATTCCCTCACTGTCGGCCCAATCTTACCTTATGTTGTACAGAACGTTTCTTAACGACTCCCAAAAAAAGTTCAAATATCCCCAACTTTCTGCCATGAAAAAACATACCTGAAATGTCTGCATTTTTGAAGAATGACCCATCTACTGTACTTGCAGATAAGTCAGTACATGGATATGTCTTATGGCTGCCGAATACATTCCATGCACTCAGTCGACGCGCAACAAGAACGAGTAAAATATTCTGCAAAGAACGAATTCGCGCACCCAACTGAGAACGACTGCGAATGTCATGATCGCCGTGATGACGTCATTATAGTAACATTCTTGTTAGTCGTCCATTCTCAGCGTCGGTCGGCATTCTCAGTATCGCTGGGCGTTGATGTCAATATCGAAGAATTTTTCATACCGATATTGTCGATAACTTCATTGTCAATGTCAATATTTTATCGATATATCGATGTATTTTCCACTGGTTCAAAAAAACCGCAGGAGCGCTAATGTAGTGTAATAATTCTGCCATCTGAAAACTGGAGATCTTTCGAACGACGAATTTGAGTGTGTGCAGCGGATGATGATGACACTGTTTACTCTTGACCACAAGTGTAGCTAGTGGAAGCTAGTATATGATTTTCACGGTTCGGATGTGGTGGTGGGTGACATGGATGGTAATTACATTCAGTGTCTTGAAATCATGTTTGAATACCTAAGTCTTGGCTAAAACATCATAATTCAAATAAAACTCATCTGTTGGTACAAAAGTTTTACCCTCACTGCCTCCACTAAGAGTAGCAAAAGTGAATCGGAAATACAGACGTAGAATCCAAGGATCATCAAGATCTCTGTAACTAGCTCGCTCTTCTATAACTAAGAAAAATAAATAAATAAATAAAAGAGAAAATTCAGTGAGGACCTATGCATTACCACCCCTTCCCTTCTTCCTAAAGAAAAACTTGAGTACAGAGTCGAGATCGAAGCTTTATGAGCTAACACTAGGTACCATAAGTCTTGGAATAGATTGAATGAACATTATCGAGTTTAAACATAGTCGATCTGAATGGGTTTAAAAAGTATACATCTCATTGATTTTAAAAAGAATCTTATTAATCAATCCTAAGAGCAGCTAAACGAATTTGAGCAACTTTGGAATGGTGCAATTAAGTTTCAATGGAATCTAATAAGTTTATACGAGTTTCAAAGGAGTCTGAATGGATCCTTAACATTGAATTCAAGTCTCACCGAGCCGATTCCTTTTGCATTCTTCGTTTTCAGTATTTCAGTTCGTATTTGTTCTTTCTCTAAATTTATACAAATTTCAAGAGGTGAGCGTAAATAAGAAGCACCGAAGAATTATTCATTTTTCGCATTCCCCAGAGATGTTACGTCACAAGTATACACGCCGTCAAACATTCATTCTGCCTACGGTCTTCACGTGTATCAAATTTCTTTTTCTCCGAATCAATGTGAAACGCTTTTCTTTTTCTTTAAATTCAAAGTCAAACCTTCAAAAAGTTACGTAAAGTTATTATACGTTCATACGAGAGAAAACTTGAAATAATCGCTGCCGAGAATTAATGATAATTTTATAGCGGGGGGAAATGCTAAAAGTTTTTCGTATTTTGATAAACTTTTGTTTCCACGACAGAAACCAAAGAAAGCAACTTCCATAGAATTTTCTTGTTACGCATCGCGGAACGCGCGCGCGAATTTCGAAGAAGAGAAATATCCGCGAATAACTAAATAATAATAATAATGACGAATAGAAATGTCCGTTTTCTGTGGTACGCAATTTTTCGTTATCCGCCCTTTAATTTTATACATATCTGTGGATATTTTCTTTTGTAAAGCTAGAATTTGCCGGCTTGAAAGACGCAATTTGAACGAAAGGGGGAAAAATGCCAGCCCCACTAAGTCGGTTGAACTCAGTCAGTCGTAACCTTAAGGCAGAAACTGATGTAATACTGGCCGGCAAAACTTTTTATCTGAAGCTTTGGGGAATCGTAAATTAATGCTGTTTGTTGGCTGTGATGTATCGAGAGGGGCGCAGAGAATGCATTCTGCTTTCTGAGCGGAATATTAAACGTTAGAACGTTGAAAATATGATGGAGAATAAAATTCCGAAGAAAATAACTAGAACGAGGTCCTTGGAATCGCCACACGTTTAGCATATATCGACCGAGGCTTCGACTGCTAAATATGTCTGAAGTTCTGAAGGTTTTCTGCCTAGGTAAAGTTGAATTTAGAGGATGTCCAAGAAAGAGAAAATATCTCGAGTGTTCAGCTGGAAAGTGTGTTTGAAACTGTAAAGAGAAGAAGAAAAGATAGAATTTAGCTGAGGAAGGCCCTTTTGATGATTTGACCATCAAGGAAAGTAGCCGGAGCGTAATGAAACAACACTACGTGTGGTGGTAAGGAGTAGGGTTCAGTTTTGTCGACCACATTTATCTAGCGCGAAAATTTAGTCGATCAACTAGAAAAGAAGTTTTCACTATCTTAACATTGCCGTTTGAATTATTGGGACACAGTAAAGTGCCATTTGTTGGTCCGATTTTTTCGGACGATCATATCTCCAGCTCTAATTACGTGGGGGAATTGAGTTTAGAATCTATGAGTACTTTCATCCTTTCTCTACAACATATGACAAGATGACGTTGCTACCACCTTCCTGGATTAATCCACAGGCATATCCTGTGAAAGGTCCAAAAATCAAAATTTGGCAATTGAAGAGCTGACTTCCAGAATGCCCTTAGTCCAAAAGACAGAAGTGTGGGATATTTAAAAAGTGCAACTAAGATCCTATTTACTATCATAGTCGTATCAGTGCTTCGAACATATCGTGCGCTCTTTTAGGGATTTTACAAAATTGATATCACTGGGAAGGAAATTTTGCGCTTTTTCGATTGCAATACTTCGTTGGTTGGGCAAAAAGGGTTCCTCGTAGAAAAAGTGTTGCAATCGACAGAGCGCAAAATTTCTTTTGCAGTGATACCAATTTTGTAAAATCCCTCAGAAAGCACGAGGAACCTTTTTGCACTAGACCGACGACATATAACTCGCCTCCTAATAAGGCTTTTGCCTCTAAGGCAGTCGCCTACCTGCTCGCCTGACTTCTTATCAACTTTGTAGACAATTTAATATTGGCTCTTATGGAGAAAACACAAAAACACTGGTTTCTCAAAACATATCGAGTTTCACAAGAAATAAAGAGGAACAAAGTGGAAGCCCTTCGTCATTTCTTTTCAGCTGACTCCTATTTCTTATCTCCTGGTTGATTTTTTTTTTCTCTCCCATAACGCTCCGTGTTAAATTTCATCAACTTTGTAGGCAAATTACGGCAAACGATAGGCAACCGCCTTAGAGGAAAAAGCCTTATAGAGATAGAAATTCGCGGTGAACGCTGGAATGTGTATTCTCTTCTTCTCCACCAGATAGCGCTAAAATCTCAATTTCGATAATTTTAGACGAAGCGCGTTTTGGAAGTTAGGTCCTCAATTGTTGCCAGTTACTGGTCTGCAGAACTTTCAATTTTTAATGATAGCATATGGTAGTGTATTCTATCACGAATGAGTTTCACTTACACGCGCTGATGTCAAGTTCAAGTTCTATTTTTTGTGTAGTTTTGAAAATACGTTAAAACTTGCCAGTTATTGGTCGACCAATGTTTGACACAATCTGAAAAAAATGATCTGGAACTGACAGAATGCAAAGAAGAAAGTGAAATTCAATTTATTTATTGTATAATATGTACATAGTAAAATACAGAAATCATAGAAATGCCAAAAAGGCTCTTCGTCATTTCATTCGGCAGACTGATAACAAGAAAAAAAAAACATTAGCCAATCACTGGTCAAAAAAAAAATGAAGTCAAATATTGGTCAAATTTTTTGCCATATGTCCTGCAACTCTTAAATAGGCTACCTAAATTACTGAAATCAAAAAAACATGGGAGGACTGAGGTACTATCAGATCCACAACTGGATTCCATTATTTCTAATTCACAGGACCCGCACTCGATGAGTACAGCTTCTCGATCGTCTGTTGATTATTCGATAAATATTCCTTAGTACGTCCTTTGAACTCACAATTATAAAAAGTTCGAAATTATAATAGCATAGAGTATATTCTTTTTCGATTTTGATGATGGACTTCAATAATGCAAGAATGTTGTCGCGCCGAAAACAAGCAAAATTTGCCACAGCTCATATCTGTAACGCGAATCATCATCAAAATCACTTCGAACACAGGACTGTGTGTCTGCCGGACACTGATTAAAAAATGACACTCTCACGCCCTCTAGCGGACCAGATATCCATATAGCTTCAAAATTTTGACCATTAATCGCAGAGGCGTTTTTACCATTAGACAACCTAGACAGCTGCTAGAGCGGTAAAATTTTGAATTTTTAGACCAAAAAAAAAAATGAAGGAAAAAAGGAATGAGAAAATTAGAAAAATGGAGAAAGAATAGAATAGAAGAAGAAACTACGCCATTTGAAAGATTTCTGTCACATACGGGGTGACCGAAAAGTCCATTGTTCTTATTGAAAAATGCTTCGCAAAAATTTCCTAGTCAACTTATCGAGAAAATTTCGTTACACAAAATTCTGTCATGACGTATGCCTATTCTTCATTCAGCATTATATTATTATCAATCAATACAAGTAAATTTAAACTAAGGATTATTTTCTTGACAACGAAGTAAATTTAAGTCCGCAATTTGGTCAAAAGGGTATTAGCACTTTAGTAGCCTAGTTCATAGTCACTTGGCCATTATTAACTGGTCGCCCTTATATGGTTCCATGTGCTCCTGCAATGTATTTCTAATCAAATGGTGCTGCAGGTCTTGTATTGCCTAGAGCAGCTTCTTTCTTTAGTACGCCTCTGATTTATCGGCACTTGACCAATACGTGGCACTTTACCTCACTGTCGACTGGTAAGATGCATCAAATTTTTTAGGGGAAGGGAAAGGGAGCAGAGCACGCCTTATGATGCGTTTGAGGTATGTTGCTGATTCTGATTGAAACCATATCGTATTCACTGCATTCTGGATATCAGCTATTTCAGGTTCATAAGCGAATCATTTGAGACCACTAATATTTTTACGCACCAGTTATGCATTGTTGATTTTCTATCTTCGGCTGAAGTTTTTGATGTTATGAGGATTGAAGTTCTCCAATAGACTGGACTCAGTTGATTTGCTGGCAGTAGCGATCTGCGATTTTAAGGGCTGCCAGAGTATGCAACCGCATAAAGCCCTGCGCCAGTGAAGAATATGTTGAGCTTCTCGCGCCTGAAAATAGAACAAAATGAAAGAATATTAGAATTTTAATGATGAACTCAGCGAAGAAATGGCGTTACGGTGTAAAAATGAAAATAACGTTTACAAAATTTCATTGAAATGAAGCAGCATCTAAACCGAAACCGCACCGTCCAGGCTTTGGCCTCTAGCAAGTTTGAATTTAGCTCCGCTTTTGAACTGGCAAGGTAAATCATTTTCAGCTGGCCCCAGCAAAAATTTATTGTTGGCTCCGGTTCCACCAAAAATATGGTTTTTGCTCCAGTTGCAATTATGTAGGGGAGACGGTCAAGAAAGAGATGAGAAGGAATGCCGAATTTTAATGGCCGTAACCTGAGAAAAACTTTGGCTCTAGCTTCCGTACCGGTTTTGGTAAAATTCTAAAACTGGCTAAAGCTCCAGCTTCGACTCTGATAATATTCTGAAATTAGCATCGACTCTGCTTCTATTACAACTCCAAAATTGGCTCCAGTTTCAGCTGATTATTTTTCTGGACTACGATTTTTGAAAAATGATCCATAATGGAGCTCCGCACTCCGCATTCCGACTCCGGGTTCTAAAAAACATTAATATACATCTAGATTTCCCCCTTCTTCTTCTTCAGGCGCCGTATCCAATACCGGACGTTAGCGGTCGCGGTTCTGACGCACTAATGTTGAGTAAGCTGTCCACGATGTGCACAGGCACAGTGCCAATCTTTCTGATCTGGTGGTAATACGTGAAAAAGTTAAAGAATGTGAGCAAATTTGAATACCTATCAAGTCTTTTAGACTTAGTTACGAGTAAGAATCTTTAGAACAACTCTTCGTGACGTCTTCACATTTCCAAGACCTTCGCAGCATTGTTAGAGATTTTTCAAGATATTTGAAACAATGTTCAAGATTTCGTACCTTTCTTCCAAACATGTTCAAGACTCTTTAACACTTCTTTTAACTTGTTTAAGATTATTTCCTACCTAATTTAGGTATTTTAAAATTTTTTCTAGTTTTATTTGAGACGCATCAAGATTCTCACGACTTCTTTGAAACTCACTAATACTTTTTAAGACTGTTTTTGATCTGCTGAAGACTTGTTTGGACTTGTTGAAATCTTTTTAAGACTGATACATACAGATTTAAACTCCTTTTAGACTGTGTAAGGGCTCTCCAAATTTATTTATGATTCTTCCAGATTTTTCCGTAGGCTAGCTTCCTCCAAACTTGTTTAATACTATTTTGAACTTATTTGAGACTATTCAGGGCTCTATAAAAACGTTTCGTGTTCTTCCAAGCTTATACAAGACTCTTGAAAACAAACTATGACCCTTTTAGGACGTTTTCAGACTTATTTAAGACGCTTTGAGACTTGTCGAGATAGTAAAACATGTTTGGAAGAGTTTTAAACAAGCTTGAAAAAACCCTAAGGCCTCTCAGAGAGTATTGACCTCATTAATACGTCTGGAAGAGTGTCGAACAAGTTTGGGAAAGTCTCGAGTTTTAATCAAATTTGGATCAGCCGTAAACGATTTCGGAATACGTGGATAGTCTTGAACATGTTTGGAAAAATTCAAGATGATGAGTCTTGGATTGTCTTACAGAGGCCCTGAAAAGTCTTGAATAAATATGAAAACGCCTTAAAGAGTCTCAGAGAGTTTTAATATGTTTGAAAGAGCGTTTAATAAATCTGGAAGGGTCTCAGAAAGCCTGAATCAAGTTTAAAATAGCCTGAGAAATTCTGGATCCCTGGCATCGTCTTGAAACGAGTTATGTTGAGCCTTGGAGAGAGTTCAAAACATATCTAGAAGGGTGCATATTAAAGTGTAACAACGTTAATTCAAAGAACATCTTCATTTTCAGTTGTAAGTTTTTATTGTGTAATAAAATCGCACAACTGAAAGTGAAAACAGTCTTTCCATGAAAAGTTGTTTTTGTGAGAGTCTTAAAGAAGTTTTGTACGGGCAATTTGGTATAGTGATGTCGATCATTTATTCGATCAAAAATGATCGATCACGATCATCTCGACAAGACTCGATCTTTTTCGATCATCGAGCTCAGGGCGATCACTATGATCGATCATGGAGAATAAGAAAAAGAGACCATTGGTAGATAAGTTCCTTTCTATTAACGACTTCTCTGAACACAGAAATGAATGTGTTTTTCTAAAGTTGCCTTAGAAAAGGACCTAATAGAGAATGTTTTTAGGTATTTTCTGTTTTTGCTGCTAAAGTGATAATTTATTATATTAAATGAAAGAACGAAACATTTTGTGATTGTTGTGATGAAAATGAATATCTGTCTGTTGTATGCCTCTGGGTACTTGACATGGTAGTTTGTGATCGATCATTTTCCAGTAAGATCGATCATGGTTTTTGTATTGATCGACATTCTTAATTTGGTTTGAAACAGTCTCACTTTCAAGCAGTCTTAAACGTGTCTATGTCAGTCTCAAAGCGTCTGAAACTTGTCTAAAGAGTCTCAAAATGGCAACCGAGTTAATTTTCAGCCTTAAGTTTCTATTGTGTAATACAATCGTACAACTAAAAGTGAATTTAACTGGAGTTATTTTGTAAGAGGCTTTTAAAGAAGTTTTGTACGGGCAATTTGGTTTTGAAAAGCCTCAGTCTCAAGGAGTCTCGAACCTGTCTACATGAATCTTGAATAGTCTGAAGCTTGTCTAAAGAGTCTTAAATAGGCAACCAAGTTTCAAAGCAATATCTTATCGTGTCGGAAAAAAGTCTTGAAGATCTCAACAAGTACGTGAAAAGACTTCGAAGAGTCTCAGTCAGGCCTAGGATAGTTTTGGACGAGTTTCAATCGTTACAAAGATCCCAAAATATTAATGAAACAGCATTTGAGTCACCCTGAATATTCAGTTCCTAACCGAAATCTAACGAAAGACCACTCTTGAAAATGATGCTAGTTTTGAAAAAAATCAAACCCTATTAATCTGGTTAGCAAGTAAAACAAAGCATCAATTCTTTAGTGAGATCGTTTTTAAAATCTTTCGTACATTTCGGCGAGTTTTACCGAATATACAAAGCGTATTTTTCTAGCGTTTCTAGTGAATTTTTTCTTCTATATTTTCTATAAATTTGAGGTACTCGGAGTTCGTGAAAAAAAAAAATATATATTCCCGGCCGGAAATAGAATGAAACAAACGCGTAGTAATCTAGGTGAGACAGCTAAAACGATTTATTGGGTATCTAAGGGAAGTGGAAAAGGCCGATACTGAAAAGCGAAAAACCCCAAAACTGTACGGTCGGCGTGGACTGTCAGATTTGGGAAGGGAAAACGCGAACGATATCAGAAGCAAAAGGGATGAATGTAATGTAGTTGAGAAGAAACCGTTTCCGTCTTATTCTTATGCCTCCCAAAGGAATCGAGTTTTTATAGCCATACGAATATTAAAGCCCTGTATATGAGAGAGTTGCAAGTACCGATGAAATTTGATTACACTGCTGGCACATTTTACGCGTACGGCCCTTGATGTGTGCTTTGTTTTAAAATTAGCTACGGCAAACGTAATTTGTTGCTGATTTTTTCTGGCTTGTATTCTTTTGTCCGAGTAGAAAATGGTGTTGTGTCTTGAACTATCATAAAAATGCGAGACGAAAATCAGGGGGAATTCTTATAGGTTACTGATTTTGAGAAGTAGGAAAAATAGGTTGAGGAAGAGAGAGCTGGAATCAGCAGTTTTTCAATAGTGCGATAATGTGTTAGTTGGAGCAAGCGAACTATGGAGTGTCAGAAATCACCTCTCGCTTACACGAAGTTTTAGTAGGGTGGTTGTGGGATAGTTGCCACACTTTTCGAGTTTTTGTTGATGGGGGGGGGGGCTACGTTGGATAAAATTTTTTGGTCTTTAGCTCATATTAGAGGCTGAACCTTCACTACATTTTTGCTGTGGACCACTTTTCAGAGGAATAATTGGGAAATTTTGGAAGAAGCTCCTTAGTGTCAAAAACGAGCTTTTCAAATACAGGGAAAAGAAACTTCGCGCAGCTCGTTCTCGGCAAGTACAGGGCCCAGCTGGGGCCTCTGTCCAGTCCCAAAAAATGATTTTGCAGTTTCACACACATTATTATCACGTGGGAGAGTACGTCTACATAAATCTACCAGGACCTGCGAAAACCCTGAACTCAATTTTTGACGCTAAGAAGCTTTTTTTCTTTACCGGGGTTACGTTATGAAAAACAAGAATGTATATCTCTGTTTTTCCAGCTACACGCTAAGAACGCTACAGTAGAATGTGTGACATCTATCCCAGTGAGGTTACTAACACCCACAAGGACCCTGTCTAAAAAGTACTATAGAATCTCCTAATTGCAAAAACTAGAATACATAGTTGTATCGTGAAATTGATTTTCTCCCCCAGCTTTTCTGCATCGTGGAAAAGACCTAATGCGGCTGGAAACGAGAACAAATTGCGAGTACATGGCAGCTAACATGCTTAATAATTTACAGTTTAAACCTAAAACAAGAGGAAAAAAGAACTGAAATGTCTGGTGCAGTGAACGAGCAAAAAGTGATTCGTAAATTGTATTCCACCGAGCAAACGCTGCTGCCATTGTCGGTAACAAAGTGAAATCGTGGTATGCAAAAATAAACCAAATGATTCATTTGCCTTGCTAAGGACGAACGTAATTAATTTATTTCGCCGTACCACTGAAGACCGGGCCAGTTTTTACGCTTTATGACCAGAAAATACTTCACCGGAGGACACCCATTGACTTTGTGTATCCCCAGTAATGGTAACATGTTGTCTATCGCGAAAATTTGGTACCAATTTATTTTTAGACCAACAAAGTGTAGCTTCATGCAGCAGTCGCGATGTTTGTTTATTTATCTTGCTTTGATCGAGTTTGTATTGAGTAAAGACGCTCTGAAAGTTTCGTATGTCATCCGTGATGACGGTATAAGGGTTGAATTTGATGATGAGTCTAATCGGACTGTTAGGGGTAAGTGAAGGACCGAAATGTATTTTGAAGGGAAATGACGTTGTCCGATGTTCTAGTCGGTTGTAATTAACCTAACCAGCTGAAATTTTTATGATGAACTTCCACAAACCTAGTGTGGTTCGAGTTCAAATATGAGCCTAATCAGTCTATTGGGTCGGAAGCCAGGGCTACTGAAGATTAATGAAATCGGCGGTTTTCAGCCAAATGAAGCGTACTATATGCAAAGTGTACCTTACCCAATCTTAGAGTTGTGGAAATACGCTTCAGTTGTTTAAGTCATCTACATCAAAAACTAATTCAGAAGATTATAATCCTATTCTTGTTTCAAACCAATACGAAAGTTGTATATGGTGAAGACCACTTACTTGACCGCAGGCGTTGCATGACCAGATCCAGAGGTCTTGGAGGTAACATCTTTGACAATAGATTCACTAGCTTCAATCACCGCACTATTTGAACTGAAGATTTAAAAAGAATAAGAATATTAAGACTTCCAATAGTATTAGTGAATATTCTTCATAGGTATATTCAAGTTTAACTACCAGATTTCAGGTATCGCAAGGGAAGATTCGTTTTCTCTCTCGCATTCGAAAAAGTTCTCAGATGAGGTATCATCGCACAAAACATGTTCATTTTCTTGTTTCTCAGGAGAAGAACTACTGCGTAAAATAGGCTCATTTTTCTCTTGTTCTTTTTGGAAAATTTCCAAATATTATACTAAGTACATGTAAAGTATGGTATGAAGTAAGAGTTGTACATTACTCGAGACGGGTAAGATCAAAAGCGCTGTTAGCGAGGCACGGTAAAAATGGTCACAAAGAAATATTGTTGACGGATGAGAAAATTTTCGCCATTGAACAAAAATTCAATCGGCAAAACGACCGAGTTTATGCTCGATCTTCATACGAAGCTAAAGAGAAGGTCCCACGCATTCAACGAGGTCATCACCCCACCAGTGTGATGGCTTGGTGGGGCGTATCATATGAGGGTGTTACCAAGGTGCATTTTTGTCAACAGGGGGTGAAAACAATGAAAAGTATATGTTCAGATGTTGGAGGATGTGTAGCACCTCTGACTGATACTTATTCCACGGGACACTGGATCTTCCAACAGGATTCAGCACCCATATAAATCACGAATGGCGCAAACTGGTAGAGAAAATGTTCTACGGAATTTCTTATTGCCCATATGAATTGGCCCTCCTAGAATCCTATTGAATTCGTTGGACTATTCACTTTGGCGAACTTAAAGAGAGCTGCTTGTAACAAGCTCACACAATTTAAAGAGGCCTCTCAATCGAGTATTCAAGAGCTGCAGCCAATCTCCCGATGGAACGTGTTCGTTACCGCTATTGCCAGTGGCCAGACGGTTACGAAAATGTGAGGCAAAAGGGTGGCATTTTGAATGATTTTTGCTATTCGACTCGAAAAAGTATGCTCTTTTTGTGATTTTTGATGTATTTTGTATATTAATATTTGACGATTAAAGTTGTAGTTTGTATCAGAACTTATGGCTAGACTGGGTAGTACTGATTCTCATATTCACTTGATTCGGAATTCGCCCAAGAATTCATCCACATTGTTAGTAAAGTAGGACTCGTCATTATTAGCATTCTGAACCTGAACATCAACATTCAATTCTACCTCTAATGGACGGGCCGCATTCGCCGATTTTCACAAAGAAAATACTCCAATGAAATGTGGATTAATTTCATACTCGGTGTCGCAAAGGGCACATGACTGAAATTCGGTCAGCACATCCCCTGGAATGTTTTTCTCTATGAACTCGAGAATACAAGCATCTGGTTTTTCTTGTTCCACAGATACTGAGGCACCTTCTCTCGGGTCTTTGTTATCGTCTTTTTGAGTGACTAATTTTGTAGAATCAACACCATCCCCAGTGAAAGGAATGAGGCTGCAACTTCTGAAACCTTTGGCCATGATTCCTGAAAAATTCTCATGCTCAAATATCAGCGTCAAAAGATACTATTTTTGAGTCAAAATAGTGTCGGTCCTTGAAAATCACGTAGGATCCGCCCACTTGTATAGCAGAACTGATCGGTCAAACGTATGTCAAGAAGTCAAAAATGCGTCGGAGTGCTCTGATTGGTTGAATGATTGTCAAAATGTCTAAACACCGTGTCAAAATTCGCAAAATTGACGCAAGTCAATTTTATGTCAACCCTTGTAAATCGGGTAGGAATATTATGTTTTTTCACATTCTGAATTTTAGCCCTCTTTTTGTATGCTTTCAGCAGTTTCTTCTACTTCTTCTTCAAAGGTCAAAAAAAAAAAGTTACATCAACTGGCTGCAGCACATGAGTGGTGTTGGGGAGGGGGGGGGGGTAAACATACAAGAACAATGTTGCGGTCCCTACAAAAATTGGACAACTGAAGACTGAGGTGGGATCCATGTCCATCAAGGAAGACAATACCAGAGCGTTGAATTTCATTCTTCTCAAGGTAGGGTTCAAACTCCTCTCTGACATATTTGAAAAAAACCTCGGAATTCATCCATCCTTTTGCTGAACAATAAAGGACCTGCAGTTTGGAGGAATCGCAGCTCTCACATAGTGTTGAATGCGCTGGCCAGCAAATAACGCTAGTGGTGGCGCCATTTTCCCATGTATCATACTGCATTCTTTTTCCGAAGATTCTAATCAGAAACGCAGTCTGTGTTTGTCATCAGGTCTATACCCTGTGCCCTATAGTGTTGGAAAATACTAGGGTGGCCATTAATGGTTCAGTCAATTCCATTTTTGGCCACCCAGGTGGCCATAAATGGAAAACGGTTGTTTTGTCAATCCCTAATGTGACCACCCAATATTATTAAATAATAAACAATAATTTTTCACATATTTCATGCTTTTCTTGTAGCTATAAACTTGGTTAATCGCAGAAACAACTCAATTATTAAATGCATGCATTTTCAAAAATTACATACTCTCCTATAACCTACCTACTTTTTTCATTGTTGAACTCAGAATTTTACAATTTCAACAACTTTCACTGATAAATAATTTAATTTTTTTCAACTGGCATCACTGAAAGTAGGAAACCGTCACTGAATTCACAGAGCAGTGTTGTCTAGTAGGAATGTGAAAGGTTTCACCGCAGTCGAATTACTTTTAACTGCTCTGTGGCTTTTTGATATTGGAAGGTGGCCACTATAGGGCAGGTGGCCACAAATGGGTGCTCGACCCTACTGTCCTCTTGATATCACTTATAATCGGCTTCTGGTTGGGTTTGAGATTTCGAGCCTGGAAAATAGAAGAAACTTTGCAAAATCAATATTTCTAATATGCTCAACAATAGAATATTATGTCCCACGATTTTAGCAAGTATTCCCTTTAATGGAAGAAATTCAGAATTATTTGATACCGGGAGGGGGGGGGGATTTCATCATCACTGATACAAGAAACCCGTACCCTGCAGAATAATGTTAGTCGCAGTGACCCTACGATTGACTTTTATTTTCCATGTCTAGAAGCCAGTACATCGGCTCTGTTAACAGGGCACTGCAACAGAGATGTAGGATGGAGGTTTGTTTCCCTTGTGGTGCTTCCATGCGCATTTAAGGTTATCTGGTATACTCGCACACCCCTTGGCTATTAAACCCCTCAGTTTCTGGGTCCCTCGGTGGTGACCGTGGACCCTCTCCGCAGCCGATCCCATATGTCTGTTCCGGTGCCAACCTCTCCCTCTCTATAGCTTAGTTTTAGTTCTTGTTTTGTTTTTGTTTTTATTTTTCCATTCTGTACTGTCCCTCACCAGTACTGGGACCTTCGGGCACCTGTCGGGAAGGATACAAATACCGTATTTCTTCGACTATAATGCGCACTTTTTATCCATATTTTAAGCTTGAAAAAACAGGGTGCGCATTATACACGTGTGTGCATTATACACACAAGAAAAAGAAAGGAAAAAAATCAGGAAACCAGGAAAATACATGTACGGATGTCAATTAATAAATATGGTATAGCGTACGTAGGTCCTACAAACAAATTCAATGCTTCCTCTTCTTCTACCGTATCAGTCGTTATCTTCTTACTATACATTGAACTTGTGCGTTGGAACTTGAAAGTACGGTAATGATGTCAGCTCCTCGACGAGTGGGCAGATAACTTCATGAGAAGAAACGGATTTTCCTTACGAAGACGGACTTCCGTGTGTCAAAAATTACCGGCGCACTATGAAGAAAAACTAGTGGAATTTCAACGATTCGTGATAACCCTCAGAAAGAAATACGAGTATACGTTCGCCCATATAGGCAATGCAGACGAGACTCCGGTCTATTTTGATATGCCGAGAAATACGACCATTGGCCATGTTGGTGCTAAAGAGGTCAAACTCATGACTTGTGGCTACGAAAAACAACGAATTACAGTGATGTTGTGTATACTCGCAGATGGCACTAAACTGCCGCCCTACTTGATTTTAAATCGGAAAACGGTCCCAAAAAAAGAAATGTTTCCGAAAAATGTTGTGGTACGTGCAAGCCCGAAAGCATGGATGACTGGGGAACTCATGTTGGATTGGCAGAAAACTGTCTGGGACAAGAGGCCTGGAGTCCTGCGCTGCCCGCGTAGTATGCTAGTGTTGGATTCATTCAAGGGGCATCTGGTAGACAGCGTTACAGAAAGTTTGAAGGAAAAAAAATGTGATATGGTCGTCATACCGGGGGGCATGACTTCACAACTACAGCCACTGGATGTCTCGGTCAACAAGCCGTTCAAGGATTACGTGAAGGATGAGTACGAAACTTGGCTGCTTTCAAGTAACCTACCCCTAACTAATACTGGCAAAATAAAGAAACCGCCTGCATCACAAGTAGCACAGTGGGTATCCAACGCGTGGGCAAAAATTGATGCCGAAATAATAGTAAAATCGTTCAGGCGGTGTTGTATATCCAATGCGTTAGATGGTACAGAGGACGATACATTGTTTGAGGAAGTTGAAGACGACTCCGATGCACCAGACACAGAGGAGGAAGATGATGAACCACCAACTGACACCAGCGACAGCGAGGAGTAACGCGCTACATGTCTACTCACGTATTACTCCATAACATTTTTTTATACCTAGGTATTATCGGCTAATTTACATGTATCTACCTGCGCATTATACTCGTGTATTCAAAATTACATCTTCAAATTCCTACTGCGCATTATACACGTGTGCGCACTATAGTCGGAGAAATACGGTAATAGTAAATAAATAAATGAATTTTGATATTGTCAAACGATAATTCTGTTAATAAGTTTTGCATAAAATTTCGAACGTAGATTTGAGCTATTCGTTGAAATTCTTTTGTGCTGGAGGCTGAGGAGGAATATGTCAGACATAACCTACTTAACCTTTAAAAAGGTAGCAAGGGAAAAAAATTTCACTACTGGTGGCATGGCGGGGAATCCCCGCCAGAAACATTATTGGTGGCATGGTGAGGGAATCCCCGCACCAGGGTGTTTTGTGGGAAATATAGCAGCAATACATAGTACTCTTTGAATACTACAAAAAATTTCATGTGCATATGTGGCCGATTCTCAAAATTGAAGGGGCTACCAAGCTTCATAGTAGGCAAAATAGTAAATTTTCTTTAATTTTTTCTGGAAAAATTTTATATAAAATGTTTTTTTGATTAGATCATTAGATAGTATTCGTCGAGTACAAAAAAATACTTCTTGTACATGTGGTCTATTCTCAAAATTGGAGAACGTAGTAAGGCTTAAAAATTTACAAAATCATCAATTTTCTCAAATTTTTACCGGGAAGGGTAAAAGTCACTGAACCCACGAAACACACAGCTAGCAGAACGGCAAGCAGGTACACAAAAATATTCCGTCTGCCTGGCGTGATCACACTCAAAGTCTAGTCGTGGAACGCAGCATGGAGACGGGCGAGAATAAGGAAGTCGTGTTAACTGACTCCTGTTCAAAATGAAAGACCACCTCTCGGATATCGGTCGAAGCCCTTGGACCAAGGCGCGTACTGCGTACAACAGCAATAGCCGGGGTAGTCGGGGTATAATTTTTTACAGCAATGGACTTTTCAGATTATTTTGAAAATAAAAATTGGGGGAAAATGACGATTTTGCGTATTTTTAAGCCTTATTACTCACTTTATTTTTGAGAATAGACAACTTATGTACATGAAGTATTTTGTTGGACTCGACGAATACTATCCAATGACCTAATAGAAAAATAATTTCATGTAAAATTTTTCCAGAAAAAATTAAAGAAAATTTACTGTACTATTTCGGCGATCATTTCTGGTCTAACAAGCAGGTTCCACGCCGAGAGGACATCCGTGCCTGCTTGCCCCCGTATTCTGTCACCTTGGACTGATGCAGGACAAGCGGCAGCATTCGTTTATGCAATCTTGGTGGTGGAACCAGTGGATATTGACTCCACCGAGTACCATCGCGTGAAGTCATAAAGATCTGCGGACGTTGAGCAGCCGGTTGAGCAGCAGGTTGAGCAGGTGGTTCCTCTCGATTTGCTGGCAACCTAGGAAGGCTTATTCGAAGACGGATGGGAGGCCGTTGTTCAGCAAGAAGTTGCGCATTTCACGCATCTTCTATATCATCTGTATAGCTCTGGAGTCTTTGCATTTTGTACTTCGAATGAAAAATTCTCCAAGAGAAATTCCCTTAAACCACCTTTTAAAATTTCCATAGTAGCTATTTAATTATTCCATATGCTTGGAAAATGAATCGTGTAGAATGAAGCGTAGTAGAGAACTTGTTAGTAAGAAATATTTTGACGAAAATATTAGTTTGGAACAACTTCATCAACGTCCAGAGCCGCAGATCTTCATGACTTCGCGCGATGGTACTTGGTGAAGTCAATAACCACTGGTTCTACCACAAAGGCCAAATGAACGATGAATGCTGCCGCTTGTCCTGCATCAGTCTCAGGTGACAGAATAAGGGCAAGCAGGCACGGATGTCCTCTCGGCGCGGAACCTGCTAATTAAACCAGAAATAACCACCGTTGACGTAAATGCGGGGATTCCCTCACCATGCCACCACTGTGCATTTTTTTTTAAAAGTTGAGATGCAAGTCTGGTGGCATGGTGAGGAAATCCCCGCCATGGTTGTGCGGGTTGCATACCGCCATATTATTGTTACATTATTAATAGACAACAATTGTACCATTTTGTGACGCGTTTGTTGCAAAGCGGGGATTCCCTCACCATGCCACCACTTGAAGGTTGATATTTCTAATGGCAGGTACTGAACATCATTGAAGCAATATTTATGATAGAAAAACCTGATTTTTTCGGGGGAAAAACTTTCCAACCTGAGCTAGGTAGGAGGGGTCACTTCTCGGCTCTGATTAACATCAATGCTGGGTTATTTTGTAAGTATCAATACTCCTTCGACAACAGTTCCTTAATGTAACCTCTCAGTTTCAATCCCATTGTTACCGAAGTGAGACGCGTGTAACGTTCTTAGTCTGTCGTGAACAATTTACTTCTTTAACTCATTTTAGACATATGCTCCTCATTTAAACGTACATTAATGCAGTAAAAAGCCACAGGGTGAATGCATTATGCTGGAGTTCTTCGAGTTCACCCTTATCAAGGAAGGTTATACCAGGCAGAAAAATTATTCCATTTTACCACCTGGATATGGGGAGATAATTAGGCCATTGGCTTACTCCGTATCTTCCGGCAGAGTGCTCTTGTATGTTCACAGACTATACAGACGTATATGAGTTCGCCTCAAAGGCTTCTGGGACTACTTACGATTTGTAACCAAAACTCAATTTTTCATTCAATTACGCACTAACATGTGAGGGTATGTAATATACGTGCACTATATTTAACTTAGGTGTAGAATGCTGTGAAGTGTCAAACTCGCACGGCTTCTGGTATACCGAACGAGCACTAAAACGCATTAAATTCGCTCATTCGAAAATGGCAATTGCATATAAGGCATATGAGCGTGCGCCATTAAAATTTCCTCCTCCGATTGTGGTTAATGTTTCGATTAAAAGCGTCGGCTGTCGGTTGGCGTCCTCTGTGATTTCAAAACAACTCTGGCGGAGACCAAAAGATTTTAACGCGATAGTTTTAATGTTGAAACTTTCCAGCGCCCCCTCCCCTCGTCGGTTTTACTTTTATCGAGCTCGAACGTCTTTTACAAAGTAGGAACGTTTTCGCCATCTTATACAATTTGCTATTCGAGTTATTTCGCGCGATTTTTCTCGGCGAGGGTTTTTTTTTAGTGCGAGCTTCTTTTATCCTTTAATGGGTTTCAACGTTGTAATCAAAAAGTAATAAAAGGTGAAGTGACAGTATGGACGGAGTTTCTGCAGTACATGGCCTGACATCGCTTTGTGCGCTTACCCGATCCCCTTCGAGCTTTGTGCAGTGTCGGCAAGGAAAACACGTTTTTTTGCGAACGTGTCAGAACGCTAAAAGGGACGATAATTCGACAGTGAAAATGAGATTCGCTCGTTACTTATTTAATTAAATCAGTTTCGATAGTAACGCCGAAAGAACATTAGGTACTTTAATGCCCTTTACCGAAGGCGAATTACGTCGAAAATGAGATCGCTATTCGCCGTGTTTTTCGCGCAGTAAAATGACTATACCTGTTCGCGAAATTTACGAGCAAGATAATTGTTCTGAAATTCACTTTTTTTGCTGTAAAACACGATCGTATATGATGCAGACTCGAATTAGCTCACTTCAAGCCAATATTTTTAAACTTCGTTCATAATGAGTGGTGCTTGTGTCTATCTGTCTCGCTGTACATCTGCTTACTATCGTGCAAATTAAACTGCAAGGGTGCCAAACCTTCCTAGCGGCTTCGTTACTATCGTGCAAATTAAACTGCAAGGGTGTCAAACCTTCCTAGCGGCTTCGTTATATTTTTCCGGGATCACTCACCCTCAAAAGAACCGTACATATGTACCCGTGCGTGTCATCGTATTTTTGTATTTTCGCGAGTACGTTCAAAATGTTATTTATTTATTATAATATAAATAAAGTGTCTGCAGTTTGAAGAGCCGAGCAAAGGAATTCACCTTGAAAAAAAAAATATCAAGAGAACCACCGAAGTTAACTGGTTAGTTGCTCTTGAGTCGAGGCCAAAAAAGTTGTGAGCCTCTTGATAGATGCTGAACTTTTCGCCCTCTAATTCATGTATATAGGCGATAAACTGTCAGAACGAACTGATTGATGTGTAAGAACTTTGGTTTTGAAGAGGATTGTTTCAGTTATACGCCACTTGATCGTGTAAATTCGGGCAGTAAGGGAGTAAAGGAGAAAATTCGAAAACAAATGCCAAGTTAAATTTCGGTTTATTGGGTCAGTTGGCAAACCGATTATTGTACTAAAAGTCCGAAGGAATCCCGTAGAAGCTTCCATGTAATAGCTCCCTCCCCGAGAATCCGAGTTTTAAGATTATAAATCAACAAATATTGAGGATACCAAAAGGGGGGAGGGGAGTATCAAGCAAAAACTATTTTTGACTAGACTATACATAATCATGGTTTTTGACTTCTCATCGATAGGAGTTTAAATAAAGTATCTTTATGCTGCTACACGTAAAAACATGCCCTATGGGGATCCCGAGTTCTGTTTTCTATTCTTATTTCGCCAGAGTTTGCGAACTGCAAGGGTACTAATAACCCCGAACTCATTTCTCAATATCCATACTTCTCCATCCGTGGACAATTTCATCTCCCTTGTACTTCCATCCTTTGAATACGATGAACGTAATGTTTTTTTTGTGTGTTTCATTGACCTCAGAATAAAGTGTAACGTAATAATTAGGGCTCGGATTTTTAGGCGAAACCATTTCCCCCCCCCCCGCCTTCCCTCCTAACCTAACCTATTCGGTCTATTGAAGTTTTCTGGATGAATCAGGAAATTCGAAAATCAATGAGCTACTTTGATACGGCCTTTTTCGGACTGTTTTCCCTTAAGAATGACATTTTCGCCAAAGTTGATATTTTTAGGGACGTTTTGGGACCTTCGGGTAGAAATCCAATTTTCAAGACTATTTTGTCAGTTTCCAATTGTTTGAGAAAAAAAAGTTTTAAATTCCAATTGTTTGAGTAAAATTTCTAAAAATCCATTTCTTTTGGAGGGGAAAAAAAATGAAAAATCATAACAACCATATTATTTGTTGTAATAAAGTATTTTGATTCAAAATTGTTACGTTCTACATGATTTTGGAGGAATGGAAGTATAAATATTAGGTTCAGTTTTCCAAAACTTCTAGTTTGATACCCATGAAGACATAGTTTTATGGGAAGTTTTTGGGACTATATTACTTTTTTCGAAACTGTTTCAAAATTACCAGTAATACTTTTACCATATTTATGAGGCATAAAATGTAAATCACATCGAGTTATTCCTTGGAAAATTTACTGATAAGAGTACCGCAGTACGTTGTGTGTACTTTTGGGTCGATTCAAATAAATTCTACACTAAAAACTGAGAACCCATTTCACATTAACAAACAGAATATACTTACCTGTTCTAAATCTAGGTCCAGTTACTTTCTTCACTTTCCTTGAGGAAATAGTTTATTTTGTAGAGAAGTGCGAAGCTCACAATATTCCGGTCATAAGTAAAATCCGAAATATCAATCATTATTTTTATTTTTCATTATTTCATATCTCTTTGGCTTTATGGAAAATGGCTCTCGCACAGTACTGAAACTGAAATCAAAGTGATACTGAAATCTCTCTATATACTAAAAAAGGAAAATCCGCCGCCGCCACCATCGCCACCTCCGGAAGAAGAAAAAACAAACAACGCGGGTTACCTACCCTGTCCCCTTGATTGCTCATTTCTCCAGGGGTAGCCTACCCTTGGGAGGGGTTCATGGTGGAGCAGGGAGCTTAGTAAAATCCGCCGCCGCCACCGTCTCCGGGAGAAAAAGTCACTGCGGGTTGCCTACCCTGCCCCTTAATTGCTCATTTCTCCAGAGGTACCGTACCCTTGTAAGGGAGTTCATGGTGGAGGAGGGCTCTCTATATACTAAACAGTAAAAGCCACCTCCTCCTTCCTCTCCGTGAGGATAAATTCCTGGTGGCCTCCCCTGTACCTTAATCTCACGTTTCACCAGAACTACACTCAGGGGGCTTCTCGGTGGAGGTGGGAGCTCTTGGAGAGGGAGGCCAGCACGAGCGAAACGAGTGTCGGCGGGGGTTGGCCCGCGAAGCGGCCAGGGGCGAAGCCCCTCATCATCATCATCATCATCAGCCTTTATTGTGGTGTAACTATAGGTTAGATAGAATATGAAAAGTATAAATATAAAATGTAAAAAGACAATAAACTGAGGAAATAAATACAAATAATGAAAATTCACTTTGAGTCCTTATAAAAGGACATAGGCTTTACCCAGCCTTTCCCATTCGAGCCTATCCTGCGCGATCCTATGGAAGAGATTGTTTTTTATTAGGTCAGCAATACCGTCTCTCCACCTCGTTTTTGGCTTACCCCTTCTTCTTTTTCCAAAAAGCTGCCAAAAGTGTTTTTTTTTGGCCCCTTTTTTTACTCTTTTTTCTTGCCAAATGCCCTACCTAATCCCATTTTATCTTTTTTATCACTTTAATTATATCAGCGTTTGATCTTAATTTATTGTTTATGGTCGAAATTTTTATTTTGTCTAATTTTTTGAAGCCCAACATCGAGCGTTCCATGGTGTTTTGCATTACCCGAAGTTTCTTTTCTTGATTTTTCGTGATTGCCCAAGTTTGCGCTCCATAGGTCACGGCGGATACAACGCAGGCGTTGAAAATATCACTTTTCGCCTTATTTCTAAATGGCCCTTTGAAAATTCTTTTCAAAGACCAAAATTTGCCCCATCCAGTTTTTATCCTCCTCTCGATTTCCCGGCTGTTGCTATTTTCAAGACTAATCATTTGTCCTAGGTATACAATTTGGTCAACTATTTCTATTTTCTTGTTTCCTATTTCAGTTGGCCCGGTGAAGCCCCCTAGTTAATGTGAAAATCAAGATCAATAAGCACTACTGAAGAAGAAAAAAATAGCGTTAAAGAAAGTGATTGCCAGAGATTCATTACTGGCCCCAATAAAATCGAAATTGTTGCTCATAATTACTTTTAATATTTTCAATTAATTGATTTCACACTTTGAAAGTGAAGTGTCACTGAACTGAATTGTAACCACATTGTAACTCAATCCAATGAACACTACTGAAAACGGATAAGCTTTGCACGTGCGAAATGACGTCACACTGAACTGAACGGTGATTCAACTCATACTGGAAAAGAAATGAGAAGAAAAATTTCGATTGCAAAATATGCTCGGCTACTTGTAGTCGACCCTAAAAATGTACCTAGAATCAAATTATTTCTTAACGCAGTACCTCACAGGATATGGCCGTTTTGCAAAATATATTTATAGAAATACAAAATCACAGACAACAGTTGTTCTAGGGAATGCAATATAATTTGAAGATAGTCCAGACCACATTTTCAAGGAATGCCAAACTTTCAGTCAAATTAGAGCGAAACATAGTATCATGGTAGAGATCTTAGGAAAATGTTCACAAGAATAAGGAAGCCATATCAAAGTAAACAAATTTGTGAAAGAATTACTGAAAACTAAAAAAGAAATCCAGTAATGCTCAAACCAATGTAACGCTAAAATATAAAAAATAGTATATTACACACCAAGAGTCAAAAGTGAGTGTTTACATGGCGAGGGAAAGTTTGCGAATGAGCGTAGCGAGTGAGCAATTCCCGAGTCCTGTAAACTCACTTTTGGCTCTTGTTGTGGAAGATATTTTTTATACTACTTGATCAGGAGCGGCAATGTTTTTTGCTGACATAGTCTGTATTTTTCTTTTCTTTTCCTTCTTTATTTAAATTGTAGACAGGTGATTTTTGTGTGCGTAATTAATTCAAAAATTTAATTTGCTCAGTTAATTACTACGAAGTACAGTATCACAGTCTTGTCTTCAGTTTGTTCACGTGCACTAACAGCATACACAGGTAGTGGCCAACGAACGGTAACAGCTGTACTATGTCGTGAATATTTAAATGCGTTCTCAAGTCGCTATTTCGTAATTCGCTCTGTGGCCGAGTGGTTAGAGACGATCGTTACATTTCAATCAAACTTTTCAATGGACACGGGTTTGATTCCCCGATACGAAATTACTGGCCAGAAATTTTTTTATGTAAAAACGCTGTACATTGAGGGACGTTTACCTTTACATGCAGGTTTCGTTAGCACTCGATGCATGAATGATAGGCGCTTCTTGTCGTCCGTAAAACACCAAAGTAAACATTGCCTTTCTGATTAAGTAGTATAAAAAAGAATATCTAATGTATATAAATACAAGATTGTAATACTTAGATGCTATACATAAGAACTTGCTCAGACCTTCTTAGTGCAATAAACTAATTGTGAAAGTACGGGTGAGATCTGATTGTCTGTATCTGTTTGTCAAAAAAACAAAAATGAAAAAAAAAAAAGTAGCACACCTAGTTCAAGTAATGCCTACCGACTCTGAACATTTCAAAAGGAAAAAAAAATTGATTCTTAATACGTTGTTTTGTTATAAGATGGTCAACTAATTATCTACCTTAGTTACCTAAACTCTTTCATAATTGAGTATTTTCTATAACTAAGTACAAACGTTCTCCTCTTTCATTCCTCCCTCCTAATCCAGAATCCCCCCCTTTTTTCCATCACCAACTCTAGTTTTCCAATCACCCATAATAATGAGATTCTCTTCGCCTTTATCATGCTTCATAAAATTCCTTCTAATTCTTCACATACCTCGTCAATCTCTTCGTCCTCGTGAGTATTTCGAGAGTTTTGGCTTGTTTACAGTCACGCAATTTTCTTTGCTGTTTTTCGTTAGTGTTTTCGTTTTTTGCATATTTGTGAACAGCCCTGCCATTCTAATTTGAGTGCTTAGTTCTTCCATCCTTTCGATGAGATTGACCAGATTCTCGGCAAACAGAACGATACGGTTCGCAAAACGAAGGTTTGTGAGCCTTCTCCTGTTCATATTTATGTCTTTCTGGTCCCAATCGAGGTTTCCTGAATGCTTGTTCGAGCTGACTATTAAACAAGATAGGGGATAAGGAGTCTCCCTGTCTAACTCCTTTGCCTATGGGAAAGTGCGGACGTTTAGTGTCTATTTTTATTCTCGCATATCGTCTGTCGTACATGGTTTCGATCAGGTTAATGTAAGTTGCCGCAAGTAAATTGATAAATTCCGTAGAACCCAAGTAGAGAAAGTGTTCGGCGCCGTATTATTTCGATAAGAGTATTAAAATGCTAAGTCTCGCAAATACGAAGAAAAAACGACGAATAAACTGCCGAAAATTGAGAAAGAAAAAAAAATTGTAAATGAAGACACACATAAGGAAGTGCGAAGCAGGTACACTCGGAACCTCTGCTTCAAGGGTTCCACGGAGACCTTTCTCGCTTCATAATTTGAGAGAGCAAAATGAATACCAGTGACTCGAGCTTTTAAACAATATTCTCGGGAAGCGAGGACGGTGAACTCTTACAGTTTCGAATTTTATGGAAGAGTGAACAAAAGCAACCTTTCATTCGGCCGACTAAAAAACAAAAGCCATCGACAGAAAAATATACGTTTCGAAGTTTAATCAGCGAACGGGTTAAATGAAGTACCATTTGCATAATCTTAATAATGTTCGAAGTGAAAACTGGCTACGCTGATATAAGAAAACCAAACGCTTCAGGAGAAAAAAGAAAAAAGGCAGCGAAAGGGAGGATAGAACTTTCTATGTATTATCGCGTTAGAATCTAAAAATACGTTTATGTGGATGAAAGTTAGACGAGCGGAAGTTTTTCATCACCGGTTTGAAAAAGGTCTACGTAGAGTAGCTGGGGGGGGGGGTGAACTTTTCCCAGCCAGGGAAACAGTCTGTCTCGTTGCATTTATTCGATTCGTGCGAGCAACAACAGCGTTACAAAAGTAAAAGGTTTAACATTTTAACGATATGCGAGACGAGAGAGAACATTCATGTATGCTCGTCTGCTGTACTCGCTGCACCAGAACCGTCAGAAAGTTACTTCGATCTTGCTTGTTATTCGGCGTCAACGCCAGTTAACTTTGCCCTGGTCTGGGATTTCTAGAACCAATTGTGCCGCAGCGTGATACTCCCTTTGCACATTCGATTCGAAACGCCAGTTTGCGAACATGTTAAGGTACCGGAAACGACAGGGTAGCTGATGAGTCCACCGACGCAGCAACGGACGGAGGGGGTTCGGGTTATAACCTCCCCAACGGTGTCAAAAGAGCATTTCAGAATGTATTTTACTACATTATTTACAGCAATAAGATGACGGGGTATGTGCTGTAGCGACCCCTAACCCCTCCCCGAGACTGAAATCTTCGTACGCCGGTGGTTGAGTCAGCCTGTACTCTCGAGTTTTGAAAAGAAAATATGAATAGGAGTGATTCAAACTGTACGGTAAATTAAGAAACGCTGTAAGTATTTTATATTTAGAGTTTTTTTGTTCAGTTTTGCCTAATATCTGCTTATTCTGACCATCTGAGCCGGAGGTGTAAGTTATCGCAAGGGGGAGAAGGGTGTAAAGAAGTCAAATTTGTTAAAGAGTTGAACATTTAGACTCTTGCACTTGAAGTATGCGTTGATTGCACCCTTGATCTGTCTACTCCACGGAATTCAGTGAATTTTTACGGCATGTAAGTGACTTTTGTGACTTCGTGGCATCGAATTCTGTAAATTTCGCATTGGAAATAAAAGCCAGACATGTATAGTTCGGTTCGGTCACTAATCGCTAGTCACAGACTTTACAACTTTCATTATTTGCTCTTTTTCAATTATTAACAACCTTCCTGTGTCACGCTCGAAGAGGACCAGTCCCCTCTTCGTGAAATTCTAATGTAAGGTCAAGTGGATTTCAAACTTCAAGTATAGTTACTTTTATTGGTGAGTACTTCTCAGGTCCGGCCTTCACTGAACGCTCATAATTTTCATTTAGGACTAGTATCCGTGTCAAAAATTAATTTGGCAGTTCTCAAAACTTGGCTACCAACGTTCACGTTATATTGGCTTACTGTTCATTTTCAGTTCCCCGTCCCTCGGATGCCAATATTTTGAAATAAGGGTCGAATTGTGATCAGAAAAATGAGTTCAAGGACCCTTGAAATCTATGAAACGACATCCTTATTACATTATGTGCATTTTCAAAGCCCTGCCCCTGCTGCTGTCACAATTATGAAATGAGGGGTCAAATCTTTATCGGAAATGAATTTAACCTCCTTTGAAATCTATGAATATTGATGATAATAATATAATGATGATGTCAGGCTTTACTGCTGCTCTTTAAACATTGTAGTGTCAAATTTATTAGTACCTAAGTGGTACACATCAATAGGCCTATCATTGGGCATAGGTCTCCCCGATCTTACTCCAGACCTGTCTGTTTGTTTTCATTCCCTGCCATGTTGTGCCCGCATGTACCTTTCAATTTTTTCCGCCACCTACTCCCCAGTCTGCCTTTTGCCTCCCCCCCCGTTTTACTTCTGTAGGGGTCCTGACTGTCGTTGTTTCGCTGTCTGTTGTCCCTCGATCTTGCAGTATGCCCCGAAAATTAGAATTCCAGTTTGTAATTGTATAGCCTGCGTCTTTACTTACACACAATTCGAAGCTGCGTGTTTCCGATTTTATCCCTTCTTTTTGCAAAATTTTCCTTACCATGTCCTTTTGTGTTACCTTAAACTTGTTTTCTTGTGTTTCTAATTTTTTTTTTTGTTGGCAACATTTTCCTTACTATGTTTTTCTGGGTTACCTTCAGCTCGTTTATTTGTGTTCTGGTTGGAGTTCAAGAGTTTGCGCCCCGTCGGTTAATACTGGTAATGTGCCTCTTTTGAGGGTTTCAATTTTCGTTCTTATCCTCGCTGCTAGTTATTATGGTCATGCTCCAGAAACGACGAATATTTTGTTACCAGCCAATTTTAAATTTTAACTTTCGATTTTGTATTTTTCTTTTGCGGGGGGGGGGGGGCATTTTGGGTTACACATTAACATCCTCAAAAAATTCCACCAATCCGATTTATTAGGCTGGGCAATTACCATCTCTTGAATGGAAAAAGCATAGGGAGATGTCCATCGTCGTGGATGGTACTGTTATTTTTTTCTAAATTTGGTTTCAAGTTGATTTTTTATTGTTTAAATAAAGTGGTGTTATTATTCAGAAATATTGGAAGTACATGTTAAGAAGTTCAATTTGCTGTTAATGACGTCACATTTTTTCCAGACGGGATGATGGTGTACCGTTCTGTTACCAAAGTTTTCAGCCCATTGTCGTGGTCAGTCTTCAACTGGTGCAAAGATATGCGCTTTATACATTTTTGAGCTCAATAAATGGAAATACCGGTACATTTTTGATCCCTGAACACAATCCAGGTGCCAGATCATAGTCATTGGCGCAGGTGATAGGGCAACCTAGAACATTTGTAAACAAAATGAGTTATTAGTATTGTTGGAAAGAGCGTAAAACGTAGAATTTTTCAAAATTGGGCCCCCAATTCAAAAATGTGTACTCACGTTGAAAAAAGCTTATCAGTAAACGCAATGCCATATAGTTTCTACATATGGCTCCTGAACTTTGAATCACGTGTTCTCAAAAAGCGGATTTTGCTAATTTGTTCCCTTTTTCTGAACACCGTCCATATTGTGGTCAATCTCATTTCTGGTTCGACCGTCGGGCGATCTCCACGTCCACTTTCTACTGAATTTTCTAGTAAAAAAGGTGTTTGCAAGCTTAAAGTTATTTTTCATTTCGAATTTAGCTGATAGTTGCAGCTGGACCTACTCAGTTCCCCATTTCTTGCTTGTTGCCTACCTTGGCACTGAAATCGCACGTAACTATATTAAACTGTTCGCTTCCAGATAAGAGGTTGTTTTCCAAGAATATAATTATTTTATTTCTTCTTTATCTCCCGACAGAGAGTTGGTGCATGGATTTGAAATATTGCTATTTTCTTCTTATTTTTTACTTTCAGCTATTCGTTTCGAAATGCCTTTAAATTCAGTTATTTGTTTTGCATGTTTCTTGTGAACATAGAAATCCCCCCTCCCCCAAATATCCCTGAGTTGCTCGAAAATGATAAAAAATGTTATCATTCCCCTTTGAATTAATTTTCACTATCAGCGCACCACATATCTCTATTCTATATATTTAAAAAAAAAAAAAAAAAATACAAAAATTTATAAAGTTATCACATTACAGGACCTCCTTCCACACCACATTTGCAGTTTTATAGCTTCCAGGTTGTACTTGGATTTTTAAATTATTAAACAAAGTTGTTCGCGACAGAGCTACGTATAATTGTCCATGACTGGAGACATATACTCGGGTAGATATATCCCAACCTTCTCAAGCGTCTGTCCCTGGGCCTTATTGATCGTCATACAAAAGGCTAACTTTATCGGAAATTGTCTCATTTTGAATGAAAAAGGCAAGGTGGAATCCGCTGGCGACAGGTCCACTCTTGGGAGTAATATCCTTCGACCGCACTCCGCCCCAGTTATTATTTCCAGATCCAGTGCATTCGTGTACATACTTCTCACAATTAGTAGTGTCTCATTCAGCAGTCCAAGTGCCACATTCATATTACGTAGCAACATAACAATCGCACCAACTTTTAAGTATAATTTATTTGGTGGTAAACCTGTCAATTTCAGACTATCCAGAAATTCATGTGGGATGAATTGCAAGATTTCACTGTCATTTTCACTTATCAGTCTATTCACGTTTGTGTAGGTTTTGGCTTCTCCAGAAATCAAGTCCAAAATCTTGTCGATCTTCTGACAATGATCATTCTTTGGTTCCAGAATTGCAACATTAGAAAATTTCAGGACATCCTCTGGAGTGTCAAACTTTTTACCACAGACATCTCTTATAATGTCCTGAGAAATTATGCTTGCAGGTAATTCTATAATGCCCCCATTTTCAGAGCCAGAATGAGGGAAAGTACCATTACCAGTCTGCAGCAAGAATTCTGAGAACTCTTTTTTTCCTGCTTCGTCAGTCTCAACGTCTTGAATATAGGCCATAAAGGAGAAAACTTGATGGAATTTGCAATTGTAGCAGCTCTTGAACCATGTGGAACTACTGGCAGAACCTGCCTAAAATCTCCACCCAAAACTACAATCTTGCCGCCAAAAGGCACGTCATGTCCCATGATGTCCTTCAATAGTTTGTTTACACACATCAGAGCGTACATGTTTGCCATTGGAGCTTCATCCCAAATGATGAATCTTGTATTCTTGATACTGTTGGCTTCTTTGCTGTTGACTTTCAAACCAGATATTGAATGTTCGTGCAGATTCAGAGGTAATTTAAAACGACTGTGAACAGTACGTCCTTTTCGTTGTAACATTACTGCTATACTTGTCCATGCCTCAGAAATAACTTCAAAATCATGCAACATACATGAAGAAATGAGGCATCGATGAACAGAAGTTTTCCCAGTTCCTCCAGGACCATCAATGAAGTATGCATTGGCGTTGGATGTGTCATTTCTTAGCATCAATTCCAAAATAATGGTCAATGATCATTCGCTGGTCTTCATTTGCTCGCGCTACCATTTTTAGAATCTGGGCTTCATCAATAGAATCATTTCCAGAAGTTTCCACTGGTTGAGGTAGAAAATGTAAGTCAATTTCTGGTAAGCCAATAAATGCGTGTGAGTAGTGAGGTTGAGTTGGTTGTTTCCTCATAACTCCCCTCGGACTAAACGGATTTGAGTGATCAAAATACCATATGAAAGTGGTTGCTCACTGAGTGTTCTTAGACTAAGATTAACTTTGTAGGCCAAGTAGTTCGTGAGTAATGGACAAATGAGTGGAAGAAATGCGTGTGAGTAGTGAGGTTGAGTTGGTTGTTACCTCATAACTCTCCTCAGACTGAACGGATTTGAGTGATCAAAAAAGATTCATAAGGAGCTTGATTCACCAAGTGTTTTAAGACCTTAACCAGCATTATGCGATAATTAGGGCCTGAGATATAGGTGTTGAACTTCATAGAACCCAGTTTTTCAAACATATTTTAAATATAATAGATAGATTATTTCTTCTAATCTCAGCCAGACCCATGATTCCGAAGTTGACCTTACTTGAGGCATATTCTAGCTCCACTAGCCTATCCTTGTTGGCTAGGCCTTGGCAATTGAAATACACCAGATCTAAATTATTTGCTTTACTGTTTGTATTATTTTTGTTTTTGAACTTTTGATTTTTATTTTGTGGGGGGCTTCCTCTGGCTATACCTGGGGATTTGGCTTCGGAGTGTGACGAAGATTGGTGGGCTTCATGCTCCTCAGTGCCCACCAGCTGTATTGGGGCATTTTCTACTCTACTATTCAAAATTCTGGAACTGTTTTCCTTATTTTTAACCTTTTCTTTGTCAAACATTGGTCTATTGAAAAAGTCGATGATATGGGTGCATTTGCCTACCTTTGGAAATTATGACATCAGCGGTTTCCATTTTGTTTTAGAAGCTGGTCAGTTGACCTTTGAGCTGAAAGTTTCTTCGGGCGTCCGGGGTGGCTTCGTTTTTCCTGATTTTTGGCAGAAGCTTTAAATTTTTTGTTAATCGCGATTTCGGGGTTCAGTATTGATAGGGGGCAGCAGGGGTCATTTAAAAGAAGTAGATCAACATTTGGCAGTTTACCTTGTTTGCATAGTACGTCGATCAGGACTATCATCCAACACTTTCTGTCGAAATTCCCCTCTCCGATAATTTTTTCCTCTATTGCGTCCAAACTGTACTAGTCTATCGGCAAAAATGTGGCGCTTCGCTAATAATTTGCGGAATTCTCGCCGACAAAGTTACACACCTAATACGTTCCAACTTCGAAATTACACTTGAGTGTGTTATACGTGTGGTACAGTCTAGGCATTTAAATTGGCCAACTCCCTTTATGTCTATTATTTATACTTTACCAGGTGAAAGTTGAAACCAAAGTTGAACGTTAAACAAAATTTAACGAACACTCGTGATTCATAATTCCCAATAACAGCGGTTTCCATGTCTATTGTTATTAGGTACGCGGAGCTTCACGAATTATTACTTAGTTATGAATATTAACTGCCTTAATTCGCATTTATTGTTGTACGTCACTAGGCAGTGCAGTGCAGAGGGCCTTTACTGTAATTCGCGGCAGTAGAGTTCCCGGCCAGCTATTACACATACCGTTCAACTTGGATGCATTAATTCTACTTAAACGTTTCGAGGTTTCGACCCGCTGGCCCTAATGCAGTGCTCGCGGATTAACGACTTAGAGGACTTCACTTAGCCGAGAGGGATTTCGAACCATCGAAAGTCATCCTCAGGTCGCGAATGTCGAGTCTGAGAGTCTGATACACTCGAGTGCTCGTTTTAGTGTCGATCCCAAGTACTTAACTTCCTGTGTTTCCAGGATTTGAAAAAAATGTATACGAGTCTTATCCGGAGTGCAGGAGGTCAGTAATAAGAAAGATGATTGCAGCGCAGTCACAGTTACGTTGAAAATTGACGCTATTATCTTCGGATGTCGATTTTGAGTATAAGGGGGAAAAAATGCATATTCTTTCCGGATATTAAATGCTCATTTTGACATTCCTGAAATACTCGGAGGAGGGTTTCCTTCATCGCTCGTTGCGAGAGAAAATAAGAGACTTTTTTATAATGAGCTATTGTGTACTCTTGTGCGCTAACGTTGCACGTGAACGTAACAAGTAACGAATTCAAGTGAGAAAATTAACAAGGGTCGCATTTTTTGTCATTGTCTGTAAATCAGATAGTTGGGGGTGGGGGCTGGTAACTACGTTTTTCCAGGACTGTCGAGAAATTAGGTTTATCGTTAGGTTCTGTACTATCCTCAGGCCTGAACTGAATTAATTCGCGCAGCAACCTCAGTCTTCTTAGATTCCTAAGTTTTTATTTATTTTATAATCCTCGTACATATTTTAAGCGTTTATCAGGTATGAGAGCGTATTAAGTACAGTAAATTAAAGTACAGAAATACCGAAAAGTGTTACGAAACCAAAGAGTAAACATGTCTGCAGACGAAAAGTGTAAAGCACATTTTAGCCGCGAGTTTTCCACGATAGCGGTTTTATAGGGTATTATCCAGGTTCTTCGCCACCTTGCCCCCATTCATTCGCGGGCAAGGGCCTCTCCAATCCTTTCCTACGTCGTCCTACTTTGAGCTGCTCTTCCCCATAGCATCCCTACCTTTCTTTCTATCTTATTCCTCATATCTACGCAGGTCTACCCCTCTCTCTATTCCGGCTTTGCGGCACCCACCATGTCACTCTGTGGCACCAGTTTTTTTCGGTGTCTCTGGTGATGTGTCCTGCATAATTCATTTTTAGCTCTTTAGCTAGATACAGGACATCCCTCGTTATCGTTCTTCGTCTGATCTTTTTTGTTTTAATTTTTTCACTCATCCTTAGTCCTAGTGTACTCCTCAGCATACTGTTTTGGGTATTCAATAATTTCCTAGCTTTTGCCATTGTAGTAGACCATGTTTGAGTGCCGTACAACAGGATCAGATGTACGCAAGCCTCTTGCATCCTCACGTTGACCTACGTTCTTAGTTTTCCCTTGAAGATAGGTCGGCGTACCCAGTACCCCCACCGGGCTTTGTCTCTTCTGACCTCCAACTCCTTTTTCATTTTATTTTTCAACGATATAATTTGTCCCAGTACGTCAAGTCTTCATGTTTTTCCGAAATAAGATTACCATGCTGGTTGGTGTAGTACATTAACGATGACAAGGAGAGTCCTGAGTGTGGGCTCAAGGGGCTGATTGGTAACAAGCCCCCTAAATAGAGATTCTCGGCTTGACAATTGACTTGGCCGAGTCGGATCAATTTGAATAAGTTTATTAGCACTTTAGGTAACACTTTACGTTATTGAACGGTTACAACGGTTAGCCACTAGCCCTTTGAAAGTAGACGATGACACGAGAAGTTATCGAAGTCCGACCCCCGAACCGGAGTGCCATGGAGGTGCTTCCCTTGTTGATCGAAAAAGTGGAAAACCAGGACTGAGATTTCGGTTCTTGTAATGAGTAGGGATGGGATTTTTATGTCATAAAAATCGTGTTATATGCGCATAATTTATGTTTTTCGCGGTGTGAAATACGTCAAAAATATTCCTAAAGATCCGACAATATGCCAAAATATGTTCGATGAAAGGAGGGCAATATGGATATCAAAATTCAGGGTTTTTGAAGGAGAACAATAATACGACAAAATCGAAACGAAAACTTCATTCATCTATTCGAAAAAAATACACCTTAAGCAATAATCGTGATTTAAGGTATTTTCTCTTTTTACCTTCCACTACAAAAATGTTTGCGTCATCAGAGGTTGCCGCAATGCAGTTTGCAGTTAATCATTTAACACTAACACACTTAGCAGCCAGGAACTGCCACCAGCAAGCTAAATGAAACCAATAATATGATGAAAATTATAAGGAAGTGATCGGTAGTAAAATCATCATAAAATCACTAGATGTGGTTAAAATCACCAAAAAATATCACTAACACTTAATAGTGGAGTTGGAATATCACCAAATTTGGTGATAAATCACTAGGGTGGCACCCTGTCACGATGTTTTGGTTTTCCAACTTTGAGCATAAATAACTAGTTAGATATTGCAGTTAGCGATTTGGGAAGAAGTTAGTTCCATAGTCTCCCACTTCCACCACCAGATGGCACCTCTAAAAACGATAACAATGCTGTTAGGTTTGTGGTTAGGTCACTTTGGAAGTACACTCCTCAATTGTACGCAAAGTGTACATTTTTTCACAGTCGCCATCTAGAGGAATAATTGCAAATTAAAAGAAAAAATCACAGAAAAAAATATCAATTTTTTTTTCTCCCAGGAGCAGATTTTGGCAAAAAGTCAATTTTTCAATTTTCTTTTGTCTTTGAAAAAGTGGTGTCATTTCTACCCTCTGTCCTTTTTCCATTTCTTTCTTTCCTGTCTTTATTTTTTATTATTTACTTCATTGACTTCTTTTCAGCGGTCGCGGATCGAGGAAGCAATCCTGAAAGATATATTTCGAAGTGTGTAACAATAGTTCTTGCCCCATTGGATCGTTTTCTACCCTTTTAATATAGCAATAAGGTCAATGGATAAAATACACTTTTTTAGGAATTTTGAATGATCTGTGCCGCTATTTTCTTATTAACATTGAAAATTAAAATTCTTGACGTTCATTGCAGTACGATTCAGTTTCCTCTTCCAGAAAGGAAGAAGAGCAATCCTGACGAATGGCCAAGTCTTTTGCATTTTCAGTGTCCAAGTTACAATCTTTTTAAGAGTTTTCCAAACTTAGTAAAAGACTCGTTCAAACTGTTGAAAACTTGTTTGCAACTATTTACAACTCTTGCAGACTTGATTAGGGCCTTCCAAAACATGATCAATACGTTTTAGAACTCTAAAGGTTTTGAGCACCCGTGTGAGACTGACGCCTTAGATCTAACTGTGGCATTTCTGCGTTCAGTTTTTAAGACTCTCCCAGACTTGTTCTCAGACTTCGTAAGGCTCTTATTTATAACTCACTGAAGACTCTTTGAAGACTTTTATAACTCCTTCTAGACGTTATCAAGATTTTCCAAGACTCGATCAACATTTATAAAGCTGGTTGTATGAAGGGGGCGTTAGAGGTTTGGTTGGCCGAGTGGATAGCGCACTAGTCTCGGAGTCCGGAGGTCCCGGGTTCGAGCTATCGTAGCAATATCTCGACCTAGGCCGGGTTTTCGACAAGAAGAGAAGAGGGCTAAGACAGCCCTAACTGTCTCCTCGACGTCTCTGAGGTGATGCTCGAAAAAGCGAATTCCAGGGCTCGGGCTGAGAGCAAAAATGAAAAAAATTAGACGAAGGGAGCTTTAATTTTTTTCATTTTTGCCAGATCTATGCTAACCAGTTTCTGGGTAACAAGAATGGATGTTATGTATGATGCATTTCTCCCACTCCTCCTCCTCATTTTTATCTGTCCGGGGCGCCTCTCGTAGAAGATTTCATTTCCCGAGTTTGAGCTTACACATCAAAGCGTAGAATTATTTTTTCCTCAGTTTGACCGTTCTTTGAAATTTGGTACAAAAAGTCATGCTGCCGGGCTATCGGAAACCAAAATGAATAGTTGTATTTTGTTAAATAAGTGTCCCGAGGCGAATGGTGCTCCTTCAACCGAGTGAGCATGTAACAACCCATCCTGACAATATGTAGATAGATTTGTCTAATCTTACTCGTGAAGGGGTTGAAATCGTTTACTTTGTGTTCGACAGAATTCTTGTTTATAGAATTCAGTGGTGTCGATCGTGGGGGCAGCGGAGACAAGTGCCTCAGGAAAAATTCTAAGAATAGTAATTCCCTTCAGGAAAATTGCTAGTAAAAACGATTTTCTCCGTATTAAGTATGTAATAAATCGGGGGAGGTGTGTAAGGATAAAGGGTACTGAGTATAATGTCAACGCCACTCTTCCACACCCAGTTTCAATAACTGTTTTGTTTTTGTTTTTTTGATAAAGAGGGAAAGTGTAGATTGCCATCGCTGATTAAAACATTAAAAATTGATAAAACGGCGATATTTTATGGTGATAACAGAACCGCAGTCAGCCTCTGGAATGGGGTGAATCAAATTTTTGGAAGGATAAAGTAAATTTTTGGAGAGGTACTTTCAGCAAGAAGAAGGGATAGCAATGAAGTTTTTCTTTTTCTTGGGACAAAAAGTTCTCTGTACTCTGGCTGTGAACCTGAATAATAAAAGCAAATACTTGAGTCGACCGCCACTACTGGGCTTGGTACCAGAATTCTTCTATGGCGTGGATTTCATGGTGTTTTGACCCTTGAAAGTGATTAAAAGCTCTTATTGCAAGTCACGCAAACAAACTATTTTCAATTTTATGAGCATTTTTACGAAACATTATATCTTGGACGGTCCAGAAGGGGATTATCCTCAACTCATTCCCTTATTACCCCTCCATTACCGTCATCTATGGCTCATACGAAACATAAACTTCAAAATAAACTACCTGGGTGTTCTCGAAATCTATTTCGATAAAAATACGTAATAAAAAGGGGAATATTATATTTTACTGTCCCCCCTGACGCAGGCCCATTCGGGGCGTTTCCGGAATTGGGGGTGCGGTGTTCCGGGGTCAATTTGGCATGCGTGCATCGCCATACGCCCCTCTATCATTGATTATATTTTACTGATTTTCCGTGAAAATTATATTCTCTTTACCCAGTTTTCGTGGTGAAAAATGCTTCCCTCTTGCTTAGCTTACAGAAATATCTTTTTGCTCATCCTTCTCCGTGTTTTCATTTTGTAGTTCAGATCTTTCAATTGTTAATGAAAAGAAATCAACATTTTTAATTTTGCTATTCTTCTTCACGTGGTGGGGATAAAAATTGGTTACCAATTCCGGCGATTATTTCTAGTAGTTGCTAAAACTACCTTTTGATGTTACCAGGAAGTTGTACCATTCTATTTAATTAAAAAATTTCATGTTCTTTTAAATCAGTACTTTCTTCTGTTTATCGTATATCTAGTCGCTTAAAAAGTAAGAGTAAACAAACAGGTCAGCATATGCGCGAGATGAATTGTCTTCTGATTCGGTTGAAGGGGAGTCACTCACTCAAAATATCCAGTATTTACCACCCCTTTCCTCATTCCTGTACATGAACATCTGAAGATTATTAAAGATATATGACTAGAAGTTCGTCATATAGTAGATATGTACACTCATATGTTTAGTGGAGCGTATGGCGATGCCAAAGTGGCTCTCCAGACACCGCACCCCGGCCCCAGAAACTACCCTCTCGAGTATCGCATCAACAACCACGGGGAGTTGGAAGGTATATGATACATTATAATTGAGGGTATTGAGCTGCAGGCGAATTATCATAGCAAATAATTGGTGTAATACGAAAAAAACCTGTTATCAAAAATTAATGTAAGATCGCGTAATTGACAAGGTTGAAAAGTTAAGGTTTTCGTTGAAAATGGCAACCGTGATTTAAAGTTCTAGGCATGTAGCGATATTCCTTATCATGTTGCTGTAATCGATTTCTCAGATTATTTTAATCAGAATTTCCACGAAGTTTCGCCATAACGAACCACAATTACGTTTGGATTGCATTGTGAAGACCTGCCAAAATATGATTTCTTATTCGAAATTTCAAATCGTCCGCTAAAAATCTCATCTTTGAGAAACCTCTAATCTATTCTTTCTAGAATTCTTCGTTAATGAGCCACTATCATCATAAGTACAAAAAATAAGTTTCACGTGGACGCTTCGATAAATTCAGATGTGTAATTAATACTCGCAAAATAAATGAAATTTAACGCAGCCTCGTATTCTACAACGGCAAATAGTTGCTAAAAATAAACTTATCGAAACTAATTTCCGAAAGTACACAGACATCGAAATTACATTATATCAGTTTTTCACCCTTCGTACCTAGTGTCGAAAATCTTACTACGGAAATGAGATGACGGCATTCAAAAACAAGATCTCTGTTAAGGAACAAAATATTCACAAAAAATATGGTTCATTATGACTAGATATATCACGAGTGTAATTAATTGTTTAATAAAAAACTAGGCAAACTTTCCTGCTCTCGTGTAAAAGCCACCTGAAGGACGCGTTCGCGGTACACAATTTCCACGAGAAGTACGAGGTGCATATAGAATATGAGGCTTTCATTCGGGATCTACGTACACTAGGTCTCATATGGCAGTCATGGAACATGAACTCCCTCGAACATTCTCGGAAGCCTTAACTTAAGATCACAGATTTAACTTGAAATTAACCACAACGGTAATATGGTATGACCTTCTTTCATTCGAGCCGAGATCTGTCAGCTGACCCGAAAAGTGACGTCTACTTCAAAAATCCCTGTGCAATTTCTTCTACAGTCTTGCCCACCGTCTCAGGAACGAATATCGCTATGTACATCACAGTGACAAGATTTAGGAAAGCGTAGTAAAAGTACAGCATGGCGCCAAAGTACGCGTTTAAATACAGATGCGCCTTGACCGCCAATACAGCAAACACGCCCATAGCGATGGTTGTGACGCTGGCGAAGCCTTTGACGTCATGCGCGAACATCTCTCCGACCACTGAAAGAGCCACTGTGATTCCTCCAAACGAGTAGAAAAAAACGGCCACCCATACAGAGACAACGTGGATAACATTCAGAAGATTCTGCCAATTTTCGGATCGCAGCTGCGATACGCCGTAGGCTGTCCATCCCAAAGCCATGCAGAAGGTCGAGCTCATGGCGATCCATTTGGCTCCGACGCGGGTGATCACGCAAGACATAAGGATGACCGCAACAAGGGTAAGGATTCCGGACATGACACTCAGTTCGTACTCGTTACTACTGGAAGTGCCCGATTGGCTGGATGTGATACCAGGTTGCTGTGTTCTTCCGTCCGTCTTCCAGTACGACGATGATTCCGAGTCGGATGTTGTTTTCAGCAAGTCTACCATGAAACTGAGCAGAATCGGCCCGCCGGAGAAAACTGTGAGCGCGAGCCAAGCCGCCATGATGAATACTGGTTTATACACGTCTTTCCGTTTCAGCAGCCGAAACCCGGTGGTCACACTCACTGTCGACGGTGCATTTGTGTCGCCGCTACCAGTAGGTCCATCATCGCTGCCGAGTATCGGCTGATATATGCATAACCGTGCCTCCGAGTGTCTGGCCTCCTTTAGACGGCCTTTCTTGTGCAGCCACTCGGGACTTTCGGGAATACAGAAGTAAATGCTCAGAGTTGCTATAACGCCGATGGCGGCTGCCACTAAGGCGACGCGTTGATAGGACATTACCACGCTCAGTCCGTAATTCAATAACTGGCCGAAAGCGTTCACGATCAAAGGCCAGACATTGAAGTGGTTACGCAGGTGAGTGTGGTTCACGAGGATACACTCGGCCGCGTATACTTGAGAAATGTACGCGATTCCGTTGGTAAATCCTGTTAATATGCGTCCGATTAAGAGGAACGTCGAGTTGTATCCGAAGCTAATGAGTAACCAGCCAATGGTGGGCGGTAGAGTGGCTGCCAAAGCTGTGGGTCTGCGGCCGAATTTGTCGATCATAAAACCTCCTGAAATGGCGCTGATTGTGGATCCGATCGCGTTTGCCGAGCCTGGAACCGAAATCAGATATGTAGTAATTAATAACGATGCTGATGTCAGTATGAACGTGGAAGGGATGTAAATTTGAGGACCTGATTTCCAAAACGCGCTTAGTCCAAAACACAGAAGTTTGGGAAATTAGAAAAAAAAAGTACAACTAAGGTCCTATTTACTATCATAGTTGTATCAGTGCTTTTAACACGTATAACTTGCCTCCTAATAGAGATAGAAATTCGCGATGAACGATGGAATGTGTAGTTTCTTCTTCTCTACCAGATAGCGCTAAAGTCTCAATTTTGGTAATTTTGGACTAAGCGCGTTTTAGAAGTCATCAATTTTCTCGCTTCCATACTTTTTTTACCAATCTGATACTAGATAAAAATTAAGGTTAAAATGACTGGATAAACTGGCATTGTGACCAGGCCTGTATTAACGCAAGTGCCCACGCTCAGGAGGAGCCCATTGTGTTTGAAAAATCTTTTCAAAAAAATAAATATTTTATATGAGTTAAATGCAATACATGCTGAAAATTCGAATTATTGGGCATTTCATCGGCGGGTTTGTTTACATGATTTCTTATCTCGATGTAGAATTATCATCAATGAGGGTATGTGACGTGATACAAGAAAAGGGCCTCAATGGTAATAAGACACTGAGGCTCTTCTCTGTGTCACATCGTATTATGATTCTTTTGACACATTTTATTACGAATTTCAGATTTTGTAAGTAGAGCACTGAAAGAAAAATATGAAAATTTGTAATAAAATGTGCCAAAAGAACCACAATGTGATGTGACATAGAAAAGGGCCCTAATGTTCCCTTACCACTGAGGCCATTTTATGTGCCAGATGACATCATGATTCCTTTTGACATTTTAGTACGGTTTTTCATTTTTATTTATTTTTTCTAAATAGAGTACTGAACGAAGAAAACGAAATTCGTAACAGAACGTGCCAAAGGAACCATAATGTGATGTGGCACAGAAAAGGGCCTCAGTGTCTGATTACCATTGAGGCCCTTTTCTGGTAACACACCTCATAGTTACAGCTTCTTGGTAATAATTCTACAGCGCGATAAGAAATCATGTGAACAAACCCGACGATGAAAAGCCCTATAAAATGATGAATCCTCACGACCGTGACACGGGGTGACTTTGCTTATTTTCTTCTGTACTTCCAAGTTTGATGCGTTCTACCAACCGTAGAAACTAGGTTAGAGAACCGGGATGTTTTTGTAATTTTGATGGGACATTGCGGAATGTATTCCCCGAAAGATTGTGACACCCTCATTCCACAAATTTTTCCCCTCAGAATTATGAAATAAGCGTACTGAGTAGTACCGCGATAGAGTGGCATTGCATGTGTTCACGAATGAACGGGGAAAAAGTTGTAAATGTAGTGTTGTCTGTTGGAAGTGCCAAGTAACTCCACACTGATTTACTATGCATGCAAATGTATGCAAAAAATTAACGAATGTTAACCATGAGAACTGCACTCTTCTTTTATTCCAAAAATAGTAAGAAAAACCTGATAAACAATGTGACGCTTACAGAAAATAAATAGCCAAGAGACGAATAGACCGCCGAAATGTTAATTAAAGGTTTGGAGTTGGTCAAGGATGATACGGGGTTTCGTTACGTTGATTAAGAGTGGAAAGCATGAATTTATGAAGCTGAGTGGTATTTCATTTAAAAAATATTCCCTGACTTGTGTTTTCTCCTTAACAGATCGTTCAATAAAGTTTCAGATTTTTTCAAGTCGGATCTTATTAGAATTCAGATCGGGCCTTATTATGGCACACTGGGCCTTATTTGGATTGAAACATTTCAAAATATCTGACGACTGTTTTGCGGGCATCCTGAGGCTAAACTAATTATTCACGTGCCAGGCAATACATAATAAATTACATTAACATTAAAAAAAGTTCCTTTCAAAACAGTTGGGACTTTCACGATTCTTGCCCCTGCCCCCCAGAAAATACGTGTCTCTTAGACACGTAGTGTAACATTTTATATGCTTTCGTATGCTAATTAAAAAAAAAAATCCATGGAAATTTCTATTAACAACACGGCTGCGGACTGTAGTCGCGCAGGGGGCAGCAAAGATCAAAATCAATGAGTATATGGCTGAAAGAAAAATAAACTTCCATGGAAATGCGAACCACTGAACTGAATTGTCCCAATGAAGAGCTAAATCGTACCGCCTGGACGTAACGGTTTTCGCTCAAATATACCCATGACTGAAAGAAAAGCCTCATTAAGAGGAATATTTTGACACCTTTCCTAAACCTGTGAAGGCTGAAGGGGAGAGGGAAGAAGGGAATTAAAAAAAAAACTGTTTCCTCGGAGACACGTCGACGAAAATAATTTCAGCAATCATCCATTTTTTTTGTGGTCTTAAAATTTTTTCGAAACCGAGCTGGTTTTTGGACAGGTTTTCGTTTTCCGTTCAAGTTTAGCAAAATTTCTAGTAGAATATTTTCGCTGTTTGACTTATTAGAAAGACATAGAGATGGGGAAAATATCACATGATATTGATATTATCGATATCTCAAAAAATATCAGTATATCGATATCCAAAAAATATCGGTGTTTAAGATCTAGGTTACATAAAATAGCGCTAGTGTAGTTCAGGTTTATTGATGCCATGTCATTTGAGTTTACTTTGAGTACCTACCAATAAAGAGAAATAAAATCTCGAACTGAACTTCAAAACTTGGAAGTCCCTCAGTCCCTCCAAAAGATTCTAAGGTAATTCTAATTCTAATTCATTATGCAATATGCAATTTTTAAGCACATTTTAATTAAGTAGTTATTGTTGAAAGAATTATACTCGTGTTTTCGTGTTTTCTGTTTGATATTATTATTGCTCACGTTATAAAAAAAAATGAAAATTTAGTAAGTTTTTTTTCGAAAACTTCCCAAGATTTGTTATTTTTTTTCTGTTTTTTAAGAAGCAATTTATTATCTTTGAAGCGAATAGAAATATTTTGAATATAAAAATGCGTTCAAATACAAAAGAAAAACAAAATAGCGAAAAGACGTTACTTTTTTGTCTTATTTTGATGTTGATATTATCGATATTTTTGGTTTTGATATTGATGTATATCGATATCCAAAAAGTTCTTGATATCCCATCTCTAGAAAAAAAAAACTATAACGTTTGAGAAAACGGCGAAGTTCCCGAGGGCAAACCCTTCCAATTACCGAGTCGAAATGCGAAAATATTCCATCACCGACTTTTTTACCGGCCTTCGAAATGTTTCAGTCAAGAAAACTTTCAAAGTCCAGAAAAAAGTTGGTGATCGAATAGCTTTGCCTTTCAACTTGAAAAGAAGAACGAATTTTAGATCCTCTTACCTTAACATCGTCTCACACAGTGTTTACCCGCATTCTACGAGATTATTTATTGATTATTATTATTATTAATATTAATTTTACGAATTTTATTCATCGAAATTGGTTTGAAAACATCCCTGAATTCAGGGCTATCGCAATCAGATATTGGTATTTCCTCTCATTCAGATGGCTTCTAGGAACTCCCAGGTAGCCCAATTTTACAGTTTTAATATGGTGGAGAAAATGATGTTTCTAAATGTTACGTAACTGTTCACAGATTCTTAACTTCATTTTGAAACTCAAAATTCGAACTTTTATTTTGTTAGTATGGCCATTACATTCATATTACATATATTAGATATACCTAACAAATTCCGAGTCCGAACTTCGCTTATTTAGAAAAGGAAAAAGTGTGTATGGATCAATTGCTTGAGATGACGTTGAATATGACCCGGAAAATTCAATGCAAATAAAAACTGAAAATGGGTTTTTGTAATGGTTTTGCGATCTGAAAGGCCATTTGTACGAAATCAGTAATTGAGGAATAGGAGAACGGGGATATAAATTTATTGGAGATTCCATAGCAGGGTTAAAAACCATTTACCTGATGCGCAATCATTTACCCTTTAGTTACCCAATTACCCGCGAAAAAGCTACCCATTTGTTACCCTCAGATTACCCTTGTTCCCCTTTAGTTACCCGGGTAACTGGTGGGATTTTGCGCATCGGATAGGGTAGCGATGTCTAAATCGTTCCATCTTTCACCTCGATTATCAGAAAATCTGTGAGTTATTTGCTTTTCTGTTGGTAAAATCGGAAATTAGTATACCTACTTGTACAAATAGTTTCTAACTTTAGCATCAGGAAAAGCTAACTGACTTGCTAATAATAGGGATCAAAGGAAGTGCGAATTGGGCATCATTATTCTACCTTGAAAAATGAGCATCTTTTGAAATGGAACGATCTTTACTTCTGAGTTCTGCGGTATCTGTACCCTAAAATTATACTAAAAAGTAAATTTTGAACCCAGGGACGACTTTCTCTTTTCTTTGTAAATATTCAGAATTCCAATTTTAGCTTCAGTGTTACATAAATGTTTTTGGGTACTCTACTACATTATACTGTGAGACAACTGTATGCAAGTCCCAGGCATTAAACGTTGCTGCTTCTGAGCCATCGGGGTGATATTCAAAATATCTGGAAAAAATGTTGATAATTGCTTCTTATAACCATTGAGGAATTAAAGGATTGAATTTCGAAGGTTTTTAGATAGGTGTGGCAGGATCTAACGATCTAAGTATTCAACAATATTCAAAAGAACTGCACTTTTAAAAACTAAAATGTATTTCGAATGAATTACAGCTCAGTTCACCTCTTCATTTTAAGGCAGGTATGCAATGTGATTTTAAAGAGAAGATGTGTTCATAGATTTGAAATTTTTTAGTAGAGGTAATTTTCGTGATGGCTAAAATTGTTAATACTGTAAAATACCTTCGGCCTCTATATCTTTTGAAAAAAATATGCCCCTAGAAATTTCTCGAGTTTGCATTTTAATAGTTTAGTCTAAATCACACCCATTCCTAAATGTTTCATTATTTTACAAATAAACTATCATGAATTTGAATTGCATTTGTCGATAGTTCGTTTTTGATAGCGGCCAGTGGAATAAAAAGGGGCTTGTCATTCTACTTTTTGGCCACTTGAAAGGCAATATTTTAGTTGAAAGGTAAAAAATTAGGGAAATGGAATTTCGGAGACCAAAAACGGAGAGCAGACGTCAGGAATTAAAAACGAAGGGAAATGAAAAACGCGATGACTCACCATGACTTGGAAAATTATGCTTATTCATGTAGTCTTTTCTCCTAGATGTCGGGGGGGGGGCGGTGATGTAGTATGTTTTCCTTTTATATCTTTCAAAGAATGTTGCATACATTTCTGTAGGTTCAGTTCCAGAATTATCTTATGGAGGAAGGGGGGTTTGATTTTATGGTTTTGTCGATTTTTAAAAAAAACACTCATCGTGGACCAAAGCGAGCAAGATTTTTCAGTTTTAGGAGAATTATTATCAATTTTTTTATTTATTTTGGACAGTCAAGAGGATGGAGAACTATCCCCCCGCCCTCTCTCTTAAAATCGGGTATGCTTACTTTGCTATCGTAAAAATGCATATTTTTATGAAATAATGTAGTGAAATAAAGGCACGCTGAAAATTGTTATATGAATATGCGAAATCTTTTAGCTAAGTCTCTAAATATATCTCGCAATTTTCTAGAAAGGCCTTTAGAAGGCTCCTTGTCAAATTTGAAGCTTTAAATTCGTTTTGTTGATACTGTTCATGAAACATACGAAAGGCATGCGACCTCACATATATTTAAATGTTTACAAATCATGTGACCAAGGACCTATTTAGATACCATTTTTCCATACCTATAGTAAAATTAGTTTTAGAACAAGATGAGGTCATGAATTCTCATTCTCACAGTCCATGTTCACGGGGCAGTCGGTTCTATTGGTCGGCGCAGATGAAAGAGCAAGTTTAGTTACTGTGTTAGGCCACCAGCTGTTTTCGGCTTGCTAGGATTTACCTACAACCTTTGTTCTTATTGACCCGAGTAAGGTAAGTAAAACAAACGAGACACAAAAATGATGTTCGATCGAAAATATTGTAACCGTGTTATCAAGTTTTGTTCTCGTATCCGTTGTCAGTGATAATGAACTTTGACTAACGCGTGGCCACTTGTGAACTTTGGCCTCGATGAGCTCTTGCTGTTCATCGAAGAGTGTACAGACCGACTATCAACGAACACTGTTCCCGGTATTTATTTATATTTTAGTAATGTTTGATAGAATCACGAAATTTACCAGCAATCACCTGATGATACAACAGGTGCATATTCAGAAATATTTTTTGGTGAAACTCACATAAAGTCCGGAGTATTTGCAAGTGAAGAGAGTGAAAATGTTTTGAATTTTTAATTCATCTAAGCAGAAAAAGAACGATTTTCTGAATTTTCGGGGGGGGGGGGGAGACATACGCACTAACTTACACGACTCTTAATGACTCTCATAGACTTGGCTATTACTATTCATTCATGGCATGATTAAGACTTTTTAGAACTCATGAAGCTTTTTCGGGGCTCGTATCAGACTCCGTATATACTAACTCGCCCTAATTTGCTCCCGACTTTACAGGACTCTTGTTCCAAATTCACTGGCTGTTCAAGACTAGATCATGACTCATGAAACCTTTGCCGCCCTCCTCCCTCCCGTACGCACCTGTGGTATATCATCCAAAATCTTTTGGAATGTTGGAAATAGCTCTGCTATCTATCTCTTTTGATATCGTTATCCATTTTCTTTGTCTTATTACTATGCAAAAAGTAGAACGCAGTAGATATGATATTCAATTATGAAAATGCTGCAGACCGGAAAGATAAGATATTTCTAATTTCATAATGACTGACATCACTTCTCGATAACGAAAATGAACTCTGATTCGTGTATGAACCACTCAAGCTTCATTTATATTTTATTTAGTAATTCTAAAATAGTTCGTTTTAAGATTAACAAAAGTTAGGTAACATGAAAAAAACTAAAGCTCCGGCTATCCAGCATTACAATCGTTAAGTAGATTAAACAAATTTCAATACTCCCAGGCTGTATTTCGAATCCTCAGTGGGCTAAGTTCCAAAATCGTTAATTTTTCTGGTTTATTCTTGATTTTAAAAATGTGAACAGTTGGAAAAATTGCGAAGGTGTCAGTTTTCTTTTTTCGAGTCCAAAAATGTTCGTCAGATGGACTTCGGATTTTCAGTAGCAAAATTGTACGTCCTTGCCTTTACATTTACGTTGGGAATCAAAATTTTCCCTCATTGAATGGAAAGCTTCAAACTGACCCCTTGGGAAGTTACTTTAGTACGCCCTTGCCCGCCCATTTGAACTAAATAATTCCAAACTCACTCAGCAATCTCGAAAGTCTTCGAAACCCAAAAAGAAATGGTAGATTGAGAAGCTAAATACCTAGGAAGTTTACCTGTGCAACTCTTATTGTACTAGCAGGGTCGGCGTGAAAAACATGTTTTTCTAGGGATGGGGAGTGTAGGGACTAAAATCTTCGTCTATCATTGTACATACGATAACCACTAAATGAAACAGAAGTTGATCTCAATTTCCCCGACTGTGTCCTAGAATTTCTCAACTTTATTTTACATTCTCGGTAAATATCGGCTCAAATGCTATAAATTTCTTACTACAAGGAAGGACAAAGATAAGCTCAATCCACATAAGAGTTTATCAGTTTTCCCGACTGGATTTGGAATTTCCCAACATTTGGGTAAAATTTAACGAATAGGAGAGGGGGTACTGCCTATTGGTATAAAAGGCATGACGTTTGCTTACCGAACCATGAAGCGTCGTCAATATTGAGTATCATTTGCGGCAGTGCTATCCCTGAAAATGTCAAATCCATGCCCATCAGTATTCCAGGAGACACCACTATTACGCCTAAAAATATCTGAAAAATTAATAAATTTTTATGAATACTATTTCGCTAGAGTGAAATCAAGTTGACTTATTAAAGAACAAATACATAATACGAAAGGTTTTTTCTTTACAGAAGTAATAATGATGCCTAGGCCAGGAAAAGCAAATAGGGCCGTGAACTGGGGGAGCTTAAGCCCCCTTATTATGAAGCAACACCACCTCCCCGCATCATTTCCTTTGGTAATTTTTCAGTGTTTGGGGGGGCTAAGCCTCCCAAGCCCTTCACCTATTAGCGACTATGGCATAGGCTGTGTTTTTTCCACCTGGGGTATTAGAACTGATGTCAAAAATTAACACAGCGACTCGAAAAACCTAGTTATCTAAGTACTGTATTTTGCCTCTTCCCCTCCCCCGGGTACCATAATTTTGAATTTTCAGCCAAACTACCTTTGAAACCCAATTCTGTGGCCTTGAACCTCCATAGAAAAAAAGTCACTTGAATCTTTAAAAAAAAAAAAAATTTCATATGGTGGTATCTGTGGATAGGAGGGGAAGGAGCGGGGGAAATTCTCGAGATAGGTAGATGGGGATGTAGTTGTACAGAATTGGGTTTCATGGGAATCTGTATCCTTTCTGGTCGCTCAGGTCGGTGAGAGGCCGAAGAAATGTCCATTTTTTGTCGAAAGATACTTTCCGTGTTTGGCGTAGGTTCCAAAATATTTGATAAAAAAAGTTGGAGGTTCCACCTCCCAAAAAGATTAGCGCAAGACGAGAATTGGTGACTTTTAGTATGGTCATTAGGACCATCGTACGATTAGTAAACTTATTACTCGATGTCCATAGTTCATATTGTATTTTATATCATTTTGATCTTCGATCCCTCTTGCCACTACCTTAATTTTCTATTAAGAGCTTAAGTTGCGTCAAAACAGTATTCAGTGGCCTTGAACTGATGGCGAGACGCCCCCTACAAATTTTTGAAATCGAAATTTTCCGACAAATTCAACCATTTAGTTGGCATTTTGGACTACAAGTTGACAAAGCCAGAAAGTTGTTGCTTCTTTGAGGGGGTTGGATTGAAAGTTTTTGCATCAAATCGTAATTTTTTGTCAAGTTTTCCCTCGGTTTCGGTTACAGGTATTAATCATCATTTTGAATGTAAACCAACTTTTTTTTCCCTTGACATTCGTCGGTAAAATGTGAAAATAGTCGAGCTTTTTTTATTTTCTTGCATAAAAGGTTTGTTTGCCAAGTGGGCATCCCGACTTATTTCTACTCTTCACGCCGATAAGGATGCCCTTGGCCCTGAAAACTCAATATCCGATATCTATATTGCATTTAGTAAAAGTGTTCAATTTTGAGCCGCCTCTCCCTTTCCCTCGGTTCCTCAGTTTTTCAATTCAGGGTGAAACTAGCATGAATAATGAATCGACTATTAGGCGCTCAACCATTTTTATCCTCAACCTCTCCTCATCGGTGTCCCAGTTTTCAGCTCTGATTCTAACTAACGTCAAAGCTGAATTCAGCGACTCTGAATACTTTACAGCCAGTATATCTCGCGATTTCACAATATTTTACAAAAGCTCATAAAATGCCTATGTAATGTAAGGTAGCTTAATGTGGACCGGTTCTCAATATGGCCCACCGGCCAAGCTCGTCTGTTTATGGCGCTACCTGCCGGCAAGAAATCTAAGCTATTGTCCTTGATATACCACTTCGATACATGTTGGAAATTCAAACTTGAAAGCCCCCTCCCCAAAAAAATACAGGGAAAACGATTTGATACTTTTAACTTTTTTTAAAAATTATTATGTATGTTTTGTGTCATAATTTTGGGAAAAAAGTGATTGAAAATTTTTTTCGAATGTGTCATATGTGTTAGCCCAAAGGAATACGATTCGAATGCTATATAGAGTTTTTCGATTGAAGGTTCAGTACTGGTAGCAAGTCTTTTTGAAAAGTGTTGTTTTGGTACCGCAAAGTAAACCAGCCATGATAACATGGAAATGAGCTCAAAAATTACGTTAATTTTTACAGATGGCAAAATGCTGTAAATTGTGACGCGCCATGAGAAACCATACCTTCGGGTGAAGAGGGTCGAAAATGAAATTGTGACTGGTTCTAATAGAGAAAAGTATGGCGAATCCAATGCCGCAAACCGCAGCTCAATCGGAGCAAAATTCTCAGAGATATGCCATTTTGAAGTTGAAAACTACTAAAAAGTACTTTTCCAGAAAAACAGCTTTAAAGTTTTTCGTTCGGACATTGCTTAAATTACCAAATTCTCCCCCTCCCCTCCTCCTCCCCCCCGAGTAAAATTTTATGAGGAATTCAATGGTGTAGGTTTCAGGTTTGCTAAAATAAAACTGACAAATGTATGCAAATAAAGTTTATTATAAAAAAAATGTATGTAAATGACGTTGATTATTAAAAAAATCTATCATACAAAAAATTCAAAATTTTTTTTTTTACAAAAATTATAAAAATCAAACAAATAAACAACGAAACAAGCGAGTATGGGTGCCTAAAATGTTCTTCAGATACTCTAGAACACATTTCCGGCAAAAAGTCATTTTTGATCAAAATCAATTTTTCAACGTGTTTTGGCGTTTTTCTTGAAAACAATTTTTTCACCCGAAGGTATGGTTTCTCATGGCGCGTCACAATTATGAAAAAAATACCATAGGCTGTTCTCAGCGGTTAAAAAAAAATGTCTAAAGGTCTCTAGACTACATTCCGTTTCTTTGACGGCTCTTAAATGATTTGTTACGTGCTCAGCATGTTTGAATTTTTGAATTCATGATACTTACCCTTTTTTCACTTATCGAAACTGTTTAACTTAATATTAATTTCTTTTTGTGGTCCGTATTAGGACCCCAAATTTTTGATTTCCTCAAATCATAACAATTACAAAAATCATATAAAAATACTGTCTTTTAAAATTTCTTTTTACGGAGTATACTAGGATCCTTTGGCTACCATTCAAGGCCATTAGCAACAGGGGTCAACTTCTAACCAAAAAACAAAATGTGGTCCACATTGGGCTACTTTACCTTAATCCTTTCAGTCCCAGCGGGACAAATGTCCCAAAAATGTTCAAAAAATCCTATTAAAATCACTAACAATGTTTAATCCGTTTAAACTCTCCCACTGAGAGTCTTTGAGCTGCTGAACAACATCCCGGCCTTACTTTTCCGCTAGACCGCGCCACAGAGTGGCTATCAGCCGCTGTATTTGTGAGTTCGTGTTTTTCAGCATCAGTGGGACAATATATCCCATCGAATACTCCCACCGGAACATATTATCCCATCCACTGAGGGGGAGGGGGTGACAAGTTTCACTACAGACTTGGTTCCTAAAAAATGTACCGACTACTATGAAAACTAGAATCTCTTCTGTTTGTGTAACTTGAAGTATGAAAACAATGGTATGGAAATACAGCGTGAAAATAGTCCGAAAAACATTAAAGCCAATATCGAAATGTGTGCCTGTAGTGGGACCTTTTTAAAAGTCTCATTTATGACATCTCTACGGAAAAAATATCTGATGTAGAGCAATTTTCGTTCGAAACCTTCTGTCATGTGCGTAATAGTCTCTAAAATATTGAAAGGGAAGAACTTTTTTCGAGTTTTCTCATATTTCTATTATTCTTTTTTCTGTGCTCCTTTTCCTCACCTACCTACCTTGACGTCCTACACCTCCTGCAATTCCCTAAATAAAAAATAAATAAAATAAATAATAAATGGATAACATGAGTGCGCCGATAATGGCTGTAAAATTGAAACAGGAAATGATCACCGTAGTAAAATTTCTTTATCGGGGAGGAGCGGCTGTTGTATTAAAATTTGGCTGGCCTTAAGATACTATATTATGTTTTTTTACCAGTACTGCAAGCTCGACTACAGACCTAGTATTGGTGCTGGAAGTCTGTCTGACTATAGACAATTGAGTGATCAGATTCCATTTTCTATTCATTTTTACCTACAGTAAAGTCTTATCTTGGGTGCTGGATGAGAGGGATAAGGTACGAGATAAAAAGCGATATTGTTTCACCCGGTGCTATAATTTCCCGGAATTCGTTTTGGACGTTGTCAAATGAATGATAAGATGCACTAACCAATCTCAAGATAGATGGCTTCTGCGATGAGCTCTTGTTGTCCATCAAACATTGTGCTGGTCCAGCCGGATTGGTCCCCATGTCATGAACACTATAATTATATGTAATTGCGAACTACGCGAGCCAATTTAAGATTGAAAGAACGCAGAGGACACACATAATTACGCGGCTAGCGAAGTGATAACACTACTAATCACCGTCTTGAAGTTGAAAGTAATAAAATATTCCAAATATCAGTAGTACCGATACTGAAACTTATGTAAATAGAAATCGTGAAGACGGAAAGTGAGAGAGAGAGCGTATGAATTAGAAGTCAGCGGAAGAGGGAATATTTTGAATTCGAGTTTAGGTTACATTATTCGACTTTCTGCATAAAAGAATGTGCTAAGTATTGGCTTAAAAATAACTATTTAAGATGTCTGTAGCTACAGAAAATTAGAGAAACTGGTTCTATTAAAAAAAAAAAGTGTGTCCTCTTGGCGATTTTCCAAGCTGTGATCTAGTATACATAATGTGAAGCAATACTTCCTCATCTTTGCAGTTGGCTTCTCTTCGGTACGTCTCTGGAAGTGAACATTTTACTAACAAACTGTTATCGTGTTAAAAGAGATAAATTCTTACAAAATCTTGAAGAAAGTGTATTTTTTGAAATTTACTTTCTATTTAATATTTTCTGATCTAACTACACTGCTTAATCGATCCTGATAATTTTCTACAGTACTTGGCACAATAGTCCTTTATCATTTCCTGAAACCTCTATTTTTGTATATCCATTTGTACTTATTTATTTATTATAAAGTAACGTCCCCCCACAACAAGCGCCCATGAGCTCAAATTATGGAAGGAGGACGGAACACATTTGAAATTATAAAGAGATACAGACACAAATGAAAACTGTATTATTATGTAATTTGAAAATAAAAATAAATAAAAAATAACTAACGGAGGAAGTTATTAGGGGAACTGGCACTGAGGCAAGCCAGACAAGTGAGAAGCTAGGCTACCAGCCCCCAGCAATAAGGAAGAATGCCTATTCTGAGGTATGCGAGAGGATACCTAGAGGTGGAGACCCGAAGTCAGAAACTGAGGTGAGCATTCTTGACCAAGATGATGAATTGTTGTCTGCAAAAAAATATCTCTTTTCGGGTTTGCCCATACTATCTCTAATACGTATAAAAGTGTGTGTGTGTGTGTGTTTTAGAGGTTGGCGAGTGACGAACCATAAGAACTGGGGACTCGTATTCTCTGGATGTGTTCGTATATGAACTCTGAACAAATTTTAGGCTAGAAAAAATTTTGGTATCCTTATTAGGAGAGATGCTGCAACATTTTACCCCCTCTGGACCCCTTTTTCTTTTCACGTCAACTTCAGGAAGTGTTTTACATTGAACTTCCTCACATTATGTTAAAATTGGAAGGCTTTACGAACTGAAAGAGGACGTTATGTTACTTCTTATGGCGGAGGGCAATGAGCAATATGCGGACCTCTTTGCAGACAATGACTGGAGAACAAAGATAGCCTACTTGGCAGATATATTTGGTCACCTCAATATCCTCAATGTTTCTTTACAAGGGCCCGCAGATTATATCTTAGGAGCCACGGATAAACTTTCTGCTTTCCAGGAGAAACTCACGCTGTGGCAGACGTAACTACAAGGCGGAAATGCAGCAGTGTTTCCACTTTTTTCCAGAGAAGAAATCCCTAATCCAGGTCTTCTGCAAGGTATAAAAAATCGTTTGCAGACCTTACAAACAGCTTGCGAACGTTACTTCCCTGACTTGAACGCACAGCAGTACTACTGGATACGTAACCCTTTCTCTAATACAGTGTGGCACGGTTTAGATCTGGAGCTCAAAAATTCAGCTATGGACTTGAAAAGCGACCGCACGTTGCAGCTGAAAGTCAGTGACGTCTCCCTAGCTTCGTTCTGGATTGCGCTTCAACAAGAGTATACCCAGCTCTCGAAAAAAGCAGTAGACATTTTGCTACAATTCTCAACCTCGTGGCTATGCGAGCAAGGGTTTTCCGCTCTCGTTAACGTTAAAAGTAAAAAAAGATAGAGGCCAACGGAAACAGCATTGGAGAACAACATGCGAATTTGTCTGTCCAGCATTTCACCTCGATTTGATGTATTTCGTAAGAATCACCAAGGTCAAGTTGCTAACTGGCATTGAACATTTCATAAAATTTAAAGGTGGAGGTCGAATTGGTTCCCAAGACCCTTGTACATAGTCGAGTTAGTTCCGAGGTAGAATCAGTCACTGTAGGGGTTAGAGTCGAATTGGTTCCCGAACGAATTCGTTCCGGGGTGCAGCGTGCATTATACAGAATTTTGTTGCAAGGCACTCTACGATGATTCACGAACACGTTTCTGCAGGACTTCTGTAGTTTGCAGATTAGTGTGATAAGGTAATGATACGTAATCGAGTGAAGAAATATTGTAAGTATGTATGAAGCACACATACCTCTACTTGCGATTTCGGTTTTATTCTGTTTGTGTCAATGCGGTGATAGGTACATGATAGAGCGCGTTAATAATAATAATAATAATATGGCTACTTACGAGGTGATGTTCAGTGAAAAGAATAAGAAATTGTTGATCGTTCAAAAGTATACTTAGGACAGTCCTGGTGGAAAAAAATACAAGCTTTAGGGTTAACAGATACATATCGCGACCGAGATTCGCCAGATGGACGCTTGCTTAAATATTTCTTTGGCCTGTCTCTGTGACCCCCTGAGGAAGTTGAGGACTGCTTTTGCTTTGATTTAATGGAGAGTAAACCAGACAACGAAAAATATGATAAATTTTTTGACTACATTTTGGAAACATACGTCGCTCCGGACAGTGACTTTCCTCCTTCGATGTGGGCTGAGTTCACCTCAAGTCGACAACGCACTACTAACGCTTGTGAGGGATTCCACAGTAGATTGAATAAAATGTTTAATTCACCTCATTGCAATATCTTTCATTTGGCAGACACATTAAGGACGATCCAAAGTGACACCTATATTAAATTAGGCGGTAAATCAGCCCCTAAAGTAAATGCAAAAGAAAAGTTTTTACAGGGACAAATTGACGAATTCAGTAATGGAAGAATTACTAGTTTACAATTCGTGAAACGCGTCTGTTTTAAAATGCTACCTGCAAAGGCGTAGTTAGATACTTTAGTTCTTACATTATCAGTGACGAATTCATTGACGGAATAATTACTCGTTTACAATTTGTGAAATTCATCTATTTTAAATTTCTACCCGCAAAGGCTGAAGTTCATATTATCAGTACCTACATCGCATTTTTAACCATACCTACGGACCGTCCCAAGTCGGTGTAAAATGGGAAGGAAAATGCTCTGTAGTGCACGCCGGTGTAATATGTACCGGGAACCAATTCGACCACCACCTACTTGGGTGTATTTGGGTCCCGGGAACCAATTCGACCACTATGGGGTGTCGCGCTCACCGTGCTTGGGAACCAATTAGGTTATTTGGGAACCAACTCGACTTCCCGGATTTAAACTCCTAATTATAATAATAATAATAATAATAATAAGCCTTTATTGCGCGAAATTATATCTGGGTATACATATTTGGAGTACGCAGACTCCTATCGCGCCATACCCTGCTTGTGGGCAAAGGCCTCCCTCAGTCTTTCCCATTCTCTTCTGTCCCACGTTATTCTGTGGTATAATTTGTTTTTTAAAAATGAATCGAAAGCATCCCTCCATCTTACCGCCTGTCCTCCCACTTTCCTTGGGGTGTATGGGTTCCAAACTGTCACTCTTTGGGTCCATCTGTTGTCTGTAAGTCTTCCGACGTGGCCTGCCCAGTTCCATTTCTGTTTCCTATGTGCGGTTATTATGTTTTCGATGCCCGGTAGTTTGTTTTGTATTGTTGTTAGAGGGACTTTGTCTCGTAGTTTCAAGTTCAGTATGGATCTTTTCATTTTGTTTTGTGTTATTTGTAGTTGTTTTTCTTGATTTTTCGTTGTTGCCCAAGTCTGTGAACTGTATGTTATTGTCGGAGTAATATTTGCGTTGAATATTGCGCTTTTCAATTTGTTAGTGAATTGTCCTTTAAAAATGTGTTTCAGATCCCAGAACTTATTCCATCCTATTGTTATTCTTCTTTTCACTTCTTTGTCCATTCTATTCTGAAAACTGATAGTTTGGCCGAGATATATAGCTTCATCCACTTTTTCGATATTTTCTCCTTCCACCGTTATGAGGGTTTTTGTGTCATTATTTGAAATTAATTTTGTTGTTTCCGCATTTATTTTTAGACCCGCTTTTTTCCCCTTTTCACAAAGTTCTGACACCATTTCTTTCAGTTGCAGAAGATTATTAGAAACTAGGATAATATCATCTGCGAATCTCAAATTGTTTAGATATTCCCCTTGGATTTTTATCCCTTTTTTTCCCCAATTTAAAGATCTAAAAATCTCTTCTAATAAGCTGTTAAATAGTATGGGTGATAATGGGTCTCCCTGTCGGACTCCTTTTTCAATTTCAAAGTATTCTCCAGTGACGTCTGTTCTAATTCTAGCTGTTAGTCCGGAGTACATATCTGCTATGATGTTCACTATATTTGTGGAGATTCCTTGATTTTTCAGGGCCGTAATTAGAAAGTTGTGGTTAATGGAATCGAAGGCTTTAGTATAGTCAATTAGGAGTAGATGTATGTCAATCTGATATTCTTTACATTTTTCTATTAGTTGGTTTATGGTGTGTAAGTGGTCTGTTGTAGAAAAATATTTTCTGAAGCCGGCTTGCTCTCTTGGTTGGTATGAATTAAGTGTGTTTCTGATTCTCTGTTCAATTATTTTTGAAAATATCTTTGCTACTGTTGGACTCAGACTTATTGGTCTATAATTATTTATTTTGTGTCTATTGCCTTTCTTGAAAATTAGTATTATGTCAGATTTTTTCCATTCACTAGGAATTTTTTGAGTTTTAAGAATTTTGTTAAATAATCGCGTCAGTTTTTTAATTATAGAGGGTCCTCCCGCCATTTTTATGTGTTCGTTTTGTATGTTGTCATGTCCTGGGGCTTTGTTATTTTTTAGGTTCTTTATGACTTGTTTTACTTCTGATTCTAGGGAGTCCGGCTCGGCTTCCAGTTCGTTGTTGAGTTGAGTTCGGTGTGTATTAATCGAATAGTTTGTTTCCCGGTATAGATTTTGGTAGTAGTTGGTTGCTAGGGCGTTTATTTGTTGTCTGTCATAGATTTTTTGGTTGTCGTCGTCTTGTAAGTAGGTCGTCCAGTGTGTGCCTATGGTAAGTAGTTTCTTGATTTTTTTTGTACTTCTGGAGTTTTCGAGGATGTCTTTGATTAGTTGGTTGTTCTTTGTATTTGTTGTTTCCCTGATTATTTTCCTAATTTGTTTGTTCATGAGACAGATTTCTATTTTTTCCTTTGCTGATTTTGATTTTTTATGAAGTAGTTTGTTTCTTCTTTTATATAGTTGATTTAGTTCGGTCCTATTTTCGTTTTTTGATGTGTTGGTTGTCGGCAGTTTTGGTTCTGCTTTTTGTTTTTGTATCGCCTGTTTAATTTTTTCTGTTACAGATAAGTACTCTTCATCGATACTTTTGTAGTTGTCATCGTTATCGTTTTCAAGTAGTTCCGTTAGAAAGTTTTCGTACCTTGAGGAGTTGGTGATTTGTAATTTGGTTTGGCTTATGTGTTTGCGTTTGGTTAATTTATCTATTTTCATTTCGCATTGTATGGGTCTGTGGTCTGAGAGAAATTGAAAATTTTTTAATACGTCGAAGTTCGTAATGTTGTTGAGATTGCAAGGAGCGAGTATATAATCTATTTGGTTCTTGGATTTGAGGTTTGGCGATATCCAGGTCCATCTGTTGTTTTTCCTCTTTTTAAATAGAGTATTTATTATTTTTAGTTCATTTTCCTGGCAGAACCTGAGCAATCTCCATCCTCTCTTGTTTCTTACTCCGTGGCAATAATTACCTATGTATTTTGATTCTTCCCGTTCTTTTTGTCCAATTTGACTGTTAAAGTCTCCTAATACCCAGGTATGCGTTTTTTTGTTTTTAGGAATTTTATTTAATGTTTCATCTAGATGAGAGTAGAATTCTTCCATTTCTGTATCTGAGGCTGCTGAGGTAGGTGCGTATACCTGCACTAGTATTAGGAGTACATCGTTCCTAATTTCTAGTACTAGCTTAGCAATTCGATCCGTGACACTTGTTATCTCTTTGATGTATTGTTTTAATGTTGGTTTGATAAGGAAACCCACTCCTCGTTGGCCGTTATTACTATCTGAATGGAACAAGATATTGCCTTTTTTTGTTACTAGTAATCGTTCATTTGGTCGTCTTACTTCAGATATCCCCAGAATTTGAAGTTTAGAATTATTGAATGCCGTCTCTAGTTCTAAAAGCTTGTCGTAGGTCTTAATTGATCTGACGTTAAATGTTCCTATTTTTATTGATTTGTTGTCTAGTTTGTTGTTGCTGTCGTTAGTGGCGTTATGGTTATTGTTCTTGTTATTAATGTTGTTATTGTTAGTTGTCTGTTTAGTATTGGTTCTGTTGTTGCAAGTTCTGGTATCACTCTTAAGCTTTGACGAGTTTGTGGAAATTATTTGTTTTTCTATTACCTGCTTCTTGGAAAAGGGGTCAATGTTTGTGCTTACCTGGGTGACTGAGGGGTGTGGTCTTAATCGCCCTTGCTGACCAGGCAGAGCTGGGCGATAGGAAACTCCTAATTACCACATTATAATTTTTCCAAGCAAGAGCTACTTCTTTTTCCATTACATTACAGATTACATTATTAGGTATAACCATCATTTACTTCTTTCTTTCTGATGCGTTAGGGTGCCGCACGTTCAAGCTGAAACATGGAAGGGTGCCGTAACTCTAAAAAGGCTGGGAACCACTGACCTATATAGGATGTTATGTTGTAAAACTTCATATTCTGTACTTCCGATATAAAAGTTGATACGAGTAGTAACGTTCTCATGCTAGAAAACTGAGTTGCTGTCGCTGATCACCCAAGTCTTCTCAATTATCCCTGACTAGTATCAGCTACATTCGGGTGTGCTAACTGAAAAATCCTGGTCAAAAATATTTGTAAATTTTGACTGAAAACCGAAAACTCTTTACTCAATATTACGTCGCAGTTCGTTACTTTTGAGTAACAGCTCGAAATCTTTACTAAAAATTACATCGGAATCTGTATCGAATCAAAATGTTTGACGTGTTTTCTCGAAGTGACTTTCTGATTCGAGACGCCGACAATTGAGAGACTCCATCGTGTCACTGACATGTAGTGTAAAATCAAACAACGAATTCGAAGTACATAATTTGCCGATTCCTAATACCCTACCAGACGTGAAAAATACGCGAGTTGGCGTGATTTCTTGCTGATTTGCAAAAATATTCCGCCGCTCCTTAATGGAAATAAAAAGTCGTCCGTTCGTTTTTTCATAAATGTAGAACACACACACACACACACACACACACACACAAAGGGTCTCTTTCTGCGTCTTTTTTCCTCTTTTCTCGTCGCCGCGTATTCGGTATTCAGCTATTCATCGTCGTGAAAAGTATCCGATCCGGCGCATCGCCGAGCGTGCCCCCAAATGCCGTACCGCGCCCATAGACCTGGAAACGTGTGCATCGAAAGATCAAAAAAATGCGGAATGCGGCGCCCGCGGCGGCGGCGGAAGCGGCCGCTGTCTTCGCGCGTCTCCCGCCAAATTCTCTCGGAGCACACACACATCACGAATTCGCGCCCGACACTGCGCATAGCATTATCTCTAATTGAGTCGTATTTATTTGTTTCAGATTGTCGGCCCGCCTCAGCCTCTTGCACGTATACTTCGTTAGCTGGAAGCGGCATCTCATTTTCACAAAAGCCTTTTCCGTTCGCCGCGTACTCGCGATTCTCGTATTTCTGTCAGCGGCATTAACGTGCGCCGGCTCTTGAAGGAGAAAAAACCACAGCGAAAGGATACACCGAAGCGTGGCGGCTGAGAATATGTCGACGAATTTTCGAGCGCCTCGAGTGCGGATTATCAGATGAACGGCGTCGAACCTCACCGCGGCAGCGTGACACCCGATGATGGAATTCTAATCTCGCTCGCGATGTAACGATGTATTTTTGGCGTTTACTGTTCACCTGCACGCTGATCGGAACTGCCATGTCGTGCCCAGCCAACTGTAATTGCAAGTGGAAAGGAGGCAAACAGACCGTCGAATGCGTGAACAAAAGCATGATCACGGTGCCCGACGGCATGGACTCGAGCACGCAGGTACTCGACTTCACCGGCAACAACCTGAAGACCTTGGGCAGCGAGCAGTTCCAGAGACTCGGCCTGGTGCACCTGCAGAAGATATTCTTGTCGCGGTGCCGGCTCACCATGCTGGACGACCGCGCCTTCAAAGGTCTCACCAACCTGGTCGAGCTCGATCTGTCCAACAACATCCTACCCGCGGTGCCGGTCGAGGCCTTTCCGGATCTGCCCTCGCTCATGAAGCTCAGCCTCAACGGCAATCCGTTCAAGGTCATCAAATCGTACACCTTCAAAAACCTGAAATACCTGAACACCCTCGAACTGAGCCGTTGCGAGTTGGAGGTGGTCGAGAAAGACGCCTTCTACGGCCTGGGCGCGCTCGAACTGCTCAAGCTCGACTTCAACTCGCTCAAGTACATTCCGGGCGCGCAAACGATACCTCGCCGACTGCACGGGGTCAACCTGCAGCACAACCCTTGGTTCTGCGACTGCAAGCTGGCCGACCTGTACAGCTGGCTCAACCTGACTAACGTGCCGCAGGCGTCCGAAGCGATCTGCGACGGACCGACGCGGCTGCGCGGCGCGCCCATCAAACTGCTCGACGAGCAGGAGCTAGCCTGCCTGCCGGACGTCTCGCCGACCTCGCTGTACCTGGAGATCGCCGAGGGCAAGAACGTGTCGCTGCTGTGCCGGGTGAACGCGGTGCCCGAGGCGAGGGTGTCCTGGCGGTTCCAAGACCGCGTGCTGCAGAACGACTCCACGATAGCGCCGGGCGTGCATCTATACTACTACGTCGAGGAGGGCACCGTCGAGAAGAAAAGCGAGCTCTTCATCTTCAACACGAACGCCGAGGACAACGGCACGTTCATCTGCGTGGCCGAGAACCAGGCCGGCAAGGCGCAGTCCAACTACACGATCCGCATCGTGCTGAAGGAGGAGCCGATGACGCAGAGCCGCCGGATACCCACCGAGTACCTGATGGGCATCTGCGTGCTGGCGGCGGCCGTGCTGGTGTTCGCGTTCAGCTGCCTGATCACCTGCTGGCTGCGGTATCGCGTGAAGAAGAAGCGACGCCAGAAGAAGGAGAAAAGCAAGGAGCTGGCGCTGTACAACGACGGCAACATGCGCGCGTCGCCGATCACGCGCAGCGGCGAAACGCTGTCGACGGTCAGCGACGCGTCCCTGCAGAAGGCGAACGGCGGCATCTTCATCGCCGACCAGAGCATACTGAAGATGTCGACGGTGGCCGAGACGGCCGGCAACGCGTCCGCGTCGCAGCGCGCCTTCTACCCGTGCAGCTCGTTCGTGCCGGAACAGAATCCGGACCTGATCAGCGACACCGGCAAGGACCATCGCAACAAGCCGCCCAGCTTCGACGGCTGCATGGCGGTGCAGCTGTGCGAGAACGCGTACAGCCGCGACGAGCAGTCCGTCGGCGAGAAGCTGACCTTCACGACGCTGTCGCACTGCCAGGAGGACGCCAGAGGGTGGACGACGATGACGACGACGTCCAACGACGCGGCTGCGGCCACCGTGTGCGCGGTGCCGGTTAACGTCTGCTTCAACCACTTCCAGCCGCGGGACCTGCACCTGATGCCGGACAAGTTCGTGGTCGACGCGTACCCGACCGACTACGGCCTGCCGAAGGCGCCCACCCATTTCGCGCCCATACTGCCGGCGACCGCGTTCTACCGCACGCTGCCGCACCGGCGTCACAACGCGGCCAACTCGTGCGGTCCGCGGTACGTGCGCGAGGCGGAGCTGCTGACGCGCTCGCTGCAGCCGGCCTCGTACGAGCACTTCCTGAGCGGCGACGTGCGCTACAACGTCGAAGGATACCCGAAAGACTCGCCGTCGTCGTACGCGTACGCGACCGCCGCGCCGACGACGCACCACGTGTCCTTCTCGGACAAGGTGCAGATCTTGGGCAAGTCGTCAGACAGCTCGATAGAGGAGTCGGTGGCGGGGCCCGCCGGCGGCGGCCGGCCGGATAAAGTCGAGTACCAGAACGGTGTGTCGCTGATAAACGCGTCGGCGCAGACCAGCGAGGAGCTGCAGCCGTCGAGTGCGGCGAGTAAGAAGACGAGCGCCGAGTCGGCGCCCGGCGAGGCCAAGTTCAAAACGGCCAGACTGTCGATCGTGAAGAACATTTCGGACAGCCCGGACGAGGGCTATGTCGGCGAGTGCCCGGACACGACGGACGTCTAGGGGTAAGGGAAGAACTTACTTATCGGGAATATCATTAAGTTGGTGGCGGTTTATGTAGTTCGAGGAGACAACGGCGCTTCGACGGAAGCCTTCGTGATGCGGATTGCGTGCCGGCACCCGCGCCCGTATGCGGTTCGGACGGAGCTGCTCGGAGAACTCTGGCGTGGAGTCGCGAAGGCTGATAGTTGGATGGCTGTTACGGTGTTCGGCGTAGCTCGTAGATCTCGGTTATTGCATGCGTAGTTGGTTTGTCGAATACGTACTTGTAACGGCGGCGTAATGTTGGAAGCCCGTCCGAATCGGACGGGCTTACGTGATTCGAATTTATTGGTTTATTGAGGAGCTAGTCTAATGCGGAGATGGGCGAGATTCCGCTCGGTAAGGTCGGGATACGGGAAGTTCTCGCTCTCAGTCCGGCGAAGTCGAGCTGATTCGAAGGAGACAGAAAAGGGACATTGTCGGAGAAGTCAAGTGTCTTGAGCGCAGACTCGGTGCCAGAATTCTTGTATGGGGGTTGGATTTCTGGGTGATGACCGTTGAAAGTCGTAAAGGGAGCAATATTTTTTCAATTTTTCTGGAACTTTTTATGAAAAAATTATATTTTAGACGGTCACGGAAAGGGTGATTCTTCAAATCCCTCCTCAACCTAAACCTGGCTATGCTTGAGCAGACTTCCAATAATGTTACCGGAAATTTCCATCAGCGGGCTCTCGGTTGCGGTAGAGGGCAGTTCAGTTTCATGAAGTTTCAGAGAAAAAAGTAGCTCACTGTTGCAGTTTGGTCAGCTGCTGTGACATCGACTGGCGAATTAAGAGATTGTTTTTAAATTGACAAACTGGGGAGATACAGTAACCGACATGTTTCCGGAAGATAGCATCCGCCATCTTACTCCTGCCTCTTCACTACTGATACGTCCCTACGAGTCGTCACTTCGTGCTAGGTTTTTGTGGCGTTTAAATTTCCTGAATTGCCTGTCCCATAGAAGTGTCTTGTGAATGGTGACCCGCGCTAATTGTTTCCAAAAAATCGTGAAAAATTTAATTCTTGATACCAAAATCTAAATTTTGGTGGTATTCCTACTCGTAAAACATTCTCTTTCGAGAAATACAAAAGAATTGACGCAAAAGAAAACTTTGTGCTGTAAACATCGCTACGTGTTCACCAACAGGGACGTACGGAAGTGACTTTGTTGGGGGACGAGAGAGGAATTCTCATTTTTTCAAGTACGAAATATTAATTTATCCAGTCTGAAAAATATCTAAGTGGATAAGTGGAAGTAAAGTCTCCCCGCTTCCATTTTGTCGACTGATACAATTATCTTCGCAATCCTTCTGTACTCGTTATGATTTTCCAAACGGAAAATTTTCTGATGACCCCCTCCTCCCCATCTCCCTATTGAATATATTCCTGTTGCCGATACGAAACGAAATCTTATGTAACTCAATCTGTGGCGGATTCAGCAATTTTGAGATGGACAAGTTGTAGAATGTGTAAAAATTGAATAGTCTCTACACTCCTCCCTGCGTCCCCTGAATATGTGAATCATTTATATACCCTCGAGATGATAATTGACTGTAAGATTGAATGATCATCTTACCCTTCCTCGTCCCCCCTGAATATTTGTATAATTCATATGCCCTCGAGACTATGATTGAGTGGAAGATTGAATAGTCTTTACAGCACTCCTCGTCTCCCTGAATATTTGTATCATTTAAAAATCGTGATTGAGTATAAGAATTGAATAGCCGTTACACCCCTTCCCGTTTCCCTGAATATTTGAATCACTTATATGCTGTGACTGAGTGTAAGAACTGAATAGTCTTTGCGCTCCTCCCCGCCTCTCCTGAATATTTGGATCATTTATATGCCTTCGAGATTATAATTGAGTGTAAGAATGGAATAGTTTCAACACTCCTCCCCATCTCCCTGAATATTTGGATCATTACATGTCTTCGAGATTGTCATTGAGTGTACGAATGGAATAGTTTTGACACCCCACCTCATCAACCTGAATATTTGGATCATTTATGTACCGTGATTGAGTGTAAGAATTTAATAATCTTTACACTCCTCCCCGCCTCCCGTGAATATTACGATCATTTATATGCCCTCAAGATTATGATTGAGTGTAAGAATTGAACAGTTTCAACACTCCTCCCCGTTACCTTGAATATTTGGATCATTTATGTACCGTGATTGAGTGCAAGAATTGAATAGTCTATACACTCCTCCCCGCGCCTCTGAATATTTGGATTATTTATATGCTTTAGAGATTTACTATTGAGTGTAAGATTGAATAGTCTTTACACCCCTCCCCCATCTCTCTGAATATTCGAATCATTACATGCCCTTGAGATTATAATTGAGTGTAACCCATTGAATAGTTTCAACACTCCTCCCCATCTCCCTGAATATTTGGATCATTACATGTCTTCGAGATTGGCATTGAGTGTAAGAATGAAATAGTCTTGACATCCCTCCCCATCCACCTGAATATTTGGATTATTTATATGCTTTCGAGATTTATTATTGAGTACAAGATTGAATAGCCTTTACACCCCTCCCCCATCTCTCTGAATATTCGAATCATTATATACCCTCGAGATTATTATTGAATGTAAGAATTGAATAGTTTCAACACTCCTCCCCGTTCCCCTGAATATTTTTATCATTTATATGTCGCGATTGAGTTTAAGAATTGAATAATCTTTACATCTCTCCCCGTCTCCCTGAGTATTTGGATCATTTATATGCCGTGTTTGAGTGTAAGAATTGAATAATCTTTATACTCTTTCCTGCCTCCCCTGAGTATTTGGATAATTTATATACCCTCGAGTTTATGATTGAGCGTAAGAATTTAACAGTTTTAATACTCCTCCCCGTCCCCCTGAATATTTGGATAATTTATATGCCCTCGATATGGTGACTGAGCGATTAGAGGGGGGAGACAGATTCGATGGTTTGAACGTTTGTGCTGATTATAAGAAGTTCGTTTAAGCTACCTGCCATAGTGTGCAATCAAATTTTTTTAATTCGTTAGATTTTCAACTGAGTGAGAAGTTTTGAAGAATTTTTGACATTTTCTTCTGAGGTAGAGGTCTATTCGAAAGATTATATAAGACTTGTCAATGCTAGTTCAACAATAATTTTAGACTTTTCTAAACTTGCATCGAGTGCTTTAAAGTTTTTTCAAACTTGTCTGAAGCTTTTTACGACATGATCAAGACTTTCTAAAACTTTTCCATACTTGTTTTGAACTTTTTACGGTTCATGTAAGACGGCAAGTCTCTTCAGTGTTCATTTAAGGCTCTCTAAGACTCTGGCATATTTGTTCAATATTGTTTGAATTTCTTTCAAACTTCTAGCCTTGCTTAGACTCTTCCAGACTTAATTAGGACTTGAAACTTTTTCGAGATTTTTCAGAGGATTCTCTGAGATCCCTCGAGACTCTGTAACCTTCTTGCAGACTTTCTCAAGCCATTCAAGGCGTGCTGAAGATTTTTTCAAACTCTCCAAGGCTCTTGCCAACTTGCTTAAGAAAATATTGAAGGAGTGAGAGGGCTTTGTTCCAAAATGGTGATCTTCAGTGCGAATTTTATGCCATTATTTTCATAATGCATACTTTAAAAGTTACAATGGATTATAGAAAAACTGGGAAGACCTCCATACCTTTCCATTGTCCACTCTCTGGCTTGAATTGCTGTGCTTTATTGAGTTTAAATGTGTATAACTTGATCAGTTTAGAACTTCAAGGTGCAAGAGTGGCTTTACTCGGTAAGAAATAAGAGATTTATTTGGAGAATTGCCCATCATTGAGTGAAGGCGTTTTGAAGTTCTGCAGTTTTGAAAATCAGAAATCCGCGGTATAATTTTGTGATAAAATTGTAATGCCGCAACGAACAGTTCATCTCTGTGATCTTTTCAAATGATTTTCATAACTTGTCTGTAATCACGGTCAGAATGTGAGGAATTGCGGTTTCTAAAATATCGAACGGCGAACTTGAGAGCGTGTGGCAGGAAGTGAATCTGCGAGATGAGCAAAAACAAGTTTTACAATTGACCTATCTTGAAAATTGAAGTAGCTACGAGACTTGCTGATTCGAAGATGAAGCATTTTTTCAGTGCAATTTGATGGCTGTTAATTTTGGTGGTAGCTGTTGACAATTTTCCTGAAATTATTTGAGAAAGGCGAATGTACTCGTAATTTGTTATCGTATAATGCTAAAATTGAAGGTATTACGGTTAGCAAAATATCGAACAACCAGTTCGGGAGCATAAGAGTGACGGAGCAAGTTGAAAAAGAAAATTCATGAGAAATATGCGTAGGGGATAAGAAGCTTTTGCAGTCGGCAAATGTTGCTTGTCGGTAATAAACTTTTCTTATGAATTTTTTAATAGTGGAAGACATAGTTCGAAGCGCAGCAGTAGGTACATCGACACTGTGTTCATGTGAAGTAGTAATTTGCAATTCTGGCACATGAGTTTTGACCTCCTAAGACGATTCGCTTGCGTTAAATGAACATCTGTCCTTCATTTCTATAACTATTATCACACGTGTACCCATTTATTTACACAACTATAAGGCGGCGAAGAGGGTGATTGTTGGCTGTTGTGATCCCAAATCAGCTGACTTATGTGTCGCTGTCAAAATACATTCACGGAAAGTGTAAATGTGTGGTTCTCCAATTGACTAAAGAGTTGGTTATGTTTGGCCACTTTAATAAATGCAATTTTTTGTGATTTTATAGTACAAATGTTCTTTATTCGGTGACAAACGTAAAAACCTAACATTCCACCTAGACTCGTAACATCACCACTTCACCTGGCGTAGGGTCAGTTAACTGGAAATAAAGTTTAATCAAGATGTAATGAAACGAGGAAGGTGTCTCTTTGGATTTTTCAGCTCAGGTTGCAATGAAAAATGAAGTCCGCCAAGGAGTTGGTCGCAGCCTTCACTCAGAGCGAGTAGAACAGTCCCCTGTATTCTCGAGGCTAATGCTTCCTGAACTTAAGAAACGTATGTTTGAGTTATTCGTGCGTGACGGATCTGTGTTACCTGAAAGAATGTATTTAGTTGTTTGTTGATAGTGCAAGAAGATTTACGGTTTGAGTTCAGAGTTATTCATGTGTAACAGATGCACGTTACCTGGAAGAACGCATTTAGCTAGTTGAACGGTGATAATGCAAAGTAAGTGTGAATGCCAAGGGGATAGCCCCCTAATAAAAATAATAAAATATATTGAAGCTAAAATTTTTGTTGTGAATTTGTAGCGCCAAAATTTTTCCCCCGAAGAAATTTGAATTGCCCTCCTTCTCCTGAAAAAGTCACTTTGATATGTCCTGCCACCACTGATGTGGATACTTGAAAAAATGAAGTTATAGTTTGCAAATCGTCGAAATTATTAATCATTTCAAAGATACTGGTTCAGATTTAGAATGTAATTTAGAATGGACTTGTTTATGAGTGGCGGCAACTTCGCTTTTTGGAATGTGTATTAACCAAAGAAAAAAAATTGTTCCTATAATTGTGTATTGCCGTGAGTACTTGAATAGTTGTATCAGAACAACATCACTGTTTATTAACGTATTCATAATTACGTCCACAGCATTACATTTACTAGGTGTCTCAGATTGAATAAACCCCCTGCAACTGGAAGTTAGGCAACTTCTAAGAGCGCGTCTATAATGGCTTGCCTACCCTGCGAATTGAAACGGCGAAGATATTTGGTACTGTGTATTTCTCAACTTTGATCCCATTGTTTTTATTTTCTTCCAAATTAAAGATAAACAAAAAAAAAGTGCGGTTTTGAGGAAAAGATAAAGGACAGTTTTCAAAAAATTATCAAGATCGATCAAGTAGTGTAATTAGGGGACCAATTTAAATAGAAAATTAATTTAGAAAATTATCATTCTTCGAGATGTTATGAGACTTTGACCACTGATATGGTGCCGCTTGTCGCTAAATGGTCGTCGTCTAGTTCTGAATACCTAATTCTCTTCCCCTAAAACGTCATTTTTGTTTTAAAGAATTATTTGATTTTTGAATAATTTTCACTTATTGATCTGAGAAATTCCTGTATCTGTCGATTCGTTAGTAACCGAAAATTAATTAAAAATTAATACTACGGGGTAGGGGCTTGAGACGTGCAGGATAACATGACCAAAATGTGGTCAGTTTCTCGTATTAACATATTATGATGTAATTCTCGGTTGATTTTAAATTTTCGTGTTGCAAGTGACAGCTTCGGTGTACAACATTTTTTGATGTTTTTATCGACTAAACATTTCTTAGAGATCTGTGTGACCACAGAGAAGCGTGATAGTTGGAACATGCACACTAGGGCATGTCTTATTTTCCAGTGTTTCCCCAGATCCTTCGGGGATGCATGAAAATGGATGCCAAAAATTCTGGAAGCTCCCTGGAAACATTAGCTCCGTAATAATTTAAAATCGATCTAACCAAGTTAAAAACTTGCAACGTGAGAATTACATAAGAAAAATGTGGATCATATTTCATATTAATATCTACATGATTTGGCGAAGAGCACAGTTGAATTTTGATCAACTTTTTACAGATCTGGGGTTCGAAATCTTTTTGGGTTTCCGTCAGTAGAAAATGCTTTAAAAATACATCAGTCCAGAAAGAGATTTGTGAACTGGAATCATGAAATGTACCTTTGATGTCAAAAAATTATTTTTCACTTTCTTGACAATTCTTATAGAAAAAATCACGCTCTTTTGAATAGAATAAATCGCAACTTCCTATCTTCATTAGTTTTTCCACAAATTGCATTTAAAAATTACCGCAAAAGTTTAAAAACATCCATTTACATGGGCCTATGGGAAGACAGAAAACAAGAATTCGCACCACCACGGATGTACACGCTGTGTACATCTGTGCGCACCACTACCACCATCTCATCTTTACACTCTCCGTTTATCTCGAAAACCTGTTTTCGCACAAGAGGCACATTTCATGACTCCAGGTTACATATGATACTTATAACGTGATATTCGTACTACAAACGCAACAACATGTACCAGTCTTAACATAAATGGCGTGATTGTTGAATTTATACAAATTTCTTTCCACTGACTTCTCCAAAGGTGCATGAAAATGAGAGGTTTATAGTATTTTTGTTGTCGCCATTCGGTTACTTCTACCTTAGTGTTTATCTCTGCTGCACATTAGTAGAGTATGAAAGTGAAAAAAATCGAATTAGAATTGTAGAAGCGTCTATAGCATACTCAACATTTGCTACATATTAGTTGGCGCCACTGACATACATACCTAATTAATAATATTACAATATTGGTTGGGTATTAGCATTGGATTACCCCTCTGCCGGCGTAAGGGTCTCCTTCATACATCGCCTTCATAAGTCGAAATTGGTGTGAAAGTGACTGCTCGTGTAATCTGATCCTAAAAGCGTTCGAATGGCTTTTGACGACCGTCTCCAGTGATCTCTATGCCAAGATTTGTATCTTTCCATCAGCGGTCTGCCCATCTCTGGTTTTCCACATCCAAATCCGGTGACTATCGAGTTAGTATACTTGTAGGAATGTACAGAAGTGAAATCGTAGTCCATTTAGAAAACTATACACCTTCATAGTTAGCTCCCTCTAAGTGATTCTACGATCCTTTGGCACCACGATATTGTAATATATGTTTTTTTTTTATTTTTTACTTAAGTTGTTTTATTTTTATACTACTCGAATTACGACGACTGTTCAGCTCGTGACGCTATTGTACATAATATAACAGAAAAACAATTGTGTAAAATGTGCGATACTTTGAACAAAACAAAAAAAAAGTACCTATACATTAATACGAAAAAAACGTATATTATGCTCACAGAAAATACCGTATTTTCTGCTCTTAAATATGTACCCTACTAAGTGTGTACTTAAAAGACGAAAGAACGTTATGAATAACTCTTTTTATATTAATGTTATAATTGTATAGTTGATATAGATATGTAATTATACGTCATTTTATACTGTCAGGATGGTACATTTTTTTATCATATTTGTTAAGGCGTGTACATAACGATTTTGTACGACTTTTTATTTTGACTTTCACTTTTCAAACGTACCAAATCGTAGATTTTTTTAAATATCGATATAACAAACGACGTAAAGGCAAACTAAAAAAAAAAAAACCTCGAACGAAATAATTTTCTTTACGATTAAATTTCACGTATGGATCAAAGACAAAGCCGTGATAAAACTATGTAAATGCGAGGTGAATGTACAAGAAAGAAAAAGAAAGAAAAAAAGAAAGAGAGAAAGAGAGAAAAACAAATCATTCTCATCTGTCGCACATTTCTGTCAACTTTTTGTCGCCGTAATCATTACACAGGGTATTCGACAAGTTCGAACGTATTTCAAAAGTCAACAAAATGAGGAAAGTCGTACCGTCGCACAAATTGAATTCGTGGCAGGGCGCCATTCTTTCTTCTTGTCAACCCGTAATGATCGTCATAAGTTGGCCGGAAACTCGCGGATCGAAATTTCCAGGTTGTATACAAGGTGTTTCGCGGGTAGGTACCAGAAATAGGCAACTCAAATTTCGTGATTGTCGAGAGGTTTGCCGCTCCGCTTGTTGCAGGGACCGAGTAATGAAAGGAAAATGAATTTTCCACCGACTGCACACTCTGAAATAAAAACAGAGCGAGAGAAAGAGAGATGCGAATGTGCGGCTTATACGAAAACGAAGAACGTTTAATTTTCTGTTGAAGAAATTTCACTCGGTTTGGGTCTACAGGATGTTCGAGAAATCAGTCTACGTTGAGAATTGAAATCGCGAAATTGGTTTTGAAAATTGGCTTCCAATTTTCATCTCCAGATCGTGTCTCAGTTCTGTTTGTATATGGGTTTTAAACGCGTACATAATCTCACAACTTGAGCTTGAGTTGCTCTTTACAATTTCACTGGTTCCTGGACATTTTTTCTAGATCTATTTTACCGACCGCCGTTTTTCCGAACGAAAAAATTTCCGAAAGGACGCATTCCCGACTTCCAAATTTCCGACGGACAATCTTCCGAACGCCTATGCCTCCGATTTTTTTTTTTCAAAGAAAAAGCTATAACGAAAGAATTCCGAATTTTTTTTCGTTTATCAAAAAAGGCGTCAAATTTAAGTTGATACAACGTTGTTTCCGAGAGTATGGAGGTAATTGAGAAGGTCATTATTAGCTTTATACGTGTACTGTTGAGCAATACCCTGAATATGCTCTTGCAGCTCAACCCATTTTCGCTTAGGCGCCACCTTCACTCGCTTGCCCAAGGCCAACTCCGCGATGCAGACTTCAACATACCCTTGTTCCTCTTGAAACTCGCCCAAGGCAGAGTATAGATCCAGATGATGCTTCCCAACGGTTGTGCCATCCTTCGGACGCGTTGTTCCTTCTATGTGATTTATTGATAGCAGATTCAAAGTGGTGCCACAAACTTGAGGTGCTCATTCTTCAGCTAGAAGGACACGTGCACTGTTCACGTGACACTCTGTAGTATTTCAGCTCTGCGGATGATTGAAGCTGAAGCGAAGCAGTGTCTTCTGATCATAGCGTTTGTAAGTAGGGGGTAACCCTATGCCTAGTTCAGTGGCGGATCTAAGGGGGGCGTGGGGTATATGCCCCCCTTGGTTGAATTTTTTAACGCAATAATAGGGGAAAAGGAACAAAAGTGATGAATTGTACCCTCATTACACGCCACAAATGTATAATAACACGTCTATATATTCGTCATCGCGTATCCCACATTAAATAAAATATTTTTCCGGGAGCACCCCCGCCCCCACACACCTGCCAACATAAAAGCAACAGCTAATCAGTATGCATCGCCGCTACTGTACCCCCCCCCCCATCTCCTTTTTCTAAATCCGCGCCTGGCCTAGTTTGACGCATCGCAAGAAAAGTGAAGTTTGTAGGAGTTCCGCTCGGAGCTGGAGGACTAGAAATAACGAGGTACAGTGTAGATCGTATTTCTTTACAATTGTATAACAGTTCACAAAACTCAACACTCATTACTGGTGGTAGTAATTCGTTCCAACTTGCTTTCAGCTTCCAGCACTGTTGGACTATTTTGCGTTTAACAGGCAGGGTGCGCTGAGACTGGGCGGATCGAATACTGCGGCCAGGGAACTAAGAGCGAGACACTGTGTCGCTTGGGAAGAACTTTTTCTTCATCCCTGAACTTGATAGAAAGTCCGTCATTGTGACGATCCCATTCTAAACTAAGAAGAGATAGTTTTCCCTCCTAATGTATGAACTTTTTAGAAGGTACAACGTCTTGATAATAGAGTCAGCTGCATTCAAGGTCCAATCTCGGAGGTTGAAGCTCAGAGCAGCAGACCGACTAGTTATATTGATTTGAAAATTTGGATAGTATGAGCCATGTGAGGCAATCTTGTCACTGAATTATCGACGTAGACGTGTTTGCAAGCAAGCTGATGGACAGGATTGCTGTCTTCAGACAAATACTCTTGTAGTACCATATTCAGCCTAAAAGGTGACGACACAACTTTAAGGAATGCGCGTGAACCAACAGGCTGTTATGGAAACACTTCAGGTGTGAGGGTGAGATTGTCAACCCATGGAAAACGAATTTGGCCAGCTTGGAGGAAGGCCTTTTCGATTTCAGCTACAATATCGATTTGTTGAATTTGAGAGTTGAGCAATAAGGCAGGCGTGTTATTTTGGTCAACGAAAGGACAGCATGAAGTTCATCTTTCAAGCTGTGGCTAGATTTAAGTTTTTGTGGAGGCGTCTTATACAATACATATGTAGTTTCTCATCCTTAACTACTGCACAGTGTGGTAAGTAGGGGATGGGTTGGAGGGTTTCAGGTGAAGCCCTTTTGGTTATTTCGTTCGCTAATTATGCCAAGATATTTATGGTATTCGTTGAGCAGATGCTTATCGGTTAATTGTAACAACGATGATTTCAAGCGAGCTACACACCTTTTGATGGGATGGTAGGTCAATTTTGTCGGGCTTGCGAGGCCAACAAAGGACAGACCTTCTGTGTTCTCAAATGGAGTTGTTCTTCAGAATTGTTCAATCACAGTGCTTTCTGCACAATTGACTTCGGAAGATCGAATCCCAGTATTTCTAGGTCCCATAGAAAGTTCATTTCAAGGGAGTGTAGAAATTTGTTTTGAGGACGAAGGATTAGTGCAATCATTCCTAGAGACAGCTAAGGTGTTCACAAACTGAACTTTTCCACGCGTAACAGCCCTACCAGAAAGTATCCTACTGAAGAAAGTCGATATGAGTTGACCATCTTATAGTTTTTTGTCACAACTGACACTGATGAACAGGTTGTGCAAGTCATTTCTAATGAGTACACTTACTGTCACTGTACCCAACAAAACTGGTACAAAAATCAGTCAACAATCTGTATTCATTCGAAATTCCTTCAGAGGTATATCTGCTGACACAAAAGTCCACCTACTAAAGTAGCTCGACACAAATCCTACATATATGCTGACGACATGGTGAATAATGCAATTCCTTCCCGAGTCCTAGTCAGAGCAATCCTGAATGGTACACCCCCCCCCTGCCCCCGGTTGGGACAGTGATGCACAACCCCTTTTGGGGCAGTGTCGAAAAATTCGACTTCGACATTAATTATTAGCCCACTATAATTAATAGTCGAAATATTGAATTCACGTGGTCAGTTATTATCTCGAAAAGGACAGCCTCAAATGCTTTCACAAAGCAAAATATTTCAGCCTGTAACCGGAAAATTCGACTTTGACTGATAGCAGTAGTGTTTCGCTATTGTTAATAGCCGAAACGATAAAATAGATCAGGTAAAAAAGGTTCAGTCTCTTTTGTAACTCCTCATACTGGACAGCCTCAGATACTTCAACAAAGCCAATCGCTTGAGCCTGTTAACTGAACACTAACGTTAAACCAATGAGTCATCATGATCATGTTTATACCACTGACTTCGGCACCTGGTAGCCAGCTGAAGACCTTAGTCTCATCTCTGTTCAGATGTTCATAGATCGTTCATATGTGAGTTTTTCTTGCGTTCTCGTACGTCGTGTAATTTGCTGTGCATGTGCGCTCGTGTTTGTGTTGACGCCGGTCCAAGCAGAATTGTGAAGATTCACAGGTCAGATAACCGTTAGATTTTGCTACTAATTTTACCAAAGTTGATCTGTCGCTCTCTCTACTTCGCTCTTTCTCTCTCTCTCTGTTTCTCTCTCGCTTGCGCCCGCCCGCGCACTGGCCCCGAGTGGCAATACGTTGACAGGTTCTGTAATAAGTTGTGCAAAAGCTAACTATAACGGACCCTGCAATATATTCACCGACTCCTCGTGTCGGCCAACAACAACCTGTAATAAGTGAACATTACTAGTGCACTTGATATGTTCGAGCAGTCCTTGACATTGAGTCCACCTCTGTAAGTTCCGATCTCTGTTACTAGTAATGCATTTGATGTTCGAGCAATCCTTAACACTGAGTCCACTTCTGTAAGTTCCCGTCTCCCATTACTAGTAGTGTATCTAGTGTTAAGCAGTCCTTGACACTGAGTTCACTTATAAGTATGTAGTAGGATTTGTGGTGCATTTGGTGTTAAGCAGTCCTTGACACTGAGTCCACCTGTGAATTTGATCGCAGTATTATATGACTTTGTATACGTGAAAGTACTTTCCCATCTTCTCATCGATTGTGTAGTAATGCGACAATGGCGTAGCCAGCATGTTCTTGAGCAGGGTTGTGCCGTAATTTTACACAAGTCTGTTTATGGTAAAATAATTCGTAGAATAACGTAGAATAACTTGTGTTACAATAATAAAGTTTTATTTTACATTTATCCTACATACAGTTGAACGTCGATTATCCGGACTTTTCCCGGATAACTGAGACATATGCTTATTTTATAGAGGAAAACACATTTTGAAGGAAAATACTCCAAAAAATTAGCTCATTGGTTTCAGGATTTCCTGATTAGTCCAGAAAACCTTAGGAAACTGAATAGGCTAGAATAGATAGAGAGAAAGAAAAAAAGAGGTTTTTCCTGGAAATCTGGGCCCTGATTATCATTTTTAGGGTCGGCACAGCCGAGCCTTATATGTACGATGGAAATAATAATATTTGTAATAATAATAATAATAATAAAGTTCTAACCGACGCTACAGTGGCGTTTGCGGTTTTAAATGTAAATACGTGGATAAACAAACGAGATACACGAGAATGAATCCCGTTTGCTTTCGACATAGGCGCTTGTGGTTTTAAATGTAAAAGTGAACGTAATTGTATGTAGAAGAAACAGATAGGAAGATGGTTTTACATCGTGCTTACAGTCTTTGGAAAAATGACTCAAGGTATCAACATAAGGAATTGATGAAAGGAGTTCATTTTATGAGGTTTGTAATTTATTATTGTGTAGGTATGATCTTACTGAAATTAGGGTAAACGTGAACTAACCGACATTTGTAAACAAAATGACTTATTAGTATCGTTGGAAATAATGTAAAAAGTAAAATTTTTCAGAATTGTGCCCCCGATTCAAAAATTTATACTCACGTTGATCAAAGCTTATCAGTAAACGCTATATCATAATAGTTTCTACATGGCTCTTGAACTTAGAATCACGTGTTCTCAAAAAACAGATTTTGCTGGTTGGTTCCCTTACGCTTAATAGCTTCTAAGTGCGATCGTACTTTTTGTTCAAAGTTGGTTAGTGGAAAAGCCGCCCAGACTTCAGCCGAATGGCCGACCCTATTACTAGGCATTACTCTGGCTTGTTTTTTTTTTTTTCATTCCGGTTAATCGACGTTTCGGATGATTGACTTCCGGATAATCGACGTTCTACTGTATGCAGAATAACGATATTAGAGAGTAGAGACCTATAACAATACAAGTGCAGAAATCTGACATTTTGTTTTCAGCCGTGCCCGTGGATGCCGAATTCGACTATGCAGAGTGTACCGCGTAGTGAATTCGGCATCAACGGGCGCGGTTGAATACAAAATGGCAGATTTCCGCACTCGTGTTGTTATAGCGCTTTTTCGATACCAGTGTAGAATAACCCGAATTACAGATTTTCAATCAAGCACATTGTACAATTGTATCATTGTAATCACTGTTATCAGTTCTTATTAGTATCGATTTTACATTCATTTACATTACATATTTTGCATTTTGCACTATATTATTCTACATGTAACGTAAAATAGTTATTTTACGCGCAGAGGAACAACCCTGGTCTTGACCAAAGGAATGTGGATGGTGTTGGTGCTAAAATTATAAAAACCCTGTTTGACGAAGTTGCAAAGGTGGTCCACACCCCCTGACACCACTGTAATACGATATGGACTATAAATCTCGGGTACCAAAAAACAACACGTGAAAACTGCACTCGTAATAACATGTATTCTGTTTTCTGTTCGAAACGGAAATGAAAGTTTTCAAAAAATCAAGAAATAGAAGAGACGTTATAAATTTTGCGTGGACGTCCCGTTCCGTTTCTCGAATTTGTGAAATAATTCGCTCTCCTGGTGCATAGCTCCATTTTAATTCTCTTAACTGCATATTTTACATATAGAGGGTTTGGTATCCAAGTTTTTTCATCTATGAACTAGATGAATGTTTTAGGACTTCAGTGCGAGGAGGGAGTACTGAAAAAGAAAACATGTCCATCAGTGAGTTGAAAAAACACTCTCTGTTGTCAGAACTGAAGCCGTAATTAGATCCTCTATTACTGCTGGTTATTTTAAATGTTTTACAATCGACAAAAACGGAGTCCTATAAAAATTTGCTTCCGTGCCTCTCTGTTCAAGTTCAGAATATTCAGCTAGCTTAATTTTGGTCTATGACTGTGGGGAATGTGTGCAGTACTCATCGTTATGTAGTTCGATTTTGAGTGGTAGAGCTTCTAAATACTTTGAAAGTTAGAAGAGAAAGTATTTGCAGGTAATGTTTTCAATTCTTAGGAACAATGATCAAATCTTTCCTCTTACATAAGTTTTAAAACATTATATTTTTACATAACTAAGGAACACTTACTATGGCGTTATACATTTGCGATGATCATGTCCTTGCCTACACGAATAATAAGTAGAGAATGTGGTTTAAAATGGTGGCCGTATTTCAGAGAAAGCAAATTGAATGAAAATAAGAAACTGTTGCAGGAAAAGTAAATAAGCTGAGCTGAACTTGTAGCCGGTCTTGTAGCCCTCCATTATTTTTGTGAAACGTGAAACAGTGATTAGTGTCGGTATAGAATAGGGAAATTATTCTGGGTAGTTGGTAATTACTACTGACTGACTCATTTTTGGTTGCTCTATCAAAGCACAAAAACCATTAAAATCTATGTACTGCTTTTTTTTTTTTTTTGGTGCATGACAGGGAGCATCATTGACTATCCCTGACATCAGTTGTGGCCAATACTGGATTAGGAAAAATCGTTCAAGACTGCCCCTTCCTCCCACCTTTTTCTGGTGATTTTCTTTCTTCCTTTCTGCTCCATTTATTTCTTCCATTTTACTTGTTTACCTCGTTGCTCGAACTCCCTTTCTGGCTGAGCGTTCCTGGATATGGAAGTTCAATGCTGCTTCAGACCCTTCGAGACTTGTCTAAGATTCTTCATTACCCTTCAGGTCTCGTTTAAGTTTGTTCTTAATTCGTTTGAGAGTTCTCAAGATACTTGTTTAGGACTCTTCGAGAGACCCTTCAAGATTCCGAAGGATCATTGATTCTTTAATTCACTTTCAGACATGGTTCAGAATATCTTTAAGAATGTTTCAAACTTTTTCAAGTCTGTTCAAGGCTTCGTTAAAACTAGAGCCGCGGAGTTGCCTCATTCTTTAGCAACGCCTCTTCGAATGAAAGGTAACAACGGATTTTCCAGAGGTTCACCTTTGATTCCTAGAAATCTGAAAGTCGAGACGACTTTTGACCGCAACTCTGAGTATTATGTGCCTCTAGACTCTCCACTCCGAAAAAAGGCCCGCTTTAACTCCATACAGTTGGACTTGGAGACGACTCTGAACTCTTATAAGGCTCTTTTGAACTTTTTGGAGTCTTTTGTTTCAGACTTCTCCGAGTCTGTTCATGACTTCGTTGCCGTGGCGGATCTAGAAATTTTCCAAGGGGCTGTTTTGAAAATAAAGCTGCTTTTTGTATTTTCATTTTACTTTCATTTCACTTTCGGTAGTCGTCATTTCTTCCGTGGCGGATCTAGAAAATATTCCAAGAGGAAGGGGGGGGGGAGGTGTTTTGAAAATAAAGCTTGTTTCTTGTACTTTCATTTTATTTTCGCTAGTCGTCATTTCTCAGTTGATTCTTGATATATTTTGAAGTCCACACAAGACTACAGCACTCCAGGTGTACACGTTCCCTACAATTTTATATAATGTGCTTTCGCAATGTCTTTTTCTCTTCTTCTTCGGCCCGAAGGGGGTGTCCGAACCCCAAAACCCCACCCATAGATCCGCCACTGCTTCGTTGAAATTTCGGCTGCGCAGTCGCCTCATTCTTCAGCGATGCCTCCAATAATGAAGGTAACACCGGACGAAATTTTCCAGAAAATCGCCTTTGACTGTTACAAATCTGAGAATCGAGAAGACTCTTGACTATAACTCTTGAGTATTATGTGCCTCTAGACTCCCCTTTCCGAAAAAAGGCCCCTTTAACTCCATGCAGTAGGATTTGGAGGCAACTGTGGACCCTTTTAGGGCTGTTCCGAACTTGTTAAGTCTTCTATGATGGCTAAAAGCACCAGCTCCGACTTGTTTTTTTCTTTCTTTCAGAACCTTTGGCTCTCACTCTCACGTAGAGAAAGTTAGTGAGGACTTTTGGAATTAAAACTCGGTACGACCTCCCGACATTGCCATGACTTGCTTAAGATTCTGAAGGACTTTACTAGACTTGTTTTAGTCTCTATGAGACTCTTTTAAGACTCGGCAAGACTCGTTTAAAATTCTTCCTGACGTGTACAAGACTCTTCAAAACTTAATTAGATTCTTCCAAACTCATTTAAGGTTCTCGGAAGTCCTAAATACTCTTCCTGATTCATTTAAAACTCCTTAAGACTTCTAAACTAATGTTGAGATTCTTTCGGTTTTGCAATGAAATCTGTGTAAGACTCATTCAGAATTTATGATTCTTTTTCCTAGATTTAATTTATTTCGAGCTCTTGATTTACCTGAGCTTCATTAGGACTCACCAGATTTGTTTTAGTCTCTTTAAGACTTCTACCTATATTCGTTTTTGAAGTTATTCAAGACTTGAAACAATTCGTGTTAACCTCTTTTTGACGTATTCAATACTTTTCAAGACTTCCTTAAAACCCGCTGAGATTCTTCAACCCTCATTCAGTTCTCATTAATACCCGCAAGTACTCTTTCTGACGTACCTGAGACTCTGTAAGACGTTTCTAGGCCTATTATATTCTTAAAGTTGTTTTGGGCTTGCGATTAAGTTTACATAAAGCTCTTCGTATCTTCTATAATTTGTTTGATTTTAGATCAGTGTGTCGGTGTTGAGCAAAATGCATCCTGAGCCAAATAATTCAAACCCACTCCCCTCCAAAAAAAAGAGGATAGTTTTGCTTTGTTTTTCAAAATGTCTTATTCTTCTTGTCTGTCCTCACTTTTTCAAGTACCATTTCCCTCCTCAGTGATTTGATTGAATTTTCAGTGAAATTCACACTGACTCATGCTCAGTCGTGTACCCTCATTAGATAATTCTGAATATTTTCAAATGGCTGGTTTGTGTTAGCGTAGAAACTCAGCTCTAATTACAATGATTTTCAGCTTAATAACATAATTTTAAGGCATTCGAATGTGGAATTAGAAAAAGTGATTTACTGATGCTTGTTTATCAGAGAAATGAAACCAACTCTGAAAAACAGAATTCAAATTATGATTTAAGGCATGAATTTCAATATTTTGTTTGAAAAACGTAAATTTTAGGTGACATCCTGCGCCGCACCAAGCGCAGACTCGTACCAACGTTTGATATTTCCCTCTCATCCTCGGGTACCTCATTAAAAATCTGTCATTATTCTCTGTAAAGTAATTAACGGTCAGTGCCTGTTTAGAACAACAGCAAGAATACAAATAACTGGTTTCAATGTCCAAGCGTATAGCTATTATTAACTTATTGTAGGCATTCTGAATATTATTACTCTTATCACTAACTTGAGAAATGTTCGTTGATTTTCGTCTCTTCACCTCCTGCCTTCATTAGTTCAAAGTGGACACTTTTAACCGCTGCACCTTATTCAACGATAAAAATACAGAGCTTCATTACACGTTGATTTACTCTTCGTGACAAACCCGCAGCGTGTAGCCACGTTCCCATAAGGTAGTATCTTTCAATGGGAGCAGTTTGGGGCTAAATAATTGCACCCCCCACCCCTTTAAAAGAAACCAGAAAGAAGCAAGCAAATTCTTACTCTTCTTTCTGGGAAACATGACGTCGGTTCTGGGGGAGAGGGCAATGCTCACATTTGCCCACACGCTGTGGCCGCTCCGTGGACGTCTAGAATGCTAACTCTATACTGCTCGTTCGATTCCCGAAACTTCTCGAACGCGTATTTTTCGCCCTCCCTGTACACTTTCTTTTTTTCAGATAATGAAACGTCAATCCATACGGCTATTTTTATCTCGCTTTCGGCGCGCCGTTGAAGCGTCAAAACGAACGATGATGAGTTTCGTGAAGGGTCGACGTGTCAAAAAAGAATGACGGGAAAAGAATGCTGGAGAGATTTTTAATTGTGGGCAGCGAGTGCAAATTTTATAAACACTAATCGCCCGTCTTTCTAAACGAAGTACCTTACTTTTAGCTGTCCGTCAAACATAATGCCGATTGAAACCCTATCGCGTACATCGCAGTCGTTTTTCGACCATTTTAGTTTGAATTTCGAAAGTTTGATTACCGATTTTCGAATTTCCTTTGAGCACCTGTAGGTTCCCAAGCTCTTCGCCTAAGCGAATTCGAACAGCATTGAAGTTATACGCTTTATTTGAGTCTGATGTCTATCTATCGTCATGTCTTATCAGCAACATAGAGACAAGCGGAGCATATATAGGTTTTGACATATACCAAGAGATACTTGAGATCTCCGAGTCCAAGGTAGCCGGTCGGCCTCTGCATATTCATGTCTTATTATGGGAAATTATGTCATTATTATGTCTTATCATGTCCTTGAAGTTGCTGTGTGACTGAGTGGTAACGTGCTCGCTACGCAATCCTTGTGTCTCGGGTTCGAGTCATGCTAGTGGTATCGACTAGCAAACACAACGACTACAGTATCAGTCGAGGTGGAAACAACGCGTTCTGTAACCCCGCCAGTTTACATGAGCAAGCCATTACTAGTATAATCGCTGGGTGGGTTACCACCACATCAGAAAGATACGGTACTGTACGTTCGCATGTCGTGGACAGCTAACTCGAGTGTAGTGAAAACACGTGGCTAGTAAGCGAACTGCGGCTGCACCCTCTTCAGTACAGAAAAGGAAAACTCGAGCGCAACAAACCGTGGGGAAAACAACGGAAAACTACCCCGACTAACTCTGCTCAGAAAAATCATGCGCCAGAAACCGCGATCGCCAACGTCCGGTATCGGATATGGCACCTGAAGAAAAAAAAAAAGAAGAAGATATGCCCTTGAAGGTAATTAGGTTGCCCTTGTAATTTTCCGGATTTTTAGGTAGGCAACCCGTTTGGCGTTTCTTTCTCCGGAGGCGGAATACGCGCAGGAAGGAAGATAGGCTTTTAGTATACGAGTATAGAAAAATACATGGCTGAGTGAGGTTCAGTATTTTTTTTTTCTTTAATACGAGTCCTTATAAGGTCACAGAACTAGCCTTAAGGTCAACTTCATCCCCTCCCATCATCAAGGCACCATTGTGAACGTTATATTGATTTTATGTTTCCTTTTTATCCAATATAATAATACGACAATGAGTTAATTAGAAATACAGAGTAGTTGTTTAATAAGGAAACCGGCTTGGAGCTGCGCCGCTGTTGCCTGCGTGTCTCGCGTGTCTCCGTGATGAGGACACGCAGACGATAGCCGCGCAGCTCAAAACCGGTTTCATTATTAAACAATCAGTCTGTGTACCAGGCCATAAAATAACATACAACGTTAACACAGTGGCGATACTAGTGCCGTCTAGTGGCGAATTAGTGCCACGCAGTAAAGTACAATTGTGCGGATAGGCACCATCGCTTGTCATTCAGTACCATAATGTCCATAATACACATCACTGAACCAAAAAAAAAAACTGCCAACTCTTGAAAATGCAAGTCAGGGGCGAAAATATGGGGGGAGGGGGTTGAACACCCCAATAATTTGGAAGTTGGCAAGATTTAAGACTGTTCATTTGACCTCCACCCCCAATCATTTGACAGTCGGGAAATTTTGAAACTGTTCATCTGAATTTTTATTTTTTATGCATGTTTGTTTGTTTATTTATTAATTTTTTTTTTTCAATTAAAAAATATTCCGATTAAAATTGGCAAATTTTTTAATTTTTTAAACATTTTGTCGGTGAGTTTCCAGTTTTTAAAAAATATTTGTCGGCAAATTTTTCTTCTCCGTTTTTCCAAACTGAAAGTCATATTTCGTTTCTGAAAATGACCCCTGTTAGAGACTATAGTCAGTCAAGAGCAGAAGGCTTCAAGCTGAGTATCGAACGTTATTTGAAAGGTTGAAACAAAGCTGAAATGTGGAAGACATTTAGAAAATCTGGAAGTCCTTAGCAAACGTTGAATTTCAAATTTCAATGACTATTCGGACTGCCAGCGCGAAAGAGTCGCCCTCTATAATTTTAGGCACGTGACAAACCGGAACTATTGAAACCCTACGTATTTTAGAAAAATTCTTCAGATTGAAATTAAAATTGTCTCGATGGAAGGAAAATTTTATGTACTATAAATTTTGTCCCAATCATTTTTTCGATAAACGCTTTCGTTTTCATAATCTTTTGAGATTTCTTTGTATGCCAGTAAATGAAATATTCCCCTCAATCAGGGTTACAAGGTGAACGACTACAGCGCGCCACCGCTTGGAGCAGCCTGAAATCTGTTCACTCCGTCACTCACTGATATCATATCAATCACTCACTCAGCATTCGCTTACTTATTCAGTTTCACAAGTTACTCAATCACTTAACAAGACTCAGTGATTCACTCACTACTAGTGATTCAACATCTCACTTACTCATGATCAACACTCACTCAATAGGGCATCACTCACAATTATCGTTATTTTCTCACTCAATCACTTACTCAATGACTCACTCGGGAACTCGCTTACTCATTTAGTCATTTACCAAGTTTATCACTCGCTCACTCACTTAATCATTCACGCATTCTCTAATTCAGTTATCCATTCACTTCCTCACTCCGTCACTCACCCAATGAGTTAGTGATTCTCTTACTCCCTCAGTCAGTCACTTACTTATTTAGTGATTCACTCAGCCAATGGCTTACTTATTCAGTTATTCACACAGTTACTCAATCACTTACTCAGTGACTCAGTGATTCACTCAGTCACTCACTTACTCATTGAGTTATTCACTTAGTTACTCAGCCACTCGCTCAGTGATTTAGTGATTTACTCACTCACTCAGTCATTCATTCACTTCCTCACTTCGTCACTCACTCAACGAGTCAGTGATTCACTCACTCACGCAATTGTCCGTAAACGACTACAGCACGCCACTGCTTTGAGAAGCCCGAAATCTGTTGTTAGTAGATTCTCTGTTTGACCTAGAGCCTGAAATTTGAGAAAGTTGAACATTTTATTAAAAGCTAAAGGTTGACAAGCAAAAGATTTATCTTCCAAAGTCACAAGCTTAATCCGATATCAACTGTTCTATTGTTTAATTTACGGTCTCTGGTCCTGGTGAATTCAGGCCGTACATCCGAGATTCCTAAATTTTGCTACATGTGTCAAAAACTTCACCTTTTGGTCGCTGATAAGAGTAGTCGATACTAACGCTGTAAGGCCCGAATAGGAGGGAAATTTAGTCAGGAATAAAAGTCAAAACTCCATGTATTTTTCCCATGAGAACGAAAGGGAACTTCTGGCACGGATTCCCCTAATCCAATCGACAGGAAACTTTTTTTAAAATTTGATTTGTTTTTATTGGAATCAACTTAGGAGAAGAATCAGAAATAATTCAGAAAAAGATCACTGAGAGTAAAAAACGACCACCTCAATGTGTAAAGGAAGTTGTGTGTTCCTCTCAAGTATTCCTAACTTCCTTCCACCTTGTCCTCCCAGAACAGCAGGGTATGCTCATGTGCGTGAATGTGAGTGCTTGGGGGATAAGGTTGCAATCTGCATTTGCAGGGACGAAACTACGGGGAGGGGGTGGGGGTGGAACACCCCCAATAATTAGACAGTCAGCAAATGTTGAAACTGTTTATTTGAATTTTTCATTTTCTAAGAACGTTTGTTTGTTTATTATTATCATTATTATTATTATTATTATTATTATTATTTATTTTTTTTTTAATTAAAAAATATTTTGATTGAAAAATCGGCAAATTTTCAAATTTTCAGAAAATTTTGTCAGCAAGTTTTTCTCCCCCCCCCCCTCCAAACTGAAAGTCATGTTTCGCCTCTCCCCTGTGTAGTTAGTTACTTGTAAGTCTGATTGCAGTTTCTAGATTTTTATTCTATTTTGGTTCTTTCATTATGGGACTGAATTACCTATTAAAACCAAATTTGGTTAAATGAGTTACTTACTTTTTTTGCTGTGAAAAAATATTGAAACAAATATTACTCTGAATACAGTACTGGAGTTATTATTTGTTTTTATTGTATCTATTTGATGTAATTGATTGAAATTTAAATAAAACACTCTGGTCATGATGTCAATATTTAAATTGAACGGTATTTTTATCACTAAAAATTTGATTTAATTGGAGGAATGGGGTGTAAGAAAAATTAGTAAAGGTATTTTATGGGGCAAAAAACATTATGTATGTACTATGTAGCAAAATATGACACAAGAAAAAATGGTCGCTTGAAATTATAAGTAAAGCCCAGTGAAAATTGCTTAAAAGATGTTCTGCTGTGTACATTGAAGATTCCATTGAATACCTATCACATCCGAGAGCACAATAACCACAGAGGGAGACCAGTTTTCCAAACTGAAGTCGCATTGGGCATTGAAAGATTTTTGAGGAATAAAAAATCCCGTACAGTGATTATAGAGGATAGGATATTTTTATATTTCATCGGCGTTATCGAAGGTAAATTTCAGAATGTGTGTGAAGTAAAGAAATTTTATGTGTCACAAAATGATACTCTCTGATGGGCAAATGATTCATTCGTTTTGAGGATAGAAATATATAGTACCCTGGACCTACGATAATATCGGCCACTCATGAATTGTTGTAGGAGCGCTAGTATCGTTATCAGTAAAGTCAACTGGGGTAATATCCGACCGGTGGTATTATCGGCTGTTCATGACTTCTTGTAGGAGCGCTAGTATCGTTATCCGTAAACAAATCATGAGTGGCCGATGTTACCACTGGTGTCCAATAATACCCCAGTAGACGGTATATTGCTATATTCATTTTGAAATTATAACCTCGATTCGTGCGTAACTCCCTGTTTATTATAGGATTGTTGTGTCTCAGTTTGTCCTCGTTGCCTGCATCCTTTTCCTCTTCGCGAGTATTGAATTTAAGGATTCCCGAACTCGTCATGTAGACACTAATTTTAAATAAGGCGAACTCGGGTATCCGAATGTATTATTTTTATACCTTGACGTTCTCGATTTATCGTTGTTTTTTTTTGGTGTTTTTTTTTTTTAAATTAGTATATTTTTATTAAGATCTACGGACGTTTATAATACAAAACAAATTTTTTACATGTTCATTGTTATGATTATTGTATTTGGCCGATGTTGCACTTGATGAAAAAAAAATGAAGGTAGATTTGTCTTTATTTTATTTTTTTTAATACATACTTACGTACCAGAGTATTTGAGCTGGCTGACTTATTTTCGAAGAATGAGCGTAATTAGGCGAGCAGGTGTGTGTGGATGGAACCCTCAAGAGCTATTTGTTCGAGGATGCAATGCGGAGAGGAAAACTGGCGACCTCGTCTGCTGCATTTCTGATCCTTCGGAGACGGGATCCTAGAAAGTCGTAAGTGGGAGAGAGAGAAAGAGAACGTAAATAAGATATAATCCCGGGTTGAATTTACCGTCTGGCGTGCTGTTCACGAGTGCGGAATGAACAAGCGAAAACTGAAGAAAAGAGCACCAGAATTTTTTTTTTTTCAGTTTACTGTTTTCCCTATAACGAGTATAAGTACAGCTGCATCTCTGAGTAACTAAAGTAAGTATAACAGGCTCTGCTTCAATTTCAATGCAACGCAATTCACTCCCCGTAAGCGCTGCGAGCTCGTCAGTTTTTTTAACGAGGTGGGTCCGGATAATGATACTCCGACTTGCCGATTACCCCGAACGACTGACCCCGTATTCGCAGCAAGATATATATTTTTTTAGTTCGAGGACAGTCTGCAGTTCTCCCCGATGGGAGTTGTCACGCTGCATTAGTACGTCTGAGCCACGCGGAGTCTCCATTTTATGGTACGATATTTTGTTTTACTACAGACAAGAGCTTCAGTGGCGGAGAAGAAGGAGGAATACAAGGTAGAACTACTCCTTCCCGACCACGAGAAAAAACTAATGGTTTAGAAATCATTAGCCAAATTTTGAGACCCGAGACTTTTTTTTTTTGCTCACGTAGTTGTCGAGTCAAAATATAGGCATCTAGGGCAAAATTGTGACCTGAAAGTTTTTCTTTTGCTTGTCTACTTGTTAAGTCAGAATTTGAACGAAATCTTATAGATCTGCCGCTATGTCCCTCTCCCCAACGGAGAACTTATACGCTACCAAAGACCTTAAACAATGTTGTGACGGGCTTCTAAACACAGGGGCGAAACTGTAGGTGGATGTGGGGGGTTGAACTCCCCCCTCAATATTTCGGCTGTCGGCAAATTTTGAAACTGTTCATTTGAGTTTTTCATTTTTTATGAATGTTTATTTGTTCGTTTATTTTCTTTTTCAATTGAAAAATATTTCGACTAAAAAATTGGCAAATTTTTCGTTTTCAAAAAATATTTGGCGGCAAATTTCTTCTCTCTACCTCCCCAAACTGAAATTTCTGGAAATGAAGTATCCTGGACTCCCGTCAAAGACTGGTCAGTCAATAGCCGGATGTTTCAAGCTGAGTATCGAACGTTATCTGAAAGATTGAAACAAAGCTGAAATGTGGAAGACATTTCGAAAATCTGAAAGTGGGTAGCGAACGTTGAATTTCGAATTTCAATGACTCTTCGGTTTTCACTAAATTCTCTGTTTGACCTAGAGCCTGAAATCTAAAAGTTTAAAGTAAGACTTATTTTCCTATGTCACAAGCTGAATCCGATAGCAAAATGTTCTATTATTTAATTTACGAGCTTTTGGACCCTGGTGAATATAGGAGGGAAATTTAGTCTGGAACAAAAGTCAAAACTCCATGTGTGTTTTCCCCATAAGAAACGAAAAGGAGCTTGTGGCACGGATTTTCCTGATTGGATCCACCTAAAACTTCGTAGGTTTTTTTTATTTATTTATCGATTTTATTGGAACCAATTTAGGAGTCAAATTAGAAGAAATTCAGAAAAAAATATCACCAAGAGTAAATAATAATGATCACCTTAATGTGTAAAGGAAATGTGTGGTGTGTTCCGCTCAAGTATTCCTAACGTCCCTCCAGCTTACCCTCCTAGACTAGGGTATGCTCATGTGCGCAAATGTGAGTGTTTGGGGGATAAGGTTCCAATCTGCATTTGCAAGGACGAGTCTATGGGGGGGGGGCAATAATTTGCGGCAAATTTTGAAACTGTTCATTTGAATTGTTCATTTTCTAAGAACGTCTGTTTGTTTTTTATTTTTTTCAGTTAGAAAATATTTTGATTAAAAAATCGGCAAGTTTTCAAATTTTTAAAAACTTCGTCGGCGAATTCTTAGTTAAAAAAATATTTATCGGCAAATATTCCTTCTCCACCCCCCCCCCTCTAACTGAAAGTAAAGTTTCGTCTCTGGCTAAACACAATTGATATCGTTTGTATTTGTGGACCGGCAAGTTCGGACTTAAGGACCCCAAGGAGGAAAGGTGGTAAAGTAAGTAACGAATACGATATATGTACTTCTAAAGTTTCGCATTCAGATCAATTTGTAGCCCCCATCGCCACTGATATTCTCTTTTGTATCCTTATTTTTGCTTTCGTCTGAGCCTCTAACATCAACATTGATAAGCGTTATGGGGGAGGGCTTTATTTTTCAAGGATCTTCTCTCAGAAGGAGCTTAATCCGTTAACTTATTAGTCCGCCTTCTAAATGTTATTTGTCTGTCTTCATGTCCTCTCATTGTGTTTTGTTCACAAAAAGTACTGTCTTGTGAGACCGTTTGTCTATTCCCATGTCTGCTCAACTTGTATTCTGAGTTACATCCATCGGCGAGAAAGGAGGGAGCGATTCATGAAGGTGCACTTCCTAGCTTACAATAATTTCGAGTTTAAGCGGTTAAAACGTCAATGTAGGAAAATGAAAGAATTACATTAGTAACAGAATGCACCAAAAATGAATTGATTAATAAAGAGCCCCTGAATATTCTTTCCGTAATCCAAATTTACGTGGTTAATAGTCGGCAGTGCCCTATCTTAGTGTCCATGTTGGAGTGTGAGTGAACTTGGTATATTCTATACGTAGGGTGTACCAATTCACAATTTCTTCCTTCTGTAGTCCAGAGCTTTTTCGTCTGTTATGCCATCTTTAGTGGAGTACCCTGACACTTTTCTCTTTATCGTTCTGTATTTATAATGGGTTGTAGTACCGTATGGTAAAAGCTCTTTGGGGTGTTCCTACCCCATATCTATACTTAAGTTAATTGGCCTCTGGCACAGCCTGACTCGGATTGAATGAATTTCAACTAGATAGAATAATCTTGAATGGACTCAGCTCTCAGCAGAAACAACACCAACATGAGTCAATTCCTTTCTACGGAAATTTTCAGAATGTTGAATATTCTGATTGAATCCACTTTTGTGGTTTTCGGTCCACATATAGAGTGGATAAGTTCAGTTCGATTTAAAGGATATTTTCGTTTATAAAATCTGATGTGGGTAGATTTTCTGGACATAGGTTCCAATAGAGAGACCGTAATGGAGTGCGCAGCCAATATCTGAAAAGCAGACTGTAGCTTAGATTGTTCCATATGTCAGTCGACATACTTTATAAGTTTCTTAAAATCTTATTAGTCGACACGTTTGCGGTCTGAATTACCTCCACACTCTCCTCCACCCCCTCCTTCCAAAAAAGGGGGGAAAGGAAAATTCGTTTGCATCAGCCCTGCTGAAGATTTTGGTTTACACAAAATTATGTAAGAAGTTAATTTATAGACATTATTAAGACTCGTTTATAACTTTGTAAACATATAAGATCAATTTAAATTCACAATTTTTATGTGTATTACAACAATGGTCTGACTCAAATTTAAGATTTTGTTTTTGAAGGCTCGGCGTAGAAAAGAAAGAAGTCTGCAGTGCTGCTTGGCCGCAGAGATGATGCAGTGAAGGATTCCCTCTTTTTTTTTTTGGCCAAGTAGGTGCATGGATTTTTTTTGTTATTGTGGAGTCTTCAAACCCAAAATTTCAGAAGAAATTAGTGAGCCCTTTATTGTACTCAGCCCCTCATGCATAACATCCTCGGCTTCTAGACTCCGGTGTAATGTGTTAATGAATAATTTCTCCTCGTGCTGTTTGAAAGTTGAATTACGGCTCTCGAGTGTCTTTTCTCCTGGAAAAGAAAGACAACGACAAAATTTTTCCTTGATAGTAATTTTCATTAAATTCTATATTTTTTAACTACCAACCGGAAAAAATGAAACAAAGCTTCGCACAATGGTTTGAGACTTCCAAAGCGCAAGAAGTATTATCCACCCAGATATGAAGCCATCCACATGTCCACTCACTCTATTCTCAGAGGGGAGGGGGTGTCACACTCTTCTAATGTTATTTGAAAAGTCTGTACTCAGCGAACTTCATCGTTAACAGTCAGTAATTTGGAACCAAAGCTTTTTTGTGTGTTTTATTTCTTTCGAAATTTTTTATATTTTAGTCTGCATCTTTGTTGTCTACAACCCCTCCTTCTTTATTCCCGAAAGAAATATTTACTAGCTACGGCCGTGGGTCTATTGCAATCTATATTTCATTTGTTTTACTCAAAAATTCACCGTATAATAGTGGAAAACGAAATCAGTTATGATTACCTGAAAGGATCGTTAAAAGCTGACTCGCATTCTGTAAAATCAATTGGATCGTACGAGCGCAATGAACGGCGGAACCTCATTAATTGAAAATGTAAGAAATTATTCACAAGTTTCATCTTTTCAACTTTTAACTGTAAATAATGTATGCTGACTCGTTTCGAAGAATTCTAGGCCTCAGCAGTGACCCACTTCCGAGCTGTTCAAACCCCATTTTATTATTTATTTTTCAACTCGTATCATCGTCTGCAACTTACAGAACTCGCGGACAATTTTAACAGCTAATTAATGTTTCTGGAGAAAATCCTTCGCGGCCTCAGATACAGCCCTGAGAAATTAAGCTTTATTTGATGATGGTTACCGCGCTTGTGCTGAAGCGAAGTCGGAGTGATTTCCATCTGACACACGAACTGCAGCTCGGATTGAACTTTCAAGCTTAGCGTTCATTTCGTGCCCGCACTCACTCTATTTCGAACAGACTTCTCAGCTACTCAGCATCGGATTTATCTTAAGCATACCTGGAGGCCAGAGAGGGAACATGATTTTTGTCGCAGCAGCGAGGAAATAATCTTCTCGCGCTCGCTGAACTCGGGAGTCGATGGAATCGAGACCCAGGAAATCAGGGCAGCAGTTCCACCGTTCCACGTGTCGAGAAAATGAAGATATTATGTTTTCTCATCAAAACGAACTCTCTCAACCTTTCATTAAATCAGTGTCCCGTACTAACTTATGACGAGTCTTAACTCATCTAAATTATTTGTGTAATTAAATTTCTAAAATGATTTTATAACCGAATTATTCGTCAAGTTTTCTCGCTGCTGTTTTTGCTCTTTTCCATTTCGAGTACTTTTCTGTTGCCGTGTAACTTTGCTCGTCTCGTGTGTTTGCACATTCCACGTATTGTACCGCTGTAAATGCCTAAAAAAACAATATTTGAATTGTTGAGGTAAATTTAACCCGTTGAATGGCAAAAAGTTTCTCGCTTTCAGGAAACGCCGTAATTATTGCACTTCGCGCTGCCGTATAAGCAGCAGTTTAAAGTACTTCGAGTGTTTGTGTGCGTGAAAGTTGCGAGTATGAAAATGACAAGATGTCCCTGCTCAGATTTAGTTAGTTTACATGTACGAGCTTCGCTGTGTAGTTGCGGTTTATATTTATTATAGCTATTATATGTAACCAGAACTGAATTATGACAGGTTGGTTGTTGACTGTACGATTACCAAGTCACCCTTACTGCTGTAAATGTAGACAAACTTTCTCAAGGTGTAGTGTAGTTGCAGTTATACTGGAATAGACTTGCTCGTTCAAAGAGCTGATCTTCTTTTAGTGTCATATCCGTACATCAACAATCGTGTAGCGATCATCTCGTATGTCCTACCAAACGGGTTAGTTGAGGTAGTTTGTCATTGCTTTCCCCACAGTTTGTTGCGTGGGAGTTTTTCCTTTACTATGCCGAAGATGTGTGCATAAAAGTGAATCACAAGAAGGCGTTTTCTTATGTGAATACTTAGATTTCAACACCTCGGTCCGTAACGAACCCGCCTCACCCAGAAAGCTTGGGTAGCGAGGGTGAGAATACCGTCAATCCTGCAATCTTACCCCACGAAGTAGAAGATGAAATAAATAACGTAAGTAATAAGTTAGAATTTAAAGTTATAAACAGCGGAATTCGGAAATCTGAGAAAAGAAAGAACAAAAACAAGAAAGTATTACAAATAGGCACTTTGAACGTTAGGTCTTTAAATAAACCTGAAAATTTAATCGAACTCGAAAAAGCTTTTGATGATTCAAATCGAAAAATATTGGGATTATCGGAAACTAAGAGATCAGGAGAAAGAATCGTAATAACGCAAAAAGGAAACTTATTGTATCATATCGGGAACAACCTAGGACAAAGGGGAGTAGGTTTCATGATAAAAGCAGAGTTCAAAAACAAACTAAAGGAAATCAGAGGAGTAACAGATAGAATAGCGCTGTTAAAAATGGAAATAAACAAAAGAGTAATAATATGCATTCAAGTGTACGCACCCACCGCAAAAGCAAAAGACAACGAAGCAGATGCTTTCTACAACAAAATCAGGGAATTATTACAAGAATTCAGATCAAGAAAAGATAACCTAATACTTATGGGAGACTGGAATAGTCAAGTAGGAAAGAAACAAAAGGGTGAAAAGAAAACAATGGGACAATATGGATATGGGCAGAGAAATAAAAGGGGATGGAGACTGATACATTTTTGCCAGGAATTTGATTTAAAAATTATTAATAGCTACTTCAAGAAGAGAGAGGGTAAACGATGGTCATGGCTAGCACCCAACCAAGAATATAAATCGCTAATAGATTATGCACTAGTACATGTTGAAAGTAACTTAATAATAAATTACGACCTTCAAGGCATGAGCGAGTTTAAATTTTTTTACAGACCATAAACTTCTAAACTTAAAATTAAAAATGAAGGAATTCCATGTCCCCCAACAAACAAAAACAAATCACAAGACAATAACTAACCCACATAAGTATAGAGAAAACTATACGAAGGACTGGAAAACTTTAGAAAAAGAGAGAAATGCAATGACATACATAGAATGTACAAAGATCTAATAGAAGCAATAGAAAACGCCCTAAAAATTTCCACAGAAGGAAAAGAAGAAGACAAGAACAAAGACCAAAACGAGAACGACACCCAATTAAAAAAATTGCATGAAAAAAGAGCTGCACTATTGAAAAATAAAAACAGAACAAAAACCGAAAGAATAGAATTAAATGTAATTTCAAGATTAATAAGAAATAAGATAAGATATAGAGATCAAATTGAAAAGGAACAAATAGTGAGGGAAACCATAGACGGTAGCAAAAATATAAAAAGAATGAAGAAGAGATTGAGGCTGGGAATACAATGGATAACGCATTTTGAAGACAGCAAAGGGGAAAAGATTAGCGACAGAAACGAAATAAACAAGTTTATATCCAAATATTACGAGACATTATATAACGACATTTCAGACAAAAGCCCTAAAATCGAAAAAAGAGTAGAAGGAAACCTTCAAGAAATTGAACCGAAATTCTTGACTGAAGAAGTAGAGAGAGTAGTAAGAGATTTAAAAAACAACAAGAGCCCAGGGCACGATAAAATCACCAACGAATATATTAAAGCGGGGGGAACAGAACTAATCAGGGAGTTAACGAAATTATTTAACAAAATACTAGAAACAAGAAAGATACCAAGCGAATGGAAACTTGCAGATATAATTATAATATTCAAAAAAGGAAATAAACACAAGATAGAAAACTATCGCCCCATAACCTTAGGGCCAACCCTTTCAAAAATATTTTCGAGACTAGTAGAAAAACGTATCCAAGCAATTTTAAATATTCAACAACCTAACGAACAAGCAGGTTTCAGAAAATCATTCTCAACTATAGATCACCTGCACAGTATAAATCAAATTATAGAAAAATGCACTGAATATCAAAAAGATCTATTCTTGCAACGATAGACTATACAAAAGCCTTTGACTCTATAGACCATCAATTTATGGTCAAAACTTTGAACAACCAAGGGGTCCCAAAATGTCTCATAGATATAATAGAAGAAATGTATACTGGGCTGAAAGGGAGAATAATTACGGACGTTGAAGGACGGTATTTTGAAATTAAAAGAGGCGTAAAACAGGGAGATCCTTTATCATCAATTCTCTTCAATAGTGCGTTACAGGAAATTATTAGAAAACTAAAATGGGAAGAAAAGGGGTTGATTATAAATGGAGAAAGATTGTCAAATCTTAGCGAACACAGAAGAAGAATTAATAGAAATGATAGATGAGTTAGATGAACAGGGAAAACCTTCTAAATTAAAAATAAATGAAACTAAAACAAAAATATTAACCAATAAGGGGATGGCTGGCAATATCAAAACAAAAACCGCGAAATTCGAAATAGTGAGGGAAGTCACATATTTGGGACAACAAATATCTTTTGAGAACAAAATGAAAAAAGAAATAAATACAAGAATATCAAAAGCCTGGTCGAAGTTCTGGTCTCTAAAGAACATACTCAAGGGTCCTTTTAATAACTATCATAAAAGCCTAGTTTTTAATATGTGTGTCGTCCCTACATTGACGTATGGTTGCCAAACATGGACACTGACCAAAAACAATTTAGAAAAAATAAGAATCACACAGAATAATATGGAAAGGTCTATGTTAAACTAAAGAAAAAAGATCGTATCAAAATTTCTACAATAAAACAAAAATGTAAATACAATACAAACATAGTAACATACATAAGAAGACAAAAATCAAGGTGGGCGGGGCACGTTGCACGATTAAAAGACGATAGATGGACATACAAGACCACGATATGGCAACCCATAAACTATTGCAGAAAAGTAGGAGGGCAACCAGCAAGGCGGAGGGACGACATCACACAATTTCTAAGAAACAAAAACTACGAACAAATTGCAAACGTGAAAACCGAATGGGAAAGATTGCAGGAAACCTTTGCTCGTTACGGGCCGAGGAATAACTATAATAGATAGATTTAGAACAGCTTAAGCCTAAACCACTTATGTACATCCTCAATAAAGGCTTATTATTATTATTATTATTTATTATTATTATACCAAACGGGTTAATTGAGGTAGTTTGTCATTGCTTTCCCCACAGTTTGTTGCGTTGGAGTTTTTCCTTTACTATGCCGAAGATGTGTGCATAAAAGTGAATCGTTAATAGCCATGTGTGTTTCATAGTTTTGAGTGAACGACTTATAAGGCGCACACTACACAGCCAATATCATTCAGATACTGATGGTAAAGCCAGGGGCGGGAATAGAGGGGCTAGGGGGGCTAAGCCCCCCAGTTTCAAAAATAGCCCCCTTAAATGAAAAATGTAAAACTATACGAGTACCGATATTATCGTTTGTGATGTGTTTTTTTTTCTTTTTTTTTACAATGGAAGTATTATAGAGAAAAAATCTATTTTTATAGTTTTTTTTTAATGGGAGGGGGCTATGATTTTTTGGATTTTTATAAAGTTACCCTAGACCGTCGCCTTAAGTAAGTTGGTTTAAGTGAGTTCAATACTGTCGCCCTCCAGTTTCGAGGGATAAAAAGTGTAGAGGAGCCTAATCGTGATCCAACTGATAACGAAAAAGACACCAAGGTAGATGTGTGTGAGTGCCCAAAGTAAGTTAAGTACAAAGTTCAAAGCTACTTGAGGACCTTTTTTCCAAAGCATTAGTCACAAGTCACAAGAAAATGCCTACGTAAATCCACATTTTCCTCCTTACATCCCACGTAATAATGACTATAGATCTTTCTACCAATTCAAAAGAAACCAGAACGTGTTTAGTATGATATAATGATAATTTTTTTTTGTATTTTAATATATTTTTATTTGAACTATACTTAGTACATTTACAAATAGTGCTGATGGATTTCATGTAATATTCTAGTCCTAATGAGCGTGCAGTCGCGCCATTAAGGGTTTAAACTATTAACAAAAGCACAGGCTAATAACAAGGCCCGGACTAGTTTGATAAGTAATTACGTTATGCTACGTATGTTTATGTAAGAATAGTATTCTAATTTGACACGTGGATGAGACGAGGATTGAGTAAACTTCGGAAAAATTTAATGCTGAGCTAATAAAATGAGAACTAATAGAAGTGATGGCTTGAACTACTGGCTGCTAAGTGGAACTGCTATGTCCAGGAAGTGTCGGCGTCGAAGTCGAAGCAGCGGTGGTGCGAGTAGGAGCTGTAGCGCAAGTTGGTTTAGGTGTCGATGCAGTCGTTTCTCATATTCATTGGCAAGATGACAAATGAATTCTCGAACTGTGGGAAGATGCAAGCCGGCGTGGAGTTGCCAATTAGTCAGAAATTGAGGAGCTCCAGTCATTTTTCGTAGGATCGTGTTCTGCACTATCTGCAACTTTTCTATGTTGGAGGGTGCGGCACAGCCCCAGACTTGGGCACCATAGGACCATACTGGTCTCAGTATCGACATGTATAGGAGACGTTTATTGTGGAGAGAGATTGCTGTTCTAGATCGCAGCATCCAGAATAGAGTTCTGAATCGATGCTTAACCTCTTTAACTTTGGAGATTATGTGCGAGCGCCACGTGAGTCGGTAGTCTATGCGGAATCCCAAGTACTTGGCCTCAAGCACTGGATTGATTGGTTGATCAGCAAGGTAAATGACGTGGTCTTGACACACTCGCAAGGCAAACTGGACATATTGTGTCTTCGCGGCATTCAATTGTATTCGCCATTTAGCTGTCCATTGAACGATCTCGTTTACTGCAGCCTGTAAGCTGGCCGAGGCTATGGATTGGTCGGAATTGACTGCTAATATGGCTGTGTCATCTGCATAGGTTGCTACCATGACGTTTGGTGTCTTCGGGATGTCGGCCGTGAATAAAACATACAGCAGTGGACCGAGCACACTGCCCTGAGGTACACCAGCCATGATTGGTCGTACTGTGGAAGTAGCATCTCCAAAATGAACGGCAAACCTCCGGTCAGTGAGATATGACATTAGGATCTCGACAAAATTACCAGGGAGGTACTCGCTGAGTTTATGTAATAGGCCATCATGCCAAACCCTGTCGAATGCTTGTCTCACATCAAGAAACAGGGCTGGGCAATACCTCTTCGCTTCTAATGCATTGCGGATATAGTTTACCACTCGGTGGGCCTGCTCGATGGTCGAATGCTTTGCCCGAAATCCAAATTGATGGAGTGGAAGAATACCAAGGTTAGTGATGACATTCAGCAGTCGCGCATGTAGCAGTTTTTCCAAAATCTTGGATAAGGTGCTCAGAAGCGAGATTGGGCGGTGGGAGGTGATGTCTTCGGCTGGCATACCCGGGTTAGGTATCATTATTACCTTTGCTGTTTTCCAGATCTGTGGAAAATATCTCAATCTGAAGCAAGCATTGAAGATATACGTAAGGAAGACAAATAATTTCCTAGAGCAGTGAGATAGGATGAGAGCAGTGACTTGGTCGTGTCCCGGAGCTTTCATTGGCTTCAGATTTTTGACTATGGCGGCAATTTCTTTCGGTGAAGTGAGATTAATAGCTGGCCCAGGAATGAGGGTGATTTCCGGCGTGAGATCAGATGTCTGAGGGTTTGGTTGGAAGACATCCTGAAGGTGGTCAGCAAATGCCGTTGCTTTTTCTTCATCGCTGTAGGCCCTTGAAGTTGGTGAGAGACGGAGCGGGGGTGCCTCTATCCTGGGTTGCTTTGTTGCTTTGGCCACCTTCCACAGCTTGTATCCCGCTTTTTCGGTAGGGTCGAGTGTACCAAGAAATTCTTCAAACGAAAGGTTCGCAAATTGGGCAGCCAGTCTCTTGGTTTCGTTACTATGCCTGTTATAGATCGTCTTATCATCTTGATTTCGAGTATTCTGCCACCTGTGACTTGCTGCTCTTCGTTGTCTGACCATCTGCAGAAGGGCTCGAGGCAACTGTCGTGCTGTCAGGATTTTCCGAAACTGGGGGGTAGATTTCTTTGCAGATGCAATTAGAACTGTCTGGAGCTGCTTGATCGCTTCGTCCACTTCACTAGCAGTTTTGAGTCTAACGTTGAGGTTAATACGCGAGTCCACCAGTTCACAAAGTTTGTCCCAGTCTGTGAGCTTAGAGGTGATTTGAGGACGAGAGACCGCTGATTGAACCAACCTTTGCAGAGTAAGAACGAGCGGGGAATGGTCCGAAGAGAGATCGCTGAGGTTTTGAACATTGACGTAGTTTGCTGAGACACTCTTGGCCGCGAAGAAGTCAATGCAGTCTGGATGTTTTTTCGGATCAGTTGGCCAATAGGTAGGTTGTTGAGCCGAAAAGCAGTGAGCTCCGAGTGCATTGAAGTTTCTTCCCTTTTGGACTATCGTAACGAGATCCCCAGAGCCGATGTTTGGCATTAAAATTCACCACCAACGATCCAAGCGCCACCAAGTGTACCGAGAAAAGCCTCATATTCTTCCTTGGGGATGTCATGGCGTGGCGGATCAGGGCCTATTCTAAGGCGCAGCTGCGCACACTTTGCGCAGTTCCAAAAGTTCGTTGCGCAACTGCAAAACAGAATTTGCGTAGTTCCAAAAAACAAGATCAGTGATCAGTTTAAAAAAATGTATTACAAGTAATAAAATACAGTTTTATTTTGACTTCTGCTGCTTCAATTTTCAGTTCATACCATAATTTTTTTTGGTGAGGGGGGGGGGTACACATGAATTTTGAGATTTTTACAGTACTTTGCGTACCTGCAAAAAATCCTTAGAATAGGCCCTGTGGCGGATAGTAGATTGAGGCAAGTTTGAGCAGCGTGCCATTTTGTATACAAAATACTACATTTGCTGACTGAATGCTAGCGGAGCAGTAAGATTCACCCTGGTAATGCCAGAGACTAGATTGCTGATCCACCATCTGTCACATCCCCTGGATGGTTGCAGGGGTACAGCTGGTAGCCATAAATGTCAGCACGTAGGCGAGAGTTCAGGTGGGTCTCAGAGATTAATGCCACATCGATGTTTTCCATTCGCAGGAAGGCCGCAAGTTCGAATTTTCTGGTCAGCAGTCCATTACAATTCCAGGACATTATCCTGAAGGTTTGACGAGGTGAGAGTACAGCAGGTGGGGCGGTCATTTGAGCAGTTTGTCGACTAGGCGTGTGAGGAGCGAAATGACCTGGGCATTCTGATCGGCAAGACGCTGAAATTGACTGTACATTTGAGCAACAAGGTTTTCGAGTTGAGTGGTTGAAGAGTTAGCAGCTTGCGCGTAGGTTCGCTTAGGATTGGAGAGCTCTATAGAGAACCCCTGCTTAGTTGTCTGATCCGGTTGGGATGACGGTCGAGCGGGTTGATTGGGTTGCGGACGAGCTCCTTGTAGGCGCGACGGACGAATTTTGAGATATTCAGGACACCCGCGGTAGTTTGCCGTATGATCACCTCCACACAACCCGCAGCAAGGTTTTTCCTCCAGCTTCTTTGCGCAATTTCGATTATCGTGGTCGCCTCCACACTTGACACAGACTGATTGCAGAGTACAGTACGTTTTCGAGTGACCATACTGTTGGCAGCGCATACATTGGACAATATCTCTGCGTGGACGTGGAGATTCCACTGTGATTGATTGGTGCAGCAACAATTTGACATCGAAAATTTCGCGAGCATTCTCTGCCTGTTCCAGGTCTATGAAGAACAAGGGCATCGGTTCTTTAGTTTTGTGGTGTAAGATATTGCTAAGATTACGTACCTCGAACCCCAACTCTTTTAGAGCTTCTTTGATATCTGCGATAGGAGTTGAATGATGTAGGTTCCGTAACACGACTCTAAAAGCTCTCTCCGCTTTAAGTTGATACGTATAGAAGGCAACCTTCAACTGCCGAAACTCCTTTACGAGGGCTCTAAAACTGTCAACATCATTAGTAGCGACTTTAACCACGTTATTTGCGAGTGATTTTGTAATGAACGACTCGCGACTAATAACCTTGAGAATAGTATTAGTCATTTGTTTGCAATTTTCTACTCCCTGTACAAAAATTGGAGGTATTTTTACTGTGGATTTTCTAACAGGTACTGACTGCGATTGCTGTTCGGTTTCTATGACTGGATCGTCAACTGGACCATTTTCATCTAGCAGGTTGAACTTATTTCGTATGGAGACGTTGGGTGAACCAGTCTGTGCCTTTTTCATTTTGTTTTGATGACTCGAGTTGGCTGGCGAAGTAGAAACCTTGCATTTCTTGGGTTGAGTTTGCCAGCTTGTACACGCATATTGAGTGATTGGTGTTTGGACTTGCTGCGAAGAGGAATCCTTTTTCACTGACTTTACCTGGTTCTCCATTTCTGGAGCCCCTGCACTGCCGACCCGGCCAAGTTCGTCGATTTGACAACTTTTTAAACAATTTGATCGCGGAACGTACACTTTTTCAAGCAGGAGCAATAACAAACAAGACGAGCGAGAAAAATGTTTGAGTTTGCTGCCGACGGGCTATATAATGATAATGATAAGGTTATCAGTCTTACGACCGGTTTGGTGCAGCTCCCCATTTCTCCCTATCTTGTGCAAGTTCTTTCATTTCCAAATAACTCGTACATTTGATATCCCCGATTATCTGTAGAACATACTGGAATCTTTGCCGACGTGCTCAGTTCTCCTTCTAGCAGGAGTGATATTATTCCTGGGTACCTCAAGTTATGCCCTATTAGTTTATCATGATTCCTCATCTTCAAACAATTCCATATCAGCCCCGTAGCCAGAGTTTATGTGTGGGTGGGGCTCTGTTATTTGAGTCTGTATGATAATTAGGGGCGTGGCTCTGCTCATTTAAATAAGGCAGCGTATACTAATTGTAGCAAATTAATTTCTTGTAGCTTATTATAGCATAAAGGAGGGGGAGGGGGAATATATACAATACACTCTGTTGATAGGAACTTCTCTTTTTCATTTTGCTCTCAACCCGAGCCCTGGAATCCGCCCTTTCGAGCATTACCTCAGAGACGTCGGGGAGACTGTTAGGGCTGTCGTAGCCCTCATCTCTTCTTGCCGAAAACCCGGCCTAGGTCGAAATGTAGCGAGTTTCTACGTGAACTTGAACCAGGGACCTTCGGATTCCGAGACCAGTGCGCTATCCACTCGGTCTTGAATCAAAAAATGATTCAGCCAAATCATGCCCACACTCCTGACGTAGAAGGGAAAAGGTTGCTAAAAACAGAAGTAAAAGGATGGTCACACTGCAAAACTCACCTTTTTATTAAGTGTAAGTTACACTATGTAAGTCTCTTATGCGAACAAACTGCATAATCAGCCCAGTACTCCAGCAAATCTACCATTGCACATTTTCATCAGTGGCTGTGTGTGGATGCACTCCATGGCGAATATATTACACTGTGCAAGTGAAAATAGGATTTTACAACGCAGAGCGGCGTTTCCCTCACGATGCCAGTCTTTATGTATAAGAGATATTTGCGGTGTTTCCCTCACGATGCCATAGTCATGGCGTGTATGTACATATTTTAAAATATGTTAACGTGTGAATCTAAAAGTGAGGGATTCCCTCATAATGCCAGCACTGGGAGGTATAGCTTTGTCATTGGATATGCAAAACAGACGACGTGGCAACGTATGTTTCTCATGGAATTCGCGGACGAGTCTTCTGTCAGCAGCCTTTGTCGTCTGATTGCAGAGTCTCTACCTACACCCGATTCGGTCGAAAATAAATAACCAAAAAGAAGTCTGCTCTTTTTAAACCTATTTCAAGCTTGAAAAAGTGCAAGTGCGCCGGATGCAAGTGGAGTCCCCGTTGGATCCTCTGCTGAATACACTCTGATGGATGGGGCCTCTAGTTATATTAAATAGTTGTCATGGGATCGCAACAATGAAACATTAGAAATTATACGCATTTTCTCGAACAAGAAGAATAACGTGACTGCGAAATAAATCATCCGATTTTGTCATTTACACTTTAACCGTGAAGTACTTCGCATATTCGTACAAATTGTATCGCCTGAAACCAATCAGCGACGAGTTGTTCACGTAGGTAAAGAACAGATAGAATTGAGTAGTCGTGTATTCAGCTCTCGATGATCCAATATGTTCGAAAACCATGTCGGCAAAGCACTGATTACTCTTATCTTACTGCAAATCGTAGCCCTTCAAAGTCTGCCAAGTCCACTGCAGGACGTGATGCAAGAACGAAGCATCACTTCGTACGTGAAAGATGTGGCAAGTGGTTTTCTGAGCAGAGTTACATCGACCGCCACGTCGGTGTTTGAAAATGCGCTAATGAAACTAATTGACCGAATCGATGGTGAGTTTAACAGTATTACTTTGGATATTACACGAGAACATGACTTAACGTTAAACGGTTTCTGTTTCTGGTTTCCCATCAACTGACCTTGCCTTGATCTTCTGCATCAGATAAATGCGAATCCAACGACAAACTCCGTGCAACTAGAGCTGGGAAAAAATCCTGCCGTGAAAGATGTACGGGAATAGGAGCACACATCGAAGAAGTAGTAATTAAGGCCAGTGGTGCACTCGCGACTATTTTTGGCAACAGAAAATGGTTTACCATCGTACCAAATGACAATCCGAAACTACCGATATACAAGTGCGTGCCGAATGTGACCCGAGATGCCATCTTATGCACCTGTCCACGTGCGCCCAAACTTGTTATAACTACTGAACTACAAACTAATATCAATGGCTATCTAAGTAGCAGTCAGACAAAGAGTTATAACGCACCCATAGTTATTAATCCGTTAGCACCTCTCAACTTTGTAGTTAATCTGTTTTTTGACACTATCGTCTTCTTTCACGATTTGTTAGTCGTTTTATTCGAAACGGTGACTCATCCAATACGGAATTTATTTAATCAGCCACCTTAGGTATACTCGATAGAAAAAATGGAGCCCATAACCATAAGTGCTGGTAGCTGACCTGGAATGAGGGGGCCCATGGGAGGGGGGCTAACAAGTTTAAAATAATGGACCCCTAATTGCCCTTTACTCTAGAAATTGACTTAGACTCTCCATTGAAACACTGGCTCCAGCAACGACTCCATTTCAGAGGATCAGTTCACCACTGAAAGAACCGATTCCTTTTCGACTCATATTCCTACCAGTAGTGGCGATTCTGCGGGATAGGGTGCCATCTGGAAAAATATAGATGGATAATATATCCCCTAGGAAAATGGGAAATTTTTTTACTGAATACGATTTCCTTTATGTTTGGTATAAAAAATTTGTAGTAATTGGTGAAAGCAGTTTGAAGAACTCAAAAACAGTACGGTGGAAGAGAAAGTGGGTACAAAGTGTCATTTGTTTACAACCATATAACCCCCCGCCCATTTTTACTCCCTCCTACGTCCGATTTCAGTAATAATGAACTTTTTTTGGCGGGCAAACCATTGTTAGAGATAATATCATCAGAAATGTCTTCCTCCTTCGTCCTTCCCCTAGGAAAAGTATAGGTCACCACCACTGATTTTTGTATAGGTTTTAGCTGACTCTGACTTATGGCTGTAAGTTTACTCCAATTTTGTTTCGGACTCCTGTATTAAAATATGTAGGTACATCTTAATTCTGGATTCGGACTTCCTCAGAATTGTGACTTTTGGATCGTGATGACCTGCGACTCCGGCACTGACGCTGTCTTTTTATGTATGTATTATGAACGTTGCCAGACATTTTTCCGGGGGAAAGGGTTGCCGAAATCCTTTTCTTGGTAAAGAATATGTGACGCGCCATGAGAAACCATACCTTCGGGTGAAGAGGGTCGAAAATGAAATTTTGACTGATTCTAATAGAGAAAAGTATGGGGAATCCAATGCCGCAAACCGCTGCTCAATCGGAGCAAAATTCTCAGAGATATGCCATTTTGAAGTTGGAAACTACTAAAAAGTACTTTTCGAGAAAAACAGCTTTAAAGTTTTTCGTTCGGACATTGCTTAAATTACCAAGTTCTCCGAAGGTATTATGATTGAAAATTAGCCCCCCCCCCCGAGTAAAATTTTATGAGGAATTCAATAGTGTAGGTTTCAGGTTTGCTAAAATAAAACTGACAAATGTATGCAAATAAAGTTTATTATAAAAAAAATGTATGTAAATGACGTTGATTATTAAAAAAATCTATCATACAAAAAAATTTTTATAAAAATTAAACAAATAAACAACAAAACAAGCGAGTATGGGTGCCTAAAATGTTTTTCAGATACTCTAGAACACATTTCCGGCAAAAATTCATTTTTGATCAAAATCTATTTTTCAACGTGTTTTTGGCGTTTTTCTTGAAAACAACTTTTTCACCCGAAGGTATGGTTTCTCATGGCGCGTCACATATATGTAATTTCTTCAGTAAAATCATGTGTTTTTTTCTTCTGAAAATCTAAAATTCCCCCCTCTCCCTGGTGGTGTTCATGGAGATGCTTATCATGCGATCGCAGCCTCAGAAACACATAGTCGATATTGACAAACTGCTCGACACATTTTTATTACAGTCTAAAAACAAAAATTTGTTGAAATGAGACAAAAATATCCCTAGAGATATTAGAAATCGCCTAGGTAAAGGATGTGCTATTATTTATAGTGTTTCCAGCAATGGTCGAAAATGTTCGAGTCGATTAGCGATACATTTGTTGTGTCCACATTGAAAGCGGTAAAATGTACCTGACTGGTGACACCGACATAGACGAGTCGATGTAACCATCGGATCATACTCATTTTCATGTGGAAACACATTTCAATAGGTACTTGTAGAATATACTGATACGTGTTCTTCTATTGCATACCTTTTAATAAACATTCATCTAAATTAATATGAAAAGAGAAGCTTCTAAACATTTCAAGTTAAATTACGGTTTCTTGTAACAACTATAAAACATGTCGCATAAGATAAAAACAATTATTGGGAAAATTCAATTGTTTCGTTTGTTTTTTTATTTCGAAACCCGTGACATAACTTATTGGTATCTCGTTTGCTCTGTAATTTCTATGTTGCTGCGTCTGCACACTGATCACCGTTTACAGACCGACATTAATAACACACTACGTTATGTACGAAGTCATACTTAAGAGGTGTATTGTGTATGTTGGTAGATCTATCTGGGTCTATTAGAAGCCATCTGAATCGTCAGTATGTTCGGGAAATGTGTTTGCAATATTTTACTGGTTCACATCTTACTGCAAGTAGAGACAGTTCGAAGCTCTCCGGTGAATCAGCAGGAGGTGATGCGGCTGCAAGAACGGGGGATTGTCTCTTATGTACAAGATGTGGCAAGCGGATTGTTGAGGAAAACCACGTCTACCCTTTCCTCTACGTTCGTGAATGCAGTTGAAAAGTTAGCAGACTCGATAGACGGTAAAGTGATTGTATTTTCGTTAAATACGTGAAGAATAAGGTGGACAGCGTATAAGGTCGCTTCGTTGATCGCTTTTTGGATGGAAATGTAACGCATTATCAGTAAACTTAGAAGCACCTAGTTGCAGGATTTTATTCATCCTTGACTAGATCTGTACATCTTGTGTGATCCGATGAGTATTCTCGACTCGTTTATTAGTAAATATCGCCGACTTGCTTTTCATGTGAATCATGTAGTCGGTTTCTTTGCTCTTGCACAGATAAATGCGAATCCGATGGCCATCTCAATGCAACTGAAGAAGGGAAAAAGTCTTGTCAAGAACGATGCATGGGAATAGGGGCACAAGTACTAGATGCCGTAACGAAAGCTACCAATACACTTCCACGTCTTTTTGGCAATGGGGACTGGTTCACCGTCGTCTCGAACGATCATCACAACCTACCAGCTTGGCGATGTGTACCGAATATTCCCGGAGATGCGCTCATATGCGATTGTCCGCGGGCACCTAAAATCCGCGTAACTAAAGAAGTCCAAAACGAGTTCAATGGCTTCTTGATGGAGGTGAAGGATAAGAAAAAGCACCATCATCATCATCACCTTTCTGGTCCATACAAGCACCCTTTCAAGGCTCTGTTTGCTATGTTTGGCAACATGTTCATTTGGTTCTTAGTCATTCTCATACAACCCTTCGCGCATCTTTTCTATCATTTCTGTGGACACCATCACCATCAACATTACCCACATTATAACCAATATCCTCAGTACCACGATAATTACCCTCCATCCTACCCTCCATCCTACCCGTACCCTCAGTATTATCCGTACCACTAATATTACTAACACACTAGTTCAAGTAGTTCAATAATCATAATTATAGGTACCCCTAACCGCATATAGAACCAATAGGTGCACCTACAATAGAAGCCACACCTTTGCAATAAAAGGGGAAATACATAATGCGTGTAGGATAGTCAACAGTTTGGCGAAGTATAACGTCTTAAGATACTGAATTAGGTTTTGCATCATAATCTCATAAATACGAGTACAAGTATATTACGTATATTAATGTCTAGGAAGGGGACTCTTAACTTATTGATAATACTTAGAATCGGTCTCATATGATATGTAGATAGTAGCCACCACAGTACCTCTGTGTTGGTATACTTATGCACAGTTCTACATGTTTACTGATTGTATTTTATGGATGAGCATACCTAATTAATGTGACATACACGTATGTATGGGTACATAAGGTAATTTAAAGGAAGAGAAAAAAAGAATGAAATAAGCCGCCAATCATAATTTGTAATAAAACTACATACAAATTGTATAATTCCTAATAGAATGTGAGTCTGCACTGATACTATAATGATAACTTATGTATTCATGTGATATAATTTACTGTAAGGTACCTATAAAATTTATACTGAATAATCAATATAAAATTATGCCTATATATATATTTTTTTAATTTATTATTTTTTGATGTCTTGCATTATCACGTTAAATATATCGCAGTAAGTTGAAGAACTGTTGCAAATTACTTGATTTTTATACCCACTAATTAGGGATTAGATCCGTGCATGTATCTACATGAACAATCAGTATAAAGTTTTACTTCTTCAATGACGTTATGTGAACGCTGTTCAGCCGTCTTTAGGTATTGCTACACATGGTTTGAAATGAAACTCTCATATATTTTATTCATCTAATAAATACGCGATGTCGAGCTTCCCAATTAATTGAGGCCTGATATTCGATGAATCAGTTAATTTAATCAGATTTGTAATTAGACCTCCAAAAGCTATCCAAATTCTATGACCGATTATTCGTTAGCAAGCTAAAAGCTTCGAACTTCGACCTATGTTCTTAAATCAACTGTATTCTAAATGAATCCAAAACTGAAATAGGTACTGAGATGATTAGTATTGTCAAAAGTATATTATACAAACTTGATGATCATAGTTAAATTTAAACTCTTTAGGTATTTCCCGATTGACAGTTTGGAGAGCATTCACAAAACGTAACATAAACCACTACCGTTTTGAGACTTTTGGCCAATCACATTTTTTTGTGAGTGTTCAACATCTCATCATTTTAAGATAGAGTGTGTAAAGTGATCGCTCAGTGTGATTACTGAGTGATGTTCACAAATGCACTCACAATTGGCCTCACTGTCAATCCTGTAGGTATATTAACTGATGAAGTATGGTTTGCATGGGGGAGTAACTTTCAGAATTTGGGGTTATTAGTAGTAGACATTGTGAATAATCACTTGTTAACAAAATACAATGAAATCAAAGATCTTGGGGTAATACTTGATTCCAAACTAACATTCAAAAACCACGTTAATTTCATAGTTAATAAATCAAGAATGATGCTTGGGTTTCTAATGAGAAACTCAGTTAATTTTACTAATGTACAAACTATACAAACCTTGTATTATGCCCTAGTCCGATCCCACTTAGAATATGCATCTGTAGTATGGAACCCAATAACAGTAGAAGCAGTCAAGTCCATAGAGAAAGTACAAAAACGTTTTTTAAGATATTTATACCATACGCAGTTTTCCTACTACACATATACTATAACATACAAAGAATTACTTCAGGGTTACCAAATAAAAAGTCTTAAGGGGCGCAGGGACATTTCATCGTTGATCTTTCTCCATGACATAATACAGTACAAAAAGCGAGACTCAATACTGCTTGAAAAAATTACAGTTCGTATACCCAGTTTTAATAGTCGTTCCACAGATCTCTTCGCCCTGAGTCACTCTCGTACACTTCTTTTCTCGAACGCTCCAATAAACCGAGTCTTGAAACTTTATAACGAAGCGAGTAAAAAAGACAAGGAGCTTGACGTCTTTGACGCAGTAAATAAAGCTAGGTTCAGGCAACGGGTCTTCAAACTTTTTGAGTAACTGCATTTGCGAATCTCTGATCCTGAAAAACTTCACCCCATGAGAAACTAGACACTGACGGGGTAGCGATCGCAGTGCACGCGGGGAATGGGATACTTGGGCGTTGGGATAGTTGGGCAAAAAGTGATCATTCCTCTCTTTCCTTCTCTCTCTCTCTCTCTCTCTCTCTCTCTCTCTCTCTCTCTCTCTCTCTCTCTCTCTCTCTCTCTCACATACACTCATTCACTCACTCACCACTCACCACTCTCTCTCTCTCTCTCTCTCTCTCTCACACACACACTTAGCGTTCTTTTTTATTTTTATTTTTCTTTATTTTAAGTTTATTTTTTGATTTTTTTTTTTTTTTCTTTTTTTTCTTTTTTTTTCTTATCTTTTATTGGGGTCCTTCGTTATTGGCCATTGTCGGCTGTGAAGGACCTCCCTCTCATATAAATATAAATATAAATATAAATATAAATACGCATCCCCCATAACACGATGAGTTACACTAGTAAGGTGTGCAACTAATTATTTATTCATCGGAATCAAAAAATGGGAAGCATATTTTAATTGATCGATTATGGTCGATGGTTGGCAGATTGTTGTAATAATTTTTTAATCTCATTTTTTGGTAAGTATAGGACATTATAATGCACTTGTTGACATTATAATGCCCAGTTGGTGGATCAGGTATAAAACACTCAGGGACGTACCTAAGAGTTTTTCTTGGGGGGGGGGGGGTAAAATTGCGAAAGTCCCAACTGACTGAACTCAGAATTCCCAAGTTTCAAAACAAAAAAAAAAAACCTTTTGACCGGTTGGATTTTTCCAACTGAATCAAAACTCAAAATTCAGAAGTATAAGAGAAAAAAACCTTTTTAACTTGTTGGATTTTCCCAACTCGCCTGACTGAAATGGTATATTTTCCCAACTGCTGAGTGAAAAATTCCTACAGAAGGGGGGCGGGGATATATTTGTAGTAGGTACCTAGTAATTATAAATTTTGTACGTGTGAATCATGGCATGTTTCGTATATTACGCTTATTTATATTACACGTTAGTTTCTGCACAAGCATAGGCGGACTTTGCTCATGGCAGCCGGGGGGGGGGGCTATGCCCCGGATATCTTCGAACTTTGTTACCAAGTTCTCGACCCCCACCCCACACCCAATAAACAATGCCATTTTTTGGTAACTTCCACTCAATGAACGCAACTGTACTCCAGAAAGTGTACGTGGAAATTGCTGCAAGAGAGGCTGCTTTGGTCCACTCTCCAGAGAACCCAAATCAAAAATCATAAGCACTAGTGGCTTTGATTGTAGTTGATTGACCATCTTGTTTGTCATCAGACTTTGAACTAATTTCGATCTCTGAATGAGAAGTACTTGCTTTAACATTTGTATCACTACTACACAGTCGGGAAACGTAGAACTGGAAGGGTTTTTGAGGTACTTTCGCATATCCATAATAAAATATGACACGAAGAATATTAATCAAGACGCAGCTAGCTGAAACACAAATAATCACACCAGAATGATTCCAACACTACTTTAAAATAGCTAAATTTCATAACATCAGTCAAACCAGCATTCAAGCATAGACAGATTTCGTGTGATGTCACACAGTGAGTTACTGTTAGCAAAAGTACCTACCCGTCGTTGGGCTTACGAATGTATTGACTCCCATAAGCAAAACACACGGAGCAAAGATCATTATGTTTTAGTATCTGAGAATAAGAAATTTGTTGGAAACCAAGAGAGGTTTATATTTTTAATCAAGAAGGTTCTTAGCATTTGCTAATAAACTTTTGGTTTCTAACAAATTTCTTATTCTCAGATATAATGATCTTTGCTCCGTGTGTTTTTCTTATGGGAGTCAATACATTCGTAAGCCCAACGACGGGTACTTTTGTTAACTGTCACCACTTTCGTACTGAAAAAACATTTAAACTAGAGCGAAAAGGCATGTGTTGACAGTATACTATATGGCAAACAGTGCTCTGAAAACTGTAGTAATAATCAGAAATATGTACTTTTTTCAGAAATGTATAAAAATTTGTAGTTTTTAAATATATTTCCTATTTCATTCTAAGTCGTATGGTTATGTATGTGTTATAATATAGTTTGGGTAGTACCCGCTATGAGACCAAATAAAACACGCAAAAGTGTGAAAATCGCATGCTTAAAAAGACGTCGGTTACTAGTTAACTAATTAAATAAACACCGCCGTCGGTTCGTTTCAGTCTATATTAATTTCATTTTTTGCTCGGGGGAGGGGGCGTAGCCTCCTAGCCCCCCTGAAAGTCCGCCTATGTGCACAAGACACTTCTAACTAAAATGGAAATGTCTTCTGTGTTAATGGTATAGCTATACTGCGCAGTATGACTCGGCATTCGACGCTGCTGTCGAAAAATGAAAAAATAAAAGTATAATTTGCAGACAATGCGTACAAATTGAAAATTCAGTTTGTCATATTTCTTGAAGTAGATACTATATTGAAAAATAATTTATGTTCTTATTTTGAAGTTGATGTCAAACGGGCCCTGTATCTCGAATTCAGAAATGCTATTATAGAAAATAGAATTTAATTTGGTTCAACTATAGGTATATATTGTTGATCCTCGTAAGAAATTAAGAAATTTCATACGTGGATTTTATTTTGCGGGAGTTCTGAAAAATGTCTACAAAAATATTTCTATGTGTTTTGCTGCAAGTATCCTTTACTCAAAGTTTACCTACAGGTCAGACACAAGAACAAACTATCAATAGTGATCACGTTCAGGACAAGTTAGACAATGCGAAACCAACATCGACCGGTATTAGTGGTTCATTTGGGGCAGGGCTGTTTCAGATGTCTGGAGGTAATAAATTTATTAATAAATTTTAATTTAATTTTTTATTTAAATTTGATACATTGTTATCATTTTTTTTTTTCAATCATATTAGAAAGTTCTCAATTTCCTTTAAATTAACGATTACCTAGAGCAATAATTGTCTAAAAGTCGATTATTATTAATAAAAATTAATATAAAAATAAATTAAATAAATTTATATTAATTTTATTTATTAGGTATATTTTTAATTAATAATAATATTCCAATTATATTAAGATTTTTAGGAGAATTATTTGTTTAGTTCTAATTTTTAATATAGGTATGACTATAGTAAGTTACAATTTTATTTTAAATTGGGCATTTAATTTTGAATCAAGCATACTTTATTACAATTTACAGCGTGTGCCATCTCCTTTCCCTATTGTACAGGAAGATTTAAAAATGTGTGTGCGTGTGTCGACGTTTCCCGAAAGGGCCATTTGTGCAAATTTTCCTGAATCATCTTTCACTTATACTACCGTGCCAAGAAAGAACATCCCATCCAATTTTTTTTTCTTCTAATTCCCTCTTCGGCGTGGATAAATTGTTTCTCTATATTTCTTTCCCATCTGCTTAGTTTACTTAGAATCTAAATCTTGCTTAACATTTCTGCATTTTCAGTAGTTTTTCATCTAGTAGAATTTCACATTTCACCAAATTAACGTAAAAAATGAAGCTCAAGGAAGCCATAAGACCATCTGAACCAAATTAGTGAAACTTGTCTCGGAACAAACTACATCTTCTCATTATGGGCACCTACAGTTGAAGATCCAATAAGTACATGAAAAAGAATGAACGAATGACGTTCAATTCAGCATTTCAGTTACTGTGAAAAGAATTTAGAAAACTTCTTCCAGTATCTTGGTTATTTACTTCTGTACTGATCAGTGATCACGAAATTTATTTTCATCTAACAATTCACTAAGCGGGAGGGGCTCAACGAATGGCTATCTTTAAATTTTTTCCCTCATCCATTTGGCATCTCAGGGTTGATATTGGAAGTGGAAACTGGAACACGATTACAAGAACCCAAAAAGGGTTGAAATCACAACCTGTAATTCATTATATATGGCATACACATTTTAACTGTTCTATGACAATTATTCAATTAATATTAATCAAATCATTCATATGGTAAATAAAATTCGAATGTTGTTGATCTATCGTTCTATATATCAGCAATGAAATTTTATACATAGGTGTAAATGTTTTACATGAAATGTGAAAAAATGTCCGCAGCCTCCGGTTCGACCAATCAAATTTTACCCGAAGACAACCTTCAAGAGCGAAGTATTGGATCTTATATCAAGGACATGTCATCTACTGTGTGGGAGAATACGGGAGGAAAACTCATGTCAGGGGCTTCGAATAAAGTACTGAAACTGTTGGATAACGATGCTGGTAATTTATCAGTGGAGCTCTGCCTTGACTCCCTCGGCACTGATGGAGTATTTTGAATGATATCAAACACCGCTTTTGACTCTTTGTTTTTTTCTTTTCGTTTTTCTACGCAGACCAGTGTGAGTCTCATGGTCGTCCACCCAATCTCAAGCCTACCGAAAAGGGGTTGGAATATTGCGAAAATAAGTGCACTGGAATAACGGCTAGAATTCAAGAGGCTCTAACATCATTCTCGAATAAACTTCCAAGTTTTCTAGGTAATGGGAAGTTCTTTATCGTCGTTCCGAACGAAAGTGAAGACGTACCTGAGTTTGAATGTGTTTTAAATCTTTCCAAAGATGCGCTCCTTTGTAACTGTCCACGAGCATCAAAATTCTTCGTTTCTTCCGAGGTGCAAAAGGAAATCGACCGTTTCTTGGTTGGGGACAAGCAAACGCGAGATTTCATCGTTTTGCCCCTTATTTTAGCTTTTCTTCTCCTTTTTTGTGGGGCCCCTATTTGGATACCTATACTTCTTTTACTATCGCCGATTTGGCTTCCAGCTCTACTGGGATTTGCGGCGATGGGTTGAAATGTCCCGGGCATTCCATTTAGTCCTTAGTATAATTGAAGAATGTACAACAAAAATGGACATGTATTATACATTATTTTTAATTGATTAGAATGAAGTTGATTGCCATTGTGTTTAATCTAATAAATAGGTGAATGTCTGGGTCCATTTTTATCTTTTGGAGTGTAGGAACTGACTAACTGTATATAGGATGGTCTGTGTTATACTTGAGTATTATTACGCACTATCTATGTCAAGGAATGTATATGCAAAGTGCATGTCAAAGAATTCACAGTTTGTCATCAGTTTCCAGTATAATTGAATGAATTGTACAAATAAGTACTGAGACTAGCTTTGTCAATGGTATAAGATACAAACTTAGTGATTATAGTTCGAATTTAAATGCTTTAGGTAGTAGGTATATGAACTGATGAAGGATATGGTTTGTATGGGGGAGTAACTTTCAGAATTTTAGGCTACCTATAGCAGTAGACATTGCGAACTACATACAGAGTTATGTACCTATTTTTATCGCAGCAAGAGAGAAGCGTAGTATTAATCGATGATGGTGCAGATGTGTAATAATCTTTCGTATGAAATATGTATAATATTATATTGCAGTTGGCCAATCAGGTACAGAACTACCCTATTGGCAAACAAACATTCGCATGTTTCTCAGCGATGATATAATATAGGTAGGTACGCATAGTAGCAATTATAAACGCGTGTAGATCATATACACATGTTTTGTATATTAGGTACACTTATTTATTATGTGTATAAGTTTCGGCACAATACACTTCGAAAAAAATATAAATGTCTTCTACTGTAAAGATATCTATATATATACTGTGGCAAAGGACTCGGTGTTCGAAGCTCCTGTCGAAAAATTAAAAAATTAAAATAAAATTTACAGACAATACCTACAAATTGAAAATTCAGTTTGTCATACATCCCTTGAAATAGATATCATGTTGAAAAATAATTTATCTTCTCACCTTGAAGTTAATGTCAAACGGGTGCTGTATCTCGAATTCAGAAATGCGCTTATAGAAAATAGAATTTAAGCCGGTTCAACTATTGTTGATCCTCGTTAGAAATAATTAAGAAATTTCATAGGTACATGGAATTTTATCTTGCAAGAGTTCTGAACAATGTCTACAAAAATATTTCTATATGTTTTGCTTCAAGTATCTTTTACTCAGAATTTACCTATAGATCAGACGAAAGAACAAGCTATCAATAGTGCTCACGTTCAGTACAAGTTAGATAATGCGAAACCAACATCGACCAGTATTATTGATTCATTTGGGGGAGGGCTGTTTCATATGTTTGCAGGTATGACTAGTAAGTTACTATTTTATTTTTAATTCGGCATCTAATTTTGAATCAAGCGTACCTACTATATATTCCAATTTACAGCGTGTGCCATCTCCTTTCCCCATCAGGGCAGTGCCGATGAGGGGGGTGCTCTACCCTCGCCCCCCATTGGCCAAAAAAACACGAAAAATGGGTTTAGATGGAGAGGAGAGCGAATCTGTGATTGAGCCCCCCCCCCTCCACCTCCACCAAGAAAAAATGTATTTTAATCGCAAAACCCCCTTTTACTTAAATCCTGGGTAAAGTCCTGTTCCCTATTAAACAGGAAGATTAAAAAATGTGTGTGCATGCTTTGACATTTCTTAAAAGGGACATGTATGCATATTTTCCTGGATCATCTTTTACTTATATTATCGTGCGAAGAAAGAAAACGTCTTATCCAATTTCATTTTTAATTTCCCTTTACAGCGCAGATAAATTGTTTCTTTAGGTATATTTCTTTCCCATCTTCTTAAGAGTCCAGTTAAAATGAAATTTTGTGTTACAGTTCTGCATTTACATCAGAAAGAATTTCACATTTCATTCTGGTCTTCATTTCAAAAGTGTTGGGTTTGACATTCATTCTCAGCACGATATTTGAATAAAACAAATGAAGTTCAGGAAGCCACAAGAGTACCTATCCGAATTAATTAGTGGTAAAAATTGTCTCTGAACAAACCACATTTTCACATACATACTCGTACTTAAGTAATAGGTACAGTTGAAGATCCAAAGTACCATACGTGGAAAAGAATGAAAGAGTGACATTCAACTTAGTATTTCAGTGACTGTGAATAGAAATTAGAAAACTTATTCTAATATTTTTTGCCAGTATTCTGGTTTATTTTCTTCTGTAGGTACTTATTATTTTCTTTTAACTGGAACACGATTACAAGAAACACAGGGTTCAAATCATAAAGTTCATTATGTATATCTCGTTTGAAAAGAAGAATGAAATTTTATATGTAGGTGTATGTTTTACATAAAATGTGAAAAAATGTCCGCAGCCTCGGATTCGACTGTTCAAATTGTACCCGAAGACAATATTCAAGAGCGAAGTGTTGGATCTATTAGTTCTTATATCAAGGACATGTCATCTACTGTGTGGGAGAATACAGGAGGAAGACTCATGTCAGGGGCTTGGAATCAAATACTGAAACTGTTGGATAACGATGCTGGTAATTTATCAGTTGAGCTCTGTCTTGACTCTCGACACTGATGAAGTATTTTTTGAATGATATCAAACACCGCTTTTGACTCTTTGTTTTTTTTCTTTTCCTTTTTCTACGCAGACCAGTGTGAGTCTTACGGTCGTCCACCCAAACTCAAGCCAACCAAAAAGGGGTTGGAATATTGCGAAAATAAGTGCACAGGAATAACGGCTAGAATTCAAGAAACTCTAACATCATTCTCGAATAAACTTCCAAGTTTTCTAGGTAATGGGAAGTTCTTTATCGTCGTTCCGAACGAAAATGAAGACGTACCTGAGTTTGAATGTGTTTTAAATCTTTCCAAAGATGCGCTCCTTTGCAACTGTCCACGAGCATCAAAATTCTTCGTTTCTTCCGAGGTGCAAAACGAAATCAACCGTTTTTTGGTTGGGGACAAGCAAACGCGAGATTTCATCGTTTTGCCCCTTATTTTGTTTTTTCTTTTTCTCTTTTGTGGGGCCCCTCTTTGGGTACCCATACTTATTCTCCTATCGCCGATTTGGATTCCGGCTCTACTGGCGTTTGCCGCGATAGGTTGAAATGCCTCGGGCATTCATTTTAGTTGTTTTTAGTATAACTGAAGAGTGTACAACAAAAATGGACACGTGTTCTTCCTATTTTTAATTGATTAGAATGAAGTTAATTGCTATTGTGTTTAACCCAATAAATAGGTGTATGTCTGGATGCATTTTTATCTTTTGGAATGTAGGGCTAATTGCATGTAGGATGCTCTGTTATACTTGCGTATTATTACGCACTATCTATGTCAAGGAATTTATGTATAATATGCAAAGTTTATTCATTATCAGTTTCCGGTATAATTGAACAAATTGCACAAAGCTCAAGATTGAAGACAAAATAAGCCTTCATCAGTGTTGCAGCATTCTATGCACATGACAATGAGAAACGGGGTGTCGTTATACATTTTCGATTTACAACATTAGATCATGAAAGAACTTGTACAAGATATAGGGAGAAATGGAGATCTGCGTCAAATCGGTCGCAAGACTGATAACCTTATCATTAGATCAAAGTAGTAATAAAATAACACACTCCCTCAATTTATCGTAATAAGCAAAAGTATTTACCTAAGATATTAAAATTATCAGATGACCTATACGTAACTATTAATAAGCACGAAGCCTGCAGATTCCAACTGGGATAGATTTTTTTAGATGCTGTAACAATGAGAAAGTGGAGTTATTATACTGGTTATGGTATGAGTTTTTCGGTGCAAATCAGTTACCTTGAGGCAAACGGGAAATATCAGAGATGGGTATAATTGAACCGCATGATCAAAAAAGGACATTTATCTAAAATCGCCCTCCGAGGAAATTGATATTGAAGTTTTTTATCGCCCTATAAGCCTGTGGGAAGTTATTGGAATGAGTATCTGTACCTCGGCGATTATTGCGGATATCTTGCTGAAATTTAGACACAAGACAGAGCAACAAACCAAAACTCCCATGAGCATTAGTGTTCTACAAAATAATAACGAATAGGTATAGTCTCTAAATAGTGGTAAATGAAGAGAAATTCCCACCAAGTACGATGAAAAGAATAAATGGTTTGAAAATTTTAAAACTAAATAATTATTGCACACCTACAAAAAGCATTCATTTTGGTTTGCCAAAATTTCTGCAATAAAACGTACATACATTTCAACGTTAGTGATGTCCAATATCGTAAAAAAAAAAAATTTAAGACTGCGACTCTAGATTTAGCTGATGAAACTATCTGACTTCTGAGTCAAATAGACATGACAAAAACAAACGTGTGATAGAATAATAAGAACACGATTTTAAAATGAAATTGTTCTTGTTTACTGTTTATAATTGAATCGCACAATCAAAAAAAGGCATTTCTCCAAAATCTCACTTCCGAAAAAATTGATATTGAAGGTTTTCGTGACGATACCAGCCTGTGGGAAGTTATTGGAATAAGCATCCATATCATGGCGATTTTTGCAGTTATCTTGCTGAAATTTGAACATGAAACAAAGGGCCAGTATTATAAAGTGTTCTATTTAACAATCCATTAACGCAATTCACCCGCCTATTTCGATGGATTCAAAAACACTTCAGTTAAATCCGTTAAACCGGAATCACATTCTAACCACCGGTTAACCGTCGATTATTTTTAATCAAGTTTTATAATACTGGCCCTAAGGCTAATGATGGAAACAAAAACCAGCAACAAACCAGTACTCCCTCCATTTTGAACTCCCATAGAAGCATTCGTATTCAACAAAATACCAACGAATAGTCTCTGAATTGTGGTAAATGAAAAGATATTACTACAACCGATGAAAGGAACAAGTGGTTTAAAAATTTGAAAAACAATATTGTACACCTATAAAAACCATTAATTTTAACTTGTCAAAATTTCTATAATAAGACTTACGTAACATAAATTTCAACGTCGATAGCTTCCAATATCATTTAAAAAAAAAGAAAGAAAAAAAAAAGTTGAAGACTGGGACTCTAGATTCAGCTGATGAACCAACCTGACTTCTAGGCAAACACGAGTAGAAATTAAGAGATGAAAATAATACGTTTGGTAGAAAAATAGGATTACAATTTAAAAATGATTGTTTTTATATCCTCGTACTATTTCTTAAATGTTGAACAAGATAATTTACTTCAATGAGAATCCCCCCCCCCCTCCCTATAAATCCAATTATTTTTGAATATCGTTGAAAGCTAGTTTAGTTTGTCATTCGAAGTCGAATGCAGTTTCATGTACATCAGTTGATACCTCTCTTTTGCAGCCCAGTTAAAATCCTCTTCTATTTACCCGTAAACTAAATAATTAAACTCAAAATACAATGCACCACATTCTGTCAGTATTTATTGGTATTTATTATTCTTTCGACACAATTTGAAATACATTGATATTTACCAAATGGATTTTTCAAAGCTGAAGCAAACTGTTTCAACCAGCTTCGCAACGTATTAAACCTAATTGTTCAAGGGTTCAAAACAGATCTGTAAAATGTGTCAGTATTTGTTGGTGCTCTTAGTTACCAGTTCGACTTCGATAATTTGCAGCACGGATGGGCGCCATCTACCGCTTGAAGATCAATCCACGGATGATCCGGTTGCATCAGTATCGACGAAATCACACAGCATTTATCACCAAAATAAGAATACAGAATCGAAGGGCATCGTGCGGAAGCAAGTGTACGGTGAAATTGACGGAGTCAATCCAACGCTGAAGTCCACGGATCTTATACCACTGGAATTGTCAAATGAATTCATTAAAACCGAAGGCAATAAAATGGTATATAAGTTTGAAGATGAAGCATCGAATGTCTTCGGCAAAAGTGCACTGAAATCATTCCTCGAGGGAGCTGCAGGACAAGATTCGTGGATATGGAAATTAATACCAACATTCAATTCTGCTTACTTGAAAGATTACTGGTACCCTGGTAAGAAGAATGACGTTACATTCTCTAACCTTGGAAATTGTGCAATACCGTAGGAAAGCCGAAAGATTAAAAACCAAATTAGGATACGATATTCATAACTGGACCAGAGAGGAAACAACAGAATAATACTGTAACGTTTCCTTTTAATCATGAAGAAATAGGATCAGTTCTATTATAATTCATTTCCTTTCAGATGCCTGCGCATCGATCCGCATTCGTCGGAAACTTCGTGTCACCGTTAAAGGAGATCAAATTTGCGCCAGTAAATGTACCAAGCAAACAACGAAACTCCTGAATTACGTTTATGGTAAAGTGCAACAAGCAGCCTTGGAACTGTCGGACCAGGATATACGAATTATGGTTTCAGAGAAACCTGCAAATCATCGATGTGTTTTTGTCCGAGAGAAGGGCGAATTTCAATGCAAATGCAAGGAAACCGAACAGGTGATTGAAGTAAGCCCAGCACTACTGAAGTGGATAAATTCGCTAAATATTGCCGACGAAGACGGTGAGTTGATTCAGAAACAGTACGACTTGAACTCGTGTTACCGATCTACCGATTTACACCGAAATGTATTATTCGAATTTTTCAGATTCGCGATCGTCGTTAACATTTGAACGCATCAAATCTTGGGGTTCCATACTGCTAAATGCCGTAAGTCCGAATTCAAGGATGCAAGTAAAATCTCAGCAACCCGATGCGCAAACAATAAAACCGGGTACAAAAGTGAAACAATCAAACGAAGTATCAACTTTCAAGCAATTCGTAGTTAAATATGCGAAAAGAGGCTGGATGATATCCAAGTTCGCACCATTCTTGCTCCCTTTGTATGGCTGGTATGTTTTATTTAAATTGATACAGATGTATTCGCATCAGAATAAATTGAATTAATGTTGTAGTTTATAATTACGTAAGTAAAAGTACCTCTCAGTAACGCTGACGGTTTTCATTTCGACGTTTTTTCACAGTTCAGCTGATTTGTGACTTCCGCAAATAATAAATCCTGATTCCAGGGCAGATCGTTCTGTAAGAATTTCGATGAAGTAAATGGTAATAGGAGATACGTGGAGTGATAGAGAAAGCGACTAAAAACAAACCTCTACAACATCTGCTGGTTCATTGAATTGAGTCAAAAGTAGACCAATATTTATATCATTCCACGCATTCAAAGCTGGCAGTTTCAGCAGATCTGACTTCGTACTGCCTTTCGTAAAATTACCGTAATTGGTTCTAGAATTGCACGTAGTTGATATGTTAAAGAAATGCTGAGTAAGATTAAAATAGGAATCTATAATTTAACCGAATATTGTATCATCAGTTATCCATGATATTAGCAACCACAAAGAAACGTCAAGGAAATAGACGATACAACTAGATATGAGATCTACTGACCTGGAATTATTGTGAGAGGTATCGTCGTCGTCTTCGGCAGTCATTACTTTCGTGACATCTGCAAAATGATGAGAAGATAAGTAATAGGTTGTTGATACGTTTGAAAGCTAGGGTAATAACAATGAACCGAAAATTACCATTTCGAGAATATCGTTTCAAATTGTTCTCAGATGGTGTTTTCTGTCTGGAATAAACGTATGAGAAAAATTGAATGTGTTAAGTAGATAGACTGACAAAATCGGAATGAATTAAAGTTCATAGTACTCACTTCACAGTGTCACTTGACCACACACCAGTGCGCTTATGAGGTCGCTGAGCCATTTCATCTGACATCTGTATGCTATTATGAATTTGTACGAAATGTATTAACAAAATTTAATGCCGATGAATCTGTTCATTAATTTACAGATTCAACTGACTTAACCCACCGCAAAAATTATCAAGAATTCCGGCTGATAGGGGGATAGGGGCTGATCTGAGGAACCACTGATCAGCTGATTTGCTGTTTGTTTTTGTTTGGAAATTCTGAATTCAGCGTTTAGCCACGTTTAGCGCTTCAGCCAAGAGCAAAGTGAAATGTGCTCTACCGTCTCAGAAAAAAGGTCATTTATTCAGTTGATTTAAGGTCTACTTTTCTAGGCTTTTGATCAGGAATTGGATAGCCGAGATCACAGATTAGAGATTTCACGAGAACCGTTGATCTTATTTCCAAAAACTGCACCTAGGTAGCGCTAGTATTTGAGAACTAAAAATTCTGTGAAAATGGCCGTAGCTCATGTTCGTGCGCTTCACGTTTTGAGTTTTGACGTTGTGACGCAGAATTCAATTGCTGATGAGGCAATCGCAATCGCTACTTCAATCGAAAGCAAGAAGCAAATCGTGAGTTGTTAATAATTGTCCGACATTCGATTGCGGAAGTAAAGTGAAGTGACTTGAGTATCTTTTAACAAATATTTGTGAGTAGAGTAACATTGAACTGCAGTTCGAAGATAATTTTACTTTGCGACGTCCGAAGTATTCGAAGCTGGTAATTAGTTTTCCGATCCTAGAACACAGTGTAACCCAGTCTTTACATTAATCCAGTTCATTCACGTGGTACGCGTATACTCGGTATTCACTGATATTCATTATTCTGTGTCTTTGATTTCGTCTTCGTGTGTGGTGGATGTATCCTAATAACTTACTGTTTTGTAGTTCACATAATTGCTGATTACTTCGGTTGTTGACGCGGGTTTGTCGATTCGAATTGCGTGCAGTCTTGATCGTAGAGTTCGTTTGTCCGTTGGAGCCCCTGATTTCTGTTTTCGGTGGCATCGAGGGAAGGTAAGTGTTGAGTTTATAGCCTGTTAATTATAAAGCCTGTCTACTGAAGGATAGGTTTGTGAAACACAATTTGAACCTACAGACATTTTCAATTGCTCCGTGGAGTTCAACATAACTTCAACTGTGTCCGTTTTCGGGTAACGAATTATTACAGTTTTAGTTGTCTCAAAATCTAATCAAAACCTGTAGGTCAGTTTTTATTGTGTGTAGCGTCTAAAACTGTCTAGTATGCCTACCCCTGTATTGTTTTATTGATTTTAAGTCCCTTGAATAAGCAGGACCAGAATTTGGCTCTGTTTCAAACTCTCCCCTCGAAGACGAACGTATCTAGATTATTCTGATCTCCGTGGAGGTGGTAATACCTCAGAACTATTTGAGTTACCGTATCCTGGAAGGAACCGGATTCGAACTATGAAATATTTCGGTCCAGTTTTGAACATTCGCATGACCATCTGCTGATTTTTTGGCCGAATCGTGCGCTTATTCGGAAATTGTTCTTTTTTCTTTGCGGTTCGTTACTTCTGTTCCAATTCTGAATGTGAGACATTATAACATTGGAGTCGCTCAGGATGAAAATTAGACCATTGTAAGTTCGCGACCATATAGTTATTTTGCATGTGTATTCAGTTTTCAATATTCAATGTTTTACCTGTATTTATTCCAGCATTTGCAATATTATTTATTGATTTACATAGCTGTGAAATGGTAATGACTGAAAATTGAAATATTTATTGACCGTGATGAAAATTACTTGTCGGGAGCTACGTAGGGTTTGTAGAGCTGAATGGTTAAGAAGCATTCTGTTTTAAATTTCATCCAATTTGTGAAATGAGTGCATACCTGAATAGTTTCTAAACTTTGTTAGAAGCTTGTATTTGACGAATGTGTAACAGTGATAAATTTTTGGGGGGATGGAGGTGGTGAGAGATAGTATTTCACTTTTAGGTCGAAATTATTTAACTTTGAAATACCTGTTTTTGCTGCTTCAATTCGGAGATGGGCCATTCAATAACTGTGTAGTTCTAATCCGGATAACCTTTTTTTTAGAGTAAGACATAGATTTTTATCTGATTTTCTATTTCGTATTATTTGAATCTTGTGTTTCATCCATTTTCCGAGTAACTTCGTGTTCATATTTTAATCTGATATGAATTTGTCTGACCTTCACATAATTGTTCTTGAAGTTTTTGTAATTTATTATAGTTTGAAATCCAACTGAAACTTTTTTATCATACTGGGCTAAATATTGAAAAGAGATCAGTGTGGAATCAGAGATAGTCTCAGTCCAGTCGTGACTAATAATCTGAATATTTCTATTAGTATTATTACTGTTGTGATAATTTGTGCTCTGGATTTTGCTCGATCAGATCTAATAATATTATCCAGATATAGATCAATAGAACGGTCACACATGTTGACTAAATCACGTTATTTGATAGTTCTTACTATTTTGATGAAACTTCCATTTGGTTGCTGAACTTTCTGAAAAGTTCCACAGTCGCCTTGGTCTTATTTATTTTTTCTGTATTCATTTGCCCACATGATGATAACCATATTAATCTCGTTCGGATCGAACAATCTGAATTATTCTTCAAGCGTTGAATAATTGGTTTCAGTTTCATGATTGGATCCGATGTCCTCCAAGTTTATTTCTGTTGGGTGAGAGATGACCTGTTGGCCCTCAATCCAGTCCCAACTGATGATCTTGATTTATTCAGTTTTCTGGGTTTGGTTCGGTTGAATCCAGATCCTTCAGCATATCAGTTGGACGTTGAAGGTAGATGTGTACTTACTAAACGATTGCAAACATGTTGATCAGGTCACATTATCTGATAGTTTTCCCGGTCTCAATCAGAACGGTAATTTTATTGTTGAACTTTCTGTGAATTTTACTTTCAGTCTTAGTCAAAACATCTTCCGGTTCATTCTTTATTCATCTGCTTTACATGACAGTACATGGGATTTCATCAGTGTTGATATGATTCAGAACCATGAATTGATATTGTATGTAGTTCGAGTTCCACTTCGCGACATGAAATTTCGGAAGTTGAGATGACAGTTTTAAGTTATTTTTCAAATCTGAGCGGAAGTTTTCTTTGAATCTCTCAGCAAATCAGAATCCATTTCTATTTATCAGAATCTAGCTAAATCATTTCAGTGGATGTGATATTATCAATTTCCTTGAATTCGAAATTGATACAGTGTTGGATTATACGGTCGTACACTTCGACCAATTGGTTGATTTCAACAAATTAGTATTTAGTTTAGAATTCGGTATTTCTTATAGGCTATTTGAAAATTGATTAATTTATCATATTTCAGTAATCCATTTTATAACATCTGTCTACTTATTTTGATGTGAAATATTTTCATTCAAGTTTCAGTTGATTTGAATTTGCAGGATTCATTTACGATCAGATGTTTAAAAATGTGCCCATCTCTGTTTCTGTTAGCAACCATTTAAATTGTTATCATTTTTCGAACTCGAATGTGCTGAAAATTGTATGCCAGTCTCACTGTTATGAAAAATTATTGATCTGTATCCATGCTTCGTAAATATGATTAGTGCAATATTCTTTTGAAAGTTTATGTTAGTTATTTCAACTCATTTTTAACAATCAGTGGTGCACATCTGTTTCTCATGGCAAGGGGGTGTGATAGTCTTTTCCTCTCCTATAAATGCGTGTTAGCAAATTCTGCTGTTTCTGCTCCCCTTCGTCCAATCAGGGTTGCCACTTTCTGGAAAACCGGGAAAAGTCAGGGAATTTGGTCAGTCAGGGAAAAGTCAGGGAATTTTCATTTAAGTCAGGGAAATTTTCTGAAAATAACAAACGAGTTCGTATTTTATCAGAGTAAACTTTTTTTATTTGTATTGTAAAAAATTTCTTTGACTCTCCTCTCTCTGGGCTTTCTCGGAATCCTGTAAAAAAGGTCAGGGAAAATTGGAAAAGTTGGCCTGGAAAACCGGGAAAAGTCAGGGAAAACCAATCCTGAAAAAAAGTGGCAACCCTGCCAATCTCTTAGTCTAGATTGTGAATGAATCATTTGCTTCTCAAGTAGTTTATCTCTGTGGATTTGAACGGAATGTCTACCGGGTTCTAATCTTATTAATGTTCCACATTTCGAAAGAGGGTTCACAAGTCCCTCGAAAGTAATGAGCAGTGGCGTAGCGTCGGGGGGGGGCACGTGCCACTTCAATATTTTTACATTAAGTTATAATAAAGGAATATCCTTTTTTTATCTACCTCGGTTATAAGGGAAATAAGGCCTATCCATTGGTAGAGCTTATGGCGATGCACACATGCTAAATTGGCTTCCCAGACACCGCACCACTGACCCCGGAAACTACCCTTCGGGTATCGCATCAGTGACCAGAGAGACCACGAGAGGCTTGCATTTTAGTTAACCAAAAAGAAACAAAGAATAAAAATTCTGGGCCCTTCTAAAACAGTCTACTAGTCAAGCAAAGTGGAATATTCTACAAAATGCTCTAGTATTTCAGCGGTTCAGCAGATATCGAGCATTTTCATTGTACTTGAGTATTGAAAATAAAAGATGCTGTTTTGCTCAAAATTAGAGAAGGTTTGAAGGTCCATCTTGCAGTATCAAGTGTCCTTTTACTTTACAATACAGTTGGACACCATGTAAAAATTTCAAAGCCCCTCCCTTCCTCTCTCCTGAAATGTTTTATTTTGAGAGGATTGAAAATTGAACTTGTGTTTCTGAAAAGACCGCCCCAAGTATCCCTTATATTTCAATTTGGGTTCTGGTAGTCACAATGTCGTCGGGTTATCATTTTTATTGTACTGATTTATCACATGGATTACTGCTTGATTCATCATTTGCGGGTTAACAAGCTCTAATTTGCTTGAGAGAAATGTTATGAGTTAGACTGAATTCGGGAACCATCATGAAAACAGAGCTGGGAAAAACTCATTTTGTGATGAGTTAATTCTGTGCCGTACGTCCAACTCTGGGCGACTCATTTACAAGACGTGCTAAAGCTCAGATCGTAATAGACAGAAGTTTTTGTTCTTCATTGCGCCGTCTCCGATCAAAGTTTGGCGATCATTATAGCAATTTTGACTTTGCAAGTGGCACTGCGGAACAGCTCCTTGTTGTCCATTTTGTGCCATCTCCTGAGGTCAGCCTGCCACGACAGTTTTCTTCTCCCAACGCTGCGTTTGCCCTGTATCTTTCCGTTTGGGATATTCTGAAAAACAGCATATTTCTGGTTGCGAAGGGCATGGCCATAATATTCGAGCTTTCTCTTCTCTATTGTAAATACTGTCTCCCTTTCTTTTGCCATGCATTGTAATACCTCTTCATTTGAAACCCGATCACACTATGATACCTTGAGCATACGTCGGTAGATAAACATCTCGAGGGCATTTATCTTCTTTTCCATTTCCCGAGTTAAAGTCCAACTCTCCTTACCGTACAGTAGCACAGACATGATGTAACATCTGATCAGTCGCATTCTCAAGTTCAGCATCAAGTCACGTCGTGAAATAAGGTTTTTAATCGTCATCAGGGCCGCCTTTGCCTTTCCGATCCTCGTTCTTATGTTTCCTCGTGAAACCATGTGCCCAAGTATAAGTATTTTTCTGCTCTCTGTATTTCGACATTGTCTATGAACATCTTCTGATTGGCTATTATAGCGGCTTCTTTCTTTCTTTTGTGAATGATCATCCATTCTGTCTTTGACGCATTCATTCCTAGTCCGTATTCGTGGCTGACGGTGTACACTCTGTTAATCATATTCTGCAGGCCTGCTGCACTGTCCGAGATCAACACTGTGTCATCCGCATACCGTATGTTCGACTCTTGTTTCTCCAACTTGGATGCCGTCCTCTGTTAGCGCTTCTTTAAAGATAGTTTCTGAGTATATGTTAAACAGTAGGGGTGATAGTACGCATCCCTGTCTGACCCCCTTAAGGATATTAATTTCCTGAGACTCTGTGTTTTCCACCCGGGTGATTGCTGTCTGGTTCCAGTACAGTGTGCGAATAATATTCTGATCGCTTACTTCTTGACCAATTTTTCTCAAAACTTTCATTGATTTCTCGTGTTTTACGCAGTCGAACGCTTTCCTGAAGTCGATGAAGCACACATATAATCTTCTATTGAGATCTCTGCATCTTTGAGCGAGTACATTCAGCGCACACAGGGCCTCTCTGGTGCCCAGCGTTTTTAGAAATCCAAACTGCTGACTACCAGAGCTCTCTTCAAATTTGCTTCGGATCCTGTTTTGTATGACCTTGAGGAAGATTTTCAGCGAGTGCGACATGATACTTATCGTTCTGTAGTCGCTATATTCGGCTGAGTTTAGTTTCTTTGGTATCGTTATGGAAACAGATTTTAGCCAACCCTTTAGGGTTTTACCCAACTGGTATATTGAGTTGTAAAACTCTTGTGAAGATCGTTATGGTTAAAACTCTTGATTTTATTTCGTTTCTTCAATGAGCTTCCTCAACATCTCTCGATTTTTGTCCAGCTTTGCATGAAAACAACAAATATGCTGAGATATCGTCCCCCTTACTGTTATCTGAATTACAAAATACCCTGCGGGATGTGCACCACTTTCAAAACTAAATTTTACGTCACACTTCAAAAACATGAAAAAGAGTTGGAATTGTACTTCTAGCATTCATTCAAAGTTTTTCACTTAGCTCAGTTTTATTTTAAAGTACTTTGATGGTCAATGAATTACCCATTTTCTTTCGATTATTACCGACTAAATTTACGTTTCCTTAACCATTGTCGTTTTTTTCTTTTTCAGATACGGTTACAATAAAAAAAAAATCTAAATAAATAAAAACGTACTTGTTATATTTTGGAATTCAGGTTATAAATCGGAATATATACGAACCGAGAGTTTAAACCTTGCGCGCCTTTTTATTCGAGTCATTCGGCCGCTGACAAAATCACTATTCCGCCAAATGTTTTTCAAACGAAAGAGAAGGACCGTTTACAATTTACTATTCATCGTGCGTCGCCTGAAAACGTAACCGAAACCATGAGTTGTGGCAGCAAACGTACGTACAGCTTCAGCAACTGTAGCAGTAGTAACCTCAACTTGAACAGTAACAGTCAGTTGTCGAATAAGAAGAAGAAGAAGGTGTACAAACGCGCGGCTACCATCGTACCGCCGACCAAATTCTTGCTAGGAGGTAACATACGAGATCCTCTGAACTTGAACGGACTCCAAGAGGAGGATGAAACCAAACCCGAAGCGAAAGTGGTCGCCAAAGATCGAGCGCTACCAACGCTTGCCGATTTCTTGCTCGGGGGTAACATCAACGACCCTTTGAATTTGAAAGGTATCGGCGAGCAGGACGTGGTCAAAGATGTCGTCGCAGAGCCGCCTGTGACTGTAGAAGAAGATAAGCTGCCAAAGGATGAGGTCGTCGCTACCACCGCGAAGGCCAGCGAGCCGCAACCGGAGCTCGAGGGTTGTCTCAACGGGGCTAAGGTAGTCGGCCTCACCTTGCAGATCGGGGCCGAGTGTCGCCAACGAAGACTGGACCGGAAGGACAAGATTGTCAGCCCGGTCATACCGCAGCCGTACCGGCCGTTGAAAACGCTCCCGTTCAGACAGATCATCACGCCGGATCTTGGGAACAAAGCGCAAAAAACGCCCAAGTTCAAAGACAAGAATACTCGGTTTCAGTACGGAAACTACCAGCGATACTACGGTTACCGGAACGTGGATAACGGCGTCGATTTGCGATTGGAGATCTTGGAGAAGCACAGAGACTTTTTTGAGAACAAAGACGTGCTGGACATCGGCTGTAATATCGGCCACGTGTCCTTCGTCATAGCCCGCAGTTTCGGTGCCAGGTCGGTAACCGGTATCGATATCGACAGGTACCTGATAGACATAGCCAAAAAAAATGTACAGTATTACGTTAATTGCCCTAGTCCGTATGCGACGGAGTCGCCCAGCGCCGCCGCCTCGTCGTCCAGTAAAAAAGTAAATTTAAAGTACAAATGTTACCCGGTTTCGATGCCCATACTCTACGGTCCTGTGTTGGACAACGACCTGAAGAGCGAATCGCATCGAATGTTCCCGAAGAACGTACGCTTCATGCACGGCAACTACGTTCTGGAATCGGAGTCGTTGCTGCAGAACGAACAACCTCAGTTCGACACCATATTGTGTTTAAGCGTTACCAAGTGGATCCATCTGAATTGGGGCGACGAGGGTCTGAAGTTGGCCTTCAAGCGGATGTTCGCCCAGCTGAAGCCGGGCGGTATTCTCATTCTCGAGCCACAGTCGTGGGATTCGTACAAGAAGAAGAAGAGCCTGACAGAAACGATTTGGCGGAACTACCAATGCATACAGCTGTTTCCGCACCACTTCGACAGGTATTTACTCTCCTCGGAGGTGGGATTTTCGCGCTGTCAAACGCTGGCGGTGGTCAATCACCAGCATAAAGGCTTTCGGCGAGCCATCAAAGTGTTCAAGAAGCCAATGCCGAGCGTTCATTCGCTGTTATCGCCAAATCCGCTCGATGAAGGTAACCAACCCGATTGAATCTTTCACAAATGTGTATGTACTTTGTTGTTTCTTTCTTCTTTTGTATATATGTGTATAAGTGACCACGATGAAATAATGCGTTGTCATAAATAATGCAGGGTTATATAGCTGAAGTGTTCCTTTGAAATTGTGTTTACAATGTGAAAATGATGATATTCAACGTACTGAAACCAAAATATTGTGTTCGATCCGATTTTCTTTATCGATAATTGATTTCAAGTATCTTTCGTTGAGTACCAATCTCATTGCATCTGTATGACAGCCGCCTGAATGTTCCGGCTTGTGTGAGCTCATTGTGCCCTGTTGTCGCTGTGGCTTGCTCTGTATTTGTATGTAGTAATCGATGATAGTGGAACGTGTGGCGGTGCACGCACGCCAAATTGGCCCTAGGACACCGCACCCCCTATCCCGGAAGCACCCCAATTGGGCTTGCGTCATGATAGAGAGTGATGTGTGATTGATACTCTGACATTTCACTCGAATGACCAATTACTTCATCTGTCTTGAGTATGTACCGTCTGTAGTGCATGGCATGAGAGTTGATGGCGTAACAATAGAGCAATAAATGGAGGCTTCACACTAATACTGCTGGGTTGCCATGTGCGAATGTTGTCATTGAAGATGTGGTGCAGTGTTCTGGTAGTAGTCAGATGTGGCCCTGATTTTCAGTACTTTCCAGCTATTAGCAAAAGGCTAGGAACTGGAAATAATATTACCTCATGCATTGTGTGTTCAATAACAACTGGCTGCTACTGACGACCAGTTTGCGTGCATCTTGAAACAAGCGTTCCCTGTCAGGAACGGGGTAGATTCAAATGAAACTGATTCGAATCACGATTCGTGTCAATTTGATGATTCGTGATCGGTAATTCATCAAATCGTTTCAATTAATTTGATTTGTATCGGTGACTCGAATGAATTTGCGATGGAAAATATCGTTGATTCGTGATAATCGCTTTCAAAAGAAAATGGAAAGTTCACGAAACAGGTGAACCACGTTCATTGACCTATCGAACTGATTTGTGCCTCGCTAAATTGATGATTCATTATGATTCTGTGGTTCGGTGGATCATGAATTGGATTAAGATCATGATTCCGTTATGTAGTTGATTTATTCGTGATTCGCCAAATCGATGAGCTGTTGATTCAGCGAATCACAAATCAGTTGAATCAGTTGGCAGACATGACAGACATGGGCAAGTTTGCAAACGTGAAAAAAGTTCAAGTTCGGCAAAAAAAATCTCTCATTGAAGTTCAGATCTCTGGGCCCACAAGTTGAGTTTGAATTCTTTGAAATTGCTAGTATATGTTGCCATGTACTACCACCGTTGCCAAATGAACTTGATGAACAAACAGTTTGAACCCAGGTCAAGTTTATTTTTAATTTTTTATCGTTCAGTTAAAGTTTAGGTTCATGAAAAAAGTGGACGTGGACAAATTTGCGAACTGAACTTGCCCGTGTGTGTCAGTCAATGATCCCCGATAGTGTTACTGATTCGTGCTCTTGGCTTGCAATTCGTGATCCATGAAATCAAATTACGACTTGGAACGTCTTTTATTCGGGATTCGAATATTTTAAGAACTGATTTCGCCCGTTCCTGCTCGTCCATAGGTATCCCACAGCGCACCCTCCACATGCCTCTCAGCTGTCGACTCCCGTGAACTATAATTAAAGATTGCTTCTGAGTGACGACTGTAAGTTGAATGAATTATGTAATAATTTTGTGCCTCCGTGTACCAATTCCCACATCCCTGTTCACGTACAAGATGTACCTGTACAGCGTTCCTCAATAACCCTAGATCTCACCAATTGTCCATCATATCATTTTGGAGGCGAAATTATGGCATGGTTCATTCAACTTGCGCACTGGGGAACAAGCAGTTGTGATCATTTTCATGAAAATGGAGAAATGCACAATGTGCACAGCCACACAAGCAAGAAAATTTAGGCGATTTTCACACGGAAGCAATGAAGTTACCCTCATGTTTTGGCCTTTTTCGAATATCTCGCTTAATGAACTCTCGCACTGGTAGCTGGTACTAACTGCTGCCTCATTTCGAGATTTTTTTTTTGTAATTTAAATTAGCAGAAGTATGATACCTTTTTTTCAACGAGATGATCCATATAGCTAAGTGACGCGGTATTGTTTCGTATTTTAAGTTGTTTTTAACAAAATTGTAATTTTCGCATGTATTTAATGTGTAATTTGACTACATCTTCGTATCGAATATTTTGGGATTCTGAATGGTCTGTTTGGTGTGTGGTTGATGTCCGAGTCGTAACTGTTGAAGTCGTGGAACAGAGAAAAGTCAGTTGAGAGGTGCGGAGAATGTTATTCCGGATGGAATGTAAAACAGACGTGGGTCAGGTATGAGAGTCGAAAGAAATTTATATTGCGCCCTAAACCTCTCTTTAATACATCACTATCTTCGTAAAACGTCTGTGGTGAATTTCTGGTTTCCTCGAGAGTCTCTAGAGTGGTCTCAGCTTGCCAATTGACGTGCTCTTTGAATAAATCTGCCGCAAAATATTAATGTGGTATAGAAACGTACCAGGGTGTGGCTCATCGTCCCTACCCGTCTAAGATTAAAAAATTGAATTTTTCTGTAAATTTCTTGCCAAATTTGGAAAATGTTCACTCGTTCTTTCACCTACCCACCCCTTTGAAAACTTCTTGGAACGCTACTTACAGTAACCATCAAGACATTTATAAAACTGGAAAGCTACGAGTATAAATCTGATGCATTGTTCTATTCTGCAGCGTAGTTCTAATCCCAACATGGATGAGGACTTTTGTACTGAAGGCTCCCATCAATCTAATACAAAAGCAAATTGAAAAGGAAAAATGAAAATTCTATGTTGACGATTAATGATAATTTGGGTGGCGAGAATCCATTTTTCTTTCCATTGTTTCCCATAGATTTATTTTCCTCCCGGAAAGATGTGGGAAGTTTCGTTTATTTAGCTCAAAGAGTCTCGCATTAATGTGGTCCCAGCGCCGTGTGACATCACATAATTGTTCACTGACTTCCTGCAGGGGTGAAACAGTTTGTATTCCTAGGCTGTTCAAGCTTGGAGAATGGAGATTCTCATTACCTTCTTGGGAAGAAACGGGATCTGTGGGAAGTAACAGGAAGAAAGATATTGAATAACTTCAGGGTTTCAATTTTTTGATCATATCTGCATGGACCTCATGAATGTTAACTACATTGTTGCTAACTTGGAGGAAAAAGCAATTCTTAACATGAGACGAGATTCAGTTCATTAGAATGATGTGAATATGGGCATCTGATGTTTGACATTTTTCTACCAACCACAACAAAAAATGGAATGATTGATGTGTTCTAAACACCCTCGCAATATCTTTGACTGAAGAGCAAGGTGGACCCCTCAGTGATAATCAAAAGCGTGTTTGTGGTTGGAGCTGAAATAGGACAGATGAATAGAGTAATGTCAGTTCTCATATGTTGATATTAAGGCGAAAAAATTTTCTTTGTTCTCAGTCTCCAGTTCAAGCTTGAAGTGATGAGTCTGAGACGCAGTTCTTGTGAGGATAGTCAAAGAAGGTGATATGAGATTCTCTTGATCATAAACAAGCTTGAGTTTTGTTTCTCGAACAGTCGCACTTGTTCCCGTTTCATTCCTCCCTAAAAGGAATTGTTGTTCCTTTTTGTTCCTTCCCATATCGATGTTGTTCGTTCCTAGCAGAGAAGAACGATTTCTCTTGTTCCTTCCGATGTCTCATTCTTCCAGAGAGAGTTGGTGGTATGGTGTGGAAGATGGGGGAAGGTGGGTTGAATCATTAAATCGTTCCATTCGTCCAAATTTTGAGATTAGTTCCGTTTATCCGGATATTAGCTTTGTTCCCATTCTGTTTGTCCCCAAAGAACGGCGTTCTTTCAGGAACAACACTCGTGTATAATAGTAAACATTGCGGTGTTGCCGGATCGCTCGTTATCTTCATTTTCGTTCTGTGGATTCCTGAAGAATCGCGTTCTTTCAGAAATAACAATCCAGTATAATAGTGAAGGAACATTGTGGTATTGCTAGATTGATTGTTAGCTTTGTTCCAATTCTGTGGGCTGTGGGTCCTGAAAGGATCGCGTTCTTTCAGGAACAACGCTCAAGTATAATAACGAAGAACATTGCGGTGTTGCCAGGTCGCTCATTAAAATTCCATGAAGTTTACCTAATAATTTTTCGACTCCCAAAATACCCAAGAGTAATTTTCTTCTCTCTGAAGTGGACACACTGCAGGACAGTAAGCCTAATCAAGGTACCACGAATGCGGCATCGTTCTGCTACATTATTTGTTTTTACTCAAAGTGTACCAATATCTTTACAGAAATAATTCGTGTAACTAAAAGAACTATAAATCTCGTGTCAACGTATTTACAGACTATCTTACTGCATTTTGTAGAGACAAGCGCTGATAACGTAAAATAGTTCTATTGCTGAGGAAATGTTAGGTTTTCGTTCTTCGTGCTCTAATTCAGTGTCAACTCCGAAAATAAATATTCTGTCTATTCAAATAGGAAGTAGTAAAAGGTGGCGAAGATATGTTTCTCGTATTTGCTAGGCTCGCTATTATACTGATATACACTAAAACAACTATTTTTAGTTCACGGAGGAGGGGAGCAGTTTATATTTGACCAAATTATTGAAATTTTGGCCGAAGGCAAACAAGAGAAAAAATCATTTGTTTTTGTAGTATTCAACTTTGGCCGATGGTGGTCGATTCTGTCCTGGCCAAGCAAAGTCAAAAATTAAGTCCAAGCAGTGTCGAGCTAGTCAAACTTTGAGCTCTCAGCGATTAAGCCGTCAAACTGCATACGACCCGCTTATAAACAATTTTCTCCAAGCAAATGCGTGCATTTTGAGCTCGCCGGGCCCCGTTTGTTGACCTATTAGACCGTACTGGTCGGTGATTGCCGACCAACTGACCTGGCCAGCCCGACTCTGAAGCCAAGCAACTAGTTGCATGCAACTTTTTGGTGTATTGGGAGTCAGCACCTGCATTAAGAATTTCTTTGTTCTGCAGTGTAGCGTGCTAAACTGTAAAAGAGCTTCATGCAACTAGTTACATGAATGTGCAGTCCACCTTACACGAAGTGATGAAGCAGAGGTTGAGAATTTTCATTTGCGATCAAGTATCATAGGGAAATTGCTGATTTGCCCATACCTGACAAACTTTTAAACTTGGGAAAGTCCTTATATTTTCTGCTTATGTTGGGTGCTGAGTTGCACTCTAAGATGAGTCATGCATTATTTAGAAAGCTGGGAAGCTGAGTATAGTCAGAGGGTGATGTGAGATTCCCTTGATAGTGAGCATCCTTGGGAGTCGTTTCTTTCATTCTTCTGAGAATAAAAATCCTGCTGGTTCTCATTTTATTCCTTTTCAGGACTAATGGTCATCCTCTTTGTTTATTCCAAAAATAAACGATTTTGTTTCTCCCAAAAAGGAATGAGTTTCCTCATTCTTTCAGAGAGAGAGAGGTTGAGAAATAGTGAAGGGAAGAATGACTCATTCGTTTGTTCCGTTCTTCCAGATTTTGAGCTCTGTTCAGTTCCTCCAAATTTTAACTTCATTCCCGTTCTATGCGTACCTGTAGAACTGCGTTTTGTCAGATCCTCCTCCTCTAGTGATTCTTGACGAAAAATCATTATTTTCATTCTCCATGAAAGTTTTAAAGTTTATTTCAATTTTTCTGTGACCATTTCGAATTGAAGAAGTTCTTGCAATAGCATCTTGTAATACGATACTTTGTTTGGAATTCACCCCAGGTAGAATATCCATACAAACATTAAACTTCGTTGATTTTCCAGTTATGTTGAGTATTTGTAGGCCTTTGGTTATCAGAAATTATATTGGTGCCGTACCATGAGTGAGGTATTTGGAAGTCTAGCGCAAGATGGTACTTTTGATTAGCTGGATGTACCCAGCTACCCACACACATTTGTGCGTCTTTTCAATGTCCGCTGAAAATTTTACTCTGTGCATCCGAGATCGAAACAGGATATCTTGGAAGTTCAGACTGAATCAGTAGACCGTGAATTCTTGTCGTTTAGAGATTGTTGAGTGTGAGTCTTTGCCGATGCGTTGTGTACTACCCGAAGTTTATTAGTGGAGCTGCTAGCTGCACGACGCGATAGACGGTTTGCAGATTCAGATCCCAAAGGTGTAGAAATGTGGAATCCAGTGAAATAACGCGTGAAAATCAAAATAAGGAACTGTGAGCGATATGAAACAATACAATCAGGAGGATCGCTAATGGTGAACCGCTGTTGGGAACTAGTTTTTTGTTTTTGAAAATTGAAACGTTAAAACTTGAAGGTTAGAAGCAGGGCAGTAGGACTAGACACACTCCATGCACCCAAGCCCCTCTCATGTTCTTGCACAAATGCTTGGTACGCTTTCTTAGTTTCACCTTCATATATTTTCTGTGCCCTTCTCAAAGCAGCCAGCATATGATATCGATCCTCAGTTAGATCTAAGGCTTCGTTTGTAGCTGGTGGGTTGACGAGGAAGTAGCCGTTGAAATCGCCACTACATTGGCATAATATGCAGTCTTTTTGTCAAAACTTGAAAAGTGCCCCTCCTCCCGAAGAATATGATAAGGCCCTGAACATCACCCAGCTCAAAATATGTTGTATGGATTTTGGGACAAGTTCATGAAAGTTAAATAAATTTCATCTAGTTGAAAAAGTCATTTAATTGAATCCTTTCCAGTCAAATTTCGGTGATAAATGTGACCCTGGATAATGGAATCCCTTCAATGTATGTTTAAATTTTTTCTGGAAACACCCCATTCAACATGCTCTCTTTCAAGTTAGCATGAACCTAACTTCATGTTGTCAGTGGTTGTAGATCGTGATAGTCCTTCCTGGTTGACAATTCATTCCATTCACTTTGGCAAGTGATGGGGAAATGATTGGTCATAATTAGGTCAGCCAGTCACAAACACTGCAGTTTATCCATAAGTTTCAAGTAAGTGATTAATATGTGATTGAGAAGCGATTAGAAACTTCTCTAATTGATTACATTCAGTCGCATAAATGTCATCAGGTTTATTGTCCATACCCACGAGAAACATGAGGTTGCGTTCACACTAACCGATGGACACCATGTTGAATGCGATATTTTCGAGGGGAAAAAAGTGAATTATCAACCAGGGTCATACATTTAGGTTTGTGAAAACCAATGTGGATTGAAGTGATACTCCCATTCTTCAGTCATACTGGAACATTTTCTTACACTTGCAATGAGTGTTCTCTATTCTGTTCTGAAAAGGAGTGAGCTTGTTGAATAGTTTCACAAATTGAGTGCATTTAATGCCCCACATTGACCCAAATAGGTCAAGATACCCTCTCATTCTGATTGGCATCCCTGTAACTATAAACCATTGATCCGGTGTAATTTGTGTTCAGTTTACTGTATTTGATCTGCACATTGTTTTAATTGGGTTTGAAGGCTAATTTTTCATTTTATGAACTTGAGCCACTCATGAAATGAGCTGAAGGTTATAAATTTGACGGAGCCTAAAGTGTTTTCTTTTTACCAAAGAACAGAATCCATTAGTTTCTCATCCTTTTTTTTTTTTTTTTTTTGTTTGATTGCACGCTTGACTCCTTATAGTTTATATACATTCTCTCAGCATGTCCAGTAATTTAATTTTTGAAAACTATAATAATTATGGGTATTGTTGAACCTAATCATTTTTCTTGTATTCTAAGTAGTGTTATAGGTAGACCTACCACCAAACTCTTTTGTATCCTAAATTACTTGTAAAACCAGTTATAAAAGCAATTCAAAAATTTTCAAGAAAATTTTGAACCAAAGATATCCTTTACCTTGAAGAGTGAGCAATTTTTATTGAGTTCACATATTTTTTAAACCGCATATTTGCCAAATAGTAGGTAAAATCAATGAAAATTATTCATGTTTCAGAGTAAAGTAAAGGGTATTTTCTGCACACATGACTTTTAATAGTATATTATGATACAAGGTGCTAAAGTGAGCAATTAAGTTCGAGTGTGAATTTACAAAATGAGCCGTTAGGCGAGTGAAGTAGATGCATGAGAAAATTACTCACTTTGGCACTGTTATATAATACAACATGTTATTCTATAGATGAGAGGAAAGCACAAATAAGAACACATCTGGACCATCAAAAATGTAATGAGATCACATTATCAGTTATTGTTGAGCCGCAAGTGTAGAAATGCGCATGCACAGAGACATAGAACAGCTATTTTGTTGAACTCATTAATTCCCTAGACATTGAATATTTGTGACCCTGCTAGTTAAAAAGAATACAGTGTGTCAAAACAAATTTTTGAGAGAATTGCGCTTGAATTTTTAGGGTTTTTTTCTCTCTTTTTTTATTTATTATTTATTTTATATCACGCGTTTCTCTACTCATTGGCAGTACGTTCATACCATTTGCCCGAGGCCTTTTGCTACAGTTAGGTGTCAAATTTTTCATTGGTGGCGTAAATCTGACATAATGACACACTATTCCCCTTTTAACTTACAGGGTCACATTTCATTAAATCCCACTTGTGATGTGTCCAAGAAAAGGGCCTTAGTGGTAGGTGAACATTCAGACCCTTTTATTATATAGATAATGGTAAAGTATGATTTTATCACAGTTTTTAGAAGCTAAAGTGATTATTGAAGTACATTGGGATTTTAAAGAATAGAAGTGTGACGTGTTATAAATGGGATGAAATTTTAAATATTTAGGGAATTAATTAGTTTGACAAAACAGCTGTTCAATAATATGTTTCCACGCATGCGCGTTTGTGTACTGATGGCTCAATGATAACTAATAACATGATGACTCGTTACATTTTTGATGTTCCAGATTCCTTCTTGTTCATGCTTTTCTCTCATCTATAGAATGACTATAGAATGAAATGTTGTATTATATAATGGTGCTAAAGTGAGAAATTCTCTCTTGCATTTACTTCACTCATTAACGGCTTGTTTTATAAACTCGCACTTGAACTTGAATTGTTTACTCTGGCACCTTGTATAATACAGTAAAACCTGTCCAAAACGGAAACGCATGGGAGAAGCAAAATTTTCCGTCTTGTCCGAAACTTGTCTAAAACGGAAAATTCCGTTTTGAAAATAAGTCTTGCATAAGAAGGAAAATTCCTTCTTGTGTAGTAATGTGCATGCCTACATTAATTTTTTCATTTCCTGTCATTACAAATAAATTTTCAATTCCAAAGTTCTAATGTGAATCGTGAGTAAATTTAGAAAAAAAAAACTGTACCTTTAGTTTTGAGTTTCCTGCGACGATTGCCATTGTCTGTGAGCCATTCGCTCATATTTTTTTCTTTATTTTTTGAAGTCGAATAAATTTCCGCATTTAAACCGAACAATTAATTATTTAGCGGTGATTTTTTCTTTCTCGTATAATTCTATAATTTTTACTCTTTCATTTAAAGTTAACTTTTTTTTTTGGTCATTTTAGAAGACATTATGCACGCATGAAACAAGTCAAACTAACGTAACAATCGAGACTGAATATCACTTGATAAAGAGACTCTTTATCAAAAATCAAGAGATAGATTTGGGTTTCTCCTTTTTAGGTATATTTTTCTTGTCCGTTTCCGCGTTAGACAGATTCCGTCTTGGGGGAAAAATGTAACACAGAAGTCCCATAAAAGCTGCAGGGAGAATCATTATTTTCCTTTTTAGACAGATTTCCTTTTAGTACAGGTTCCGTTTTAGACCAGTTTTACTGTAATATACTATTCTTGTGACACATCACACTTCTAAAACTTCGCTTTAGCTCTTAAAAACTGTGACTAAAATTGTACTTTGCCATCATCTGTAGAATAAATGGTACTTTTATTTTGCTCCATTCCTAAGAGTAAAATCAGAATTTACCCACATAAAAAATGAAAAATAAAAAAAAGTTGCCAACGAACACAAGTATAAAGTACAACAGTCTAAATTGCACTTGCTGTGAGGTTTTACACTTTTTATAAAGTTTAGTTTTTCAAATAATACTTTATACTATTTTTTTTTCCTGCATTAATATTCTTCAAGTTGCAAATATTAGCTATTAGGCTGCACACACTGACAATTTACTATGTTGCCAGTCATTCTGATACGTGTTTCATTCTCTTCTCTACCTCATTACTAATATTCTTGAATATTTTGTATCAGTTATGTAGTAAATTATACCATTATTGTGAAGTACAATGGGCTTCATTTAATGTTACAAAAAGACAAAAGAAAACCTGATGGATTTGCATTTTATATAAGAGGGTACGTGACCATTTACTAAAGCATGCAACATTGCTTTACTTCCTTTTAGCTAATATAGCAAACTATTGCCCTTTCTACTTTTTTCTACTACTTAATTGGTTAATTATATGGAGATAATCCATAACTGAAAAGTTTTTTCTAAAAGTTGGTTTGTTGTTTTGGGTTTAAGATATGGGAGATTTTATTCCTCTTTAGTAAACATTTACTGTATCCTCTTACATAAAAATATACTATTTTTGTTCAGAATTTTCTTTAAAATTTTTGAATCATTTCACTATCAGTTTTAAAAGTAATTTAGGATATAGAAGGGTTTTGTAGCATATGGAACCCACATATTACTGACGGCCCTGTGTACCTTATGTACCCATATACTACTGTTTCATATGAGTCTTATACTGTTCCATAACGTCATTTAGTGCCAAAGATTATTATATTTATTACTGACTGCGGAATGAAACATCTGTTCTAAGTTCTAACTCACCAAGTTTTGAGAACTCGCCGAGTGTTTCTCTCTAATTTGTACGAGAGGTGGCCTACTTTGAGGTATTGCAGTACTGTGTAGCGAATTGGAAGTAAAGTGGGTTGTATTCATCCGAGACCGTTGTAAAAAATTTTGAATTGATTTTTTTCGACTTTCGAATTCTGGTTAGATGAATTTTTGTCCATCGTGTGGAGTGACCTGCCGTTCAGATAGATGAAAGACACTAGCAGGTTCCCAAATCCAGTCTGATTCTTCTTGACTCGCATAATCGGTAATTTATGACATATGTTGACTCGAAATTAATAATGTCGATGTAATCGTTGCTTTATCCACTTTTACTTTAGGTAATACCTATTCAAATTGTAGTAGATATTTTTTCACAGCGTAATGTAACAATAAATTATTAGACAACGTATTGTAATTTCGAATTTTAGCTTATTGCTGACTATCATGTTTTTCGCTCGCGTGTTCCAAATCGAGAAAAACGTCGAATGCTTCTAAATGTTCTGTCAGGGTACAAATTTTTGTGCCTGATAATCCTCACAGTGGTTTAACGTGAAAGCTCGAATGTTTTTCAAATTCTGTGATATATTCGGAGTGTATAAAAAGTATCGTTAACATTATTTATTGTTGCATTCTTATGTAAACTCGCGCATGTAATTCATTTGATATTTTATATCGATTAAATATGAAGTTCGTCGTATATTTTTCATTAGTATTCGGTGTTATTACTTCGTGTATGTATTTCTATGTGCAAGCTCTGTTAACTGTGGTACCTCAGAAGGGCCTAGAGGGCTCGGAATCGAATAATGAAAGAAGAATAACCCATGTAAACGAATCGAGGGTAATGAAATTGAGGCAGCTGCAAAAATGTGTACGAGCTGTGAAAAGGCAAATAATCTATGATGATTTTATTTCCGTGTAAATCTATATGTGTATTGAAGGGTGAAGAACTAGTCACTTTTGTCACGTTGTCTCTTTTTCTCAATATCAAATTGTACTCACATTCGGGTGTTCTTATTTTACTGGAACTAATCTGGGGATGGGGCTTTACTTTTGACTGGCAACATTGTCGACCTCATTTAAAATTAGAATTAGTTCAAAAGAATGTATTAGTTTTCGTTGAGTTAAAATACCAAACCCACTGTACGTATCGCAAAAATTCAAACTTTTTCCTCGCTCTATCCTAATTGAATCAGTGCCCTATCGGTATCCAAATTTGTTTGAATAGTCAATTCTTTTAAGGACATACCTGGTCCAAAACTTCTTCATAACTTTTTCACTAAATTAGTGACTTTTTAGTTATGTTCCTTCCTAAATTTAGTCAGTTCTTAGTAACCTTTTTAATTTAGAAGAGAAATTCCGTTCCTTGCCCTGAGATTGATGTTGTAGTTTTCATTTGTTTTTGTTTAGTGATGGGTGATATCCCGATTTTTCGAGTATCAATACGTTTGGTATTTTTAAAAACGTGAATTCGATGTGTCGATATATTATACATTTTTTTTTTTAGACAAAAAATATAGAAATTTCTTCCAGATGTAAATGTCGCGTAGCATATAGTCTGCCGTATTAGGTACTCCCCTTCAACTTCTGATTTTAGGTTGGCATACTCCCTAGCCTAGTTTGAAAAATTTGAAGAAAAAAAATGTCTGCCAAGTTTGAACAAAATCACTGAGATAATCCGTGCTTCAAGGGAGTGAAGTTCTTATGAGGATTCGTTGATTTTTGAAATTTGAGCTTCAGTCGAGGGGAACCCCTCCTATATGAGTTTAGGCATGACTTTCTTTCTCGAATTGATAGTGTCAAGGTAGTAGAAACCATTCCGTGGGTCCTTTTCTCCCTTCCTCTCCGCTTAAGAGACCTTCAGTTTCAATTTTATTCCAATTTCTGCATTGTTCATGTCTGGTAAAAGGTTTTTTTGGTCGCTGAGTTCATTTTTGAAGTTTTACCTTACCCCTTGGGTTCCACAGGGGCCTGATACTTGATTATTTCAAAGTGCACATGCTTCATGTCTGAAACAGGATTTTTTGGAGTCGCTGAGTTCACTCTTGAAGTTCTCCCTCACTCGTAGGGCTTCACAGAAAGTTGATCCTCAGTTATTCAAATTTGCACGTGCGTTAAGTTCGAATAAAGGTTTTTTGAATCGCTGCGTTCGTTTTTGAAGTTCTTTCCTTTCTTCTCGTTACCTTTTGGGCTGGGCAGGGGGCTGATTATTAACTATTCCAATTTCCACATTTTTTATGTCTGGATGAGGATTTAGTGAGTCGTTGAGTTCATTTTTGGAGTTCCATTAATTTTGTATTTGGTCTATTATTTTGGAAAATTTGTCATCTATCTACTTCGTACGTCCCTGTTATTTAGTAATTGTAAATTCCTCCCCCCACCACCCACCCTTCAGAAATTACGGGGGATCAAAGATATAAAAATTCATAAAAAACACATCACATAGGTATACGTTTTTTAAGCGTTCAGGTCAATTTTGCGGAGAATGTATTGAGGTAAAGTGCCAAATGTTGATCTAGGTATCGAATGTTGATATTTTTTTCAAGGTTCGCAGCCCCCTTTTTTTTTGGTGAATTATATAGAGTGAACCATGACCTATCTTTATTATAGTTTCAGCTGTGAAAACGTAATTTGTGTTATCGCGTAATAATTTTCGAGTTCCCGTGTTGAAAAATGTCCTAAAATTTAACAGTTTTCGAATTTAAGAAACAGTAATTTGGAGATATTGAAATGGTAAATGCTTTAATTCATTTTTCGACATAATATGTGGGTGTTTATATGTACTGACATTGGTTTAGGTGAAGTATCTCTGGAAGATTTTTAAATTCGAACGGCTAGTTGCGGGTTACATGAATCCGAGTGGAAAAAAAATGAAAAGTTTACAATTTGACGTTTTTTAAAAATTCAAGGTCAATTAGGTAAGAATTTGATCATAATTAAAAAAAGAATGTAACCGGGATAGCTAACAGTGTGTTTATTAAGGTAACTAACTTAATTTTGGTGTTTATTTTGAATTAAATTTCTTGGGAGAATGTCTAAAACAATTCAATAACACTGAGGGGAAAACGTCCTATGAACTTAAGGACTTCTGATCAAATAGAGGCTATGGAGAGGAACCTAAAATTCATTTACATGTATGTAGGTTTGTTCTAGTATGTCTCGCTGTGTTGGTCCCAGTTGTTCTGTCGAAAAAGTGTCCATATGCCACGAACCTCCTTATTTCGACATCCTCTGTATTTTTATAAACCAGGGACCCGGATCCGGTATCAGACCCAGAGCGGCAACCTCTTAGCTCCGACTACATAGCAAATTAGAATTCAGCTCCACCTCGATCTAATGTTCTTGAAACTGGCTCCAACTCTTGTAAATGATTTTTATCAAGCGGCTCCTTCATAAATGTAGTTTTAGTTCCGGCACCGGTTATTCTTCAGTGATAGGAGGGTGGCGGCTGAAGGGAGAGGATAGGGAGTTTGAAGGGCCGGAGCCAACAGCCTAAAATGGATTCCCGCTGTAATAAAATTCTGAAATTGGTTCAGGCTCCGGCTTCAGCAAATAATTTTTTTGAATTCCCGCTCCAACTCCCTTGAGAAATAGTCGCTCTGGGGCCCAGAAGCACTACCTTCTCTTCCGCTTGAAAAGACCATCGGGTAAGTTGTCTTCCTAAAATCCGCAAGATTAGGAAAGTAGTCTTCAGTCTCAAGATTCAACCGTATCCTGGTAGACATACAGGTCAGTGGGCAGACAGACAGGAAACCAGACGGAAAAGCTAGCTGGAAAACAAGCAAGTAAAAAATAGAAAGGAAGGCGCACAGACCAAAAGTGAGGAGGTGAGTAAGTCTGTCGAGAGGGAGGAGGAAAAGGAGGAATTCTTCCCGGGCTCGAATTTTTCATCCTCTGATCTGTTTCTATATTGCCTGATCTTTTTGGGGTATTCGAGCGCAACTTCGTGATTTTCGAGGAGGGCCTTAGCAAATTGGCGCGTTCTTTTCTTTTTTCTGTATGCCTTCCCTCTTTTGTTTGTTCTTCCACTGGACCCAGTTTTTGGAGACGAGTTAGCCCGATAAGCGTTTGGAAAAAATTGCTGTCACCTAAAACGTTGAAAATGGCAGTCAGCAATTCCGACTGATCATTTAGCACAGACGTATATTTGGCTCGGTGATTTATGTCGATGACTTTACCCTCGCCGAAATTTTCAGACATCGGCCTCCCGAGACACCCACGTACCCGATATATATTGTTCTCTAACGTCAAAAAAGTGGGAAAATTGTTGAAAATACATGGGTAAGTGCCTACAGCTTCGGAGAGAAAGAGTGAAGAGGAAAATCTAACTCATGGTTTTCACTTTTTTACTTATTCAAAATCATTTTTGTTCCGGTTGAATTAGTTCAAAGTTGAACAAGTCGATTATGGAATCTGGTAAGAAGAATTTGGTTGCGAAATGGAAAAAAGAACTCAGATGTATGGAAGTACGAATTCTTTTATTTAACATTTTTTATCAATGAACTAGGTATCAGTTTCCTTGCGCATTGAAGGGCTGAATTTAATTGGATCGTACCATTCAGGAATATAATTATATACAAACAACGAGCCAAAACAATGAGCCAGTCTACATACATGAAACTATTGCTGTGTTGTCATTGTGTACTTTGAATGCATCTTCTTCTGTTTCCAGAAATCGTTGGATCATTTCGCTGCTAACAACTTTCAATGAGCGCCTATGACAGGGAGTCAGGCAACAAGCAGCGAAACCATGGATATGCGGAGAAGCCGAGTTTACCTTCACTGTACTCGGAAGCGTCCGAAGAGTCGGAAATCTCGGAAATCAAACCGGCCTTCCTAAGTAAGGTTGAAAGTTTAACCGATGACAGCGAGGATGATACGTCCAGCGATGACGGAGAATGTGACAAGGACTGGGAGAACGCCGGCAAAATGGTCGAAGCTGCCGCCGAAGAATGGTCTCAAGGGACGAATTCGTCCGGTGCGTCCAACCACAAATCGCCGAAGAAACGAAGCGCCCCGTTCGAAGCCCATAACGGCGAGAGCTCGGCGAAAAAGAGGAAAACCGATGAGGAAGCAGCCGCCAGCATCAGTGACAAGGCTCAAAAGATGATGGTAGGTTTGGCAAGATGCTTGATTTGTTCTCACAGAGTTACAGCCAAACTTGACTACTCATCCTCACAAATTATTACGAATACAGATACAACTCTCCTTGCGCTCGATGTTTGATTTGCTCTTTTTTTCTGCAGGAAATGATGGGTTACAAACACGGAGAAGGTTTGGGTAAGCATGGTCAAGGTCGTGTCGCTCCTGTGTCTGCGTCCAAACAGAAAGGTCGAAGAGGTTTGGGATTGGTCATCGCCGAAGTTGACCGCAGTTTGATTAAATATGATCCGACGAAGGAGGTATATAAATCGTGGTATATTTTATCAGTCTCGTCTGTAAAGCCGCGTGATCGATTACTCACACTTGAATACTTCGTACAATAGTTTACCGATGCGCACGAAAAAGTGGAATGGTTAGATGGGAAGTACGGAATTGATATGTTGACTTCCGAGTTGTGTATTTGGATGAAAATCGGCCCAAAGAAGAGGATTCTAGACGACGAAACCAATTTCTGTGCTCCTGATCTCTTGAAAACCGTCCTTATTTGTAAGGTAGGGTTTCATTGGTTAGAGCCGCCATTTGGGTAGAATTGAAGTTCTCATATTCTGAACGTTGTATGTGATTTCAGAGTGCCTTCGATAAGATGTCGGGAGAAGAGATGAGACGAGCACGATCGCGGTCAAATCCGTATGAAACGATCAAAAAAGGCCCTTTCCTCAATAGGGCGGCTATGAAAATGGCGAACATGGACTATGTTTTCGATTGGATGTTTACGAGACCGATCGACGAGTATGGAGTAAGTATTGCGAAAAGCGGGAGCAGGCTGAAATCTGCAAAGTTGGCCGGGGAAATACCACTGTATCGTTCCTTGTTTTCTGTTACATCAACCTTCCATCGTGTCACCTTTTTCTACTGTATCGTTCCTTCTTTTCTGTTACATCAACCTTTCATCGTGTCACCTGTTTCTTCTGTGTCCCTTCCAGTCATTACTCCTGCTCAAACTTCCTGATCTGATGAATTGGCCCGTCGGAAAATTCCTAGTAATTTTTATGGCTAGTCCGCCTAGTAGTCCAGTAGATATGTACATTGTACCTGGAGAAAATAACGAAGTTAATTCCATCTCGAGGACCCTGTGCTAATTTGGAAAAGGCCTGAGAAACCTCTAAATGTTCAGACTTTCTTCGATTCTTTGCTCACAACTTCTAAACTAAGTAGTTTTCGACCAAAAAGTTCATATTCAAAGTTGTAGAGCATTAAATTTGCTACAGTTTTGCATCTATAAACTTTTTCCTAAACCTAATATTAACCAAGATACAGCCGATCAAAGTTGGAGGAATTTTCTCAAAATGGCAAAAATTAACCAAAAACGAAGATTTTGGCCCTCTAACTATCAATTACCATCAGTTCTATGGTAACTATGGTAATTGCTCATCAATTTCGACATGCTGGGACGCGGGGGGGGGGTTGTCAGCTGACCAAGTGCCTGTTTTTGTGAAGTGTAGTTATTTCAATGTTACAGTGGCAGGTCATCACCCTACTGTAAATTCCTGTCAACCCATAATCTTGAACCTCAATAAACATAGATCAGGTTATTGAAATCGATGAATAATAACCAAGAATTAATTGAAGACTATAATTGATATAAGAATAATGGTAGTATGTACGAATGTACAATAATACAAGTATATACAATTTATGTATAAAAACCTCACGAGGCTACCTACAATTTGGAGCGCTTGGGGACTGCTGCACCATCCTCGTCATCGTCGTCGTTGTCAGTGTTGTCGGGGTCCATGGACATGTCTGGGGCAGGCGTAAGGGGGAGATTTTCCTCACTCTCGTCGTCAGTATCAACTTCGTTGGTGTCAGGCTGAGGGCTGTTTTCGCATGCTGTGCCTACGCAGTGCTTGTATACTGCGGAGCACAACAGCCAGCCTTTTTACAGCTGCAGTCAGCGGTGGCGCAAATAGTTGTGCACTTGCAGCTGACGATGCGGAGCAGCTGTTCTGGGGCAGCATCCTTTGTTGTGGTGATGGGAACCACACCTGTGAACGTATGAATCACTCAATTAACACTGGTGACTTGGTTACAAGAGTGAATAATAATGAGGGGGTTTTAAGAATAAAAAATGTACTACTTCAGGATGACGAGCATAATGATACCCACCTCGTTTAGTAATCTTCCATCCCCAAGCAGATGGCAACTTCTCGTAGACCCCTTCGCTTCTTCCCATCCACGTCTAGACTTGTCGGTAAGTCCTGAATGAATGGTACTTAGCGGCATCTCTGGTTGGTGGCAGTCTGGCAAGTTGGCATTTCGGCTCTGCCACGACAGTGGTGAAAATGCGGTATCTCAGGTCATCTAGGTTGTCACGTTCAATGTTTCCTCCATACAGTTTCACCAAGAACTTCTCCTCAACGTCAGCATTTTGAGCTGGAGCTGCCTGGGGGTCCTTGAAAATCTCCAACATCTCGGAGAGGCCCGGGGTTTTTCTGATACGCCTGTATCACCTTCTTCTTCCCAATTCCAAAGGGTGCTGAGGTGGTGTCGCACGCGTGCAGGAAGAGTATATCCTGTGGCCCGTGTTTGAAAGAGCGGGAAGAATAAAGGACGGTTGGGGTGTTACCCTTCCCACTCTTCTGGAAGTAAACGTTTTTCTTTGAAAACCCGAAAGCATTCAGCTGCACCAGAAGATCAATGTCCTCCCCTGTAATGACGACACTGTTGTACTCTTCGGCAACTGAGACAGCAGTCTGTACAATCAGCACATCAGCGTCTTCTACTGCCTGCTTGACTTGGATCCCTTTGGCTTCCAGTTCACCCTTCAGCATTGTTATGAAATTCATCTTGTTTTTGTTGTTAAAGAGAAATTTTACCTGCGTGATGGTGCTGACTGAGGTTGTCTTGGAGATCACAAACTTAGTAGAGGCGTTCAGCAAGGAACGCCGATAACATTCTTCTGCCTTGGTGCTTTGGTAGCTTATCCCACTAGGATAACCATTACCATAATTACTATAGAACTGATGGTAATTGATAGTTAGAGGGTCAAAACCTTCGTTTTTTGCCATTTTGAGAAAATTCCTCTAATTTTGATCGGCTGTATTTCGGTTAATATTAGGTTTAGGAAAAAGTTCATGCATACCAAATTGTAGCAAATTTAATGCTCTACAACTTTGAAACTGAAGGTTTTGGTCGAAAACCGCTTAGTTTAGAAGTTATAAGCGAAAAATCGAAGGAAGTCCGAAAAGTTTAGGGTTTTTTGGTCCTCCTCAAGTTAGCACAAGGTCCTCGAGGTGGAAAACTTGACAGAGTCAGTCATCCCACAGCACCCCTAAACAACCTGTGAAAATTCCATGAACTTCGGAAATTTTTCCAGCAGACTCCACTTTTTTTTTTGCTCTGTCTACTAGACTGTATAAGGCGAAAAGTAGGTACAATAAATTCGTGTTTGAATGTCCTGATTGCATACCGTTATTACTATTTTATTCAGAAACCGCTGGTCAGAGAAGGAGAGTTATTGTATTTTGCTGACGTGTGCGCTGGCCCTGGCGGTTTTTCCGAGTACGTGTTGTTCAGAAAGAGATGGGAAGCCAAAGGTTTCGGTTTCACGTTGAGGGGCGATAATGACTTCAAGTTAACAGACTTCTATGCGGGACCTTGCGAGTCTTTCGAGCCATTCTACGGTTAGTTCTAGTATCTTGCTTAAAGTTCAGTAACATTTTAGCAATACTGTATGCAGTTGCTGAATATAAAGGCGGATGTGCACGAAGAAGTAAAACGCTGCAAATTCTTAGCTACGAATTAGTCGCACAAAGTTGAACGTATGTTAACTTGATTCGCTGTTCGATCCCGCTCGTTCGGCTGAAAATTCGCAGCGTTTTACTTGCTCGTGTACATGAGCCGTAAGGAGTTCAGAGTGTGATAATGAACGAAGTTGGACTGTCAAACGTTTCATATGTACATAGATGGGTCATGTAGTTAAGCATAAGTTGGTAATTTTCATTTTAGGTCAGTTTTTTAAAATTGTTTTCGAAGAAAAGATATTATTTTACCCGTAATTGCCGATATCCCACTTCAAATATGGCCCAAGATATTAGCAAGTTGGTCAAGAAGGAAAGTAATGAAGACTGGCCCTGCTAAAGTCATGCAACTTTGTTTTCGAATTGCAGTAAACGCTCTGAAGTAGAGTTGCGCTGCATTTTTCTTAGGAGTATCCGACAGTGTTGCCAGAACATTTTCGCTGCTAGATTTAGCAAAATGTTTCATTTTTAGCAGCAAAAATTTCATTCTAGCATTCCAATGCTCGTTAGAAAACTCATTTTGAACGGACTTCAGCAGAATTTTTTTATAATCTAGCTGTACGTAGCAGAATTTAGCACATCCGAGAGCAGAATTAAATTTTCATTCCTGGCAACACAGGTATTCGATGCACTTGGGTCATTCTGTGAATTGGATGAGCTCGTACCTCCGGTACGAAAAGTATTAAGATGATTTTTCTTTTGTTGAATTGGTAATAGTATTCTTTATCAGATACACTACGTAATTATATTTTAATCTTAATTGAACTGGACTTTCAGTTGATCAATTTAAATACCTTGAAAATTCCGTCGTCGTGGCAGCGAGGTGTCGTATTTTTTTATTAATCCTATCAATTACTGCTCTTTTTTTCTTTGTGTTGGTAGAATTGTTTGGCGTATTCGTGAATTATAGGGATGCAAGCATAAGTTGGTGACACTTGAGAGCAGAGTTACTTTCTAATTGTGCTTTGTTGGATGGTTGTTTGAAATTTGTGTGTTGAGTATAAAAAATAACGTGTTATATAACCAGTGCTGCGAGTCGTTATCTAACTTGTTACACATGGGTGCAGCTGATCTGCCATTTTGATTGCAGATAGTCCGTTCAATAATTTGCTACTTCCAACTTTCTGGCTTTCATTGGAGTTTGGTATTCTACGTTTCAAACACGCCCTTGCCATTATTTAGGGTAAGCGAGCCAGTTTGCCACAGCTTGAGGGCTTCGGGAACTCCAAAACGTCACTATTCTGGTAAAATTATAGAAAACAAGATGTATTATGTATTATTTCACGGCCAGGGCCGCAGAGAGGAAAAGCGGGCCCGGGGCAAACACGAGAGGATAGAGCCCCTATGTTAGCAGGGGGTGGGGGTAAACAGAGCTTTTTATTCTTTTTCCTTTATTTATTTATTTATTTATTTATTTATTTTTTTCCTAGGGCCCTCTGGGGCCCCATGTAAAATTCCGGGCCCGGGACAAAATGTCCCCTTTGCCCCTCTCCTGCTTATGGCTCCACTGTGACGTCTATTTTGTGCTGCTATTTTTTGAAGTTTTCTGTCTTGCACCTGATTTGCTAAATATTGTGTTATTTTCAAAATTTGGGAAAATCACCAGTTTGCAACACTCAACCCCAGATCGCAACATGTTGTATCCCAGTTTGCAACGTCGTCTTTATTATACGTGTGCCTATTTGCGAATAATTTGTTGTAATTACCTAGGCCTATAATTACTTATTGTAGTTAAGAACGAGAAGCAGAACACATTCGTATACCCATAACTAATGTTCTGTAATTATGATCATGTGTAACAAAAACTAGAAGAAGAAAAAAAAACAACAGAGGAACGAAAAAAAGAAGAAACAGAAGTTTTTTACACATATTTATCTACATTAAAGGAAAGCAAAGTTAATACGGTACAAACCACGACAGGTTTTGCTTGAAAATATCTGGAGCTCTTCTCATAATAAATGGGGTCAACTTTTTTTAGCCACTCTCGTAAAGTCTGACCAGTGTACTGAACTTTTCCCGTAGTTTTTATTTGGTATTCGTTATCATCAAAATCGTGCTATGTGACTTGCCCTGGGTAATTCCACTATACTTTACAGTGACTAAAGATTCTATACAGCTCAGGAGACATTACCAGCATCTTGTATGCTTACTGGGGTTGACGAAACTATTTTTGGACGCCTGACAGGTTGTTCAACTGCTTTGCTGCTCTTTGATGACGCTTTGGAAACTTTGACACGTTTCTCAGTCGCTTTATAGGTTTACCATTTGCTGACTGTTCCCATATACCTACATTACTAGCTACTTAATACTTACCATTTTACTGATGCGAAATGTTACGACGAATTCAGGCAGCTGGTATCAGAAGATACCAAGCATTTCTATACGAACACAAAACTGCTAGCTTTGGCCCAACCATTCAGAAAAGAATGAAGTAGGTAGGTAATGTAGAACAATCAGCTACAAAAGTATTTTATACTTGATGTTTTGACAATTTAAAATTTATAAATTACTTTATTCGTCGAATTCACGAATAATCATCATCGGGCACAACTAGCCTACACAACAACCTACTCTGTATGGCCTATGATCACTGATAGTACAGATGGAATTCATCGATGTTGCAAACTGGTGGGGTAATGTCCGTCTCACTAAACCAGTTCGTAACACCGCGTTGTAAACTACATTTCTCCACTTTGCATAACCCCCATTAGCAACGTAGGAAATCTGAAGGAACTAAAAACAGAAATCGTCAAGTTTTTAATTTTTGTACAACATTTAGGTTCAACTTATCATTTTCAAACAGTTTCTGCATCAGAACACGTGAGAAATAGGGTCAGCCGTTTCCCCTTACGTAGACATCCTTCATCCTTCTAAGAAATGAGGCCTATTTGAAAAACGCGCAAGTTTTACTTTTCACTTTGGTTGGAACTCAAAGAATATCGCGGACAAAAAATTTTAGAATGGTTTACCTGACGCCAAATATGAAGCATACGGTACGAAAATAACGGAAGGTGCCAAAAGCCAATGGGTTCCTTATATTTTATGTTAATTTTTTTCAGCAGGAGTGGCAAATTGGAGTACCGTTGCGAACCGGGTCGTTTACCCCATCCAATTTTGATTAATACTAAGAATTTTCTATAAAACCAGTTTGGAAATCGCCAAATTTAAGAAAATCCAAATGTTCCTCTAGTTGATTTTACGTGATTCTATGTTGTTTCGGGAACGTAGACTTCGAAAGCTCAATCAACATTTGAAACATGACATTCCAAAACGCATCAAGCCTAAGGAAGCGATTTTACAGCAGAAGCAAATAACTTTTTCCTGTGTTACCTACTATAGTTCCAACGCAGATGACACCTTTGTTGCATACTCGAATATATACAGGAATATACGTAGGTCGAAGCTTCGTGCCAGCTATGCGCGAATAACGGAGATATGACGCCACCAACTTCAGCATCCATGGACTTGATGCATTTTGGATATTTTTCCTTTTTTTGGCTTCCGACTCTTTCTCTAATGGTTATTCTGACACACTTGTGCTCCGAGGTGAAACGTCACAGGTTTCTCCATCACATAGCGTGTTTATCTCATTTTTGCCCTAAATGGACTTGAAGCGTTTTGGAATGTCATGCTTCATTGTCGAAAAAGTTGGCACTTTGTGTGATATGACTGTTTTTAAATTGACTTTCTGCAACCAAAATGACGGACCATGACAGAGCCTCAATCTAACCAATGAATGTACCTTACGTGTTAGGAAAAATTATTAGGTTGACAATTGACATATTCCGTCAGAAGGCGCTGTAATCCGGTTACTCTACTTTTACATTGCGTTATTTGAGAGCTGGTCATATTTTTCGATATTCGTTTTTACAAAACAGCGAAAAGAATTGAAATTGTACTACGTAGAATTTCACTCCGACGTTTGTACAAAATAAACCGAAAAATTGCTATAGTTCTTGTGTTATCACCGTTTCATGATCTCTGTAATCTGCAAACCTAACTTTCTGATTTTACAGCAAATTTCAATAGATTTCGATTAAATGACTTTATTTGAACATAATACTTCGCTGAACTGTTATTTGTCAATTCCCGTGGATTTTCCCAAAATTGTATTTGCGGATTTCGGAAATCATAAAGCGCTTATAACTCAAGAGCTACAGCGATTTTTTTTTTCTTTTATTGCATACCCAGCTGACGTGAAACTATTCGCTAAATTTAGTTCTCTTCATTTGTTTGTAGAAACAAATGGTTAAAATCGAAAAATGTGGAGTAACTCGATCGCGGCGCTGTGGATGTATCTGCTTTGTGGTAGAACCGTGGAACTACGCGAGTCGGATCACTTGGTGTAGATCAGTCTAACAAAATGTTCCCCTCAGCATGGTCCATTTCCCACCAATCAGAGAGGTTTATTCAATATTTTTTTACACAAAAGGTAGTCAGCTTGGTGTGATACGGTGATGATATCTACAAAGGGCATTCAGAAACTATTGTCCATAAGCCTCAAAAACCGTCTTAAAAAGTTTTATTGGAAAAATTCACATTACAGTCTTTTGAAATCATGTCCTTGGGCTTCTATGCAGCGGTCCCAGCGTTCCTGCCATCGCTTGTATATGTTCTGGAAAAATTTATCTCCAAGCTGTTTAAAAATCGCCTCTGAACTTTTTACAACAGCCATATCGGTCGTAAAACGGCGTCTGCGTAAATTTTCTTTCAGTTCCGGGTGTAGAGCGAAGTCGCATGGAGCGAGATCAGGACTATAGGGAGGGTGGGGCAAGACCTGGATGCCGTATTTCTCCAGGAACGCAGCGGTAGTGCCAGCCGTATGTGGTCGCGCGTTGTCATGATGCAAGACACTGCAGTCGACAATGTCTGATTGTTTCCGTTGAATGTGCTCACGCAGGTTTTTCAACGGCATCCAGGTCTTGCCCCACCCTCCCTATAGTCCTGATCTGGCTCCATGCGACTTCGCTCTATTTCCGGAACTGAAAAAAAAATTTACGCGGAAACCATTTTACAACCGATATGACTGTTGTAAAAAGTTCGGAGGCGATTTTCAAACAGCTTGGAGATGAATTTTTCCAGAACATATACAAGCGATGGCAGGAACGCTGGGACCGCTGCATAGAAGCCCAAGGACATTATTTCAAAAGATTATAATGTAATTTTTTCCAATAAAATTTTTCAAGACGGTTTTTGAGGCTTACTGACAGTAGTTTCTGAATGCCCTTTGTAGTTTCGTGCTGATAAATATATCAATTTTGGGTGATTTTGGAGGAAACAGTAGGTTCCGATTTTTCTTCTTCTTTGCTTATAGACAATTATGTGTGGGCTTCCGGTGTTCTAAAAATTCTGACCACATCCTCTTATCGTTAGCTAAATAAAGTACAGCCAGTAGTAGAGTTTGTTTCAAACAGCGTACTCTGAGCGGAACATGGCCATTTTAAATGAATTTTCCCTTCGTCGTGGACAAGCATTTTTTTCATCGTTGTGGCGAGTCAGATCATATTTTATGTATCCCCCATTACCAGGGTATCTAATGTGTGTGTAGTATTGTTTATGTGTTCTACTGTATGTACATAAGAGATTCCTGCCGAGAAAGTTTGAAAAATGAAGATAAAAAACTTGAAAAGAAAAAACTGTCTGTTTTCATCCAGTTCAGAGAATGACCCACCTACTGAGTTAGAGGTATTTGATGCCAGAGCAGACCATCCCACTGACTCACCGAGTCGATAAACATTTGTTAAAAGGTGTAATGCAGGTAACATTTGAGCAGTGCTTTTCCAAAACGCAGTACTTCCATGTTTTTGTTTTTCTGTTCTGTTGTTTTTTTAAATTGTTTTTTTTTTTTATGTTATTAGAGTATGAGCTTTTGCAATTCATCGAATGGCAAAAAAAAAATCATTTTCATTCGTTTTATCACAGTATTTCTAATGAAAAAATTACTTTTCAAAACTTCATTTGCTAGTACATATTTCATCCCATTCCAAAACGCAATAAGTCCAGTTTTTCAGTTTTTTTCGGTTTGTATTTTCGCGAATATTTTAGTTCTAGAAACGAAATTCCTGGGTACATCCATTGGGGCTGAGGTTAACTTTTGTCGAAAATCAAAGAAAAAAAAAATCAAAATCGAGTTTTAAATAATTTCTTGCGCTTCTTGAAGAATTAAGAAATATGGAATTGTTGCCTTTTGGAGGAACATTACCTCATTTGAATGTCGAGTCTCATCTCGTCGTGGTGTTATTTGGAGACACTATTATCTCCACTTCGTTTATTTTTGTGGGTTGAACCACTCAGACTTTCTGTGCCTCGTCTCGATTGCCTGTTGTGAACTGATAATACCCTTAGAGTATAAGCATTTTCGATTCTAATTTCTTTCTTCAATGCAACATTTTTCAATTTTGTCTTCAGGTGAATGCGACGACGGTGATGTATATAAGAGTGAAAACATTGTCAGCTTTACTCGTCACGTATTTGAAAATTCCGATGGAAAAGGTGTTCACTTCATGATGGCGGATGGCGTAAGTCACTATTGGTCTCTGTGAATAAACTAGAACTCCACGGGAGACGGAACATAAAATACGTATCATGTCCGTCTGTATCGTTTGGATGGGCGATCAGATGACGTCGTAACCAAAAAAGAAAGATTCAGAACTGGCAAGGTCTGGTTTGTGGAAGGGTTGCACAAAGTTGACCTCCTTCAAAAAGAGTTTCAAGGTACCTATACTGTCGTAGACTGAATTTCTGATGGAAAGATAGGTATGAGCTTATGCACATCGTTGGAGGACTGGTGGTTACTCACGATTCAAATTCTTGAAAAACTAGATCCTGCTTGACATTGACACGAATGTGTTTCAGTTATGTGGTTGAAAACAACTTTGAATGTGGAAACGAGAATAGTTGAGACTTGTAATTTGTTTCGTATTTCATTATTACTATTCCCCCCTCCCCAAGTGGAATTACAAGCCTCATTTCAAATATTTTAAGTCGCCTTTTGACCCGCGGAATATCTGATTTTTCTTGGATATGAATTAAAGGAAACATGGATTTTCCAACAGTGTGTGTAATGATATCCTTTCCTGGTTTACACGGCCAAAGCTGTGGAGAGAGACTGTTGGAGTTGGAAGGTGGATCCGCTTTTTTAGTCCCCCTTTCTGTTTTACATTGGGTGTATTTTAATAACTCTGTATCATAAGAAACACGAAAAGACAATTTTCATTGCGACAACCGAATAATCTCACAAAAGTGCACACAGTGTGCAGCAAAGATTAGACGACGAACATTATGCCAGCCTAGATAAGGAACCGGTTACTCTTACCTAAGTTAGCCGCGGATACGAATTTACTTAGCACGTCGTCGTACATCTCCCCTCATGAGATGTGACGGGCAGGCATAGTAGACTAGCTTTCTTGTAGCTCGGGTTGGACGTTTTCCGGACTTCTCAGCTGACTTTTGGAGTTTCTCTCGAACTGGAGGTGACTTCATGGGTGATTCCGGTGCTGACATAGACGTTTTGAGATTTCGGGATGTGAGGCTGGCGAGGAATTTTTCGATGACGAGAGACTTGCTGGTTCCGAACGTGACTCTGACTTGAAAATCGTAGGTGTCGTCGAATGCGACTCGGCCGAGTTAGACGGAGCTTTTTCAAACCACGACAGATCTGTGGTAGGCAGTCTGCGCAATTCTGCCCCATTATCTGACTTCACATCGTACGAACGTGGTTCTGAACGTTTTTTCGCGACGGTGCCTTTTTTACTCAAGTCCTCGACGTATACTCTTCGGCCTGGACTCAATTCTGCAAGGTAGCGAGCTCCTCGAGCACAGTCCAGGCGGCGACTGGTATCCCTTTTTTTTTTTAAAGGTCATCGCGATTTATGACTTTGTTGTTCAATTCCATGGCTGGGATCTTAGCTCTGATCTGTCTGTTGAATATGAGTTGCGCAGGGCTGTAGCTAACAGAAGTAGGGGTTGCTCTATAGTTCGTTTTTTAATTATTTTTTTAAAACAATAATTATATTTATGCGACCTTAACTACAAATATTAGGTTAAATAAGCATTCTTATCAACATAGTGTACAGTTCCAGTATGGAGCATGCAACCCAATGGTTACATGCTCGAAGTGTAATTGTAACGTTTGTGTTGATGCTACACTAGGTCAACTGGGTGGCGTCGCTGTAGTCGTCTGGTGTTTTGTTCGGTGTCGAGTTGGATCGCTTCGACATTGACATGTTCGTGGAGTCTTCTTTCGTGATTCCGCGCAAACTTTTTTATCTCATCGTCGACTGTCGGTATGCGGAGATCGGCGTGTATGTCATCGTTCCGTGAATAGCGGTAGGCGTTGAGTATGATACGCTGGGTGATGTTCTGTCGTCGTTGGATGATGTCTCGATTGGAGCGTGCAGTACAACCCCATAGGGCTATTCCATAGGTCCAGATCGGCTTTAGGATTTGCTTGTACAGTAGGAGTTTGCAGGATGTATCTAGCTCCGACTGTCTTCCCATTAACCAGTACAGCTGTCGCGTTCGGTGTTTCATTTGCTTCGCTTTCATTTTAACGTGTGTTTTCCAGGTCATTATCGAGTCTAAGTGCAAGCCTAGATACTTAGCCGAGTCTGCCTGGACTATAGGCTCGTTTCCAAGGTATACTCGGTGATGGCTGTCAGCATGTCGGAGCGTGTATAGTACCTGCAGCGACTTCTGTCCATTTAACTTAATTTTCCAGTCTCGAGTCCATCTTTCGATTAGGTTCAGCCTGCGCTGGTTCTTATAGGTGGCTTCTTCCTGGTTCTTGTCCACCGCTAATATTGCAGTGTCATCTGCGAATGTGGCTGTTTCTGTACTCGTATCACTGTCGGTCTGTAAGTCTCTGGTGTACAGTAGGTATAGGAGGGATTTCGCTTCCTCGTGAGCAACACGGAACTTGCGATTAGCTAGATACAACTCTATCAGTCGGCATACATTCCCAGGGAATAGTTGGCTTATCTTTCGGATCAGTCCTTGATGCCATACTTTGTCGAACGCCTGGGCTACATCGAGAAATACGGCACAGCAGTATTTCTTATCTTCAAGTGCGCTGTTGATGATAGCTACTACTCGATGCACTTGATCGACTGTAGCGTGTTTTTGCCTGAACCCAAATTGGTGGAGTGGTAATTCTTCTCCAACTACGGGTAGCAAGCGCTTTAATAGCAGTTTCTCGAACAGCTTTGATACTGCTGTCAGCAGCGAGATTGGTCTGTACGATGTGACTTCCTCGGCTGGTTTATCGGGCTTTTTAATCATAATTATTTGTGCTGTTTTGAAGCTATCGGGTACTCGTTCAAGCCTCAAGCATGCGTTAAAAATGTATGTGAGGAGCACTAACGCTTTTTTCGGGAGCTTTTTGAGGACGACAGGTGGGATTTCAGCCTTTTTTGGATTGATGTTATCAATTTCAGCTGCTACTTCCTTTGATGTGAACAGTCGAACTGGTTGGTTGGCCATGCATACTGGTGTGGTATCGACTGATGATTATATATCATGCGGCTGGAATACTTGGGAGAGATGCCGCGCAAAGAGCTCGGCCTTGTCGCCATCTCTTCCAATCTCCGTTTTCATCTCGTAAGGGTGGTACTCTGACTAGTGGTCGTTTAATATGGCGAGTAGCCTTCTAGAGTGGAATAGTCCTTGTCTTCATGAAGGCTGAGTGGGTAGGCTTCGAATGTCTTTTGTTTAGTTTATTGTATTAGACGTCGAAGCTGGTTGTTGGTTCGGTTAAAGACGTTCTTGTCGTGAGGACTATGAGAGGTGTGCCACCTTCTTCGAGCTTTCCGTGTCTTTCTGAGATCTTCTCGCGTATCTCTAGGGGGTATGTTATTCTTTGGTAACGATCGTTCTTCTACTTTGGGGTAGCTACTTGCGCGGCCTCCTGATTCGCTTCTATCATCTTGCTTGCCACTGTTTCGATCTCCTCTGGGGTTGTTAGTTTGACTCTTAGGTCAATGAGCTGGTCTAGTTTTTCACGAAATAGGTCCCAGTTTGTGGCCTTGTTGGTCAATGCCTTCCGTTTCTTCAGGATGACTGTGGTACTGATGGTGAGCAGCACAGGTGTGTGGTCAGATGATAACTCGATCAGGTTCTCGGCTAGCATGTAATTAGCGGCGATTCCCTTGGTCACAAAGAAGTCTATTAAATCGGCTTTCTTTCGGCGGTCAGTGGGCCAGTAGGTTGGTTTTCTTGCAGACAAGTATTCGCTTTGGGTACTATGGATTGCCTTCAGTAGCTCCTTTCCTTTGGTGTGTGCCGGGCTGAGATTCATATTATTGGCAGAGGATGAGCCCCCATGCGTCCTGTTTTGCGTTGTAGCCTGCACCAATGATGAATCGATTCCTAAAGTGCTTCAAGAAGTGCTCTTATTGGGGTTTCTTTAACCTGTGTTTTGGTGGAAAGTACGCTGCTGCTATCTTTAGTGGCGCGTTGTTCTGTATTACAGCCACTGTCGTTGCCTGCACAAACTCCTTGTTGTATTCTTCTTCAAGGTGGTGCTGGATATTCTGTTTTATTACGACTGCCGATCCTCCATGCGCTCCACCATCAGGGTGTGGAGTGTGGTATATGGCGAAACCTCGTAACTTTGGGTGATTCCTGTCGGTGTAGTGTGTTTCTGAGATCAGTGCGACGTCTATTTTGTATTCATGCAGGAAGGCCTCCAGCTCCTCAAGTCTTCCCTTGAAGCCGTTGGCATTCCAGGTTACAATACGTAAAGCATCAGCCATTTTGTTTCGTTTTTCGTTGGTCACGGCTTTGAGCAGTGCTAGGGTTTGATTTAGCTTGCCCAAGCTTTGTTAGTCTACTAGAGATCGAGGACATCTCTTGGGTGATGTTCTGGAGTGCCTTCATGACGTTTGCGAGTCCCGGCTCCTTTATTTCTGCTTGGGGTGGTTTGGGCTCCACCTCCTTATGAGATCGTGCTGTTGTGGGTTACTGCCTCCTGGTTTGTTCTTGGCTGCATCAGCGAAGGTTCTGCCTGACTGGGGTTTCTTAGCTGGTTCTGGGTGCCGATACTGGTTCTGTAGTCGCTGCACTGCTGACACTTTTGGTTTATTGAATGCTTTTCTTAGCTCCCGATACACCTGACGGCCTCGATAATTGGATGAGTGGTTTTCGTTGCAATTGGCACATTTGAATTTGGTTTCATCCTTGAGTTGACACGTAGTAGAGTCGCGTGGTTTGGCACACTTGAAGCACCGTACTGGGTGATTACAGTTGCTTTTGGTGTGGTTCCATCGCTGGCACCGTTTACGTTATGGATTGGTAGTGGGTTTGTGCGGTGGTTCGACCTTTACCTTGTGATGAGCTAGGTGGGTGATTTCGTAGATAATTTTATTATTTTCTTTTGGCATTACGGCTATGTAGAATAACGGATAGACTTTTTCTTCTCTATTGGTTATTTTACCATTCTGACCTTGTCCCTTGATGGTCTTCTTGATATTGACTATGTTCGTTGGTACGTGTCCCATATTTACAAGGTCGAGCTTAATTAGTTCGATGTCGATGTTCGGGTGTAGTCCCCTAACTACTACCCTATATGGTCTATTCGCTTTCAACGTATACGTATGGTACTTATGAGACGCTTCAGGGTTTCTATCAGCTTCCGGAAGTGTTCATCAGTTTTGGCAGCAACAAGCACATTACCATTCGAAATGGCTCTATGTTACGTTACCGTCTCCAAGAGCTGTGGTGACCTCTTCGCAGAATTTGGTGTATTCAGTTATTTCGTTGACTGTTATTTTTGGTGGTGGTTTACTTTTAGGTACCGTTGTACAAGTCTTAGTGTTTTCTGTCAACTCGCTCTCTGATGACGTGTTGAGATAGTCCACGTTCCGCTTTTTATTTGGAGGCTCTTGTGTAGGCTTTTTTGTAGTGTCTGTTGGCTTTGATGTTCTTGGGGCCAGTGCGTTTGGCGTTTTCCATTTGGCTATCTGGTTGACCGCTTCGTCTCGTTCCTTTGTTAGTTGTTGAATTTGTAACTGCTGTTCGCTGAGCTTTGCCTGGAGTTGCAGAATCTGCTTTTGCATTTCCTTGAGTGCTTCTTCGGTTGCCGACATCGCGTTTGCAGGGACTCCACACGATGTACGGTACGTAGCTAGGCGCCGGTAGCGGCGTTATCAGCTAAGCTGATGAGCCCTACTAGGAGTGTTCTAATTCACCGCGTAGGAACTTGTCACTTCACACACAATAGAGAGACACGTAAGCGAAAATGAAGATGCCGTAATCCGGCGAGAATGGTTTTCAATTTAGTAGTGTTCACACTTGCTTACTTTCTTATACTGAGTATGTTCGTACATGTTACACTTATCGCACAACAAAGGACCAAAAAGACCGTAATCGCAGTGTACGCGTATATACGTCCGCTTTTCTCGATTGCCACGAGAGAATGAATCGCGTTTTCTTTCAACAGCGGCGCTTGTGGTTTTAAATGTAAAAGTGAACGTATGTAATCATGTGTAAAAGAAACAGATAGGAAGATGGTTTTGCATCGTGCTTACAGTCTCTGGAAAAGTGAAAGGTATCAACATAAGGATTCGATGAAAAGAGTTCATTTTGCAAGGTTTGTAATATTATTTTGTATGATTCTTGTTAGGGTCGGCGTGAACCAACCGACAATTGGTAAACAAAATGAGTTATTAATATCGGTGGAAAGAGCGTAAAAAGTAGAATTTTTCAGAGTTGGGCCTTCGATTCAAAAATGTGTACTCACGTTGATCAAAGCTTATCAGTAAACGCTATATCATATAGTTTCTACATGACTCTTCAACTTAGAATCACGTGTTCTCAAAAAACAGATTTTGCTGGGTGGGTTCCTTACGCTTAACAGCCTCCCAATGCGATCGTACTTTTTGTTCGAACTTGGTTAGCGAAATAGCCGCCCAGACTTCAGCTAAAAGGTCGCAAAGCGACCTGGCTTGTTTTTTGCAGAACATTTTTGTCAGTGATCATCTTTTCGTCCAAATACACCAATCAGCGCGCCGCATTTCATTAGGCCGCTAGAGAGCGACTTTTTCGCGTCCAAACGCGAATAATTTTCTGTGAACCAATAAATGCCTAACCGTTACTCATGTTTGGTTTCAGGGATTCTCAGTGGAAGGAAACGAAAACATTCAAGAGATTTTGTCGAAACGTATTTATTTGTGTCAGTTCTTAGTAGCATTGTCAGTACTCCGAACGAACGGCCATTTTGTGTGTAAACTATTTGACATTTTCACCCCGTTCAGCGTTGGTCTCATATACCTTATGTATCATTGTTTCAAAAGAATTTCGATACATAAACCGAATACCAGTCGTCCAGCTAATTCAGAAAGGTGATTGAAGATTTTTTTTCTTCTTGCTACGTTCACTATAATCGCAGTATCTATTACTATCATGGCTGTCTGTCAAACTCGATATGTGGTTGTAACGGTTGGATGGCAGAAAAGTATGGGCAGCATGAAATGGCTTTCGGGTTGGTTGATGGTGATACAGTTTGTGACCGTGAACGCTGTAACAAAATTGTTCCTGAAAACGAATGACGAATGCTATCTCAGGAGTCGTGTTCGCCGAATTTAGCAGTACCTATTTGATTTTTAAATCGGTGTACCTGAGCTAAAAAAAAGAGAAAGAGAAAGTGTGTTCATTCGTCATGAGGTCTACTTATAGACGCACATACTACTTCTTTCCAACTGTATCATTTGCCAGTTTGATTACAGCTCCCCGCCCGTGTTTCAGGTATATTATTTGTAAATGGAAATACGATAACGTGGATAACATCCGCGATTACCTGTTTCACGTGAACGAAGAATTCAACAAATACGGCGAAGCTAGTGAAGACGATATAAACGAAATAGTTCCTCTAGATTTAATCAAAGATGATCTCAATTTTTACAAATACATTGTTAACTCGAACAATGTGTAAGTGTCTGTCCGTTTTAGTATTTCTGTAACACGTTGAAACCTACAACTTATTGTCCGTTCGTGTTCGGTGTTTGTTGTCGTAATCGAATTTACTATTTGCAGGTTGGGCGAGCGACAGGTGAACAGTTTAGCAAAGATTTTGGAATACAGTGAAGATGAAACTCTGGTGGAAGAAAAACAAGTCTCTTTGAAAAAAGAATGTATGGAGTTGTGGAACGTGCCGATAGGAGCACGTAGGGGGCCTTCTTACGATCAGCCAGATCAACTGTGCCGTGCTCTGTTGTCAAACAGTACCAGTAAGCAGACAGGTTATTTATGTCCACCAGGCTTTCGTTTTCGTGAAAAAAAATTATTATCTGTGCCCTGTTAACATGTTGCAGATTTCCTGAGACAGCAACCAACAAATATATTGAATGTTAAAATGGAAGATGTGTTGTACACTATCCACGATTGGCATGCCGTTATTTTAGGTGATAATACAAAAAGCACCACTTTTTATTTAGGTAAGTATGAAGTTAAGCTAGGTTGACACGATGCTAGTTTTCTATCAGATGGTTCGGGAACGGAGCTAGCGGATAGATAGCGTACTATCCGGCGAGTAGTGGATAGTTCGCTGTTTGCTAGCAGAAAACTATCCGATAGAAATCTAGCATCGTGTCAACTTAGCAATACCCGTGTTGATCGATTTTCTTCAAGAACTGGGAAAATACGAATTCCAGATATCTGTCTGTATGAGGCTGGTTCCTCGATTAGGCGTCTTACTTCATGGACCACTTCGACCATCATTTGTAGGTGCATTGCACGGTACTTCAACTCTCAAGTTGTCAAAAGAGGACTTGTAATTTATTTTATGGTTTTATCTGCTGGATCAGTTTTGGAAGTAATGAAGAATGTTTCTCCTCTCTTTTTCTTCAAAATGTGGACGTTTTCCTTCAAGGGAAATAGCTGATGAAAAGAATTGACTGATGTTTTATTTGAAACCCCTCAATTTCGAATAATGTTGACCCTTCGTATACTTATCAGATTTTTTAAATCCATGTACTAGCTATTTTTATCAGTTTTTCATTTGCAGGAGTTGCCCATAAGAAATGTTACAAATTCGACCGATCCGCCAAGAAATGGGTCATGATATCTGAATTAGGACTAGAATTGAGTCCAGAAACTTTGGTTTACGGAGAGATTGTTACCGAATTAATAGGAGAGGGTCAGGGTCAGATAAAACCGAATGTATTTCATATTATCGATGGATTTTCTTTGGGTGGAACACCTATTAGTCACCTTCATTATACCGAAAGGTGAGACTCATGTTTGTGTATTTAAAATACGATTATTAAATTCCTAGTAGTCAAATTTTTCCGACCAATTATTTATAAGTAACTCGTAATTGTTAAGTGTATTGAGTACCTACCGTTGTCAGTTTGATCAAAACTGAATGATGTTGTCCCAGTAATGATATTTCGTTGCGAAAAAAAAGTCTTTTAATTCTATATCATAACATTGTTGATAGAATTGCTAAATGTTCGTTGTACGCGAAATCGCTGTCCAGGCCTAGTCTGTATACCGTTACGCCCATGAAAATGAAACAGGTCTTTGAACTTGATTGCTTGGAAGAGTATGGATTCTGCAGGTAAAGTTTTATTTATATAAATTCATTCTTTTGGATGGTGTGGTGGGACGTATGGCGATGCATGCATGCGCCAATGTGGCCCCTAAGACACCGCACCCCCGGCCCCGGAAACTACTCTCGAGTATCGTATCAGTCCTGTTCGATGGTGTGGGCTGAGCTTCATTCGTCGGCCCTTTGCCTCGACCACTCCGTTTGCATCTTCCTCTCCGACACCTTGGTTCCATCCGCTTCGGCTCTTTATCATTTCCAGAACCAGGATGTCTGGCACGAGACGGCTGATCACGCCGTCGTCGCGTCACTCCTGCCGTCCCGCGCCTCTCCTGCTCCCAGGCCTCACACTCGAACAGGGTGTGCCAAAGTGGGTCATTCGCCGCTCGATCACAGTGTGTGCCCACGGGGCTCGGCGCTATCGCCATCCGGTGTCAGTACGTGCCGAAGCACCCGTGGTAGCTCAGACTTGGGTCGGGTAGAATTTCAGCTCTCCGTGATATCTTCCTGCCCATACATCGAGGTCGCGTATCAGCGCTCGGGTCCACTCACCCTTGGTCAAATAGGCGAGCGGGTCCTCCCACTTCCGAAGCGTGTCCTGCTGGATGGCTCGCTTGACCCGAAGTGTTTCCCGTTCCGTCTTCGCTCTCTCCTTCGCACCGTATACCTCCGCTGTTTAGCCGACCTTGAGTTCGATCGGTGGTATACACGCTAACACGCCTACTGCCTCTAGTTCTTTTGGATGCGTGTAACGATGGTAATCAGTTTTCTCAATTATTGCTCCCCGACGTCCCAGAATCCATCCCTGAGAAACCTGTTCTGGGCTAAGGCAAGCGTCTTGTAGTAGATACGTTTTTCCCTTCTCCAGCAAACTTTATTTTCTGCAAGTAGCAGGTTCGTTCCCATTGACGATGATGTGTATTTTTATTGCAAATATCAGATTTGTTGCCATTGACGACGAGATGTGTATTTTAATGGTAACGACTCGTGACTTCATTAAATATAAGGTGAAGTTTCACATCTTCATTTTCCAATGCCGAATTCAAACCTCACAGAAAAGTGCTTAAAATGAGAACTGTAAATTCATCTTTCAGCTGTGTTACAATTAGTGTGACTCAACTACTTTAAACTCAACTCAGGTTCATGACAGTACGTTGTTCTTGACTGTAAACTCAGTTCACAATCCGGGATGCCAACATTGTCCACTATCCATTACAGTAACCATGTCCAAAGTCTACGCTAGTTGTTTTCTGTAAGAACGGTCTATGTTGGGGGGGGGGGGCTGGTACCACAGCCCGTAGTTATTTTTATAATATTCTTGAATATTCGTTGGTTTCGCTTCATGTTAATGATCCCATTTCACGTTATTTATTTCAGAATGCAGGACAGACTTATGAAGAATCTGAGAAAACGATTAGTGATGCCCACTGGCAATTCCGATTCATGTAATGCATTTTATATTCCAACCGGAATAATGTTTATAAAAGCTACGAAAGGTAAACACACATTTTCCCTTTTTTAGTCCTTGGTTACGATGTTCTCTAAATCAGAAAGTCTTATTCGTGCTTCTAAATTTTTGTTTTACGCTCTCCAACCGCGAAGTGCTCTGTAATTAAAATTGGTTATGCTTTCAGCGCCCTACAGAAGATTTATATCTCAAAGTGCCAACTTGAAGTATTATTGGGCGCCGAAAAAACGTGATTCAGTATTTGATAAAGATCGTACTGCGGACTGTATTGCTGATTCGAAGTAAGTCAGCTGACTGATTTGCTTCGTAGCATTTGTCTTCAATCAGTCTTGATTTCTGGTTATATTTCCTTCCAGGACAAGCTACGAGGGGTCCTTAGTATGGTTTCCAAATGCAGAAGAAGAAAATCCATTCAATACTCAGATGTTTGTCAGAAAATTGATATTCTACATAAGAGGGAACAAATTCACAAAAAGGGATGAGAAATAATAAGAATTACAAATTGAAAATGGTCATCTAATTCCTTAAAAAGTGTAATACCGCTGTGCCTGTTTCTAATTTAAGATGAAGACGTTTTGTAAAGTTCGTTTCCCAGTTGGTATGTGTTAAGTTTTGTATTCGAATTGTATAAATTGTTATTATTTTTTGACTTTTATATTGAAAGAAAAAAAGTGGAATAATATTCTTTTGTGCGACTGAAGTAATCTATAATCGTGATATCCCCAAACAAATGTTTATGAATTACACTGACACAAAAAAGATGTACTCTGCCAGCTAATTTCGCTGTGATACTCCTAGCAGTAATGTGGCTGTGCTGCCGTGATATCCAACGAATTCTGCCAGTGGCAGTACTGGCAGTACAACCAACTTGCATAGCGGTAGGCTGATAATACGTGAGCTGGCAGTAGAATTGGCCGCACACTAGTGGTAGACTACCAAGCTAGACACTGAAATGACTGTAAAACCACCAAAAAAATTTTAGCAGTATGATTAACAATAAATTAACTACCATGTTCAGAACTGCCAATAATTTTTCGATCACCACACTGCATGTATTTTATCCGTGCATTCACTCCCAACAAAGAAACTGATGTTGCGTTCGACTTGCATGCGCTGCTTGCACGAATGTAGAAAACAAAGAACGATCCCCGAAAATGCTCCCTATCCGGTAACATCAAACAATGGAAATCAGCTCTGTGAAGGGGAACGGTGATATTAACGTTTAAGATTTCCCGACTGTTCGCAGCAGCTAATATCCTATTTGCGGTTTCTGGAATTCAGGCAGGGATCCCTGCTGGAACTGAAGAATGAAAAATATGACTTTAATGAGATTATTATTCATAATTTTTTCATACTCACGCACCAGCGGGGAGACGGTTTAACGAGCAAACACGATGAATTGCTGGGGAATATTTTAGATACTTCTTCATGACTTTCATGGCCCTTTTTAAAAAAACGTAACTTTTTCATTCATAACCTGTAGACATCTTGTCAGGTCTCAGTTGAAAGACTGTTCTCCAATATCAAGGTCCTATTCAATCCCATTAGAAGTAACTTGAAAGGTCGTAAGTTGTAGGACTATCTTCTACTGAGTTCAAATTGGGTGGACTTTCACATTGATTAAAATCACCATAAGTATTCATTCACCCTTTTGTGGGTATCAGTGTAGAAGAATTTACTTCATGATTATGATGATGGGGGGGGGGGAGAAAATCCAAGTACCACCATCAGCTGCTGGCACGAATATGAAAGATTCAGACGCTTCAGTGTTTCAGGAACGAATGGGAATGAATGAATCATTTGGGAAGTAAAGGTAAACGAGGGCAAAGCCACCTATAAAGATGAGTACTCGCATACGCCATCCTGGAGCTCATCGTGCCCGTCGATACCGAATTGACTACGCGGTCGGCGGTACCCTCCGCATAGTCGAATTTGGCATCCACGTGCACGATGGGCTCCAGGGGCTCTAACGAGCGTTAAACGGAATTTATTCTGTACTCGAACAGAAATTTTGAACAAAAATGAATGAGAGCGAATCATGGCAATGAGATGACTCTCGTACCCAAACGAGACGTGTCACATAACCATCTCTAATTACTAATTAATAATTATTATTAGTTCCCGAAATGCAGAATTCTAAAGAAAAGAAACTGAACAGTCAGATACCAGATCGTTACTCGTTGGTGCCATTAAAAAATACCTTCAGCACGACATTTTTAATGACCTTGTTCCGGAACATAGCTATCAGTACATACGTTATTACAGCTTTGTACGATGGTAAGACTTGTATTTCGAGTAGTGGTAACACTGGTTGTAATAAAAAATCGATTTTATTGTCATGTTGTCGTTAGTTGTCGTGTACAACAGCGCAACCCTTGTTGTCAGATTTGTCTATGGTTACGATTGTAGGCTTTTGTAGTAAAGTGTTATTTTAGTACTCGTATTTTTATATTTTTTTGTTCATTGAAGTAATTTAATTTTCTGTATCGTTGTGATGTTTAGTTATTACTTATATTTTGCTAGAATCTGTACAGAATAACGCGTACATTTTTCAAGTATTCGTAAAGTGCCGTTATGGCGGCTGTGTAATGGTTTATCACTGGGGAGAGTGGACAATGGAAGAATCTTCACCACAGAATTTAAACGGGCAAATTGGATCGGCTGGTGGAGTGAACAAACAAAATGAGAACAATAATCAACGGCCGCAGTACTCGATTCCGGGTATTCTACATTTCATCCAACATGAATGGGCCAAATTCGAAATGGAGCGCTCGCAGTGGGAAGTGCACCGAGCTGAATTAGAGGTAATTTGTCTTACGACGAGCTGATTTACGCATCGTTCCCAGACCCCATCGTTATAACCCGCTTGATTAGATTACCCTTAACCCTTCTGTAGAAATGGATTTATAGAGTGCGATAAGTTCAACCACACTTATCAGTAGGATTTGTCCCTGTGTATTGATGTAGTCCTGGCATCGCTCTTCGAATTCCCGTGTTTGGTTTTTTATTTTGGTAAAACGGATTCGTTTTTTGTGTAAGCGTTGGTACCATTCGGTTACAGTTTTCAAATCAGAATCAGCTGCTGGTGCAACCTGCGCTCGGTATCTTGTGCAACTGTCCAGCTGATGAACATTGTTGAGTTCCTTATCATTTGAAACTTTCGCGATTTCTCATCAAAATATTTTATTTCAGGCTAAAATAGCATTCCTGCAAGGTGAAAGAAAGGGACAGGAGAACCTAAAGAATGATTTAGTCCGACGAATTAAAATGTTAGAATACGCCTTGAAGCAAGAAAGGTATGGATCTATCATTGATCGAACATGCTCCAGTTTTTTGTGTTCATTGCTAACTTGCTCTTGTCATTTCAGGGCCAAGTACCATAAACTGAAATACGGAACTGAATTGAATCAAGGTGATATGAGTGCTCCAATATTCGACGAACCAGGTGCCGCGACCGAAATCACGATGGATTCGGAAGCTCCTTTCACGTCTGTCAGTAATATCACATGGAAGCAAGGGCGTTCACTTCTGCGACAGTATGTTTCGTTTCTCAATACTCTCCAACGTTTCGTTTTTTTGGATGGTTGGTAATTGGTTTATTTGTCGTAGGTACCTTCAAGAAATAGGCTATACAGATACAATAATTGACGTCAGGTCAAATAAAGTGAAGGCTCTGCTAGGATTGAATAATAATAACAATAATACAAATAATAACAATAATTCGAGTTTACAAGAAGATTGTGTACCTCCTGTTGGATCTCAAACGGTCAACGGAAACGCCGACGTTTCGAATAATAAACGGTCTAGTGAATCGCAAGGAAGAAGGAGTGCTAAAAAAGTAAGCTTGTATTTAATGCTATAGCTAAGGGTTGAACTAAGTGTGGTTTGAGTGGAAGTTATCAGAGTACCAAGAAAATCCATAACCAGTTGCTATTGGTTGGAAGAGATACCCTAATTTGTGTTTAATTGGGAGACTGTTGACTTGAAGGTATTTTTTGACAGGAGAAGTGTTGATAAATGTGAAATGAAGGATACCAGAAAATCTCAAAATTGACTTTAGTCAAAACAGCTAGTAGTTGATATTTGTGGAAAGATGTAATGAGTGTTCATCTTCTTTGTGACGTAGACGCTAGCAGAATCAATGGCTCTGGATACAGAAAAAGCTATTATGGCCAATTTTGAGTTTCTTAGTCGTGAAGGAGACGTCGACATGGACGAGGATGACGACGACGAAGAAATGAATGATGTTATTGAAGAAGGCTCCAAAGTGTTCACGAATACAAGAAAATTCAAAGTTAGTATATACATTAATGCGAAAAATTCACGTATTCAACTGTTCCGATGTTATAATAGAATGCTATTTCTCTCGTTGAACAGAATGTCATGGAAGATGTTGATGATGTTGATGCGGAAGCAGAAGAAGTATTAAACGAATTACATTTACTTACCGAAAGCGAAGAAGTTTCATCGTCCGATATTCGGTCCCAAAGTAAGTGCATTTCTGCTTCTTTCTAAAACAGCTTTACCTGACTATTCGCCTCATAAATTGAAGATTGAGTTGACATTTTGTGCACTGGTCGTATCAGTGATTTGCTAATGTGGGAAGGGCCATGGAATGACATTCAGATTCATTTCTTAGTGCTTGGGGACTTCAGCATCAGTATGCCTTTAAGAAATGTTCAATGTACAAAAGCGCATACTGATGGAAAATCTTTGCGCATTACAGATAGTGGAATGTTTCAAGTCGTATCGCCCGGCCGGGGTAACGAAGACGAAGGAGTTGATTCAACATTCGCTCTCGGAGAATTAGCTCAACTTACTGTAAATAATGATGTGGAAAATAGTTACGATGTAAGTAAAGTGTTCATACAGGTAGACGTTCATGTTATGGCGCAGTTTACTCATGATTGTCTTTTTTCAGATGGGATCCTCTAAGGAACCGTATAGGAAAACATGGAATGCTAAATATACATTACGGAGTCACTTCGACGCCATTCGAGCGTTAGCATTTCATCCTAGCGAACCAGTTCTAATTACTGCTAGCGAAGATAGATCTTTGAAATTATGGAATTTACAAAAGATAGTCACATCAAAAAAGTAAGCGTAAGCCTAATTAATTACATAGAAGCGTTCGATTCAGGTCTGTGCGAAGCGTTACAACCAGTTACGTTTGTGTTGCAGATCAGCGTCGTTGGATGTCGAACCACTTTATACTTTTAGAAAACATTTGTCTCCTGTTTTGTGTGTGGCTATTAACTCCAATGGTGAAGAGTGTTACAGCGGTTGTCAAGACGGCCATATATATTGTTGGAATGTTCCTTCAGCTAACATAGATCCTTACGATTCTTACGGTACGGAATTTTATTTATCATTGTGAGTACTGGTTTTGACAGCCAGCCCTGCTGCTATTAATTAATTTGTTTATATGTTGAAATAGAACCCGGTGTCTTGAATAGCTCATTAGAAGGACATACGGATGCCGTATGGGGTCTGTCTTTACACAGTGAAAAGTTGCAGCTGTTATCATGTTCAGCAGATGGGACTGTCAAACTGTGGTCTCCTACCGTACAAAAATCAACGTTATTAGCTTCCTATGTTTCCGATCAAGGTAATCATGAAGTAATTCTCGAATGGTTATTTTCGTACGGATGTTCGAAACAGAGTTTAGGTTGAATAGAAACCATAAATGAAAATGAATTCATCAGAAAAGCTCATAATTTTGATCAGTAGTTCTCTTCTGAAACATAAGTCTTGTATAATCCTAGTAGAAGAATGATAACTGGAAAAGTTTGTTATCAGAAATGAAAAAGGAAATACGAGTATTACGAGGGTATAAATGTAAAGTGGATTTCTGTTAATAGCCAGTGAAGGGTTGAGGATAGTTGTGAAATTAGAAAAATTTCGAGCTGTAAAAATGAAGCTTCCTGCTATTGAGAGGTCCGTTTTGAAAATAATTCTAGTACATTTTGAAGTTTCGACTTTGGCGCAAAATAGTAGAATAGCTGCTGTTCTGCTGAATGAACTGTCATATGTACTTATAAACTGATGTGGGATATTCCCTGGTTCCGATCTTCAAATGCGCGATGGTGTTTGAATGTAATGGTTGCAGATACAGCGCTATCTGCCGGCAAAATCAAAGTTTCAAAATGGATCCGTTAAATGTGAAGAAGTGAAGGAAATCGATTTAATAGATTCTACTCTTAATTTCGGTTTTCCTTCTTGCATCTGGCGTTATCAAACTACCCAAGTATTTAGATTCCTCTGCCTCCTTTACTGCGAAGCTTATGGCTTCAATATTTTTCTAATTATTACTACTTCTTATTGTAAAATACAAACTCGGTCTGATTGCGATGTATCAATTTTCAGTTACAGACGGAGTACCTACGTCAGCAGATTTCGTTAGGGATGACATGAACCGCATCATAGTTTCATATACGTCCGGAAACTGTATATTATACGATTTAGAAACGACGAAACCACTTCTGAGGTTCGAACTACCCGCCGAAGTAAGTAGTTTGACAAATTCATTTTGCTTGGTAGTCTTTGTTATTTGAAATTGAAAGATTTCCTTGTTGAAGTCGTATCTACTCTAAATGTATCCTAATACATAAACACGTACGTTTGTATGTATGTACATTTATGCCGAATGTTGGCTTCTGAACTAATGAAAGTGTGAGGATGAAGTTTTCATCGGTGTAATTGTACCAGACTGAAATAGATTTTTGTCTATGAATCGTTACTATATTCCAGTTGAAGACCTATTCGCAAAGCAGCAAAGTTTGGGAAATCGAGAAAAACCCTCCCATTCTTTATGTGAGGATAGTAGCATATTGATTTGACGGTTTTAATGAGAAGTCAAGGATATAGTAGCAACACTGTCAAAGTTTGAAAACTGTATAGTCTTCGAGCTGTAGGGCCGCAAAGTGAGAAAAGTCATGGACAAAGGGTAGTTTGTGATAGGAAGACACGTAAGCTCTCGGTGGCAGTTTCATATTGTCATTCTAAAACCGTACCGATAGTTGAAAATTTTCGTCTTCTCATTCCGGATAGTGCATATGGAACATGTCCTTGGCTATATTAAGTTGCATCATCCATCCCCACACCTCAATCAAGATAGTACATGCTAACTACTTCGACGAATCATAGGATTTTCACTAAGAGCCACATGTCATCAAAAATTTAGTCCGAAACTTCGTTTACTCATACGAATCTCGGTAAACATGAACAGTGCGATTTCATTCTTATCAGGTCTCCTTAGAACGTACCCAAATTCGAGTTTTATCCTGTTCCACGTGCGAAAAAAGTAATCGGTAACATCTGGGAGATAAGTAATGACATTCTCCGCCAGATGGCGCCAAAGAAACCGATTTTAGTAATTAAGAACTAAGGGTACTTCGTGAATTAGGTCTTCAGTTGAGAAGGGAATTGTCCGCCTAGAACCCTCCAAATTTAGCTTATAGTCGATGATAAATGTTGATTAAAGATGGCATCAAAGCTGTTAGAAATTGCTCAACAGTCTAAATATTCCGTATGTAAGGATGAAGTTGTGTTAGTTTCAAATGCATCTTCACGGTGCACTGAAACATTGCCTGGTAACCATAAGAAAACTTTGAAGAAAATCAAGTGATTAGGGAAATCATAGGGCAAAAGGCACTTGAAGAAATCATTAGGAAATATGAAAAGGAATCATGAGAGTAAAACCTACAAAAACACCGGGAACTGATATGAAGAACTAATGAAGATTATGTGGAAAAATCGTTGAGAGAATTCGCAGTAGATAAATAATTAACAAACTAACACAACCAAAAAGCACAGACACTGAACCAACAACCACAAAAACAGAGAAATACCCAGGAGCAATACCATTCACAGGGACACATACATACAAAATACAGAAAATCTTCAACCAATACAACATGAAACTCGGAATCAAAAACACACCACCTCTGATCAAACAAATAAGCAATGACAAAACAGAAACAACAGTAGCAGAGTATACAGACTGGACTGTGAACACTGTAACGTGACTTACATAGGGAAAATAGGCAGAAAATTTACAACCAGAATCAAAGAACATGAAAAATTACAGAAGCTAAATGATGAAAAATCACTGTTTGGAAAACACTATGATGACCAGGGACATAACCATGACAAATTGACAGAAAAGTACAAAATCCTATACATAGAGAACACGTATACCAAAAAAAAAAAATTAAAAGTAAGTACTACTAGAAAAAATAAAGTCAAAAACAAAACAAACCAATCTATTAAACACAACAACTAACTTCCAAAGCGAGAACTTATTCCAACTAATAACATAACACCCACAGATTGGACAGGCTGCACAATCACAGACAACCAATAGGAGCACACGACTAAACAGGTTCACCATACGGTACTACTCTCGACTGTGACTGCAGGACCGCAAGAGACTAGTCTTATTTAGGGTACTCCACTGATGATGGCGTAACAGCTGAAAGCTCTCTGGACTACAGAAGAAGAAAAAGTGAACTGGCACACCCTACAAATGAAATATTATCATGTTCATTCACACTCTGAAATGGACACTAAGAAGTCGAGGAACATCTAACGTTTGAATTATAGAGAGAAAACATACGATGGAACGGTGCAAGGGAATTGATATGAACATAATTTATGATATTGAGAAATCATGTATGAAACTTGTGTAGGGAAATTATATAAGAAATCCATGTAAGCGAAGTATGCATGTAAGGAGAACATACAGGGAATCCTGTAGGAAAGTATTTCAGGGTAATTGTGCAAGAAAAAAATATAGAGATATCACAGAGGGAAATCATTTAGGACAATTATTCGTATATTGGAAAGATGTACCAGGAAATCGTAGAGGCAAAAAACGTGTACAATGGTGTTGATTGAGAAAACCGACCTTACATTTAAAAAAACGAGATGTCAAAAAAAAGATTTTAAAGATATTGTATTCCTATTGGGACGCGTCAGCAAAGTGGCTGACATCTGGTGGACAAATGCAGAAGCTACCGAAACGTGACAGAAACAGGATGAAATACATAGCGCGCCATCTACTTTACAAAGGGTGGCCAAAAGTGGAAGTACCCAAAACGGGATGAAATACACTAGCGCTCCATCGCCGTGACGCGATCAAATTCCTCATTCTTTGTGTCGGTAAAACTCCAGTCCCAGAACTATCTAGCATCACTTTTACAAAGTAGTAATAGTCTCATATGACACAATAATGCAGTTCCAACACGCCTATGTCGTAAATACGAAATTGAATTTCTTGATGTATGGACAGTTTTCTCATTCCACACCACTGTAGGGAGATAGGAACATGACTGGTGTAGAATTATTATGTATGTAGGGAAATCATTCAAGCAATTTATATAAAAAGATCATTTATGAATGCTTGAGAAACAGTAGAGGGTGGGTCGTTATAAAACGAATTCCATAGAGGTCATTGCCCCATGATGATCTTTAAGTTGTGCACTTATCATTTTTTTCTTAATACTAGTAATTTACTTGAGAACATCTAGGGGCCGCCCCCGCATGCTGACGTCATATAAGTTGTGCACTTACATCTAAAACTAAGTTAATATATATTCTAATGGATCTAGTCAATTTCATCATCATAACCTTGTTGATTGTTGTGAAAATATTTTAGCCACTTATTATAGGTGCCTATTGTGAGAAGAATACTATTATTGCTGACACTGTGATAAGTAATTAAAAGATTATCTTTCAAATTCCAACTGGTGAGTTTTTCAGGAGTCTTAAAAAGTGGATGGAATCTTTTAAGGAGATGGAACACCATCTCTTTAGTAATGACTATGATGGAATTACCAAACTTTAAAGTATATGGTTTGAAAGATGAGTTAGGGAACATAGTACCTAGTTTGAAATCTGTAAATTTTTTGAATGGTTTGTCAGTATTGCTGTTCATAGCATTAAACTGACTTTGTAAGGACGCATCCATCTTATAAAGAGTTCAGCAAAAGAATGAAGAAACTAACCAAGAGACCCTCTATGTATAGAATTTGTCCTCTCCTACAAAACATCCTCACCTCCAGTTAGTAACTATGATTCTATAAGTACTTTTAGTAGGCATGTACTTTGCTGAGTGCACAACGCGTGGAGTTAAACAAATGAAACATAGCATAGACTCATTTTCATTTTTAATACCAAGTATGGTAAATTAACTTAAAATTTCCTAGCAGTCAGAATGTGTACAGCTGCGCACATTAGGGTGGGATGTGCGTACCAATGACGCATGTGTCTATATGAGTATAAAGCACAGGATTATGAGTATCACCGCGTGAGAGGGGACCATCGGAGCGACACACAGCTTCAGCTTGGGACGAATAATTTTTTTTATACTACTTGATCAGAAAGGCAATGTTTACATTGGTGTTTTACAGACAATAAGAAGCGCCTATCATTCATTCATTGAGTGCTAACAAAACCTGCATGTAAAGTAAATGTCCCTCAATGTAAAGCGTTTTTACATGAAAAAATTGCTGGCCAGTAATTTTATATTGGGGAATCGAACCCGCATCCATTGAAACATGTGACTGAAATGCAGTGATTGTCTCTAACCACTCGGCCATGGAAAGAATACCAAAATAGCGACTTAAGAACGCATTTAAATATTCACGAGGTAGTACAGCTGTTACTATTTGTTGTTAATGGTCGTTACGTTTTTGCTGGCCACTACCTGTGTATGCTGTTTGTGCATGTGAACAAACTGAAGACAAGACTGTGATACTATACTTTGTAGTAATTAACTGAGCAAATAAAATTTTTGAATTAATTATGCGCACAAAAATCATCTGTCTATAATTTAAATAAATAAATAGATTTAAAAAAAAAAAAAAAAATACACACTATGTCAGCGAAAAACATTGCCGCTTCTGATCAAGTAGTATAAAAATATCTTCCACAACAAGAGTCAAAAGTGAGTTTACATGACTCGAGAACTGCTCACTTGCTACGCTCGTTCGCAAACTTTCCCTCGCCATGTAAATACTCACTTTTGACTCTTGGTGTGTAATATACTATTTCTGTGCGTGCGAATTTTTTTTTTTTCCACGTCAGCCTATAAATATTGGTGTATGTCCCGAAATTTTTTTTTACGTTGACAATGATAGAAGTAATGAAACTTGAGATTCTACTTACAGACGTGCGTATAGGGGAATATGTATTTTAAGGTTGTCAATTTGCAAAGACAGTACATAGACATGTTCCTTTATAGTAGAACTACCTATACCAATTAACGAAATAAAACTTGAATATTATAAGAGTGTGACCTATTTATATGTGTGTTTTGAAGACAATAAGGAGTTCCCCCAGCCACCGATGCGGTGCCCAAAAGAGTAGTTTCTGGTGACGGGGGGTGTGGTGTCATAAACCACTTTGGCATGCGTGCATTGCCATACATCCCACCACACGCCACTTAGCGAAGTATGTATATGCCTATAAAAAAGTACTTACAGAATCATGGTTCCTAACCAGAGGGTAAGGATGTTTGGTAGTAGAGAAAAAATTCTATATATAGAGGGTCTCTTGGTTAGTTTCTTCATTCTTTTGCTGAACCCTTTATAAGATGGACGCGGCATTACAAAGCCAGTTTAATGCTATAAACAGCAATATTGACAAACTATTCAAAAAATTCACACATTTTGAATCAGGTACCTTGTTCGCTGTCTCATCTTTCAAACCATACACTTTAAAGTTTGGTAATTCAATCATAGTTGTTACGGAGAAGTGAATGTTCAATGTACCTAAAAGATTCTATCTGCTTTTTAATACTCCTGAAAAACTCACCAACTGGAATTTGAAAGATATTTAATCACTTATCACAGTGTCAGCAATAACAGTATTCTTCTCACGATAAGCACTACCTATAATAAGTGGCTAAAATATTTTCACAACAATCAACAAGGTTATGAGGATGAAATTGACTAGATCTAGTAGAATATACAGAGCAGTCTCGCTAATCCGGGCTCCGATGATCCGGACGATCCAAAAAAAAAAAGTTGTAGTAGAAGTTGCAGTACAACTGGGTACAGACTTTTTTCAGTAAGTTTTTTTTTTTTTTTAATTTATTTTTGTTTCCTCTGCAGACTGTTCTTGTACTTCGGTCAAGTAACTGTGAAGTCCAGCAATAAATTTGTTAAATAATAAAGATGGTATACGTTTCATGCATTTTTTAGGCTTTTTCCGTCTAATCTTTCACTTGTCTGGACAGGGTCCGGTCCCGTCAAGTCCGGATTAGCGAGACTGCACTGTATTTTTAACCTTGTTTTAGATATAAGTGCACAACTTGTGTGTTATCAGCGTGCGGGGGCTAAGGCCCCTCGATGTTCTCAAGTATATTACTAGTATTAGGGGGGAGGGGGATAGATATAAGTGCACAACTTATATGACATCAGCATTCGGGGGCTTAAGCTCCTAGATGTCCTCAAGTATATTACTAGTATTAAGAAAAAAAAATTTTTAAGCAGAAAAACAATAAGTGCACGGCTTAAAGAAGGTCGTTATGGGGCAATGACCTGTATGGAATTTGTCTTATAACGACCCACCCTTTACTAGAAACTCATATATAAAGAAATTGAGATGATGTAAGGAAATAATACAGAAATATCACATTGTGAAATCAATAAGAAAATTATATGGGAAAACCGATTGGGAAAAATCAATTAAAAGAATCAGTCTGGGAAAACTTACAGGAAAAACATCGACAAAACTGTATAGACTTTGTAGATCTCGTAGCATTTTCCCACTAGTTCAGAATAAGATGTTTAGAGTAAGGGGAAGTACAAATTATATCTTAAAAATGAGATGAATTTGATGCGAATCCAGAGTTTGTTGTAGAACCAGTTAATTACGCTATAAAATTTGAAATCAGTTCACAAATTCATGATGTGTGTATGGTTGAGAATGAAAGTGCTTTAAACGGGACAGATTTCCTGAATCTCTGCTAGTTGGAAACAAAATACCAGACTGGTTGCCATCCTGAAAGTTGGAAAATAGGGACAGATCTATCACCCCAGGATACAACCAGACCGAAACAATGTCGAAAGAGAAACAGTCAGTCGGCTATCCCGTCGAGTAGATGAGTGGACGTATAGACTAGACAGAGAGGCTGATAAGTAGACAAGTACATGAACGAAAGACAAGCCACATGAACCTCATTGAATGACGGCATCTTGTAGTCGTCAGTGTTTAAATTTTCATTAAAATGGTGGTACAGTAATCAAACTTCTGGACTTTCTCCCACTATCATTCATCCTAGTCTATTACTGAAAACTAGGCTTTCGTCGCCAAGGAGTAAAAACCAAAAACCGAGATCTTTTCAAATCTCTGTGACCAGTTTTATGGCTGTCCATGACGTGTTCGGTTCTTCCACCTTCCTTGCCATCAGGGAAACAAGCCTGGTCTTTGCCAATTCCGTGTGGAAAATGGATCCAAGAGTCGTGACATCCCCGCTATGTCTGAAGTTGTGTTTAACTTTGTCGTGTTTGTTGCAGCGACCGCCTTACGATCAAGTGAATCGGCTGGTCTGTCACCCGACGTTGCCGCTCACGGTCACCGCGCACGAAGACCGACACATACGATTCTTCGACAACACGACGGGCAAATTGATCCATTCGATGGTTGCGCATCTGGATGCGGTCACTAGTCTAGCCATCGATCCCAGCGGATTGTTTATTCTGTCAGGAAGTGAGTGGAACATCCGTAGACAGTGCCGGCAGAAGCGGGACAGCGCTCGAACGCACCCGGACTACTTTTATTCGCCTGTTTTCCTTCTTCCAGGTCACGATTGCTCGATACGGTTCTGGAATCTGGATACGAAAACATGTGTCCAGGAGATCACGGCGCATCGGAAGAAGTTCGACGAGTCTATCCTGGATGTCGCGTTCCATCCCTCGAAACCGTACATCGCCAGTTCAGGGGCGGACGGTCTGGCCAAAGTGTTCGTCTGCTAAACCCGAACCACTGTGTCGATGAAACGCCAAAAATCAGCCGACGCGAATGTAAAAGCGAATCCGTTTTTCCGATTAGGTAAGCTTCCTTCAGAGAATCCTTTTGTCCTGTAACGTTTTTCGAAGGTACACGAGTTCCGTTCGAGAAAAACGAGTGTATTGGTCACCCGTGGTCATGGTCGTCGTCCGCTACTGCGCGTAAACGCGGCATTTAGTCTCCCGGTCGTTTCGTACGCTGCATTTTCTCCTTCTTTAGTTTTGTTCTTTGTCGTCGTTTTAAGCTAGCGGTGAGTTTCGTAATTTGTAAAAACTCGATAGTTCGATTCTCTCGCTGGGGAAACGAATCCGGTACGGAGGCCCAGTTGCCCGGTCACGAGTGGAGTATTCTCGAAGCAGCAATCGATTGGATTGGAGTGAAGGTTGGTCGGTCATAAATCGGGGTTCGAATCGTCCTGCGGTGTCACGCTGAGGAGGGGTTCTCTTCTTCCGGCTCAAAAACCCGAGAAGCCATTTTCTGCATACTGTTGTGATGTAACTTGAGAATATCTGGTTGTGTCGGTGTGGTTTTGGATTATTCGTGCAGGATGGCTACCAGATCCACTTCTCAAGGCACGAAAGGTCAAAAGTTTTATTTTATTTTGTTTTACAAATTTGAATCCCCCTCCCCCCTTCGCAGCCACGAGGGCTAGTAAATGACAAGGGGACACAATTATCGTGTTTTCTGTGGGTTCTAGGCCCCGGTGCTTTCTCAGTTCGGAGGAATAAAATGAAGAGTTTTTGCTTTATTCCGTGAGGAAAAGGATGCAAACTTTCTGGCTACTGCTTGTGTGGCAGTGAATTTAATAAGTAGTTGGGGGAGAGGGCGTAATGATCTCCAAACTGCTTCCTATCCATTATCCGTGTATAGACAGCTATAAATTTGTGGCCAAAGATTCAGCTGAATGATTGTTTCTTCGAGAAGAATGCGCTTGAATTCGAAAACGTCAATGTAAATCGATTCGACAAAGGATATTCACTCACGACTTTCGGCTTATAATGTGTTAAGTTGTACGTTGTAAGTTCTTTTTAAAAACCGCTACTAAGTTAATTATTAATATTACGACTATTACTATCATTAATATGACTACGATTACTTTTATAATTATTGACCGTGTGTAGGTGAATTTTTTTCTTTCTTGTTTCAATGTACATATCAGCGCCGTAGGTATTTTTCATCGTGGTCTGTTATTCGTTGTATTTCGTTAGTATTTAGATAATAATCCTCGTTTTCAAATTCTTCGTGGGTTGAAAATATTTGTGCAAGACTGAAGGAAGAAAGAAAAGAAAAACAGATTTCGTTTAAGTGGAAACAAAAATACGTACGTTAATTGTATTTAAATTTTAAGGTGATTTTTTTTATTTTATTTTGCTGTGTCGAAGATGGTGGAAAAGAACCCATCAAATGGTGGTATTCGTATCAGTGACACGCCACACGCGGATAGCTGAGTATACGTTTACGAGCTAGGATTGCTGGAGTGTGAATTATGAAATATGGTGTTCGGGATTTAGTGGGAATGATGTCTGGTGTACTCGGTGTGCATCAGACAATCGTGCGCGTTCTTGAAGATGACCTGGAGTGCGAGGAACAGGCAGGCCTGTTCCGATGCCGGTCACTTAATGGCTACTATTTTGGTTATCTTGTTGGTTCTTGTGCCTGGGCATTCGGAAGCAGCGATGTTACAATCTTAAGTCCGTGGTGGGCCTTCCCCAGTTGGTTCGCTGGTGACTGCTTCATCGCCTGGGTGTCAGTCGTATTTTTGACGCATATGTAACTTACCATTGAGAAAGCTAGCCGTACCTTTCTCGATATAGTTGTGATAGTCGCTTTTTATTTCGTATTTCTGTCGAAATTTTCGCTCGACCCGGTTTTGCGGAACGCTTTTTTTTATATCGTTGCTCATTTTATAATAAACTCGACCTTAGACGGTAAAAATTGATAGAATGCCGTCTGGATGTCCATTTTTAACTAGGGGGAATCACATACTCGTATGTGATGTTCTCAAATTTCATACCTTTTTACGTTTTTTTTTTCTTTCTTTTCTTTTTCTCTTTCTAATCGAATGTCTTATTGGTCTGGATCACTACCGTGTTGCTCTCCTCTCGTACAATGTACATGTTTCTAGTATCCGGGTTACACCAATCGACATTATCTGCGCATGAATCGTGGATCCATTCGGTGTACTCTGTAACACCTTACCTGTCGTCTGTGAAGCGTGTCGCCGGTTGTACTATATTAAGTATTGTCGGCTTAATCTGGTTTCAGGCACCCACCTAGAACATGATAACTTTCAGAAAGTTGTAACTGCCTTCTAACCTTTCGATTGACAAGTTTTCATAATTTCAACCATCGGTGTGTTGGTATTTTGATACTTCGACTATCGAGTTTTTTAGTATTCCAACTATTGGGATTCCGATTGGTACCGTATTTTTTGTCCAGCTGTATTCCAATACGTTGGAAGTCGATGTTTTGAGTTTTGATTTTCCGATGTTTCGACTATCGGGTGTTCCAATATTTAGACGGTAGATGTTTCCAAAAATATAAATTTTAAGTGCACGAGACCATCCCTCCTAACCGAGAATGTATCGAGAGCTTTGTCGAAATCGAGGTTTCCTAGGACACTGATCTTGAATATTCCATCAAATTTCTGATGTTGCCCACATTTGGGTTTCATAATTCACATTTCGCACCGAAAAGGGTAAAATTGTCTCGACTCGAAAAATCCAACCCGTTATCGAAAATATGATTCCTATGCGGCTGATTTGGAATATCTCCTCGATTTCTAATCCAAGCCTTCTTTGAGTTTCCTAAATCGAAATTTCATTCTTAAAAAGGGACGAAGTTGACTGACTGCTTAGATGCTTCCAAAAAATCGAATCGTGTACCGAAATAGTAACATCTCTTCTGATTTCAGATCCGGTCCCAATTTGAATTGGGAACCTTAAATTTTTACATTGAAGTGGAAGAAGTTGAATTAACTTGGAAAATCAATCTTGGTGTATGTCGAATAACTCCCGTAGAGTTTTGATCCGGTCTCGCTTTAAACTCCCTGTCGGCACTTCACCCTTGTAAGGGAGGCAAAGTTGACTCGGAAAACTGAGCCAAAGAGATACAGTCTTCGGTGTAGTCAGTTTTGGGTTGCTGTTACTGATTTCGAGTATTCCATCAGATCCGAGATCCGACTCCAATTTGGACCTCGCTTTCCGAATTTTGTTGGAGAAGTGGGCAGGGACGTACCGACGGGGGGAGGGTAGGAAAGGCAACCCCCCCCCGTAAGAATTTTTCACTTAGCAGTTCAGAAAATTTACCATTTCAGTTGGGCGGAATTTAAAAATTCCCACAAGTCAAAAGTGTTTTTTTTTTTTATTATTTTATTTTTTCCCATTTCTTTGCTTTGATACTTAGAAATTTTGAGTTAAGTCAGTTAGAAAAATCCAACAAGTCAAAAAATTTTTTTAAATTACTTTAATATGCACTTACTTGGGACTTTTGAGTTGAATCAGTTATCAGTTGGGACTTTCACAATTTTTACCCCCCCCCCCCAAAAAAAAAAAAAAAAACTTCTTCGGTACGTTCCTGTAAGTGGTGGAAGGTTGGCTCAATTTTGGAAAATTGAACGAACATTCAAATTAGACTTCTTTTTTTTTTTTTAAATCATAAGTGTCGTCAGCAGAGTTGGGCAGAATAATATTCGAATACTGATTAATAAATAACGCAACCTTTATTCGTTATTCATGAATAATGAATATTTTATTCGTTATTCATAAGCGCATGAATAACGAATAGTTTATTCATTAGTTGTAAGTATGAATAACAAGTAGTCATTCATTATTCAGTGATCAGTATTCAATAACATCAGTCACGCGAATAATGAAATCAGACCAGAGTTGGGCAGAATAATATTTGAATACTGAATAATGAATAACGCGACCTTTATTCGTTATTCATGAATAATGAATATTTTATTTGTTATTCACAAGCGCATGAATGTTATAGTTTATTTGTTAGTTGTAAGTATGAATAACAAGTATTCATTCATTATTCAGTAATCAGTATTCAATAACATCAGTCACGCGAATAATGAAATCAGACCCGTAGCCAAAGTGAGGCCAGGGGGCGTTGCCCTCCCCTGGCGCAGTCATTTGCCCTCCCCCCTCCTCACGAGAAAATCGGGAAAACTTTATTTACTTTCTAATTACCCCAGTAAGATTAGGGATTGCTATACATGTTTTGAAACTATATAGGTATTGGTATCACTGATTCCTTTCTCGTTCATTTTGCATCAGGATTGTACCATAGAATAAACTGGTGTAGATTTTTTTTATTCTACGCATAGAATACACCATGTAGAATGAATGACTATTCTACACTTTTATGGGGGGGGGGTGTAAATTTTTTTTATTGTGGATAGGTACCTAGTTTTCGCCGTCACCCAGTACTGGGAGGTAAGACATGAAACTACTTACCTAGTTGAAGAACAATCCTCGTCAGTGGCGTAGCGTGTCGTAAGAAGAGGGGGTACCCCAAAAAAGAATATTTTACCCCTCCCCCCCACAATGTTTTTATATAGTCCTCTAATATGGGTGATTTTTAAAAATACTTCAATTTTCGACTTTTTTCCATTGAAAATCTTATTTTGCCTCCGGCCCCCTTGGAAAAATCCTGGCTACGCCACTGATCCTCGTTAAATTTTTTGTTTTATTACTGCGTCTGCAATGAATAACGATTGACGAATATTATTCACATCTTCATTTTACTGAATAATGATTGATGAATAATTTTACGTGTTTTTACGAATAATGAATAACGAATAATGATTGCATTTTTATTCATGATTATTATTCGAATGACGCCCAACTCTGGTCGTCAGTGTGAAATTGTTATCGTGGGGCTTGAATCGCAGCCGGATCAAGTACCTGATGGGCAGTTCAAAATCAGCGACATAAAAACCCTCTGTTCCTTCAATTTGTTCGATTCGTTCTTACTTGAAATTGGGAAGGGCTGCATCGTAGCTCACCTAAGGGGGAGAGAAGTTAATTCCAGGAAAGAATCCAGCTTCAGCCACTTGAAAATCAGTGTTCAGGCCACATCTACCTCCCTCCCTATGTAGGACAACGGCTAGTGTCTCGGTATTGACTAGGAAAATGCAGTTTACCAGATTTCTCTGGACAATCCTGAGATAATAAATGCTTGCAGAAAGAAAAAGCGCCGCCATCTTGGCCCTTTCTCTCCACTGTGGAATGATGCGAGAAGCGACTCCGGTCTGTGGACTAAGAGAGAGATGGAAGAAAAAAGGTGTGAAGAGTCTGTACTGGGTACGCGAGTTGCCCCCGAATAAGGGGGAGGTCGGCTGTCGATATTCATTGCGAATCGGAAGATTTATGGTACCAAGGGGGGAAAGTATTTGCGTTTGAAATTTACTTTTATTTTAAAATGATATAGTTTTTTGAACGATTGACCAAATTTGTATGGAATTTTTCTTTTCATTTTCTCGTGCAACGTGCGCGTGTTATTACTTTTTTTTTTAAATATATATATATAATCAGTTTTTATAATTGAGATTTGTAGAGTTCTCTGTAGGTTCTCATTTTCTAGGTCTTTACACTTGTATTCTCGTGATCCTCTGTGTACTTCGATATCGATTTTGACCAGTCGCATCGAAACATTTCGATGTAATGTATACGTGTCGTTCTCCTCGGTGCATTTGTTGTCTTTTGTTGTTGTCTTCGAAGTCATCAAAATTGTTTTAAGATTAGTTTTAATTAAGAAAAAAAAACTTATTTATTAATTACGAAAACGATATTACGTTATTAATTTATTGTATTGACGTATGTACACTAATGAGTGCTGTGATTGGTGTGCTATTTTGACAGGAAAACGAAAACGATATAAATGTTGCGATTATTTGTCTTCTTATTTGCGATCACGATCACAGCAATTTCGCGTGAACAAAAAGCAAACTAAAGGCCATTTATGTCGAGGTAAGATTTACTTACGCGCAGTGTCCGTTAATCGTTTAAGAATTTATGTTTACGTTGCCCCGTCCTCCCCTATTTTATTCCGAAATTTTTTCATCTATTCGAATGTAGCCCTATTATACTCGCGGCATTTGCAGAAGATACACTCTCTGATTCCGACGAAAACAGAACCCAAGTTCCTTCTTTTCTTTTTTTCGAAATGTGTATACGTTTCGTTTTCAAGAGTAATAATGTACATAACGCGTATTGTATCATTTTCCGAATTCTAAAAAACTGAAAGCTTGCAGCCAAATTACGTCAAATTTAATAATTGCGAATACTAGTGGTAATTTCTGAAGCGTGCTTTCGTAATGTAAACGATATTTTAAACCCTTCTATTTTTTACCGCTGATTTAATGGTAACGAAAAAAAATTATTTATAGCGTAATGAGCCGATTACGAATATACCTACGTAATGTTTAACCAGTAGTATTTAAGAGCATTATTAATGTGTATAACATTAGTTGACTAGTTTGTCTTCGCTAATGTGTAGTCATTTGCCGAAGAACAAAAGAATATCCGGGTAGCAATTTGCCGGAATTCTACCCGAAGAGCAGAAATCGAGGAAATTCGATGGTGGCGGAAGTGACCGAATTCGAACTGGTGAAGTCTATCGGAGAGTTGGGTCGAAGGTTGAAAAGCCAGAAAAGTTTAATGGAAACATAGTCGCCTCGAATGGCTGTCGATCGCCAGTTCTCGGTGTCGATAAAAGGGTATTATGTGAGGCGCTCTGTGAAACGGTACCATATGTCGGAGATCTTGCTTTCGAGTTCTTCGTAGAATCAGATGGAGCAGAAATGTACCTGCATTTCAATGAAAAAAATTGAGTTTCTAGCTGCAGTACAGACTGAAATGATAGCGGCGAAAGTTAGATGATGGAAAATTGTTGTAAGACAGAAAAATACACGAGAAAAACGATATCTCCGCATCTACCGCGCCTATCTGTCTCACATGTTGCTACGATATCGTGCGAACCTGTACCAAAACATTCTGCATGGTTCACTGGGGGTTGGTTTTGAAAAACTGGGGAGTCTGAAAACAAGTTCTGCCAGGTCATACATTTGAAAACAAAGTGGACTCCCATCGGTAACGCGATAATAATTATGCGCAGCTGTAGTGATAACACGCGAACAAACGTAAACAAGATGGATGCGACTTTTGGTACCCTTTCGGAACACCTGCCTATAGATTGCGATTCGCTTATAAATTTGAAATATCACGTCCTGGACGATCTTTCCCTACTATACACTGCGTCCTGGTATGTCCAGAAGCAGTTTCCGTTGAAATCCGAAAAACGAAATTTCCGACTTGAAAACACCATTAATTTTGTGCTGTAGGGCAAAATTCACTTTTCCGACATATGGTACCTTTTTCACAGAGTGCCTCGCGTATTCATACCGTGGTGTTGCACGATGAAGACGATGTTACTCGTAAATGTCGAGTAGGCGTTTCGACCTATCGATCGCTTCAGCAGTTCGCACTTCGTTCACTTCGTAATTCGGAAATGTCTTTCGATTAGACACGTAAAGATAACTGTGATAGTGAAGTCATTTTATTTCTGCCGATTACTCCGTTCGAATTACTCGCGACTAATATGATGGGTGGGAGGCAGTATGGTCCGGGGATGTACAACTCCTTTTAGAAGTTTTTCGTCGGGACTCGAGTAACACAAAAGTTTCATGTAACGTTCGAACGCTATTACGATGAAAGCGATCAAGCATCGTAAACATCGATTGATAGAGTATGCTAAACGGCATTCGTTTCATTGTCCTTCAGCATACTCTGTCATTTGATTCTCGCGGCATTTGAGCACTGTCTTCGCAGTTGCGTTCATTTTGTAAAGCAATTTTTGGGCTGATTGCGGTCGGTATTCAGGGTGGTTTTGAAATCGAGCATGGTTAAACCCTCCCGCCCCTCGCACTCGTTCTCTTCCCCTGCCTAAGACTTGTCAGTTGAGAAAGTTACTCTCAATTGGGGAAAGTGAAGACAACGTTAATAACGTATTTAAAAAGATACTTTCTTCTTCTGCTTGGTAGATGATTTCTTAAGGTTCTTGCATAGGCAAAATTGGAATTGTCTTGTAAGAAATTTAGAATCCCCCCCCCCCCCACCGTCTGTTACCAATATTAATTTTGTAGTTCCCTGTCAATGTTACACCAATCATTAGCTTATGTAGGAATTTTTAAAGAAAAGGAAATTAATCAGTGAAAAAGCAGATATTTATAAAAAATAGGTGCGAATGGAAGATGTTTGAAATTTAGCAAAAACAATGCTCAAGCAATGCAACCATTTTTTCTTAATTTTAAAACTTGTAAAAGTAATTAAAAATTTTTCTAAGAATGAGTGAAATAATAGTATTAAAGAACTATTCCAAACTTGGGAATTTTCACAAATTATTTGAAGACTCAAAAACATTTCAGATCTTGACAATTGGCAGGAAATAGGTGGTGAAACCTGAAACAGTTTTGCATAAACTTCAAACAATGTTTCAAAATTTCGAATTTTTTCCCCTGTTTATTTTAAATTAAATTCAGAAGATGGTTAACCGCTGCTTCTTATTTTATTTCAAGAAAAACATTCCTAAATTTTCGAATGAAAATTATGTAGTTTCGTTTATTTTCTCTTAATGAGTAATCCAAGCTAATTAACAGAGACATATCTACGAGCTTTTTCGGGGGGGGGGGAGATTGTTAAATTCCTAACTAACTTAAGTCAAAATTCGCACGTATCAAACTTAATTAGCAAAAAAAAAAATTGTCTGTTAAATTTCCCCAATTTTTGATCCAACTGACTCAAGTCAAAATTTGTTTATATTAGCAAAAAAAAAAAAAAAAAAAAATGGATTTTCCTAACTTCTGATCTATCTACTAAAATTTTCCGACTCTGGCAGAGGCTGGTGGGTAGACAACCGCCCCTCCATGCCCCACTTATTTTCGTCCCTGCCAATGAAATAAATGGCCACACAGTGATCATAGACCTCGAAAACGCGAGCATTGCTAGAAAAATTGAGGGTACTCAATAATGACAAAGCTACAAGTATAAAGTCACAATTTTTAAATTTCTCTCTCAATCGTTCTAGAAATATCACGTTTCTATGATCTCGGGGATCACTGTGCGGCTTCTCAATTCATCTTCACAGCAACAGTCTTTAGGCACAGAAGAAGAAAGAAGGGAAAGATATTTTATTTGGTTCATTAGCAGAATTGGTGAAAAATGCTGATAAGAATTGCTTGGGGCGAGGAAGTGGACACTCAAATGCTTCTGTTAACACTTGTATTCCACTTTTCTGGTATGTTGCTCGTGCTGTGATATTGAAGAAAGGTTCGCGGACTTATTTATTTGAGGAGTACGTAGCGAGCCATCTTTGAGAGACAGCGTGAATTGGCAACAGATGCGGGTTGATCAAGTGCCAACATTTCCCAAATAATTGAAAGCCAGACACGGAGTATCAATTATACATATGACTCGTAGTGTCACATGTCACCTAAATGAATCGAGTAATCTGTATTGTACAGGGTGTGCCAAAATAGTTGACCTGTTTTTAAACGCTTACCATGTGGCAACACTGATGCGTAGGCAATTTTTTCCATGAAAATATTCGGCCATGTATGCCATTTAGGAAGCATGGCTCTGTGGTCTGGAGATCATCGCGGTTTCTGTGTAGAAACGTTTATTCTAAAAAATAGTGCTGTGGCGACTCAGCGCGCATTTCGAACTGAAAAGACATGATTTTGTTCCCTTCCCTACGGCAATCAAGCTGTGGATGGAGAGTGTTCGACTCAAGGGCATTACCAGTAACGTTCAGAGAGGGGAGAATAAGTGCGGTAGGACTGCCTTCCGAGAGGGAACAAGATTGTGTCTTTCAGTTTAAACTGGTTTCAAAATTCGCGCTGAGTTGCCACAACACTGTTTTTTTTATAATAAACGTTTCTACACAGAAACCGCGATGTTTTCCAGACCACAGAGCCATGCTTCCTAAATGGCATACATGGCCGAATATTTTCATGGATAAAATTGCCTACATGTTGGTGTTGTCACATGGTAAGTGTTTAAAAACAGGTCAACTATTTTGGCATAAACTGTTATCTTTTCTTTTTTAATCTTCTAATAAATGGTACGTATGTTAGAGCCGCCCTCATACTGACACTGAGTACGTCATAGAAATAAAATCGGGTCTGAAAATTTTTCGTACTTCAATAAGGTAATTTAGGGACCATCCTGCGTTTTTCATAATTACGGTTACGCTGCTACTCCAATATTAGTCGACGTTCTTATTTTTAATTCGTTGGAATGCATCTACGCCGGCATTAATTGTTCTTTTTTTTTTTTTTTTTTTTTTCAGTACATCGAATGCTCGAAAATTTTTACTGATTTTTAGACAATTTTATTATTATTTTTTAATAGTGTTGTTGTGTATATTGGGGAAAAAATCAAACATTAGTAGTCTTCTATTGTAACGTAAGTCTTTTGTGATTTATCATCTAAGACGCTGTATTATTTTATCTGCCACGTAGAATACGTGTGCGAACTCCTCACGTGTAGAATCAGTATTCGCTTCTTTGTTTAACCCTTTCAACTTGTATAATATCCGCTTTCTGTCTAGTGCGATACGTCCATTTTGAAGCGGATGATAGAAAATTTCAACTTTCACGGTGTATTTTATCCCGAATATTATAGATTATAACCAATTTTATCTTCGCGCTAAAAGTGCAAGTTATAACGCCATGAAAATGAGATTTTTGCAAACGTACATAATATATGTGACTATGCTGTGAAAAAAAGAATACCAAAATTCAACTCCCCCGCGTAGCGTGTTTTGAAATTATCCTCATTTTGATTCCACGTTTTTGCGTCCTCACCCCCACCCACTACCCCTCGTAAGCATAAAGTTAAAAAATTGACGAGGACAGCCTGTTGAATCTACAACAGGTTATGTATACATTTCTAATTGTATTTTACCATTCTGATTTACATTTTATTTGTATGTATTATTTGTTACTTCGATTTTACTTTCTTTCTCCTTTTTTTTTCGACTCTATACCGTTACGTTGATATTTTTCGTTTGTATCGTAAAAGACGTTCTATTTTTTTTTTTCTTCTTTCTTTTTCAACGTGGAAGAACGAATTCATTATATTTCTAGTTTGTATATATATATAATTATGACGCGAGTCTACAAAGCATTTTAATTATCTACTCGAATACCCTCGTAATTAATAGCTTTTGTAGATACCATACCGTATATTATTGTATATTATTAGATCATACTGAATATTCAAACAAATACATATATCTAAATTAATCCGGCCGTTTGTTTTTGTAGAATGTAGTGACCCAAGCACCCAACTGTACCGTTCGTCGTAATCAGTTCGTGTTGCCGAGTATGATAGTTACCACCGAGACGCGATTCAGAGAAAGCTATGTCCCTATGGAGTTCATTTTGTAAGTAGTTCGAAAATTCGCAGTTCCATGGGTTATAGTTCAGTTTTATGTCATCGCAGAAGGAAACCGTTATTAATTGGAAGGGGATTCGAAACAACTCCCATAGTTTTCCCACTTTCAGAAGGTGCCACCAGGGACGAGAAGTCAGCCAGAAGTCAAAGTCGGAAGCCGGTAGTCAGCCAGTTTTGAGCGAAATTTTAAGAAGCCGAAACAGTTGGAAGTTGGTAACCGGTAGAAGAGCCAATTGCTTTTCGGGTTCTTAATCAGCTTCTTGTGATTTGTGACTTCTGCTCACGCACGGACTGGCTTTTTAGGGCGCACCGAGAAATCTGAGAACTGAAAGGGCGCTTCGCAGAAGAGAGGCGGTGACAGAGACTTTTTACCTAGTTTTTTTTTTTTTTTTTTAATGAGGCACGTTGATACTGCAATTTTTTCGCGTCCAAAGTAGTACATATTCATATTTGATTGATAAATGATTATATTAGCCACGTTTAAACAAGTTGAGATTTACAAATTTAGGGCGCAAATAAGTTAAGTAACCTAGCCAATAATGGGCACCTCACCTATAATGGGCAATTTAGATTTCAGTTGTTTATTTTAAGATTTCCAAACGCTAATTGGCAACACTAGTTATGCCAGTTTATCTTTCCAACGTAGTTGTCCTCATTGACTAGCCCAAAACCCTAAAAAGTTGGACCATTTTCGTGATAATAATTTTTGTTTGAGAAAAAGGATGACTGCGGTCAACGTTTTCCGCAGCCGTTAGAAAATTATTAAGGAACGAAAAAGATTTCCAGTTTCGATAAATTGAGTACTAAATACTAATGCAGATTTTATTATGCGGTAAGTAGCAGTGCACATTATTGAAGTAATGCTTTAATATGCAGTGCTAGATTCATGGGTAAATGTAATGGATGTCTTCATGGTACAAGTGCCCATTATGGGGTTATCAAAATTTGTCATCTGGCCAGTAATGGTCTGTGTATGTCCATTATTAGAAACAGTTAAATACTATGCAAACTTCAGTAATGGGCACGTTGCTAATAATCAACCTTGTTGAGAGGGCGGGGGAAAGGGGGGGGGGAAATAAACCGGGTCCGGACTTTCAAGAAGGCTCAATATTTTTAAAAGACCTGAATTTCAACGCTTACGGCTACATCATACTGTACATCAAATCAGCAATCACTCCTTACACCATGAAAGAAACCTCTTATCCCGCAGCTTATAATTTTTTCCCATCTGACAGAAGAAAATAAAAAGAACTGGAAGGAGGGGCGGCTGTGGAAATTTCCCCCAGGCTCTCTTTTTCTCTCTACGGGACGGCTAATAATCATTGTTTTGATCTTATCAGGACGATATTTCTTTCCCAGTTGGCACTTATAGAGCTTGCATGTGTTTATAATAAGGTAAAGTTGCCTAATATGGACCCTCCCCTAATATGAACCCCTCGATTATCTGCGATGTTTAGCGCTCTCTGGTCGGAAACAATATATGGTGTACAGTTCAAGTCACAGATCAAATCTATCCAAAAAGTAGCATTCCGCAAGCCAATAAAACATTTAGTGCAGAAAAACGAAAATTGATAATTGAATTTTTTCGGGTCTATTTTTCAGCTATAATTTTCAAAAAAAATTGATATAAGATTTTTTAGATTCATATAAAGTCAAGCCCACTCATTAAAAATACATTTTTCATCAATTTTCTTTGTGTCCATTATTGGATGCCCATTACTGGATTTTCGAATTTTTCAGTGCTCATTATTAGTCAAAATTATGGTCGTCTTTAAGACCAATTTTGAACACTAGTTTTTCGCTCTTTCCTCCAATTCAAAGGCAAACTTATGAAGAATTTTATCCTTCATTCTATAATTTTGATCTCACGTTTGCAAGTTGATCCAATAAAATTACAAAAAAATAATAATTTACAGGAAAAAACTGCTTAAGGTGCCCATTATTGGCTAGGTTACCTTACATTACATTTGTGTGTGAGGTGGCGCTACATGCACCGAGCGCTCAGACTTTGCAGTCCATTGCACTATTCCTCAAGTTGCTGTTAAGGATCAGCTCAGTAGCCTCACTTTTAGAGCCAAAGTGAGAATTTTACTTAGCTCTATCCCTTTGACTTCACTGGGTGCTGGATATTCTAGCCCCAATGCTTCGCGTCTTGTCCCGGCTTTTGCTGGGCACCGACATATGATATGGATCGAGGTTTCTTCCTCTTCTCCACAGTACCTACAGGAGCCGCTTCTTACCACTCCTATTTTATACCACATGTGTTTCGTGGCCCCATGACCGGTTAGTAGTCCGACCATGAGCCTTGCATGTTTCCTGTCAAGCCCTAATAGGAACTTGGCATACTTACTGGGGGTGTCCTCTATCAGTGTTTTACTGACGTTCATGCCACTGGCCAACCGCCAGTGCATTTCCGTCTGCTTGCTTATCCAGTCCTTTACTTTGGATTTTATGACGCCGTATGCTACAGGAAGACACGGCCTGGGCTTTGCCAGTTCCTTTTTGGTGCCCTCCTTCGCTAGCTTGCCAGCGATCATGTTCCCTTTGATGCCGCAGTGTCCCGGTGTCCATAGTACGGTGACCCGGTTCTCCTGAGCAAGGGTGTATAGTTTGTTAACACACTCCGCCACTACCAGGGACGTAGTTTGGTGTGACGATAGTACTTTGATAGCTGATTGACTGTCTGCGAAGATATAGATCTGCTTATTAACAAGGCCCTTCTGCTGGCTTCTCTCAATGGCCACCGTGATCGCCATTATCTCCGCTTGGAGGATAGTGACTCCCTCGCCCAGTGCCACTGAACAGTTGTCAGCGCCTTTTGCATTCGTGATTCCGATTCCTACACTTTGGTCATACTTAGAGGCATCTGCAAACCACACATTCTCCTCTTTTCCCAAGCCTCCCGTGTGGGTATCAGCCCACGGTATGGTTTGTCAAAGAAATGTTCCATCGCAGTTCTATCCTTTGGCATCCCAAAGCATTTGTCTATCGTCTTGGCCATCTCCCATATCCTTCCGTGGCCTGTCTTATGGACCCGAAGGTTTGGTTTACCCAGACGATAAGCCCCCATTATCGCCGCTGCTTCTATAGCAGTGTGAAGTGGTGGCAAGTTCAGGAGCCTTTCTAGTGCCTTTGTCGGCACCGTCTAGGTTACCTTACTGGGGCGCACCGGGAAATTTCCCAGTTTCCCGCTTGGCCAGTCCGTGTGTGCTTCTGCTTTTGGTTGTTTCGGATAATTATTTACGATCTCCTTCCAATGAGCTATTCAGGGATGAGAAGCCTATTGAGAAAGTCTCTCTTCCGGCTTCCGGCTATCTCAAATTTATACAGCTTCCGACTGCCTTCCGAAATTAAAAAACTTCCGGCTACCGTTAACAGGTTGTCTAGCGACCGGAAATCGGGAAAACCGGGAAATTTGTAAAACATACGGGCAGGGCCGGTCCGAAGGGGAGGGGGTCACCCTCCTCAGTCATTTTTCGTTCGGCAATTTTGACAACATTTTGCACAATTCGGCAAAATTATTCGGTCAAACGATTGAGAAGTTGGGAAAATCCGACAAGGTAAAAAGCTTTATCCTGATGCATGCAAAAGAAGACTAATTGTTCGATAAATTTCACACCTATCTGCTCCTGTTTTTTTTGGTATAGTTACAATAGCACTCTTTTTAAAGTCCTCTGACATTTTCCCTTTATCATGAATATAACATATAGGGTTACTCATTATTTGCTTTTTTCCAAGTTGCATTTGCCCTTTACCAGACCCAGCAATGTAATAAGAAAACTTTGCCTCTTTCACCAATTTATGGAAGTACCCCGGAAAAATGTAAAAAATGTAAAAGACGCGCTTCGTTGTTGCACGCTGCTCGGAACACCATGTGACCTGACAGGAAGAAAGGGACCTCAGCGCAAAAAAAAAAACATTTTTGTGATAACAACTGTTTTTGACTAATTTCTGACCGCTCTTTCGCGTGGTGTTGTCGAAAAAATTCTAAAGAATTTTCCCCGAACTGCGTAAGTCTTCAAAGTTGAGTGTCTCCGTAACGTGAAAACGTTATCAATTTTGTTTATCCGCTCTCCTGTAAAATTTACATTTTTGCACTCAGGTCCTTTTCCTCCTGGCAGATCACCGTCATCAGCAAAAAGGAGTCGCTCCAGGTGACTTACCGAAAACAACATAATACTGTTCACTGATTGGTGAATTTGGACGAAAACATGACATAGGAGGATGATGATAAAAAAAAGTTGTCCAAAAAATACTAAAATTAAATAAGCTCATCTGATAATTGAAAAGGGCTACAACTTTTGTTTTTAGCTTTTGTTTTTCATAAATATCAATATAAAAGCCGCGAGCAACACTTTGATGAGCACATGCCGTTCTTATTGGTGTAATGTACGCGTATCATGTTTTTGTCTTCGACATTAGTGCTCCTAGTGGAACAATTCGTCACATTTTGTATACTGTAATCAGTGTTGTTAGACAAAACGATTTTTTGTCATTTTGTTCGACGAGCATTTCACTTTTTTTTGTTATGTCATGAGTTTTGTCATGTTTGGAGTTTTGTCATTTTGTCATATCCACAAATTTTCAGGTATTTTACTATTTTTACATACAATCTAATCCTACCAATCACCAATGTTATTTTAACAAAGGTTGCATACTTGGAGGCTAAAAAGAAATTGGAATTTAAACCTGCACTAGAGTGCGCTGCAAAATTGCCTGCGCGGTGCGCGGTTGTTAGCGGGTGAAAATGAGTGAGTGACCATGTTGTGTACTTTCAAATAGAAACACTGCTATCTTTAGTAGGGTAAAAAAACGAGTAAAAATTATTCTGCCTGTAGAACTGATTATAATTTAATGTTTTGGTGATGATCCAGTCGAATTTAGGACAAAATTTTAATTGAAAGTGAATTTCTAATCGACTTAATGATAGTTGAAGTTTGCTACACGCTTCCAGTAAATCATACGTGATCACTCCTCTGGCTTGGGTTGACTTCTTAAGTTTTGACTGATGGCTAATGGCTGATCACTTCTTTAACAAAAAGTGTTTGAGAAAAAGGACCTAATGCATAGGTTGGTTTAGATACATTTTCTAAGACACTAGTTCCATGTTCTTCTAGTCTTCTTTAACTTCTTGATCCTTGTTCTTTTCCACCAACGTAATATTGGAATGACAAAATGTCATGACAAAATTGTTTTGTCATTAATTCATTTTTTTGTTATGTCATTTCCATTTTGTCATATGACAAAACTGAGAAATGGTTTTGTCATTATGACAAAATTCCTAAAATTCAATTGTCATTTTGTCATTTTGTTTTGTTATGTCTAACAACACTGACTGTAATCTGGGGTACAAAGGTGGTTTGAAGGTAACTAAAAAAAATCTCGTCTTGACCTGTAGTCTACCACTACATGGGTTAAAATCTGCTTCATTTTAATTTTGAACCCTCCAGAAGGCAAAAAGTGACAATCTAAAGTTTATCCAGAAAAGAGGTAACCTCGGACTTTTTGTTTCTCTCTTCAAATAATAATAATAATAATAATAATAATAAATGTTTTGCTTTCTTAAAGTTCTGAAAACACTTTTTATGAACTTTAAATGAAGAATCAATATTTATTCAAGCATAAAAAGGCATTTCTATTCATTAAAGTACAGTAGACACTCGATTATCCAACATAATTGGGGAATGGAGACTGTCGGATAACGAAAAAGTCGGATAATACGAATGTGATATTTTTTTTTGGTTTTTTGATGTGGTAGGCTTGAATAGCGGTAGTAGATTGATAAAGGAAGTACAGAACAGCGATGTTTGAACAAAATTTTATTATAAAATTGCAAAATGCATACAACGTTAGTCGGTTTGTTACTGTCGGATATACGGAGAATTATCCGATAATCGGAGTGCCGCATAATAGGGAGAAAAGTCTTACTGTCGGATAAGTCGGAGTGTCGGATAATTGAATGCCTACTGTATACTTTTTCCCGATAAGTCAACTTCCATTCATTTGTTTGATCTCTCTCTCTCTCTTTTTTTTTTTTTTAATTTACATTATTCAGAAAAGTTTGCTGCAGGCTGCATCCGACCACGAGAAAACGAAAAATTGATAACAAGATTTTTTTGCTTGGCTTTTTGTATGTGCGTCACGAAAATCATTCTAGTTTCTCTATATGGACGCTGTTCAGCAAGAGGGAACCAACTAACATTTGTAAACAAAATGAGTTATAAGTAGGGAAGTGCCTTGGAAAGAAGTTCATAAATTTTTCCAAATAAATGTCTTTCCGGGAAGAAATAATGGAAATTTATGGAAACTTTGGACATTTTCAATTTTTTTAATGGAAACACTCTTCTTTTATGTACACACCTTCTTTGATGAAAATCTGAGCCACCAAATTAAAATTAAAGCTGTTTAACTATCTTTTGTTCTTGAGTTGAATGTAGAACTATGGAAGTAGTTCTCAATTAAATCTTATTCAACAATTAAGGGAGTTTTATGTCAAAAAATTCCCTAATACTTATGGATTCAACTGAATTAATCGAAGTCCAGTACAGTATATAGCTGGGAAATGGAATTAAAATTGATTCTTTGGTCTTCACTTAGTACTTATTTTCGTGAAATAATTTAAAAATATGATAATAATTCGTATTATTATCCGGCATGAATAATTACAATATTGGAATATACAGTGTAGGAGAAGATGGCAATGCGGCATATCGACATTGAAGTAATTACTTGATAGTTCATAGGCTTCATAAAAAAGAATAACCACCGTTCGGCGATTCCGACAAAATAAGGCTTTCAATCTAATCATGCTGTCAGCAATAAAAGGTTTCATGTAGTACTCTATTAAAAGCCTACTTGTTGTTGATCACGTCCTTACACTCAAAGCCTCGTTATTAGCTTATTACAGATCGTCAAGAGATTGAATTCAGTAAAAAAGCTCTATTAAATAAATAAAAAAATAGAAATTTTGGAAAGAAATAAAACATATATTTATTTCCAAAAATAATTTCTTACTTTTCCAAGTAATATTTCCGGAAATATTTCCAAGGCACATCCCTAGTTATAAGCAGCAATGGCATTCCGTTACTACGTTATACACAGTAACGTAACGATATAACGTTATGGTCATAACGCTATAAATTTTTCCATTGGGAATTTCATCATAAATTTTCATAGTTTTCTAAATATTTTGGAAGGCTCAACTATTGGAGGAGCCAGGGAGGCAAAAATAAAAGAAAATTATCCATAATTTCTCTCAAAAACGCTTCATTTTTTATTCCTTTATATAAACGTTATCAGAACGTTATTCATAACGTAATGAAATAAGAATTTGTAACGTTACAAAATAATAACGTTATATAACGTTACTAAAACGTAACAAAACCATTCCGTTATGCCATCACTGGTTATAAGTATCATTGAAAAGAGCGTAAAAAGTATTACTTTTCAAAATTGGGCCCCCGATTCAAAAATGTGTACTCACGTTGAAAAAAGCTTATCAGTAAACGCTGTGGCATATAGTATTTACATGGCTCTTGAACTTTGAATCACGTGTTCTCAAAAGGCGGATTTTGTAGGTTGGTTCCCCCTTGCTGAACAGCGTCCATATCGATTTTAAGCGGATTTTGTAGGTTGGTTCCCTCTTGCTGAACAGCGTCCATATCGATTTTAATATCGAGTTTATCTACACAGCAGTGTAGCCACATGCGTTGGCATTAATTCCGTGCCAAATTGGATGGAATTCCTTTCAATCTGAACTTCGTAGGAAATGTTCCAAGTAAAAAGGTTGAATTGGTCCGAAGTTACCCCAGATTACGGTCAGAGATGGGCGTTGTTCACTATTTAATGAACTTACTCTTGCTCTTGTTCTTGTCCATTTTTAGTGAACTATAGTTCTTGCTCTTGTTCACTTGGTCTTCCAACTGATTTAGTTCATCGTTTGTTCATTAAAAAGAACCTTTGCTCTTGGTCTTGCTCATTTAAAAATAGGGTTTTTGTACAAATTGCGAGCAAATTTTTTTTCTGGGGTAATAGCCTACATCTGAAAACTAGGCTGTTGCCCAAACAATTTTTTTTTCAATCCCTATTGAAATCCTATGAGATTGTTCATTGTTGATTAAAATTTCAACATCAAATAAAAATTCAATAATGTTATAATTTGTAATTGTAACTCTGAAACCATTATGAAAGTTGAAACTAAAGTCTGGAAAGTGGAAATATACCTACAAGAAAAAGCCAAAAAAAGAAAATTACGAAAAAATAGATGAACAAAGAATGAACAAGTATATCAGGTCCAAAAATTGTGAACTAAGTAGTTCTTGTTCTTTTTTGGGGGAGATGAACTAGTTCAGAACTAAGTTCACCGAGTAGTGAACAAGAGCAAGTAAACAACTTGCTCATCAAGAGCAACGCCCATCTCTGATTACGGTACTCATACTGGAGACCTGTAACCATACAAGTGCGAAAATTTGCCATTTTGTATCCAATGGTGCCCGTGGACGCCGAATCCGACTATGCGGAGCGTACCGCGTTGTCAATTCGGCATTGATGGGCGCGGTTGGACACAAAATGGCAGGTTTCCGCACTCGTACTGTTATAGATCTTTACCTATTCATACAGATAGTGCTATTCTTTCTCAAGATCTTTCTAATATTCTGTCTATGCGAACATCAAAGTGAGGAACGAGCGAAGCGAGTTCCGAGTCTGTCTTACATTTGTGGAACGTTTTTGCTTTTTTGTTACCAAATTTGCCATTTTCATCCAGCAACATATTTGCTTCTTAGAAAAAATGAGTTGGTGACCCTAAACATATTAATTTGTACAATTTATCAAGTACATACTCTCCTAAGCTCTGTAATAATTCAGGTGGTATCTCATCCATTCCTGGACAAAATTTCTATTTGGCAATTCGGCACATTTTTATACCCCCCCCCCCCCCCTCCAATGAAAATTGCTCCGACTGGTCCTGCATACGGGAAGTTTTCCAAATCGTTCAGTGATTCGAGAGCCCTGAATTCTTTTCTTTTTTTTTTTTTTTTGTAAAAAAAAATTAAAGATTAGGTCTGTTTGGCTTATAAATGGTAAAAAAATCACTTTTTCGAATCGGAAAGTCGTTAAGCATTTATTCTTAGTGCGAGTAGTCGAAAATTAAGAAAATAAGTAGAAAAGTAGGGTTATTTGCGGAAACCTCGGCAACAACTTTTCCAAGTGCCTTATAACCTTATATAAAAGTATAACTGTGAAAAAAGAAGTAAGTAGGTCCTTACCCGAATGACGCTAGGGTCTCGAAAGACGCCATTTTACTCTCTCGGACTCGCTGCGGTTGCGTTTTCAATATTAATTATTACAAATCAATTACTCCACGGATTTCAGTCGGATCAAGACCTACTTCTTCCGTTTTTTATTTGAAGTCAATAATTGAGCACTGTGAATTTCTCAGTATAGGATTCAATGAAGCTTTAAATTCCTTTCGCCAAAAGCAGCAAATGGATGTCATGGTTAGATTTTGGGACAATTTAGTCGATCAAGTTTTCACGAGCATTACATCAATTTTTCTTCAAGGTGCAAAGTCGTGCGATCTTCGTACTGGTCTAAAAAAAAAAAAACCATTGGAAATAATGAGGAAAAGGTGATCCAAATATTGATGTAAATTTTAAGATGCTGCGAAAACTCCAAACAGAATTTAAGAAAGATCGAGGTACTGTCCTCCTTGAATTGGGAAGTTATGGGCTTCGTATGTTGTTCATGGTTCACTCAAGACAGGGTTTACATCAGTTTCGTGGGAGCTGAAAGAGTTTTTGATTGCCTTATTTTACATTTTCAACAATTCCCCAGCTTGGCATGACTATTTTACCAAAACAACCGAATCAGGCGAGTCTCCTTTGTCATTTTGCTTTACCCGATGAACGGAGAATGAGAAGCTAGCCACGCGAACAAGCAGCCTCCTCCCTCATTTGCCCAACTGGGTACGTGAAGTTCAAAGCATGGGCTCCAAGAATCCTTTAAACAAAAATCATCGAAATTTTAGCAGAGTTGTTAAATGTCTTTCAGATCCTCTCCTGGGTGCTAAGCTTGCATTTTTGGTTCTATTGCTTCTGTCGTTAAACTATGTCTGACAAATTTTCAGTCGGTAAAGCCTGTGGCCTCACTGCTTTTCCTGGAATCAACTTCTCTTACCACAGCTTCTATGGAGCGTGTAGTAGAGAGAAAACTGTTCTCAAGACAGAATCGATATAGTCAATAAAATTAATCTTACTAAAAAAGGAAAATCTGATTCCATGCAAAAACATTCATTTAGGTTTCTCTGTTAAAATGGCCCTTAAAAATGCTTCATCGAGGGAAAATTCAAGGATTCTGCAGTGATTGTCAGCAAGTCCTGGTTACAGTGATCCAAAAGATTCAGGAGCAGTCTGCTTAGCTCACAAAATTATTAGAGGAATTTCTTATCTGGATCCGGTGCAGATGAGTTGGGCGTTATTCGAATAATAATCATGAAGAACAGTTCAATCATTATTCGTTATTCATTATTGGTAAACATGTAAAATTATTCATCAATCATTATTCAGTAAAATGAAGGTGTGAATAATATTCGTAAATCATTGTTATTCGTTATTCATTGCGGACGCAGTAACAAGACAGAAAATTTAACGAGAATCAGTGGCGTAGCTAGGATTTTTCCAAAGGGGGCCGGGGGCAAAATAAGATTTACAAGGGAGAAACAGTCGAAAATTGAAGTATTTTTTTAAAATCGCCAATATTAGAGGACTATGTAAAAAAATTGAGAAGGGGGATTTGTGGGTGTATGTGGGGGGGGGGGGGAATTAAAAATATTTTTTGCCGGAGGGGGGATTTTTATTGAGGAAATTTTTTGGGGAGGGGGGATAAAATATTTTGTGGTGGAGGGATATTTTTTCTCCCTAATTTTACTGCGGTAATTGGAAAGTAAATAAAGTTTTCCGATTTTCTCGGAGGGGGGGGGGAATGACTGCGCCAGGGGAAGGCAATGCCCCCGACCTCACATTGGCTACGAGTCTGATTTCATTATTCGCGTGACTGATGTTACTGATTACTGAATAATGAATGATTATTTGTTATTCATACTTGCAAATAACGAATAAATTATTTGTTATTCGTTATTCATGCGCTTATGAATAACGAATAAATTATTCATTATTCATGAATAACGAATAAAAGTTGCGTTATTCATTATTCAGTATTTGAATATTATTCTGCCCAACTCTGATCTGGTGGTAGTCGTTGATAAAAGTATATTTATTAACAGTGGACAGCTCGCAGGCACCGAACTCTCTAACACTCAGTAGGGGCTCGTCCATAGAATTACAATTAGGTACTTCAAAATGTAAACATTTCTAGATTTTACACTCATTTGCTGCTGATTTTTTCAGTGGGTGCCTGAGCCCCGGGCACTCGTGGGTTTTGACGCTTATGGAACGGCTCATGGACTTCATTAGGTTCCACATCATTCTCTCATAGCACTCAGCTACTAATGCTATACATATGGTTCCCTTCTGAAGCCGTACCTACTACCTACCATCTGGTTCCACAGTAGATGCACTAGGAAGCTGTAAAACGTAATTCCCCTTGAGCATGGCGGTAATACCCATGCTTACTTTACCTATTGAATAATCTCATTATTCACGAGTGACAAATTATTCATAGAGATATCTATAGTTACATCATTTATGCAAACGAATTTTCGAACCGCTTTCTTTTTCTATTTCGGTCTTTTGTTCCATGGCCCGAACCTTTTCTCATTTGCAAACCTTTGTATTCAGTCACCGGATGTTTGTGAACCACCGGATTCGCCCTTTGTCCTCTTCTCATTATTAACTGCGAAAACGTGACCAACAATCTCTAGTTGGTGAATAACTTATTGTTGTTGCTCCGGGTTTTCAATATGGGACAGGTCTATCATTGTTGGGGATTTCCAGTTCCTTCTCTTTCGGATTTTACATTCAATACTTAGTGTTTGTCTGTGGGTCGGCACGGCTGTTCAGGTATTTTGACGCTGTCTAGTTTTAACTCGCCTAGAGGCAACACCTCTCATGTGCTTTCCTGTGAACACAGTTGTTACAGATTCGGATTGTATCATTTTTTAACTCTAATGTTCAGGGCCGGCATGAGTTATAGAAGTTGTGGAGTACTTACTACACACGAGAAAATTCATGTGTAGCGAGGCTGCACACGGATTTTAGTGGTTGCACGTCACATTCAGTCTTCGTATCACTAACCATAATTTAAAGAATGATTTTTTTCGTTAATAGTGTTGGTAAATTTTTTCTTGCTATATATGAGAAAGTAAAATAGTGCCGGCCCTGCTAATGATCTAATCGAGGAATGCATTCACAGTCAATGGCTTAGAGAAACTTGAGTAAGTACGCTACCATTCTTGATTCACTAATGCACTGTAGAGAATTTGGTTTTCGAATAAATACAGTTTTCATTTTTTTATTTCTCATTCGCAGATGTTTGCTGAGGAAAACGAATATTTGAGGTACGTGCACATTTTATTCTTTTATTGCGAGCACTTGGCTCCTGCTTTTACTTCGTGTTTTTTTTTTGTTTTTTTTTTATTTGGTTACATTTGCTGCTCTGGATTTACATTGAAAATTTTTATGTTTTGAGTCGGTGTTTTCAGTCTTCTAATTTTTGGCATTTGTGACATATTTCTATTTCTACATCCTCCTCTTCTTGCTCATAGGGTAAGGTTACCTTAGGGTTTCACAGATTTAAATAATGAATTTTAATTTTTCAAATATTGTAAAGCACGCACTGAAGTATTCCCAAAGCCTCGAGAGAAATCATTGAAATATTTTGTGAAAAATTTAAAAATAAACTTCAAATGAGAAACTTCTTTTCTGTCGATTAGTTTGAAATATTTATACTTTTTAATTAGATTTAATAATTTTTTTGTTGGTTAATTCATTTAATAAAAATTAATTCAGTTATAACCATAAACGTTATGAATACATTCCAAAGTTTTTATATTTTAATTTATTCTCGTAATGTATTCTATGCTAAATTTTATTTCATGAAATATTTTAATGTGAAAATTCTCATCGGGCTAAATGAAGTTTGAGTCTTGTATGGTGATGGACTGCTCCTTATCCCATAATATGAATACATTTAATAATTTTATCTTAAAATTCATTCTCGCGAAATATTTTACGATTAAATTCATTTTGTGAAATATTTCAACGTGAAAATTTTTGAATTGAATAAAGTTTTGTGTTTAGTGCAGTGGGCTGCTCCCTATCCTGTATAGTCAGAGTCGAAATTTTTAGGCAAATTTGACAATTTAGTCAATATTGAACCAGTAGTCAGCGAATGAAAAATTATTGTTTCGTCAACTTGTTCTTAATGAACATTTTTATGTGTTATGGAAAATTCTTATATCAGTAGAGTCAGCATTTTCGACAGCAGCCTGAAAAATGTGATTTTCTTCCCCCTGTATTTCTTGAATGAAACATTTTCTATATTTGAGACGGGATTTCTCAATTTTAACGACAGTCAACGAAATGTAAAAATTACGAAATATTTTTTTGAACTTTTTGTACCAATCCGATTCAGCATGTAGACATTCTTAGGTATTTCATTATTTTTTAAAATTTCTTGTATTAATCTGATCTGGAATTTTTACGCATATCTTGAAATGTATCCTCGTGAAATGATTTACAAAATAAATTTCATTTTATGATATTTATGTGTGAGGTGGCGCTGTACGTGCCGAGTGCTCAGACTTCGCAGTTCACTGCACTATCTTTTATGATACATTTCAATGTAAAAATTTTCGTCTAGTTGTATAAAGTTTTGTCTGTATAGTAGTAGACGGCGTCCCTTTCCGAATTTTTGAGTCGAAATTTTTTGGCATATTCGACCCTTTAGTCGGCATTTTTGCCTAGTAGTCAACAAATCTAAAAATAATTATCAATTTTTAGCGTAATAATAATTTTTTTGAGTTGTACCTTAAAAATTAAGATGTATTGGGTGGGTGAGAATGAGGGCGGGGGGTGGGGGTGGAAACTGAAAAAATGATAGGTTCCTGACTGGACTGTACTTCCTGGGTCCCATGGAAAGTTAAACATCGGGGGGGGGGGCATAAGGAAAATATATTGGTGCAAGATGGTTATCGTTTTCTGAATTTCGGAAATCGTAGAATTTAGTTTTCACACTGATTTTCTGGTATTTGTACCATGAAAATTGAGGCACTTCGGGAAGGATTAGGTGGCAGGGATTGGAAAGTATGTATAGTTTTGAGATAGGTATCCTTTTTTTGGGGTTTCGAGGTCGTGAAGTTTGTTTTTGACGCTGATTTCCAGTATTTATGAAAATTGAGGTTCTAAGGTGGAAGTGGGGTTACGAAATAATGTATAGGTTACAGATTATTATAGTTCCATCGCTATTCGAGGTCATAGTATTCTGTTTCAACGCTGCTTCCCAATTCCTATACATATAAGATTAGTATGTGGGCCTAGTATTTTGTTTCGGCATTGTTTTCAATTTAACGTGAAATTAGAAGCGTCTGGAGCTGAGAGTGAGCTAGAACTGGAAGCAGTTAAAATGTACCAGGTTTTTTTTTTTCTAAATTGCGAAGTCGGATTGAGCTGGAACGAACGGTGATCTTTTCAAGGGCTAGGGTCTACTGGTGGAAAAACGTTGTCTCCCCAAAAAGAGGGAACGGAACGTTCCCCAACTTCGGAATCTTAAATGGGAACATATTGACTGAAATATGGACATAGGAGTTCTTCGGGTCGCTGATTCTGAATATGCAATCAGTTATTCAATTGGACACCAAATTGAGCCCTAAATTTGCGTATTCCTCATTCTGTAGAACCAAATTAATTGTACCGTAGAAATTGAACGAAGTATCGGAAAAGGGATTTCCTTAGTCCGTGATTTTAAAAATCTAGTTAGGGACATTGTCGAATAAATTAAGTTACAAATTGAATAATAGGAATAAGGATCTTTAGCTCTGTGATTTAAAAAATTCAATCATATTTTCGATCTGACCTCGATTTTGGTCCCAAAATCCAAATTTGATCCCAGTAAAGAGAACGAATTGATTTTGCTAAAAAAAGTTTTAACAATATACTGGATTTTTTTCTAAGCCGTTGATTTTGAAATTTCAGTCAGGTATCGTTTTATCGGTAATCTCCATCGGAACATTTTATTATTACGCTATTTTTTGCCATAAGACTTTCATAAGGTTTAGGGTCTGATACTGTTTCTAAGGTACGTTACCCAATTTGCGCCTCTCTCAATTTGATCGAGTGTCACGTCGACTTTAACGAACTTATATAGCGGAGCAATTGCGACATTTCCGAATAGAGAATTAGTTCTTTATCATCCTAGGGGGTAAGAATTTTGAAAATCGTTGCTCAAAAATTTTCATAACGTTTCTGATGGTCACCTGTTGGCGGAATTAGGACACTGAGGTTCCTAATGACGCCAGTAGATATTTTTCAAAAAATGCCATTTCACACGTACTATAGATATGGTTTTGTGGATTTTCATGCCTCTGGGTGAAAAAGCATCAATTTATCTGTCTGTAATCGTTTTTACCATGTTTAAAAGTGTTCGAGAACCTTTGCTGTAAAGAAGTATTTTTAAACAAAAAAAAAAAAAAAAAATTCTCCGTTTTTATTAAAAATTTTGATTCAAGGTACAAAAATTAAGTTACAGTTTGGACACGTATGAAGCATATATTTATGAACAAGAATGAAATTTTACTAATTGGTAATAGAACACCTTGTCTCGAAAGAGTTTTTGAGTCATTGTAAGTACGTATCTAGCACGTAACAGTTCTAAATGAAAAAAAGTGATTTGTATAGTAGATAAAAAGCGGAATCTAACGACATATTGCACTTACCCTCTATTTGAATTGAAAATAGTTTTTACACTTGGGGAAAAAAATTCGAAAACACATGTTACAAATCGCATGTTATCACTTATCACCGATTTGCTTCAGCGACATTGAAACTATTCTGGATAGTATTATTTTCATTCCTGAACACGAAAATGACCTCACTTTCTTGACCAGAAGGATAGTTTTGGAGATGTTGATAGGTGGCGGTATTAGAGCAGAGTACTTCTATTTTTTTATTTAAATTTATTACAATGTTGGTGGCCCATCACTGCTCTTCTTGAAGAAGGGAAAATATTTTTTCAAAAAAAAAAATATATATATATACCTAATATACCTTAGTCCTTAAAGATGGCCATTAGCTTCATTTTGATCCGACATCACGATGAAAATAAAAGAGGAGAAGGGCGTTTCATGAAGCACCCTATACCTGCTGTGTTTGAAAGGGGCCAACTACAGAGTATTCGCTGATCGAGAATCAGCAATCAGTTACTTAGTGGCATTTGTTCCGTGAGGTTTGTGTCTTATGTGTTGGGAAAGATGTGTAATGTTGTGTTTTGGAGTAAATCTGAAATATATTGAAAATTCAGCCAATGTAATTAACGATCATATATTTGAATCTTATTTTGAGTATGCACCGCTTACGAATTACATTTAATGATTCTAATTTCAACATCAGCGAATTCGGCTATCAACTATAATATGTACTACTTATTGATTGTCCTATCAATATTCATTTAGAATTTTGATACTCAGTTATTACTTGATTTGCAGTTAATCCGGTGATTGTGTTTGGTGTTCCTAAGAGAGTTTCCGCATTACAGTGAGTACATCGCATTCATTTAGAATTATAACTGATACTTATTATCAAAGGCTTTGCGAGGGGGTGTTTGTGTATGAAGGGAGGGAGACCTCTCCCACCCACCAATCTATAGTTTTCATTCGGTTTGAGCCACGGAGTCGCCGCATTTTCAAGATCAGCCGGCCAAATGTGAAAATCACCCGGCTCGCCATTTTTGCATTTGGTCGGTATTTTTTTTGAAAGTTTTCGTTTGGTTTCAGCCAATTAGTCGATATTTGAGGCTTCCATGTCGGCTACAAATGAAAAAGTCCGTCCATTATCATTGTTTACTTGCCTATACCTCCACCCATTCACCCGCGCAAGGGCTCGTGACGCTACTGGTCGTCATTTGATTGTGTATAGGTGATACAGTAATCATGTTAAGTGTTCCCGCGGGTGGTTTCAGATAACAGTGGATACATCACATTTATTTGGAAGTTTTTAATGTGTTATATTTTCCTTTTTGGATTGCTTGCAGGTTCCCCAGTGATCGTATGCAATGTTCCTGATTGCGCTTGCAGTTTACATAGAGTACATCTGAGTTGCTTCTTGTGGTTGCAAACAGTAGCGTAAATGAAGTGGAGGATATGAGGATAATATACTCAACTCCTCTCAGAGCCAGGAGGAAAAGTAGAATTTTTCCATTTACCGACCAACTTTCAAAATTCTGGCAAATGTTTCTGTAAATCCGCCACTATTCTACATACAATATTTTTACTTATCCTCCAAAACTTGGAAGAACATCCCATTTACGCTACTGATAGTGAAATCTCGAGTGTAATACACCGTTTTGTACCTCGGATTTTGTAATCTAAAATTGGGAAAAAATGAATCTAAATTTTAGACAATAGCGCGCCGACGCGTAACCAATATGCTCGAGATTTTACTGTAGTTCTTGCTACTAAATGTGTATGAAAAGTGAGAGATGCTTTACCAAAATGCAGTAAGTCCATGTGTTTTTTTAGAAATTTAATTTAGTCTTTTTTTTTAAATTTTGAAGTTCGGGTCAGGGTAAAGTGCTCTAACATCTACCCTTTTACTCAGCCCAAAATTTTAGTAGGTACTTCGATATGAATTTTTTTTTAGAAGTTTGGCTATGCTGCATTATAGAACCATTCTGTGCGCACAAAATTCTCATTATAAAATTTTCGAAGATTGATTCTACAAAAGAACTTATAATTAATTGGCCTTTCAAATTTGGGTTCCTGATATCGCCCGCTAAAAAAAGTCAAAAAAAAAAAAGCAATATGGAAAAGTATGTTTATTATTACTATTACACAGGAATGTATGAAAACGTAGATATTATTATTATCATCAACTTGGAATGGAATTTTCTTATAATTTACAATAAGAACGTTGAAAATCTGCTTAATTGGAGAACTTTTGGCACTCACCATCGCTTCTTTGCTATAACGTACTTATTTTCGCCATCTGTAATGCAAGTAATTCGTGATTCATAATGGATGAAATATTATTAAGGTGGTCGATATTGCGCGCTAAACGGGATTAGGGCACTTTGCCTTACAGTAGAGATAGGTACGTCGAATTTATTAAAAATTTTTGATGTAATTTTTTGGTTTACAGATACCCTAGTGATTGTTTTCAGTGTTCCAGGTGGCGATTGCTTGAGGAATGGTCTCACTCACAAATTGCCCTCAGTCCACAACATGAACTTGTTGAAAATTGAAAAAAATATCTTTTAATATAGATAAGTTTTTTTAAAAGTTTTTTTCCTCTCTTTTACTAAGGGCAGTTTGTGAATTCATTTTTCATTTGCTACTGATTGTGAAATCTCGAGTATAACCCGCCTCCAATTTGGTAATCTAAAATTGGAAATTAATCTGAAATTGAGAAAAATGGTGCGTACGCGCTGACTTACTATACTCGAGATTTTACTGTAGCGTAAGTATGAATAAGTAAAAAATGCTGTACTGAAATGCGGTAAGTCCGTGTTTTTATTATTTTTGGATTTGCGAGATGGTTTCAGCCCTAACCTATCAATAACATTTTAGTTTTGAAAATGAAATCATCAGTTCAAGTTGCGGCTAGCTTTTCACAAAAGTAGCAATAAAAATGAAAAACTGAAATTTGTAGGCCGTTTTTCCTGCCTTGTGCACAATTTTGAAACACGGACTTACTGTGTCTTCGAACGACTTTAATAATGAAGAACACTTAGGAGAGGCCTTATAACTATATTTATTCTGAAAAATTATTTTCCAAAACGCAGCGAGTTTATTCGCTGCTTGTATTTGAATTCCACAAGGAATATTCTTGCGAATCTTTCGAAAAAAACTGACGTCTGCAAACAGTTTTTCTGAGATTTCAGAAAAAGGGACTTGCACTGTTTTCAAGTAAGCTGCGCTTAACTGTTCTTCATTAACCGAAGTCCTTTATGTCCAATACCGCTCTCTTTCTCCTATTTTCGCCTTTCTGCTCCTTTCTTCTTTTCTCCCAATCCTTTCTCCATCTTCTTTCCTTTCTATACCTTTCCTTCTGCTCTCCTCTGCTTCTTTTCCTCTCTTATCCTCATGTCCAAGTCCTTGCTCCTCCTCTCACCGCTTCCTTTTGTTCTACTCCTCGTTTAGTCTTCCTGTTGCATCTCCACCTCTTCCTTTCTCCTCCACCTTCCTGCTCCTTTCTTCTTTGCTCTTATCGTCATGTCCTCATCCTTCCTTACTCTCACCTCTTATCTTTTGTACAACTTCTGCCCTTGGCTCCTTGTTCCTCCTCTTTCTCCTCTGCCTTTCTGCTTTCTTTCTCCTCCTCTTACCCCTTCTTTTATTTTGTGTTACTCCTGCCCATCGCTCCTTGTTCCTGCTTTCTCTCTACTCTTCCATCCTGTACCCCCTCTCCCTTCTCATCCGCCTTTCTGCTCCTGTTTTCCTCTCTTTTACCCAATCTGCTTGCCTTGCTTCTTTAAGCCTCATTTTTTCCTCATTTCCTCTCAATCCTTTTATTTCCTTTTCCCCTGGTCTCTTCTTTCATTTCTTCTTTGCTTCTTTTCCTCCTCTTCTCTCCCCTTCTTTCCTTTTTGTGCTACTCCTGTTCCCCAGCCCTTCGCTCCTTGTTCTTCTCTCCCTCCCTTTCTGCTCCTTTCTTCCTCATTACCCCTTTTTTTAGCCTTTTTATCTCTCTAGTGTTCCTTTCCTCCCCTAAATCTTCCTTCCTCCATCCACTTATTCTTCTTGTCCCTTCTCCTCCGCCTTCTCTCCTCGTCTTCTCCCTTCCTACTTTACTCCATCTGTACCTCTCTTCTTCTCCCTCCCTTCCTTGCTTCTTCTCTCCTTGCTTCTCTTCCGCTGGAGAGAGCGAGGAGAGAAGGAAGTGTGGAGAGGGAGTAGTGAAGAAGAGGGAGGTGGAGCTGCCTCTCCCAGTGTCCCTTCTTCTGTTTCCTTCCCATCTCCTCCTCTCCCTTTCTCCTCTCTTCACTATGTTCCTCCCTCTTCTCTGCCTCTCCTTCCTTATCTTCTCTCCTCTCTCCCTTCACTGCTTCTTCTCTCCTTGCTTCTCTTCCCTGGAGAGAGCGAGGAGAGAAGGAAGTATGGAGAGGGAGCAGTGAAGAAGAGGGAGGTGCAGCTGCCTCTCCCAGTGTCCCTTCCTCTCTTCTCTTCTCCGTTCTTCCCTCTGCCTCTCTAAGAGGTTTGCTTCCTATCTTCTTCCTTCCCATCTCCTCTCCCTTTCTCCTCCTCTCCCTTTCTCCTCTCTTTACTATGTTCCTCCCTCTTCTCTGCCTATCCTTCCTTATCCTCTCTCCTCCTCTCCTCTCTCCCTTCACTGCTTCTTCTCTCCTTGCTTCTCTTCCCTGGAAAGAACGAGGAGAGAAGGAAGTATGGAGAGGGAGCAGTGAAGAAGAGGGAGGTGGAGCTGCCACTTCCCTTCCTCTCTTCTCTGTTCTTCCGTCTGCCTCTCTAAGAGGTTTCCTTCCCATCCTCCTCCTTCCCGCCTCCTCCTCTCTCTTTCCTCTCCCCCTTCCTCCTCTCTTCTCTCTCTTCTGCCTCTCCTTCCTGTCTCCTCCTCTCGTCTCTCCCTTCCTTGCTTCTCCCCTATCCTCGCCCTTTCTTGCTTCTCTTCATCCTTATGGAGAGAAGTCGGAGGCGAGAAAGTGGGAGATGAGGAAGAGGAGGAAGATAGAATGGAGAAGGAGGTTAGGGAGGAGATGCAGGAGAAGGAGGAAAGAGAAAAGAGGAGAAGGAGAAGAAGGGGAGAAGAGAGAAGAGTGTGTGTGTGAGAGTGGAGAGAGAGAGAGAGAGAGAGAGAGAGAGAGAGAGTGTGTGTGTGTGTGTGTGTGTGAGAGAGAAAGAGAGAGTGTGTGTGTGTGTGTGGAGAGAGAGAGCGTGAGCGCGGCTGAGTCTATGTGTGGCGGGTCCCGGGCCCTCTTCCACTCACCCCACCACCTCACCACCCCCTCTCTCTCACTCTCTCACACACACTCTTCTCTCTTCTCCCCTTCTTCTCCTTCTCCTCTTTTCTCTTTCCTCCTTCTCCTGCATCTCCTCCCTAACCTCCTTCTCCACTCTATCTTCCTCCTCTTCCTCATCTCCCACTTTCTCGCCTCCGACTTCTCTCCATAAGGATGAAGAGAAGCAAGAAAGGGCGAGGATAGGGGAGAAGCAAGGAAGGGAGAGACGAGAGGAGGAGACAGGAAGGAGAGGCAGAAGAGAGAGAAGAGAGGAGGAAGGGGGAGAGGAAAGAGAGAGGAGGAGGCGGGAAGGAGGAGGATGGGAAGGAAACCTCTTAGAGAGGCAGACGGAAGAACAGAGAAGAGAGGAAGGGAAGTGGCAGCTCCACCTCCCTCTTCTTCACTGCTCCCTCTCCATACTTCCTTCTCTCCTCGTTCTTTCCAGGGAAGAGAAGCAAGGAGAGAAGAAGCAGTGAAGGGAGAGAGGAGAGGAGGAGAGAGGATAAGGAAGGATAGGCAGAGAAGAGGGAGGAACATAGTAAAGAGAGGAGAAAGGGAGAGGAGGAGAAAGGGAGAGGAGATGGGAAGGAAGAAGATAGGAAGCAAACCTCTTAGAGAGGCAGAGGGAAGAACGGAGAAGAGAAGAGAGGAAGGGACACTGGGAGAGGCAGCTGCACCTCCCTCTTCTTCACTGCTCCCTCTCCATACTTCCTTCTCTCCTCGCTCTCTCCAGGGAAGAGAAGCAAGGAGAGAAGAAGCAGTGAAGGGAGAGAGGAGAGAAGATAAGGAAGGAGAGGCAGAGAAGAGGGAGGAACATAGTGAAGAGAGGAGAAAGGGAGAGGAGGAGATGGGAAGGAAACAGAAGAAGGGACACTGGGAGAGGCAGCTCCACCTCCCTCTTCTTCACTACTCCCTCTCCACACTTCCTTCTCTCCTCGCTCTCTCCAGCGGAAGAGAAGCAAGGAGAGAAGAAGCAAGGAAGGGAGGGAGAAGAAGAGAGGTACAGATGGAGTAAAGTAGGAAGGGAGAAGACGAGGAGAGAAGGCGGAGGAGAAGGGACAAGAAGAATAAGTGGATGGAGGAAGGAAGATTTAGGGGAGGAAAGGAACACTAGAGAGATAAAAAGGCTAAAAAAAGGGGTAATGAGGAAGAAAGGAGCAGAAAGGGAGGGAGAGAAGAACAAGGAGCGAAGGGCTGGGGAACAGGAGTAGCACAAAAAGGAAAGAAGGGGAGAGAAGAGGAGGAAAAGAAGCAAAGAAGAAATGAAAGAAGAGACCAGGGGAAAAGGAAATAAAAGGATTGAGAGGAAATGAGGAAAAAAAGGAGCAGCAAGGAGGGAAGGGAAAAGAAGAGAAGGGGGTAAATGGTAGAAGCGGCGATGGGAGAGGATAGAATAGGGAAGAGGAGAAAGGACTGGGACATGAGAAAAAAATGAGGCTTAAAGAAGCAAGGCAAGCAGATTGGGTAAAAGAGAGGAAAACAGGAGCAGAAAGGCGGATGAGAAGGGAGAGGGGGTACAGGATGGAAGAGTAGAGAGAAAGCAGGAACAAGGAGCGATGGGCAGGAGTAACACAAAATAAAAGAAGGGGTAAGAGGAGGAGAGAAGTAAGAGCAGAAAGGCAGAGGAGAAAGAGGAGGAACAAGGAGCCAAGGGCAGAAGTTGTACAAAAGATAAGAGGTGAGAGTAAGGAAGGATGAGGACATGACGATAAGAGCAAAGAAGAAAGGAGCAGGAAGGTGGAGGAGAAAGGAAGAGGTGGAGATGCAACAGGAAGACTAAACGAGGAGTAGAACAAAAGGAAGCGGTGAGAGGAGGAGCAAGGACTTGGACATGAGGATAAGAGAGGAAAAGAAGCAGAGGAGAGCAGAAGGAAAGGTATAGAAAGGAAAGAAGATGGAGAAAGGATTGGGAGAAAAGAAGAAAGGAGCAGAAAGGCGAAAATAGGAGAAAGAGAGCGGTATTGGACATAAAGGACTTCGGTTAATGAAGAACAGTTAAGCGCAGCTTACTTGAAAACAGTGCAAGTCCCTTTTTCTGAAATCTCAGAAAAACTGTTTGCAGACGTCAGTTTTTTTTCGAAAGATTCGCAAGAATATTCCTTGTGGAATTCAAATACAAGCAGCGAATAAACTCGCTGCGTTTTGGAAAATAATTTTTCAGAATAAATATAGTTATAAGGCCTCTCCTAAGTGTTCTTCATTATTAAAGTCGTTCGAAGACACAGTAAGTCCGTGTTTCAAAATTGTGCACAAGGCAGGAAAAACGGCCTACAAATTTCAGTTTTTCATTTTTATTGCTACTTTTGTGAAAAGCTAGCCGCAACTTGAACTGATGATTTCATTTTCAAAACTAAAATGTTATTGATAGGTTAGGGCTGAAACCATCTCGCAAATCCAAAAATAATAAAAACACGGACTTACCGCATTTCAGTACAGCATTTTTTACTTATTCATACTTACGCTACAGTAAAATCTCGAGTATAGTAAGTCAGCGCGTACGCACCATTTTTCTCAATTTCAGGTTCATTTCCAATTTTAGATTACCAAATTGGAGGCGGTTATACTCGAGATTTCACAATCAGTAGCAAATGAAAAATGAATTCACAAACTGCCCTTAGTAAAAGAGAGGAAAAAAACTTTTAAAAAAACTTATCTATATTAAAAGATATTTTTTTCAATTTTCAACAAGTTCATGTTGTGGACTGAGGGCAATTTGTGAGTTGAGACCATTCCTCAAGCAATCGCCACCTGGAACACTGAAAACAATCACTAGGGTATCTGTAAACCAAAAAATTACATCAAAAATTTTTAATAAATTCGACGTACCTATCTCTACTGTAAGGCAAAGTGCCCTAATCCCGTTTAGCGCGCAATATCGACCACCTTAATAATATTTCATCCATTATGAATCACGAATTACTTGCATTACAGATGGCGAAAATAAGTACGTTATAGCAAAGAAGCGATGGTGAGTGCCAAAAGTTCTCCAATTAAGCAGATTTTCAACGTTCTTATTATAAATTATAAGAAAATTCCATTCCAAGTTGATGATAATAATAATATCTACGTTTTCATACATTCCTGTGTAATAGTAATAATAAACATACTTTTCCATATTGCTTTTTTTTTTTGACTTTTTTTAGCGGGCGATATCAGGAACCCAAATTTGAAAGGCCAATTAATTTTAAGTTCTTTTGTAGAATCAATCTTCGAAAATTTTATAATGAGAATTTTGTGCGCACAGAATGGTTCTATAATGCAGCATAGCCAAACTTCTAAAAAAAAATTCATATCGAAGTACCTACTAAAATTTTGGGCTGAGTAAAAGGGTAGATGTTAAAGCACTTTACCCTGACCCGAACTTCAAAATTAAAAAAAAAAAGACTAAATTAAATTTCTAAAAAAACACATGGACTTACTGCATTTTGGTAAAGCATCTCTCACTTTTCATACACATTTAGTAGCAAGAACTACAGTAAAATCTCGAGCATATTTGACACGCGCCTACGCGCTATTGTCTAAAATTTCGACCCTTTTTTCCCCCAATTTTAGATTACAAAATCCGAGGTATAAAACTGTATTACACTCGAGATTTCACTATCAGTAGCGTAAATGGGATGTTCTTCCAAGTTTTGGAGGATAAGTAAAAATATTGTATGTAGAATAGTGGCGGATTTACAGAAAAATTTGCCAGAATTTTGAAAGTTGGTCGGTAAATGGAAAAATTCTACTTTTCCTCCTGGCTCTGAGAGGAGTGGAGTATATTATCCTCATATCCTCCACTTCATTTACGCTACTGTTTGCAACCACAAGAAGCAACTCAGATGTACTCTATGTAAACTGCAAGCGCAATCAGGAACATTGCATACGATCACTGGGGAACCTGCAAGCAATCCAAAAAGGAAAATATAACACATTAAAAACTTCCAAATAAATGTGATGTATCCACTGTTATCTGAAACCACCCGCGGGAACACTTAACATGATTACTGTATCACCTATACACAATCAAATGACGACCAGTAGCGTCACGAGCCCTTGCGCGGGTGAATGGGTGGAGGTATAGGCAAGTAAACAATGATAATGGACGGACTTTTTCATTTGTAGCCGACATGGAAGCCTCAAATATCGACTAATTGGCTGAAACCAAACGAAAACTTTCCAAAAAAATACCGACCAAATGCAAAAATGGCGAGCCGGGTGATTTTCACATTTGGCCGGCTGATCTTGAAAATGCGGCGACTCCGTGGCTCAAACCGAATGAAAACTAGATTGGTGGGTGGGAGAGGTCTCCCTCCCTTCGCAAAGCCTTTGATAAAAACAAGTATCAATTATAATTCTAAATGAATGCGGAACCTCTCTTAGGAACACCAAACACAATCACCGGATTAACTGCAAAACAGGTAATTGAGTATCAAAATTCTAAATGAATCATATAGGAATTGGGAAGCAAGTGTTGAAACAGAATACTGTGACCGCAGACAATCCTGAAACTATAATAATCTGTAACCAATATATTTTTTCGTACCCCCACCTCCACCTCGGGACGACAATTTCCCTAAAATGTGGAAATAAGCGTCAAAAACGCTCAGAAAAGCATTACATATTTTCCGATCCACGCCACCTGTTCGCTTAGTGCCTCAATTTTCATAGTAAAAATACCAGCAAATCAGTGTGAAAACTAAATTCTACGATTTCCAAAATTCAGAAAACGATAACCATATTGCACCAGTACATTTTCCTTATTGCCCCCCCCCCCACAGATGCCTAACTTTTCATGGGACCCAGGAAGTACTGTCCAGTCAGGAACCTATCATTTTTTCAGTTTCCATCTCTACCCACCCAAAGACACCTTAATTTTCATGGTAGCTGAGAATCAATTGTCAAACTGAATTCAAGATTCAGGAAACTTAAGAAACGATACCCATATTCAGATAACGCAATTCTTGACACTCGCTTGTCGTAGGGAGGAGAGAGAGAGCAACTTCCAAGTTAGGAAGAAAAGATACAAAAGATGAATTTAATAGTCCTGAAAACGTAGTTACTGATTTAACAATTTTGATTTCGTGCTCGCGCGAATTTCAAACATTTCTCTATCACAGGCTTTAGAAATTAGACAAAGTGAAAAATCATGGAAAGCCTGTCTGATGACAATTTGTGTCCCAACTGTCACAAAAATTTAGGACCCGGGAATACGATCAAAATTTTTCGTTATAAATCCCACAAGTCTTTGAACGTTTCTACTTCTAGATGTTCTAAAGTAATTACAAGATGACTGCAAACCATTTTGTAATTAGTAAAACTTCATGAAGAACAATATCTGTGTGCAAAACATGTTTTCCAAAGTGTAATAGATTGCGAAATTTTGGCCGAAAACTGATTTCAAGGGGCTCAGTCCGCTGTTACAAAATTAGCAACATGTATACTTAATTTTTTTCTAAGACTCGAACTCCATAGTTCATATCAAACTCCTGCCACGTACCAGACATTTCTTTTCATTTTATTTAAAGTATTCCTCTAGACAGTAAGGTAACCACTCATGAAACATTGTAGATATGTCAAAAGAAGCATCGACATTACTATTGTAGATATGTCAAAAGAAGCATCGACATTACTATCAACTTCATTTTTTTCACTGTGTGTTTCTGTATCTAGCTACTTTGTAATACATTGTATTAAACCCAACAGTATGGGAATTATGACATCCTAATTTATACAAAAAGAATTCAGCCAAAACCAATTGTCGAGTGCACATGTCAACACAAGTATCAACTGTATAGTTGGGTCTAATTTTGAATACACTGGCATTACAAGGTTGATAGGAATGTCGATACTTGCCGGCTACAATGTGAACCACAAAATGTCGACTATTGTGTGTCAATTCGCTGTATACTACAATGTTTATAGTAATGTCGATACATGTAGATACTTAGTAACTAAAATGTCAACTGCAATGTCAATAAGAAACCGATTACATCTACTGACATTGGTTCATCATTTGTCTATGAAAATGTATTAACTACACAGTCGACAGTAAACAGTTGTATGTGCACTGCACGTGAAAATGTGTAACAGAAATTATTTGAGTTTACATTTCTACGCGCGGGTGTTTCACAGGCAAACACTAGCCAAATCGGATTGATGCAAATAATGTTAAAAAAAAAAAAAAAAACCAAATCAAAACGGTACCAATACAGACTCGAGTACAAAAATGTTTTTTCCAAGCAAAACAAAAGAAAAAGTTACTGACTCAATATTTTTCATCTAACACAAAAAAATTATTACGTTAAAAAATGACAATGATTTTTAGATTATGTTAATTACTAGTCAATAATGCCGACTAAATGGTCGAATTTGCCAAAAAAAATTTCGAGATGAGGGAGTCGTCCACTACCATACAGACAAAACTTTATTCAACTCAATGAAAATTTTGACATTGAAAGAAATCATAAAATGAAATTTATTGTAAAACATTTCAGGAGGATGAATTTTAAGATGTGCGTTAAAAATGCCAGATCAGATTAATGCAAGAAATTAAAGAAAAAAAAAAAAAGATAAAATAAGGTGCAGTGGGGTAATGGCAAACAACTTTTTGATTAGTGATACTTTGCCGACTCACTGTGACCGCTCTATGGCACCATCAACATCAAATTTCGATCACACATACTTTGAGGGGTCCTCTTTTAGTGGAGAAAATTTTGTACCAATAAATTTACAACTTTTTGGAAAAATGGAACTTTGAAACTTTTTAATCACGTTTTTGCATTTACCCCCTCATGGGGTGAATGCAAAATCGTACATTATTTTTGCGAGGCCTTAAAAAACATTACAAAAAATTGTTGGGGTAAATGCAAAATTATACGTATTTTGCAATTGCTCCAGCATGAGTTTTCCTTGGGATAAATGCAAAAACACATATTTCCGCCAATATAATTAAAGTTTTTCAAAATCAGTGGTCTTACCTTAAACTTGAATCTTTTGTGGTAACTAACAGACAAATATCTTTTCAAAAAAATTTTACTGGATATACTTTCGGCCGTTTTGAAAAACAACTACCTCCACTTCACTTAGGAGTGATTTCGACATGTGGATGATAAAAACATTTCTACAGAACAAACGAGCGCACTGATTTGTTCAGGCCGGGTAAGTATATACTATATAATAATAGATGATGTGCCTTAATGTACCAATAGATGGCGCGGTCAAATATTATGTTTCTTTGCCTTCAATAGCTGATTTTGCAACTACCCCAATTTTGCAACTACCCCACTGCACCTTACCACAGAATTGTCTAAAAGCCGAATTGGATTGGTACTAAAAGTTCAAAAAATGTTTCACTATTTTTACGTTTCCCGGACTGCCATTAAAATTGAAAAATCCCGTCTCAAATATAGAAAATGTTTCATTCGGGGGGATACGAAAAAGAAAAAGAAAAAACAATTTCACATTTTTCTGGCTGATGTCGAAAATACTGACTCAACTAATACAAGAAATTTCCATAACACGTAAAAAATGTTCATCGACAAAATAATGATATTTTTAATTTGCTGACTACTGGTCCAAAATGCCGACTAAACTGTCAAATTTGCCTAAAAATGTGGACTCTGAATACAAGATAGGGAACAGCTCACCGCTTCACAAGATACAAAACTTTATTCAACTCGAAAATTTTTACCTCTAAATATTTCATGAAATGAAATTAATTGTAAAATATTTCACGAGAATGAATTTGAAGTTAAAATCTTTTAATGTATTCATAATTTTTATGGGATAAGGAGCAGTCCACCACTGCACGAAGCTCAATACTTCATTTAACTCTATAAGAATTTTCACATTAAAATATTACATGAAATGAAAATTAGTGTAAAATACTTCACAAGAATGAATTCAAATATAAGACTTGAAATGTATTCGGAACTTGTATGGTTATAAATTAATTAAATTTTATTAAATTAATTAACCTACAAAAAAATTAAATTTTATTTAAAAGTATAAAAATGTAAATCTTTCAAACTAATCGGTAAAAAATAAGTTTCTCATTTGAAGTTCATTTAAAAATTTTTCATGAAGTATTTTAACGAAAATGTTGAAATATAAATTTTACAAAATTGAACAACAGTGACCTTATGCTTCACGACCAGCTTTACAATAATAGGGTAATTTCTCTCGAGGCTTTGGGAATATCCTAGTGCGTGCTTTACAATATTTGAAAAATTAAAATTAATTTTAATAAATAAGTGAAACCCTATGGTAACCTTATCCTATGAGCAAGAGGATGATGATGCAGAAATAGAATATGTCGCAAATACCAAAAATTATAAGACTAAAAATGCCAACTCAAACACAAAAATTTTTCAACCAAAATCCAGAGCAGCAGATGTAACCAAATATTAATTAATTTAAAAAAAAAAAAAAAAACGAAGTATAAGCAGAAGCCAAGTGCTTGCAATAGACATAAAATTTGCACGTACCTCAAATATTTGATTTTTCAGCAACTACCGGCTGCTGCATTACTTATCTCTTCCTCGGCATTGATGCCCGTCTATTAAACAAACATCTGCGAATTAGAAATAAGAAATGAAAACGGTATTTATTCGAGAACCAAATTCTCTACAGCGCATTAGTAAATCAAAAATGGTAGCGTACTTACTCATATTTCTCTAAGCCGTTGACTGAACCTACCCTTGATTCCATCATTAGGAGGGCCGGCACTATTTCACTTTCTCGTGTTTAGCAAGAAAAAATTTACCTAGACTAGTCACCCAAAAAAAAAATTCTTTAAAATAGGGTTAGCCTTACAAAGACTGAATGTGACGTGCAACCACTAAAATCCGTGGGCAGCCTCGCTACACATGAATTTTTTCGTGTGTAGCAAGTACTACACAACTTCTATAACTCGTGCCGGCCCTGAACATTAGAGTTAAAAATGATACATCCTAGGCTTCTTCCTGTACTATACATATAATCCGAATCTGTAACAACTGTGTTCACAGGAAAGCACATGAGAGGTGTTGCCTCTAGGCGAGTTAAAACTAGACAGCGGCAGCGTCAAAATACCTGAACAGCCGTGCCGACCCACAGACAAACACTAGGTATTGAATGTAAAATCCGAAAGAGAAGGAACTGGAAATCCCCAACAATGATAGACCTGTCCCATATTGAAAACCCGGAGCAACAACAATAAGTTATTCACCAACTAGAGATTGTTGGTCACGTTTTCGCAGTTAATAATGAGAAGAGGACAAAGGGCGAATTCGGTGGTTCACACTTCACAAACATCCGGCGACTGAATACAAAGGTTTGCAAATGAGAAAAGGTTCGGGCCATGGAACAAAAGACCGAAATAGAAAAAGAAAGTGGTTGGAAAATTCGTTTGAATAAACTATGTAACTATAGATATCTCTATGAATAATTTGTCACTCGTGAATGATAAGATCATTCAATAGGTAAGGTAAGTACGGGTATTACCGCCATGCTCAGGGAGAATATGTATAGCATCATCCAGAGAGTCAGAAGAAAGAGTGGAGGTAGGATTGGGGCTCATATAAACAGATTTGTTTAAGCCTTGGGTGGTGGAGTTACCCGTCATAGTGCGGGTAAAATACCACCATACAGTTTCAGTATCATTTTCCATATGCACTTATAAAAATTCTTGAGCTTCTTGTGTCACTTTTTATGAGTTAAAACCTTCTGCCCTACTTTTCTTCTACCGTATTTGATTTCTCCCCAAAATATTTTCTCCTTTGGTTATTATCTTGCCTCAGCATCACTAGAAAAACAAGCGGCGAATGTTTGTAAAAATAATTTTCTTGAGAAAACTCTCTTGAAAGTTAGGTACTAAAAAACTAGAATGTCTGAAAATTAATGAGGAACAATCTTGGAAGAATCAATTACAATGTTGTAAAAAATCTCGAAACTTAAAATCCTTAAAAATTAATGGAAAATAGTAATAAGAACTTATTCGAAAATTAATGACAATTTTTTTGGAGTCAATTGTGATGATGAACAAAGTAAGAAAAATAGAGCACCACCAACTTAAAAATTTAATCAGTCTTTTCTTAATATTTTTATGTACTTAAGTTTTAAACTTTGGTAACTTCAATGAATCACACAGAATGCTTCTTCAATTAATTCGGACTTTATTTTATATAGACTCGCAACCTCGCAGTATTTAGGGTACTACTGCCTGTCCATAACCAACACTTGTCCATAACATCCTCCTTCTCCCCTAAGTATCGAAAAATCTCGGAAGCGAAATTAGCATGTTACAGGCATGACGAAAATACCCGTATACTGCCGATACCACAAAGTCCGATGAGTTTTAACTTGATTTTTTTTTTTTAATGGAATTTATGAGATTTATTAATAAGTAATTATTTTTTGTTAGTTTTTGTACTTTGAAAATTTTTTAATTTAAGTTTAAATTTTAAGAAGTTTTGCGAAAAATGTTAAAATTTGTTTTGGCCTGAACTGCTCAATAGGTAGGAATTCACCCTCAAGTAACTTTATATACCTATAAATTTTTTTTAATTCAAAATTTCGAATCATCACTTGCACATTTCTTATGGGAGCAAATAATCACTCAAACTAGCCAAGTTCTCAACTCTGCTACCAGGTGTCAGCCACGTCGATTTTAAGTTCCAATAATCCGGAACACTACTTTTTATAGGAGATCCATAAAAATAATGCGAATTTGAGTACAATCAGACAATGTCTGCGATGGGCCTTCAGAATGCTGAAACGAAAAATACAAGGCGATCCCCGATTATGAAGAGTTTGTTAGCGCAACAGACTTCTGGTAGCAGCACCCTAACAAAAAGACTTGCAGAGATGTGTTGGTAACAGTAAACGACGAGACGGCAATAATGACAGATAAAGTGATTGCAAGAGGCTCGTTGCCCAGGGCCGGTGCTGGGAGGGTCACACCCCACCAGTCAATTTTCATTCGGCAATTTTTAGCAAAATTTTGCTCAATTCGACAAACTTTTTGAAACTGATATTTCTTTTACACCATTGATTTTACAATTTTTTTCTTTTTTTTTCTTAACACCCAATGGAAAAGTTGAGAAAATTCTTTTTGCTTTCACGGTTTATTTGGCGCAGCTCAGTTGGCAATGTTCAGTTAAGAAGATGGAAAAATCCAAAATTCAAAAAAGCTTTTTCTTTGGCTTTGACAATTCATATGCAAGCTCGGAAAAATGTGACTAAAATTTCTATTTGTCAATTTGGCATTTTTATATCCCCCCCCCCTTCCTCCCCAATAAAAATTGCTCAAGCCGGCTCTGTCATTACCGACCTTAATAAGTAGACACAGAAATGAAACAATGACTGGAACAAAAGGAAAAGAAGAAAAAAAGATGATTGGAAGAAATAAAAATATCCATGGAAATTTCTATCAACAACACGAACGCATTCTGTCATCGATTCAGTGAAACAATACTGCAGATGGTTGGAAGAAACGTCAATGATGAAAGAAAGGGGGGGGGGGAAATCTCGCTACTCGAGGAGTGTCGGCAAGAAAGAACATAATATCTTGACTCTTGACAAGAAATAATAGAAAAAAGAAAATCCATGGGAAAATATTAAATAATTCGACCTGACCCTGCCCTAATGGAAAAAAGTTTCCATGAAAATTTCTATCAACAACACGAAGCACTCTACAAATTTCCGTGGAAATGTAAACCACTGAACTGAAGTGCGATCATAAAGAGCTATACCATACGAATCGGCTTCACGCATCGGAAATGACGCACCACTGAACTGAACTGTGACTCAGATCGTATGGTAAGAAAAAGTGTAAATAATGGGGGTGGGGGGGGGGATCAAGAGGCTCGTTACCGACCCTAAAAAGTTGTTGCAGGAGACTCGTTGCCCGTTGCCGACCTTAAAAATGAATTTAGTAGTCGTGAGAAATTTCATTACGTACCCGATTTGTCAATTTTTAATTTCGTGACTTGCGCGCTTTCAAAACTGTGTATCGTCACCTCCCTATCTCCACAGATCTTACTTCCACCATTCGCCACATCATTTTGCGTAAGTGATTCAATCAGAGGCGAAACTTGACTTTCAGTTTGGGGGGAGGGGGGGTATGGAGAAGGAAAATTTACCAACAAAATTTTCTAAACATTTGGAAATTCGCCGATTTTTCAATAAAAATATTTTTAATTAAAAATAATAATAATAAACTAACAAACGTTCTTAGAAAATGAAAAATTCAAATGAACAGTTTCAAAATTTGCTGACTGCCTAATTATTGGGGGTGTTTCACCCACCTCCTCTCCCATAATTCATAATTTCGTCCCTGCAAATACAGATTGGAACCTTATCCCCCAAGTACTCACATTTGCGCACATGAGCATACCCTTTTCTGGGAGGGTAAGGTGGAAGGATGTTAGGAATATTCGAGAGGAACACACAACTTCCTTTACATATCAAGGTGGTCGTTGTTCACTCTTGGTGATCTTTTTTCTGAATTTCCTCTGATTCTTCTCCTAAATTGATTCCAATGAAGTCAAATCAAATTTTTAAAAAATACAAAGTTTCCTGTCGATTGGATTAGGGGAATGCGTGCCAGAAGTTCCCCTTCGTTCTTAATATGGAAGAAATACATGGAGTTTTGACTTTTGTTCCAGACTAAATTTCCCTCCTATTTGGGCCATACAGCGCTAGTATCGACTACTCTTATCTGCGACTAAAAGGTGAAGTTTTAAGTGAGTGAGTAACTGAGTGAATCACTAAATGAGTAAGCGAGTGACTGAGTGAATCACTGAGTCACTGAATAAGTGATTGGGTAACTATGTGAATAACTGAATAAATAAGCAGTAACTGGGTGAATCACACTGAGGCATTGAGTAAGTGATTGAGTGAGTGACGGAGTAACCGAGTGAATAACTCAATAAATAAGCGTGTGACTGAATGAATCACTGAGTCACTGAGTAAGTGATTGAGTAACTGTGTGAATAACTGAATAAGTAAGCGAGTGACTGAGTGAATCACAAAATAAGTAAGCGGATGACTGAGTGAATGAGTGAATCACTGGCTCAGTGAGTGACGAAGTGAATGAATAACTGAATTAGAGAATGAATGAGTAAGTGAGTGACTGAGTGAATCACTGACTTAATGACTGAGTAATGGAGTGAGGAAGTGAATGAATAACTAAATTAGAGAATGAGCGAATGACTAAGTAAGTGAGTGAATCACTGAGTAAGTGATTGATTAACTGATTGATCACTAAATAAGTAAGCGAGTAATTGAGTGACTGGGTGACGGAGTAAGGAAGTGAATGAATAACTACATCACAGAATGTAACCCTGATCAAGGGGAATATTTCATTTCCAGGAATACGAAGAAATCTCAGAATATTATGAAAACGAAAGCGTTTATCGAAAAAATGATTAGGACAAAATTTATAGTACATAAAAAACTTTCCTTCCTTTGAGACCAATTTCATTTCAATCTGATGAATTTTTCTAAAATATGTAGGGTTTCAATAGTTCCTTTTTTTTCACGTGCCTAAAATTATAGAGGGCGACTCTTTCGCGCTGGCAGTCCGAATAGTCATTGAAATTTGAAATTCAACGTTTGCTACCGACTTTCAGATTTTCGAAATGTCTTCCATATTTCAGCTTTGTTTCAACCTTTCAAATATAACGTTCGATATTCAGCTTGAAACCTTCGGCTTTTGACTGACTAGTCTCTAACAGGGGTCCAGGGTACTCCATTTTCAGAAACGAAATTTGACTTTCAGTTCGGAAAGATGGAAAAGAAAAATTTACCGACAGATATTTTTTGAAAACTAAAAATTCGCCGACAAAATATTTAAAAAATTAAAAATTTGCCAATTTTTTAATCGAAATGTTTTTTAAGTGAAAAAGAAAATAAATAAACAAACAAACATACATAAAAATTGAAAATTCAAATGAACAGTCTTAAAATTTGTCAACTGCCAAATTATTGAGGGGGGTCCCCCACCCACTATAATTTTGCCCCTGGGTTCAAGGAGTGGCGGCTTCAAACTTCTCGGCACAACAAGCTCGCACAAATCAAGCTTCCACCTGTCCCCCTGGTCAACGTCCCAACGTTCCTCCCGCCGCGAAGAAGTTATCACCTGCCTAAGGATTATTAGACGTACATGTCTCACACATACGCATCTTATCAGTGATCTTTATCCCCGAAACTGCCTACACTGTGAAGATGAAAACCCTCTCACCGTGGACCACCTCTTCTCATGCCCTCCCACACCTGCCTTCGTAACTCTCACCACGTCACCGATAGTCGAATTTTGGCCCTCACCTACCTTTCCATTGCTGGATACCTCTGCGACGTATAGACAACAACCTTTTCCGAGCCCATAGACTGAGAGTGTAGCTACGTGGCTCGATAATAATAAAATAGAAAAATAGAAAAGAATTTCCTCATTGGGACTCGGAATCAAAGTGGCTGACATCTAGCGGATGTTTTGTGAACCCTCATTGAGTGATCATGATTCATGCAGAAAAGAGTAAATATAAAGCAGCTCTCATTTCCTACTTCACCGCACTTTTATTAATTTTGTTACCTGACGTACTAAATTTTTTAATCATAAGTTCGAATATGTAGCTCTTTGCAGTTCAAATTTGAAGCATGCCCGTCATTTCTTTATTTTATAATGATTTTTTGAAAAACCTCTATTTCCCATTTAAGGCAACGTTATTTCCCTCCATGATCACTCAAAACCTTTTATTAGGAAGTGCACATTAGCGCTCCTACATTCCGTTCTACGTCTCAACTAAAGCACCCAGGAAAAAAAAAATCATAAAAAACAGTGCTATGTACGTGCATGCAAGCAGAGTAATCTAGGGGAAATGTTTCGCGGACTTGTGGAGGAGGGGGTTGGAAAACGTGTCCGATAGCAACTTGCACCTCAACCGGTCACAAAAATTGGCAATACTGAAAATAAGATCAAAATTGTATATCTGCTTCCCATTTGGCCTGTGTTAATGTGTAGCAGTGAGAAGGGCCATTTTAATTCCCCCACCCACGTATCTGGCAGCTCTGGACTGATAACAAAATTCAGAACAACGTCTCATGTTTAAATTTTACAACCCGATCTGCAAGGGTGGACATAATTTTGACCTACGTCAATTTTGCGAATTTTGACATGGTATTTTGACATTTTGACAATCATTCAACCACTCAGAGCATTCCGACGTATTTTTGACTTCTTTACACACTTTTGACCGATCAGTTCTGCTTCACGAGTGGGCGGAGCTAACGTAATTGTCAAGGACCGACACTAGTTTGACTCAATAAGAGTGTTAAGAGTGTCGCTTGACGCTGATTTTGCAGATCGGGAAGGAGCACGATTTGTTGGAAATATTTTCTCCTGGATTTGATAGTTCTCAGTAGTTTTGCAAACATTTTATACCAGACTCGTACACATCGAACTTCTTTTTTCCTATTTCTATATTCGCCTAATTTGCCTAGACTATAAGGGGACCAAACATCCCTGTAACACGGATTAATTCTATAGTTTCTCTTGTGCAAAATTTGGATAGGTAGGTACGTTCGTCTAAGAGGCTTCGCGTCACCATATTCCGGTGCACGTTTCCCAACTAGGGGGGAAAAAATCATCGCATAAATGAGTGGGACACAAGTGTACGTACCGCGAAAACCGTTCTTCAGAAATTGATTCGTTCGGTTATTCCTCGGCTCTGCTGTTGTATTGCTCGTCGCTTCTTCGACACTGACGTGTCCAACGGCAGAATGAGTATCATCGTCTGTGAATTAGATAACACACAGTAATCGACAAGCTAACAAATCGAAAGCCCTTGTTAATTCAAAGCCCGAATTCCGCAACATGTAAGTGGATCAGAAATAGTGAAGTAAAAACGTACTGTAAGCCACGGACTGGATGAAATCTTTGATCCGTCATTGGAGACGTTCCTCTCTGAGCGATATAGTTAAAATTGAACTGTGTGAAATATCAGCCGCGTCTATTCGAGAATAAACACAACTATCGGCAAACCCCGATGGTACTGATGTTCCCTCGGTACTGATGCGATGCCCGAAAGGGTAGTTTCCGGTGCCGGGGGTGCGGTGTCTCAGGGGCTACTTTGGTATGCGTGCATCACCATACGTCCCACCACACCAAAACCCGATGATAAAGAAACGAGATAAACTCCAAACAATGATATACCTACTCCTTTGGGAAAACGTGCCTTCGTAAGAAAGTAGCTTACAAACTAAAGGTCGTCACATTTTGATAAGGTAACAATGAAAGGACAACACAGGACGAATTTGTTCGTTCACCAACTCGCAGGCAAACATACACGCTGACACGCCTACTGCCTTCGAAGAAACAGTGCGGTACGCACTGACACATCTCATCGCCGCTTTTCGCTGAATCTTCTCCATCTTCGCTCTTCTGTAGGAAATCTTGATGGCGTCGGCAAATACTGGCGCCCCGCATAGGAGGACCGACATGATGACGTTGACGTACATCTCTCTTCTCTCTTCCCTCGGTCCCCCTAGGTTCGATACCAGACGGGACAGCTGTCCAGCTACTCGATTTGGCTTTTTAGCTGCCCGTCGGAAGTGCTCTCGGAAATGTAACTTTTCGTTGAACCACAGCCCCAGGTACTTCAGGGTTGCAAAGAGACCAATCTTCACACCTGTTAGGACAAAGGTGGATGGGTTGTACTTGCGTCGCATCGTGAACAACACAGCTTCCGCCCTGCCGACTCGACCTGATATGGGTCAGCATCTTCACTCCCAGCTATATGCTTACGTATGAAAAAATAACAATTTATTACTCCGAAGTAATGAAGGACTCTATTCAAGCAATGAAAATCTTCAAATGTGGCGGTCCTATTTGTCATAATTAATTTCTTATTCGCCCGTACTGCATTTAGATAGAATATCAGTATCAGTGACATTTTCATTTTCTTATTTTAAAGTACTATACTGGTGTTTATAGTTCAAATACAGTCATTGATGAACGCCGCAACCGCATGGGATAAGAATCTGTTGTCATTTTCTGGATGAAAAAATATTCGTTTTCCGTCCTTCAGTAATAATTTCGAAACGTTATGTAATTAAGCTGCTCGTGTATTTCGCGTTCGAATTAATACCAAAATTTCATGATATCCAAGCTATGCCTTCAGTAAACTCATACATTGGAAATATATCATCTTTGAAACAAACTCCGTAGCCGGGATCCTGAAATTCAAAAAGTGTAGGTAATTCATCTTTCTAGAACCGTGACAAAGAAACTTTCGCACAAGAAGAAGGGGGAGTGGTTAAGTAGGCTAAACTACCAACTGAAATCTAATTACGAATTTGATATCACCAGGGAAGACAACTGAGAATTTTTCAAGAAAGACATGATGTTTTGTTAACCGGCAACTTCCTCTAAAGGTGGCAATTTTCAGCCAGTGACAAATTGATGAGATTCTAATCAAACTGACAATACTATGTTGGCAATTTGACAATATTTTGCAATGGATGGACAATAACATATCTCCGAGAAAACTGGCAATATTCAATGATATGCTGCACAGGGTGTTTCACAAATTGCCCATCCCAAAGCATTTTTACTGCTAAGTCGGAAGAAGATATGGAACTGGGACTCAGGTCTAGCTTATAGTAAAAAATCCCCCACCCCAGCCAGGGTGGCACGTGCCACCACCTTTGGAATTTTAAATATAGAAATATATCAAGAAAAACATCGAAATAGGAGTATTTTGAGTCGCTAAATTTAAAACTGTTATTAAATTTTCGATCCGCCCCGATTTGGGCCTCCAATTTGACTTTTTTTCCCCTTTTGAAAGGCGAACTGAAATTTGCTAAGAGAATTGAACACGGCATCGGAACTATGGGGGTTCTTGAATCGCTGAGTTCGAAAATTCTATCAAATTTTCGATCCAATCCCGATTCGGCCCCTCTCTAATCCTAATTTGAATTCTTCCATTTAACTTTGCCGGGAAAATAGAACAAGACATGGAATAGGTTTTTTGGGGGTTTCCAATTTTGGAAATTCAATTATATATTTTTTTTATCCAACCTCAATTGATTGAGACTACCAAAGCCATACTAAAGAGAAACCCCTATCTGAGCAATTCTCAGAATAGGGGCATAGTATTTCATTATTACATATATAAATTTTCAGAAGAATGATTTCCTCAATTTTTTTTGCGAGGGATCGTTAGTATACGTGCCCCCAATGTGATTTCTAGCGTTCAGCTCAATTCATTCCCATGGGGAAAGGGAGCAGCGGGTTTCCAAAGTTTTGTGTCCACTACGTAAGCATTTCTTTCGTAGTGGCTACAAAAAATGAACTAGGGCGTAAGAATTTCTTTTGTAGTGGTGTTGTAAAAAATGATCAAAATACTCAAATTGGTAAGCATTTCTAAAGATTTAAATCGACTCATTTTTTTAGCCCAAAATTTCAATTGTCAACAACTTTTCCTATGGTACTGGACTACCTTCTTGTTTCTTTCGTAGTGGCAATGGTTTTCAATGGTTAAGTAACCATTGCCACTACGAAAGAAACGAGGAGGTAGTTCACTACCATAGAAAACTTGTTGATAACTGAAATTTGAGACTAAAAAAATGAGTATGAGTAATTTCCAACATTTAAATCTTGAAATACTTACCAGTTTGAGTATTTCGATCCTTTTTCCCAGGTGATCACACCGCCAAAACAGATGAGAACTGATACGCTACTATGGAAAAGATACCAAAAATTATAAACAGCAAGTTTTTCATGGACAACATCTCACAGGATGGATAGACTATGCTAGATTCGAGGTCTCTGATAGCCAAACGTTGTTCTTAACAGCAGCTACTTTGCAACATGAAAAGTTTAATCAGGGGGCCAGTATAAGCAAACAAAAAATCGCCACTACGATGGAACCAAAAGTGCATAACTAAACTTTGACCTTATTTTGAGGTCATGTGATGCATGTTTGGTCATCATTCTACCTATCAAGGTTCTTTGTTTCCTTCATCAATGAAATTCTTTTTTTTTTTTTTTTCAGAAATATTAATTTCATTTGCGCCATTTTGCTGGTTTGAAGATTCATGAATGTGATCAGTAACAGCCACTACGATGGAACTTTATAGCACATTCATTGAATGTGTGGAGTAGAGAGGTGGGTGGGGGGCTCTTATGTTCTTAACTGGAAAAGGTTGAGAATACAATGTTCTATGCAAAGGAGAAAAAAAAATCAGAATGCATTGTTTGTCTTTGAGAAAATGTACAGTAACTGAAATATGCCCCTATTCTGAGAATTGCCCATCTAACGAACATCGCATCCGACTCGCTCGCTTATCTTTGTTCGTTTCTCTCTCGCGTCAAGCTGCTTCTCACCCATAAGTGTACGCTGTTAAGCGAGACAGAACCAAGCGACATTTGTTGTCAAAATGAATTATTAGTATCGTTGGAAAGAGCGTAAAAATTTTTTCAAAATTGGGCCCCCGATTCAAAAATGAGTATTCACGTTAAAAGCTTATTAGTAAACGCCATGTCATACAGTTTCTATATGGGGATCTAGACCTTCGAATCACGTGTTCTCGGAAAACCGATCTTGTCGCTTGGTTCTGTCTCGCTTAGCAGCGACCACGTCATAACTATATGTATATAACCTAAGCGATTCCAAGGAAAAGATATGCTCAGTAAAACTCATCAGTTTCTCGAATTAGCACCCATTCTACACAGGCCCATGCACAGAAATTATACAGGGGGGGGGGATTGACCATATATTTCATGTTAGGTTAAATTATAAAGGGCAGTGATCGCCATAAATTATTATATTATCTACATATCAACAAAGGTCAATGGGATGGGGGGAGGTTGGACCCCCAAAACCCCCTTTCGCACGGGCCTGATTCTACAAAACAACGGGAATGCGCGCCAAAATTTACTCGGAGCCGAAAACTTGAACCTTTACAGAGAACACAGTCGCGTTACACAATGACAACCCTTGAGCCCTTGTGTCATCTAGAAGATCTCCAATCGCTTTCACCAAGGCTCTCCCTTCTTCTCTCTCAGCTAATTCGGCATTTTTTCGCAAAACAGTCGCATTCTGCCCAACTCCATGACCATTGTTCTCGTCACGTTTCCAGTATTCAGTAGAGGGATGATAAGACGTAGTTTCACATTTGACCTTCAATCGACTTCTTCATGAACCACAGTTACCCCAGGCAACAATGGATTCCACCGGCGAGTACACAGTTGTACTCATAAAACACTACATAAAACTAGGGAGGACCAACTTTTATGTTAATCTTTGAAGATACCCAGTTTGTTCCATCTTTATCCGACTTTGGGGGGGGGGGAGGACTAATTCATGGAACACCCCGAACACCTTGTATGTACTAGCATACGTCAAGCATAACCTGTGAAGAATTTTCCAGCAATTTTACCTGAGGCGCGATGTATTTCCCATTCTTGACAATCAGATTTGTTGTAAAGTGCTCGTGTTCTTCATCAACGTATTCAATGAACTGTCCTGGCTTTATTTCCGATCCCAAACATATATAATCGAACATTTGTAAATGTTGAACCATTTCGCAGAGGCCAACTCCTCCGGCATGAGGACAAACAGGGACTGCAACATGCGCAAATAAATCATCAGTACCATTTGCGCAAAAGTACTTACCTACAAGTATTTTTCGCTACTGCTACCTGAATGCTACCGGCAAATGGGGAAAGATAAACGACGAGGTGAAGATGAACAAATGTAGGACTGTAGCGCTAGAATGTGCGTATGCACTGATGTGACAGTGTTGCCAAAGTTTTTTTTTTTTTTTTTTTATTTGCTAGGGTAAGCATACGCAAGAAGTATTATGGCATACTGTTACGAGAAAAAAATAAAATAAATAAATAACTTCGGAACTTCTGTATGATTAATTTTCAAAGTTATGAGAATTAAGTGCTCCAACATTCCATAATAATTTTCTGGAGACTTGTTTAAAATGCATGCATTTTGTAGAAAACTTTATCTAGTTTTACATACAAAAATTTGTAATTTAGGTCGCTAAATTATCTACTTTTCAAGATGGAAGTGATAATGTGCAAAATTGGAAACTGTGAGGGATGAAGATAAAAATGCGAGGTTTCCATTACAGTGGCTTATTTTACCAGCTTAACTGATTTTTGTTATGAAACGCTCCAGTGTTCTTAATGATTTTATAGCGTTCACGTTCCTACCCTTCAACTTATTGGTGTCTTAATGATATGATATGGAATAATTATTATTACCTATTAAATACATTGTTCTTCCTGGCTTTTCACACATTTTCTCACCTTTTTTTCTTCTTTTTTTAACACTAAAATGTGTTCTCTTTTAACCTTACAACGCCTTCAGAGAGAATTACCATGTGAAAACACGTAAGTTCGTCTACATAGTGAGGTGAAGATGAACAAACTTTGAGCTTTTAAAAAAGAGTACTATAAACTGGGGTACCTTTGGATTTGTGGGACAACTCTAGACATAGCCGGTTTTGGCGGTTCTATACATTACAATTGGAACATCGGTTTTCATTAGATGATAGTGTGTAGAGGCTATAAGTCTCAGCTTTTATTTGACGCCATAATTAACGAAGAAATAACGTATCTGACCAGTGTTACTCCAGTTCTGGATACGTCCGGATTTCCCCCACAAATCCGAACATCCGAAGCTACCCCAGTTTACGATACTCGGCAGTGGATCTTTTTTTTTTCTTGTTTAGCCAATATTGTTCATAAAGGTCAAATGCTTACAGCGAGACGTGGATGGTGTATGTTCACCTTCAAAAATGGGAGAGATATTCTACAAAAACCTTTGAAAATCTGTTCATTTTCACCCCATTTGCCGTTACATCCAGTTGTATTTTCAAGCAGCCGCTGGTAACTAACCATTCAGTTTCTTCGCCATAAAATAAACTGCCAGTATTTCGTTTATCGAACCTAGACGACACGAATCGATCTGACAAATCTGCATTCCCCCGCTTTGCAAAAACTGTTTGAACAGCACGCGATTGCTACACATTTCTCCACTGGCTACTTTGATGCCTTTTGGATTCAATGCCTGCGGGTGAGAATGTTAATATAGTACACAAAGCCGAACAGCACCGAAAATTTGGTCCAAATTCTCCGAAACAGAAAAATAATTTCTCACTTTAGATATGGTCACATGCCCTAAAATATCGTCGGGCGACGTCGGCTCTTCTATCCAAAAAGGGTTGAATTCGGATAATGCTGTTACCCATTCGATGGCATCCTGTACATCCCAGGTTTGATTCGCATCTATCATCTATTTTTTGGAACAGGACAGTGTGAACAGAAAGATTTATCAGACTTATTTGCACAGAGGGGTGTAACTGAAATGATTTTATAGCGTCTTACCATGTCAGAGATTTACAAAACAAAGAAATTCTACGGAAGATTTTCTCATACCTTTGCATAACAGTATTATCAGATGACTGAATCGAAAACTTACCAAATAATTTTCGCTTCCAATAATGTCCCGGACAATTCCACAACGTCGTTTATCGTCTAGCAGGTTGTCGCCGACTTTTATTTTGAAGCCGGTGAATCCTAATGCCAAGTATTTTCTGCAAAGTTGAGCCACTTTTTCGTCGGAGTAACCGATCCAACCTAGATTAACCAGTATCATTACATTAGTCTTTTTGAGGAAGATTTTATTTCAATCTAGTTCCGTTGATTTCATTTTAAAGACATGTACCTTCCTCCAAAGACGCTAGTGTCGAGTACCAAAACAGGATACGTAGTGTAAGTATATCTATATGTATTATACCAATAAGAATGCATGCACATAAAAGTGTTCCACGCGTCTTTGATATTGATTTTTAAGAAAGAATGCAGAGAACAAAAGTTGTAGCTCTTTTTATTTCCTACGAGGTGAGCTTAATTTTGGATTTTTTGACAACTTTTCCCCTCGTCATCTCTCCCATGTCCGGCTTTCGTCTAAATCCACATTATGTTGTTTTCGATGGCAGTCACCTCAGCAGCGACTCTTTTGCGTACATTCGCGAATTGGTGTGCACATACCCGATTGACGAAAAACCGAAGCAAGAGCATTTCGGAGACACCAATGTGCCACGTATGGGATGTGAGGCGATACTGTGTATGCTTCATCTCTGGCAAATTGTCCTCGTATCTATTTTGTGCCCTGCGTTTTCATTTTTTTTTTTTTTTTTCTTGCCGAGAAGAAGATAATGTTTCTCGCAAATCCCTTCTTCGCCATTTTTGTGTTCTGAGGCTTTGTAACTCTCTTCTTCGTCAAAGGGGCACTAAATAACGATACTCACCGACTTGAGTAGTGTAAGCTGGGTACCCTTCAGTTCTCATAAATTCTTCTCGTTCTTTTTTTCCACCTTGATTTTCGTACAACATTTGGATAGCTTCGTCTGGCGTTAAAACATCAGATCTACAATATATTAAATAGAGACAAGAGTAGGGAGCGGTTTTCCATTCTATAGGTACCCGAATTCCATTTTTGCAAGAATTGAGTAACCAGCGCCATCTACTGACCCCAGTTGTCAACTATCTAATTCGGGCCGTCCATCCGTCAGAGAGCGCTATAATCAAGCACTAGTGATAAGGACGAAAACATGAATCTACGCATTTCCCCCATTAATGTACATACTCATTAAAATTGAAATATCTCGAAAAGTAAGACGTTTTTAAAGTATTTAAAGAGAAAAGAATTTTTCGAACAAAGAATTTTCTTTCGATTAAGACTATTTTTATACCTAGATTCCAAAATTTTGCTGCATGTGTCAAAAACTTCACGTTTTGGTCGCTGATAAGAGTAGTCGATACTAGCGCTGGGCGGCCCGAATTAATGGACGATAACTCGACGATGTAATTCTTGTTATTAATGTACGTTATAGGTGACCTGCCAGGAAAACAGGGACCTGTGCGCAAAAATCATTTTTGTGATAACACTGTTTTCGACTAATTTTTGGTTGCTCTTTTGCGTGTTATTGAAAAAATTCTAAAAAGTTTTCCTAAACTGCTGTAAGTTTTCAAAGTTCAGTTGAGTGTCTCCTAACCTGTAAAGTGTAAACGTTATCAATTTTGTTTATCCGCTCTCCTGTATCATTTACATTTTTGCGCTCAGATCCTTTTCCTCCTGGCAGGTCACATATGAGGAGTTATCTGTTAAAAGGGCGCTTGACATATGGGATTCCAATATGTCAAGCGCCCTTCTTGACAGATAACTCCTCATATATGTATGAATAGTTGACTGCTCAGACCAATAGATGTCGCTGCTAACTCAGGTTTTGCGAAAATGGAACTATAGTCCGTTCCAAATAAGAATGCCGAAAACAGTTCAGGCCTTTCACACTTTGCTGCGTATCTATGCAAGCCCAAAAAACATTTTTACGTTATCAATCGCTGCGAAAATTTCAGATTTATAGAACATAATGCCTTCAATAACTAAATTTTGATAATTTTGTCAGATGTCCTTTAACTTTGGAGAATATCTATGGTCAGGTTTGTAGTGTTGGGTGAATAACTACCCTTTCCTTTCCCCACATGCCCCGTACTCACGACTGTTTTCGGCATTCTTATTTGGAACAGACTATAGAGCAGGTTGGAAACTCGCTCTTCAATTTTAATGCTTTGTAAGTGAATCATTATTATTGTCGAGCAACATAAGTGCACTATTCCAGCTTTATTACATATAGCTATTTGTCAAACCCTTCTTTACCGAACAACATTTTCAATTTGGTGCATCAAATAACCCTAAATCTAGCATTTTTCATTTTTGACAGCTCCTACTTATCTCGTGTTGAGTATATGACTTGGAATGTGACATTTTTGCACAATCATCTTGAGAAAACATGTGGGCTGACAGGAAGAAAGGGACCTCAACGCAAAAATGTAAATTTTGCAGGAGAGCGGATAAACAAAACTGATAACGTTCTCACGTTACGGAGACACTCAATTTTGAAGACTTACAGCCGTTTGGGAAAATTTTTTAGAATCTTTTCGACAACACCAGGCGAAAGAGAGGCCAAAAATTAGTCAAAAACAGTTGTTATCACAAAGATGTTTTTTTTTTGTCCCGAGGTCCCTTTCTTCCTGTCAGCCCACATATACTCTGTCGGTATCACCAATAACATAAATGTAGGTATGTACTACCAATACTTGTCAATGTAACGTGTAAAGCAGTTTTTTTCCCCCAACACTTGCAAAAATGGAATCAGGACAGTTTGGAAAACCGCCCTTCAAGGAATTTCTGTCATTAAATGGTTACTATTCCAATCACGACAGTATGCATGACCTCGTTCAAGCTACAGTTTTATATCAGACGTACGAATAGAACATCAATCTCGGTTAAGGCTCGTTTACATTATGATAGTACTATCGTGATAGTCACTGTCACGACAGTAACTCTCACAGTGTAAACAAACTATCACTAACGTAAGTGCGAGAGGAATGCTGTCAGATGCTCTCACAGTATACTACTATCACGATAGTACTATCATAATGTAAACGAGGCTTTAATAACGGACTCAATCAAGAATAGCAGACCCGCACGAATGCACGAATTTACAAGATAAGGTGGCTTAGAAATACATTTCGATGCAACGGGTTTCAAGCAACAGCGTAGATACTGCCGGTTCATTGCAAAGGAAATACAGATAAGCAAAAAAAGTATAAGGCTTTTCGACTTAATACAATATGTAGTACAGTAATCCAACTTACAAATATCTGAAATCAATCGTCGATACCAGTTCTTCGGGTTTCATATCTGCTAATAACTTCCATACAGGTTTATTTTCGATCCGAGCCCACAGATCCCACAATGAATTGACTAGCGCAGCCGCAGCTAGGTGAATGACTCCCTTTTCTGGTCCCAGCTAGAATGTCAATAATAGGGAAGTGTTACACAATAAGGCCCATTTTATACGCGGTAGCTAAGAAACTGAAAAACAGAAAGGTAGACAGCTTCATGCAAGTACCTACACTCTCATAAATAAACAAATGAATATAAAATAGGTACGGTGGAAACACCAATCTGCAACAGGTTAAGAGATTTTCTAAGTTTGATATATTGTGAGATTGTTAGTGTGATTACCATCAGGGCCGGTTTTAAGGACTTTGCCGCCCTAGGCTGCAGTACTTTTGCCGCCTTATTGTTTTACATCCCCCGCCTCTTTTTTGTGCCATAAATTTTGCCGATCCGGGCTGCAGCCCAGTCACCCTGTAGGGTAAAACCGGCGCTGATGATTACTAGGAAAATGTTTTCAATATGAATATAAATATCTTAAATTCAGAGTTGGGTAAAATAATATTCGAATAAGTACTGAATAATGAATAACGCAAACTCTATTCGTCATCCATGAATAATGAATATAGGTGTTATTCGTTATTCGTAAGTATGAATAACAAATAACGATTAAGTTTATTCATTAGTTAAAAGTATGAATGACGAGTAGTCATTCATTATTCAATGTTAAAAAAAAAAGACAATGACATGAGAATATTATTTATGATTCTATATCTTTCAACGAGGAATTCAATGCCAATGTTAGTCTTTTGACTATAGTTCATTTTTTTCAATTATCTCCTATATTAAATGCGAATTTTAGTGTCATCAAGATGATAACACTGATCAAACAACTATACGCGTGTGTAACCTGGTGAGCAAAATCCCACCAGTTACCCGGGTAACTAAAGGGGAACCAGGATAATCTGAGGGTAATCGAGGGTAACAAATATAACTCTGGAAGACGTTTGGAGGGCTTCCATTATACCCCCCCCCCCCCAGTTAGTACGTCTCTCTTTCAAAGTGGACTGACGAGATGAGCTATGGTTGAAGCTTAGCTGCAAAGACGGAGCGAACTATGTCGGCATATGGGGGATGGGAATGAAAATATTTAGTCCCTATACTTACCCAACGTAACTGAGACTCGCTCGTTATCTTCCTCCAGTACGTCGAAAAATTGTGAAAAATATCTCGAGCATCTTTGTCCAAAATTATCGGTGATAAAGATTTGATGGCGGCAACAACTGTTGGGGAAAAATATGCGAACATAAATAAATTTTATACCTTCGCATGTGACTTCGTGTAAGGTACCGTCAACTGGAGTATATCTTGGAAGACCTGTGTAACTAGGACACACCAACAGGCTTGCACAGTATCCATGAATTTTGGCCATTCATATTGCTCACGCTCATAATAAGTGACCGGAGAGATTCAGGAATTAGTTTAAGTGGGCAAGTAAGATGGTTTCTACGCATGTCTGCTGGTATATGTTCCGAGTTACTCGGTTGTTCCACGATACCCCGTTTGACGGCAAACCGCAGAAACAGCGAAGTTTCAAACTTATATTTCAGGCGAGAAATAACATGAAACGTTAAAATCTCTGGTACAGAAGCATCAGATTCTATTACTACTCTCATGACTGAATTTACCACATGTCTCATTTCAATCCTCTCTGATTTTTTATGTTCAACTCCAACCGTGAAATAAAAAGCTATTAGGAATGTACATTGGGATGGCTGAAATGAGTGAGCTGCTGCGAAAACGAGATAAAATTAATTACACTCCCACGAGATAACTACAGGCGCATTCGATACTCCTAAAATGCCTGAAAAATTGGGGTAGATTAGAGTAGAAGTTGGCTGAAACCGATTTTTTACGTTATGAAATTAAGTACAAATCAAAATAAAAATAAATAAAAAAATCCCCAGGAAGAGTTGCGTAGCAGGACTGATCTTTTTGCTTCTCATGTGACATGGATGAAACAGACTAACGACGTGTTCTGTTTTTAATTATTTTGCAGGTGTTAATTACTGTTGGTGCGTAAGGTATAATGTACAGCTAACAGCAGAGCGCCACTGCCCTGTATACGGGCACTTGGTGTAAAATGACTTAGACATTTTCGTTTTAGGTACTGTAGCTTGTTCAACTGTGATCGAAACAAAAACAAGAAGATGAAGAGCATAAAGATCTCTTCACAATGACCACGTTGAAACCAGAAAAGCATAATTATGGAACTCAGAATGGCAAGTGTGTCAGTATACAGCATTCATGTTGTAAAATGACGCAGCCTTGTAACGTGATCCAATATGAAAATATATTCAAAAACAATCCGAAAGTCTTTAAGCTTTACTTACTACCGAACATAGTCAAATATTTCAGGTATACCTATCTACGTGAAACGATAAAACGCGGTTCTGACATGAGGCGTGGTGCCTAACCTAAGTCGTGCAACTTTCCTTTCTAGCCACGCAGTGTCATAATCTTCAACAAGATAATACAAATTAATTACAGCTAAATGTTCTACACATAAATTTTATATGGTAAGCTCCACCAAGTGTATGAGTCACTTTACAACATGCATTACCACACATTGGAGCGCATATAATATTTCATTTACAACTTAATTATTTTATAAAATCCATAGGATACCATTCGTTCGGCTTCAGGAGAACTACACAAAATGATTATATCATGTTATTTACTTATCCCAGAAATAGTGTAGGCTCAAAAACTCGAGAAAATCACAATTTTCAATGCAAAAACTTTTGCTTTCCAAAAACGAATTATTTTCCACATAACAGAAATGAAATCGATTTTTCCGGGTTTAGAATATCCAGATCATTATTCTAGCAGTAAATTTCTCCTAGATAACGCTAACATAACGGGAGACTGGTACATCGTGTCATTTTACACCATGTCACCATACACCAAGTGCCCCTAATACCCACTCTAAACACAGCTGTATAAACTTCTTGGTGTTCTTATAATCTCATAATATGTTTCATCAGCGATGAACTTACCTACTTCGTTTCCTCGCCCTAATGTAAATGTCATTCCGTATCCCTTATAATCTGTATTGGTATTTAGAATCACATACGCACAGGAATAATTGGGATCTGGATGCTAGAACACAGATACATGTACTTTTACAAATACTATTCATTCTTACTCGAGCTGTGGAGCATATAGCCTTCCATAACGCTGGATTTACACCACCGTTATAAGTATGCTCCATTTAAAGTGTATGCAGCATATTTATTGTTAATAGCATGTTTATAACTTTGGTGTAAATCCAGCATTAGGCATAAGTTGAAGGATTCTCTTAATCTAGACCATAACATGAATATGTAAAATTACTGTAAAATATAGTAATATAAGTAATATAACCATTACATTTTTTTTTTTTTGTTTTGTTTTGTATACAGAGATAACAGTAACCAAATGATACTACATAATAGTGTTGAGTATTGAAGGATTTTGTATGTGGAACTCAGCTTATAAAGAGGTATAAAAAACAATAAAGATTTTTGGAAAGCACGAGCAGTTATGTTTGTTGACAATTCAGTCTAGAATGCACAAGAAATAAAATATAAAAAAACTGCAATTTCATGCAACAAACTTAAGAGGGGGAAGAGCATTATCATCTCTTAACTCCTTTTATGATCGAATAACTGTTGAAAACTGTTACTCTTAAAATAACTTTAACATTATCTTAATAACCACTACTGATATTATAGTAACTGTAACATAACCATAACACATAACCACACCCATTCAACCTTTTTTTATCAGACAAAGACCACTGTAGTCAAGAACCATTATACCATTTGATAAATGTTAAATACCTGTTAAGGGAATACGTACCTTCATCAACTATATGTATAATGATTCAAATAACACAATATTCCCTGATTACAAACTGTACACATATATACATGTGTATCAAACAATCATCTTCACTATTTAGTGGTTAAAATAACCGCTAACTGAAAACAATACCCAACATAACCCTAATTGTTGATTCTATGAATCAAATAACACCACTTTCGACAGTTATAACTGTATGATGAATAAAAAAGTATAACCACAACAATAACCATCTATAATCTTATGGTTAGGGCAGCACTAAAACAAACAATACAGTAAGGGATATCCTAAATTTATCCAACGTGCACAGCTCTGATTCCTAACTTACTTCCTACCTACTACATTGCACATACTGAATCTTGTTCTTGTTCTGTTTTGCACAACTGATCAGTTTTTGGCTTCTGTTCTCGCTCATCAACTTGAAAAATCAAAGAAGAACCAAACAGAACAGTTAAAAAAGAAACCATTCGCGAAACTCCAAGCTATGATTTAGAATAAGTAATCAGTTCGTGTTCCAAAATGAACTATTTGTCCACATACCCACTCCGGAATGGTCGAAAGAATAAATGGAACACAACTTGAACCGATCATTTTCCTAGAGTGAAACAAGAACCAGAACAAATTTTCAGTTTCTTGGTTCATAAACCTGAATGAAAACTCAACTTTCTACAATTTTATGTTTAGTTCTTCATTAGCGCTCTCAATGGCGCCACCATAATACTCCTATGATTATGCATCGTAGCGTGCGCTACCATATGCTTCTCAGAATGTTTTAGTAGAGCAGGGCCGGAAATAGAGGGTGGCTAAGGGAGGCTAAGCCTCCCGGGTTCAAAATTAGCCCCCTAAATTTTTTTAAAATCATTCTTAATACAGTAAAAATGGGAACCTAATTCCAATTCCAATGTAGTCTCTATTTTTCGGTTTTTCTTTTTTTTTTTTTTTGGGGGGGGGGGAGGTATGATTTCTGGATTTGTAATAAAGTTATTTTAGGCACTAGGGCTTCAGCCCCTCGAAGTTTTTTCTCTATTTCCGCCCCTAAGTAGAGATGATCAAAACTCTCGTAATTATGTAGGGTACAAATAAATAAAGGCATACACAAATTTGTAGTATAACAAGAAGTGTTTATTACATAAAAAATTGCTAACAAACATATTTTCATGGTATAACAATGACCATAAAAAAATTAATGATGAAAAAAGTAATTACCTATTATGTTACACTACACAACAGCATAAAAGATTCTATGATCTTACAAAATAACAAAATGTTGATGATGGATATTTCAATAGCATTATAACGAATAACTATTTTTATTATTCTCTAGAAATTTTGTTGGATATGTATTAAAGTGAAATTAATTCGGACCAAAACTACAATGGACCTAATGATACAAGTTCTTAATTATACTTGAATTGTAGAATAATGGGTCCGTATAGCGGCATATGATAATAGTATTTAATAACGAAAAGGTATCAGCATTCGGTACTTAGTAAATGAGCTCAGTTAATAGGTTAATATGGCGGAGACTGTTCGTCTCGAACTAAAATATACCAAAACAGAAAACCTTAATTAAAAATTGCCACGGAAGATCTATTTGAAGTTAGGATATTCGACATGGTGTAAATCTAATTATTTCAGGAACCTTGAATTGGACTGCTGAAAATTATCCATCAGTGTGTATGCGTTCAAATTTCGAGACATACGAATTGATCCACAGGTCCTTCAGCTAAAAAATAAATTTCAGTTAAAAATAGGTACATTAATTTTAATCGGACATATTTTTTAGAAACGGGGTAGGCAGTTCTAAATTTTTTGTCCTTTATTCGCCTTGATAAGTTGCATTCAATGGACCTTATACAAATCCTTATTACCGACATATGGCGACGATTTCAGTTCTAGGCAGACAAACAATGTAAGTAAGAAAGTATCCTTTGTTCATACCACACAAATAGAAAAGACTCTGAGAAGGAAATTTCAGAAGATCTAAAACTGTTTTCTAAATTTCTCCAAATTTCCTTTAGAGAGAAAAAGCCGATGTGTATAGAAAAATATTGGGGGCACGTGCCCCCTATGCCCCCGACGCTACGCCATGCAGTTTAAGCATACCATTATAATTTTCAAACGAGTTAAAAGGTATGTCCTCTTTATCATCTTCTTCATTTTCCTCATCATCCTCAGCGTCCACTGTCATTACATTGGAAGAATCATCCCCATAACCCTATTAAGCACATTCACTAAACACTATAGGCCTCTGCTCAACAGCGCAGTCTTGACCCGTCACACATTGACGTGGTCATACAGGAGATTATACGGGTGGCCAGAAAAAGGGGGTCGCCGGACCCCCATCGTGGAAATGGAGGAGAAAAATAATGTTAATAATTTGTTCTTAATTTGTTCCAATTTGTTCGGCCATTTTTAGAATTTGTTCTTACCCCCAGCCCCCAAAAATTAGAAACTCAGTTTGAGGGGCTGGTGACATTCTAGCCCCTACATTCGATTTCGGGGTTGTAACAAGTCTCAAACAATTGGTCTTAGTTTGTTCTAATTTGTTCCGCAGTTTTCAGAATTTTTCCGCCACTCTCCCCTATTTACAGACACCAAAAAGAGGAGCAGGATCAAATAATAGCTATAATCCCACATGCATACTACTTGTTGTACACTAAAATTTGTTCTACATTCGTTCAAAGTTTTTCTCTCATCTACACACCTGAGTCCATTACCACTATGCATTTGCCGACTATTCGAGCTCAGGGGCGGGGGTAAGTGACCCTTAAATTTTCTGTTTCCATATGAATACGATTTGCTGCACACTGAAATTTGTTCTATATACGTTCTAGTTTGTTCTCTCAACCCCACACCTCAGACTATCAAAACCATACATTTGCGGACTATCTAAAGTAGGGAGTGGGGGTAAGTGACACTTATGTAAGAATTTTCCACATAAATACGAGTTGCTATAAACTGCAATTTGTTCTCTATTCATTCTAGTTTGTTCTTTCATCTACACACTCAAATCCGTCGCCACAAAGCATTGGCCGACAATATGAACTTATGTGGTGGTGGAGAGTGGCCCTGATGTGCGAATTCCCCATAATTGCGATTTGTCGCCCCTACAATTTGTTCTCTACTTGCTTAAATTTGTTCTCGAATCTACACACCACAATCCATCATCAATGTGTATTTGAAGTCAACCAAAATTCAAAGGGTGTTCTTAAGTGACCCTTAAGTCCTAAATTTTTGTGGATACTTAGGACTTACAGGTTACTTACGCCCAACCTTTGAACTTCGAATGACCTCAAATATACAGTGATGGTGGATTGTGGTGTGTAGATTCGAGAACAAATTAGAACAAATAGAGGACAAATTGTAGTGGGGCCAAATCGCAATTATGTGGGAAATTCGCGTACAAGGGCCACTTACTCCCACCACATAAGTTTATATGTTCAGTCAATGCCTTGTGGCGACAGATTTTAGTGTGTAGATGAGAGAATAAATTAGAACAAATAGAGAGAAAATTGTAGTGGGCGAAAAATCGCAATTATATGGAAAATTCGCACAAAAGGGCCACTTACCCCCACTACAGTAGTTCATATTGTCCGCCAATACTTTGTGGCGACGTATTTTAGTGTGTCGATGAGAGAACAAATTAGAATAAATAGAGAACAAATTGCAGTCAGTAGCAAATCGTATTTATGCGGAAAATTCATACATAAGTGTCCCTTACCCCCCCCCCCCCCCCCATAAGTGTATGGTTTTGATAGTTTGAGGTGTGGGGTTGAATGAACAAACTAGAACGTATATAGAACAAATTTCAGTGTGCAGCAAATCGTATTATACGGAAACTAAAGAGTTAAGGGTCATTTCCTCCGCCCCTGAATTCAACTAGTCGGCAAATGCATAGTGGTGATGGACTCGGGTGGGTAAATGGATTATAGCTATTAGTTGATCCTGCTCCTCTTTTTGGTGTCTGTAAAAAGGGGAGGATGGCGAAACAAATTCTGAAAACTGCGGAAAAAATTAGAACAAATTAAGAACAAATATTTGAGACTTGTTACAACCCCGAAATTGAATGTCAGGGGCTAGCATGTCACCAGCCCCTCGAACTGAGTTGCTAATTTTTGGGGGTGGGGGTGAGAAGAAATTAGAACAAATTAAGAACAAATTATTGATATTATATTTTTCTTTCCCATTTCCATAATGAGGGGGCTGGTGACATGAACCTGAAAAGCCCACATAAATGAAGAATGGATTAATAGAAGAAAAGGGATGCAAGATCGTGACCAGGAGTAGGATCATGACTTGAAATTCCATATCTGGTTTCCTCCAGACATAAAAGGAAAGAAGTTCGGCACTCAAAGTAGCTTCACAATTTTCTACATATTATGCTGTACCAATTTCTACCGCTTATCCCAAATTTTAAACCATGCCCTCCCCAAGTTATAGGCAGGGGCAGTCACCTTCCCCCTTGATATTTGACAAGCGGATCAGTGCAGAAATTGTGTACCTAATTATACTATTTCGTATCACAAATTCTAGATTTTGTTCTATCCTCTTCCCTCTTAGTTCCAAAAAGAGTAGCCTTCAATAACTCACCCTCCATGAAAGAGTTCGGAACCCCAAGTGGAGAGTGGACTGAAAAATTATTACCTATTTTATACAATTTGTGCCGCTAATTCCAAATTTTTACCCTTCTCTTTTAGTGCACCTCCACCTCCTACTTTCACCACGCTCTATCTTCGCCTTGCTCTTTCCTCTTTGTCAACCCCCCCCCCCCCTCCAAGAACACCACTTCTCTTTTTCATGTCCTTCCTTGTTGAAGAACGAGAAGGTAAATGGAGAAAAGGTTGAAGAGATTGTTGGAGAACAGAGGAGCACGTGGTGTGTAAACGAGGAGTTGCAATTTGAGGAAGTGCAGCATGTGGATTTGGCGAGGGGCGAGGAAAGAAACTGAAGGAGATTGAAATCACTCAGGCAGCGTTACATTTATCCTTAGCCCTTTCATAATTTTGGAGAGAAAGAAGAAAGTGTGCATATGGGTGAAGTGATATTTATGAAAGACAAAGGGGGAAGAAGCACATACTGTGGGCCACTTGATTAACATTGTATGACACTGTAATGTAGCAAAGAGTTTAGAAAGTAGATATCTAGTGGACGTGCCAGAAAAATCAACAAATAAATCACGCAATATTAAATCAAAGGCTTAAACCAGTTGTTACAACAACAGCCGATGAATAGAGTCAATTACACAACCCAGAACACTTCATTTAGGTAACTGATTTACCCAACTAAAGAAAAATGTACAAAGGTTCTTGTTGCAGCTTGATTCCCTGTACATACATAGTATGTAAAGAACATCACTGAGTTTTCAAAGAACATACTATCGTTAGTAGTTCATAGGCCGAGAACAGTGGCGTAGCCAGGATTGGGAGAAGGGGGGTGTCTGCAAAATCGGACTGGCGGTTCAAAAACTATCGGGCGGGGATAGAACGACCTGGGGCAACAGAAATTATTGTGACTGCAAAACTAAGCTTTTGCGGTACAAATATTTGACTATAACTCTCAGTTGAAAAGTACATTCGTAAGCGGTGACCGGGGATGAAAGGTAAGATAAGGGAGAGGCAAGACAGGCATAGTGGAAGAGATGAGAGGATCGCCTTGACCCCAAGTAGCAAGAAGGGACTCTGAGAAAACGAGGCAGTGGCTAAAGATGAAAGATGAGGGGATAGAGTGAATCATTCGACATATCTGACCTGACGGTCGAAAAATGACTGATGATGTCATTAACGTTACCTGTTTTGTCCGAAAAAATCCTGATGACTTAGTGAAGTCGCAAAGCGGTCAAGTTTGAAGCAATCCAATTCTGCTTCCATTATATCTCCATTTCCCAATCAACCTTCCCTTTCTGGCTACACCAAAGGACTGAAAGTGAAAGACAAGGACCGCGGTGGCTTGGGAGGCTCCTTCTATTTTTCTTGATCAGGGACGTACACAAGAGTTTCCCCTGAGGGGGGGGGAGAGTTGTAGAAGTCCCTAATGACTGAACTCAAAAAATTCCGAACTGTCAAAGCAAAAAAAAAAAAACCCTTCTGACTTATTGTATTTTTCCAACTTCTCAACTCAAAATTCTGAAGTATCAAAGCTTATTGGATATTTCCGTAACTTTTTTCAACTTTGTCTGCCTAAAATGATAAATCTTCCCAACTGCTGAGAGTAGAAAATTCCTACGGGGGAGGGGGAAGTTGCCCCCTATCAGTAGATCCCTGTTCCTCATCTCCTTCATCTTCCTTGGAATTGCTGCGCACCACTCCCTCATCATCTCCATTTCTTCGTTTAGCCCTCTGCAACTTACTGCCTCCAAAGTCACAAGTTCCCTTCATCCTTCTCATGCTCCAACTTCATTTATTCATATCCAGTAAGATTTGGTAAACAGATAAGGCGACACGATTTATTCGTCCACTGCTTTCCAATCAGTTTGAGTTCGCAGGTACTGTTAAAATTTTGTAGACAACCGGAAATAATTATAAATAGTATTATAATAAATGGCATCAACTTACTTTTAATAACTGTAGTCCCGGCAGGCAGTTGCAATATGGAAATAAGAAAAATGTAAAATAATAATATTGAACACTAGCACAACACGTGTAGGTACATTAAGAACTCGATCGGCTGTCAATATAACCACGGAGAAACGCGCGAACTGTTTCATTCAATCTGATAAACACACGCTATTTTTAGTTACAGCAGAATATTTGTCATTTTTGCACAGTAAGCAGTAACTTCTGGATAAGCGCGTGGGCCGATCTGGGAGCAGGTAGTAGCGAATGCCCTTAGGGGCATAGGCTACTGTTTGCGCATATAAGCAAGTGATAGCGGATGCTTTGGTAGCAGCTGCACCTTTCTGCGACTATAGGCAAATAAGTAGCGATTGCTACGTAGCATTCGCCACGCTGCCCTATTATGAGCGAAGAGGAGCATCCGCTTTAGTGGCAGTTGCTACTATTTGCTTTGGTGGCGCGGCTTTGAATTTTCCCACTGGGTTGATTTTACAGTTTGCAAATGGTTTGTAAGCCGATAATTTACACTAAATAAAATTAGAACTGTAATCACATCAGAATAAATATTTGGTTCATGTATCGATGAACCATTTGTTCACATATCCACTCAGAGATGGCCAAAAGAACAAATAATTCAGAACTTGAACCGATCATTTTCCCAGGGTGGAACAAGAACCAGGAACAAATGTTCATTTCCTGGTTCATAAACCCGAATGAAAACTATCAACTTTCAACAATCTTATTCACAGTTCTTCATTGATTTTAGAGTTTGCAAATGGTTTGTAAACCGGTAGGTAATTTACACTAAATAGAATTAGAACCAATCGCATCAGAATAATTAATCAGTTTTCATGTTCCAAAATGAACCATTCGTTCACATACACCTATTCAGGAATCATCAAAAGAACAAACAGACCAGAACTTGAACCAATGATCATTCTTACTGTGCGGAACAAGAACCAGAATGAAGAATTTTCATTTTTCTGGTTCGTCAAACCAAATGAAAACTTAATTTTCAACAATTTCATTTAGTTCTTCATTGAGTTTACAGTTTGTTAACGATGTGTGTGTGTGTGTGTGTGTGTGTGTGGTAAGCCAATAATTTACACTAGATACAACTAGAACCAATCGCAGCTTCTAAAGAAGCAAAAAGAATGCAATGAGAATTCATCCCATTTGCTTCACTCAACCTACTTAACCATGATATGCGGCTTCACCACTATAAACCTTACTCCGCAATGACTTTCTGAGGGTAAATACCAGAGGTGGAGTAGGTACAGGCAAGGGGCAAATGCCCCCGGTCTGCAAGGTTTATAGCCTGCTGAGAGGTAAAGTAAACATTGAACATTTGAGAAATCTGTCCATTCCATAACTTACAATGACTCATTAGTAACTTTTGAAATGGTAATAGTAGCCTTTCACAGCTGAAGCGGCCTAGTAAAAATGGATTTGCCTCTCGACTTTTTGGTCTCAGTTCGCCCCTGGCGGATGCATCATAATAATTGCAATTGATGCGAACGCGGATTACATATGGTAATTCCACTTATTATATCACATTTTCTATAGATAACACGTATTATTTACCATAGCGTCTGATCCATAATTACTCCGAGACGTTGGGAACCGCACATCTTTGACCTCAACTGTCGTTACTCTCAGCGGAAGTGTATCCTCCATTGCGATTTAACTGCTTATAATCGAATTAAAAACGTTTGTTGATGAAAAAACACTAATAACAGCAGTTAACTGCACTTCTGTACAAGAGTAACTGTGTACGTTAGGTATATATACTCGTAGTATTCTGAATAGAATATTACAGCTAGATAAGATAAGCGAAATTCAGGTTGCGGGCTTACAAGTACATTACACAACCCAACAGCCAAAAATTCTCCGGTATATCAATAAATGATCCTAGATCCTAGAAGTATTTCGAACGCTGAATTCGATGCCGAGCTTAATTTTTCGCAAAGGGCTCGATTTATTTCAAACAGAATAAAAAGATTCTACAAAAATTCCAATGTTCCTTTGTTCGATCATTCAAAGTACATAAAATGGATAATGGACACACTGCAACAACGTGTTCGAGTTCGCGTTGCGCAGCAGTGACGTCATGACGTGTTATCAGAGCAGTTTTGTGTTTTGTGAGAAGTCGGTTTTCGAAATTTTATATTTTTTATACGATGTTGGAAAACGAAAGAAAAGTTCTGCGATCTATTTTGAGAACCAACATTTAATTGAACGTGTGCTAGAGTTGTTGGCGGACGAGTTTCCAGACAAATCAGTGCCAACTGAGAACGGAATTCTGAAGTTGGTGAAGAAGTTCAATGTTCACAATAAACCATCAAAAAGCGGTGCTCCGAGTACAGCAACAACTCCGCAGAAGTCAGGAACTACGGAATTGGAATTTTATTCTCGACAATCTGCAAACTCCACAACAACGTTTAGCAGCTCTACTACACGTTAGTCCATGCAGCATACCCTGTTCACTGAAGAAGGTAAAGTCCAGACCATATCGCGTGTGCCATGCAGGAACTGATACCAATATTTTACATTGAATTACAAGAGGAAGTAAATTCGTTTCTGCAGATGGCGAAGATAGCCCCATTTTGTTTCCGGATGATGCCTTTCAAAGCTCCTCGGCGGCTCAAGGTATGGATTCGCCCGCCTGTTCTCAATGTTCTGACAAAACAAAACCACAACGTTTCACACAATACGAACTGAATGATTTAGTGCGTGAACTGAAACTTTCGAAAAACGATTCTGAATTTCTCGCTTCAGTACTACAGCAGAAGAATTTGCTTACTTCCGAGACGAAGGTAACGTACTATCGGTCACGAAACGACGAGTTTCTTGAATTCTATACCTGGGAAAATGAAAAAAAATTGTGTGAGAAAACGGACGTGGATGCTCTCATGAGGAAATTAGGTATCAATCACAAACCTGAAGACTGGCGTCTCTTTATTGACGGATCGACAGCTAGTTTAAAGTAGGTTCTCCTTCACAATGGCAACACAAAACCATCCATACCCATAGCACATTCAGTTTGTATGAAGGAATCCTACGACAATATACAAATAGTCTTGAGTGAAATGAAATACAATACATACCAATGGCAAATCTGTGCTGATTTGAAAATGATCGCGATTATCTTAGGACTACAAACTGGATACACAAAGTATATGTGCTTTCTCTGTTTATGGGACAGTCGCGCCGACAGTGAGCATTGGGAAAAGAAAGACTGGGCAGAGCGAACGTGGGTAGTTGGAAGAAATAATTTAAAATTTGAGCCATTAGCTGACCCAAATAAAGTTTTATTACCCCCTCTGCACATAAAACTAGGATTAATAAAGAATTTCGTCAAAGCACTGCCGAAAAACAGACCAGCATTCTTATATTTACAGCATGTCTTTCCAAAATTGAGCGCTGCCAAAATTAAAGAGGGCGTTTTTGACGGGCCTCAAATACGGAAGCTCATGAAAGATTCAGAATTTGATGGAATGCTCACCAAAGATGAATCTAAAGCCTGGATATCCTTCAAGAATGTGGTCAAAGGATTCCTGGGGAACCACCGAGCAGTGAATTACGAGGAACATATTGCCAACTTACTCCAATCCTCTCAAAAGATGGGCTGTCAAATGTCGCTGAAAGTTCACTTTCTGTTTTCACATCTGGACTACTTCCCAGAGAATCTTGGCGCAGTTAGCGATGAGCAAGGAGAACGCTTTCACTAAGACTTGAAACACATGGAGAAGCGATACCAAGGGCGCTGGGATCCAGCAATTTTGGCAGATTACGATAAAACTCCCAGAAAAAGACAGAGAACGTACAAGTAAGTTATGAAGTACCGGTATTTGCCTTACACTCAACGTTCCTTTAGAACAGATAATCCGAGACTCGTGTAACTTTCCAACAGATGATGGTGAATACATGTGTCGAATGTTCCTTGTTTCTCCTTAACACCAACTTATACATAACGGTATTTTCAAGCAGAATTCACCAGAACATGGAAGTGAGCCAGTACTGTTAGTATTGTCATTTCTCTGCATCTATGTTGAATTTTAAACGAATTACGTAATGTCTCTAAATGAAGAATACTGCAGATGGTACTGATACATATATATTTTGCTGTATTTGCATGAGTTAAACTTACCGGTATTTGAAATTGGCACTCATCACTACCAAACACTAAGATTCTTCAGATGATGATCGAGTTATATGTAAGTTGCGTATTTGTTTCATGATAAGCTTTTACAGGTACAAGAGAGACAGTTCCTCTTTGATTTTAAATTGAATTTATTCAAAAAATACTATCCAAATATCCAGAAAATAATAAAGAGCACTATTTGTAAACAAATCACTGTACACTAACACAAAGGAACAACTTGATGATAAAGAAAATGTCAACTCAGTGTGACCATCATAACGCTTCTAAAATTCCAAGTGCAAATATTAAAATTCCCAGGAAACGAATGAAAAGGTCGAGCCCTTTGCAAAAAATGAAGCTTGGAATCGGAATCAGCGTTGAAAATAGCCAAAATACTCCTACAATCATCTATTCATTACCCGGAGAATTTCAATAAATTTATATTTGTCGGGTTGTGTTATTCACGAAAGGTGAAAGTTCAACATACGGACTTTTGTCGTGAGAAATTCTAGCCAAGTGCTACACTATAGTCGTGGAAATTCGAACTAGGCACAAACATAGGCCTGTCCGAGATGTGTGAAGTATAACAGCGTGCGCGATGCGAGGATTCGTAGCTGCATCATGTACAAAGTCACTCACGCATAGCTTTATGTGCGCACAGTGACCAGAGCGAAAATATAGTACACAGCTTTTTGGGCTCAGTTTATATTTCCGCGACTATAATGAATTCAAACCAGGCGGAATCGCACACATCAGTTCATTTTTCATAATGCATTACGATGGGGTTGCGCGAGACTGGCCTATCTGATAGCAGACTGTCCCTTACTGCCTGATACCCGAAGATACGAAAAATAACTTGAACTCACAGACGGAAACTACCAGACTGACCTTTCTTGCGTAACACCATCGATTAGTCAGATACGGAGTAATCTCATAATAACCAGAAGTAAGAATGACCCTAGGTACACAAATTAATTTCCCATCACATCGGTAGGTTAATAAACATAGAATCGAGGGCAATGAATAATTTATTGAAAGTGCGAACATGAGGTTCTTTTTGAAAGAACACACTGGATACTATTCAGTCAACACTAAAACCTGGAGTACGTATACAATGAATGAGCTTATCTGTCTTCATCGTCGCCTCTGACACATGCTGTTTATTCTCCGATCCGACAATCTGCCAACTATATGTCTTTTTTTCTTTTTTAGCCACACACAGGCTCTCTTGGAATAGAAAAAAAAAGAAAGAAAGAAAAAAAAGAGCTCAATATTGATTGCAAGATTACAAAAATAATATGAAATATTTGACGAGATTGTGATAATCTCCCTCCCAACACTCTTTCATACTAGCTATAATCAACCCCAGTGTCAAGACTGTCATATACAAAAGGCCATCGTCACATTCTTTTTTTTTTCGTACTCTTGCAATGTAAACGCAATACTAATTCGATTATGTTCATTCCTCTCTCCCTACCCCATTCAAAATGTCTTAATACATCCAAAAGTAAGCGCCAGAACAAACTACTTAAAACTCATTTACCTGTTTTACTGGGACACTTTTGAGCTTTTCTTCTTCTTCGAAGAGACATTTGCACTTTGAACACCGTTCTTCAGCTTTTGATTTTGGAAATCCGTCGACATATTCGAGACTCCGTTCGAATTCGCCAGCTTCAATTCCTCTAATTGCTTCTTCATATCTTTCAGCACTTCGACGTGCGGCATCCACTCGCTCTTGTCCACACCTTTGCTCTTCATCTGGCGAACTAGATTACCCTGTTACGTAAATATAAATACGTTCACGTTACAACTGCCACCCCGTTCCGTCACAAAAAAATAGTATCCTAAGTCACGCTCCCTTACTTGTTCTGCGACAGCCGCTTCCATGCGTTCGATTGAGGCAACATCCTTGGACGCATTTTCCGAGGAAGGTGCAACAGGTGCTGAGGCCGCCACTGGTACCGAAGACTTTGCATCGGTGCAGTTAGACTTCTTCAACTCGTCTAGCCGTTTCTTCAAGTCTTTCAACACCTCGACTTGCGGCATCCATCCGTTTTTATCCACGCCACTGCTCTTTAACTTGCGTACCAATTCACCCTATAACAAAAGTTGACGAGTCATAAATAGATTGCAGCTTAGCATAAGCTGCACGCGAATAATTCCGGATTCCCAATGCTGACTAACTTGTTCCGCGACAGCAGCTTCCATGCCTTCAATCGAAGTGATATTCTTGTATTTGTCTTCCGCGATCGTTGACGTAGCTGAGTCGGCCGCTGGAGACGAGGATTTTTGTCTGCCCGAGAATTTCGCCTTTAACGCCTGCATAGTGCTCTGCTCGATCTTCGCGAATAACGGAGCGGGCTGCAAAGTTCACAAAACGGGTTAAGGTCATCACGATAAAACATTCTCATTAGTTTTGCGATTTTAATTAGATGCTTGAAGAACCTTCTCCCCTCCTACAGGTATCCCACTTTGAAAATCAGTCCAAAAGATTAGGGCGCGTCAAGATTTTAATACACGGAGAGGAGAAGATTAGAGGTATAATAAGACATGATCAGGTATGATGATACATAGTTGATTTTTCTCCATAGCAGAAGGAAGCCAAAAAAGATTATGTCTCATGTCTTCATGTCAAGACATAATATAATAGCGTACATACAAAATAGCGAAAATAAAGAGTATGGTTCCTTTTGGTGGAGGAAGTCAGATTTTTATTGCACGCCGAGAAGAGAGAACATGTCATTATGTATCATTAACTAAATTAATTTCCAGAGTGGTGGGGAGGGGGGGGTCATGTTTTTAATACCTACATACATAGAGCAGACTATTAACAAACATAATAAAAGCACGAATAGACGTGAACAAACATGAAGGAGAGATCCAAGTTTTCAATAGGGTAAAGTGCGTTAATAAGGCCCGGCCTCATAATAAGGCCCACTGTACTGATCTTGTCAAGTACGAGTACTAGCGCGGATCTGACAGCTGAAGAATGTTGGGTTATTATGTGGCAACACCATGAAGTTGTTCTTATCGCGAAACTCCAGCTGGACGCTGTTAAGCGTAAGGGAACCAATCGACATTTGCAAACAAAATGAGTTATTCCTATCCTTGGAAAGAGCGTAAAACGTAGAATTTTTCAAAATTAAGCCCCCGATTCGAAAATGTGTACTCACGTTGAACGTTGAAAAAAGCTTATCAGTAAACGCTATGTCATATAGTTTCTCTGGAACTTCGAATCACGTGTTCTCAAGAAATAGATTTTGTTAGTTGGTTCCCTTACGCATAACAGCGTCCAGTGAGGTCGCGAAATAGACGCTCGAGGTTTTAACATATTTTTTCGTGAGGTATGAAGTTCGTCTGAGGTAAGTACTCGTAAGTGTAATTTAACAGTAAATGAATGATGACATGTTGTTGTGCAGATAATTAGCAACCAAATGGCAAAAATAGTAAAAAAATAAATTAAAAAAATAAATAAAAATAATAATAATAATAAAAACAAAAAAAACGAAAAGTCATTTAGTGTTAAAAGGCATCTACATTAGTTCCCTAATAAAGGCCGATAATTCATGGAAAGAGTTGGGCCTCACTAAGTTTTAGGTTAGGCCTTATTATGATACATGTCCCCTCGGCACTGATGCGATACCCGACAGGGTAGTTCCCGGTGCTGGGGGTGTGGTGTCTCAGGGGCCACTTTGGCATGCGTGCATCACCATACGTCCCACCACACCATTATGATACATGTATTCTTAATGAGGCCTGAGACATCGCCATTTTGAAATGAAGATTTGGGAGCTGTCAGGGTTGCCACCTTTTTTCAAGAATGATTTTTCCACGTTTTCCTGGTCTATTTTTCCAAGACTTTTTCTTTCAAATGGGAAACGAGTTATACATTTTGGTAAGACTCCCCCCCCCCATCCTGATTGTAATGCTAGCAAGAAAAAAATACATGATTCTGATATTTTCTAAAGGGGGAAACTTTCTCCTTTTTTAAGCGTGATTATTCACTGACAATAAAAATTGTGATAGAATATAAGCCATAAGCCTACGTAGTTTGTCATTCAGAGAATCAAAATTCCATGACTTCTTCAGGTTTTCCAGAAAGTGGCAACTCTGGTGATGCACTGTATGGCAATTTTGAGGGTGCGTTAGTTCGTGCACCACCTCTTGTACTTTCACCTTTAAAAACGACCAAAAAAAAAAGAAAAAAAAGAAGAGAAAAACTGTTGATTGGAACGCCGATCTGAGCAAATTACAAAAACTAGGCCTTATTAGGGCATTTTGCCTAACACAGAAAAGAGCAGAGATGAGAAAGGTGGGGCGCTTTACAAATAAAAAAAACTATAAGAAACTAAAGTTCTAAGAAAGAAAAAACTTTAAATTTAAGGAAAAACCTCAAATTTTTTGGCATACCAAGTCAGATCGAGGAGAGACTAATGAGCATTTTCTAGCGGAATGATCTAACCTCCTTTCCAGTAGAAAATGTATCTCTCTTTCACACACTCTTCCTCTCTTCAAAAGGGGAGCCAAAAGGTATCAAGAAAACCGTCGAAAACAGGAGTTTGGGCCGTTGATTTCGGATGCTTCGTCGAATTTTCGAATTAGTCGTGATTTGTATCTCAAAAAATCAATTTCCAATTTGAAATTAGCAAAATTAATACGACTTTGACAATGAAATACTGTATCGACATGAGGTTCTTCGAATGGCTTATTTAGAATAACCCACCGAATTTTCGACCCGGTCCCGATCTGGAGCCCTAAATGCGAAATTTCGCTTGAAGAGGAGGTAATTCTGACTCGCTTAAAGAAATCGGACAAGATATCGAAACACACAGTCTTCGAAGCAGAGATTTTTAATATTCAACTGGATTCAAGATCCACCCGATTTAAACCCCAAACATCAAAATTCCACACTGTGTGTGTGGGGGGGGGGGGGGATAAGACTGACTTAATTTGGAAAATCAATTAAAGTATCGAAATATCTTTCTTTTTTGGAAGAGAGAGAGGGAGGGGGGAGGTCCTTAATAACAATTATTTCATCAGATTTTGCAACCGACTCTATTCGGTTCCCAAAATACAAATTTCACGCTTGAAATTTAAACAGTCGATTCAAATGCCCGAATCGGGATCAGATCGAAACCTAGTTCGATACTTCGTCTGATTTTCCAATTGAAGAGATTGGAATCAAAACCGACACTTGCAAAAAAGTGAAAAATTAGGTTAGGGCATCAGAGTTGATAAAGCAAAAAAAGTACTACAAGGTGGCCATGATGAGAGAATCTGAGAAACAAGGTATTCGTTGTAAAACCATCTGTGATATACATATACACTGAGAATCAAAACTGACACTTGGCCTTGGCACGTGTCGGCTTTGATTCTAACCTCTTCACATTCAAGTTAATAGTGCCCATTTCAAGTCTGAAATTTGGTTTTGGAGCCCAAATCAAGGCCGACTATCAAGTATATGAAATTAGCGATTAGAGGAACTCTTTATTCTGATCAGTTTCTCGATATTATCTCCAGAGCAGCAATAATCGTTAACGTTTTTTGAGTTGTTTTTCTTTCTTTTTTGGAGGGGAGAGCGTAGATAGCAATACTGTCGCCCAAAATATAAAAACATTCGGGTGAAACCTCTTTATTTTCCCAATTTTGCAAACTGGTGACTAGAATTTACCTAGTGGCATCTTGCCAAACATAACTGAGGAAGGTGGATACTTCCACCATCGCTACGTCCACACCCATTTCGTTGAAAATCTGAATTTTGTGATGGCTGAACCTTCCCCTCTACGTTTAGAGATTTATGATTATCGCCCTGCAGTATTTATTCAAAGCGCAGGTTGCTCGACGTCACTGCTATCTAGCAGCATTAAAATCGCAATTCGATCATTTCGATTTACATTTCTATAACAGCTTTGTCGGAATATTAATTTGAAGAGGTTGGAATTAATGATGGACGGTGGAAATATTCCAGAAAAAACAGAAAAAAAACACCAAAAAACTGAAGGATTTCGTATCTTTTTTTTTGGGGGGGGGGTTACTTTTAGAGAAGATTGGGGCTTTATTGTAGACCAGTTTACAGGCACAAGTCGCAGTCAGTACTTAGTAGCACTGTAACAGCTAACAGTATCAACTTATGGACAAAAAAATAGGTTTTGAAAAACAGTCATAACTTGGTTTCCAGAGCATTGAAACTAATTCGAATACAGGATTAGTGATGCAAGATATTAAGAAAATCAATATCGATACGATAATATTATTACTATCACAATAATTAAAAATATCGATATTGTACTTTATAAATATCGATAGATATTATCGATATTTCTGATATTTTGATTGGAAATATTTAGACCAAGTTAACCTGCTTTGTTTCATCATTTTTTCAAACAGTGTTTTCCATAACACTTGTCCACTATATTTTACTAATTATTTTCTAAGTTCCCTTTCCTCATACCCTTGTGAGGTCATAGACTCATGGACAATAATTCCTGTCAAAACCAAATTTTAAAAATTGCAAACAATTTTGATCACATTTCAGAAGAGTTGTCGGAGTTGGCCTCGGCCTCTCTCTTTTCAAGTACTTGTCCATTTAATATTCCAAAATCCAACTTCCAATTTACAAAACAAACACATTCACATTGAAGCCCTTTTGGGCAAATTTAGTCATCAAAACAAAAATCACTATTGGCAGTTTTCTGGCAAATCAAGTTAAAACTGTTATCACATTTTTGGCTCAATAATAGGAAAAAACAATGAAAAACTGAAATTTGATTAAAATAGACTTGGAACTTACAGGCCTTTTTAGTACGTACTTATATCATCATCAGTGAATCGTCCCAGGAAAAGGACCTAAAAATCTGTTACTTGAAGGCATTTCTCTTAAATAAGGTACTGGGGAAATTGAAAAGGAAAAAAATGGATTATTAGGAGAATTTTGTACCAACACTGTCTGGCAAAAGGGCGAAACTGGCGAATTTTGAGAAATTTTGGCGTTTCCAGACAGCCGACCTGGCGACAGGGAAGAAGTAAAGTAACTTAATCGGTCACACTGTATTGGAGGTTTTCAAAATATTGAAATATCGCTCTTTCTATAAGAATATCGATAGATATCAAACATTATCCGATAATCGGAAAAACTCTTATTATTCGATATTCAGCGTAAAAATTATTGATAGATAACGATATTTTTGATACGATATTTGCATCACTATACAGGATCATGTAAAGAAAGGTTCACGCTCTCAGCTTAATGTCCAGAACATCCACCATTTACCCAACTAATAGCTCATTTTGTCACCAGATGTCCCTCGGGAGCTTTTTGTTTCACAGCGTCCAAATAAAGAATTTACGAAAATTCCCAGTTTTTTCACCCAAAATTACCAGAGAGGGAATCTATTGGGGACTACAAATGAATTCCCGGTGTTTGGTCATCTCTAGTAGGAATCAAAACCATTTCACTCCAAGTGCGCAAATAGGCAAAACACTGTACGCGGATGCAGAAATATCTCTTGCTGCGCCGTGAATGTATGGCACCTATGTATCGGGACATTTGGCCTGTGTCACTTGATTCTCACTTATAGTCGCTGTACAGTAAAAATTGTTCTAAATTCGACATGAAATGGGAAGAAGTATATCAATGGAATGCGCTAAAGAACAAAAACATACCATACTACGATGAATTAAACGAAACAAAATTTTCACCACGAATGAAGGTGTTAGAATCAAAATCGACACTTGCCAAAGAAAGAAAGAAAGAAAGAAGGAAGGGAAAAAAATAGGTTAGCGCTAGCTGATGGAGCAAAATAGTATTACAAGATGGTCATTTACGAGAAAATCTGAGAAATAAGGTATTCTCAGTGTATATATCACAGGTGATTTTACAACGAATACCTCGTTTCTCCGATTTTTTCATCATGGCCATCTTGTAGTACTTTTTTTGCTTTATTAATTAGTGCCATAACCTTGTTTTTCATATTTTGGCAAGTGTCTGTTTTGATTCCAACCTCTTCATTTACTGTCAACAGATTTTTTTCTTGCGCTGTATCACACAAGCTGTACGGAAAAAAGTAAAGCTTACCTTTCCAATTTTATGACCCTCTGGCAGAAGTATGTAAACTTCATTAGTCAGCACGAAAATGTCATCGGGTGCGTTCACTTGCTCGCGCATGGTCCGAGAAATGCTGGGCATGTACGGCTGAATGATGATCGCCAGTAAAGCGACTATGTTGCTACACAGCCCAATAACAGTACCGGCTCTCGACCTGAAAATACAAAATGATTCATTACAAAGGCAGTCCCACATATTTGACGAACACCCGCATTCCCGCCTCCCCAGATATGCCAACCATTCAACTCACTTTTCGTCATCCGAGCCCTTCACCAGCACCCAGGGTTTCATATTCTGCATGTACTGGTTGCCGTGTCGTGAAATATTCAGCATGTACTTAATACCGTCTTTCAATTTTCCCTTTTCCAAAGCCGCGTTGTAAGCTTCCAATTCCCTCGTCACCAGCGCCAGCAACGTTAGGTCCTCCGTCCCCAGCGTCATTTTCGGTATCACGCTATCGAAGAATTTCTCCGTGAACATCAACGCCCTGAAATATTTCTCACGTTTGAAACTCACGGTTATGTATTACCAAGGGGATTAGCACCCCGTTTAGCATTAATGTCGACTGAAAGCAGAGCCGCGACATCCGTTCCGCTGTAAGCTATTTCTAATTTGGACAGGAAAACTAATCACTGCTTATAACAGACAGACGGGCCGACAAATGACAGTATTACTCACCTGTTCACGAAGTTGCCAATGTTATTCAACAGTTCGCTGTTGTGTTTCGTGGCGAGATCTTCCCAACTGAAAGACGAGTCTTGAGATTCGGGTCTCACGTACAATAAATAGAATCTGAAAACGTCCGCCGACAGTCCGGTATCCTTGGCATCGGTGCCGAATACGCCGATGCCGCGAGATTTCGAGAATTTTCCGTCTTCGTAGTTCAAATACTCTGAAAACGAAAACAAAACCGAAAGGTTTCGCTAGTTTAAACGTTTCTGCGAGATAAAGGAGAAGGGTTCTTCAGGTGAACAGAAAGTTAACCTCGAGCACCATTCCAAACCAGCATTCATCTAGGTTTGAAGTTAAAAACGCTTACCAGTTGCCATTATGCTGTTGACTAGCAAATACCCCTTGTCGATGGCCAACAAAGTGGCAGGAAACATAACAGAATGAAATGGAACATTGTCTTTAGCCATGAATTCGTAGTACGCAACAGGCGTCTCTTTCGAGGGTTGCCACCACTTTCTCCACTCCTTGGTGTAGCATGCGGTGATACTCAGGTAACCGATAGGAGCGTCGAACCACACATAGAATACCTGATCAAAGTTTCACGCACGTTAGTAATCCATCACGATTCAAGAACCATCCGGGCTTCAACCACCGAACGGATCTGCATTTCCATAGTCAGCCCTTGAGGTTCGTAATACACGTTTGAAAACCTGTTTCTCTAGTAACTAGCAATCCCGTTTCAGGGATCGAACTAGGCCGGTTTGTTGGCCAGAAGGGAAGAGAGCTAAGACAGCCGTAACAGCCTCCCCGACGTCTCTGAAGTAATGCTCGAAAGGGCGGATTCCAGGACTCGGGTGGACAGCAAATTAGAAAAAAAAGAGAGGTAGTGTACAGTATACGGGACTCACCTTATTCTCATATCCAGTTAACGGAACGGGGGTGCCCCACTTCAAGTCTCGGGTAATACAGCGAGCTTTCAGGCCATCTTTGAGCCACGTATTCGTAATTGAGCGAGCATTGTGCGTCCAACCATCCGAAGACTTTTTAATCCACTCTCGTAGGACAGGTTCGATCTGCGAGAGACACATTTGATTAATTAGCGGTTACGCTTACGATGAAAATACAGCGTTAAAATTAATGTACATTTCTATTTTTATTGAAGTCGACCATGACTGCCCATCCCCTGCAGCCGATCCTTCTCATATTTCGATTAGTCGTGATTTCGATCTACCATTAAAACATGTAAGTACATTTAGAAATCCAAAGTAGATTCGTCTCTGCCTAGTAATCCTACAGCGGGTGCAACCAAGTGGCTTCCATCTGTTTTAGAGGAAACTAAATTCTTCTTCTCTGTACTGAAAGAGGGAGTCAGAGGATCAGCATAGTAGCTTCATGAAGGAAGGAACGTCAACATGCGTGTCATTAGAAAGCTCGTATCGAGTAGAATAAAACTGAAACCCTCCCCCGCTCTCCTGTAGGACTATTCGACCACCTAAATATCCCTCTTCTAGCGGAAACATTCCTTCAGTACATCCATGTCCACAGATCCCTACATGACTCACTGTTGTTCCGACCATTCGTCAACAAAATACAAGGGGCAATCTGTGAAAAACCCAGCAAGTGAAATTCTCGATCATAATGAAGCTATCATTGAATGATTTATCAACTCCACATTACGATGAATATGAAATTCTTAATAAAACAATACTCTAAATACAAACGTCATATCTCATCGTGATACATAACTTTATGAACGCACTTTCACGTGTTCGTTACTTAGAAGTACGAACTAAATTGTAAGAAATAGTGCTAAAATAATACTTTTTTCTCGTATCTCCCTATACTGCGTGTAATTGATTATCGGAAATCTGCGAAAGTTCAGCAAAGTACGCACCAGCGTTGTTGCTCATCTCGAGCTGACGTCACCACACCAGTCACTGATAACGATGGCTTTTTTAATTTCGTATGAAGCAAGTGCATGAAAATATGGATTTACCATATATCGTGAATTTCCCGCAGATGTGAAAATGAACAAGTTGCGTATCCAAAATACGAACTACGACCCAACACTCGACATCGTTGATTTTACAGTTAAAAGATGGTAAGTCGATCGTCACAAGAATTTTGGCCCAAGCAGAAATATCACTCGTAACTTGGAGAAAAGGAAAGAACAAAAGAAAGAAATCATCGACAAATAAGTGGGGAAAAGGTCACCAAGTACCTACTTCCCTTTTTAAAAATCCCTATTTGCAACTGCACAACGTAACACTATTACGACAGCATGAAATTTAATTGCCAGCTCATTGAACATGTCCTAAAACCAGTGTTGCCAGCCTTTTTTGTCATGGAGTCGCCGGTTCGACTTCTCAGTGTCGCCGCAAGCACTGTAAAAATCGCCGAAATTTGCAAACGCCCAACAAAATTATACAGGGGTGGCCAAAATTAGGCGACAAGCAACACTTTTGTTGTCGCCAGAGGGCACTTTAAATAGCCCAAGTGGCGAAAATCGCCCGATCTGGTAACACTGCCTAAAACAAATGTTCATTTAGAGCCCTTTTCGAGGGTTCATCCCAACTGATAGATATTGTCAAACAAAGGTGGACTGACCCGTATCAAGTCGACATTAGTGCGTGATTACCAGGTCCAACAAGGGAGCCTACTGAGGAGGCTATTTCGCTCAAGCCTGACTTCGTTATAAAACCACTAATGAAATCTTCCATCAATAAATTCAAAAATGTAATGAATGATGATAATTATTACTCAAGAAATGAATTCTTGGGGGAAGGAGAAATGCAATGATTGTATACCTTGATCCAGAGCCCCCCCCCCTGTTCTAACGATTTCAAGATAGTAACAATTCTCAAGGCAAACAGGAAACCGTCTCCAATTCGAACTTCGGCGAAATCGCGATACCGACACATCAAAAGAAACCATGTACCCTTCACTCGTATTCCCAGGAATTTTGTTCACACGAAATTGGCAAATAGTAAACATAATATAAGAGCATGCATTTAAGAAAAGCAATAACCAATTTTAGTCACCTTAAGAATTACGAATACCCGCGTTTTCTTCGATCTAAAAAAACTACCACCTGGATCCATTCGACCAAGTAGGTCTTAAAACGGATATCAAAACTTTTTAGTTCGCCTTATCTGCAAAATGTACATAAGAAGCACAACTACAAAGCGGTCGGTCAATATATTATATCAAAAATATAAACTGATTTAAACATAGGTTAGCCAGTGCGTTTTTTTTTTCGATCTAAAAAACTACCACCTGGATTCATTCGACCAAGTAGGTCTTCAAACGGATATCAAGACTCTCTAGTTCGCATTACCTGCAAAATCCACATAAGAAGCACAACTAAAAAGTGGTCGGTCAATACAAAAAATATAAATTGATTTTAAACATACATTAGCCAATCACCGGCTAAATTAATCATCGAGGTCGGAATGAACAAATAATGTAGTCCAGGACAAAAACCTTTGGCTCTGGTCCACGGCCCTGTAAAGCACAAGGCAAATTTGCAACCCCAGCACCAAAAGGCACTGACTGGTAGGAGCACTGGAGTTGCTCGTATTTTCAAAATCTAAAATATTAACTATTAGCTTCAGTCGCACCTCATAACCGATGTAACAAGTGACTCATTCAAATTGCGGCAACACTTACCACAACACAGATAAAACTTATTCGGTTGTGACTCACTAAAACTCATTCGACCTGTTTTAGAACCTATTTACTCTTCCCCAAGACTATTTGGCTGCTCATAAAAGTTGTGACTCATCAGATTACGTTGAATATCATTCAAACACTTTTAAGACTCATTCAACTTCTGTTCGAACTCGTTTGGAGCACTCTGTGCGAGGAGCCGAGTGACATTAATGACTGACACAGTCTGCTACTGTTTCTCGCGTTAACGTTCCATAATGATAGCGTGACAGACAATTCTAAGGCCCACTTTCTCAATCTTTAGTCAAGCCTCTAATTAGCTAACCTTTAGTTATTCTTATTCGGTACTACATCAACCGAATAGTTAAATGTAACTGCTAGATAAGCGTTAACTAGAGATTGAGAAAGAGGGCTTAAGCAAGAAAGTAACTTGATTACTTCTTACACAGAGTATTCTACTTGGACGTTATAAGAGTAACTCAGAATTCGTTAAGATATTGATAAAGAGGGCTCGAGAGATATTGGATCCTGGAACCTCGATTTCGGCTTTGAATTTAGAGACGCATGAAAGGTAAACGGTAGGTGTCATTAGTAAATATAAAAGATGATTTATAAATCAAGTATGCTTTCGAAGTGAAGAGCTGCAGTTAGAAAGAGAAAGAGAGATCCTACCTCTTTGATTTTACACTTCAACACTTGGCTCGGTCATCATTATACAGATATGTTTATTTAAATTCTCCATGTTATAACCTTCAGCAATTTACCAAAGTATTCAAACGTGATGGATTGTCAGAAAGAGTTGTCCTTAATATCTTCCCTTTTGAACCGTTTCTGAAAACCATACGGACACGGGAGGCACACTATTACCAACTCATTCCGTTCACCTCATCACTACAACGAAAATGGGAGACGGCGTGAAAATCACCCTAATCGTGCCTCCTATTCACAGTACCCAGCTTCACCAATATTTAATTTTTTTACAACTGTACCAACTGTACAACCAGTGAATCAAATGGAACAGGAGCCGAGGTCACCGTCTTCGATACTACAGTTCCTAATCATGTTACTCCCAGCCTATTTGACTTTCACATTAACCAATATTTACAAAGAATCACGAACATTCTACAGACACATATAAAGCACAAGAAAAGAACAATCAACCGCCACCAATACGGGGAAGGAAAGCATTCACTTGTCAAACTAAAATCGGCAAGGTGCGTGCTTCCAAACCGAGTGAAAAAGTGCGACAGAACTACCGAAGGGGAAACTGAATAACGTGGGTTGTTTCTCACTTTAGGTAACTCAAGAAACAGCTGGTCGGAATTTTTGACCACTGGCATACGAGCACACAGTTTACATCTGGGTTTGATCAGCTCGACCGCGTTCATCAACTGGCCACAACCGTCACACTGATCGCCTCTGGCGTCTTCAAACTTACATTTCGGGCAAGTGCCTTCGACAAACCGATCTGCTAGGAAACTGAGAATGAAATCGGAAAATTAGTTGAACAGAACCTCACTTTCCATCGCTATAATATTCAACAGCAGCCGGGATGTACCGTAAGTACATCAGAAATCACGCAAATATTACCGGTCGCATGATTCGCAATGCAGCTGCTCCATGGCGGCGGCAGACGTGAAGCCTTTATTATAAACATCCATGAAAAGCTCTTGAGTAATTCTGCAACAGAGGAACTGCAAGCGTCAGTATCAAGAACACAGGTTGAATATGTTAAGTTCTTCTGTTCAACGTGTGAAATCTTTCCCAACAATTTCTCACTTCAATGACCAGCGCTTCTTGAAGAATTTGAATTCCCTCAGGTGCAACATGACTTCAATACTCACGTTTTTTGTTCATTGGTAGTAGTTCGTCCGAAATAATCGAACGCTATGTTGAACCACGAATACGTTTCTTTATGAATTTTGAAATATTTATCACAGATTTGCTGCGGTGTTAGATTTTCTTCCAGCGCTTTAGTTTCCGTAGCTGTACCGTACTCATCGGTACCTGCGATAAATAGGGTATTCCAGTTCTTCAACCTACAAAATCTGAGACAAAACAAACAGGTGAATCAATTTCTTCAGGCAGAGACGTTTAGAAACAAAATATTTCAGGGGTTATTATCTTATAACAAAGGTCCGAGAATTACAAAGTACACAGAGCTACCGAATTTGGAATGAACTAAAGGTCTTCGCACTCATCACACCACACATCCTTCAAATTTCAGATCAACCCTACTACCGCAGTGAGAACTACACACGAACGTACCTGGCAAATACATCAGCAGACAGAACACAGCCGATAATATTCCCTAAATGAGGAACGTTATTCACGTACGGTAAAGCCGACGTAACCAATACATTCTTCTTTCCAACTTTTGGTAATCTGAAATTATCATAAATTGATGGCGTTCTACATCAATGACGGATGCGTTTACAACTGATACGCGAGTAATGGAAAAGGGAACCTTACACTGGTGCTATGGTACTTTCAGGTTTCGGTCGAGATGCACTACCGACAATCCAAGCATGTTCTGTTCGCTTCAGTTCTTCGGAACTTACTCCCTGCAGAAATCAAATCGAATATATTGAACGAAGCTGTAATACGCAATTAAAGTAATTAATTCATCACGACAAGCACTCACAATTTCAATGTTTTCTGATGACGCTTTCGGATAGTCTGCAAGGCTAACTACACTAGTACGTAGTGATGGTTCCGCAGTTGTTGTGCATCCCCATTTACTTAATGCAGCCTAGAACACAACGCATCAATTTATACAACCAAACACTCTTATACTAAATTGGAAGCCGTTCGAATAATAGCTAAACTAATCATCAACGAATCACCAAATGATATTGTATTCAGATTTATTCATACATTTCACTTACTTTCACAGCGTCTAGATTTCTGATTTTCTCAAACCAGCGAGAAGTACATGACTTCTCTGATAAATACTGATGAGTATACTTAGGCTGACTCAGAACTGGATGCAAGGAACTCCATACGACAATATCCGCTAGACTGATATCATTCTAGAAACAGGCGTGAATACTCTTTTACATGTTTCAAACAACCTTACCAATGAGATGAAAACTATAGGAAACTTACACCAAGAAGAAACGAATTTTTCTTCAGCGCTTTTTCTACCGTATTAAATATATTTACCGGCTTGTCGGCGTCAAACTTGGCTAACGCTGGCTGAAAACATGGAAGATTTACGTGAACAATGATGGAAACGTAAGATTTAAACATAATCCCACTCTGAGCAACTACAGGTGTCGTCTGTTTCGCAAGCAACTTATTGCATTGAATGCATTGCTTACTTGAAGAACAGAAACATCCCAATCCAGCCATACATCTATTTTATCAACGATCGCGTCTGAGGGTTGGAATAGACGTCGAGCTGCCGTATTACTGGAAAATATCCTCGTGCCGTCATTCAGCTCGAGGGTCGGCAACCTACTGATACCGGATGATTTCCAATCTAGATGATCCCATTAAAAACAATATGACTCGAATTAGAGCATTAGAAATCGAAAGAAACCATTATGATCTGCTACATGTGGTTCGTGTGTTTCTCCGAACCAGCAATTAGCATAACTAGGTATGTAATAAAAATACGCGAAACAAAGGGACAAACCTTTGGCATTAACAAATTCCAACTCAACATGGACTTGACCGAAATTCGCAGCAATCAGCAACTTCAGAGTTGCTGGATTACTTTCGTTGGTGTAACACTTCATGGTAGTATTACACGAATACCGACAATATCAATCGAAATACATGATCCGAACACGAAATTTCACGAAATCATGACAATTTGAAAGGAATGTAATGAATATTATCTATTATCTGCCACATCCACCTCGGAGAATCCCAATATTCAGCAACTGGGTGATGACATCAATTTACAGTCTAGAAATCGAGTTAGATAATTTCATCAGACGAGTGATAATAATTTTCAGGATTTCGTACATTGATCTGATGTGTTTTAGATTGGTAGTTCGGCATTTTTAGTTCACACAATCTCCACCAGGTGGCTCTGCATCAACCGATTTTTCTCGTTCTTTTATGTTCTATGTTTCGTCCAGTTTCATCGTTCATGTTCCAGTTCCAGTATCCACGTGTCGTGCACGTGCGCATGCCGATCGTTTGCGTTTTCAGACTAATGACCAAATAAAAAAAACGTGACCAGACCAAACATAGAAAAATACACATCAGCTATTGGCGGGAAAGGAAAAACTCGATTTTCAATACTCGTAATGTCGTAAATAATTATAAATTACCTACATAGGTAATATTATATATTACGCAACTGGGCTGCAACGGAGGTATTTTCCAACAAGTTGTGAAGTTCATGGCACCTGGCACGAACCGAGGCCGAGTGCTGCGATCACACGAGTCGGTTATTATCAGCATATCACTCACTGGCCAATCGAGTCCAGCACACACGGGTGCAAATAGGGGCTTAGGGCGGCTTAATCCCCTAATCCTTTGGAAGGTCCATTTGTCCCCCTAGCGTCATCGAATGGAAGATTCATGTACACGCATATTTACACTGTCAACTTATTAATATTCAGGTCGGTGTTCTACTAGGCAACCTTGGTGTCACTGAAGGCACATAATACGGTATACACAGGAGTACCACGTTATTTCATTCTCCTGTAAAGTCTTGAAAAGTGAACAGAGGCTATTTCAGAATATCGCTCCTTGGTAGGTACCAAAAATGAATTAAAGAAGATCCAAAATTACCTTTGTTGATACCCGGTAATGAAGGATCCAAGGAACAATCTTGAAGGGGCAATTTAAAATGAGCAAGAATTATATTTCTTACCTCCCTCTATCCTCTCAACACTCAGATAATTTTTTCGTCCTTACGATGATAATTATTCGGACTGCCAGCGCGACAGAGTCGCCCTCTACAATTTTAGGCAGGTGGGAAAAAAAAAAGGAACTACTGAAACCCTACACACTTTAGAAAAATTTATCTGATTGAATTAAAAATTGTCTCAATGGAAGGGAAATTTTATGTACTATAAATTTTGTTCCATTCATTTTTTCAATTCACGCTTTCGTATGCAATCTTGTAAATGAAAAATTCCTCTCGATCAAGGTTACAAGGTAAACGACAACAGCGTGTGCCACCGCTTTGAGCAGCCCGAATTTAGCGAGTAGATAAGGGGAAAATATTTTAAGTTCAGAACAATTGTACTAATGGACGCTCACTTGTTGACGTTCAAAATATAAATATCTTTATTACTTAGTCAATGTGAGTCAAGTTTGTTCAACTTTTAAGTTCTTGAATTTCATCCATCACAATACTATCTGATTTTTCCCCAGAAGAGGGAGGAGAATAATTCTTAAGACTAGCCAAGAGTAGGACTGGAGAAGCAATCGTTTTTCAGAGTTAACAAATTAGCAATATGTGCATTTTGAATTTTTTTTTTTGCTTAACTGCTTAGCAGTTGAAAAATGTTTAATTCTCCTACCTCAATAAATTTAACTCGCTACGGGTCTGGGTACGACTTTTCAATCTTCAATGCTTATGTAAAAATCATTTAGCTTTCGAGTTCTAAGCAATTCTAGGTAAATTTTTACCTAGTAAATTCTTAGCTTGTTAAACAAACAATTTTGGTATAGCTTTCCCAACATTTTTTCATCAGTAGGTTTCTACAGGATTTTCATTTGAAGATCTTGCTCGGATCCCTTCTCAGCTGCTTACATCAATAATACATAGAGAAGTTCTTTAAAGAAGTGGTAAAAAGTGAACAGTGTATCGTTGCAAAATAAGCTTCATACCAAACTGTTCTAAGATATCGTTAGTATCATTCGATAGATAATACCCTCCCATCTTAATTAAGTAGAATACGTGTTCAAATAGAAAAGAAAGGGAAATAAAGGTCAAACATCAAATTTTTTATCTACCCCCTATTTTTTTGTTATAAAAGCTGCGAATGCGAAAATATCATAAAAATGCAGAACGCAGTTAATTGCAACAATGAATTGAAACTTGAAAAAAGAAAATAGTACTTGTTCTACCTAGGAATAAACATAATTTTGATGATTTTAAGAACTGTTGCTATATCTGCTGACAGAAAATTGAGAAGAAGCAGTGACAAGCTATTTTCGAACATCTTCGGCTTATTGTCAGGTATACATTCGTACCTCCGTATACTTATCTACTAACCGAATGATTTACCACGAATATACCTATTTACTCGAACGTGTTCGCATGACACCGCAAATATTTACCCAATCATTCGGAAACCGCAGTTAGTAATACGTATTTTCCAAAAGGTTTCCCATACCAAAACATAAAAAATGAATTACTATCATCTTTACGTTTTTCAAATGTTCCACTGATGTATCCCATGTACCTATGAATAAAAAAGCCCATTAATACATCAGTTCAAATAATGGACGTTCAACTTGAGTAAATTCATCGTTCGTACATTCGTTTTCTATGGATACGTCAAAGTTTAAATGTACCTACAGTTGTAGGTCTTATACAGCATAAAACTTTTAAACACGAATTCTACATTTTCATCGGTATAACAGCTCGCACTCAAGGCTATCAAAATTGAAACGAATGTCCGGGAAGTGTTACTATTTCTAAAAAAAAAATAAAAAAAATAACCAGTTCTTCGCGAGAAATGTCAGTTTTTGCTGAATGAGTGGATGTCGTCGATCAGCTTCCGATACAAATTCGATGCGATTTAGATTACAACGTCAGTGACCGGTTATCGAATCTGTACTGAAGTTAAGTAAGTTTTACTTCCATTTACAAGTATACATCATAATTCACTTATACTAGGTATATAATTCCGACGGGCTATGGGAGACTGATGAGCTATAAATAATATTTCTAGCCTTCCTAGTGCACTGCTTCACAGGTCGTAAAATTAGAATAACTCAGCGAGTGTAAGTAGTGGTTACTTTGATGGCGGCTAGTAATAGAGATATATACAGGTAGGCTACACCCACTGAACCTCTAATTTACCTATCATTGCGCACGTTAGTCCGGATGAAAAACTAGTTCTTCGGCCAGGATGATGCTGGGCTCATTGATTTGGAGTAAATACTCAATAATTAAGTTGTGTTGTGGTAGGAAGACAGTACAGGAATTTGATTAGGTTTCGCGATGTGAATTAAATTAACGATTGTTACATGAGAATATACAATTCGGTAAAAATAAGATATGTACAATACAATTGAAGGACGATCGAAAAGATATGCTCGAAATGCATCGAAAATTTACGGATCTAATAATAATTTCTGTTCCGAGTGTATTTGATGTGCAAGGTGCGATCGTGAATATCAGCGTTTCAGGTAGTACCTAACAAGGATTATTTTTTAATGAAAATTAGGTATATTTCTTCCCGGTATGTTGCGAACCTATGGCGCAGCATTGAAAGTAATCTAAAAGTTCGATACATATCTTAATATTAAGCTTCATTTTCATCTGGCCGGTATTTCTGTGCGTATGGCGAATCCAAAGAATACATCTTCCAAGTTAAAACATGATTTCAAAAAATTTGGACTAATCCCACCTTCTCTCTCACTGTAGATACCAAAGACTGCCGGAACACCGGTCACATTTCACACATGGCTGAACTCTGTGACCGGAAATGTGACCGCGAGAGATTTGAACCAATCAAAAAGCCGATGGTCATGACGAGAAAATCTGAGAAACAAGGTATTCGTTGTAAAATCATCTATCATAAATACTCTGAGAATCAAAACTGACACTTTGTAAAGAGTCAGCTTCGATTATCGGTGTATGCATCACAGATGATCTTACAAAGAATACTTTGTTTCTAGGATTTTTTCGTAATGACTGACTGTCTTGTGTACTTTTTGTGCTTCATCAGCTAGAGCTTAACCTTGTTTTCCATATTTTTTTTAAATTTATTATTTTCTTTTTGGCAAGTGTTGGTTTTGATTCTAACATCTTCATTCATGGTGAAAATTTTGTATTGTTTAATGCAGGCATAGTATGGTACATTTTCGTTCAGACGCGCATTCTATTACTACACTTTCCTTCACATTTCATGTCGACTTTAAAACAATGTTCATGTTGAAATGGCCAGCAAGTGCGAAAAGTGACACTTGCCAAATGTCCCCTTCAATTTAAGCGACTGCAACCATTCTCGCACAGTTGATTTCACGGCAGTCGGATTTCCCCTACAAGCATTAAATAACTTATGTGTACATACACACATTCACGGCGCAGCAAAAGGTATTCTGCACCTGCGTACAGTGTTTTGCCTATTCGCGGTCCCGGTAAAACAATGCCAGAATTGCTAAATATGCAGTTTTACAGGAGAAGCAAAAAATGAAATGTTAATTAATTAAACAGTTCGTCAGCCAAATAATAATTAAGCAATGAGATTCGCAGTATCATAATTATTTTATAGCATCACGCAGATCCAAGTATAATTACAGTAAGAACTAAGTACAGCAGAAATCCAGCATGAAATCAACACTTTATTACAACTGTGTCATTGTTACTCCAAATATTAGGTATGTAAGGATGTGTTCATTAACGACCAAAAGTACAGTTTTTGCACAATGAGAATTTCATGAAGTTTTGAGCAATAACGACGCAAAGTACATTTCCGTCGCTTTTATACTCGACAGACAGTGCAAATGTGACGTTTTTCTTCCGACGTCAGCGTGTACTATACATATTTATGAACTAACTGACGTTTGCGCTGTTGTTCTTCCAAAATATTACGCTAAACCTGATCATTTTCAACAATGACATAAAACTTTCCCTCTATCGGCAGGAAAATGAATTACAAATTTGTCATTGTTCTCCTGGATATAAACAGTCATGGTACACTCAGTACATACAAAAACACACAATTGCATAATTTTACAGTTCTGTCACTGTTCTTCCAGGACAGCGATATGCTCACTTGAAGTAAAATGCAAGTGTCGGATTTGATTCTAATCTCCTCAATTCGGCTACAAATTTCCTGATTGGTTGAAACGCTTACTCGTACTCTATGTCTCAATTATGACAGATTGCTTTCGTTACCTAGGATTCATTATTTATGACTGTGCGGATATTATCTAATAGGTACCTACCACCTAGGTTAACATTTTTCAAGAATCAATGGAATACCAGTAGGTACAAGTAGAACCCTGGATGTCCGAACCGACTGGGACCGGACCTTGTTCGCTCAATTATTGTAAGTTCAGCAATCACACACACATACTCACACACAGTGAGGAGTATCCATCTTTGATTGCAAAGTAAAAATATTAAGCATATTCCTTACATAATTTGAGGGTTGCATGCAGAAAGTCGCGAAGCTGATCTTGACGTGACAAACTATGTGAACCAATATTTGACATGATCTTAGATAGCATTAGTCTGTCACTTCATAATGAAACAACTTCATAACTTCTTGCATTCAATCCTTCAGTTAGAAGTATAGAATCATTGGACTTATGTGCAGTAATGCAGAGGGTCACATTGATACAAACAAGCTACAACGGCTATACAACAGAACTGAAACTGATGAGGATAATTGTAAGGAACAACGTAGTCAGTGGCACGTGTATGAGATTGATCACGTCCGAACATTGCAGATTGCACACGCGAGCAGTTCGGATAATCCAGTTATGGAAGACACAAAGTAAGCAGTGATTCGGATGATTCAAAAAGCTCTGGTATCACGTGTTTCTGTTCGGATAATTGAGGTTCGAATAGGTAATCGGAGTTCAACTCTACTTACATTACACAGTGTTTTGTCTTATCCTTGCTTATCAGCTTTGGGTTACGTAGGTGCATTTCTGACTACCCATGTAATATGTTTCGCCAAGTTCAAATAGAAACGACAAAAAAAAAAAAAAAACATTCTTGGTAATACCTATTCAAAGTACGTCGTCAATTCCTAATACATGTACCATAATGTAATTGCCACCTATACTTACATACTTAGATACATGTATTTATTTATTGATTGCCTGTGTAACTAGCTGACGGGGGTTATCACACACACCTTATCATCAGACTTCAATACGAAAATACAACATTTCTTCATGTGATTAACGTAAGGTGTACAGTCTTATCGTAATTCGCGACAAGTTATTTACTCACTATGTGCGTGAATAGCTACACTGAGTACGTATAGCGTATTCTGTGTGTAAAGCAAAACAACTAATCAGTTTTGAATCTTACTCAGGCATATTTTTTGTTGTCGTGACTGGAAGAAAATCACATGAATTAAAATGTTGGAGGGCGTTTATAAACTGGACCAACATTTCAGTCATGTGCCCATGATTGACAACGTGAATAGCCGTGATCTTCAGAACATAAGAGACTGGATTCAGCAGAGGCCATATCTACCGTATATCACAGGTATGTTTCTAGCACACGATTTTCAAAAACGTTCAGCGGGCTAGATTTTCTGCATTTTGAACATGTACTTTTACTATGCCTACCCACGTGCAGACAGAGTTGTAATGAATCACAGCCTCCTAGGATAGTCACATGCCGTGAAGTAGGATATTTGGCAACATAGTGAGTGGGCCGATTCTCATCACAATAACATAGTTCATACGGCAAAAAGACAAAAAAAAATCTTAATAAATTACCCGATATATTATGCACAGCCTAGAAACTTGTTTGGTATACATATTTATGGGCCCTTTCTCTCTTCGTACTAAGAAAAATTTGGCGCGCTATCTAACCTATAAGGCAGTGACACATGACGTCACCAGAACGCTTGTTATCAATATTGGGGGAAAGAACCAAAATGAAATACATGTAGTCTAATGAGAAGTTAACGAATTTTTCCATTTAGGTCGAAATTTCTCGAAAGTAAGCGGAATTATGTGAAAAATGGTAAGAATAAAATTTGTAGGAAACGGTATTTATATTTCTATAAAGCAATTTTCAAAAAATCTCGAACATTCTCTCGCGAATTATTACAATTTGAAAATTGAATATACTAGTAAGTAGCTCAACATTTTGAATTATGTACTTCGGATTTACGTTATTTCTAATTAAATTTAGTAATAATAGTCAACTTTTCACCGCCGATTACCAAGAACTGTTTAACTTGAAAAAAGTGCAAAATTATTCAGTGATTTTTATCAATTTTATCAAACTTGGGGACAGAATATGTAAACAAAGCCAAAGTGCCATTCCCCTATAGCTAATTTTCTCCTTCTACAAATCTGGATGGGAATTTAACATAGGCAACTTAAAAGACAGACAATATCATTAACTAAGCGAACTGAACCTGGATAATTTTATCAGAGAAAAATGCTTTCAAAATGTACCGAAAAAATTTCAAAGTTGTATAAAACATCATTCATCTTCTACAATGTTTTAAAAATGTTACCTTTCTAAAAGGTTCGGTCAGCTGGCTCACTATAAGCGAAATTGCAGAGTTGTCTTTTAAACATTTAGGTGCAATTTGTAACTATAAGAGGCGGTAAAAGAATCAGTAGCGAGGGGTTTGGTCCTGAACAGAGAGAAAGGGATGTCAGAGAGGATGCTAAAATTAGAAAACCAACTACTCGACGAAGTCGCTACGGGGTTCAGAACCCCTCGACCCCCTCCACTGGCTACGCCACTAGAAAGAATAAACAAAAAATATATATTCTCAATCAACAATTCGAATCCAGTACCAGGTTCATTCTCATGAAAATGAACATTTATTGTCCCCGCAGTTAAACTCAGCAGTGTATAGTTCAAATTATGTAATCAGTACGTCAAAATTGAAGAAATGAAGTGCCTAATGAATTCAGTGATAAAAATTGCCGCATTCCATCAAAACCTAATTTAAAAAATAGAAAATATACCATAATGTCCATCATAATGGATGTCCATACACTAAACTTTAACTTTTTTCTTTACCTAGGAGGACAACTGGAATTATTAGTTCGTATTTGTAGAGGTGGGTTAAACAATACAGTAGCGTTTTTAAATTGTCTGTTAGATAAAGCTGAGTTACTTATACAATAACTCAAATTTTATCTCCGAGCAACAGTGTCCATTACCGTGGATAAAATTCAAAACCTACTGGAGATTTTTAGGATAGAGATGACATTCTCTCAACTTCTCTTACAGTTCACTTTTATTATCTAATATATGAGATCCTTAAATAAAATAATCACAATTTGAAATCCAGAAACTTATTTATACCTGCAATTGGATTCTACTATATATATAAGCCCTGGCAGTTATTCTGAGTAGGTCTAGGAATTTCTGAAACCATGGTAATACGTCCATGTTGAATAGAGTGTATTCTGCCAAATTTTTTAGACCTTCTCGTTATACTCAGTTTCGTAGAGAGAAAAAGAGGGTCTGGGGGAATTTCCACGGGCCCCCTTCTACTTCCACATCATTTTGTTCTTTTGTCAGATGGGAAAAAATTATAGGTTACGGGATAAGAGGCTTCTTTCATGGTGTAAAGAGTAATTGCTGATTTGATGTGCAGTATGATGTAGCCGTAAGCGTTGAAATTCAGGTCTTTTAAAAATATCGACCCACCCTGAACGTCCGGTCCCAGGGTATCCTCCCTCTCGTCAGGGTTGGTTATACTTCCTTGTGATGTACAGAAGGGATGAAATGACGATCTTTTCCATAAAAGTAGACAGAAAATTCTATTGAATGTGAATCGTCGCGTATTTCACATGTCCTCGTTGAAAGACGTCAATCTGGAACACTAAAAGGCAATCTGGCAGAAGGAACTTTCACATCTCAGACAATAAAAACCCTCTTTCCAGCGTCATATTCTGGCGAGTTTCCTAATTTCCTGCTGGACATTATAAATAGGGCAGCAACGCTGCAGCCTCATTTTGGGTATCTTGGACACTCGGTCTTTAAATGGAAGCATCAAAAATTTGTTCAGGTTCCGCAACTTCAAAAGTGTATCTTGAGCGTGCTCCATCACATAATATTATTCCTCAATATCCCCATCATCAAAAATAAAAAATTGTAAAGCGATTTGTTTTTTTTTTTTTGTTTTTTTTTGGATTGGCTCACGCTAAAAAAATCAGTTTCGTAAAAACGAGACTAAAATGATTCCGAATTTGAATTCACGAAGAAGATTCCAAAATTCAAGAATCCGAATTCAGGGATTGCGATTCTTCTTCAAAAGGACTTCAGCAGTGCCGGATTTACCATTTCTTCGCTTGTAGACTAAATTATTTCTGCCTCCCTCGTACTTTTCTTCAGCCTTCCCAGACGAGGGGTCAGGAATGCTTTGAAATTAAGGGTATAATACAACCAGGAAATGTTTTGAAACATTTAATGCTTCGAAATATTCTTATCATACCGTTGATATTTGAAAATATAAACAGGTACCTAATCGCATTCGGAAACAAAAAATAGTAACAAATTTGGACATCAGCCAAAACTAAAAAACGAGTGAAAAATAAAATATGGTAACTAATCAGTCAAGTCTAGGTACTAATAACAGGCTTATACATCTAGACAAGACTGAAAATGGAAAAAAATAGCAATTTTCCAAAACGCAGTACGCGAATATATTTATATAGTCGTTCAAAGATTAGGGGAAGTGGTACAAATTTTAACCCCCTTCCTATTTTGAGGAACTGCTCAGAACGTAAGAGGTTAACTTCCCCGTCTCTGTGTAATTAAATTTAAAAAAAGCTCCCAAATACGTCCCATTTTTAAAATTCTCGAAAAATTACTTGCGACGTAATAATTTATATTTTTTTGAAAGAAGTCCAAATCGACTTTCAACCAAATAAAAAACACTATTCGCCACAACCGGAAATGCTAATTTATGCGTCACTTTTAAAGTCAGGGCGCAATAAACGATGTTCACCCATCACAGAATTGTCTCATATATTCGCAAAGTTTCTTTCTTGACATAAATTTCCATTAAAAATCACTTAGCGAAATATCTGAACAATTTTCCTTCGATTCAAAGGGAGTCCAAATTACCCACGTATGACTGTCACTCTATGAAAAATCGCGAATGTCACCAAGCACACCTGCGCAATGCAAAGCCAACACACCTTCCATTGAGTACTAAATTACACAATCCAATTACTCAATATACCTGATCAACAACTTACTGATTAACAAGTTACTGAAAAAAAAAAAATTTGCACAGCCTTCGAAAACAAAAACACCGAATATTTCCTCAAAACAACATCTTGAGAATTGAAGATGCACACGGTTGTTTGGATGGATTATAAATTATAATACATTAAGTCCATTTCCGCCAAAGCCCACTCAATACAGTTCGAGATTAAGGAGGGGTCCAAATTAACCTCAGGGGTCCAAATTTGTACCACTTCCTCTACAACGAAAAAATGTCGAGATCTCCATTTCAAAGTTTTGCTCCGAGTTTTGAAGAAAGCATGCTTCGATCTTCACGAACATGAAAATTTCATTTTCAAAACTAAATACTCGCGAATTTATAAACTGAATGAAACTCGAACCCTATACTAATTGTGTTTTGGAATCGCAATACAATAGAAATAGACTTATTGTGCTTCGGAGCGACAATATAACATCACAAAATTTTCAAAGATGAACGCTCCGAATTTTTCGAGCCCGGAATCGGCAAGGTCTAGTTACTTTGAGGTCAACAATCCTCCCTCCCTCCCTCTTTGAGTGAGGTTGGAACGCACTTGCTAACTTCAAAATCCACGTGGAAAGGTATGGTGCACGATATCAAATAATATGTAGGTACTTTTTTATGATAGCTAACTGATTTTAATTGGGTACCAAATTAGGTTTTCATCCAATCGCGATTTTGACCCCAAAATCAAAATTACGTAAGTAGGTATTCAAAATGGCAATATTGACTTGATTTTAAGAACTGAAAAAATTATCCAGATACCTAATTTTTTTGACTCCGGATATAGTATCAAATTTTGGTTCCGGACCCGACTTCAGTTTTAGAATCCCACTCAGAATTATTGAAATAAAAAATTTGACCGAACTATCAAAATAGATTCTGTAAGGTCGCTGACTTCTCAAGTTTCCTGTATTTTTATAACTTTACGCATGCTGTGTATTGTAGCTAGTGCAAAGGCAGACAAGGCAGTACTTTGACACGTCTGCTCGTCTTGTCTAGACAAAAAACATTTTTAGCGACCTTGGTGCACTAAAAGTCGCCCAGTGTGACATGTCACCTGCCTTGTCACAAATACGTCGCTAGCTGCGATATGGACCTGCTCCGTATGAAAGTGGAAAAATGTAGAGAATGCTCAACACGCTTGAGAATATTTTCATTTCTCAGCGAACTTCGAAAATATTTTCGGGAAGGCTATGCATAAGCCCACGTGGTCATGAAATGAGCTTACTGCGTTTTGGAATGAACTGGAATACGCAGCGAACGAAATTATTGAATTCCGGAAACTAAATTTTCCATTGGCGAATATTACGAAAAAAATTATTATTTTCTTTTTTTTTTTTGATTCGACAAACAAATGTTGACGAGTTGGAGGTTCTATCAATCGAGTCCGAAAAAAATTGCACCCAGCGCGTTTTGAAAAAGTACTTCATATAGATTTTGAGCCTTCGCAATGAAGGCCGTAGCGAAGAAAATTTATTGAGAGGGCAAAAATTTTCCAACTTTTGAAACGAAAAAATCGAAAATTCTTCAACTGTTTAAGCAAGAAAAAAGCTCTTAAGATGAATTATTTGGCCATCTGGGCTCTTGATACTCGTATTGCCAAATGTACCCTAATTTACCTGTTTTGAACGGTGATTGCAGCCCCGTAGCCAGAGTTTATGGGTGCGTGGGGCTCTATGAACCTTTTGGGGGGCCGAGGCCGACATTTTTTAACAAGCGAACAGAAAAGTGTACTTGGATTTTATATTTTATTACAATGGGTGTCTCGCCTCGTTGTCTAAACAGGCTCGGATAACTTAGCGAGAGTGTACTGGGATCATTACATAAAAATTCCATTCCCAATCCAAGAGTCCCAAAAAGTTTTTGTCCTAAATTTTAAAATGTTTCTGTGATATTAATTCTCTTCATCCCTTCCTTCCTTCCTTCTCGTTCAGCGTAATTATAATTTTTTTTAATTGTGGTATCTTTGCCTAGGGGACTCAAGATACCTTTCGAGGGGGCTCAGCCCCGGCTCCACGGCTACGAGGCTGGATGATTGGGGGCACCCCTATGCCCCCTGGCTATGGACCTAATCTCAATTCAAAACCTAGCACCGATTGCGACAACCTATTTGGTTACTTCTTCTCCTCAAAGTTTGCTACTTCAAGCAGTTGTCTAGCCTGCCTTCTATACTTCCAGCACTGGATTCCGAAATTCGAATCTTAGAACTTAGATTCTCGCATTCAGATATGAATTCAAAATTCGAATTTTCGGATGTACATGTCGATTCAAACTCTTCATACGGATTCAGAACCCTCACATGAATTCAGAATTCTGATACAGATTTTGTGGAGAATAGAGAATTGCAGAATTCAAATCTACGAAAAAAGAAAGAATCCCTAATTCCGATTCTGGATTCACTTCCATCTTTAGGTGTTTAGAGGTATCAGTTTTATTCGCAAGTAAATCGTAAAATCAAAATGACAGTGCATACCAAACTAGCGCCCGGTAGTTGGGTAGGTACAATATTTTATTCCTCAATTACGAACGACTGAAATGGAAAAACCCACAACGCTTTTATAAAATTTTCGATTTCAATTTTCTCGCAGAAACAGCTTTACAGGTGGACCTAACGTTCGATGTAGAAACTAGAAAAACCTGTAGGATGGAAGTCCATAAGGTCGTTACTTGTTACTACACCAAACGATGGATCTGCATGTGGCTCCAGATCAATATTCATGATGTTTCGAGGCAAAAATTTTGGAAATATTACTATCAGATTAATGTACTAAAGTGGTGGTAACCAGGAGTTGATAGATATCCGTAATACCTGTTGTGTGGTTTCGGTTAAATACATTTTTAAAGGTTTGGTACTCAGACCACTTATGTAATTTTGTTGTATTGCGGGTAAAGTATGATTATTGAGGAACTAGGTCCCACGGGAGAGGGAGGATGTTTCGGACGGAACCACAGGTTTTGGACAGTCGATTTTTTTCACCATTTACACTGACTGAAAATCGATAATTCTTGGATGGTATATTGGCAACACTGATAACTAAGTATTCCACAAACAAACAAAAATACCGAGAACACCCTGATCCTGAAAAAAAAAACGTGTTTTTATTAAGAAAAATGATTTGGCTTCGTGGTTTATAGAATTAGGAACATCTTTTGGCTGTGAAATTGTGGCAGCACAAACGACGGGGTTTTCAGCACAAACGGAGCATAAACTATTGCATCCACTTTCCCACCTTCAATACTTTGTCAAACCCCTTTTTCAAAAACCATTTCTTCACCCCCCCCCCCAAAACGAAAACACCGCAACATCTTGGGAAGGAGGCAGTGCACAAACAATTTTGAGGTGATTCAGCAAGTGATTTGATTCTGGTCAAAATCAATACATCTTAAATTCCCACACGTTCATTCGAATAAATTTTTTTTGTGAAGATAGCAGTTGCGCAATAACCATATTAATTAATTAATTCGTCCTCAAAAATTAATTATGTAAGTAGGTAGGTCTAGGTACGTACGAGACCAACTTTGGAAAAATAATTGAGAACCTGACTTCCAAAACGCGCTCAGTCCGAACTACCGAAATTGAGATTTTAGCGCTGTCTGGTGGATAAGAAGAAAATACAGATTCCAGCGTTCACCGCGAATTTCTATCTCTATTAGGCGGCGAGTTATATGTGTTCAAAGCACTGATACAACTATGATAGTAAATACGAGTAGGACCTTAATAACTTTTTTTTTAATTTCCCAAACTTCTGTGTTTTGGACTAAGGGCATTTTGGAAGTCAGCTCTTCAATTGAGCTACTTAACAAGCAAAGGAACACCATTTCTACCGCATTCCCTTATTGCTCACATATATGTTTTTCCAACTCCTTCATTTTCAGGCAAATCTGTTACGCATTCTGCCATATGACGAAGCAGGGGCGGATACAGAAATTAATTTCAGGGGGTCCGAATGAAAAATGTAACACATATAGCTCTAGGTCACTATAGACAGATATGGGGGGGGCAGCCCCATCCAGCACTGTGACAAAGACCCCTCTCTCGACGGGGGAGGTAGGCTAGGAGATTATGGAATCCAGCACAAACAGAGCACGAACGATTGCATCCACTTTTCACTGTTCCTTTGTCTAACCACTTTTTCAAAAATCATTTCTTCAGCCCCCCTCCCCAAATAAACCTCAACATCTTAGGAAGGGGTCAGCACAAACGACGGAGTTTTCTGCACAAACGACCACGAACTAGCACAAACGTAGCACAAACGAATGCCTTCACTTGCAATCCCATCAGCCTAGTGGGGGTGCTCCCGTTTCTTCAGCTACACCAAAAATAAACCTCAACATCTTGGGGAGGGGAGCAACACAAACAACGAGGTTTTCAGCACAAACCAGCACAAATGTATGCCACCACTTGCAATCTCATCAGCTTAGTGGTGATGCTCCTGTTTCTTCAATTCCCTCAAAAAGAAACCTCAACACCTTGGGAAAGAAAAAGCGCAAACGACGGGGTTTTCAGCGTGAAAGTGGGCGTGCTTCTGTTTCTACAACTCCCCCCCCCACCCCATCCCCCCAAAAATTAATATCTCAGGAAGAGGACAGCACCAATGACGGGGGTTTCAGCACAAACGAATGGCATACGTTTCAAGTCTATTGAGGTGGGTGGGGACCGAGGAAATGCACCTTAATAGGAAGAGGGACATGTCACTGAGAACTCAACAGATCTAGATCCCTGTCGAAAGAGCCCAAAACTGATCTAAGTGCCGCACGGAGAAACCCCATGGATGATCTAAATCCAACGTTTTGTGTTCTGTTGCAGTGATCTAAATCCAAAATTTATTCCACTGTTGCAAGTATGAGACGAGATTAGAGGGAATTTATGTGGATAATATTTAGATAACTTAGCATGCATTCGCTCAATGGATTTTCAGACAACGCCATCTTCAGGCGGGAATTTTGCACACTTAAGTAGAAATATCGTTTGCATCTAAGCTGCACAGAATTAGACGTGCGTGCATCGTGGTTTGCGTTACAGTTTACTCAAAAAGTTAATTTTGACCGACGGGCACTTAGATCAGTTAGTATTTCCCACGCTCAGTTAACAACAACTCACAGCAGTAACAGTTAATTAGGCCGAATAACAGTTATTTGATGAAATTAGCATTTCCCACGTTCGGTTAACAACTGCTCACAGCAGTAACAGTTAATTGGGCTGAATAACTGTTATTTAATGGCCCTTCCTACTGTCGAAGAACTGTTACCGTCAACCGAGGTAATATTGGACACTGGTGGTAATATCGGCCACTCATGACTTGTTGCAGGGGCGCTAGTACTGTTATCAGTAAAATCAACTGGGGTGATATCGACCACTCATGACTTGTTGTAGGAGCGTTATAGTATCGTTATCGATGTTAGACAGAACGATTTTTTGTCATTTTGTCAGACGAGCATTTCACTTTTTTTTTTTTTTTGTTATGCCATGAGTTCTGTCATATTCGGAGTTCTGTCATTTTGTGTCTTCATAGTTTTGTTATGTCATGACAAAATTATTTTGTCATTTTGTCATAATGCCAATACTTATCAATTTACAGGTATTTTTACATACAATCCAGTTCCACTAATCACCAATCTTATTCTAACACAGGTTGCATATTCAGAGGCTAAAAATCTGATTAACTGCAGACAACATGAATATTTATTCGTCATTCTGTTACTCTCTGAGACTGTTGATTCGTATCCCCAATTACCTTCACTGTTATGCCGCATTTCTTTCCTTTTTCAGTTGATATACTACAAGTTGACAAATTGGTGCTTCAATTTATTGTAATTTGTAAATGAAATACTGGTGATGGGTTGAGGTATATCCCATACTTGATTCAGACGGATTCCATTTCTTTCAACTAGTTTTTGACTTCTAATTTCTAATTCTAAACCAGACTGCGCTAACTGCTGAAGCTCCAGTCTAACATTTTCCAACTTTTAACTTTTCAACTTCAGTGTTTTGATGAACAAGGATCATTGAGATTTGAGAACTTCCCTTTGATACTATCGCAAACTGGACAAGAAAAGAAAACTTACAATATTATAATTTCAAAAGAGGAAAGACAATAGAGTCTTCCATCATTCAGAGGGAAAAGTCGCAAATTCCGCCAAAATCAAAAGTGAAATGAGAGCCAGGCCAAATAACTGATAACTAACACAAATTATTAATTATTAACTACTGGCTTCCGTTGACTTGTGAAGTTTTGGCTGTTCACTTATTTAACAAAAAGTGTCCGGGAAAAAAGACCTGATTATGACTTAGTTTAGATACATTTCCTAGGATACCAGTTCATGTTCTTTCAGTCTTCCTTACTTCTTCCTTCTTGTTCTTTTCCACCAACTTCACGCGATGACAAAATGTCAAAACAAAATTTTTTTGTCATTTTGTTTTGTCATTGATTCTATTTTTTGTTATGTCATTGCCATTTTGTCACATGACAAAACTGATAAATGGTTTTGTCATTATGACAAAATTCCTCAAATTCAATTGTCATTTTGTTTTGTTAGGCACATTTTTTTCAATTTTGTTCAGCAAACAAAAAATTTGTTCACCCTTCCTTGTTGAGTTACGCACGTTACAAATGGGGGAGGGGGCTGAAGAAATGTAGCCCCCAGCTCCGAAATTTGAATCAAATTTTACGCCATAATTTTGTTCAGTTTTGTTCAGCAAGTCCCACATTTTTTCACCCTTCCTTTTTGAGTTATACGCGTTTCAAATTTGGGGGGCTGAAGAAATGTAGCCCCCCATTTTCGAATTTTGAATCAAATTTAATGCCATAATTTTGTTCATATTTTGTTTAGCAATTCCCACATTTTGTTCACCCTCCCATTTTCCTATGTCTAACAACACTGATCGTTATCTGAAAACAAGTCACGAGTGACTGATATTACCACCCATGTCCGATATTACCCCGTTTTAGTTTTTTGTCAACATTTCTCCACATCTATTATAGCATTGGTTCTAGTTGTATGATTAAATACCTGCCTACACAATGAAACACTATTGTTATTTCTAAGCCATATTTTAGTTTCTTCAGCCTTTCGACGTGGTTTCGACATCAGTCAATCCGTATGAAAGTTTTCCATTGGCATACAGTCGATACAAAAATCGACTCTTTTGTCAACATTCAAAATCTGTAAGTTTTCCAACGCAACATTGTGGTCGAACTTTTGACTATAACATTCGATATGAAAATCAAGTTACCACGTTGGCATCGACTTTTGGATCGGACTGTACATCGATGTCCACGTACAATCCGATCCAAAAATCAACGGATACAGGGTAACTCGACTTTTATGTTATCAAATTTGATCGCAAATCGTATCGAAAAAGTGACGGACTTAGGGCGACATTTCTTTCGGGGCTTGTCACTGACCTCGTAGCATATGCTACTCACTCAAAATAGCGAATCAGAATTTTGGTCGCAACTTGTGGAATGGTGATGGGATATCTAGTATAGTTAATATTAGGTATGAAAAGAAGATTGGAAGTACTTAATGTTATTCTTCCCGAACATATTCCTGTAAACGCGTTTTACTACCTGTCAGTTTCTAAAAGATTACACGTTCTTCATATCGACAGATCGTCAAATTTCCATTTTCCTGCACAGCTGCTACGGAGCTGTCGAACTGACTAAGCATACCATTGAGTCCTACTACGTCTTACGAACCCAAACGGATGCGATTTTCTGCAATCGGACGGCCGATGAATGTGCCACGGTGTTTCGTATCGCGTGAGTATGCGAGCCCATTATTTGAAATACGTCATTCGATAATCAACATATAAATAATTGTACGTGTTGAAATGTATTCACGTGCCTTAATATGAACTTTGAAGTCAGATTACGAGCTGAAGAACAGGTTGAGTTGGATGTTTTCTCGATTTATGAACTTCAAAATTATGCGGAAAAGAAAAACGTAAAATAATCTCGCATATCAAGGTCGAGATTGATAATTAAAAAAACTTAGGCGTTCTTAAAAACGGAAGACTTCAGCCGCAGTATAATCGTAACCGAGATCAAGACAACATGCTACTTACAGACTCGTGTGACGTCATTCCGTATAATATTCCGTCTGCTTTGCATCAGCAATTTGAGCAAAATTTCTTCAGGTACAAGCTACTATAGCGCCGACAGCTTATCTGTTTCCTAAGAGTGTGCTTGATTTTTTTCACTCTTCTGAAGCAATGCATCTATCGCGGGGAAACTCCCAAGTTTTCGAATCATCACGCTCTTCGATGAAATATTACTTGTTTCTTTTCCACCCCGGGTGACTCGATGACTGGCGATCTTAAATAAGAAGACCATCATTGTCAGAGAGATTTCCGAGCACCTGAAATCATATTCTTCGGTCAGTGATCTCGGTGACCTTGGCATCGATCGTGAAGTACGGGACGGGGTATCGCAAGTCTAGACCAGGAATCATTCGCCTGTCGCTGAACATGCATCATTTGGCAACACGTGAAATTTCCCCACTTTTCTCACATTCCAAAAAAAAAAAAAAAAAAAAACAAGAATAAAAATAACGATGACAATAAAATGTAAAAATATTATCCCCTTCACCCAGGCGTAGCCAGGATTTTTGCGAGGGGGAGGGGGGATTTTGAAAAGTGTGTTGCGAAAATAGTAGGGAAAAATTTTCGATCATTTTCGAAGAGTTTCATCGGACATCATTGAGGAAAATCTACGATGATTTCAGGAGAATTTTTTTCCAAAATCTTTTCTGGAGAATTTCCTCCAATAAAATTATTCTTTGGAAATCATCAGGGCTTTTTCCTGATGATTTCCGATAAAATTCTTCAAAAACCGTCGGATTTTTGCCAAATTTTTTTGGTAAAATTATTTAAAAATTATTGGATGATTGTTGGAGAAATTCTATGGAAAACGTTGGACATTTTCTCAGAATATTTCAGTTGAAATTCTTCGAGGATCATCGAACATTTTCCCTGAAGATTTTCTATAAGATTCTTCAAAAATTATGCGAAAATTTTCTCGATGAATGTAGATGAAATTTTTTGGAAAACATTGACAATTTTTTCTGAAGACTTCCAATGAGATTCTTCATTAATTACCGGAATTTTTTTCCAGAAGATAAAATTCTTCAAAAACTATCGATGCTTTCGCCCGAATGTTTCCTCTATTCAATATCGGAAAATTTTCTCAAGGAATTTTGATGAAATTTTTTGGAAAACTTTGGAAATTATTTCTAAAGATTTCCAATGGGCTTATTCGGAAATGCTCTGAATTTTCGCCCAAAAATATCCGTTGAAATTCGTTGAAAATCATCGGAGATTTTTCCTGATGATTTCCGATAAAATTCTTCAATAACCATCGGATTTTCCCGAATTATTTTTGATAAAATTCTGCAAAAATTATCGAAAGATTTTTGAAGAAATTTTTTGGAAAACACCGGAAATTATCGGAGATTGTTCTCAAAGATTTCTGATAAAATTCCTAGGAAATCATCGGAGATTTTTCCCGAACATTTCTTATGAAATTCTTCGGAAATCTCATCGGTAATGTATCCTAAAAATTTCCGATGAAAATCTCTGGAAATTATCGACTCTTTCTTCTGAAGAAATGCTTCAAAAATCATCAGAGATATTTCTCGATGATTTCCAATAAAATCCTTTGGTATCGTTGGAGATCTTCTCCTTAAAATTTTCAACAAAATTCTCCTGAAATCGTCGGGGATTTTTCTCAGTGATGTCTGATGAAATTCTTTGAGAATTATCGAAAATTTTTCCTTAATATATTCGATAAAATTCCTCATAAATTATCTTCGAAAATCGAAGGAATTTTCTCGAAGATGAATGATAATTGCATGTGTTTTTCGAAAAGAAGTCTATTCGGGACTAGATGAACTTTTTCGCGAGAGAAAGCTTCACTTCTGAAGACAACAAAGCTTCCTTTTCACTTTTTTTATGCATACATTCTGCAGCTTGCACTTCACTTTGGCGAAGGGAAAGCTGAAGCTTCTCTTTATGCATACCTCCAGTTGTACCAATAATTTCCCCGGTGTTACCATATGTAGCGTTCGCTACATAGGCGATACAGAAGTGCTGCCGGCCCTGGTCCGAACCCTTAATTTATCTCTGATTAAATAGAGGATGAAGTGAGAGAAGGAAAAATTCAAAAAAGAGTGAGACCAGGTTGCTGTTTTTGTCACCATTATTGTTTAACCTATTTAAAGAGGTTAAAATCAAAACCGATACTAGCTATTTGACTCCAGTTGTGCAAACAGGCAGAACACCGTGCGCGGATGCAGAAATATCTCCTACTGCGCCGTGAATGTGTGATATGTATCTAGTGTCTGCCGTGAAATCGACTGCGCGAGGATGGTTGCAGTCGTTTAAATTGAAGGGGAAGTTCGGCAAGTGAATGAGGAAATATGGAGGCGAATAGGAAGGGAAGGAGAATTTTGGAACATGATTGTAAAAAGAAGAGTTAAAAAGATAGGCCATAAGACACCCACGGGAATTGTTATTACTGCTAGAGGGAATGGCTGACTGAAAAAAACTGGAAAGGAAGGCAAAGCGCATGAGCTATGAAGAGCATATAATGAAGAATACAAAGAGTAAATCCTCCTCAGAAATGAAAAGGTCAGCACAGATGAGAGAAAAGTGGAGAGATGCGACCTACTAGTCGAAAAACGTCGGGCACTCGCGTGAGCGCAAGGTCCGACATAGTCGCTGAGGTAGACAGAAAAGTGAAGTTCCGAATTTATCAATTTGGTAAAATTTTGCCGAACAAATGTACTAATATTTAGGTTTAACCCAAGATGAAGAAAATTTAAGAAGATTTAAATATAGTCGAAAACCCTTCATCGGTTAAAGAATCGTCAAGATTTTTGAAGTCATGTTCAAGACTTTAAAGGCTACTTCGGACTTGTTGAGACATTTCTAGGTTGGATTGTGACTTTTGAGAAATCCGCCAGCTTTTTTTGCGACCTATTAAGTTCCTTCAAGACTTCTTTTATACTCGCTGAGATATTTTTACAACTCAGATCTGCTTAAGACTCTTTTAGACTTGTTGGAGCCATTTCAAATTCGTATACAGACATAAAACCATTTTGAAATATTCATTAAGGTGTTCCCAAACTTTACTTAAGACCAGGGTTGTGCCGTAAATTTACACAAGTCTGTCTACGGTAAAATAATGCGTAGAATAACGATATTGGTGTAGAATAACCCGAATTTCAGATTTTCAACCAAGCACAGCACACGATTGTATCATTGTAATCACTGTAATCAGTCCTTATTAGTATCGATTTTACATTATTCTACATCATTAAGTTATTTTACATTACTTTCCATTTTACACCATTATTCTAAATGTAACATAAAATGGTTATTTTACGCGTAGGGGAACAACCCTGCTTGAGACTGTTCAATACTTCTTCGAGACCATTTCAGACATATTTTAGACTCTTCAAAACTGTTCCAGATTTGCTTAACACTATCTTTGATCTTAGAAGAGCTGCTGCAGCCGGACCCCCCGGCAGGGCTCCCCCGTCGTCATGACCTGCCTGCGTCGCCACGCGTACCAAGACGAGAAGGTGAGGGATGAGTGAAGAGGTAGCGCGTCTGGCTGTGGGGGACCTGAATTCCAGGCGAGTGCTCAGGGAGCGCGGACCTCGGTCAGTAGGGATCCCCACGGTGGCCCTTGCAGGACGCGCACATCGGTTGCGGCACGGCGAAATGGAGGCTCGGGCCCGGCCTCAAAGCGTCCCTCCGGCCACTGATGCGATACTCGAAAGGGTAGTTTCCGGGGCCGGGGGTGCGGTGTCATAGGGGCCACTTTGGCATGCGCGCATCGCCATACGTTCCCACCACACCAACACTATCTTTGAAGCCTTCTGGGACTCGTCTGAAACTATTTCGGGCACTATGGAGACTACTTCAAATTCTTCCACGATTGTACAAGACTCTTTAAGATTCGTCTCTACCCTAAAACATGTCAGAAAGAGTTATGAACAAGTTTCGGGGAGTCTCAAACAGCATTAAGCACGTTTGGATGAGTGTGGGTGAGAGTAGATGAGTGTGAATAAATCTTGAAGAATCTTAAACAAGTCTAAAAGACTCCCAAAAGTCTCGATTAGACATAGAATAGTCTTAAAAGGTATCACTCAAGTCAGGATTAGTCTTAAGCGAGTCCGGGAGATTCTTGTAAACAGTCTTTGTTTAGAAAAATTCTGGAGGAATTCAGAAATCTTAAAAGAGTGTTAAAGAGTGAACCACTTTTTTAAAGTGTTGCAGAACTTTCACGAGTCTAAAGCCTACTAAATGGATCGCAGACCCTCAAAAAATGTTGAAAAGTCTTAAATAGGTTTAAAAGAGCCTCAGAAAGCTCTTTAGGAGAACTAAACACGTCTAGATGTGAACAACAGAAAATCTGAAATCTGTTTGAAAAAGTTTCAAGTAGGTAACAGTTTTAAACAATGTTTCAGTGAGTTCAGAAGACGTGTTGAAAATCATAAGGAATTTCAGTAAAAAAAATCTTTAAAAAGTTTTTATGGCCAAGGATAGTTTTGAACTATTTCGAAAGAATGTTGAAGAGTCTTAAACATGTTCTGAAAAATTTTACACATGTTTGAAGATTCAAAAAGGTTTTGAAGTTTTGCTCCAAGAATCTTAAACAAGCCTGGAGCAATCACGAAGGTATTTCAAATCTGAAACAGAATTCCAATCATCTCGAGCTTTCAGTTCCTTGGATAAAATCTATCTCATAAGCGCAAATAGCCGATCACGATTGGAGGGGCCGAAGAGCTAAAAATTATCAAAATATTTTTGAAAATTCTTTCACTCGTACCACTTCGAAGTCTTTTGGCGGAGCTTTTCAGGGATTTGTGAGGCTAAGTCCCCCTGTCCCACCTATTCACACCTGTGATCTAAATATCAATATATTTTTCAGTGGATTTTGGATATATCTACTCGTATCATTCAACATATAACATTCTAATGAGGATCATTATCAGGAGGTCTGGTTGGCCGAGTGGATAGTGCGCTGGTCTCGGAATCCAGGGGTCCCGGATTCGAGCACGCGTAGCAACTTGCTACATGTCAACCTAGGCCGGTTTTTCGGCAAGACAAGAAGAGGTCTGAGACAGCCCTAGCAGCCTCCCCGAGAAAGGGCGGATCCCAGGGCTTGGATTGAGAGTGAAATTAGAAAAAAGGAGCATCATCAAGTACAAAAAGATTTATTCTCATTCCCAATTTCAAAAATGTTGGTAATACAGAGGAAAACAGGAGTTTAGACTCTCACTCACTGAGTAAGGCCTGTCCCCTTGCTAAAAGCGGGAGAATAATTTTTCAGAATCCGGCTCCGACTTTTGTTTGACTAAAAATATGCAGCGGCGTAACTAGGATTTTTAACGGGGGGGGGAAGGGCACGAATTTGAAGGGCCCAGTTAAAAACTTTGCTTTATTATTAATATTATAAATTTACAAAATTTTCAAATTCAGCGGGGGGCCACAGGGGGGGCAAGATTTTTTAGGGGGGCCTGGCCCCCCTGGCCCCTCCTTGTTTACGCGCCTGAAAATATGGGTTTTGTTTTAGTTGAAGTTACGTTCAGGGAGATAGAGGGGCGGGCGGTGCTCAATAAAAGGAGGTGGCGAGGGAAGTTGAAGGACAGGAGCCAACGGCGGGGCCAGGGCTGGAGGCCAAACATGAGCTTCGGCTTTAGTAAAACTCTGAAATTGGTCCTGGCTCCGGTTCTAGCAAATAACTTTTTCCCGATTCTAATATTGTGCATAAGGCTTTGCGCAGTCAAAAGCCAGCACAGCGGTCGGGGAGAGGGGAATACGGAGAGAAGACGCTCCACGTGCTCTATTTATTTTATCTATTTTTGAAATAGATGGAATTTCGAGAGTTCGCTGCGTATGGAGCTTTGGAAGCGACGTGAAATATTTTCCATTACATAAGAATCCCCGTTCTTGGTCCAGAATCTCGAGGTGACCGAGATGTAAAAAGCTTCACGATTAATGGTGACATTGAGGCAAGAAGACGGAACTAAACGAATTGACTAAGAGTCAGAATCCTGCGGGAATCAGAGTCGGAGTTGAGTGAGTTGGGTCGAAGTCGAAAAATGAGACAATGTTTTTCAGTAAATCGACTTGACGGTTGGGGTACGACGTCCGAGCAATTCAGCTTCAGGTTCAGGGTCGAAGTCGGATGTCGGAGTCACTGAATTGGCACGGAAAAGTATTGCGCCTGATTTAAAAATAGTCGGTTTTTTCCCCCGGAATTTTCCATCTCGGCATTTGTTGCCGGTTGTACAAAGTATTCGAGCAATACCGGATACCCTATGTGCTAGAGGGAGAGGTCCCAAAACCACTACACAGGCCCCTTCTTACATTGCAGCTTTTTGATGAGAATCCTGCTATCGATTTTGCTACTGCTGATCTTGTCGGTGACATGCGTTCACAGCCCATACTCCTGCGAACCTACTCCGTCTTCGTACCAGAGAGGTAGGTCGGACGTTACTGAATCGGCAACTCAACTCTTCTTCAAAAGAATGTTCACCGATACTGTGACTCCAACCCTGACTGCTCAGAAGTAACTGTACAGTCGAATTTCGGCGTTTCGACTCGGCCTCGAATCGAATTCTTCTCAAGAGTACAGAGACTTTTCAATCGACTTTCAACTCCGACTGCGTCCCTCTGATGTGTTCATCTGGACCGGTTGTACCGATTCTCGAGTCATCGCATCGCCGAAACCAGCTTTAAGACTGCGAATTTCGGATTCCGCCGAGTTCAAGCACCTCGAAAACCCTGGTCAACATTTCATACGAAACAGAAACTCGTATCTCGTCTGGTTTGCTTTTCCGAAAATTCACCTAGAATTTTAACGTGCGGTGCCTGCATGCGAGTTTTCGTCCACGCGCACTAAAAGCACAAAGCATGCAATTTCGATGCGCATGCAGCTCGTAAAATTACGACCTGCGAACCTAGACCTTCAAATAGAACACTACATATCACTACTAATAATGAATTCTCCGAATTGTACATTTCCGCCTTATCTACATAATGTAGTTATCATGGGTGATAATTCAAATTCAATTTCAAGACAGATAATCCAAACGCGTTATCTCATCTCCGAGGACTACAGAGATGTACTTCCTATACATTCGTTAGTTATTGTAACTGAAATTCGCACACAGATCATAGATTTTGATTTCTTAATTACATAATACCTACGTGGCGCCGGCTGTCTTTCAACTGGCGCATACTAATTAGAAACCGAAATTATTTTTCGTCTGAACCAGTTTACTCACTCGAATCCGCATCATCAGTAGATTTTATGGGTTGATATTCATCAAATTGGCCGTGTTGATATTTTTGAACATTTTTGAACAGGTTTAGTTACATCCGCAGTGACCTTGCAGTCGGCTCCATTCCCTTCCTCGTACTCGTTTTGTTATTAGGCTCGACGGCAGTGTGAAATCACCTACAGGGTAAAAAAATTGGTGAACTGTGTGAATCTCGTGAGGCAAGAATAAAGTAATCTAGCCTCATTAATTAGGTAATTCGCGTTAACAATGCAACACGCTGAGTAAACCTGGTTGGGAAAAAGAATAATGATGCATTTGATTGCATAATTAGTTTACATATCTTGAAAAAATACTGCAGGTTTCACAAACGTGTTACCTTTTTACTAGACCAGGACAGTTAGTCAAAAAAACGGTGACTGAATGAAAAAATGGATTGGAAGCTGACTTTAGACTGGAAGGGCCGGAAACTTCTGGATAGCGTGTGTAGCGAATGCTACACATGGCAACACCGGGGAAATTATTGGTACAACTGGAGGTATGCATAAAGAAAAGTTTCAGCTTTCACTTCACAAAAGTGAAATGCAAGCTGCAAAGTGTATGCATAAAGAAAGTGAAGAGGAAGCTGGTGCTCAGGAGTGAGAGCGTCTGCTTCGGGAAAAAGATTGGGGAATATTATAGCACACGACAAGAAAAAAGGGTTGCATGACTGGACTTTCGCATACCACATAATGGTATACAACGACAACATCAACAACAACTATTTAATTAGTAAGAACGACCAAAATATTTTCGAACGACTTTTATTTTAAACGACCATTCATTATATTCCCCGCCCATTATATTTTTTCTCGTGTGCACATATCATAGTCCTGGGGAATTAGCATTTTTGATGGAATTAATTGCAGCACAGCTGAAACTTGGTACGATTGTTTAGTACCCTCTTCGGAAAAGCCCCATAATTTCCCCTCCTCCCCGGGAGTGAGCATCACCCCGCAGAGTCCAAAAAGTGCCCCCGGAAACAGTTTTTGGCTTGTATCTAGCTTAAAATTGAGTTATTGGTAAAAATATTTCTTACCAAAATTAAAGAACTTAGAATTCTCTACAAAAATGATATCTATGATTTTTTTCGTGAATTCCATACCAACCAAGATAATTGGCGTTCAAGATCACACGGGCATATGTAATTTTAAATCCCTGTACTAGATGGACCAGCTTGTTTTAGAAACTGGATTAAAGACAGGCAATAGATATGGAGCGACATGACTATTGGCGTTTGGACACTCCTGTAGGTGCGCTAGTGTAGTGGACGAAAAGATGATCAGGGTATTTTTACCACAAAAACATGTACAGGTGAAATGAGCTCTAGCATTTCCAGTATTGAAGAGAACTAAAGTGTCAGCCCTTATCATTTCCTTTCCAATGAGTCCAATTTGAGTTTTTTTGGAGAACATTTTTGCCCTAATCATCTTTTTGTCCAAATACACCAATCACCGCGCCACATTTCATTAAGCCGCTAGAGAGCGACTCTTTACCATCCAAATGCGAATCAAATAAACACTCATGCGAATTATGAAGAGTGCAGGCGGACTGACTCATCGACGCGGTGTTACTTTTTCCCCCGGAATTTTCCATCTCGGCATTTGTTGCCGGTTGTACAAAGTATTCGAGCAATACCGGATACCCTATGTGCTAGAGGGAGAGGTCCCAAAACCACTACACAGGCCCCTTCTTACATTGCAGCTTTTTGATGAGAATCCTGCTATCGATTTTGCTACTGCTGATCTTGTCGGTGACATGCGTTCACAGCCCATACTCCTGCGAACCTACTCCGTCTTCGTACCAGAGAGGTAGGTCGGACGTTACTGAATCGGCAACTCAACTCTTCTTCAAAAGAATGTTCACCGATACTGTGACTCCAACCCTGACTGCTCAGTCGAATTTCGGCGTTTCGACTCGGCCTCGAATCGAATTTTTCTCAAGAGTACAGAGACTTTTCAATCGACTCTCAACTCCGACTGCGTCCCTCTGATGTATTCACCTGGTCCGGTTGTACCGATTCTCGAGTCATCGCATCGCCGAAACCAGCTTTAAGACTGCGAATTTCGGATTCCGCCGAGTTCAAGCACCTCGAAAACCCTGGTCAACATTTCATACGAAACAGAAACTCGTATCTCGTCTGGTTTGCTTTTCCGAAAAGTCACCTAGAATTTTAACGTGCGGTGCCTGCATGCGAGTTTTCGTCCACGCGCACTAAAAGCACAAAGCATGCAATTTCGTTGCGCATGCAGCTCGTAAAATTACGACCTGCGAACCTAGACCTTCAAATAGAACACTACTAATAATGAATTCTCCGAATTGTACATTTCCGCCTTATCTACATAATGTAGTTATCATGGGTGATAATTCAAATTCAATTTCAAGACAGATAATCCAAACGCGTTATCTCATCTCCGAGGACTACAGAGATGTACTTCCTATACATTCGTTAGTTATTGTAACTGAAATTCGCACACAGATCATAGATTTTGATTTCTTAATTACATAATACCTACATCGCGCCGGCTGTCTTTCAACTGGCGCATGCTAATTAGAAACCGAAATTATTTTTCGTCTGAACCAGTTTACTCACTCGAATCCGCATCATCAGTAGATTTTATGGGTTGATATTCATCAGATTGGCCGTGTTGATATTTTTGAACATTTTTGAACAGGTTTAGTTACATCCGCAGTGACCTTGCAGTCGGCTCCATTCCCTTCCTCGTACTCGTTTTGTTATTAGGCTCGACGGCAGTCTGAAATCACCTACAGGGTAAAAAAATTGGTGAACTGTGTGAATCTCGTGAGGCAAGAATAAAGTAATCTAGCCTCATTAATTAGGTAATTCGCGTTAACAATGCAACACGCTGAGTAAACCTGGTTGGGAAAAAGAATAATGATGCATTTGATTGCATAATTAGTTTACATATCTTGAAAAAATACTGCAGGTTTCACAAACGTGTTACCTTTTTACTAGACCAGGACAGTTAGTCAAAAAAACGGTGACTGAATGAAAAAATGGATTGGAAGCTGACTTTAGACTGGAAGGGCCGGAAACTTCTGGATAGCGTGTGTAGCGAATGCTACACATGGCAACACCGGGGAAATTATTGGTACAACTGGAGGTATGCATAAAGAAAAGTTTCAGCTTTCACTTCACAAAAGTGAAATGCAAGCTGCAAAGTGTATGCATAAAGAAAGTGAAGAGGAAGCTGGTGCTCAGGAGTGAGAGCGTCTGCTTCGGGAAAAAGATTGGGGAATATTATAGCACACGACAAGAAAAAAGGGTTGCATGACTGGACTTTCGCATACCACATAATGGTATACAACGACAACATCAACAACAACTATTTCATTAGTAAGAACGACCAAAATATTTTCGAATATTTTAAACGACCATTCATTATATTCCCCGCCCATTATATTTTTTCTCGTGTGCACATATCATAGTCCTGGGGAATTAGCATTTTTGATGGAATTAATTGCAGCACAGCTGAAACTTGGTACGATTGTTTAGTACCCTCTTCGGAAAAGCCCCATAATTTCCCCTCCTCCCCGGGAGTGAGCATCACCCCGCAGAGTCCAAAAAGTGCCCCCGGAAACAGTTTTTGGCTTGTATCTAGCTTAAAATTGAGTTATTGGTAAAAATATTTCTTACCAAAATTAAAGAACTTAGAATTCTCTACAAAAATGATATCTATGATTTTTTTCGTGAATTCCATACCAACCAAGATAATTGGCGTTCAAGATCACACGGGCATATGAATATGGAGTAACCTACAACGTACGCGGTATACGAACGCCGAACTCATCACTTAACATCGCGAGAAGCGTTTTGAACATTTGAACGCTGTAATTTTAAATCCCTGTACTAGATGGACCAGCTTGTTTTAGAAACCGGATTAAAGACAGGCAATAGATATGGAGCGACATGACTATTGGCGTTTGGACACTCCTGTAGGTGCGCTAGTGTAGTGGACGAAAAGATGATCAGGGTATTTTTACCACAAAAACATGTACAGGTGAAATGAGCTCTAGCATTTCCAGTATTGAAGAGAACTAAAGTGTCAGCCCTTATCATTTCCTTTCCAATGAGTCCAATTTGAGTTTTTTTGGAGAACATTTTTGCCCTAATCATCTTTTTGTCCAAATACACCAATCACCGCGCCACATTTCATTAAGCCGCTAGAGAGCGACTCTTTACCATCCAAATGCGAATCAAATAAACACTCATGCGAATTATGAAGAGTGCAGGCGGACTGACTCATCGACGCGGTGTTACCTCTAGCGTTTTGCAGCAGTGGATTTTTAGCGCCCCTGTCATATGCTTCATCTTTGCCAAGGTTTGGACAAGTTCACAAACTGTCAACCAGAAACGAGTGTTCAGCATAAAGAATTGAGGAAATCACGAGTGCAGCATGATAGAAGGGATGTTCAAACTTTTTCAAACTGGCTGAGAGCCCATCATCCCTTCCCATGTGTACCTGAATTACAAGAGGGGATCTACCCGGGTTTACGGAGGGGATTCATGAAGGGGATATGGAAGGGCTATACGACGAGTCTACAAAGGGCATACATAAAGGGTATACAGAGGGGCTATACGACAGTTTACAAAGGGGATACTTAGAGGCATATAGAGGGGCTATACGACGAATCTACAAAGGGCATACATAAAGGGTATAGCACGGGTGTCTCAACGCCGGTGTATAGCTCGGGTAGTGAGAGGGCTACACGTAAAAGTGAAGCGCTGTGATTGGCTAACCTGATGGTTCCCCTCGAATGGAGCGCTCTGATTGGCTGCTGAAGGGGAAACATACCGGGTTGAGACAGGGCTAACGAGGGTCGATTTTCCAAGGGTCTCGAGCGGGTTTACACGAACTCAAGTTTTCCGCATCGGGATCACGAGCTTGTGGTTGCCGTAAAGTGGGTATCTCTTGTAGCCACGCGTTTGTAGAGGAGGTTGTTTAAATGCAGAAAATTGTATACATGTAGATTCGGATGAAGATGAATTCTTATAATAATAAAGATAATAAATTGAAATTATATCATGTAACATTCTATGCATCCAATCATGTATTTTCGCGATTACATGGTCGAGTGATCTTGAACGCCGATTATCTTGGTTGGCATGGGATTCACGAAAAAAACATAGGTATTATTTTTGTAGAGAATTTTACGCTCTTTAATTTTGGTAAGAAATGTTTTTACCTACAACTCAATTTTAAGCTAGATACAAGTCAAAAACTGTTTCCGGGGGCACTTTTTGGATTCTGAGGGGTGATGCTCACACCGGGGGAGGGGAGAAATCACGGGGCTTTTTCGAAGAGGGTACTAAACTATCGTACCAAGTTTCAGCTGTGCTGCAATTAATTTCATCAAACACCTCCTTTTTAGCTAATTCTCCTGGACTATCATACCATCTACCGAAATTTTTTATCACTAATATCTTTTTGCGCGATATGGCTTTGTTACCCACATGGTGTTCATAGCCGCAGGCACCTTATTAGAAAAGAAATCTCCAGCGAAGTTTGAGCCAAATCGGAAAAGTTTAGCCCGTAGGAATTAACATTGATTTACGAAATTTGAGCTTCAGTCGCTGTGGGTACCTCCCGATACGAACTTAAAAATTGAAGCGCTGCGTGGAAGAAAGACCTTCGTCTCAGAAGAAATACATTGATCAAAGGCCTTTCTTCTACGCAGCGCTTCAATTATTTTTTATTGTTCTGGAAAGTCATTCAAGTCTTGGATTTTGAAAGTAGGTCCTAAAAGTTCTAAAAAGTGTTGAAATTTAAAAAAAAATAAATTGAAAAGTCCTTCACTTTTGGTAGAAATACTCAAAAATTAATTTTTTGCGATTCCTATTATGATTGGTGATTAAAAAGTGTAACGCGGGATCTATATTCACAAGGAGGGGGAAGCGGGGGGAGGGAGGGGCGAGGGGATAAAACAACTGAAAAAAAAAAAGATTTGCACACTCGGGGAAAATATGGTAAATATTTCGGCTACAGTCCTGGAAAGGGTCCTGTGAGAAGGTACTTCATTTTTACTTTTCAATTTCTGTGGACACCTTGCTACAGGGGTCTGATATACGATATTATCATTTTTTCTTATTTATATTTTCACTTATTTATAGTTTTGACTGAAATTGATGTCTACACAATAATTCGCTAATTACATTTAATTTGTCGCCACCCAGGTTACTGTGGTAATTAATTTTCAGCAGTACATTGTATATTATGGTCGTGTATTATATTTCATGTAATTTTTCATTTTTTACGTCGCCCCACTTATTTTTTTTGTCGGACATTCATTTTTTTATTGTTTACTGCGAAAATTGTCGTTGGACCCATTAAATTGTCGTATTTGCATTTGTTCCTGTCGATGTATCCCTTTGTTTTGTCGGGCGAGTAAATCAGACCCAAAAAGGTTTCCATTGAGTTGTATGTATAAAGGAGGAGTGTTAACTCCAAAACTGGAGCTTTCGATAGCGAAAAAATGCATCTAGACCTGAGTAGATTTCTCTTCGAAAAACACGTGCAGTTATTGTTCATCTTCGAGAAGATTCCTTCGATTTCCGAAGATAATTTACGAGGAATTTTATCGAAAATATTAAGGAAAAATTTCTGATCATTTTCGAAGAATTTCATCGGACATCACCGAGAAAACTTTCCGACAATTACAGGAGAATTTTCTTGAAAACTTTAAGGAAAATCTCCAACGATACCAAAGGATTTTATTAGAAATCATCGAGAAATATCTCTGATGACTTTTGAAGCATTTCTTCAGAAGAAAGGTTCGATGATTCCCGGAGATTTTCATGAGAAATTTTTGGGATAAATTACCGATGATTTCCGAAGAATTTCATCAGAAATGTTCAGGGAAAATCTCCGACAATTTTCAAGGAATTTTATAAGAAATCTTTGAGAACAATCTCTGATATTTCCGGGGAATATCATCACGAAATCTTCAGAGAAAATTTCCAATACTTTCCGAAGAATTTCTTTAAAAATCTTTCGATAATTTTTAAAGAATTTTATCAAAAATAATTCGGAACAATCCGATGGTTTTTGAAGAATATTATCGGAAATCATCAGGAAAATCCTTGATGATCTTCGAGAAGAATCTCCGATGATTTCCAACGAATTTCATCGGAAATTTTTGGGGAAAAAATTCAGAACATTTTCAAAGAATTACATTGGAAATCTTTAGAAAGAATTACATTGGAAATCTTTAGAAAGAATTACATTGGAAATCTTTAGAAAGAATTTCTAATGTTTTTCAAAAAATTTTATCAAAATTCTTCAAGAAATTTTCCTGATAATTTTTAAATAGGAAACATTCGGGAGAAAACTCCGATATTCTTTGAAGAAATTTATTGAAAATCTTCAGGAAAAATCCCCGTTGAATTTCCAAAGAATAATTTTTTTTTAAATCAAGAAGAAACTCTGATGATTTTGAAGGAATATTTCATCGGAAATTTTTGGGAAAAAATTCCGGTAATTAACGAAGAATCTCATTAGAAGTCTTTAGAAAAAATTGTCAATGTTTTCTAAAAAATTTTATCAAAATTCATCGAGAAAATTTTCTGATAATTTTTGAAGAATTTTATAGAAAATATTCAGGGGGGAAACCCTGATGGTTTTTAAAAATTTTTATAAAAAATCTTCAGGAAATATGTTCGATGATCTTCGAAGAATTTCATCCGAAATTTTCGAGAAGAATCTCCGATGATTTTTAAGAAATTGCATTGGGAATTTTTCGGAAAGAATTCCGATTCCCGAATAATCGAGACTATTCCCCACTCATGGGATGGAAACAGAGATTTTCCCCGAAGATTTTTTGTAAAATTTTTCGGAAATCGTTGGACATTTTAAATTAATATTTCCAAAGAAATTCTCCCAAAATTAGTGTGGATTATTTTCGAAGATTCCCAATTACATTTTTTGAAATTATTCTCAAATGATTTTCGATAAAATTCTTCGGAAATTGTGGGCTGATTTCCGAAGAATTTCATCAAAAATCTTCCTGAAATATTTTTGATTCCATCGCGTGAGTGGAAAATCGTCTCAATTCTTCGAAAATTATCGCCCCCCCCCGCCCCAAAAAAAAGATCGATAAAATTCCTTAAAAATCATCGGATATTCTTCGCGATGATTTCCAATGAAATTATTCTCTGGAAATCATCGGAGATTTTCCTGAAGATTTTCGATAAAATTCTTCCAAAAACCATTGGAGTTGTTTCCTAAATATTTCCGATAAAATTCTTCATAAATTATCGGAAAAATTTTCCTGAAGATTTTTGAAGAAATTCTTCAGAAAACATTGGAAACTTGATTTCCAATGAAATTCTCCGGAAAAGATTTTCGAAAAAATTCTCCTGAAATCATCGGAGATTTTCCTCAATGATGTCCGATGAAACTCTTTGGAAATGATCGGAAATTTTTCCTTCGTATTTTCGATAAAATTCTTCGGAAATTATCTTCGGAAATCAAAGGAATCTTCTCGAAGATTTCTGATGAAGTTAGTTGGAAATCATCGGAGATTTACCTCGAAAATTATTTCATCGTTTTGTACGTTTGGTGCGTTTTTCACCAGTACACCACCACCATCTTTGTCTTTGCTTCTTTGAATGTTTTTCGATTTAGAAGAAGTTCCTTGGACACATGCGTCGGCTGATAACAACTTGAGCAAACGTTTTTATCTTTGAAGCACTCGCTTTACTTTGTGGAGCGTTCGCTTTGAAGTAAAAGAGAAAGCTTATGCATACGGATTGAAGCAAAACCTTAAACTTCTATTTGTCCCTTCGGAGGGAAGACTCTTGCTCCGCTTTTTTGCTTCGACGTTAAAGCTTAATTTTTCTGCATACGGCCTAATGATACGATAATAAAACGTTATTGTGTAAAATCAGTGGTGTTTTTCTCGCTACTCAGGGGATTATGAAAAGCTGCCGGCCCTGCATACTACGAATGTAAATTATACACAGGGAACTTTACTTGAGGGTCAAATTGATGACCTTGAAACCTTGCTCGTGATCTTAGATAAACGATTTAAGAAACTGCCCCGAAAAACTTACAAATTCACCAAAATCTGGCCCTTTCATAAATTTTTACGATGCCCCACTTCTGGCATCGGAAACTATGCTTTGTACTGTCTTACGTAAAATTTCACAAATGAAAGAAACAGTATACTTCCTCCTCTTAGCTAAGTACTCAAAATAGCGTTTCCACGACCGCTTCTCTACTTTTCAGTCTCACCGGACTTGGAAATTTATCTCGAAACTACGTGAATACTCGAAACTACGTGAATAAAATATTCGAAACAAATTACAAGACTTCATAATGTACAAGATTTTTCGACAATTTGATTTTCAGTGTCCATGTTGGAGTGTGAGTGAACTCGGTAGTGTTCTGTTTTCAAGGTGTGCCAATTCAATGTTTTGGTTCTGTTGTCTCCAGCGCTTTTGGCTGTACCGCCATCTTCAGTGGAGTTCCCTACCGTTTCTTTTTGTTGGTCCTGTATTTTGTTACGCCGGGGGAAGTTCGCGTGAAGGCCATTGTTACGCTGGGGAGGTTGCAATGGTTGCATTAGGTAAACTTCTCGGTGTTACGTCTGATTTCCTCGAGCGGAGGTTGTAACACATTGAAGTTGAGGTTTGAGGTTCGTCAGAGCCGGAGAAATTACAACAAAGAGGGTTAAAAAATCGTAACTGTATTATGACGTTCTCTTCGAGTAATGTAGAAAGTGTAGAAAATTTCCTAAAAAATCTCGATTTTCCTTTTTGAAAACCTAAGTAATGTCGATAATTAATACTAATTCACGTACGTATGAGTAGGCCAAAGTACTGGTTCAGTCGGCAGGATCCAGAATAGTTCGGTCAACCTAGTACATTGTAAAAACCAAAAGGTGAGCACTCTTATCCACCTATCTTAACCGCTAAGACATCATGTCTAAGATCATACACCTGATCTCGCATTTTCACAGTCAGTCATGACGCATCTCCAAACACAGTCTTTCAGTTCCTGGACATTCACACCAGGTACAAATTTGGCCCCTCTGGCCAATACCGCTCTGCCCCTCTAGCAAAGCTAACTCAAGGCGCACAGTGGCAGCAGTACCTCTGCTCCATCTATGTCAGCTGTGGATACCCGCGAGGTATATCCCGCAGAAGCAACCTATCCACAGTGTGCACAACTTTGTGTGAGACGATCTCACTGCCCCCAGCGCTGAGTGATCAGCCCAGCGCCAGCTACCCCGTGCAATGAGTGTTTTCCCAGCTCCGCACTCCAGCCCACCCAACTGGTAGTACGAGGTGTCACTCACCTCCTTAGGTTGACTTGGTGAGATGGAGCCATACAGGTTCCAATCCCAGCACCGAGGGTAGCCCCCTCCAGTGCCATCCAAGAGCACGCCCAGGTGGTCCTACCGACCATCCGCCCTTAGCGCCATCAATGCATGACAGTAGACCACCCCCAACGTTGACGCCTCAACGCTGGCTATGACGCGCAATGGAGGCTAGCACCTGACTCAAGCCGTCAACTGGATGCTCCCCACCTCCGTGACACAGTGCTCCCTGATAAGGCTGCAGCCTTCAGTGCTACTACACTGGTCACAGGTTCTGGACGGCGCGATCCTCCCCCGTGGCGTCCACAGACAAGTGAGTCAAGTCCGTCTGACTCACCCTGACTCCGATCGTGATCCACTGACCCGCACACGAAGCCAACTGCAGGAGTGCAATGGACATCTCACAGGACTGTCCCCCACCAGTGTCAATTTTTTCCTGAGAGATGGTACATTGCATCCCCCAGCTTAATTAGGCCTCAGAAATAATTATTAGAGTCTCAGAAGGGCCTAAGGTTTGAAAAATTTTTAAAACGCTCTCCTGAAAAAAAAAGTTTTTGTTAGTTAACCCAATTGTGCATGAGACTATTCGAAATAGGCTTCCAAGTTGCTCCTGTCGGCTTCATCTCACAGCATTACTTTGGCTCAGAGGGGGGAGGGAGGAAGGGCTGTAAGCGATAGAAGTTGACAAAAACAGAACTCCTTGTAAGAATCGATTGAACTGTCATAAAAACGACTGACGGCGGTAGGGATCTAAAACTAGTATCAGCAGATCCACATGAAATGTGCAACTGATGACAAGGGTGGATGAGAGTGCACTGGTCTCGTTACATTCCAGTTAATGTGGAACTTCATCTTGACAGTTCAATTTCAGTGTTTAATGCTCTTCACACTTTGCGATTCCACTGCTGTTTGCAAAACAGCTAAAAGAATTTCACCTTCAATGAGAAGAACTTGTTAAACCACTCAGTCGGGTAGGTTGCTACTTAATAGGGGCTCTGGTTGGCTGAGGAGATAACGCGCCGGTCTCGGAATCTGGAAGTTCCGGGTTCGAGCCCACATACAGCAACTCACTATACATTTCGACCTAGACAGATTTTTCGGCAGGAAGAGAAGAGGGCTACTAAGACAGCCCTAACAGCTTCCCCGACGTCTCTGAGGTCATGCTCGAAAGGGTGGATTCCGGGGCTCGGGTTGAGAGTGAAATTAGAAAACAGCGGTTGCTACTTAATAGCACACAAATTCTCTCAACCAATTAATAATTTCTTAACAAATCCACGTCCAACGGATAGAACCCAAAGCCAAGATCTAAGGTGTGAGTCAGTTCTATAACTGAAACCTACTTCACCGACTCAATCTCGTGTTTCAGATACATGGTCAAACCGCCTGCATTATCAGTGGATAAGTGTCATATGATTTGTACCGGCCTTATTGATACAGATGGCAGTAAATGGAATACCGTCGTATTTCATAGGGTATTTTTCGCTCTGATCGATATATACACAAATTTGGTGCCGTACGCTTCCGGCTGGCGGCTGTGTTTAGACGCAAAACATTTTTCATTCACTCATCTCATGAAATTATCTAGCAACATTGGCTTGATTAAGAAAACCATAAGTTACGTCCAGGTAAGTTTCTCATATCTGGTTATTTATCTGGAACACAGTAACATTTGGACTGAACAAGTTTGTTCGATAAAACAGTTCATACCATTTCACAGTTTGAATGTGGGGGCGAAGGAGGGGGGTAGGACCGAAAGATTAGGATGCTTTCCACCGCATTCTCCATTCGCATTATAGATAATTAATTAATTATAAGTTACACAAGCAGGGTTGTTGGGTTGGCAATTGTCCTACCTCCAGGTGACAATAGTGCACATTTTTTTCACAAATTTGTTAAGAATTCAAAAACATTTTGTGTACACTGCTCGCAAACGCTATTTTAGTCACTACTTTTCAACCGCCTACAGACGAGAGCCATTGGTCTTGCCGCTCAGGTATTCGTACACGATTTTCAGTGGCGCGGGTAAAGGAAGAGTGTGAAATTGGACTGTTTTATGTTCCGAATACATCTGTCCCAATGAGGTAATGTTGTATAACATTAATGATTTGATCAAATAGTCTTCATTTTCCAGGATGGATTACCAACACGGCTGAAAGGAGTCCACATACGGAATGCTAATCCCATAGTTTGCCAATTTGTAGGTGTAATCAAACCATTCATGAAGAAGGAACTGTACGACTTGGTGAGTTTATTTATAGAATCATAGGCGTCGAGTACATGTGGAGCACGGGCCAATACGCCACGCACTGGAAGAAATTATGCCACATCTGAAAATCTGAACATTGTTGTTCCTTGCACTCCAAACTCCACATTTCTCAGTGTATACAAATAACTGACCAAAAAATGTCATCATTTCAACGACTTCAAACACTCGAAAAATTCAGTGATTTCGTTCGAAATTAATTTATTGAAACAGGTCTTTCAGGTCTGGAAAATAGTCTAAATTATGGTCCTTTATTACTGTGCGCCGCACATTTAGGGAAATGAAAAGTCGGCTTCTGTGCATGCAATACTAATACCGACGCACAACAAGAAAAAGTCCGTCTATGCTAAATATTCGAAAATGTACGTTGGATGAGTAAGTATGCAATAAATATACAGGGCGTCTCTTTTGCAATGATCCTCCGTCAACCAGGTAAGTAGGCAACCTACCCCGACAATATCTCCAAGGCATTGTATCAATATTAGTCTAGGCAATAAGGACATTAAAGAAACATTGTTTGGGAACAAAGGAGATTTCATTGGAACATGTAGAGAACCCCTTCTGAAACAATATATTAAAAATCCCACCTCAAACCCTGTGTTTCTGCCTTTTTTTTTGGGGGGGGGGGGGCTAGAATGTCTAAAATTTCAGTTTTTTCGCGGATATCTCATCAAAATGCGATCCAAATGAAAAATGTTTCAAACAAAAATTATTCCTCATAAAATTTCCTATCAAATGGTGTAGATATACGCTATTCTAGGTGAAATTTCGAAATACACTTCGTTGAAAATGGACGATTTCCTGAATTCATGATTTGGACTGTACTCTCTGTCAGTGGCGGATCTATGGGGTGGGGGGGGGTGTTTTGGGGATCCGAACCGAAGAAGAAAAGCAAAAAAAACCGGTACTACGACATTTTTCCGACTACAATTTTCTGACACCGCATTTTTCCGATAACTCATTTTTCCGACGCGACAATTCTCCGACACAAACTTTTTCGACTAACATTTATACCGACACGACAGAACTCCGATAACACCCCGACACACTTACTTAGCCAATGCATAGCAATTTTAAAAAGTAGTTAGTTCGAACAGCTTGTACCTGATGCACAGCTTCATGCAGTTCAAGTACTCGTAGTAAAAATGTCAGCCGAAATAATCGCAAATAAACTTCATCTAGATGGATACATCTACCTCCGTACGCGAGAACGAAACGGAAGAACCTACTGGGAATGCCGCCGGACTAGAATGCAGGAATGTTCAGCAAGAGCTGTTACAATTGTACGCAGCAGTGATAACTAACTTGAAGTTATTAGAGGTCCGCAGGAGTCACAACACTCTCATCCTCCTAACAGAGAGGAAAGTGCATCGGAGAAATTGATGGCAGGACTGAAGAGAAAAGCGGAAGAACATCCGAATCAGCGTCCTGCCCAGATGCTTCGCACCGAGTTGCAGGGTGTCTCTGGAGGAGTGCTTAGTAACTACGAACTATCCAGCGAGTAAGAAAGAAGAATATGCCTGACGCCCCAAATTCATTGGCTGACCTCCTCGACATACCTCAGACGTATCAGAAAACGCTGGGGTGGTGGGAAAACACCATCCCGATCTATACTCTGATCTATCTCAATTTCAGATGAAGGATCAGGGTTACACCGAGATAGTTATACAGGAGCTCGCTCTAGGAAAGAAGGTCAGAGGTGCCCCACAAAAGAAGTGGCGCGACCTCCAAATTTGCTTGGAGAACATTGCCGCTGATTACGGAAATATCCCAACCTTACAGTATCTAGAAAATCTGTCACACAACGTAAATATCGCATAAAATTTTGAGAGTTGATAAAGAAATTTCATTTCAAAATGAGTCGGAAATATGTAGTGTCAGAAGAATGAATTGTCGGAAGAATGCGGTGTCGGAGAAATGCGGTGTTGGAAAATTGTAGTCGAAAAATTGTCGTACAGTAAAAAAAAAACAAAAACTACTTGACTTTTGAATTATTCTCCTGTTTTTGAGTATCTGCAGCACTACAGTCTACAATGTTCATTTTGAAACGATTTAATCACATTATGAAACTTGTCTTCAGAAACTGTTTAAAATGACATCCATCTCGGTTTTTTAGGGGGCGGAGGCGGAAAAAGTTTTATTTTCAAAACATCCTCCTCGGAGAATTTCTATATCCGCCACTGCTCTCTGGTTTTCAGGTGACCAGGTCTACATGAAAAAATGCACAAGTAAATACAGTTATTCGGGTTTAGGCCCGACAAATCATTACATCTACAACTATTAAATCTGACATTCTTTTAATTTACAGATGAGGTACAAACATGCTGGGCAAAAGCCCCTTCAATATCACGTTTCCGCGTGTACCATTTTTCCTGCAGAGGCGTTTTTACCGTATGGCAACCTAGGCAGCTGCCTACGGGCAAAGTTTTTAATTTTCAAACTAAGAAAAAAAGAAAAAAGAAAAAAAGGAATGAGAAAAGCAGAACAAGCCACGTCACTTTGCGACCCAGTGATAGGGTCGACCTTTCAACTGAAGTCTGGGCGGCTATTCCACTAACCAACTTCGAACAAAACATACGATCGCACTTGGACGTTGTTAAGCGTAAGGGAATCAACCAGCAAAATCTGTTTTTTGAGAACACGTGATTCTAAGTTCGAGAGACATGTAGAAACTATATGACATAACGATTACTGATAAGCTTTGATCAACTACACATTTTTGAATCGGGGGCCCAATTCTGAAAAATTCGGCTGTTTTACGCTCTTTCCAACAATACTAATAAGTAATAACTCATTTTGTTTACAAAAATGTCAGTTGGTTCACGCCGAATCTAATTTCAGCAAGAACCATACACAATATTACAAACCTCACAAAATGAACTTCTTTCATCGATCCGTTATGTTGATATCTCGAGTCGCTTTTGCTGAGACTTTGTAAGCACGATGTAAAACCATCTTCCTATCTGTTTCTTTCACACACAATTACGTTCACTTTTACATTTAAAACCACAAGCGCCACTGTCGAAAGCAAACGCGATTCATTTTCATGTATCTCATTACTAGAACTAACAGGTTGGTCCACTGAGCACGGCGCAAAGACGTCAATGACGTCACTGACGGAAGAGTAACACGGGCCGCTTACGCTTTTTTCAATGTTTACTCGTAATTGATGTCCTTAACATATTTTTCTATTATTTTTACCATATACAGCATTCAATTGGCTGTTGTTGAAAAAAAAAACAACTACGGTAAATATTCAATTTTTGCATTACTTTCTTATGAAGTGAATTTCGGCACGGATGAGACGGGAAGAATTGTTGCAGATAGCCTACCCGAGTTGGCCAACTTGTTAGTTCTGGTAATCTTGGCGCGGACCCTAAACATGGAGAAGAAATAAAGTAGAAGTAGTAACTACGCCATTTGAAAGATTTCTGTCGTATACGGGGTAACCGAAAAGTCAATGAAGAAGTTGACCAAAGGTACCTATGTTGGTAGCCCTGCTTCTACAATTAGGGATAATATAACTCGTTCATATAAAAAACGTGTCAAAGGAGTGATCTTTGAACGCCTTTGGCGGGCTATAAAAATCGCTTTTCAAAGAAACTTGGTTGAAATAATTTCAGCAATAGCATTGATGAGCTATCAGGATAAAAAAGAATTACCTCCACGGAAATTTTTTAAATGAAATTACGTGAAATTGAAAATTGCGAATTTTGATGTAGAAGAATAGGGAAGCTGAAATAATCCCCCAGACGTTTCAAATGTGTCGAGCGTTACTCATTTTGTGTTAGTGTGTTACACTAGTGCTACCTAGGCAATGTTAACTTCCCAGAAAAATGCTTCACAAAATTTTCCAGGTAACTTATCGAGAAAATTTCTACTGCAGCGTCACCATTCTTGGTCCATTACTATTGAAACGATAGCCATCCTCCGAATTATCAAAGCGTACGAAATTTTTAGCAACGTGACAGCCGAAAACTGATCCCACGAAAACACACTATGTAAATCTGTAATTGTAATTTTTGTTTCATGATTTATTTCAGTCATTTTCCAATTTTTTTTCTCTGTAGTTTGTTACACAAAATTTTGTCATGATGTATGCCTATTCTTCATTCAGCATCACAGGCGAAACTATGTCCCCAATAATTTTGGTAGTCGGCAAATTCAGAAACTGTTCATTTAAATTTTTTCATTTTTTACAAATGTTCTCTGTTTTTTGTTGTTTTTTTTCCCAATTAAAAAATATTTCGATTAAGAAATCGGCACATTTTTAATTTTTCAAATATTTTGTCGGCGAAGTTTTAGTTTCCACAAAATATTTGTCGGCAAATTTTTCTTCTCCACCTCTCCAAGCTGGAAGTGAAATTTCGTTTCTGAAAATGGAGTACCCTAGACTCCTGTCAGAGACTAGTCAGTCAAACGCCGATGGTTTCAAACTGAGTATCGAACGTTATCTGAAAGGTTGAAACAAAGCTGAAATGTGGAAAACATTTCGAAAATCTGAAAGTCGATAAGGTAGCAAACGTTGAATTTCGAATTTGAATGACTATTCTGTTTTTACTAGATTCTATGTTTGACCTAGAGCCTGAAATTTTAAAATTTTATTAAAATCTATCAGTTGAAAGCAAAAGACTTATTTTCCAATGTCACAAGCAGAATCCGATAGCAAATGTTCGATTGTTCAATTTACGGGCTTTGGTCCTGGTGAATATAAGAGGGAAATTTAGTCCGGGACAAAAGTCAAAACTCCATGTATTTTTCCCATAAGAATGAAAGGGAGCTTGTGGCACGGATTCCGACCTAAAACTTTGTAGTTTTTTTTTGTTTTTTTTTGTTTGTTTTTTTCCTTTCTTTCTTTCTTTCTTTGATATTATTGAAATCAATTTAGGAGACAAATCAGAGGAAATTCAGAAAAAATATCGCCAAGAGTAACTAATGACCATTCTAATGTGTAAAGGAAGTTGTGTGTTCCTCTCAAGTATTCCTAACATCCTTCCAGCTTACTCTCCCAGACTAGGGTATGCTCATGCGCGCAAATGTGAGTGCTTGGGGATACGGTTCCAATCTGCATTTGCAGCGACGAAGAAATATTCCCTAGTAATTTGGCAGTCGGCAAATTTTGGAACAGCATGTTCATTTGAATTTTTCATGTTTTAAGAAAGTTTGTTTGTTTATTTTCATTTTTTTCAATTAAAAAATATTTTGATTAAAAATTCGGCAAAATTTCAATTCTTTTAAAAATTTTGTCGACAAATTTTTAGTTTAAAAAAATTTGTCGGCAAATCTTCCTTCTCCACCCCCCCCCCCTAAACTGAAAGTCTAATTTCGTCTCTGTTCAGCATTATGTTATCAATCAATATAAGTACATTTAACTACCTAAGGATTATTTTGTTGTTAACGAAGCGAATTTAATTCCGCAATTTGGTCTAAAGGGTCTTAGCACTTTAGCAACCTACTTCGTAGTCACCTGGCCATTATAAATTGGGCGCACGTATGATTCCATATGTGCTCCTACAATGTATTTCTAATCAAATGGGGCGGCAGATTTTATATTGCCTAGAGCAGCTTCTTTTCTTAATACGCCTCTGATTTCTTACATGTTGTATGCAGTAATAGCTTCTCCTTATTTTCAAAGAAATGCTCATTTCTGTCGATCCATTTTAAAGTTTTCAACCCTTCCAAAGACACGTTCACAATTGTTTATCGCAAATCAAATAGTTTCCTTCTAATTTGGAAGACGATTCTGATGCCATAATTTTCAGACCAAAAAACAACACACGAATAACACTCGAGTATTTTGAAAATGAACGACTAAATAGAGACGCGATCTAACTACTTGAGTGAAGTCGTCGAATCTTCTCCTAACCTTGAAAATAGCACGGGTTCCTCGTACATTGTTATGTACCGCCGTGCTGTCCATTTGGTAGGAAATTTTATGAGGAATAATTTTTGTTTGAAACATTTTTCATTTGGATCGCATTTTGATGAGATATTCACGAAAAACTGAAATTTTAGACGTTCTAGCCCCCCCCCCCCAAAAAAAAATGGGGAAGCACAGAGTTTGGGGGTGGAATTTTAAATATGTTGTTTTAGAAACGGGTTCCCTACATGCTCCAATGAAATCCCCTTCATTCCCAAAAATTTCTTTTCCTTTTTTTTCAGGTGTACCTATGTGTCTTTATTGCCCAGACTGTTATACTTACTTTTTGAAAAACGATTGAGAAACATTTTTAAAATTTCAGTTCACAAAATTCTTTGCAAAACAAGGTAGCTAACTTTCAAACTGTAAGGGAAAAGAACAAGAATAAAACCAAAACAGTCAGTCAATAATAAATGAAATTTTCACGTTAATTTGGTTGGTTAACAATAACTTCGTAATTTTGCCGCATAATCGCAATCACCCTGAAAATGGGGGAAACCTTCTTCCATTATTCATAACCATAAAACCATAATTAAGCTGGTTCTTCTATCCATGTCAACAGCAATTTCTTGGGCGGAGATTCTTTAATCTATATAAATAACATTCATCACTAAATTAATACCCCCCCCCCCCAGAGTGCCACAGTAAATAGAAAAGATACCAACATTTCTCACTACAATTTTGTACTCAGTGAAATTTACTTTACGAAAATCACATTCAACCACTTTCCATGATCTTTAATTTTTTTTCTGTGTGGTTACCACAACTGTCATCTTGCACCTCCTTCCTATCGGTATGCGCCACACTTCCGGGAATATGGCCAAAATGTTACCGAAACTGAATTTAGCGACCTTTGAAACCAATTATTGGTTACCCATTTTAAACTTCGCAAAAAACTAGAACCCCGCCCCCTCATTGCATGGGCCTCAATTTCAAATAAAGGGTACATAGATGAGGGAGGTGAGTAAGCCCCATAAACGATATAACTCTGTAAAGTGGTAACGTAGCTGAAGAAGATTATCATCTTCATAAGGTCTGTGCATTTGTGTGAAAAGGTAATAATTCTTAAAACGGGGATATCTTGAACTCCATTTTGAGCAGTTATAATCCAGATACAAGAAAATTGCTGATGACTTTTTTTAATGGAAAATTCAGTGTACAATCTATTGCAAATAAAAAAACAGTAGCTTAAGAGGATAAATTTCACGGGAAATTGAAAAAATGTTAAAATTTCCTAACATATAATTTGTACTAAAATTGATTTTATGAACACCCTATAGCACCCATTCCGACCATTTTTTTTTCTGTGGTTACCACAACTGCCCTCTACTATTACCTACTGGTACTATTTTTCTGTCTGTCTCCAGTTGCGAGAAGAAAAAAAAATCATAGATAGAAAACTTTTCAAAATTTGACCCTAACTCAGCCCCTTCAAAAGTGAGAATATGCAAACATATCTACATATTATCGGGGTAGGTTGCTTACTTACCAGTTGGAAGGGGGGTCATTGCAAAAGAGACACCGTGTATATTTTTTATCATACACGTATGTTTTCTTCCCTCCATCAACCGTGCCACTGACTTTACAAGTAAATCATTTCAATTCCAACTAACATCAAACGAATTTGTTGCAGATACACATGCATCCTTCGGAAGACCCTTTGCTGTACAAATACTTTCACAAAAAATCATTGCCTACACTTGATCCTGATGGAGAGGGCGAACCTGCACTGGAATTACTGAGTAAGCATTCAGCTCTCAAGATGTTTAACTTCTAGACTGCATGCAAATGAGTTGGAAATACTTTCTTGAAGTTCAAGGCAGAATCTCATGAAACGAAGAAGAACTGATTACAATGACGGAAGCAAGAGAAGAGGTTCTAGCTCACCCCCGTTTTCCTTAACATCATTTAGATTCTACACGTATCCCAAACTCAACACTAGCATCCCTGCTCTTAGACAATCAAACCTAAAATCTTAAATTCATATCATTCCTAAAAGCCATGAACCTCTACTCCAAAATGTGCACCACAAGAACTTGAGTTTTCAAGATCGAAAAACTGAGGATATAGTGCTCTTGAAATCCGTCAATCGTATTTCGTGTATTACAAATGCATTTTTTTTAGGGAAGAAGGGGAAATATGGTTGATGAAATTCTGCAGGGGCGAGTTTACGGGTAGCTAAAGTGTACCCCTGCGTAAGACCTCGTTCTAAGGAAAGGAACATGAGCAAGGACGTAGCGAAGAGTTTTTTCTGGAGGGGCAAAAATTGTTATACACCCAACCGACTCGAGATAAAATTCCCAAGTATCAAAATTTGTTTGTACTAAAAAAACACAAACGTCTTGACTTGGATTTTTCCAACTTTTGATCAATCTACTAAAATTTCCCAACTCCGGCGGAGGCTTGGAGAGGCAGGTTACTCCCTCTGTCCCCCTTATTTTCCTCCCTGAATATGAGGCCTCGCGCTAGCCTTAATAATATTAAACATATGTACTTGAACTTCCTACACAGAGAATAAGTTAGCAATTGCATAGCCATTTTAGGAGCTATCAAAGTATGTAACCTTGTGAAGCCTCATGAGCAGAGAAAATGATGACGATCTCTACGATCAAATTCCGTTTGGGCGCCAAAATTGAAAATAATGTGCTGTTAGCTCCGCTGGAAAATACTAATCATTTGGGTTTCGTCCCAGAATCTGAAAGGTCAAGAAGATCTATAGTAGTATATTGTTACGAGATGACAATTCTAGCTAAAAATTTTAAAGATTTTTTAAGCGCCAGACTTGCTTATGACTCTACGTTATCAAGACTCTCGTAACAATGTTTTTTTTTAGATTAGACTCTTTCCAGATTCTCACAGCAATGTTTAAAACTCTGTAACACAACTCCATATTTGTTTAAAACTACTTAACTACTTTATCCAGACTAGTTTCAGAATATTCCCGAAGATTTTATTCAAACTTATTAAGACTTTTCCGGCAACAAGTTTTTTTCTTTTTTTAAAGATTTATAAGACACCCTTTAAAGTCGCTCAGTAACTTTCAAACCTGTTTCAGATCTGTTTAGGAATTTTTAGGAATCTTCTAGACTTACTCAAGAGACTTTATACTGAAGCAAACACATTTAAAACCCCTTGAAGCTTTTTCAGGCTTTTCCACCGTCACGTATGCCGAAGCCAATCGCGTAGCTAAGGGGGCCATAAAATTTATTTGCTCCCCCCTCCACCACTTCACAAAGCTACACTCGGACAAACGTGTATAACAGGTTATTGTGAACGTGATGCTCCCCACTATAAACTATACACACAATCCGGCCACTGATATGGGTAGTTTCCGGAGTCGAGGGTACGGTGTCTCAGGAGCCACTTTAGCATGGGGCATCGTCATACGTCCAACCACACCATAACTGTGCAATCCGCCGCAATACTTTTATCCCAACTGTGCTGAATGTGCCGTAAAATTGACGATTATGCAAATTTATTAAAAATCTGACCCCATTTTGTCCCCCCCCCCATGTACTTTAATTCCAGCTATGCGGCTGGCCAAAGCTTGTTGTCTTTTTCCACGAGATGAGGAGGGGAAGTGAGATACACGTGTTCCGCTCGTTCGGTCGAATTGAAATGTTGCAGTTTTTTAAAATATTTTATTGAATATTATTGAGAGAGAGGAGGGAGACGACCTCGAAATAATTCGGGGAAAAAATGATACTGAGAGTAAATACGGGCCAGCCTAATGTTGTTTATTTTCTGCTTTATTCTTTCTGAGGTACATAAATTGGATTTGTTTTTGAAATTTCGAACTCGATGTCTCTCAAAATAGCAATTATTAGATTGGGCGCCTAATTTTTCACAGATTGAAGTCAAAAATCTTGCCAACTCTGTAGAACATTAGAGAAGGTTTTCTTTTTTTTTTTGCTTAAGAAGGAAATGGTGTTTTGAAGATTGATAGTCTGAAGGGACAAATTGGCGAGGGGTGAAAATTGATACAGGTGATCAGTGATCGAGTTACTATTCCTAATACTGATCAACATTCTCAAAGCCCCCCCCCCAGTCGGAATGATGCTTCCTTCTTCAGAGCCCTAGGGTTAGGGATATAATAATAGCCCAATATCGAATTTTCTCACTACCTATATTGCTAGTGTCTTTAGTCGAATGAATCAAACAGTTTTTTCATAAAATTTGATTTAGAAAAGTTTCGTAAGTAGCATAAGCCCAAGTTTCAGCCAATATTCGGTCCTCGATGGATAATGGATTTCGCAGGCTGGTAAAGAGCGTTAGTACATTGATCTGCACCGAAGCCTTGAGTACAGATAAAGTAATTCTTATTTTTGCGATGTGAGACTCCTTTTTGAGCCACCATAATTTTGTTTTCCCTATAGAAAAACAGTCCTCATGAAAATACAAATACTTCCGATTTTTATCACATTTCCAGGGTCACATTTCACGTAACTCACGAAAGAGTTTTGATTCAAATTAACGAAAATTGAAAGCAAAAAAGAAAAAAAATTACTAAACATACAATTCAGCTTAAGAAAAAATTTTACTTAATAATCTCATTCATCGACACACAGAAAGACACGCTTCAGGACCCTCTCGACTTTTTGTAGTGTGGTTCAAAAATAGGAAAAGAAGAGTGGAAAATGATTCGAACTGGGAGTTGATTTATAGATTTTTGAGGCCATCAGATTCAGTTTTGTAATTAATGTTCGAGCTCAGACTTTCACGGCAAGGAGACTGAGAATAAATAATAGCAGGTCTTCCGAGAATCTTATGCACATCAACTTCATTGTTCGACAGCAACTCATAAAATGTAATGAAAATCAAAAATATTTTAATTAAGACTTAAACGTTTCATTTTTTTAACAGCGAAAATGAAACAAAGAATTCTCACCTTTGTCAAAAAATGATCACCCTAGCTGTGCTATAATTTCACTCCTCCAACAATTTATTCACACATTGTAATGAACATTTTCAAACAGTGACTTTTCTTTCTTGAACAAAAATTCTTTCCCAAAATTGTGACAGAAGTTGGCAAAGTCTTTGACCATAATGTGTAGAAAATTATTCCGTATACGAATACAGGTATTTTGGAAAATACTAGGTAGAGAATTTTAAAATACTGTAAAGAAAATTGAGTAAATGTTGAATTACAAAATATGATTTTGCACATTCAAACCTTCTTGAGTGCTCGTGAACTTTTTGTAGTTTGATTATTTCGCTAGATACAGCGAACATTTGATTGTATTTCAGATAAAATTATCAAAAACTCGAAAACAAATGGGTATAAGTTTCCCACCGTGGCGGTTCTAGTAGGCTATAGAAAACTTGAGCTTCCCTTTCTCCGAGTTATCAAGCTCACATTAGATGTTATGGTATTCAAATGAAAATAAAATTTTCAATACGCTACTAACAAGAAAGAGACCTTATCCAGTCAAAATTTGCATTTTCCCAAGTCATTTTTGGCTGAGAATTTAGAAATGTTTCGTTCTTTATGCATGCGAATACTCAACTTTTCATTATTTCCATGTGGTGACCTCCGACCCCCTTCGTCAATTTCTGGAATGTTTTCGAATCATTGGCCTACGCCATGATAATTTCCCCGGTGTTTTTACTACGTTTAGCAGGCACGGATCCACGGGGGGATGAGGAAATCTCCTCCCCACCACCAAAAAAAGGAAATGTAGAGGGGGAAAGGCAAATCTGTTTGGAGGGTGGAAATCTGAGGAGGGGGAAATCTATGGGAGGGGGAATCGGCGCGGGAGGGAGTGGCAAAACATTTCCGTACGCTTTCCCTTCTCCCACTCCCCCAAATGGTCGTCTGGATCCGCGCCTCGGTTTAGCCTCCCGCTGAATGAAATCCCAGATTCACCACTGATTCTCCAAGCATGTTCCTAAAACAGGTTCGAGTCTTTCTGGCTGATTTGGTAAACGTCGGGAAGGTCAAGGGCCAAGTTTAGTAAAACTAAAAGTCGGAAAGAATCTCATGATGCCTCGAGAATATTGTACACTCGATCAAATCGAGTCTGGAAGAGCCTTTATCTTTTTTTAATTTGCTTCCCACCCGAGTCCTGCAATCTGCCCTTTTGAGCATTACGTCAGAGACGTCGGGAAGGCTGTTAGGGCTGTCTTAGCCCTCTTCCATTCTGGCCGAAAAACCGGCCTAGATCGAAAATTCTGGCGAGTTGCTACGTGGGCTCGAACCCGGGACCTCCGAATTCTGAAACCAACGCGCTATCCACTTGGCCAACCAGACCTGCCGGAAGAGCTTTAGGGATAATCTTAAGACGCTTAAAGAAATCGTAAACAGTCGTAAACAAGCTAAACCCGTTTGATTAGTCTCAAAAGACCTGAATCGAGTTTGAAAGAATCTTAAAGAATTGAAAGTTAAAAAAAAAACAAATGTTTTAGTGTCTTAAAGTTCGATTTTTCGGAAATCCAGAAAGTGTACGAGAAGTGCAGAGTCCGGACCGCAGCACGGGCATTTGAAGACAAAAACAAGAGTACGTAGAAAACGGGTGTATTGCTCGGTAGTGAAACTAAAAGTCTTAATCAGAGTGCTCAAATATAGGTAATAAAAACTGTGACTAAACTAAACGGGCATCCTGTCTGGCCGATCGAGGGAGCAAAAGAAGAGCGAATCGCGGGAATAAGAAGAATGTGTTTTCGAAAAGATCACGTATCAGAAGCATATAGGAATGCAGGGGACAAAAGACGTTTGTTAGACGTTCGTACCGCGCTATATATAGAAAGGTAGCCAGGCTGGACGATTTACATGAAAATGCACATTCAAAAGGAGAGAGTCGCCGCAACGTCTTAAAAAAAAAAAAAACTTTAACAGGCGTAGAACAGTCTTAAGCGAGTCCGGAAGAGTGTCACAGGGTGTTAAACGTTTCTTAAGAAATCTGCAACACTGCTGGGTACAAGGGCGGATTAACCCTTCCTGGTGTAGGATGAAAGATCGAAATTGGCGCCCACAGCGAGCTCTATCGGCACACACACGCCTGCGTTTGTGTTGGAAAAAAATTGTTCGCCCCCTGATAGCGCCCTTCTCTTCTCCGCGCCCTGAGCAAATGTTTCCCACTTACGGGTCAACCTGCTCCTGGCTGGGTGGGTATTACGTTAATAAGCCCTGAAGAGGTTTGAATTTATTTAACTAAGCCAGCGAGAGTCTGAACAGCACTTAAATGTTTTCAAACAATCAGTCCATCAGGCGAGACCCAATTACCAATTATTTTTTAACGTCCAGTAAAATTTTGCACAAGTTATTTGTACGCGAAAATGCAAAATTCTTGTTGGGGCCATCATCAAAGTTTAGAAAACTACCCTTCTCATTCGGTCTCGGAGCTCATGCCATAAAATTTGAAAATTTCGACACTACCTATGAAAGGAAGGTCAAGCTCTACTCCACGCTCGAGCCTATATTTTTGGGCCACAGTAAAGGTCTCGTGAGTCATAACTGCCATGGGGCCTTGTAAACGCCGACGCCACTTCTGGAATTCTAGATTCATACTGACCAGTAATATCACTTTCATAAAAACATAAGCTAGTTATACCACGAGATTAATATTTTCTTTTGTAAACAGAAGAAACGATGGCAGTACTGCGAAAATACGAAAAATGGTTTCAAGACGACGAATACCTAGCGAGAATAGACGAATCAAAACGGAGCACACCAAAAGCTTCGCGGACCTCAGTATTTGGCTTTGGACGTTGGACTTAGAACGACCTGAATGAAACACGAATTTCCGCAGTCAAGTCCACCGCAAACACCAAAGTCGGCCACAGAACAAAATACGCCAGCGAATAATTTTATTTCAATTCTTAAAATTAAATAAAATAAAAAAAATGTATGTAAAACACAGACAAAAACGAATCAATTTACATAATATTTCTAATATCGTAGGTGAATTGATAATTGTGTGAAAAGCTTACAATAATACTGGTGTAAATAGCTTTCAACATTGAAACAATATACGATTGCTGTACAATAAATTTTACACTTTTATATTACATTAAAAAAAAAAAATTGATGTACACTATCATCGTGTAACTCAAAATTTTCATAATTACAACGTTAAACTTATTACGTATTTATGTTAAACTTACTTGACTAGGAGCTGATACGTTATAAATTGATATGTAATGCGAAAAATATGTAATTGAATTATTTGTCATCGGGAGGGGGAGGGGGAGGAATAGGGATTTTTTAAAAGTAAAGAATCAACAACGTTTGTATACATATAAGTTCTTTGCCCATCGTTTTATTCCTTGGCTTGGCGTGTAGCCCGATAGAGGGCATCGAGATCTATAAGAATACGTATTAAACTTATTTTTGTCAAAATGTCACTTAGGTCAAGTGTGCATGTGACACTCGATATTCTCTACTACTTTCAAATTCGATTCTGCATATGAGGACATTATAATGTAAAACATAACACGCAGCCAGTTAGAAATAACACACACGAAAGTATTAGAGAAATTTGAATGCGTTTTACAACAAGATTCGCTATATACCATCATACCGAAAAGTTTACAATTTTTAATCATGAATCGAATTTGAAAAATTGTCGAATGTGTCTGCCACGAGCGCCACAGCCAAATGTTGTTTCTCCAGGGCTTTATAAATTAATTTCGAAAATGAAACGGACTATCGATAAATGTTCCGAAAATGTTATTTGTTTACGCAAAATGGTTGATACTGAATTCTTGATATGTACGTCAGTTAATACTTTTAATTACAATCTCTGATTATGAAAAAAATAATAATATGTCCTTGAATTATCGGTACTTCCTAGTTTATTTGGTACTTCTGAACACGATATGATCGGTCTACGAAAATTTCATATAACAAGTGCAGCTTTCGATTCATTTAATAATAACAAAAATGAGTAACATCAATTTAGTGTTCACTGTTAACTTACAACGTTACAGCGAAAAATTATAAACAAATTTGCTACCTTCAAAATTTCGACTGCTCAAGCTCTTTTCCGAACCACTTTTCACCATACATATCTGAGTTATGACACATCCCTCTCGAAGAAAATAAGGAAAAAACAGACAGAGAAAACCGCGATGAGGGATTGAGGGTTTGAAGCAGAAACGAATTACATTCTTGTCCATTCATCTTAACTCACAACTCACGATAGGGCTCTATAGTTTCACCTGGGTATACTAAGCCGCCATTTTGGTTCATACTGCGCGCGTGGATGCCGAATCCGACTATGCGGAGCGTAACGCGTAGTCAATTCGGCATCGACGGGCGCAGTACGAACCAAAATGGTGGCTTAGTATACCCAGGTGAAACTATAGAGCCCTACTCACGATATTAGACAGGGGTTGATCAGTGCGACATCCATGGCATCGAAATGGCCGCAGCCTCCATTAGAACTTATTTAATCTTGTCAACTCTAATGGCAATACATGATGTATTACTGTGTACGTCTCTGTTGAAAGGGCCTACTTTGTCGATCACACTTTTGGCTGTACAGCCGTTTTTCTAGACTTCGATCAAAAAATCGATTTTAGGGTTTCCAGCGGTTTGGATAGTAGGGGTCCTGTACTTTTTCGACTCCATTTTGGCGTTTCTTGAGATCTCACTTTGTTCCAGCTTCAGAGTATGAAATACGTAGAAACAAAAACGAAGCCCGTTGTCGATTCCGCACCCCCCCCCCCAAAAAAAAAGGAAATTTTTTACATTCATAGGCGCAACCGCTCCTCCTAAGTACTGAGCATGATTTAAAAAATCTTAGTGACTATGCGAAGGAATTTAAAGTATTCATTTTGTTTCGGTATCAAATAAAACTTTTGTGGAATTTTAAGCTAAAAATTATTACCTAATACCTACAAGTCAAGTATTTCACTTTTTCGCATAAAATTTACCTCCTCCCTTCTCTGGTTCGCCCCCTCTCATAGGTAGTTCCTGGTTGTGCCTGTGTTCATTCTTGAACACCCTGCGGACTTCCAAATGTGTTTTTCTTAAACTACAGCTTCTCCGTACCAGGGGCGAAACTATGGGGGGGGGTTGAAGCATCCCCCAATAATTTGGCAGTCGGCAAATTTAGAAACTGTTCCTTTGAATTTTTTATTTTTTATGAATGTAAGTTTGTTTGTTTGTTTGTTTGTTTGTTTTTTTTTTTAAATTAATTAATTAAGAAATATCTCAATCAAAAAATATTTAGATTAAAAAATCGGCAAATTATTTATAATTTTAAAAAAATGTTGTTAGCGAATTTTTAGTTAAAAAAAAATATTTTTCGGCAAATTTTACTTCTCCACCTCCCCAAACTGAAAGTCAAATTTCGTTTCAGAAAATGGAGTACCCTGGACTCCTGTCAGAGACTAGTCAATCAAAAGCCGAAGGTAGGTTTCAAGCTGAGTATCGAAACGTTATCTGAACGGTTGAAACAAAGCTGAAATATGGAAGACATTTCAAAAATCTGAAAGTCGGTAGCAAACGTTGAATTTCGAATTTCAATGACTATTCTGTTTTTACTAGATTCTCTGTTTGACCTAGAGCCTAAAATTATAGAAAGTTGAACATTTTATTAAATTCTAAAAGCTGAGAACAAAAGACTTATTTTCCGTTAGTCTGAAACAAAAGTCAAAAGTCCATGTGTTTTTCTCATAAGAACGAAAGGGAGCTTGTGGCACGGATTTTCCTCTCATCCGATTAACCTGAAACTTTGTAGGTTTTTTTTTTGATTCTATTGGAACCAACTTAGGAAACGAATCAGAGGAAATTCAGAAAAAAAGAATCACCAAGAGTAAATAACGATCATCTTAATGTGTAAAGGAAGTTGTGTGTTCCTCTCAAGTAATTCTAACATCCTTCTAGCTTACCCTTCCAGATTAGGGTATGCTCATGTGAGCAAATGTAAGTGCTTGGGGGATGAAAAATTAAAAACGAATAAAGTGGGATTTATTTTACGTACATTTTTGGGTGTGGTAAAAAAAATTAGCACATAGCGGCCAGTCAGGTAAATCCGGCCTTGTTAGTGAATAAAAACACCAACCGTTAATTTTTATACAAACTGTAAAATGATAATCCCCGCATCCATTTTTATTCCAAAGACCGAACGACGTGGGACAAACTGGGGTCTTCAAAAGGCAAGTGGAGATGCTGAATTGAGGAATGCATTCACTCTCATTTTCCTCTTTTTTTTGTTTTTTTTCTTTTTCGCAAAGAATGAAGATGAGCCCATTCTGAATGGGAAGGGAATGAAAGTTTTTTTCCTTAATTCGGCATCTCTGACGGCAAGGTCTCGTTCCTTTTTCGGTAAAAAAAAAAAAAAAATCCCTCCCATTAAGCAAGACTAGAGCTAAACTTGAAATTTCATGGAAAGATAACTAAAATAGGAGTTTTTGGGTAGTTTATTTCGAAAATTTCACCAGAAGATTCTTCTTTAAACCCTGAATTGACTTTCAGAGTTCTTTATTCTTGGAAAATTGAGTAATGAATCAAAATACAAGCAGTTTTTCGCATCGCTGAATTCGAAAGCTTCTGTGAGCTTTCTTATTAAACTGCGATTTGGGCCCCAAAATTCAAAATTGATTTTTTGGAAATCGAATAAAGTATTAGAATTTTCTGGGTTGCTGAATTCGAAAATTTCTTCAGATTCCTCTTGGATTCCCGATTTAGGCTTCAAACGCCAAAACTGGTCCCCAGAAGTGATTAAAATTCACTTCCCGGTAACCGAATCAAATATCGAAATGGGGAAGGGGAGAGCAGAGGTCGCGTAATTTGAAAATTCTATCAACGCGATAAATTTTGGAAATTGACTCTCGGGTAGGCCCCAAACACCAAAATGAGAGTCAAAATTGAACGAACTTGATTTAATCTTTCAACATTTTCATAACCATCAAATTACTAAAATTCAAATTGGAGGAAAAATTTCAAAATTATCCAAGTATGAGTTATTAAAAGGGGAACATTCGAGTCTTTAAAAATCAAAAACTATGAAATTGAACTAAAATTAGGAATTACAATAGTTGCTGTTTCAATAGATTACTTCTCAATGTCAATTAATTTTTGTCAATCTTTGGACTTCAATTGAAGAGCGATTTTCCAAAACGGCCTCTGTCCAGTTCTGTATTTTTTTCACGGGAAGAAAAAACTTGGTGTATCCCTATACTACACCTACATGTCACGGTTGATAGTCGGGTTGCCTAGTGGAACACTTATAGGAATTTATCTCGTTGAAATATTGAATGTACCTTGTACAGGAGACGCGCATGACAGTCACGAAGTAGGATAGAGGCCGTTTTGGAGCAACATTTTTGAATTATTAGTTTTGGTTTGGCACAAAATTTGACATACTGTGTCTTTCAGTAGATTCTCATTAATAAAATTCTCAAGATAATGTCGACTCCTCTATCGTGATAAAAATATGTGGTCCGAGGCCGTTTTGGAATAACATTTTTCTTCTCTTTGCGAGTTTATTTTGGCTTCTTACATGCGTCAGATTCACGATATCGTGATTTGCTCGGGCCAGAATATGTATTACTAGATTTCTCGCCAGTTGGCGCTATAAAACGATTTTTCAAAAAAATGGACAGAGGCCGTTTTGGAATATCGCTCCTCAAATGTTAGCTCGTAAAGATGCAAGCTTTAATGAGTTTTTTCTTCAACATTACACGCAAAAATTGCCATTTTACCTAAGAATGATGAAGTTCAATCAAAGGTCCAAGGGTCATTACGAAATTCGTAACAGCCCCCCCCCCTAAACAAGAAAATGGAAATAAAACAACTCTCACTTCGATAGTTCAATCATTTTTTATAAAATCATATATGCTGCTTTTGAAAATTCGGCATTTGACGATTTGACCCTTTCTCAAGAGATTAAGATGTTTGTAATGATGAAAATGGGTTAGCAATCTTTAGCATTTTCAAAGAGTCTGTTAATTTGAATTTATGATCGTAAGAACTCTCCACTTCAATAGTATACTCGATTTGTAAAAACTAATTAGTGCTCGTCCATTTCGATTTATGGGGTCCTTCAAGAGCTTGAATCAGATTGAAAATTTAGCGCATGTTCGAATTCAACTACCCTGAAGGTCAGTAATTATCGTCGATAGTCTATCCACTTTGGGATCCCATTCTGAATTCTGGAGTCCAGGGACGTATCGAAGAGTTTCTCTTATGAGGGGGGGGGGTAAATATTGTGAAAGTCCCAAACTGACTCAACTCAAAATTCCCAAGTATCAATGCAAAAGAAGAAAAACCTTTTGATTTGTTCGGTTTTCCCAAACGCTCAACTCAATTCCCAAATATCAATGCAAAGGGGGAAAAAAAACTTTTAACTTGTTAGATTTGTTCAACTCGCCTGACTGAAATGGTAAATTTTCCCGTTACACCCTGCCCCCTTATTGGTACTCCTGCTTTCAATAATTTGGCAGTTGGCAAATTTTAAAACTGTTCATTTGAATTTTTCATCTTCTAAGAACGTTCGTTTGTTTGTTTATTTATTTTTCCATTGAAAAATATTTTAATTTAAAAATCGGCAAATTTTTAAAAATTTTGTCGGCAAATTTTCCTTCTCCACCCCCCTAAACTGAAAGTCAAGTTTCGTCTTTGCTCCGTACCTCAACTTCGAAAATCCAGAAAAATAACTTTTTGTAACGCTACTACAGAGCTGGTTAAGGTCTCATTCAAAAGGTAGTTTTGTCTAGATAACTCCCCCCCCCCCGCCTGAACTCTATATCGACAAAATAAGCCTTTTCGACAGGAACTTACACATGTGCCCGTTCACGCGTTCAGATAGAAGACTGCATTTTATGATGACTGCAGAACTACAGAATGTGTTTGAAAAATTCTTGTTTCTCAAACTTTACCTTATTTATAGATGTTTGAGGAAATGGAAGAACAAAATCTGAGGTTCAGTTATAAACCTAAGCTCTCTTTTCAGGCTGAAGACAGTAACATACAAGAGATTTTAAAGATTAAAAAAACAAATTCATTCGAGAGAATGAAAACATTTTTTCTAACTCTTTATACAAAAACAATTCTTTTACAGCAGTTTGTACTGTAAAAATTTGATCACGGTTCGGAAAAATGATTCGACACTTGTTTAATCAATCGAAGTGCAAAGACTTCAATTTGACAATTCCAGGCAGAACAGTAGATCACCAGAAGATTTAATGTCTTCAAAATCTTACACGTCATGGAAGTTTGTTTTTCTGCTGTAGTGAATCGAATAACTGTAGCCCTGAAGAAAATAACGAAAAAGGCCACCACGGCGTAAGAAAAACCGACAGCTACAAAAAATGTTTTCGAGCAATTTCTAATACCAACTGAATATTTTCACAATTCTCTCTGAGGAATATCCCGTGAAACACTGTCGACGTTGACAGAAGCATCGACATTTGTATCAACGTAATTTTTTGTTATTTCTTTCGAGTTTCTGTATCCAAATACTTTGGAACACATTGTATAAAACCCAACTATATAAGAATTATGACAATAACTTATTTTTTACCAAAATTATTCGGCCTAAACCATTTGTCGAGTAGACATATCAATGCAGATGTTGACTGCATACCTAATCGAGTCTACTTTTATATACATATATATTGATACTACAATGATGATAGTAGTGTCAGTACTTGTCGACTACAGTGTCAACTGAAATGTCGACTATACAAAAATTTGTCTACGTTTACTGAACGCGTGTCAATTCGTTGCATACTACAATGTTTATCGGTAATTCTACAGAAATGTGGATTACTTTTGTAACTGGCGAATATCTCGTTTTCTATGAATGCTATTTGGAAAATTTGGATGTCAAAATGTAGAGAATAAGGTCCTCTACATTGTCCATACGTCAAACATATTTTATCCTCACCCCTTCACCCCTAGAATTTGACTTAAGTGGTCAAAATACCTTCGTGGTGACTGTCACCGTCTACGAATTTTAGTTTGTTTTATTGAAAATGGATGATTTGTATACATTTTTGTTTAAACAAGCCGTGGAATAAAAAGTGAGCTCGCCAACTCGGGGCTTCAAGGTCTTATCGTGCACGTTTGGTAACCATCCTGATGCCTTCAAAAGACATCCTAGTGCTTCTGCATCATATCATAAACTTGAATTGAAGATTTGAGGACATAAGCAGTAACAGCCATGGCGACAAAATTTTTAGTCTCTTTACATGATTCGTTGGGTGTTTGGGGGAAGAGCACATATGATCGTGAGGAAAGGCGTAGGATATTTTCAGTAAAAAATAAGTTATCTAACATGTTTAACATTTGAGACACGTGCAGATTGAAATACGCAGTTTTCTTGAGAATCACCCTCGTACAAGTCCACATCCACACATCTGTAACCCGTTCAGTGAATATAGATGCAACCTAGACCTTTTATACAGCATATTCCACAATTTCAATACGTCACTTCCACAGGCCAACCACTATGCACTCATACCCACTACACTTATCCCGATTTGCCAGAGTGACTTTGTTTCTGCTCAACCTTTTGACATATTTATACAAAACAATACCTCGCGATGTGCCGGTGGTTCGTGTACACGACTAAAATGAATGAAACAATAAAACAATTAATCAATATACAAGGGTCGTTTCAGAAGTAAGGTCACACTGTCTGTAAGAGACTCGAAACAAAATCGAAACACTTCGGACAAAAAGGAGTTTATTCGTGAGGAAATTTACAATTTTTCTGCATAATCCCTCTCAGACCCCAACATGTGTTGCATCGGTACACAAGTTTTTTCTATTCCGGAAGAGTACCAAGCGCCGTCCAATTGTTGGTAAATTGTCTCGATCGCGTTGCGCAGTTCACTTTCATGCGAAAAGCGCTGACCGCCAAGCTCGCGTTCCAACCACAGAAACAAATGGAAATCCGAAGCGGCCAAATCTGTTGAGTAGGGGATGCGCAGAAGAACCTTCAATTTCAGCTCCTTGAGGCGGGATTGAACGAGCTGGGATCTATGAGCCGGTGTACTATCACGAAACCGCACTTGTGGCTGCAAAAATCCACGGCGTTTGGATAGCAGGTCGGGGGCGAGATATCCAGTTTTCTTATAACAGAGTGCGCACACAGGCAACAGTATGGTCCGTGAGAACGTCTGATGAGCGGCCACTTCGCTCTTCATTCTGCGTGTCTGCTGGTTCTTTGTTAAAGCGTTCAGTCTATTTGTAGACATGGCGGCGGTCGTGATATATTATCACTGCTCTACATTGCTGACAATCTATGATAAATTTTCAGCGTTTAAAAATTTCATTACAGCACGGATTTTCCAATCACAAAAATTGGACAGATCGCATGTGCTCACATTCGTCGTTTTTTGCTCCACTTTACACAATATAGGTATAGTACCGAAAATGTGGACAGCACGTTGTGAACTCTGTTCACGGAAGCCTAACAAACATTTCCACTATCAGTCGACTCAATGTTACCACTTTCCCGGCGTTTTACAAACAATGTGACCTTACTTCTGAAACGACCTACATAGGTACAAATACTGTATACGAAGATATTTTCACGATAATGAAGAAACTTACACGTGTTATTTTCAAAATACCCTTCGCGTAATGAAATATTGATTCCGTAATAACGTTATTAAGTTAGTATAATAATTCATACGAAGAAAACATTTAACTGAATATATTCTGGTAACTGCTGACGCATTCGTTATATTTTATAACATATTACTCTACGTCGTCCGTATTATTTAGAAGTGGATCCGTGATCTTTCTGCGAATCGATCGTGGAATGATTTATGAACGAGAAATTCGAATTTACGCGTGTCTTTTACGAGTCCATAATTCGCCTTTTCGTGATAAGATTTTGGCACATGTGTATATATAGATGATATACAAGATACACGTATTATATATTCGAATTAAAAGGTTAAAGCTTCTGATACAGAAAAAAAAAAAAAAAAAAAAAAGTGTAAATCACATTAGTTTCACTGCAGACAGTCGAGTTCGCAGCCTAAGGTAACGATAGAAGTCATCTAACCGCGATGATAGGAACAATAATAACGTGTAAACTGAGCAAATTTATCAGATACCAGTTGCATCTCCGACAACCGCTGGAGGCTGAAACAAATAATTAGTGAAATGGTTTAAAAAAAAAAGGAAAAAAAAATAGATAAAATGGAAAAAAATAAAATAAATAAAAATATAGAGAACGTCTTTGAAATTCTATAAGATCCTAGATGCCGATACCCGATCGAACTGAAAAACATCTGCAAGCAAACATCTGTCCTGTAGAGGTGGATTACAGTAAGCAATCCTTTGAGGGGCAATCAGAATGTCTAGGATAGCTCCTCTCCTCATCAGGTACCTATTTATAAGCCTTCAAGATTCTAACTGGGCGAGGCAAGAAAAGAGGGTTTTGCAGTTTCGAAAGATCTGTGGTTGCGATCACTCATTTTATTCATTCATTTTTTTTTAATTATAAAGTGCTGCGATACACTAATAAAACTGAAAGACCCCAAAACACGTTTAAAATTGGAGCGAGGTGTACAGCTGTGCGTTACCGTATCACGTGTACACAAATTCATGCCACTGGTAACACTGACATGGCTCGTGAAGGACCAGCAGTGTCGCTAGATGGGAAGCTGAAAAATGGACCAGCAAGAAATGTTCCATGGTTGTCATCATCATTTGTCCACTGCTCATAACTGAGCACTTGGAGATCCATCGCGAATCCCTGACACCATTTTCCGCCAATCTTCATGGTCTTCGACGTCCCGAATCCAGCTGTTCCAAACTCCGATTCCGATGTTTCTTCCACTTGGTCCAACCATCTTTTCGGATATCGGTCACGAGATCGAGTACCTTCCACTTTACCATGAACTACCATTTTTCCCAGTTTGTCCCCTGGTCTCCTTACAATATTATGTCCAAAGAAACGGAGGATTCGTTAGTAGCATTCAGAAGACGAGCGTTGTCTGATCTGGAGCTCGTTTAATATCGATCTATTTGTACGTTTGGCTGTCCACGGCAGGGCCGGCAACTTTTCATGAAACCATGTAAAGCGAAAAAAAAAACAACATTGATTTTAAACAATAAAGTTTTATTATCGTATCATTCGTATGCATAATAATTAAGCTTTACAGTCGAAGCAAAAGAGCGGAGTGAGAGCTTTCGCTCGGAAGGGAAAGACAGAAGTTTAAGGTTTGGCTTCAATCCGTATGCATAAGCTTTCTCTTTCACTTAAAAAGCAAAGAAAAAGGTGGTGGTGGTGGTGTACAGGTGGAAAACGCACCAAATGTACAAAACGATGAAATTTCGGAGAAAATCTTCGATGATATCCAAAGAATTTCATCAGAAATCTTCGAGAAGATTCCTTTGATTTTTGAAGATAATTTCCGAAGAATTTTCTAGAAAATATTAGGGGTATATTTCCGATCATTTTCGAAGAATTTCATCGGCCATCATTGAGGAAAACCTCCGATGATTTCTGGAGAATTTCATCGGAAACCTTCGAAGAATTTCATTGGAAATATTTGAGGAAAAAACTCCGATGGTTGGAAATCTTCGAGAAGAATCTGCGATGATTTTTAAGGAATTTTATCGGAAACTTTTGGGGGAAAAAATTAATAATAATTTCCAAAGAATTTAGACTATTTTCCATTCATGCAATGAAATCAGAAATTTTTCCTCAAGATTTCTGATGAAATTCTTCGGAAATCAGCCCACAATTTCCATAGAGTTTTATTGAAAACAATTTGAGAAAAATCTCCGATAATTTCAAAAAAATGTTATTGGAAATCTTCGAAAGTAATTTTCACTATTTTTCGGAGAATTTCATTAGAAATCTTCAGAAAAAAATTTCCCACGATTTCCGAGAAATTTTATGAAAATCTCTGTTCCCACCGCATACGAGTGGGAGTCTCAATTCTTCGGGAGTCGGAATTTTTCCCAAAAACTCCCGATGAAATTCCTTAAAAATGCTCGGAGATTCTTCTCGAAGATTTCCAATGAAATTTTTCGAAGATCATCGACCATTTTTTCTGAAGAATTTTGATAAAATTCTTCAAAAACCATTCGAGTTTTTCCACCGAATATTTCCTATAAAATTCATCAAAAATTAAAAGAAAATCTTCCCGATGAATTTTGATAACACTTTTTTGGAAAACATTGACACATTTTTCTAAAGACTTTCGATGAGATTTTCCGTTAATTGCCGGAATTTTGTGCCAAAAATTTTCGATGAAATTCCTTAAAAATTATTGGAGACTCTTCTTGAATTCCAATGAAATTATTCCTTGGAAATCTTCGGAAATTTTTCCTGAAGATTTTTGATAAAATTCTTTAAAAACTATTGTAATTCCCCCGAATGTTTTCTATTTAAAAATTATCGGAAAATTTCAGGGGTGGCAACCTAGATTTTTCCCATGTGTAGCATAACAAAAAAATTCAAGTTCAGTAATAAATTAAAACGTATTGTTTTTTTTTGTTTTTTTTTGAAAATCTCATGTGTAGCAAAATCTATCCATATATATGCTACATAGAAGTTGCCGCCCCTGGAAAATTTTCTCGAAGAATTTTGATAAAAATTGTTGGAAAACATTGGAAATTCATTCTAAAGACTTCCAATGGGATTCTTCGAAAATTCTCTGAACTTTTTTCCAAGAAAGTTCCGATGAAATTCGTTTGAAGTAATCGGAGATTCTTCTCAAAGATTTCCAATGAAATGATTCTTTGGAAATCATCAGGGATTTTTCCTGATGATTTCCGATAAAATTATTCAAAAACCAAAGGATTTTTCCAAAATATTTTTGATAAAATTCTTTAAAAACTATCGGAATGTTTTTGAAAAAATTCTTCGGAAAACATTGGAAATTTTCCGGAAATTCTCAGAGATTGTTTTCAAAGATTTCTGATAAAATTCCTTGGAAAGCATCGGAGATTTTCCCCGAACATTTCTAATGAAATTCTTCGGAAATAATCGGTAATTTATTCCAAAAATTTCCGATGAAAATCTCTTTGGAAATCATCGAACTTTTCTTCTGGGAAAGTGCTTCAAAAACCATCAGTGATATTTCTTGATGATTTCCAATAAAATCCTTTGGTGCCGTTGGAGATTTTCCTTAAAATTTTCAAAAAAATTCTCCTGAAATCATCGGAGATTTTTTTCAGCGATGGCCGATGAAATTCTTTGAAAATTATCAGAAATTCTTCCTTAATATTTTTGATAAAATTCCTCGGAAATTATCTTCGGAAATCGAAGGAATCTTCTCGAAGATGAATGATAACTGCACTTGTTTTTCGAAAAGAAGTCTCCTCGGGACTAGATGCATTTTTTCGCGAGCGAAAGATACAATATTGAAGTTAATACTCCTCTTTATGCATACAACTCGAAGGGAAACCCTTTCCCCGAAGCAAACGCTCTCACTCCTGGGCACAAGCCCCTTCTTCACTTTCATTATGTATACACTTTGCAGCTTGCACTTCACTTTTGCGAAGTGAAAGCTGAAACTTCTCTTCATGCATGCCTTCAATTTGCACCAATAATTTCCCCATTGTTGCCATGTGCAGCGTCGCTACACATGAAATTTCCCATGTGTAGCATTCGCTACACACGCTATACAGAAGTTGCCGGCCAGGTCCACGGTACGCGGAGCATCCTGCGATAATCTACATTTCCAAGGCGTCAATCCTCCTCCGATCTTCGGCTTTTATGGTCCATGTTTCGGCGCCATAAAGGAAAACTGGGAAAACGAGAGTTCGTAGCAAGCGTAGCTTTGCGTTATATGATATGGCTCGATTTTTCCATATACGCGTTAATTTCATAGTTGCTTCTCTTGCAACGATAATACTCCTTTTTATTTCTGCAGAGCTGCTACCATTACAGTCAACCACTGAACCGAAGTAGGGAACTTGGTTACTTTTTCAAAATCTCGGAGTACGTTTGATACTGGAAAGCGTCCTGCTGTATCTACTACCATCGCCTTCGTTTTACCCTTCTTGAGTGTCAACCCGAGTTCGTTGCCATTCTTCTCCACACGTTCCAGGAGCTCTTTCATTTCCTCTTCAGTCCCCGTGCACAGAGTCGTATCGTCCACAAACCTCAGATTGCTGATGTTTTCACCACCGACCCGCACTCCGCCCTTCCATCCATCTAAGCTTTTCCTCGTTATGTATTCGCCGTACACATTAAAAAATAAAGGCGACAGAACACGGCCCTGCCTCACGTCTTTGGAAGGTTCAAAGCTAGGTGAGTGCATGTCGTCCAGCCTGACTGTTGCCTGTGCTCTCTGCGTACAAATCACGCGTGAGCGCCATTCAGTGCGCCGGTACGCCCATTTCCTCCAGGAGTTGCCACAGCTTGTTCCATCGCACACGATCGAACGCTTTGTTATAATCCAGGAAACACAGCACCAATGGAATATTTTACTCTCGGCATTTCTCCATAATTTGGAGGATATTCGTGATCTGTTCGCGCGTTCCCTTATTTCGCACGAAACCCGCCTGTTCCCTTGGTATCTGGTTGTCTAGTAATCATTCAGGCAGGATGTTGAGTAGAATTCCACTTCCGTGGGATACCAACGAGATGGTACGGTAATTAGAGCAAACCTTTGTACTTCCTTTCTTGTAAAGGGTGATGAAAACAGATGCTACCCAGTCCTGCGGGCAGGTCCCTCCTGACCATGCATTATTGCAGATGGGGTGCATTATGTCAACGCCAACTTCCCCTGCGGCCTCAATCATTTCGGTAGTAGTGCCATCGGCACCTGGAGCCTTATTATTTCGTAATTTGTTAATGGCCTTGCGAACTTCATCTGTGAGGATGTCAAGGTTCTTTTTCAGCTGGGATTGTGACCTTGTTGAGTTTTCTGTCAGGATCGCTGTACAGCTGTTGACGGTAGTTCATCCATCTTTCCGCAATTTGGCTGCGGCCAGTGAGTAGTTCAGAGTCCTCATTTTCGATTGTCCATACCCGCCGTTTGAAGGTCCTTGTGATTCTTTTTATTTCCTGAAAAAGGGCTCTGGTTTGACTCTGCTCTCAGTGTTCTGCAACTTTCTCACACAACTCCACGTAGTAGGCATTCTCGTCCTTTATACAGCCTCTTCGATAGTCCTCCGGGCCCTGTTTCCCCTGTGCCTTCGATTGTCTCCTCTTTCGATCAGATCCGAGGTCTGTGATGTTAGCCAGCAAGACTTCAGGTTCTTCTGTTTTCTTTCCTTAACTAATTCGGTCGCAATTGTGCAGGCGTTATTCCTGAATTATTTCCAGACTATGGCCGCAGGCGCGTTCACCGGAGGTTTTCGCAAATTTTTCCGAAACCTGTCTCTGAAACTTGATATTTCGTTCTTTTCTAACCTCTTCGTTTTATTCTTTTTCGTGGTGACTTTTGTTAGCTTTAAACGGAGATACAGGCACAGCAGTTGATGGTCGGTGCCGCAGTCTGCTCCCGGAAGTGTTTTGATATTCATCACGGCTGACTTCCACCTGCCCCCGATTAAACAATAATCAACTTGATTGCGGCGCTTTCCATCAGGAGAAGTCCATGTACATAACCTGCGAGGATTTTGTTGGAAACACGTGTTTGTAATCACTAGGTTGATTTCCTAACAAAATTCGATAATTTGGTCGCCACACTCGTTCCTGTCTCCTAGACCAGAGCAGCCGTACACACTGCCAGACGTGTCGTCTTTGCCCTTTTTGGCGTTGAAATCTGCCTGTAGAATGGTGACACCTTTCTTCAGTAGACGACTTAGTTCTTCCTTCAGCATCCTACAGAAGTTATCCCTTTCTATTTTCTCGGCTGCCGACGTCGGCGCGTAGACCTGGATGATGGCAAGGTCGTGTATTAAAGCGGAGTACCAGTATTCCGTCGCAGACCGGTCTCTCTATACTCAATGACCGAGTCCGATCACGACTTACATACCGCAATCGCGACCCCATTTCGTGATCGTTGGCCATTGCCCGACAAATATATTGCATTATCAGCCGTTGATCTGAAGTGACCACTGTCCGTCCAATGCGTTTCCGCCATTCCAGAAATCGCAGTGTCACATCTGGTTATCTCTCTCTCGGTTGTTTGGAGTTTACCAGGCTGGTTGAATTCACGAACGTTCCAGGTAGCAATTTTATGAGTTCTATTGCGAACTGATGTAACTGCTGCTCCCCCGGAGATCCGAGCGGGGAGCTATTTAAAACTCCAGAATTTTTAACGGTGGACAGAGCCATGATTGAATTATTGTGGGATGAATATTAAGAGTAGTTTCCCATTGCTTTCTCTCAGTAACACTTCTCTGACTCGAGCTGTGGAACGCCGCCGTCGGACTTCTAGAGTCTCTTCCGCCGCCGTCCAAGAATAGGTGTCCTGTTCCTGTCTCTATCCGATCTAGTCAGACCTTTTCAAGGCTGCGTCGAGTACTTGCCCTAGCTAGACCTCCCTTACACTCTTCGGCTGACCGACCTAACTTAATGTCGGAATTGGTTACCACGACCTTCCGTCAGGTTACTCGGCGTCACAGGGGTACCACGAGTAGGCGAGTGAGGGGTACAGATGGAGAGGCTGTGTGATCTGATTTCAGGTGACCATATATTCGCATCCAATCTCATAGGATTGATTGCACAATATTTCAAATTACGGCAAGTAAAATTTGTGATCTTTAAAACTGTACCAAAATGTAGAATTTATTCGGTCAAAATCTTTAAAATATACCAAAATCCACTGAATATACGAACCAAAAAATGACAAAAACGTACCAGAAAATGAAACAGATACTATACAAAGAAGAATGAAAATGTGCCAAAACGTAACAGAATAATTTATTGTTGAAATCAGTGGACATTGTACCAGAAAAGTTGAAATGTACCAAATCTGGCAATACTGAGGACAAAATTCGGCGGAAAAAGTCAACAGGGAAAAGTAATCCCCTACCCCACCTAACCACATATCGCCTTTCCAGAACGAATAACCAAGCACGCGTTGTAAATTTTCTGATGATGTCGAGTTAACTCGGGATTGACATAACTTAAATACTTGGAAGAATGGAGATTTTCAGTTCCATCCATATTTTTAAGTGGAGGCGATAGAAGTAAATTTGTAGAAAATTACTGTAGGCACGAATACCTAGCGCAGTAGTTGACAGTAGTGATTTTGATGAAGAAACTTTGTAATTTTCACAGGGGCTGAACTTGTTCGGGTTGAGATTTTACACCCGAATATTTAGTTCTAATTAGTCCAAATTTGTAGATACTCACAGGTCGTGAAATTCCAAAAAACACCATTCCATTGTCTATAAATTAATGAACTGTTCTACAAACAGGAAGGACTTTGTTATTGCAGGTGGGGGGAGGGGTATAAAATTTCACTTAATAGAAAGATATGTAATGTTATTGGTCATAATGAACTATTTGGAAAGGGAATGCAATAAATGGCCATCGTAAGGGATGTGGAAAAAAGAGTGGAGGAAGAGTCGGGATATTTTCTAATTAAAATTTTCCATGCTATGGTGAATGACAGTACAATTGAAGAAAAAACATCTGCAAGAAATTCTCCCCTTCAAACAATATCATAGGCAATTGCTCATGCACTTGACTAGCATTGGTTCCATATCAGTTAGACACTGGGTTTACGAAACTTTCACATGACCTTAGGTCAGGACAGCGAGGGTTTTTAGGCGTGTGTTCCGAATTGACATGTTTCTCGTCTAATCGAGAAAATCGAGAGTAAAACCTACCAACTCTGTATGAGATCGGGGCGGGGTCATAACATTGCCAATTACAAAACTTTCAACCAGTTCGCCACCGAGAACAGTTTCAAGATTGGGAAAGTCATCTTTTCAAGTCGTCTAACTGAAGAAACGTTATTTCTTCGGGACGGAGCCATAAAATGTAAATAAAATGTAATCCTAGAAGGGGCAATTCAGAATAATACATTCTTTTTTATCCCCTCCCATGGCTCCGGATGAGTACTTTGATTATTTTTTACCCTCACGATGATAATTGGGTGAGGAGACAGGAAAGAAATACTTGCACTTTCTCATTGATGTTGAAAATGAAAATACCTTCCGAAGTGTGCTACCAAATCTTCTCAATTCATTCAAATCATTGGGTTATCATCAACTGGGCGACAGTTTCTCGGGGGTTTTCTAAAATTTATCACAATACCAATCAATCTGTCTCCTGAAGAGGGAAGGGCAGTATCACTTTAGATCACCTAAGACCATTCAATTCTTCAATGCTAACGTGAAATCTCTCAACCTTTCCCCGAATTGGTTTGAAACTCTGTACGGTTTTCCCAAACATGTACATCACACGCTGAAACTGTTCGGAATTTGTTCATCGTAATTCATCGGGCTTCGTTATACCGGAAATCTTGAGGCTTTTTAAAATTCGTACCAGACTAAGATTTTTGAACCGTATTAATCACTCTTATGAGACTCGCTGACTGTTCAAGACTCGCTGACTGTTCAAGACTCGCTGACCGTTCAAGACTCTCTTCCAGTCTTTTACTACAACTCTTAAAAACTTGACTAAAATTCACAAACATTTCTCCGTAAAATTGTTCATACCACGGAGATCCTCTTCAAGGCTTATCCGAATTTTTTAAGGATTCGCCGAAACTTTTAACGATTCGTTCAAGATTTCTTACGACTTCCAGACAAGATAAGAATTCCAGGACTCTTTAAGGCTTCAAGACGACTTGTTGAAGATTTCAAGACTACACAGGGGTTTCAAGACTAGTCTACGACTCAATAAGGCTCTTCTATATCTGTTTCGAACGCGCCACGACTCTTCGAAACTCACTTACGACTTTCGAAACTCTTCACACTTGTTTAGGATTCCTCGAGACACTTTACAACTCTAGCCGGCTAGACTGAGAATCGGTAAAACTGCCACTTTCAAAACATTTTTCTAATTTCCATTTCTCTCGGGATGGTAATTACCTCCAGCGTCTCCCTGTGTATCTATGTGCCTGATATTTCCAACGAATAAGAGTTTTCGAAGTCCGAAAAAATCTCTGGTCTTTCCGATGGACTTTCTCAACTATCCGGCACACGTTTAGCATCCGAAAAACGTTCCGTCACACGTTTTACATCCGAAAAACTTGTCTGAAAGGAGTCGCTCTCACACTCACCTATTCTTGGGTATTTCTTTGGGAATAGCATCATTTGCCCAGCTAATCCACAGATACCATAGGCACACGTACCCCCTTTCCCTAGGTCAACGAATCCTTCCGTACGTCGGTAAAATTTTCGCTATTTTCGGCATCGCTGCATTCCGCGCGAATGCAAGAAATGAATATGAAACACGCATTTACCTTGAACACGGTCCGCCCTAGACTTGTCGTCGTCCATGTCATCCGTCCTCTTGATCTCCAAAACGGGGGGCTTCGATTGCTTTTCGCCTTCCACACTCTCTTCGTTCGACTTCCAGTATATGCTGGATATAGTGGCCAAGCACTTCAGTTTCATGTCTCCGCCTTTGAAGTGCTCCGGCTGCACCTTGAACGTCAGTCCTAGAATCGTCGTCTCCAGCCCCTCGCGGCCGATGTACATCTTATACGGGCCTCGTAAGAATGACGAGTTTACCTGCAAACAAAACAAAAAAATTCTAAGTAAATGAACCGAAAAATTGGTATTAGCCAAGTTAGGTTGTGAATATCAATTTGGTGGATATTCAAGACAAATGTTGAAAAATACGGAATTTCTCCCTTTCTACCCTAACGAATACATCTTGAGCCTTGCGCCATCGCCAGCACGAATGACTGACTTGTTTTCCCCTTGATGCGATACCTTACGCAGTTGCATACTTTGGTCGTTCTCAAGACCGATCCCCCTCCCCCACCCAAAATGATACTGATTTATAAGTTACTTATTTTCCGTTGGTTCTTTGACTCTCTACTTTTCTCTCTCCTGCGCTAATCTTTTCATTTCTGAGAAAGATTCACAATTTGTATCCTTCATTATCTGCTCTTCATAGATCATTCTTTGCCTTCGGTGATAAGAGAGACATTCGCTTTGTCGAGGAGACAATAACCTCGAGATTGAGCGGGGTCTTACGTATTACAGTCCACAGGCTTTCTACCGAGAGGAATGATTGTGCTGAGAACTACGTTTTTAGATGCAGAAAAATTGACATAGGTAAGTGCAGAGGTGGGCTTGGAAATGAACACTAGTAAAACAAAACAATTATCCAATACGGAAAGGGAATATGTACCACAATACAAGGAACTGAAATAGAAAAAAATCTCCGAATTCGACTATCTGGGACAGATACAGTCGTTTGAAGGCAGAACAAATAGAGAGATAACTGAAAATATAAATAAAGCAGGGGCGAACTTCTGGACTTTAGAAAACACGTATAAAGGTAATGAAGATTGAAACAAAGACGAAAATATTATTGAAAAGATGCACTCTACCAGTCCTCACCTATGGAGCCCATACGTGGGCCCTAACGAAGAAGCAAATGAAAAGTTCAACTACCACTGTGAGAGAACAGGGACGAAACTAGGGGGACACGGGCAGTGACGTAGCGACGGCAGGGCGGAGGGGCGGATCGCCCCGGGCGGCACTATTAGGAGGGCGGCAAAATTGCTATTTAATAATTTGTTATAAACATACATTTATTAAATAAAGTAATTTTAAATAAATCGCCAATACTATAGGGCTATCTATATGAAAGCCTTCAATTTAAAGGCAGCTCTCTGCCGACATACTGGTGCACAAATGCGTATCAAGGCAGTTAATAAATACATTGAATCTGGCAGGTGTACACGCTAGCATCAGTCGCAGTCGATTCAGTGACTTTTTTTTTTTTTTGGTACTATGGAGAGGGTTTGCAAATACTTTTCATCTTCTACTTATCGGTGGAAAGCTCTTGCCGATGTCACAGGTCAAGGTGTCAAACGCCTTAATGAGACACGTTGGAGTGCTAGGTATGAAGCCGTAACATTCATGAAGACCCTTTACAGCGAGATTCTTAAAGTGTTAGAATCACTTTCGCAAAACACAGAGGAAAACACAAAAACAAGGGAAGACGCTGGTCTTCTACTTCCTGCCCTCCCGTCGCTATTATTTTTGGCCTACCTTGGACCATAGAGTCGAGTTCTCTGCGAAGTAAATTATGCCCAATTGTACCTCCAGACTAAAGGACTAAACGTGCACCAATGTGCTATGAACATTCATGCTCTGGAATCGTTCCTAGTCAACAATCGAAATGTCCTGGTCAACGGCGGACTTGATTATGCTAAGAATGTATGTGAAGAACTCGCCGGAATCGAAATAGCTCCTGGACGAAGAAGGAAGAAAAAAGAGATGGCTGGCGAGAGTGCTGCAGATGCTGGTTTAACTTATGAAAATCGGTTGAGGCAAGAAATGTTTGAATCAGCAGACAGAATTATACAAGAAGTCAAACCCAGATTTCTACAATTACACGAGCTGGATGTCAAGTATTCATTTCTCACACCAACTAACTTACTGAATGCAGAATACAAGTGTGAGTTCGGAGAAGAGCCTAATGATATCATCGATGTGAAAGAGTTCGAAATCGAAAGGGAACGGTTGCGAAATTTTGTTGCTGTAGCTGGTGCTAAAGATCAAGACAACGCTAGGAAAGGACCGTTAGAGCATCTGGAATTTATTCAGGAGTACAACTACGGTATTTGCGTTCCCTACATTGTGATTATGCTTCGAATCTTTTTGACTGTAGCCATCAGTGTCACAACATGTGAAAGTAGCTTCTCAAAGCTGAAGCTGATAAAAAATTACTTGAGATCTACCACGAGCTCCATATGATTAAGTAATTTGGCCATTTTGTCAATCGAACAACGTTTCACAGACGAAGTTGACTTCGTCGAAGTTATTAGCGATTTTGCTGCGTGTAAGGCCCGAAAAGTTACATTGTAGTCATTAAGGTCAGTATCTTAATTTTCATATCATAAATTTACATCTGTGGACTTAGACTAGATTGATTTTTATACTTATATAATAATACGAGTATAAGAACCGACAATATATTATAATATTATAATATCGTCTTTATATCATGGTATACTATTTTCCCTCAGTTCTTTAATAATTATGTTACTTTTTCCACCAATATTAATATTTTCATGACGTCATAAGGGCGGCAAATTATAATTCCCGCGCTACGCCGCTGGGCACGGGAGGGTAGCTCCCCCAAGCCTTCGCCGGACTTGGGAAATTTTAGTAGCTGGATCAAAAGTTGGAAAAATTCAACAAGTCAAAAGAGATTTAGATTTTTTTCTTCTCACCCCCCTCCATCTAACTCACTTTAGCCCACGGTCTAGATTAGCCGCGAAGCGGGTCAGCTAGTACACTATGTGGCATGGGCATGCACAAAATGTGCGAACTTAAGCGCGCTCTGACGGCGTGGTTTTCAACTCTGCGAAAATTTTACAGGAGATATTTTTCATGTAAATTTTGACAAGAAACAACTTTTGTTTGAAACATATTTCCGTAAAACGATTTCTACGCGAGATATTTTCGAAAAAGTGAATTTCGAGGTCTTCGAAGCCCTCTGGGGGGCTTAGCTCCACCTGAATCTCTGTGAACTTTTAGTATGTTAATTGAGGAGTCATTCCAAAGGCATTCTGAAAAAAATCTTTGATATCGTTTATGTCCATTTCCGGCCCTTTTTTGGTCTAATTTTCCTGGACTATAAAAGTAATCCTCATTATTTCCCCCCTTTTCCTCCCCACCTTTTCTTAGACGTCTAGTTTAGTTCTTCTTGCTGTTCGAACCGCCTTTTCATTCAGAGGACCGGCAGTATAGACAGGGCCGTCGAGAGGAAAAGCGGGCCTGGGGCAAACACGAGAGGATAGAGCCTTTATGTTAGCAGGGTGTGGGAGTAAACAGGTTTTTTCGTTTTCGTTTTTCTTTTTCTTCTTTTTTTTCCCCTACGGACCTTTGGAGCCCCATATAAAATTCCGGGCCCGGGACAAAATGTCCCCTTTAACCCCCTCTCTTTGGCCCTGCCACCAATCTCCGACAATTTCCAACAATTTCAACAATCTCCAGCAATTTCCTACAATCTCCAACAATCCTCTTCATCAGTCTCCAACAATCTCCCACAATTTTCAATAATCTCTAACAATCTCCAACAATCTCCGACAATCTTCAATAATCTCTAACAATCTCCAACAATCTCTGACAATCTCCAACAATTTACAACAATCTCCAACATTGTCCGACAATCTCCTCCTTCAATCTTCTCCAATAATCTCCTCCAACAATCGCCAACAGTCTCTAACAATCTTCTCTAACAATCAGGGCCCCAGAGAGGAAAAGCGGGCCTGGAGCAAACATGAGAGGATAGAGCAACTATGTTAGCTGGGGGTGGAGGTAAACAGGGCTTTTTTTCTTTTTTCTGTTCTTTTTTTCCTAGGACTCTCTGGGGCCCCATGTAAAATTCCGGGTCCGGGACAAAATGTCCCCTTTACTCCCCTCTCTTTGGCCCTGGGTATAGAAATAGACCCTGTCCATTTTGGTGATTGTTTTTTGTACCGTACTTCGAGTAAGGTTCATCCTAGCTGACTTTGAGACATGTTTCGCGAACATGGTCAGTACCAGTGTAAATGACCCTAGTTATCAGATTGTAGTGCCGTCGTAATTTTCAAAATTACCTTCTCCCTCGTATTACAAAATTCGATTGGGATTTGATAATTGTATATACTCTTGGGCCATTAGAAAAAAAAAAAGTTTCAAATCGAAATTATGAGGGCGGCCCATACGTGAAAGTCACGCCGAGGCTTAGTAGGTACCCTTATTAGTGTACGTTTGGGGGGTACTTCAAAATTTAAGCTTCTGAGAGATCACTTGGGATTAGATCGAGACAGAAGGAACCGTCACCGGGTCCGTGATATCCAAAAGCGATCATTCCGAGACGCTCAGACACTCCTAGTGTTCACTTCGAGATTAGTAAAGCCCAATTCTGAAATTACAGTATTTCGTTGGGAGTGGTGGACTCTCTAGTGTTGGTTTCAAATTTCAAGTATTTCGAATTTTGGCTTGTCAAATACTTTTTGGACATTTTGTGATTCTTTCGAATCGGTGGTAGCGTGGGAAACCCCCAGCCAGATTTTATTTAGTGCCTGCCATACCAAAATTCTTATATTCAGCCACTGATGTTGAGATGATTTTAAATACTCTAAAGTTTTAGGGGAGAGAGGATACTACTCCCTAATACATATTATGTTAAATTCCTATCGTTATCACTCATTGCAGTCAATTATGAATTTAATTCTTATTTTTTTAAATCTGAACCTATATTGGAAGCTATTAATTATTTTATCGCTTACGAATGAGAGACGTAATGCGAAGAGCCACTGGCTCCATGTATTTTACCTCGCCGTCGAATTAAAATACACGTAATTTTGTACTGTGTGACATTATCTCAAAATTTCAGTGAAGTGAACTTGGAACAACTGTTCATATTTTCTATTTATTTTCTTCGATGATGCATGGACGTACCACCATGCTAGTATTTGATTTATGGTACGTGGCATCTCTGGACTTTTTCAAAATTACTATTCCCTTTGGTGGACCTCTTTTCATTCAGGGACGTGAAGAGGGGGTTCCTGCCTTAAGTCCATCCTGATGGATCAGGTTTGCAGCACTACTTCGCTTGTGAAGTACGCTGGGGACGAGGGTCATCGTGGACTCGCCCAGACCCCCGTGGGGCTTGTTGGTGGTCTGTGGTTAAACACCTGCAAGTATGGTCATAGTAGACTGAACGTTCCCTTGCCGAAGTTATTAGCTCCCTTAGTCGGCAATCTACTATCGGCAAATTTCTTACATGTGAGATCCTTGGAAGAAGTTCATTTTTCCAGGGCTCTTATTCCGAAATTTGGGCAGGACATCTAGCTTTTCGGGAAATTACGCTACACAACAATTCCCTCTAGCAGTAATTAAAATCATAAGTGGAAACTGCCCTATTTGAATCGATCAATCTCAAATTCATACACCAATACATCCGAACTTTAATAAACATAGCTGAAGGCGTAGCTATTCGTTCTGGAAGGTGGTGAAGCAGTTGGTGGGAGTCCTCCTCTGCTAATCATCTTCCGCCCGCATCTTAGTTGTCGACTATCTGGCCTCTCGCATTGCGGCTTCTGCATTTCTACCTCCTACATAAAATCTAATGAGGCCTACTTGTACTTTCTCAGTGCTGAAAGACTGATGGATTTGCATACACAGTGCGACAATGAAGTTCCCGGACTTATTTTCTCCCCGCGCTTGTGGTAACACTGCGACCTTGAAATTTCTACACGACAGTCTGGCATCTTTCCCCTATCGCCAGGCGTGTTGGCGACCTTGTGCGATCGTTAGTTCTCTAGCTGTGTTGTGTTTTATACAAGTGTGACTTGTCACAAGAAAAAGGATCTTTGTGGCATCATAATGTTCTAAGAAAAGAGCCCTTAGTAATATTAAATTAAGGGCTCTTTCTTTAGAACATTTCGGTGCTGTTAAGGGCCTTCTTCTTGTGACAGGTCACAAGTATGATAGAGCTGGTCGTCACGAGAATAAAGAGATGCGAACTTTCGAGTAACGATCTGCTTCTTTGATTGCCGCGGGGTGGTCCATAAGGAGTTCGTTCCAGCTGAACAAACTGTTAATCAGGTCTACTACCGTGATGTGCTAGAAAAAGAGTCAACAGAGTGCGTCCCGATATCGCGAGAACGTAGATTCTTCATCGTGACAATGCGCCTTGCCACAGTGCCTTCAATGATACTCTATTTTTGACCTCTAAAGGAATTACAATGTTACCGCAGCCCCTCATTCGCCTGATCTGTCACCATGTGACTCTTCTCTATTCCCCAAGGTCAATAAGTTGTAAACGGTACGCATTTTGAAACCGTTAACGACATCCAAGAGGCTGTAACGAGGAGACTACAAGACACCCGACTTGAAGCGTTCCAGAACTGCTACAATGCGTGGCAAAATCGCTGGAATCACAGTGTTTGTGCCCAAGGGAACTACTTCGAAGGCGATTACATTGTTGTTGAATAATGTTTAAATATAAGGTTTTGATAGACTCAGTCCAGGAACTATATTGTCGCACTGTGTACACGTCGTACGATAATATCTACAGCACGCAACAGTGAACGTATTTTGGAGTCTTTCGTTACAGTTCTCTGTCCAATATTTTGATCACTAATTTTCAGCATGAATGGAGAAAGGTTTATTAGCATTCAAGGTTGAGATGTTTAAATAGTCTTAAATGTTTAAATGTCATGTACTCAGGTCTTCTGTGTGGGCGAGCCAGACTTGGGCCGGTGGATTTTCAGGTTGGACCCGGCCCACCCGCCCTCTCCCAATGGTTATGCACTTGCCACCGAGAAAGGAAGGCTTACACATTGCATCGTTTACAATTTCAAATCTTAGATTTACTCTGTTCATTTACTATGATAGAAACTTGGACAAATAAGTTACTCAATTTTTCCCCTTAAGGAGCAGAGTATACTACCTATAAAACGTTCAGTATTGTTTTCTGTTCTCTAAATTTTAGTACGTTGTTCTCGCATCGCAGCGTTCCAGCATAAAAATTTTATTTTAAACTGGATGATTGTCAAATTTCATTTTTCCCATGTAAAGGTGCCAAAATTGGCGCTTCTGATTCCAGAGTTGGACTGATGAATCATCCGTAATGGCGGAGCGAATCTAGAAGCTCCGAGTCTCATTTCAACTCACACGTTGCCACTAGCATTTTTGCCATACACTGCGAGTTTAAATCGTACGTACAGACGAAAATGTAAATTTAACAAGTATTCTGTATTATTATTATTATTATTTTTTTTTTTTTAATGACTTAAAACCAATATGTATGTGTGCGTGTGTGCTAACTGAAAACAGAATTTTGACTCGTTTCTCGTAGAAAAAAAGATTCTCCCGAGCTGTAAGTTCGCTGTTCTTCCTTCAGCCGTATGTTGACATTGTCATCGAACATCAAAATCGGGAATAAAAAGCAAGAGAACGAGGTTATTCTGTACCATTTTGAAACGAACTAGCTGTGCATGTACTTCGTTCAGCCCACAAGTGCGATGGAAAAATACGTCGGATCTTCATTTCGTAACGCTAAGAGGATATAATATTATAAAGTTCGTGTCGTATCATTCACATGTTACACCGTGAAAATGTGCTTCGCTAAAAGGTCGTTACTAATTGGCTGATGCTGGCTTTCGTGTACAATTATCATCGGTGGAAAATTGTATTCTCTTCGCTGGTACCCGTAATATGTCTGCCCGACTTTCTGTTTCTTCATTTTTTCTCGTCCTTGCAGAATCTGTGTCGAGAATGTATAAAAAAGCGTGTAGCATGTACCGCTTTAGGTGCTGATTTCGCAGAAATGTCATTCGGTTCGTTAGCCGTATTTATGGCATTAATAGGCGGATGTAGCTTTCAAAGTGAGGAGCATAACGGCAGAGCTGTATCCCCAAGGGGACGAAATGTACCCCAAAATCCACTTTTCCTTGAAATTCTGTGACATATCGACGTAAGAGAAAACTTTTCGAACAAAAAATATTCTTCATTAAGATGTCTTACATTATACCCGAGACAGAGGGGTTCAAAATCACTATTCAATTTCCTACTATTGCTGAACGCAGGCCTTACGGAAGAAAAGACAGATTTTCCGGTATGTTTTTGGTCTCACCGACTCGAGCAAACAGAAGGGGTGCTAGTCATCATCGAACCTTCTTCTGAGCATCACCATCTTCCTGCAGTGAAATTTTTTCTCCTCCCCCTCCCTTCTAATTTAAATTTTGTGTTTTTTGGATTTTTTTTTAGATGACAGAAATGTATTTTTTATCACACTTCTTAAGACTTTCATAAACACGAATCACCAAATCGAGATTCCAACTGGAAGGAGTTTCAAAGTCACAAAGTTTGATTTTGATATGTGTAGTTATAGGCAAGGGAGCAGGACACCAAAGATGTCATAGTAGCAGGCAACATGGACATCGTTTCAGAGGTTTTAAAGGTCGCTAAATTAATTTTGATTCGTGTCCAAATTGCAAATCAGGACATCGGGGGGGGGGGGGAGGAGTGTCATTATGATTTTAAAAGATGCATTATGGGCATTTTCTCGATTCAGTTTCGATAATCATTTGCTCCTAACATGCAAATCGAGGCATCAAAATAGGGAAGGGGCTGAGAATATCTTCCTTTTGTAGGATGTGCCAATTCACTTTTCCTTCTTCTGTATTCCAGAGCGCGTTCGGCTGTTGTGAAGTCCACTTTTGTCGTTTGATTTTTTTCACAGATTATGGGGTATTGAAGTATCGCGGATCCGTTGGTGTGGTCGGAATTTCGTAAAACAGCTGGGAAAGTGCTTTCTGGCAACATCGCTTTCTTTCATTTTTCTGTAATAAAGTTTTTTCAAAAAATTGATTTTTTTTTCAGAGATTGTTCAAAAATTTGTGTATTTTAGCGTAAAAAATAGAAATAAATAAAAAATTCCGGCCCACCCCCCTCTGTTTGCATTTCTATACCTAAAAAGTGCTTATTTTCAAAAACGAAATCGCAATTTTCCGATACAGCTTCGGAACTTTTTTCTTACAAGCAGAGATTTTGCTCGATTGGAATAGGACCAAGACTAAAGTGACCTCTTTAAGTCTGGCTACAAAAGGAGGAGAGCAATCTCGAGCCGTAAAATTGCAAGAAAAAAATCGTTCAGAACCAAAAGGGGTCAAGTTTAAAAACTTAGAGCCTCCCCAGCTTCGGCCCTTCAAAATTTTATTCGACGGGACTGGGCTTAAAAGTTGTCTCTTGTGACGCTCTACCACCACCCTGAAGGACGTATTCCACGATTTTCAAATTTTCAAATAAAACCGTGTTTTTCGCTCCCTAAAAAGTGCGATTTTTGGACTTAGTCCCTTTTGGTTCTAACCGATTCAAAGACAGAAACAACTTTTCTATCGCATTCCCTTATTGCTTACATAATATGTTTTGCCTACTCCTTAATTTACAGGCCAACATGATTTGTATCCTACTATACGACAAAGAGCCCCCTCTCGAAGGGTTGATGGGAAGAGATAATGGATGGCAGCATAAACCAGCCCAAACGGAGCACAAATGACTGCATTCACTTTTCCCTTTTCAATCCTTTGTCTAACCCCCTTTTCAAAGATCATTTTTTCAGCCCTCCCCCGCCCCCAAAAAACCTCAACATCTTGGGAAGGAGGGCAGAACAAACGACGGGGTTTTCAGCACAAACGTAGCACAAACGATTGACACAATTTTTGATCCTCTAAGAGAAAGTGGGGTGGCTCCCGCTCGCACAGCCCCCAAAAGTTTTCTCAAATATCTCAGGAAGGAGAGCAGCACAAACGATGGGGTTTTTAGCACAAACCTGCACAAATGTAGCACAAACAATTGGCACAATTTTTGATCCCCTAGGAGAAAGTGGGGACTCCTATTTCTACAGCCCCAAAAATAAACCTTGACATCTTGAGAAGAGGAGCAGCACAAACGGCGGGATCTTCCCCACAAACCAGCACAAACAATTGACACAATTTTTGTTCCCCTGGGAGAAAAAGGGGGGCTCCTGTTTCTACAGACCCCAAGAGTTATCTCAAATATCTCAGGAAGGGAAGCAGCACGAACGATGGGGTTTCAGCACAAACCTGCACAAACGCAGCACAAACGAATGGTTCAAGTCTATCGGGGTGGGGGGGGGACGAGGAAATGAACCGAATTCGAATTGTGGTATCTAAGGAGAAGGAGGAAGAAAAAAATTTCAGAGATGGGGATGTTCAGAAAAGGATCCGATGATTATTTGCACCCCTCCTTCTTGCTCAGGTTGGTGAGACCAAAAAAATATCGAAAAATCTACGTCTTCTTCCATAGTGCTTGTGTTAATGTATAGGAAGCTGAAGAGTCATTTAGAACCCCCTATTTCGGACATTTCGATAGCAGTTACGAAAAAATTGTAAGATGTCTTTTTTGTGTAGAATTGAATGGGCAATAATTTTTATACGGAAAGCTTTCTCACGCAGTCGACATGTCTCGAGATTTTTTGGAAAAACTGGATTTTGAGGAACATTCAACCGCGTGCGGAGATAGCTCCACCGCTATAACCTTAAACTCTTCTTGACTTGTTAATTGAAGGACTTGTCCAGAGATATTTGTGAAAAAAAATATTTGCTGGAATCTTTATCTAACTCCAATTTTCCTCGGTTATGGGCCTTCAAGATACCAATTGACTTCACACACTCAGGCCTGTTGTCCGATTCCCGGCAAGTTAATTCTGGAGAATGCTGGATTTTGGGGGTTGTTCATCTTCATGGGGTCGATAACACGCTATGACCTTAGACTTCTGATATGTTCAGTAAGAGGCTAATCTGAAGATATCTGTGAAAAAAAAAGTACAATAGCTGGAAATTTTGTCCAACTCTAATTTTCCGGGGCTGTGTAAAGTGGCGTGATTATTAAAAAGTAGACAATATCGGCAGATTTATCTAATTAGATAGCTTACTCGAAGAGGGTCGGTTGGAAAATAGAGATACCGCTTAGACCATGCACGAATTATCGAATTTTTTAAATTTTCATCTCCTTGGCTCTGTACATTGCACATAACGCTCGCACAGTAATGAAGATCAAGATCAATAAGCACGTCTGAAGAAGAAAAAAGAAAGAAAAAAAAGTAATTGCTAGAGGCTCATTACCGAACCTAATAAAATCGAAATTGTTGATTAGGTATAATTACTTTTATTATTCTCAACTAATTAATGTCTCAGAAATAAAGCGCCACTGAACTACTGAATTAAACTCTGACTAAGACCAACTACTGAAAACCAATTGGCTTCTTACGGAAATGATGCACCACTAAATTGAATTGTCACTCAGAAGTAAAAGTTGAATGATGAAAAAAATTTCGATTGCAATAGGCTCGGCTACTAGTAGCTGACCCTAAAATAAGATATCTGAAATAGGTAATGAGAGTGTTTATCTGTATCGTCAGATAGTTTTGTCAATGGTCGTTTTCTCCTGGAAATATCCGAAAATCTGACAGATATCTTTCCAAATTATCTTCCAGTCCTTCATTTCTTATTTTATTTTATTTTATTTCGTTTTCATTACCTACACCATTGGGGCCGAGGATGCGATGTCTCAGGGGCCACTGTGGCATGCGTGCGTCGCCATACGTCCCACCACACCCTATGCGCACTTCACTGGGTAGAGGTAGACAGTTGGAAACTTGCCGGCTTGCGAAATAGAAAAGGAACATCACATTCGCTCATATAGCCTGATACAATGTCCATTTGGATGGACAATATTTGTGAATTCGCCTGGCAAATCTTAGATAATTAATTTTTTAAGTATCCTCTGGAATTCTAAGATGGGATTCCGGATAAACTGCCCATCATATTATCTCCGTCTTTTGAAAATATAGATTTTCTCTGCCTTACCAAGATGGTTTTCATTATCTTGCCCCGGTCTGGTAAGAATAATTTCTCTGAAATACCGAACTTTATTTCCAGACTGTTTTCGTATCAACTTTTGTTTTATTTTCGGTTAACAATGTCCAAAACTGGAGGAGCCCTAAACGGGTTACAGGCGGCGCGAATCGCGACACCCATATTCAAAGGGAGTCCGCCCCAGTCACCGTGAAAGACCCGACGTCTGAATTTTGGTGGAGCGATGTCAGATTATAGACTCCACGTTAGCTGCCAATAAAGACAGCAACCTCTAACGCCGTGAACCCGCCATTACCCTTCAGTGCCTCAATTCGATGGGAAGCCTTCGTTAAGACTGAAATTATTGCGTTTAACACCTGCGAAGTGGAACAGCTCAACGGCTGTTCATCCGAACCGATAATATAACATGTACTCGATGTTAAGAGGTTTATAAAAATTCACTACAGTAGTTCGGCAAATAGGAAAAATTTTCTCCAATGGCGAAAGTTTGTATTTTAAAAAGAAATTTCGAAGTCCATCCCCCCACCGCTCGCGTTTTTGTGTGATAAAAAATATTATTATCGCTGTTTAAAACTCGCCGCGAAGAGTGGGCGTGCCGAGTGGTGCGAAATTCACTTAAAAGTTTAGACTTACCCAGTCTCGAAATATCGAGAGTAAAATAGCTTCGCCTTTATCCACAAAGATCGCGGAGAAACGCCTTTTTTTCTCTCTTTGGTGTCGGTTCAACGGGTATAATTTTTAATTGCTTTTACATCGAGAACGCCGCGTTGCATTGTTCGTTTTAGAAGCGAATTGCGGCGCAGCCCTTCAAGCCCACAGTGTAGAATGGGAAGATAGGATGTCTTCATCCTTCGTCCTGGAAGGCGAGCCGAAAGAATGAATCATGCTGGAAATTTCGTCGGTGGGCCTGAAAAAGCTGAACATCAGTAGCACTCGAAACCGAACTCGCCATTTCTCGGAATTAAATTATTTACCGTATTCGTATAAGTCGAGTTGTTTGCTACAAAAGTTGTCGAAGAAATTCCGAGCTCTTTTTTCAAAACGAAGCCCGTTCTGATATAAATTGCCATTGCGAGCTGGGGTGAAACCGGGCTCTGCTTCTTCAAGATGGCGAGTGGAATGATTATCAGGAATACATGTATTTTCGAGCAGCCTAGTATCTAGATTCGGACCTATTTGTCTTGACCCCCACCCCTATATGTGTTCTAACTTGGCGTGCTGAAGGGGAACTCCGACCGATAAACCCTGATGAAAGCAAAAGAAAACTACATCTGTGTACTTCCCTGGAGATGCGCCGGCACCACTTCAATTACGATGCCAGCTCACGAAGTAAATATGTAATAATTCCGGACGTAAAAAGTTTCCCATTCGAATGTCCGAGACGTGATTAGTGAAAAACTATCATAACTGAGAATAGAGATATGGAATGCAAGGACACTGAATGAGGCAAACAAATTAGAAAACTTAAAGAAAGAGATGGAAACATTAAACCTAGATATAATAGAAGTAGTGAAGCGAGATGGGCAGAAGAAAAAATTTTGGACCGGGGGGAGTATAGAATATTAATACAGCAACGAAAAGAGGGCAAGCAGGCATAGGTATTATTATGAACTAGACTGTAGCGAATAGAGTGCAAAGTTATACTAAGTATGGGGAGAGGATATTAATGGCGAGAATTTCAGCTAAGCTAGTTCATTTAGGGACCATCCAAGTTTATATGCTTATAGGAAATTATAGTGAAAAAGCAGTAAAAGGAAAAGAAAATTTAATTATAACTGAAGATTGGAACGTGGAAAGCAAGGTTTAGGAGACACCTCCCCACTTTCAAAGTTTGAACCAAAAATAAAAATAGTCTTCGTCGTTTATGCTTCTTTATAGTGTTTTTTCGTGCTTCCATTATTTTTGTTTGTCTCCTCCACAACCCCTCTCACTGATTACGAGTTTCAGTCCAAAAAAGTCTCAATTGTTTGCGCTTCCATTACTTCCCGCTAAACATTTTGGGTGCAGTAAACTTGTGGCTGCGTAAGGGCATTTCCACACTTCACTACTACACTCATAATTACATAAGTAAATATACGTGTCGTGTAGCTGCAATGTAGCTGCAGCTCCACAATCATGCGCATCTCCAAGGTGTAGCAACCTCGCGTAAATTCCGCGTAGCTGCAGAATAGTTGCAAAGGCACTATTCCTCGCACCCCTAAAATGCAGCTACGAGTACTCTGCGTTGAAATTTTTAAAGTTTCAAAAAACACCGGATTCATGGAAAAATCAGATATAATAAATTTTAATTTACAAGAAAAGTGATCGCCATAAAATTAGACCTATATCCTTGAGCTCCGTACTGTCAAAAATCTTTGCTAAACTAGCAGAAAAGCGAATAAAAAGTGCAATAAACCCACATTTAAGATATCAAGCTGGCTTTAAGAGGGGCTACTCCACCCTGGACCACTTACACATATTCAAGGTTAAGTGCGAGAATAAAAACCGATCGAACAGGAGAATACTTTGACAATCCGAAAGAATCCTTTATCTCCGATCTTCTTCTCTATGGCATTAGAAAGTATTTTCAACAATATAGACTGGGAAGGGAGAGAATTAAATGGAAACGGTGATTATATAAACTGTCTTCAATTCGCTAACGATATTATTCTAATCTCACCCGAATTAGATGAAATTCAAGAATTGCTAAAAGAACTAAACAAAGTCGGAAAAGAAGCAGGGCTTCAAATGAATTCGGAGAAAACAAAAATTCTTACCCAAGAAACAAACAAGTCTATTTTCATAGACAACCAAAAATTAGAAGCGAAGACAAAGATGGTGCAAATTCACCAAACGTACAAAACGATGAAATCATTTTCGGGAAAAATCTCCGATGATTTCCAAAGAACTTCATCAGAAATCTTCCAGAAGATTTCTTAATTTCCGAAAAATTTCATCGAAAATATTAGGGAAAGATTTCCAATCGTTGTCGAAGAATTTCATCGGACATCATCAGAAATCTTCTTTAAAATTTCCAATGTTTTCCGAAGAATTTCTTCAATAACCTTCAGGAAAATTTTCCGATAATTCATAAAGAATTTCATCGGAAATATTTGGGAAAAAACTCCGACGGTTTTTGGAAGAATTTTATAGAAAATCTTTAGGAAAAATCTCCGAAAATTTCCAAAGAATAATTTCATTAGAAATCTTCGAGAAGAATCTCCGATGATTTTTAAGGAATTTCGTCGCCGATTTCCGAAGAATTGAGACTATTTCCCACTCATGCGATGGAATCAGAGATATTTCCCGAAGATTTTTAATGAAATGCTTCGGAAACTAGCCCACAATTTCCGAAGAATTTTATCGAAAATAATTTGAAAAAATCTCCGATAATTCAAAAAAATGTCATTGAAAATCTTCGAAAATATCTCCAACAATTTTCGGACTGTTTCATCGGAAATCTTCAAAAAATGATTTCCCGAAAAATCTTCGGAGAAAATCTCTGATCCCATCGCATGAGTGGGAAACCGTCTCAATTCTTCAGGAATCGGAATTTCCCCCAAAAATGTCCGATGAAATTCTTCGAAGATCATCGAACATTTTTCCCGAGAAGATTCCTGATAAAATTCTTCAAAAACCATCGGAGTTTTCCTACCGAATATTTCCTATACAATTCTTCAAAAATTACCAGAAAATGTTCTCGGTGAATTTTGATGAAATTTTTTGGAAAACATTGACAATTTTTTCTAAAGAAACCCGATGAGATTCTTCGTTAATTACCGAAATTTTTCCCCCAAAAATTTCCGACGAAATTTCCAGGGTGTCCATTCTTGTTCGGAAATGATTTTCCCTGACTTTTCCAGGTTTTCCAGGCCGATTTTTTCAGTCTTCCAGACCCTTCAAATACAAAGTACACGTGCAAAGGAGGGGGAGGGGTCTAGTTTTTTCAAACATCGTGAGCGGCGAATATCGTCAATCACTCCACAAACATTTTTTTTACTACCGTGTGCATATGAAGCTGTGGCAGAAGGAGTGTAAAAATTTAATTATGGAAATGAAAACGCGCTCTGTGGGGTGCAGCATGGTGCGATGTCAATTAACGACTTCCTAGATTTCTTTCGGATGACTTCATGCCGACCATGAAGGGCGGGGGGAGGGTGGAAGAATAAAATTTCAAAATTGGTTTATAGTGTTTTGAGGTCGCTGCATTCGATTTTAGGGGTAATTTTTAGATCCTGTTCCTCCTGGTGCGACCAATGAGGTAGCAAAAGCGTAAGACAAGCAACGGTTGACTCGGAATTCACCCTTTCTAATTAAAGCCAACGAATAGATTGAAAATACTGTTTTATTCATTCAGAGTGTTACTAATAAAAAATTACATCGTAAAAATTTCTCAACTGAAAAAGTACAGGAGCTTAAATTTGGTCCAGATTAAAAATCGGAAACGATATTCGAAATCAGCGACACAAAACCACCCGCATTTCGATACTTCGTGAAATTTTTCACGGGAGAAGCTGAATTTGTATTACGACAGTGCTCTGAAAGGGGTCGGATAAAAATCGGAGGCGATATTCGAAATCAGCGACTCAGAGCTTGGTTGGTTATCCTGCCCAAAAAATTCACTTTAGAATCTTGGACAGAATTTGAAACTTGAGGAAAACTAGAGTAACCGAAATTAGCCTTTCCCTCGTGGAGCCTGAATGGTTTAGGGGTAGGGAAAATAACTATTAGAATAAATTCTGGAACCCAGGAGAATAATCTGCAGCATATCTAACGACAAATACTATGAAAGTAAAAAGGGTGGTTAGTATCTGGAATATTATTGCACCAGGGGAGGCGGAAGAGGCTTCAATTTAAGAGTATCGACAGATATTCGAAGTCGATTTTTTGACAAAATTCCCTGACTTTTAGGTGAAAAATGCTGAAAATTCTAAAATTCCCAGACTTTTCCCTAACCTTTCCAGACGGACAAAATTCCCTGACTTTTCTCGGGTTTCCAGAGAATGAACACTCTGAATCCTTGAAAATCATCGGAGATTCTTCTTGATTTCCAATGAAATTATTCAAGATTTTTCCTGAAGATTTTCGATAACATTCTTCAAAAACTATCGGAGTTTTTTTCTGACTATTCAAAAATTATCGGAAAACTTTCTAGAAGATTGTTGATAAAAAAATCTTTGGAAAGCACTGGAAACTTTTTCTAAAAATCTAAAAATTTCCAATGGGATTCTCTGAAAATTTTCTGAATTTTTTCTAAAAATTTCCGATGAAATTCGTTTAAGATCATCGGAGATTCTTCTCGAAGGTCTCCAATAAAACTCTTCAAAAACTGTCGGATTTTTCCAAAATATTTTTGATAAATTTTTTTTTTAAATTATCGAAAGATTTTTGAAGAAATCCTAAACATTGGAAATGTCTCTGAAGATTTCCGATGAAATTCTCCGGAAATTATCAGAGATTGTTTTCAAATATTTCTGATAAAATTTCTTGGAAATCATCCGAGTTTTTCTCCGAACATTTCTGATGGAATTCTTCGGAAATCATCGGTAATTTATTTCAAAAATTTCCGATGAAAACCTCCAGAAATCATCGAACCTTCCTTTTGAAGAAATGCTTCAAAAATCATCAGAGATATTTTTCGATGATTTCCAATAAAATTCTTTGGTATCGTTGGAGATGATGAAAATCTTCGAAAATTATCGGAAATTCTTCCTTAATATCTTCGATAAAATTCCTCGGAAACTATCTTCGGAAATCGAAGAAATCTTCTCAAAGATGAATGAGAACTGCACGTGTTTTCGGGACTAGATGCATTTTTTGGCGAGCGAAAGCTTCATTATTGAAGTTGACACTCCTCTTTATGCATACAACTCGAAGGGAAACCTCTTTCCCGAACCAAACGCTCTCATTCCTGAGCATAAGCTTCCTCTTCACTTTTTTTATGCATACACTCTGCAGCTTGCACTTTACTTTTGCGAAGTAAAAGCCGAAGCTCCTCTTTATGCATACCTCCAATTGTACCAATAATTTCCCAGTTGTTGCCATGTGTAGCATTCAGCATTCGCCACACACGCTATACAGAAGTGGCCGGCCCCGCACATGAGAATCAAAACTGACACTTGCACTCGGTAAGTGCCACAGCCATCTTGCAGTACTTTGTTTTGCTCCATCAGTTTTTTTTTTTTGTGGCAAGTTGCAAGTGTTGGTTCTGATCCTAACCTGTTCATATAACAATTATTCTTACTGATTTCAAAGACAGACACAGAATAAAACTGAACGAACAATGTACAGCCAATCGCCGCGTTAAGGAGCTCTGCCTCCTACGTGTGAGCCAAGTTCTCAAAATTTTACGAAACAGCAGTTTCACGGGTCAATTGGACGGGTTTTTGCGTGCATTTCACCAAGCACCGTGCCCAGACCAGACAATTTCAGCCGGAACACAGGCGATAATCGAATTTTCTTTACCAATGACACTAAAAGAATCAACCGTTTCGAAAATGACACGTCAATTTTGTCTTTCCTTCTGCATCCAACAAAATGCGACTAGTCTCACGAATTGTCTCTTCATCTTCTGCGAGTTGTAGATACACGTATACAGACAGTTTTTATATGTAAAATGTAGATACACGACTGTATTCGTACACGCTGCGCTTTTTATCTGCACAAGAACTTCAGCGTCAGAATCACTTTTTAAAGGTAGCGCGAGTTCAGTTTCCCTGTTTTCGCATTTCATTCCTGCGTCTGTCAGATATGAAATTCTAACTCGCAGATAACCCGCTGTAGCATTGTATTTCACCGGGTTAACATTTACTACACATCGGTACCGTAAGTCCACAAGTACGTGTACAGAGTTCGCGAATTTATTCGACGTGCAAATTCGAAAAATACCAACAAGGTTTCATTTTTTCCCCCTTCGTAAACCGATTATTGTTTTTCGAAAACGCGTGCGACGAATCTGTAGAGCAAGACACGAACGGGTCGTAAATTAGTCGCAAATGTATCGTCAAATTACGGAGACGACGTACAGGACTATATTATGTAGGTATATAGATTATATAGACGGTACGTAGTCACGACATAGTAGGAGGTAGTGTAGAAATCTCTTCGGAGTTCGGACTTCTCCATCTTAGCAGTAGAGGTACGTAAGAATTGGGACGTCAGGTTGCCGTTGTAATAACGTAATAAACTTTGTTGTACAAGTTTCGCAGCGTATAGCTTACACGCTGTCAATTCCGGTATAAATTACGTTTAAATATTTAAACAAATACCGGAGCCGAGTTTTGACATGTCGGTCGAGAGGTCGTACATGATTTCAGTCTTCAGCGAGTTCGGGCCTGTCTTTTGTACACCAACTTAGCGTTCGAATCCAAAATGTCTGTAAGTACGTCCGCTCTTCCGGATTTTCTTTCGAACGAACACTAATGTGGTACGTGAAGGAACACACGCGTAGCGAGTTTTTTTCTCTACCTCGAGGGCATACATTTGTGCTGTCTTCCAGGCACCCTTAAGTGTTCCCACCCGGGCTCCATTTATCATATATTCTTCGGGTCACCTGGAAAAGTAATTTTCCCTGTTTCGTTTTCGCGGTTGAGCTGTAGAAGAAACCGCGACTCCACTGACTTACAAACTTCCTGCACCACCGCCAGAACTGAAAATTACGACCGTTAATCGAAATAATACGAGTTGAAATGACACGAACCGAACTGATAGAAATGAGAAGCCGACACGAATGAGACGAAAAACTGACCGAATACACAAAATGAATGCAGAAATACACGATCAACTAGATAGAAATAATAGAAACTGGTAAAAGAGGGGGAGCGGGGTTGAAGGTACATACTCCTTCGGCCTATCACAGTAGGGTAATTAGGAAATCCTCCTGCGGGGAGGGAGATGTTTCAGAATGTTAACTGTAAAGTAATGTCGGATGTACAAAATTTCGCCTTTTCAAGTCGGCTAGCAAAGAGAAAAAAAAATCTCACTAGTAAAATCTTCCTTGACAAGCTCCAAAATACTATACTTTTCCCAGGTGTAATCGGTCGCCAGTATCTGAACGCTGTAAATGGGTAAGGCGCTACCTGCCGGTGCTCGTTGAACTCACCGTCATAAGCCACGGGGCTGGTGATACGGGTATTCGACAGGAAGACAGCGCAGTTCACCTAGGCCGATTCTCGGCAAGACGAGAAGAGGGCTAACGCAGCCCTAAGAGGCTCCCCGATGTCCCTGAAGTAATGCTCAAATGGGCGGTTCCAGGGCTCGGGTGAGAGCACATGAAAAGAGGTTCGGACGTATGTGTGTATGTGTACACACGTATACATTCCCATATTTCCACTTACTGACGTCACTGACTTGTCTGTCTTGGATTCTGCATATTTTCCAAGATGATCTCTTGGTCTACAAAGATCATAATTTATCAAGACAAACTCATCATTTTCCAGTGGGTGTGTTGCCCAAGTGGCGGGTGGGGAAGGAAGATGGAAACTGATAAGGAAAGGTCGTGAAATCGAAGGTAACATAAGACAACCTCAAGTAGAGCATCTGGAAACACCAGAGTACTGGCATCCGCCATTTTGAGTCGCTTGGTGCCCGACGATACATAATTCACCACGCGGAACATGGCCACCAGCATACTACCTATCGAATTGTGAATCGCCGGGCACCAAGCGACTCAAAGTAGCGGATGTCAGTACTCGGGTGTTTTCAGGTGCTCTACCTCAAGCAGACTTAGACACTCACTGATTGACTGAGAACAGACAGAGTAATTTTAGTCTAGCTTTAAGGTTGTATTAGTATTGTATAATCGAATTCATTATGTAACTTAAAAATGTGAGCTCCTCTGCCTGTCCTGCGCTAAACCAACCTACTCGAAGGTATGTCAGACAGTGGAGGGGAGATACACATATAGTACATGGAGCCACCCGAGGGAGTTCGGGAGTGGCCGCCGGGCGGGGTCTCAGTTCCTCGCGGGAGGAGAAGAAAAAAATAAGATAATTCCAGGTAATCTCACCCGATGCGCAACCCGAGGAAAAGTTACCGATTTGTTACCCTCGGATTACCCTTGTTCCCCTTTAGTTACCCGGGTAACTGGCGGGATATTACGCAATTAGTTACTCTCTAGTTACCCGCGGCGGAAATGTTACCCATTTGTTACCCTCAGATTACCCTGGTTCCCCTGTACTTACCCTTGTTCCCCTTTAGTTACGCGGGTAACTGGTGAGATCTTGCGCATCGGGCATAATACCTAGAAATATATCTCATGATCTACCATAATTTTGTGATATCTCCTTGAATCTGCGGTGACCCTCTCCTCTCAAGTACACATTTTTATACAAATCATCCTGGCTGACTACTTTCTGCGTACCATGATGCGAGCATCTGAGGCACGTTTTCATCTTCTGAATACCTGTGCTTCATGTAAGTGACCTTTTCTAAATCAGGTTCTTCTTTTTAATTATCAGTCAGGCGGGACATCCGTTCAACTTAGTTACGAGTTCTCTCGCATTAAGATTTATTATCGTCGATACATGAATTTTTTACGCTCTTGTTTTTTGATTTCGAATACCCTCGCATGCTTCGCTCCGGTCCGGACTTGACACTTTTCGCAAAACTCGAAAAACACGCAAATCTATCTACGTGATCTCATGATCTTGCAAGATGAATCTTATAATCTATCAAGATGGTAGCGTAATAGGCCTATATACCCTCAAAATATGCTCAGATGATCTCATGATTTACCGAGATGATCTTGTGATCTACTGAGCTGATATCATGATCAACTACACAGATCTCACGATGTGCCCAAATGACCTCATTATTAACCCTCATAATCTACCAAAATGTTATCATGATATAGCAAGATGATATTACGATCTACCACAAATATCGCATAATCTACCCAAATGACCTGCATTATGTACCAAGGAGATGTGACCTGCCAGGAAGAGAGGGACCTGAGCGCAAAAATGTAAATTTTACAGGAGAGCGGATAAACAAAATTGATAACGTTATCACGAAATGAGACACTCAGCTTTGGAGACTTACAGCAGTTTGGGAAAATTTTTTAGAATTTTTTCGACAACACCATGCGAAAGAGCTGCCACAAATTAGTCAAAAACAGTTGTTATCACAAAAATGATTATTTTTTCGCTCAGGTCTCTTTCTTCCAGGCAGGTCACAGATCGATCTCATAATCAACCAGAATTATCTCATAACCTACCAAGATGATATTGTGACCTACTAAGAAGATTTTCTGATCTATTAAAATGCAAGCCTGACGACAGGAGGGACGGAGACTTTCCCCGGCCTCGGACTCTTTTGGTTTCTGGAATGTTCATAACACTACCCAACAGCCAAAAAACCGCAAGAACGAGAGTAGCCGATTCTAGAAGTATTTTTCACGCTGAATTCAATGCCGCTTTTTGTTTTTCTTAATTAGCTCTCCTTTTCTCGTAAATTCATTCTGAATTATTTCCCGTAATTTCCCTCTTGTGTTAGAAATATTAATGAATGTGGCCACACTGCATGTATCACAAAACAAACTCGCCAACACAGTGATGCGTGTGAACGTGTTTTGACGTTTTGATATCGGAACGATCTAAACAGTTTCAACTGATTCTAAGATTTTATCATTAACGATGAAGTGATGGAACAACAATTTTGAGGAAAGCGATCTCTTCAGTGAAAAAATAACGCCTTTTCATTCCGGTATTACAGTTTATTGGTTCTTTTACAAAATGTAAGTGAACTAGATAAATGTGTTCCGACAATAAATTTGATGAATATGATGTGTTCAATACCCGAGTATTCATGATAATCACAACGCTCGTTGTTGAATTGGTATAATACTTACGGAACACAGAGGGACAGAGAACAACACGGAAGTTTTCTATTCAGTACCGTTCGAAGACGACTTCGGTAATTCAGTTCATCATCAAATCATGTCGCACAAAATGAACAATTTCTAATAACTATAAACCGCAATGCTAAAAAAGATTACTAACTCACATATTTAATCATATTGAATCAGCGTGAAAATACTTACATCATTTGTTTCTATGTTCAAAAATCTATGTTTTTGTAATCAGTTTTACACGATGTCTTTTCTCGATTAGAGCGAAAACGTTTCTGAAGTATATACTCGGACACGAAGTAATTGTCCTCCGACCAAATGGTCGATGTCCTACCAAGATTTACACCAAAGTCTCGTCCTATATAATGGATTTCTGTCCATTTACTGGATTTATTCCTTGGATATCGTTCTGACGAGGGCAGATTTTAGGATAGCCTGATGTCGGAAAGTCCCTATTTGATCGCAAAAATAAATAATTTTCAAAAAATTTTAAAGGTCAATCCATAAAATCTACCAATAAAATTCCGGTAATCAGGCCTACAATTCTGACCTATCTAGTCCATCTCCTAATCTTGCAAGATAATCTCATGGTCTACTAAAATGATCTCATGATCTATAAAGATGATCTTATAATCTACTATGGTAATCTCTTAATTTACTAAGATGATTAATGATCTAATTATATGATCTCTTAATTGACCAGGATTACAGCATGATCTACTATGCTGACCTCATGGTCTATCAAAATGATCTCCTCATTTAAGATCTAAGGGGCCCTGAATTCCCATGGTTAGTCGGGCCCTCGGGGTGCAAGTTTTAACCAAACGTTAGCCGAAATTAATTCCAAAGTAAATACGCTAAAACTTGAAAAAATTGTAACAACTCATAAACTTATTATGGTTTGCTACATTCCACGGAAATTAATTGGGAGGGGGTTACAATTTTCAGTTTCAGGCAAAGGGGTAACGCTTTTACCGTTTCGAAAGAATCATTAAAACATCAGAATTTCTATGTAAACTTAATTTCTTATCATACATACATAACTTTCTAACCTTCTCCCTCTCCTGGAACAATTTGCAAATCAAGAGAAAGTCGTGATTAGCAATAAGTTCAGCGACCTTTTATGCTGGTGAAATGGCATGCATAAGACGGGTGGATGTGGACGTTTGAAAACTGTGGATTTTTCACCTAGTGCACGAGGTGTGCGATTTTTGAAGAGTGCCAAAGTTTGCGAAACAAGCGAAAGCGAGGGAAGGCAAATACACGAGGCAATAATCGCGCACTCTATGTACTGGGTGGAAAATCTGCTTTCTATTATCAGTGCATATAAAGTCATGGAAAGTAATTATTTTTTGCCCAAGAGCAAAAAAGTTTCCTTTTTGCCCGCGAGGAAAAAAGTTTCTTCTGTGCCCTAGAGCAAAAAAGTTTTTTTTTCCCGCTTCAAGTTTTTTTCTTTCTTTCTTTTCTTTTCTTCAGCTTGCTACTATGGACAGTCGCAAATCTGTTACCCTTTGCACTTAAAATTCGCGTAAAATGACCAACTTTCTGTATGGATACGTATGACAGAATGGGACCTCCGTTAATCTATTGGAAACTGATGGGCCGTTTTGAAACTCCGGTTTCGAGTATTTCGAAGACTTTTGGGTATAATTTATTATTTCATTTTTATTTAACAGCATGGTGGACTTAGCTATACAATGTACGTACTTTATGGTATCAAACGAGCCACCGTCACGTCTGGTACGTTGGCCCCGTCGCTTTGCCGCCCACTTTTGGGCACATGCCGCCCCGCGTGTTCTCCTTAGTTCCCTGCTTTTCTCTTTCAATTTGGCCCCATTTTCTTCCTAATTTCATCCCTCCGCCTGGTTACCGGTCTTCCTCTTGAACGTTTTCTGTCTAACGGAGTATAGTCGAGAATTTTTTCCCCCACTTACCTTCCTGTTTCATTACATGTACTTAAATTTCAATTTCTTTATCATATATGCTACGTCCACCATTTAGGTTCTTTCTCTGATGCCTCTGTTTCCGATTCTTTCCACCTTTCTTACTCCATTGTCCTTTGCGTTGTGCGTAGCTTCTCCACGTTTGCTTCGGTCGTAGCCCACGTCTGTGCTCCATGTGTTAGCAACGGCATTGCACATCTTTCCCATACTTCTGCTTTTATACACTTCTTTCAGGGCCTAGTAGCTCTTCCATCCGTTTATTATTCTTCTGACTATTTTTTCCCTTTGTTCTGTCTTTTAGTGAGATTGTTTGGCCTAAATATGTGAGTTCCATTTCCCATTTTATTTCTTCTCCTTGTATTTCTATTTTTTCTTTCTTTTCCGTTCGACAGTATTGCCGTTTTTGCTCTATTTATTTCCGGTCCTGCTTCCCTACTTCTTTCCTCTAGTTCTATCGCCATTTCTTCCAGTTCTTTTGTACTTTTTGCAATTGGGACCATATCATCAGTAAACCATAAATTACTCAAATTTTCTTCGTCTATCCTTATTCCTTTTTCTTCTCAGTTCAGGTTTCGGACAACTTCCTCTAATATATAACTAAACAAATTCAGTAACAGTGGGTCACCTTGCCTCACCCCCTTTCTATTTCGAATATGTTACCTTCTCGATCCCGTGTTACATATATTATGATTGTACATTTTTTGAATTACTCTTATGAATTTTGACGGGATCACTTGTTTTTCTAGCGCTCTCCATAAATATTCGTGCGTTACAGTGTCGAAAGCTTTGTTATGTCTACGAACATTAGGTTCACTTCCATATTCTCTCGCTTTCTCTATTATCCGGTTCACTATAAATATCTGGTCTACCGTCGAGAAACCCTTCCTGAACCCTGCTTGCTCTCTCCCTTGATTTTCATCCAGCTGATTGTAGATTCTATTTTTAACTATCGCCATGAACATTTTACTTATACTACACGTCAAACTGATCGACCTATAATTTGAAAGTTTATGCTTATCACCCTTCTTGAATAGAAGAATGATTTCCGCTATTTCCCACTGGCTAGGTAACTTCCTCTGTTTCTATAATTTTATTGAACAATCGAGTAAGAGCTGGTGACAGGACTTGCCATAATATTTTGAGGCTTTTGTTATCTGTGACCTGGAATCATGAAATGTGCCTCTTGTGCGAAAACAGGTTTTCGAGATAAACGAGTGTAAAGATGGGATGTTGGTAGTGGTGCACGCAGATGTACATAGCGTGTACATCTGTGGTGGAGCGTTTACGCGTTGCTATTATGACAACCAAGTTTCGAATTCTTGTTCTCTGTCATTCCTGTAGGGCCTGTTTCACACAACGCCACGTAAACAGATGTTTTTAAACTTTTGACATAATTTCTAAATGCAATTTGTGGACGAACCAATGAAGATAGTAGGTAAGCTGCGATTTATTTCATTCGAAAAAACGTGATTTTTTCTAAAAGAATTGTCAAGAAAGTGAGAAAAGATTTTTTGATACCAGAGGCACATTTCATAATTCCAGGTCATATCTATTATATCCGGTCCCGGGGTCTTATTATTCTTCAGTCTCCTCATTACGTTCTTTACTTATTCCCTCTTCTTCACTTCCGTTATTCCTTTTTACTGTTATATCCTTCAGTCCTTCGCTTTTGTATATAAAACTTTTCATAGAATCGTATCGCTATTTCTATAATTCTTTGTTTCTCATATACCTATTTACCCTCCTCGTTTTCCATAAGATATTACTAAGTTATTTCCTCCGCTTATTTCTCTTTGCACACGTTTCATCGAGCCGTTCTCCGCCAAGATATTCCGAATTCTTTTGGTTTCGTACTCTTTTATGTCGCTTCTTACCCTTTGGGTACAATTTAGTGCGGAGTAATTTTAGTTCGAAAAGTTTTCTCCTACAACTGTCATATCTTGAGATTTTTAGGAAAACTGAATTTTGAAGAACATTCAGCCCTGAGGGGAGATAGCTCTACCGCTACGACTGTAGACTTTTGATATATTCATTAAGGGACTAGTCCAAAGATATTCGTGAAAATATTTGCTGGAATCTTTGTCCAACTCCAATCTTCCTGGACAGTGAGTTTTCAAGATGCCAACTGACTTAATACACTCGAAACTGTTGTCCGATTACCGGCCACATGCTCGCCCTCTCTATTTCGCCGTCTAGCAAACAAACTCGCATTTCATCGGCAAGTATCGATACACTCGGTGTGGTATTGACGCGGGGAGCTATTTCCTTTTCAAATTCGGCAGCCCGTGTTCGCGCTTTTGACGACGTAAATCACGAGGGCGCACAGCGACCACGCTGTTTATAAATTCGTCAAAACGAACGAGAGTATATATTATGTGGCATATAACTGGGCTCCGCGTGTACTGGTCGATGTTAATTAACTGTATTTAAACCGCACAAACTGCGAGGTAAACGATACGCAGATGTAGACTACATGGGCATAGGTACGGAGCAAAGGTACAGAGGTGTGCGTGTAAGGTTAATAGGCAAAAAACTGATGTGCTCCGAAGTTCTTTGTATTTTCGCTGTGCGAAGCGACGCGTAAACAATTTCCACGTCCGCCTTTGTGCCCTCATACATCCGGGTAACAATGAATGTACATACATACATACAGCAGCTTCCGATTTCCAGCCGTTGATGAACGGAATGTCCGGTATAGGTGCACTCGTACGCGAATAGCCATAGGTAAAGTATCCCTATAATGCTACATGGAACTAATTTCTTTTTATTTTGGGTGTGTGCGCAACTTTCATACCCTCGTTCTGTGCCCTGCACGCCTAAATGGAATGTTTGTTTCAGAACGAACGAACGAACGGACGGCTGTAATCAATTGAAGTGTCTTCGTCGTCGTAACCATTTTGCCTGTATATAATTAGAATGAAATACCCAGCTGGGCTGCACTTGTACGGTACCCATAGAAAACAACCCCATCGTTTCAAAGGTACACTTCATTAACGCTTGATGCATCGTTCAATTGATAGACGGCAAGAATCCGTAAATACTCTCGAGACAAACACACACTACCACTCGGATCACTCACTTCAAGTGAGGGCCAAGTTAGCAACTGGCAAGATATCAAGAAACGGTGGGAAGCCGTCCTGAAATTTGATTTGTCACTATTCTGACTTCCTTCGTTCAGTTCTACAGTATCTTTCTCGGGTTCGATTATCGCGCCGTGATATTTAATCTATTAGCTACGTTACCTGTTCCCCATTGATGAACCATTGTAAAGTGGCGGCTGGTTTAGACGTGCCCGAAGTGCAATTCACATTCACCGTGTCACCTATATGGTACCTTGGTTTTCCTCCAGTGATTCTCGGTCCATCCTTCGGTAAAGCTGAAAGAAAACAAAACCGATTAGTAAGTACACAAAATGAGGTACATTTTGAAGCTGCGCCGCCGAATGCACAGCTTTTGAGGCTACGCAGCCCCGATTTGGATACATGGTGTTCATGGAAGGAGATATTTGTTCATTCGCTGCTTCGAAAGAATGGTAACACAACTGCAAATCCGGTTTTTTCGCAGGAACGCAATAACAGGTCGCAAAAACACTAATGGTTACCAACGACGGAGTTGTAAAAGTGTATGAGTGTATGGCCGCCTGTAGAAAGATGTAGAAGCGAAACGAATACCACGAAAACGATTTCATCACACCAACACACTCTGTACTATTGCGATAGCAGAGGGGAGGTTGCATTACCCACATCCTTCTCCTGTGAAAGAAAAAAGATAAGAAATTTGCCTGAGCGAAGCGAAGGAAAAATGTTTGCAAATAAGAAAAAAAAAAAAGGTAAAATCGGTTTGAAATACTACAGAATTTCGAAGTCGATTTTTTTTTACAAAATTCCCTGACTTTTAGGTGAAAAATGCTGAAAATTCCAAAATTTCTAGACTTTTCCTTAACTTCTCCACACGGGCAAAATTCCCTGACTTTTCCAGATTTTTCAGGTTTTCCAGAGAATGGACACCCTGCGTTTAACCCCTCTCCCCCGATCACCACTTCCACCACCACCACTTCACAACTCGGTGCTCCTTTCCTCGCATACTGTTTCCTTATCTATACGCTCCACTGTTTATCTGACTGACTTTCTGCCTAGCCTACCCTGTTCGGTAATCATACCTGGCGCTAGTTGTTTGCAGAGAATCCTCGAGTTTTTTCCAATAAAGAAGCGACAGTGAGGGGGGGGGGGCAATTTCTCTTAACCAATTTATAAAATGCATCACCGGGAGAATTAATGGAGCAACTAGCATTCAGCAGGTTGAAACCAGATGTCTGATTTTCTGCACTTACCGGACTAGAATTACCATTAGGCAGACATGGGAATTCATAAGTTCATCGCGTCCAAATATTAAATTTCTAGCTGAATTCTGTCATACATATTGTACGTGAATTATCGCGTGAATCGAATATAAGAAGCTCTTATTTTCAATTTATTTCGTGTTCATTTCTGTCACGAACAAAAATTTTCTAAGCGCGTGCTATTATATTTACCCTACTAAAAAATGTTCGAGACTGAGCTGAAAGTGTTCGAATTAGTATATATTTTGAGGTCACACCCTTCGAGCACGGGCGTCGTTAGGAGGGAATGTAAACGGGTAGTTTATACCCCCAAAAAATTAGGAAGGAGGGGTAGAAATGATCAAAATTACCCCCCTCCTCCAATTCAAAGGCCAACAATTATATTTATACTTGTAGTTATAAAAAATTTGTAAACGAATTCGTGCCATGTGATACCGCAATTAATTGTACCGTACCATACACGTAACTCGCAATACACAGACCCAGAGTTTCTTAACAAAATCGAAATATGAAAATAAATGACCTTCGCCCCCCTCCACTTGCTATGAATGCCCTAAAATAATAAAATAAAGCTAAATATACTTATTCGTCTATAATACTACATTTTCAGGGGGAAAAAACTAATTTTATTGCATAAGGTAGATGAGCCATAAGTCCCGGATCCACATATAAGGCCCAATGTACCGATCTTGACTGCTATGCTTTAGACTGCATTAAAACGTACAGCAAAGTTGTTCCTTCATGATATGGCAACACTGTCCAGTTGTTTTTATCAAGATATCTGTCCACTGGTGCGAGATATGCCGGTTGATCATTTTCCAATAACGTAAAAAGTGCTTCGATATGGTTTTGTGTAACTTGGAGGATTCACGATATTATGTTAGTCAAATGGAATTTATCCAGAAATCAAAAATTGGATAGTTGTTGTAGTGTGATAGTTGGTTAACGATCGCCGCCAGAAAAGTGAAATTTGAGCAATTTGGAACCGAGGTATGCGATACTCACGAAAAATAGTGTTACGTAACCTATAATAAGGCCCAACCTGGTAAGATCAATTGATTATCATTTCAATTATAACTTACCTACTCATAAATTTCTATCTGAACTATGCTTAACTTTTTATTTAGGTACCGAATTTCAGGTCAGGCTTATTAGGTATTAGGTTGGGTCTTATTAAGTTATAGGCCCAAAGACCCCACCGAGGTTAAATCGTACAGACCAATCACCCTCTTGTCTGTACTAGGAAAAACTTTGGAACGACTAATTGTTAATAGAATTCATCCGCACATTTGCAATAATAATATTCTGTCTGCAAGATAATTTGGCTTCCGTCAAAAATGAAGCACAGTTGATCTGGATCATCAGGTACGCATCAACAGACACCTATCATGGTATACGGCAGCAGTTGCAACTGACATATCTGGGGCCTTTGACAACTCAAGTTGGGGGCACCTGATTGGGGAGTTGAAAAGATTCCAATTTCCTGAATACCTCATCACGGTCATTCAAAATTATACATCCAACAGAGAAATATGTAGTGGCAATGCCACTACTTTTCTGATTAAAGGTTGCCCACAGGAGTCAGTACTTAGTCCGGTGCTCTGGAATATAGGCTACAACTTTATCCTAGAGGGGCTGCACACCACTGGTTGTCATCTTACGTGTTATGCAGATGATACAATCATGTTGGTGCGTGGCAACTCTCGTGACGGACTTGAAAAGGCCATTTCTGGAGCTTTGAACAGGATAGATGAGACACTCCTGGCTGCTGGTCTCACTTGTAACAAAGAAAAAACAGAGGTAATCATCTTTGGGAACATTAAAAATAAGATCACCCCAAAATCACAAGCAATAAAATTAAGTAATGGGCATGTTTTGGACAGTAAGAATGTTATAAAATACCTTGGATTGTTTGTTGACAACGAACTTAGGTGGGACACACACATCAATAAAATGTATGAGAAATCGGAATCTCTGTTTCGGCGACTGCTGTCTGTATTCCATAATACCTATGGATACGACAACAAATCCCGTAGGACTATGCTCGAGGGCACTGTTAATACCATTATGTCCTATGGGAGTCCAATATTCGCCCACCGAATCGAGGCAAATCGCAACAAAATAGACAGCATGCACAGAAAAATGGTGATTGCATACAGCCGGTTGCATAGAACTGTGCCATACCTAACTGCCTGCAATATTTCTGGTATCCTCCCCCTGCGTTTTACAATAGAAAAATCGGCTGTGACATATTCGTGGCGCAAAAGAATACCCCTTCCACAAAATTGCAACAGACATGAGCTACCTCCAGCCCTATCCAAGCCCCCTGTAATGAGGAGAAGGTTGGGAAAGTTATGCGCCGTCAAAATCTGGCAAGCATGGTATGATAATACACCTGCTGGCCAGTGGACCAAAAAACTACTTCCCACGGTAAGTACGAAGGGAGTCAATGGGGTGGACTTTTACCTAGCCTAGGGACTGACTGGTCATGGCTGCTTCAAGGCATACCTCTTCAGAATGAAGAGACGTGTGTCCGACAGATGCGGATGTGGCGGTCTGCAGACTGCGGAACATATCCTCACGGAGTGTCCGCTGTTTGCCGATGGTCGACCTGCATAGCTGGACCTCTCAAGGCCTAGCTGCAGGGCTTACATCCGTGACTGCGTGAAGCAACTGTGGGCAGCCGAAGCGGAAGAAGCAGCTACTGGGGCACAGTAGACTATTTTGAGAAAAAAGTTCAATCACAACAGTGTAACTGATTTGAATGTACATAGAAGGTGGGGGGGGGGAAACGAGTAAAACAACATATTATATTTAAAAATTGAACACCACGCTCTTGGTGGCTAGCTGTGTAGAAGTCCACCCCTCTGATAACATTGTGTCTCACAATCAATGGCTGCGGGTGGATGGGATACACACATTAATGTAGACGAACAACCTACTGCAGAAGACAAGCGGAACAGTCCAGCGGGATTCTGGTGGGACTGCTGTGGCAGGCACTCAATGCCATCGCTGCAGTTGTTCCTACTGGGATCTGGCCTAGGTTGAACAAGCAGAAAGAAGCCTAACTCCATAATACGTAGTTATATGTAGATATACGACAGACATATCACCTCCCGCCTCAGGACCACTTCCGGCTGTGTAAGGGGTGATATAAAGTAATATTAAAAATGCAAGCCCCTCAGCAGATCCCTGCTACTATAGCGGGAGGAGCAAGGGTGGCCCTGTGGTTTGGTCTTTTAATCAACCCGGGCAAAAAAAAAAAAAAAAAGGTTATAGGTCCAGCCTTTTTTGGTGCGCTGGCCTTATCAAGTTTTGGAAAAAGGGTATTTTTATTAGAAGATCTGAGGAATGTGGAGCAGTATAGAAAAATGTGAGCTGCCTAAAATTTAAATATTTTAGTCGACGACTAACACAAAAAAGGAAAAACATAAAATCACTTACATGAAAGGATGGAGAGCCAAGACCTTAAATTAGGGTCTTATTGAGCTCACCTACCTTAATACACGCATGATGATCACGTCTCTCACGACTCACATGAGCACGTCATACATGCGAAGACTCTAGTAAGCTGACATTTCGATTTATCGTCATTATCAGGGCCGCAATTTTTATGCACAAAAAATAGCGAAATATGCACATATTTTGAGGCACTGAATTCAGTCTAAATAATATGCCGAAAATATGCGCCGAAATTGTAAAATATGCATAAATAATATAAATACAACATGGGTGTATCATAACTTGGATACGCTGAGACAATTTTTATGATATCTTAAAATGATCCAGTAAAGTATCTCCTTAAGAGTCCAATTTTCTTTTAATAGGAGATGCACCCAGGAGATAATGCACCTATTCGTAATTTCTTGATGGTTGATGAATGTGATGCGGGCAAGAGAAAGGTCATCTCACGTGCAAAAGAACATATTTTTCTAAAAGCTTTTCTTCTGATTCATTAACCATTAAGTCTTCTCAATTTTTTTTTTAGAGTCGGACATCATTCTAAGCACTAAAGAAATAATTTTTTGAGAAAAAACACTGAAAAATAAGCAGAATTGGTGCAAAATATGCGGTAAATGCCAAAATATTCAGGATGAAGTTCTGCTCAGAATTCTGTGGTTCGTGAAGATCTTTTGAAACTTATACCTATACGCCATAGATAAAAATATGCATTCGCATAAAAATTGCAGCCTTGGTCATTATAATAGAATTTTCCAATTCGAAATCCTTTGTTTTCTCTTTCAAGGTATAATTTGCTGATTCTTAAATTTTTAAATGACCATGACTGAAAATAAATGACTTAAATGACTGTTAGACACTTCGATACAACATACTACGCCCATTCCCCAAAAAATCCACCAACGCCGATGAATATAGGTCAACACTACTGAAAAAATTACCCAAAAAATTTTCCAGTGACGCTGCTGTCCTCGAGAGGGGGTGCGATTGTGACGATCGGGTCTGGAATGTTTTTTCACCACGCCGAATAGAGGACTGAAGAAAAATTCGAAAAAATCGACTTAAGCCGATGCGCCTATCATACCAGGCTACGTGTAGCCTTTGATGGCAACACTAACCTATAGAAAGTTTTTCTAACATCCCTCTTTCAACCGCCGGCCGCGTACGCCTATTTTCCACAAAGGAAACACGCTAAAAAGAAGACTCCTTGAAGCCCACCAGCGACAAGACCTTTACGCGCGGCATTTTCACCCCCTTTTAAAATGTTTTAATCTGCCGAGTGAAAACGGACCATTCTCTTTTAATTCTTTAATACCAGAATAACAATTACTTAACAAGCGTATTTAATTTCTGCTTCTATACTATGTCCTCGAGAAATACTTTTTTTTTTTTTGAAGTTATCCCGGAATGCTTCGCAGAATGCGACTAGACTGCGAAAAATCTAAAAACAAACGCACAATACGATCCATTAACTGGCCGAGAAGAAAATAAACGACAAAAAAAAACAAAAAAAAACCACGAGAACCGACAGAAAACGCCGCAATTTTGTAACGATTATTAAGATTGAAGAAACGGCGCTTGGTCGACAAGACCGGAAAAAAGAAGTAAATTGTAGAAAGCATGAAAGCGAGAACCAACAAAAATTTTTTCCCGCAAAACACTAAAATGAAGGAGAATAAAACGAAGAAAGCTGGTCGGTGAACCGTGTCTTCTGATCCGTTCTTTTAACGTCATTTTCGAGACGAGTACATGTCGGGAAAATACTGTCGCAGATACTTTCGTGTAAACAATAATTTAATTAATAGATTTAGATAATAATATGACTAAGGGAGCGAGTAAATAAACCGGCGAGCCGAGCCATCTTTTTCTTTGTCGTTTTCGGATTTAATCGCACTTAGTTTTTAAATTAATTACAGCGTCGGAGGATGTCTCTGATTTCGTCAAAGTTTACATTAATCTTCAGAGTGTTCCGGCGCGCTTTTCCTTATTCGCCGGATTTTCGTTTAACGGGCGACTTCGGCTGGCGGATTTTGTTTATTTAAACGGCTCTACCCAGAAGGTACTGCCAGAGAGGAGGTACACTACACACTCACTCCGTAGGTATACACCGGAGATGGGCTATCTGACTATCGGATTAGGTGACTGCTGCTGTCACTCGTCGATACTCGGCGCTAATAAATTTTCCAAAGCTGTACATTTTTATTCGATTAGTCTAATTTCGAGACGGATTAACGTTCGAAAGGAGTAAACCGAGGAGAAAATAACGCGAGGAAAGAGCTTCGCGAGGTTTTTCTTCTTTTCTTCCTCCCGGACGACTCTCGACGCGGGGAAACGAGAACCTATATAAATTAAATTCGCCGAGACCCGCCAACGTTTCGGTTTTGCAACGATCTCTATGTTCCCAGTGCTGAGGATCGCGTTTTGCCGTAACTCACCGATATAAGATTTAACTATAATCCTTTCGGACGGCTCGGTTAAACAATTCAGTATTTCGGAAGAAGCGATCCTGGTGCCTTGGCTAGGCGAATTAGTATTTAGAAAGTTTGCTTACTAATGAAACTGATGCCCGTTTTGACGTATACCTTGAGAGATCTGCCCACCTGGTCGCTTCTCGGCCCAGCCCACGGAAGCATTGTGTAAAAACAGAATCACGCATAATAAGCCATAAGGCACAACAAGACCATGCGCGTACAAGGCAGGGAGCACACCATACAGGACTGGGATCCACGGCTCGAAGTCACACAGCCTATGAGCTGAGAGTAGCCGTAGATCGGATTAGAACTAGAGGAAAGAGGAAAGCCCCCGGGCCGGATGGCATACCTAGCCTGGCCTGGGAATTGATCCACTCGCTGAGGCCGGAATGTCTCCGTACCTGCTTCACTAGGTATCTTGAAGAGAGCCATTTCCCGGCGATATGGAAGACAACGAGGTTGGTCCTGCTTCGCAAAGGCAAATAACAAAACAGAGGACTTGCTCTTCTCGTACCGCCTCCTATGTCTACTAAATGACGTAGGCAAGTTACTGGAGCGGGTTATTGCTTTGCGGATAGAAGAGCACATCGCTTCTAAAGGTGAGCTGTCGAAATCCCAGTATGGATTTCGAGCGGGTCGGTCGACCAATGACGCGGTGTTGTATATGCAAAATATCAACACTGTATGAAGCACAGATGATTTATGCGTAGCCGTTAGTCTCGGTGTGAGGAAAGCTTTCAATAGTACACTTCTTTTCTCGAACGCTCCAATAAACCGAGTCTTGAAACTTTATAACGAAGCGAGTAAAAAAGACAAGGAGCTTGACGTCCTTGACGCAGTAAATAAAGCTAGGTTCAGGCAACGGGTCTTCAAACTTTTTGAGTAACTGCATTTGCGAATCTCTGATCCTGAAAAACTTCACCCCATGAGAAACTAGACACTGACGGGGTAGCGATCGCAGTGCACGCGGGGAATGGGATACTTGGGCGTTGGGATAGTTGGGCAAAAAGTGATCATTCCTCTCTTTCCTTCTCTCTCTCACTCTCTCTCTCTCTCTCTCTCTCTCTCTCTCTCACATACACTCATTCACTCACTCACTCACTCACTCACCACTCACCACTCTCTCTCTCTCTCTCTCTCTCTCTCTCTCTCTCTCTCTCTCTCTCACACACACACACACACACACACACACTTAGCGTTCTTTTTTTTTTTTCTTTATTTTAAGTTTATTTTTTGATTTTTTTCTTTCTTTTTTGATTTTTTTTCTTTTTTTTTTCTTATCTTTTATTGGGGTCCTTCGTTATTGGCCATTGTCGGCTGTGAAGGACCTCCCTCTCATATAAATATAAATACACTGCCCTGGAAGCGTATCTTGAAAGCGATGGATGAGTGGGACCTCCCGGTACCTACGAGCGATTATCAGGAGATACCTCTGATGCATGGAAATGCTCGAGGGTAGTTTCCCGATACGTATCGGACATGCGAGAACGATAATTGTACCTACCACCGATCATGGAATAGGTGGGGTTATCTGTTTGCCGGCGGTGTCGATACGTCTGGTCGATCTACCTTCGAGCGAGACGAGGCATCTTTATCTGGCTTGGCCCTTGGTAATGAAAAGTCCAATTGGAATTGTCCGCTGATTTGTTGCTTTCGTTAAAATCACTAACTCCCAACTATACCAGAACATAATAACAGAAATAAACAACAACAGCAACCATAACAACACCGACTACAACGACATAAATCAAGAATATAAGTACATAACGGACTTGTTAAACAACGCCACAAATAGGTACATCCAGGAACTAAAAAAACCCGGAAACTTGCAACCAAAAAACGAATATAAAACAAAGCTCAAACTGTTGTTCCACACCAGAAACAACCTGCTCTACAAAAAACACAAATCAACTAACGATAAAATTGAGATTAATATACTCAACAAACAAATTAGAAACACAACCAGGGAAAACGCAAACCGAAAAACCCAACAGTTCATTAAGGAAACACTAGAAAACTCCAGAAGTACCAAAAAAATTAAAAAACAACTCGCAATAGGAACACACTGGACTACACACTTACTCGACGATAACGAACAAAAAATCTCAGACCGTCAACAAATAAACAACGTGGCAACCAATTTCTACACAAATTTATACAAAGAAAAGACTAACGCAAAGCACAACACAAACACACTCAGAACAGACAAAAACCAAGAAATCGAACCTATCTTCCTAGAGTCTGAAATACAATATACCATAAACAACCTGAAAAACAACAAAGCTCCTGGCCATGACAAAATTACGAACGAACATATCAAATTTGGAGGGAAAACTCTGACCAAAAAACTCACCAATCTGTTCAACAACATTCTAAAAAACCAAATTGTACCAAGCGAATGGAAACACTCAGACATTATCCTCCTTTACAAAAAAGGCAACAGACACAAAATCACCAACTACAGACCAATCAGTTTAAGCCCCACAATAGCAAAAATCTTTTCAAAAGTACTCGAGCTCAGAATCAAAAACACTCTAAACTGGCAACAACCTAGAGAACAGGCTGGCGTTCGAAAACACTATTCAACAATAGACCACCTACAAGTCATAAACCAACTAATAGAAAAATCAAATGAATTCCAAAAGGACCTATACCTACTTCTGATAGACTATACCAAAGCTTTCGATTCGATCAATCACAGATTCCTTCTACACTCACTAAGAAAACAAGGAATACCCGTAAACTTCGTAAAAATAATCGAGGACATGTACTCTAACCTTAAGGCGAGAGTAGTAACCGATATTAACGGCCCATACTTTAACATCGAAAAAGGAGTCCGCCAAGGCGACCCCCTCTCCCCTATTCTTTTTAACTGCTTACTAGAGGAAGTATTCAGGGGGCTAAAGTGGGAAAGAAAGGGGGTAAACATCCACGGCGAAACTCTTAGCAACTTAAGATTTGCGGACGACGTGATTCTAATCTCTAGCAACAAAAAAGAACTCTCGGAAATGGCAAACGAGCTTCAAGAGAGGGGAAGGGAAGCAGGCCTAGAAATCAACATCGAAAAAACAAACTTTCTTACAAACAACCAGGAAGAAACTTCCATCCAACTGGGAGGCAAGACAATCAAAAAGGTGGAAGAAACAGTATACCTAGGCCAAGTGATAAGCATGGAGGATAAAATGGACAAAGAAATTAACAGAAGAGTCGCACAAACCTGGAACAAATACTGGAGCCTGAAATACCTCTTCAAAGGACAATACAGCAACTCACTCAGAAGTAGAATCTTTAACGCTAACATTCTAACATCGATCACCTATGCATCACAAACTTGGGCACTGACTAACAAACACGAAAACCTCCTAACCGTAACACAAAACAGCATGGAACGTTCCATGCTTAATTTGAAGCGAAGGGACAGAGTTCCGATAAAAACAATACGTAACAAACTGCCCACCAACAATAACATCATTACCACACACAGACGACAAAAATGGAACTGGGCAGGCCACGTCGCGAGATTGAACGATAACAGATGGACAAAAACAATTACTTTTTGGGAACCCACGGGCCAAAGAAGGAAGGGAAGGCAAAAAATGCGATGGAGGGACGATTTCGACCAGTTTTTGAGGAATAAATCATATCACAGAATAGCATGGGAAAGGAACGAGTGGAACAGGCTAAGGGAGGCCTTTGCCCATAGACAGGGTATGGCGCGAGGGGGCTGGTGACCTCTCGTCCGGTAGTATGTATTACTTTTAGTTTGTACCATTTACAAAAAAAAAAAACCACACACACACTTGCTTTTATGTTTCATGTACCTACATACCGAATAAAGGCTATTATTATTATTATTATTAGTACGTATTACGAATAATTTATTTCGGATTCTCTACTGTTTTGCGGTCGCGTCGTTATTTTTTGCATGTTACGGGGTTCGACGCCTCCTAATAGTTCGATTGCCCGCGAGTGGATTAGAAGGTAATATACTGATCCGGGCACTGGGCGCCGGAGTTGGGGCCCTGGCAGGAGCTGAATACCACGACCGAACCATGCTATAGGAGCACCAAAATTTCGCCATTTCAAATAAGGATGTTTCGCCGATCCACGTCCGATGATGCCATCTTGCTGTCCCTGCAGGGCAGTGGAATTCAATCGAACCTAATGAAGAGCTCTTTAAGTAGATCCGCTTTTTGCGTCCCATTGAAGAAAGTTTGAAATTTATGACATCATCATGATTCTCGTTTTGAATAATTATTAGCCATTGTTTGTTGATCTTATATTTCAAAATTTTTACCAGTTTTTGCCCCCAGGTTTCTATCTTGATAAATCTCTATTGTTCCGCTGTATCTACACCCCGCTTTTGTTAAATGTCATCATATTGGGTACCTCTCTGCCCCCATTTGCGTTTTGCTATATGCTCATGTTCCAGTTTATTCCAGCTGCGGGGAGAGCTCTGCCCATCGGTGGATTTATTGTACTACCAAGTGTGGTATATTTTTAAGCGATAAAGAAAAGCCGAGCCGGGTCGAGGCATCGCTACCCCCGCCACTTGGGAAGTTTGACGCGTAGCTCGACCGGCTTGACAAGAGGTATCGGCGGCACGTAAAACGAGATAGACTTTCACGTACGAATTTGCGGAACTTTTTTTTCGGTTTTTGGAATACTTATATGAACCTTTTAATAGTTTTTTTTATGCGGTTTTTCGTTTTAGCTCTTCGGGTTATGTTGAATAAAATGTAAAAAAATAATGTCCTGCTAATTCGTTTGTATGGGGAGGGTGGAGAGAATCAGAGTTGATACACTACGCTGAGATGGATACGTAAGTGAGTGTTTCTTTCTCGCTTTTGAGTTTTTTCTCACGTCGAATTGATCTGCACACCAAGTATGAATACCAATCTTGTAAGCTGGCTGCTTAAAGCTGAACTTTTGGTCTCTAGCAATTTCAGATGATCTCATGAGCAAGGGAAGGCCGCTAAACAAACCAGATCTCCACCGACTTGAGCTAGGCCGGGTGTAGTCTGTAAGTGATGCTGGCTACAAATGGACATCACGAGTAAAAGAGGATTATTTAAAATCCTTGTGGTCAGTCGAGCTGGTGTACGGAGGTCGGAGTTGAGGCTAAGCACATCATTCATTTCGTGGTGTGCTTCACTTCAATTTCTAGTTTCTGGTACAAAGGCGAAATTTACCACACAAGTATTCTCCACTCTCCCAGGCGTTTCGGATTAATTTAATACTCTGTTTCTCCCATTTCCCGTTATGGCTTTCGATCTGCCCATCAAATTAAATTTTCGTCTTTCTTTTGCTTCCACTCCCCCTCATGCCACGGAGTTGGTGAGTGCCCCAGTATACTCACGGTAATGGTTCCCTCTAGTTTAGGCTTCGTGCCGAGTTCTTGATTAAATTGCATACCGTGTGCTTTTGCGGCGGGTCAGTTCGTTGTTTTGGGATGATCCTACAAGTAGCTGGAAGGTGAGGGACTTGTGTTCCATAGTATTAGTTACCAGTTACAAGGTATATGCACTTGTCATTTTGATTCTTTTTACTGTTATTCTCATTATTTATTTTTTGTTATTGTTAATTATTAGTTCCATTGATCAATTTTACACCTTCGCCCAGGGGTCTTTTATCATTGTATTGCAATCCGTTGTTTCATTGTTTATTTTCACTTTGTTATCTGGTCTCAAATTACATGTTCTTTCTTTCAATTGGCATCCCTGTTTTGATTTTTGCTGGAGACGTTTCCCCTGCATGCAGCTATGCTGCCTCAAAAATATGAGTACGGGACCCATGCCTCACCTGGCAGACAGACGGATAGCGTAAGATCATATCGGTGGGTGTACCCCAGGCATTGGTTCTAGGACCCCAGTTGTGGAACAAGTCTTTTGACAGGGTCCTGCGGCTCACACTTTCGAGAGAAGCCCAGGTCATCTGCTTTGCCAATCCCTTCTCCTTATAGAGGAGAGGTCGGAGCAGGAAGTTCGTAGCAGGTCCATACTCAGCATCGAGATGGTGTCTCGTTGGATGCAGGCGAATGGCTTAGAGGTGGCTGCCTAGAAGACAGAAGCCGTCCTTTTCCACGGGCGGAAAGAGGGCAGGTCACAGCCATTTGACATAGCGGTACTGGGTGAACCAATATCCCTACAGCTCTGAATGGTGTACCTGGGAACGACGGTGGACAACGAGCTGTGTCGGAAACCGCATCTCCGTAGAACGACAGAGAAAGCAGAGCGGACGCTGAAGGCGTTGCGTCAGCTTATGCCGAACCTCCGAGGGCCGAGTGAGAGTCGAACAAGTATGTATTCGACAGTAATCCACTCGGTTCTTCTCTATCGGGCCCCCAATTAGGCACTCCGAGAACAGAGGAGAAGGATCCGGCGGGCTACGACACCACGCATAATTTACGCGTATAGAACGGTCTCGTATGAGGCGGCTCTTGTACTAGCTCGGATGCCTCCTATTGATTTGCTGGCTAGGGAGAGCGCTACTCTTTACCAGCGTTTCCAAAAGCCCCAACCCAGCTGATAAGAGAGAGAGAGAGAGAGAGAGAGAGAGAGAGAGAGAGAGAGAGAGAGAGAGAAAGAAAAAAGGGGTAAAGGGAGAAGATGAAGAGAGAAGTCCGGTGGTAAACTGTTCAAGAGTGGGTAGCTCGCCTCCAGGAGACCACCCATGGCCGCTGGACATTGAGGCTAGTACACGACCTCGATGCATGACTTTCGCGGCGGCACGCTGAGCTGACGTACCATCTTATGCAAATGCTCACCGGGCATGGGTGCTTCAATAGTTATCTTCACCGCTGGAACAAGGTACCCAGCCAGTGCTCGCATTGTCCAGCAGAGATCGATGACACGCAGCATATACTATCCTTTGCTGCATTGCGGGGAAAGACGAACAAGCAGCACTCGAGGCGTTTGTCGGCAGCTACATCACTCCCGAGATTATGGTTGAAGTGATGCTGGCTAGCTCGTAGAACTAGTCGCCGACGATCCAATTCACCGACACAGTGATGCAGGCCAAGGAGGACGCCGCGGACAGCATCCGCGCAGCTCACGCAATCCACGCAGCAGGTCTTGAGCGACGACTCTCCATAAGTAGGTAAGGCTCCCACAACGGACGGTGGCTATGCAGCTGAAGCACACCCCCGCCGTGTCCAAGACGAAAACCGAAAGGTGACACCAGGATGCAGCGGCAGTAAGGGCGAGGACGGACACGAGGACTAGAGTGGAACCGCGAACAGAGAAGCATGTGCTGTTGTAAGGTGTAATTAGAAAAAAAGAAAGAAAAAAAGAAAAACAGGGGGAAAAAGGAAAGAAAAAAAAGAGAGAGAGAGAAAAGAGAAGCGATGAGCAAGCCAGTGATGAACGACCAGAACTAGGCCTGTCCACAGATTTTCGTGTGAATATTTTGAATAGCATTATTGACAATGCTCCAGGAAGTATCAAGGAGAAGTTTATTCTAAATAAAGATTTAAATATGGAGTGTTCGTGGTTGGATCCAGAAAAATTTGAAGAAATTTCAAACATGGAAAGTATTTTAGAATTTCCTACATCAACTTTTGTAAAGATAAGTGAATTAACAGGCTTGAGCAGAATATCTTTACTGGATGAACTCTCGCAATTTGCAAGTCAGTATGATAGCTTGACTCAAAATTGGCGGAAACTTTATGCAGCTACAGCAGCAGTAGGTCATCTAGACAAAAGACAGGTTAAGGATGATCAAGATCAAAATTTCGAAAGTTCAGCATCCGAAGATGAATTAGATTCAGATTCAGGAATGAGAATGACAGTAGCTCAAGCTCATCATGATGAAGATAAAAACTGTGCCTCATGTTTGGGATGCCTCTTTTCAATTTTCCATGAAGTAACAACTATGTCTGGAATGTTTAACAATTTATACGCGGCTATAAAATTTATACTTTTGTTGCCCTGCACCCACGTGTATTGCGAACGGTGTTTTTCAAAGTTGAAAAAGCTCAACGACTGTTCAAGAAATACTCTTGGCCAAGAATTATTAAGTCCTTCACTATTGATGTCTGTAAAATCTGATCTAAAAGATATTAATGTTGATGAAATTATTGACCAGTTTGAGCAATCCTCAAAAGAATTAAAGAGATTACTATTTTGATTTTGTCTTTGTTATTAGCGTATTTTGAATTGGCAACACTGTCCTTTCTTTTATACTTTAGTTTCTAGAGAATTATGTTATCGTTTTACTCTTGATTTTTTCTTGTATTCGTTTTTGCATTTTTATAATGAAGTTTAATAGAATTCATTGCAAGTATTTTTTGCCTTTTTATTGAAAATAACTACAGTCTTTTCAGTTATGTTTGTTTGTTGAAGGGCACGGGCTCAATTTTCAAAAGTGGGGTATACCATGGGACCCAGTGTGCGAGAATAACCAGGAGCCTTAAAGAAAGCCAGTCCGACACTGCTTTCTCCGTACATAAATTTGTAGTACACGAGGCGGGGTATTTGAAGTTTTTATACCTGTAATTGTCAATTTCGAGTGCCGGTACCTTTAAAACTAATGACGATAAATAAACGCCATTTGCTTCACTTAAATTGCCATCACGTCTACTTCCATAATGAAACGTTATATGCTCCGTTATCACTGCGTCATCTGATTAATATTTGAACTTTGATACAAACTAACATGACGTAGGCCCATTTTTAGAAAAATGAAAATATTACACGAAACAGCTTTTAGTTTCCATTTCTAAATTGAAAACTAAGGCAGGTATGGCGAGGGAAAAGGCTTAAAATTGTAATTTTAGAGATCCTTCTGTGAATGTGAGTCACAACAGAAGTAAAAAACGCTATACAAACAACATAGATACCAGCAGACAGTTAAAATGTGTGATTTAAAAAAAAAAAAACGCTTAGAAAGAAATATACACAGAATATCTCATCTGCAAACTAAAATCCGGGTTCTTTCTCTCGTCAGTCTACAGAGTCGCTTCATTCGAAACTTAATCGAGTTGAATTTCGAATGTAAGTATCTCGCAGTCGTTCTAAATCAACAGTTTCTCAATTTAGTAATTTTTTTTGCTTTTTATTGTCACCGTTAAGAAAGAACGAACTGCGGAAAACGCGGGCGGTTTTCATTTATTTTACCCTCCTCATTTCGAACTGTGTTCGTTGGTTTATAGTTTGTTTTTAAATTCGCGTACATAGCTATCAAATTACGAAAATACTGATATTCATTCAATTAGATGTAAATTTAATTTAAAACAAGAATTTTTTTTTTTTTTTTTTATACCATCCGGTGTAACGCAATAAAACGTTCGATACAAAAATAACGCGGAAACTTTGTTTTATTTAATTTTAATTTATTTATTTTTTGCTTAAATATTTATGGTGTGCTTTATTTTATATACATATTAGCGTTTTACGTCATTCGGCTCATTAGATCCGTCTACTGATACTCGATACGAGTTACAGCCAGCATACACGGATAATTCAATTTAATTAAATTTTTCCCGCGTAATAGTCCGGAGGCTAACTGAACGTGCCTTGCACTTTTTGATGCAGAGGTTCCACCTGGCGCATTTCTAGTTAAGACCCGAAGGAATATTTTTAGAAACGTTTCTGCACCCCGAACTCGATATCGAGTCCCCCTCAGGGAATCATATCTGTCTTCTTCCTCAGTAACTTCTCAATCGTAAATCGTACGACAAAATGCAAATGGCGAAATTAACGTACATCAAATTTTACATAAAAATGGTCTCTCGAAATTTTTCGCATCGGTCTTGGAGCCCTCCAAATGGGACGTCAAAAACGAGCCCTGTAATGCAACATTTTAATGCATCAGGCTTTATGAGAGAAAGCAGATTTTTTGACCCTTATGTGGTCTCATGGACTTCATAGAATCGAAGGGGTGTCAATCTCTCTCAGACCCTTTCCTGTACATCCCTATCTACCAATCCCTGTAATTCTTTCTTTTTCCATCATTCCACCGTCCCTCTGATAACACATTTTGATTTTTTTTCACAGCATTATAAATGGCGACATTTATTACAGCGTTCTACGCCTTTCATTGGCTCAAATCGCTAAATTGAGATACCTTGGCTCTAAATTCAAAATTGTGGCACCTGGGAGAGAGTGGGGCTTCGAATTTTCATGACATACAATACTGGAAGGTTGGAAAAGATTCAAATCCAGTTCGCGGATTCGAATCCACCTTCGGGAATTGGATTCGTATCAGTGATTCAAATCCAATGGACGACCCAGATTCGTAAAATTTATTCGAATCTTTTTAATGGATTCGTCGGAATTTTTTAGTTAGCCGTATTAGGCGTTGAAGTTGGCTAATGTGACCATCCGTTTTGGTCCCTTTTTTTTTTTTTTTTTTTTTTTTTTTTAACGAAAAAAATATCAAAAAACGTAATAAAAGCTACAAAATTCCTTCTGGCCTCCTCAGTCCAAACATTAAGTTTAATTCCTTCTGCACTACATTGCTGAAAGTATGTTTACCATGATACCATGATTACATCGAATAAGATCCAGTTTTTGGAGTATTTGGTCTTTCTCAAGAAAAGAAATGTCAACGATTGCTGAGTGAGTAAAATAGACATCGTTTATTTTGATTTTGTTTTTGTAACAGCAAAAAAAAAAAAAAAAGATTCCATGATTCTTAGATTCGATGATTGGTGGATTTGAATCTGATTCAAATCACAGTAAACGTAAGTCATTCTCGAATCATATTCGAATCCAAACAAAGGTAGTGATTTGTGGATTCGAATTCGAATCCAATTTTAGTGGATTCGTTTTTAACCTTGCAATACTGATGTGCTTTCAAAGACTTTAAGAGTCGTTGAACTTACTTCTGATAATGATTTGCACCAATTAGAAAACCGTAGTTGTTGGGAGGGGGCAGGGCCTCAAATTTTTTATGAATTGGAACATGAATGTCGTCTAATAGATTATTAAGGTTGCCAAATTCGATTTTAAAATCAAAGAACCTTATCTTGAGAGAACACTACGGGAAGAGGAGAGGCCGGTAAATTCATCGTTAAATTAACATGCAAATCATTTCATGGGTAAAAATGATGTTAGATGACTTAGAAAATAAGATAATTTTAGAGATGACTTGGCGGACCGGTAGACATACTAAAAATACGAATAGATGAAATTGTATCACATGAAAATCAATACATACCTACATACATAATTATCGACCTGATATCAATCTGTTATGTTACCAGTAAAAACTGGGTCCTCCTTAAACTCATTTCATTCCTAACGCGCTCAACATGTCCAAAAATTAATAAATAATGATTCAAGGGAGTTTCAACTCAAGTCGATTATTATGTTAACACTCGTGCATTAATTTAGTTTATATTTGAAATTGTGAATTCTGGGCTCGATGAGGGCTGAGCTTATATGGTTTTCATGCAAATTAGGTACATAATTATCGATCTGATATTAATCTGTTTTATGTTATACCAGTAGAAACTCGGTCCTCCTTAGCTCATTTTATTGCTAGTATCGGTCGTGAAACGTATACGATGCTCAAATTAAAACAAAGAAGAAAAAAAAAAGAAGAAAAAAATAATAATTCGACCTGAAAAAGTTTTCAAGAAAGTTTCTATTAACTAGTACAGATGGGAAAAGTATCAAATGATACTGATATTATCGATATTCGTGAAGCGTCACAAGAAAAAGGCCTAAATCATGGGAACACTTTTTATTTTTCAATTTTTCATTTAATGGAAACTTTTTTCACTAAAAATAGTAACTTTTTCCTTTAAAAAAAAATAGTAAGTTCTCTCGATTTCCAAAATTTTTTTATTTTTTCCTGTTTTTAAGAAGCAATTTATTATCTTTGAAGGAAGAAAATAGAAATATTTTGAAAAGACTTGCGTTCGAAAACGAAAGAAAAACAAAATAGTGAAAAAAAAGTTACAACTTTTTTGGCTGATTTTGATACTGATATATTATCGATAGTTTTGGTTCTGATATTGATAAAATATTATATCGATATCCAAAAAGCAGTGATGGGAAAACGAACGAGAACAAGAACATGATGGGACTGAAAACGAGAACGGACAACGGGAATGGAAACAGGACCAGGTTGGGAACAAGAACGAGAAGAAGAACGTTGGTAATTATAAGGTAAGGAAAACGAGGAGCATGTACGAAAACCATGCACGAACGACAATGAAAACGAGATAATTTTTGCGTTCTTCCAACACCTTTGCAGCTGGCGCAAAAGTAAAATTCTGAAAGCCTAAAACCATCAATTATTATACATTTTTTAAATGAAAAACTCAACCTGCATTACTGGGATGCTGGAAGAACAAACAAGAATGAAAAGAAGAAAAGGGCGTTCTCAGAACGAGAATGAGAATGAGAACATAATGGGATTGAGAACAAGAACGGGAACTGGACCACGGTGGGAACAAGAACGGGAACAACATGGAAACAGTAACGTGGTAATTTTAAGGTAAGGAGCACAAAGAACATGAATGAGAACCATGCAGTTAGAGAAGAACGAACGGGAACGGGAACGATGATTTTTGCGTTCTTCCAGCACGGATAAAAAGTTCTTGGTATCCCATCTCTATTAACAACACGGCTGCAGCCTGCAGTCGCACAGCAACAACATGGCTGCAGACTGCCGTCACGCAGCAACAACACGCCAGCTACAATCAAGATCAATGAGCACATGGTTGGAAGAAAAATAAATTTCCATGGAAATGTCAACCACTGAACTCAATTGTGACCATGAAGAGCTAAATCATACAGGTTGGTTTCATGCAATATGCGCCACTGAATTGACTATGTAAACTGAACTGAGCTGAAAGAAAAAAGTGATTGCAATAGGCTCGTCTACTCCTCTACTTGTAGCCGATCCTTAAAAAAAGAGTCGACCGCTACAGGGAAGGACATTGTTACACGGATATGTCTTTCAGGCGACTAAGTTGACGCGCACGCTACATCTCAATGCCTTCTCTAGTCGTCCATTCTCGACGTCTCTCGGCATTCTTCGTGTCGGCCGGTCAAAACGTGATGAAACGAATGACCGCGTCAAGAGGGATACGCAACTGCATCACGATGGTAACGTTTTTCTGAGGAACATTTTTCGCGGAGCGTTTTTTGCGGGGGAAAAATAATGAAGTTGGGATTGGACTAATAGAACGGCAGATATGGGGATCAGTCCGGCAACTTTACTTGGCTGTTATGTTTAACTGTAACACGTTTGAGACGGCACGACGGGTTCATGACATCCGGTAACCACTCTCTTTGGAATGATCTAAAAGAAATTTGGTCCGGAGAATCATACTTAAATCATGAATTTTAGTTTCTGGCCCATAAACTATATGTAGCATGTACCAATGTAACAGCAAACATGAACAAGACTGCAGAAAAATTGCGGTACATGAATTTTATCAAATAAGTGATTCTTACAGTAAAATGAGTCTAGATTACGCTCAATTCATCGGGGCATTGCTGGCAACCACTTCAGATGGTGGAGAGGCATCTTGGGAACGGCCTACTGATCGCGAACCAGCAGACGATTCTTTTGTCTATATTTACAAACGCGAACGCATTTTGCAACTCGTACGGCTGCTGTATTCCACCTAAAGTTGCTTTTCCAGTCTCCCGAGGCTCATCCCGGTCGTCTCGCGTTTCGTTTTTCAATATCTACGCGGAATGCGGCGCTGATACGATGGCGTGTTTTCTCATCCGAATTTGTTGGCGCATATAATATGATGGTGGTATACGTTTTCATTTGCTATGCTTACGTATTTACGTATCCGCAGCACAACGATACATCGTAAACGACTTTTCTGAAATGATGTAACAATATTTCCCCCCCCCCTTCCTTTTTTTTTTGAATCTACTCACGGCATATAATAGTCGTCAGAAAGAATAATAGTGTTTGTATTTTTGGTGAAATAACGTCGATCGGAGTGCAGTAAAAAAGTAATCGAAATAAACCCACCAAATGCGTGTAGCACTTTTATATTTGTACGATGAATTTGAGACTGAATAAATAATTAAGGAGCTCGCGACACAAAGAGAGGAAGTATAAGAATGGCACGTAAAAAGTGCGGTCGTAAATCGAAATTTCTCACATTCGTGCGATTCGGGTTCGATTTCCACCGCCGGCTTCCTAGTGATGTACAGTCCCCGCAGATTTCTCCCGGGAAGAAATTTAAGCGGGAATCCGTTGGGAAGAAATATATATTATCTGTCATTCTTGATAAATTTTCGGCATTTCAAAATCTATCGGTGTCATTAGAATGATATAACAGATCTCGTTGTACGAGTATAAAACAAGACGGTACCAATAAACACCTACTTCATTCGATCTGTTGAAATCAAAACGTCAAACATAGGAGGCCCATAACCAGACCTAATGAACTCAATCTCATTTTGTTAGAAATTTCACTTTCAGGGTGTCTACTGAATTTGCGAAACAAAATATCATGATTATCATGAAACAAGCAATATTCTATTTACATGAAATTGGTGATAAATGTGTTCCGTATCTAATAACTGACAGAAAAGAATGAAAGACTAACAAATATTAGATTCATTAGGTATTGATTTATAAAAATCATTTATCACTTATTTTATCAACAAATTGTAGCATTCTTAAGAACTTCCTAAAAACTTGAATAACGTGCCCAATTGTCATCAGATTTGCCTGAAAATTTCGGGAGGTACGCTCACGATAGCATCAAAAAGAGAGAACTCAGTTCATCTCCCAATTGATCATATCTTGTTCCAAAGTAGCTCGATTTCAGCAATTTTCCAAACTTCAACTCAAATTTACAACAAATTGAAACGTGCTAGGGAAAAATAACAAACGGCAACGTAATCAGCATTGTGTGTGTGGCGTAGTGCAATGCGGGACGTCGGGCAAAAATTGTTAAACTCCCAATTGACTCAACTCAAAATCTCCAAGTATCAAAATTTGTTCGTACTGGCTAAAAAAACTTTTGACTTGTTGGATTTTCGTAACTCTTTTGAACCATCTACTAAAATTTCCCAACTGCGACGGAGGCTTGGGTGCAGGGTGCCCCCGAGCCCCCTTATTTTCATCCCTGAGTGTACTTCGTTGTTCACAAACCAAATCTTCATAATGCAGGAACATAAAATGAAGCTGCAATCATCAGAAAGTAGCTCTCGAGAACTGCGTTTCTGTCCCCAAGTGCGGCGCTGCAAACGGTCAACCGCAAAGTTTTTCCAACGTATACAACTCGGGCCGGTTCTTCGTACTTCGATTAATTCACACGCCTATAATTTCAGTCATCTACAGAAGCACGTAAGTGCGCAGCCAGAAGACGAATCAACGATTTCCAAAATTTTGCGAAAGGTCGTCGTACGGTCTAGCCGCAGGTAGGTTCTCGGCTCTGTGTTCGTACACTGCAAGCAGCTAACTGTCATATTTCGTCCCGACTTCAAATTTCAATTTAAACGAGCGGCAGCGACGACGACGACGACTTCGGACCGTCATTAACACGTGCTTCTTAACTTACAACAGTTCTAACTTTTTGCTCGGCGGTCTCGGCCGCCGCTGACTCCGAGTAACTTGATTATCAGGGGTCGCCTAACCTCGTTTTTACGACTGTTACCCACAGCACCATTTCGAGCAGTTCGTCATCGCACGTTTCTATTATTTTTATAACAACCATTAACATGTATACTAGCACTCCAGAAGAGCAAATTCTTTGAGGAGATGAAAACCGGCGTTGAAAGAAGTTAGACAACTAAAAGTAAGCTTACAGTGGGACCGCATAATGCAATCGACGTAGAACGCCGAGAAATCGCGAGTAGGGATGTCAACTCTTTGCTCAGTTGCTGAACCAACTCCAACTGTGAAGGTAGATTAGCTTTTAAAGGTTAATGAATGAAATAAAGAGAGAGTGTATAAAGGTAAATGAGGAATGGACGAAAAAAAAGTGATAAGATAGAAGAGTTTATGGATAAAAGACAAACAGACTTGGCCTATAGAAAAGTAAAAACGGAGCTTGGAGAAAGAAGGAAGAAAGCAAGTAAAAAAAGTAAGGAGCGAGAGCTTATTTACACAGCTGAAGGAAAAGTGAAAAAGTGGGTTGGGTAGAGTATGTAGAAGGACTATACAGTAACAATGGGGATGAACAGATAAGAATGGAGAGGGAGGAAGATGTGGAAAATGAGAGGGGAGATTCAATTTTAAGAGGTGAATTTGGCGAAGCATTGAGAGATTTAAAGAAAGGGAAACCTCCAGAAGTGGATGAGATACCAGCTGAATCATTACAGAACTTAGGAGAATATGTAATTCATAAATCGTATAAATTACTATGTTAATATCTTCTTCTTCTTCTTCTATATAATATATATGAAACGAAGTCGGGTTAGTTACACCATTCATAACTCAAGAACGGCTGGACCGATTTTTATGATGATTTTTGTTGTTATAAGATAATCTATCTGAGATTTGTGTTCCTGGTTTGAGGATAACCACGTCCACTGCCTTCCCTTCCTTTTCTTAAATAGGTTGTTTACTATCTTAAATTCGTTTTGCATGCAAAACCTTAGCAGCCTCCTTCCTCTGTCGTTCCTCGTTTCATAATTATTGAACGGTCCCATTATTGCCTCTTCTTCCTCTTGCCTTTTCCCTATATGGCTGTTGAAGTCTCCCATTATTAATGACCGGTGCTTTCTGTTCACTTTCCGTTCTTCTATAATCTCACCCAGTTTTTCATACAATTCTTCGATTTCCCTATCCTCAGCTTTGCTTGTCGGTGCATACACTTGTATTATAGTTAGAGATTGTCTCCCATCGTTTCTTGTCTTAAATCTTGCCATTGCTATTCTACCAGATATGCCCCTATATATTCCATCAGCTTCTTCCCCCATCATTCCATCCAGTGTTTGTTGTCTCGTTCTGCTTCTTCCTCTTCTTTCTTGATCGTTGCTCGAGCTTTCTTTCTTTTCTTGTACATAGTCCTCTCACCTGTCACTGGTTAGCCGGATCGTCATTTTTTTCGTGCGAAGATTTTGCCAACTTTCTCCCATACGAATTCAACCACGCCTTTCCTCTTCATTTCCCGCGTGCATCCGAGAAGATACCTTGCGTATATTCCGATGACGGTTCCATATGTACACTCACTCCTTGGATTCTTTTCTGCTTCGACATTCCGATTAGTTTATCTTTCTTTATTCTGCTATTGAAGCGTACGATAATAGGGGGTGCTCTTCCTTGGTCTTGATTTCGGACGGGTAGTCGGTGTATGGCTTTGACATCATATTCTTCTGCTTTTTTCCAACCTAGCATAAGGTCTTCTCGCTCTTCTTTTGAACCTGTTTTATAGGAATTCCATTGCTAATCGCGTTGTCTTTTCGACTATATTGGTCCTGCTCCTCGGCTTTGTTCATTTTATTCTTCAGGGCCTGGTTTTCCAGTCTCATGGCTTGCATTTTTGCCGTTGATTTTTCAATATTTTCTTCCACCATTTTTATTTTCTCATTCAGTTTTCCGATCGAGTCTTTTACTTCCGCTTTTACCTCTTCTTTCGACGTCAGAATGCTTGCTTTGAGTTCCATGTTCATTTTTTGCATTTCGTTCATTATCTGGTTGAATTCCGATGTCTTCTCACCGTTTTTGTCCTTGTTACCCATCTCGTTATATTTAGATCTCGTACTAATAGAGCCACCAAAGACCGTACTAATTTTATCGCACTAATAAGTATCTTAAGCGCTAACATGAAGCAGAACACAGTCAGGTTTTAATGCAACCTCAACGCGATAGCACGCGTATGTATTATTAGGCTTATTTGGCCGAACTCCCACTGTCATAAGTACACCCATTATTACTTATAAAACTTCCAATTTGGTGCACAAGTTTACCTACCCATCCTAAAAAAACATGTAGGTATCTACCCGCTGTTAAGTAGGTATCTACATGAAAGTCATTTGGGTGCTTAAGAGTTTGGAGTAGCTACAGGTTCCTGTTGCTACCATTCAGAAAGAAAGATCGACGGTAGGTGTCGAGATGTACGTTTAGTAAGACTGAATTGAGAACTAGATTTAGCGAAAATATCAACAAAATTCGTATATGGAGCCACTGTTTAGCCAGACAATAATAAAATTATAAAACGAGGGCAAAAGAAGAGGCATAGAGAAAGAGACAAAACGATGGGTAACTAGTAAATATGTTCATGCGGTTTTCTTTTTTTCTTTCCCCCCCCCCTGGAAAGCCTTTTCCCCTCTATTCAAGTAATGTAGATTAATGGCGAAAGATTTGTATAACGTGTGTACTGCATACATTCACCAGACACGGATCCACAGGGGATCCCCCCCCCCATAAAAATAGGGAAAATCTTTGCGGGGGAAGGAGAAAAAAATCTGCGAGGGATGGGTAGCAAAAAAATTTCCGCGCGCTTTTCCATTTGCCATTTTCCTCCCCAAAATGGTCATCTGGATCCACGCCTGCATTCACACATAATACAGTCTCACAAATCTACACCTTCCTAAACACACCTGCCTAAAATAATGTGTAGCCGGTCCCAAGTCTGGAAAATTAAATGTGAGGGAAATTGTGCACCAAATAATTCGTTTGATAAGTTAAAATTTACGGATACAGGGCTAGATACCAATGTTTCTCTATCGAACTCACTTAAACCAACTCACTTTAGCCAAATCACTGAAGCACACAGTCTAGATGACCCGCCAAGTGGGTTAGCTAGTTTATGACAAAGGGGAAATGTCAGAGAACTTAAAAAAGAGTGTTATTGGCACTATACCAAAAAATAAAAAAAAAAAAAAAAAAAACAAAAAAAAAACACAGTAGCAGATAAATGTGAAACTTATCGAACAATTAGTCTGCTTTCGTCAGAAATATTAACTGCGATAATTTCCAGGAGAATTGAAAATAGAACAGATGCAGAATTAGGCAATGATCAGTTTGGATTTTGAAAAAGCAATGTAACAAATTGTTAGATTTGAGCTCAGAAAGGGGCAGGATACATATATGACCTTCGTTGATATTGAAAAAGCTTTTGACAATATTAAATGGGATAAAATGTTTGATATTCTAAAAAAGATAGGAATAAAATTTAAGGAAAGACAACTTATTTTAAACTTATATACAGGACAGAAAGCCACATTAAGAATAGAAGGAGAGAAAGGGGAGGCTAATATAGAAACAAGCGGAAAAGGGTCGGCTCTCGGCTGAAAAATTGGACGCTGTTAAGCGTAACAGAACCACCCGACCATTTGTTGACAACATGAGTTATTATAGTATCGTTGGAAAGAGCGTAAAAAGTAGAATATTTCGAAATGGGGGCCCCGATTCACAAATGTGTATTCATGTTGAAGAAAGCATATCAGTAAACGCTATACGTAACATAGTTTCTACATGGCCCTTGAACTTCGAATCACGTGTTCTCAAAGAACAAATTTTGCCGGTTGGTTCTGTTACGCTTAATAGCGTCTAATTAGAGACTAGCCTACCTATCTCTTATTGGCGGTCGCTGGAAAAGATACCAGTTAAAAGACCTATGGGTAATCATGTTTAAGGTCTTTTGTTCCCGAACAGAAGAGATGATCGATGAAAGTTAATTACTACACACGCACACACACTAACAGACATGGCAAGTTCAAAAGGCTTCAAACTGCGAAGCTGCAGAAGATTTCATTTAAGAAATCAGATTCTGATTTCTGAAGAGCAATTGATCAACAGATAAAACTCAGACACTACTCCTAGCTGACCCTAAAAACATCAAATGATTAGAGAACATTTATCCACTTCTAAAGAAATGAAAACAACGTAATATTCACGCTAGTAGATTCTCTGTTCGCTTGATAATAATTACGCATACGACCTACATACGTCCTGTGACTGATTTGTCTGAATAATGTTACACGTTCATAGGTTTATAGGATGCAAAGATATGGATACAAACAATGTTCACTTCAACATACTGATTTACTGATAACGTCTTTACACGCTACATCAATAATCGTTCGCTTTTGCTTCTTGCTACCAAAACTGCGTAACGGGTAACTGGCTATGGACATAAAACTTCGACCATATTACTGTATGCTCGAAGGATAATACTAAACACCAACATTGAACACTAGAACACTACTCGTAGCTGACGATTCTCACATCTCGCTCCTCATCATAGACAAGCATATCTTTTACCTCTTCTAAATCCCCTTCGTCGTAAAGTAAAATCCAAAATATAAAACGTAACAAAGCTAAACAAGCAGTTTTGTGAACATCCGGGAGTATCTCTTGGTCATAATCTCATAAATAACATAGAATGAATTACGAAAAAATTATCACACGTTTCAATGAAAATGAACTGATATACTGATAACAGTTAAACGAAAAGTAAACAGGGCCCAGTTACGAGTATGTCTATTTTCGAAGATCAAGATCAAGGAGCCTACTGGAACAGGAAAAAAATAAGCAATTGCAATAGGCTCGGCTACTAGTAGCCGAGCCTAAAAAGTGCCAGGCAGAGGCGCTCCTCATCTCCAGTGTTATTTAATCTGTACACAGAGTGGGCCATAAAAGAAATAAAAGAAAAATTGGTGTCACTACACTGCTCAGGTTTGCAGATGATGTGGTCTTATTAGCTGAAAGGAGTAACATTTTCAATGGAATGGAGGAGATTTTGAGTATAGAGATAGCTTAAATACATATAAATATTGGACAGGAAAAGATTGAGGAAGTAGGCGAATTTTGCTACTTAGGGAGTAAAATAACAAAAGATGGAAGGAGTAAAAGGGATATCAGTAGTAGGACAACACAGGCAAATTAGAATTCTATCGAGAAAGTAATCTTTTCAAATCAAAAATAAATCTGGAAATCAACAAATGTTTCTTGAAAACTTATGTTTGGCGTGTAGCCTTATATAGATGTGAAACTCGGACCATAGGAAAACCAGAGAAGAGAAGGATCGAAGCTTTTGAGATGTGGTGCTATAGGCGAATACTTAGCATCAAATGGACGGATAAGGTAAGAAATGAGGAAGTACTTAACAGAGTAGAAGGTAAAATGGATATTTGGAACTGTCTGAAAAGAAAGAGAGATAAACAAATGCTGGCATAATTTGAGGCATTCAGGAATAATATCACTGCTGAAAGAGAGTGAAAGGAAAGAATTGGGTAGGTCGGCAAATATTCCAGTATGTTCAACAGATAATCAAAGATATCAAATATATGTGTTATTACGAAATGAAAGAACTCGCACAAGATAGGGGAAAATGGAGAGTTGCATCGAACCGGTCGTAAGACTGAAAACTTCATCATCATCATCGGCCCATGTTATGTAGAAACCTCTCAGAAAACGGATGGAAGTGTTCCTAAAGCTCCTAACTTCAAAACGCAGAGAGATATTACATTTTGAAGGCAATGAGGTCAACGTTGCTGAAAAGAGTGACTCCAACTTTAAACGCTCTTTTCCTGTAAAATTTCATTTTTGGTCAAAAGGTCCCTTCCCTTACGTGTCCTCACATTACAATTCTTTTTTCACCCTTCCAATGAATGGTCTGCCACACACTCGTCGAGCTGTACTCATCAAGGGTGAAAGAATACCCCTTCGAAAGCTCCTTTTCCCCAGCATGAGAGCGTAACTCTTCAAAAACTCGGACCAGTAGTTCTAGAATGTCAAAGAAGAACGTTCCGTTCGAACGGGAGAAGTGGGGGCACTGGCACTGAATCGACTCTTTCACTGCTTTGGGTCATCAAACAGCAGAGTGAAAAAGTCTTCCGAACTAACTTCCGCGTATACGCTAGAAGAGAATAATTCAAAAAGATATTCGCGGCATTAGCGAAGCCACAACCACTGCAGCAGTACTACAAAATAAATTTGTATTCCCGCCCCTCACTTCACTCGAGTACTGCTACATCCGATCACGTGTGTAGACCAGTGTCAGAGTTGTAACAAAAAAGCTCGTATCGTTCGTGTAATTTTCACGAGCTTTAGGAGAAAAAAAATCGTCTGGCACGAATAAACGCGCTGATCAGAGCTGTAAAAGTTTCCATTATAACGGGTTTTTATGTGGAATACGTGTCAGAATTATTATTATTATTATTATTATCATCATTATTTTAGCGAACACTTACCAACTGTAATCATATCATTGTGCTCCGTTACGGTGGTGAACGAGGGTGCCTCTCCGGATACTTCACATCTGTATCGACCGCTACTCGATAAATCCAGCGAATTCAAATACACTTGACTAGCTCCGGAATTTTTCACCTAACAAAGAACAGAAAACTGAAGCTGTATTCACGGTTGAGTGTACCGTTTGCGCGAGTAATTAACCTAAAAAGTTCTTTAAGTTTGGTGAAGAATACAGCCGTCCAAAGACGTGGACTGGTAGCACGCAGCAGGCACAGAAGAACATTACCCTCCAAGTTGCATCCATTCGAAAAATCCGATTTTTTCAAGAGTCGAGAAAGTTTTTCCCCGTCTTTCGACAGGCTAGGACTGGAGAGCGATGAATCGAAGAGCCATTCAGAGGGAGGGGGCAATTCTATGGGCGGCAACTTCAGCGGTGCTCACAGGCTCTGGCACCTGATGAGTTTTCGGGCATCACATGGAGTAATTAATATTTTAGGAGGACGGGGATGGTAAAGGTATCTCAAAAGACTGTGAGAGGGGAGGAGAGAGTCGAACCAAGTGAAGCAACACATGAAAAAAGTAACGAGTAGTAAGTCGAACCTCGCTGAGCAACACATGAGAACAATAAAATCATGTCTCGATTTTAACATCGACTTATCAGTAATCGAAGTTAATATCAACTTCTGAGTAATCGATTATAAGAATCGAGGAAGTCGGGGACAATTATGATCGATTACTGAGTAGTCGATATTAACCTCGATTACTGATAAGTCGACGTTAAAATCGAGACATGAAAATGCTCTCCCGCAGTTGTTAGAGGCTCACTGCACTACAAACACACGTGCAATATATTTTGGAGTATTTGTTCTATCTAGTGACCAATTTGGAGACTTGTCAATTCCACATTCAAAAGATTCCTAATTTTATAAACCACAAAGCGGATTATTTTTCTTAAGAAAAATACTTTTTTTCTTTTTCCTGGATCCGGGGTGATCACGGTAAATTTTTTTGTGGAATATTTAGTAATCAGTCTTGCCAATATACCATCCAAGAACTATCGATTTTAAGTCAGTGTAAATAGTTGAATCCCCCAACCCGGGTAACAGGCACCGAGGGGATACTAGCCTGTAATAAAAGACCGTTTTTACTCATCAACAAATCAAATTACAGAAGGTCAGGAAGGGGGGGGGGTGAAAATTCAAATTTTTCACTATAACTTTCAGGGACTATCAGGGGAAGATAGGGAATGCGAACTAGATTTTGCATTGAGCAAAGTCAACTGGTATATATTGGGATTATCAGAAAAACAAAAAGGGAGGGGGAATTAATGCTACTTAAGAAGAACGGAAACCTCATCCTCTTCCTGTACGGCGAATCTGAAGAGTATCGAGGCGTAGGTTTTTATGTTTAAAAAAAAATGGGTGAAAAAAGTAAAAGAAATTAGGGGAATTTCGAAAAGGATTGCGATAATAAAGCTAGAATTGCAAGCCAACATTATTCTGGTAATAATTCAAATATACGCCCTCACTATGTGGCCCAGGAAGAGGTGGTCAGGCCTGTGCAGAGGGGGGGGGAGGAGGTTTGCCTCCGGGCCCGCCAGTACCAAAAAAATCTGCTTTTACAAAAAGAGCCCTAAAAACATTGTTTTTTTTTCGTTCTTACCTACTTTTTACATTCCCCCCAGGGCCCGGATTTCCTCTGCCCGGCCTTGGAGGAGGTGGAAGCTTTTTATAAGAGGCTAGAAGAAACGATCAAGGAGGAGGGAGGGTACTACACAATGGTGATGGGCGATTGGAATGCGAAAATTGGAAATGACCTTCCAGAGTCGGGAGCGATAGGAAAATTTAGAATCGGGGAAACAAATCATAATGGTGAAAAACTAATGAATTTGGCTTCAGAACATATCTTTAAAATTTGCAACACGTTTATGAATAAATCAAATAACCAAAAAAGGACTTGGAGGTCACCTGAAAAATTAACAAAAATCGAAATCGATCACTTCTTGATAAGTGACTTGAAGGTAGTATCCAAATGAAAGGATTAGGACAACATTCATCAGAATGTTGCGCCGATTGATGAAAGTAAAAATAAGCGATAAAATAAAAATAGAGTCAATTTTGGCGAAAACCGGGGCAAAAAATATAGGGTGGGTGGCAACTAGACTAAAGTTCAGCTACGCGGGTCATATAGCTAGGGAGAAAAGCAAGCGGACGAGGATAGCAGAAAAATGGGGCCTTAGGTATCTTACCAGGAAACCGGGGAGACTTCCAACAAGATGCAGGGACGAACTAGCGAAGAATTTTGGCATGCTGTGGGTAAGGGCAGGTCGGGATAAAGAGAGATGGGTAAGAACGGTCAGAGCCTATGCCAGAGACCGGGTGGACTTGGCAGTATGGCGGCTTCCCGCATAGCCGTGGAGTTGTAAAGTCAAGGCAGCAAATAAAATCTCTCTATACATTAAAAACCAAAACTCCTCCTCCCCCCTCCTCCCTTCTCCTCCGTATTGTGGGGGCAGATCGACTACTTTCAAGGACTTAGGTTTTAAGACATAACAGACATAATAAGGCATAAAGAGACATATAATGACATAATTACCCATACTGTGGGTTGCTTACATAAAAATCAGAAAAACTAAAATAGTAAATCCGCCGCCGCCACCTCCGGGAGAAAAAAAAACGCACTGAGGGTTGCCTACCTAAAAATCAGAAAAACTGCTGGGGCAGTTCAGCTACTTTCAAGGACATAATCTGTTTCAACGTAAAAAATCTCCAAGTTTTATGACATAACCGACATAATAAGACATAAAATGACATAATTAGCCATAATCTCCAAGATCTCAAATCGCTGCGGGTTGCCTACCCTGCCTCTTAATAGCTCAATTTTCCAGGGGTAGCCTACCCTCAGGAGGGGGTTTATAGTTGTGAAGGAAGCTCCTGAATGGGGAGGTGGGCCCCCTGGGAGGGGAAGGCTGTAGTGAGGGATTAAGGCCGCAATTGGGGAGGGCGTAGTGATGGGTGAAGAGGTCTTGGTGGGGGCGTGGTACGTCAACAGAAATGAAGGCCATAGTGGTGTGGGCACTTGGGGCCGGAAGAGGGTGATCAGGGGAGAGACTAGGTGGAGGACTGGGTGATGGTCGGAGGAATGAACGGAGGGTGCCATGTGGGGGAGAAGCTGTGGACGGAGAAAGTCATGGAGCGATGGAGAGGGTAATGTAGAGAGATTAAGGCCCAGTTGGTGGAGGTCGGTTGTGGTGGTCGATGGTTGTAGAGGTGAGGAGGAAGTCTAAGGGACAGGGCCTATCCGGATATGCAGAAGGAAAGGGTTCGCAGGGAGGATACTGCGGATGTCAAAGACCATAGAGTGGGCACTGAAGCCTCTGGTAGGAGATTATGGCCGTTGTGGGGGAGGAGTTTGTGGCTGAGGAGGGCTGCGACTGTTGAAGTGCGACCGTGGAGGCGGAGAGCGACCGTGGTGAACGAGGGGGTCGTGGTGGAGGAGGAGGCGCGAAGCGGCCAGAGGGCGAAGCCCCCTAGTAAAAATAAAAAACAAAAATAAAATAGTTAAAAAATCGACTGTCCAAAACCTGGCCCCGTCCAAAACATCCATCCTTTCCCCTAAGTATATTCCAGTCCATTGAGGTGGAGAAGCAGAAAATCTTCCCAACACCAGAAAAACTAGACACTTGTCTTCTGAAGATCCCCCCTTTGCTGCGGAGAAATACGAACACCCGTTTGGAAAAAAAAATTAGACGAATTCCATCGTATATACTCTCTGCATTCTTGCACACTCGCAACGAGTTTCACGTCACGCGTTTTCAAAATTTGATTAACTTATGGTCAGCCCAAGGGCGAGAAGTCGATGTCAGACAAAAACGTGTTCGCGGCACGCTTTTCGATAGTTTGTCCACTGCCCAAGGCTCACCAGCCTCTCCCCCCTCCCCCACCCACTGAATCTACGAACAGTTAAAAAGAAAGTCGATATTCCAGTCCGGTTTTCCGGCGACACGCGGCACCGGCGACGACCTCTCGATACCGCGACATGTCCGCGTGCGTGCGCGAAAAACTGAAACGCGAAAATGACGCGCGTTGAACACGCGCGCGTAATTGCTCGTTGTCCTCCCTGCGCTTAGCTGCCACGAATACACTGCCTCTAATTTTACCGCACAATACAGCCTGAAAATTTCAAATCTTCCTTTGTGCCCTCGCACCGCCGGCCGGGGCTTCGTAAATCAAAACGGCCCTTTTCTTTTATCACTCTTCTTTCCAACGCGGAATAATATCGCGCATACGGCGCGGCGTACGTTTCCATAAACACGCGTGTATATTATACGAGTTTTACATATTTACATTTAGATAAATAATTTCGCGCCATTGTTGCGAATGCGCGATTTTAGCGTACGTGTGTGTATATACACGACGAAATTATCTTTCATTTCGACGACACCCCGAATACGCGCAGTTAATTCGCGCGCGCAAAAAAAAAAATACAGAGAGAAAAAAAAAGAACACAAAAATCCGCGAGCGTAAATTAGAAATACAACGTATATGTATACTCGAGGGAGAAGTATTAAAACATTTTGCACATAATCTGGCGCACATTTCCGAATTCTCCGGCAATCTGGAGATGTCATTTCGAATCCACTTGCGAGCAAGGGCGGACCAGCCCGAAGGCCAGAGGCACATGCCCCCAGACAGCAATTTTACTGGCACATCTCTTTTCCGCTCGATGGCACCCATAATGCGAAACTGTTCGACGAATTGCGGAAGTAGAATTTAAGTACAATGAAAATCATTTCTTTGAAATTTGCAGTTTCCTTAGTTTTTCCCACAGAATCGGTCCTCGAAAGGTGCGTCAAATATCCGTATTCACGGTCTGAGGAATTGGGACAAGTTTATATCACCACCTATAGGTATAGATGGGTTCTGAATCCGACTATACATAATATTAAATATTTCATTGAGAACCCCATGAGTCAAGGCATGCTCTTGGAAAGCGACCCTCAACATGTTTGATCCGACTCCGATTCCAGCTCCCAAATGTCAAATTTCAGACACGAAGCGAAGCATTTCTCAGATTTCAACACCTCAGACTTGCTTGGTGAAGAAAGTTGATTTTTTTTACAACCGAGTACCTAACTCGCCCACCTCTGAGCATAGGTTTCCGTCAGCCTGGCCCATGCTTTCCTATTCCTTGCTGTACTGACCCAGTGTTGTCCTACGAACCCTACAATTTTGTCAAGCCATCTGGTCGGTGGCCTACCTCTTTTCCTTCTTCCATAGTACGGAGCCCACACCGTGGCAGCTAGATTCAATCTATTTCCCTCTCCCCTTGCAATATGCCCGGCATATTTTAGTTTTAATTTTTTAATTACGTATCCTATATTTTTAGTGTTAGTGATAGCCTGTATTTTTTTGATTACTTACTTTGTCTTTTAGTTTAATACCCAAAATGCTTCTAAGCATAGCATATTGCACTTTTTGGAGTCTAGCTGTTTGCCCCTTGGTTAGGCCCCAGGCCTGAGCTCCATACGACAGTATTGGGAAAATGCAGCTTCCGAGAATATGGAGTTTGGTTTGCAAGCTGTTTCTACCCTTCAGAATGATTTTGTGCGCCCAAAAGGCTCTCCAGGAATTAGTTATTCGAACATCCAGTTCTTTTTTGATTTTATTATCAAAAGACATTATTTGGCCTAAATATTTGTATTTTTCCACCCTCTTTATTTTCAAATCGTCCACCCAAATTTCAACTGCAGTGTTTTGCCTTGACAATAATTTTGTTTTTGATACATTCATACTAAGGCCTACTTTTTTACATTCTTGATTCAGTTCGTTAACCATTAAACTCAATTCCATTATATTTTTACCAATTAAAATTATATCATCCGCGAAACGAAGATGATTAAGCCATCTACCGTTAACTTTTAGGCCTTTCCCCTCCCAATCTATTTTCCGAAACACTTGTTCAAGTATGCAGTTGAAAATATTCGGTAAAAGAGGGCCCCCTGCTTAACCCCTTTCTTAATTTGAAAACAATCCCCTTTTCTATCGAGCTTGACATACACCACCGACTGTACATATAGATTGTGAAGGATATCTAAAATTTTTAGTGGGACACCCAATGAGTTCCACACACTCTCGTGGGGAGACAGAGTCAAAAACTTTATTAAAGTCTATGAAGAGGAGGCTGATTTTCATGTTATATTTTTTTGATTTTTCCAAAATTTGATTAATAGTATGGGTATGACCCATAGTTGAAAAATTATTTCTGAAGCCAGCCTGCTCCACTGGTTGTTGTTCGTCAAGGGTGTTATAAATACGTTCTCTTGGAATTTTCATAAAAATTTTGCAAATATTCGAGGAAAGGCTAATAGGCCGATAATTGTTTATGTCAGATTTGTCTTCTTTTTTGAAAAGTAAAATGATTTCCGATACATGCCATTGCTTCGGAGTTACTCCTGTTTCTAAAATCAAGTTTAAAAATTTTTGTTAATGGGGGGGGGGGGCAAAATTTCAGCAAACATTTTCAGTACATCGTTTTCTATACCATCCGGTCCACCCATTTTCCCTATTTTTACTTTCGTTAATGCATTTTCTACTTCTCTCAATATAAACTTGCTTACTTCTTCCAAGTTACATACTTTCGACCTCTGGGCTCAAACGCCCTCACTACTACTGACTCAGTAGAGAGCCCACTATAGAATTCCGTAGCTGCCTTGATTATCTCATCTCTATCAAATATTAACTTCCCCTCTTTCGTCATAATTTTCGGAAGCATATGGGTTCCAGTGTTGAGCGCTTTTCTCACTTTTTTAGTTGATCGGCTAGAGAGGCTAGCCGAAAAAAGATGAATACCATTTCCAAAATCGATAATCAATGGAAACACCTAGTCACTAGTGACGGCGAGAGCCAAGCCGGGCCCCAGTGCAATAATTTTGCGTGTATTTCTTTGTTTTTTTGGGAGTAAGGTATGCCATGATGACACATTGCTACGATGACACGCCCATCATTTTGAGCCGAACTATTAGCGCTCTCTACTACGGAGTGATGAAACACAGCTCTATCCAGTTGTCGGCAAAATTAGCCGTATGTTTCTTTCCAAAATTGAGTACCTGACTTCCAAAACGCGCTTAGTCCAAAAAATCGAAAATCGAGTTTTTAACGCAATCTTGTGGAGGAAGTCAAAAGGCACCTTTCAGAGTTGGTTTCACGATTTTATCACCACTTAGAGCCAGCTAAACCTTTCTTTCGTTCTTTTTCATAATACTGACTTATGTACTTTTTTTCAAATTTTATGAATACTAGGGGGCTTTGCCCCGTGGCCGCTTCGCGGCCCAACCCCCGCCGTCACTCGCTTTGCTCGTGCTGGCCTGCAGTATCCCCTCGCCTACAAATCGTGGGGCCAGCGTCCAATTTACGCCAGTTTGGCGTGAGCGTCGTTGCCGGAATTTTGGGCCAGTTGGGCTCGGCGTATATTTGGCCCGACTATGGCGCCTGGCGCCAATTTTCGATTGGTGCTCGATTTGAGCCACCCCTGGAGAAATGAGCAAGTAAGGGGCAGGGTAGGCAACCCGCAATGGGTTTTTTCTCCCAGAGGAGGCAGAGGAGACGGCGGATTTTACTTTTTTAGTCTATAGAGAGGTAAGATTCTTCCGACTGTAAGTCAGATTTGCCTTTTCCTGTTCGGGGGGGGGGGGTACAAGGAGATCTGAAAGATAGAGGGAGGGTGGTACTTCGTTCACCGAAATGGTCGTCTCTAAGCTGTATTTTCCGATTCCCAACAGTTTCTAGATCAAGATGTACGAATTTTGACCTTTCACAAGTATGACACTGTCTGCCAGAACGAGCTAAGTCCACGTCTTCCCCCACTTTACACTCCCGTAACTCAAAGACTGTTCACACACCAACCTTCGTACTTGGGTGATACTAGCAATGACCCCTCCTCTTTCCATCTACACAATTGAATCCGTCTTACCACTTATTGTTCGCGAGTCAGAAGTTGTTTTTTTTTCGATTTACTAACATTTCGTTTTTTGGACTAAGTGTGTTTTGGAAGTCAGGTCCTCAATTGTGATAAAGTATTTTCTGGTAACTAAAGGGAGCGCGACTAAGAAAATAGAAGTTGTGGTTTTTTTAAGAAGTTTTATGCCAAAGTAAGTGAAATTCACCTGTGCATGTCTTATTCGTTAGTTTTATCATCTAATAGCGTTGTACAAGCATTCTTTTTCTCCTATGTGAGAATCTCCCGTCAGCCCTCCAGCCAGATTATTTTCCATAATTTTCCGAGCCCCCCTCCCGTATACTCAATCATTAGTTGGGTTATTCGCTCTCCCATACGCCCGAAATGTGTCCTCTTTTTGTCATTCCCTTCAATTAATAGTGGAAAAGTTGTAATACACTGTACTTTGTCCCCTCCTAATCTGGTGAGTTTGGCCGTATCCCAATTGACAATTTGGCGAGCATTCACAAAACATATCACAAACCCCTACCGGTTTGAGACTTTTGGCCACTAACATTTGTTTTTGAGTATTCAATATCTCATGATTTTAAAATAGTACGTGCGAAGTGATCACTCAACATTAGTTCACGTCGTGTGATTACTGAGTGATATTCACAAAAATGCATTCACAATTTGGATTGTGAGTGGCCTCATTGTCAGTCGGGTAGGAGGGGAATTATTATTAAATTAGAAAGTAAATAAAAATTAGTGGGTTATGTCAGTAAATCAACTCAGTAAGTGGCTGTGTGATCGAGCGGTTAACGTGTACGCTTCGCAATCTTAGCGTCTCGATTTCGACTCCCATCAACGCCGAGAAGCTAGTGATATTCTAATTCCTCCCCCCCCCCTCCCAATATCCTAGCAAACACAACGAAGATACAGTATCAATCAAAGTGGAAGGAGAACGCGTCTTGTAATTCCACCAATTCGAACGAGCAAGGCATTACAATTACAGGTTGCGTTACCACCAGATCTGAAAGATTGAGACTATCGGGTGCACATTGTGGGACAGCTCGCTCAACGTTGTGAAAACACGTGGAACTCTTTGGCATAGAGAAGGAAAACTCTAACGTGACAAACCAACAAACCGTGGGGAAACAACTGACCAGGAAAGTTGCGCGTTAGAAACCGCGACATCACCAACATCCGGCAAAGGATACGGCATCCGATTTGATTTTTCGATTGAAAGAGTACAATACAATGTTTGTATCTTTAGGCGCGTCTTTCTCAAAAAAATACTGGGATTACAACAAAAAAAAAAATTGAACATTTTTTCCCTTTAACTTCCGTTGAACCAGTTTCTGCGAAAAGTTATTGCACACATATGAGAAATTATTCATGAAAATCTGTTTCCGGTCATCATTTTCCTCAGACGGCGGCCGATGCCAGCATCGGATTCTTCAGGACTTTTAGAATGTTCATTAGGGTCTTTACCAGAAGGGGTCTGGTTGGTCGAGTGGATAGCGCGCTGGTCTCGGAATCCGAGGGTCCCGGATTCGAGTCCACGTGTAGCAACTCGCTACATTTCGACCTAGGCCGATTTTTCGACAAGAAGAGAAGAGGGCTAACACAGCCCTAAGAGCCTCCCCGATATCTCTGAGGTAACACTCGGAAGGGCGGATTCCAGGGCTCGGGTTGGGAGCAAAATAAGAAACGAGGGTCTTTACCAAAATTCCAACTCTCCCTGACTTGTTGCATTTTCAAAACTGCCTGGCCTTACGGATACTTCCTTAATATCGTTGACGGATTCTGAGTGATTTCAAAAAAAGCTCGCTCGTTTCCCCTCTTTCGAGGAAAGACGCGATTCTTAAGAGTTCATTGAGACTTTGCAGGAATACGAATCTTCCGGGTTCCCAGTGGTCGTGTGTTTTCTTACATAAATAAGATTTTCAAGATACTAGATTGTTGAGCAGATTGACAGAGGTTTCTGAGGTAACTTTCAGTCGCGTTTAGACACCAACCTGTGTGTAAGCTCGAGTTCACCGGAAGCCGTCGGATGCCGGCGAGGTTTTCAGTCTCGGCTGGGGTCGTGCAGCGGCGCGCCACTTATTCGATTTACGGGGTAGCTCCGGACCTGAGAATAATGTAGTTTTTTTGACGCGATTCGCGCGTAACTTGGCAATTTCAAGGTAAAATACCGCGTCGCCGTTATTGCATAAAAGGTTCAAAGAATAACATTATTCAAAGTAGCATCCGCTATCAACACATCTGTTTACTGTAGTAGTAAATCTAACAGCGAGCTTATTTTTGCACCTCGTTTACCGGCAGCCAGATATAACATCTTACAGTCCTACTATAAACTCATTTTTTATACTTTTCATAACTGCTTGTCCGACAACAGCACCTGCTGCTTATAATGGACGACTACAGTTAGAACACTAGGTGGAATCTTTTTCTCTTTTTCCAGACACCTTTGCTGCTTTTTGTCTTTCTTTTTTTTTCCCCTTTTCTCTCTTTTCTTTTTTTATATTGCAAATTTATACCTGTAATTTCGTTTATATGAATATTTAAACGAACCTACTTAACGCTGCGAGCGTACACTCATTATAACGAGTTTCAAATATGAGCGATAAAGTTTTATATTTCGCCGCGACCAAACGTGAAAACGCGTTCTCGGATCACATCGGCGAGTTATTAATTTTATTTCGAGTACAAAATTTTTTACAATCGAAACTTGGGTGATTCTTCTCGAACACGTTTTCGCATTACACGCAGAATTATTACGAGCGGTGGAAATATCATCTTCATCGAACTTCACGAAGTGCGGCGAGCACACGGAGTAAAAGGGTAGGAAACGTATAGGGGGGCCAGATACTAGATCTCCAAGTAGAATAACTCGGATATTTACTGACCGTTTTTGAGTTTCGAGTTCAATGTGTGGTGGGACGTATGGCGATGCACGCATGCCAAAGTGGCCCCTATGACACCGCATCCCCGGCCACAGGAACTACCCTTTCGAGCATCGCGTCAGTGACTTTCGAGTTTACCAGCAAAAATACCAGCAAAAGTAGGACATAAATAGGGGTTAGCAGATGATACATGAAATCCATAATAACACAAGGTTTCTGACCTCACCCTCCTTTTTCTACTCTCTCCGTGTTTTGACATTTTCATGTCTTTAGTTTGGCACATAGAAGAAATTTCAAAAAAAAAAAGAAAAAAAGTTATTTTGAAGCGTTACTTTAGCGCCCGTAACGCTCCCCCGACACGAGTTCAGTTCAGGGGTGCGTATTGGGTGAAACTAATCCGTAAGATTCAGCTCTTCGTGGTCACAAATCAGTTCACAATTCACTTCAGTGGTCCACATTTCCATGGAAATTTTTATTTCTTCTCGCCATATCTTCCGCAACATAAATTTTTTCATGGCATTTTTTTTTTTACATTTTCATGTCTTTGCTTTAGCACATAGAAGAAATGTCAAAAAACGTTACTTTAAAGCGTTACTCTAGGTCTCGTGACACGAATTCAGTGGCTGACATTTCCATGGAAATTTATTTTTCATCCAGCCATGGATTGAGCGTTATTTCATTATTTCTGTTAGGACATGCATAATGTACCGTTATACACTCGTAGCTGTGATATGAGAGAAAATAAAGTCAGTTGTTAATCAGTTATCATGGTAGCAGACGTGTGATGCTCGGAGCTGTTGCGAGCTTGTTCTTGCTCGCAATGTTTGTAGCGAGTCGATTCGTGTTCATGTTCAAGACATTTTATGGTGACTAGCTTCTCTCTCGCAGTGTTTTTTTCTCGAACTGTCTTGAGTTCTTGGTTTGAGTCGTGCTTGATTCTGTGGTCACGATGAATGAGGCACATGCCGTGCCAATTTTCCATGGAGTGAATTATGCCAGCTGGAGATATCGGTTAAACATATTTTTGGAGTCCAAAGAATGCCTGGGCGCTTTGGATGCGGCACCAGCGGCGACCGATTCCGTGAAGAATAAGGAAGACGTAAAAGCGAGGAGTTACATAGTAAGATATGTGTCCGACCAACAGCTCGAACTGATTTGTAATGAAACCTCGGCGCATGGAATGATCAAAGCTTTGGATGATATTTATGCGACAAAAACGCAATCGGCCCAAATTTCTGCCATGATTCAGCTATCTGCGCTCATGTATGATCCTCAAAAGGGGCCAGCTGATTTCGTAAGCAAGTTTGAGACGGCACTTAATGTGGTTCGAGCATCGGGTAAAGTGTTGGATGACGAGGCCAAGCTGCAATACTTCTTAATGAAAATGCCTAAGGAGCTGTCGCACTTATCGGACATCGTAGACGTTCTCCAGCCTCAGCAAAATAAGTTAGCCTACGTAAAAGCAAAGTTTTTGTCGTCGGGGCCCAAGATCGAGTCTAGAAGTACGTCGGAGGAAGACCTTAGTCCATCAACTTCGGCACCGTCATCATCATTGCCATTCAAAAAGGAATCGAGTGAGTCTAAATTAGATAAGGAGGTATTCAAAGTGCAACGACAAAACACAAAGGTATGTTTTGGATGCGGAAAACCCGGACATGTCAAGAAATTTTGTTGGTCCAACTCGAACAGCAATTATAATCGTAATTCTAGAGGTAATTCTAATTCTAATCGTAATAGAAATTTTAATAATCGCGGTAGAAATTTTCATGACAACCGCAATCGTAATAATAATAATAATAGTCGAAATGATAGGCCAGCAGAATCGTTTCTCGTTGAAGTAGGTTCAGGTGATAAAGAAAGTAATTCCTGTATTAAGGGAACAAATATGGTTTGGTTATTAGACAGCGGATGTACGGACCACATCGTGAACAAGAAAGAATACTTCTCCAAGTGTATCGAACTTAAGAGACCGGTGCAAGTTAAAATGGGGGATGAATTTCCTTGTGTTGCTAAATTTATTGGAACGGTGAATGTGAAGTTCAAAGTAGGTTCTGTTATTACTCCGTGTGTGATTAAAAACGTTTTATTGGTGGAAGATTTACCTCATAATTTATTAAGTGCGAGCACAATTGATGATGCCGGGTATAAAAGTTGAGCCGGTGATGGTAAGGTTCAAATTTTCAATCGAGATTGGGAAATTATAGCCAAAGGGAATAGGAAAGGAAAACTATACGAGATCACGTGCGATTATTTTACTGATGAGAGCGAGTCCAATGTGTTCGTTGCTGCAAAGAAAAATGATCGTACATAGTGGCATCGTGTGCTAGAACATGTGAATTTTTACGACTTAAAGACCTTGAGTGAGAAAGGTCTAGTAGAAGGCCTACCAAGTGAAGTGTCAAGAGAGTATGTGGAGTGCGACGTATGCAAGCGAAATAAAATGAGGAAGTTACCATTTGGAGATGGTCGACGTCGCGCTCAAGAAGTACTCGAAATAATTCATACAGATGTGAGTGGACCTCACAACACCATCGGTTACCTAGGTCAACGTTTCTTCGTAACCTTTATCGATGATTATAGTAAATACGTGGCAGTCTACACGATAAAATCAAAGAGTGAAGTTTTCGATTGTTTCGTGCATTATTACAATTCGATGTTTACCTTAACAGGAAAAAAAGTCAAGTTTCTGAGGTGTGACAATGGTCGGGAATATCTCAATCAAGATTTCTATAGGTTTGAGTCTCTGTCGTGAGGTCGCGGAGCCCCTCGGGCTCTTTCCGGTTGTCGTAGGTGGATCGACGTAAAGATGGGGGTTCCACAGCGTTGGACCCCGGGGCTGTCGGTTAACGAGCCCCCAAGTCAACGGTCCTCGGTCTGATAAATGACTTGGCCGAGCCGAGTTTGATGTGTGCAAGTTTTATTTCGGCAAATAGTACAGTTTGATACTTTGCTTATTACGTTAAGTAAATGATACTACAAGACAGCAAAAGGCTTTAGTAGAGCGTACGACACGACATAATTCATAGGTTACGGTAAGTTACGTTAAATGTTCGAAGTCCCAGGTCCGGACGAGTAGGAAAATGGATATGACTCCACCTAACTTTTGAGTGAGAACAAGACTAAAGTCAAGACCGAGGTTTCGGCCCATGTAGTGAGTTTATAAAGGCACGAGTTTCGCAACTCCGAGCTCGGTCTACTTGAGAGGGAGTTCTCCCAGATGTGACAATTTTGAGAGCAACAAACTTGTGTGCTAAATTGGGGTTTCGGAGATAGGTCGTCGGGGGAGTAGAGTGATGTACGAGTCCGGTTGTCGGATTTAAAAATCTATCGATTGGTCTTCTGTGTTTTTCGTAGTGTAGGTATGGTCAATGAGGTTTGGGATATACAAGGCGTGATATGTTTAATTGGTGAAAGAGGTATCGGTGGGAGATGATGATGTAATTTCGCACGTCGCCTGTCATCCGCGAAAGTACGACGCGTGTAGATGATTCATCGCTGAAATGATGTGACCTATATTTTTCGGTGCGGGGACCGGTTGTGCCATGATTCGGATGGATCTTTGAATTTGCTAAAAATAGCCGGACTGGTCGTCTGTGTGACGTCTAGCCTGATGGCGTGCGAGAAATATGCCTTCGGAATTTGCGGAGGTGTATTGGTGCGATTCTCGTCACGACAGTCTCAGAAAGGTTTTAAAATACAGAATGTTCCTGCGTATACTCAGGCTTTGAACGGTGTAGCAGAGCGCTACAATCAGATTATTATGGATAGAGCGAACTGCTTGTTTGATGAGGCTCGGATTGACAAACATTTTTGGCCAGAAGTCGTTAAGGCTGCAGTGTATATCGGTAACAGGCTGTTGAATAGATCTGTTGAGGAAAATACTCCATTTGAAATTGTCATGGGTAGGAAACCTAATGTCTCAAATCTAGTACCGTATGGATCCTCTTGCTTTGTGAGGATTCCAGATGAGAAGCGTGTCGACAAGTTTTCGAAGAAAGGCATGCAGGGAAGTGTAGTAGGGTACGAAGAGACAGGATATCGTGTTTTGGTCTCAGGTAAAGTGATAGTAAGTAGAAATGTTAAGGTTATAGACGATACGAAGAGTCGAATAATTTATCTTGAGAGCGATGAAGAGGGAGAAGTATAGAGACAGGGTCTGATAATTGTAATGAAAAAAAGGAAATTGAGAGGATGAGCACTCCACGAAAGTCGACTCGCGAGAAGAAAGTTCCGGAGAGATATGGCGATCCGGTGGCGTATTTTGTTCAAGTGGGAGCACCTCAGAGCTATAACGAAGCGGTGAATGAGTCCAATGCGTGCGAATGGAAAAAGGCGATGGAGAGAGAAATTGAGAACATTGAGAAAAACGATACGTGGAGCCTAGTTGAATTACCCGAGGGAAAGAAAGCCCTGGGCGTAAAATGGGTCTACAGCAGGAAGAGTAACGGCTCGTATAAGGCGAGACTAGTGGTATTAGGCTATCAACAGGAGGAGGAAGAAGATGAAAGTTATTATTCACCTGTTGTTAGTATGGCAGCAGTCAAGATTTTTCTCGTTTTAGCAATAATTAATAGCAGGAATATAGAGCAATTAGACGTCGAAGCAGCGTATTTGAATGGTGAAATCAGAGACGGAGGTTTTGAGAAAAGCGGGCGACGCTCTGATCTAGTGTGTAAGCTGAAGAAAGCCTTATATGGGCTAAGAAAGAGTCCTAGATGCTGGTATGAATGTTTACACAAGTATCTGATATCATTAGGCTTCGAATGCTTTCAAATCGAGAAATGCGTGTACGCTTTGAGGGTAGAAAATCTCGTCGTGTATATTTTAGTCTTTGTAGATGATTTGTTACTATGTCGCAACAGTGGCGAGCTGATTGAGAAGATTAAACGACGGTTATGTGCAAGATTTTCCATGAAAGTCATGGGCAAGGTAAAGAATTATCTACGCATCGAAGTTTCGATATGTGATGGTATTATGTCATTAAATCAAGGCAAGTATATCGAAGAGCTAGCCGAGAAGTATTGTATAGCACATGCACGTAATCGTTTTCAAACACCTATGGAAACTGGTCTAAAATTAGTGCCTGATAAGGATTCTGATTGTGATTTACCTTTTCGAAGTTTGATTGGAGCTTTGATGTATATTGCTGCTGCCACGCGACCTGATATTTCGTTTAGTGTTTCGTATTTGAGTCGTCTTCAGACTGGTTATATAAAAGAGCATTTTGAATATGCGTTACGTGTGCTTTCGTATCTTTACCACACTCAATTTATGAGCTTGAATTATACGACTAGGCAGGAGGCGGTGTTGGATGCCTATGTCGATTCGGACTATGCTGGTGACGTGTATGACAGAAAATCTACCACAGGCTATGTAATACGATTGTTTGGAAATCCTATTGTGTGGAAGTCTGTAAAGCAAGGGGCCGTCACTAGAGCGTCAACCCACGCTGAATACTATGCTCTTGCAGATTGCGTTCAGGAGGCAAGATGGGTGAAATGGTTAATTGAAGAATTTGGTCTCAGTGTTGGTAAAGTAAAGATATACGAGGATAATTCTGGTGCGAGATATCTGGCAAGGAATGGTAATTTTACGGGAAAAAGTAAACATATCGATATATCAAAGCGGTTTGTGACTGATTTAGTTAGTCGGGGTGAAGTTGAGATTTGCGAGGTGGCGTCTGTCGATAACATGGACGACACGTGCACCAAGGCGTTGGGCACGGGTCAGTTTGAGAAGTGTAGAGATACACTAGGTATTCGTTAGGTCAATCGACCAAAATTCATTCCGTATTTTGTATTTAATATCTATTATATTCTAGATCCAATTTTATAATTTTAATCGCATTGTATTAGTCGTGTATTTTATGTATCATTTGTATTGTATTATGATGAATTTTATACTTATTTTAATCGAATCTTAAATGTACTTTAAATAGCTGTTTTGATACCATGTTTAGTAATATTTCGAATTGTACGTATCAATTCGAGGTGGCGTGTTAGGACATGCATAATGTACCGTTATATACTCGTAGCTGTGATATGAGAGAAAATAAAGTCAGTTGTTAATCAGTTATCAATTTCTTGTCGAGAGTCAAGATGCGTTCTTTTTTGCCGACCCTCCTCGAGAAACGAGGTTACTTGTTTTCTCTTTTTTGCTCACTTCCATCAGTTCAGTTCACAGGGTATACTTGAGCGAAAACCATAACGCACCACGACACAAATTTAGCGGTTGACATTTCCATGGAAATTTATTTTTCTTCCAGCCGAGGGTATACGTGAAATGCAAAATTTTTCGATTTTTTTTATTCTTTGGAATTTTGTGTAAATTTGAAGTATTAGTAAGAAAAAAAGAAACAAGACCTTCTGGAGATGGCTCCATGCCCGCAAGCCACTGACATGGCTGCGCCACTGGATTGTAGCGTGATCAACGCTTCCAGGATGAGCCGTAAATGTCGAACCCGATCGATTTTTATCGGAACCTGGTTCGGTTCTTCATCCAGTGTAACTGTGGTCGAGTTCGGGTACTTCCGTTTTCAGTTTTGAGAGTTTGGGTTCTTTTAAAATAGGGTTTTGGGTTTACACGGTTCGATTGTACTTAGATTCTTGAAGATCGAGCAAGGATTCGGGGCGGAGTTTGAGCTCGGTTTTTGATTTAGATTTTTTACGATTCTGGTTTCTTCAGGTGTGCATGGGAAAACGTGAAGCGGAATCCGAAGTGCAGCTGCCTGACAAATTATCGTCCATTTACCGAAATTTTACGCATTGATTACAAAAACGTTCCATAACTCGAAGTGATTGCACGGTAACAGGGTTGTTTGGGCGTAAACATGATGATGCTATCACTCTAGAAACTTGTCTGACATCACTGGATTTCAGCAGGCATACTGGAGGTATGGACAATGACACAGCTTGCCCCCAAGACAACAAACCCCCGCTCTCCACTATACAAATGGTTGTAGGGGGAACACTGGTGATCGTAAATAGCTGAAAGTTTTCGAACACTGTCTGTAGTTCTCATAACATGGCCTCCTCGAATTTGGTAGAAATTCGTGCATTTTTCAAATGTAATGACTTGCCGCTTCAATTCACTAATTTTGACCCAAAATCGCTACTCTGATCTCCGGGCAGTACGAGTTAAAATTGTTCGATCTTTCTCAAACTTTCAGGGAATTATTTTCTCATTAAGAGGAATAACGTCAGAGACCGAGAAAATTGGAAACTAAAAACCGTCGTAATAAACACCTATGCTCGAGTGAGTGCCAGTCGAACACCTACCTACCTGTTACCTTTTCAGAACTATTGGCAGTTATCGTTCTTCGATAACTAAAACGAATGGTACATGGAGATAAAAACTCGTCCGATACCTCGATTTCGGTTGGTGTTGAGAAAGAAACGTAAAAAAGAAATTAAAATCTTTTTACAGCTTAAAAGAAAGAGGGTTAATTCAGTCCAGACGTTACCACCTGTCTTCGTTAACTGAGAACTTTTTTCAAAAGCTTCTTCATTGTCTTATCACTCCGACAGCCGAAGCCAAAGCCGATTTCTCTGTTTCAGCATTCTCCAAATTAAACGCGGGTTAATCAAACTTTTATTAAATTGTTGAGGGAGACTGGCAAATCGACTTCATGTGTCGCAGTGTCGTGATTCCAAAATAATATTTGAAATTTGATAGTTGATTTGACATTTTCAGTTGCAACGAAAGGAATGACCCAAAAGTCCGTTATGTTGACCTTCGATTTTTCAGGTCATTTTGGCGTTGCCTCCTCTCAAAAGAGAAATTTCAATGTTGGGGACTGACGTCAGGATCCGATCAAAAATCTGTTGCAGTGCTCGTAATTAGCGACCCGAAAACCCTGTCTTTCGATTGCACGGTGTTTCAAGCCGAGCCAGTTTTGATGCTTTGAAGGCTGAAATTTCCATTTGGAGGTCCTCCATCGGATGAGAAATATTTTCTTGTGACGGATATTCAAATTCAGCGAAGCACAAGAACAAACAATTTGGACGGAATTTTCATGTACTTTCTTTAGAAAATTTCTGGCCTGATGCACCCCTAACCCCGGTTGGAGGAATAGTTAATTTGTTCATTCTTCGCAAGGTTTTACTATTCCAAGATCCTATGCTTGGTTCTCTTCTCAGCCACTTGTATCAAGAAATGCTGGTTTTTCGAGTTCGATGGGTGAAGTGTGTCGTGTCAGGACGGAGCGATGGCATTCGAAACAAAAAATACGAGGGTGTGAAACGCAAAAAGAGAAAAGAAGAGCGCGAGTATTGATCGATAGTGAAAACAGATCTTTGTGAAGCTAAACATAAGCTGTAACTCAACTGTAACTCTGGCCGATCGAGGGAGAGAAAGGAGAGTGAGTTATGAGAATGAGAAGAAGAAAAAGAACGTGGTTGTGTAAAAATCATGTACAGGAAATATGGCTGCATCCAGATTTAGTCCCGGAAGGGTAATGTCTCGTCCAATTTTAGTCCGGGAGTGATTCTGAGTTTAGTTCACACAAATAGGCGAGTTTAGTGCGCGCCAGTGGTCGAGAGTGGTCCATTGCAAGTAGTCCAGTTTAGTCCCGGCATTTTATAGGCGCCGGCGAGTAAGCAGTAGGCTATTCTTTCATCTACATACTCTATCGCGCCTGGAATATTTCAAACGTGTTTCCATTAAGTTCCTCCCCCAAAGCTGAACGTGCTTTCTTTTTTCCTATTTTTTCCATGACGATGCAACAGCTGATATGACGTTCCCTACAAAATTCTATTTTCGGAAGACTGGGTTAGTTGACCTCCTCGTGGTGTGTTCTGAATAACGCTAAAAGGGTTAACAAAACTGCGAGGGACTAAACTCGGTTTTAAAAAAAGTCAACAAAACTAAACTCGGGACCACCCGGAAATATAGGTATGCAGGAGACAAAATACATTTCTTAGACGTTCGCATCGTGGTAAAGAGTAGCCAGGCAGAACGGTCTATATGAAAACATACACACGCAAGGAGGGAGTTACCGCGAAAATATACAGGGGGCCACTACATATTCCCAAAGTTCTGTATCATAAATGTATGCAACCAAAATGTATCAAAATTTGATGGAAAGTTCTTTGAACTGTCTACTGGGTACATATTCCCTAGGTCAGGTGTCATTCGCTCCTAGACCCTTCCCTCACTAGTTAAAATTGTGAAAAAAATCAAATGTGCCATCTTAAGACATGCGTTCTTAAAATGGCGTATTTTCTTGTGAATGCCGATATATCCAAATGTATGCGACCAAAATGTATTAAAATTTGATGGAAGATTCTTTGAACTGTCTACTACATATACATATTCCTTAAGTCTTGTGTTATTCGCACCTAAACTCTTCCTTCACTAATTAACATTGTGGAGAATCGTCAAATGCGCCAACTTAAGACACGTGTTCTTAAGATGGGGCATTTTCTTTTGAATGCCGATATCTCCGAACGAATGCGACCAAAATGTATCAAAATTTGATGGAAAGTTCTTTGGACTGTCTACTGCATATTCCCACAGTTTGGTATCATTTGCTCCTAAACTCGTCCTTCATTAATTAACATTGTGAAGAAAAGTCAAATGGGCCATCTTAAGTCATGTGTCCGTAAGATAGCGCATTTTCTTTTGAATGCCAATATCTCCAAATATGTGAGACCAGAATGTATCAAAATTTGATGGAATGTTCTTTGGACTGTTTACTATGTACATATTCAATAAGTCGTAAGTCATTTGCTCCGAAACTCTTCCCTCGCTAATTAAAATTGTGAAGAAAAATCAAATGCGCCTTCTTAAGACACGTGTTCTTAAAGTGGCGCATTTTCTTTTGAATGCTGATATCTCCAAATGTATCAAAATTTGATGGAAGATTCTTTGAGTTGTTTACGACATATTCCCTAAGTCTTGTGTTATTCGCTCCTAAACTCTTCCCTCACTAATTAAAATTCTGAAGAAAAGTCAAATATACCATCGTAAGACATGTGTTCCCAAGATGGGGCATTGTATTTTGAATGCAGATACCTCCAATTGTGTGGGAACAAAATGTATCAAAATGTAATGGGAAGTTCTCTGGACTGTCTACTATATATTCCCAAGGTTTTGTGTCATTTGCTCCTAAACTGTCCTCTCACTAAGTAAAATTGTAAAGAAAAGTCGAATACGCCATCTTAAGACGTGTGTTTCTAAGATGGAACACTTTCTTTTGAATGCTGATATCTCCAAATGTATGCGACCAAAATGTATCAAAGAAGGTTCTTTGGGCTGTCTACTACTTATTTCCCAAGTTTTGTGTCATTTGCTCCCAATCTATTCCCGCAGGTGAAGCAAAGTTGAATGCGCCATTTTCAGACGTGTGTTCCTAAGATGGCGCACCTTCAAATTTCAAGTAAAAAAGTATAAAAACGTACTCGAACTGCACTTCTTTGACTTTCACCTCGATCAACTTATTTTTTATGCTGTGGTTAATAAATTTTCATCATTACATAGCTTCCATTTTGGCGGCTGTTGTTACGCCATGTCAGGATGAGTTCAATCTATTCGAAATTCGAATAATTATTAATAAACAGTGATCCAGACTACAGATTCGATTAGTTAGTTAGAAAGTAGATAATATTCCGAACATAATGCGATATTTATATTTACTTTTTATGAAAATACAAATTCGAGAACGCTTCAGGGATAAAATGAAGAAGGGAAAAAAATCAAATTTTCGCACACAAGAACAACACAAGACGTTATGGCGAAAGCGAGACAATTCTATGAGCGGGTGTTTCTACGTTAAAAAGGCAAGGCCGCGAGGTACTAAGACGGTGGGAGATCAGTTTTTCTGTCAGTGTTGCCAGGTGCGAGAAATCTGCAGTGCGCAATCTTAGGACACACTTCCGTACGGGTACTCCCCTATCGTTCGGAAAATTTGCTCATATCCCTCAGTTTCTATCTTTTTTCCCTCCGCATAGCTGCTTATCTAACTTTTACAATATTGATAAGGCTTACCGCGAATGATGCTTCAATTGAACTTATCCCTGTTATAGTCTTACTTCTAACTTAAACTGATCTTAACTTGACTTTAAAACTTAAAAGAAATGAAAAGTGGGTCAATCATCCGATTTTTGATTTGCGCACCCCGCTTATGATTTCCTTTCTGCGCTTCTGTTGAATGATATATAGTGAATAGCGGAATTGCTTCGGGAAAAGCCCTCTATTTAAAATTCAAATCACAAGGACTAAAATAGTCGTCGTGTAATTTGATCCCCATGTTCACTTTTTTTTTTCCTGCAGATTTAAATGCGCCGGACTAGAAAATTAAAATTCAGACGTATCATCCGATCATCCCGCTGACTTTTGTACAGCTTTTGCACCTTTCTCCGGCGACGGCTGTACGTGTAGCCTTAAATTACCGTGATCGATTATATAATACCGGATTGCGTGAATGCAGCGAAAATTGCGGATAATTTATCCGAGTACGAGAGAGTACGTTTTTGGAATAGTAAACTCTCTCGCCATATGCGAGCGTGCACGTTGTTGCGACCAATATGTGCACAGCTAACTAGCTAGGTAGTCTCGACAACGTCTTCGCCTTTTGCTTCGTTACAGGGTTGTTAGAGGTTCAACAATGAGTACCTTGTGTGCGTAAAATAACTTCTTCTTTTTTTAACACTCGGAAATGTCTTTAATTTGCAATCAAGTAGGAAAGTGTTCAACCTCCAGTGGATTCGTGAAACGAATATTTATTTAGTGAGAGGCGAAGCTGATCGAAACAATGTATGGAACACGAGTGCAGAGGCCCATGTTTTGCGGCATCGTGTTTTCATAAACATTCTGTATGGCGTTTTGTCTTTTCGTATGGCATTTAGTCTTTTCGTGTAATTGAATTCGAATTCTTAGATAAATATTGCTCGATGTACCTGCAGCCTACTTGGTCGTTTGTAATGTGTTAGTGAGATACGTCAAGCACTATATACCACTTTTGGTTGCATTCAATAATACTGTTCGTCGTGATGAGACCTCTTGTCTACCGACTGCGCCAGCTTCTTTTTGTTATTAGATTAAATTCCTTCTCTACCGACTACGCCACTTTTTTTTTTCTCTATCGACTTCTCTTTCTAATTTGCTCTTCGCCCGAGTCCTGGAATCCGCCCTTTCGAGCATTACTTCAGAGACGTCGGGGAGGCTGTTAAGGCTGTCTTAGCCCTCTTCCCTTCTAGCCGGAAAACCGGCCTAGGTCGAAAATCCTGGCGAGTTGCTACGTGGGCTCGAACCCGGGACCTTCGGATTCTGAGACCAACGCGCTATCCACTCGGCTAACCAGACCTCTTCCTCTATCGACTACGCCTGCTTCTTTTCGTTACTTTTTAAACTGTAAAACGAATCTTATCTCCTAGGCAGTCTGATCATTCTACTGCATTGATGGCGTGGACCAAAGAATTCGGGGGAGGGGGGTGCAACGACACTGTTGTAAGCAGAGCAGAAAAAATATGTTTTACCCCCTTTTCTATGGGTTGTTGGGTGGAAGCAGTTCTTACGCGTGGTCGACCCCTATCATCTTAATGCTACACATATACTAAGACCCCCCCCCCCCCGGGAAGTAGGCAATATGCACTAGAAACGTTCAAAACAGAATCGCCCCATCTTTCTTAAGTTTCGCCTGTGTCATCACCAAACCCGTAGATAAGTTCAAATTTTGTCGTATCTGTCTGTCGCTGCTAAACTTGGGAGCTTTTTTTTTTCAACTGTTCCGTGTTCCGCGGACAACGATAAGTCTAAAAAAAAAAAAAAATACTCCAACCGAATTCTCTTTCAACTTGACGAAAAAAATATGAAAACATTGCTAAAAGTGTAACAACCCAGAATAGTTTGTTTTTGCGTACTTCGCGCACAACGTTGCCCGCAGGATGAGAGTTCACTTTGATTTACTTTTTTCATCTAAAATTCTTCATTCTTATTTCGGAAGGAAATTCTTCGCTTCCGCTTTGTTCGTTTTACAGAGAGTAACAAAAATATTTCCGCGAAAACTTTCGAAATCGAAAATTTCGTTATATATTTCGGATTTTGTGAGACGCGATTTTTCTCGGATCCCCGATTTTCACACGCCGGTAAATGAGGGGGAAAAGTTTAAACAGAAAAGTCCTCATTAAAATTTTAGGTCGATCAGAAGATGGGAACACGTGTCGCTGGCCTCCTATTCTTCTTATGAGAAACAGCATTTTTAATTATGTTAACTAAATTTACTTTTTTACTTGCCTTGTAATAACGCTAACATTCAAGTTTTGAATCGCAATTTGAATAAGGGAAAGTGCCAATTATTGACCGGTTTTTTTCAAAAATCAGTTTCACCCTGTCTTCAATGCCAAAAATTGAATATTTTAGTAGCAGTAGGAAATATCATTCTTTTACTACAAATATTGAGAAAAAGTTGGTAAATCGCATCACACCCTTCATTAATATAAAAGTTTAAAAAAAGGTCTCGAAAATCAACAATTGGCACACGTGCCATGTATTGACTATCCAAGTTTTTTTCAATTCTGCGATATGCATGTCTCAATATTTATACTATTAACCCCTAATCTTCGAATCGCATTACTTTTTGTGAAAATGATACATGATTTATAACCCTCAGAAAAACGAAATAAATATGCCATTTATTGATCAGGTCAACAATTGTCACAATGTTGACTGGCCAATAACTGGAACGCAAGAAGAAATTTCTATCAATTCAATTCATTTATCAATATTATATTTTTTATTTCTCAAGTAAGTATCTATAAGTTGAAGTTTTACTTATTATTTTTCATAACGTTATACTAACAAAATATATCGATCACAAAGGAATACTTGAAGTGACACTTCTCGTGGTTAGTTTATTTTACGAGAATGCGGAAAATTTAACATAATTAGTTTTAAAATGCCGAGAAACGTTTTATTTAAATTTCGTTAAACAGAACTGCTTTGCAATCAAACTATCAAAAAAGTGACAAGTGGAATGACCATTGCAAGAAGAAGGAATACCAAGTTGTGTCAGGCAAAGAAAAAATTTACTGCTATTTCGAATTAGGGGGGGGGGGTCAACCATCAGAGTTTGAGGGAGACTCCTCATTGGACCAAGGGGATCATGACACCCCTCATTAATATTGGACCGTTTTTTTTATTTTTATTCTTTCTTGTAAGCACGTAAAAATTAGTAAATGTTGGCCATGTTCACAATCTTGAAATCACGCGATTCACTTACAGAATAATGTTCTACGTATTAAATAATGACAGTCTCCCCGACAAAAACAACAAAATTTCAAATTTGAAGAAAATTACACCAATTAGCTCTGCCCGTTTCTATGGCTACCTCGCAATAGAAAAATTCTGGAGTAATTACTTTGAAAATAATTATTAAAAGCAATAGTGTAAAACATTTTTTGCAAAAACTTGAGCCGAAAGTGTTGTATGGGCCAGACTGTATCCCCCCCCACGTATCTTTCGCGCATGCTTCGATTCTTTGGTACAGCCATTGACGTTTTCAATGAATTTAATTCTGCAGATCTACTTTTTCCGGATGTATGGAAAATAGCAAAAACCATCCTCATTCCCAAATCGGAAATCGGAAAAATCTAGGGAAACAAAGGAACATCGCAAAATATTACTACTACCACTACCGAGCAAAATATTTGAGGCATTAGTCTGTAGAAAATTAAATAGAAAATTGGAATTACATATATCTCCTACTCAGCACAGGTTTACTGAGGGTAGATCCGACCAACAGCCCTTCTTAATTTGACTAATAACACCTATGATAGCTTTTAGGATAGGAAACAACTTGATGTCATTTACATGGACTTTTCAAAGGCATTTGACCCAGTCAGTCATTGCCTTTTAATTCAAAAACTAGGTATACTGGGCTTATCAGATGAATTGGTCTTACTATTTCAGTCATACTTGATAGGAAGAAGGCAGTTTGTGGAGTCTCATGGTACAGATCTCATACTTATTTATGACCTTCGGATGTTCCTCAGGAATCGGTCTTCAGTCCCTTCTTATTTCTCATATTTGTAAATGATGTTACCTTTGAAGTTCGCTCAAGTGTCAGTAAACAGATTTCCCGTGACGTCACACAGTGAGTTACTGTTCTCGTATATCTGTGGTATAAATCATCATAGTCAAAACGCGTACACTTGATACGGAATAATGCAGTCTGTTTGAATATTCTCAAGTAAATATTGTTGCATCAAATTCAATTTTTTCCTTTTCCCCTATCCTGACGCACGCTCAATCGGGATGCTTCCAGGGTAGGGGGTGCGGTGTCTCGGGGCCAATTTGGAAGGGCGTGCACTGCCATACGCCACGTCATCATCGCAAATATATCTACGTTTTATCGGCTTGTTTTTGTTCAACAAGGATTACTGAATTGATAGATATATAGAAGGCGGGTAATACAGGGGGTTCAAAAATACTGACAACCTGTACCAACGAGGTATTTTCAGTAAATTAGCAACATTAAGCCGATGTAAACATTACAATTCAATGTTAGCAACTTACCGAAAATGTTTCAATAGGGGGATCAACGTTCTTGAACACACTGTAAGTATACCGAGTACAGGAAAAACCTAAAATCCAGCCTACCCCATGAGAAAATCCAGGCTGCGCCACAAAGACGAAACTTGAATTTCAGTTGGGGGGGGGGGGTGGAGAAGGAAAATTTGCGGACAAATATTTTGTTTCAACTAGAAATTTACCTATTTTTTAATTAAAATATTTCTCAATTTAAGAAAAAATAATAATAATAATAAACAAACAAACAAACAAACTGTTCTTAGAAAATGAAAAATTCAAATGAACAGTTTCAAACTTTGCCAACTGCCAATTAATTGAAGGCAGGGACGTACCGATAAGGGGGCAGAGAGCAACGGGAAAATTCACCATTTCAGTCAGGCGAGTTGGACAAATTTAACAAGTTAAATGTTGTTTTTTATTCCTTGCTTTGATATTTTGGAATTGAGTTGAGAGTTTGGGAAAACCCAAAAAGTCAGAAGGTTTTTCTTCTTTTTCATTGATACTTGGGAATTTTGAGTTGACTCAGTTGGGACTTTTACCATTTTTACCACCCTCCCTTTCCCTCAAGGAAAATTCTTCGGTACGTCTCTGGACTCCAGAACTCAGAATGGGATCCCAAAGTGGATAGACTATCGACGTTAATTACTGACATTCCAGGTAGTTGAATTCGAAAATGCGCTAAATTTTGAATCTGTTTCAAGCTTAAAAGACCCCATAAATCGAAATGGACAAGCACTAATTAGTTTTTACAAATCGAGTAGACTATTGAAGTGGAGAGTTCTTACGATCTTAAATTTAAATTAACAGAATGTTTTTGAAAATGCTAAAGATCGCTGACCCATTTTCATCATTACAAACATATTCTTAATCTCTTGAGAAATGGGTAAATCGTCAAATGCCGAGTTTTCAAAAGCAGCATATATGATTTTATAAAAAATGATTGAACTATCGAAGTGAAAGCTGTTTTATTTCCATTTTCTTGTTTGAAAGGGGGGGGGGTACGAATTTAGTAATGATCCTTGGACTTTTGATTGGACTTCATCATTCTTAGGTTAAATGGCAATTTTTGCGTGTAATGTTGAAGAAAAAACTCATTAAAACATGCATCTTTACGAGCCAACTTTTGAAAGCCAAAGATTGACAAAAATTAATTGACGTTAAGAACCCAAGTAATCTATTGAAACAGCAACTATTGTAATTCCTAATTTTGGTTCAATTTCATAGTTTTTGATTTTTAAAGACTCGAATGTGCCCCTTATAATAACTCATACTTGGATAATTTTGAAATTTTTCCTCCAATTTGAATTTTGGTAATTTGATGGTTATGAAAATGTTGAAAGATTAAATCAAGTTCGTTCAATTTTGACTCTCATTTTGGTGTTTGGGACCTACCCGAGAGTCAATATCAAAGATCTACCGCGTTGATGGAATTTTCAAACTAGGCGACCTCTCCTCTCCGCTTCCCCATTTCGATATTTGATTCGGTTACCGGGAAGTCAATTTTAATCACTTCTGGAGCTAGTTTTGGCTTTTGAAGCCTAAATCGGGAATCCAAGAGGAATCTGAAGAAATTCTCGAATTCAGCAACCCAGAAAATTCTAATACTTTATTCGATTTCCTAAAAATCAATTTTGAATTTTGGGGCCCAAATCGCAGTTTAATAAGAAAGCTCATAGAAGCTTTCGAATTCAGCGATGCGAAAAACTGCTTGTATGTTGATTCGTTACTCAATTTTCCAATAATAGAGAACTCTGAAAGTCAATTCAGGGTTTAAAGAAGAATCTTCTGGTGAAATTTTCGAAATCAACGACCCAAAACCTCCTATTTTGGTGATCTTTCCATAAAATTTCAAGTTTAGCTCTAGTCTTGCTTCTGGGAGGGATTTTTTTTTTACCGAAAAGAAACGAGACCTTGCCGTCAGAGATGCCGAATTAAGGAAAACAACTTTCATTCTTCTCCCATTCAGAATGGGCTCATCTTCATTCTTTGCGAATAAGAAAAAAAAAAAAGAAAAAAAAAAGAGGAAACAGTTTGTCCCACGTCGATAGGACTTTGGAATAAAAATGGGTGTGGGGATTATCATTTTACAGTTTGTATAAAAATTAACGGTTAGTGTTTTTATTCACTAACAAGGCCGGATTTACCTGATTGGTTGCTATGTGCTAATTTTCTTACCACACCCAAAAATATACGTAACATAAATCCCACTTTATTCGTTTTCAATTTTTCATCCCCCAAGCACTTAAATTTGCTGACATGAGCATACCCTAATTTGGGAGGGTAAGCTGGAAAGATGTTAGAAATACTTGAGAGGAACACACAACTTCCTTTACACATTAAGATGGTCGTTATTTACTCTTGGTGATTTCCTTTTCCTGAATTTCCTCAGATTCGTCTCCTAAGTTGGTTCCAATAGAATCAAAAAAAAAAAAAAAAAAAAAAAAAAAAGCCTACAAGGTTTTAGGTTAATTGGATCAGAGGAATCCGTGCCACAAGCTTTCTTTCGTTCTTATGAGAAAAACATATGGAGTTTTGACTTTTGTTTCAGACTAAATTTCCCTCCTATATTCACCAGGACCAAAACCTGTAAATTGAACAATAGAACATTTGCTATCGGATTCAGTTTGTGACACTGGAAAGTAAGTCTTTTGCTCTCAACTTTTAGAATTTAATAAAATGTTCAACTTTCTCAAATTTTAGGCTCTAGGTCAAACAGAGAATCTAGTAAAAACAGAATAGTCATTGAAATTCGAAATTCAATGTTTGCTACCGACTTTCAGATTTTTGAAATGTTTTCCACATTTCAGCTTTGTTTCAACCGTTCAGATAACGTTTCGATACTCAGCTTGAAACCTACCTTCGGCTTTTGACTGACTAGTCTCTGACAGGAGTCCAGGGTACTCCATTTTCAGAAACGAAATTTGACCTTCAGTTTGGGGGAGGTGGAGAAGAAAAATTTGCCGACAAATATATATTTTTTTAAACTAAAAATTCGCTGACAAAATTTTAAGCAAATTATAAATTTGCCGATTTTTTAATCAAAATATTTTTTGATTAAAATATTTGTTAATTCCAAAAACAAAACAAAAAACCAAGAAAAACAAACAGACATTCACAAAAAATATTCAAATGAACAGTCTCTAAATTTGCCGACAGCCAAATTATTGGGGGGGGATGTTTCAACCCCCTATAGTCCCTATAGTTTCGCCTCCGCTGCACCACTGCTATAATCTCCTTAACATTTCAAACGAACAGAAACAGCGTCGTGATAGATTTACGGCGTTTCGAGTATGCAATTTTATCAACATTTCGAACTGATTCCCATATACGTGAATATTCACGGCGTTGCAATTATGCAATTATATTAATACTCCAGCCATGTTGTTGCTGCATTCGAGTTCGAAGTACAACATATTATTTTTTATGATGAGACGTCTTGATTTACGAAAGTCAGGAATATCAGGGTGGATAGGAGAACATTTTTTATGCTTCCTGGTGGAAACTGAGTAGACAGGAAAAAAATACTTGGCCAGTAGTAGATAATGCCTTAGTAGTTGACATCCAAATACAAATATCTCTGACGTTTCTGTCAGTTGCGTGGCAACACTGATATCAAACAAATTTAGATCTTGCTTGCGATTGACCATGCATTACTGTCCATTTTCATTGCGACCGTGTCGTGTGATTTTCAAAACTTAATTTCTGCGGTAAAAAAATATGTTTCTTCTTGAAAAGTTAAGGGATAAGTATTTACAAATTATTTTCTATACTTGAAAATTTTCAATTCATCAAAAAAGTGAAGATACTACCTTAAAGACTTTATACATTTAAAAAAATATATTTGGAATATCTCTGTAGTTTATTTTGGAACGGAATCGCCTGTATCAGTCTGTCAGTTAGTGGATATTTAAAATTACAAATTTCGCAGTCAATTATCAATACCTCCAGTAGTTAACATTAAAAATTACAATTATCAATACCTGTTTTTTACTTTTTTCAGATTATGAACGACATATTTTCACCTTGGAAGTATGCACAATTATGGAAATAACATGACGAAGGCAATAGCCGCTATTCGACGCGGTATGCTATGTGCAACAGCTGCAAGAAATTTCAATATTAATCGAACTACACTTTCATACAGAGACAAAGGGACGACGAGAAAGGTCAAAAAGTGGCCGAAATGCGTACTAGGAAAATATTGGAAGTTGATATTCGTCGAATGGATTAAAACAAACACAGAGCAAAAGATGAATTAAAAATCAGTGTAAGCCAATTGGTGAAAACTACCGTTTGAAAATAATAAGCCAGGTAAAAAGTGGCTTATTTTTTTAACGGAACCCAGACGTATGCTATCGAACAGCTGAACATGTAAGCCAAGCTGGAGTTTCAGTCACCCCGGTTGAAGAGATGATTTGAAAAGGTTCAGCAATATCCTACTGATAATGGATATTGATGGACGTGATGAACGATCCTCGGAGGATATTTAGTTGCGACTAGTCGGGCTTCTACCTTAATTTGAAGGAAAAGGAAGTTGCAGCAGGTAGGTTGTAAATTTATTGATAAATTGTTTTTGTTGAATAATCTATACTCGCTGAGTAGGCTTAAATTTTCTTTCGGTTGTGATTTCAGGTACAGGTGAAAGAGACGTCCATCAAAATGCCAAAGAATTGTGATAAAGAAAATTATAATATGCTCGTTAATGTTAGTGCCGCCGGAGAAACAGCGCCATCCATGCCAGTATTTGCCCTTGATCGTATTTCAAGAGATCTGGCGAATAGTGTATCATCTACATGGGCTGTAGGACAATCGAAAAATGGGCAGATGGGCGCCGAAACGTTCTTCGAATACATTGCCAATGTTTTCAACAACTGGTTAGTTGAACCTAAGATTCCAAAACCTGTTGTTTTGTATCTTCACGAACATTCATCTCACCTCCCTCTTCAGCCGATTTTTCTATATAGCCGGAAAAATCGTTAAAGAAGCATTCCTGCTAATAATTTGGTGTAAGCTACAGAGATGATTTCACCTATGTAAAATGTTGTTTTTTAACCAATTAAAACGTTTTGATCGATGCAGATAGGTACCTACCTACCTTCATTTCATATTTTAGTTATTTTCTAGAGTGTCAGTTATTGGGATGTCACCCACCGGAGCGTCAACTGTTGGGGGTGTCAACTACCGAGTTTAACTTTCAAGTACTGGAGAATTTCGAACCTATAGTTCTATTTTTTTAATATATTTTTTTTAATCATTTAATTGAGGAAAAATTACTAAAACTGTTTCATGTAAATTGGACTGTAAAATTGTAACACCTGGTAACTTAACCTTATAAGCATCAACTATCAACTGTTGTACCATCAAGTCAAAGGTATTGAGATTTACCACTTCCACAAGGTAACCCTCTCGAGTTCATTACAATACGGAAATTTTTTTAAATTAATATTTCGCTCCATTTTACCCATTTTGAACCCCGGGTGTTACGGGTTAAAATTATTCGATCTTCCTCAATACTCCAGCGTATTATTTTCTCTTCAAGACGAACACCATTCAGCCATCAGAGACCGTCGGACTGATCAAAAAAGGAAAAGAAGAAAAGCCAATCATACCTAGTTGAGTGTGCAACAGATGTAGTTCATCTGAAAAGAAAGTAGGGTACGAGAACGCGAGACACAAAGAGAAAGGGACGGCTGTATAGAAAGCTTTCAGCCGATAATTCATGCTGAAGACTCCGCGACAAATGAATAATCACTTCGAACACCTCTGTATAACTTTCTCAAAGATGAAGTTTTCACAAAATGTCTCGGCATTCGGTTCGACATTGTCCGACTGTAAGCCATAAATCAAACCGCGCGTCGAAATTGGAAGATGTCAAAAGGCTAAAAACGTCGCCGTCGCTTCCGAAAATAATGCTGTCGTTTGTTGACTGGGAATCGGTAAGATGAATGGAATACAGAGAACCGAGAGAGCGGACCAATTAATAAATGAGCCCGAGGAGTGTTAGCCGAAGTAATTAATTCCGTTCATCCAGCGTTCAACTTCCCCAGGAATTGAAATTAATTTCGGCAACCGAATTAACTATTCAATTCGAACACGCCGTGACGAACTTGGAACACTGGAAACGTCGAGCTAAAGAGCTTGTACTCGTATGCTCGTATGTTATACAAGAAAACTTGGCACTTCAATTTGGCCTGAATCTAAGACTAGCAGAAATAGACGGGGAGTTGGCTTAGCAATCGAATACTGTAATACCATCTGGAATCACAAGAATCCCCTAAAGCCAAATATGTAATGGCCGTCGTTATGTGTACAACACTGCCCCCCCCCCTAAATCGCACTAACTTCTTCATTTTTCAACTGAGCAGATTGTTTTTTAACACTCTTCGAAGTTTGCGACACAGGATCCAAAATATTAATCGACTTTTCAAGGAAGAGAACTGCACTATTTCACCATCCTGTTTAGATCCTTTCTGTGCTTAGGTTAAAAAGGGCGTCATTTAATTGCCCGATAAGAGAGTGTACGAAAGATGGGTGGGGGGGGGGGGTAAGAAGAATATATCGACTGAAAAAGGAGTTCTCCGAAAAAAGAATTAAATCGGTCAATGGTGAAACCACTTACGTTACTTTTATGTAATTTTGCAGGAGATACAAAAAACGTTTCACAGCCGTCTTAATAAAAGTACAGTTTTTGGTATAACTTTAAACAGTAGTTAGCCCATCATACCGTTTTCTAGCGGGGTCTGGTTGGCCGAATGGATAGCACGCTGGTCTAGGAATCCGGAGGTCCCGGGTTCGAGCCTACGTAGCAACTCGCTACATTTCGACCTAGGCCGGTTTTTCGGTGAGACGAGATGAGGGCTAAGACAGCCCTAACAGCCTCCCCGACGTCTCTGAAGTAATGCTCGAAAGGGCGAATTCCAGGGCTCGGGTTGAAAGTAAAATTAGAAAAGAGATACCCCTTTCTAGCACTCGGACTTGAATTACTTTGCTGTGGTAGATCTGTCTTCGTACGTAGAAAACTGATTTGCGCAAAGAAACGATTTTCATGAAAATGTGACTTAGGTGGTTTTGCCAATGACCGATTCCCAACGAGCCGTAGAAGAAATGGATGCACGATAAAATATTTCCATTTAAGTAGGAAAAAGTGTTAGCTCAATTACAAAATAAGTTGAACAATGAAAAATATTCAATAGCGATACACATTGCATATTGAAGTCATTCAAACTTGACTTCTAGATGCCTACGAATTGGTGAACTAACTCATTTCTGGAAACACTCGAGTGAGACTTGGGGAGGGCCACTGGAAACGAGCACTTGCGGAAAAAGTGAATAAGTAAATAGCGGACCTGAAGGTGGTAAGGGATCCGGAGATCAAGAGAGATTTAAGCAAGTGAAAATTCATCCTAGCGAGAGGAGGTGGGCAAGGAAGATTGGGTTATCATTCTGTAGAAGAGAGGAAAGAGGTGGAGGGCACTTCGATAGAGCCAAATGTTTCCTTATCCTACACCAGCTACGAGAATGTGAAATTGACTCGGATCTGGAAACCACTTGAGTGAGACGAGAGGAGAGCTGTTGGAAAAAGACATTCGGAGCGAAATTGAAAAAATGAATAACGAATCTACAATTGGTGAGGGATCTGTAGGGTCAAAAAGAGTCCAAAATGGTAAAACTGACTCGGATCCGGGTCATACTTGTGTGAGGATGCTCTAGTGAAGAAAAATGTGCTAATTGTCTGGGGAAAAGAAGAAAGGATCAGGTGCTCTTTAATGGTGATTAATTTTTCCTCAACTTATACCGGTTGCAAAAAGGTAAAACTAACTTGCGCCTGCAAAAAAAAAAAAATGAGAGAGACTTAAGGAGGGCTCAACACCTGAAAAAAAAAAAAGTGTAATACATTTTTCAATTGTTGAACTCATTTCAAGTTGATGTTATTTCAATGTAGAAAACCCTGCCGGGTGTGAAGTTAGTTGGCAGATTTCCTATCATTCATAAACTCGATTTTATCTTTATCTTCCTACCTTTTGTTCACCTTATATCAACGTGCAGTTAAAGTTTCCCTGATTAACAAGTGTACAGTGTACGTAGCCGTCAGAAAGGAATCATGTGTGAAAGAAGGAAGATCACAAATCTCATGATTGACCTTCTTTTCTTTTTTTTTTTGTTGGAAACTCAACCATAATTAGGAAGAGGGGGTGAGAGAAATCCAGAGAGTGTTTAGTTGGCAGCTGCGAGTATAGTTTAATCAACCTCTGTAACAGTCACTGTTCGCAGTACCACCTGCATATACGAGGGTCGTCCCAGAAGTTCCCTATCTTTGTATTTCCGTTGCGTGTGTTGTAGAGCGATGCGGTGAACGGGGAAATATTGCGCAGGCTTATCTGACAACACTGTAAAAATATCAAGTGCGCATGTTGAGAAGCAACGGTGAACCAGTACACGAAACATGGATCTCACGCACGAATGTCCAACCAAAAGTGTAGCGCGTTCAGTAATATCAATGGACCACCTAGCGCCATCTATCGGTAGTTCACCGAGGTGTTCGGCCCAGATGTAATTACAGTGCAACAAGTGCATAAGTGGTGTCGCGCGTTTCATAGTGGTCGGCGCCAGGTGCATGATGTGCATGATCTACCATCTCTGTCGAGAATAAAATTACTGAACGCGCTACACTTTTAGATGGCTGGTCACGCGTGACATCCATGTTTCCTGTACTGGTTCACTGTTGCTTCTCAACATGCGCACTTGATATTTTTACAGTGTTGTCAGATAAACCTGCGCAATATTTCCCCGTTCACCGATTCGCTCTACAACGCACGCAACGGGAATACGAAGATAGGAAACCTTACTTCTGGGACAACAGCTCCTTATGGACAGTAGCAACGCATAAAAAATGGAAAATGGCGCAGTCTCACTGGTCCAGTGTTACCGTTCTAGCGATTTTGTCACCAGATCTAGCGAATTTAAGTACAATATTGCGACATAAATTGTAGAAAAATCGCCAAGCGACATTTCTAGCGATTTATCAAGAAAGTTGCAAATTGGCGACTATATCAGAGAATGAGCACTAAATTAATGTCGAATTATGAATGTTATTGTAATTTTCAGATAATGAATTAATGACCAGTGTTATCAATGATTTGTTGATTGCGGAAAGGAAACAGACCATAATTTCGGTTGAGTTCAGGTCTGTCTTATACAGTTCAAAGATAACAATGTTGATAAGGTCGTTCTTATGTATGGAGAAAAGGATGTAAAACGTATTTGTTTTACGTTCTTTTTTCAAAACACTTGTGAATCAAGTTGGTTCATTCGGCTAAGCTCTTTGTCAGTGTTCCCAGTTCCTAGTCGTCCCTTAAGAAACAGAAAGTAGCACGGTACACGGATTCTCCAGATGATCACATGTCACCCCAAACGTTTCAAAATGTGAAAAACATGGTGTGATTTCATTTTGATACAATGTTATTTTAAATTCTTTCCTATACTTGTTTTGAACTTCGAAGCATCAGGTACGAACACCATCATTTATACTTTCTATTTTTTATTACTGTTAAGCCGCGTAAATACCGAGTAAAACGCGGCGAATTCCTCGCTGCAGAAGGGGCTAACACTGACTTTGTTTTATTGCATTTCTTTTTATTTTAAGTGAAAGTGCAAAACTAGTACTTTGAAATTTGTGAATTTGTGACTGAAAAGTTTACTATTGTTCGCTTTGTGTTTTCACTGATGGTTTTAAATCTCAGTTTTAATTGGGGTAAAGACTGAGCTGAAGTCATGAAACTAGTTATTGAAAATTGCAGGCTACTTTTATTACTTGATCGTCACTTGTTTTTTCATTCATTTTTTTGTATTTCTTGTTATTTTTACCTTGAGTGTTGATATTTCAGCGCAGAAAAAATACATCTCTGGTTTTCCCTCTGCTGTGTTAAATTGATGGCCGTTAGTAATAAGCTATTTTTTGGAAATTCACATTCTTAGCGATTTTTCTGGCGATTTGATACGTCATTTTGGCGACTATTCATGCTGATGAAACTGCAACACTGCTCTGGTCAGCCGTCAGTAACCTGAACGACTTCACTGTAGGCTGGACCATTTTACTTACTCTTCAAATAATGCCGTACTTCGGCGCGCTCTCACGCCGTTATTATCGCAGCTACAGAAAAATGGATATAACTGATTTTATAGAGAATCTCAAGCGGAATTTTTTTTTTCCAATGACACTTTTCTCTAAGACGCATAGTTTTTGAGAAAGCTTTTCCACAAACTCTCGTTCTTCGATTTCGAATGCCTTCGCTGTGGTCCGGACTAAATACCTCTCTTTCTCTCGTATGAAACCACGAAAAACCCGCAACTCCGATCCAGGGAAGAAAAAATGGACAATGAGTAAGAAGAAGAATAGAATGTTTCAGAAGAGATCACGAACTGGAAATGCAGGTATGTAGGAGACAAAAGATGTTTGTTAGACGTTTGCATCATGCTACACAGGGAATAGCCAGGCAGGACGATTAGACGATTCAGACAAAAATGTACGTTCGAGAGATGATCGTCGCATGTGAAACGTGCCACACTTTCATAACAAAATGCACCACTCTTACGAATTTGCCATCAATGCCCCGTACTTAATAATACCCCCAGTCAAAAACCGCCGCTTCGTCCGGTATCCCCTCCTCCGCCGTTGATCCATCAAAGTCAGGTGTCGGAAAATGCGTCGTTCGAAAACTGCCGCCGCCTCTGCAGAAGGCGAGTCGGTGGCCGGACTACGAAATTACGGTCGCAGCGTGAAAACGCAAATTTCCGCGCGGCGAAAAACCGACGGCGATGAGAATGGCGGCGTGTTCAATAAAAGCGGGAGAGAGAATCGCGACTTCAACTTTTTACCGAGCCATTAACAGGTGAGCGTAATGAAATTACCTTTTTAATGTTTGCGAATCGACGACGACGAGGGTACGCGAGCTCCGGCGACTTCTCAGACTGTGAGACGACGTCGGCGCTCCCCAAAAGTCAAACGAACTGCGACGCTGCAGTCTCAGCGACTTTACCTCTGCGTCTACGTCCGAGTGCATTAACAGGAAGACCGAGCAACGGTGGAAATTGGTCGTTCGTTCCGACTTTCGGTGCCGGGAAAACCGTACCAGGTAATCCGTTCGCGCTTATTGCGCCGCACTCGAGGGGCTCTCTCGGCTCCTCGTCCTCTTTTGAACTGCGCTCGAAAGAACGTCGCCGACGGCTGGGAACACGGGCGTTTCAGTCTTAAACCGAAATTTGGGAGGAAGGGGGGCAATTAGCATATATTATACGGCTCTTTAAGATAACCCGGGAAACGCGGAGAGAACCGGAACGTAATGTTCGTTGCAGAACTTAATATTATATAACGTCAAATTTTCTGCGTACATTGAGAGTTCGAAACTGCGATACAGTGCTTACTGCTTGCTTTTGAAATGAAAATTGCTCAATTTGCCGCGCGGATAAAATCGTTTCAAAATTTAATTTGACGCACTTTCAGGGTTTGTTAAGAGATTATTATGCGCTAAGCCGCCGTATCACTCGCCGCGAGGCGCATTCGCGCCAAAATGAATGGGCGCGATTAATAAATATCGTCGCTCGGTGCGGATGTAATTAACATTTGGGAGGATTTCAGTTTTTGTCATCTCAACTAAAAATTATTGTTTCGGTGACGGTATATCGTGTTGATCCTGTTTTTTGTAGTTGAGGGAAGGGGGGGGGGCGTGCTCGTCGTTCGCGCGAATTTTTCATTCCATCACTCGGCTTTAGCGGTGCGGTTCGATCGACTTCGTTCCTTATACTTGAGAAAAATTGCTATCAATGATTTCTTGTTAATTATTGTTGAAAAACACGTCTTGTGGAGTACCTATGCACAACTCTTCTTTCTTCTCTGTCCTCGAACTTTCATTGTCAGGGGTAAATGTGCGCTGCCATCACACTTTTCTTCTAAATAGCTCAATTGACTATCGGTTCTCCATACAGATGGTCCTGTTCGGGTAAAGTGAGTTCTGAGAAAAACGCGTTTTAATGTTTCAGGAGCGAACAATTTCTGAAGTAATATGGCTGGAAGATTGCGGTTTTCTGCTTTAGACAGCGGCACTCTTCTACTGTACGACACATTACACTACTGAACAAAATGAGATTCCAGCAACGAGAACAGTGCCTGGATTAAATTCCTTCTGCCACTGTTCTTTGTGGACCTGCTGCCAAGCCCAATAAACAAAGAAGTGTATAAATATGACACACATGTGGTACCAGAAGATAACGGTGGAAGCGCCGCATAAGAAGAAAGATATCCCTCCGTGCAAAAACTGCCAACAATTTGGACACACACAGAACTTTTGCAAACACCAAGCAAGGTGTGTCAAATGCGCGGGGGCTCATGCATCATCAAAATGTAGCAACCCGAAAGAAACGGCGCCCAAGTGCGCAGGCTGTGGAGGCAAGCATACAGCCAACTGGAAGAGTCCCCCCCCCCCTCCTACAAAGCAGCAGAAGAAAAAGCCAATCCAAAAACAAAGACTGCAGTGGAGCGCATTCGAGAGAAAAAACCAATGAACTCTGTAAAACAAGGTGTATTCTACTCCCAAGCCGCGAAAAAGAAGGGAAGACAGCAGCAGGAATCACAAGACTCCAGCCAACGAGCTCAACCAAAAACGCAAAAAGATCAGGGGAAGGGGCTGGAAGATAGTGACCAGACGAAGAAGATACTCGACGAAATAATGAAAATTGTAGCCAGCGTTGCCAAACGACTGGAGAAATTAGAAAACAAGTTTCTCCAGGACAACCAAAGCAAACAAAAAAAGAAGAAATGAACACCCTCAGAATCATCACCTGGAATGCAAACGGGCTGTCTCAGCGCAAATACGAACTTGAAGTCTTTCTCAACGAGGCTCTAATCTCTGAAACACATAGTAAAAACTGAACTGTGGTAAAAATTAAGAGGATACAGATCGTACACCACGGAGCACCCGAGCAACAAAGCCAGAGATGGCACTGCAGTTATCATCAAGGACTCAAACAAATCACGAACTCGAAAAATGCTCAAAGAACTACCTCCAGGCTACTAAAGTGCACATCGCAGAGCCAAACAACGGACTAATTGTAGCAGCAGTGTACTGTCCACCCAGACACGCCATCGTAGCCAACCAATTCAAGGAGTTCCTCCAAACATTAGGGAAACGATTCATCGCAGGTGGAGACTGGAATGCGAAACACACCCACTGGGCATCAAAACTAATCACACCAAAGGGACGCAAACTACTAAACGTCATCTTGGAAATCCCAGCAGATGTAATCACATTAAGAAAACCAACGTACTGGCCCACGGATGAAAGTAAGAGGCCGGATCTTAACGACTTCTTTGTTACGAAAGATATATCCTCAAATTACACAGAAGCGAATTGAATAGTCAACCTGACCTCCGATTACATCCCAATGTTACTGACGGTGAGCTCCTCTGTAATAAAAAAGTCAGGAGATCAATCTTGACAACTAAGTATACCAACTGGGATCACTTTCAAGAGCGACTGGATGCCGGCATTAACTTGCAGGTGAGGCTAAAATCAAAACAGAATGTGGATGAAGCTGTAATCGCGTTCACAGACAGACAACTAGACCAATTCCTCACAGAGACAAAGAGCATAAACAACAACATAAAGTTCACAATGGAAAAAGGCAATAAGACCATCAACTACCTCGACCTTACAATACAAATAAAAGACAACAAGATACAGTACAGCATCTACAGAAAACGCACCCACACTGACGCAATAATACCCAAAGACTCATTTCACCATCAAAAACACAAAATGGCAGCACTACACAACTACTGCCACAGAGCTACCTCCTTAAGAAACGGTGGCTATTTATGTTAGAAAACTCTTAAACTGTTAAAATTGTTAAATTTAGAATTTAGAATAAGGATTATTCGACCCTCTGAAAAATAAATAAAATGTATTTTTTTTTACAATTGCACGGATCAGAACCGTTCCCAATATTCCCGATGTTGATTTTAATTATAATCTGTAAAGACCCGTACGCTCAAGAGCTTGGGCATTGAAAATTTTAAATGGTGTATTTCGTTGCCAACTGAGCTAGGCTCGTGTTTAGCAACGGCACTAAATTACATTTTATCTACTTTCTTTTTTTTTCTTCCTACAATTTCTTTAGTTAGTGCACTACTTATTCTATAAAATAATTACACATACTGCGGTTGTTATTAGTCGGACTGTATGCTGCGCTGTTTTTTGTTTCTGTAATTAGTAGTTGTATCAAAGTTTTGTAAGTTCTGTTATTAGTTCGTTTCCCTATTCTGCTGATCAAGTTTGTTAAAGTTTTTGAGTCCAGGTGTAAATGCTGTTTGTTTTACCGATGTTAGTTTTTATTTTTGGTAATGTTACTGTGTGTTCCTCGTCAGTCTAGTGTTAGTTTTGCTGTATTTCGTTAGTAAGTTATGTTTTTTCACGTATTTTATAGCACTTATTTCATGTAGTTTTTCCAAAGTTAGCGCCTTTGTTTCCTTAAAAAGTTGTCCGGAGCTAAATCTTTTTGGTTTTTGTTAAGTATTTTCAAGAATTTTTTTTGGTCAACTGTAACTGGTTTTAAATTAATTTTATAGGCTGCCCCCCAGCTTGAGATTCCGTATTGTATTTTTGATTGAACTATCGCTGTTGAAAATATGCGCTTTACTTCTTGAGAGATTAATAAAAATAGACTTTAATAGTTTTTTTGCTAAATATTTGCCTTGTTGTTTCCAATTTAGATTTTTATATATTATTATCCCTAAATATTTCATAGAGTCGACGGTATTTATTTGCTGGCAATTATTGTTTAATTGAAAACATTTATCATTTCTATTACACCGATTTGTATGAACGTTAATATCTACTTCCTCGTTGTTTTTCTTATTTTTTAGTGCAAATTGTACTGATTTAGTGTTTTTTTTTTTGTTTTTTTTTGGTTCAGTATCCATTTATTATCATTCAGCGCCAGGTTATTACTTTTCTAATATATTTTTCGGCTTTTCCCCTGGTTTCTTCCCAGCTATCTACTTTTTCTATTATGACGGTGTCATCTGCATATGAAATTATTTCTCCCTTATGTTAATTTCAGTCAAGTCATTCATGTAAATTAGGAAGAGTAACGGTGACAAGGTAGAACCTTGTGGCGTGCCTCCTTTTAGTGTGAGGATCTCGCTTTCTGTTGTTCCTGTTCTTACTTTTTGTTTCCTATTTTCCAAGTATGAGGTGGCCCAACTTAGTACTTTGCCCTCACAGCCTGCTCTTTCAATTTTTCCAATTAGTTTTTGATGATTCACTAGATCAAATGCTTTAGAGAGGTCTTGAAAGATCGCTAGACATTTTTTGTTTTCATCTAAATATGTGGATATTTTGATGTGCAGGTTATTGATAGCTTCTTCTGTTCCCATATTATTCCTGAATCCCAATTGATTGTTTGAAAAGAATTTGGTTTTTTCCAAAAATTTATTTACCTGAAACGTTACTGCCTTCTCTAATATTTTTGAGGCTGTTGAAAGTAGTGAAATTGGTCTGTAGTTGTTTACGTCTTCAGTATCGCCTTCTTTATAAATTGGTCTTAGAATGGCTAATTTATATATTTCCGGGAATTTTCCTGTTTTCAGACTGAGATTAATTATATGTTTTATTGGAGTTACTAGTTTATTACAGTTTTCTCTTATTATTTTTGTGGGGATTCTATCTTCTCCTGCTGCTGCGTATGGTTTTAAAGACATTATTATCATTTTCACATCATCCGCTTGCAGTAAGCGGAATTCATAGAATTTCCTAGTAATAGATTTTGTGTTATTGTTCCCGTAATTTTCGTTTATATTTTTAAAATCATTTGCTATATTTGTGTAATGTTGATTAAAAAAGTTTGATATTTCAGTTTTGTTGTCATATATTATATTGTTGACTGATATAGTTTCTGGATCTTTGTTTTTAGTGGTTTTCTTGGAGTTAATTTGGGTTATTCTGTTCATAGTTTTCCACATTTCTTTACTATTAAATGGTGGGTTTTTTTTTATCTGTTTTTCGTAGTATTATAGTTTTGTTTCTCTTATCAGAATTGTCAATGAGTTTCTATATTCCTTATATTGTTTCTTAAGATTTTCATTGTCAATATTTTCCTTCAGTTTCTGATGTAATTTATCCCTTTTTTTGAATTTAGCTATTATTTTACTTATAATCCATGGTTTCAGTTTCTTTTCTTTTTTGAGTTGTTTCATTGTTCCTGTGTTTTTTTGTATTATCTTTTGCATTATTTTTGTGAATTCATCTGCTGCTTTATTAACATCTTTTATTTTAGTTATGACAGACCAATCCTGCTTTTTTAATTCAGTCATTATATTTTTATAATTTATTATTTTATTAATCGAATTGGTTTCTTCCTCTGTACCCAGTTTTTTTTTTTGACTCTTTCTTTAATTCCAGGATTGTAGAGTAATGGTCTGTTATGCTAGTCATCAATATTATTGCGTTTTGAACATCGTTTTTGTCTTTCATGGTTAGAAATATGTTAGTCTGGGCAATATAGGATTCAAAACAGGGGTGTGATGGAAAAAATTGGGGGCAAAACGAAAGTTGTTGGATCGGGTTTGTATTGGTGCCCTTTACGAATATAACCATCGCCCCACTCCGAAATCGATGAGGCTCCCCCCCCCGGGGCATGTCTATTTGAAAATCACAGTTTTTTTACATTTTTGCCTAATAACGCAAAAAGGATGAGAGATAGGATGAAAATACCTCTATACAAAATTATTCTACGTAAAACTTCCTATAAAATGGCATATTACATGATTACTTTCGGTTACATGGCAGCGTCACACGACGCAATCAAGTTTTTGTCGATTTCAAGAAACTACACTTTTTCACGAAAAACTCGAGAAACGCTACATATAGTATAATGAAATTGACCCCAGTTTAAATATACATCGTAAAATACCCAGTATAATGATATGAATGTTATATGCGAGCCCTTCGACAGTAGTAGTGTTCCAGGTACATTGTATTAGTATGTACTATTTCTTTAAAAAATGCTGAACACAGCCGCCGTTATGTGAAAACTTGCCCACAAGTCATATTTCTTAAAGAAACGCCAGTGACATTCAACCAAACATTATTCTTGGCCAATGAAGAGAATAAAAAAGCCTTCAGAAGAATGTTGTCTGAGTATTTCAGAGTACACGGAATTGAAGTCAGTTCCGCTGTGGATGATGCGGATAATGTCATTGTCCATATGGCCATTCAGAGGTCGAAAACTAAGTCAAGAGTTCTGATTGTTGGAGAGGACACTGACTTGATCGTACTCCTCACTGCCTTTTCGCCAAAGAATCGAGAAATATACTTCCTTAAACCTGGGAAAAAAGGTGGAAGGGACCAATACTTTTCTTCTTGCCGAAGTCTGGACAGAAAGTACAAGTCGTCCATCCTGTTTATACATGCGTTCACTGGCTGTGACAGTACCTCAGCCTTGTATGGAAAAGGGAAAACATCAGTGTATAGACTTATGAGCAAAGATAGTAAACTACGAAATGTTGTAAAACCTTTCAATGCGCCCAATTCAACAGAAGCGGAAATACGAACTGCAGGGACCACAATTCTCCTGGCACTCTACGGAGCTCCGCGTAGTGTCGAATCTATGAATAAATGGCGGTATACTATGTATGAACGGGGTGCGTCGTCAAATAAGAAAGTCGAGTTGAAGTCGTTATGTCCGACTGATGATGCTGCCATGCAACACTTTAAACGTGTTTACGTACAAATTCAAACATGGCGCCGTATCTTCTGGAATCTGGAGGAATGGGGTTGGATAATCAAGGAGAATCAAGCTGTACCTGTTCAAATGGAACGACCTCCGGCACCTGCCATCCTCCTGAAAAATATATTCTGCCGGTGTATCAAAGGTTGTAGTATGCAGTGTACATGTCGAAAATTAGGTACCTACACAATTACTTACACTAGAATGGGAACCTATCAATTCTACTGCTTCATACATAATAATTAATAAATTCATGTTTTTTCACAGGTTTGAAGTGTAGCTCTAACTGCTCATCATGTTCTGGGATGTGCCTGAATGCGGTGGATCACGATTCAGAAGATGAGGACTTTGATTTGTAAAATGTTAATTTTTATTTTTTGTATAACTATGTTTTTAAGCTTACTACGGCACTGATAGAGGTTATGTATATATGTACAGATCGTGTATTTTACAATTATATGGTAACTATCCAAACATGGGAACAATTTTGTTATATTATATGTAGCGTTTCTCGAGTTTCTCGTGAAAAATTGTAGTTTCATGAAATCGACAAAAACTTGATTGCGTCGTGTGACGCTGCCATGTAACCGAAAGTAATCATGTAATATGCCATTTTATAGGAAGTTTTACGTAGAATAATTTTGTATAGAGGTATTTTCATCCTATCTCTCATCCTTTTTGCGTTATTAGGCAAAAATGTAAAAAAACTGTGATTTTCAAATAGACATGCCCCGGGGGGGGGGGTGGAGCCTCATCGATTTCGGAGTGGGGAGATGGTTATATTCGTAAAGGGCACCAATACAAACCCGATCCAACAACTTTCGTTTTGCCCCCAATTTTTTCCATCACGACTTCCTATATTGCCCAGACTATGTGGTCTATACATGTTTTTGAGTTAGCTGTTATTCTTGTACATTGATTTATGCATGGCATTAATCCATTTTCAGATTAAAAAAATAAAAAATAAACGATTTCTGATTTCTGATTATTATTTAAAAAAAATTTCTAAGTCATCGCATAGCCCGTAATGTGATACACATGTGCAACCTACATTGAATACAACTTCCCCTGAAATATTTAAAACGTTTCGCGGGAACACCCTGTGTAGAAGAGCAGTCCCTGGACCATGTATTCACAAAACTAAACTGACTAATTTGCGAAATATCCCATTATAGCTGTAACAAGTTTACAAAAAAATCAAAAACTACCAGAATAGAAAGTGATACCAAAAAAAAAAACAGTTTCAGAGATCAAAAGTGGACAAAGTCCTCTTTCTAATTATACGATATAACCCTGAAAATGGCGGGCATCCATTACACGTGATTCTGATCACTCGGAGGCCTAATTAAGAATAAACAACGACGAGTTGTTCATCGAGTGTACACGTCGAAAGCTATTTTTGTTGAATGATCGATTCGCGGCCAGCTCGCGGCTCTCAATTTCGACCCCCGAATGGTCAGTTTCAGCCTTTTGGCTGTTCCGCTTCCGGGCGCGGCAACGCATTCCCGTGCATGCACATTCGAGTCTCGTCTTTCAACGCGAACACACACAAAGGTCTCAAGAGGAAACGAAAATTTCTCGTCGTAAATTGCGACACCGCTGCGAAAAGCGCCGCAAAGAACAAAATACTTTAAAATTGGCTCTAATGGTCGAAGGTGGTGCACGATGGTCGTGTTTTATACACGTGTTTTCGCGCGATATATAAAATAAAAGAAGAAACAACGACGACGAAATAATAAAAATAAAGGGGAAAAAAAACAACAAAGAGAGAGAGAAAGATAGAGAGAGAATCATTCGTAACACGTTCGCACTGCACATTATGAAGATAATATCATTTTCGCCTGTCGTGTACTCGTACAGAGAGGCAGCGTGCGTGTTACAAAAGCCAGACAAAGGGCGGCGGTTGGCGCAGGAACATTTTCAGACACTTTTGACCCTTAAAATACAAGCCGAGCTTCCTTCCGGTTCTTTTCACGTACAGATACATTATTATCCATAACATCTTACTTGTTAACCTAAAAGCTCCTGTTATCAGTCGCATCTTCCGCGACGCCCTCGTTCGTGTTATGCTTAATTTCGTATTTAAGTGCGGCCGCCTTTTCACGAAAAGACTTATTTTCATCCCGAATGTAGCGTTTTCCATATTAAACGCTTCCTATCGCCATAACGAATTATCATCGTAAACTGCGAATAAACGATTCGCGTTTCCTCTTCCCGCTCTTCCTTATGCCGGCGTAATTTGCATTTCTTTCTTTCTTTTTTGCTCCCCTCCCGCCTCGCTCTTTCATTCACTCTATTTTTTTTTTTGCCTTTTAAACGAATTGCTGTTTATTTATACGCAACGACTATGAATGCGTTTTTACACGAAACGTTCCGGCGAATTCATTCGACGTTCGCTCTTATTTAAACCCTTTCCCCGCGAATAATTAATGAAGTGCCGGGCTCCATTCGAGCATCAAATACACAACATCAACGTCTGCGGGTTATATTCGACTTCTCTCGCCGGTTTCCATCTCGGCGCTCGGATGGCGGGGTACTCCATTCAAAGTGCTGGCCCGCTATTCAAACGGCAACGGCCTACCGTACTGCGAACCCGATCGACGAATACGTTCGCCAGCGCAGGTTTCCCATTCGACAACGACTATTCGGAGTCGGCCAAATGAGGCGAAGACGAGTGGCTTACTCGCGAACACGAATATTCGCGAACCTCCTCCCCCCCCCCGACTCTCACACACTCGAGCCGCGTAAGGTTCCAATTAACGGTCAAAATAATGCGTAAAATGAACTAAGCGATCCTCAAAACGTAAGAAACGAGGCCCATATTATTGTACCCAAGGGTACCTACTCGAAAACACGAATATCCACGAATTCCCTACTTCACCCTCTCCCGTGTAGATCGTATAACAGAATTTATTTCGCATGGCAATTGAAGATACGGTTTCCAAACTGCCCTTAGTCCAAAAATTATTTTTTGGGGAAATCGATAAAAACTACTGTGCTACACTGTACCAGTTCATTTAAAACTTCTGTAAATGGTACAACCGAGTAGCCTGAATCCTCTACCATACTACCAAAGACGCACAAAAATGAGAATATAGCCTATCTAGAATTATTGAAGGAAAAGTGATCGAAAGTCGTGGACAAAGGGCAGTTTGGCACTGGACGTAATACATGAAGGTCCCTTTCTTCCTGTCAGCTCACCGCTGCTCTTTGAATGCGCGTAATTCGACCATCGAACGAGGTATCGAGATTCTATAAAGTTACTTTTGTAGTGCTCGCATTGGCCACTAGGTAGCGCTGAAAACCGCATTTCGATTTTTTTTAACTAAGGGCAGTTTGGAAACCGTATCTTCAATTGTAGTACTATCGCAGTTACAATTAGTGATTTCAGAAGCCCTTATCTTGGGCAAATGCCACCCTCAACCTAGCCCATTCGACCAGGTCAGTGGCTGTTCTGTGGAAGAGTTTAATTTTGCTAAACTTACAGATGTCTTCCATCCACCTGGCCCCTCTGTTTACCTGGCTTTCTCCCTCCTCTGTGATTTGCCAGAAGGTAATTCTTGGTGAGGTTCTGGCTGATAAGCAACGAAAAGAAGTCGATAGTTACTGCGTGCGTTTAGTTAACGAGCAGGTATAAATTTTCAAGTAGTGACAAGTTGGTATACAATAACCAAGTGAATAAAGTGCGTAATCAATAGAGAGAACGGTATCGTTTCAACTGGTTTAACTCTCGCATCTCCAAAGTGCATACACACCTTGGTATCATATTTCGAAATGGCAGACCAAATCGAGAAGGATGAAGACGTCAACGGCAAATATGCCATCAGCGACGAAGATTTTAAAAGGTTAGTGCTGAAGGATATGGGAATAATAAAAGAAACGGTAAAGAGTACGGAAATTAAAATAATTGAAGTAACTCGAGAAATAGAAGTAATAAAGTCCGAAAATTCAAAATTAAAAAATGAGAATGAAGTGCTTAGATGTCAGGTAGAGAAGCTGACCGTAAAAAGCGAGAAAACAGATAAGAAAGTAAGCGATTTAGAACAATACTCCCCAATCGAGAATATAATACTCACTGGAGTACCCGTAAATCGAGGTGAAAACCTACGCGATACCATAATCAACATTGCCACGGAACTGAAGGTGGAAATGACTGACAAGGATATATCAACATCACACAGGCTCCCAAACAAGAGAATAGTCGCGCGTATCAACGATAGAGATAAGAAGAAGGAGCTTATAAGGAGAGCTAAAATCGAAATGCTTTCTACAAAACGTCTTGGCTGGAATGTGGATGCCCAAATTTATATCAGCAATCATTTGACTAGCGAAACAGTCCAGCTGTTCCACGAAGCGAGAAGGCTACGAGACCAAGGTCTTGTCAGATTTGTATGAGAGAATGAGGCCAAAATATATATTAAAGAGGAGGAAGAAAGCGCGGCGATCAGAATCAGAGATGTAGAACACATAGAGCAAATAGAGAAAGAAATCATTTCACAGAGAGAAACAGAAAACAAAGTGCATAAACGATAGGATGGCATTAATAAAAATCAATCTAGGAAACAAAAAAGAATTAATAATATTACAAGTATATGCCCCAACCACTGCTGCAAACGATGCGGAAGCTGAAAAATTTTATAAAGACATTAACGAGAAAATAAGAAAGCACAATAGGAGTTTAAAGCGTCAACTTATAGTAATGGGGGGACTTTAATAGTCAGATAGGTGCCAGAGAGAAAAAACGAAGAGCAAATAATAGGACCATATAACTATGGAATTAGAAATAAAAGGGGGCAAAGATTAGTCGATTTCTGCCTAGAAAATAATTTCAAGATAATTAGTACTATCTTCAAAAAAAGAAAAGGGAGAATGTGGACATGGTTATCTCCAAATCATGAAACGAAAAATCAGATAGATTACATGCTGGCACCAATTGAGTTCAACAAATATCTTGACTTCAATGTAAAACATAATTTCAAGTTCCACTCAGATCATAAACAAATAGAATGCAAAATATCTCTGAATGATTGGCGGTATAAGAGACAAGACAGCGTTAATGCAAATAAATATATTAATCTAGCGGACCTAGAGGTAAGAACAACGTATGTAGACGAGTTAAGAGACATATTTAAAGAACCAGAAAAGAAAGAGGAACTAAATGCCGAAAAATATCACGAATGGATAGACAACAATATCAAAAAAGCAGTACAAAACACAAATAAAAGGTTCCCGACAGACCAAAAACAAGTAAAGGGCTCCCGGAGAGTATTAGAAATTTAATAAAAGAAAGGGAAAAGCTGAAAAACAAGAAAATAAGAAGTAGAGCAGAAAGGATTGAATTGAACATAATCAGTAAGTTAGTAAGAAATAAGCTAAGGGAAAATAATCAGCAAGAGGAACAAAAAATTATCAACGAGATTTTAGAAACAACAGGGAGCACAAAAGAAATAAGAAAGAAATTGCCTCAGGGAAGACAGTGGATACCCCATATGATAGACAAAGAAGGAAATAGAGTATACAAAGATAAACAAAATAATATCTGAGTATTACACTCAATTATACAGCGATCAAGAAGGTATAGGAACCAAAAGCAAAAACAACCAAAAGTAAAAGGCAGAACAGGAGCCCCATTCCTAGAGGACGAGATTGAAGAAGTAATGTGTTATTGAAATAAAGCTATTATGATGATGATGAATTCTTTGTGACCAACGTTGGTCCTTCAGTCTGCATAGGTGCCCCATCCTGTCCCATTTCAGTATTTTACAAAATGTACCACATTTTGGTTGTACCTAAATTTGCCCTTTATTTTGGTTAGCCTTACCTTGTCTCTCAGTTTGAGACCAAGCATGGATCTCTCCACAGAGTTTTGTGTAGCCTGGAGTTTGTTCTCAATTCGTTTTGAAATTTCCTAGGTTTGGCACCCATAGGTCAGTAAGGGCACAACACAGCTGTTGAAGAATTGGCTTTCGTAAGACAGCAAAAAACTGTTTTTATTTTTAATAAATCCTAAGCTCTAAAATTTACCCCATGCTAACGCAATTCTTCCATTTACTTCTTTTTCAGTTTGATTTTGAAATGTTATCAACTGACCTAGATAAATTATGTTGTTGACTATTTCCAAAGTTTCCTCTTCATTTTTATTAGTTTTTTATTTTCAGACTTGCTTAAAATTTTTGTTTTGGATAGAGGGATATCCATACCTGCTTTTTTGCTTTCACAACTGAGTTCCTCCAGCATCACCTGTAACTCGTCCGCACTCCCCGCCACTATCTCCACGTCGTCTGCAAACCTTAAGTTATTCAAAAATTCTCCGTTAATTTCGATTCCCTTTTCGTCCCAACTTAGATTTTTTTGAATTTCGTCCAGCGCGCGGTTAAATAACAACGGGGAGATTTGATCTCCTTGTCTTACCTCCGTTTTAATTTCGAAGGTTTCCCCTTCCAGATCTGTAACTATTTGCGCTTTTAGCCCGAGTATATTTCCTGAATTCGAGTTACACAATCCTGGTTTATCCTGTGGTTAATAAGTGCCTTAAGCGTGAAATTTTTGCTTGAGGAGATCGAAAGCCTTAGTAAAGTCTATAAAGGCCAGGTGAACGGGAATTTGGTATTCGGTTGCCCTCTGGATCAGTATATTTACTGTGTGGAGGTGATCTACCGTGGAGAAGCCCCTACTAAAGCCCGCCTGGCATGGAGTTTGTTGAAGTTCTAGCTTTGTTCTCAGACGGAAATCTAGCATCGACGAAATGATTTTGGCCCAGATTGGTGTGAGGCTAATTGGTCTACAGCTTTTGATACTGCATCTAGAGCTTCTTTCAAATAAGAGTATTATTTTCGAAGTTTTCCAATCGAAAGTATTTCTTTTGTTTTTAATATATCATTGTAAAGGTGTGTTAGAATTTTTACTAAAGAGTCTCTACCGTATTTCATGTTTTCATTACTGATGCCGTCATGTCCTACTATCTTGTCCGTGATACTGTTCTCCTTGACTGGTGGGGATAAGGGGGAGGAGAAGGCTGTTACCGAGTATAAGTCAGCATAGAATTCTGTAGCAATATTATAAATTTCTTTTCGTTTTCGTAAACCCTCTCTCCCTTTTTGTTGGTTAAGCAGGTCATATATTGTTTACCTATAGTTCTTTCCTTTTTGACTAGTTTTGTGCTTTTAGTAGAATCCATAATTCGGGATACAAGAGACTGCATTTTGTCCTGGTTATGTAGCCTTAAAAGTTTTCTAGTTAGTTTACAGACCAAATTAAATTCTATTTTGTTTCTGGTGGATTTGGGTTGTTTTTTTGGCGCTTCTCTTCTTCTGATTAGCTCTAATATATTGTCCAGAAGAGATTGGCCTTTTTTTGTTAGTTTTAGTGAAGTTACACTCGTTTTAGTAATTTTGTAGGTGATCCCAGCTTAGGACGTCTCCTCTGGTCGACACCTCTTCCAACTTCTGGTTCAGGAAAGCATGGTATTGACTTCTATAGTCTGGGGAGATCCTAGGTATCAAATTCCGATCTTTTGCGTGGTATCTCCCTTCTCCCGTATTGATTTTACAGTAAACTGGTCGGTGTTCAGAGTGGAATTTGAAGTTGTTAAGGGTATCGCGGTTGAGATTTTTTTTTAAACGTTAGCGGTGGTGCCAGAACTCCTGGTTCGTGGATATCCACGTCCATCTCTCGCCTTTTCTTTATTTATAGTAAGTATTGATTATTCCAAAATTTTGTTCTTAACAGAATTGGACTAACTTGCTGCCCCTACGATTTCTAGTTCCGTAATTATATTTACCTACATATTTTTGTTCATCAACGTTTTGTTGAAGTCGCCTATCATTAATAAGTGATTTTTCAAACTGTAATTGGTAGTGGATAAGACTTCTTCCAATTTTGAGTAAGATGTTTCACATTCTTGTTCGTCGGATAGTGATGTAGGGGCACAGATTTCCATCATTGTTAATAGTATGTTTCCAAACTTCAGTTTAATCAGAGCTATCCTGTCACAGATACCACTAAATTATATTAGTTTGTTTTCTAGACTCTTCTTGATTAGGAACCCTACTCCCCTCTGACCACATTCCGATCCTATGTAGCAAAAGAGGTTTTCATTTGTTGTTTCAATGAGGGAGTCTCTGCCACGCCTGACTTCCGCCAGGCTTAAAATGTCCAAGTTCGAGTTTAAAAAAGCATATTCTAGCTCTACTAGACTTTCATGGTGTTTTACAGTTCTTACGTTAAGAGTGGCAACTTGTACCAAATTTTGCTTACTTGAAGTAGGCTTAACAATTTTTGATTGGTATTTTTTGATAGTTACTTCCGGGATTTTTGGAGAATTTGTTTCGAAATAGAATTTTTTGATGGCCTTAAAGTGTAGGATTTTATGTTTTTGTGTTCGAGATTGTTTTTGTTTACAGATTTTGGACGGGTTGATAATTGGGGTGTGGTCTGCAAAGTCCTATCTGACCGGGTTTACCTGGGCTTGGGTAGATAGTACAAGTTTCAAATTATTCTCAAAATAATGCGGACACATGAATATTCGTGAATCCCTACTCCACCCTCTCCCGTATAGCTAGTAAAAGTTTCAAATTATTTCAAAATAATGCGGAAATGAGTTCAGCAATGTTCAATGATACCCATATCGTACCTAGAGTACATACTCGAGAACACGAATATTTGTGAATCCCCCCCCCCCGGTCTGTGTAGATAGTAAATATTTCAAATTATTCTCAAAATAGTGCTAACGATGAGTTCAGTGACTTTCAACATAATTACCGTCTTCGTAATTTATCTGCTCGTAAATGGGTGATTCTCAAATTTGGGGAACGATTTGTGTCCTAATTGAATATCTTCAGAATGGTAACACTGATTTTTTTCAAATTTGGTATATTACTAGTACTCATTTAGTAATACTATAGGCATGAATAGTCGCTGTGCATGTGGCTGAGTGGTTAACATGCCCGATTCGCAACCCTTGCGTCTCGGATTCGAAATCCAACTCCGCTAACATCTTGGCGAACACAGCGACAACAGTATCAATCGAGGTGGAAAGACAACGCGTCCTGTAACCCCCGCCAGTTCGAACGAACAGGGCACTACAATCGCAGGGCGTGTCACCACCGGACCTAAAAAAGACTGATACTGGAATGTGCACGTCGTGGCCAGCTTACTCAACATTGTGCAAACACGTGACTAGTAAGCGAACTTCGGCTGCACCCTCTTTGGCGTAGAGAAGGAAAACTCTAACCCAACAAACCGTGAGGAAAGCAACGGCAAACTACCCCGACTAGCCCTGCCCAACAATACGAGTCCTAGATATTATTTTAATTCGAAGTTTACGTATGTATGTATAAGGTGGACAATCACCATTAGAATACATGTTTCTTCTTTAGCACTCATTCATTGCATTCAACTTTTTGTTGCTCAGGGGAAGGAAGAGAGGGAGGGTTTCTTTAATTTGAGAAGGGGATGATGTGAGGGCTTTCGTTACAGTGATACACTGGAATTTTCAAGTCCAGTTTTCAAAATGTGTCTTTAGTGTGGACGTTTGTCTTTTGCGTGGACAGCGAAAATTTCAAAGTTCTTTGTACAACGAACAAGCCAGTGACCACGTCAATGAACCACGCATTTACTGAGTGTCAAGGGCACCCTCTCAAGACATTCCAGGGGAAAAAATTCTCAAAATTGAAGAATGATTTTTTTTTAAACTTTGCGATGTTGAATCGTTCTCCAAATTGATATCAGCAGTTAACCCTTCTAACACCTCTCCCTCTCCAGGTGCCACAATTCCCAAGTTAGAGTGAAAATTCAGACATTTAAAACGTATAACATAACACCCATTTAGCGCGTTTTTCGATAGCTTCAGTTTGCGGGCCCCTTTCTTCGCCCACTAACTCGGGTCAGACGGTTATTAAAAACATCATCAGCTACCCTCCAGACTTCTAAAATATCACCTCTGTTGTATTTGGTTAAATTTTAAGACACCTTCGCCTGTCGACATAATTTTCAAATTACAGCCAACCCAATACAAAATTGAATTCTGCGACATTGAAACCCCCGCGGACGCTAATTTCGATTCAATCCGTAAGAAAGAAACTCGGCTGAGTGGTAAACACCGCATGACTAATTTTCGTTTCACGAAACAAGCTGGACTGAAAATGACGTTCATCTTCACTTGGGTGTTTTAGGGCTCTACCAGACTAACTCGTGATCATTCTTGGCGTTCTAATACTAAGAGTCTTTACAAAACCTGATAAACACAGAGAAACACGAAAGTAAAAGCGCGTTTCCTCAGGATTACGGGGAAGAGAAGGAAAGAATCCCAAGGGTAGGTAGAAGGAGTAGATAAAGAAACAAGTTTGGGTGAAATTTACAACGTTGCTGTTTACAGCACTTTATGACATTGGGCAAACATCAAAAATTCAACGATTTACTCCGCGTATAAGGGATTATTTCCACGCCTCCTCAACGAAGATGTTTCTGGAGTGGTTGTGAACAAATACTAAAGCAACCTTCTTAAATGACACTAAACGAAGAATATTGTTTGTTCGATACATTTCTGGGAGGTACGTCGTACTCCATAATTTATCGGGGTAAATGGAGGGTAATCAGTGTACCCCTGCCTTCATTTTCAGTTCTGACGTCACTGCGCTCATGTTAATTATTGAATTTAAATATTATTATTTTTTTTTAGGATAGTTACAGTACGTTACAACATACATAGGCCGAGGATTAAGTTTAAACGATGAGAATTAGCTGAACATTAAATTAATTGGAGCAAAATAACAGAGAAAAATCGAAAATTTATCCGAGCCAAACCGGTTACTTAGCATAATTGATCACTGTTTACACAGATCCCCTACGTAAACATCATACCACAACCAACCTTCATCCGTTCCCAAAATAAGAACTCAGATCCTTTTCACGAGTATCCTGTCTCGATTAACTCCACCTGAACAATCCAAAGAAACCAATCTGACCTCTGTAAAAAATTGAACAAAATATCGGAAGAGAGTTTCTTCGGGACGCTAATTTAGCACAAACTCAATAAGACCTTGTCATCTCATATTAACTTGGTACCAAAATTCAAGTCTCAAAAATGATTTCAGAAAATCGAATTATCAACAATGGACGTGTGACAACCCCCCTCCAATTATATCCTTCTTTTACATTACAGCGAACTTTTATTTTTACTAATACATAAAAAGGACATATGAAGAAAGGAAACAAATTTTCCGTTATTTAAAGAGGAAAGCAGAGTACTTTGTAATAAAAAAAAATGATATCTCTTTTTTTTTCTTCTTTCTTTGAAAGAAGAGTGGCAAGGTTTTTTCAAAGAAAAATAATAGAATTTTGTACCCGTGAGGAAAAGAAAGGGAAACTTTCTTTACTTCCCCTGATAAAAGAAACAACTTTTCCTTTCCACTTAAGAAAGAAAAAAAGGAACTATTTTCTTTTCTCAAGAGAAGAACAAAAGGCATTTCTTTAAGTAAAAAACGAGACTTTTTTCCCCTTTTTTCTTGCAGGAAAAACAATATGTTTTTCGCTCCTTAAAAATTGAAAAAGTTCGGATAGTTGAAAAAAAGGATCATATTTTCCTGTTTAGGAAATGGACGGGATGATTTTTCTCTCTTTTGTAGAAAGAAGGCTAAGTTTTCTTCACAGAGGGAGGAATCGGGTTCTTCCCTGTTCCCTTTCCTTTCGAATCATTCTTCAAAAAGGGAATCGTTTATTTTCTCGTCCTTAAAAAAAATTATTAATTTATTAATTTATTTAAAAAAATGAAGTTCTCCTTCTTAGTGAAAGAGGCAGTTTTCTTCTTCTTCAACGAAAGAAACGAAGTTCATTTTAGATCCCAAATCATGGTCTGATCGAATATCTAATATGATTTTCGAAATAAGCCACTAAAAAAATCCTTACTCTAATAATACGTTCCAAGTTCTCTAGGTAAGAAAACTTAGGCTCTCCAAATGAGGCAGGTGGAGGACAAATTTGGGACCAAAATCGGGACCAGATCAAAAAATTTACTAAATTTTCGAGCTAAACGATATTCACAAAAAAAAATAAATAAAATAAAATAAACAATTCTAATCATACTAATCAAGTTTTTCGGCAAAGGCAACTGGTCCATTTTTGCAGGAGTCAAATTTGAATGTTAGAGCCCACATTGGTGTCGAGTTCAAAATCTGGTTGAATTTTCGACATCAGCGGTCCAAAAACCTTGTTTTTGAAACTTCATTTAATGCTTTTGCCGAGCAAATTTAGCCCATTCGAAAAGAGAAACGTTGACTTTGGGGCGCCAATAGGAGTCTGCTTGGAAACCTACTGAATATTTGAGGGGTACAGGGAAAGAAGCAGGTAACTCACTTTTGTGGTGAAGCGAGAAAAATGAATAATAATTAGTTTACATCGTGGTTCTTTACCTGTACGTGAATTTTGAAACCCGTTTTTTTGGACTGTAGCATTCATTCAGGCATCCTACCATAGCTCAGCTACTTCTACTCATTACTCTCGTTCCAACGGTGTTAATGACTCAATTTCGCCAAAAAAGTGACTTACCGGCTTCTTTCCTTGTACCCTTCATTTGGACTCAACAACACAACCTAATCATCTTTCGATACTATATTTTTGATTTTCTAAAATGAATCAGTTTTGTCCATTTGAAAGGTTCAAATTTTTTGAATTGAGGGTTTCAATCAGAGTCGCATTAAAAATCTAATCAAATTTTCGAAATTAGCAAACCCAAAAACCCCTATTTATTTCTTAAGCAAATCACATAGGTCCATTTCAAGGACTTAAATTTGGATTTTAGGACGCAATTCGAGGTAGGATCAAAGATTTGATAACGTTTTCGAATTCCGCGACCTAAAAACCGTTTTTTCGATAATTTGTTTCATTCCCTCGGCAAATTCAAACAGGCCCCTCAAAAGGAGAAAATGTTGATTTTGGGTCCCAAATTTGGATCGGATCGAAAATCGGATGGCGTTATCGAATTAAGCAACTCATAATACACGTTATTTCAATACTTTTCTTCATACGCATCCGCTTAAAACTTCCAAGCCGATGGCAGGTCCGACCCTTCCTTTGAAGAAAGGACGATTTTTCCTCTCGGAAATAAACTAAACCTTAATTCTTGAAGATACCCATTCATTCCACCTTGATCAGAGTCCGCAATAAAAAACAGGGGAGGCAATTTGTGAAACAGCTTGTACAACAAAATGTGATTAAAGAGTTTAATTTTCAGAGGGGAAGTCCGCTTTTCAAAATCTCGGCTCCGAAAAGTTCAGACACACGATCGCGATTTTCACCTTGAGAGGATTTGTATCACCCCGGAAAACTTTGATTGCCAAAACGTAACACAATGCCGGGAGAATTTCCACCTTCCCAGATTTCGCCCAGTCCGTATCTCCTGTCGACAAAGCTACCATACTGAACCCGTCTTTTATTCTCGTCTACAAATAGCCGGCTGGGTTCCTCTTAGTTAATTTCAGTCTGTTGGCACTAGAACGACTCACAACCCCGATTGAGGTTCAAAATGTACTCCAGAAAGTATGCCGAATCGACCACGACTATATAATACCTGCTTTTCATTTTAGATCACGTTCCTCGAATTCTGTGTCTAGCCGAGTATAATCATAATACCGTAGAACAGTTTACCCACCAAACAGAAAACATACGCTCGGGGCAGCGATAAGCATCGCTCCAGTTCTTCTTTCTCATAAATTAAATAAACTTTCCATCAAAATAAGAAACGAGCAACCGCGTAGGTATGCGTTACTTCGAGAAGATTATGAATCTGTAGAATCCGAGTCCAATAAAATCCCGTATAAGGACGCGGCTGGGCCGCGTTCTCAAACTTGCAAAACGCTTTAAAATAAACTTTTACATACGATGTTTGCCTTCCGTTCATGAAGGAAACGAACGAATAAAAAGTTTAAAGCCCAGAGAAAATAAGGGGAAAAAACTCATGCGGGGTTACCCGCGTTAGATAAGCGTATTTCTGTTCGTGAATATTTGGGTGGAAAAGGCTGATCATGGTGGAAGTGTTACTCAATGCATAGCCAGTATTATGAGTATAACAATAATAATGAGAAACAAAGGAGTCCTGAACTGTCTGTTTGACATTCATGTTTTATAATGAACAGCTACTCACACAGGGGGAAAAAAAGTCGATTCGAAATGATTTAAACCTATTTTTTCTTTTGCAGGCTACATATCGATCAATTAAATCGATTTACTTCTGAAAAATTCGATTCAGTGTTTCATAAGAGTCTTAATTGCAACCATAACTACAGCTGATAACCGGTTCCAACCAGAAGAAATTCTCGAAGAATAACCGCTAACCGCCGAATCAAAGTAGCAACCAATAACCAGATCTATAACCAATAAAAAAGGATTCGGTTGTTCAGTTGCATCTCAAATTTTAGATTACTGAATAAAAAGGCCCTTACCCATGGAACTTTTAAGATCCTTTTTACCTTTCAAAATGCTGAGCTGTCCTGTACACAACTGACTTTCGAACGAAGCCAACATTGCATGATTTCAACAGGATTTTTTTATAGATCAATTTTCTGAGGTGACTTCAATTCTCTCTGAATCTTGGCAAGTTTTTCAGTTTGCATGATTTCAGATTCCTGACATCAAATGATGTTCGATTTTCAATTTCGTCCAATTTTTCAAATCTAAGGTTTCATAATTTATGTCAGTCTTCGATAATTTTTTCAATGTGGCTCAACACTGCATGAATATTACTCGGTTTCGAATATGTGTAAGTTAATTGAAGACTCCTGACATCGAATTTAGTTCAATATTCAATTTTGTCAGACATTAAGAATTCTGAGATTTCCTTCTTCTTTAAAATTTCCTCACAACCTGTCGATTACGTGAGTTCAATCTTCCATGACAAAGACTGATCGACGTTACAAACCCCAAGCGAGCTATTAACATAGCGTTCTTTAACGCTGTTACATTCACTTTTTCTTTCTTTCAAAATTAGCTAAACATTTGAAGGGTAATGAATCAAAAACTCACGTTTGCCATTTTAATTCAAGGGCGCAAATAGGCAAGATACTGTACACGGGTGCAGGAATATCTTTGCTGCGCCTGTGAATGTGCGATAAATATAACATACTACACGTTCACAGGCGCAGCAAAGATATTCCTGCACCCGTGTTCAGTATTTTCCCTATTTGCGCCCTTCAAGTAAAATGGTAAATGTGAGTTTTGATTCTTCACCCTTCATTTCTAATGTCATAGTTTTTTGATTTTCAAAGGCTTCAATGTACCCTTTCTTCCATATTCGTCCTTAGATAATTTTGGAAAATTTTCTCCAGTTTGAATTTTCATAACTCGATGGTTATAAAAATGTAGAACGGTTAAACAAAATCTGTCCACTTTGGTCTCTCCTTTTCGGTGTGGGGTCCTACGCGAGTCGATATCAAAAATTTAACCTAATGATACAATTTTCGAACTGAAAGACCGAACCATCCCCGGTTTATTCGGTTTCTGAAAAGTCCATTTTGTCCAGTTCTGGCTTTTAGAGCCTAAATCCGGAACCAGAAATCTGATTAAATTTTCGAATTCAGAGAACCAGAAAATCCCTAATTGGATACGTCCCTCAATTTCATATTTGAATACACCTTGATCAGTTCAATTTTTGATTTTGTCACATTTTTAAATTCGAATTTTCAAAATTTCCGTCAAAAGTCGATGGTTACTTCTTCAAGGTAATTACAGTACTTATTTCAGAAATCTTACTCAATTTTTGAATACATACTTAATGAATTACATAAATGCAAGAATCGGTTTTGTCAAATGTTTCGAATTATGCGATTTTTTCCACGTACATATTACACAACTCTTTCGTAATTTTCTCAAGATCTTATTCAGTTTTCATATTATAGAAGTTGTTTGAAGTCCAGCGATATTTAATCAGGGTTCAGTATTTAGTTTAGACTATCGTTCCAAATTTTGAAATGTTTTTCAATTTTTGCTCATACTCGTTATTTCTACTACGATTTTCTATAAATCCTAATCGATTCGAGCTAACTGAAAACGCCTATTCGAATTATACTCAGAAAGTGAAAGCATAATGAACCTTCATTCCTTAGTATGTAAACGACACCAGTTCGATGCTGCTAAAAAACGATTCTTCTTCAACACCAAACCGTTGAACATAATAGTTGTGTTCATTTAGCTACACAGCATGGGGCTAGGGTTAACTCAGTGTAACACTGAGATGACGTCACGAGTGCACAAAAGTGCTGGGTTTGTAGTGATCAAATCGAACAAAACATAAACATTCAGCCAACACCACAAAAACACAACCAGAGCAGAGTTAAAATTTTTAACACCGGTGTGAACACCAGTGTTACCCCACTGGTAAATAAAACAGCAAACACTGAACTCCGAAGTTTTCCACAGAACAAATCGAACGGCAAAAATTGCTTGGTATAACACTCGGTGTTAAAAAGTGTCAATTTTTGTGTCTAAACGAACACAACTGATGATTTTCCTGAGTACATTTTGAATAAAATAATACTGCGGTGACCCTCTCCTCCCAAATGTACATTTTCGTGAAAATCGTCCTGCCTGGCTACTTCCTGCACAGGATGTAAGCGTCTTAGAAGTGTCTTTTGTTTCCCGCATTCCTGTACTTCCAATGCGTGATATTTTCAAAACCACGTTCTTCTTCTGCTGAAGAAACGTCTCATATCTCCTACATTCATGTACTTTTAGTATGCGATCTTTTCAAAATCACGTTCTTCTTCGTCTTATTCTCATGACTCACTCTTTTTACTTCACCTTCGATCAGTCAGGCAAAACATGGTTTAGTTACACTCACTTATTTGTGGCAGAGCAAGGAATAAGGTTCCACTTTGTCGATCCTGTTTTTCGAGATAAGGCGATTTTCGTGAATTGCGGTTAAGACTGTCGAAATCAGAATTCGTGACGATCCTCTTTCGAACGGCGTTAGCTGTTCTTCTTTGTCTGCCTTCGTTCGTCCATTACAGACGAAATTGTGATCCCACCTTTTTTCTGTTTTGCCCCCAACCAAACTGGAAATTCAGCTCTTTCATTTCGTATTAGTTTTTTCTAAAACGGTCCCACTTTGTTGACGAAATTCTGTATACAATTTCTGACAAAATGAGACCTCGTGGAGCTGCCTAACTTTATTTGTCTCAGAGATATGGTACTTTGAATTTATAATTTTTCGATTTTTTCGAACTTTTTTCTTTAAAATCGCATTTTTCTCAGAATCGGATTTTTTGAAATGTCACCTTTAAACGGCCATATCTCGGTGAATTTCGGAGCTGGGGAGCTTCGCAAGGTCTAATTCTGTCAGAAATTTCCTCTAGTACATGCCGACACTCATCATAACTCCACATCGACAAAGTGAGACCTTATTTCTTGCACAGCCAGATGCCTTATTTATATTTTATCACTCTCGAAATCTATTTAGACACCATCGATCGATCAATACACACGCTTTTTTCTTTTCTCTCACTTTCTGCGAGTTCGAATGCCCTCGCTGCAGTCCAGCCCACATACTTCTCTCTCCCTCATTGGAATAAAACTCGAAAAACTTGCAATACTTTTCATACTCTCAAAAGAAAAACAATGTAGAGCGCTGGAACCCCGCATTTTTCAAAGAGGAATTTTTCACAGGACAAGTATACTAGATTCGCACCAAAAATGCTCACAATTCGACTACATAAAAATTCGACGGCTCTTCTTCCACGCACACACATATACCCGAAGATCACAGTCTTACGTGTGATCACAAAAAAGAAAAGTGGTCCTGAACCATTTATTTTGCCAACCCACAAATTATTTTCTGGTTACACGCCTGCCGGACTGGAAATTAGTTTACTCATTCGGTTACAATACCTCACCGATATGAGCTCCACGTGTCATCAGCTACTCAAAAATAGCAAAATTTCCGACCCTCCCTCCAAGTTTGCCATCAAAGCCATAAGCGCATTTTCTGTACATAGAAATACGCTAAAAAGAGAGTTAAAAAATCGCGAAAAACACACGTACATAACATATATAAGATCTATATACACACACAAAAAAAAAAAAGAGAAAAAAGAAAAGAGGGAAACTTACGTCGACGTGAACTCCCGGCAAAGAGAAAACCTGTATCTGTGGCTCATCCTTGGGGAGATAGCGGTAGAATTCGTTACCATCTTTATACCACTTAACCGCGTATAAAGTTTCGCCTTCCAAATCAAATTTGCATTCCAACACCGTGGCGTTTCCTTTCACGGTGTGTTTGTCGATTTTCAGTTCCAACAACTTTATGGCTGACACGCAAACTGAAAAAACAAGAAAAGACAGAAACACGTCAATCAGCATCTCGTTTATATAGAGTGTTCGCTCCCCTCGCCTGACCGCCGGATCACCACCGGACTGCACCGGTGGCCGGGCGACGCCGCGATACCGAAGAAAGCTACTTCGAAATTCCGCGGCGATGCCGAGCAACTTTCACAGTGTCCAGTTTGCTCTGGCCGGTGAAAACCGATACCGCGCTCGAGCGCACGTCTTCCAGCCGGCCGAAAGCTCATCGGCTTGTATTCAGCGCACGAGACCGCATCCGCTGGAGCGCCGCTGCCGCACGGCACACGCCGGCCCCTCGAGAAGCACGAAGACGCAAGGCAAGCCTCCGGTATAAATATCCCGATCGTCGGACGGCTGCCAGAAATGAAGAAAAATTATGACATTTGCATCCGTTTTCCCGCCTCGGCTTCATTTTACAGCCGGAGTCGTTCGATTGAAATGTACACGTAAGCCGCTCCGATCGTAAACCGCGGCTTCGGAGCTTTGCCGAGCGAAAGGCGAAATAAAACGCGAACTTCGTTTCCTTTGTGAGAGTCAATTTTAATAAAAGCTCACTCGGATATACTTGAATAGTTAATAGGGCTGCTGCACGTTCGAAGGTCGATTACAAGGTGTTCCATAAACCTGTGTTGTCGTAAATTTAACAACGAGTACGCGAATAGCACATATAGTACACCCCCTCCTCTTCAAGAAAAAGTTATTATACGTCTATATGGCCTCGATTCTCAACCGTCATCTTATGGCTATACTCTTTCACTCGGAATGCGAAATTTTCAGTCATTTTTTACAATACGAACCAGCTGACTTGACGTGCGACACTTGCGCCGACTCGATCTCAAAGGCTTATGCCTTTTTGCAGTAACTCAGGTACGTTTGGTGGAACGTACGGCGATGCACGCACATCAAAGTGGCTCCCTAGTCACCGCACCCCTGGCCCAGGAGTCTACCCTCTCGGGTATCGCGTTGGTGACAGTGACCGGTGTAGACGGAGCACCTAAAATCTGAATATAATAAGCCGCCATCTTCATCTATCCATTCACTGTGCAACCTTGATCTTTGTCGCGGGACAGTCTCGACTGTCACCCGCAACGCGTTCGCTCATCAACGGAAAAAGTAAGGTTAGAAAAATCGTCGCGGATACATCGTACATGGATACCACTTATGGCTACCAAACACGTTTCACGGATTCAGTCAACATAGGAATAGTGTCCATGTTGGAGTGTGGGTGAACTTATTAAATTCTATATGTAGGATGTGCCAATTCACAATTCCTTCCTTCTGTAGTCCAGAGCACTTTCGGCTACTGTGCTGTCTTCAGTGGAGTACCCCTCAACTGCAGATGGCATGGCAGCCGAAAGCGTTCTGGACCACAGAAGGAAGAAATCGTGAATTGGCACACCCTACATACACAGCATAGGAATGTCGATATCATCCGATATCGTTGAACGCACACACAATTAAGAATGATAACGAATATCATGAAGCAACCATTACCGCGATAATGACCACAGTATTATTGTTTTCATTCTTCCCCCCCCCAAGGTCCCAATAATGATGAGAGACGCTACAGAATGGAAAAAATGAAAATAAAAACAAAATTAAAACTAAAACTAAACTATAGAGGGGGTGATGTTGGCACCGGAACAGACATATGTGATCGGCTGCGGAGAGAGTCCAAGGTCACCACCGAGGGGCCCAGAAACTGAGAGGTTTCAAGAGCCAAGGGGTGTACGAGTATACCAAATAACCTTAAATGCGCATGGACGCACCACAAGGGAAACGGACCTCCATTCTACATCTGCTAACAGAGCCGATGTACTGGCTTCCAGACATGTAAATTAAGTCAATGGTAGAGTCACTACATTTAACATTATTATACAGGGCAAGGGTTTTTGTGTCACTGATGATGAAATCCCCCCCCCCCGTATCGCATAATACCAGCAGGCTCGTCGTACCCTCAAGCTCGCCATACGCCAGAGCAAGAAGGCAGCTTGGGAAGAGTTGTGTCAACAAGCAGATGACGACCCCTTCGGCAAGTCGTACAAGGTAGTCATGCGGGAAGCCGGAGGGCCGTCAGTGACGAGCCGTATGGAGCCGGGGGTGCTGCAACAGGTAGTTCATGAACTGTTCCCCCAGCGCCCCCCGCTAACGGCGGTCTCCGCCGAAGTGCGAGAGGATATCCCTCTGCTTAGTGTAGGAGAAGTGGACAGCGCAATCGACCGGATCAGGACGAAGAAGAGGAAGGCGCCTGGTCCGGACATGATTCCCAACGTCGTCTGGGAAGTAGTCCACCGAGCAGACCCGTCCCTCCTGACCAACGTATTCAATCGCGCGTTGCAGGAGGGAACATTCCCAAGCAGATGGAAGACGGCGCGGCTGGCACTGATCAAGAAGCCAGGAAAGCCAGATGGCCAGCCGTCCTCGTACCGGCCTATTTGCCTGCTCGACACTCGTCGGCAAGGTGTTTGAGCGTACCATCGTGGATAGGCTGGAGGAGCACTTTCGGAAGCGGAAGACGATTTCGAGCAGTCAGTACGGATTCAGAACTGGCCGCTCGACTGCGAACGCCGCGCTGAAGTTGAAGAGGCTGGCACAAAAGGCGATCCGCGAGCGGCAGTTCTGCGCGGCGGTCAGCCTCGACATCAAGAACGCGTTCAACTCCATTCCGTATACGCGTATCATGGAGGCGTTGGAGTTGGCGCGGGTACCTGGTTACCTTGTGCGCATCATCAGGAGTTACTTCTCCGGCCGCCGGATAGAGATGGAGTCGGCGGCCGGACCAATCACACGGGAGATGACCTGCGGCGTTCCTCAGGGAGCAGTACTCGGACCTACCCTGTAGAACGTCGCCTTCAACGGGATGCTGAGGCTGGCACTACCACCAGGCGTAAAGCTGATCTGTTACGCCGACGAAACGCTGGTGGTGTACCAGGCGGAGACGACAGCAGAGGTCACGCGACGAGTGAACCAGGCGTTAGAGATGCTGACCCACTGGATCGAGTCGGCGGGGCTGTGCTTAGCGGTTCAGAAGACAGAAGCGGTTTTTTTCACGACGCGACGCAAGTATAGCCCACCCATCTTTGTCCTAAAAGGTGTAGAGATTGGGCTCTATACAGCCCTGAAGTACCTGGGGCTGTGGTTCGACGGGAAGTTGCATTTCCGAGAGCACTTCCGACGGGCAGCTGAGAAGGCGGATCGAATAGCCGGCCAGCTGTCCACCAAAGGGGGTTCTCAGCCAACCGTACGAGGGTATGACTAAATAATGATCATTATATTGAAATATTGTATTTAATTTATAGCGTTTCAAAGTCACTGAATTCAATTTTGAAGACAATTTTTGGAACTGACATTCGGCAAAATACGAGTAGTAATAGTCATTTCATCAAAACTGTATTCATTTTATAGGTTTTCGAAGTCGCTGTATTCAATTTTGAAAGTAATTTTTGGAGCCAATCTATAGAAATCCCAACAAAAGGGGTTTTGGTCTCACGAAAAGAGGATTCGGCTAAATAGCGTTCATCTAATCAAAATTGTATTCAAGTTATACGTTTTCCAGGTTACATTGCAAGTGTCTACTAAATGACAAATGCTGACATTATCTGCATGAAAAGGTTGTGCAGATTTTCCGAATGACTATAATATTTTCAATTGTCTCAGATGTGGAATCCTAAAAACGGTTAAAATTTAGTAGGGCATATCTTCGACTCGCATTTTCTTACAACTACCTTTTCGCACTTACGCATTTCTTAAATTATACGCCTTAAATATGCTGAATTGTAAACTCACTGAAAGTAAATTCTTCGACACATGTTTATCGATAGGTAAATTCATCGAACCTGTTCTACTCATATTTTCCTTAGGTAGTTCCACAATCGATTCATAAGACGAAAATACAGATACTCAGACGTCCTTGCATTTTTTATTTACACCGCATGCAACAATAGGAAAAAAATTCTCAGAGTGATGACATGTTCCTCATAACTATAGTATCGTAAAGCTGTAATTATATGGCGTGTTTTATACGTAACACTACCCATCAGTACTCGCCAAAGGAAACGTGTATTTTTAAAAACTAGTTACATCGGCTGGTAACTATTAAAATGTATGATGTTGATACACACAGGAATTTTTGAGACGTTATGTCGAAATGAGTTATCAAATATTTATCACACTATATCAAGGAAAATTATGGGGCAATTATGGAACGAGCAGAATTGTACTACGATGTTACTCGGGAAAAAGTTTATCAAGTTCATTTTTAGGTCAAATTATTGTGCAAGTATTACACAACTGCGGAAAGGTTTTAAAAAATCGAACAAATATTTCTGGTGATAGATTTAGAAGGGTCAGTCTATATTAAATCATCCTACTTATAGACTTTTAGGTCTCCAGATTGTTTGTCCAAATCCTGTTAATGAGTAACCTGTCATCTAGTTCCTCCGGTCACTGACGCGATGCTCGAAAGGGTTGTTTCTGTGGCCGGGGGTGCGGTGTCATAGGGGCCACTTTGGCATGCGTGCATCGCCATACGTCCCACCACACACCAACCTGTCATCTAAAACCTAAATCCACTTTCCATTCAACCTCACTTGAGTTTGCATTAGACGAAAAGTTCGTTGAACTTCTCGCATTTTCAAAAAGTTGTCAAGGTTAAAGCCACATAGCTCCGAAACTACTCCAAATAAGACAGGAAAAGTAAATTGGCACCATCTAATTCGTTATCACATCTACTTCTACCTGCAGAAGTATCACACTCTTTTTTTTTTTAGACCTTAACTTTCCTTTGTCTGCTCGATGACTAAATTTCCATAATTAACCACTGATTACGCTATTTTACGTTCAGACATCCAGGCACTCAAATTCTTCGTACCAAGAAATAACCTTCTTCAATAATCAAACTGATGTTCTGGGAACACTGGCCAATATACACGAATGAAACTGCCATGATCCACTGGTTCCAGAAAACAATCCCTCTCATATTTCATCAACATTGGTGAATTTCTCTCCATTTTTATTTCCATAGTCCATTTTGATCAACGATCTTAATGTTGACCATGAGATACCGGCCCAACGGAATGGAACTCAATATTTTTTACGACTTCTCATATAATTATTTGCAACCAGACGCACAGTAATGGGCGTAATTGCCACTCCCAGAGTGAAATATTCTAACTGAAAGTGTTACAAAAATAGTGGACCAGTAAGATAACACAGTAAATTTGAACAATTTGTGGGTAGCCGTTTGGTACGTACTTAGCCACGGCCACCTCTATAGAAGGCCGTATAACTAGATGTTTGGCAATGCTGCGTGAAGGTCTATGTTTACACATGTTGTTATGGAAAAAACATTGAAAAATACGAATAATCGGTTCTTTTGCGAATACAGTGAGTTTCACGAAAAAATTGAAGAGAAAATAATTTAAAGAGCAAACGATTTTCAGTTTTTTGAGCTAACTCTCAATGGAATCGGTTGATTGTGGAACAAGTAGCGATTGTTTGAAAATTAAAAGTCGGATAGAGGACGAAGTGCGGTACTGTTACACTTTGCCTCTCGCACACCGAAACACGTCTACCGTAGTAGGTCGAATTCAGTGTTGTCACATTAGCTTATAGGGCCTTCTATAGAGGTGGCCGTGACTTAGCTCTCTACAATACGGAGCACCAGGCTTTCGCTGCCTCTTCCCCCCTCAAAAAATTCAAATGTCAAGATACGGACTTGAAATTTGAAAAACTGCAGAAACAGACCTCGTTAGAGAAATAAGCATTGAGTCAACCGAATCGAAGGATAGCCCAGCTAGCCCGCGAGACATGTAGACAGGTTGGTAGACAGAAAAAAGGAAAAACAAACAAACAGACAGTCAGTGATTCCATCACTACGTGAGAGTAAAATTAGTGCAAGTTCTTCGGAGCGCTCAGCTGAAAATGGTGAAAACGAAGTATCATGAAAGAAAGCTCAAACGAAAGTAACGGAAGAAAGCAGAAACAAGAGTATTTTTAGGCACTGTTCAATTATTTGTCCAAGGGCGCACTCCACCTGAATCTGACGCTCATTTTGAAGATTTTTGAACGAATCTGAAATAGTTTCAACGCAGCGAATGGTTCTTGAAATTTCCAGCGCCTTAAACAAGTTTAAAAGAGTTTCAAACAAATCTCCGAGGTCTTAAACAAGTCTCGAAGGATCTGAAAGCATCTTAGGAGTCTTATAAAGTCTTTTTTGTATTTTTCAGAGTCTGAATCAAGTTCGGAAAAGTCACAACAGAGGTCTTGAACAATCTTTGCGGCTTCGAAACAAATCTGGAGGAATTCAGAAGAGCCTCAAAACAAGTGTGAGAGAATCGCAGAGAGCCTTCAAACAAGCTTCAAAGATTCGTAACTAATTATAAGGAATTACTAGGCCTTCAATTGGGTGGAAGTGTCAGGTCACTCTGTGGCCGAGTGGTTACGTGTCCGCTTTGCAATCCTTGCGCATCGGGTTCGGGTCTCACTAGCGCCGGCAAACTAGTGATACTCCAATACCCCCCACTAACATCCCAGCTAACCGAGCGATTACAATACCAAATCAAATCAAATCAACCTTTATTGGGCGAGGTATACATAAATTACAATATGTTATATGCCGTGGCCCCAAAGTGGGGCTCAGTCCCTCCCAGGCCCGTATCGAGCAAAGGTTTCCCGCAATCTCCTCCATTCTATCCGGTTCCTGGCTACTGTTTGAAAATTGTTGTTACCTACAAATTTATTTATGTCGTCTTTCCATCTGTGTTTTGGGCGGCCCCAACTTCTAATTTTTCCCCAAGGTTGCCAGTAAGTGGCTCTGTAGGTCCAGCGGTTGTCTTCAAGTCGTGACATATGGCCTGCCCATTTCCATTTGTTAAGTTTTATGTGTTCTGTTATATTGTAGTTTCCCTTTAGTTTGTTTTTTATTGTTTGTAGGTTTACCCTGTCTCTTCGTTTGATTTTCAGTATTGATCTTTCTAGTGTGTTTTGTGTTATTGTTATTTTGTCAAGTATTTTGTTACTCAGAGGCCATGTTTGGCTTCCGTAAGTTAGCACCGGAACTATGCATGTGTTGAAGACCTGACTTTTTTGTTTGTTACTGTAGTTGCCTTTAAATATGTTTTTTAGCGACCAATATTTGGACCATGTTTTGGTAATTCGGGCTTCAATTTCTTTTTCGAATTGATTATTGAATGATATTTTTTGTCCTAGATAAGTCCCCTCCTCTACTGTTTCGATTGTTTTACCGTCCAAAGTTATGTCTTTTTGTCCGCTCGTTTTCGCGATTATTTTTGTTTTTTGGAGGTTCATTGATAGGCCAGCTCTTTTACTTTCTATATTCAATTCGTTCAGCATTTTTTCCAGCTCGTCGCTTGATTCTGAGAATAGTACTATATCGTCTGCAAATCTTAAGTTTGATAGACGGTATCCATTTATATTTATGCCTTTGTTTTCCCAATTTAGGTTTCTAAACATTTCCTCTAGTGCACTATTAAAAAGAATCGGGGAAAGCGGATCTCCTTGTTTTACGCCTTTTTTTTATCTCGAATTCTTTGCCTAGTGTGTCTGTTTTTATTCTGGCTTTGAGGTTTTCGTACATCTGTTCTATTATGTTAATGTATGTTTGGGGTGTTCCTTGTGTCTTTAATGTTTTCAGTAAGTAGTTGTGGCTTATTGAGTCGAATGCTTTGTTGTAGTCGATCAGTCCCAGGCATAAGTCAAAACTGTATTCGTTGCTCTTTTCTATTATTTGGTTAACCGTATGTATATGATCTATTGTTGAGAGGTTTTTACGGAATCCTGCTTGTTCTATTGGTTGTTGCGAGTTGAGTATTGGTTTTAGTCTGGTTTCTATTGCTTTTGAGAAGATTTTGGATATGGTTGGTGTTAGTGTTATTGGTCTGTCGTTTTCTATTCTATGTCTATCTCTTTTCTTGAATAATAATATTATGTCAGAGGTTTTCCAGTCGTTTGGTATTACATTGTTTGTTAGTATTTCGTTGAATAATTTTGTTAGTACTGTTGTTAGTTCTTTGCCTCCCATTTTTATATATTCGTTAGTTATGTTGTCGTGGCCTGGGCTTTTGTTAGGTTTTAACTGTTTTATAATATTTTCAATTTCGCTTTCGAGGAAAGGTGGCACTTCCTCGTTGTTTGTTGTTTGGACGTTTTGTGTTAGTGTTATTTTCTCGTCGTTATATAAGTTTTCGTAATATTTGGTTATTATATTGTTTATTTCAGTTCGGTCATATATTTTTTTACCTTTCTGGTCTGTAAAGTATGTTGTCCACTGGAGGCCTTGGCTTAGTGACTTTCTCATATTTTTAAAGTTCCTGTGTCCCTCTAGTGTGTTTTTTATGATGATACTCTATTTCAGGAAGTTTTTATGCCTGATTTTGTTTCTGATAAGTTTTGATGTTATGTTCAGTTCTATTTTTTCGTTCTTAGTCAGTTCTTCTTTCCTTAGCAGTTTTAGCCTTTTTTTAATTAGTAGTCTTATTTCTTCTTTTATGTTATTTGTTTCCATGTCGGTTCCGTTTGGGTTTCCTTTTCGTTCCCTGGCTGTTGTGTCTGCTTCCTTTATTGATTGTGTTAACTGTTTGTATAACGATTCGACTGTTCCCAATTGGTTGTCTGTTTTTATTTCCTTTAGTTTTTTATTCAAAGTTGGTGCGTATTTTGTTGGATTAATTGTTTTTTGTGTTTGTTTTTGGGGTTTGGGCTTTGTTATTGCTTTTTTGTCTGTTAGTTCAATTTGTATTAGTCTGTGGTCCGAGTAAAATTCAAATTTGTTATTTATTTTGAAGTTTGTTATGATGTTGTTGTCTCTCTGCGTTATTATGTAGTCTATTAGTGTTTTGTGTTCCCTGTTCGGGCTTATCCATGACCATCTTTTTCCTTGCCTTTTTTTGAAGTATCCGTTCATTATTTTCAGATTGTGTTCTTGACAGAACCTTAGTAATCTCCAGCCTCTTGTATTTCTTTTGCCATATCCGTATTGGCCTAGGATGTCTTGCTCGCTTTGTTGTCTTTGTCCTACCTGACTGTTCCAGTCTCCCATTAGGATTAGCTTGTTGTTGTTGATTTTAGTTTCTGTGTATAAAGTTTCTTCTAGTGTCTCGTAAAATTTTTCAATTACTTTTTCTTCAGCTGTTGATGTTGGCGCGTAAATTTGTATGCAAGTCAGTTTAGTGTTGTTTAGTTCTAGTTTTAGTGTAGTTATTCTGTCTGTTATGCCTTTAAATTCTTTTATCAGTTTTATATAATTTTCTTTAATTAGGAATCCTACGCCTTTCTGTCCTCCTCTTTCGCCTATATAGTGGAATAAGTTACCTTTTTTAGTTCTTTGTATTTTCTCACCGTCTCTTCTGACTTCCGATAGACCTAGTATTGCCAAATTGAAGTTTATGAAAGCGTTTTCTAATTCTACAAGATTTTCGTGCTTTTTTAATGTTCTGACGTTTAGTGTTCCTATTGATATTTTTTGTTTGTTTTTATTTTTTATTGGTTTTTTGTTTTTTGTTAGTGAGATTGCGGGAATATTGGAAGACTTACCCTGGTTTTCCTTTCCTGCTGGGTAAGGAGATCTGTGAGCCCCACTTTGGTTCACATTTCATTTATTCGTTGCTTTCTGGTTTCTCGTTGGCTGTAGTGGTGTGACGTTGCTCTGTCCAAAGTTAAATCTGTCCAATGTTGGCTGCGGTGTTTGCAATGCTCTTTTGTTATTCCACGCTTCGTTGCCTTTGCTTAGCTGGAGTTTCTTGCGTGCTTCCTTGTTTTTGCCGTTTGTTGGTGGACTTCTGTCAGCCACTTTCCTTTTCTGGTTGGTTACTTCGTCTCTCTGTGTCTGTATTGTTTCTGGAGTTTCGTAACGTTCGTCAGTCATCTCTGCTTCCTCGCCTTCGCTTGGCTGGGAGGTTTGCCAGCTCAGCTGTTCTATGTTGTTGATTTTGTATGCTTTTGGGTCGTCTATCTTTTCTTTAATGAACACTGAGCAGTCTCTTGTCCATACGAGGGCCAGGGTACCTTCTCCCTTCAGCTGTTTCGCCCGTTGTAGTATTGCTGATGTTCTTACTGACAAATGGTCGTCGCAATATATCGGTCTGTCTTCTACGAAGCCTATCGTCTTCGCGTTCAGTCTCTTTTTCTTGGAGGCTCGTATGATTTCGTTTTTCAAATTTCTGCAGTTAAACTTTACCACTATCGGTGTTGTAGTCGCCTTTCCATATAGTCTGTGTGTTGTGCTTATTGTGGACTTTGGTATTTCTACCTCTAGTTTGACGCTCAATTATTGTATCAGGTCGCGTAAGTTCTCGCCTTTCCTCCATGGTATGCCGTTGATTATTAAGTTGTCCCTTCTGCTATATTGTTCGAGGTCTTCTATTTGTCTTGACAGTTTTATACTGTCTAGCTTCAAGAGTTTTATCTGTTCTTTCGTGTCGGTACTGTCTTCTTTCAAGTTTCTTATGTCTATTATTACCTCTGACATTTTGTGATTTGTTTCGTCCACTCCTTTTTTTATTGTCTCGATGTTGTCCATCAGTTTCTGGAACTGATCAGCGCTTATTCCCGTCATTTGCGTGGTTGACATGTGTGAACTTGTGAATCGACGGTCGAGCGAAAATATCGTAATAAAACGAACGGGGTGTGTGACGATATGGGGCGAGAGCTATATGGTTGACGTGAGTATGGCGAACCTGATCCGGTTAAGAGCGAGCGTACACGAGCGTGTAGGAACTGCAGCGGGTGGTAGGAGACGGGAGCGTCCGTTGACGGTGCGGTGGTTAGTGAAGCGATGGCAGCGTGCGGTGTCAATGTGGCGTAGGTGGTGGTAACGGCTCCACCACTTCGGTGGGGCAGCTTGGCAGGGGGGCGTGCGGTGTAGTGCACTGTCAAAAGTGCGAGCCGGGGTTTATGAATGAAACGAGTAACGAGTTTATACACAAGCACGAATTTACTTGCCTTTATTGTTGGTTCTGGTTCTTCTTAGGAGATCAAATTTTGCCGAACTTTCGCACAATTTTTATGTTAAACGGTGGAAAATTACAGCACCATTCGATTGGTATATTTTTTATAGTACACTTTTCAGTATTCGCGTTGTAAATAATAGAAACGTTTTTTCACTTTGAAGAGCGCGCAAAACGTGACCGTTGTCGTTCGTGTGTCTCACAGGAATGATTACAATACCAATCGAGGTGAAAAGATAGTGTGCCCTACACTCCGCCAGTTCGACTGAACAAGGCATTACACTCGCAGGGCATGTTACCACCAGATCAAAAAGATTCGGTACTGTGCGTGCTTAAGACGTAGACAGCTGGTTTAACCTTGTAAAAACATGTGCCTAGTAAGTGAACTTCATCTTCACACTCTTCGGCATACAGAATTAAACCTACCGCAACAAACAGTGGGGAAAGCAATAGAAAACTACCCTAACAACCCATCCAGCAAGGACATGTCAGAACCTTAGTCCTAAACAAGAGTAGAAAAATCTCAATTATTTCATTCATTTACAACTAACGTATCTCTTTGGGAAATAGCGAAGGAGGTGGTTACACCAGACAGGGTATGTTGGGCGATAAACACATTCTCACCGTATAAAGCACCGGGCTCGGATGGAATCCCGGATATTTGCCGGTTACCCCCACAGCCAAATCATCAGCGTAGCCCTGTATTATTATTATTATTACTATTATTATTATTTTGACCATTTAACTCATCCAGTAAACTGTCCATCACTAGGCTCCAGAGTAGGGGAGAGAGTACTCCCCCGTGTGGACAGCCCCTGATGGTCGTTGCATGAATTTGTTCTTGTTGGTATGTTATCTGGATCTCCCTACCTTTTAGCATAGGTACTATCTCGTTTATTAAGCTTTCCTTCACTTCTCTTTCCCTCAGGACTATTTCTATTGATTCATGAGAGGCCACGTCAAACGCTCCCTGTATAGCCATGAATGTTGCCAGGACATAATCTCCGCCAGTCGTCCCTCTCTCAATTACCGTAACAAGCGAGTGCAATGCTGCCCTATATGCGTGCTGGTTCTCATGTAGTGGGAACCTTTTCCGGGTAACCTCTCTTAGGTGCCTGTCTATCTGCCTTTCCAAGGTTTTTTTTTCATGAATGATGAAAGACTTATCGGCCTGTAAGATTTGGCCTTACAGCGGTCTCTGCTTGGTTTAGGTAAGAACATCATTCTCACCCCTCCCCCTCCACGATTTTGGAATGTGCCCTAGGGCTAATGATGCTCTGAGGACCCTAATGAACGGCCCCATTATGGTCTCTGCTCCTGTCTGTAGGCAGACTGGATGGAACCATCGCGGAGTTAACGCAGTGGGGACTCCCATGCGTGGAAAAATGGTGTGCGCAAAGGGGGTTATCGATGAACCCGGACGAAACTGGAATCAATCTTTTTACCCACAAAAGGAAGGGCAAGGAGTTGATCAAAATGCAATACAAAGGAAGACCGTTAGCCCTCACAGGAAAGGTGAAGTTCTTAGGAGTATATTTTGATGAAAAACTCATGTCTCAGATAAAATACGAAAAGGGCTGAGGCTCTTTGTCGGCAGAACCTGGGGACTCTCTCCCAAAATGATGCACTGGGTATACATATATCGGTGTAATACGTCCCAGAATCACATATGGGGCTATTGTGTGGAGGGACTGGGTCCACCAGGCCTAAGTCAGAGAGGAACTAGACCCCCTGCAAAGGCTCGCGTGCGTGATGACAACGGGGGCAATGAGAACGGCGCCGACTACGGAACTGGAAAGGCTTCTAAACTTGCCACCACATCACACTGCTACAGAAGCACCTGCGCTAATGAGGGCTTATCGTCTGGGCCAACCAACTCTTCAGGCCTAAAAAACAGGACACAGAAGGATATGGAAGATGACGGGGACGATGGACAAATGCTTTGGAATGCCGAAGAATAGAATCGCGATGGAACACTTCTTCGACAAGTCGTACCGTGCGCTGTAGACCTACAAGGCTTGGGAAAAGAGGTGGCTAAGCATTCCAGGAAAAGAGGAGAATGTGTGGTTCGCAGATGCCTCTAAGAATGACCAAGGTGTAGGAATCGGAATCACGAATGCAAAAGGCGCTGACAACTATTCAATTGCACTGGGCGCGGGCGTCATTATCTTCCAAGCAGAGGTAATGGCGATCACAATGGCCATTGATAGAAGCCAGCAGAACGGCCTAGTTAATAAGCAGATCTATAACTGTACAGACAGTCAATCGGCTATTGAGGCACTATCGTCACACTACACTAGGTACATCCCTGGTGATGGCGGAGTGTGTTAACAAATTATACACCCTTACTCAGGAGAACCGTGTCACCATACTATGGACACCGGGACACTGCCACATAAAAGGGAACATGATCGCTGGCAAGCTAGCGAAGGAGAGCATAAAAAGGGAACTGGCAACACATAGGCCATGTTGCCTTCCTGTAGCATACAGCGTCATAAAATCGCATCCTACTGGGCTTGACAGGAAATATGCAAGGCTTATGGTCGGACTAATAACTGGACATGGGGCCACAAAACACATCGCTGAAAAGTGGCTCCTGTAGGTCCCGTGGAGAAGATGAAGAAACCTCGATCCATATCAAATGTCAATGCCCAGCAATAGCCGGGACAAGACGTGAAGCACTGGGACTAGAGTATCCAATACCTAGTGAAGACAAAGGGATAGAGATCAGTAAAATACTCACTCTGGCTATAAAAGTGAGGCTACTGAGCTGATCCTTAACAGCAACCTGAGGAATGGTGCAATGGACTACATTCTGAGCACTCGGCGCATACAGCGCCACCTCACACAAATGAATGAATGAACGTATTTCTTGCTGCTGCGTAGGCCAGAGAAACGAGTGGACCGAGAGGCTAGATAAAATAGGAAAAATGGGCAGAAGCAAGGAAATGGAGGACTTAGTTGGGAAATTGGAAAATGTATATCACCTTGAAGGATTAGAGGAAGGGTAGTAGGCAAGTTTAAAAATTGATAATGGTGAGAGAGTGTCTTTTTTCCTAGAGTCGCGTCAGACTCTCCACAATCAAGTGCAACATCGCTCAAGGTTCTCTAAATTTTATTACTCAATCGCAGCATTCTAGCGTAATTTCATTTTCAACCATATGTAATCCAAATGTCATTCCTCCCATGTAATGGTGCCAGCACTGACATGCGTTATGATTCCGGGGTTTTCAAGTCTCGAGAAGTCATAATGGATCATAAGCCTGTTTTGAAAAGTGCAACAGTCTCTCTGAGTGTCACATTTGAAATAGCCATAAAAAGTCTCGAACAAGTTATAAAGAGTCTAAAAAATTCTAGAACGAGTACAGACCAATCCTACAGCTGGTTTCAAGAAATGCCCCCCGCTCCCAAGAGAACAAAATCGAATTGTTATGATGGATGTTTAGAAGTTTTTAAAATTGTCACCCAGTTGAGAATTTCCTGAATTGGAAAGACATTTAAAAAAAAAATCATTTCCCCCCCCTCCATTACTGTACAAGCAAATAATTAGCAGAACGAAGTCAAAACTGTAAGTGTTTTTCGTTCTTTCTCTCACTTAATCGCTACGTTATGGATACAAAAAATGCAGAGTGTCTACACTGCATGCAGATAGGGGAAGGCCGCCCAAGATGGCAAGAAGGTTAGGATGACATAGTGGTCTCTTCTCAAAAGGTATGAATTCTAGCGAGATTTTTTAAAACTAAAATAGGGGCAACACTAAACTTAGAAATAACCGCTATAGAGCAAATCGTCTACAGCACAAGACCAACAAAATGAAATTAGGTGTGTAATTTTTCATGACACTGACTTCAGTTTAGGCACTTTTTATCGATTCTATAAAATTTTATGGAATTATGTGATAGAAAATTTACCCAAATATTATGTAAGTAGTGAGTACGCACTTTTACCATTCAAGAAGTCAAGATGACATACCATACTTTGGGTAAGATGACATAGTTTAGAGAAATATACAACTGAATTATTCATTTATGCACAGAATATGGTAAACCGGTACAAACGTATTAGTGACAGAGGAAGATGGTAGGAAGATGACATGATAAAAGCTATATTGAAGCTATTAAATTTTAAAAGATGGAATGATGATGAGGAGGAGATATTTTGCATTAATTGTACCGAAGCATACGAGTGATTGAGAGCTGGCAAAAAATGAAAGCAATGTACAGAGTGTAAAAATGGGCCTATGCTCTTGGTGCAGGAGTAGATTATTATGATGTTCATTTTACTTACCAGTTATGTTCGTAATTGAATAATATATAAATATAAAATATGTAGGTATGTCATTATGCCCGACATATGGCAAATAGGATGCCAGCTACGAAACTTTTTTTTTTCTTCAATAAAAATGTTGAAATATTTTCAATGCTTCAATTTTCAATCTGATTACGCCAAATTGTAGCCAAAAGATGAAATAATTAGATGCGCTGGTCAGTCTTTCTGTAAAAATAGTCGTGTCGCTGTACAAGTATAAAAAATGTCAGAACCCTGTCATCTTGGGCGGTCTTCTCCTACATCCGTACATTGACATGTCTTATGACTACCGAACGACACACAACAAGAACAAGTCATCGGATCAATGCGATTTGGAGCTATATCCAAACTAACTAATTTTGCTACAGAGGGCAAAAAGTTTTAGCATCTAAAGTTTACTGACAAAAGTACAATTGATCTACATAATGTTATGGAATGTTTTTGTACAAACCTTCACCTGTGAGATTGTTATACTCCCAACAAATTTCAAATTATTGAATATAGCATCTCTGTGCCCAAATTTATTGTGAGACTCGGTATATTATGACACTTTTAATTGTTTCAAATGTAAAAAACATTATTGAACGCTGCATTAAAAACAGTGTTCTCTTCGATGCAGCATGAAATTATCTTTCCAATGATACCAAAATCTCATTTTCGAGAAAAATTGGATACAGCTCCAAATCGCATTGACCCGACGAAGTAAGATATTCCACAAGGAACGAATTCGCGCGCGCAGTTGAGAACGATAGCGAACGTCATGAAGCAACAACTGCCGTGATAACGTCATCGTAGCAACATTCTCGGTGTTAGTCATCAACCCATTCTCAGTGTTAGTCATCGAGACATTTTCGGTGTCGGTCGGTCGGTCGAAACGTGACGCACGGTTGATGGCTAACGCTTAAGACATATCCATGTCAAAATGATCCAAAAGACTCAATATACGAGAAACGGTTAGAAGTGAAAACGATACAATTTTGGCACAATACAAATCACTCTCATCAGACTTGCTTCCTGGATCCGTCACAGTGCAACCACGTCGACTCAAACGTCCTATGAAGAGTCTTTGAATGAGGGCCGTATATAGGGGGGGGGGGGTAGGGTCTGACCCCCCTGGGTACGACCACGCGCTTAGAAATTCAGGAAAATGCGGATCTCAGAAACATTAGAAACCCCATATGTTAGGTCAGCCCCCCTGCCATATTCCTGGATACGGCACTGCTTTGAACTAACTTCGTGAGGGTGTCATCTTAATCCACTAGCCGCGGGAACTTGTTCCTCGCTCACACGTAACATGTTTCAACATGCAGCATGTAAAAGAAAGCGGTCTCTGCTCTCTTTCGAAGTTTCCAATCATTCGAAACCCCTGGTGGATGTGAAGTACGGGTCTACACTCATCCATTCGCACATGTCCACGTCGCGAAAAGGAGATTATCGATGCCTGTAGTTCGCTGGAAATTAGATTTCACGCGGAGATCGTTCGAAAGAAGCGACCATTCGGATCTGGAAAGGAAAAGCGCCGAGAAGCAGCGCGCGTGACGTAACAGTAGACTTCCCGGTTGTTACCTCTCGACTTTCGGTCGTCAACTTTTATCAACTCTCCGAGCTAATTTTCGGATTCGCGGAGCGTTTTTACACCGAAAGTATGGCACGGGCTCGTAATTCTGCACCGCGAATACGCGTCGCCGACACCGCAACGGCGGCGGTTGATTTCAAACAGCGGAGCGACCAAAAAAAATCGCGCAATATTATCCATTTTAAACGGAAGACGTGTCGCCGGAATTATACACTCAGGACCGGAATTCAAAACGCAGCAGAGTGTTCAGAATGCAAATTAAATAGAGAAGAACGGAGAGTAATCAGTCGTGATTGATTGGAAGACGTTAACTAAGGGAAATAATGTAGCGTGAACGAGAAAAAGCAGCTCGCAGTCGAAGGCAGAGGGCTGAGATGGCCGAAAAAGAAATGAGAGTTGGGAATAAAATTTACATAACTACGGTACCAAAGATGGAAACGCGAACATTTAGCCGCGTGTGCAGATCGAACGAAAAACGTTACTTTAGCCATTTGGAGTCCTGCGATGCACGCAGAGGTGTATAAAAAGCACGCTTTCACCAAGCGAGGGCGACACCACCGAGAAACCGTGTTATTTGAACGGGGGTACTATTAGGGAGATTAGCTTTCCCATCCTCCTTATTTGGGTAAGAGTGATTGCATCCTACATAATCACATGGTTTCAAGGGTGGATTTAGGGGGAGGGTGGAGACGTTTCTTCTGATGTTTTGATTTAGGTTCTGACTACCCAGAAGCATATTATATTAAAGACCTACTGACAGAAAAATATAGACTTCGAATTAAAGATATGCCCGCACTGAAAACTCGCCTATCAACCTCCGCGTGCGAAAGAGACACTATGACAAAAAACTGCCAAGTCAAGACCTCACAACTACTCTTCCTATTGTCAAAGAAAAAATTCTTGTTGAATTGTGGCATTGTTGCATTGATTTCTGACATGGATGACAGGATGAGTCTTGGCTCGCAGAGAAATTCCGCGGAAAACGCTCAGCAAAAAACGTTCCGCATAAAAACGTTACCGTCGCGTTGTAGTTGCGTTTTCCTCTTTGCGCGGTCATTCGTTCAATCAGGCTTCACCCGGTCCACGCGGAGAATGCCGAGGGATGCCGAGAATGGACGACTATAGACTGTTCAACTAATTCAAGGAAAGGATAGAGAATCGAATCATGAGTATGTGAACCTGGCAGGAAAGAGAAGTGTATTTGTTCACACTAGATGGGCAAACGCATGAGTTTCATTACTTGAGCGTGCTTTGCTCTGACTGGAAGCATGAATGCCAGCAGAATGCGTTTAATTGCTCTTATACTTTCTCTCTATGTATTAAAAACCAAAACTCCTCCCCCCCCCCTCCTGGAAAGAAAACTCCAAGGAGCCTGATATCTGAATCCCAGTCTTTGTCTAAGACATAACAGACATCATAAGACATAAAAAGACATATAATGACATAACTCTCTATATATATTAAAAACCAGAACTCCTCCTCCCCCACCTGAAAAAAATTCACTACGGGTTGCCTACCTAAAAATTAGAAAAATTGCAGGGACAGATCAGCTACTTTCAAGGACATAATCTGTTCTAACATAAAAGATCTCCGAGTTTTAAGACATAAAATGACATAATTACCCATAATCTTCAAGATTACAAATCGTTGCGGGTTGCCTAACCTGCCCCTTAATTGTCCAATTTTCCAGGAGTAGCCTACCCCCAGGAGGGGGTCATAGTTATGGAGGAAGCTCCTGAAGAGGGAGGAGGCCCCCGGAAAATTGCAGGGGCAGATCAACTACTCTCAAGGACATAATCTGTTCTAACGTAAAAGATCTCCAAGTTTTAAGACATAACCGACATAATGAGACATAAAAAGACATAAAATGACATAAATACCCACAATCTTCAAGATCACAAGTCGCTGCAGGTTGCCCACCCTGCCCCTTAATTGCTCGACATTCCAGGAGCAGCCTACCCTCAGGAGGGGGTTCATGGTTGAGAAGGGAGCTCTTGAAGGAGGAGGAGGGCCCCTGTGGGGACGTGGGCTGTGAACAGAGATGAAGGCCCTGGGTGGGGCGGGAGTAAAAGAGGATCGGGGGGAGGAGAAAGTCCTTGATGAGAGAGGGGACCTTGGAGAGAAATGGCCGTGGTGCGGGAGGGGCTGTTGGCGGGGTGGGGTCTTGAGGAGAAGGGCTCTCGGGGGTTGGAAGACCACAGTGAGGACAGGGGCTCTGAAGGGAGATGAAGCCCAGGGGGTAATGGTGGGTGAGAGGTCCTTGTGGCGGAGGAAATCTTTGGTAGGAAAGGGTGGCCACTGAGGAAGGAGGAGGTAGTGGTGGGTGAGGATCCTAGAGAGGCAGTAAAATTTTGGTAGATAAAGTCCTGGGGGTGTAAGAGGTACTCATGGTAGAGGAGGGAGCTCCTAAAGGGGAGGAAAACCACGGTGGTGGCGGGGACTGTAGACGGAGGTAAAGGCCTCGATTGAGGAGGAGGTAATGGTAAGTAAGAGGTCCAGGTGGAGGAGGAAGTCTTCGGTGAGAGAGGTGGCCGGGAAGGCGAATGAAGGCCATGGTTCGGAAGGTTCTGGTCCCGGGCAGGTGGTCTTGAAGAAACGGGTTCTCGTGGGGGAAGGGTGGTCATGGTGGTTGAAGCTCCTGGTTGGAGTACCAAGGGATCTTCGTGGTGGTTGAGCGAGGAGGCCGTAGGGTGATGGAGCCGCGGAAGGGGAAGGCTGTAGAGAGGGACTAAGGCCGCCATTGGGGAGGTCGTAGTGATGGGTGAAGAGGTTTTGGTGGGTGGTGTGGTACGTGAACAGAAATGAAGGCCATAGTGGTGTGGGGTGGTCGAAGGACGTGGTCCTAATGGAGAAACTCGGGGTGGAAGAGGGTGATCGGGGGAGACTAGGTGGAGGACGATGGTCATTGTGGGGGAGGAGTTTGTGGCTGAGGAGGGCTGCGACTGTTGTGGTGTGACCGTGGAGGCGGAAAGCAACCATGGTCAACGAGGGGGTCGTGGTGGAGGAGGAGGCTCGTGATGAAAAAAGGATGGAAGGGGGTTCATGGTGGAGGATTGAGGACCGCTGATAGAGGGGGACCAAAAGAAGCACAAAGAACCTAACCCCGCTCTATGTACCAACATATGATATTCAGCGAAATTGGCGCCAATAAATGATTACAAACGCATTGTATTAACATCAATACTATGCGGCAATGCGTACAAACTCGTCATATATAGTCAATGAGATCAAGCATACATTCATTACCTTATATCACAGAATGAAAAGCGAGTAACTCTATTCACGATAATACACCTCAGAAATTACACATTTTGTTTGCGTTATGAGCAGGAAGAGACTTCTTCGCAATTACATTAGCTTCAATCGACAATAACTCATCACACAGCGAGTTAGGAATTGTATTATTGCTTCATAAGTTGTACTCATGTATGGAAACAAGTAAAGTAGAAGAGTAAATGCATATGATTCACCAATATTTTCATGGGAAAACAGATACGTCCCACCAAGCTAATTTTTCCATCGCCCTAAAAAGGGCCCCTATCATGTTCCTTCTTTCTTAATTCGTCCGCGTTTGTTTCTGAACGAACTAAACAATTAATCAGTCATTTCTATTAATGGAATCACAGTGAATACTTTTTATAATAACATATTTTTCAGTTAGGTAAATCAGTCTGAAAGCAGTAATTTCAGCTTGAAAACCTTGACGTTGTTCTTCACAAAATCATGATTGCTGACAGGGGCCCTTTTGACAGATAACTCCTCATATGTGTATTAATTCGTTAATAAATTGTGCAGTACAAGGTATTGGGACAATAAAGTCTGCCCTATCAAGAATTATCATTATGGATCGCAGTCGTCTGGACAATGTATCCATCTAACGATGTCTTTCCATGCAGTGGTGCGGAACTCTTTCTCTTTCTCCCTCTCTGTCTATGCTGAAAAGTTGCCACTCCTTTCCCTAGAGGGAATAAAGCCAACAGTTGAATAGGGGACTCTCAACGACAATCTCTCAACTCTTTGCAACGAAGGCTTCAAGGAGCTTTCGAAAGGGTATTAATGCAGTCAGAGATATTCTTATTGAAGTCTGAAATAAGTCGTAGAAAAGTCTGAAGGGTTCTAAGATTCTTGTTGAAACCTGAGTTAGTCTTATCGAAGCCACAAATTCTGAAAGGTACTCTCAATGGATCCGACAAGTTAACAGTCTGAAATACATAAACATTTTGTACTGGTTATAATGCTTCCCCCCCCCCGACCTCGTTGGGTAAAATACCATTGTAACAAGACGTGTAATCATGCACACTAATTTCCAACTTCTGGGACAATTTTGCGCACGATCAAACGTCTTGCAAATAACTGAACTTTCATAAGTGTATGTAGTTCATCACTCTCAAGTACGGGTTACGTTTACCAGTAAAGGGTAAAAGTGTGTCTTACCCCTCAATCTTAGCATCTAAAATACTGTGCACCCTATCATAAGTGCTAGTCCTGCAAGAGTCCGCAAAGGTTGATTTTACGGTAGAGCTGATGGGTACGTCAACCCGACATTTCCGCCAACCGCTGATGGCGGCCAAACGACGTACTTCAAGAAGACTGTTTTTCTGCCTCTCTCTCTCTCTCTCTCTCTCTCTCTCTCTCGCTCTCTCTCAGTCGCTCATCTTTCGAAGTATAATTTATTCAAAGTGGCTCTCCGAAGTACAAGCGTTTTCGCGAGCCGAGGCGCGAGCTCGGATGTAATCTAAGGAAACACCTGAGACCGAAATTAGAGTCGCCGCATTATCCAAAAGCTCATTCTCTTCGCAGGAACGATCAACAGCATTTCAGCGAAGGCGAAACTGCTCCGCATCTCCGCTCTCGGATCGCATCGTTGACGTATTTGATGTTCAGCTTACAGAGAACTCGAGAATGTTAATAACGACGTCTGTCGCGCAACATATTTGGAAGTTTTTGGCGCGGTGAAAAATGACGAAAAGACTTTTTCCCCGCTGTTCAAGTTGGAACGAGAATTCGGTTTATCCACCACCCCCTGTCCCTTCTCTCGACGCATTTTTATTAATTTTTTTGCCGCGCCGCCCAAATGTTTCCGACTCCAAATCTGCGAATTATCAACCCAGAACATAAAAGAAGCTCGTGTACTAATGAATACTAGAAGTCAACACACAGTAAGAGTGTAAATAAGTATGGTACACGTAAACAGAGCAGTAAAAAATACTCAAAATTATAATTCTCCTAATAACATTAATATTTATTTAGCCTTGGAAGAAATTAGACCATATTGTACACTATTTTAAACCTCTTAGGCTGGTTTTCATGTTTTTACCTGTCAGTTTTCTTATCACTCACACTTGGATCATGTAATCTTATTTTGTTTTACACATGCATCGAAGCAACGGTTTAACAGTCTCATTTTGCAGATTGAAAGTCCACGTTATCACGATAGATCGCAGCTGCGTTTGTAAATGCTATGGCACATGCGCAGAAGACTCTTTTCAGTCCTAGGACTTGTAAAAGGACTGAAAAAAGATGACGTCACGTATTTTTCTTTCACAGATGTGTACAATCAGCTGTCTCTATCAAAATGCGAAATTCGATGCATTTGTGATACAAAATATCTTATAATGCAAGGATTGAAAGCGAGCTTTATCACGCCGCTTCGCTTCAATTGACTATTTCTAGAAAAACTACCAAGTTGAAAAGCACAAAAATTGAGATTTTAGTCACGATTTTATACAATTAAGAAGCTCGGTACAGACACAGGAAGATTTCAATGTCATCTTGCAGGAGTTACAAATGGAAATCATGTCGTTCGATGGAAGAGCAAGAGACCACGATCGCATAAAAAGTTATGACAATTAGAAATCAACCGATTAATTCTTGGATACTACGAAAAGAAGAAACTGTGGGCCAAAAACCTTACTAATCGTGATATTTCGAAACCTCTCCTAAATGGCTTAGCCTTAGATCCAACATTTGGAGTGCCTCAGTTCGAAAGAAGCGACCTGATACACATCTCAGTGAGTTGAATGTAATTTTCGAGAACACTGGTATAGATGCGATAAAATTGAAGGATTCAAATTGGATACAATCAACAGTGCCGAGCCTGGCGGCGCCCCTTGACTAAGGCACGAATTGCCTGAGGGCATGTAGGTCGCTCAGGATAGTGGTATTTGAAAGGTGGGATGGCTTCCCGGGCTGCCACGGTTAGAATGTTGGTAAAGAAGTCAGCAACCAACTCCAATTCATGTGTATTTTTCAGCCGGAGTGGTAGTTCAATGAGCAGGTGAACTCTTTCCCGATAGGTATCCCAATCTGTATTTTTGGTTGTGAGTTTGAGACGGCCTAATTTACGGATTCCAGTTCAGCTGAGGGTTAAAAGGATTGAATGATCCGAAGTCACTGACATTATCAACTGTAATGTAGTTCAGAGATACTCCACGGACGATGAAGAAAAATCGATACAGTCTGGTTGCTTCAGCGGGTCACTCGGCCAGTATGTTGGTTTTCCAGCAGAGACGTAGTTAGCATTACTATGTGTAATCGTTTGATATAGTTCTCGACCTTTGCTGTTGCACAGTCTCGATCCCCAGTCGTGATGCTTAGCATTACAACCGGCGCCCGTGTCCATTTATTGCCGAAGTGCTGAAATAACCGTTTGTAGTCGGCACTTTTAATTTGATGACACTGAAAAGGCGCACTGGCGTTCGTGTGGATGCCTAATGGCAATGTATTCGCTAAGAAGTCGCCGGAAGGAGTATCTTATAAAAGCACGGATCTTACAGACCTGGAGTATGATATGACACCTCAACCTCATTCACTCATTGAGCAAAATGAAGATACGCAGGAGTCAAGCCAAGCGCAAGAGGCGAGTCAACCAACTACCATTCACGACACTAGAAAACGGAGCGTGGAACAGAGAAGTCCAACAAATGCGGTTCGGGTCCAAAACCAATCAAAAAAAGAAGAAGTCTAGTCTCAAATTCAACTTCCGTCAACAGAGCTCGAGCAAATAACAGACTCTCGACCGATTTCGAACTCGTCTCGCCAATCCAGGTCAAAATACGAGACCGGGTAAATAACATCAAAGTGCCGCAAATAGTCCGAAGCTTTGCCTCCCTAATCCAGAATGCAGTCTCTGTGGGGTTGTATCACTGCGTTAATCCACCACCCGGCAAAACGAAAGGTAAAATAACTACGTATCAAAATTTTATTAAAAAACTGAATATTTTGTGCTATAATTGTCAGGGTCTCGCTACGGAAGAACGCCCCTATATGATTTCGAATGAAAGCATTGGACAAGATGACAAGATTAAATGGGATATTGTGCGGCTAGCTGAAACAAAAAGTTTCGGTGTAGAGCTTATCAAAAGAAGGAATATTTGGTTCTATTATTTAGGCATGACAAAAGGCTACAGAGGAGTGGGCTTTTATGTAAGAAGTAACCTGGCTAAAACTTTAAAATGTTGTGTCAACGAACAAAACTTAAAGACTTCCAAAATTTTCAGCCAACAGGGTGTCCATTCTTGTTCAGAAATGATTTTCCCTGACTTTTTTACGTTTTTCAGGAAAATTTTTCCAGTTTTCCAAACCCTTCAAATACAAATTACACATGCAAAGGGAGGGGGTCAAATTTTTTCGAACATCGTGAGTGGCGAATATCGTCAATCACTCACAAACTTTTTTTTTACCATCGTGTGATTATGGAGCTGCGGCAGAAGGGGTGTAAAAATTTAATCATGGAAATGAAAACGCGCTCTATGGGGTGCAGCGTGGTGCAATGTCAATTAAAGACTTCATAGATTTGTTTTCGTGTAACTTAATTCCGACCGTGAAGGGGGGGGGGAGCTGAAAGAATAAAATTCTAAAATTGATTTATAGGTTTTCGAGGTCGCTATATTCGGTTTTACGGGTAATTTTTGGATCCTGTCCTCCTGGCGCGACCAATGAGGTAGCAAGAGCGTATGACAAGCAACAGCTGACTCGGAATTCACCTTTTCTAATTAAAGTCACCGAACAGGGTAAAAATGCAGTTTTATTTATTCAAAGTGTTGTTAATAGAAAATAACGTCGTAAAAATTTCTCAACTGAAAAAGCACGGGAGCTTAAATTTGGTCCAGATTAAAACTCGGCACCGATATTCGAAATCAGCGACACAAAATCACCCCTATTTCGATGCTTCGTACAATTTTTCGCCGGAGAAGCTGAATTCGTATTACGACAGTGCTTTGGAAGGGGCCGGATAAAAATCTGAGGCGATATTCGAAATCAGCGACTCAGAGCTTGGTTGGCTATCCTGTCCAAAAAATTGACTTTAGAATCTTGTAAAGAATTTGGAACTCGAGGAAAACCAAAGTAACCGAAATTAGCTCCTCCTTCGCGAAGCCTGAATGGTTAAGGGGGAGGGAACATAACTATTAGAATGAATTCTGGAACCCAGATGTTTAAAAAGCTGCAGCATATCTAACGAACAAATGCTATGAAAGTAAAAAGGTGGTTACGATTTGGAAAATTATGGCACCCAGGGGAGGCGGAAGAAGCTCCAATTTAAGAGTATCGACAGATACAATCAAAGGTCATATATTTGAAAACAATGGACTCTTTCGTGACGCGATAACAATTACTACGCGGTCTTTAGATTTTTTCAAATTTTATGGATTAATTACTCTTCCCCAGTGACGTTGCGTCGGGGGAGGGGGGCACGTGCCCCCATTTTTACATAGTTCTCTAATATCGGCGATTTTTAAAAACTACGTCAGTTTTCTAATTTTCCCACTTGAAAATCTTATTTTGCCCCCCCCCCCCTCCCTTGGAAAAATCTTAGCTGGCCACTGCTCTTCCCTCAGAATCTCAGAAGTCCCTTTCATTCACCCTTATCTACATTTGCGAAGAAGAGGGGAACCGAAGCAAAACCCGATGGCAGGATGTCCCAGAAGGTGAATTCATTGGTTTCAAATTTTCGTTTCATTACGACTTCCTCAAAAACATCTTTACACTGGGAAGAGAAGCTAGACCGAATATTTTTTCCATTTTCGCGTCTTTTCGCGCCGATTTTCAAATTCTCGCGAACAGGATAAGATGAAAACACGAAACAGCTGATATTGGGAGAAGTGTATAAGGACTGATACGCGTTTCGTCATATTCATGAAAAATTATTTTATGTCCTAAAAACAGTGAAATATGCGCATATAATATCCACCAAAAAAGGCCAAAATAATATGTCAAAATATTCCCTCACGTGTAAAATATGCTCAAAATATTCAGTAACACAATATGGGTATCAAAATGCAGAACTTTCAAGCAGAATAATTGTGACGCCATGTCTATGTTCAAAAATTACAAACACAAAAACTAAAGAAATCAACACATACCACAAATAACATAATTCAGAAGTACAAACAACTTCACATCCGCATTCGGATTTGAACAATGAAAAAATGTAGGCGCGTTAATGTACAATCAACCAGTTTCTGTCATTCCATTTCCCATCGAATTTTCAGATGTTTTTATTGTTTTCCAACAGAAAAGTAGAAATATTCCCGAAAAGTTCTCCAAAATGGCCAAATATTCCCAAAATATGCCCCAAAACCGAGGAACATAATACAAATATGCATTTATATGCTTTTAATAGCAAAGTATGTCAAAATATGTCCAATCAAGTTGGGTCCAATTGACTGCATATTACATGAATCATAAAGATATGATGGATATTCCCTACTATATGAATCAATAGGAAAAATATATCGAAACATAAAATAATTTTCCCTGGTCATATTTTTTGTGAAATGGTTCGTGAAAAGTCACAAAATATGTTAAGTGTATAGCAGCCTTAATAGAAAGATGAAGACGCAAAACGAATACCATGAAAAAGATTTCATGACACTAACACACTCTGCATCGACTACTATGATGGAGAGGGGGTTATATTACCCACGCCCTTCTCCTGTGAAAGAAAAAAGATAGGAAAACTGCCTGAGCGAAGTGAAGGAGAATTTTTTTTATAACAAATAGGGTAAAATCTGTTTGAAATACTACAGAATTTCGCAGTCGATTTTTTTACAAAATTTCCTGACTTTTAGGTGAAAAATGCTGAAAATTCTAAAATTCCCTGACTTTTCCAGACGGACAAGATTCCCGACTTTTTCCGGTTTTCCAGATTTTCCAGAGAATGGACACGCTGGCCAATTAATTCTTATGAGGAGGAATAAAATTATATACTCCAACTGAGTATATACATGAACGATCAAATATACACTCAGTTACGTTTCAAACCTGATGACGACAAGAGAGCTGTCGAAACGTTGTGTTTCTTTTTCAGCGAATAATAAATAATTCTGCATGCTTTTGGCTTCGCTATATACAATACTAAAAGTCGCTGTACAAGGGCATTTTGAAACGCGTCGTGGCGAGGGGCACACAATTACGCAGTTCACGCTAATTTGGTGTCCAAAGGCGCGCCGCTAGGACGATCGTCTCGAGCATAATCGACGGCCTCTTTAGTCAGCTAGACGACAGACCTCCACAGAGCACACGCAAGTACATATTATGTACATATCTCGTGTTTGAAAAACAAACTCTTCCGTACCTTCGTCAAAAGTTTTTAATTAACTAATTCCTGGCGAAATGGCGCGTATAAATTAAATTAATACGGATTAAGAAAGAAGAAAGAAAGAAAGAAAGAAAAAAAAAAAGTCAGATTTATGAAAAGCTGGATTATACGCGAAGGTAAACAAACGTATTAAAAAACGTTTTTATGTCGGCCTTTTTTTTTGAACTTTTTTTTTTTTTTTTGCCCTCTGTTGGCCGAAGAAACACCCGACAGTGCCTGGGATTTCCGATTCGTCGGCACCACCGGATATTTCACCTGTTAGTCGAGAGTGCTGTCGAACCGATAAAACTTCCTACGTATACATTTTTTTTCGGGTTTGTTTTTACATTACGTCAGCCCCTACGGTACTTTCAACCCGGCTAAGCCGGTTAACTGGAGTACACGCTTATCCAGTGGCGGATAAGCCAGAAACCTCGAAAAGAATGTTCTCGCGGCTATTATTCGATTTCGCCTTTACGCCTTTCCGCTCCGGCATTTTTAACAGCTCGGTTCGAAATATAAAAATCAAATTTCGCTTTCGTTATCCGTGCCAATGTACATGGTCACACACCTATACCGTGCCAGTCATTACTGTGGCAATTGGCATTTTATTCGTTCGCTATCGCCGCGAACAGCGGCCAAATAAACCGCTTTAATTGCCGCCGTAATTAATTGTAATTTGTTTTTCTTGTACTAGGGTCAAACAGTGTGTGTAACTATTTCAAAGGCTAATCGTTGCTCTCTATGGCTGTTCATGGACGTCCACAGCATTTACTCACCCCCACCCGTGAACTGTATAACGGGAGGATCAAAACGAAGAGCACGACACGGTGTTCGCCGGTACAGTGACATGAGCAGAGCATTTTAATATTTCCTGTGTCTCATGCACACTTGACCTAAGTGACATTTTGACGAAAAATGAGTTAAATGCATATTCTTACAGATCTCGATACCCTCTATCGAGCTACACTCGCAAATGACGAATTACTTCCTTTTTTAGCCCGCTAGATGGCGTAAACCATTTGAGCCACGTACATAACACAACGTTATTTATAAATGTAAGAGTAAATTTCTGTCTAAATAAATACACCCTGTATAGGGTCGAATCTTACGCGCTTGTCGCTTCGTTTCTCTCCGCCTTCACCCGCTTGTATGCATGACTGGTTTGCCTGGAGAACCTGCTGGAGGGCGAGGAACGCATCCCTTGTGCCAAGGTCTTCGCGTTCGCGGGCTCGTGCCTCGTGGCATTTAGTTAACGACTGCGGTAAAAGTCCGATACGGGAAATTTGACTTGTGCGTAAGCCGTATTTTGAAAGTGTCGTCGCGTATTTTGTGGTGTTGGTGAGAGACATCAATTTGGGGTGAGTTTTGCTCACTGAGTACACATTTTGTTATGGCTTTTTAAACTGCTTTTATATTTACGCTTGCTCGCAATACTTTCTCGCCGGCGGGGGCGTAGTTGACGCCCCAGGCTCTCCACTACGCAGGGTTCAAACGTTACCCTACCCAGGCGATAATGTGGATCCGGCTGTGGGCATTCGGTCGAGTCTCCGGACAGCATACTGAACTGCAGCACAGCCTCAGGGCCGGCACTACCAGGGTACCTATAGGCATTCGTGCGGGCCAGGTATGAACCCCCTGGTATGTTGGTGCTAATCGGATACTGGGCCAGAGAACAGGATCGCTTAAATGCTTGGCTATGTTATTGGTTTTGGGCTACGGTGCAGTAGTGTTTTGTGCCCGTACTCAAACGTGGTTTTCAACTCTGTTGTAGGTACCTCGCCTGAGCAGTTCCCGTCCGGCTATCCATCCATCCGCCCATTCTCTGTAAATACTGTATTTGTAGATATGGTATAATTTTAGCGCATAAGCCACTCATGTTAAGTCCATCAATATAAACATTCGAACAATCCTGACTTAATATTTTCGTACAGGGAAATTCTACGCACCCCTGACTGCGTTGCGTATTCTACCTTTCTCTCGTCTCTCCTCCATTTTTCAATTGCTTTGAATTTTCTTTTATTTCATTTCTTTCTTTTTTTTTTACATAATTTTCAAATCGCTCTCCTGAAGAAAGAAAAAAAAAGTAATTTTTTTAAAATACATTTCTTTTTTTCTTGGACGGTCTACGTAAGTACCTTTTTGTTTGACGATCATATCTCGGCACCTAATATATTGTATAACCTCGTTGCGGACTCTATTGGCAGGTAATGGAACTAACTTCACACTCCTGTTTGGTTTTTGCCGGTACAGAACGTTCCCTCAAAATACGAGCGCTACTGACAGTTATTTTGAGACACTCAATGTACTTTTTACACAGTTTTTCGTGGTTTCTGAAGAACTGCTTTCTGAGTCACATCCATTGTCGGAAAATGGCACGGTCCAATAATTATACGCGCAATGTGAACTCATAACTGAAGCGATTGAGTTCATAAGGAGAACAGTGTGATAGAATTCTCTAGGACCATAACATGAAAAATATAAGCATAATTTTTATTGATAAGTTTTATTTTTTCTCTACTAGAGTTACTAATTCAAAAAATTAAATTAAAATTTCAAGTTCAAATTATCATATTTTCATGCCCCCTCCCCCCGCTGTCACTTAGGCCCACGGGCGCTTGTTGTAGAGAGATGTTAATATTCGGGATATTAAATTTATTATAATGAAAATACATCGTAGGGAATCGGTGCTCTGTTGAATAAAACTAATACATTTTGAACGATTTTGAAGAATAATGAACATCAATAATTTGAAAGTTGTCTGGGGACCTCCAGATCTCTTATGGTAAAATACAAGTAAAATGCATTATTTCTGCAGTAAAATATCCCATGAAGTACGAAGAGTCACCTAATGTATTTCATTTTCTCCCCCCCCCCACCGGGAGTTCTCCAAAAATGCATACTAACAAGAAATATAGGAAGACGCGATTTCTTCTTCTTTTGGGCGTACCTTACTCCTTGCACTCTCTGTATTCCACCCTTCCTTACTTCCCTCTGCCCGTTCTTGCATTCACCACCTCTCTCATGAAAAAAATCCATATGTACGAGGGAAAAATAATGGTTACCTATTGGATACATCTCAACTTTTACCCCTTTCGATCCTTGCCCACCTCTACTCTCTTCTCATGAATTAAAAGAAAAAACGCGTATTTACCACAAAAAAAAAAGCTTGAAAATTCACGAGGGAAGGATAGTAAAGCTAAGGAAGGGATGAAAAGGGGGTAGATTGAGAGAGGGAAAGGAATAAAATACTTGCATACACTATTTCAAAAACCCACCAGTAGAAGAGGGAAGCGCGGGGTAGAAAGGAGAAAGGGGTAAGGTATATCCAGGAGATAACGTTTAAAATTCATGAGCAACTCGGTAGGTTGAAAAGGGTTAAGAAGGGGAGTGGGGAGAGGGACGGAAATGGGTGTAATGGCGGAGGAAAATAAGTAAGGTACGACCAGGAGGTAGTAAGGCCTATTTCGAAAAGAAAAAAATCGTGTCTTAATATATTTCTGTAAGTATATGCTTCTTGAAGAACCCCTGGTGGAAGAAAAATTGTTCGCTTAACACCTTCCCCGAACTCCCGTCCATGTGACATATCTTCTATAAAAAACCAAATAAAATTATTATTAAAAAATGCTGTAGGTGACTTTTTGTACTTCATGGAATATTTTACAGCAAAAAATAATTCATTTCACACGCATTGTCCCATAAGAGACTTTGAGACACCCGGATAACTTTTCAAAATTGGTTCTTCTTCAAAGTCCTTCTAACATTTGCACCTCCCTTGTTATCATAACAAAGTCAGATATTCCCGCGACAAAAACGGATCTACAAGTAACAAAATCTGGTTCTTTTTCAGGTAAAAAATTCTCTCTCTCTCTCTGAAAATGGGGGCTCGAACGTACTACCCACTTCGGAATCTTAAATAGAAAAGTACCTTACCGAAAAAATATCAGATAGAGGTTTTTTGGGTCGCTAATTCTGAATACCGCATTAAATTTCTGACCCCGTTCCAATGAACCTTTCCACCCCGCACCACCCTCTCCTACACGTGGATTTTTGAAATAGTGTATGTAAGTATTTTATCCCTTTCCCTCTTCCAATCTACCCCCTTTTCATCGCTTATTTAGCTTCACTATCCTTCCCTCGTGAATTTTCAGGTCATTTTTTTTAAATTAAAATTTTGGACTCAAAATAGGCAAATTTTAATTGCTTTAAAAACTTGAACCAAGCGTCGAAATGGGATTATTTGGGGTCGCTGATTCCGAACATCGCATCCAACTTTAGATCCGTCTCCGATTTGGGAATTTAGACAGAGAACTCCAAATTTCGGACTCAAGAATAATCAAAATTAATTTTGCCTAAACATTTGAATAAATTACGAGTTCTCGGAGGAGGGGGGGCTGCTGATTTCAAATATTACATCAGACTTTTATTTGGCCCCAATTTGGACCACAAATTCAACATTTTTCCAATAAAAATGAGCAAAACTGACCTGGGTTGAAAAATTGACTGGCCAGAAACTTGAGTCCCCGTAATCCAACTTTCATGTTTAAAGGGAGCAGGATCAATTTTACTAAGGACATGTAACCGGCAAGCCAAGAAAACAGTAAGTAAGTAGGTATTGGCCGGTAGACTTTGCTGTAACACGATGTTTCACGAATGGGCCCTTCTTTTCCTCTCGTTTCCTAATAGTGAAGTCAAATCTTTGAAGGACAAAAGTAGATCTTCAAGACATACAACGAAAAATTCAAAACTCACAAAATCAAAATCTGTAGACGATAAACACCAAAAAAAAATTCACGAACAATACAAAAAGTTACCAAAGCCACCGGAGGAAATGAAACTGAACTAACTACGCTACTGATAATTGAGATTGACGTATTTACGGGGAATTGAGTATGCAATTTCATAAACACACATGTACAAATGGTGACGGAACCAACGCGAGGTGTAAAAATACATTTTATTATGTACATTTATAATCCCACCGTCTATTTTCCTGAACGGGGAGTCGGATCGACATGGAGTAACCGAAGAACTTCAAGCGGAAGGGTCTAGTCTCTTTTTGGTTGACAAGATTTTCTTTCTTCAAAACGGAGGATTCGAATGTGCCACCAGCTTTGGAATCTTAAATGAAAAGGTAGCGAATAAAATATCGAAATATGGGTTCCTTAGGTCGCTGCTTCAAAATATCGTGTCAAATTCTTAATTTGGTCCCGATTTGAAACTAAGAATCTTAATTTGAGACCCAAAGTGGGCAATATTAAATTGGCTTGAAGATTTGAACAAAGTATCTAAATGAGGGTTTTTTAGATCGCCGATTCCGAACATTCCGTTCAATTTTTGATTCAGCCTTAATTTGGATCCAAATTTGTCAAAATTTCTTTTCATGATCTTAAATTTTTTCCTATGTGGTTACCACAATTGCCATCTTGCATCTCCTTCCTATCAGTACGCGCCACAGTTCGAGGACTATGGCCAAAATTTTACCAAATCTGTATGTAGCGACCTTTGGAACCAATTATTGGATACCCACATTAAACTCTACAAAATACTGAGCTCATTGCATATGCCTCAATTTCAAATATGGGGTAAATTGATGGAACGAGGGAAGAGAATAAGCCCCATAAACGAGATGCGAAGTGGTAAAGTAGCTGAAGAAGATATTATCTTCATAAGGACTCTGTGCTTCTATATTAAAAAGGAATAATTCTTAACGGGAATATTTTGAACTCCATTTAGAGCAGTTCTATCTAATTCAGATACAAGAAAGTGGCTAATGACCTCTTTTATGGGAAATTTAATGTGAAATCTATTGCAAATAAAAAAAACAGTAGTTGAAGACAGCAAGTTTCACGGGAAATTGAAAAAATGTGAAAATTTTCTGATATAATTTGTACTACCCTGTTGATCCGATTCCAACCATTTTTTTTTCTGTGGTTACCATAACTGCCGTCTACTATTACCTGTGCACATATTTCCTGTCTATCTCCAGTCGTGAGAGAAAGAAAAATCAAAGATAGAAAATTTTTCAAAATTTGACCATAACTCAGCCCCTTCAAAAGTATGAATATACAAACGAATCTACATATTGACGGAGTAGGTTGCCTGCTGGCTAGATGGAAGGGGTAATTGCGAAAGCGACATCCTCTATATGCTACTTTAAAAATAAGAAAAATCTTCCAAATTGAAAGTCAAAATTATTTTTTTTGAAGATTCCGTTTTTTTCTTCTTCTTTCTTTCTTTGAATTTAAAATAAAACACGTTTAATTTCACTGATTTAATAGGAAAAGTCATTCGGAATTCAAGTAAAAAAAAAAAAGATTTCTTGGAGGTAATTTAGCGGTTTTTTTTCGTTTTTTTTTTTAATTAAAAAAAAATGCAAAACTTATTTAATTTTACTGATGTTCATACATATATTAGGTTTACTTCACCCCATACCTATTTTTTATTTATATTTTTCTCGAAGTTCTGATTTTTACTAGTACTTTTATTCAATGGTCCACCGCCTTCAATATGGAAGACGGACCAAATTTGCAAATAAACATTCTAGTTCTACTAATTAAGAGTAACAAAAAACGTCATATTCAAACTTTGCCAATTTGTGAAATTGAAAGCGCTAAGGCACTTACAATAAATAGTTTGTCGCTTCATAACGTCTTCAATATTGCAGATAGGCAAAATTTGTACATAGCTCATTTTGTGGATCTCAATCATTACTACTGTTAAGGTTATGGTTATTTGTGAAATTTGCCTGTCTGCCATACTGAAGGCGCTATAAAACAACAAAGTAGTATTGTAAGTGCTTTAGCGCCTTCAATTTTACAGACAGGCAAAATTTGTATACGAACTAATTCAAGTTTTGCGATGAATACTATTGAAGAGGTTATGTAAAAATTTTGCATAACCGGCATTTTTAAGGCGCCGCGTAACATTCAATTTTCAGCCCTATAGTACACAGAACTTCAAGGACAAATCCCTTATAGAAAATGTACAAATTTTAAAAAAAATTCTACTTTTTTTCACCAAAGGCAACTTTTTAACTAGACCGCGCTCAAAAATTAGAAAATTTCTTTAGCCTATATATGACGGATGATCCACCCTACTACAAGTCGGATTGGCGATTCCTCAGCGGATTCTTTTCGTGTGAGTTTTTCTCTCTTTCTCCCTCCCTTCCCCTAATCTCTCTCGGCTTTTTCCTTTTTCAACTGCAATACGATTTTTTCATTATTATTTTTTTCTTCCTTTCGGACACCCTACCGCAAATAGGAAAGATTTCCAGTTGTAAACTGGTATGAAAGGGATGAATGAGGCCGTGTTTCTGCGGCTGAATATAAATGATTAATGGCTTCTCATTTATCTTAATTTTTTCTTCATTGTTATGCCCGCTGGAAACTCCGTATTTGCTCGCCACCGCCGCGTCCGCGCGCACGCCGTACACCATTCCGCGCACAACAACTTGCTGATTACGTTTACAATCGGCGAACGCATGGATACGGCCCCGGCTGCGGCTCGGCCGCCGAATAAAAATGCTCAAAATTAAAAAGTTGGTGAAAAATTTTATTTAAACGACCCTGGGGCGAACACGATACGGACGGAATATCTCGTAAACGGCCTCGGACGCAGCCCTTCCGAGTGGCGAATGCTCGGCTAAGACCGGAGCGATATATCTAGTTTTTTCCCCCTCTCCTTAAAGGCCGAAAACATTTTCCGAGCTTTTGCCCATTGTGTATACGCTATTTGTATCCGCGAATGGAAACGTTTCCGAAATTTAATCGAATAGTCTGGAGTGCGATGATTTTTTTCCTCCTTTCTTTCTCTTTTTTCCCCCTTTCTTTTTCTTTTTTCTCTCTTTCTCTTCATTCTTAACCTTGCCCCCGCGTCGGTTGTGTCAAATGAATCTTCGCGGACTACCGGACGCGGGAAAAACACGAATGTTGTCGCACGAACGAAAATGGAAGATAACAGCAGATTATACAAAGAGTTTTTGGCGGGATAAGTTCGTGAAAAATGTACAGACATATCTGGTAAAAAAAAAAGGGCAGCCGGACGTTTGATATATTTTGTAAACGCATTACGCGACCGCCGCAGAATAGGAGAGAAAAAAAAAAGACAAGAAAAGTAATCCACATTAAGTTGAAGAATGAAATTTAAGAAAATATCTGACGTAAGTCCGCTCGAGTTGAACCTTATAATTCAAATAATGTTATATCCATTCACGTCGCGCGGATAACTTAATGCGCTTTTCGTGTATTGGCGAGAAGAAAAGGTATACGCGTGAAAAATACACGCTCCCAATAGAACGCAATATCGAACATCGAGTTCTCTCGCACGATGAACACGATTTTCGAATTTCTCAAATTCTTTTCGAAGTATAGCCGAAACAAAAACTGACTTTTAGATGGATACGCAATCCGAAACACTGAGGAGCGATCATGGCGTGGCCATCAGGCTATAATCCCGCCCTCATCAATCATGCATATACGAGAAAATATACCACATCGTACGGGAAATTTTTTCAGCCTTTTTTCCCTATAAAATTAAATGGCAAATGAAGAACAGATCTTGAAAATGATAAGACATAAATTTCGATTACTTTCTCCAAATCCACTGGAACACCGGATAGTCTTAATATTTTGAGTCCCCCGCCCTCCACAGTTCGGTCACGCAGACGAGAATTCGCAAATACAAGTATCACCTCACGCTGCCTTCATTACACAATAGGGGAGAGTGGGGAGGATTCGGACAATTTTTGCATTTTGAAGTGTTACGTGGAAACTATGAGATTTTGTGGTAATTGCACCCCACACCATCGTAAAATTTTGGACTTTTTTACATCTAAAATCATTTTTGTTTCCCATTTTTATCTTCATTATCACCATGATAATTAATTTTCAAAAACTTGTCTTTTTTGTCCGAAACCTGACAGGGGGGTGACCATTCGGACAAGTTATGGGGAGGATTCGGATACGACATTAAATCCCATAAAAACTGAAGAAAATATGCATAAACGCAAATTTATTATTTAATTACGAAAATGAAATTCGTGAGCAACATAAAAACCATTCTCAAACGATTAATTACCAACAAAATACCGCTTGATATCGATTTTGTCACTGATTCTTCTTTTCATCATTAACCCTGTCAAGTTTTCCAATAATATCAGAAAAAGGCACAAACGAGGTATCCGGTACGTCCGAGAAATTAAAGTGATCAGCACCTACGAAAAAAAAAACCACATACACCGGCACTTCTTATCACATCGAGATCACAAAAAAATCAGTGAGAACACCATTTTTCCGAATGCTCCCAGCCTGTCATTTTCACGAACTTTTTTTTACATGAAGCGACATTCGGCCAAAACGAAAAAAATTGCTTACTTATTTATTTTCAATATCCAACCTACCTAACAAAAATCGATTAAAACTGATATCTCTTCAGAAAGCTAAAAATATTTTATTTTTAAAAATTGGTTGCTTAGCAAAAAAACAGTGGAAAAGTACATTTTTTGTTATAAATCGGCGAAAATGATAAAAGTCTGAATTTTTTTTTGCATAAATAAATAGATATCAATATAATGAAGTTTCATTTTGAAAATTGGCGATTTTTGAAAATATTGAGGCCCCACTCCCCGTGTCCGATTGCTCCCCACTCTCCCCTACCTATTTGGTTTAGTTTACATCTATCTGAATCTTTTTGTACGTCAAACGTCAAAAGTTCTTTACGTTAGAGTTTACAACTAATCTCATTTAACTAGTCGATACACCAATTGTATCCCTATAGATAAAACTAATGCTCAAGTTTCTAGTTTTCACAAATAACAAATTCACTTGAATCTATAGGCTAAAGTTTTTGGTTGAAGAATTCAAAGCTTGAGCTTGTGGCTAATGCTTGAAATTTATTGTATTCCAGAAACTTACGACGTCGAAATGACAGTAGAAGTGAAAGAGAAGGAAGTGGACTGTAGCAGAAAACTGATGACGAGTATCTGCACTGTGCATGCAGATACGTCGGTACATATGGATATGTCTCAGGACTACAGAACACGTTCTACTAATTCAGTCAACATACAAGGATTGTCCCAAATGTTTTGCACACTGCCCTCTAGCGGACGTTGCATGAAACTTTCGAAGTTATGCTTAGGCTCGCTTTCAAGTTCGGACTTTCTACTTTAAAATTATATAATAAAGGAGGGTTTTCAATAAATTCTCCATACCACCAGGACGCTCCAAAGCAAAGAGTATTGAGCTCTCAGGACGACTATCTGAATTTCAAGTGAAAAATTATCAAAAGAATGCCAAAAACCAAGGAAAAACGCAAGTCATTAACAAAATTTAATAAATCATTAACAGAACAGCGGGAAGAATATGCAGTGAAATTTTGCTCTTCGTGGTCAGTGTGGCTTTGAAAGTCTCAAATTCCAAAAATCAATGATAATTCTCATAATAACTTCTTTCACGGAACCGAAAAGGGTGACCCCATAAAGAATCAAAAGGCGAAAATAAGGACCATCCTAGCGTTTACTAATTTATGTGATCTGCTACAAGAAGGAGGAAAATATACTCGGCCCTTCATCATTTGTGTAGCAAGTAGCATCCTGAATCAAGAGCTATGCATAAAAATACCTTATCTGAGTTCCAAGTGATATAACTTCTGAACTTTCAGGAAACTTCAAACCAAGAAATATTGATTCTAGTTCTGCGTACAGTGGTAAATAAAATAAATGACGTTGACTGAATTCATAAGTACACGAGGTAGAAATTCTCAAGTTTTCTAATAAAATTATTAAAAATATGAATAACTAATAAAAATATTCGGAATTCAAGTATTTCATGTCTAGGGTGAAAAAAAATCCGTATTCTGAAGTTAATACACGAGTCAGGAACTGGTAAATACGGTACTCACAAACTGTAAATTCTACGATGCCGAACATTGATCGGAGGTAACTTACCTGAAACAAAAATCAAAATACTCGAATTAAACTAAATTAGTAACAAATACGACAAATTCAAAATGGGTTTACAGGCCGCTTAGCGGCGAAACGCGATGTGTAATACAGAATCATGATGAACCTATGTTTGAAGGAGATCTTATAGAAATACAGATTTAGTGACCTTAATTATTATATTTTTGACGTAGTATGTCTTCGAATTGATAATTCAACACCGAGAAAGAAAAGAGCCGCAGAAATGAATTTAGCAACACGAAATCCTATTTTTGATACAAGCAATGCGAAAATTTGAGTAATCGCGAAATAGTCTTCTGCGGAACCTAAAGGGTTGAGGGGAGGGAAGCAAGAAACCTAAAAACTGATTCCGGGACTCAAAAAGCCCTACTAACAACGTAAAAAACTTGAAAATTGGCGGAATTTAAATACGCGAATATTAGAGAGGAGTAGAGAGGAGCCTCAAATGTGAAGGAGATAGGTAAAATAAAAACGGATTCAGCGATCTAATAAAAACGTACTATCGACGTCAAGAGGTGCCCGCGGATCTTCCAGTATATCTCCAGGTTTTTCATCCTTAGACAAAAAATGTTCAGATTTCTGAATAATTTTCCGAAATTTTGGAGGAAATCCGGATTTACACATTGTTTTTTCTCGTTTTGTGGGTTTATACAACTTCTGATTAGCTAGAAATATTTTTCCGCGACTGACTGCATTTTGAACTGCCCTAAACTAGACTGGAGAATGTGTTTTCTCGTTTTCTTACACAGACCGATTTCCCGTGACGTCAACACAGTGAGTTACTGTTAGCAAAAATACCCGTCGTTTGGCCAGCGACCGTATTGATTCCAGAGATGGAAAGAAATTAAAAAGCGAAAAGTTTTATATGAAAAGCATTTCTGTAAGCGAAAAGCAAAACAAATGTTGAAAGAGCGACAAGCCAAAAGTAAAAGTTTTTTCTTTCAAGGTCAGAAGCAAAATCCAAAAGTGAAAGCGTTACTGAATCGCTTTCCATCTCTGATTGACTCCCATAAGAAAAATACGCGGAGCACAGATCATTGTGTAAGTACTTCAAAATGAGAAATAATCAAGAAATCAAATGAATGCATTTTTAATCCAGAAGGTTTGTACTTTTTAACATTTGCTAATAAGTTTCTGGTTTCAAACAAATTTCTTATTCTCAGGTAGTAACATAATGATCTTTGCTCCTCGAAGTTTTCTTATCAGGGATGAGAAATCAGGCGGAAGCCGAAGTCGGAAGCCAGTAGTCAGCCAGTAGATAGCCAGTTTTGAGCAAAATTTTAAGAAGCCGGAAGTTGAGAAGCTGAAATAGTTGGAAGCTGATGGAAGCTGGAAGAGAAGTCAATTGTTTTTCGGCTTCTTAATCAGCTTCTTGTGATTTGTGACTTCCGATTTTTGTCGTTTCGGATAATTATTTATGATCTCTTTCCAGTGTGCTATCACACAAGTACCGTGAAGGGTCTACAAGTGCATTATTTGGACGTCTGAAATGGTACCTTATACAATCAAAATTTAGGCACAGTATCTTTAAAACGTTTTCCTGTAAAATTACAATTTTAACGGACCCTCTCAAGAATTTCGAGAGTAAGACAGAAGTACCTGGTAGTTGGCACTTAGTAGCCAGTAACCGGGAGCCCGAAGCCGGAAAAATGGTCGCCGGAAGTTTTTCAATTTTGAAAGAAAGTCGGCCGGAAGGGTAGCTGTTTCAATCGGTTTCTTACTCGTATCCCTGTTTTTTATGAGTCAATACGTTCGTTGGCCAAACAACGAGAATTATTTTTACTATCCAGCGCTGTTCTGAAGGAACTTTTTGAGGGTATACTCTACCATCAAAAGCGGAACCACAAACAGTTTAGCAGGGGGTGTGGGGGATCCTGAAATTTTCTGAGAGTATACGGCGTACACGGAGTATACCCTTTCGGAACAACGCTGCTAATAGTAACACACTGTGTGACGTCACTAGGAAATCGGTCTAATCATTCTACACTCATTACTAAGTATAGAGGCAAATCACTCTAAAATCAATTGACAAAATTTATCAACACAACGACGTTTCGACATCACAGTCATCATCAGGTAACACAATCACGTACAATCTAAGCAACTCTGAAATCCATGGTCTAAACGCTAATTACACGAAACATAATACAATAAAGTGGGGGTAACGTTACCCAATTGAATTTAAAATACAGTAAAACAGTAAGGAGGTGGGGGTATAGTTAGCCAATTGAATTCAAAATACAGGGAAACGGTTCAATCTTATCTAAGTTGGTGTAAATAATAATATTATTAGGCGATCTATGAATATAACATTTTTCTATAAATTTGCGTTTTTTGTCCTGCATACAGTTGGAGTGTAAAATTTCACATTGTTTAAAATTAAGATTATGGTCAACAGTAAGGGCATGCTCAGATAATCCGGTTACATTTTTATTATTTATAATATCAAGTTCGTGTTGTCTGATACGTTTTTTTTTTTTAAATTGTTTGGTTTCACCAATATACACTGCCTCACAGTTTTCACAATTTACTTTATAAACTAAACCAGAGAATTTGTCTTTTTCAGTTCTGTCTTTAGAGGTTGCCACGATAAGAGGTATGGGTAAACTAGATCTCAGTCGTGAATTCTTACAGTTACGGAACATGGTATCAACCGATGATGACTATAAAGCCCAGCTTGACTTCTTAAGAAATGACATCATTGCATTTGACCAAAACAAGAGATTACATCTACAGAGAAAACTCAGCAAACTGGGCATAAATCAGCTAATTTGTGGAAATCGGCAGCAGAAGAAGACGTGGGTGAAAAATCTGACAGACCTAGTTATTCCGGAACAGGTGTTGAACATTTTGGCCTTTAGGACCTAAATTTACGATCCCTCAGTTCACACATATAGACTTAATTACCCATCTCAGCGAAATAAACTTCATTTTTGAAGATTGCGGCCCAGATTTGATGGGGAATGAGGCTTTGAAACAAGATGTTATAAATATAATAAGACAAGATTACAGAAAATTGGCACTTAAGTATAAGTCCATTTGCAATCCTCAATTCAACAGACAAGATCTGGATTTTACCCAGCAGTTTCCTAAGGTCAATGATGATTTGGTCGTGGCAAAAGCGGATAAAGGCAATGTCACTGTGTGCTGATGCTACAGGCAGATAACATAGGAAAAATAAACCAGCTGTTAACTGACTCTAGCACGTATTGTATTGCAAATAAGAATCCAACAGAAAGTTATATGAGAAAAGTCAACACAGTAGTCAAGAAATTTTATCAAAAAAAGTATATTTCTGATGTTGAAAAAGGATGGCTGTTACAGTATATAACAGTGTATCTTCAAAATTTTACGGTCTTGTGAAAATACATAAACGTAATTATCCTATAAGGCCTGTTGTCTCTTCAAGTAACTCGCCCACATACGAGTATAATCTGTCTAAATTTCTTAGAACCATGAAAGATAAAACAGTTTTCAATTTAAGAAATTCCTTCCAGTTTAAAAATGAACTGAGAGAATTGAGAGTGGAGGTTGACTATATAATGGTGTCCCTAGATGTGGTATCATTATTTACTTCTGTACCAAGAGAATCAGCTTTGGAAATAATAAAATAAAATTTTTCTAAAATAAACAACTCGATCCAAGAGGATGATTTTATGAGAGCTTGAAGTATTTGTATGTATAAACTCTGGTTATTTTAGTTGGCACAATGATTACTACAAGCAAATTGAAGGTCTGGCGATGGGTAACCCTCTGTCACCTGCTATTTGTGATATTGTTATGGATAAACTGTTTTTTAACATTAAAAATCACTTTCAAGAGGATATTAAATTCATCAAAATATACGTAGATGATAGCTTTATTTATATCAAACAAAGTAAAATCAATGATTTAATAGAATTTGTTAACTCTTTCAACAGTAGATTAAAGTTCACTATAGAAATAGAATCAGATAATAAAATCAGTTCCATAGATTTGCTGATTATTAGAAATAATCATGAGTTCAAAACTGATTATTTTGTTAAACCCACAGCTAGTGGACGCTTACTTAATTTTTATTCTTTTCACCCTTTCTCTCAAAAACTTAATACCTTGAATGTAATATTGTTTATAAAATTCTTACTTTATCCAACAAGGAATTTCATAGGAAACAAAAATAAATTTTATAATTGACTTAGCGAAATGTAACGACTATAAATATAATGGCATTCAGAAAGTTATCAAATATTTTTATGAGAATAACCAAAAACGTATTGATAATAATCTTAACAATGATAACAGAATTGACAATAAAAAATTTTATGGCTTGACATACTTAAGGCGTTTAAGTTATAAAATTAAAAATAAGTTAAGGAATATTTGTGACAATTTGTCAGTTGGTTTTAGAAGTAATAGTAATTTTTATAAAACATTTTTTACCAAACTAAAAGACAGAACTGAAAAAGACAAACTCTCTGGTTTAGTTTATAAAGTAAATTGTGAAAACTACGAGGCAGTGTATATTTGGGAAACCAAACAATTTAAAAAAAAACGTATCAGACAACACGAACTTGATACCTATTATAAATAATAAAAATGTAACCGGATTATCAGAGCATGCCCTTACTGTTAACCATAATTTTAATTTTAAACAATGTGAAATTTTACACTCCAACTGTATGCAGGACAAAAAACGCAAAATTTATAGAAAAATGTTATACTCATAGATCGCCTAATAAAATTAATATTTACACCGACTTCGATAAGATTGAACCGTTTCCCTGTATTTTAAATTCAATTGGCTAACTATACCCCCACCTCCTTACTGTTTTACTGTATTTTAAATTCAATTGGGTAACGTTACCCCCACTTTATTGCATTATGTTTCGTGTAACTAGCGTTTAGACCATGGATTTCAGGGTTGCTTAGATTGTACGTGATTGTGTTACCTGATGATGACAGTGATGTCGAAACGTCGTTATGTTAATAAATCTTCAATTGATTTTGGAGTGATTTGCCTCTATACTTAGTAATTAGATTAATCTCCTCTTCTTTACCAGCATTCTACACTCAATTCTACGCCAGAAAAGCTGGAAAAAAGATTTTTATTTTTGTACCCTAAGGTCCCTTTCTCATTTGGACATGACATTATTTATCCGGAATTTTTCTTTGCGGACTGTTCTTTGGATTTTGGCAAAATTAACCTGATAGCACTGATCGGCAGGTATTCGGTTGCGTAGCGTTGGAGACATCGTGCGCGTAGCCGTTTCGCCTTTTTCTAAGGACGAAGTTCGATGCTTATCCAGTTATCAAGTCGTAACGTCGTGAGGTCAGTTTTTGAGTGGAAGAAGCTTCATTATTATTTCGGTTCAGATACTCCTACTACCCGGAGGAGACGTCGGTGGCGCACTTAGCCAAGGGCCGAAGGCTGTTTTGGTATTTGCAAATACATCATGACCAACTTTCAATTATACTCGTTGTACTGATCCTCTGACCATTTTATTCGCGCTGGTTAGAAGCAGAAGTACTGTGGGCTCAAACCGTAACAGAATCTGCAAGACCCTTTTAGTTTTCAGAAGGGTAGGCGTGGGGGTCAAAATACGTAGAATTTCGCGTCGCGCACCACACTTATACAAAATGAGAAGTCAATAATAAGGACCACATTACTGTATATACATACGAGACAGAGAGAGAGAGTTAACTGGAAACAGATAGCGCGTTAATGGTCGTATTTCACGGAGGTTCATTCTCTGGCTGCGAACAATTAGAAATACCATCGATGAAATTAGTGCGTTTCCTGTTAGCGTTTTCTGTTTTCCCCGAATAGAGGTATAACTACATCTTCAGGAACACGGCGGAAAGCAGTTAAAAACACCATTTTAATTATAAAGTACGCTGCTTCGCCGAGCGCCGGATCCTTTTCATTTAACATTTGGAACCAGGTAATTATCATTCGACTGTACGACTAAAGTTTATCCGACACCCAAATGAATTAGAAAACTTTGGCGAGAGCGTATCTATTATATTCTCACGGCGTCTTAGAAAAGCTAATTTGTATTTAAAAACGCCTCTTTCTCGGGCGGCCAATTGCGCCGGGGCTACGAAACCGGGCCTCGAAAACGTACGTTCGCGACGAGAGGCCATCAACGCGAACAGCTCCTCGTCAAGAGTCGGAATCGTCAACGCGTCGTCGCCGTCCGCATGACGTCGAGGAGTCCCTCAGCGCTGCGCCGCCACCGGAGAGAGGTGCCAGGTGGCCTGCAACACGCGAAATTAAAACGTCCCGGCGAAATTAATTTCTCACAATTTCATTTATTATCCCAGCCATTTAATAAGGAGCGGCGCAATTGAAAACTTTTATCGACTGCGGCGAAAAAACTATGTATGAGTATGGAATAGCAACGAGCGCAGAACCAACTTCGTGCAACATAAATCAACAATTTGATGCGGCAGTGTATTGCGGCGAATAATTTACGGTCGAGGATTTACACCTCCAGAAATTCATCTTTCTGGAACGGCGGTAGGATACCGAACCGCCCCACTCCCTCCCAGAAAGAAGAAAAAAAACAAACTTATTTACGACTGTAAAACTCTTCGCTAAGAACCTCCCAAAGTCGGTATACAATACGACTACGGTAAGTATTGCTGATAGTGAAATCGCTTCTTCCGTCTGTGCGAATAAGCGGGGCGGCGAGGGGAGGGGGGGGGTAGACAGTAAATGCAAATGATGCATGAGACGCGCAAAAATAAACTTACAGCATTAGGGCCACTTTACTCGCGCTGTACCCTTGCATTATATGCGTACTCGCGGGGACATATTTCGTATCTTGTTAGGTGTTGCAAAAAAGGGCGTTTTTTTGCCCGACAGCGCGACCCCTCGCTCAACAAGCGATTCTCCATTTCGACCTCGGGAGTGGCAGTGTAAACAACATGCTGGTGATTTAACTAGTCTATAGTTTAATTGAAGTAACGAGAAGAGGGGGGGGGGAGAATCGACTGGCACGAAAGCAAAAGATTTATTTTCCTTGATCCAGGTAGGGACTTCTCAAACAAGCAACAGGTATTCGTGAATTTTGAACGAGTTTTTCGGGACAATAAAACCGTATACCAAGCACGGATACACAGCACGACATCGTGGTCAGTTTTGCTCAAAACGCACGCAGTAGCCAGCTGGACGTCAGTCTGTACCATATGTACAACACGAAATGGTATACGAACATTTTTTCCGAAAACCATTTTCCGGAATGTCGAAAATTCCGAAGCTCCATTTCTCGAAATCTTTTGTCCGAATCATGTAGCATTTTTAGGAAGCACATTTTCCCAGGGGGAAAAAATGCCGAAGACTTTATTTCAGAAACAAATTTTTCTGATGGTCATGTTCACTCAGACTCACGGGGCAGACATATGCGGATGACATACTGCTTGTCTGTAGCGCCGAGACATTCGAGGAGTTGCGGCGCATTGTCGCGCTGGCAACCAACACCATTATAGCTCGACTCGCCACAACGGTCCAGAGCTGAACCAACGGAAGCGCTGTTGCTGTGTCGCCGAAGAACCAAAGTACCGGACCAGATTCAACTATTACCTGTCGGAAAAGGGACGGTGGTCCACCCGACGACGACAATGCGGTACCTGGGAGTGATTCTGGGATTCTGGACGACCTACTCAACTGGGTCGAGCACATTCGGTAGGCAACCGGTCGAGCCGCCAAATCGCTCCCCATTCTAACCCGAATATGCACCAACATGTTCGGGTACAGCTTCAGGACGAGACGGACTACGGTGCAGGGATACGTGCAGACACATCTCCAGTAGTGTAGCTCTGTCTGGTACCACCGGGCGGTCCTACGAACGACACGACAGACGCTCATGTCGGTGCGGAGGAACGCAGCACTTCAATAGACCTCGCGATTCATGAGCTGTCAGTCCTGCGGCTACTCCCTCGCGGCCAGCCAGTCATCAATTGAGGTCCGTATCCCAGAGTGACCCGCATCGCATCCGACAAGTTCCAGATAGTGGCCGCACGCCGCTACTGATTATACCGACAACGAAGCAGATGATGATCTCACCAGTGGCAGCGAAGAGGAGGACGCAGCAGCCGCTGTTGCTGGTGGGGTACCATTTGAGCGGCTGGCCAAACCGTTCCGCCGCATCGCCGAGCAATGTTGGGGGAAATATTGGGACGAGGCGTCGACTGATCGATGGAAGCACCGGTGTAAGTCTAAAATTAAGCTCTCGTTTTGGACAACGCAGGCGCTGACGGGACACGGATGCTTCGCCGAATACTTGCACAAAATGACACGACGCGACACTCCACAGTGCGCGTGTGAGGGCGCATTTTCGCAGTCTGCCAAACACGTTCTCACGGAGTGCGCGCGGACTAGTCCACATGTACCCATACCACCACGAATGACTTTACCGGAGGAATGGAGAGTGTGGGTCGACTTTGTGGCGAAGACTGTACGTCGACTCTGGGAAACGGAAAACCGGTTATTCCCAGCGGCAAATACCGCCATGTCGTCGTCACCAGCACCAACCAACGGACAGTGGGAATCAGGGTGGAGCCGTACCCGCGGTCCAGAAGCCGTCGCAGGCTCCAGCACCGGGAATCAGGGCGGACCCGCACCCGGTGCCCCTATCGGCGGCACACCAATGTGGACTGGAGGGAATCAGGGAGAACCCGCGGCCGCCAGTTGACGCGCCTGGAAGAGAGCGGGTCCATCGTAAACGAACATCGGGCACTCCACCGAAGCTGTAGCAGCAGCAGAAGAGACAGTGACCGTAGCGGGTGAGAAAAGTTGATGGAGAAAGGAGAAGCCCAGTGAAGTGACACCTCGGCACCTGTGAGCGTCCCCTCCCGTCTCGAGGAGCGTCACTGGTAGGAGACCCTGGAACCTGATACTCGACTCAACTGCTCGACTCACTTTGAGGAAGCGACAGAGAATTTTGAGGTCGAAGTCGTATGGTAACCGGCTGACCATAAAGGCGGCCCCCTCTACTTGGAGCGACCCTTCCGTTGCCGAAGTGGCTGGCGGGGAAGGAAGATGGAAGCCGATAGGGACATATCGTGAAATTGAAGGAGACAATAGACAATCTCAAGCTGACTGAGACACGATTTTTATTTTTATATTTTTCGACGAATACAAGGAGCCATATACCGGAGAAAGTTCCGGACTGGCCGCCAGGTGGGGCGTTGGCCCCTCGCGAGATAAAAAAAAGACTCAAATGAGGGTGAAGCCAAAGGTGAAGATGTAGATGAAGGAGCGGAGCAGATACAGCCGCACGAACCGCAACCACGCCAAGTGATAGTGTTGGCCACACAGAGGAACACAGAGAAGTGCTCGGCGAGAGCTCGGTTTTATGGTTCTTAGATGGCACGGGCGTCACCGATGTGAGTCCCAAGCGCAGGGCTACCTGTTTTGACAAGGATATGTTTATTGGCTCACCTTCCATAGATTTCCAACCGACACGGAACTTGATTCCAGTTCAGTTCACAGTTCACAGTTCAATTCAGTTGTGTGTATTGTGTGAAGCCAATCAGTATAATGTAGCTCTTCATGGTCACAGTTCAGTTCAGTGGTCCACATTTCCATGGAAATTATTTTTCCTTCTAATCATGCACTCATTGATCTTGATTTTCGCTGCGCGACTGCAATCTGCAGCTAATTAATCCCCCCCCCCCCCGATAGGCCGCGTTATTCGTAGAAATTTTCATGAGATATGATGACCGACAGCTGCGCTCAGTTGATCGGGATCGACATTCTTACGTTGACTGAATGCGTAGAAAATGTTCTATAAAACATAATATCCATGTACAAATGTATCTGCATGCAGTGTAGATACACGTCATCAGTTCACTGATGATTTCCTTTCACCTCACATTTTGGAACCCCGTCTTCATTTCCCTTCTAGCCATGTGCTCATTGATCTCGTTTCATTTGCAATAGATTGTACATTAACCTTCCCATAAGAAAGGGTCATTAGCAATTTTCTTGTATCTGGATTAGAACTGCTCAAAATGTCATCATCATCAACTTCTCTGGGAGAACTGTTTCAAGACCTCAACACTCATTGAAATATTGGTTCAGTGCCCTTAGACCGTAATACTTCCCACTTTGCTACCATTTTTTAGAGGTTTAAGAAGAAGGCCGAGTTCTAATACCCTATAAACAGACATGTACATACAATTCATCTCACTCGACGGCAATAATACCACACTGGAAAAAAAAAACACGGAAAAATGCGAATACCCGGACATGGTTTCAGTGTTACCACCACAATATAAGCGTTTGAAAACAGGTCAACACTTTTGGCCCACCCTGTACTACTTGAATTATTGAAATTTGTATATCTCAGGAAGAGGGCAGCACAAATGATGGGGTTTTCAACAGTGGAGGGGGGGGGGAGGAAATGCACTTCATGATGTGAGCGTCTTCGGAACGTCTTTTATTGTCCGTATACCTGTTATTTCTTCTATTTGATCTCTCCTTCTTTTTACTCCTTGTCTTTTTACACCGTCAATCGGCAAGACAGGACATCCGTTTAATTCAGTTACGTTTCATATATTTAGCACTCTCGGTCGGATCTACTTTTGCTATCGATTGTTCCACACATTCGCTTTTTCTACGCATCCTCGAGTTTTGATTTTGTTCGCCCCCGCTGCGGTCCAAACTAAACACTTCTCTCGTACAAATTCCAAAAAACTCGTTCGCAAACCGTTTTTGAAAGAGTTTCATATTATGTATCAGTTTTCAGCTTTCTATCATTGGCGAAATTGAGCATTGTCTTGTCTCATTTTCTCATTATACGAATTACCCCGTTATATTCTATTATTTTCTCTTCTTGATTCCATCGTGTGTGGAATGATCGACTGCGAAATAAAGCTTTTTCCAGTACTGTTTTGGACAGAATCAGTTTTCCGACTTCGTCAACTCCGACTCTGTACGTAGATGTGTGAAACCCAATATCCGGGATGCGACCGACTGTCTTGAAATCCCTGCTAGACATCCGCAACTTCTTGTTTATAAATTCAATTTGTTCGCCATTGCTGGCGACGATTACGAGCGCGAGAAAGCCATAAAAATCGGCGAGAAAGAGAGGGCGAAGAAAAAGGCTAGAAGAGAGGGCGGGCGTATAAATTCATTAACGTCAAGACAGAGTGCAATAAGTCGTCCACGCAAAACTTTTCATCCGTTTACACAAACGGTGACAGCCGTGCGACGATTAATTAGCTAAAGATCGTGTCGAACAAACTGTAATTAAAGTAAGCCCCATAATGTTGTTTGTTTACTGCGGTATAATCGTAAATCACGACGCTTTAATTGCACCTTCGCAACAGCTAACAAAAATATTAAGCTCGATTATGGCGCCAACAAGCGTATTTTATCAGGCGTAATTGCGCTTCAAATTTGACGATACACATATTATATTGACAGTAGAGATGATATACTGAAGTCGTAAGTTCGAAGAGCTTGTCAAGTCGAAGATCTCGAACTTTCTGCCGAGAACGTCTTTTGTTGTCTGCATACCTGTTGCACTTCCGGTACGTGATCTTTTCAAAACCACTTTCTTCTTATTATTACTCTTATGACTCGCTCTCTTTTTTGTCCCTCGATCGGCCAGGCAGGACATCTGTTTAGTCACAGTTTATGTTTCAGCACTTTCGGTGAGATGCGTGTTTTTATTATCAATCGATTAATACACGCGCTTCTCTCCCTCGTTTTCTGTGAATTCGCGGGCCCTTGCTGCGGTCCGGACTAAATACTTCTCTCTCGTGCAAAATTCGAAAAACCTACAGTTCTGTATTGGAGATACACCTATGCGGCCGTGATAAGAAAAAATCACTCAACTACATGAAGTGAAATTTTTCAGGATTGATAAACTTAGCGCAGGTATAATCATGAATTTTATTTGATTTACTTCTACTTGAAACAAAGTTTGTTTGATTATTAGGCCGACCCTATTGCAATCGCTGTTCTTTTCTTCTCAAGTCTGAGTCACAGTTCAATCCAGTGGCGCGTCATTTCAGATGTGTGGTTTTCGGTAGTGTTCACTGATCTGAGTCACAGTTCAGTTCAGTAGCGCCTTATTTTTTGAGAAATCGATCAGTTCAAGATAATAAAATCAATTATGAGCAACAATTTTGATTTTATTAGGGTCAGCAACGAGCCTCTTGCAATCACTTTTTTTTTCTCTTCGTGTTTTTCCTTCTTCAGTAGTGCTCATTGATCTTGATTTTCATTACTGTGCGAGCGTCATTTTCATGGTGCATTTACACTGAGGCTGGCAGCATTGCTGTAGCAATGCTATTATTCAGTTATTGCATTGTTATTGTTGAAAAGATTGGAGTACTGTTACCGTTGGAAAATATTGTAAAAACTGAGGGGAACCCTTAACTGGATTTAGAAAAGGTAAGTTAAGCTTCTTTCTAATATAGTATACTAGGTGTCTACAAGAATGGAAAAATATAATTTCCTGACTTTTTCCAAACTTTTTTTCTTTCTCTTCTTTAAACCTTTACAGCATAGACAGTATATATTTATGTTTATACTACTAGACGCTATGGTTAAAATGAACTGAAATTTGAAGTTGATTTTTGGGTGAAAATACTAGGAAGGTGATCACAGATAGTAGAATACGGCTCCAGGGATTGCTGAAGTAAAACTAAACGACGAAAAAAAATTTCCGTGAGTTCATTCTTTGTTTTTTTTTTTCCAAACTTCTTAAAAATATTGTTGAATTTCCTGACTATTTACAAACTTCCTGACCTACTTTTAAAATTCCTGACTTTTTCCAAACTTTCCAAATTTTTCAAACCTGTAGACACCTTGGTATAACATGGGTTCTCAGTTTGGTAAGTGTGCTATTCATTTGAATCGCGCCAAGCACAACATGAGCAGTACATTCTTTTCGCAGTATCGGTGTTGTATATTCGAGTGTAGGATACAGGATTTTCTTGCCTTCTTAGTGAATTCTCTAACCAATGATATGTGTAAATTGTTCACGAATTCTGATCAAATCTGGAGCAAGTGAAACTTGTTCCTTTGAGATATCTATTTCTGTGGTACTCTTATCAGTAAATTTTCCTAGGAATAATGGCGTATGAATTATGTCTCAGAAATAAGATAAAAGAATTAATGCCTAATTTTGGTATTCTGTTTCAGGTTTCGAGCAATGAAGTCTTAGCATTGTGGCTGTCTTCACCTGAGAAGGAAATTACAACGTTTCTCTCTATAGTCATTGTGGGAATATGCGATGCAGCAAATGAACTAATAGAATATGAACAAGCAGCAAATGGACAATTAGCTAGTTATTTTCTTCTCAATCCCGAGTCACAGTTCAGTTCAGTAGCGGGTCATAGCAGATGTGTGCTATTCAGCCAAATGAATCAGGATACTCTGAATGAAACAGGTATCCAGGAGGTCTGAACCTCCCTTGTAACTTCGTCAAATACTTTCTTTCTTTTCTAATTTTAGCACCCCCCCCCCCTCCCATTTAACTCACTTAACCCAACTCACTTTAGCCCACAGTCTAAATGAGCCGTGAAGCGGGTCAGCTAGTTATACGTACATATAATTGGCCTATATGAATACTATGAGGTATTGATGATTTTGGTATATTTCTTGGTCAATTATCTCAGGCAGTCTTGATCCTATGACAAAAGTGAACGAGTTCTTTTTTGTAGAGAATTTCATACTCTTTTATTTAGGTTAGGAGTATTTTCGCATATAAATCAATACTTGTGGAGCTATGGCCAAAAAACTGTTTTTCGATACGGTTTTTCAACTCTAGGGGGTCACGCTCATCCCTGCGGGGCGGGGTTTTTTAGTATGTTTATTAGAGAGTTGTCCTTGAGAATCATGCCAAGTTTCAACCCTGCCGCAATTTTCCCCTTCATATGCTATTTTTAGGTCTAATATTCCTATGAGATATTTATTCTCTTTCCAGTGATACCAATAGTGGCATATTGGCAAGAATTGCCGTTCAGTGATTTGTGTTTATCACAGCAGCATGTAACTTAGATTCATTCTTCCCATAACATCCACCTATCGTCCTCATTCTCCTTTGAAGTGGTTATGCGGCCAAAAATCGCCGTTTAAAAACAACTTCCAATTATTGTTTTGGAACTCGAACACGCAGGTAGAGAGTGGAGCCGATCAATAGGCGAAGAAAACATCGTTTCGGTCTAAATTGCGCCAATTATCGTGGATGATTCTCCCGAGTTACTGTTTCGGCAGTTATAGGGTTTGCAACTTGTTACACTGTATTTCAGATCGAGGTTCGAAGTCCGACTGTTTACTTCGGGTTTCATTGCCGAAACTAGGCGAGAAGAAAAAAGGTCTGAATTAAATACGCCGACAGGAATTCTCGTTTATAAAAACCACGATGCAATCCTCCGCCAGCACGCACATATAGTTTCTCCACTATGATACGTGAAGGGGACAAAAAAAACTTTCTCATACCTTATCAATTTTGTAATGAAGAAACACTTTAGATTTTTTTTCTCCCTTCGGAAGAAAGCTAAGGGGAAAAGAGGGTGTGCGAGAGAGAAGCAAAAAGGAAATAGAAGAAAAGAAAATATAAAATATTTATTTATAGCGGATAGATTGTAGAACAGAGAAGGGAGAAAAAAATACGAGCGTTTCACTTAGGTGCGAAAATTTTATGAATAATAAAAGGTCGGTAGATGGAAATTGCTATAAACAAGTAGATGTAAATAATAAATGTTGAAAAAAAAAAAAAAAGAACAAGGGGTGCAACGGAAAATGTTGAAAAATCTGAGAGAAATTGTTCTTCTGAAGAGGAAGCGAAAAAGTGGACTCCGCGGAGATACGCCGGAACAGCAGCCCGAAAAGTTTCCGCCGAAACAGTAGGAAGACCTTAATGCATTTCCAACTTCATACAAAATATGAGAGGAAAAAACCGAGGAATTTTACGAGGTAATAATGCGGCTGGTTGTATCAAAGCGTATAATGGAGAGAAAAACAATGGAACAGCGTCGCGTCGATTTGTTCGAAAATTTCTCAACTTTTTTGCAAATAAACCCAACCAAAGGTCCTCCGACGCGGTTTCACACAATTAGCACGTTAGAGAGAGTCTTCTCCTCCCGAACTCCTGTACCAACCAGGTCGTACCTTCGTTCATTATTTAAGTTCATCCGAAAAAAGCTCGAACTTTGTTAGCCTGTTTTGAACGTAGATACTTCGTATTCTTTGATTCGCCGACCCGAGCAGTAACGAATAGTTTTTGCATTTCGAACCATGTACAACTTTCTGTTGTACTTTTATCAGTAAATTTTCCAAGGAGTAATATAACGTGAATTATGTCTCATAAATATGATGCAAGTACTCATAATAATTTTGGTATTCTGTTTCAGGTTTCGGGCGATGAAGCCATTTAGCATTGCGGCTGTCTTTACCTGAAGACGAAACAACGGCGTTCCCACTGTGGCGATTGTGGAAATATGCGATGCAGCAAATGAGCTAATAGCATATCAACAAATAGCAAATGAACAAGTACAGGATAAAACCTTACCACGTGATGCACAGAGAGTTTGTAAACGTAGATGAGAAATGCCAGAAGCAGAACTATTTATATTACAAGAAGCATGGGGGAGAAATACTACAACAAAGAATCCATCAAACAAAACGAGAAGAAGTAAGGAAATGTCAGCGTGAACATTATGAGACGAATCAAAAGATCAAGCGAATCGAGAATCTAGATGAGAATATTATCCAGCGAATTGAGAATCTAGATGTGAATGTTATCAAGCGAATCGAAATCAAATTTTGGAGCATGCTGCTGAATACAGCAAAAAAATGTATCACTAAGGACCTACGATTGTATGTATAAGTTGCGGTAGATTATTTTCCAATCGTTCTACGTCAATACTGAGTTACAAAGTCATGACGAATAAATTTACTTCGGATGTTTTCAATACTGACATAAATTTTTCGTTTCTTAATGATTTTATACCGCACATTATTCCTTATAAGTAGAGTTTGCACGCATCTTGACTCTCGACAAGATAACAAGGAATAATGAAGAAAATAATAATAATAATAATAATAATAATAATAAATAAATAAGTAAGTAAAAGGTTAACTGCAAATATTTGATAATCTGAAACATGTGTTCAAGAAATCACGCTTATCAGTAAACGTTATGTCATATAGTTTCTATAGGGCTCTTGAACTTCGAATCATGTGTTCTCGAAAAACAGATTTTTATAGTTCAGTCGTTCAAATCAGGTGGCGTGACACTTCCGAAAATCTAAATATTATTCTTCCTCGTTACAAACAAAGGGCAAATTTTCATTGAACTGAAGTTTATAATTTGAATACGCATAGCAATCACGAATGCTATCAAGACATGTTAACGAGCAGGCAATTTCAAATAGCTACAAAGAGACTTCATCCCTCGAAACCTCAAACAGAATATCAAAACTACCATAATACTAGACTGTGTTTAGGAAACATGATTCATATCCCATTGTTACTTTGAAAATTCACTGAGAAGAGCAAGGGTACTGCAGAAATAGATACGTTACGGGAATCGCAACGAACATATTTCATTTGATCTAGCTAAGCTGGAATTGTAAAACATTAAGAGTCGTTGAATTCATATAGCAGAATTCGCAACGTAATATTCAAAAACGCTCGCCAATTACAAAATAGTTACCAAAAATACTGAAAAACTATACACCTTGGCGTCCTAGAACGTAGACTGATAACGTATTATATGTATATATCGAACGTAGAAGTAGAACCACAGTAAGATCAAGATCAATGAGCCCTACTGAAGAAAAAGACCAGGAAAAAAGTTATTGCAAGAGACTCATTGCCGAACATTCTTTCATTTTTTTAAAAAACCAATTAGTTTCTCGATAATAAAGCGCCACTTAACAGAACTATGACTCAGATCCGCTCAGATCAACACATCTGAAATGACACGCCATTGTACAGAACCGGAAATCGTAGAACCGGAAATCGTAATTAGTGGACGCTGACCAAGACGGGCCACAGCGTGAGCGAGGAGGGTCGATCGAACGAGCCCGTATGTTGATTGTCCTCGGCGCGAGTTACCGATATAGCCGAGTCAGATTTGGCTCAACACCTTCCAATGATACCTTAAGATCCTTGATTTTTTCGGTTACAGTTACGGATTACAGCAATAGGTGTCACGACTAGATCACACACCACGGTTACGTTAATTTTTTTTCGGGCGCCAATTGTATCGCGCTGGAATTGACGGCACGATACTTAAAAAGGAAAAAAAAACTCGAAAGATAAAAAACCACTTTACTTTTTCTAAAACATCAATCAAAATATTTTTAATTTGTTGATCTACTTGTAGCATTTGTTAATCGGTGCGATCGGTGCGACAGGTGGAAGTCGACAACCACACCGGCGTCGCGGTGGTTTCATCGTTAACGTCGTCGTATAGGCCAATTTCGCTGACTCGTTATAATTTAGAGTTCCTGAATGCATGAGTTTTAATTTTTAATAGGTCACAATGGTTGGTATATTGAAATATACCGATTTCGGTGTTACAGTATCAGTTTTCAGCTTTCTATCATTGGCGAAATTGAGCATTGTCTTGTCTCATTTTCTCATTATACGAATTACCCTCCTAGTCGAGCGTTATATTCTATTATTTTCTCTTCTTGATTCCATCGTGTGTGGAATGATCGACTGCGAAATAAAGCTTTTTCCAGTACTGCTTTGGACAGAATCAGGTTTCCGACTTCGTCAACTCCGACTCTGTACGTAGATGTGTGAAACCCAATATCCGGGATGCGACCGACTGTCTTGAAATCCCTGCTAGACATCCGCAACTGCTTGTTTATAAATTTAATTTGTTCGCCATTGCTGGCGACGATTACGAGCGCGAGAAAGCCATAAAAATCGGCGAGAAAGAGAGGGCGAAGAAAAAGGCTAGAAGAGAGGGCGGGCGTATAAATTCATTAACGTCAAGACAGAGTGCAATAAGTCGTCCACGCAAAACTTTTCATCCGTTTACACAAACGGTGACAGCCGTGCGACGATTAATTAGCTAAAGATCGTGTCGAACAAACTGTAATTAAAGTAAGCCCCATAATGTTGTTTGTTTACTACGGTATAATCGTAAATCACGACGCTTTAATTGCACCTTCGCAACAGCTAATAAAAATGTTAAGCTCGATTATGGCGCAAACAAGCGTATTTTGTCAGGCGTAATTGCGCTTCAAATTTGACGATACACATATTATATTGACAGTAGAGATGATATACTGAAGTCGTAAGTTCGAAGAGTTTGTCAAGTCGAAGATCTCGAATTTTCTGCTGAGAACGTCTTTTGTTGTCTGCATACCTGTTGTACTTCCGGTACGTGATCTTTTCAAAACCACTTTCTTCTTATTTTATCTTATGACTCGCTCTTTTTTTGTCCTCGATCGGCCAGGCAGACATCTGTTTAGTCACAGTTTATGTTTCAGCACTTCGGTGAGATGCGTGTTTTTATTATCATGATTATACACCGCTTCTCTCCCTCGTTTTCTGTGAATTCGCGGCCCTTGCTGCGGTCGGACTAATATTTGCTCTCTCGTGCAAAATTCGAAAACCTACAGTTCTGTATTGGAGATACACCTATGCGGCGTGATAAGAAAAATCACTCACTACATGAAGTGAAATTTTTCAGGATTGTTAAACTTAGCGCAGTATAATCATGAATTTTTTTGATTTACTTTATTGAAACAAAGTTTTGTTTTGATTATTAGGCCGACCCTATTGCAATCGCTGTTTTATTCTCAAGTCTGAGTCACAGTTCAATCCAGTGGCGCGTCATTTCAGATGTGTGTTTTCGGTAGTGTTCACTGATCTAGTCAAAAGTTCATTCAGTGAGCGCTTATTTTTATGAAAATCGATCAGTTCAAGATAATAAATCAATTATGAGCAACAATTTGATTTATTAGGGTCAGCAACGAGCCTCTTGCAATCACTTTTTTTTTCTCTTCGTGTTTCCTCTTCAGTATGCTCATTGATCTTGATTTTCATGACTGTGCGAGGTCATTTTTATGGTGCATTTACACTGAGGCTGGCAGCATTGCTGTAGCAATGCTATAAGCATTGGTACAGCAATGCTGCTAGCCTCAGTGTAAATGCACCATCAATGTATAGAGCCAAGGAGAAATAAAAATAATAATAATAAACAACAATATCGATATTTCGATTTTATTCCTATTATTCAGTTATTGCATTGTTATTGTTGAAAAGATTGGAGTACTGTTACCGTTGGAAAATATTGTAAAAACTGAGGGGAACCCTTAACTGGATTTAGAAAAGGTAAGTTAAGCTTCTTTCTAATATAGTATACTAGGTGTCTACAACAACGGAAAAATATATTTTCCTGACTTTTTCCAAACTTTTTTTTTCTCTTCTTTAAACCTTTACAGCATAGACAGTATATATTTATGTTTATACTACTAGACGCTATGGTTAAAATGAACTGAAATTTGAAGTTTATTTTTGGGTGAAAATACTAGGAAGGTGTTCACAGATAGTAGAATACGACTCCAGGGATTGCTGAAGTAAAACTAAACGACGAGAAAAAATTTCCGAGAGTTCATTCTTTGTTTTTTTTCCAAACTTCTTAAAAATATTGTTGAATTTCCTGACTATTTGCAAACTTCCTGACCTACTTTTCAAATTCCTGACTTTTTCCAAACTTTCCAAATTTTCCAAACCTGTAGACACCTTGTAAGTGTGCTATTCATTTGAATCGCGCCAAGCACAACATGAGCAGTACATTCTTTTCGCAGTATCGGTGTTGTATATTCGAGTGTAGGATACAGGATTTTCTTGCCTTCTTAGTGAATTCTCTAACCAATGATATGTGTAAATTGTTCACGAATTCTGATCAAATCTGGAGCAAGTGAAACTTGTTCCTTTGAGATATCTATTTCTGTGGTACTCTTATCAGTAAATTTTCCTAGGAATAATGGCGTATGAATTATGTCTCAGAAATAAGATAAAAGAATTAATGCCTAATTTTGGTATTCTGTTTCAGGTTTCGAGCAATGAAGTCTTAGCATTGTGGCTGTCTTCACCTGAGAAGGAAACTACAACGTTTCTCTCTATAGTCATTGTGGGAATATGCGATGCAGCAAATTAACTAATATAATATGAACAAGTAGCAAATGGACAATTAGCTAGTTCTTTTCTTCTCAATCCAGAGTCACAGTTCAGTTCAGTAGCGCGTCATTGCAGATGTGTGCTATTCAGCCAAATGAATCAGGATACTCTGAATGAAACAGGTATCCAGGAGGTCTGAACCTCCCTTGTAACTTCGTCAAATACTTTCTTTCTTTTCTAATTTTAGCACCACTCCCCTCCCATTTAACTCACTTAACCCAACTCACTTTAGCCCACAGTCTAAATGAGCCGTGAAGCGGGTCAGCTAGTTATACGTACATATAATTGGCCTATATGAATACTATGAGGTATTGATGATTTTGGTATATTTCTTGGTCAATTATCTCAGGCAGTCTTGATCCTATGACAAAAGTGAACGAGTTCTTTTTTGTAGAGAATTTCATACTCTTTTATTTAGATTAGGAGTATTTTCGCATATAAATCAATACTTGTGGAGCTATGGCCAAAAAACTGTTTTTCGATACGGTTTTTCAACTCTAGGGGGTCACGCTCATCCCTGCGGGGCGGGGTTTTTTAGTATGTTTATTAGAGAGTTGTCCTTGAGAATCATGCCAAGTTTCAAAACTGCCGCAATTTTCCCCTTCATATGCTAGTTTTAGGTCTAATATTCCTATGAGATATTTATTCTCTTTCCAGTGATACCAATAGTGGCATATTGGCAAGAATTGCCGTTCAGTGATTTGTGTTTATCACAGCAGCATGTAACTTCGATTCATTCTTCCCATAACATCCACCTATCGTCCTCATTCTCCTTTGAAGTGGTTATGCGGCCAAAAATCGCCGTTTAAAAACAACTTCCAATTATTGTTTTGGAACTCGAACACGCAGGTAGAGAGTGGAGCCGATCAATAGGCGAAGAAAACATCGTTTCGGTCTAAATTGCGCCAATTATCGTGGATGATTCTCCCGAGTTACTGTTTCGGCAGTTATAGGGTTTGCAACTTGTTACACTGTATTTCAGATCGAGGTTCGAAGTCCGACTGTTTACTTCGGGTTTCATTGCCGAAACTAGGCGAGAAGAAAAAAGGTCTGAATTAAATACGCCGACAGGAATTCTCGTTTATAAAAACCACGATGCAATCCTCCGCCAGCACGCACATATAGTTTCTTCACTATGATACGTGAAGGGGACAAAAAAAACTTTCTCATACCTTATCAATTTTGTAATAAAGAAACACTTTAGATTTTTTTTTCTCCCTTCGGAAGAAAGCTAAGGGGAAAAGAGGGTGTGCGAGAGAGAAGCAAAAAGGAAATAGAAGAAAAGAAAATATAAAATATTTATTTATAGCGGATAGATTGTAGAACAGAGAAGGGAGAAAAAAATACGAGCGTTTCACTTAGGTGCGAAAATTTTATGAATAATAAAAGGTCGGTAGATGGAAATTGCTATAAACAAGTAGATGTAAATAATAAATGTTGAAAAAAAAAAAAAAAGAACAAGGGGTGCAACGGAAAATGTTGAAAAATCTGAGAGAAATTGTTCTTCTGAAGAGGAAGCGAAAAAGTGGACTCCGCGGAGATACGCCGGAACAGCAGCCCGAAAAGTTTCCGCCGAAACAGTAGGAAGACCTTAATGCATTTCCAACTTCATACAAAATATGAGAGGAAAAAACCGAGGAATTTTACGAGGTAATAATGCGGCTGGTTGTATCAAAGCGTATAATGGAGAGAAAAACAATGGAACAGCGTCGCGTCGATTTGTTCGAAAATTTCTCAACTTTTTTGCAAATAAACCCAACCAAAGGTCCTCCGACGCGGTTTCACACAATTAGCACGTTAGAGAGAGTCTTCTCCTCCCGAACTCCTGTACCAACCAGGTCGTACCTTCGTTCATTATTTAAGTTCATCCGAAAAAAGCTCGAACTTTGTTAGCCTGTTTTGAACGTAGATACTTCGTATTCTTTGATTCGCCGACCCGAGCAGTAACGAATAGTTTTTGCATTTCGAACCATGTACAACTTTCTGTTGTACTTTTATCAGTAAATTTTCCAAGGAGTAATATAACGTGAATTATGTCTCATAAATATGATGCAAGTACTCATAATAATTTTGGTATTCTGTTTCAGGTTTCGAGCGATGAAGCCATTTAGCATTGCGGCTGTCTAACGGCGTTCCCACTGTGGCGATTGTGGAAATATGCGATGCAGCAAATGAGCTATATAGCATATCAACAAATAGCAAATGAAACAAGTACAGGATAAAACCTTACCACGTGATGCACAGAGAGTTTGTAAACGTAGATGAGAAATGCCAGAAGCAGAACTATTTATATTACAAGAAGCATGGGGGAGAAATACTACAACAAAGAATCCATCAAACAAAACGAGAAGAAGTAAGGAAATGTCAGCGTGAACATTATGAGACGAATCAAAAGATCAAGCGAATCGAGAATCTAGATGAGAATATTATCCAGCGAATTGAGAATCTAGATGTGAATGTTATCAAGCGAATCGAAATCAAATTTTGGAGCATGCTGCTGAATACAGCAAAAAAATGTATCACTAAGGACCTACGATTGTATGTATAAGTTGCGGTAGATTATTTTCCAATCGTTCTACGTCAATACTGAGTTACAAAGTCATGACGAATAAATTTACTTCGGATGTTTTCAATACTGACATAAATTTTTCGTTTCTTAATGATTTTATACCGCACATTATTCCTTATAAGTAGAGTTTGCACGCATCTTGACTCTCGACAAGATAACAAGGAATAATGAAGAAAATAATAATAATAAATAAATAAATAAGTAAGTAAAAGGTTAACTGCAAATATTTGATAATCTGAAACATGTGTTCAAGAAATCACGCTTATCAGTAAACGTTATGTCATATAGTTTCTATAGGGCTCTTGAACTTCGAATCATGTGTTCTCGAAAAACAGATTTTTATAGTTCAGTCGTTCAAATCAGGTGGCGTGACACTTCCGAAAATCTAAATATTATTCTTCCTCGTTACAAACAAAGGGCAAATTTTCATTGAACTGAAGTTTATAATTTGAATACGCATAGCAATCACGAATGCTATCAAGACATGTTAACGAGCAGGCAATTTCAAATAGCTACAAAGAGACTTCATCCCTCGAAACCTCAAACAGAATATCAAAACTACCATAATACTAGACTGTGTTTAGGAAACATGATTCATATCCCATTGTTACTTTGAAAATTCACTGAGAAGAGCAAGGGTACTGCACAAATAGATACGTTACGGGAATCGCAACGAACATATTTCATTTGATCTAGCTAAGCTGGAATTGTAAAACATTAAGAGTCGTTGAATTCATATAGCAGAATTCGCAACGTAATATTCAAAAACGCTCGCCAATTACAAAATAGTTACCAAAAATACTGAAAAACTATACACCTTGGCGTCCTAGAACGTAGACTGATAACGTATTATATGTATATATCGAACGTAGAAGTAGAACCACAGTAAGATCAAGATCAATGAGCACTACTGAAGAAAAAGACCAGGAAAAAAGTTATTGCAAGAGACTCATTGCCGAACATTCTTTCATTTTTTTAAAAAACCAATTAGTTTCTCGATAATAAAGCGCCACTTAACAGAACTATGACTCAGATCCGCTCAGATCAACACATCTGAAATGACACGCCATTGAACTGAACTAAACTGAACGGATGAGAAGAAAAGAGAGAAAAAAATGAGCCGACCCTAAAAAAGTGATTGCACGAGACCCGTTGCGGACCCTAAAAATAGTAAAATAACAATACAAAAAACAAACAACTTGAACTACCCTAAAAACAAGTAACCTCCCCACTCAAGGTGAGTTCAAACTGCGGAGCTGTAGACTGCAGTCGCGCACCTCTGTCACTCTATCAACAACACGTACGCACTCTGCAATCAGTTCAATGAAATACGAGTATGAAGAACAAGACCAACGAACATATTGAAGACGAAAAAGAAGAGAACAAGCAGCTAGCTGCTGAAAGAGGGTCGACTCTCGACTGAAAAATTAGAGACTAGCCTATCTCTTATTGGTGGTCGTTAGAAAAGATATCAGGAAGAAGACCTATTGGTAATCACGTTTAAGGTCTTTTGTTCCGGAATATAAGAGCTGATAGATGAAAGGTAATTGGGACGACACTACACACACACTAACAGCACATGGCAAGTTCAAAAAGCTTCAGACTGCGAAGCTGCAGGCTCGGCAACATTCGCACTTAGACCATCGAAGATTTCATCCGATTTCTAATTTCTGAAGAGCAATTATTGATCAACAGATAAAAGACCAACACTATTCCTGGCCGACCCTAACAACATCAAATGATTACCAAACAATTATCCACTTAACGTAATATTCACGCTAGCAGATTCTCTGTTCGTTTGATAATAATTACGCGTAGGTACGCCATACATACGTCCTATGACTGATTCGTCTGAATAATGTTACACAAGACATTGGTACAAACATAATGTTCACTTCAACATGCTGAATTACTGATAACGTCTTTACATGCTACCCAACTCATTCGCTTCTCGTTACTACTGGTAACTGGGGATAGAAAACGTTCTTCTATATTACTCAATTCAACCAGTTCAGCTGGCATCTTAGGATAAGGAAATCGTAACTCTTCATGCGCTAAAAACTCAACATTGACATAAGAACGATAGAAAGTCGCTTGACAATAGTTATAAATTATAATTATTAATCATGAAATAATCAAAACAATGTAATTCAGGAATGTTATCGGCTTCGATGACCCTAATAAAAACTTTCACGAAAAATACCCGATCAACATGAACGAAAGAACACACCGCTCATTCGAAAACCCACAGAGATAACGAGAATCCCTTTTCCGTATTATTCCGTTTAATGCTTTCAGAATTAATTTTCCGTTTTAATGTGTTCTACGCGGTAATCAAACAGCACTACTAAACAAGGTTATTTCTGGCAGCCAGTTTCTGGTATTTTTCTGCTATTTTAACAGAAAAGAAATAGCAGAACTGCGTTCGGGCAGGCATCTGCTAAGTCTGCTAATTTGATGACGTTATGGATAACAGAAATTTCTGTTAAAATAACAGTAGCTCTGGAGTTACTTTTATTTACCAGAAAGCCAGAAGTTGAACAAATCATTCGGGCAGAGGCAGCTATACCAGAATTCTGACATCATCACAGTCTGGTATACTAGAAGAAAAAATACCAGAAAGTAGTTGCCCGAAATAACCTATAAACACTGATGCTGAGGTGCCCAACGATACCTTGTACAACTGATCCTGAGATCAAAGATCATACTGGACGATACATTGCGCTCTCTCGCGGAGTCCGCGACAACTGGAGAAGAAAAGAAGTGATTGCAATAGGCTCGGCTCCTCGTAGCTGACCCTAAAAAAGTAACTGCAAGAGCCTCTTTGCCGATCCTAAAAATTATCCGAATTAAAACCTTTTGGTTCCCTTGACATGGTGAAGAAGTGACAGGAAACTGAAAAAAATATACAGGCGATATTCGAAAGTAAGATCGGCGATTGTCGAGTATGATAATTCATCGAAAGGTAAAAGATGAGGTGGGGGTTTCTGAATATGTCCGTTCGTCATTTAGCAAATTCTCGTTATAGTTCAAATTCTGGATTCACAAATTTTGATAGTTGCTTAGAACGTCCCTCCACCGGGAGAAGATCACATGGTAACGTAAAAATTTTGATTACCAACTTGTAATACGTCAATTATAGGGTTTTCGGTGTTGTCGAGTTCATTTCTGAGGTCATTTTTGCTGCAAATCCAACCCAAGGAAATTCCACAAAAATATATAGGGTGTTCCAAAAGTGCTGATCTGTTTTCGAACGCTTATTATGGTGGTAACACTGCAGGATTTCGAGAACAATACACCAAACGGGGACGTACACAGAAGATCTTCTTCGCATGGGGAAACGCGGCTATAAATTAGCTCACTAAGAACTAAAAAGTTCACTTAAAATAAAATACCATTAATCAAGTAACTGCAATTACGCTCATATTTAAACGTTATTAATGAATACCGAAATTCGTCTAAGATTTACTCGCAGAAGCGAAAAAGCGCACACGATCGAGAAGTTTTTCTATCTTTTGTGTAGATGTTCTTCGGGAGGGGGGGGGGCGTCTTACGGAGCTTGCGTTTAATCGGATTCGGTCCAGTGCTAATTAAAATGTTTTTCCAGCGAATTTATATCTCTAATCGCAACAAAAGTTTCGCCAACTTCTCGTCGAAATGAAAACTATTAAAACACAACGCACCAGACGGATGATACCGACAAATTTTGGGAGAGAAAGAGAAAGGCGAAAAAAAGAGTATAATAATAAATTCGGTTCTAAACTTTTTTTTTCATTTTTCGCCCTGTTCTTTTTTCGTTAATTTTAATATTTTTGGTAATAACACGTAAATATATTTACATCGTCAATTAAATGGAGGCGGCGTGCGCCAGACATTTGATACAGGTCTTCCATACATCGCGAAAACGCCGGCCAGACTCCGACCATCTCCGTAATTAAGTCGTTTAATTTTCCAAATTTAAGAATTTTTTCGAAAGAATTAAAAAATGAATTCGCAATAACGCGCGCCGAAGGAAGAACCGCGCAGAGATATTATTAATGACGTGACATCGTCAGACTTCAAAAACTTTCGTTTCTTTTTTGCTTTTATTTTTTTATTTTTTCCCCCTCTCCTCCTATTACTCCTCATCCTCGGCTCTAGTTCTTTCGTCTTCCCGAGACCACCCTTATTGCCAGCCATTTGCAAATACCGTTAACAGGCCCTTCGCGCGAAATTGCCGTATCATTTACGAATATTCAACTTTTATCGCGCGGTTATTTATTCGCCGAATTTATCTTCAAATTTTAATTTTACGCAATCCTCGCGGTAACGACTATAATAGATATTAAGACGAGGGTCGAGTCGCGCCGCGGTGGCTTTTCCATGTCGAGGCTGTCTACTCGCGTCTGCCTACTGTTCGTTCTGTTCCGCCAGAACCGCAGCCCCGTTTGCGAAAAGGAATTGCGACAAAGAAAACGCACAATTAAGAAGTCGGTGCGCATACCGACTACAAGAACGCCCGGAGAGCCGAGTCAAATGGATATGGCGTTCTGGTCCGAGTACGGGAAACCGGTGGCCAGATGCAGTAAGGCAGTTCGAGAACTTATCGCGAAGTGGAAATGGCAATGAGCCTACGACAAATGCGATTTATTTCACACACGAGTATCTAGCCTATTTACATTATATTTTACTTCTTTAGCGCGAGGGGCCAATCAAAGATGCGACTATCGAACCCAACGATCGTTTATTTCCTAACGACTGTACAACATCAGACTATACGCAAAATTTACATTTCGCCTATTGGGATGATCATTAGGGAGAGAGAGCGAGAGTGAACAAAAGGCAGGTCACGCTCTTAATCCCCTAAGCGAGGGATGCAGGAGACCGGGTCGGGAGAAAGAAGCTGAGAAAGGCAGCTAAAACACGTTCAGGGCGAAAAGAAAGATTTCGTTTAATTTCGAAAGGTCAATACATCCTTGCCTAGGCGAAAACGATCGGCAAGTCGAGTCACCATAACTTCCAAACTGAACAGTCGAACGAATGTTGCACTCGTGTTCATTGACTCACGTGCACGCAGGTTCGAGTCAGCTGGCCTAAAACGAGGAATGGTGCTATAGAAACTGAGGCAGCATCTGTCCTTACACAAGAAAGAACAAGGTATCTCCAGGCATCCAGACACAAAACACGCAGACAGCTAACTGAACACATAGATAGATACATATTATGTATATATGGGGCGTTTCAGAAGTAAGGTCACACTGCCTGTAGAAGACTCAAAACAAAGTCGAGACACTATGGACCAAAAAAACAGTTTATTCTTGAGGAAAATTGCTATTTTTCTGCATACTCTCCTCACGATCTAAACATTTGTTGAATCAGTACACAAGTTTTTTTAGTCTCTGAGCACGGTGCGTCGTCCAGTTTTTGGAAAAATGCTTCGCGTAGTTCACATTCATCGGCGAAGCGCTGACCCTCAAGCTCGCATTTCAACCCCAGGAACAAATGGGAATCTGAAGCGGCCAAATCTGGTGAGCAAGGGGGTGCGGAAAAATGTTCCATTTCAAATCCTCGAGGAGGAACTGAACGAATCGGTATCTATGTTCCGGTGCATCGTCATTATCCTCAAGTGAGGAGTTTTTACACAAAACGCAGTAAGTGCCATTGACTAGAAGTTCCAAAAAATGCAAAAATCTGTCACAGCAAAAATTTGCTCCGTCATTATGGTCAACATCTCATCGGGAAGGTGAAGACTAGCAGATCACGAATCCAATGAAAGTTCCTGGCTGAAATCTTCTGTGGAGGTATTATGGGGAGAGGAACATACGTCACTGCGGAATAATTGCGTTGTGCGCAATTAAAAGAAATAATTAAAAAAATAACAGGTAGGGCACCGAGAAGACCCAGGCATAGCCATACGCCATTTTTAGTCGTAGAAAGTCCGTATAGTGAATCTACCGCTAGCGGCAACCGGCAAGTGCCGCGTAGTAAATTCCGAATCATCGGGCACGGAGACTGAATATGGCGTGCGTCCATACTCGGGTGCACCCGCGGGTGTTTCCAAGTGCCTTATTATAGGTGGCGCACTGAAATGATAGCTCATGACCTCCCCTCTCACGGCAGGCATACGGCTTGGTCCCTAGATATGTTCACGATGTATTCCGTCTATGTTTCTACCGACAGTCTATGGAAATGCATGGATTGACTGCGTTTTGACATTCACATTAATATGTTTACAGCGTTTTGCAACAAAACTGATTTTCGAGAGCATATTACAGGCTGTGGAAGTGGTTTTTCGTGCAAACTAACTAGTGCACTCGAATCCTCGTTGAAAATCTCATAAGAATCAACTTTCAACACAGAAGGGACCCAGATGGCGCTTATTGCGTTTTGCATAAAAACTCCTCAAGTGGAGCACTTCAGAGAGATTTCAAAATTTCGTTGTGCTACTACAGTCAATGAGATAACGGGTCACCATCTCGCGATAAATGCCAGAAATAGTAAATCACCGGTTTTCTTGCGCTACAGAGTGCGCGCACACGCAACAGCGTCCTCATTGAGAACATCTGATGAGTCGTCACTTTACTTTTCGTCGTGGGTCTCTATGAAGAATATCATCTGCACACATGCTCTCAAAGTTAACGCAGTTGAGTCAAGTGTGAACGCTTTTTACGTTTTATGAAAAAATCGTTTTCCTTCAAAAGAACATACTCGTAAATTCAAACAAAGTCAGTTTCCAGGTTTTCAAATGTATATATTATTAGCCCAGGAAATACGCAAGTATTTATAACTGTGTTTTCTTCATACTCCCTCAAATCCGACACATCAATTCGTAACTTTACCTATACTATTTATTTCGTAGAATAGTGAAATTCGTGACGAGGAATATTCTCAGTACACGAATAGCGCTTTTAAATATGTCTTTCAGATCTTCGTGAAAATGAACTTCAGCAACGAAACTTCAAACATTTGTTCCTTTTATTACAAAATACTATAAATAGTTACTTTCTACGAAAAAGAAAGAAAGAAAAAAGATAAATATTTCTCACTCCTCTCATTCCGCAAACAGTTGATACGTAACTCTGCAAAATCATTCATTTCCACTTTTGGAATGTTTATATTACATCTCGTGTCCCACGAAACTTTCATTCAAGAATATTGCGCCTTCTTTCATCTGTGTCTCCGGCCTACGTAGGAATAACACGGTAACTGTAGAAAATTAATAAAATAAGAATATTACGCAACTAGGGATAAAATCGTGAAATATGATGCTCGTATTTCATCCTTCGCCTTCTTGTCATGGGTTGAAAATTCGCGATCATCATCACTATTTTCTTGTCCCCCTCCTCCTCCAAGTTACACCTCTCGAATATTTTCGTTAACATTTTCTCAGACAATGCGAGGTGCAAAACAGCAGGGAGGTAACACGATACCTTTTGAACAGGGGTTGAGAAAAAGTTTTCTAATTTTCCTTTTCTTACTTCACCCCCTTTTTGCTCCGAATGAGATATACGAGCTCATAAACAATAACGACTGCACTCAAATGTCTTTGTCAAAAGTCCTCTTCAGAGTCAGGAGGTTGTTTATAAAGGGTCTAAAGGAGCTATAATAGCCTGTCTATAGGTCTTATAATGATTATAAAGTTATGGATCTTACTTATTTTTATCGACGTATAAGGTCATGCGGGTTGGTGTTCATGATGAAGATACGCGCTACAACAGGTATTAGGTACTTTAGAAAAGTGATAGTTTGTAAGCACCCCTTTATGAACTTTATGGCACTAGACACTTCGTAAACAGTGTCCAGATTCCAGGATGCTCTATAAGTGAACAGAAACTAGTATTGGAATTATTTGCGGCAAACCGAGTATGCAATTCTATTCACATCAGTGAATGCGCACGAGTATTTCTTACAACTCAGGAAAATCAGATCAAAAATGGAGACTGGTTGGACGCAAAATTTTGAGCATATATTTTTTCCTTCACAAATTCCTTCAAACTGGCTCCCTGAACATCATTTCGAAAGTCTTGAGAGATTCGGTGGAGAATTTTCCCCTCAGAGAGCTAAAGGTTAAAAAAAAAATTAAGTGCTCACCAAAAATCTCGAGGACAACGGATAACACAGGTACATCTGAGACATTATCGTAATTTTAGAGTAGATCACGGTAAGATACCGGTAAATTACGGTAACTGATTGCCCAGAACAAAGTATACGACAAGAAAATTTTAAAAACGGTAATTTATGATAAACTGTCGTTTCGTAAAAGTTACCAATTTCATTTCTAGAAATGGGGTACAACTTAAACCCAAATTGTTCCCGGCTTAACTCTACATAGAAAAAAAAGGGTTTACAATTTTTCATAGGCTTTCTTCTCAAACGTCTTTAAAAAGGAGTTCAAAATGACCCCTAACGATACATTCCCTCTCGTCGACTTCAGAGCCTCCATAGACATTTTTTTGGCTTCCTCCGTCCCACTCGGATTTCTTCGCGCTTTGTACTACAACAAACTTGAACGATGCGCTTTTACTGATTGGAATAACCTCAGGCAACGCGAGCCGCTGAATTCGATTTAGGCGTTAATTTGGACACCATTTCAAAACAATGACACCAGAAGGCAGGGGGCACTAAAAAATTTCATAAAATACAATATGGGGAACTCAAGTTCTGAGGATTACTGCATTCAATTTTGACGTTAATTCGAACCTCATTTTGAATTTACGATACGATGAGAGAGATGAAAAAATTTCATGAAACAATGCAGGTGCCATTTCTTAGGTTTTGGGTTACTAAATTCAATTTTGAGATTATTTTGAAATTAGGGCACCGGATACAGGAGAGGGAGCACAATAATGAGTATAAAGAGTGCAGCATAAATATTTTTCAAGTTTAGGAGGTCGCCGAATCCGACTTTGACGTTAATACGAACATCAAAATTGTGGCACCGGGGGGCAGGAGATTATAAAGAAATTCACATAACACAACACGGGTACCATGTCATTGGTTCCACGAGTTACTGAGTTTGACCTGGATGTTGATTTGGCTCTCATTTCATAATTGAGGTACGTAGAGAGAAGAGGAAGAGGCACAAAAATATCAAAAATATACAATTTTTTCATAGTTGAAGTTTGCGGAATTTCATATCAGTCTATCTACTAGGGCACGTGTACCAAGAATGAATGGAATATTTCAACTATTATTATATCCATGAATAACATTCACCCATGAACGACAAGAATAGACAAGAATATTTACTTATTCGTACGTGCGCTCTTGGAAATAATATTGACTCTCCTGTACACAAACAATATCTCTACATGTTTAAAAAAAGAAAAAAAACGAAAAAAAAAACACTGATGACCAGACTACATCTATTTGTGAAAATCTACTACTTTCCTCTTACATTGAAATATTTTTATTCTTAATTTTCTGCCATCTACCCAAAAGGTCTGCCGTATTTTGTACATAGAATCTTAACAATCCGTCGATAAAAATAACACAAAACAAAAATGCGAGTTCTCAGGCGTCTAGATGTGTTCAAACATGCACAGGTTGCATTCCAGTAGTCGGAAATTTGAAGTCCTGTACTTGTGCAAATTGATCTATCATTTTCACCAAACAGAAAATGAAATAACAAAAATGACCAAAATGAAAAAATTTCCAAAAAGAAAACAGGAATGAAAGGAAATGGTGAAAATACTGATAAGACAGAATTGGCCGGGACTAACAACGCCTAAATCGGTAAAAATAAAGGGGACAGAGAAAAACAGAAAGATGGCTAAAGAAGAAGAAAGACCAATGTGGATACAAACCAAAAATCATGCAGAAAAAAAAAAGAAATGGGAGAAACAAACAAACAGAACTGGAAGAAAGACACCAAACAGAGAAAAACACACCATAAGGCACGCAAAACTTAAAACTAACCAACGGACAAAAAAGAAATGAAAAATAACAGAAAAAAACAACAACAAAGATTATTGTGAGATACTGACAAGGTCATTATGCAGAAAGTCTTATAAGTTATAATGAGTTGTCGGCATAACTCTTTCGAGTAGACATGTAAACAAACACGAGTCTGACTGAATTGAGTTTATAAAGAAATGTGTAAATAGAAAGAGGAAAAGAAAGTAACAGAAAAAATCCGAAAGCAGGAGAAACGTCAGAAAAAAAACAAATAGAAAAAGAGACATATAAAACTGAAAATACTTAGTAGGAAAAAAAGAGAATTAATTGGTGAAAAATAGGGAACAGCTAATCAATAGAAATAAGTAAAAAGGAAGACAGAAAATGACACAAAGGAGGAATCCTACATTCCGTAAGGCCTCAGGTTATCGACTCTTGAGTCCCTTCGACCCCTCACAGTATGGCTCCAGGGAAAAAATATTATTCGCTTAGTCTCACGCATTATCTTTACTTATAGTACACTGAGGAGTGTTTTTTCAAAATGCATTGAATCAATAATTGTAAACTGCTTAGGAAGCACAAAAACTTTCCACAGACTTAATGTTTGAATTTCGTCTCTCCAATTCCTGATAAATCTAGCCTCAACCTTGAAGGATACGACGTAGAAATTTCGTTTTCAAAACTAAAAAAACTTGTAACAACAAGAAGGAAAAGAAACAACAACAGTTATGAATAGGAGAAAAAGAATTAACAATAATAACCAATTCACTAGACTAAACTCATTGATAGATTAGTGAAAACAGACTTGAAATGGAATATGTAAAATACAGAAAAGACATAATGTAGGGACCCAATCATGGGTCTCTTCTTGAAGTATTGAGCTGATCGGTTGAAACAAATATGATGCACGTATACATTGAAGAATCTAGAAAATGGATTTGAAGTTCGCTTATGTTTAATGAAAACTGAAATTTTGCTGAATTTTTTCGAAAACACTTTTTATTTGAAACAAAGTATAGACACTACAATTCGAGTCACAAGAATCTGGATACGCGAATGGCCACCTAATATGTTTCACTGGTAATAACAAGTAGCGCATAATTCAGAAAGTAGTACAACTAATTTCATGACCATGTGAAATTTGAGGTCCTTTGACTCGATCACGGATCGGATCCGAAATTGGGTCAGCCGAACACAGTACTTATCTCACGTCTCGCAAAATATTTATTAGAAATCTGATCTCTTCCTCCCTTTCCGCTGTCTCAGAAAAAAAAAACAACTTGATGACATAATTAACTGTTACGTCCTGTTATGTCCGAGAGTATGTCTTTAATGTCTCCATTCTGTCTTATTGTGTCTTCTCCTATGGTACATCCTTTTTTCTCTGACTACGTCTTTATACAATCCAACCAGGGATAGGACCGTCAAGCGGCCAGGGGGCAGAGCCCACTAGTTATTATTACCCGAGTTCTGATGCTATTAGAACTGACGCATAATTATAAACGACCAGGGAATCTACATACCATTTCGTGAAATTCATGACTTTTTCACGACCTTCCCAAGACTCGCAATACTCATATTAAGGGTCTTCAACTAACTGATTTTGACGTTTCGATGGTACTCGTTCAATTTCTTCCTTTTAATACTTGGAAGTTTACCTCTAAAAAGGAAGATGGTTTTTTTTTAGTTTTTTCTTTTTTCCTGAAGAATTTAGAAAGAGTTCATGCTTTTGGGAAAAAGCTAATTAAATATATAATCTAATTCATGACTTTTTCATGACTTTCATGACTGGAAGACATCCTGAAGACCTGCTGCAAAACTCGTTCTTGAGTCGAAACATCAGCTCGTTCGTGTTATCGTGAACACAGCAAGTGCATTATTTATAAAAAACGAATGAAAAAACGGGGTTAACCGAATTAAATAAAAATTAACAAAATCACGAGGGCGTCGAGTAAATAAATGACGGGCGTTAAAAACGTTCAACTAAATCGAATCGGAAACAGCTTCGTGTCAGTCATTCGCTGATCGTAATTCGGTAGGGTGAAATTAAATCGAACCGAGTTTGAGTTTTTCTAGCCATTTTGCTGTCACGTATTAAAATAAGAGCGAAAAACAAAGTGAGACAGAGGGAGACAGAGATTGGGAATACAGAAGGGAGAGAGGCAGAGATGAAAAAACGCAATAATTCTGTTTTCGTGTTTAGAGTGTTCTCCGATGTGTACGATACCATTTGGCCCGTGCAATTGTTTTAATGGCTGAATAGACAGCGAGCCTTTGATTTCGAACTACCCCAACTGATTTTCATTTGACTACATTTATCGGACAACCGAGCCGATAAATTGGCGCGAAGTAGTTTGGCACAGGGAAGGCGCCGTCCATTCGAGGGTATAGCTCGGCGATACTTCCGTGTTACGTCGAGCCAACTAACGGTAACCATTCTGTATATTCCCTCAGACTGGGGCCGGTTCCAGAGCTAGCCTCAGCATTTGCGAAGCCTTTCGCCAAATATTACGCGCGAAGCTTTTTTTTGCAGTTGCGAAATAGACGCCAGATCAGAGGGAGAGGCAACCTGACCAACTTTTCGTTTACAAGAAAACTTTAGTTTCACGACTAAGGTGGGGGAGGGGGGCAGAAGGACTATTCAGTCTAAGGAAGTCGATTTTACCTCACCTCACTTCAGTTTTGACATTTTCATGTCTTTGCTTTGGCACATAGAAAATATTTAAAAAATAAAAAATAAATTACTTTAAAGCGTTATTTTAGCGCCCGTAACGCTCCTCCGACACGAATTCAGTGGTTGACATTTCCATGGAAATTTATTTTTCTTCCAGCGATGGGTTGAGCGTTAGTTCATTATTTCTTGTCGAGAGTCAAGATGCGCTCATTTTTGCCGACCGCGAGGAACGAGGAGCTTGTTTTCTCTTCTCTGCTCACTTCCAGTTCAATTCACAGTTCAGTTAAAAGTTCAGTTCACAATTCAGTTCAAGAGGTATACTTGAGCGAAAACCGTAACGCTCCCCTGACACGAATTCAGTGGTTGACATTTCCATGGAAATTAATTTTTCTTCCAGCCATGGATATACTTGAGCTAAAACCGTAACAGCAGCCATGTGCTCACTGATCTTGATCTTTGCAGCCTGCCACTGCTAGAATAGTATACTTAAGGCTTTCATCAGTAGCCACCTTTTATAGACCTCTTTTACTTTTTAAAATGTCTCTCCCCCCTCCCCACGTCAAGTCTACTTATGTTCAAATAACGCAATTAGTAGAAACGTATGGGAGTATTCTGTTTTATACGAAAATAACAACGTATTTATAAAATTTTAGTTTATCTATGGTGAAAGGGGAAGATGCTAAATCATTTTTCTGAAGGGGAAGCTAAATTTATCTTCTGGCAAACTTAGTCCACCAGCACCTTTGCGAAGTCGGCCTTTACTCTCGCTCCCATGGTGACAACCGAATTTCCGAATTTTTGAAGAGTAAAAATTAATATGAAACGAGACGACCAATTCACAATTCCTTGAACTCTGATTACGGTCTCCATAAACTGTTTCACTTTGCTGTAGAAATTACTTGTAAAAAATATTATTGAAAAATACTGACGCCCAAGTTTGGCCTGAGGAGCAAATTGACTGGAAATATTCGTATTGGTTCATATTTTTTCAGGTTTCGTGTTTAATAAATCAATTCAAAATCAATGGAGTACAAACGAAAAATTGTTTGCATAGTAATTGGAAAACAACAAAAGTTTTACACTCTTGAAAAAATATCTTAGAGACTCTTTCAAGACTTCTTTATTCCTCTTACAGGAATGTATATATAATTCTTCAAGATTCTTCAAGATGTGAATAAAATCTTTCAGCATTCTGCCGGCATCGTTTAAGACAGTGATGGGCTAAGTACGGCCCTTAAGCTAAAGCGCTATGACTATGCGGTATGCTCGGCATAGTCAGATTCGGCATCCACAGGTACGGTTGGATAAAAAATGGCGTATTTCTCCACTTGGGTTTACAGTGCTCTACTTAAGCTAGTTTAATCCGGCCCGGCATATGGTTTTGAATTCTACTACCTCCAATTACACATAGATCATATTTTCGGTTCTGTGGACCTAGAAGTAAAGGAACATGTTTTATTTTTTCTATTTTAGTTCCTTGGTCCGCCTGGATTATTTTGTATTGCATCTGACCGGGCCCCTAAAAAGTTTGTCCATCACTGGTTTAAAACTACCTTAGTCCAGATCGAGTCCTAATCCTGACCGAGACGTCGATAGGATTTTCGGACTTATCTCGCCTTTTTTACTCTTTTAGACTGGTTTCAGATTTTCTGAGACTCATTTGGGCGGGTCTGGCACTCTTTGAGTGTCTTTAAAACTTTTATCTGGGCGGGTTTGGGACTCTTTGGGTGTCTTTAAAACTTATCCAACTCTGTTAAAACTTCCTCAAGCCTTCTTTAAGACTCTTCAAAACATCTCTATAGTCTTTCCAGACACTAGAACGATCATTATGAGATTATTCAGGACTCATTTAAGATTAATCCTAGGTTAGTTAGACTTTCTCAAACTATTTTGAACTCCATTGAGACATCTCTGACACCACAAATCTCTTAGAGTCTCTCAATGATTTAAAACTCCACTGAAGACTTCTGGCGCAGAGGGTTTCAATAAAATTTTGCAAATGTTATTCTTAGAAAAAATAAGGCAAATTAGAGCAAGAAAAAAAGCCAAATCTCCGGACATAACTTCAGTAAAAGATCTTTTTTTTTTTTTTTTTAATTTTACTAAAAATGCACAGCTGTTAACGGGGAAGATCCGCATTGATTAGGCGCTGGCATTTCCCCAACTATGACACAAAGTCCTTCACCCCATAAAGTTTCTTGTATTTTTCTCGAAAACTCAGGATTATGTCTCAGAAAGTCTCGACAAAACGACACCACATAGTGTCTGTTCTCTTCAATTTCAAACACAGAACGGGGGTGGAATTGGATGGGATTCAAAATAGCACTTTATTTTGCAGTCTATTGTCACAGGCTTCGTGGGCAAAAATGCAGAATTTTTGACTTTTTTTCCAACGGCTTCTACGTACAAAGGGGAGGGGGGGGGTCAAATAGTCACTGGTTTCCATATTTCACACAGTCTCGTATTCAGCTATTTCGAAACGCTACATACTGACTACTTAGTCGGATTTTACTAATGATCCCCTCCCCTTTTCCAGAGGTATCTCACCCGTACCGTAAAATCAACCTACGTACTTTACTGGTATGATAATTTACTAAAATTTAAGTTTATACGTTTCCAACATCCTGGAGGGTCGAGAAAAGATATTTCCAAGTTCAAAAAGACAGAGAAAAAGAGGGTCTGGGGGAATTTTCACGCCCCCCTCTCCTCCAGTTCAATTTGTTCTTTCGTTAGAAGGGGGGAAATTATGAACCACGGGATACGGGGTTTCTTTCATGATGTAGGGCGTGATTACTGATTTGATGTACAGTATGATTGAAATTCAGGCCTTTTAAAACTATCGGGCCCGGAGTATCCCCCCCCCCCTCGACAAGGTGACAAAAAGATATCAAAAACTAACATATTCTTTATACGCAATGAGTGGAAGGGGTCGATGCACCCCTGTTCACATACGATGAAGTTGAAATTTTCAAGGAGGGTTAATTTTCCATCAACTGAAACAATAGCCCGCTCGATTCGTATTAAAATTCTAATGTTCACACAATGCTGCAGGGTGTGTACCAAACTTGAAAAATGAAATAGTGAGACTTTCGGGGCAATTTGTGGGAGCATCATTTGTGAGAACCTATTTTTGGTAACGTCCTATTCTGGGCACCCCTAGGCAACAGCCGATACCTCGAGGCTGCGAACTCGGTCTGCCGAAGGAATGGTATTATTTCCTCGAGGGTGTGAACAATAGGGATGATGTAGCGACAGGCAGAGCCCACTCACACATAGCCGCATCTTTCTTCCCGCCACGATTGCGGAGGCTATAAAACCGTATGGTCAGTGTGATTTTTGTGTAACTTCGCGCCCTCGTGCTCTTGAGTAGTGTATGTAAGATCGAGTCTATCGTTCACAACAGGTCCATTTAGTCATGAGCGTAATGACCAGTCTTTAGTTTATAAGTTGTATATTATTTCGTAAGTTATCAGTATTGATGCGATAAGACATACACGCGCTAACATGTATATAGTGTACCGGCTGTCGAATTCTCGAGTGTGATCAGTTCTCATCGTGTAAGAGTAGTGAATACTTCGTATCGATTCGTGTATATTATAATAAAGAACATCATCGCATCATCGGAGTGTCCACTCATTTTCCAGAACTTATAAATCGATACTTAAATTCATAACGATTTTCCGCTTTCGCGATTGAGTAACTCCATTGAAGTGTTCAAAATGAAAGTTCGATTCATGATATCTGCCGAAGCAACAACGAACCCGAAAACTTCTGCGCTCGCGGTTCGCTCTTTACAAATCGAAGGTAAAGATGAAATCTATCTCTTTCCAAAAGATAAATACCTCTTAACATCGCACACAGAACTAGCAAAGTTACCTGCAATCAAGAATGCAATTAAGACAATAAAAACGCGTGGTCAGTTCCGTCGAGTTTTGGTTACACTTTCTGAGGATATGACAAAAATTTATTTCGATAATGAAGGAAATCCGGTCTACGAGGAGTGGTTTTTGGAAGAATCATTGTCACAAGAAGTCTTCCCTGCTCCTGACAGATTCGAATCATCGGAAAAAAAGCGTTCTCTTCAGAGTATCACAAAGGATATGGTGGTGGAAAAATTTACCGGCATAAAACAGAATGCCGGAGTCTGGCTACGTACTTTTGTTGCCGACTGTGATCGCCTAAAAATTGATACAAACCAGCGTGTGGAAGCTCTTCGCCTTTTTCTCGAAGGTTCGCCAGCGGAATGGTTCCAAGCAAACTGGAAGCTCTCTGGGGAAGACACCTGGGAAGATTGGAGTTCAAAGTTTTTGGAAGCATTCAATGAAAAAGGTTGGTCTGAAATATGGTACGCTACTAATTATAAATGGCTAAGTGGAACCTCATTTTCAGAATATGCTATCAAAAAAATGAATTTGTTAATTGATGCCGATTCTGAACTTACGGAAAAGTCACTGTGGGATTAACAGTAATAGGATTGCCCATGTCTGTTCAACAAAAAATTAATAGAAAAACTATTGATACGTTTGGGAAACTTCTCGCCGAACTTGGCCGACTTGGTGAAAATCACCCCGCTCCGAGGAACAGCAGCAACATTAATAAAGATTTTAAAAATCATAGTAAACAAAATGAATCTAAAGGAAAGCCTTACTCACAAAATTATGATAAAAGTAATAGGGATAATAAATTTTGCCCTGTATGTGAAAAATTAGGATATCAAAGGACACACACTGAGAGCGAATGCAGGAATAAATGGAAATTACAAAAATCCGAGAAGGATAAAGAAAAAAATATACGTCTTGCTAATAATACTGAAATGGAGGATTTCTTTAATCAGGAAGTTACTAATCAACAAAACTCGCTTAGATAGTTCATCTACTGTGTACATTTTTTCTGAAGGAGATCTTGTATTCATAGAGAATGGAAATAAACTAAACCGTGCAAAGTTGGATGAGGTAAGGATTGGTCCCTATCCAATCTCAAAACAAGTGTCAAATACTCTTTTCCTCATTGACGTAGGTAATAAAAAAAAAAACACGCGGCTTTATCATATCAGTAAATTGATTCCATTTATATCTTCACCCTCTGATGTTTCCTCGGAGCACAGGGGTTTCTAAAAGGTTAGGCCCTGTTGCTCTCTTGGTAGGGGGGATGTAAGATCGAGTCTATCGTTCACAACAGGTCCATTTAGTCATGAGCGTAATGACCAGTCTTTAGTTTATAAGTTGTATATTATTTCGTAAGTTATCAGTATTGATGCGATAAGACATACACGCGCTAACATGTATATAGTGTACCGGCTGTCGAATTCTCGAGTGTGATCAGTTTATCGTGATGTGATCGCGTATTTGCGCATTTCATTATATTTGACAGAATTCTGTATCATTTTCAGATTATATTTTCTTAGTATGTGGGTTCGCTATTGAGTATTCTCTCTCGCGATAGGTCACGTAGAGTTATGGTTGTCAGATTAAGATGTTAGGTCAGGATGGGATCGACGACTACTTGCTTGTGGTACCAGACACATCGAAGGTATACTGAGCGAATACTATGCAGAGTTTGGCTAGGGCCAGGCATCGGAAGGACTTCCTCTGCGAATACTTCGATCCTGAAGTTTCTCCAGGTTACGCGCTGGGGGCTGCGGTGCTGAGTTCCGTTTATGGGGGTCGTCAGGGACTCGCCTGAAGGGTCGCACGGTGTGGAGGGAATCGCAAGACACCTAGGGTCGCACGGTGTGGAGGTTGGCCGCGTTGGTCTGGCGTATCGGACGGAGCTGAAGCACTTTCTCCTCTTTCTACCATACTCTCTACAGGTTTACGGACTCAAATACGCAGCTCTCTTCTCTGAATTCGGAATGTCCAGTCGGACTAGGGTAGTGGACCTAAATCGCAGCATGCCATCTCTGTAATTAGTTTTAAATACATCGCACTCGACTTTTAGTGTCATTACTCAGGATGATCATAGTGTTAGTAGTTGTTTTCTCATTCTTCTTAATTTATTTATTCTATTGTATATCTTAGTCTCTTCTAACTCGAAATTCATTTTGCTATTACAATCCTTTTCTGCACCTTCGTTTATTTTGCTATTACATTGTTTCGATTTTCTAATTTCACTTATGTTTTTTCTTTAATTACTGGGGATTTCAGGCGGGGGGGGTGTGATGAAGTATGGTTAACTGAACTATTTATTGATCTGAACTGTTTTGTAATTTGTCGTGAAAATTTTGTAGGTACATTTTGAATCGTGAACTTTCAAATTTCTATAACTGAGTGTGTCATATTTGGTAGCGGTGGGAGGAAATGTCACCGTTGGGAAGGTTTCGGTGGCGGAGTATTCGGTGCGTTTCAGTGAATTCCGCAAGGAAACCTTGGATCACAAATTTTTCCAGTTCAAATGCCAATCAGGCTGGACTAACGTTGCACGCTCTATACCCAGTACCAACCCTACAGGTGTACGGGAAGAAAACTGTTAGCTTTAACCGAGAGACATCTCGTCCTGCATGTAGAGACTGGAGCGCCGATCGCGAGAATGCTTCATTTTTCATTAAAGTTTACGTTGCCGCGTAAAATTTAATGAACCGTTGAATTCGAAAATACTATTAAAACTTTTCGGCGACTATAAATTATTAAAAACTATTCGTGAAATTTTGTTCGGTTTGAAAGTTAACGCTGAAAACCGAATTAAGATAATGAAGAAAGCTGCAATATTCATTTTGTCTGCTCGGCGAGAACGGATTTCGCTTGGCGCGTATTTTACGGGCACACAACTGCTCGTCCTTACCTCGCTCGACATATCGATCATCGTGTCGCTGTGCTCGAAAAATATTAGTCATCATCATCATCATCATCGAGACTTTGAGCACGGTCAGCGCCTCCTGATCCCCTGGTTGAGAATAGTGTACTCTTAAATTGTGACGAATGTAGTTATATCGGCAAACCCCATCTCCAACTAGCAATAGCTGTAAAATTCCACAGCCATGTACAAAGGTAATATGAAATTATCCAACACTGCAATAAGTCAGTCACACAAAATACGCAGGTATCATGTTAGATTCGGGGCTCTCTTCGAAAATTCAGTTTGGGTCATACAAAATACCTAGGTATCGTGTTAGACTCGGCACTCTTTTGAAAAATTCAGTCTTTGGCTTCGCAGTTCAAGTTGAAAAATAGTATATTACACACCACGAGTCAAAAGTGAGTGTTTACATACGAGGGAAAGTTTGCGAACGGGCGTAGCGAATGAGCAATTCCCGAGTCATGTAAACTCATGTTTGGCTCTTGTTTTGTAAGATATTTTTCACAATACATGACCAGAAAGGGAAAACACCTTTGTCTTGTCAAAAAAGCAACAACGCTGAAAAATTCAGCATGCGCATTTTCCCAACTGAAAGGAAACCTGCAGTTCCAATAGCGAAATAATATCAGGAAGCAACAACTGCATTGATAACGTCCTAATAATAACATCCTCGGCATTAGTCGGCCATTCTCGGCATCCATCGGCATTCATGGTGTCACTCCGTCGTGTCGGTTGGTAAACGTGTCTGCATTTAAAAATGTGACTCGTGTTTTTGCATTGAGGCTTTCGTCAATGAAAAGTGCTACTTTCCGATTGCAAAATACAAAAGTAAAGATCGTGTTTTTTTAGGTCGAGTCTATTGCGATCGAATTTTTTTTTATTTTCTCTTCTCATTTCCAGTTTAGTTCAGTTCAGTTCGGTTTAATTCAGTGACGCGTCATTTCAGATGTGTTGATCTCAGCGGATCTCAGTCACAGTTCAGTTCAAGTGGCGTTTTAAAATTTCGGAGGAATTAATTAGTTGAAAGTAATAATAGTATATTATGCAACATATGCCAAAAGTTGCATACGATGCTTAATCCAATAAGTGCTCTAACAGTACCCTATTATGGACGAATTCACTTGTGCAATAGAGTACACTTTATTGCACAAGAGCGATAAAAGTATCAGTTTTATTGCACAAGAGCGACAAAAGTATCAGTTTTATTGCACAAGAGCATTAAAATTATCAGTTTTATTGCACAAGAGCATTAAAATTATGTTTTATTGTCCCACAGCAATAAAGTTGACCTGGTTTTGCACTGTCTTAGAATGTCAATAAATCTCTACTTTTAGCATTATAAATTCGTCCATAATAGGGTACTTTTAGAGCACGTATCGGATAAAAGTAATTATAAGCAACAATTTCGATTTTATTAGGGTCGGTAACGAGCCTCTTGCGATCACTTTTTGTTCTCGTTTTTTTTTTCTTATTCAGACCTGCTCGTGGATCTTGATCTTCATTACTGTGCGATAGTCATTTTCAATTTCAATGTATGTATAACGCCAAGAAGATGAAATCTAAAAAATGCTATTTTAGATTATTATTCACGTTTTATTTTTATTTCGTATTTTACTTATGACTGGAGTATCAAGCGTTTCGTACTTTTCTACAATAGGAACTATTTCCTCAAAGAAAGTGAAGAAATTAACTGGGTGTAGAAGAGGTAAGTGCATTGTTTGTTAGTGTATGAAATAGGTTCTCAGTTCAATTAGTGTAAATTTCTTTGAATCGAACCAAGCACATGCAACGTTCTGTGGTACTCTTATCAGGAAAGTTTTCCAGAAATAATGCGATATGTGTCATGTCTCATGAGTATGCTAACACTATTAAATGCTAATTTTGGTATTCTGTTTTAGGTTTCGAGTGATGAAGCCTAGTGTTGTGGCTGTCTTCACCTGAAGAGGACACAACGACGTTACCCTCTGTAACGATGATGGACATGTGTGATTAGGCAAATGAACAATTATGCGAATCGACAGAGGCGAAACTTAAATTTCAGTTTATGGAGAGGGGGTGGAGAAGGAGAATTTGTCGACAAATATTTTCTTTCAACTAAAAACTTGCCGAAAAAATTTTCTAACAATTTGAAAAGTCGCCGATTTTTCGATCAAAATAATTTACAATTGAAAAATAATAATAGTAAACAAGCACACGCTCTTAGAATATGAAAAATTCAAATAAAAAGTTTCAAAATTTGCTGACTGCCTCATTATTGGGGGTGTGAGTGAATCACTGAATCACTGAGTGAGTGACTGAGTAACTGAGTGAAGAACTCAATGAGTAAGCGGATGACTGAACGAGTGATTGAATCACTGAGTCACTGAGTACAAGTGATTGAGTAACTGTGTGAATAACTGAATAAGTAAGCGAGTAAGTGAGTGCATCACTAAATAAGTAAGCGAATGACTGACTGAGTGAGTGAATCACTGACTCATTGGGTGAGTGACGGAGTGAGGATGTGAATAAATAACTGAGTGAGTGAATCGCTAAATAAGTAAGCTAGTGACTGAGTGAATCACTAAATTATTGAGTGAGTGATGGAGTGAGGAAGTGAATGAATAACCAAATTTGAGAAGGAGTGAATCACTAAGTAAGTGATTGGTTAACGGAGTGAATCACTAAATAAATAAGCGAATGACCAAAAGAGTGAATCACTGAATTACTGAGTGAGTGAGTGAGTGACGGAGTGAGGAAGTAAATGAATAACTACATTACAGAATGAGTGAATAACCAATTGAGTGAGTGAATCATTGAGTCACTGAGTAAGCGATTGAGTGAGTGAGTGATTGAGTAAGCGATTGAGTGAGTGAGTGAATCACTCACTCATTGAGTAACAAAGTAACTGAGTGAATAGCTCAATAAATAAGCGAGTGACTGAGTGAATCACTGAGTCACTGAGTAAGTGATAAGTGTGTGAATAACTGAATAAGTAAGCGAGTGACTGAGTGAATCATTAAACAAGTAAGCGAATGACTGAGTGAGTAAGTGAATCACTGACTCAGTGAGTGACAGAGTGAAGAAGGGAATGAATAACTGCATTGGAGAATGAATGAATGACTGAGTAAGTGAGTGAATCACTAAATAAGTAATAAGCAAGTGACTGCGGGTGAATGCGTGAATCACTGACTTAGAAGTCGCTATATAATACGCAATTTTTCCAGGTTACCTAACGGATACACGAGAGGAGAAAATGGACGCGTCATGGGTCGATTGAATCATATCATATCCTTGTACTGAGTACTGGAGACGTGATGTGAACAATGGTCATGAAATTATGGACAGGGTGAATCCGCCCGTTGACAAATAGCCGCTGTTCCGGAAAACATGTGTGAACTACTAGAACATTCGTTACTCAGCTTGAAACTTTCTGCTTCTGACTGACTAGTCTGATTCTGAAACCAACGCGCTATCCACTCGGTCAACCAGACCTCAAAGATTCTTTGGTATAATTCTATACAATCTTTTAAAGTAGCTTGAGATATTTTTTCAAAACTATTACCTGTTCCACACTCTTTTGAATTAATTTTAGCTTTCTTGATATTCATCTGGATGGGTTTAAAATTCTTTTAGATTACTTTAGTTTTTTTATTTATTTTTTTTAAATTTTGTTTAAAACTTTTCAAGACTACTGACCATGTCTTTATCATTTCTAAGGTTCTTCGATTGGTATTAAGACTGTTTCTCGCTTGATTGAGATTTTACAAACTATTCTCGACATAATTAGGCGCAGGTCACCCAGCGTTGACCTGAAATTCGGGTGGCCCACAGCCGGACTACGCTTTTTTCCTTCACCCTTCACCTCTTCGATACGTGTGGCGACGCACCAAGATGACGCGGCAAGCCTAGAAGAAAGCTGATGGATACGTCTGGATCCTCCGAGGCAACGACACCGCAGACAAGCCCTCAGACCAAATCGCGAACAGGCTACGACGACGGGTGTACCTCGATCCCCGCCCCGGCGCCTTAACTTCATTTGCCGTACCGCAGCCGCAGAAGCGACGCGGCGCGACGATACGGCGGCGACGGCCGGCGGGTTAGTCTCAAATTTCCGCGAGTGTGTATCGAACCTGCTGGCCGGAGTTTTTCCAGCAACCTTTTAAGGTAAATGTTTTCATTACGACGTCTCTCTCGTTCGAATAATAGGAAACAGTATTAAGAAAGGTTGAGCCGGAACGACCTTGCAGCATCCATTACACCCTTCTGAACTTTCACCAATTATATCTTCGTAAAAACCTTCTCTCATTTGGGAGTTCTTTTTTCTCGTTTCCTCTCTCCCTCATACCATTTCACTCTCTCACACGTAGCTATCTCTCCCTCAGTATTTTTCTTCTCGCGAAACAGGCTTTTACAATAACTCGAGTGCTTTTATTTCCGTGTGCGCGGGCGAACGGGGGAATTTTGACCGGCAAAATCTTTAAAAATGGTTCGCAGCTATCCGTTCAATTTGATAAATGTTGTTCTCAGCGGGCCTTATGTATTTTTGCAACCGTTGAATGATTTATTCGCAATTTCGGTTACAAATTCGCGAGTATTTTGTGTGTGTGTGTGTGCGTGTGTGTACGCGTGTGTTAAACTGTTTAATTTTGAAAACGAAATACGGTCAAGTTTTAGTTTCGATTTTCACGTCCACAGCGCGGATGCAACGAGGGGGTGCCGGAATTCGAGAGTTACCGCTAATGAACGCATATTTTATGCGCAGCTTAGTTATTCGCGACACTGCTACATTCATCACGGCGGATACCCGGTGGTCTGAATGCCGTACACTTTCTCGGTTCGAAATACGGGAGGGGGGTGGGGTATGTCTGCAGAAGGGACGGTCGATCTTTTGAAAGTTATCTAAGCCTGAGAGAAGACTGTTGCGGCTGCCGTACTAGTCGTTCATAAACCAATAAAAAAAGTGCGACGTGCTAGAATGGCTGGAATTTTGTTAAATGTCGGGTCAGTCTTGTAAATGCGTTTCGAGAATCACTAACTTGGATTCGGAAGAGACACTTCCCAGCGGTCCTAACTGAAATTGACAGCACTATCCGTAAACATGCCTTTATGAAAAAAAAAAAAAATATGGTATCCCTGACGCACTGCAAGACGGTAAGAAGTTTGAATAGGGAGGTTTGCTGGGGGAAGACAGGTTAAAAATAGGAGCGAACATACAAAATTTCGACGTTTTGATTCGAGAAGCCCGAAAACAGGTCTAGGGCCGACATTTTGTAAAAATTCCAACTGGATAGGTAAAAAAGAAGAAACAGTTACAGGGGCAGCGTTTCGCTTAGATCTTGACTAAACACGCAAGAAAAAAGAAAATTTCAGGCAGAGGCGGATTCCCTTTGTAAAACCCTATTCTTCATGTACATGGAACGTTATGCTGCAACTTATCATTTTTTTTTTTTTTAGGGGAACTGCCGCCGGAGTTTGAAAAAATGTATTGCTATGTAGTCGGAGCAAGAACCAGTAAAATATCATTAGCGAAAGCCGCGAAGTCCGAAGAAATATAATGCTGAGGCCGGAGCCCGAAAGAAATTATCTGCTGTAGCCAAAGTCGGAGCCAATTTTAGAATTTTACTGAAGCCGGAGCAACAATTAATTTTCCCCTCCAGCCTTCCTCCTTTCATCTAAAAATATCAGGAGCCGGAGCGGAAACCATGTTTTGGTACAGTTGGAGTTAAAACCAAATTTTTGAAGGAAATGACGCGAAAATCTTATTTTTGGCGGAGCTGGAGTAAAAACCACATTATTGGTGAAGTTGAGCCGAAGTTATCGAGAATTTTTTGCCCAAGTTGGAGTCTGAGCCAAACTGGCAACGGGAATATTCTCCATGAGCACAAACATTTTCGAGAATATCCTCCGCATGGAGATTCTCAGAGAGCCAAAACATTTGCATCAAATGTAATAAGTCTCGCTCGCTCTATCTCATATGTTACTAGCGCTATCTAGCTGAAGCATTGATACAACATGTATCATGGGTATAATGTTTATCGATATATCTAACATCGAAATTACAAACGTTATCTACTCAGAATTTTCGTATTGCCAGTAGTAACTTTTTTATTCGCGAATGCCGGCCTTTTGTTCTGAGAGGGTGAATTCAACAGCAAATATTCAAAATTATACATCATACTGAAGCTTACACGCTGTAGGACCGGTTGCTGTCAGTGATTTTGCAGAATATAACCATGGATTTCTGATATTTTAGTCTGAGAGTCGAAATAAGCTATGTTATAAAATGCGTAATTTTCTTTTATCAATTCTGGATGAGGACTGTGTGATCGAAATCGCAGGCCCAAGTGAAGCATTCCATAAGATTCAGGCCCGTAACCAGAGAGGGGCTAAAGGGGGGTTAGCCCCCCCCCCCCCAAAAAAAAAATGTACGAGCTTCCCAAATTTTTTAGAGGCGTCTGATAAATTTTTGAAACGTTCGAAAAATTGTTAACGTGGCTACACTGCTATAGCAATTTTACTTTATTTTTCATCCAGTCATTGTGCTCCGATTACTCGTTATCGTATTATTATTCTGGGGTTGCTATCGAAATAATATAGTTGTTACAAGATGTGAACTGTTTCGCTTAACATGGTAGCAGAGAACGTGGTCTGTAAAAACAGGAAAAGACCATGAATCCGGTTTTGTGTTGCTTTGCTGAAATTTAACCTGCAGTAAAATGATGTCGAAATTAAATTGTAAATTTGTATACATATTTCGTGCTCCGTAATGAGGCGTTCAATTGTAAATTCGGGTTTCTAGGGTGCCTGTAATCAAGTATATTCTTTGAGTCGTCGACTATAGTGTCTACATCCGAAATGAGTGAAACAAAGGATGGTTTTGTCGTTCCAACTTTTGATGGTGCAGACTATGCCAGGTGGAAATACAGATTGCTCCTGTTCTTGGATTTGATGGATTGCAGGTCAGTCGTTGAGGATGGTCCTAGTGAGAAGGACAAGAAGGCCGATATCACAGCAAGAAACTACATCGCAACCAGTCTAAGCAGCTCCCAGCTAAATATCGTTTCCAATGAGGAAACAGCAAAACGTACGATTGAAAAACTAGACTCAATCTATGAGCGAAAAAATGAAAGTTTGCAGATCTTGGCCCTTGAAGAGCTGGTAGCTTTGAAATTCAACGCGTCTACCGAAAGTCCGGTTGAATTTTTGGGTAAATTCAGTTCTGCATTGAAAAAACTTCCTGGTGCTGGTGAGAACGTTACTCCGACTCGAGAGTTGTATTATTTGTTGATGAAAATGCCTAGTAATTTAGTTCACCTGAAAGACTTGATTGATGCAATACCAAGTGATAATCGTGTTGAATATGTGAAGTCTACATTTTCGCTAAATAATTCACCGAGCAGCTGTGCTTCTACGGTGGAAAATAAACCAGATTTGTCGAGTGTTAAAAAGTGAAAATCCGAAATTTTCAAAACAAATGTTAATGGAAGTCAAAATATTACATGCTTTAAAGAAATATCCACATTCTAAAGCTGGTACACGAATTAGGAACCGGTAAGTATGGTACTCACGAAATATAAAGTCTTTGGTAAGTACGGTACTCACAAGATATAAAGTCTATGATGCCGAGCATTGATCAGTAACTCACCTGAAACAAAAACCAAAATAATCAAATTAAACTAAATTAGTAACAAGTACGACAAATTCAAAATGGGGTTACAACCCGCTAGCGGCGATAACGCGACGTGTAATACACAATCATGATGAACCTGTGTTTGAAGGAGAGCTTAATGAAATACAGATTCAGCGACCTCAATTACCACATTTCTGACTCAGTATGTCTTCGAACTGATATTATTCAATGTTCGCTCCCTCCTACCAAAGCCTGATGGGTCGGAAGGAGAAAGAAAAGAGCACCAGAAATGAATTCAGCAACCCACAAAACACTATTTTTGGTACAAGCGAAGTGAAAATTGGAGTATAACTGCTAAATACCCCCTCATGGAGCCAGAAATAATAGATTCCGAGACTCAAAAGGTCCTACTAATGACGTAAAAAACTTGGAAATTGGGGAAATATGAGTACTTGAATGTCAGAGAGGAGTAGAGAGGAGCCTCAAACGTGGACGGGAGAGAGAAAATACCCTTTGAAACGGATTCAGAGACCCAACAAAACTGTACTATCGAAGTAAGGAACTTGAAAATCGGAGAAAGTGAAGTACCTACAGATTAACTCTCTGTAGAGCCTGAAGTATTAAGATAAGGGGACAAAGGACTCCTGAAATTAATTCAGTAACACAAGAAATCCTAATATCGATGTAAAGAACTCGCAGATTGAGGGAAATTAGGAGCTGTCGTGACGACGGTTGGCCTTTCGGGCTATTGAGTGTCGTTGCCGTTGATAGATGGTGAACAATGGGGTCCACAGCGTGGCCCCTGGGGCTGATTGGATCGAGCCCCCGATAATAGATGATCGGCTCGACAAATAATGTGGTCGAGTCAGAGTTGAATTGAATAGGTTTATTGAAACTTTTCACCAATAATTTGAAATATACGTTGAATAATATTTTCAGCAGTTGCTGTTAGGCTTTTAGGTAACCGACACGACAGAGTATTAAGACTACACTTTGAGTTTAAATTTCCAAGTCCGAAAAGGTGCTGGATCGAGAGAGATCAGCGAGAGCTCCACCTGACATGAGCGATTTAGAACCAAGACCCAGAGTGAACCTCCATACAGGAGTTATATACTAATGATCGATTATTTAGACGACGATGTCTCCGCCTATGCGGAAGATGTCACCATGAGGTAAGCGGAGACACGAGGGACACGATGGCTATCTTTGAAGGCCGGCGCGTGTAGGCTACACGATTCAGAGCGAATGGTTCGAAATATAAGTGTGAAATATAGGTATAGAAATTATACATTGTACTTTCTTAGTTTTCTCGGATCTGCTTCTGGCGCGTGTGGGATGGCGTCGAAATATAGAATCTGCGGCAGGCAAACGTTCGCGGGTATTTTGCACTGTCGAGGCCATGGCCATGAAGAAGAGTATCGATCGAGTTCTCAGAACTCGAGGAAGGCGTATGATTTTTCGATATTGCGTTTTAATTACGATCGTGTGACCAGTGGCCGTCTTGGTGACAACCACATGAAGGCCATTTGAGCATACACGTGCCGTTGACAATTTCGGTTTGGTGAGAGATGCACACCGATTCTAGTGCGAACGAATACTTTGAAACTGTCCCACGAGATGTGATCGATCAAGGATTTGATGGCGTGAGCGAGAATGCGAATTCGCCTCACGACAGGAGCCCAAAGGGTTAGGAGAGGGGAGAAAGAACAACGCAAACGGATTCACGAACTCGAAAAGTCCAATTACCTACGTGAAGAATTTGGAAATTGGAGAAATTTGAGTACTTGAATAGTAGACAACTGAGGGGCCTCACAGGTGGAGGGAAGCGAAAAAATTTCCCATGGAAACGGATTCGGAGATCCAACAAAAATGTACTATCAACGTGAAAAAGTTGGAAATTAGGGAAATTGGAGTACCTGAAGACTAATCCTCTGTGCCGCCTGATGCGTTAAAGGAGGGGAAGAAAGAACTCCAAAAATAATCTAGTAAACCGAGAAACGCGACCTTCAATGTAAAGAACTCGGAATTGAGCGAAATTAGAGTAACTGGAAGTTACCTCCTCATGAAGTTAAAATGTTGAGAAGAGGAAGGAAAGTCAATGAGCAAATGGCTGGAAGAATGTCGGAGGGGGGGAGCCTAATGTTTGGTACAAACAAGGTTATCGCTCAAGTATACTCAGGTCAGTAGTATCACGTCATAGTAGCAGGAGTGTATCATAACCTAATGGAAATTTCTATTAACAACACGGCTGCAGACTACAGTCGCGCAGCTAAGATCAATACTAAAAACTTGGAATCCGCTCTTGTTTCATCGGGAAAAACTAGAAGGGACTGAGATTTCTTGTCCAACTTCACCTCCTCTTCCCCCAGAGACCGTCTTCACCACCTTCCCATAATCTCTCCCCGCTACTCCTACCTCTCTTTTCAGTGAAAAACTCCACCCTGGCAAGCCATCCCTTAGTTCGAAGTAAACTCTCAGGGGTCTAAAATTTCTTAGGCTTTCGGCACTTGTTCAGCATTGTTTTCCCAATTCGTTTATACATAATTCAAAATTTAGCAAAGTGAAAAACCTGAAAACAGAAACAAAAATTTTCGCGCGAGAACACAATAAAACACTACGGATTAAAAATGAGGAGTTATCTGTCAAAAGGGCCCCTGACGAATAGGTGCCCTTTTTGCGGAGATGCTTATTTTCGAATTCTCCGTGTCCTACTCTTTAGGAACCAGGTGCAATTTTTGCCGAAATCAACGAATTCAACGTACCATGCTGTCTTAAATACGTCACTCTCTTGTAGCCGTTTACATTGCATACAGTCGCTTTACCTCTTATCAATATCAGTCGAACAACAAACTATATTCTTTCATTCGGAGATCGCTCTCAAGCGAAGTGGCAACCTCAAGTGTTCTGAGGTTCTGACAGACAAACGTGGTTAAGTAGGAAAATTTCGATTTGCAGGTGTGACAGTGTGAGATGGCGGTGCCAAGGACGAGTTCCAGTGTTCACGATAGCAGAACAGCAACGTCTTTGAAACTGTTATTGTGTTGCGTTCCTCTGCGTTGAAGTTGAGAAACTGAAACCCCCTAAACCCCCTCTGTATATGTACCGACGCATGATATTCTTAGAGAAATATACAGTGGTGTAGTAGAGCGGGAACGGCGTTCCCACACTGGTTTTCCGCAGATAGGAAATCATATAAATACGGCTTTCGGACTTTCCTTATACTTTGTCAAATATATTTAGCGTTCCCATACTGGAAAATTTACCACTACACTACTGGAAATATATATATTCTCTAAGAAGATACTCAGTGAAATTGGCGCCGATAAAAGATTACAAACGCATTGAATTAACATTGGTTCTATGCTGAGATGTGTACAAACTTATCATGCAGTCAATAAAACCAAGCATACATTACAATATACAGCGAGTTAGGAACTGTGTATTTTGTTCCATAAGTTGTATAAATGTATAGAAACAAACAAAACAGAAGAGTAATACATGAAATTCACCGATATTATCTTATGGGAAAACAGCTACTGATAACCATAACATGTCCCACCACACCAATTTTCCCATCGCTCTAAAAAGGGCCCCTGTCATCCTCCTTCTTTCTTAATTCGTCTGCGTTCGTTTCTAAATGAACTAAACAATCAACTAGTCATTTCTATTAATGAAATCACAGTGAACATTTTTTATAATAACATATTTTTCAATTAAATCAGTCTGAAAGGAGTATTTAAGCTGGAAAATTTTAAGTTGTTTTTCTCAAAACCATAATTGCTGACAGAGGCCCTTTTGACAGATAACTCCTTAAATACTGAATGACGATGAAAACGTGCAAGAATGACAACATAATATTCACTTAATACGCGTGCTAGTTTTTACCTGCATTTAGTCTTATCTCCTTTACAATCAGGTAACAACGACACTATCTTAACGTTTTGTGAAGCATTTTACTTTTTGTTAAGCATTCGGGAGAGTTCGGGATAGCCCGATCGGGACTCGGGTCGGGCTTGCCCCGAACCGAAACTGAGCGGGATTTGTACTGTACCGATTCTGAAATAGCGAGACCGGACTAATACCGACCCGACCCGGCCCGACGGCATCACTACTTAAATACCAAAAATATAATGTTAATTCCCAAAAGAAAGTCAAACCACCCTCAGGAATCGGGGTCAACATTTTCCAGTTTTGCTTAAAGTTTCCCGAAAATTTTTCCCCAATATTTGGAACTAGTTTAGGCGGCGGCTTATTACAAAAACCAAAGTCAAAAAAGCTTTCGCAGAAGCGAAAGCAAAACCGACTTTTCCAAGCTACGTACGTATTATTGAACAAATATACTGAGGAATAAATAAAATCATGTACTCTGTAATCAAATTACGAGTAAATACAAATAGAACAAAAAAAAGCAGGGATGGCAAACGAAACGAAATAACGATTGATTTTTGTCTAAAATATTGAAACGAAATAACAAAACGAAATGAAAATGTAGCAAAAAACAAAATGAAAAATAGAGCAAAAGAAAAACGTAACGAAAAAACTAAACTGAATCATAGAGAATTTCCAACGTTTTTACTTTTTATCATATAATAAATTAAAATTAATCATATTGTGAATCTTATTACTGTTTTTCACGAATCGTGACTGAAAAGTATAAAAAATGAAAGATACTATGAATGAAAATTAAAATTACATCAGTTTCTGAAACGCTGGGGAATAATTAATCCTTTGAACTAATATCTGTATTGTACCCAATGACATGAAAAAAAATAATTAATCCTTTGATGATAACGAAATGATTCAGTTTCGTTATAAACAAAACGAATGAACACCGGTCTGAAATAAACGAAACGGAAAACCAAACGAAAAATCGCTCATGAAAAACCGAAAATGTTGAAAATAACGAAACGATTTAACAAAACGAAAAAACCTGTTTCGTTTGCCATCCTTGCAAAAAAAAAAAAAAAACACAAAAAATTAAGAAATCGTATTAGAAATGAAAAAAACAGCTAAATTAAAATTACGTCAGTTTCTGAAACGCATGAGAATCATTAATCCTTTGAACTAATATCTGTATTGTACTCAATGACATGAAAAAATCGAAATGATAACGAAATGGTTTAGTTTTGTTAGAAACGGGGCTGGCAAATGGTAACGAAAACGAAATAACAGAATAACGGAAAATTTTGGGCAAAAATGAAGAAACGGTAAACGAAAAACGAAACGAAAAAGTCGCGATTATTTCTAGGTTCGACAAATGATAATGAAATGGTGGATTTACACCAAAGTTATAAGCATACTTGTTAATTCTACCTTCATATTTTAACTGTAACGTACTTGTCACTAGCATTATGCTTATAACTTTGGTGTAAATCCAGCGTAACGGTAACGGAATAACGGAAAATGTTGGGCAAAAATGAAGAAACGGTAAACGAAAAACGGAACGGGGAAAAAAATTGGGATACTGAAAAACCGAAAATTGAAACGGAAAAAAACATTTGAAGTATCGAAAAACGAAAAACGAAACGAAAAAGCCTAAAAAAAGATTTCGTTTGCCAGCCCTGGTTAGAAACAAAACGAGTGAATACTAGCCTCCTGCAGTCGGACGTTCAGTGTGAAGTGTTTGTACGAACGAACGTATTCGTGCACATTCTTATCTGTGAACGTTCGTACGGACAGTTCTGAAAAAGTGTACGTTCGCACGTGCAATTTTCAACAGGTGTACGTTCGTGCGTACAAAGTAATATGTAGACAACTAATTTAGTATGCGCGGGCTGCGGGGTAATATAATTCGAGTACCCGATGAGTATAGGGATGAAATTGATGAAATTCGGTAAGACATTACTAAGAAAATAAATGATAGACAATTTATTGACGGAAGAGAATGCTGCTCATTGCTTGACTATTAACGCTAATGCATTATAATGAGATAAATAGGCAATTATAATCTATTATTTTGAGAACCCAAGTTTTGTTTAATTTAATTCGTTTGTTCATCAAGTACTGCCAATTCTCCAGTCTCCAGTTCATAAACTTGCCGCGATTCTAATATTTGATATAATTAAACAGGAAGTGACTTATTATTTTTAATCACTGTATTTGTATAAAGAAATAGAGATACTCAGTTCAATTGTTGTAGGGGAATGGCACTCTGGCTTTGTTTATATATTTCGCCCCAAATTTGATAACCCTTGATAACAAAAAATTACTATAATTTTGCGCGTTTTTCAAATTAACCGAGTTTTTGGCAATCAGTAGTAAAAAGTTGACGGTATTATTAAATTTAATTAGAAATAACGTAAATCCGAAATACATAATAATTCAAAATGTTGAGCTATTTACTGGTATAGGTAGTCAATTTTCAGATTGTAATATTTCGCGAGAGAATGTTGGAAATTATAAGTTGCTTTATATTAAATACCGTTTCCTACAAATTTCATTCTTACCATTTTTCTCGCAATTCCACTTGAAGGATACAGGGAAAGAAGCAGGTAAGTCACTTTTTTGGCGAGATTGAGTTATTTATACCGTAGGAAGGGGCGTATTGAGTAGAAGTAGCTCAGCTATGGTAGGATGCCTGAAAGGATGCTACAGTTCAGAAAAACGGGTTTCAAAATTCACGTTCAGGTCTTTAAAGAACCTCGTATGTAAACAAATTGTGTTTCATTTTTCTCATTCCGCCACAAAAGTGACTTACCTGCTTCTTTTCTTGTACCTTTCACTTATTTTAGAGAAATTTCTACATAAATGGAAAAATTCGTCAACTTCCCATTAGACTATAATATATATTTGATTTTGGTTCTTCCCTCCAATATTGATAACGAGTGTTCCGGTGACATCATGTGTTACTGCCTTATAAAAAGTGATCACGATGAATGAACAATATTTCCTCTAGATGTTCAGGGTTAAAGTGAACGTCGAGAGACGCAGCATGGAAAGATCAATGCTGGGGATAATGAGAAGGGACAGGATGAGAATCTCGATTATCAGAAGAAAATTAAGATTTAATAATAATTTCAGTTTGGCAGATCAAAAGAATGAAATGGTGGTGGGCGGGACACATCTCCCATCTCAGAGACGAACAATGGACCTATAAGGCTACCTTTTGGCAAGTGGCAACCGCTAGACGGCAAAAGAAGAAAAGAGGCAAACAAACATTAAGATGGAAAGACGATATACATAAATTTCTAAAAAGTAACAATTTCAAATAATAGCCAGGAATAGGTATGAATGGAAGCGTCTACTGAAGACCTTTTCCCGGCATGGATCAGGGGAGGAGCGAGCCTCACGTTGGGGCCGCTAATTCATTATAGGTATTATAACTAATATTGTTTATTTATTCCCTTAAATAAAGGTTTTTTGAACTTGAATTTGATGCAGAAAAGGAAGGATTAATTTTACGAGTACGTTTAGTTTACTTGTGATTTTTTATTGGAGACAGGGAAGGAATAATTTTAGGTTTCATTTTTTTATCTGTGATTTTTTGTCTTCATTTTTTGATGACAAAAAGGAAGGAATAATTTGTAAGTTTTGCTTACTTACCTATGATTTTTTGTGTTCATGTTTTGATGCAGAAACGGAAGGATTAATTTTCCCTTTCGTTTATCTGAAATTTCTAGTTGGAGAAAGGGAGGGAATAACTTTAGGCTTCATTTGTTCATCTGTGAATTTCTTGTGTTCATTTTTTGATGGAGAATAGGAAGGAATAATTTGTACGTTCAGTTTACTTGTGATTTTTGTGCATTGTTTCTTGATGCAGAAAAAGAAGGATTCATTTTGCATTTCGTTTACCTGCGATTTTTTGTTGAAGAAAGGAAAGGAATAATTTTAGGTTTCACCTGTTTCCATTCCCTCTTGTTGCTTGTTTTTCTTTTATTACAATGCATACCAAATTTGTGACTATTGGCTAGTCTGATTGTAATATAACATTATGTGGCAGCTAGTTCTTTTGATTGGTGTCCTCAACGCCCAAGGCTGGTACACTGAGAAGATGGATAGTCAAGTCTTTGAGTTCAGGCATCTGAGTATAATTTTCCCAGTACAATAAAGGGGACATTTCATTCAAATAATCGCACACAGTGGAAGTGATGAATACAAAATCTGAAATTGTTTTCTTAGTTTACTCCCCAAGAACTTATTTATCCAAACTCTATGGAATTAAGAAACATATGAAAATAATGCTTTATTAGGCATCTGCCATATAATGTTGTATTACAATCAGACTAGCCAATAGTCATAAAATTTGGTATGCATTGTAATAAAAGAAAAACATGCAACAAGAGGGAATGGAAACAGGTGAAACCTAAAATTATTCCTTCCCTGTCTCCAATAAAAAATCACAAGTAAACTAAACGTACTCGTAAAATTAATCCTTCCTTTTCTGCATCAAATTCAAGTTCAAAATACCTTTATTTAAGGGAATAAATAAACAATATTAGTTATAATATAGAGAGATACCTATAATGAATTAGCGGCCCAGAGTGAGGCTCGCTCCTCCCCTGACCCATGCCGGGCAAAGGTCTCCTGTAGATGCCTCCATTCATACCTATTCCTGGCTATTATTCGAAATTATTACTTTTTAGAAATTTATGTATATCGTCTTTCCATCTTAATGTTTGTTTGCCTCTTCTTCTTTTGCCGTCCAGCGGTTGCCAAAAGGTGACCTTATAGGTCCATTATTCGTCTCTGAGACGGGAGATGTGTCCCGCCCACCACCATTTCATTCTTTTGATCTGCCAAATTAAATCTTAATTTTCTTTCGATAACCGAGATTCTTATCCTGTCCCTTCTCACTATCCCCAGCATTGATCTTCCATTGAGTTTTGAGTTACCCTAATTCTGTTCAAAATTTTTGCATTTAATGGCCATGTTTGACATCCGTTTATTAGGACAGGCAAAACACGCATATTGAAAATTTCGCTTTTGTTTTCATAGCTAAAGTTTCCTTTGAATATATCTTTTAGAGAATTTTTTCCACTCCTTAAAAAAGTAGAATTTTTCAACATTGGGCCCCCGATTCAAAAATGTGTACTTACGTTGAAGAAAGCTTATCAGTAAACACTATGTCATATAATTTCTACATGGCTCTTGAACTTCGAATCGCTTGTCCTCAAAAACAGATTTTGCTGGTTGGTTTCCTTACGCTGAATAGCGTCCATTTGTTATCAGTATCCATTGTTGTGATGGTACAGAATCAGTAGATATTTTTCTTTGTTGTCCACAAAAATTCCCTCACTGTCTATAAAAATAATTCCTTCGTTGTCTACAAAAATTCCTTTTTCATCCTAAGAAATTTCTTTGTCGTTGGCAAATCGTATCCCCCGCCCAAACTGGGTGAGGGGGGGGGCGGCAGAGTGTTGGAACTCACGCACGCCTTACGGTACATACTTATATGTATACATTATACATTTCATGAAAAAAATTCCTTAAAAAAAAGAATTTGAAATTGCTGAAAAAAATAGGATAAACTTTAATTGCACGATAAAAAAATGCGAATGAACGATAGGATACAGAACGCTAAAAGAGGTGGTCCAAAAGATAGTGAAATGAATTATTGCCCGTTACATGTTGCCAACAAAATAATTACCAACGAACGAAAAAGACGAGTAGCTTAAACGATAGGATAATTTGCGTCACTCTCATGAAAATACATTTCTCGACATGACTTGCACTAACACATTGATAAAATAATTTTCAATGCAGAATAATATTCCGTACTTCCAGAAGTGCCTGCTCTGCAAGCATGGTCTCGGTCACCAAATTAGACTGAAACTTGTAAGCATATACCACAGGAGGCAAAAGTTGTCCCCCTGGGTCAAGAAGGAAAGAGGGGTCGGCCTGCCAAGTCGAAGAAAGCGCGAAATTTTCCAATGAAGACACCGTTTTTCAAGGATAGCATTCCAGTATTTAACTAAAGTTTTCTTTCTGACTCAACGTGTAGTACCTAGGGTGATGCGACAGCAGTATTTTCTAACGTTTGTTTTTGAATTCTTGTAAAGTGCACTATTTATAGCTAATGTGCATTTTTAATAGTTCATTAACACTTTTCAACGTGACTAATATTTTTTAGATATTATACATTTTTCATCGTGGATTACTCTGTTTTATCGTTCATTACACTTTGTCACAGAATTTTGATTTTTTTTTCTATGCTCCTGTTATCGTTCATATGATCTGTTTTAACGTGCAATTAAATCCTAGCCAAAAAAATAACAGAAAATTATGAGTTATTGGGACCATTAACCACATACAAAGGCAGTGCACAGAACGCCACGCGTCAGTTTCTATGAAAATCGTCCGAACGCGAACAGACAGGCATTAAAATCTGCACATTACGTAGGAACGTACATTTATTGAAAACTGTACGTACGAACGTACACTTTTTCAGGATTGTCCGTGCGAACGTTCATAGATAAGAATGTGTACGGGTACGTTCATTCGTACAAACACGTCACACTGTACGTCCGACTGCAGGAGGCTAGTGAATACCGGTCTGAAGTAAACAAAACGGAAAACCAAACGAAAAATCGCTCATGAAAAACCGAAAATGTTGAAAATAACAAAACGAAAAAAATTGTTTCGTTTGTCATCCCTGCAAAAAATAAAATAAAAAAATTATGAAATCGTATTAGAAATGAAAAAAACAGCTAAACAGGTTCAAAAAGAACGTCTAAGAATCAAATTAAATACAAAAGGGAAAAATTATTGTGAAATCAAATGAATAATGAAAGCGCTGGAGAAATTTAAAAAAACTGAGAGTGGATATAACAATAAAGCAAAACTTATATCTCCCAAAAAGAAATCTTATATTAAAAAAATATAATATCAAAAGAAGTAAACGAGTGAAAAAAAAAGAACGAAAAGAAGAAAACAGCTCCTTTTCTTTGTAAAGTCGGTGAAAAGGTATATCACATTGTACAAAGATAACAAAACAAATGGATAGCAAAACTTGGTGGAATGTGGTAACACTGACGATTGAGCGACTTATGAGTGACCCTGTAGTATACCTACAGTATCGGGTCCAACTAAACGGAGCGCACCGCGTAGTCAATTCGGCATCTACGGGCGCTCTTTATTCTGACCTTAAATTGAGGAAAACTCATGAACGACTCGACCAATTATCATCAAACTTCAACGGGCACAATTTCAGGTACTTCTCCATAATATACCAAATTTTGGAATCAATTGATTCATTACTTTTTGAGATTTTCGTGCTACAAATTTTGTCCGTACATATATACATACATACATACATATATACATGTAGAATTTCGCCTCTACGAGTCAAATTCTCGGATTGTCGAACAGCGACAATCCACAACCTGCCTTCGGTGACGGATGGTAGATAAACTACAAAACCGTCCACGTCTGATCATGCATCATAATAGTGTAATATCGATAAGTATTGTTAAGTAACAGGTAGTACGGTTGTTCCTCTCGAAAACGACCGAGTGTTCGATCGCTGTTAATTATAATATTATAAAGCAGTATACATTCGACTGTCTGTCTTGTCGTACCGTCGACGAACTTGTATTTTCGATTCTCGTTGATTTGCGAGCATCAATAAATGATATTTTTCGAAAGATTGTGACAGTTCGTTATTCAGTCTTACATACATACATACATATATATATAAGGAAACCTGAAATTCAGCCACCATTACAGTTGCATTCTACACACTCTGAAACGTAAAAAAAACATTGCCCCCACCCCCATATCGACAGCTGTGACGGGTATAATACCTGACTTTTCTGTAGAAAAGTCGGTAAAAATAAGGACCTATCACAACGCAGATACAATTTCATACGAGGGAGGGGATCAAATTAGTAAAATGATTTTTACCCTCCTAAATTTACCATCTGAAATACTACCCAGCGATCTGAATAGCGCGAGCAATGAAACAGAAGACAATAAAGGATGATTCGCTCCAAAAATTAGCCGGTATCGCGGCGGGTATCAGTTGCGACTGCGAGCTCAATTTATGGGGACTTTTCAAAATTCCCCACACAAACTGCGTCGCCTCGGAAAATGAGTAGCGCTGTACAGCCGCAGACTTTTCCAATTTTACAGCAACGAAACCGAGCCAAACGTCTATATTTCAAAAACAATTAACATGTTCGGCGGCTGTGCGCGAGCGACGAGAACCCGTCGCCGCGGGTAATCAACCTCAGATTTACAGTCGCGTAGGGAAAAATTTCGCCAATTTTGAAAATTCAATCGAAAACTACACACGCGTGCAGTACCTATACACACGTACACGGCGAGAAGCCGTTTCCACGAGTACGTCAATATATTACGGTTATACATATAAGTTCGATGTGTAAGGGTAGTACGAAAGGGCGGGGAGGAAGGGGAGGAGAGAGAGAGAGAGAGAGAGAGGTAATTTACAGCAAGCGAACTGCAGAAGCGATATACACAGATACGCACGAGCGAGGCAATAACGCAAATTAACTGTCTAAGTACGAATTGCGCTCTATCTTCATAATTCATCTGTATCAAAATCGGATGCCCATATTTTTGATGAATAATGCGAACTCATCGGAAGTTCTTTGACTCCAGCTCAGGCGTGTTCCGTCTATGCACGTCTCGCCGAGATACAACGACGACGCGGAAAACAAGACTCCAGTCCATTAGCTAATTGCTTTCGATTATTATACGACGTGGCGTGCGAAAACCGAACGCGTCGGTGCAGAAATATTAAAACGAAATTCTTGAGATTCCGACAGGCTGGTAATTGAATTAGCCATCGACGGCGGGGATACGAGGCGCGCCATCGCCCGAGTTCGTCCCGGGAGCCGAGAACGAGAAAATACAACTCGCAATCCCGCAGCTAGCACTCATCTCGTATCCCGTTTTTCGAATTTCATTGTTAATACGGAGGAAACAAAAAAATAAATAAATAAAACGATAACAAAGTCTCCCACCCCCTCCCCCGGCCGATGCTTTTCCGTTTATAGAAGACAACGTACGTGGAAATATTCGCTCTCTCACTTCAATACAGGTAATGCAACGACCTCTTTGTGTATCGTTATTATATGTATACGATACGAATTTTCATTTTATACGTGTACATTGCCCCTTCCTTTTTTACCCCCATTCCAATTTAGTAGCTTATTTTGTATTTTTCTTTCGTATACACACTTTTTACTTTTTGTGTTTGTAAATATTAAACACTGTCTATAAGCACATATGTTACGATGCTGGGTACACGATATGTACGTATGCGCTCTGTGCCTCCCAAGAGAAACTCGCAATGGCACAGTGCATGAATGCGGAGAGGGGGACAGGTTTTTTGATCACGAAAGTGATGAAACGACCAGAGTAAAAATTAGGAAAGGGACTGAAAGATGAGTAAGTACTTCATTTTACAAAGAAATTTCTCGACTATGTTCCTCAAAAGAGCTGACTTATCAAAGGCTGTATCCTACTAAGATAGGTGAATCGGCCTCCGGCGATTTTGTACACTTTCATTTGAGCCTTCGATGAGTACTGATAAAAGAAAGTTTTGGAACCTATCCCGACATTCCCATCCACTTCCACGGAGGCGTGACCTTGAAATATGTGACTTTCTTGTTGTTAGCATTATCTCGAGCATTTTTCGGTCAACTGAAGCGAAACTAGGTAAACATGGTCTCGGGCACAAACATTCTCGATTTTTCCAGATTTCTCTTTTTAATTCTCTTATACACCCTTAAAATCGACTTTGAAATTTTCAACACGGCGTCATGAGTCCCATTTTTGAGTTGGATATCCTGAAAACATTCGTGTAAGTATATTAATTTGTTTTGTTCCTCTGAACATTTCTTCTCGTTTCCGTCTACAGGGTGTCCATTCTTGTTCGGAAATGATTTTCCTTGACTTTTCCAGGTTTTCAGTTACATTGGATGAAGAGCCGAATCCTGGAAGCGTGATCTCTATTCACATTTCGAACAGAAACAGCGTTGACAGATTTACGGCGTTTCGAGTATGCAATTTTATTAACATTTCGAGGTAATTCCGATGAATATGTGGAAATATTTACGGCGTTGTAATTATGCAATTCTATTAACACTCCAGCCATGTTGTTATTGCACCTGTATTCGAAGTACACCATATTATTCATATTGATGTGACATCTAGTCACGAACATCAGGGTGGATAGAAAAACTTTTTTGATAATCGGAAATTGTATTATTTTCATAACAGAGACAGACAGACAGAGGGAGACAGACAGACAGAGAGACAGACAGACAGTCAGAGACAGAGACAGAGACAGAGAGAGAGAGAGAGAGAGAGAGAGAGCCCCCCTCCAGGAAAAACTCTTCCGTACGTCCCTAGATGGGAGTACTGACTAACGTACCAAAATTATCCAAGAATGTGAGAGTCTCCAAGGCGGCCAAAGTAGTGGATTTTTATTTTTCAGCTTTCAATAGACTCTTTTTGGAGGGGTAAATGCCATCCACGTTCAATTTATAAAGACTTATCATTCGATTTCACGAACAACATCACTTACCCATACAAACGAAAAGTTTCACTATCGAGCAATTAACCAGAACCCTGATTCTGGGGTTATCATCAGAATGGGAGTTAGATCAGAAAAAATAACCCGGAAATCGAATACACATATTTCCGGAGACGAATGCTCCAAATTATAAAAGATTACAAGCACTAAATTTGTTTGAAAGATGTTTTTTGTTTTTTGTTTTATTTTTTCGAAACCAGACGCTGTATTTAGCGAAATAAATGAACGTAAAAAAAAAAAAAAAGAAAAATAACACTACCAACTTTTTTCTGTACCACTATTAAACGAAGAAATCATGTCAAGTGCTAGAACTCTTAACTCGTTTTTTTTTTTTTTTTAGAAAGACTGAATATAAAATGCAGATTTTTTTTGGTGTGTGAAAAGTTTTTCAATTTGAACTTCTATAGCTAGTGGCTCGAGCACTGCAGATAGAATTACTGAACATCCTCGCGGATCATTCAGTGCTAGTAACGGTGAGTATCCAATATAGTAATTTTTTCCGACACTACGTAATTATTTTTACCGATACTCGAAAGATCTACGAAGCGAATTTCAGATGATGGGATTTTCTGAAGCACAAATGATGGCCGTGTACACACACACAGAGTAATCCGGGGGTAAAATTCGACTTTTCGTAAACACCTTGTTCGATTTTTTTCGACTTGGTGGAGCGTATACTCCCCAAACAGCGCACCCCCGGCCCCGGAAACTATCCTTTCGAATATCCGTCGCTAACCAAACTTGTTATGTTATGATCAGTTCTTCTTAATGGGGATAGAGAAAGAGAGAGAGGGAGAGAAAAGGGGGAGGGATTTCATTTACAGGTACGACTCAAGGGAACGAAGTCTGGATACTTTTCACCAGATGACAAAATTGCTTTCAGTGGAGGTCAAGGTTGGTACATTCGGGGCACCAGAAGGCAAAATAACTGAAAGGGCACAAAGTTTTCACTTCTTTTCTGTTTTTCTGTTTTGTTTTGTTTTGTTTTTTTTTGTTTCTCTGCCTGGCAGTTAGTTAGTTCGGTTATGTATTTTTCCATTTATTTACGTCTGTTTGTTTGTTCGTTCATTTGTCAATCTGCCTGCTCATCTGTCCATCCGTCCGTCTGCTCATCTTTCCTTTGGCCAACACGCGTATCTGTCCCCGTTTCTGTTGGTCTGTCTACCTGTCGCTTCGTTCGTCCGTCTTCTGTTCGTCAGTCTGCCTATTTGTTTGTTTGTTTGTTCATAAAATTTAAAACAGAGGAGTCAAAAACGTCGATTTTAAATGTTAATTTTCAGTGTCTTTTTTTTTATCTGACCTGTTAAGGTGCCACCAGAAGTGGTTCAGTTTCAACACTGATGTAGCGAGATGATATCTAATTTATAAGATCCTGAAGTCGCGCTGAATTCAATTCTAGAAGTTATTTACGAATCCATGGCCTGCTACGGCCTCTCTCTCTCATCCCTTTCCCTCCCACTCTGAGGAACAATTGGACGCTGTTAAACGTAAGGGAACCAACCGACATTTGAAAACAAAATGAATTATTAGTATTCGCTGGAAAGAGCGTAAAAAGTAGAATTTTTCAAAATTGGGCCCCCGATTCAAAAATGTGTACTCACGTTGAAAAAAGTTTATCAACAATAAACGCTATATCATATAGTTTCTACATAGCTCTTGAACTTCGAATCACGTGTTCTCAAAAACTGATTTTGCTGGTTGGTTCCCTTACGCTGAACAGCGTCCATCTAGTGAAAAGGGTTGAGCACAGAAGTCAGACTACATTCAATTTTTCATTAAGCTGTTCATTTACGCAGAAGTTGGCCATTTCTAAAACTTCCCTGTCTCTTGAGTATGTAAATAACATTTCTTCTGATATCGCAATTTTTATTATTTGATCATATCGGTTTCTCTTGATGTTAAGTCGGGTATAAGGTTTGTACAGAACTATTGAGCCCGAGGAAACTGGTGAATTTCGAAAGCTTTTCAACAGCTCAGGTGTAGAACACAGACAGGTTTTCTCATCTATTGGCTACCGCCGGCTCGAATGAAGTATCGTAGTGTTTTAATGTAACCACTTTTATGAAGGAGAAGGGGATAAATAATATTCCGGGCAGAGAGATAGGGGGAGAGAGGGGGGAGCGCCTTCTGTTAATTTACTTTAATGACGGATTCCACCTCTTCCCCAGAAAATAAACAAAAACGAAGAGAAAACGTTAGCCGGCTTGACGTTGTACAATGCGCATTGTTATCTCCTAATCTTATAAACATAAAACTGAAAACAGAGTTTTACAGATTTCGCATACCTAATCGTTATTAAATCATTTGTCCCCGCGTACTTTATCAGATTATCCAACGTTGGATGAGAAATATTATTTTAATCTCGAAAAGAGTTTTCAACGTTTTATTTTTATTCAGCGGTGGCGCGACTGCAACACAAAGGTTTCGATCTTTTTTTTCTCTCTCTCTCTCCCTTATTTTTTCAGAAAACCACGGTACAGCGTTTCTAATTTCGATGCCTCCCAGTTTAAAATAATAAACCGTTTTGGAAGAGACAAAGGAAAAGTACGTTAAAGCGATTAAGCTGCAATTTGTTCTCCAAACGGCAGAATAACAGAAAAACTGGTGAAGACTGCCACGAACCCTTCTCTACTCTTGTGATTCGTATTACTGTGCAGAGTAAAGCAACGAGTTCAAAAAGTGGGGTCTACTAGATCTGCATTCTCCAAGTGGTAATATGAATTAATCACGGTGGGATTCAGCTCAAAATTGTTGATTGAATCTAATTAATGAGGCTTTGATGGGAAGGGGGCAGGAACAGAGTTGAGCTTTCAGCAGAGGTACAGATAAAACAAATTTAAGAGAGGAGTAGCTTCAGTATTCCAACAAATTATTTTAAAATCTATCAACAAGCTCGCAGCAGATGCTCACTTTCGCAGAGGAGAGACAGAGCGAGAGAGATATTAAGGGTCCAAATGAAGTTCTACGATGAAACTTCAATCTATTCTTATTCGTTTTTCCCCTAAGTAGGAGGTGTCCCTGAAACACTCTCTATCTCCACCTCTAGGTTCCTGCCATTGTAGAAAATCTTTATGATTCTAGAGGATTTCAATTGGGGTTAATCCGAATGCAGAGGAATCGAACAGCCCCTCCCCCCAATATCTGGGTCATTTATTTGCCATCAGGACTATCATTGAACAAGGAAAGAAGGGGGCAGTACTCGGGGGAAAAACTAAAGAATACTAGGGGGAAGTATGCTATTAAAGATGCTTTAAGACTCTCCCAATCTATTTTCAGCCTCTTTAAAACTCATCAAGATTTTTTAAAGATTGTCAAGACTCCTTCACACTGTTCTAAGCTTTGACGCTTCTGGAGTCTTCTTCACACTCTTTAGATGCTTTCCAGCCTCGTTTAAGCCTTTTCACAACCATAAAATAATTATTCAAGGCCGACGATGCAATGAGGAACGTGAAGACGAAACGGAAGACACTTCGGATCAAGCGGGACATCCAGCAGTCCACGGCTTCGCTCGCGGAAGGACGCACTCGCCCAGTCGACCGAGAACGAGTGGATCCGAGCGCTGATACACGACCTCGATGTATAGACAAGCAGGTCCCATGGGGAACTGAATTTCCACCTGACCCTAGTCTTGAACGGCCAATGGTCCTCACGTACTTACATCGGATGGCGGTAGCGAACACCTGGCACACCTTATTCGAGTGTGAGGCCTGGGAGCAGGAAAGCGCGGGACGGCAACAGCGATTGATTCCGGAGGTAACACGAGCGACGGCGACGGCGCGATCAGCGGACTCGCGCCGGACAACTTGGTACCGCAAATACTGAAGGAGTGTGGAAGCGGATGAAACCGGGTCTCCGCCCTTGTCTCGACCATCATGAAGAAGAAGATACAGACAGAGGGGTCGATGCAGAGAGAGAGCCGATGGACAAAGCTCGGCTCACACCGGACACAACAACTCTGTACCATCCTAGAGCTGCTGCAACTGCTGCGGGCCTTCCCGCAGGGCTACACCCGCCGTTACCACCTTCCTGCGTCGCCACACGTACCAAGACGAGGAGGTGAGGGGTGAGTGAAGAGGAAGCGCGTCCGTCTGTGGTGCACCCGAATTTCAGATTAATGCTGGGTGAGCGCTGCCTCGATTAGTCGGTTGTACCATAGTGGCCCTGACAGGATAGGGCGAATCCAAAGCGGAGAGGCTAAATGGGGGCTCGGGCCAACCTCAGCGCGTCTTTCTAGTCACTGATGCGATACTCGAAAGGGTAGTTTCCGGGGCCAGGAGTGCGGTGTCTGAGGAACCACTTTGTGTGCGTGCATCGCCATACGCTCCACCAAGTGAGGTTCATCTAGGATTCCTTAAACGTGTCTCTTTAAAATTCATATAAAATGACAAGGCTCTTGAATGCTCATTTAAGACTCTGTAGGACTCTCTGTGTAATTCCTTTACGGTAATTTATTCTAATTAATTAAATGGCTCGTTAGGACTCTTCTAAATTTGTTAAGAATCGTTTAAGTTTCCTTATAATTCTTCCAGACTTACTAAAACCTCTGTAAGATTTTCCCAGGGTTAATTCGGGTTCTTCAAGACACGATCAAGACATTTTGGTAGATTCTCTAAAACTCATCAAGACTTCGAGACTGATTTAGGACCAGTGGAGAACTCTTCAACACTTGTTCAAGACGTCCAAGACTTTTCATGATTTTTTCAAGATTTCGCGAAATGTCTTCAGACTAGGACTTCCTTGAGGCTGTAGGACTTTCCCACTAGTATACTATTTACGAAGTGCTTTCAAGTCCCCTTCCCTCTCAGGGCAAGGGAGCTGCTCCATATCCTGTCTGTACCTCGAATTTCGAACGTATTGAAAAATGATCGCGAGTTTTTCTATGAGAAAATAATCCACTTTTCCACTCGCGTCTTCTTCGCGCGACGCAGAAATTTTTAATTTCTTTGTTCTGTTTCTGTTCGGATCATCGTCGGCAGAAATGACGTAACATACGTCGTAGCGAAATAGAACGGAATAAGATCGGTTTCTATTACCGTTTTCGATTGACTAGAAATTAGGTTTCCTCGCCAATCAATCGTTAATGACGACGAAGTCGACTAGCGAAATGAAACGTCTCGTTGCGAAGCTATCTCAGCCATTTCTATTTCCATCTATCCGCACAAATCTCGACACAAACATATCGAAAGCCAAAACGAATTTCCTCACTCCACCGAGCTTCCAGAAGCAGTGGTAGCACGGAGAGCACATCACAGACTACTCCTTTTTAATCGACAAGTGCCAGGTTAATGAGACAGAGTGCTCCTTCTACGACTGAGGTGGGTACGTTGAGTAAATACAACTTTGGAATACCGTGCGACTGTAATGGTGATTCGAAAGGATGAACACAACTGTTTCAGTTCGGGTGAAAGTGAACACTTACTTTTCAACTACTCTCTTAGTGCAATGAATAAAGCACCGAAATTTGGCCTAAATGCAAAAATTTCGTAGAGATGAAAGGATTGTTCCCCACCAGCTCCTGACGATCCCCTGAAAATGTATCTAAAATCCGAGGTGAAGCTAAGAGGCGGACTAAATTTGGGTTTTGAGCATCTCGCTTCTTATGAGCCACGCAAAAATATGTCCGTGACAAAATGGAAGAAGATTGAAGTTACCACAAAACCGGTTCAGTACCATTTTCGCATAGAATTAAAGGTTTTGCTAATAATCGAGGAGTTTCGTTGTAATCAAGGTGAAGTCAACACATACGTTACTGCGTGCAAAACCGCGAAAATAAGTTTGTAACATTCTAGCGTTTTTTTGCGGATGAAAAGAAGCGTCGTATCGAAAAATTCAAACTGTCGAATTCGTGTTGTTCTCCTCTGCGCGCTCGTACCACTCAAGTGCCCGAATTCGCAGATTTTGGTTTTTTAATTGGTCGTGTCCGAACGAGTCCAAACGTGATCAGCGGCCGAGCTCCATGAACCACAAACGTATTCGCGCCCATCCACACCAGTTACAAACCACCTCGCATCGTCACTGTACCGAAGCAGCCAGATAACCACGCGACCCGGTCGAAAACCTGTTGCCCGCGTCGCACCCGTCGGAACACGGAGGTACATAAATCTAATACCGCCTAACATTGTCAAGCTGCTCGAATCTATTTTCGCACTCACTGGCCTAAACGAAAAGTAAGATGACGCCAAATCCAAAGCACATCACACTAGACTCCCTGAAAAAGGTGTTAAATGAGACACTGGAAGAAAAGTTAAACGAGAAGTTGAAATTCTTAAAAGACATACAACAGGAGCAAGAAGTTTTGAAAACCAAGGTGGAGAAACTTGAATCCAGAGTAAATGCCCTGGAAAATTACTCTCGACGTAATAATATAGTTGTCCACGGTATACCCTTCCAAGAAGGGGAAAATTCCATCGAAGTGGCAATAAGCGCTGGCGAACTGGTCGGCGTCAATCTGGACCAAAGGGACATTGACATTGCCCACCGGCTCAAGAGCAAGAATGAAAAGGCACCACCGCCGTTTGTAATAAAACTGGTCAACAGGTACAAAAAGATGGAAATGATTTCGCAGGCACGAAAGATTAAACCTACGGCTGGGAAAATCGGAGGAGGGGCAAATAACGATCATCTCATCCCAGAGAAACAACGTATCTTAATGGAAGCAAAACAGATGGGAAGTCAACTCAAGGTGTGGTCAAAGAACGGCGAGATATTCTGCCAGAGAAGGGAAGCCGGTAACAGAATACTTCAACTTAAGGCGCTGGAAGATATTCAAGCGATCAAGGACACCTACAAAGAAGGAGACGAAAATACCAGGCCGAGACATAAGAGGACAGTTTCAGAGCTAAGCCCGAACATCGAAGGAACAGGGAATGCGCGAAAGAACGCTACAAATACCGAAGGCGTGAAAAACCCAGACTTCGGGATTACCCAGAAATGAGGTAACGAGAACTCCCCCATAGTAGAAGGAAAATTTAATTTAATTAATAATTATACTTTTAGAGCCCCAATACGGACTGCAGCAACCGAGGGGCGAAATCGCTGCGTATCCCCCCACTCTTCTCCAGTGGGCTCCAGCCTGGCCGGTGACAGCCCTTCAGGCAACAAAACTCTCAGATGTAAACATAATGGAAGCAAGGGTAAGTCAAAATTGAATTTAAATGATTTTACAATTAATACCAAAGGGTTGGCCAGTAGTGACCGTCTTCTCGAATTTGAACAGAAATTAGAAAAATTAAACTTTGATATTATTGGGACTCTCGGAAACAAGAAAACTTGGGGAAAAATTAATAAAACAGGAAAGCGGTCACTATTTCTTTTACTCCGGTCATACTAAAGGCTTCAGAGGAATGGGCTTTTATATTAACAGAAAGTGGGTAGACAAAATCGCGGAAATCAAGGGAATTACTGAAAGATTGAGCCTATTGAAAATCAACATAGGTAAAAACATTAAACTTTTGATCATGCAAGTATATGCACCTACACTGAAGGCAAACACAAAAGAAAACGTAAAATTTTACGATCAACTGCAGAAAACTTATGACGAAGGAAAAGAATACTATAATATAATAATGGGCGATTTTAATGCCAAGTTAGGAAGCCAACTTGACCCAGACTGCTTTAACAGTATTGGTAGATTCTGCTCGGGAGAAACTTTGAACAAAAATGGTGACAGCATGTTGAACTTTACCGAAAATAATTCATTGAAAATTGCTAATACATTTTTTGAAAAAAGAAAAAACAAAAAGTTGACATGGCTGGCACCAGATGGGACTACAAGGAACGAAATTGATTACTTTATAGTAAACGATTTGAGAATAGTGTATGATGTGGCTAGATGTGATCAATTTGAATTTCCTTCGGACCACAGACATTTGAGAATGAAAATTGAAATGTTCAGAAGAACAAAAATTAAAAACTATAACAAAACACAAAGGATAGGAAAAAGAATGATTCCCACTTGCAGAATACCAGAAGCAAAAAAACACTTAGTAAATGAACTCCAAAAAATTAATCGAGAAGAAGCCTGTAGTGTTCAAGAAAGTTACGATAAAATGGAGAAGGTAATTAAAACAGTTACTGGAAAATTTAGCGAAACAACAACTTTGAACTCTACCAAAACCAAAATTTCTGAAAAAACTAGAATACTCTGTGAAAGGAGGAACTCGCTGGCAAATAAAATTCATAAAAATTTAAAAGAAAAAACTGAATTAACTAAACTGAGGAAAACTGTTAAAAAAGCAATTAAAAATGATATTTATACTTACGATACGAATACGATGCTTGAAATCATAAAGCAGACAAGATCAGTGAAAAAAGCGAAACGTGAAATTTTTCAGGATCAAACTAATACTCCAATAACTAAAAATAACGAAGACAGATTTGTTTATGACAGGAATAAAATCGTCCAAGTGGCAACAGACTTTTATAGTAAGTTATACAGTAAAAATCAAAACGAACAAACTGTAGAGGTTACTATAGGACTGAACAACAAGGAAGAGGTTCCCTCTTTCATGGACAGCGAGATTTTGTCCGTCCTGGGAAAGTTAAAACCTGGTAAAGCAGTAGGCCCGGACAAAATAGGCAATTATGAGCTGAGGCTATTTGCGGATGAATTAACGCCAAATTTGACAAAAAATTTTAATCGTATTCTAAAAGAAGAAACGATCCCATCCGAATGGAGCTATTCAGAAATAATACTTCTCTTCAAAAAAGGAGATATAAATGAAATAAACAACTACAGACCTATAAGATTGAGTTCTAATTTGGGAAAAGTTTTTGGCAAATTAATAAAAGAACGTATCTATCCACAATTGGACCAATGCCAAGGACCTGAACAAGCAGGTTTCCGCAAAAATCGTTCCACCATCGACCAATTATTTATAATCAATCAATTAATAGAGAAAACGAAAGAATATAACCTGCCGTTATACTTACTATTCATTGATTTCCAAAAAGCCTTCCATTCCATTTACCTATCCGAACTTTGGAGAGCCTTAAGCCGACAAGGTATCCCCGAGAAAATGATGAAAATTATAAGAGAAATGTACAAAAACAACAGCGGAAAAATCCGTTTGGACAAAACAGGCAAAAATTTTTAAATCGAAAGGGGAGTGAAACAAGGGAACCCCTATCTCCCATCTTATTTAATTGTCTACTGGAAGATATATTTCAAAACTTAAACTGGGAACAAAAAGGTATAATAATAAATGGGGAAAGGCTCAACAACTTAAGATTTGCGGACGATGTGGCTTTAATTTCTCAGGATGGACAAGAAATGCAAACCATGGCAAACGAATTAGCAGAACAATGTAACAAAGCAGGCCTGATTATAAATACCCGTAAAACAGTGTTATTATCAAACAGTAAGTCTAGCAAAGAAATAGTTATGGGTTAGAATCAAATTATAGCAGAAGATAGCACGATATATTTAGGTCAAATTATTTCATTTAAAAATAAATCAGAAAAGGAAATTTCAAAAAGAAGATCACAGGCATGGAAAAGTTTCTGGTCCCTAAAAAATATCTACAAAAGTGAAATGCCTTTGGCAATGAAAAAGAAAATATGAGAGTCATGCACACTACCGGTGCTATTGTACGGCGCACTGTGGTAACCGAGAAATGGGTTGACGCACTTGGGGATGGGAGAACACCACACCCGCGTTGCTCACGACTAGCTCGAGCGATGAGTTTCACAGGGGGTAGAGGACGGCTCTAGACTTGTAAGATATCCGCAGCAGTGACGAGGTAACCCAACGGGAGATAGACACTAGGCGTGGAAAGATCCCGTTTAATTAGTAGCCCGATCAAATCCTTAACCGGTAAGCTAGAATTAAATAGTAATCAAACCGCGAAATAAAACGAGGAGTACGTTTATCCGCCTGGTAAGGTTGTCTCCGTCGAGTTATGAAGATGACGGGCTGGACGGTTGAAGATCGTGTTGGAAGAGATTCACGTGCCACGCGGTCATTATGGACGACTCCGCGTGGTACCAAAGTGGACCGGTGAATTAACTATAAGACAGAGACCTGATCGACGATTCTAAACACGCAGCAGGCACTCAACTCTGTAGGCTCTACTCGAATTCAAATCTCGAAAAGAAACTTCTTATAAAAATATAAAACACGGAATATAATTACGAAAATCAAAAAGAGAAGACACGACACCATCCGATTCCGAGCACCCTCCTCGAGGAATAGACCTTACGGCTACCTTTAGGGAAAAAGTGACGTCACGAAATCAAGGAAGAACAACGGTAGATGGAAAAGGTTACGGAACAAAGAAAAACGAGGAAAATAGGAATTGACTTGTTATAGGATTTTCCGGTAGGAGCGTGACAGTGGAGAGGTTCAAGAAACACGGAATCTGGATACCACAGCACAGACATGGGCCGCCACACAAGGCCAAACTCTGAAGCTAGCTAGGACCCAGATTTCAATGAAGAGGGCCATAATCGGAGTCAAAAGAAAAGACAGACTAACCAATAGACGGGTAAGGGATACATCAAAGGTCAAGGACTGTAGATTTGTCATGAAAAAACTGAAATTTGATTACGCGGGTCATGTTGCAAGAGGGAGGAGGGACAGGTGGGAAAGAAAAATTTTGGAATGGGTACCCAGGGGAACAGAAGAAATGTAGGGAGACCTAATACCCGATGGGCTGACGAAATCAGGCAACATGCCGGGGTCGCATGGGGAAGAGACGCCAGGGAAAGGGGCCGCTGGAAAATGCAAAATAAATAATAAATAAATAATAATAATCGAACTTCTACATCTTACTTACATGGCACGGGCATTCATTTCGCTATTAAAATGTGAAATAACCTGCATAATCAATTGCAGGTTCCTACGGCCACTGATGCGATATTCGAAAGGGTAGTTTCGGAGGCCGGGGTGCGGTGTCTCAGGGGCCACTTTGGCATGCGTGCATCGCCATACGTCCCACCACACCATAATTTCAGGCCAGTATTCAATGGCATTATAACTTGTACATACAGAAGGGTGTTTCATTATCGTACAATGTGTATGGGAACAGAAACATTATCTCCCTTGCATTCAAACTGTTTCTTAGGGTTCTTTATTTGGTTTGTAATTTCCATTAACGAGAAAATTAATTTTTACAGGAAACCCTTTACGCTTTTCTTTACTTTTGGAGAAATGGTATGTTCATATTGAGCGAGGAAGATCACAGTGATGTACCAAATTAAATGTTTCCCTGCCTCAACCACTTCTCCGAATTATTTTTCTTTCTTTCTGTTGTACGTCGATCTCACAAATTAGTCGACATAATCAAAATTCAAATACCTGCCAAAAATAAGCAAATGTATGAAGTGATTATTTGTTTGTTGTCAATTCCCAAACAGTTCCAGTTCGCGAAATTTAAATCCCCCTTCCCGGGGGACTTTTAGACACATCTTTCCAAATAAATATCTTATTACGACTCATCGAGAAAGATTCTATTCGACGTCGAACATAAAATCAGCCCTCAGTTCACCCCTGCCAATGAAACTAATTTGGAAGACATTTCTTCTCAGTTGAGGGTCCTCCAATAGCTAAATTAAGATTCACATTAGGCTGACCCTTATTTATTGACGGGTTGTTTCGAATCAGACTGACCACTAGAATTTATAAGTTAAAAAAATAATATGACTTTAGATGATCTTTATCCAATTTTTTAGTAGCTCTAAACAATTTTTAGCTCGCTCCGACTGCTTACTTTTCTGTTTCTTCCCTCTACTTTATGTTGCATTAACATCACTCCATTTACTGGAAATCTTGCTATACACATCCATTCTTATTATATTCAGAAATCTACTATCAGTACTTCTGTTCTACTTATGTAGTCCAAATGAACCTTGAGTTCCGCTGAATTTATCCCAATTTGGTACGATGTCGGCGTATCCATGATAGGTCGCGGTGCAGCCAAATTTTTGAAAAAAGTAGGAATATGGATGCACACAACTTCATGAGGCGAAATTTTGTGAATAAACCAAGATATTTCCTCCTGAGTTCAGATGATGAAGCGGACCAATGAAACGACCAAATAAAATAAAAAGACCAAAAACATGTTTACAAAAATACAGGAAAAGGACCAAATTTCTCCCCTACAGTTTGACGTCTCACAACTTCGTTCGCTCTCCGAAAGAAATCCGGCGAGCTCAGCTTCCTCCACCCTCTCGGTAGCCACACTATCATTAGACTACACTGAAAACGAACTCCTGGCGGCCACCCGTCCCTCAGTTCATCGAGAGTAACTTAGAACGGCAGCAAAAAATGTCGACGTTTGATACAGAGGAGAGCACCGATAAATGAGTAATAAAGAAGAGAAAAACCCGCAACGAGACGAAGGCGAATACGAATAAATAAGTTTAAATGAAAGAAAATGTTTAATTTGATTCGCAAATTTCGGCAAAAGGGTGGAATGAGATTCCGGCTTTAATTAAAGATATACAGTCTGGAAATAAGAAGTAATGTAGCTTCAAAGAGAGGAAATGGAAACTGGAACACCCTTTACTTTAAATTACATTCCTCAAAGTAAACGTTCTCGCGTCAGTCAATTTACGAAGATAGTGTTGGGGGGAGATTAAAACAATAAGAGGATACCGAATCCCTGTAGAGGTTTCGGATGAGTTTGAAGAGGGTATCTAAAAAAGTGTTTTTATTGCGCTTTAGCCTTCTCTCGCTCTTTCTACTTTCTCGTTCGGCTTTCTCTCGCCCTTTTTCCCTATACGTGTCTCTTTGCCTGTCTATTTGGCTCGCCCTCTGCTTCCTTCTCGCACTCACCATCTCTCGTTCACTTTATATGTGTGTGTGTATACATATATTGACGTCGAATTCGTATTACACAGAGGCCGACCAAAGTCTACGATGCCACGATAGCCTCTGCAGGACGATTGATGGTGTATGATAAAGGCAAAATGAAACCCCATCAGTATATTGGAACGGACAACCGTTTTCAAAGAGATTATCACATTTATTTGCCGGGACGAGTTGACTTAATCAAATAATAGAAATCTACGCTTCGGAAGAAGAAAACCTACCAAGCGTTATTCCGATTGAGTGCGAAACATCACCGCCGATTTGGACACCGTACTATTTTGTATTCCATGTAGGAAGCTCGCTGCGGGTGGGCCACACGTTCATACGGCTTATTTTCGTCGACTACTGGCAATTTCTGGTTCGAAAATAGAAACGCTCGTGCTTTCGTACGGCGCATGCTTAATTACGCGAGACTCAATTTTTCTCATTTCAAGACCTCCTAGTCTTACACCCAACCATAGTAAGAAATGGCGGTCTTATACCGCGTATGACATTGATTCCGAGTGTAACCTTGAATCTTTCATTCTTTTCCACCTCAAAACGGTATTGCGGCCTTTCAAGAACTGTTTTCAGTGAGAAAAAAAGTGGTATATTGACCACGGGTCCGATTTGGAGTGCGCTTTTCATTTGATCTGAGGACACTAGCTACATTCTCAGTTGTACAATGTTTGGGTTACAGCATTGTTCGCCTTCGAATTTCCACAACAACAAAACGACAACCTGAGCACTGTTGAGTCAGTAAATCAACATAGGTGCACAACTTACAACCGGTATACACTGGCATATGTTTCAAGATAATACCGCCGCGATACTGGCATAGGCGGACTTTGCGGGTGGTGGTGGTGGTGGTGGTGATGGTGGTAGGAGACCTAAGCCCGCTACTCCAGAAGGTCGACATAGCTCCACAAAACATTTTGGAAATACATTAGGAATAGATTATTCAACGGAATAAACTGGACCTTTTGCGCGGGATAGCCCTTCGTAGCCCCCCCCCCATTTTAAAACCTAAGTTCGCTTATAGGTACTAGTGTCAGGTGACGACGAAATTCTGTCTGGAAAAACCAGTGTTGGCACAGGTTTACGAGGGGTACTCAATGGCTGGCCTTATCTCCAAAGTCCAATCCTAGATTATGAGTTTATTCATAAGTCAATTATTTGTGCATCTTAGGTACATCGATGTGTACTTGGTCTCCCCGTAGTTGTACGCCCTTCTTCGAGAATAATGAAAGCCTTGTTCTGAGGGCTACAGAAACGGTAGCTTCCTACCTGGTGATTCACAAATCTTTTTATGGTCATAGTTTGTGCATCTTAGATGCACGCAATTGTGCACTTAGTACCACTGTAGATGAATATTCTCTTTCCTCAATATTTAAACATATGCGGAGGGAGCCTGCGGAAACAGAGAGCCCCAATTCGTTAATTTCAGCGTAATTTTTGTGTGCATCGGAGGATCCTTCATAATGATATTAGAAAATGAATAATTTTTTCGTAATTATTTTAAAGTAGCTGTGAAGAGGGTCGACATTGCCTCGCCCAAATGTAAACTTTTTCATGTCATCCGTTTGTGCATCGTACATGCGCCAGTGGGCGCCAGATTCTGTCATTTATGCCCCACCCTCTGTGTCACATTAAAGAGCTGTAAAAATGGAAGATTACATCCCTTCGATTTCCCCCTACTTCAGTCTCAAAGTTTTTAAAGTCATCCATTAGTGCATCACAGATGTACAATGCATCAAATACAGTCGTCTGTGCACAACCCTGGCACACAATACAAGGGTGCTACATTGAGAACTGTAGAAACGAAAGAAAACCTCCACCCCTTCCGACTCAATATTTCTCATGGTAATAGTTTGGGCATCTTCGGGATTTAAACTTAAGAGTTGCAAGTATTGGCAGCCCTGTATATACAGGGGTCCAAAAGTTATTTCACAATTTCTAAGGAAAGTTCATTCACATTGTGAAATAACTTTCGGACCCCCCTGTATGTGTGAGTGATCACGCATGATTTACCGTAAACGTGTAGCAAACTTCAATTATCATTAAGTCGATGAGAAATTCACTGTCAAAGAAAATTTGTCCTAAATTTAACTGCATCACCACGAAAAAATTGAATCATAATCAGTTCTACTGGTATAATAACTTTTACTCATTTTTTTACCCTCCTGAAGATGGCAGTTTTTCTATTTGAAAGTGCACATGATCACTCATTCATTTTCACCCGCACAGGTGATTTTGCAGCGCACTCTAGTGGAAGTTTCAATCCCAATACGAGCACGAATGTACATCATATCTCATTTTTTGTACATCATCGCGTTGTAGAATCGAAGAGTGTCACGTGGGAGGGAGCTGTGGAAATGCAAGACCCCCACTGCTCCAATCACACAATTTTTCATGTCATTCTTGTTCGCGCATCGTAGGCGTACAAATTTTGTACTTGGATTTATTGTAGGGGTACAATTGAGTACTTGATATCATTGCAAGTGCACAACCCGTATCCCCTCCAAAAATTATTATGAATACGCAGCGAGGGAAGAAACAATTTTCAGCCGGGTTGATATTTGTAGTAGTTAAGGCAAAAAGTCTTCATCGAATCTTTTGTTGGCGTAGAATTCACGAAAGAGCAATCATTCGGTAAGAAACTGTTGCAAATAAAGTAAGTCAGTAATACGTTAAAAGCACGCAATCTAGGATCAGAGTGTTCCCTAGCCCTCCGAGGGGCCGAATATCCCCCAAAACCAGTTTTCCTAAGAACTCCGGAAATTATCTACTACAGGGAAAAACGTTTCAAACAAAAATCCTCATCCTTAGATAACACACATTGACATTTACGCTTTTCAGTGTTATGAGTTTCAGAAATGAGAATTTTCTGAAACTTAAATCAACACGAATCGCCGAATTGAAAAATCGGCTGCGGGTTACAAGGTCACTAATTTTTATTTTGCTGTTTATTTCGCTGCAACCTCAAGATGCAGTACCTATGAGGGTCGGAGGAGAAGGGGTGTGAAAATCAGGAAGAAATGCCATCTGGATACCATTCCATGGGTCTCACACAGAAACGGAATTTATTTATTTATTTCTGGTAATAATTTGACTCACATTTGAGAATTAATTGTTGACGTGGTAATACCTCGTAAGTATAATTTTCATAGAAAATTGTTGTTTTTTTTTGGGGGGGGGGGGGTCTTATAGAAAAAAATCGAGAAAGCGAAGAGTAAAAACCTCGTAAATCGGAAAAATCAACTAGCTCTCCTACAGGAGAATTTCAAAACGTCGTAAGATTATAGATAATGAATTTTTCAATACGTTTTTTGTTCCTCCTGTAAAATTTGGCTTTTTATATTTACGAGGTATTGGAAAAACATTTTCGGATGAATTAACCCCGATATTAACACACATATTTAATGCAATAATAGAACAAGAATCAATCCCAAAACAATGCAAGGAAGCCGAAATTATTTTATTATTCAAAAAGGAGGACAAATTTGACATAGCAAATTACAGACCACTTAGCCTCACATCTAATATTAGCAAAGTATTTTCTGAAGTATTGAAGAATCGAGTTTACAACCAATTGGATGAACAACAAAGCCCTGAACAAGCAGGTATTCTACCATTGACCATATTTTTTACTATAAACCAACTTCCGTGTGTGTAGGGTGTGCCAATTCACTTTTTCTTCTTCTGTATTCCAGAGCGCTTTCGGTTGTTATGCCATCCTTCCAGAGAACTAACATATGGGAATAGACTCCTGCCATTCGAGAGAGCTTTTTTGACCTTCTTGGTCGACCATGATTCTTCGACAATCTCCTGAGCCAATCTGAAGTCGAAGTCCTGGATATCTTTCCTAATTTCGTTTTTGACAAGTTTGTTAAGTTCCGAAAGTTCTATTTTTTCGGCTACTGTTTTACCTGGTTTTGACTTCAGTTTGGCTCTTTTTGCAATCCAGTCCTTAGTTTTTGCCTTGAGTTTGCTATCAGTTTTTGAGATTCTCTCCCTTCTCCCCACTCCCGTCGCCACCGATTCCAAATCACTCACTATTTCGTTGTAGAGTTCTTATATGCTATCTAGGTTATACTTGTTTTTGTGGTTTAGCTTAGAATTTAGTGAATTGTTAGCTTCTTCTATTTTATAGATCGGAATTGTAAACTTGGGCCTGCATTTAGCTGGTTTATATTTAGTTTTAGGGCGGAACTCCCTCACCAAAGTAGGAGAAAAAGCAGGTAAGAGTATTTCGTCCCCAGCACGGGTTGCAGCACCCGCGGGGTACTATGGCTGCACATCCCCCATCCAGTTCCAGCGCAAGGGGCAAAAGTAAAATCGTTCCCCCAACATGCATCGGGAGTAGGAGGGGGTCAAAAAATATCCATGTTTACATATCCGTTTTTACCCTCCCTTCTGCGATATTATACATATTTTTCAAAATTTATATAAATTTGGCCTGAATCCCTTGGTTATCGAGTGCTTTCCACAGGTATTTAAGGTGAACGGAGTTGAAAGCTTTTTGAAAGTCAATTAATAAAATATATAATGGTATATTAAATTCGTTACATTTTTCTATTAGTTGATTTATAATGAAGATCTGATCGAATTGTCGATCTACCTTTTCTGAACCCCGCCTGCTCTTGACCTTGGTTCTCGTCCAGACGATCATACATTCTGTTTTTCAAAATCTTTGCAAACCCTTTAGAAATGTTCGAAGTCAGGCTTATTGGGCGGTAATTACCTAGATTTTTTCTGTCACCCTTTTTGAACAACAGGATGATTTCAGATAACCCCCATTGCTGAGGTATTACCTCTGATTTCAAGATCCCGTTGAAGATCTGGGTTAGTGGAGCGGCTATCACCTCGCTAAACATTTTCAAATATCGGTTCTCTACCCCATCGGGGCCAACAGCCTTGCCACTTTTTAGGTCCTCCAGAACTACTTCAATTTCCCTTTTGAAGAAGGGTGGAACGTCATCTGTATTACGGGGATTAAACTCTTCCTCCCTAGCAACATCTCCCTCTTCACTATACAGGTTAGCATAAAATCTTGTAGCTTCGGCGTTAATGCCACTTCTGTCCGTGATTGCTACGCCTTCTGCATTTCTCATTTTTGAAAGTAGACATTTCCCCTCCGATAGCTCTTTCCTAACCTGCTTAGTTGAACCCGACAACCTCTTCTTTCCTCAAGTCTGCTCTGACCAGCCTCCTTGCCAGTTTTCTAGCTTCAGCTAGTTCCACTTTTTGTCTGAGTGTTTTCTTTCCAAGTCTCGCAAGTCTGTTTCTTTCTTCACATATCTTCCTAGTTTCTAAAGCTATAATTTCTTTATTTTTGTTTTGATGGGTTGTTTTTTCAAAATTTTTAATTGTTTCCGTAAAAATTTCTACGAAGTTGTCATATGACTTTTGAAGGTTATGTATGCTAAATTCCCATTTTAGCAATTTGTTTTCCAAAAAAGTTTTTGCTTCGTTTTCTTTGTCTATTGGAATATGTTTGTTTTTTAGGGGGAATCTTTTCCAAGAGTTATATATCATCAGTCTCTTTGGAATTTCTAGCTTAATTTGCAATGGTCTATGATCGGAAGAGCACTTGAGATTTTTAAGGACTCTCACATCCTTTACTATGCGTTTATCATTTGTTAACCAAAAATCAATTTCGTTTTTCGTAGTGTGGTCTGGCGATACCCAGGTCCATTTATCTTTTTTCCTTTTTTCAAAAAAGGTATTCATAATTTTCAAATTTTCGTTGCATGCCAAATTAATTGAATTCTCGCCGTTAGAGTTCGAGGTTTCGTTGGAACAAAACTGACCTATGCACTCAAAGTTTGCCTTAGCGTCCTCCCTGCCTAGCTTAGCATTGAAGTCGCCACACACTAACGTGTAATATTCTTTTTCTTTTTTTATTGTTTCGGATAGTTGGTTATAAAACTTCTCCACTACTTCCTTCTCCGCCCTCATTGTCGGTGCATAGACCTGTATCACCACGAGATTAATGTCACTGCCGAGGTTCAGTTTCATCACGCAGATTCTTTTTGAAATGCTCTTAACCTCCTTAATTTTATCCGTCCACTTTTTGTGAATATAGAATCCCACTCCCCCGTAGCCTTTTTTCTTCCCGTTGTAAAATAAATAATTTCCGTTCTTTCTAACCCACAACTTTTCTCCGAAAATTCTGCTTTTTGCAATTCCCGCAATATCAATATCCACCTACTCCCACGATTTTTCAAATTCAAATAGCCGATCTTTGGATGCTATCCCTTGACAGTTATAAAGTGGCGGAAAATTCAAAATTGAAAGAGGCGTGAAACAAGGCGACCCCCTGTCGCCCAATCTATTTAATTGTATATTGGAGGAAGTTTTTAGGAATCTAGATTGGGCTGACAGGGGAGTTGAGGTGGAAGGAAGAAGATTGAACAGCTTGAGATTCGCAGATGATGTAGCCCTCAATGCTCAAAGTAAAGAGGAATTACAAATAATGACAAACGATCTGAGAAGAGCAGGAATAAAAGCTGGACTAGGTATTAACACGAAAAAAATGGTGTTACTCTCAAACTATGCTGAGCAGGCGGAAATCTACCTTAATGGCGAAACGATTAGGTGCAGCGAAGAGGCAATATACCTAGGACAGACGATAGCTTTCTCTGATAGCCTGAGTAAAGAACTGAAAAGGAGGAAAGCGAGGGCGTGGAGCAGCTATTGGAGTCTTGCAAATGTATTTAAGGGTAAATTCTCACAAACACTAAAGAAAAAATTTTTCGAAAGCTTTGTGATGCCGGTTGTGACCTACGGAGCATAGTCTTGGGCTCTCACGGAAGGGCAACTGCTGGGGCTGGCTAGGACCCAGATTGCCATGGAAAGGTCGATGACAGGTAGCAGGAGGATAGACAGCGTGAGCAACATGGCGGTTAGGAGGAGTGGAATTGTGGACGGTAGAAGCAGAATTAAGAAGCTCAAAATGGACTATGCGGGCCACGTAGCAAGAAGGGATGAAGGGAGGTGGGAAAACAAAGTATTATTTTGGCTTCCAAGGGATAAAATAAGATGAAATTATAAGGACGGGAGGGATTGCATGGTTTAGGGATGCTAGGGACAGGAAGCGCTGGAACAGGATGGGGGAGACCTACGCCCAAAGTTGGGCGCATGATGGAAAGGCCGGCCGCGTGCCTGTTCGCCGTACGCAATAGTGTACGCGTGGGGGAGGCGTGGCCTCCCCGTTTCTTGTAAATATTAATACTGTGTAATAAAGGCTGATCTATCTATCTATATTTAGTTTTGATGGGTAGTTTAATCAATAGCCTTGCGATTTTGTGGTCTGAGGAAAAATTAAATTCATTCAAGATTTCTAAGTGTTCGATCACTCGTATGTCATCTATTAGTGCGTGGTCAATTTCGTTTTTAATAGAATCATTTGGGGCTCGCCAAGTTCATTTTTTACTAACAAGTTTGTCGAAAAAGGTGTTGGCAATTTTAAGATTATTCGTCAGAGCCAAATGCACTAGTTTATCGCCACTCTTATTCGAGCGAAAGGCCTATGCGGAAATCCCCAATACTGTCTGTTGAGAATCGCACGACCCACCACACTTCCCATTCACTGAGTTAATCGAGAGTCATTTCGTTGAAATTATCGTGGTTTTCTGAAACTAGAAGCAACACGCTTCCAGAACACGACACTCCTTCCATCGTTTGTTCAAAACTTTGGATGTGTCTTTCTCAAAACTCTACTTCTGCAGACACGCTCTTTTTGCCGAGACACACTCAACTGAACTCGAGATCGTCGGAAGATAATCCATATCCACGAATAATTCGAGTCGTATTTCCAGGAGTGTCTGCCAAGAGCTACTCACGATTCGGGGTATAACCGCAGGCCGCTCACTCGGAAAAGGCCTGTCAGTTAACGGGCAGGCATGTCGTATCGTCCGTACCGAGTTATTCGGATCGAATACCGCACGCGATCTTCGCAAATGCCGACGAGCTTAATTCGCATTACTTTCGCCCCGCAGATCATTCTGAATTCGACCTTCTTCTTCGACGCCCACCCCCTCCCTCTATCGATATCAAACTTAATTAATTATTCGAAAGTCGATTATACGTGCTGGAAATCTTATAAGCAAACTTTCGTAAATCTCAAAAACACCTCTGTTTTACATAAGTTAGTACATCGAATTACGACAGAGAGAGAGAGAGAGAGAACATCGCCGATGCGATGCGATACGACACGACACGGGACGACGCGACGGCGAGAAAGCACGCTGTTGCGAACTTCGCGTATTTTCGCCGAGTCGGCGGCACGCGCGGGGACACCAACTGCCGGTGACATTCTGTCAGATGCGGCGATGCCGACACGCGCACACACGAGCGCCTGTCTTGAGGGCTGTCGCGGCCGCCTAAAACGCCCGTGTACTTATAATTTCGTACGTATGTACATGGAAATTTGGTCCCTACACAAGCCTACCCAGCCCCATAACCCAGGGTATTGTGACCACCACCTCCTGACTTCACCGGTATGGCCGCCGTCGCTGTCGCCGCCACCGCCATCGTCGTCTATATATGCATTCATAAATCAGCATTAGCAAAACGGATCCGGCGAAACGAGACTCCGAAACGACGGCGTTTTGTTTTGGCGGTGACAAGGCAACCGTAGCCCCCGCCGCCGGATATAAAGCTCGTGTTTTCCCATCACAATAACGAAACGAAATTGATTTAATTATTAATCGAACGTATTAATTCGTCTTTGATGTTGTACGGCGTTCGCTCATCGCGTTCGGCTGTGCGCGAAAACAATGCCGCGGCAAAAATAATAACGTTATTTGTTCGGCGTTACCGCGCGCGAATTTCATTGCAATTTATGGTCTCCTCGCCGCCGCAGCGGCTTCGCGATTTCGCGGGCCACTCGTTTGCGGCTCGTTCGCGTGAGAGTCAAGCCGCCGCACGATTCCGATCGCGAAAACGATTTGTCTGGTCAACACGACAGACTGAGACTGACACCGTCCATAGCCCCGACCCGAATATCTCCTGTTAGTCTAGGCAAACTTCACTGTTCTGTATTTAAACATCTGGAGATAAAAATCGATATGCTACTGCTCGACTCCAACTCGATAAAGAAGGACATCGAAGAACTGAAAAATCTGAAAGGTGTCGTTGAAAAACTCCCAGTAAGAATGGACTATATCGAAGAGGAGATCGCTGACTTACAAAATGACCTGAGTGAGAAAGGTCGTGCAGACGAGAAGAGGGATGTCAAAATCTTGGCATTGGAGCAGTATAGTCGAATCAACAACATGATCATCACTAACATTCCACTATCGAAAAACGAAAACCTCAGAGAAATATTGAAGACGATGGCGACTGCGATCCAGGTCGAAATCAGGGAATTTGACATAACAGTAACCCATAGACTGCCCTCGAAAAATGGTATACCGACCATTATAGTACAGTTTTTGAACCGATCTAAGAAAGACGAAATTATCAAGGCCTCCAGAAAAGCCAAGCTGACTACAGCATGCCTGGAATTTGATCCGCCAGTGCCAATATACTGTTCAGAACATCTTACATCAGAAAATAAAAAGATTTTCGGCATAGCAAGGCAGATGAAACGTGATGGAATTATCCAAGCCGTCTGGACACATGATTGCGCGATCAAGATCAGACTCTCAGAAACAAGCCCGGTGATTTCAATCGAGAAAGAGGAACAGTTGTCGCGTCTCATGAGAAAGGCAGAGCTCCAGGAACCCTCCCAGGCAGCAAGTGCAAGGAACACTAATGGGGCATCGTCGCAAGTTACGGAAGGCAAAATGAGAGCTACTCCAGGCAAAAGAAGGCGCGTCGAAGAGAGAAGTCCAGGGAGTGTCAACAATCAGCAAGGTGGCGCCGGTAAAAGACCGTTTCCAAGGAAAGAAGCAGACAGAGCATGGGGCCACGGAGATGTGCAAACCAAACTGCAACCGCTACCGACTAAATCAACACAATCTTTTCGTAAATCTTAATATGTAAAGGTAAGTGAACGCCCATACTCAGGTACTCTTCGCCCTAGATCTAAGAACAATAAATACGATTTGCAAAATTTTATAAATAAACGTCCTAATAAAACAAAAATACAATTATCATCTCATGAGAATCGAACTATCCCAAAAGGGATGGTAGGTACAGGAGGGCAAATAACCTACAGTACTCCGTCACCTGAGAACCTCGGACTCATCACCAATAAACTAACCCACAAACTCCCCAATATACCCGACTGTCCAAATGATCTCAAAAAATCTAGAAAAATCAAAAATAAGAACTATTCAAACAAATTACACCCGAGTAATTTCAATTTTAATATTGCACACTTTAACTGTCAAGGCATGGCAAATGAAGGCAGATTACTGGAGTTTGAAAATGCCTTTAAAAAAACTCAAGTTGGATATTATAGGGTTAGCCGAGATCAAACGAAACGGAGAAAAAATTATTAGGAGACCAAACGGAAATTTATTTTGCTACTTTGGTTCCACAGCCGGGTATAGGGGTGTAGGGTTTTACGTCAAAAAACAATTTCTGAACAAAATAGTGGAATTTAAAGGTATCTCGGAACGTCTAGCAATTTTAAAAATAAAAATAGATAACAAAATTAAGATTGCGATTATTCAGGTTTACTCTCCCACACTTTCGGCCCCAAATGATGAAATTAAAGAATTCTACAATACCCTGGAAAAAACTCTATTAATGGGGGATTTCAACGCTAAGATTGGGGATGAAGAAGAATTCAACCAATGTGTAGAACAGGCTACCATGGGACAATCAAACAAAAACAGTTTGAAAGTTAAAAAGCTAGCCACAAAATTCAACCTAAAAGTAGCCAATACATTTTTTCTAAAAAAATCATGAAATGAAATGAACTTGGAAATCACCTGATGGAGTCACCAAAACCGAAATTGATCACTTCTTAATAAACGATTTGAGACTGGTGAAGGATATCGAGGTGATCTTGGATGTCTCATATTCCTCGGACCACCGTCCATCAGTGACAGCAAAAATAGACACTTCACTCATACCCTCCTCCGCTCATCCCCCACAGGTCAACTTGGTCCCAGGATTTCCAGGGAATCTATGGGTTTCAGTGCATAAGAGGAGTGAAGTAGAGACAGCTCTGAATCAAAAACTTGAGGCGATAAATTGGGAAAGAATGGACCCAATGATGTTACAAGATAACTACGACTACTTGGTTGAAGCCTTATCAGGGACCCTTCGGGAATTTGGAATCAACAAAAAATTAGTAAAAACAGACGATAACTCTCTAACACAAACCAAAGAGCTGATCAAAAAGAGAACTGCTATCAGACAAAAAATGAAACTTCTTTAAAAGAACAAATTGAGCTAGTCGAACTTAAAAAATTAATTAGAAAAAATATCCGGGAGGATATCCGTAATTTTGAAAAAACTAATAACAGGTATTCCAGCAAATTGGAACAAGGTTAAATAAACAGATGTAATAAAAAGTTTTGATATCTTAGATGCGTGACATTGCTCCGATAAAAATACATGAAACAATGCTGGTCCAAAAGGACTAAGGGAAATCATCGACCAAAAACAGCCATAAATTTTTATAATATTACAATTGAAAAAATGAAAGCGGCGACGAGATTGAGTTGCCAATAAAATTCAAAATATTTCGGAAAAAAATCAAAAACAACCTTTTCGGTCTAAAAAATTCGAATCAAATTAGAATAAACTTTAAACCAGTCGTGGCCCACAAGGTGCTCAAAGCATGAAACCCGAAAACTTTAAAACTCTACTGATCAGTCCATTATTCAAGCTCTCAAATAAAGCATCAACTTTTGGAAAATCCAACATGGCAGTGGTCCATCTAAATCAATTTTGTTGGACAAAAAAGTGACAGAGGGGTATCATATAATGAAGGAGACCCAAGTTCTCTTCTAATATATGTAAAATGTTCATGTCTTTGGTTAAAGCCAGAATATACAAACTCCTAGATAGCCAACAACCAACAGAACAAGCAGGTTTCAAAAAATCTTTCAGTACTATTGATCATATTCAAGCTATTAACCAACTTTTAGAAAAAACGAATGAATTTCAATTAAATCTCGCAATTATTTTCACAGATTTTAATAAAGCATTTGACTCTTTGTACCATGATAAAATCTGGGTAGCCTTGGCATGCCAAGGCATTCCAGAGGACAACATCAATTTTTTAATGAACATTTACAATATTTCTAAAGCCCAAATTAAATTAGATAAAATATCAAAAAATTTCCAAATCTCCCGAGGAGTCAAGCAAGGGGATTCATTATCCCCCAATATTTTTAATGCAGTTTTGAACAGGTATTTCGCCAGCTAAATTGGGGGAAAAAGGTTTTAAAATCAAAGACAGAAATGGAAACTTGTTTGATTATAAATTTTTGAATAATCTTAGATTTGCAGATGACATTGCTCTGATAGGGAGAAACCATACTGAACTGAAAACTATGGTGGATGACTTGGTAAAAGAGAGCCGCAAGGTGGGATTATCAATCAACCAAAATAAAATAAAAATTTTGACAAATATTACAAATTTTGAAAAAAATTGAAATTGAGGGCAGGAAGATTGAAGTTGTCTCAGAGTACAAATATCTTGGTCAAACAGTAGCATTTACTAACAAAACAGAATAAGAATTAAAAATTCGAAGAACAAATGCGTGGAAAGCTTTTTGGTAACTACAAAAAATTTTTTAAAGTAATCTAAAATTAAAATCAAAAATACGTATTCTAGAAAGCTCAGTTCTCCCAGTCCTCACATATGGTGCTCAAGCATGAGCTACCACGAAAAAACAAATCTGTAAAATTCAATCTACCCATAACTCCATGCTACGTAGCATTTTAGGAGTTCAACTCAAAGATCAAATAAAAGAAAGTTCAATTTTGGAAAATACTAATGCCAAACAGGTCTGGGTCCATGCTAAAAGGCTCAAACTAAAAAATATGTAGGACATATAGAAAGATTGACATTGTGGGTCCCTCATGAGGGGAGGAGGAGAAGGGGGAGACCCCTAACAAGGTGGTAAGACGAATTGGTTCAAAATTTCGGTCAAAATTGGCCCATGATGGCCAAGAACCGAAGCAAATGGAAACAGGTGACGGAAACCTATGCCCAAAAATGGGCGATCGAAGGCGAGGAGTAAAATCTTGAGAGGATTTCACTTACCAACCAAATGGTTTATGTTAAATTTTTTTGTATTCTTTTTTCTATCCTCGCATTGGATCATGGTGTAAAAATAAAAAAATAAAAAAATTTGATCACCCCCCCCCCCCCAAATAATTTGACAATCGGCAAATTTTGAAACTGTTCATTTGAATTTTCATTTTTTTGCATGTTTGTTTGTTTATTTATTTTCTTTTTCAATTAAAAGATTTTTCTATTTCAATTTTTTAAACATTTTGTTGGCGAATTTTTAGTTTTCAAAAAATATTTGTGAGCAAATTTTTCTTCTCCAACTTTCCAAACTGAAAATCAAATTTCGTTTCTGAAAATGGAGTACCCTGAACCCCTGTTAAAAACTAGTCAGTCAAAAGCAGCAGGTTTCAAGTTTAGTATTGAACGTTTTTTGAAAGGTTGAAACGAAGCTGAAATGTGGAAGACATTTCGAAAATCTGAAAGTCGGTGGCAAATGTTGAATTTCAAATTTCAATGACTATTCGGACTGCCAACGCGAAAAAGCCGCTCTCCATAATTTTAAGCACGTGAAAAAAAGGAACTATTGAATCCCTACTTATTTTAGAAAAATTGTGAGATTGAAATGAAAATGGTCTCAATGGAAGGAAAATTTTATGTACTTTTTGTCTTGAATCATTTTTTCGATACACGCTTCCGTTTTCATAATATTTTGAGATTTCTTCGTATGCCTGTAAATGAAATATTCCCCTCCAAGGTCGAAACTATAGGGGGTGTGGGGGGTTGATACACCCTCCCCCAATAATTTGGCAGTCGGCAAATTTTAAGACTCAGTCACTCGCTTACTTATTCAGTTATTCACACAGTTACTCATTCACTTACTCAGTGACTCAGTGATTCACTCAGTTATTCACTTATTTATTGAGTTATTCATTCAGTTACTGAGTGAATTACTGAGTCACTGAGTAAGTGATTAAATGAGTGAGTGAACTACTGACTCATTGAGTGAGTGACGGAGTAACTGAATGAATAATTCAATAAATAAGCGAGTCACTGAGTAAGTGAACGAGTAACTATGTAATAACTGAATAAGTAAGCGAGTGACTGAGTTCGTAAGAGAGGCTGAGGGTCAACCAAAAAGAAGAATTACAGCGCCGACGGACATGGAAAGAGAACCCAGCTAGACAAGGGACCTAGAGTCGAGAAGTCCAGCTGATGCAAACAGAAACTCGAACCAAGAGCCGACAAAGAGAATCAGAGCTGCGAACAACCCAAAGACATCAATCAATCCGAAGCAGAACGGTAAAAACCAAACTTTCAAATGGCAGATGAGCAAATTTGCGAAGAGTACTGGATTATCGCCGAACCAATGGCAACGAACGAGCGTGAAACGGCCGGTAAGTGTGGGGGAACAGGAATGGACGTCGAATGCCCCAGGGGACTCCAAAAATCAGGGGGAAAGGACCGAAAGGGGTAAAAACGGATCGAATCTCCCAAAACAGTTGCAGGCACCGCGGGAGGTGAAGACTACACAAATTCATCGCCAATAAGAAACATGAATAAACTTTGACCAAAAGTGCAAAAAGGGTAAGTGGAAGGGAAGAAGGTTAACCAACCCCTAAAAATTCTGCATTATAACTACCAAGGGCTAGCAGGAGAAGCAAAGTTATCTGAGTCGGAAAAAGCCTTAGAAAAAATCAAATGGGATATAGTAGGAATTTCCAAAATAAGAAGAGAAGGGGAAAAATTACGTAAAAGACAAAACGGGGATCTTTTTTACTATTTTGGACAAACAAAAGGGTACAGAGGCGTAGGTTTTTATATCAACAAAAAATGGGAAAAGGTAATAAGGCTCAAAGGGATATCAGAAAAAATAGGGGTCTTAAAGCTAGCGACTGACAAGGGGAAAATATTATCAGAAATTCAAGTGTACGCACCCACCAATGTAGCAGCTGAAGAACAGGCGGAAGCATTTTATAACAGGATAGAAGAGACGATAGAAAGGGAAGGGGGTATCACACAACTGTCATGGGAGACTGGAACGCAAGAATGGGAGAAAATGCGCCACAGTCTCAGAGCCTGGGTAAATATAAGTGGTGAGAAATTAACGAAAATGGGGAACGACTAATGAATTTGGCCTTGGAGCCAAATCTAAAAGTAGCAAACACGTTCATGAACTCACCACAAAAAAAAGATGGACGTGGCGCTCTCCAGATAATAAAACAGTAGAGGAAATTGACCGATGTAAGGATTGTCAAAAAATATGAGAAATTAAGTAAATTTAGTTTCTCTTCGGATCATAGAATAGCAAGAGCTACAGTGGACATTGCTCTCAACTCCCGGAATAGAAAAGATGGGAAAAGAGGTACATGGGGTACAGTGAAGAAATTCCTGAATTTTTACATGAATTACTTGAGAAAGAATGAATACATGCTGGTGCTTCGTATATTCAACTTCTGTATATTTACTTTCGGTAAGCGTGTTTCCTTATTGCTCATCTTCAGTTGCTTCTTTTACGAGTGTTAACGACTTATGACGATCATAACTTTGATTTTCTAATTGTGTTTCGTTCTAAACCTAGTCTACAAACTGAGAGAAGGTAATCATACCAGTGTATAGGCAGGCAGAGGCGAACGAAATTTTGAGGAAGAAATTAAGGAAAATCAGGGCAGAACATTTCTCCAGTTTGCAAGAAGAATATGATTGGATGGAGAACTGCATCAAGGAGGAGGCAGCACAAATTAGGGAAAGAAAAGCCAGGCCTTCAACAAATGACAAAATCAGTGAGGAAACCAAAAAGCTCATAAATAAGCGACGAAGATCAGAAGCAAGGATAAGTTAGACCAGTGGGACCGGTTAGAACTATGTGAATTGAGGAAACTGATTAGGAAGGGAATAAGGAAAGTCGTACAACGTACGACCAGGAGGCAATAAGGGAATTAATCTAGGAGACTGGATACATCAGTTAAGTACCTAAAGCACTTGCTCAAGGGCAAAACCTATTCCCAGCCATAAAAACGAAGAAACCTACAGAAAAGTTTTTTGAAAGGGAGGAAATAGTATGAACGGCAACGGTATTTTACAAGGAGCTATATACGGAAAAAGGGAAAGTGAAGGGGACTAGGTTAGAAAGAGGCAAGGATGAGAAAGGGACAGAAGAAATAACAAAAGAGAGCGAGGAAAACTAAAAAGAAATTACGCTAGAAATTACAAACGAAGAAGTTCGGAGGATATTAGTAATACTGAAGAAAGGGAAGACGGCTGAACCAGATGGGGTGTAGAACGAACTAATGAAAATTTTAACGGATGCACTTACACCTCACATGACTAAATTATTTAACAAAGTGCAAACAAGATTCACACCCAAACAATGGCAACAATCGGAAATAATTTTACTATATAAAAAAGGCGACAGAAGCGACCTGAATAATTATAGACCTATCAGCCTATCCTCAAATATAAGTAAAATTTTTGGAAAATTACTAAAAAACAGAATACACAAAATTTTAGATTGGAGGCAACCAGTGGAACAGGCCGGATTTAGAGCAGGTTACTCAATCGTCGACCATATCTTTACACTCAATCAAGTTATAGAAAAAAACAAGGGAGTATAATATGCCACTATGTCGCTTGTTTATTGATTTCAATAAAGCATTCGATTCGGTGGAACACCGAGCAGGATGGGATGCTATAGAAAAACAGGCGATGGAAAAAGATATAGTGAGAGTACTGAGAGAAATGTACGGAAAAACAACAGCATACGTAAGGTTGGACAGAGTGTGAGAAGAATTCGAAATACAGAAAGGAGTGAAGTAGGGGGACCCTCTGACTCCCAACCTATTCACTGATGTACTGGAAGGGATATTTCGGAAACTAAACTGGGAGAAGAAAGGCAAAGGATAAGTGGTCGATTGCTGAATAACCTGCGATACGCAGATGATATTGTGTTGCTAAGTAATGAAATAGAGGAGTTACAAAAGGTGGCAGATGAACTCAATACCGAAAGTAGCAAGGTGGGACTGTCAATTAACATGACAAAAATCAAGCTGATGTCAAATACTCAGGAGGGAAAATTAAAGATGGGGGTACCGAAATCGAAAAAAAGGAGGAATATAATAGTTTAGGGCAAACGGTAGCTTTTGAAAATAGATGGAAACTGGAGCTGAAGGCGAGAACCGCGAAAGCCTGGAAAAGTTTCTAGGCCTACAGAGCTATGCTAAAGGGTAACTTACCACTAAGGGAAAAAATAAAAATACTGGACCAGTGTGTGATACCCACCCTCACCTACGGTGCACAAACCTGTCTGACTGTAGTAACACGGAATGTTCAGTCAATTTCAAATAAAACTGGTCAACTTGAAATTCCTTTATCTCAGCATAAAATTGATATGGCATGCATTACCGAGCACTGGCCACATCCACAACAGATCTCAGTCTTGGACATTTATGACTATAAGGTAATTTCTTCGTACTGCAGGCAGTTCTCTAAAAGTGGAGGCACTAGCATCCTGGTAAAAAAGAGAAATGTCCCACTTTTTTGAACCACATGAATTTAAGTCCCTTAAACGGTAAGAGTAGATAGGCATTCACGCTGCAGGATAAGTTGCCTACATTATAAGACTGGAGGTTGCCAGCGAGAAATGCGAGACTCCCCTTCAACAGGTATGTAGGCAACTCATCCTGACAATGGGTAAATTTATGTGCCTGCTCTCGCATTCAAAAGGACAAGAATAGAAAATAATGTCCAGTATTCACGGAAAATTGTTTTCGAACAATTCAATTGCACATTAAAACATGCTATTTCTTTTCTTACTTTTTTGAAATTTTTGAAATAATAAATTTGGACTTGCCTCACTTACAACTGCAATATCTCGTTGAATTTTTAAGATAAGAGATCTGGGCTTGGTTTTATTCGATTTCTAAGGGGGTTTTACAGAAATTTAGCCAGAAAATTAACGGGTCAATGGTCCCTTTTCGTATGCGCCCTCACATATGGTTGGAAGGAACGTCAATAATGAAGAAGAAAAAAGTGACTGCAAGAGAGGCTCGTTGCCGATCCTAAAAATGAATGAAAAAATGATAATTATATTACAGATGGAGCAATAGTGGGATCTTAGCTGTTGATATTCAGACACTAGCTCCAGGCTCAAATTTTTTCGGTGATGACGTTAAGAGCCAGACTTTGCACAGGTCTTTCTAATTTATTTTTCACTCTCAATTTCACTGTCACTAAGACTTTCTCAGAATTCTGTTGCCTCGGAAGCTTCACAGTCTCATTTAAAGTCAGCCCGTCCCAGAATTGAATCACAACCCTATGCAAGTTCGTTGTCGAACTGAACATTCCATTTCACGAGAGCGAGGGAAGCGGCGAACAAAATGTAAAAATACGTAATAACAAACCGAATAACGCGCGATGAAAAAATAATTGGGCCGACCGACTGGAAGGACGAGAAGAGAAAAAAGAATACAAGCCAAGCCGGACACGACCCCGGTGAATTTTAATTTTCCAGCGACTTCATTTTACCGAAATAAAATGCTTTCATTTCGCGCAATACGTACGACCGAAATTGGAATTACCGTTTTACGACTTGACGGTCTCGATCATAAAACTAGCATAAAGTACTCGTACTTACAATCTGCGCTGGAAAATTCAAAAAATTCCCTCAGAATCAGCGCAAACGCGGAAATTCTAATTAAAAGTCCATAAAACATGCAAAAATAAAAACCATTTTCTTCGGAGTGCGCCTTCGGTAGCGAAAAGATCTCCGTCGGTTACCGGCGTTCAATAATTCAGACGAAGCGAACGAAGAAGGTAAATTCCGGGGGCAAAAATACCACTAATTAAAATCCATCGAAATAAATTGACACTAATAGAAAACACAGGAAAGAAATTGGTGTTCCGAGAAGGTGAAATGAGCAAAAAAAAAAAAGCTAAATCGAGATCGCTAAACGAGCATCAAATAACCTTCATTATAATATGCGATCATTTTTTTTTCTCTCTTCAAATTTGAATTCGTTAATAACGGTTTTTTCTTCCCGTCAATTTTTCCCTTCTTAGTGAAACTGATTTTTTCCCCTTTTGTATTTCCTATTTTTTATTTTCTTTTTGTTCTTTCTTTTTCATTTGTATAAAAATTGCAACGACGATTATTGAAGCGTATTTTTGTTTCGTATTTGCGAAGTATATTGTGCTGAAAAGAATACGAAATACACATAAAACAACAGTCACGAAAGCATTCCTCTATTTATTGGATGACGACGTGTATACCCGGCTTATGCTGCGCCGGCAATCCGTAAAATTTTTGAAGCAAAATTACAACAAATACAGCCTGCTGCTGAATGAACGCTTCAGCGAGCTCAGTATTTGACTTCGCTTTAAAACATGTTTTGTTTTTCATACTTCTACACGGCAAACACAGTCTTTGGACTACAGTATGTACTTTTGTTTTCCGTGTACAATACGATTTCAAAATTAATTTCTCACCGATCGTTCGAGAGGAGTTTGACCCACGAGTAGACAATACCGACAGACGTGACAAGCCGTATATAACTTAACGAACACACGTGGAGTGCAATGGATCGAACCTCTCCCCCCCCCCCCCGTCAAACAGCAGGGAAAAAGCGGATTGATGCCCTTGATTTAACAGGGGCGTTAAGTTTTGATTCAAGTTCTCCAGAGGAAAATGAGATAGCCGCACTTTAGTCCAAGAAGAAACAAACCCAACATTCAGAATGAAACATGAAATTGGTAAGCACGAACTGGTTCGGAGGAGTCGGATCTCCAGCATACAGAGAAGGACTGGTTACTGAAAGTTCATTTTCCATGAAAACATGAATTTCACCGAGTATTTTGCATATGATTAACTGATAGTTGTTCAGACCTTCTGTTGAAACAGATCGAGCCTTGATCGTACTGAAGACAGAAATCGTTAGGGGCTTGTCATACTCTTGAGAAAATACTCTTCGAGCTCGACACATGGACTCCGTTAGGGTTTATTCTGACTCTCAAATCTCACTCAAGACTATTTTCGAATTCATGTAACGAGCTTCGTGTCCATGTTGGAGTGTGAGTGAACTTGGTATATTCTATATGCAGGGTGTGCCAATTCACAATTTCTTTCTTCTGCAGTCCAGAGCGCTTTCGGCTGCTATGCCATGGAAGAAATTAATGAACTGGCACACCCTACCTAAGGAATCATGTAACGAGACTCGTTCACACTACATCCATTTAAGCTAATCCAAACTGCATTACGTCTCATTCTGAATCACTAGAACTGCGTAAAAACTTGATTCGGATACGCCCCGCAGAACATGACTTTTCCCCTTCGGGGTGTGGGGGAAGAAAGTTGAGAGCACCAGAAGAGAGTGGCTAGGAGCAAGATAATTAATATCTCAAATTCAGACCAGAAAGTTCTTCACATAGATACTCGTATTTTGCTCTCGAATTCGAGAAATAGAATAATCCAGGGTGCGCAAATTGTCAGCCAAAGGGGCAATAGGATGCTTCAGAAAAAGGCTTTCAGAATCTTCCAGGGTGCGCGAACTGTAAGCTAAGGGGGCAGTACGCAGTGGCGTAGCCAAGGGGGGATTGGGGGTGAATGTGCATCCCCTCCTTAAGATGAGAATTCTTTATATGCTGGCAGTATCACAGTAAATGCGCAAAACGAAATTTAAATTCAGATGCATAATTGAAGTTTTGAAAAGCACAATATACTGATACGTCAATGTGAAACATACATAGTTCATGATAATTTACATTTTCATTGTTGGAAAACCAGTCTAACTACATTATAAAAAAATTTTGCTGATCCCCTCTTCCCTGGAAAAATCCTGGATACGCCACTGGGCAGTAGGATGCTTCAGAAAATGCCTTTTCCTGAAATGTTTTGCTTTCAAGCGCCAATGTGTTCTGTTGGAATTTTATATGAAATCTAAAATTTTTGAGGGACTGCTTAAAGAGGTTGAAGTGTAACACGAAATTTCCAAAAAAAACTTTGTAGTTTTGCTTTAGTAAGCTAACGAGAATTTGGGGAAACAATTTTCTAAACATCAATGACATCTCTGCTTCATTTTTGGATGAAAACGAACTATTTTTATTACGACTCACGAAAATAAGTTAAAAAAAAAATTTGTTCACTCCACTCAGCAGGCTCCACTAGAGGTCATAATCGAACTATTAACAGCGAGTACTTCACATATACCAAGATAGGGTGTTCTGAGTCATTGGTTTCATATTTCAGTTTATTTACTGTGTCATTACCGCCCAAATTGAACCATATGGGGACTGAAACGTGCAATATTCGAAGCACTGTTGGGATTTTACATCTACATTTCATGTAAATTGCATTTAAAATGTAAAATGGCGAGAAAAACATGATTAGTGATTGATAAATGATAAGTTTATTCACGTAATCCTTGTTTCAAATATCAAACGCCAGATTAAATTTGAGTACCTGCTCGTCTAAGTTGGAAACAGTAAAAATAAACTCAGTGTGCTATTAAGAATGTGACTATTGGTAACCTGAGGGAGGGGGAGGGGTCAAGGGGTGAAATACAATGCAACGTTCAAGTTCGAATAAGTTGTGAGAAGCCAGGAAGTGTAAGTTTAAAATCATGTATAAAAATTTATACTTTCTTATGAGTTACCTATAGCAGGGGCGTAGCTACGGGGGGGGGGGCTGACCCCCCCGGCATCGGCCGACAATGTGTAAAAATTAAAATTTATTCTGGTAATAGTAAGTATTACACCCGTAATGTTGTAAAAATGAAACGAACCCCCCCCCCCCCTTCATACCAAGTCTGACTACGCCACTGACCTATAGTGAACATAAATTATAAAATTGAATGATAAAAGGAGACGACCACTTTTGACAGTAGTTCAAGTATAAATTTTAATTGAAAAATTGAACTTCAATTTTTTTCACTTATTTCGATGCATTTTATATTTTACATGTAAAATATAAAATAAGAAGTTACTTTAAATTGACTATTTTACACACTAAATTTATTTTACCTGCCAACCCTGATTCACAATAACTGAGAGTAAAATGTCATATCAAAAATGAGGTTTCTTAATTTGATGGTGTAGTTTCTAACCTTTTCTTCGGGCATGTATCCCATCGGTAATGGTCCACAGCGGGCTGACCCATGAAATATTGACATATACAGCTTTTGTACATATTATAGTCTGAGTCATGTCGATAATCCATCCCCTCTCTTCATTTCAAGAATTTACTATTTTAAAAGGGCCACTGTTTTCTCTTCCTTTAAACATTTTTTTTTCGATAATCTGAAAATTTTAATTTAGGTAGTTTTCAGTGAGAAGCCTCACCAATTATCCAGTAATTTGAAACGGTACAAAAGTTGGTAAATTTAGCAATAGCAGTTGGAAAAATTAAAAAATTTTGCAAGCTCGCCCATCTTTCTTCTTTTGCGCAACGATTCTGAAATTTCAGTTCTCAATAAGAAAAAACTACTACTACTATTATTTTTTTTAATTACAGAAGAGTTGGCCAATCAGCAGCTGCAGTTGGAAACATTGAAAATAATAGCAACTGTTTCTATTATGCGCAGAACGATTTTAAAATTTCAGTTTTAGCTTGGACGCTCTCTTCTATAATTTGAAATTTCGTTCATGTTTGTAAACTTTTGCTTGATATTGAAATTTTAGTTTCCAGTTGAGAAAATTCAAACGCTTACTTCACCCTTCTCCTCCCCCCTCCCCCAGGTAAAAGTCTGCCGAAGTCCTTCTGAGACCTACTAAAAAACATGATACGGGGTATCCAAAGGGTGGGGGCAGATGAAAATTCTCACAGGCGGATCAATATAGGTGTATGAAAAACGGATGGGATGGTAATTAGCACTCCTTCTGTTTCACTTAGTGGAGTGTATGGCGATGCACGCATGCCAAATTGGCTCCCCATATACCGCAACGCTGGCCCCGTAAATTACCCTTTCGAGTATCGCGTCGGTGATCAGAGGGACATCTTGAGGATAGATCAGATCCCTCCCATTTTGCCTCCCCTGGCTTCGGATTCGCGCTCCCCTGTAAGGGCCGCATTCCTTCCGTTTGTAGCGAAAACTGAAAAATAAATTTCAAAAATTATACACCACCCTGAGGCCCTTTATTCATGGCGGTGAAAAAGGTCCATTTAGGCAAGGATGAAGAATCCAATCAAAAGAACATCTTGTTCGTAACATTTTCTCAAATAATCGAAAGGGGAGTTATGAGTCAAAAATTCGATCATGTGACCTCCCGCGGCGGTACCAAAAACCAGGATGACAGGGTGCGTTTTCTGTCTGTTCGTCAGGACGGTTACTTGAACACTTTTGCCTAAAATAATTTCCTTACTTTTTCCGAATTCATATACTTGTGCGGACTACACCACAGATGCGAATAAAGGAGTACTTGAGAAGGCTTAGCCTCCCATCCCCCCTCCGAAAAAAATCTGAAAAATTATCAGAGTCCCACCATGAGGCTCCTCCCCATTCTAGGTCGCGGATTTGTACGTATGGACTGGGCTATAACTGCTCGGTCACACAAGTTTCTCAACTTTCTTGGGCAATAACTCAAGGCATGATCAAGTTATGTTTTATCGCCATTTTGTGGTAATACAGATAGAGGTATATAACTTGGTAAATGATCAGGTATCTTCTGTCACCATCTTGCGGGGAGACCGATCAGAGTGCCCAGTTTTTTTCTAGAATAAAATTACCTGACTTTTCACAAACTTTCCCAAACGTTTCAAAGCAGCCTAAAAGGTGCCTAAATGAAGTAACAGGGCTGTACGGAAAGATGTGTGCAACATTCAAATGTTTGCAATTTTATTATGAAGAATGAAATCATGAAAACAAAACTATGATATAAGAATTAATAAAAAAAGGAGAGAAAAAACGGGGACTATACAATCGCCCATCAGGAAAATGAAATTTGCACATCACATTATATGCGAATATATAATCCCGGAGAACATTAAATAAAATGAATTTGCACGACAATATGCGTACATCTGTTTTATCAATGTACACGTCATAATATGTGACCTGGAATCATGAAATGTGCCTCTTATGCGAAAACAGGTTTTCAAGATAAACGAGTGTAAAGATGGGATGGTAGTAGTGGTGCGTTTACGCTCTGCAATGACATCTGCATTTCGAATTTTTGTTCTCTGTCATTCCTGTAGGCCATGTAAGCGGATAATTTGAGGAAGAACTAATGAAGAAAGGAAGCTGCGATTTGTTCCATTCGAAAGAGCGTGATTTTTTTCTCTATAAGAATTGTCAAGAAAGTGAAAAATGATTTTTTGACACCAGAGGCACATTTCATGATTCCAGGTCACATATGTTCATGAGCCCGTTATTTTGAACGTATGCACAATCCAGTTCGATGTAGCCCGTTTGATCCAGTTCTTTGGCCATTAATTGGAGTTTCTCTCTGCCCTGTGCTATTAAGGCAACGTCATCCGCGAACCTTAAGCTGTTCAGTCAGACCCTGTCTATTTTCAACCTTCACCCCTCCCAGTTTAGGTTCAGGAAGATTTCCTCCAGTAGGCAGTTAAGAAGATTTTGGGATGAAGTTTCTCCTCATTTGCACCTATTTTGATTTCGAAGTATTGTCCCATTCCAAACGTACCCTCCCCTTTTGAATTTCTATACATTTCTTCTATTATTCTTATGAACTTCCTCAGAACACCTCGTTTCCAGAGAGCATCCCATAGTGCTGGACACTAGATCGAATCACAAACTTGTTGAAAGTCAAACAGCAGTATTATTCAGGTTTTGATTAAATTCAGGCACCACGTTTATCATTTTTGGGTTCATTTGTCATACGTGGAAAAAATTATTTCATGCCGTGAAAATTTAATCATGCCGTGAATTTATCATTTCAGCAGTGCAATTTTCTTAATGTGATGTGATTTTCTGATAATGATGGGATTTTATAAAATTTATGTGCAAAATAGTCTTCATGTTTTTTTTTTGCTGTGAATTAGTCTTTTTCCTGATGGGCAATTAAATGGTAAAAAACAGAATTTATTTGATTCATTTCAGCTTCAATCATTTCAAAGGGCCACACAAGAAAGTACACTTTTGGAAACTTTCTTAAATGCAATATGCTTTCTCCAGAAATATTTCCCGAAATCCCTGACTCTTTTCCAGAACTGAGCACTCTGCAGATAGAGGTAACTCACGGAACGATCAGATATGTTCTACCGCCATTTTGTGGCAACACAGATACAGGTTCAGTGCGGCCAACCTTAAAATGACAGTCGAAAGTACCTTCACCATTCTACAGTAATAACACGTTCGAGCCATTTTGGAAAACCAACTTTCAATCGTACCTTAGTACCTCGGTCTTCATATTCATCGAAATTTTCGCAGCGAAATCGGTTCCCTACTCGTGTATTATCCGTGGGGGTCCGATTTCAAAAGTTGATCTCCAAGCAATTTCAAACGAGGTAGCAACACCCGTGGCATTCGCCACACAACCCTCGGTAGACGTACGCGAATCGCACGGAACAATTATTACTAATATTTATACACTTGACGTGCGGGGTGACATTTACGCATCCATTTATCTGAACACGAATCCCGGGGTGATTTACACCGGACCCGCGGACGCGGACGTGGTTAATTAACGAAAATTGCCTTATCCGGCAACCGCGTGTACACGACTACTCGACACGAGTTTCGGTTAATATGACGATAAATTTCGCCGGAGGTGTTTAAGCGAAACTTTTAGAGGTGATACAGCTAACTTAACTCTATCGTGCCCTATTCGCGCCATTCTAGGCGACTACAACGTAATACACTCAAGTTTTTCCGCTCTCACTTACTGTTGCGGCGGACGCGGACACCTTTTCACCTCCACACCACCGAGCCACCGTGTACTTTCACGTGCCGAAATCCGGACTGCGAACGAACGACTTGGAAAAAAGTTGGCCCGATTTCATATTATATGCATACCTATACAAAAACACGTACCTGAAACAGAAAAGATAAATAAAACGGTTAGGTACTTTTCGTGTACTCGGCGTATTACAACGGGAGGGCCAGCTGCACCCTCTCGTTAAGGGCAGCTTTGTGGAGCGAATCAAGAACTCCTTTACGGCGAGAAATTCACGCACGTTTCTCGCAGCTTATTCGCTTCACTTTGCATGGTAAACCTAGCCACCCTGTGAACACTGACAGTAGATAAGGACGGAATTTCAGTGGAAAAAATAAAATCATAATAGGCTACACTGTTCTTTTTTTATGAATGGCCTCCTTATGCATAGGCACACAGTGGAACTGATGACATGAGAGCTCATGCCACTGCGTGAGATCATCTTCACTTATCCTGCCGAATTAGATACTGTAACCCCAAATATGCTAAGTCGCCATTTCTATCCTTACTTTTTCCGTCGACGAGCGAGCGCGTAGCCGGCGACGATTAAGGCTGCCCGCAAAGAAGACCGAGGTTACACGGTGCATGAAGGTATGAATATTGTGACTTCCAACTTAGCACACGCGGGTATGTAATGCTCTGACCGAGTTGGGCGGTCATTCCACGGTAAAAGGTCCCACCGGGTCGAAATGGAGTTAACCATACGACATTATACTAGAGAGAATTCTCGTTAAAATGAGCCCTTGCCGAGGTCCATACGTTAAAATCTCGCTGAAGTACGACGCGAAGAACACGAAGGAGCGAAAAACCTGATTTCGAGAAAACGGCGTATCAAGTTTTGCAACACTGAATCGCATGCAAATAGCGCTCTTGAACTCTATAGAAGGGGACAGATGAATGATTCTAGGTTTGTTGGCAAGTCAACATTGTAGTTTACCACTGCCAACCTCGTTTCACGTGTATTCATTCTTGCGAGTAGCGATGTGAAGAGAAGTTGTACCCTGTTCCTCATTTCCTCGCCATTTCAAAATCATGGAGTTCGATACCTCAAATCGATATTTCGATATGTTATTGGAAGTGATCGAGTCTGCGGCCAATTCCATCGAGAAGAGAATAATTCATTGACCTAAATTGCAAAATCACCTTTTTTGACCCTTATCACTATTTTTTGCTCTTACTTGAAAACTACAATCGACCAGGTGAGACCTTTTACTGTGGAATGACACATTTACGAGTAAGGAGGGTGAAAACGTTACACCATTACATCGCAGTAGTGCCCACGTTTCACAAAGCTATACCGACCCCCACTCTTGTATTTTAAAGCCAGCAAGGTGGATCGATGCACTACGATAAGAGAGTTTCCGATCATTAAGGTCTAGTTTCTTTCATTGGCGTAGGAGCGGGAGGAGGTAGAATCCTCCAACACTGTTAAAACAGTCGAGCAAACAATGCTCAATATAGAGCTGAAAGAGTGACAATCATATATTTTGTGGCCACACCCCCTCTGGAGGATTGTAACCATAGGCTCTGAAATTCTCTTTTACCACTGCAAATAGAGGACTGAAGAAAAATTTGAAATAATCGACTTAGGCGACTCACCTATCTCACCCTGATATGCCTTTGTAGTAGAACATTTGTGTTGGGTGTAAGTTGAATTTTGCCTCCTGCATTAAGCAAACGTGATTTTCTTGGCGCGGGCACACAACAGATAAGCAAAGTCAAGCATACAAAACAATTTTGTTGACTTTGATAACAATGCTCATTATCAATGAAAAATAGTAAGTCGGTACAAAGGCTCTCCCAGAGAAGATGAGACCAATCTCAGTGTGAGTTGGCAACACTGCCTACGACTTGGGCAACTATCACGGATGAAAATTCTTTTTCAGCTCATTTGGTTAATAATTTTCCCCCTAACGCCCCCTGAAAAAGCACTTTACAGTATTCAATTAGAAGTAAAGAAATAATTCAATGTTCAAAAATTTTGATTCATAAAGCCGGGAACACACTTGAGCACGAATGTTTCCGAACCGCACCGCACCACAGAGGCTGCCTCGGCTTGGTAATGTGGGCAGCGGGAGCATGCTGAGGCATGCGCTGCGAATTGCCTCATGCGTTGCGCGGCCCGATCCGACAGCTGTCGGTCCATCAAAGTGAGCATTGCTCCCTATGTGCCATGCAATTGCCTCATGCGCGATTATTTGCAGTAAAGTCGAGTGCACGCCGCATCGCACCGCACCGTACCGCCATTAGCTTACGAACATATTTTTCGAAATACGAACCATTAAACTCTCAACACTTTGCGTTCACCCTTACCATTTCTCCAAAGTCATCGCCAGTTTTTCTGTAAGTACTGAACTGAAAAACGTCTGCACAGCAGCGACTATTTTCTGATACGAAGTAATGTGCTCACCACTCGTAAGGCGGCCTTGAGGGCTGGTTAGAGTCAGAAATCACACGAAGCAAGGTCTAGTGTATGGGGAAAGGGAATGACGCTTACCTCCTAGAGCGGCCTTGAGGGTCGAGAAGAGCCAGAAATCACATGGCGCGAGGTCCGTGAATATTGAGGGGGGGGGGGGGGGTAAGTACAGAAAAATCTCGATTCGATCGAATGATGTTCGTATTGTATACTCATCGCAGAAAAAGATCATAAATAACGCGCTAAACACAACACAAAAATCAAGAAGGGCCACGCAAACCAGTTTTACGCAATAGTGTGCCACGCGGCAACAGATGACCCAGAAAGATGCGGATGGCTGCTATGGAAGCAGAGAACTCCCCACTACAAAAAAATGATAGTTGCCTAAATCGTACGCAGTGCTGCCAATCCACACTGAGCTTGGTCTTACCTTCTTTGGGACAGCCTATGTATTTGTGAACACACAATGTTGGTTGTGAGTCTCCGATTAGTATGGCGACGGTTTATGAGAGAGACAGATAGAATAATAAGGAAACAAGAAGGGAAAGAGATAACGCCTCTCCTGAAAAATCCAGTTTTCACACACTAGCCAGGTTTCTACATCCAGGATCACCTGTATTCCTAACAGAGCATAGTTTTGAGAATTCTGGCAATTTCTCCTTCACGGCTGCGTCAGCTTCTTGCTCGGATGTAGTTGGAGAAAATGCAACAAGTTGCTCTGCAGTTGAGTACTTTCTAAATTTGAATCACTGTCATAGATGTAAATAGGCGAAAGGACTTAGTCCCTAATCCTCAGAAAGCTTCCCTCACCAAAAAAAAGAAGACTGATTCAAATTAGCCTATATGCGCTGATTCGTAGAGATACACTGATTTAAATCAGTGATAATGTGATCAGTATACTTGCTAAAAAACCGACGAATTCTGCTGATACAAATTTAAAGAGTAGTATGGTAACCAGCCTTGCAAAAGGGAATCCAATTCCTAGGGTCGAAAAGCTAGTGAACACATCTGCCTCTCTCCCTGTAAATATTCCAGCAACAGTGTGACCGCAGTACAACTGAGGTGGACACGGAAAGTGCTCCACAATATCTCGCCAGTTCTTGGGAATACGGCATTACGCTTACAGAATACGTTATCACTTATCAGTTGTCACTAATATCTGGATTGATGTGTTGTGGGCGTCTTGCACATTGCCTACTGAAAATTGTGAGACATGTGACTAGCAAACAGGGTGTACATTTATGCATACGTTTTTAGCATGATGCAGGAAAAACGCAACAAACTACAAAGACACTACGGTAAGCTGTCCCAAATAACCCGATTAGTAAGCCACGCGACATGATTTCTATGGTTATCGAGCGCAAGTACGACACTAGCAAAAAGACGTGTATAAACAAATAGATACCATTCATTGCTCATAAGATGTCCGAGGATCTTAAAAATCACAATGTCCTGGTAGGTGCAGGCAAGCTCATAGGTTTGAATAAACCCAGGGATTGAATATCAACGAGAAATTGTATGGTACCTGTAGTCACGGCCACCAAATAACTTTATTGAAATTATAGGCAGAGTACATGGATAAGGTATCGTTGCAATATTGAATAACGGACTGACTGGTAAACGGACAAACCATGGACAGACTACCAGAGACAGAACTTCCAAAATAAAAATAATGAATAGAAGATCAACTGACCTGTCCAGCATTATCACTACTTCCTTCACTATCAGGAGTCCTTATACAGCGACCAATTTATGCAATCGAGCACAACGAACACGAACGTACATGAAAAAATAAACGCGAGAACACCGCGAACAAAATACTCGCAAGCACAGCAAACAACGCAAAAGAACAGCGAATGATATAAAAGCACGGCGAACGAAACAAAAAGCACGGTGAACGACACAAAAGCACAGCGAACGCACAAGCAGAGAAAACAATACAAGAGCACAGCAGCAAACTTTCACGCACACGAAGAAACACGAGAGCGAAATGGAGCGCAGTTGTAATGTTCACCGCCGAGCAAGAAATATCCTGAACAAGAACACAACAAGGACGAACAACCCACGAACAAACTTCACAAAATGAAAACAGTCATCGAACGATCCGATGTAGTTAACCGTCTCTACCACCAAACTAGTTCTAACGCGTCAATTGATGAGAAGAGTGACTAATCCAGTCACAGAAGAAGTTCGTAGTAGGTTAGGTATACTCGGCAACGGCGAGTATAGAAGCATTCGGCATTGTTATCTGCCTTATCTTTTGTTGCTTACCCTGTGTCGACTTGTGAACGCATAATGCATTCCTAAATGGGGTAAACCCGACGATTACTCACGATGCCTAATCGCTACAATGCACGATGCCACGATGCCGTTCTGACGCAATCATGAGGTAAATGTAATCGGCGATGCTTTCTGAAACGATACCGAGTATGTACTCGAATCGTTTGGTCTTATATTCAGCGATTATTTATCCTATTATTTACCTAGTCGTGCAGTTCCCTGGTACCTATGTACCATTACTTAGATCGCATAACGACCACAGAATAGTTTTGAGCCCGTCCAAACATTTGCGACTGATTCGCTAGTCGCTAGTCGCAACAAGTCACAACAAGTTACTTGCTCGTGTGAACAACAAGTACATATACTAGTCGGCGAGTTGATGTTGATATTATCGAAGGAGAATCATAATTTGGTTCATTTCTCCATGTAAATGGCTAGTTGCTAGTCGCCAGCGATTGTTCTGCAACTCAGACGCCCGTGTAAACAAGGCGTATAGCTGGGTACACGACACAAAAACAAAATAATTTACATAATATTTTAATTAGATTGTTCACATTGCACTGATATGTCGTCAGATGATCCAATAAGTATGACATTATAAATATGTATCACACTTTGTATTATCAAATGTTAACACGCATCTGATGCAAATCCAAACGTTGAAGCTGGGGTCCTACTTATGCTATTGTTAACATCATAGTATGATGTGTTAACACAGACACAACACAAGACATCATAAGAATCTGAACGTTTGAATTTACATTAGATGCGCGTTACCACGTGATAACGCGAGTTGTGACACATGTGAAATCATATTGCATCATCTGACGACATATGGGTCATTCTCTAGATATTAGTGAATTCGTGTCATCAGCGAATTTAAGGATTAATAATTAATTTTATAACACCGTTCAAATTATATTTTCCTGAAGACAACTCGGGCGATAAAAGCTGGAAATCTTCATGACCAAAAAGTACTTCCTCCCTCCCTAAAAACTTGATCAAAAGCTCAGTTTCTCACTCCCGTGGCTTGTCTGCACCTCGAGTTTCTGTTTTAGCCACCACTGAAACTAATATTGTGAACAGTGTTTCAAAATTAATCTTCATCAATTCTGAGTAGTATGGTCTAGGACTACACAGTCATGTCTTTGGAACGTGTTACACTATTTAGAAACAGGTGTTGACGGCACGTTGAAGCACTGTCGGCACATTTATATCTCACTCCCGTGTGAGTACAACCAACGACATTTCCTGGAAGAGATTTCGGCGTGTACGTTTCTTGAATTAGCCGACCGCATTGATTATGCTGTCGACAACGCAATCTCATATCAATTTGAAGTGCGGAAACTCGTTCAGTACACTTTGATGCACAGTAGAAAATGGTCAGCGCTGTTCGTTTGGCTTCATTCTCACTCCCGTGGCAACTGTTTCTGGACAACGAAGTAAATTTATTCTTAATGTTCATTGAAATTTAGAATTGTTAACCTACGATGATACAGTACGGACGATGATCAGCGCGTCAGCTGTTTTCTTCATTCAGTTAGGTATCATGCTTTTAGGACAGAATCCTCACTCCCGTGATTCAGCGAAAATTTACTATTCCAGGGGAGTGATATCTTGCCACAGAAGTGAGATTTTCTGACCAAAAATACAAAATTCTGATGTAAATATCGAATTTTCAGACTGAGTAATTATGGCGCCAAAAAAAAAAGAAGATCGAGAGATAGTCCTCAAGAAAAAAAGAGAGGCAGAGAAGTTACGTCGTGATAGAATTCGAAATGACCCAGTTCTATGGAAAATTCAACAGGAAGAAGAAAGATCAAAGTGGAAGAAGAAACTTGAAGAGGGTAAGGTCAAGTTAGTACAGGATATGACTGCTCGTGAGCATCGCAAACAGAAGAAGAAATGGAAAAAGAGATCGAAGAAATACTATGAAAAGAAGAAACGTACAGCTGAAGCTGAAACTCTACAAGAAGGCTGCAGTCTATCTACTTCCAATTCACCTGGATCTAGCAACTCGACCCGTCATCAATCTCTCGTTAATGCTGGAAAGAAGAGGAGGAGAAAATTTCGGGAAGGACTCCAGCAAAAGGTTTTAAAACTACAAAATCAGGTAAAAAATGCACGAAGAAAAGTTAATACGTTGAGGAAAAGAGAAGAACGCGCTCGTAAGGGAAAAGTAGTTGCGATGTCTGAAGGGCGATTACCTGCATCTCCTCAGACAAAGATTGAAAAAATAATGAATAAAGGTGACCAGAAAGTGATTAAGAAGAAATTACTTTTTGCCGAAACTATGAAAGTTGTTCGAAGTTTACTCTTGAAAAATGGCAAAATATTAAAGAAGTATAAACTTCTGAATGAATATATCTACATATTCCCTGATGTGTTTTCGCGATCAAAGAATTTTAAGACGAAAGATTCAGAGTACAGAAAGTACGCGCCGCAATAAAAAATGAAATTATTCGTTTTTTTTTAGATGGACAATGTATCGCGTATGTGCCCGGGTAAGAAGGACTGTATTACGGTGAAGAAAATTAAAAAATAGAAACGACACCTTCTTGCACCACTGAAAACCTTGCATGAAAAGTTTCATGAATCCAGTGCTTATAAAGTGTCGTACAGTTTTTTCTGCAAGATGAAGCCATTTTGGTTGGTTATGCCGAAAGTTGATGATAGAAATACGTGCGCTTGTAAAATCCATAGTAATATTGAGTACATAGTTACTGCGCTATATGAAAAAGGTGCGATAGATAAGAAAACGGCAAAGGATGTATCAGCTTACTTATGTTGCGATATAAAAAGCGTCCCACGTTTGCAGCGTAGCTGCGATGCTTGCAGGAAATCCGAAATACCCTATTTACCAGTTGGTAAAGATGAGCCTGTGACTTACAGTAAGTGGGTTGTCACTAACGAGGAATACTCTAAGTCGAAAGGGGCGAAGCTGGGGAAAAGTGGAGAGCCATCCTCGAAGCCAAAAAGCACAAAAATTGTGGAGAAAGTTGAAATAAAGACCACTATTAATGGTCTAATCAGTGTTCTTAATGAAGAAATATTCATTTATATGCACCATGAAGGTACTGATATTCATCAATTTTGAGCGATGAATGGACTGAAGAAAGTACTGAAAGAAAATGAGGTCATAATACATTGCGACTTCAGTGAGAATTATGCCACAAAACTTAACGAGGAAGTCCAGAGCTACCATTTTGGTGGAAGCCCCCAACAATATACCCTTCACACTGTGATGGTGTATTACAGAAAGAATGTATATTCAGATGTTCAATCACAGGCTATATGCTCATTGTCGGAGTGCAATGAGCATAGCGCACCTGCAAAATGGGCGCATTTAGCTCCTATTTTCGAATTTATCAAGAAAGAGTGTCCTAAACTTGATACCGTTCACTTTCTCAGCGACGCTCCTAGCACCCAATATAGAAATAAAACGTTGTTTTATTTAGTAGCAACGGTTCTAAAACATGTACTTCCAATAAAAAGAGAGCTACTTGGAATTACAGCGCTCCGGGGCATGGAAAAGGCGCTCCAGACGGGGTAGTAGGCTTGTTGAAGCAAACTGCTGACAATTTAGAGGAGCGGACATTACCAAATTTGATAATTTTGTGGAAACGCTTCAAACTTCTATAAAAAATGTGAAGTTGCACGTTATTACTCAAAGTGAAATAGACTCAATAAAAACTATGCTACCTTCATCTATACAAGCATTCCCCGGAACTACGAAAGTCCATCAATTAATATACTTTGAGGAAAAACCTAAGACTTTAGCCATGAAGTCACTTAGTTGCTTGCGGTGTCTTCATTGCGAGAAGTTCTTGATAGGAACAATAACTTTTGAAGAGGCGCCTTCAGAGATGGAAAAAGATGAAGATGGTAATCTTGCTGAGTTGCCACTTTGACTTACTTGACCCTGTAGACACCCTGATTTGAAAACAGTGGACTCTTTCGTAACGCGATAGTAATTATTATGTGGTATTTGGATTTTTTTTTTCAAATTTCGTTGATCAGTTACTCTTTCCCCCAAAATCTAGGAAATCCCTTTCATTCACCTTTATCTACATTTGCGAAAGAGAAGGGAGCCGAAGAAAAAGCCGATGGCAGGGTGTTCCAGAAAGTGAATTCATTGGTTTTCAAATTTTCGTTTCAATACGACTTTGTCAAACAATTTTTTACACTGGGGAGAGGAACTCGATTGAATATTTTTTCATTTTCCTGTCTTTTCGTGCCGATTTTCAAATTCTCGCAAACAGGATGAGATAAAAACACGAAATACGAAACAACTGATATTGAAAGAAGTGCATATGGATTGGTTCGCGTTTAGTCATATTTTTCGTGAAATGGTTTGTGAAGCCACGAAATACGTTCAGTGTATAGCCGCCTCAGTAGAAAGATGTAAACGCGAAACAAATACCATGAAAACAATTTCATCACACCAACACACTCTGTACGTCTGTACTACTGCGATAGGAGAGGTTGGGGGGGAGGGGAGGTTGTATTACCCACGTCCTTCTTCTGTGAAAGAAAAAATATACGAAAATTTCAGGGGAATTTTTTTTTAATAAGAAACGGATAAGATCTGTTTGAAATACTACAGAATTTCGCAGTCGATTTTTTTTTTACAAAAGTCCCTGACTTTGAGGTAAAGAATGCTAAAAATTCCAAAATTCCCTGAAATTTCCCTGACTTTTCCAGACGGACAAAATTCCCTGACTTTTCCAGATTTTCCATGTTTTCCAGAGAATGGACACTCTGATAGATGATTTATTTTCGGGTATTAACACGAAACGTCCGCGTAAATGTGAATCCAGCTTTAATTTTTTATGAAGTTGATGACTTGTGTGTGTTGTGTCGGATTAACACCGTTCCTGCCAAACGGCAATAAAGCGGTGCATTTTACACGTTTATTTTCGCTTCTACTCGAAAACGTGTTCCTTTTGTGAATAAAAATCGGAATAAACCTCTCGGAAATTCGGCCGTGTCGATAGTGCAGGGGCTCCAGAAATGGAGAACCCCCAAAAAACGGTGAAAAAAAGTGCAACTCTACAACAAATCCAAACACCTATTACCCAGTACGCTTGCTCAGGATGGCAAATCCAGTCAAAGAAACGGAAGATTTCTACCTCACCCTCCAGTCCAAATTTGAGTCAAAAAAACCGGGAAAACTCGCAGGCTAGTCAACCAGGTATCTTAACACGTAATGATCTGTTAAGTGCCAACGAGGTTTCCGCGGATGCCGATACGGAAACAAGTCAACAAACGCAGGCTGAAACGGTGCAAATATCTAAGGTCAAAGTTCCTCCGATCTTTGTTCAAGGTGTATCCAACTTTAAACTCATGGTCGTGAGCATTCTAAAAGTCATTCCTAGAGAGTCGTTTATTACTAAAGCACTAGCAAACGATGTAATTAAAATCTCTATTAATAACGTCGATGGATTCAGAGCACTCGTTAAAGAATTCCGTAAGCAAAAAATAGCATTTTACACGTATCAAATTAAATCCGAAAGAGCATTCCGTGTTGTGATTCGAAATCTGCACCACTCCACTTCTACCGCCGATATCAAGGAAACGCTATCTAAGGATGGATTCGAGGTGCGGAATATTACTAATATCTTACATCACAAAACCAAAGAGCCGCTGCCTCTATTTTTCCTAGATCTAGAGCCGACGGATAACGCTCGATAAATCTTCACTATTAAAGCACTACTACATCAGTCGGTTACCGCTGAATCTCCACGGCCTCGTCGAGACATTCTGCAGTGCATGAGATATCAACAGTATGGTCATTCCAGAGCCTACTGCACGCCCCCCCCCCGTCTGCGCAAAATGTGGGGCGGAACACGACAACCGCGAATGTACCAAAACTACGGAAGAAAAACCTCACTGCGGTTTGTGTGGCGGTGAACACACGGCGAACTACCGTGGCTGCCCGGAGTATCTTAAGCTTCGTAATTCTCGCCTGCAAGGTGCTCGCCCGCAACCACTACAACCTGCTCAACCGACCAATCGCTCCACATCGACGACTGCTCATAATAATACCTCCGATCCTTCAAATCCTCAACCCACCTATGCCCATGCCAGTCAAAAAGCTCAATCTTCGTTTTCCTCTCCTACTGCTCAACTAGAGGCTATTATTCACAAGATGTGTGACCAGTTTCAACGGTTAGCTGATCAAAACTCGCGAATTCTTCTCCTCCTCACTCGTCTGGTTGAGAAACTGTTAAAATGAACTCTCTTCCTGCTCCCTCTCCCTACCAAAACATCCACGTCTTAGCATGGAATTGTAATGGACTCCTGGCCCGGAAATCAGAACTCGCAATCTTCTTGCGAGCAGAAGACATCGACGTTGCACTCATCTCGGAAACGCATCTTACCTCTCGCCACCGAGCCGACATTTACGGGTATACCTGTTACTCCTGCCACCACCCGGGTGACGTAACGCACGGTGGATCAGCTGTCTACGTTAAAAAGTCTCTCCGGCACTATCAAGCGGAATCCTACTGTACCCCCAGCATTCAGTCAGCTTCTGTTGTCATTCGTCTCTCTAATGGTACGCTCCTTAAACTTGCCTCCATCTACAGCCCCCCGCGGTATGATATCTCCCTCGATGAATATGAAGTTTTCATTCAATCCCCGAGGCGACTTCAATGCGAAGCACCGCCTCTGGGGATCTCGCCTCGACAGTCCTAAGGGCAAAAAGCTGTTCTCGGTTGTACAGGCCTCTGGTGCTGAATGTTTCTCCGCGCACCTCCCTACGTATTGGCCCGCGGACATAACCAAGCGTCCTGATTGCATCGACTTTTTTCTCGCCAAAAACGTTTCATCTGCTTACGTAGATGTCCAAAACGTTAGTGATCTCTCTTCGGACCACTCTCCGCTCATACTAACCTTAAGCACTTCGGTGCTCCATACTACTCTTCGCCCGCAGATTTGCTCTAAACACACAGATTGGGACTATTTCTGCGAACTGGTCGAGTCAAAAATCAACCTTCGCGTTCGTTTAAAAACTGCCGCAGACGTTGGTGCTGCTATTCGCTTCCTCCAAGATACACTTGTTGAAGCTGCCACTGAGGCCACGCCGCAGCGTCCTTCCCTCCCGGTAGCGAGGACTCTTCCTCGGGCCATTGTTCGTCTCGTCAAACAACGCAGGGCAGCGCGTCACCGCTGGCAACGAACTCGAGACCCCCGCGACAAGCAGGTGTTTAATCGGCTTTCCTCTGAGACTAAGAAGATGACGGCACAAGTTACTAACCGCTCCTTCGAAGACTATCTCTCCTCTCTCGACACCACTGCGGCAGCAAGCTACTCCCTCTGGCGGGTAGCTAAGGCGACACGGCAACCCAAAGAGGTAGTTCTCCCACTCCGTCTTTCGCCCACTCTCCGCGCCTATAGTGATACCGAGAAAGCTGCAGCCTTCGCGGACCATCTCGAGCAGGTTTTTCAATCTAATACACTTTCCTCGGACATCACCCCAGATGTCACCGCCCTGCCGGGGCTACCGATTCGACTCACCTCGCCCAAAGAAATTTCGGCGGTAGTGAAGAAACTCGAACCTCGTAAAGCGCCGGGCTTAGACCTCGTCACCGCGCAGATTTTACAGCACTGTCCAATGAAAGTGTTTGTTCTTCTGACCTATATCTTTAACGCCTCGTTCCGGTTGAAGTACTTCCCTAGCGACTGGAAAACGGCTCAGGTCATCCTAATTCCTAAGCCTGGAAAGCCTCCTGATGAAGTTTCGTCATACCGACCCATATCTTTACTCAGCACCTTCTCTAAAATTCTCGAAAAGTTGTTACATGCCAGATTGTTCGCTGTTATCCAAGACCCGGGCATCCTACCATTGCACCAGTTCGGGTTCCGACCGAAACATTCCGCGCTGGAGCAGGCTCACAGGGTCGTCAACGATATTCGTAATGCCCTAGAGGCCAAACAGTATTGTCCGGCAGTCTTCCTAGATGTTCGGCAGGCATTTGACAAAGTATGGCACGCTGGTCTTCTGCACAAGATCAGTCAATATCTTCCGCACTCCTCCGTTGAATTCCTAAAGTCATACCTCTCCGATCGTCGTTTCGAGGTCCACTTCGGCGAAGCAATTTCTTCTCCGCGACCCATTGCTGCAGGTGTGCCCCAAGGCAGTGTGCTGGGCCCTTTATTGTACCTCTTATTTACCGCGGATGTTCCCAAAACCACTGGAGTACTGGTGGCTACGTTCGCCGATGATACAGCCCTCCTCGCAGCCGATCCTAATCAAACTGTCGCTACTGCTAAGCTGCAGACTGCGGTCAATAAAATCGTCAGGTGGACCATTCGCTGGCGCATTGAGCTAAACGCGGCGAAATCACAGTACGTCCAGTTCGCGCTCCGCGCGTGTCAACCCCTCTTCCTCCACCTTGCTGCCCAAACTCTTCACTCAGTTCCGGAGGCCAGGTATCTTGGCATTCTGATCGACTCCCGCCTCACTTGGCGTCCTCACATCACTGCAAAGATCAGAGAAGTCAAACTCCGCTTTCGATCCTTATTCTGGATGCTGCGCTCTCGAAACAATATCTCGTTACGCAACAAGCGCCTACTATACCTGGCAGTTCTCAGGCCTGTTTGGTTCTACGGGGCCCAGGTCTGGGGTTGTGCAGCGCCCACCAACATTGAGAAACTTCAGGTTCTTCAAAACACGATTCTCCGGAAGATCACTGGTGCCCCTCAGTTCTTGTCAAACTGGCAACTTCACGCGGATCTCCACCTCCTCACAGTGCGCGAGCTGCTTTCTCACCTTGCCACGTCCTACGAACAACGCCTCCGCCGGCACCCCAATCAACTCGCTCTCCAACTCCTTCTCCCACCACCATTGCTTCGCCTCCGCCGTCGACACTTCCTGGACATCGCTGCTCCTCCATAGCTAAAATTACCGTTAATCTACTCTTAATCTCATATTTCTCTCTCTAATTTTAATTTTACTTCTTCGTACGTTGATTTCTCACGATACTTTTAAGTTGTAATTAGTCGTCTCTTCTCTCTTCACCCAACTACCGCTATTGTCAACCCTCTTCATCCTCTTGGCGTCGTGATTGCACGATCGTCTAGCAATGTATTTCGTTCTACTCATTCTATTGTACCTAGCTCTATTTGTAAATGTACTCTGTACAAGTTCAAATAAAACTCATTTAAAAAAAAAAAAAGACTTCTGCGTAATGCAAATCCAGCTTTAGATTTTCATGAAGTTGATGACTCGGGTTATGTTGTGTTGTGTCGTGTTAACACATCATATTATGTACATATGACCTGGTAACACAAAATGTCAGCGTAATGTGAACGCAGCTTAAGGTGTAAACTTTAGCCGAAGTCGAGCTTGAGCGGGCGCCGTCCGGCTGTTGAGCGCGGCCTCGTCCGGCACCCAAAGATGAGCCGAGCGATTTGGCGGCCTCGCCGGGATTACCGATAATTTCGATCATCGGCACGCACACACTCCATGAAAATGTTGAATGAACCCAGCCGAGGCGCGTACCGAGAAACAATGAAACCGCGCTCGAAAATCTAATGAAGAGATTCGTTCGGATCGTGGGATTGAATTAAAACGTATTAATTAATGCCGCCGCCGAAATGCGAAAGCTATATCAAACTGTATGCACCATCTCGCCAATTTCTCGCTAGCCATTATCAAAACACAAACGAAACCCTCCCCCTCCTCCCCCCCCACCCGCTAACCGACGCGATTTACCCGCACCTATGGCACCTACATATATATGTATTCTCGTGTATAATATTATTGTAAAATCATATTATACCCGAGTATATTATACGTGTATACGATTTGAAGAAGTGTATTTGTTCTCCAGCTATATGACTCGCGCCCGGTATTGTTCGCGCACACGACTGCAGGCACACGCATACGTTTGCATGTAGATGCACCCTCGATGCACCTGAAAACGTGAAAACGTCGGTTGGCTGGCTGTTGCCCTCCATTGTTCTTTGCAAAAAGCCTTCGCGACAGCGTGAAACAGAATTCGCGCGGCCGGATAAATTCTCGGTTCGGTCTAATTAAAATCGGCTCCGGTTGCCGGACTGCGAAAAAGCTCGGTAGGTCGGCCGGTCGGTCGGTCACCGCACGAAGGAACAAAAGAAAGTATTCCCTCAAGTCGAAATTGTATAGCCGTGTGCGCCAGCAGGTTAAATTGTGTATAGTTATTAATGATTCGAAATGTTATAGGTGACTATTAAATCTTGACTTTAAAGCTTCGCGAATAATCCGGCCGTGCGGCGGCGCTAATGAAAATATTTGCTGGGCGGAAGAATTTTACACTCGGCGCTGGCGTCCTTCCTTTCGACGGCGCCTCGCTTCTCAATCAGCTAAACGCAGTGCTTCTCAGTCGGCGGACCCTCTACCCTGGTCCACGGTGCCGTGAGAGACCGCCGGTGGAAAGGGTGGTACAGTGTGACAGAAAGGTACTGACATAGGCCGTAACCGAATTGAGTCCCATATGCGGAGGTACCTGTTATCAGTATCCGAATTGAGTCCCAGGTTAGCGACGGTACCCCCGAATTGAGTCCCGAAGCAGCGGAGGTACACATCCGAGCTGAGTCCCGGGTTCGCGACTCATTCTCATTCATTGCAGGATAGAACTCACCTCAGTCGCGTCGAGTCATTAGGATGGCAACAGTCGAACAGTCGCTTCTTTTTTCATCGCCGCGGAACTTTTTTTCAAATTTCGTACATCGCTTACTTTCGGGTAAGTATCGCACTGAGCTTCTAATAACGTTTCTATAAGGACGTGCATAATAGGATGCGCCACGTAGAATGAACTGTTCAAGTGGGAATGAAACGACTCGCACACATTCGAGGTTCGAGCGGTGGCCCGAAGAATATTCTGCCCACCTAATGGGGGAAAACTGGCAGTCAGAATAGACGTAATTGTCGAGCACATAGTCGCTAAATTTTTGCTCCCTCTCGTCGTCCCTCAGGAAGCAGTGGCATTAGGTCTTCCACAAAAGATTCTTCAACATCGGCAGCATGTAGAAATGGTAGACCGCAGAAAAGTTTCAAGAACTGTCCTCTTTCGCCGTCAACGTCTTTATAATATTTGTACTCGTCCGTCAAAGACAGGCTCTGGATTCGACGCCACCAGCTTTGCCCCAGATGGAAGCGACACACTTTCGTGGAAATAGCAGGCCATACGTTGCGCGCTGCACTATGGATGGCTTGCTGGAAATCAGCGAAAAATTCTGAGGGTTCAAAGATCAAGCCAAGGTCAATGATCTCATTCACAACATGTCGGAGAACTGTTTCGTAGGCGCCGATTGTTTTGCTCGGAAGAAGAGGAAATACAAGAGGGATGTAGTACGTATAGTATTTGAACCCATGTACGAGTATAATGAAAAGCTGTGTGAACAAAGTTGGAGCATTTCGGAAAGTTCCGTCCATGTAGACCGTTGAACAGGAGCTCAGAAATTCGAGATTACGCCTCGTCGCGAAATTTGTGCGACTCCCACGAACGAGTCGACCATACCCTACCCGCCAGTACGGGACTCAATTGGGATATTCCTTCGTCTTAACGCCGGCTCGCCACAACGGGACTTCATTCGGACATTTCTTATTGATATACGCTACTTCGGGACTCAATTCGGCTAAAAATGACATTCTCAACTCGGAACCGCCCCTGACACAGATGTTAGTACTCTCGCCCATTTTAAAGAGATGCGTTTTCAGGGTGTCTACCGGGTCCAAATTTCCCAATTCCTTGACATTTCCTTGACCTTTTCTCACCTTTTTCACAACCGTTTCACACACATACAAATATAATCTTATTCATAGAACCTTACCAAGGTGGGAGGGGGGGAGGCTCACAATAAATAGAAACACTAAAAAATACTATGAAAAAGGATATTATGTAATTATCTGAAAATATTTACGTTACTTTAAATTTACTTGTAATTTAAAAAAAAAAAAAGTGATAGTAATTTTGAGAAAATTTAAATGAAAAATGTATGACTTTTCATGACCACTCTCCAAAATACTTGACTTTTCCTTGACTTCCTTGACCGGTAGACACCCTGGTTTTCCCTACAATATGACATACGTACAGTAGAACATCGATTAATACCCGGTGTATGTTTTGATGATTACACACTTTCGTAGTCCCGGAAAATTAGACAAAAAAATGTCAGGAAATGGACATAAATAATATCAAAGATTTTTTTTAGAATGTCTTCGGAATGACTCCTTAATTAACATACTAAAAGTCCACAGCGATTCCAATGAAGCTAAGCCCCCCATGGGGCTTCAAAGATCCCGAGATTCACTTTTTCGAAAATATCTCGTGTAAAAAACATTTTATGGAAAAAGATTTCAAACAAAAGTGATTTCTTGTTAAAATTTACATATAAAAGATTTCTTGTAATATTTTCGTTGAGTTGAAAACAACGCCGTCAGCACGCGCTGAATTTCGAACATACTGTGCATGCTCATACCATTCCGTTCGGCCACTGATACGATACTCGAAAGGGTAGTTCCCGGGGCCGGGGGTGCGGTGTCATAGGGGCCACTTTGGCATGCGTACATCGCTATGCGTCCCACCACACCATGCTCATGCTATGTACTGTACTAGCTGACGCGCTTCGCTGCTCATCTAAACCCTGTGCTAAAGTGAGCTGGCTAAAGTGAGTTGGCTTATGTGAGTTAGATAGAGAGGGGGGCGAGTGGGAAAAAAACTCGAAATCTCTTTTGACATGTTGAATTTCCCAACTTTTGATCCAACTAATAAAATTTCCCAACTCCGGCGGAGGCTTGAGGGAGCTGCCCTCCAGTGCCCCCCATAGTTTCGTCCCTATTTTCACAGTGGTAGTCAACTTTTTCATTAGCTTCTTCGTTAGGCCTCACGTTTGGGCTCCATAGGTAAGTACTGGTAGAGTGCATCTTTTCAATATTTTCGTATTTGTTTCAATCTTCATTTTACCTTTATACAAGTTTTTTAAAGTCCAGAAACTTGCCTACGCTTTATTTATTCTTTTAGTCATCTCTCTATTTGTTTTCTCTTCAAACGATTGAATCTGTCTTAATAGTCGAATTCGGAGATTTTTTTCTATTTCAATTCCTTGTATTGTGATATACATTCCCCCTCCATATTGGATAATAGTTTTGTTTTACATGTATCCGTTTCTAAACCCACCTCTGCACTTGGTGTGGTGGGACGTATGGCGATACACGCATGCCGAAGTGGCCCCTATGACACCGCATCCCCAGCACCGGAAACTACCCTTTCGGGCATCGCATCAGTGCCGAGAGTCAATGTTTCTCCCATTTCCTGTAGCATTTTTATATCCTCGTTTATCAGTACAACATCGACCGCGAATGGTTCAGTTTTTCACCATTCATCTGTATCCTATGTTTTCCCATTCCAATTTTCTGAATATTTCTTCTAATACGCAATGAAATACATAGAAGGCATTCTGAGCTCGTTTTGGAAATTTCAGATTTTCAATTCCCTAATAATTTCTAAACGGAGACAGTTACCGCCACCAAATTTTAACACTTAGTGTGAAGAAGTTCAGTATAAATCAATTCCAAGAAGTTCCAGTTGAAAAGAAAGTTACAGGCCCACGGGGGGGGGGATTTTGTGACCCCCATCTGTGGCGTGGAAACACGCGAATACATGTCAAAATTTAACTGCACGGAGCTCCGCCGGCATTAATATTTGTGTCTTCTCCTCTTCCCGTTACCGCAAACTGCTTTCCCCCTTCCTTCTTCGTCCTTCCAACGATTCCCTGTGATTTACTCCGTGATCTTTTCCTGACTGAAACTCTTGCAGTTTTCCTCCCTCTACTCTTCCCGCAGTGCCGGCATCGGCTGCTAACGTGACTGATAAGCGGGTGGTCACTTCACTTTTTTTAAAATATCTTATGGACTCCACTTCTTGCTTCGCTCCTTGTAACCAGCTGCGGATTTAGAAGCTCAGCCACTATAAGCATTCAACGACATGTTTCCCTCACCCCTCCACTCCATATCCTCCTAATGAGCTACAGGTCATAAATTGATGATTATTTTGCAGTTGTGTTTTCGGCAACCACTACAATGTTTTCTCTTTTTCTCTCTGTCTCTCCTTCTTTTTCTCTTTTTCCGAATTTCCTCCCCTTTTCCCACTGTTCTTGTACAAAAATCTACCGCCCGAGGCACTTGCCTAATGTGCATATTGAGAAATCCATAGATATTTCGGGAGGGAGACAGCTACAGCCACCAAATTTCAACATAATGAGGAGAAATTCAGTGTAAATTAAATCCGAAAAATCCAAGTAAAAAAATTAGGGGGTTTAGCGGTGGCAAAATTCTGTGCCCGCTTCTAGTAAGAGTACCGCTTTTTTTTTTCAGTCTAAAATCTACTCAGAGTCCATACAAACACATCCTTGAAGTTCAAACCTCTCAGTCAGTAGCGGATACAGAAAATTATTCCGGGAGGGGGGGGGGAGAGGTCTGAATGAAAAGTGTTATAGATGAAACATGACAAATAAGTTATGTTGGTATAGATATTTAGATATTTCGAGGGAGTCCGCCCCACCCCCGTATCCACTCCTACGCTCTGCTCTTATGGTTCACCCGTCAACCTCGAACAAATACACACACAAACACACTTGCAGGCAAACAAATACTTTTATATATTTCGAGAACTACGACATTGAAACCTGATTAAAATTGTTCAATCTCCCGAGACAGATTCAAATCTGCTGTCAAAATTGCGAAAGAGTAATTTTTTGAGAAATTTTATCAACATAACTCCAATTTTCGAGCCTATCTTGGCAATAGAGCATCGCTGCCAAATCTGGTCTACGAAATCAGCCTGAGGTTATCTCCCTATTTGTCCTGTCTTCAAACAATAATTGTATTTGTCCCAATATTATTATTATTATTATTATTATTAAAACACTATCAACGCAGATGTTGGCACGTTAGTTTAGTACACAAAGTGAGCATAAATAACAAATTGTGTAAACTTCAGCGCGCGCTGACGACGTTGTTTTCAACTCTACGGAAATTTTACAAGAAACCTTTATTATGAACATGTTAACAAAGAGCAACTTTTGTTTGAAACATTTTCCCCTAAAATGTTGTCTACGTGAGATACTTGAAGGTGAATATCGGGGTCTTTGAAGCCCCCTGAGGGGCTCAGCTCCACCGGGATCGCTGTGGACTTCTAGTATGTTAATTAGGGCGTCATTCCGAAGACATTCTGAAAAAAAAAACTTAATATCATTTATGTCAATTTCAAAGTCTAATTTTCCTGGACTATCGGTCTTCTAATGCATAAATCTTAAGTACGAACATGTGCACTTACTAATTAGAAGAGTAGACACTAATATACAACAGGAATGACTCTGCGTACAAAATGTACTCGTATGTATCTTCAGTTGAATGTCAGTGTGCTCTATATTACAGACTACCTTTTGCTGCTATCGACTGGTGTAATAATTTCTGATTTTGCCAATAAGATGTGTAACAGAAAGAGAAAAAAAGTGGTGGTTACAATGGATGAAAAGCACTTCAGAAACCTGACTCGAAAGAATCACCGTAGAAAGTAGCGTTTGACTTTAGTGTTGGTGAGAGTACGGTAAGAGGCTGGATACAAAACCGATGGTGTGCTAACCAAGCACCTGGAAATGGAATAAAACGCAGGAAAACGATAAAAACAGGTACGCATTCAAAAGTTGACAGAGCTTTGTTTTGGCGGTTCGAATAAGTTAGATGCAAGACCAAGCCGTAAAGTTTCATTAAAAAATCGAGAAGAAACGCACAGAATTTACTGCACACGTCAAGGTTGGTTGGACCGTTGGAAAAAACGATACGGTGTTCGTCAGTTGACCATCAGTGATGAAAGTTTGTCGGGAGATAAAGCTGCTCTACTGATTTCACATCAAAGCTGCGCGCATTATTTTGAAGGAAGGGATCTCAGGCGACCAGCTTTGTAATTGCGACGAGACCGGCCTCAATTATTAATGTCGCCTACCAAAACTTCAGCGTCAAAAAAGGAAGCCGCTGCGCCTGGTCACAAGAGAAGCAAAGAACGGACAACGATCTTAGCCTGTAGTAACGTGACTAGGGATCACAAGCTGCGACTCACTCTCATCGGGAAACCAGCGAAGCAACAGCTTTCGAAAAGTTATCAAAAAAGGAGTCATTGCCATTATTGTATACGCACCAGACAAAAACGTGGATGAATTGTGACCTTTTTCAGCAGTGGTTCAAGAACGAATTCGTCCCCACTGTTGAGAAATATTTAAGGGAGAAGGACTTACGCAGGATTGCTATTCTTCGGCATGATAACGCCTCTTCCCACCCGCAGTTGAGGAACTACGAGATGGCGATATTAAGGCGCTCTTCCAACCTCCAAATGCGACGTATCTACGTCAACCCACGGATCAGGGGGTCATTGAAACTGTGAAAAGAAACTACCACCGCCGACTTCTCACTAAATTGGTAACAGCGATTAACAATGACGCAGATTACCGTCTCTAGTGTCTCAAGAAAATTGACATTCTTGACGTCACCATGTGAGTTGCTGAAGCTTGGGAGGAGGTCTTATCGCTTTCGCTAGTACGGTCATATTAGTGGTTCGTTAATGCATGTTAAAGCAGGCATTCATTTCGTTGTTCATGCCTTCCCCTATTAGCACTGAAATTTAGCTCTGAAGCAGAAATATTCTCCAACAACTCACAGTAAATCAGTGGCACAGCCAGGGAGGTCGGGGTCTGGACGCACCCCTTCGAAATTTCGTCAAATTACCAAACCCCTCCCCCTCGAACACTAGACTGGCTTCGCTGCTGCAGTAAATTCAACACTGATTCCGAATTCGTCTGCCATGTCTCTGAAACTCTTCTTGTGAGCGATGAAATCGGAAATAAGGTCTTGCAACGTCAATTATGACCTTCCCTTTTCCGGGAACAGAGAACAAACATTTTTTAAATTTGATTGTATCCACCTGAGACCATCTAATATCGATTCCCAAACTAAACTCGACCAAGCCCTTTTTTCTTATGCGATTTAACATTGTTCCCGAATCAACTGCACCTCCTGTATACATGAATAGTCGAAAACGTGTAATAAAGAATATGTAACGCTGTTCGGGTATACGAATAATACCGAAAAGGCTGCAGACCATCGTATGGGTTATGTATGAAGTATATTTACTATAAAATCCTCGAATACGTGCATCATGGGGTCATACATTACACATCCCGGATGCGCACATGCACACTCACTTTTTTTTATTCGTTTTTGCACCTTTTTACACTCTAACGTAAATTTATATCTACAGAGCGTTCTTCTTGCAAGTTTCTACGATCTGACCGAGAAAATGACAAGATATCGCACACGCGGTGTAAATATGTTGGTCACGTCAACGACTATACCTACATAACACTCTTGTCTTCCTTCCTTTGAAAATCTACATAATACACGTTGGATCCGTGAAATTAAACTAAAACGGTGAACAGAGGAGAATGAGCTGACTCGTAGCACATTGGATTGGATGGCAGCAGGGAAGTACCGATACAGGGTTAGGGGAACAACTCAACCCCCCCCCCACCGGTAGAAATTTCTCACTCAGCAGTGGGGAAAATTTACCATTTCAGTCAGACGAGTTGGGAAAATCCAACAAGTTAAAAGGTTTTGTTTTCTGCCTTAATACTTGGAAATTGAGTTGAAAAGTTGGGAAAATCCAACAAGTCAAAAGGTTTTTCTTCTTCTTTTTTTATTTTTTAAAATTTATTTTAACATTGAATAGGCTTAACAACGTGTGTTCACTTTTTATAGGGGCCAAGCACGTAGGTCACCAACCTATTCCACCCACCGTAGGGCATATGTTTCCGTCACCCTTTTCCAGCCTTGCCTGTTGGCTGCTGCTCATCTCCAGCATGGCCCGAGTAAGGAGAGGATCTCGTTTATCCAGCGTGTTGCTGGTCGGCCTCTATTCTTCTTGTGCTCCGTTGGAGCTCAAATCGTGGTCCTTATGTTCCATTTTTCTTGATCTCCTCTTGACATATGACCGGCATAATATTTAAATTTTAGTTTTTTAATTTTGTGCCCAATATTTTTAATTCCAGTTTTTATCTCGAATTTTTGTTATTTCAACAGGGTGTCCATTCTTGTTCGGAAATGATTTTCCCTGTCTTTTCCAGGTTTTCCAAGCTAATTTTTCCAGTTTTCCAGACCCTTTAAATACAAATTACACATGCAAAATGGGGGGGGGGCAAATTTTTCGAACATCGTGAGCGGTGAATATCGTCAATCACTCCACAAACTTTTTTTTTACTATCGTGTGCTTATGGAGCTGTGGCAGAAGGGATGTAGAAATTTATTGATGGAAATGAAAACGCGCTCTTTGGGGTGCTGCGTGGTGCCATGTCAGTTAACGAATTCATAGTTTTTTCATTTGTGTGACTTAATGCCGACCGTGAAGGAGGGCGTGAAAGAATAAAATTCGAAACTTGGTTTACAGCTTTGCGAGGTCGCTGCATTCGATTTCAGGGGTAATTTCTGGATCCTGTCCCTCCTAGTGCGACCAATGAGGTAGCAAAAGCATAGGACAAGCAGCGGTTGACTCGGAATCCACCCGTTTTGATTAAAGCCACCGAATAGGGTAAAAATACAGTTTTATTTATTCAAAGTGTTGCTAGTAGAAAATAAGGCCGTAAGAATTTCTCAACTGAAAAAGCACGGGAGCTTAAATTTAGTCCAGATTAACAATCGGATGCGATATTCGAAATCAGCGACACAAAACCGCCCGTATTTCGATACTTCGTGCAATTTTTCGCCGGAGAAGCTGAATTCGTATTACGATAGTGCTCTGGAAGGGGTCAGATAAGAATCTGAGGCGATATTCGAAACCAGCGACTCAGAGTTTGGTTGGCTACCCTGTCCAAAAAACTGACTTTCGAATCTCGCAAAGAATTTGGAACCCGAGGAAAATTATAATAACCAGAATTAGCCCCTCCCTCGTGGAGCCTGAATGGTTTAAGGGGAGGGAAGATAAATATGAAAATAAATTCTGGAACCTAAGTGAAGAAGCTGCAGCATATCTAACGACAAATGCTATAAAAGTAAAAAGGTGGTTAGAATCTGGAAAATTATGGCGGAAGAGAGTTCAGTTTAAGAGTATCGGTCATATATTTGCAGGGTGTCTACAAAATTCGGATAATCAAAATACTTGATGACTCTTTAAACAGGGGCGTACCGATAGGGGTAGGGGACAACTACCCCTCCCCCCACCGGGAGGAATTTTTTACTCAGCAGTTTGGAAAATTTACCATTTCAGTTAGGCGAAGTTGGAAAAATCCAACAAGTCAAAAGGTTTTTCTTCCTTTGCTTTGATACTCGGGAATTTTGAGTTGAGTCAGTTGGAAAAATCCAGCAGGTCAAAAGGTTTCTTTTTTTTGCTTTGATTTGGGAATTCTGAGTTGAGTCAGTTGGGACTTTCACAATTTTCACCCCCCCCCCCCAAAAGGAAAAACTCTTCCGTACATCCCTGGATGGGAGTACTGATTAACGTACCAAAACTATCCAAGAATGTGAGAGTCTCCAAGGGGCGGCCAGTTTTTATTTTTCAGCATTCAATAGACTCTTTTTGTAGGGGTAAATGCCATCTATGTTCAATTTATAAAGACTTATCATCCGATTTCACGAACAATATCACTTACCCATACAACCGAAAAGTTTCACTATCTAGCAATTAACCAGAACCCTGATTCTGGGGTTATCATCAGAATGGGAGTTAGGTCAGAAAAAATAACCCGGAAATCGAATACACATACTCCGGAGACGAATGCCCCAAATTATAGAAGATTACAAGCACTAAATTTGTTTAAAGGATGTTTTTTGTTTTTTTTTCTTTTTTCGAAACCAGACGCTGTATTTGGCGAAATAAATGAATGTAAAGAAAACGAAAGAAAAATAACACTACCAACTTTTTTCTGTACCACTATTAAACGAAGAAATCATATCAAGTGCTAGAACTCTGAACTCGTTTTTTTTTTTTCAGAAAGACTGAATAGAAAATGCAGATTTTTTTGGGGGGTGTGAAAAGTTTTTCAATTTGAACTTCTATAGCTAGTGGCTCGAGCACTGCAGATAGAATTACTGAACATCCTCGCGGATCATTCAGTGCTAGTAACGGTGAGTATCCAATATAGTAATTTTTTCCGACACTAAGTAATTATTTTTACCGATACTTGAAAGATCTACGAAGCGAATTTCAGATGATGGGATTTTCTGAAGCACAAATGATGGCCGTGTACACAGAGAGGAATCCGAGGGTAAAATTCGACTTTTCGTAAACACCTTGTTCGATTTTTTTCGACTTGGTGGAGCGTATGGCGATGCACGCATACCAAAGTAGCTCCCCAAACAGCGCACCACCGGCCCCGGAAACTATCCTTTCAAGTATCCGTCGCTGACCAAACTTGTTACGAATGGGGACAGAGAAAGAGAGAGAGGGAGAGAGAAGGGGGGAGGGAATCATTTTTTCATTTACAGGTACGACTCAAGGGAACGAAGTATCGATACTTTTCACCAGATGACAAAATTGCTTTCTGAGGAGGTCAAGGTTGGTACATTCGGGGCACCAGAGGGCAAAATAACTGAAAGAGCACAGAGTTTTCACTTCTTTTCTGGTTTTCAGTTTTGTTTTTTCTTTTTGTTTCTCTGTCTGTCAGTTAGTTAGTTCGATTATGTATTTTTCCATTTATTTACGTCTGTCTGTTTGTTCGTTCGTTTGTCAATCTGCCTGCTCGTCTGTCCATCCGTCCGTCTGCTCATCTTTCCTTTGGCCAACCCGCGTATCTGTCCCCGTTTCTGTTAGTCTGTCTATCTGTCGCTTCGTTCGTCCGTCTTCTGTTCGTCAGTCTGCCTATTTGTTTGTTTGTTTGTTCATAAAATTTAAAACAGAGGACTCAAAAACGTCGATTTTAAATTTTAATTTTCGGTGTTTTTTTTTTTTTTTTTAATCTGACCTGTTAGGGTGCCACCAGAAGTGGTTCAGTTTCAACACTGATGTAGCGAGATGATATCTAATTTATAAGTTCCGGAAGTCGCGCTGAATTCACTTCTAGGAGTTATTTACGAATCCATAGCCTGCTACGGCCTCTCTCTCTCATCCATTTCCCTCCCACTCTGAGGAACAATTGGACGCTGTTAAACGTAAGGGAACCAACCGACATTTGAAAACAAAATGAATTATTAGTATCGCTGGAAAGAGCGTAAAAAGTAGAATTTTTCAAAATTGGACCCCCGATTCAAAAATGTGTACTCACGTTGAAAAAAGCTTATCAATAAACGCTATGTCATATAGTTTCTACATGGCTCTTGAACTTCGAATCACGTGTTCTCAAAAAACTGATTTTGCTGGTTGGTTTCCTTACGCTGAACAGCGTCCAACTAGTGAAAAGGGTTAAGCACAGAAGTCAGACTACAGTCAATTTTTCATTAAGCTGTTCATTTATGCAGAAGTTGGCCATTTCTAAAACTTCACTGTCTCTTGAGTATGTAAATAACATTTCTTCTGATATCGCAATTTTTATTATTTGATCTTATCGGTTTCTCTTGATGTTAAGTCGGGTATAATAAGGTTTGTACAGATTACAGAACTATTGAGCCGGAGGAAACTGGTGAATTTCGAAAGCTTTTCAGCAGCTCAGGTGTAGAACACAGACAGGTTTTCTCATCTACTGGCTACCGCCGGCTCGAATGAAGTATCGTAGTGTTTTAATGTAACCACTTTTATGAAGGAGAAGGGGATAAATAATTTTCCGTGCAGCGAGATGGGGTGGGAAAGAGAGAGAGAGAGAGAGAGAGAGAGAGAGAGAGAGAGAGAGAGAGTCGTAATTTGGAGAAATATAGCAAACATCCAAAAAAGCGAACAAATATAGGTTTCATCGTCTTATCGGGGAGTAACGACCTCCCTCCCTTCCCCGTGATTATGGACCGGTACGAACATTCAAATCTCTACATAAATCACACTGAGTTTCGAAAAATTGAATATGATTCGGTTCTTTGGCGTCAACCCCGTTTAGTGCCACCGTAGTGGGCAGGAGTGAGAAAAAAGACATAGCCGGTGAGAGTCATATCCGAAAAAACAGAACTGAATTCAAGACGACCTTAAACACCTATAAATTGTATATTATCAAGCTACAATCACTACTCCATGGACTGAACCACTTTTAGCGGCACCCCGAAGGATCAGATCCAAAAAATTATCCGCAAAATCGAACTCGACGACCTCGATGGTTTATAAATCAATTCTCGTTACCAGTTTGATTTACTCAACCTGTCTCCCCCATTTCGGAGTGCAGTGGGGTCCGGTAAGATATTTCACGAGCTGTATCAATTAATAGCGCCCTTCGAAACAATTTTGAGCAAAACTGGTATTTTCAGTTTTTATCCTCCCTCCCCCCAGTCATTTCAGCATTTATTTTTATAGCTATGAAGCAAACCCTCATGTAAATCCATGTTAAAACTTCGTTATGGAGACGAGAAGGAAACCTCGATTCACATCATAACGTCAATGCCCGCAGCAATAGTCGAGACAAGACGCGAAGTATCCAGACTGGAGTATCCAGCACCCAATAAAGTCAACGAGATAGCACTCAGTAAAATTCTCACTTTGTAGAAGTAAGGCTACTGACCTGCTCCTCAACAGCAACCTGAGAAAAAGTGCAATAAACTATAAGGCCTGAGCATTCGGCGCATACAGCGCCACCTCGCACAAAGATAGATAGATGTTAAGACTTCGCCCCTTTTGGAGGTCGGGCGAAAACTGTTCTATGACCTCAAGACCAGATATACATTTACAATTCTTTTTTTTTTCCCGTAGTATAGCACAATTCTAGGGTGATGTTAACATAAGAAACTCGAAATTCACCAAGATCCAAGCCATCCTAGTGGAAACATACTGGATCAGCGGTGACCGTCGGTCCATCTTCATTTTAAGAGGGCCATCGCCGTACGATTTCAGCGGATTCTCAGCAACAGGCAAGTGTTTTCATTTTCGTTCGCTGATAAGTCAAATCACGAAAAAGTTTCGACTGGGTTTCCGTCCGAAACCGAGATAAACGAAAGTTGGCTGAAAACTACGGGGGCAAGGCGAGACCTCAGCTTTTCCTCCGCTTAATAATCGAACGACTCCACGCGATGACGCCGCAAAATGGATCACGGGCTCCGCTCCACTCTCTACCACATTTTCCTCCGCCACCCATACCATTCCATTCCATTTGATTTTGTAAAAAACGCAATTTTCATTATTCGAGTAAAGGCATTTTTTAATTGAATTAACAGCTCGCAAACTTTTTCTCGAGTTCGTCTTCGAGTTAATTTTTAATTTCCCGAAACCGCAGCAGCATCGGGTTGCCGGGCTTCTGCCGCTCCTCGTCTTCTCTGTATAATTTAGCGGTACTTTCAAGGTGCGGTGTATACATAGGTATCGAGACAATTTTAATAATTAACGAACTATACGAGTAGCGCGATGTAATCTGCTTAGTGATTAAACTGTACTCCGCGTCTACTTAACTGTAATTAGCTGGGTGTGAAAAAATTCAATGCGAGACTGCTTCCGCAGTAGCCCTCCGCTGGCGAATCCAGGGTGTTCCAAGAACTGCCCCCTTTTTCCTTTGTGCTTTCGATCGCGAAGTCGAGTTGCCACGGACTGAGCATTGTTCTTTAAGTGACAAGGTCTAGTTTCATTTATGGTGACGACCCCCCCCCCTGAAAGGGGATCTCGAGTGTACCAATAACTTTGATTAAATCTTCGAACAAAGTATCGAAATAAGATTTTTCTGCGTCGCTGATTTCGCATCAGATTTTGAAACCGATCCGGTTTCCGTCAAAAAATTCAAAAAATCCAGACCGAAAACGAGTAAAATTGATTTGGTTTGAAAACAAAAACAAAAAAAAAATATCGAAATAGATTTCTAGGTCATTCATTTCGAATATCGCATCAGATTTTCGATCCGGCCCCGAGTCAGTTTTCGAAAATCGAGCTATGGATCGGAACAGGGACGTAGCGAAGAGTTTTTTCTGAAGGGGCCAAAACTGTTAAATTTCCAACCGACTCGACTAAAAATTCCCAAATATCAGAATTTGTTTGTATTAGCTAAAAAAAAATCTTCAGGACTTGTTGGATTCTCACAACTTTTGATCCATCTACTAAAATTTCCTAACTTCGGTGAAGGTTGGGGGCAAGCTGCCCCTGTACCCCCTTATTTTCGTCCTTGGATCGGAATAGGTGGTGGCACCCAAACCCCATATTTTTTCATTTATCGAGAAGTCAGATTGAGGAAGCACAAACGGGTATCTTCAAGAGCTGAGATTTAATTTATTTTAGCGTAAACAAATTTCCCTTCTGTCCCAAAAGAAGACTGGAACGTGCCGCCAGATTTGAAATTTCAAATGGAAACATACCAAAATATCGAAAAAAGAGCCTCTTAAATAGCTGAGTTCAAAACTGTGATCGGATTTTCGATCGACCCCGATTTGGGTTGCAAATTCAAATTTTCTGCCAGTTTAATTTTGCCCAAAATATCGAACAAGGTATCGAAATAGGGGTTTCCTGGAGCGCTGAATTTGAGAAGTTAATCGCATTATTTGTTCGCCCAAATTTAGCCTTTAAAATTTAAATCTGAACCCTTTAAATGGGCCAGTCACACTTCACTGAAAAAATTAAAAACAGCATGTGTTTGTTTTTTGTTGTTTTTTTTTGGGGGGGGGGGATGATAGACAATTACATTTTTAATCCAATCCTAATATTCCGGTCCCAGTGTTTGGATGTTACCCCGATACAAATGAGCAACATTGCCCCTATTTAGAAAATTGAATTCAAATATCGGAATGCATCGCTAAGTTTAAAAATTCAATTACATTTTTGATTCGACACCGACTGGTGCCCCAAATTTGACTTCCTTCCTTCAATGTAGCCAATTTGACCCCGCCGAAAAAAATGATCAAGAAATGAAAGTAGGGATTCTTGAGAATGCTCATTTTAGTAATTTAATTAGATTTCTCTTCTAATCTAGATTTGGGCCCCCAATACCAACACTGAACCTCTTCAAATGATCAAAATTAGGCCAAATTGGAAAGCTGCACGAGTTAGGTATCGGAATACGGGTATTTGAATTACCGAATTCGAAAATTAAGACGCATTTTCTAATCCGGCTCCGATTTGCCCTCGAAATTCAACTTCCCCGCCCCTCCCTCTCATCCCGAGAGAATCAATTTGACTTCTCTGAAAAACTTGTACAAAGTGTCGGCATGAGGGGTTGTCGCGGGGTTCATTCCAAAAATCAAATCAAATTGTTCGATCAGACCCCGATTTAAGCTCTACAAGTGGGTACTGCTGATCCGATTAAACAAAGCGAACACAGGGTTGGGATGCAGCTTTTTGAAGTTGCTGACTTCGAAAAATCCATCGGTTGTACAACTCAATCCAAATTCGGGTCCCACTGCAATTTTTCCCTCTTCCGACGGGCCACTTTGCAGGGTGTTTTTTGAAAAAACAAAAAAAACTTTTTTCATTTCCAAAATAAGAAGAACCAGGACGGAAAAAACAGCTCTTTCCGTTTCTTGAATGAAAATCTCTGAGGAAGCAGAAACTAATAATTTCATTTCCTCCAGGGAGAAGAAGAAAATCGTCTTTTTTCTCCTTGAAAGGAGCTCTGTTTTTATTCTTCGATATTGATGAGAAACATTCCGTTCGTTAAATGGAAAGAAAAATATCAATCGGTCCCTCTCTATAGTAAGAAGCTTTTAGAAATAAAAATAAAATGTTCATACCCCTTTCTTTAGTAAGAGAAATTTTATTTTACTTATTTTGAGGATTTTTTTTTCGAGGAATGATAACATCGTTCCTTTTATATTGTGAATGTAAAGAAACTTTTTCCCCTTTCCTAGGAAGAGAAACTGTTCTTTCCTTATGAGCGTGATGAAAATTGCTTCGTCCTTCTTTTGAATGAGAATAACTTTTTTTATATTTTTTATTTTTCCTTAATGAGAAACATTATTCAGTTTTTTCTTCGAATAAGAAGTGTTGTTTTTCTTTTTGAATAAGAAAGATCTACACCCTGTCCTTGTAAAAACAGAAAGCAAATCACGTTTTTTTTTGTTTGTTTTTTAAGGAGAAGACATTTGTCCATTTAGAAGATAAAACAGACGATTTTTTTCCTTTGCAAAATGTCTAAACTCAGGTGTGATCGAGTATCGTGGGTCATTGCCGGTTTTAAGAGAGGAAAACTCGAGGATCTTCACCGTCCAAAATAAAAATTTGTAAGAAATTATCGAAAAAATTCAGAAAACTTTTCTCGTTTCACTCGTAATTTGTGTTTCTTTAATCACTTACAAAGGTCAACACCATAAAATTCACCCCTAAGAATTCTGGTACCAGGCCTGTTGCTGATCCAAATACTATTAAAAATTCCAGGTTCTTTGGAACAGGAAAAATTCATTCATCCCAAAACTAAAACTTAATACTAGAAAATACCTGCCCTTCCGTTTCGATCTGGCTTGACTTCATAATAAATAAATTTGCAAAAAAATGCTCAATTTTGTCACACACCTGAATTTGTTTTATCAGATTTATACATTCTAATTTTAAAATTTAACATCTGGTAACTGAACTGAGATAGGATCAAAAGAACCGATCGACACAGCTGAATTGGCTTCGTTAAAGGGGAAAAGAGTTAAATTCTCGCCACCAATCGCAGGGTCGAGTTGGAAATTTCATTAAATTTCCAACCTCAGCAACAGCGACACAAAATACGTATCTCCTACATAGACACGTAGTGTAACATTTTGTATGCTTTCATACTCTAATAAAAATTGCCTGTAAACTCATTACGCAGCTGCTGTGTAGGGTGCTAAAATAGGCTGTTAAGATATTTGTTTATTACTCACACACTTCTATTCGTTGGCATAACAAACTTCCTTTCGGGGAGACAATCTGCTTGATTCATTTTCGATGAATTATGAGATAAAAATAACATTTGCGACATAACAAATTTCAGAGATAAGTAACACGCGGCTGCAGACTGTAAATGTTAACCACTGAATTCGTGTCGGTGGACCCTGACCAGTAAAAGTATATAAAATGCTATAATGAATTTCCATGAAAATGTCAACCTGCGAATTTGTGTTGTGGGAGCGTGTCGGTGGACCATTATGGAGGAGTGTTATGGGGGTTGTTACAGTTTTAGCTTTGCTCAAGTATATACCCAGTAGTAAAAGCATATAAAATGATAAAATAAATTTCCATGGAAATGCCAACCACTGAATTCGTGTCGAGGGAGCGTGTCAGGGGAGCGTTACGTTTTTTCGTTACGGTTTTTAGCATTTTATTTGTTTTTACGGCTGGGTATACTTGAGCGAAAACCGTAACGCTCCTATTACTACGACGTCATACTACTGGGTATACTTAAGCAAAAATCGTAACGCTCCCCCCGTAACAGCCCTCCGTAACGGCCCCCCGTAACGAGAAATTCTTGACACACAAACGGAAAATAAGATGTATTTTAGCATTTTATATGCTTTTACTACTGGCTATACTTGAGCGAAAACCGTAACACTTCCCCCGGAACGTCTCCCTCAACGGCCCCCCATAACACGCTTCTGTTACTATGACGTCATACTTCTGGTTATACTTGAGGGAAAACTGTGATGGCCCCCCGTAACAGCCTCCCGTAACGCTCCGGTTACTATCGAGATTCGCACCGAAAAGCGCACAAAAACACGTACTAAGAACTTTTAATGTCACACTAATACAAACGCACGAGAACGGTAGCTAGATCGCTTTGAGAACGCACAGTTCATCGCATACAAAACTAGACTATACGGCGAAGGCCAGCAGCCTTTATATATCCCGGCGTTATCGGCGAAACTCCTTATCGCTTTCGTTATTGAACTTCTATTCTGCTGCTCGAAATGTGTCGATCTTTCTTCGCTTATCTTGAATGTTCGGGATTACTCGCCACACTACTGAGTACATACTTGAGCGAAAACCGTAACGCTTCCCCTGACACGCTCTCCCGACACGAATTCAGTGGTTGACACTTGTTGCGTTCTGCGCAACTACAATCTGCAGCCGTGTTGTTCATTGAAATTTTCACGGGGATTTTTTTTATTAGGGTACGAAAGCATATAAAATGTTACACTACGTGTGTCTGTAGGAGACACGTTTATCACTGCCCCCCAACTCTGCGCCCTATTCCGACATATCAAACTTGAGCATCTTTCATCGGACCACTTCCTAATACTACTCACACTAAGTAGCCAGATCATCAAGAAAATGCCAAACCCAAAACTCGCTCACAAGCCGACGGACTGGGATGTTTACAGAGAATCGATCAATAAGCAAGTAAACCTTAAGGTCCTACTCAAGACCACTAGCAAATTACTTAAGTTAACAAGCAGTGAGCCCCCTTTCTTGCCGAAAATTTCTTTCAGCTATGTGCTCACTGATCTTGATCATTGCTGCGCCCTTTTTTCTTTAGGGAGGACGGTTGTGGATTCCAAATATCGCATTCGGTTTTCCAGTCGGTCTTGATTTAGGCTCTGAAATGTACAATTACACTCAATTAATGGGCAGAATTGAGTTGATTTGGTAATGTACCGAAGTAGGGTCATTGGATACCGTTCAAATATCTCATTACATTCAGCGCCTCGCCTCATTTGGGACTCACTGTCGTAATTTACAATGAAAATTGACAAAACTATACATATAATTCAGAAGCAGTTTCGCAAATATCGTTTAAAAATTATTTTTCAGCAAAACGGAAAGTAGTTGAAAAGAATCGACTTTCCTGCCCCCTGTACCACATTTTTCTTCATTTCAGCAAATAAATGCTTACTTCACCTGGTCGGCTGTACGATTCTCCGCAAACTACACATGGCTCCTCCGTTGCTGATTTGATCTCATTATTCGCTGATCTTTCCTTGGGTTTCTTGACAGTTTTCTCAGGTATGGTACCCCTGGATCGTCGATATCTTCTTCTTGCATTTCCAAACTCTCTTGTTTTTTCTTGTTCTTCCCAACCTTGGGCTAAACATCGACTTCTTCTGGTGTCAAACTGGTTACACTTTCATTTTGGAACTACATATATAGACTAGTTTTCCACGTCCTCGCAGTTGAGTTTTTCCTGATTTCTAAAACTAGCTTCTTTGAGAAATTCAACTAGAACATTCCCGGTAGGTCGGGTACGCTGGGTCGAAGGGGTTGATTGCGTCGTCGAAAAGGTTTGCTGAGTTCCCGAAAAGGTTTGTTGAGTCGTTGAAAGCGTTTGTTGCGCCAAAGGAATTTGGTCGGTCGTCTGCTGCAGACGGGGGGGGGAGGGTGGAGTTTCATCATCCCTGCTTTCGTCATCCGATGCAGTTGATTCATAATCCGGCAATCTTCTCAGCATTTTCAGTAGGTTGAAGGGGCTGATGCCGCATGCCTTAAAGGCGCTAGTTAAATTAAGACGAACACGATCCGTACAAGTTTTTGATTTACGATTTTTTCGTTACGTTTTTCGCACAAGTGTACCCAATAGTAAAAGCATAAATGCTAAAAACACGATTCCGGTACTTCGTTCAGTTTTCTAAGCTGGGTTAATTTTATGCATTGCAAGGGGTAAATTCGGATTCTGGGGTCTAAATCGGGACCGGAACAGCAGTCTGATTGACTTTTTGGAAACTGCGACCCTCAGAAGTACCGAGTCCGAATACTTTGTTCATTTTTTTCAGCGCAGTTAAAGGAGTCATTTTTAGATTTAAGGTCTAAGTGATCGGATTTACTTTCTGTACTCAACGACCCAAGGAAGCTTTATCCTGACATTTCGTTCTGTATTTCTAACGAAACCAGACTGACTCTGTGAACGGAATAAAGTCGAATTTGCACATAAATTTGGGTCGGCTCGAAAATCCGACGCCTTATTCGAAATCAGCGACCCGAAAATCAAATGTAGTTACTTTTCAATTTTTCGAGCGGAGTCAAATATTTTGTTAATTTGGGTCTAAAATTTGGATTTTGGCATTTAAATTGGGGCTGGATCAGAGAACATGTTGCGATATTCGAAATTAGCGATCAAAAATACCCGCAAATACTTCGTTTGATACTGTTTTATTCAAAATTTCAAAATTGGCGGTACTCGAGCCTCCCTTCTGGAAAAGTGAAAATTCATTCACCAACAATGGAACTAGCCTTTTTCGCTTGAAGAACTTTTTTTTGTGCGGGGTGCGGGGGCGATCCGATTTTGCAATCAAGAATATAAGTGAGCGAACCACTTGTGAAACACCATGTACGAGTATATTAGTATCCACTACACAATGTTACACCATACTTTACGTATTTTACCTCAGGCTCAAAATCCAAATACTCGTCCATCTGAAACATTACAAGTCCTTTAGGCAGGCTCAGTTGTATACGATTTTGTCTCCCTAGCCCCCTTTCGAAAATACTCGACCGTATACACAATCAGCCATAGATAGCGATAGTATCGAAATTGGGCAACGCTCCAATCGGATTACTTTCAGCAGCAAAAAAGAAAAAAAAAACTCTGAGACAACAGAGAAAGAATACCGAGACTTCAACAAATCTGATGCAAATTAAAACACTCATTGTGCTAGGTCAGGTCGTAAACATGTCACTCTTCCATTGGCACCGTAACTCGACTCGATTTTAAAGCCTCGTTTGATGGTGAAAGCTACACAACTCAAAGGGAGCAACGACCGCCTCTTTTGCGACGAGTTTCAACGCGCCGCGAAGAAGGCGCGAATTTATTAAGGATGTAAACACAGGTAGGTAGGTAGGTCACTGATGTCTTGATTATACGCGATTTATATCGATTTCGGAATCCTTACTGGATAAATGTGGAGACAGTGAATGAATGCTTAAAGTTGTACCGAGAGGCACTATAGTGTATAGGTACCGGTAGACTAACTCGGCGAAACCATAGAATTCAAAATTTTTCGCTCGCAAAAGCTACACAGCACAGCACGGGTTCAAGCGAACGTCGCACGATTTTTTGATCTGATAAGCAAAAGCCATTCGGAATTCATCGCCAAAAGCCCGGACTGATACGTCCAGTAGTTGCGGTAATTAGGAGGCAGTACGCTCATCCCGTCATGCCCGGACCGATTCGAGAAATACGAGTACAAGTGTGAAAGCTCTCGCCGAAAGTGGAAATTCGGAGTAAACCGATGAGGTCGGGCGCAGAAGGCAACGCAATATTCAAAATCACGGAATCACGTTCGAAAAAACCATCGTATCGACAACAATTCTTACAATTTTCTCAAATTAAATAAATTTTGGGACACCCAAAATTCGTTTGACCAAAAAATAGTACTGTTGGCTCGTCACTACTCCGATTTCGACCGAAATGGTAGCAGGCAAGGCTTCATTTGTAAAACTCCTGCCGAAATACTCGGCTGTATCCAAATTGAGCCCCAAAAGAGAGGGATTATGAAAACGGGTAGTCGGAATTAGGTCCCCAGCACACTTCGAATAGGGTTCAGAAAAAAACAAACAAACTGGGACCCGGTTTGTATTTCACTGAACTGGGTCCCATATGTTATCCTACTTCACAACGGACGTTGTAATCGTATCGTGATGACAAGCATGCCGAGACGTGACGCAATAATAGAGTGTCTCAGAGTGTGACCTGTTTGAAAATGAACTCAGTAGTGGCTCATAAACGAGAATTATGAATAAGAAAAATTTCACCCGAACTGCTATAGATTATTTGGTACAGAAGAAAATTAGTGCCTCAGAATATATGATGAAAAAATGTCAATGAGGTTCCGATCGCCGAAAAGGAAGAAATCAAGTATACCCTCTGGAGAACGCAGAGGACTCTACTGGGATATTGGGACCCGATTAGGACTGTGTGGTGAGGAATGTGGACTCAATTCACTCATCTTCCTTCCGACCGTAACCTAATTCAGATTCTTTGAAACATTCATTTCGTCTCGAGTTTTCGGCGTTTTTCAAAAATAACTATTTTGCCCTTGAGAAACAAAACACTTGTCAGATTGGTAAAGACCGCTATGTTATTTAATGACGACCTATACGAGGAAGGATTAAAAAAGAAAATATTTTTCAACAAATAGGACAATTTTGTTGTCTTTCGACTTCAGACCAATGTGAGCAAAATTTTAGTGAAAGAATTCTAGTAGTATCAGCGACACTTCAGCACAGTTAAGCCCCTATGATCATCAGTCATTATACCCAAGGAGGCACTTCAACACACCTTAGCCTTTAGTCGCCATGTGTATTAGTCTACAATGTAGGTACAGGGTGATTTATATTGCTCTGAAGGAACTAGCAACCGCTAAAAATTGCTACAATGATGGAACCAGAAGAACAATATAGAATATAGCACACGGGAGTTTGTGCAGCTCAGAATGAACTAGCTAACATCACGAACAAAATCCTACATAGAATACAACTCTACCAATTCCTGTGAACTACTAAAATGACTTATGTAGGGTGGTCTTTTGTCAAAGATAAGACTTTTTTAAGGTGACTAAAAAACAGGTTAGCTATGTAACATTCAGCGCCTCTATTTATAACTTCGCTTGGTAGCTTGAGTTAGGCAGCCTTGTGACCTATACAGGCATTCCTCGCTTTCCCCATCTAACAACCAATTTTTTGTTCACATTGAAAAAAGTCATCATCTCCGACAAAAAACCACCTTATATGAGTCATTCTAGTAGTTTCTAGGAATTGGTAGAGCTGTGTTATACATAGCTTCATTTGGGATGCCAGCTAGTTTGCACCAAGCCACATAAACTACTATAAGCTGTATTCTATATAGTCCTTCGGGTTCCACCATTGCAGCTATTTTTAGTATTAGATAATTCCTTCAGAGCTGCATGAACCGCTCAATAAGTACATTGCAGACTGAAGCATATAGCAGCTAAAGGCCAAGATGTACTGAAGTACAGGGTGCGACTGAAAAAGGTATTTGGGCCATCCATCCTACAGAGAGCGCTGCAATCTGATACAGTGATAAGTTATAAAAAGGTGAACCTTTTTGTACATGGTGCCAAAAATATTCACCTTTTCACATGATATCAGCGTTATCATTAATAGCAATACCAGCGCTGAGCCGGTCAAATCATATCTTCAAAATAATATAGTACGCCCTCTGATTTTCGTCGCAGATGAAAGTAGACGGGATAAGGTTTTTTTTTCATATACTACCGAAGTAGCTGAATGGACTGCCAAGTATTGCAAGTTTGTAGTTGAATAGTTTTGTTTTAAATAATGAATTCTAAGTGGCAACAGTGCGCGAATTTTATAAATGCTTGGACTTTGATGGGTGACAGATGGGCTTGCCATTTTCCAAAGGTAATAGTATAGATAGGCGGAGTAGTATGGGTAGAGAACTAAAGAGGAAGTGAAGATACATATACGCCATTTTGGATCCAACTATGCCCGTAGATGTCAAATCCGACTATGCAGAGCATACTGCACAGTCAAATTGGCATTAACAAGCGCCATTGGATCCAAAATGGCGCATATCTTCACTCCCTCTTTAGTTTTTTAGTATGGGGAATAATTGGTCATTCCCCCCCCCCTAATGTAACCTCTAAGTGCAAGTGGTGGCGGCAGCTGCTAAATGAATTTGTTTAACCCAAACTCGCGAAGAGAAGGTAGTAATTTAGAACATAGTTTCAGTAGGATGGAGCAACATGCCATACTGCCCCCAAAACAATGCAACCCTTAAAAAAAAGGTTTAGTAGTTGCATAATTTTACAGAGTGGACAGTTATTGTGGCCATCACGCTTACCCAACTTGTCTGCAGTTTTTTTCTTTTGTAGTCACTCAAAGTCAAAAGTATATATGAAAATAAACCTCACAACTTAGAACACTTAAAATACCTCCCTTTCCTTCGAAAAGTCGGTAAAATGAAATAAAACGATGTTCCGCTGACATTTTAAAAACTAGGTTGATGAAAGTGCATGAATATTTCATTCTATGTTTAAATAATTGTATTCAAGATAAAGATGATCATGCATAATATTATTTTTAAAACAAAGGAGTTATTAAGTTAATAAGATACACAAAAAACTTCTGTTTTTCGCTTTACTTTGCACTGAAAAAAATTTAAACATTGCTTGTTGTTACTCTAGAATCAACAGAAATACATTTCTTAGCTGCATCTTGTACCTCCTTGGGTATAAGGACTAATGATCAAGAGAGCTTCACTGTGCTAAAGTGACCCTTATACTACTAATTTTAGACTGAAATTCGAGCTCAAAAGCTTAATTGCTGAAAAACCAAGTGCCCGTATTAGTTCCAGGCAAATTCGTTTTGTTGGGAAAACTCACCCTCAGATCGATTCTAATCTCTTTTCTAATTTTGCTCGCAACCCGAGCCCTGGAATCCCACTCTTTCGAGCATAACCTCAGAGACGTCGGGGAGGCTGTCAGGGCTGTCTTAGCCCTCTTCTCTTCTCGCCGAAAAACCAGCCTAGGTCGAAATGTAGCGAGTTGCTACATGGGCTCGAACACGGGACCTCCGGATTCCGAGACCAGCGTGCTATCCACTCGGCTAACCAGATCCATTCCAATACGATAAGGCCAGATTCCTACAAGGTTTCAAATACACTGAATAAAGGACATACGAGCCCTAGCCCTCTTCCCCTTTAATTCAACAATTTTAATCAACTCGTGACTAGAGTGATCCAAAATCTTACGAGTTTTGCAATGCTTTGCTCCCAGTGACTCGAATTATTCCTCTTGGTCTAAACATTCACCAACCAAAATCGCTTTAAAATCGATCAATTTTGAGCGTTACCCTCCGAGGAGGTCACCTCTCCTTAAGGAAATCTCCAATATTGTTTTGATGCTTCCAAAATATCGAATTCGGTTAACAGAATTGTTTCAACCAACAATCATATCCTTCACTTCAGGGTAAGGATGGGGTACTTACCAAGAATTTTGAGGGAATGACAATTCAAAGGTCAATGTAATTGATGAGGCTAGAAAGTACACTTTTTTGAGCTTCGAATATTACAGACCACAGAAACCAAAAAAAAAAAAAAAAAAGAAGCATAAACAGGATTCTCTACTCGGATTTCAAAGGTGCTAAATTTATTTATGAAATTTTTTAGCTCGTAATTCCATTTTGATGGTGCCACAGAGTGAGGCAACCTAAAAATTGTACGTAATGTGCACCGTCAAGTATGAAAATAGGGGTCTTGGAGTCTTTCTATCCGACCAATAGATCGCCAACAGACAAGATCACGGTATACAGCTACAGGAATCTTAGCTCTGGGGTCATTTTACTATTGAGATCAGTGGCGATGGGGATCAAGTTTGGCGCATACCCATATAAATATTAGGGCCCTAAGTGAGACTAAATAGGAAATATGCAATAATATCTTAACCCTCTTTTCTAATTTTGCTCTCAACCCGAGCCCCGGAATCCGCCCTTTCAAGCATTACCTCAGAGACGTCGGGGAGTGCTGTTAGGGCTGTTTTAGCCCTCTTCTCTTCTTGCGAAAAAACCAACCTCGGTCGAAATGTAGCGAGTAGCTACGTGGGCTCGAACCCGGGACCTCTGGGTTTCAAGACCAGCGCGCTATCCACTCGACCAAACAGACCCCAATAATATTTTACCTCAGCGATGAAGAAAAAATCGATATGGTTACCGTAGTGTTTAAGCTGATTTAATTTCTCCTAACTAGTGTCATTCAACCAACTGTCAGCGGAAAAGGTAAACATTTCAATCGACCAGGTCTAGTCCTCTTGAACAGTGTTTGCAACAATTTGCACAGAACCCTACCTCCTAATCGGACCCCGAAGTCGATAAGCCCTCAAAGCGCCCTCCTCTTTTAGGAGACACACGTTTCCGACTCGTTGAGGATACTATACCAGGCCTCACAAAGATCGCCCTTAATTTCGTATCGAACACTCTCCAAAAAGCCAAACGAGTGGGTCATTCCGCGACACACCCTGTGGAGCCAACGTAACAACATGAGTGTAGCCCAGTGACTTCGAAGCCCTCAATAAACACACCAATAACACAGTAACACAGATTAATAAATGAAAACCCCTCCGAGTCGATGAAACCGACACACCACACATCGCCGTTTTTCCAGCACAAAACGAACATAAATGCGCCGCCGGGACGATAATTGGATTAATTGTGTAATCTATTTACAAGGAACTTTTAACGGACTTTTTTCTAAGCTCAGGTAAAAGTCTTAGTTAACACGAACAATTTTCTGTTTGCCGTAGGTCAGTCGAGTTCGTCGGTGTATTGCAAAATATGTAGCGACTACCTGATATCGACCGGAAGCCGAGTCCGAGGTTTTTCTTCCCAGGTAAGTGAACTCGTCAATTTGGATACACTTTCGGTAACCGTACTTGAACGGTTTCAAGCATGCAGACTCCGGAAACGGACAGACAGACCTCGAGTACTTTGATTTTTAATTAGTTCGGGCCTTCGAGATGGTAAAACGTTCCACCAAATATCAACTTCGTCGCGGGGGGGCACCGAGAACCCATCAATTATATGCCAACCCAACTGTGCACCGATTTTCGAAACTCGCGTACATTTTTTAAAGCTTTTATCGCGTCCGAAATGCCGGCTCGTGTAATCTTGAGCAGCCAGCTGAAATCACGTTTCGAGTCATTCTTCAAGTTTTCAGGACGGCAAAATGAGCCAACGGGAGAGACGCAGCTCGAAGTCAAAAGTGCGGGCGAGTATCGTCTCGCACATCGCCGTACCGCACTACTCGCTGTCGCAAGTAGAGAAGAGATTTCTGTTGTACGCCGAAAGAGGAGACTGCGCTTCCATAGAGAAGTTCGTACACCAGCAGACCAAACTTTAAGTACGAGATATGACCATAAAGTTCGTGGCCGAAACAAAAGAAATTTTTAATTTGTCTACAGAAACATTGTCTCCTTTAATACCCCCCCCCCTTGTGACTTAATATGCTAGTGCATTCTGATTTTCCATGCGGCGAGAGCACGTGCCGAATCTTCTTTGACGCTCTCAACGGATGCCAAATGTGGGCCCTTCATGATTTCCTTTCAGTTTTGAGAACAGAAAAAAGTCACACGGGGCCATACCGGGTGAATGGAGAGGGGTGTTCCAGAACAATGCTCGGTTTTTGGGCGAAAATTTGCGTACGAGAGCCGTATGTGAGGGAGCTTCCGAACCGTCTTGGCACACAATTTTCTCATGCCGGAATCATTGGTTCAGATTAATCGCGAGTTTTCGGGATTGATCCCACACTAGTGATGTAAATATCTGCAAATTTCAAATATCGAAATGTATCGATATTTTTGTGGAAAATATCGATACATACTGATATTTTTTGACGTTCCCCATTCCAGGGTTGGGCAGGACTCGAATAGAAAGGAGTCGAGTCCTTATTTGGGACTTATGGCTCGGACTCCGAGCCTTTTTTCATTCCAGGACTTGTGACTCGGACTTTCACTTGTTTACAGCCTCAAATTTAAGAGTCCTTTACTTTGGTAATAATTATTTAATTTCAAGATTTGAATAATGAATTTTGCGAATTGTAAGATAAAAATTTACAATTTGCAATCCTGGAAGCTGGAAAGTACAGTCGCACAGATTGTCAGAAGAAAAGGACAATTAAAAGACTCTCTGTAAAGGCCTTTTTCTTATAACAAGAGATGAAAAGCCCGTCACATGAAAAGGGCGCTATCTCAATCACAAAGTAAGACAGGAAAAACACATTTTAGTTGTCTTTTCTTGTGACAACCCGTGCGTTAAAAAAAAGTGAGAAGTGACCTGATCCAGTGCTTGTAGTCGTACTTGTTTTTTGTGTTGATTGCTGATAACCTGATAATGATAGCAGGTTTGCGCTTTGGCGGTTAAACTGGCAGAATTATTGATATAATGTCTCACTCTCACTATTGAAAAGTAAAGGTAAAATTAGTGTAAAAGGATTCCTTTGGGACTCGGACTCGTGAAAGACTCGGATTCGGACTCGAATCCTTTTAAAATTATGGACTCATGACTCGGACTTCGAGTCTAAACGAAATAAATTACTCGAGACTTGGACTCGAGTTTGTTTTGGGGACTCGATACCCAACCCCGCCCCATTCTCTGTCTGTTTTACGTCGAAGTAGCTCCCGGTCACATCGGTCTTTATTCTTGCTTTCAGGATCGTGTACATGTTCGGATTATTTTTATGTACGTACCCGGCACTCCTCGTTTACTTTGCGATTTCAATAGGTATTGGTGACTGATCGAATCAAACGCTTCAGTATAGTCAATCAGTAATAAGTAAAAGTCCATTTGATTATGCTTGACATTTTTTGATCAGTAGATTTGTCGTATGCAAGTAGTCTATGGTAGAAAATGTTTCCCCAAACCCAGCCTGTTCTCTTGGTTGTTGTTCATTCAGTATTTTCCTTATCCGCTGTTCGAGGGCTTTTGAAAATATTTTTGAAAGGGTTGTACTCAAGCTTATTGGTCTGTAGTTTGTGATTTTATGTTTTTCACCTTTTCTGTACATTAGGATCATATCTACTAGTTTCCATTCTTTAGGGACTTTACCTTCTGTACGTGCTAAGTTGAATAGCCTAGTTACTTCCTCAACTAGGATATCCCCACCGTATTTTATTTGTTCGTTCGTTATGCTGTCGTGACCAGGAGCCTTCTCTTCCTTCAACGTTTTAATTACTACTTCTATCTCGTTTTTCATGAAGGTTTCTATTTTCTCATTATTGTCAGGATTGTGTATCGTTTTCTGATCGCTTCTGCAGTCGTACAATGTTCTGTAAAAGTGTGAGGCCTATTTGTTTATCTCACTTCTCTCTCGAATTTTCTCTCCTTTATCATTTTTTACGTACAAATGTAAGTTATCCAGTTAGTCCCCAGTGATCTTCCTTTCCTTATCCTTTTAGTACTTTTGGACTTCTCCAGTATCTCCTGAATCATAAGTTCCTCCCTTGCTCTTCTTCCTTCCCTAACTTGGCTTTTTATGAGCTCGCTTATAAGATACAGTTCTATTTTGTCTTCGCTATTTTCTCTTTTCTATGTAGGAGGTTTCTCCTGTTTTTAAATAGACCCCTTAACTCGTTTGTGACCCCACCTTCCCTTTTCTTCGTTCATTTCCTTCCTTGTATTTTCCCTGTATATCGATGTGGCTCGATCCTAATTCATTTATTTGACTGTATTTTTTTTCCATACTTGTAACTTGTCTTCCAGTTTGACTGTGACTACTGACTACGTTTTACTTCCTTAACTATTCTCTCACATAGTTCCGTTTTTAATATTTTCAAGTCTGGGTAAAGAGAGGAATGAGACAAGGAGACCCCTTATCACCGTTGCTCTTCAACTGCCTGCTAGAAGAAGTATTTAGATCATTAGATTGGGAAGGGAGTGGAATAAAAGTAAACGGGGAACGGGGGAATACCTTAACAATCTCAAGATTCGGGGACGAAGTAATTCTCATTGCAAATAACGAAGTACACTTGAGAGAAATGGTTAAGGATGTTAAAAAAAGGGGAAGGAGGCAGCGGGACTCGAAATAAACCTAGAAAAAACAAAACTACTTACAAACAAACCGCAAAAGGCACATCTAAAAATAGGAATCAATAAAGTAGAAGAAATAGAGGACTCGGTATATCTCGACCAGCTTAGAAGCATGGAAAATAATACAGAGAAAGAAATCACAAGAAGGATAAGCTTCGCTTCGAACAAATACTGGAATCTAAAACATATATTTAAAGGTCCATACGCAAACAGCCTCAAAAGCTCGATATTTAATAGCTGTGTCATATCAACACTCGTCTATGGGTCGCAAACATGGTCGCCAACAGTAGACCAGGAAAACAAAATCAGAACTACTCAAAACAGAACGGAGCGGTCAATTTTGAAAATAAAACTCAAAGACAAAATATATCTTGAAAGTGTAAAATTAAAATTAAAATGCAAAGAATATGCAGTAAGAATCACACGGCGATCAAAGTGGGATTGGGCAAGTCATGTTGCTAGAAGAACGGATGATAGATGGACGTATAAAATGACCTTTTGGCAACCACATAAGAAACGTAGAAAAGGGAGACAAAAAACAAGATGGACAGACGATATAAATAGGTTCTTACAAAACAGGCAATTTCACAGAGTAGCATGGGACAGGAGGGAGTGGAATAGGCTGAGGGAGGCCTTCGCCTAGAAACAGGGCCTAGTGGGTTAAGTTTGGTAAAGCTGTAAAACTACACACTGACAAACTATAAATTCAAACCTCTATTATACAGATATGTAAGGCTAGTTATAATATCGGTCATTGAGGCACCAAGATTAAAGGTTAAACGTCATTGTGGCACCACAAATTTCGTCAAGGCACCAAAAATCGGTCTCAAAACGTTTTTCAACGGGAGTGATCGCAAACGACTAGCAACGCTCTTAAAATGCTAAAAATAGTTCGGGTGCCTGAAGGTCGGTATTTTCAATCATATACTAATTAGTGCTCGGTATTTATATCCAGACTGCGTTCGTTGTTATACGCGCTATACAATTGCAACAGGTTGAAGCACAAGGGTATATAATTGCTACTTTTTTATTTTTTATTATTATTATTTTTTTAAAATTATATTTTTTTATTACTTTTTACAAAGATTAACATCTTAGGCGGAGGCGGGATTGACGCATGTCTTAGCCCAGTCCCTCGCACTAAGTTATTACGGTTAATATTAATTGCTTAATTATCTAGTCCATAAATGAAATTAATTAGTTCTTATTTTGATTAATCTTAACTATTATACTCTGGTTTTATTTTCATAACCCTGTGCAGATAATCCAGAAATATTTTAATCGTTAAATTATTTTTTGTTGGTGCCAGATCTGATAGACTGTTTCCCTTGATTCCCATTTCCGTACGTAGTTTCATAAAGAAGTCACATTTCAGTAGGGTATGAAGCACATCCTCCTCCACACCAGAGCCACATAGATTACATTCCCGACAGTCTGTTATTTTGAACCGTTCCAAATATTGTCCAAAATTTCCTATATATAATTGCTTCGTAGTACCTATACACAATGTACGCACCTAATAGCACCAGCATTTGGCAGCATAGCCTGTGCTAATACAAATGAATAATTCGAGTAAAACAGGGCTATGAACTGAAACTGCTCGAGGGATGGTACCCAAGGTCGGATGTTTTCGAATAAAATACAAAGTTCGGTCTACGTATAACGGCAGTGAACAGGTAAAACCAGTGACGGTTCTCCTGCGAGTTTCAATGGGAAGTTCAGTGATCCTGTCCGTCTCGATTTTGCATTGAAAAGACGACACGCGAATAGAAATTTCGTGGTACATTGTAATGTTGTGTTGATACATTTGTTTTTTGGGGGGAGGGAGGTGGGGGGGGCAATTCGATTTTGTCCATTCTACGTCTGAAGTTAGAATTTTGAGTACTGAACTGAAATAGAATCACAAAATCTTACCTGTTGAGTTTAACCAAACTGGCGACCCGAAAACCTTCTTTGATGTTTTTTTGACAAAGTCACAGGTGGGCCGCTGATCTCGACCATCGCCCCAGATTTTTTACCCGACCCCCTGCAGACCTCCAAATTTGAAGAAAAGCGAAATCAGATCCATTTTCATGCATTTTTCAAATTCTACGATATTTTATTTATCAAAATTTTTACTATTATTTATCTAGAATGTGACTAGAATTTAACAGAGATCTTTCTCAGTTTTTGTACCTGAGTTGTTCGAAGACTGACTAAGGTAACCTAAGCAATAATGGGCACCTCACCTACAATGTGCAATTTAGATTTTTCAGTTGTTTATTTCAAGATTTCTAAACGCTAATTCGCTACACTGATTATGCCAGTTCATCTTTCCAACATAGTTGTTCTCATTGACTGCCCTAAAACCCTACAAAGTTGGACTATTTTCGTGATAATAATTTTTGTTTGAAAAAAAGGATGACTGCAGCAGTGGCGTAGCCAGGATTTTTCCACGGAGGGGGATCAGCAAAATTTTGGGCGGGGGCGGGGATATACCTAACATGAACTGTCTGTTTATACATTGACGTATCAGTATGGTGTGCTTTTCAGCTTCATTATGTATCTGGATTTAAATTTCATTTTGCATATTTATTGTGATACTGCCAGCATATAAAAAAATTCTCATCTCAAGGGGGGAATTCATCCCCCTAATCCCCCCGTTGGCTACGCCACTGGACTGCAGTCTAAGTTGTCGGCAGCCGTTTTAAAAAATAATTAAGGAACGAAAGAAATTTCTAGTTTCGATAAATTGAGTGCTAAAATGCAGATTTTATTATGCGGTAAGTAGCAGAGCACTTAATTGAAGTTCTGCTCTGATATGCGACGCTGGATTTATGGGTAAATGTAATGGATGCCTTCATAGTACACATGCCTATTATCGGGTTATCAAAATTGATCATCTGTTCAGTAGTGGTCGGTGTATGCCCATTATTAGAAACAGTCAAATACTATACAAACTCCAGCAATGAGCACGTTGCTAATAATCAACCCTGTCGACAGGGAGGGGGAAAGGGGGGAAATACCCCGGGCCCAGACTCTCAGGAGGGCCCGATATTTTTAAAAGACCTGAATTCCAATGCTAACGGCTACATCATACTGTACATCAAATCGGCAATCACTTCATACACCATGAAAGAAACCTCTTATCCAGTAGCTTATAATTTTTTCCCATCTGACAGAAGAAAAAAGTGAACTTGAAGGAGGGGGACCCGTGGAAATTTCCCCCAAGCCCTCTTTTTCTCTCTCTACAGGGCTGCTAATAATCATTGTTTTGGGCTTATCAGGACGTTATTTCTTTCATAGTTGGCACTTATAGAGTTTGCATGTGGGTTGTCTAATATGGACCCTCCCCTGATATGGATCCCTCGATTATCTCTAATGTTCTTAGCGCTCTCTGGCCGGAAACAATATATGTTGTACAGTTCAAGTCACAGATTAAATGCATCCGAAAGGTAGCATCCCGCAAGCCAATAAAGAATTTAGTGCAGAAAAACGAAAATTGATAATCGAATTTTTTTCGGGTCTCATGTTTTCAGCTATAATTTTCAAGAAAAATTAATACAAAATTTTTCAGATTCATATAAGTGTAGTTCATTTTAAGCCCACTTATTAAGAATACATTTTTCATCATTTTTCTTCGTGTCCATTATTGGGTGCCCATTGCTGGATTTTTGAATTTTTCAGTGCTCATTATTAGCCAAAATTATGGTCGTCTGTAGGACCAATTTTGAACACTAATTTTTAACTCTTTCCTCCCATTCAAAGGCAAACTTATGGAGAATTTTATCCTTCATTCTGTAATTTAGGCTCACGTCCGCAAGTTGATTCAATAAAATTAAAAAAATATTTACGGGAAAAAATTGCTTAAGGTGCACATTATCGGCTAGGTTACCTTATATCGAACTACTTATGTTTAATTTCTTCAAATTTTTCAAATTTTCCATTTTTTTCTGAGGTAAACCTAATTTTCCATGAATCTTAATATCAGTTGTCTAAAAACTCACGAAATCGACGTAGTTTTCTATTCTGTTAAATTATTCCTTGCTTAACACTTTGATTATTTCTCCAGAATAACTACAATTTTCCATGAATCGGCAAACTTAATTCTTGCGTTTTAGTGGGATGAAGAATGTTGATACAAGATTTTTTTATTCTTCAAAAGTTGTTGTCATAAGTAGTCTTTGACTATTCTCCCACGGCGTGACCACAATTATTTATGAACCAATAATTTTTCATTTACGAGTTATTTAAAGACTAAATAAATAAATAAAAATTCTCTGTCTGTTTTGATTCGATTTTCGCATCCCCATCTCGCCTTTTCAGTTGCTGGGTTGCCGTGTTGCCGCCGAAAAAAACATTTTTATCACTTCATCGGAACTCAGAAAATCTTTTCTTTTTTTTTTTTTACTTTTTCATTAGGATTATTACATGTGACCGGGACTGGTGAAAAGGGGCTTAGCGGCATGGCCATAAACCAACTTTGCTTTTTCGCGAGGAAATACGCCCATTTTCTTTAAAAAAAAGCGGATCTTATCGTATGTAGATCGGTGGATCGGCCGAGGGCCGATATGTATCGATATTTTGAATTTCGTATCGATACGGCTCAATATGGAAAAATATCGATACATATCAATATGTATCGGTTCTTTTGACATAACTAATCCAACTTTTTTTCGGTGACAATTCGCGTCGTTAGTTTGCGGTTCGCGTCCATAAATCCTTTCAATTTAGCGGTGCATGTTGTCTTTAGCTGGTGTATGGCCTGCCCTTCCGCTCATCGTCTTCAAACGAGTCCCACACACCCTTAAGTCACTCCCCCACTTTCTAACAGCTGATTTCCTTTACGCATTATGGCCGTAAACAAACTAAAGCTGCTCCATAATCTCGTTATTCGATTTTCCCGAATTCATTAAGAATTTAATAATCAATTTCTGTGAAATTCATTCATTCATAACTAAAAAATCGGCACGTGTCACCCTCATTTACTGAGGGAAAAACAATCGTATGTTCAGAACTACACGTTCAAATGACTATACAACTTTACTGGTAACCCTCGAGACACGTAGAAACTAGATGTTGTTGCGCAAAAGTCTTCAGTGTTACCATTGAAATAATAATAATAAGGCCACGAACTTTATTGTCACACCTCGTAGGCTATGCAGATGTGACACGCCTCGAAACTGATAATTTTTTCTTGTTTCTAGGATACTCGCCCAGTACAAAGATAAGCCGGAAGAATTTAATATAGACTGCTTAGATCCCTTGAACCGGAGTGCCTTGATTATCGCCTTAGAAAAGGAGAATATTGATCTGATTCAAATTCTGCTGAATAACGGAATCAACGTCAAGGTATTATACAGCGATGTAGGATATTCGGATTATATTAATCAACGCATCGATAATTGTTACAAACTCGACTCCATCCACGATCGGTATCAGCATAAATCGAAATTTGTTCGTCAGCTCCCATCCACTGAACGAATACAATTCTTATGCAAAAAAATCGATTCAACCGATAGATCGATTATAAAAATTGGTGCTTATACATCAATTACAAAGTCGCTGCGTAGCCAAGCGGTAACGCGTCCGCTTCTCAAACCTTGCGTTTCGGGAGCGAGTCCCACCAATGCCGGAAAGCTAGTGATATTCAAATACCTCCCCCCATTAACATCCCAACGAACAGAGCGATTACAGTATCAATGGAGGTGGAAACATAGCGCGCCCTGTGACACCCGCTAGTTCACACGAACAAGGCATTACAGTCGCAGGGCGTGTTACCACCCGGTCAAAAAGATTGATACTGTGCGTGTGCACGTCGTGGATAGCTTACTCAATGTCGTGAAACACGTGGCTAGTAAGCGAACTGCGGCTACACACTCTTCGGCACAGAGAAGGAAAACTAGAACGCAACAAAACCGCGGGGAAAGCAATGGTAAGCTACCTCGACTAACCTGCCTGGGAGAGTCGCGCGTCAGAAACCGCGACCATCAACGTCCGGCATCGGATACGGCGTTTGAAGAAGATACATTAATTACTTCGGGTGATCGCTTGTCATACTCGAGCATAGCCCCCTAGGGGTCTGGTTGGCCGAGTGGATAGCGCGTTGATCTCGGAATCCGGAAATCCCGGGTTCGAGCCTACGTAGCAACTCGTCAAATTTCGACCTAGGTTGGTTTTTCAGCCAGAAGGGAAGAGGGCTAAGACAGCCTTAACAGCCTCCTCGACGTCTCTGAAGTAATGCTCGAAAGGGCGGATTCCAGGGCTCGGGTTCAGAGAGCAAATTAGAAAAAAGAGAGCACAGCCCCCCTCCGTGTGCACTAGGTATTCCCGGAATCGTGACAGATTTTATATACAGTCTAATTAACGAAAATTTGGGCACAAATGCCGTCATAAAAGTAGTAACAAAGATGTTCAATCGGAACAGAGGATATTGAGACATTAATCCTGAAGGTTTCAGAAGTCGTCTAAACGTAATCCGTCTTCTGGAAAACCAATGCGAGAAAAACGAGAATCTTGTCGTAGTTAGGTCCAGGTTCTTCTTTCCAGAGAAAAACAGGATACTCCCCAGGATGCAACGCCTATTTTTCAATTCCAAATAAGGCGGTATCAAGCCTACTATCGAAACTGTAATCTTCTGGATCGCTGATTTAAGACGTCCCATTCGATTTGTGATCCTGCTTCAATTAGGATTCAAGAATTTAAATTCCAAACTTGAAATGCACAAACTGGAACGCGGTTGAACTACTTTCGGTACTCCGATTTCAGGGTGACCATTCGAAATTTCAGGGGAAAAAAATGGAAAGATGACCTTATTAAAATTGAAAAATGACCAAAAAGTGACCAGAATTGGAGACCATTTGCAAGCTCTTCCTTCTTTTTTGTAGGTACTTTCTCCTTAACACATTACTCGCCGTCATATATTTTCATGTCCCCCCCCCCCCAACTGACTAGAAACAGTTACGTCGGACGTTTTTGCTGCAATCTACCGTAAAACTGAATTTCAATAAATTTTATTTACACTCCACAGCGGCAGCACAAAATAAAGGGGAAAAAAAATTTTCTTCATAGTCAGCAGAATTTTCAGAATTTGACGAAGAAACTACCCACAAATGACGAAAATGACCATTTTAGAGGAAAAATGACCAAAAATAATCTAGATGACTTGAAATGTAAAAAATGACGCAGTGGTCATCCTGCGATTGTCACATCCTTTCGTTCTGTCATTTCTGTGTTTTTCCTTTATAATCTAGGAACCTACCGCCCCCCTCTATTCGAAGAAATGAATGCTGACTGTTTCCAGTGTGTCTATCTACCCATATCTACCAGGCATCTACATACATAAAACAGTACCCAATATAACTTCTATTCTGGTACCATGTTTCCAGTACTTTTTTGACATAAATATGTCCACTGGCTAAGCACGAAACAAACAATTCTGAACGCAGAAAAATGTTACCATTGTGACGTAATACCGCATTCCTCTTTACGCGGTCACTCGTTCTGTTACCTACAAGGTCTATGCCGAGACAGACACTGAGAATGCCGACGGACACCGAAAACGGACGACTCTTGCCGAAAATTTTACTCGTTTCTGTTGTAGCCCCAAGACATATCCATGTACCGACGCATATTTTCCTTCTGTTCTAATTTGCTCTCAACCCGAGCCCTCGAATCCACCTTTTCGAGCATTACCTCAGAGAAGTCGGGGAGGCCGTTAGGGCTGTCTTTAGCCCTCTTCTCTTCTGGCCGAAGAACCGACCTAGGTCGAAATCTGGCGAGTTGCTACGTGGGCTCGAACCCGGGACCTCCGGATTCTGGGACCAGCGCGCTATCCACTTGGCCAACCAGACCCCTGTGTACCGATGCATCTGCATACAGTGTAGATACTTTTTTTCTTTTTTCTTTTTCGGTTATTATCACCCTTTTCACGCTTGAATAAAAATAAACAAATAAGGACCCTTCTATTCATTTGGCAATCTTGTCTTCTTACCAGAGTCGGCGATCTTTCATTTTCTCACCTGATGCAAATACAAAAATTCTAAATAAAGAACCCTGACCCCCCCCCCCCGTGCTTCCCAAAATACTTTTCACCATCGTTATTACACGTACCATTCGCTCAATTTTCACCGAAAGCCCCAGACCTTGCGTTCGTTTTCGTTCGCAATTGAAGATACGATTTCCAAACTGCCCTTAGTCCAAAAATTATTTTTTGTGGGAAATCGATAAAAACTGTGCTACACTGTACCAGTTCATTTAGAACTTCTGTAAATGGTACAACTGAGTAGCCTGAACCCTCTACCATACTACCAAAGACGCACAAAAATGAGAATGCAGCCTATCTAGAATTATTGAAGGAAAAGTGGTCGAAAGTCGTGGATAAAGGGCAGTTTGTCACTGGACGTAATACAAGAAGATCCCTTTCTTCCTGCCAGCTCACCGCTGCTGTTTGAATTAGTGATGTCGATCATTTACTCGATCAAAAATGATCGATCACGATTATCTCGATAAGACTCGATCTTTTTCGATCATCGAGCTCAGGGCGATCATTATGACCGACCATGAAAAATAAGAAAAGAGACCATTGGTAGATGAGTATAAGTTCCTTTCTATTAACGACTTCTCTGAACACAGAAATGAATGCGCTTTTTTAAAGTTGACTTAGAAACGGACCTAATAGAGAATGTTTTTAGGTATTTTCTGTCTTTGCTAAACATTTTTATATTTTGTAGCCAACACAGTGGAGAGGAGAGTACATTGGCATTGATAATCGGACTGTGCAAATAACAACAACAACGCAGAAACTAAACCCAACTGATAAGCGAACGGTGATGGTTACTTTGACTCTCGTAAGAAAAACTCACATTTTTGTGATGGAAATGAATAATCTGTCTGTTGTATGCCTCTGGGTACTTGACACTGTAGTTTGTGATCGATCATCAGAAAGATCGATCATGATCGATCATGGTTTTTGTAATCCATCACTACCTTGAACGCACGTAATTCGACCATCGAACGAGGTATCGAGATTCTATAAAGTTACTTTTGTAGTGCTCGCATTGGCCACTAGGTAGCGCTGAAAACCGCATTTCGATTTTTTTTTTTGGACTAAGGGCAGTTTGGAAACCGTATCTTCAATTGCCCAGGTCCGACTTCACCTTTGTATTCGCCGAGCAGATAGACATAGTCACACACCATCTGCCGACTCTGGTCCCATCATAATATACCCGTTGCACGGTGATCTTGGGATTACACGTCATTCGGGGCCGAAATTGTAATCTTTCTTGAAGCCACCATCACATTCTGATAGATCGGGCAGAATCTCAATACTCGTTTGATGTCGACAGGATGCTCTGTTACATGCGATCAACGAAGACTACGTCGAAGGAGTGGAAGTTCTGCTGCAATGGGAGGAGAAAACGCACGTCGAGGGAAGTCCGTACGTAAGTATCTAGCGGATTCGGGGAACAGACCGACCTCGTGCCTCATTTCGTCTTCCAATTGTACCGTGTGTTCGTATACTGCCTGCCACAGAGTTGGGAATCGGTGGAGAAGTCCGCCTCCGGATACACGCCGGACATCACTCCGGTCATACTGGCCGCCCATAAGAATAACTACGAGATTCTGAAATTGCTGCTGGATCGGGGAGCTTCCCTGCCTGCGACGCACGATATTCGGTACGTCCGGCTCGTTAGATGAACACGTCCCCGAGTCTCTTGAATTTCTCTGCCCGCAAATGAGATGCACAACTAGTCTTCAAACCCTTTTTGCAGGTGCGGATGCGACGAATGCGTCACCAGCAAGGAGCAAGACTCGCTGAGGCACTCCCAGTCACGCATAAACGCTTACAAAGCCATGATATCGCCGTCGCTCATTTGCCTGTCGTCCAGAGACCCGCTTTTGACCGCCTTCGAGTTATACAACGAACTGAAACGACTGGAAAAGATGGAAACGGAATTTCGGGCCGAATACCACGTAACGTGAATGATGAGAATTCCACAGCGATGATAGACGCGAGCGACGACTTCTACTAGGGTACTAATTTTTGCTCCGTATTCGTTGTCCAGGATATGAAAGAAACCGTGCAGACTTTTGCCTCATCGCTACTCGACCACGTCAGAACGTCCAGCGAACTGGACATCATTTTAAACTACGATCCCGATCCAACCGTAGATGCTTGGGAGCCCGGGGAACGGCCAACGCTGGAGAGGCTGAAATTATCCACCAAATACAAACTAAAAGCTGTAAGTATGCGGATGAGAGTAAATTACGATGCTCGTTTACACGCCATAGACCAGTAAAATTAGACAAATCGGCAAATAGAGGACAAAATTCATGGGGCGGGGGACTAATGAGAGTGCGGGGCTCAGAATTTAAAAAGATTCAATTTGGATACCGTTTTCCAGGTTCCAAGAATCGTTGAATATATTTTTACTAAGAACCTATCCAGTCTGCCTACAGACAGGACTAGAGACTATAACGGGACCGTTCATTAGGATCCTCTAAGCATCATTAGCCTTAGGGTACATTCCAAAATCGTGGAGGGGTATGAGAGTGGTGCTTTTTCCTGAACCAGGCAGAGACCCATGTAAGGCCAAATCCTACAGGCCAATAAGTCTCTCATCATTCATGCTAAAAACTTTGGAAAGACTGAGAGACAGGCACTTAAGCGAGGCTACTCTGAAAAGGTTCTTATTACGGCAGGCAGATCAGTAGAGTCATCACTGCACTCGCTTGTTACGGCAATTGAGAGAGGGATAACTGGCGAAGATTATGTCCTGGCAACATTCATGGATATCCAGGGAGCGTTTGACGCGACCTCTCATGAATCAATAGAAACAGTCCTGAGGGAGAGGGAAGTGAAGGAAAGCTTAATAAACTAGATTGTATCTATTCTAAAAGACAGGGAGATCCAGATAACATACCAACAAGAACGAATCCATGCAACGACCATCAGGGCATCCCACAGGAGGGAGTACTCTCTCCCGTACTGCGGAGCCTAATGGTGGACAGTTTGCTGGTTGAGTTGAATGGTCAAAAAATATACACACCAGGCTATGCTGATGATTTGGCTGTGGTGGTAACCGGCAAATTTCCGGGAACCATCGCGGAGTTAACGCAGTAGGGACTCCGATGTGTGGATAAATAGTGTGTGAAAAAAGGGTTATCCATAAACCCGGACAAAACTGAAATCACTCTTTTCACCCGCAAAAGGAAAGGCAAGGAATTGATCGATCAAAATGCAATAGGAAATACCGTTAGCCCTCACAGGAAAGGTGGAATATTTAGGAGTATATCTTTATGAAAAACTCTTCTGGACAGATCACGTCTCAAATAAAATAAGAAAAGAGACTCTTTGGGCTTGCCGCACCTTTGTCGACAGGACCTGGGGACTCTCTCCCAAAATGATGCACTGGATATATACCGGTGTAATACGTCCCAAAATCACATATGCGGCCATTGTGTGGTGGGGCCGGGGTCCACCTGGTCAATGTCAGAGAGGAACTAGACCACCTGCAAAGGCTCGCATGCGTGATGACAACGGGGGTAATGAGTACGGTGCTAGTTAAGGCACTGGAAAGGCTCCTAAACTTGCCACTACTTCACAATGATATAGAAGCAGCTGGCGATAATGAGGGCTTATCGTCTGGGTCAACCAAACCTTCAGGCCCAAAAAACGGGCCACAGAAGGATATGGTAGACGGCGGGGATGATGGACAAACGCTTTTGGACGCCAAAGGATAAAATCGCGACGGAACACTTCTGTAGGTACTGTGGAAAGTAGGAAGAAACCTCGATCCATATCGTATATCAATGCCCAGCAGTAGCCGGGACAAGACGCGAAGCATTAGGACTAGAGTATCCAGCACCCAGTGAAGTGAAAGGGATAGAGTTCAGTAAAATTCACACTTTGGCTACAAAAGTGAGGCTACTGAGCTGATCCTTAACAGCAACTTGAAGAATAGTGCAATGAACTGCAAAGTCTGAGCACTCGGCGCATACAGCGCCATCTCACACACAAATAAAACGAATGAAGCTAAAGTTCCCCAGAGGAACTGAACATTTTTCAACGCCTGCCTATCATGATAAGAATGAAAATCAGAAGAAGTTTCTTAAAAACTAAAATCAATGAAAGAAAAATACATTTGGAAGAAAGATGAGAACAGAAAACAGAACTTCACTGTACCTGTACCAAATCAACAGAACACGATCCGCTCGACGAGGGAGGAAGAGGGAAAGGCAATCAAAAACCTTTCCACGACGCTTCACTCTCCAGGGTAGAGGTGAGCGGTGCTGGCTTGAAGCTAAAATTCTGTGAGCTATTACCATCGTGGAAGCTGAGTTTTAGCGTCTCATATTTTGAAAGTAAATTCTTCCTGAACTTCAGCCGCGGCTGTCTCAATATTGCCAGAAGGATTCATGACCCATTGAGGAATTCCCAGAGATAAAATATCCTTAAAAAGTTTGGAGAAGTCCTCGTGCAAAGACTCCAGGTGTTGACAGTAAACTTGCGAGTCACCAAAGGGTATTTCACTGACCGTTGGCTGACGAAGATCCAACAATGATTAGGAACTGACTGAACTCGTTGCCGCCCAAATTGTGCTTCCACAAAGTATTGATTCCATTGGATTTTGAGATAAGAGGGTGGAATTCTTCGAAGTCACGTTTGTATACAAAAACAGGCTGACGGCTCCCGACCGCTCGAAACATACTCATCGTCCTCCTATCGCCCAAAACAAGCCTGCCGCCCCTCGGTAACTCTACACCGCTCTCAGGTGGCGTTATCACCCCCGTTGAGAACTAATGATCTGACCCTGGGTGCCAAAATTCAGCTCTCCGGGAATTTTCGCCTCTATTACGTCCAACTGGGTTAGTATAACAGGTCTTATGCCATGTGTACGGTAGAAATGGCTCATTATGAAACAGTTTTCCCGAGGAAGAAGTGCCATTTTCTCGGTCGAACCACAGAGTTCGCCAAAAGCGGGAGAGGAAAAGAAACCGGGAGAGAAAAACCAAAATAGGAAGAGAAAACAAAAATGCCGTTTTATGATAGTATATTATTTTTAACGCGGGAAAATGAAAACTTAGCTCTTCAAAATATGTGATGGGGTCAGTGAAAGCATGACCTATGTCGAAAAACGTAATTCTGCGCTACAGCAAAATGTAGGAGTGGAGTCGAAAAAACTCGATTTCCAGGTTTTAACGGAAAAGCATTCTAGGAGACGTTTGGCAACAATGTACAATGCGAATTCTACCTCCGTGCTGCGCTGTTTCATGAGAAACGGACAAAGTAAAAGTGAGCTGTGGCAGAAAATATAGCCCAAGTCAGTCTGTTGTTTTGTTCTTATTAGAAATGGTTTTACTATCGATATTATCAATAACTATCGGCAGTCGTAGCCATTGATAATTATCGATTCACAATCTGAAGCATTCACTTGCAGATATCTCCATCTTCAAATTGCAGGAACTTAACAATCAACATATGGATGTTGTATGGACCTTTCAGGATTACTTCATCTGTCTTTTGGAAACATCATATCCAACTTTCGGCTGAATCGGTTGGGTAGAAGCTGTGAAATCGATTTTTCATTGTATGGCCCGAGTCATAAACTTTAAACGTGCTTTTCTCGAGATGACAATTTTGTCCCTGCAAACTTCAACTGCTTGTATTGGGCCATCTGTTGAGGCTAGAAACTCGCTCTTGATCTTAAAATGTTGCTGAAAGTCTCCTCTACAAATTTCCGACAAAAAGCCAGGAAAAATTTTCTCGACACAGGTCATATTTTCACAGGCCGCACCACATATTTTTTAATTTCATCGCTCGATGTTGCTTGATTTCCTTTTTCAATTAAATTCTTAAATATTCACGTACTTTGGAATTGATATTTTCAACAAGAATATGATGTTTGCCATATTGCGTATAAAACAGAATACACGCATCAAATTAACGTCCAAAATCCAATTGCAAACAGACACAAACAGCAATTATAATCGAGCCACAAACGTTCCTTACTTTTGTACTTACCTATGGCATAAAATATCGTATGTACCATAGAAGTAAAGTGGTCATTCGCACTCGTCGCGAAACGGACACTTCTCTCTCTTGATTCATAATATATTATTATTGTGTTCGACGACGCTAATCGAAATCGTTCTCGTACAGTTCGTAGCACATCCTAACGTACAACAACTTCTCGCCTCCATATGGTACGCGGGCCTACCGGCATTCAGACGGAAGACGATGATTTTTCAAATGCTAGACGTATACCAAATGGCGTGCATGTTCCCAGTGTACGCGACCATGTACATGCTGAATCCGGATTCGCCGATGGGCATATTCCTACGAAGGCCGTTCGTTAAATTCGTTTGTCACTCGGCTTCGTACGCCACGTTTTTAGGCGAGTACTTAGTCAGCATCTTCCGAAGGCATTGAGGACGTATTGAGGAAGACATCGGACGAGGTCCTCTGGCCGAAAATTTCGCCAGTTGGCACGGTCCAAGAATATTTTCGATTTGCTTGGTAGTAGTAAGGAAAGATCCGGATGGGCGAACAGAACCTCAGTTCTCCAGATCGACGCTCGATAACTGGAAGTTGTAACCTGTTGGCCTTCAATCGCCAAAATCGAAGGAACACTACCCCTACCAGAGGTTTTTTTCTAGATCCGCAACTTTCCTCTTAGTACCCTCGATGATGCTGGAATTTCTGTGATTCTCGAAAGTCTCCCCACCATCCTCGTCCACCAAAACGTCACCTCGATACGTCCTGATGGCAGTACTCGTTTCTACCAGCGAATATATGAGCGATATTTACTCGGAATGTTTACAGGTCTCTTAGCCCTAGCGTCCCAGCGAGTGGAGCGCTTATGTTTGGAACTGTTCGGCAACGAATACCTTCAACAGTTGGTCAAAGAATGGGCCATCAAAGAGAGAGGCTCTTTTTTCGGACTCGTCGAGTCGATGATCGTCGTTTATGTACTAAGTAAGCGCTCTCGACATTTGAGGGCGCGCAGAAGCGCATTGACAGCTAAATGAGTGTGCTCAGTAGCGGTGACCGTCCCCGTTAGATATCAATTTTTTTACGCTGACCACTCTTAGAGTGGATCACATTCGTACAGCTAATCTGTGAACAAACCGCACACAGGGAACGGTACGACGCTGAGAGCGTCACAAGGATCACACCAAAATGGACAGAGTTACCGAAAATTATTTTGATTTTTCATTTCCGTCAGGTTTGATATGGAAAGAAACTCGAGCTCTGTACCAAGAGGGTCTGGCAGAATATCTCAGCGATCTATGGAATATACTGGATTTCTGCGCGAATACGGGATACACAACGTGGATCACTTTGCGACTGGTAGCATTCTTCATTGTACACGTAAGATGCAGTATTCATTAACAGGTCGAAACTAGTTTTCAACTACGAGTTCAGAAACTGTCTATCGACCAATTTGATCAAAATTGAGTTTTTCTTAACGTTTCATGTACGAAGACACATCATGTAGCGTAGATCGCTTCTCAAAAAGCTTCTATTGTTGAAAATTTTCGTTTAGGACGAAATCCACATAACACGCCGTCACGTATACGCTTTTTGCATAAAATACCTTGCGAAGTGGTAACAGCGATCTCGTTCACTGATGTAGTAATCGGTAGCCATGTTAGTGTTAGCACTACAATGTAGAACCGCACACACTGGGCGCGGATATTCGGGGGGGGAGGGGGGTAATGAGGCAACTGCCTTTCTCAGAGAACATTGTTGTTATCAGGAATACTTCACAAACGGCGACACCTTGAACCTGTTAGAGTCTTTGAAAGAGTTTCTAGGAATCCTAAAAGGCGTGAAAAAGTCTCGAACTTCGTAAATGAGTCTTCACGAGTCGTAGTGAGTTGCCAACAAGGCTTAGCTTCACAGAGTCCCAAACAAGATTTCGAGGAAGTTAAACGAGTCTTGATGAAAAGGAAAAAGTTACGATCAAGTCGTCACGAGTCTTAATCATGTCTGGAAAAGTTCGAAAGAGTCTTACAAAATCACGGAAGAATAATAAATAGTCTTGAATGAGTCTTGGATAGTCTCATCAAAATTTGAAAAAATTTGGAACAGTCTTAATAAGAATCTAAATATGGAAGAATTTTCTATGGTTCTGACACAGTCCTGAAGAGTCGTAAAAAATCTCATACAAATCTTGTAGAAAGACCAAACGTGTTAAATAAGTCTGGAAAAGCCTAAAAGAATACTAAAAAGTCTCAGAATTAAGATCAGTAACCATAAGCTAAGAAATTACACCCATATTGCGTTAATTAATATCCCCACTTCTCACCCCCCTCCCCTCCTCCATAGATGTCAAAATTTGCTAGTTAGGGTTAATAGCTATCAAATTTAAACTAAGCCATCCTTTTGGAACCTACGATTGTATCTTATAAAAATTTCAAACCCCCTCTCCTTACCAAGAGTCACAATTTCTAAATAACAAACTATCAAAATTGAATTTTGTGACTCTGGAACCCGGTACTTCGATTTTCGATTCAATGATCAAAGGTTAATAAGTGTCTACGAATTTCTACCAGAACCCGGATTTTCAGGGGCTAAAAACTCAAAAAATGCCGTATTAACAGCTCTAACAAGACCTAAATAGTCCGCGAAAAGTCCCGATAAAAATAAAATAGTCTCAAAAAAAGTAAAATAGTTCTAAAAAGTCCCTAAAAAACTATGGCTTCGTGGGTACCAAATTAAAGGTATTGGGAAACTGAACTTCATTTTTATATTTCTATCCTTCCAAACTAAGTACAATGTAATAATTTTGAATCAAAATACCTTATTGCAACAAATAATAACCATTTTTCAAGTAAAATAGATTTTTAAGTTTTTTTTAGTTTTTTTCTTTTAAATCAAAAAATTGAAAATTGACAAAATAGTCCCGAAAAAGTCCCAGAAAGTCTATAAAAACATTAGTTTCAGACCGAAATGTCATTTTTAAGGGAAAATAGCCCAAAATAGACAGTATCAAAGTTAGCTCATTGGTTCCTGAATTTCCTGATTCGTCCAACCTCAATAGACCGAATAGGTTTGGCTAGAAAGAATAACGTTTTTGCCTAAAAATCTGGATTCTAGCCATTACAGACATTGATAAAACACAAAAAAACACGAAAGACAAAGCGTAGTTTTCTAGAATATGCAGGGAGAACGAAAAAATTTCACGAAGAGGTAAAGGGGAGGGGACAAAGAAATAAGCCCGCGGTAATTAACACGTTTGCTGCTCACAGAACTTGATGACATTTAAAACACATCAAAAGCTTAAAGATAACTCACACAAGGCCTGAGTTAATCCATTGTAGTGTGATATGTCATTTTCAACCCTCTCTCCGTGCACCCTAATGACGTCTCTCAGGTAGTTACTACAAAATTTCATAGCACGCATATTTTTCGAAGGTAAGATTAAGGTAGAAAAAAGTAAAATCCGCCGTCACCTCCGGGAGGAAAACCCACTGCGGGTTGCCTACCCTGCCCCTTAATTGCTCATTTCTCCAGGGCTAGCCTACCTTTGGGAGAGGGGTTCATGGTGAAGGAGGGAACTTAGTAAAATCCGCTGCTCTCACTGCCGTCATCGTCACCGCCTCTGGGAGAAAAAACCCACTGCGGGTTGCTTACCCTACCACTTAATCGCTCATTTCTCCAGGGGTAGCCTACCTTTTGGAGGGGGTTCTTGGTGGAGGAGGGCCTTCGGGGGGAGGAAGGTCGCGGTGAAAGACGAGGAGGAGTTGTGGGGGAGGAGGGCTCTCTATACACTAAACAGTAAAAGCCGCCTCCTCCTTCCCCTCTGAGGGGATAAATTCCTGGTGGCCTCCCCTGTACTTTAATCTCACGTTTTACCAGAGGCAACCTACTCCGGGGGGCTTCTCAGTGGAGGCGGGAGGTCCTGGAGAGGGAGGACGGCCACCGTTGGTAACGGTCTGAGCTTTTAGAAAATAATGGCACGTGAGACAATTGGGTTTACAGTGTACAAGTCCTAAAACTGTGAGGGAACGGTCCGAAAGGGTTCTAAATATTCAGGAAAGGATGGGGTTAATAAAACTTTGTTGTCCCACCTGGAATGGGTTCCTGAATCCACCACTGATGCCATAGTTTAGTTTCACGATGAGTGCTACACAAAAGCCGATACAAATACCAGTATTCCAACTAACTTACTTCATCATATATGCAACTCGAGTACCTAATAGAATTTTTTCTCTAATAAATTTGTTCCTTTCCACGTTTCATGCTTTCTATTTCATTATTTATTTTGATATGTTCAGTGCAGAAAACGCATATGTAAACAAAACTGAAGTCCCCCCCCCCTCCAAAAAAAATCGTAACTGTATCACGCAAAATTTGGAATGGTATCCAGTACACTATCCAAATTTCTTTTATTGTCAAAAAAATTGACGACTTCAGATACTTTTTCCCGTTTTGTACATAAATATAGACGGTTTCTGAACTAAACGATTCAGTAGTAATTGTCAACTATTTTATCCCGATTAAAGAAAGAACTTGAGGCGGGCTTCGATCCGTGGTACCCGAGAGACAAGTGGCACCTATTCGATCCTCATACGTTATCAGAATGTGCCTTTGCTTCCAGCATGATCCTAAGGTAAGGAAGGGCTCATTGCAACTATCAACCTATCCGTCAGCATGCACTTACAGTGTTCTAAATGCGAGCAATTTTGCGTATTTCCAGTTTCATGAAACTCGTCAACATTTTTAGCGTGAATCCACACCTGGGGCCCTTACAGATTTCTCTGGGCCGTATGATCATCGACATCATAAAATTCTTCTTCATCTACACTTTGGTACTGTTCGCGTTCGGATGCGGTAGGTACACGTTCTAAACTGAAGACGGAGGGAGGTGTGCAAGAAGCGATTACGTCGATTTCTTTGCAATGACAGACTACCGTAACCAACATCCAACATGATCTCGTATAACATAGTCTGTCACTGCAAAAGAACCACTTTTTGCACAAAGCCCTCCAAATCGTGTATAATTCGTCCACTCATATGCCAACGCGAGTCTATCGAATGCTCGTGTTTAGGTATGAACCAGCTGCTATGGTACTTCGCCGGATTGGAAGAGAACAAATGCTACCATCGTAATCCCCTGGTACCCGATTTCGAGCACGAAGATAAGGCCTGCACAATATGGCGACGTTTTGCAAAGTAAGATTTTCGTTTTCTTGCATCAGTCTACTCAAAAGGTTCACCGAGCAAACTGCACATAACCTCTGCAACGAGGAATGGAATAAGAGCGAAACGATTTTGTAATACTGACGGCGACGACTGCCAAGTGTCTTCAACTTATGTCGCGCAAGTCAGCTTCATCAAGAATTAAAATACTTCGGTTTACATTTTTATCAAACATCCAACAAACCCATTTTCAGTCTGTTCGAGACTTCGCAATCGCTGTTCTGGGCGAGTTTTGGTCTGGTAGACTTGACTGCCTTCGACCTGACCGGCATCAAGAGTTTCACTCGATTTTGGGCGATGCTCATCTTCGGCTGCTACTCGGTGATTAACATCATCGTACTGCTGAACATGCTCATCGCCATGATGTCCAACTCGTACCAAATAATATCGGTGAGTTTGTCTCTCCTGCGAGAATGAGAAATGCCATATTCGGTTGACTCCGTAGCTCATCGCCTGGCTATCTCGATTTGTGTTGCAGGAACGGGCGGACGTCGAATGGAAATTTGCGCGAAGCAAATTGTTCATCAGCTACTTCGAGGAGGGCGACGAGCTGCCACCGCCGTTCAATTTATTTCCGAGCGTACGGACTATACAGAATATGTTTAAGCTGGGTAAAAATAAAATGACCGGCTCGATGATAGTGAGTATCGATAGCAACGAGTGTTTTCGTGATTTCTGGTATCTGTCATCCGGAGTGAGACTATTTACGCTCACAGCGACCATACATTCCCAGGAATGACACTGCGACCACTGAATTTTGACACGTACTCACCAGTACAAGCTTGAAAAGGGGTCTAAATTTTCTTTAGTTACAAGTTCCTTCTCCTACATAGTACGTCGAAATTTAGAACTGTACGGCAGAAACTCGAAATCACATCAGATGACAGGTACACGACAAGCAAATCCACATACTCTCTAACCTTGCACTCGTAATCGACAGAAAAAAAAAGAGACCAACCGAGAACGAGCCGATTTGCGGTACGACATTATAATGCAACAACTGGTCAGACGTTACATCACAGCGGAGCAGAAAAAGCTGGAGGAATTTGCCGTTACCGAGGACGACATTGCCGAAGTGAGACACGATATTTCCACCCTTCGTTTCGAGCTGATTGACATATTCAAGCGCAATGACTTCAAAGTGCCCAAAGTCAATACCGAAGAAAGTTGGTGCAAAGTATCACATTCGCATAATTAGTGCCGATTTAGGAGGTGACATTTAACGTCTTTTTTTTTTTGTATTGTGTTTATTCGCTAGTGGCCCAAGGTCGAAAGGATCGTTTGATGGAACGCAGAATCATCAAAGACTTCCAAATCGGCATGGTAGAGGGTGTTATCAATGAGATCATAACGGGCGAACAAAAGGTGACCAACTTATTTAGCAAGATCGCCAAGGCCATAGGAAAACAAGACAGCAAGAAAAAGGACTGGAACGCACTCGTACGTCAGAGCACGAAAAGTCGAAATCTAATCGGCAGTACCGACGAAGCTGTAAGGAAAATTCGACAACAGAGTGTTCGAAGGTAATTCTTGTTATGTTTGGTATTATGATGGCAACCAGCAGACTCTCGCAGGAAGGGCGGAGGAAACGTTACCACAGAAGAGCAAGACTAAGAACAACCCACTATTAAAAAAAAAAAAAAAATCGAACCTAGGAAGCATATACCCTACCCTTCCTACACCCTGTCCGTAGATGAGGGAAATACCACAGCAGTATTCAAAAGAAATTTCTGTAATGTTTGCTTTCATGATGGCATCCAGTAGACTCGGGTACGAAGGGAGGAGAAAACACTACCGCCGATGAGAAAAACTAAATTCAACCCACTGTAAATTACTTTCAAACCTAGGAAGCATATACCCTATATATCTTACACCCTGTCCGTAAATATAAGGAAAATTTGACAGCAGAGTGTTCGAAGATGATGATGATGATGATAGTTTTACGACCGGTTTGATGCAGCTCTCCATTTCTCCCTATCCTATGCAAGTTCTTTCATTTCGTAATAAAACCTACATTTCACACCCTTGATTATCTACTGAACATACTGGAATTTTTGTCGACCTACCCAATTCTTTCCTTCCACTCTTCCTTCTAGCAGCAGTGATATTATTCCTGGGCACCTCAAATTGTGCACTATTAGTTAATCTCTCCTTCTCTTCAGACAATTACAAATATCCATTTCACCTCCTACTCTGTTAATTACTTCCTCATTTCTTACCTTATCCGTGCATTTGATGCTAAGTATCCGCCTATAGCATCACATCTCAAAAGCTTCGATCCTTCTCTTCTCTTGTTTTCCCATGGTTCAAGTTTCACATCCATACAATGCTACACTCCAAACATAAGTTTTCAAAAACAATTTTTTGATTTCCAAATTTATTTTTGATTTGAAAAGATTACTTTTTCGATAAATTGCTAATTTGGCTTGTGCTATTCTACTACTAAAATCCCTTTTACTCCTTCCATCTTCTGTTATTTTACTCCCTAAGTAGTGACATTCGCTTACGTCCTCAATCTTTTCATGTCTAATATTTATATTTCAGCTATCACCGTTCACATTGATTACATACCATCACTTTAGTTTTATTTTTATTCATTCTCATACGATATTCTATAGTCAAAATCTCCTCCATTCCATTTAAAACGTTTTCAAATCAATACTCTCTTCAGCTAATAAGACAATATCATCTGCAAACCTGAGCATCTACTCGCTCTCCAGGGATAGTGACTCCTGCTACAAATTTTTCTTTTATTTCTTTTATGGCTCACTCTATGTGTACAGATTAAATAATACTGGAGATAAGAAGCACCTCTGTCTTACACCTTTTTCTATATTAGTCTCTCCCTTTTCTCCTTCTACTTTTAATGTGGCTTTCTGTCCTTTATATAAGTTTAAAATAACTTGTCCTTCTTTTAAATTTTATTCCTACCTTTTTTAGGGTATCAAACATTTTATCCCCTTTAATATTGTCAAAAGCTTTTTCAATATCAACGAAGGCCATATATGTATCCTCCCCCTTTTTGAGTCTCCCATCTACTATTAATCTCAAAGCTAACACTGCTTCCCTAGTACCTCTACTTTTTCTAAATCCAAACTGATCAGCTCCTAGTTCTGCATATTCCCCTCTTAAAATTGAGTCTTTTCTCCCATCTTCTACCATATCTTCCTCCCTAACCATTCTTATTTCTTCATCCCCATTATTACTATATAGTCCTTCTACATACTCTACCCACCTTTTCTCACTTTTCCTTCAACTGTGTAAATAGGCTCTCCCTCCTTATTTGTTATATTACTTGCTTTCATCCTTTCTCCAAACTCCATTTTGACTTTTCTATCTTATCACTTTTTTCTTTCATCCATTCCTTCTTTGCCTTTTTACAGTCTCTCTGTATTTCATTCCTTAACCTTTGATGAGCTAATCTACCTTCCCTATCGTTTGCATTCTTATATTTTCTTCGTTCGTCCATCTTCCTGAGGATTTCCTCCTTCATCCATGGTTTCTGTTATTCTCTCTTAGTTTTATCTAGATTTTGTTCTGCTGACTTTAATATTCCCTCCTTTATTTTACCCCACTCTTCCTCCACACTGTTAATTTCCTGTGTTTTTTCACCATCTAATTCTAATACAATATCCTCTTGATATTTCTCTCTAGTGTTAATATTTTCCAACTTTTTCAAATACCATCTTTTTACCTCTTCTTTTCTACCAAGTTTCTTCAATTGAAGCCTATAATTCCTGTAATATTTTCTATTATGAAGACAACCAGCAGACTCTCGTATGAAAGGGGGAGGAAACACAACCACAGAAGAGCAAGACTAAGAACAACCCACAGTGAAAAATATATATAATGTGGCGTTCCATATAAGAAAGAAAAAACTTTGTCGGTCAAGTCGATTTTGAGGAAAATGCAAAATTGTGATTTTAGGACAAAAACATAGGGTTTTGGTTTCTAACATCTTCGTTTACGTTGATGCTTCTACTTTTGTGTGAGAATATTTGGAACCCATGAAAACGGCTTCAATATCGACACACCTTAGAGCAAAATACTGTTATCTACATTTTACTGAAGTTGTCAGAAGGGGGAGAAGTTTTCAGTAGCCTATCACTCCTGCGTTATGAAATCTTGATGCCATGCTTACGTAAAGTTGATGTTTTGCCTCCATCAGCATGCAGTGTTGCACATGATAGAGCGTGAAATTTCTTCTCCAATAATATCACTTACTATTTCCGCCCAAAAAATGCAGATAGCACTATTTTGCTTCAAGGTGTCCATATAACGTCAAGCGGCGCTGTTCCCAGCTCGCACTTCTCACCCTACTACTTCTTTTCTCAAAACTATCTTTTTAAATATTCAACTTGAAATACTTATAACCCCATTAATATTGAAGATAGAAAGCCCTGCTAGGTCTCATATTCAAGAAAATGTTCTCTAGTGTTAGGAGATAGCTGAACTCAAAATCGATTTCACCGACAAAGTTGACCCTTTTTACTCAGAACGCCAAACATTTTCAAATCAAGAAAGCATATTATTCTCTATCCATCCCACTCCCTATCCGAAGATATAAGAAAAATTCAATAGCCTGAATTTTCGAAGGTAATTTCTATTACGTTTGCTATGATGATGGCAATCACCAGGCTCACCTTCGAAGATAGCAGGAAGCACTATCACAGAAGAGCAAGACTAGAAACAACCCACTGTAAAAATATGGGTCGCTTATTCAACATGGTGGAACACGTGGCTAGCAAGAATTCACACTCGAGCACGACTTTGGCACAAACGAACTATGGGGGAAAACTATGGCAAACTCCCCCGGCTCATCTGCCGGAAAATCACGCGGTCACTGTATCCAGGACAGCTAAAAGAAAAACAAGGGTTAAGAAAGCGGACAGAGTAAGAATTCTAATTCGCTTCGCATTCATATTTCGTGTTTCACACGTTTCAGATACATCATCGAATACCAGCAAAATGAAGGCGATATACTGAAAATGGATACCGAGAAACTAGTCGAGTATAACCCGGCATTGGCTGAAATCAATCCGACGGCCAGAATCGCGTACGCTAAATTCAAAATGAATCTAATCAAGTCGGAGTACGACGGATTCCTAGGTTTGGCTCGAGGCACAAGCTCCAAACGAGGTAGCTTGAGAAGAACAGCATCGATTCACGAAGCAGGAGCCTTAATCGACGGCAGAAGGAAATCGTCTCTGAAGGACATCGCTGAAATCGATATTGATAAAGAACAAGAAGATAGTGAAGGTAAGTACATACTAGTGATGAAAATGAGTGCAGTTGATAAGCTTACCAATGGGTTATAATTCTTCAGAACAATCGCAAAACTGATCAGTACAGGAAGTACAGGTACAACCCTGTCGAGAAGGGGAGAAAGGGGAGAAATACCCTGGATCCGGACTTCCAAGGGAACCCGATATTTTTGAAAAGCCTGGTTTTCAATCATACTGCACATCAATTCAGCGATCACTCCTTACACCATGAAAGAAACCTCTTATCCCGTAGTTTATAATTTTTCCCATTTAACAAAAGAACAATTTGAACTGGAAGGAGAGGGGGTCTGCGGAAATTCCCCCAATCCCACTTTTTCTCTCTACGGGGCTGTACAGGTATGCAGACGACAAAAAACGTTCGTAAGACGCTCGCATCGGGCTACGCAGAATGTAGCCAGGCAGGGACGATGTATACGAAAATATAATCAGAGAGGAGAGAATCGCCGCAAATCATTTTCCACAAAAAACAAATATCGCCTATTTTGAAAATCGGATTTCCGTTCTTTTAAGCGGGTAGCTTAGAAAAGGTGTCTCCTGTGATAGTTCGTGTTCTCAGAATTTGTCTCAATCCACAAACATCCTAGCAAACAACGCGACTATAGTACCAATTGAGATGGACAGATAGCGTGCTGAGAACTCGCAAAACAAGTTACCACTGGTATCTGAAGGACTGATGCTGTATTGTGTGTGTTTTATGGGTCGCTTACTCAACGTGACATGTGGCTGGTAACAATTCACGTACGCACATGTCTTCCACATGGAGAAGGAAACGTTTCAACGTGAAAAACCGCGATGAAAGCAACAGCAACCTACCCCAATTATCCTGTCTAGTTAGCCGTGCTGCATGATTATTATGACTGTCGAAGGTCGCCATCAGTGGTGGCGCTAGACGAAAAGTGGACGTCGGCGACAAATCAGCTTTGCGAGGCCTCGTTCATTTTCCAGTCAGAAAGAAAATGTTAAAACTAAATGAGCTGAATCATCTAAATTTTTAACAACTTGAAAAGTTTTTTTGGCCATCGGCGATTGCCGACGTCGCCGACGCCTAAAGCCGCCATTGATCGGCATTCAAATAAATATGGTGTAGGAGAAAAGAGAAATTCGGGAGAAACCCCTCAGTTTTTTCTCGCAATACTCCGTTCCACTGCTAATTTCATTGTTCCCCACTACAAAGTTCCACAGAATTTCAACTGAAGACTAAATTTTCGATCTCTATCATATGCATATCATAACCACGAACGTACTCGAGATAGAGGGTATACAAAAAGGCTACCCCAGACACTGTTCTTAGTTGGTAGCATCGTCCTTGGAGGAGGGAAACACTGAAACCTCCAGATAGATGAAACTGAAGGAAGGAGCGAAAAAGCAGACTTTTTCTTTGGTTTTTTTTCTTATCGATCCATCGGTTTTAAAAATGTTCACTTGACAGAGTCAGAAAGATTTTGTTATACGGGCCTAAAAACAATATCGTTCATTTCAGACGCCTCCTCCGGTAGCATAGTTCGTCCGCGGCCGTCAAGCATGAAACTGGAAGGAACGCCCGGCATCCTTCCGAGGACATCGATAAAAGCGACCGAGGACGAACAAGCCAAAGCTCAAGGACGTGTGCCGCCGAGTTCCACTGCCGAGGAACCGTTGCCCACAATCGTGGAAATACTGCCCACTAATGATACGGAAGTGGTTTCAAAGCCATCCACATCCACGCAGCCCGAAAGGAAGGACCACACCGTGGTAACCATGGAGCCGCCGGCCAAACCCGCCGTCACCAAGGCCCCGATCACGCCGAAAAAAGTGGTCGGTGGCAACTGGCTGTAATTATTGTAAGCAGTTTTCATTTTCTTTCACTCGCGGGAGAAGCGGCACGCGGCAAAAAGCAAAAAAGCGTCGCCGTGGAACCTAAAAGTCGCGGCGCTTAACTACTGTAGAAGCGAGTGCGAATTAAATATACAATTACAATTCCACGTTATTCGCCTTTTTCGCTAATTACGCCGTGGCTGCACGACGGCGTTATTACATCGTTCGGATCTTTACGTGTATATGCAGATGCTACGAGCGTTATACGACTCGTAGAGAACTCGAAGCTAATGTCGCAGCGTATATCTTAATGGATACCCGATTCCTGAGAGAGAAAGAAAGAAAGAAAGAAAGCCCAGAGAGCGAGAGAGAGCGAAAAAGAGCTCCGTATAGTACCTTATAATTAGACAAGCGAACTCCAATTGCCCATAGAGCAAACAATACTGATAAGCATTCTCTCTCCAAAAAGCCATTACAGAGACTGAGAATAAGTACTCGACGGCGCAATGTGCCTGCAAATACGAAAAGCTAGCAGGCTGTCAACTAGTCTCCGTGGTGTTCCACATACAATTGCATAGTTTTCAATGTCATCAGTTAGGGCGATACTTCATGTACGGTTTTGACTGCGTGGTTTCCTCCTTATTCTTACATTTGAAGATCGCAACACCAGTTGCTGAAGATGATTTAGATTCAGCGGCGTAGCCCCAGCCTAGTGTTCGAGAGGGGTCTGGTCTCGACAACGAGGATACCGTGATGTTAAAAAGAGAGCTCTAAAATGAGGAAAACTACTATAGGTGAATAAACACCGCTAAAATCAGACTAAATCAGATCAAATTCAGCAGTGTTTTTCTTTCATTTTGGAGGGAGGGAGGGGGGCAACGAAGCTCTTAACCCCAGATGTTTCATATTTGAACATCAAAATTTCGAAAAATGTTTGCTCGCTCTGCTGGCCCCGTCTTTTCCCTTGCGCCATGAAAAACTTCAACATTTGTCCAACATCCCTCCCGCTTCCTACAACAAAATCGTGCGTGTGCTACTGATTTTCATAATTTTGAAGCAGTGAAGACAATTTATTTCAAATATAAATTCTATTTTGGCTCTATCTCTCCCTACTGCAAGAGAACGAAGAAATTCTAACTTCTAATTTTACCAATTTTGCCCACCCCATTTACCACTAAAAAATTAAAACACTGGAATCCCACTCTAAATGAATTTGAACTGAATCAGTCTAAAGTGGCAGATCTTGACAAACGCGGAGCAAAACCACAAACAAAGTAAACCAAAAACTATTCGAACGACCAACACGGACCAAATTTAACGTCTCTAATGAGAATAAGAACGAGTTAAATCAAATGTGATTGAAAGTGATGAAACGAACAAAAACGTCCAAACCCGACCAAAATTAATTAAAAAGGAACAAAATAACAACCAATACAGGACACGATCAAAAAGGACCAAAATTCACTAGAAACAATCAAATCTGACAAAATATGAACAAAAGTAAGCTCAAACGACCAAATCTTACAAGATTTATTTCACTAAATCCAGAGTCTAAACTAAAACAAAAAAAAAATAGTCTGATCACTGGCACTTCCGCACTTACCCGTCAAGTATGAACAATTACCCTTCCCTCTCCCTGCATGCAAACATGCTCTTGATTCGTTTTGTTATGCTCTCGTTGAACTAGTTGAACAGACTATAGTTCTCCATTCTCAGCATCGCTCGGCATTCTCCAAGTGGGTGGGGCTAAACGTGGTTGAACAAATGATCAGGCAAAGAGGAATACGCAACTACAGCGCGATGGTAACGTTTTTCTGCGGAACGCATAGTGTTGGAAGAACGCAAAAATCATCGTTCTCGTTCGTTCTGCTCAAACTGCATGGTTCTCAATTGTGTTATTCGTTCTCCTTACCTTAAAATTACTAACGGTCCCCTTCTCGTTCTCGTCCCTATTCCCATATTGTTCTCGGTCCCATTCTCGTTTGTGTTCCCACCTTGATCCTGTTTTCGTTCCCGTTTCCCATTCTTGTTCTCAGTCCTATCATGTTCTCATTCTTGTTCTAAGAACGAGAACATGCCCTTTTCCTTCTTGTTCTTGTCTGTTTTTCCAATACTGCAGTACTGCAGTTTGATTTTTAGGGTGTTTGCCACGCGCAGCGCTGCAAGCACCCTACTGCAATCAACTTGTCATCATTTTTAGGGTCGGCTACTAGTAGCCGAGCCTCTATTGCAATTGCTTTTTTTTCGTTCCAGTATGCTCCTTGATCTTCAAAAATAGACATCATTGGGCCCTGTTTACTTTTTGTTTAACTGTTATCAGTATATCAGTTCATTTTCATTGAAAAGTGTGATAATTTTTTTGTAATTTGGTCTATTTTATTTATGACAAACAGATACTTTGGATGTTCACAAAACTGCTTGTTTAGCATTGTAACGTTTTATATTTTGGATTTTATTTTACAACAAAGGGGATTATGAAGAGGTAAAAGATATGCCTGTCTATGATGAGGAGCGAGATGTGAGAATTGTCAGCTATGAGTAGTGTTCTAGTGTTCAGTGTTGGTGTTTAGTATTATCCTTCGAGCATACAATAATATGGTCGAAGTTTCACGTTCATAGCCAGTTACCAGTTAGTAGCAAGAAGCGAACGATTATTGATGTAGCGTGTAAAGAGGTTATCAGTAAATCAGTATGTTGAAGTGAACATTGTTTGTACCAATGTCTTTGTATCCTATAAACCTATAAGCGTGTAACATTATTCAGACAAATCAGGGCTGGTATTCCACTAAAAAAGTACAAGGTACGCGCACACTCCCATAAGAACGATTGTACAAATGCGATTGTACCTCGCGCACTTTTGTTAGTGGAATACCAGCCCACTCATAGGATGTATGTATGTCGTATGCGTATTTATTATCAAGCGAACAGAAAATCTACTAGCGTGAATATTACGTTGTTTTCATTCCCTTAGAAGTGGATAAATAAATAAATACAGCCTTGAAACAGATGTTTTGGTCCACCCACTGGGACATAGGCCTCCTTGATCAATTATTGATACAAGGGTTATAGTCTAATTCCCCTTGGTGACAAGCCATTACTGGGGAATGGTTAGAAAAGGGGTTTTACTTCTCTGTAAGGGGCATGCATCCTGCACGGCACACCAGACTAGTCAGGTGTTAGTAGTCTATAGGTGTGGCTAACCCAATTGTAGTCTTTTTGAATTCCGGCGGAACAATGAGATTGAACTCCACCTCTTGCTACAATTGGTGTGGCTTGGTCGGATGTAAGAGTTGTTCATGTATTCCTGTATTCCATTATTTTCTCATCGTATTTTAATCTTTAAAATTCGCCGTCCGTACTGGGATTCGAACCCGCGTTCCGTAGTTTAGGAGGCAGCGTTCGCATCCACTCGGCCGCCAAGCCACCTGGAAGTGGATACATGTTCGCTAATCATTTGATGTTTTTAGGGTCGGCTAGGAGTAGTGTCGGTGTTTCATCTGTTGATCAATTGCTCTTCAGAAATTACAAATCAGAATCTGATTTCTTTGATGAAATCTTCTGTAGCTTCGCAGTTTGAAGCCTTTTGAACTTGCCATGTCTGTTTGTGTGTGTGTGTGTGTGTTGTAGTAATTAACTTTCATCTATCAGCTCTTATGTTCGGGAACAAAAGACCTTAGACATGATTACCCATAAGTCATTTTCTGGTATCTTTTACAGCGACCGCCAATAAGAGATAGGTAGGCTAGTCTCCAATTGGACGCTGTTAAGCGTAACAGAACCAACCGGCAAAATTTGTTCTTTGAGAACACGTGATTCGAAGTTTAAGAGCCATGTAGAAACCATGTTACATAGGCGTTTACTGATAAGCGTTTTTCAATGTGAATACACATTTGTGAATCGGGGGCTCCATTTTGAAAAATTATACTTTTTACGCTCCTTCCAACGATACTATAATAACTCATGTTGCCAACAAATGGTCGGTTGGTTCTGTTACGCTTAACAGGGTCCAATTTTTCAGTCGAGAGCCGACCCTTTTCCAGCAGCTAGCTGCTTGTTTTTCTTTAAATACGACTAAACTGTTTACAGATCATAGTTCAGTTTTAGTTCATAGTTTCGTTTCGCGCTAGGTTCTCCGTCATCTGGTGCCATCTATCAGGAAGTCGGTCTACTATTATGAATATATTACCCTCTCGGTTACGAATGCTACTTGGTGTGGTGGGACGTATGGCAATGCACGCATGCCAAAGTGGCCCCTGAGACACCGCACCCCCAGCACCGGAAACTACCCTTTCGGGCATCGCACCAGAACGGAGTATTTTTCAGTTTGAAATTTTAAAAGTTTCAGTTGGCAATTTTCAAACTGCTCTCCCTCCTCCCGTCCACTAAATAGGAGTTGCTTCGGTACGTCCCTGATAACGATAACTGATAATGAAAATACACACAGTTTCCTCGATCGAATGCGACGTAACGTCAGGCTCGACTAGAATACAGCGAACGTGTAGACCTAAAACGTCGCACGAGGGAAGCCCCAAACGAATTCATTTCGGGCCAAAAGCGAAAACAATATCCTCTCGTGTGTGACGCGGGCTCAGCAGCCTATGAAACGACTGAATCTGTAGACAAGAGAGTATAGTATGTACAGTCTACAGTCTGTCTATAGACTAGAGAGTACCTGATAGATAGCACCAGATGACGGAGAACCTAACGCGAAACGAAACTGAACTAAAACTGAACTATGATCTGTAAACAGTTTAGTCGTATTTAAAGAAAAACAAGCAGCTAGCTGCTGGAAAAGGGTCGGCTCTCGACTGAAAAATTGGACCCTGTTAAGCGTAACAGAACCAACCGACCATTTGTTGGCAACATGAGTTATTATAGTATCGTTGGAAGGAGCGTAAAAAGTATAATTTTTCAAAATGGAGCCCTCGATTCACAAATGTGTATTCACATTGAAAAACGCTTGTCAGTAAACGCTATGTAACATGGTGTCTACACGGCTCTTAAACTTCGAATCGCGTGTTCTCAAAGAACAAATCTATACACACAGCAGATACAGCCAGAGTGCAGTGCAATGTGCTCTTCTTCGTTTTTATGAACATATCGACTGAACGCGTATGTAGGTATTTGCAGGATGCAATTTTTTTCATCGTCCTATACCATTTTGAACGCGAAAAGTCATTTGTAAAATGTATAAGTTACTGCCGGCTTTGAACGCCGGGTAATATCGAAACCGACGCTGAAATTCAAATAACCATCTACTTGGGTTGTACGTTGTTACGACTACACGGCGTATAACTGTGTAAATATTTTTATATGTATGCAGGAATGGAAGTACGTAGAATATAAATACTTATACAGGAATTCGATGGGTTGTAAAACAAGCGACGGTTCTCGAAGGCGAGGAAGATTTTCAGACAAGCACTTGGAATATTCAGCAGACATACATGAGGACAGGTATAATATAAAAAATTCGGAACAGTTGGGACGAAAAATTCAAAAAAATTAATTCGGACCAAAGCATTATATGCGGTCAACGAGTTGTGGGGAATAGCTGACTCAGCGTAGCCGGAACCTAGTATGGAGGACTCGGATTAACTCGGATTACACCAATTATGAAACACAGGGAGAGAAAGTTATCAAACACTTGATCTGGATTGCGTATAAATATTTCATTCGATATTATCATTGACATTTGAGGGCTCTAGGCGCAAGCAAGACGTGTTCCAAATTTCTCGAAAATCAGTTAAGCGTAACACTGGATAGAACATTTCAAGCCGAATCGAATGGTAAGATTTTTTCCAAGTTCACTTTGTTCAGTGTAAATCGGGCCTTGAAATTACAGGGTTGGAGTGAAAAGTGACATGTTCCAATGGATCATGTTAATTTTGGGGATTAGACTTTGCGTTATCAAGTTCTGGGCAAGCTGGTTGATAAAATTGAAGTTGCATTGTGTGAAAGGCTCTCAGTTCACGTTGTTGGAATGATAAATGGATATTCTGGTCACTGTTCAGATATAATTTTTCAAACGTATTCTGAAGACGTATCTTTTTGGAATATTTCATCAGTTTTAGCCAAAATGAAGGGATGAAGGGTTATTTTAATACAACTCCAATTTCAGTAAGCGTTAGTCAGTAATATTCGACACTTCTACGCGAATTATATGCCTTCAAAATAGCTTTCCAGTCAAAAGTGACATGTTCCAACACATATTGTGGTCCCCACGCTCCCCCTCCTTAGAGGGAGCCATTAATTTTTTTTAAAACAAGTTTTAAATCTCTGAATGATCGTTTCAAACACGTTTTACTGCAAATGAGAGATAAGGTTTTTGGCAATCAGTTTTTCACGTTTTCTGAAAAACAAAAAAAGTTTTTGGAACATGTCTTGTTTGCACCTAGACCCCTCATCTTTCCTCAGAGTTTGGCGCTTCACTGTATCTGCCTGTTTCTTGTCTGTCTACGTCTTTTCCTATGCACCTGTGCACCTCCTCTCCGTTCTAACGACCGTGTCGAACACCTACTGGATTGTATGAATCGTTACTTAATTTTTACATTTTCCGACATACAGAAATACGAAATTACTCACGTTCTTTGAGAGGCACAAGCAACATTACAGTACAATAATTTATTGAACTCACCTGCAACAGAAAACAAAAACGAAAAATGTTAAATAATTTCAACATAAATTCTAAATCTGGCGCATATACTATCAGAGTCAGTACTATAGTATTGACATGACAAGTAATATAAACGAGAGGCATTCAAAAAGTAAGGTAACGAGGCATATTGTGGAAAAACCAGTCCGCGGATCTTTACCACGACAACTAATCCGGAGTCAGCATTCTTTTTACATTGGGGTTGCATACGTTTCCCTCTATTTAGGGTTTATTTAATACCTGCAATAAGTGGTTGCAATGTACGCGTTGGTTGGAATGGTCTCCAAGTGTGAATAGCACGGTGTTATACCTTTCTCGCGTTCGGAGAAAGAAACACTTGTGGCGATTTGGCGATATTTAAAAACGGCTCATGGTGAAAATTCTATGTCTCGTGTACATACGTATGGAAGTGGTCAAGCGATCTGATAAAGGACGAACGAATATTCATGATGAAGAGCGATCTGAACGCCTGTATATCGTTACAGAGGAGCTGCATGACTGATTCTGCGAAAGAAAATATTCTAGGTGATCGTCGACTGGCCATTATTGAGCTGTGTTGACTCTTTCCTGGCATATCTATGTACTAATACAAGTCCGTGGTTGCCGCAGGTACAAAAAAAATTGGCTCCCGCTTGGTGCCACAGAAGCTGACTCCCAATTACAAGTCATTTATACAGGATGTTTTGTTGCAGGCCACACCGCGCACTCACCAGACTTGCCATAGTTAAAATGATATTTAGGTGGTATGTCATTTTTCCAACAATGACGAGTTAAAAGAAACTGCGTCAAATTGGGCTGAGAGACTACTTTTTACGAGGAGGGTATACTCAAACTGATCCAGAGGCATGACAAATGCCTCAGTCGTATCGGTGATTACGTCGAAAAATAGGTTAATGATGTAACTTTCGATACTTCCTTGAATAAACATTCTATATTTATTACTGTTCGTTTTATAGCTTTTGTTACCTTACTTTTTGAATGACCCGCGTACAGAACCCCACTTTCCCACTTATTAACAACAATTCATATCCAATCAGGCTAAAGTAATTTGCAAAATGTACATTAGTATATCCTTTTGTCGCTCTGAGGCTGAGTGGTATATTGTCCAGTGTAGGCAAACTGCGGTCCACACTACCCTAACTGAGGCCCACATAAAATGTATACATTGTCCTAACTGCGACCCTCAGCCAATTAATGCATACTAAGGATCGTTCTAACGGCTATTTTTTGGAATGGCATTTTTGAAGCCAGAAAACGTTGAGGAATATTTCGTAGAAGATTTGATGGTTGACGAACCAGATTCGAACGAGAAGATTAAACAATTCTGCGACTACGTGCATGATAACTACATCAAGTCAACAGCAAAATACCCGCTCACCATGTGGGCGCAATATTCTCCCACGCTACTCGCACTACAAATGCTAGTGAAAGGCTTCATGCACGCCTCAGAGACAGGTTTTACTATGCACACCCTTACGTATCTCTCTTAATAGATGCGCTGCAAGAAGTTCAAGAAAAAGCGTATTCCAAGATGTTATCCACAAATTTGACAAGACGTTGGAAGAGAGCATGTGAGAAAGAGGCGTTCGTAAAGGAAGAGATGGACAAGTTCGAAATTGGAATAATTGACAGAATGGAATAGGTGAAATCAGAGTCAAAGCGCGGGGTTTGTCCACCCCCTCCCCCGTCTTTAATGTTGGCAAAATTTCGAGTTATCAAACAAGTCAAACGCTTTTTTTCCCCTTTTTTTTCTTTGATACTTGGGAATTTAGAGTTGAATCAGTTGGGACTTTCACACTTCCCCCCCCTCCCCCAGGAAAACTCTTCGGTACGTACCTGCGTGAAAAACGAATCGCGAAAATTCTTACCCTAAGGTATACTGGCTTACCAACACACTAATATTTTTAACCACATCTGCAAGTATTTGCAGTAAGTTCTAAGTCTTCTTAAATGGGAAAGAAAATATATGTATGTGCGTGAAGAGAGGCAGCGCGTACGACCGTGGGGGACCTGAAATTTCCAGGCGAGCTCTCAGGGAGTGTGGACCTCGGTCAGTAGGGAACCCCATGGTGGCCCTGGTAGGACGCGCGCACTGTTCCGGCACGTAGAAATGGGGGCTCGGGCCCGGCCCCAAAGCGTCCCTCCGGTCACTGACGCGATACTCGAATGGGTAGTTCCTGTGGCCGGGGGTGCGGTGTCATAGAGGCCACTTTGGCATGCGTGCATCGCCATACGTCCCACCACACACCATATGTATGTGCGTGAGCGTGTTTGTCACTTTGGGTCGCAGTTCGGATAATGTTCACATCAAACTTGGGTCGCAGTCGAGAGGATGCTTATGTTAACCTTGGGCCGCAGTTAAGGCAACTCAAATTCGAAAGATTTCTGACGGGGCCGCAGTTTGGATGCAACCGTATTGTCATATCCACCTCCCATCCCTGCAACGCGATTTCGATTCCCAACGCTGGAAAAGCTAGTGAACCAGTTTTGTCTCCTGGCAAACATCATAGCGAACACAGGGACCGCAGTATTAATAGAGATGGATAGATAGCGTGGTCTGCAGTCTTCCTATTAGTTCTCAAGAACAAGGCATATTGGCGTTTGGACACGCCTGTAGGTGCGTTAGTGTAGTGGACGAAAGGATGATCAGGGTACTTTTACCACAAAAACATGTACAAGTAAAATGTGCACTAGCATTTTCAATATTGTTTTTTATGGAAAACTGACGAGAACTAAAGTGTCAGCCCTCATCATTTCCTTTCAGATGAGCCCAACTTCATTTATTTTATTTTATTTTTTTTTTGCAGAACATTTTTGTCACTGATCATCTTTTCGTCCAAGTACACCAATCAGCACTCCGCTAGAGAGCGACTCTTTAGCGTCCAAACGCGACAGTGGATAATCTGAGGTCACTAAAAAAAGCCAAAAGTTCCGAAATCACAACTGATTTTTTTAAATTGATATGTTAGATTTGTATTCCAGATGTACTATTTAATAAGGTAGGAGAGCCCAATAAGGCCCTGATCCCTAATAAGGCCCAATGTATTATCTTGGCTGCTATGCTTCAGTCTGCATTACAATATACAGCAAAGTTGTTCCTTTATGATGTGGCAACCTTGTGCATTTATTTTTATCATGATATCAGTCCGCCAGTGCGAGATATGGCGGCTGATATTTTTTCAAGAATGAAAACGTGCTCTGATTTGTATTTTTCGTGTAACTTGGAGGATTTCTCATGTTAGTCGAATGGAACTTATCCAGAAATCGAAAGTCGGGTTATTGTTGTGGTAGTAGTTGGTAACGATCGATGCCAGAAAAAGTGAAATCTGAGCAATTTGGAACCAAGGTATGTGATGTTCAAGAAAAATAATGGTATATGACCTAATACGACTCAAACTGGTAAATCAATTGTTTATCATCTCAGTTGTAACTTAATCGTAACTTATAAATTTCAATTTGAGTCATACTTACATTTTTAATTACCAACTTTCAAGTCGGGCCTTATTAGGAGGTTGGGCCTTCTTGGGTGTACCGGGCCTTATCAGGTTTTAGAAAAGAGGTATTTTTGGTAAAGGATTTGAGAGGTGTGGGTCAGCGTAGAAAAATTTCAAGATAATCAATCCATACCTCTTTCAGTCGACGACAACCACCAAAAAAGAAAAAACTGAAAACACTTCCATGGAAGCCTGGAGAGCCGAGACCTTGAATTATGGCCTTATTGGCTCACCAAACTCAGAAAAAAATGACCAATTTTTCGGCCATTTGCAAGGAGATGGAGGGGCAAGAAACTGAATCAAACCTGAATCAAGTTTGGTACTTTACCTTATATCATTTCAAGGATAATTACTTCCAATACCAATTCATAGTACGAGAATTTCACAAGTCTCATCACAGTTTTTCAAATACTTGTCAAGTCCATGTCAAGCAATCGCATACGAGCGATTATATCAAATTGCCATAGTTCATGAAACACGCGACCATAGACCTTTTCTTTTCTTCTTACTCGTCCAACAAACTTGTTGCGCTTCGCTTGTGAAGCGTACCAAATCCCTTACATTTTCGATTTAGTTTACCCCCTAGAAGAGAACGGCTAAGTTTAGTACATTAAATATGATGGTGATACCACAAAGCCATGACTTGTGAGAAGCGGGAGCTAGGGACTCAATCAGACTCTAATAAGACTCATTAAAGTTCTTATATGACCTTTTCAGTTCATATTTTACACAACTCTCACTTGCACTAACGCTAGGCCGCATTCAGATTCTGTTAGAGCATTAATACATATCAGATTTCATTCCAGCTAATTATAAGTAATTCCAAAATTCATTCTTATTCTCTTAAGACTCGTTTTGACTTCATTATGTCTCACTCAGACCCTGTTAAGACTCATGAGTTTCATTTAGAATCAATAAGACTAACTTCTCACGGCTTACTCAGATTTAGTTAAGACACATTTAGGTATTCCGAGGTTCATTGAAATCCTGAAAATTTAATTGAAACATGCGAAGACTCATTGAAACTTCCTAGGTCTCTTCACTCATTCACATTCTATTCGTGTTGTTAAAATTCAACTGGGTTCTGGATACAGCCTCACTCATACTTACTGTAACAACATTAACAATCTTCCTGAACGAGACGAAAACTCTCTGACGATTTTTACTCCCCCCCCCCCTTTGTAAATGTATGTTTTCCGTATCGTGGGCTGACATTAAGCATGGCTACCTAAGAACACGGAGCCATGGCATGTTGTCATTTTTGTCCCAGACAGCAGCATTGTAAGACACCGAAAAGATGTGGATGATGGAAGCATGACCCGTCTTGTGATCTGCTCGTGAAGGCATACCGACTCCCACCGAATGACCCCTGAATAGGTGAAGCTGACTCCCCATGAAATCTCACTGCAAGGATGGATGTTAACAAAATTTGTCCAATGATCTGCATTCGTGTCTGCGTCGATTTTTGATTTGCTATCCGTCGCCATTTCCGGCGTTTTTCAAATTTTTCTCACATTTACAGTGAGTTTTGAGGCAGTGGAAAATTCAAGTGAAAAAAATGTACTGAGGTGGAGCTTCAAGGTGAATGGGGAGGAGGATGTTCAATCTTTGTTTTATTAGTAAGGTGCTCGAAGTAAAGACCTCTCTTATTTGTTGCCGTTGGTCCCCAGAAAGCGAGTTTATCTATTAGTAATATGTTTCTAGGAGGAAGGGATTTGTCTTTTAACTGTTGTCATGCTTTTTGATTATGTTTTGAGCCAAGTATCCTGGGGAAGTTTTTGTTGATTTAATTTTAGATAGGAAGGAGTTCAAAGCTAGCGATACGTGTTTAATTTTTTTTTTTAATTCCACTTTTTACTGTGTAATAAGAAAACCGACCTGACGTCGGAAGATTCAAATTTGGGTTTATGACATAAATTTGTGGGAACTGCATTACTCTTTCGTATAAAAACATTACGACTTCGTAAAAGTGATTCTAGATAGCGCTGGAGTCGGAGTTTCTTAACACTGAACTTGAAAAAAAAAAAGTGGAAAAGGAAACCAACCCGTGCATTTACGCGAAATTTAGTTTTGCAGCTAAGGTCGGGTTTCTTATTCTACCGGTAAAGGACAGAGTCAACCACTTCTTTGCAAAACGGGATTACAATGATGACGGGGAGACCATCACGGTGCTACATCAGAGGAAATGACGATTCGAACGACATAAAAGACAACATGATATCTCCTATTCCAGCCCCCTCCAGACACAAACAAGGCAGAAAGGTAGCACGAACCCTTAAACGCTTGTTTCCCAAAACTTCGTTTTCTGACGTGAGGTCGGTTTTCTTATTCCACTACATATATTCGTTTTTGCCTGATTCATTTTTTGTTGTTTTGCATTTGTACGCCCAATTATTTCAAATTCACATTTTAATTCGACTACTGATTTCCGTCTTACGTTTTTACGCTTTATTAGTCACAGGTTATTTTAAATATAAGTTTAATTTTTACATTACCCTTACCGCCATCGGCTATTTTAAATGTGATTTTGGTATTTATGTGTCCTGGTATTTTAAACTAATACAGTCTCACACCTAGTCACAGGCCATTGTTCTATTATCTAGTGGTGTAGGTTCTACCATAGCAGGTGGAAGGAGGCTTATGCTCTCTGCCTTGTCACAATAATATTATGCCCTCAATTTGAAAATTACAGAAGAAAAAAAGTATTTTGTCAGGACAATGCCACGACTTCACCAATGCTACATATCAGCCAGTATACAAAAAAGCGCTTCAATTTCAAAGCCACTCGCTTCCACCAGGTAAATGTCCAAGTACACGGTGGCTTAATAAAAGTGCGGTGAAATTGAATCTGGGCGTTCCACATTTACATCCGGGATCGAAGAAAAATTATTTGTTTACCTTTTCGAGAGCTATTACAGCATAAACAGCACATTTGAGAAAAAGTTACTTCGATCGCCATTACTCGTTTCTCGGGTCGGAGAACCGTTTTTAAATGGCCGAGTCTCCTCGGCCACTTTCGCATTCCTGTTTGCAGATCATCGACAAACCGCGTCAACTCTGAATGTACAAATCCAGAGCACAGAAGGTCCTTAAAATCGCTCTAGTTGACCTGACGGATCGGGAGACGAGGGCAGAGCAACGGACACCGATTTCGATCGCAATAAATTCGAAAAATTTGAAATAATACCTCGCGAATGGAACGCGGTTCAACTGCGCCGGTAATTTGTACATTAATCCCGTACCCATAACCATCGGGATTTTTATTTGTTTTGTTCCCTCCTCGGCGACCTCTAATTTCGTACACGCTAATATTATATTCATCGTCGTAATGAATGTGTTTATCTCGCTGCAAACGACCGAGGCGAAACAATAATACGAATATAAGGCGTATTAATTCTTAAAATTTTAATACCCAGCCGTCTAGGGTAGCGGGCAAAAAAATACCGCGTATAATTTTCCGACATTTTCGAGGCTGTTCGTGACGACTCGAATTACATAAAGGAAAAAAAGAAAAGCAAACTTCGTATACTGTCGATGTACCTCGGGTACTATTTAACGGTATTTCTTCAGTTTCTCTTTCACTCCTTCACGACGAACCGATTAAAACTTTAAATCACACAAACGAAGACTGAGAAAATAAGAAAGACAGAACAAATGAGAGAGTAAAAAAAAAAAACGAACCCGATTTATATTTTTCTGTTTTAAAATGCCATTAGTTGGGCGTGCATTCGTACTACCACCACCACCACCACCACCACCACCATCCGTTAGACAAATGTGGAGCAGGCGAAAAACCTAAAATATAAATCGCATTAAAAAAACTCGGCGCGAAGACAATCGTAAATTACCTAGGATTAAAAAACAGAGAAACGAAGCGAACTATCAAGTTGAAATACTAATTTTTGGGCGGGCCGAAGCAGAAACAGCCAGCGGAGGAACTGTTATTTTCCAAAAGGGAAAAATGCAATGAATTAAATGGTTTTCTAGTCGGTTGGATAAAAAGAGGTTTTAGCGTTATAAAGAACCCGCCGACCAAGGAAAGGAAAAGGAGAGGGGTACGGCACGGCATCGCATCGCGTCGCATCGGCCGCCCGCTGTATATTTCGTCAGAAAAAAATAGAATTGCTTAATGTTCTCTCCGCGAGGAGCAATTAAGCCGAAAACCGAAATCTCGACCGAGTTTCCGACCCCGTCAAACAGTTCCTCTTTGTATACACAGAAAGGCCAAAACGAGGAGGGGAAAACTGATAGAAAAAAATTGTACCGGATATAGGGTGTCTCATTACATTATTACCACCACCCCTTCAACCGGGTAAGTACGCAATTCATCCAGACAACATGTGTATAAGTTTGCTTGTTCTCAAGTTTGAAGGTGCAAAAATATTGATATCCAAAGGTGGATAACATTAATGGAAACATTTTGCTCTCAGTATTGTTAATAGATGGTCCAATGGAATCACAGTAAAAGCAAGTACTTAAAAAAAATATATAATATATAATAATCGAACTGGATTAACAGTGTAATTGCAAAATCAATTTTGGATGAAAGACGTACGTACAAATATTTACATATTTTTTCAATTTCTAAAACGCAGTTCACCCTCGGTGACAAACTTCGTTCACCCTCGGCGTACGAGAAATAAAGAGAAAGAAATAAAATAAGATAGGTAAAATAGAATGAAAGCATGTTGCATGGCGGACCGGGGGGGGGTGTACATCGGGTACGGGCAACTGTAACTAATAATATTAGTATTGTATAAGTAAAATCTGCCGCCGCCGCCTCCTGGGAAAAAAACTCACTGCGGGTTGCCTACCTAAAAATAAGAAAAATTGCAGGAGCAGATCAGCTACTTTCAAGGACATAAGCTTTTCTAACATAAAAGATCTCCAAGTTTTAAGACATAAGCGACATAATAAGGCATAAAAAAAGACATATAATGACATAATTACCCATAATCTCCAAGATCTCAAGTCGCAAGAAGAAAAAAAAAAACCACTACGGGTTGCCTACCCTGCCCCTTTCATTGCTCATTTCTTCAGGAGTAGCCTACCTTTGGGAGGGGTTCATGATGGAGGAAGGCCGCCACCACCACCCCGCCCCCGGGAAAAAACCCACTGCGGGTTGTCTACCCTGCCCCTTAATTGCTTATTTCTCCAGGGGTAACCTACTCTCTGAGGGGGTTCACGGTGGGGGAGGGAGCTTAAATCCGCCACCTCCAGGGGAAGAAAACTCACTGCGGGTTGCCTACCAAGAAATCAGAAAATTTGCAGGGGCTGATCAGACATAATCTGTTCTAGAATGAAAGATCTCCAAGTTTTAAGACATAACTGACATAATAAGACATAAAAAGACATATCTCTCTATATACTAAAAGGGGGCAGATCAGCTACTTTCAAGGACATCATCTGTTCTAACATAAAAGATCTCCAAGTTTAAAGACTTAACTGACATAATAAGACATAAAAAGACATATATCTGTCTGTATACTAAAAAAGTAAAATCCGCCGCCACCGCCACCACCGCCGCCGCCGCCACCGCCACCGCCACCGCCACCGCCACCGCCACCGCCACCACCACCACCACCACCTCCACCGCCACCTCCGGGAGAAAAACCACTGCGGGTTGCCTACCCTGCCACTTAATTGCTCATTTCTCCAGGGGTAGCCTACCTTTGATTCGTCGATTGGGTCCGCCGCCTGCGGATTGCCTACCCTATCCCACTAATTGCTCATTTCTCCGAGGGTAGCCTACCCCTAGGAGGTGGTTCATGGTGAAAAGAGCTCCATAATGGGGAGGAGATCCATGGGGGCGTGGCCTCAGGAGGGGGGAAGGCCTTGGTTGGCGATGGGTAATGGTGAGTAAGAGGTCCTGGTGGAGGAGGAAGTCCTGGGTGAAAGAAGGATTGGAGAGGGAAATGAAAGCCGTGGTGTAGGAGGGGTTGGTCATGGAGGTCTGAATGGGAAGGGTGGTCATGGTGATGGGAGCTCCTGAGTGGAAGACCAGGGGATCTTCGAGGGAGTTGAGACGAGGAGGCCGCAGAGAAGGAGAAGTGGAAGGGGAAGGCTGGAAGGGCACTCGGGCTGGAAAAGGGTGATCGGGGGGACTAGGTGGAGGACTGGGTGATGATCGGAGGGATGAACGGAGGGTGCCATGCGGGGGATAAGCTATGGATGGAGAAGGTCAGGGAGCGAGGGAGAGGGTAATGTGAAGAGATTAAGGCCCAGGTGGTGGAGGTCGGTTGTGATGGTCGATGATTGTAGAGGTGAGGAGGAAGTCCAATGGAGAGGGAAAGATTCGCAAGGAGGTGGGGTACTGCGGAGGTAAAAGACCATGGGGTGGGCATTGAAGCCTCTGGTAGATTTTGGCCGTTGTGGAGGAGGAGTTCGTGGCTGAGAAGGGCTCCAATTGTTGAAGTGTGTCAGTGGAGGTGGAGAGTGACCGTGGTGAACGAGACAGTTGTGGTGGAGGAGGAGGCTCGTAATGAAGAAAGGATGGAAGGAGGCTCATGGTGGAAGATTGAGGACAGCTGATAGAGGGGAAGCAGAAGAGGCCCAAAGCAAACCTCAACTCAGGAACAATAGTTTTAGACCAAACACTGAGGACTGTGGTGGTCGGACGAGGCGCGAAGCCCCCTAGTTTTATTTATTATTATTATTATTATTATTATTATTATTATTACACTTATTTATTACTTTCAGTATTATTATTTATTATTTTTAGTATTATTTTTTATTATTTCCACTATTTTTAGTATTATTATTTATGATGTCATTATTTTTAGTAGATATTATTATTTATTATTTTTAGTACTTTTAGTATTAGAGTTGCCCCCTACTCCCCCTGTCTGTCCGTACCTGAGAAAAGTTATCATTTTTCGCAATTTGACAAACAAAAATGTAAAGGTCCAGAAAAATTGATCGAATTCTGGTACTTAACCTTCATAAATCCTAACAAGGTACATGAGCGTAAAGCTTCAAGGGCGAAAATGCATTGCATTAGAAGTGAGCTTAATATTTGAACTGTACGTAATTCCATGTGTCGCGTTCGCTTTTGGTTATGATAAACGGGGGGAGGGGGCATTTGCACTTGACCCAATTCAGCTCTTGCATCCAGGCCCAACGGAAGGGGAGGTGAACAGGGGGATTCTCCCGGGCCCGGATCATTTACTGGATTCTTCGACGTCTGAACTTTTTTCGCGTCTTAGAGCGCAATATTGTGATTTCCGAGAAGGGCCCGAGAAAAATCGCACTTTCTCGGTCTCTCCCCTCGCCGACAGTGCTCTTCTTCCGACACCCTGCTTCCATCAGCAATATCACGTACAAGGTTCGTTTCACTCCATGTCGTTTGCTCATGGGGATGAAGACATTACCAAATTCTCTGATTTGTAAATGCTGTCACGTATACTTATAGATGAAAGTGAGTGCTAAGAGACGAACAGCCTTGGAAATTATGAAAAATGCTTAGCAAATTTATCCTAAGTATTACAGAACTTCTGTGTAGAGTGATTTCTGACTTTCGCGAAGAACAGAATATGAGAATCAGGCAACAAAATTGACCAACTACCCGAAATCAAGATTTTCTTTCAGAAGAATTCTGAATGTATTGCCTTTCGATATCTGAAGAATTTCAACATTTCAGTCCCTAATGAAGGAACAAACGTGTATTTGCTATCCGTAAGAGCGCATTTTAGTCTGCATTTTTCATACGATGTGATCTCATGTTACAAAGAACATTTCTTAGAAAAAAAAAAAAAAAAAAAAAAAATTAAAACATTTTCTGCTAATTTGTTCACCTTTACTCCCAGGCAATTCTACTTCTTACTGCACTAAGAACATTGGCGTTTTCACGTATAATCACGTATTCTGTTACTCGTTGAAACCATGCAAGAAAACTCGACGTAACATTTTTACCCCTTCAACACACCCATATCCAACTTCTCACACGACATGCATATGCAACCTATATTACATCGCTGAACTTACATACCGCTACAACCCCTTAAAATATTCAACAGTTTTGCTAAACACCCTGTATTGAAAATATTAAACGCGATTCAGAATCGCCGTAGACCACCGCTGATGGTTCTCCAAAAACGCAGTTTCTTTTCGCTTGCTCCCTGCTCCCGGTGCTTTATGCCAGTCCGGACCTTCCCAGTACCACGAATGAAATGTATATATAATTAATATTAAGAGTAAGTTGTAACGTACATAAAGAGCACACGCGTCCGCGGGATAATCTCGCTTTAAGCTATTACAAATATTACAGCCGGCGATTATACCATTTATACAATATGCACGAGAGCATACGTAATGCCGCAACAACGAATATTCTGATACCGCGGCCGGCCTTTAATATCTTTTAAATGACTATACACGAATACCTGGAATCGACCACGGTTTGTTCAACAGTTTTCGCAAACTTAACCGATAATTTTATTAGGGCCCGCGAGATATTACGTGAAAACGGGCCGCGACACTGCGGCGTAGGATCTGCGCCAGCTACACCATGCGCCACCTGACATTTCCAAAAGGCAGCAGACACAAGGAATTGTAAAGTACAGGTATCAGCGCCGTTAGGCACGCTGCAAGAAAACCCTCACGCAAAGACGGATCCATGAAAGAAGAGACGGGGTGACCTTTGACCTTCTAAGACTCGGTAAGTACACGTGGAATCCCGATTGACCTTTTACTTCTTAAAAACGCCTTCGTACGCACGGATGCATCTTCGTACAATGCTCTTATAATTCTAATCCATTTCGGTAGAACTCCTCCTTTTTCCATTGCTTCCCATATATGTTCGTGGTTTACCGAGTCAAAAGCTTTTTTGAAATCCATTAGCATGAAGTGGATTTCGAGATTGTATTTGTTGGCCTTCTCAATGAATTCGTTTAATATTAAAATTTGATCTGCTATGGAGAAGTCTTTTCTGAACCCAGCCTGCTCTCTCCCTTGGTTCTCGCTCCTGTAGATTCTATTTTTGATAAATATAGTGAATATCAATCATGACGAGGGAGGGATACCCCGGGTCCGGACTTTCAAGGGAGCCTGATATTTTTAAAAGGGGTGAATTTCAACGCTTACGGCTACATTATACTTTACATCAAATCAACAATCACTCCTTACAGCATGAAAGAAACCACTTACCCAGTAGCTTATAATTTCTTCCCATCTGACAAAAGAACAAAATGAACTGGAAGGAGAGAGGGGCTCGTGAAAATTCCCCGAGGCCCTCTTTTTCTCTCTACGGGGCTGGTGAATATTTTGCTCATGCCTGGTATTATAGACTTATTGGTCTATAATTGGTGATTTCTTGCCTGCTTCCATGTTTTGAACAGCAAAATTATTTCGGCTTTTTTCCATGGTATCAAAATTTTTTCTCCCTTTAGAATTTTGTTGAAAAGTTTTGTCAGTGGTTTTTTGAGGCTATCAGTCAGAATTTTTATCGTTTCTTTGCTCAATTTATCCGAGCCGGGGGCTTTGTTCTTTTTAACTTTTTTTAAACTTGTTCCACCTCGGATTCAAGTATTTCTGGGACTTTTTTTTCTTCTCTGACCGCAGCAGCTTGTTTTTATTTTTGTACAGACCTCTGTAGAACCTGGCGGCTATTTCCGATTTCGATTCTGTTAATCATAAGATTCTGACGAAAAAAATCAATGACTTAGGATTCTCTGATAACCTGTGTGACTTCTTTTGGTCATATCTTACAGGTAGGATACAGTATGTTTCTTACAGAAGTTGTACATCGGAAAAATTTGCATGCCCATCTCGAGTGCCGCAGGGCTCAAATCTTGGTCCCTTGCTGTTTCTACTATTTGTAAGCGACTTGCCTTCAGTAATCCAAGACTCGGAAATACTGATGTATACTGACGATGTAAAAATATAACGTTCTTTTGAAAGCCTGCAAAGAGATTTAGATAGACTCGCGTGCTGGAGTATTAAAAATAGGCTGTCGTTAAATTTTGGGAAATGCACTTATACCACTCTCACTCGGAAGAAGAAATACACCAAATATGAGTACGCCATAATGGGAAAAAAACTAACTAGATCAGACAAGGTCAGAGATTTGGGCATTCCTTTGGACCGAGAGTTAACCTTTCACGATAATATTAAGAGTGTCATGTCTAGGGCGAAGAGAATGGCGTATTTCATTGTCAGAAACTCTGCAAACTTCAAGAAAACTAGCACCCTAAAAATACTATATTTTTCTTTTGTTAGATCACTTCTGGACTTTGGGGTTTTAATTTGATTTCCACCGTTACGGTAATTGCAAAAATAGAAAAAATACAAAATAGATATCTAAAATACGTTTACTTTAAAGATTTTGAATACTACCCGGACCCCGAAAACATACCCTATGATGAACTTTTGGCCGGACATGAAATTGAATCTCTAAGAAAAAGAAGAGAAAAATCAGCAATAATGTTTCTATATGATCTAATTCACGGTAATATTAATAATGAAAAACTGCTTCAAGAAATAAATATTTGGGCCCCAAAAACACAATCTAGATACAAAAAATACGTTTCCGTAAAAAAATATCGCGAATTCTTCCTACTAAACAACATTATGAAAACTGCAAATAATTTTTTGACAGAGTGTACTGGCGCTGATATTCTAGATTGACGTTTAAGTGGCTAATGGCGGAATGGAGAGCTGTAGGATAGCGGACATGCGGCAGGTTGATTTTAGGTTAATTTATTCATTTTTATTGTATACATTCTTTGTTTTTATTTTTCTCTATTTATTATTTTTCATTTATTTTTTCACTTTTTTATTTCTTTGTTTCTGTTTAATTTTTTTTTTCTATTTTTTTTTCTTATTTTTTATTTTTTTAAATTTACTTTTATTTTGTCTCCTCTACCACATTGTTTTTTTTGTGTTCTTTTTCGTGAAAGGTCCCTCCTATAATTGGCTTCGGCTGTTGGAGGGACCAAAATAAAATAAAAATAAATAAATTAAAAAAATATATATATATTCTTCCTCTCCGACATCTCTTTTCCTTCCTCGTTCATCATTTTCAGCATCAGGCTCTTCCCTGTGCTCAGTTCCTTTCTTGTTTTTCTTTTGGATCTATTGGTGTTTAGTGACTTTGGTGACTCACAGAGTCACTATTCATACACTTTTAGCAGTTTACTAAATGTTTCGGTCGCCGAATCGCCCAATTTAACGCAAATTTTAATCGCGACGCATTGCTCGAAATTTCGTTTTTCTTCATTTTTGAGAGGACCACCACTAGCACACCCGTAGAAAACACGACACAGCTAGAGAACTAATGATCATAAGGGAGGGATAGCAGACAATCGGGTAGAAATTTGAAGGTCGCAGTGTTAAGCGCGGGAAAAAATCAGTCTCATTACTTAATTGTCACACTGTGTATAGTTCGTTCACTTGCTCCAGCAGTTCTCGTCATTCAGATGGAGAGATTCTCAAAGATTGTGAAACAGTGTCACGACGTACACGATGCAAAATTTATCCCTTTCAAAGTATTTACATTATACATTAAAGGTATATCTTCCACTTTTCTCGTTTTCCTTCTGGAGCTGTCAGTCTTTTGATTTTAATAAATAAAATATATTCGTGACAGGAAGAGCGTGTTCGTGCGCGACAATTCAAGATTTTTCCGAGGCAGGCTTGAGAAACTGCATATTATGTCCTTCTCATCACGAGTTTTATACTCTACAGTTTTCTAGTGGAGAAAAATATGTGTGACCGACTATAACGAGTTACTTATACCTTCTTCGCCTCCAATAACCAGAGACGAAACTGGGGAGGGGGAGAAAAATTTGCCGACAATTTTTCTAAACTAAAAATTCGCTGACAAATTTTTTCTAAATTTGAAAATTTGCCGATTTTCTATCAAAATATTTTGTCATATTGAAAAAAAAAATAATAAACGTACAAAGAAACGTTCTTATAAATAAATATTTAAATTAAATATTTTTAAGTTTATTATTAAATATAAAATTATAATTAGAGTAGCAATTTTTAAGATAAACTATAATAAAAATAAATTTATTCAGTTAATAGATTTATGTAAAGATTTAATTCAATAATAGAATGGAAAAAATCCTAATTTAATTCATAAAGAAAAAATAATAAAAATGTATGCTCCTGTAATTAGGGAGATGTCACCTTAGAAAATGAAAATTTCAAATAAACAGCTTCAAAATTTGCCAACTGCCAAATTATTGAAAGTGCTTAACCCCACCCCCATAGTTTCGTCCATGCAAATGCAGATTGCAACCTTAGACCCCAAGCACTCACATTTGCGCACATGAGCATACCCTAGTCTGGATGGGTAAGCTGGAAGAATTTTAGATACTTGAGAGAAGCACACAACGTCCTTTACATATTAAAATGGTCGTTATTTACTCTCGATGATCTTTTTTTTTTTTTTTAATTTCCTCTGATTCGTCTCCAAAATTGATTCCAATAAAATAAAATTTTTAAAAAAAATACAAACAAACAAACCTACAAAGTTCCAAGTCGATCGGATTAGGGGAATCCGAGCCACAAGCTCCCTTTCATTCTTATGGAAAGAATACATGGACTTTTGACTTTTGTTCCAGACTAATTTCCCTCATGGGTTATTCTTCAAAAATGTTGATATTTCAGGTATATTTCTTCATGGAGAAAAGTAGGGGATATTTGAAATTTTTTTGTTGGGAGTCTTTATGAGGAGTTCTGTATAAAATAGTGGTAAGATTAGACCGACAGTGAAGGGATTCTTTATTTTGGCATGGCAATCAAACTGATGTATGCCATCCCGAAGGAAACTTTAGAAAGTCCATGCCGAAAGACAATAGCGAACAAAACGTGTTCTACCGTCGATTAGTAGATTCCAAAACAAAAACTTATATGCAGCGTTAATAAAGGCATTCTAACCCATTAATTAGATATAGTTATTGTTGGATGATGAACGTCTATCGTTGCATAAAGATGACCATGCCGAAGGATACTATTATTTTAATTGTTAATCCTAAACAATAATACGCGAATGCAGGAGTCTCGTCACAAAAAACCCGGGATTTGATATACGGACCGTATTGCTCTGATAAGAATATACAATTTGACCATTTTTTGCGACGAAAAATTATTGAAACTCCTGTTTTGTGATTGGTTGAAAAAGAGCCATGCCGATGGACAAAAAATCGAAGGACAATTTTCAAAGCCAGCCATACTGACTCCCACCTGTGAAGATGCGATTTCAATGTTACCTTGTGATTCCTTCATCCATTTAAAGTAGCATTACGTTGTCAGTTAGTTCTACAGCTTGAAAATTTAGAGGTGAAAAAATAAAAATTGTTCGGGGGACAGCCATGCCAACGGACATTTTAGCATATTTAGTCCAATTTTGACCCATTAAAAGTGGATCAAATTTGCTTCTGAAAGCTTGAGAAAGTAATAATAATTATTGCGTCATATCTATCAACGAAAAAAAAAAGAAGAAAAAAAGCCCGTATCATTAATAGCTTGTGAATTAACTACTGGGGACGGATACATCAACATTGCCAAAGAATAACCGTCCTACATTCACCCGGACCAAAGCCTGTACATTAAACAAATAGAACATTTGCTATCGGATTCAGCTTGTGACATTGGAAAATAAGTTGTTTGCTTTCAACTTTTAGATTTTAATAAAATCCTCAACTTTCTCTAAATATCAGGCTCCAGATCAAACAGCATTGCTATGAAGTTCCATATCTTTCCTGGTTTCCCGGTTCACTCAACATATTATTCTGTGTACGTGAAAAGCACTTCAAACTTTACGCCTATATTCTAATTCAATACCCGAAGAATAATAATAATAAAAAATGAAGTAAGAAATCGTTTCCATGTTATTTATTTTCTTCGCCACTACTCAATACGTAAAATAATCCATGTTTTCTCTTTTCTTCCTCTGTTTCTCCTTCAAAACCCGAATACACTTTATATTACTCATTCAAAGATACCAGAATCTGTAAATACGATCGGGAAAAGCTTATCAAATTGTGAATTCAAATTTACAGAAATGAACTTTCTTTCGATTTGAACACGCTATTGAAAAATCATAATGAAAGCGAGAAAGTAAACCGAAACATGGAGGGGAAAAATTGAATAAACGAAAGAACGTTTTTTTCTTCTTTTTTCTTTTTTTTGTGCGGAATATTTTTAATTTCAAAATAGAACAAATACCGTGCAGATCGTAATTCCGGAATGAAATATGCGACCGATTTTTTCCTTCCAGCTTTTTGTCAATAAAAGAAATTGAAAAAAATAATAATAATAATGTACAATCGTCCGCGATGAAGGAAAACAGATTTTCGATATTTAAAAATGAAATACGTATAAATATTATTACATTTGGATTCTTGTTCGCTGCCTCGTATATTTGAAAGGCGCGCGACTTTTGAATATCCGGACCAATTGGAAACAGTGCCGGTGTCGAAAACGGAATTCAATTTCTTCGTAATTTTAAATTGACTCGTACACACCGAATTCTAACAAACGGTTTTTGTAGGAGGGAGAGGTAGGGAAAGAAAGAAAGGAGAAAAAAAACTCGACAATTCCCGTACAACTGAATCTTTCGAAAACTTTACGGCGAATCGTGTTGCGTACAACATTTTCGTAAATTTTTTTGTCTCGTGTGCAATCGCATTTGTAAACGAAATAGACGATTTAAACTGGTGTAAATGTAAAAGTTTTTTTTTCTCCACTTTCTTTTCGACTTTCTCCGAATTTGCTGTACGCGTCTGTTCTGTATGTGTGCGTGTGTGCGCCCGCCCGAGATGAACGATAAACGGCGTGCAATTGTGACTGACGAATGCCAACCTTCTACATCAGGTGTATACTTGGTGCTGTTATACACCCGTACCATACCAAAAGCTCGGAATTGGAAACAGTTAATTCGTAATTTGTCAGCCTCGTGCATATCCATTCGTGCACACACTGAGTACGTAGAGTTACTCGGCTCTTGTTCGCCTTCGACGAAATCCGGCACCGAAGTACACTGCGTCCCTGAGGATTGCCACAAACCCGTCCACTTCTAATAATACGCACGGTACACGGTTTGTTTCGGTTTCTGCCGCACTCGAACGTACCCTTTGTTTGGCACCAAAGGACGTTCTAGATGGTCTTGAAAAATGTATGGTCGGCGAGGATAACGAGATTCTCGCGAGTGGATTTCATTTAATTTTGCCCGCAGAGGCGGCGCAGCGTGACCGGTAGCTAAGGCATCCCCCGCCGCATAAGACCCCGTGATTAGGAAAAGCATACGAGGTCTCGAGCAGGTGCTAGGCCTAACAATATGTTGTAATATAACTGAACTTCCTACCAACGTATTGAATAATATGGATGGCTGATCCAGTGGCACCTAAATCTCATCCTTCGAACCGTGGACTTATAAACAGTTGCGTGTAAGTGGTCTGGACAACTCTTGAAGGCACCATCCACATAATATATCTGCTGCACATAGGATATTTAAATGATAGACCGAAACTCACCGACATCGATACTGATATCATCGGGCCGGAATTCACCTGTCTCATTTTTACTGATAGAGTACTCGGGCCGCACCCTGCTATACCTACCCTCAGTTTCAATCAAGAATTCACAACGTGTGAAACGTGTATAAAGTGTAAGATGTCTAATTTGAAGTTCGAGAATAGTAGAAGGAAGGCTGAAGATATTATTGAAATAATTCACACTGTTGTAAAAACCTTTCCAATCAAAGGGTTAAATGGGGAGTTGTATTTTGTCAGTTTTACAAACGATTTTTCAAAATTAGCTAAAGTGCACTGTATCAAGAGTAAAACCAACGTACCTAAGCTCCTTAAGAGCTATATTTATTCAGCTTGTCGAAAATCTCCCAGGGAAAACAGTTAAGGAAATTCATTGTGATAGGGGAACTGAATATTTAAGCAAGCATGTAATGGAGTTTTGCACAAAAAAAAAAGTAGGTATTTTTTCTTAGCGTCTATTTTGGAGTGTGAGTGAACTTGGTAATATTCCTTTTGTAGGGTGTGCCAATTCACTTTTCCTTCTTCTGTATTCCAGAGCGCTTTCGGCTGTTATGCCATCACCAGTGGAGTACCCTAAATGAGACATGTCTCTTGTGGTCCTGTAGTTATAGTCAAGGGTAGTACCGTATGGTGAGCCTGTTTAGTCTTGCGTTCTTATTGGTTGTCTGTGAATATGCAGTCTGTCCAATCAGTGGTTATTGTTATTGGTTGTGCAGTCTGTCCAATCCGTGGGTGTTATGTTATTAGTTGGAATAAGTTCTCACTTTGGAAGTTAGTTGTTGTATTTATTAGGTTGTTTTGTTTTGTTTTTGCCTTTATTATTTCTAGTTGTTCTTTTAATTTTATTTTTCTTGTGTTGTTTTCTGTGTGTAGGATTTTGTACTTTTCTGTCAATTTGTCATTGCTGTGTCCCTGGTCATTGCAGTGTTTTCCAAACAGTGATCTGTCATCATTTAGCTTCTGTGATTTTTCGTGTTCTTTGATTCTAGTTGTGAATTTTCTGCCTGTTTCTCCAATGTAGGTTACGTCACAGTGTTCACAGTTCAGTCTGTATACTCCGCTGCTGTTGTTTCTGTCCTTTGCTTCTGTTTCTGTTTTGTCATTGCTTATTTGTTTGATCAGAGGTGGTCTGTTTTTGATTCCGAGTTTTATGTTGTATTGGTTGACGAACAAAATTAAACAAATAGCAATTAACAACAAATACCAACCACAAACAGTAGACAGAATAATTAACAAACTAACACAACCAAAAAACACAGACACCGAACCAATAACCACAAAAACAGACAAATACGCAGGAGCAATACCATTCACAGGAACACACACATACAAAATACAAAAAATCTTCAACCAATACAACATAAAACTCGGAATCAAAAACAGACCACCTCTGATCAAACAAATAAGCAATGACAAAACAGAAACAGAAGCAAAGGACAGAAACAACAGCAGCGGAGTATACAGACTGGACTGTGAACACTGTGACGTAACCTACATTGGAGAAACAGGCAGAAAATTCACAACTAGAATCAAAGAACACGAAAAATCACAGAAGCTAAATGATGACAGATCACTGTTTGGAAAACACTGCAATGACCAGGGACACAGCAATGACAAATTGACAGAAAAGTACAAAATCCTACACACAGAAAACAACACAAGAAAAATAAAATTAAAAGAACAACTAGAAATAATAAAGGCAAAAACAAAACAAAACAACCTAATAAATACAACAACTAACTTCCAAAGTGAGAACTTATTCCAACTAATAACATAACACCCACGGATTGGACAGACTGCACAACCAATAACAATAACCACTGATTGGACAGACTGCATATTCACAGACAACCAATAAGAACGCAAGACTAAACAGGCTCACCATACGGTACTACCCTTGACTATAACTACAGGACCACAAGAGACATGTCTCATTTAGGGTACTCCACTGATGATGGCGTAACAGCCGAAAGCGCTCTGGAATACAGATGAAGGAAAAGTGAATTGGCACACCCTACAAAAGGAAAAAGGTATCTGGTTGCGAAATTCCCCACCCTATACGAAAGAGTTCAATGGTGTCTCTGAGCGTTTTAATCGCACAATTATGGACAAAGCTAGGTGTCCTTTATGCGATGCAGCTCCGAGTGAAAAATTCCGCCCTGAGGTAGTGGCTACAGCAACTTACTTATCGAATAGGTCATTAGCTAAGACGGAAGTTAGGAGGACTCCTTACGAGTTATGTGTCAAGCCGGATTTTCGAAATTTAAAATGGTTCAGTTCGATAGCGTACGTTAGAATCCCAGATGAATTATGGTCTACGTTGTCAGATAAGGCCGTGAAAGGCGTGTTAGTTGGATACACGGATCATGGCTATCGAGTTTTAATTGATGGTAAAGTTAAGGTTAGTCGTCACGTGAGATTTATTGAAGACGCTGAGACAGATAGTGTTAAGCTGCCGTTAGCTGAGGAAGGTGAGAATCAAGATTTTCTTAAATCATCTACGGCTGAGTCGCCAAAGTCTTCATGTGTTGAAAATGAACCCGCACCTGTGCTGCGGAAATCTGAGAGAGAGAAAAAGTGCCAGACCGGTTTGATCCTTGTAAAACTAGCGAAGGGAATATTAGCTCGAATTACATCATTTTTGTAAACATAGTGAATGCTCTACTGCCTGAGTCTGTTGATGAGGCGTTACAGGGTAAGGTGGCAGAAGGCAATGGATAAATAGTTTGAGACTTTGGAGTCGAATGACACATGGGAGTTGGTCGACACTCCAGTGGATAGTGAAGTTATAGGCCTCAAGTGGGCGTTTCGTATCAAGACTGATGAGACTTATTGTGCAAGAATAGTGGCCCTAGTTATCAGCAGTCCAGTGATGAAAGTAATAATGATTACTCGCCGGTAGCTCGCATGCCAACAGTAAAAACGTTATTCTCTGTTAGCTGCGTTCCAGGCTACTATACAGATCAGATGGACGTTGAAGCTGCATTGTTTAATGGACCAATTAAGTCCACAGTGTGTACGTGAGACAACCAGAGGGATACGAAATTGGTAAAAATAAAGTGTACAGGTTGAAAAAGTCTCTGTATGGACTGCGGGAAAGTCCCAGAAACTGGTATGAACATTTCAATAGTTTTATCGTGTCGTTGGGCTTTATTCGCTCAAAATACAATGTTTGTTTGTATTCGTAGAGAAAAGAAAAGACCGTAGTTTACATTTTAATATACGTGGACGATCTTCTTATCTGCGGATCTGATCGCATTTTAATTAATGAAATAAAACGTAAATTGTCTGAAAATTTTAGAATGAAAAATCTTGAGCAAGTTGAAAATTATTTAGGCATCAACGTAGATTATCAGCCCAAAGATGAAGTTATATTCTTGAGCCAATCTCTAGCTACGTCGAATCATTGGCAATGAAATATAACATTACAGGTAAAGAAAACAAGTTTGAGACTCCTATGGAGCAAAATTTAAAATTGTTACCATCAGATTGTGAAGAAAAACGTAACGTAACAGGGGCGGATGGGCGCAAAAATTATAACCGGGCATTTGGAGTGGTGCAGCGTCGTAAGAGTTTTGTCTCCCCCTCCCCCAATACACGCATATAAATTAAATTGACTTCTTTAATAGAGTGTATTTATAACTGAAAACACCAAGAAAAATGTTTAAAATGATACGTAATAATGAAAATTATTTAAAAAACGTGTCGGAAGTTACAAAATATGGGGAACGACTGGAAGAAAGGAGGAGAGGCAGCTATCTATATTACTTTGGTTACACAAAAGGTTACAAGGGGGTTGGTACATTAACAAAAATATCAAAAATAATGTTGTGGGAATTAAAATAATATCTGAAAGAATATGCCTACTAAAACTGAAAATAGATGAGAAGACAAAAATGCTAATCTTGCAATTGTATGCATCTATAGGCGGAGCAGAGAAGGCAGAAGCAGATAAATTTTATGACGAGCTGGAGGCAACAATTCAAAAAGAGAAGGAATACTATCAGGTAATAATGGGGGACTTCAATGCATTCAATGCAAAAGTAGGCGGAAACACTGCGGCCTATCTGGTGTGGGGGAGAGAAACGACAGGAGGGAAAGATTAGTTAAAATTGTCTAAAAATTTACCTTATGTACAGCAAACACTTTTTACAAGAAAAAAAAAGTCAAAAAGAAATGAACATGGATATCGTTAGACGGGAAAACTAAAAATGAGACTGACCACTAACTAATACATGACCTGTTAGTAGTTAAAATGTAACAACACTGTCAAAATTTGGCTTCTCATCAGACTACTGCATATCACGCTGTAAATTGAGCATCCCACAGAGAGTCCAGTATAAAAATCACAGGAAGAGTAAAGAGAGAGGAAGGCGGATCATCCCAGTCAGAAAAAAGGAGGATGCACGCCAGAAACTAAAATCAGTGCTAGAGGAAATGAAAGTCGAGGAAAATGGCTAAAGAGAAAACCAGGGATAAGCTTTCAAAACAGACTCTCGAGTCAGGAAGAATAACCTTGGGGAAAATGGAAATAAAACACCATTGGACAAAACTGAGCCAACTGAAATACAAAAATTGGTGAAGAAACATGTAGAAGAAGATACTAAAAAATATGATTGGGAAGAAATTCAAGATATTTTGGAAGAAAGTTGGTCCGCTAAAAAAGTTAGGCTCGAACTCGGTGGCGGGAGAGACGTTATGCTGAAGATAAAAGATCAGACAGGAAAAGTGACCCAAGATCAAGAAGAAATTGTAGAGGTAGCAACAAGTTTTTACGAGGATTTTTACCGCGAGCGAAACGAGCTATCAAAAATAGCCAAAACTGGAGGGTGGAAGGAGGAAGAAATCCCGGAAATAATGGAGAGAGAAGTGGAATACGTACTAAATAGACTGATAAATGACATAGCCCCAGGACCGGATGGAATTACGAACGAAGTACTGAAAAAGTTTGGCGATCAAAGAATGCCCACACGGGTTAAAATATTTAACAAAATTCTAATTATAAAATATGTCCAAAACAGTAGAACTTGGCGGAAATAATATTATTATACAAAAAAGGGAGGAAGGAACTCATTGAAAATTACAGGCCCATATGCTTAACATCGAACATCTGTAAAGTATTTATGGCAGTCTTAAAAAGACGTATTTATAACCATGTGGATTCAAATCATCAGGGGAATAAACAAACGGGATTCAGAAAAGGCTTCTCAACTGTAGAGAATATTTTCGTTGTGAACTAAATTATTGAAAAAACACACGAATATCATGTGGAAATTGAAATGCTTTGCACAGACTTTCATAAGGCGTTTGATTCCAGTGGATCATAAATATATGTTAAAAGCATTGTTAAATAAGGGAATTGAAAGTGGGTTTATTAAAGTCATACAGAATTGCTATGCAAATTCGAGTGCAAGAGCCAGCCTTAAAAGCAAAAGGAGGGAATTCAAAATTGGGAGGTGGTTCGACAAAGGGATACCTTGTCACCAAACTTCTTCAACTGCATTCTGGAAGAAGTATTTCGTAATCTGAAGTGGAAAAGAAGGAGACTAAAAATAAAAGGAGAATTTCTGAGTAATTTAAGGTACGCAAACGATATTATCTTATTTGCAGAAAATAGTAAGGAGTTGAAGAAAATAGGAGGAGAGCTACTGAGGGAAATCCAAAAAAGCCAGCTTCAAGCTGAATGGTAGCAAATCAAATATAATCGGAAGAGCGGAAATGAAAAATCTGATAATCGATGAGCAAAAGATAGAAGAGGTAACAGAAATCGAATATCTGTGGGACAGATTATTAGTTTTGAAGAAAGAGATAACAAAGGAATTATGAGGCGTATTAAAAAGGGGTGGAACAACTCTGGGCATTAAAATTCATTTGTTGCCGGAATTTCAACATCGCCCTCAAAATGGAAATACTAAATAGCTCAATGGTACCAACCCTCAAGTATGGAGTGCAAACCTGGTCCCTTGCAGGCAAGCAAATGGTGAAGCTACAAATTACGTTCAGATCTATGTTGAGGAAACTTTTAGGACTGCGATGGGTAGACAAAATCTCAAATGCAAAAATATACGAAATGGTTGGAGGCGGGGATATAGGATATAATGTCAAACAATTAAAGTGGAAACATGTGGGGCACCTGGTGAGGGCGGATAGCAACAGATGAGAAGTAAAAGTACTCAACTGGATACGCTGCAACGGAAAAGAAAGACAGGTAGGCCAGTAACTAGATAGAGAGATGAACTCGTCAGAGAATGGGGGCCCCGGGTGGCAAAGATTAGCGCAGGATAAAAGAAAATGGAAAAGCTACGTGGAGACGTATGCTCAAAAATGGGCAGAGGTACTCACACACACGTTTGGTCGACAATCGGCGCAAAATGTGCCTGCCCATTTAAATTTTTCAATCATTTTATTTCTCTTTAAAGTGATCAGCTCCGCCGCACGTTTTGCGACTGTCGTCGCAGCATACGCTTATTTTATTTTTGTAAGTACTCGTATTTTATAAATGCATACTTTTTTTTCTTCAACGTTCCGGCGCCTCAGCGTCAAAATGGCGGCGGCGCACCGGGTATTTGCCCGAATTTCCCTATGGCCCATCCACCCATGTAACGTAAAGTATAGAAATCTAACTGGTGGTTTTCTTTATGGAAATGCAGGTACTCGACCTGACATCAGCTATTCAGTTGGATTTTTATCACGTTTTCAGAATTCTTTCAATTATACTATTTTAAACATGTGCTTAGAGTCTTGTCTTACCTTTATAAAACGAGAGATCTTAATTTCAAGTTTGAGGGTAACGTAAACTGTAAACTTTCCAATACTTTTGAGGCTTATGCAGACTCGGATCAGGCGTCGGATGTTGTTGATAGAAAGTCCACATCGGGCATGCTTATTCGTGTATTTGGAAATAACGTATTTTGGAAGTCTGCTAAGCAGAAAGTTGTAACACGATCGTCAACCCACGCGGAATATTATGCATTGGCTGATATTGCCGAGGAAATTTTATTCTTTAGATATATTTAATGCGTGATTTTGATATCAGTTTGGACGGCATACCATCGCCGATTCATGAAGACAATTCCAGCACTATTCGCTTGGCTGTAAACGGCAATTTTACAAAAAATTCGAAACATATTGACATAAGTCAATTCTTTGTAAAGGAGCATGTCGACGGTGAGCGTATTGTTATAGTTAAAGTATAGAGTCCGAGAAAAATGTAGCCGATGTTCTTACTACTAAAGCATTAGGCAAGCGTGAGTTTTTACGTTTTCGATTTCTATTAAATTTATGTTAATTATTTAATTCTGAACCTAAATTTAAGGGGTCATGTCGAGATATCGAATGTTTCTGTATTAGATTTTGCAGTTCTGAACTTGCATCGTGATAAGATATGCAGTCGTGTTTGATGCGATGCCTGTGTATGTGCATGTATTACGTACATAGTTAGCAGTCAGTAGTGTAGTATCTTTTATCATGGGATAAACACGTAAAATTGTGACTGTGCTCTACGTACTGTGGTAACCTTAAACAGATTGTACACCTAGGTGGCTTCCGAACATAAGAGAACCGGGATAGACCACTGTGCCTCGACTAGCTCTTGGGTCACAGGGCGTGCAGGATACGTACCACGGAGCGTTTTGATTCGGGTCTCGGGAGGGAAGTCTTTCGAGGTGACCTAGGAATACCTCGTCAGTCTGGAAACTGCCGTACCTCCACCTTACAGGGAGTGCAAATAAAAGAAAGACGTGGGGCCACGAAACGCTTACTTTATTTACAGGGTACAGCACGGTGATGAGATGCGAGAGACGCTTGGTGGATCACGGTGAGCGAGTAGGTCGGTGATCGGATCCGGAGCACGTCTTGAGTGTATAACACGATGCGGAGTAGAAAATCGAGACAATTTGGCGCTAACCGAAATTACTAATTTAACTTCAAGAGTTTGTTTCTTTTAAACGTTCCATCCTTCCTTGGGTCTCTGACCGAGTGCCCTTCCATCGTTCTCTCTTACCGGACGTAGAACCTCGCCAACCTCACTTCGCAGCCAGGTAGGAAAACGTGAAAAATGATAACACTCGGGAAAAATGGAAAAACAAACTAGATGGCGCTATAGGTAATGACAGGAAAAATAAGATAGGTGGCGTTAGGAGACGATGGGAAAACGAAAAACAAGTGAGCTTCAAGGCCACAGCGGGAAAGTTAGGAAAAGGTAAGGGGAATTTTCGGAAGAGGGAACGACTTTGTGACATTCGGTCATATCCACAAAACCGAAGTGTCAGGATACCACAGTACTTGGCTGATAACTCAAAGCCTTATTCCCCCGGACAGATTCGGATTAACATGAATCAAGACGTAACCAGTTACCAAAATCATAAGTTTGCCACCGTTCACTTTATCCTTATTTAGTAGAAGGTGAACCATCGCTGAAGTGCGTTCAGAGCAAGTAAGACTCCTGCACTTCGTTCATTACTTCAGATGCCACAATAATACTGGTGTTATCGGCATATTGTGTGGTACACGGGGGTTTCTTAATGTTGTTGGGAGATCGCTTATATAGATTACGAACAACGTAACATCGGGTAACCAACTAGACACAATATTTCTCCGCAGGGGTTTACTCTCGTGCTGCTGTAAAGGTCATCTTTTACAGTAATTCGAAGAAACTCATCTTCGAACGGAACGGAGCAGTGTCGTGATAATCGGTAACCGCGTCAAAATGAAACGAACGATTTCTCGCAGACGCGGACGTTCAAATTGTTCGGCGGCAGAATTGCGCCGTCTACGTGCAAGTGCATGCACCGAATACCCACGTACGCAAAAGGACGCTGAAATTGTGTTTTCACGATACGGCGCCTATACGTATACGTATGCACAGCTTCACGTTTACAGTACCTACATACATATATAGTATGTACACAAAACAAAGGAAAATAAATCAAGTTTTAAATCAACCGTAATTCAAACACGGACCGTGGATTAGCTTTTGATAAAGAGACGACGAGGCCAGGACGCGCGCGGCAATGACGGCTTGGCTAATGATAATTTTCCGATGCTGCGAGCTTTAAGCGTTGCGCTGCGCTGTGTTGCATCCAGAGTCGCCAGCCAATTGTAAAACGTTATAAAGCGTAATTACGGCGCCGTTGCAAAGTCATTTGTACTGACACGGCGTGTATATAACGTGTACACAAACAAACTGTACTGCTGGTGTACGATATACGCGCATCATCTATTATAATTTTCCCATTATTAGAATCGGAACTATTGTTTCAAAATAAAAGTATATTCCGGCGACGAATGAAGGCGCGCGAACGGCGCGTGTAATTCCATCCGACGATTGTACGCGCGCGGTACCACCGCCCCACCGCAACAGGGCGCGGCCGAGGGAAATGAAGCGGAGGAAATTTTGTAGCATTTTCTAACAACGAAAACTGCGAAAAAGAAACGTGCTTTGTCAGAGCTTTCTGACGGCCCCCGTTGTCATCACGCACGCCTGCCTTCGCAGGTGGTCCAGTTCCTCTGTGACTTTGGCCAGGTGGACGCGGCTCCAGCACACAACTGCCGCATAAGTGTTTTCCGAGAACCAGTTGAGCACAAAAGAGGAAAAACAACAGATGGACCTGGATATCGCCAAACCTCAAATCCAAGAACCAAATAAGACTATATACTCGCTCCATGCAATCTCAACAACATTACGAACTTCGACGTATTAAAAAATTTTCAATTTCTCTCAGACCACAGACCCATACAATGCGACATGAAAATAGATAAATTAACCAAACGCAAACACATAAGCCAAACCAAATTACAAATCACCAACTCCCCAAGGTACGAAAACTTTATAACGGAACTACTTGAAAACTATTACGATGACAACTACAAAAGTATCGATGAAGAGTACTTATCTGTAACAGAAAAAATTAAACAGGCTGTACAAAAACAAAAAGCAGAACCAAAACTGCCGACAACCAACACATCAAAAAACGAAAATAGAATCGAACTAAATCAACTATATAAAAGAAGGAACAAACTACTTCATACAAAATCAAAATCAGCAAAGAAAAAAATAGAAATCTGTCTCATGAACAAACAAATTAGGAAAATAATCAGGGAAACAACAAATATAAAAAACAACCAACTAATCAAAGACATCCTCGAAAACTCCAGAAGTACAAAAAAAAAAAAAATCAAGAAACTACTTACCATAGGCACACACTGGACAACCTACTTACAAGACGATGACAACCAAAAAATCTATGACAGACAACAAATAAACGCCCTAGCAACCAACTACTACCAAAATCTATATCGGGAAACAAACTATTCTATAAATACACACCGAACTCAGCTCAACAACGAACTGGAAGTCGAGCTGGACTTCCTAGAATCAGAAGTAAAACAAGTCATAAAGAACCTAAAAAATAACAAAGCCCCAGGACATGACAGCATACAAAACAAACACATAAAAACGGGAGGACACTCTATAATTAAAAAACTGACGCCATTAATTAACAAAATTCTTAAAACTCAAAAAATTCCTAGTGAATGGAAAAAATCTGACATAATACTAATTTTCAAGAAAGGCAATAGACACAAAATAAATAATTACAGACCAATAAGTCTGAGTCCAACAGTAGCAAAGATATTTTCAAAAATAATTGAACGGAGAATCAGAAACACACTTAATTCATACCAACCAAGAGAGCAAGCCGGCTTCAGAAAATATTTTTCTACAACAGACCACTTACACACCATGAACCAACTAATAGAAAAATGTAAAGAATATCAGATTGACATACATCTACTCCTAATTGACTATACTAAAGCCTTCGATTCCATTAACCACAACTTTCTAATTACGGCCCTGAAAAATCAAGGAATCTCCACAAATATAGTGAACATCATAGCAGATATGTACTCCGGACTAACAGCTAGAATTAGAACAGACGTCACTGGAGAATACTTTGAAATTGAAAAAGGAGTCCGACAGGGAGACCCATTATCACCCATACTATTTAATAGCTTATTAGAAGAGATTTTTAGATCTTTAAATTGGGAAGAAAAAGGGATAAAAATCCAATGGGAATATTTAAACAATTTGAGATTCGCAGATGATATTATCCTAGTTTCTAATAATCTTCTGCAGCTGAAAGAAATGGTGTCAGAACTTTGTGAAAAGGGGAAAAAAGCGAGTCTAAAAATAAATGCGGAAAAAACAAAATTAATTTCAAATAATGACACAAAAACCCCCATAGTGGTGGAAGGACAAAATATCGAAAAAGTGGATGAAGCTATATATCTCGGCCAAACTATCAGTTTTCAGAATAGAATGGACAAAGAAGTGAAAAGAAGAATAAGAACAGGATGGAACAAGTTCTGGGATCTGAAACACATTTTTAAAGGACAATTTACTAACAAATTGAAAAGCGCAATATTCAACGCAAATATTACTCCGACAATAACATACGGTTCACAGACTTGGGCAACAACGAAAAATCAAGAAAAACAACTACAAATAACACAAAACAAAATGAAAAGATCCATACTGAACTTGAAACTATGAGACAAAGTCCCTCTAACAACAACAGTACAAAACAAACTACCGGGCGTCGAAAACATAATAACCGCACATAGGAAACAGAAATGGAACTGGGCAGGCCACGTCGGAAGACTTACAGACAACAGATGGACCGAAAGAGTGACAGTTTGGAACCCATACACCCCAAGGAAAGTGGGAGGACAGGCGGTAAGATGGAGGGATGCTTTTGATTCATTTTTAAAAAACAAATTATACCACAGAATAACGTGGGACAGAAGAGAATGGGAAAGACTGAGGGAGGCCTTTGCCCACAAGCAGGGTATGGCGCGATAGGAGTCTGCGTACTTCAGTGTACATATATCCAGATAATATTTCGCGCAATAAAGGCTCTTATCTTATCTTATCGATTCTCGTTGAATTTCTTTCATCGTCGCAAAACGTCATTCTTTTAGCTTCATTTTTAATTTTCGGAAAAGTCCCATGTCACAGGGAGCTAAGCCGGGCGAATATGGGGGATGGGGAACAACTAATCGAGTTTTCCTCCAAAAATGCTCGCGTGGAGAATGAAGTGTACGCAGGCGTATTTCTTTATTATTCTTATTGTACATACTAAATTGGACACTAGGCCATTATATATTGTCACTTTATCAGACTATAAGACAAAATTGAATTTCAACATGGCTTAACAAATTGTACCTCGAAACTTTAAAATAATTATGCAAACAGCTATACTTGGGCCGATAAAAATTCGTGTACTGAATAGAAAGCATGGTTCAAGAGCCAGAGTTTTAATTTGTGTGTGGAAGTTTTTATTGAGGGACAATATTTGATATTTTCAGGAATTTTATTACAAATATTTAGAGCCCATCCCTTCCACATTGTTTTGAAAAATTTGTGATCGAAAAGTACCCGCTAGTGCCAAATTTTTCCTCTACTGTGGTGGTCATGATTCCTAGGGACAGTGTTAATAATTTTTTTAGACATGAGAACCGAAATGTTTAGGATAGTGACCGGCTCCGAAGAAAGGGACCTTATGGCTAAATTATCGATTTTGATATACGAATGCTTTCTAGACCTTTAAACCCTCATTTTTCACGTGCCGTATGCGGAATAGCAAAATATGCATTCTAGGCGATGGTAGAGGCGCATTCATTAGACCATATCATTGCAAAAATCCGAGTAATGATTAGCGTATGGTTCGATGTGTCGTTACTGAGTGATTGAGGAGGTGAGAATCAAGTGACATTATCCAATTTACACTCTTGAAATGGGTTAGTGAGCGTTCCTGATAGTAACTGAACATGAGAAATATTTGTCACATACGTTTTGTGGGTTGCCTGCCTACCATAATTAGTAGGAGAAACTGCCCCAGGCCGCGCACAGTAAACTACTACGTACACTCTACTACGCACGCGTAGCTTTCGAACCCCTAATTTCAGAGAGAAACCGTGTCGCTGGCAACTAGTCTCTCGGTGGGTTGTGTTTTACATCCTCCAAAATACGTCACGACTGGTGAAAGCAGCCACGGTAAGGCTATATAAATTCAAACGGCGGCCGTTCGAGAGGCACTTCTTGTCGAGTCGAGGCTCCGATATAGTCTGCTCTGGTATACTCCGCTGCGTTCTGCATCCAGGTATCTGGTGCACCATTGCAGATATTCGAACCGAGAATTTTCGATACGCTCCCGTCGCAGCATCCAGGTGTCTGGTGCTCCGGGACGAAACCGTCGCGAAGACTACGATCTCTGACCTAACGAGGGAAGTACTAAGCCTCATTGTAAGGCCGTCTCCGTGCCTCTGTCGTCGTTTGTACTTATTACTCTAAGAAAACGTCATAATACAGTTACGATTTTTTAACCCTTGTTATCATTTCTCCGGCGCTGACGATCCTCACAACTCACAACTTCAATGTCTTATAACCTCCGTTCGAGGAAATCAAATGTAACACCAAGAAGTTTGCCTAACGCACCCATTGCAACCTCCCTCAGCGTCACAATGGCCTCCACGCGAACTTCCCCTCGTGTAACAACGCCCATCAGTTTTTCTGTTTCGGAAATAATTTTCTGGCGGATAATGCCACTTGTGATTCTCACCTCGGCTATTTTAATGCCTTCTGCGGTTTTCCAATGAACGCATCCGCCTTGCGGGGATCTGTCAGCGGTGGGCGGATGGCCGTATACGGATACCACTTAACGACAGCCCCGCAGGCAGGATTTCTGCAGGCTAATCCGTCGAACCTGACTGGCACGTCACCACATTGGGTACAAATGTCACCGGAGGATCCGCGAACTCTTTGCACCCAATATCGTCGGTTTGGTCATCGAATTGGGAAGTTAAAAGTTAACATTGCCTAGGTAGAGCTAGTGCAACATACACAAACTAAGTAACGCTCAACGCATTGAAAACGTCTGGGGGACTATTTCAGCTTCCCTATTCTTCTACATCAAAAATCGCGTTTCCAATTTCACGTAATTTCATTTAAAAATGTCCGTGGAGGTAATTCTTTATCATCCTGATAGCTGAATGCTACTGCTGAGATTATTTCAACCAACTTTCTTTCCAAAAAGATTTTTACAATCTGCCACAGGCGTTCAACGATCACTCCTGATGACCACATCATCGAGGTACACCAGGCAGATCTTGCCTAGTAGGCCTCGCAGGACTGTCTCCATCAGATGCTCAAACGTAGCTGGCGCATTACACAGTCCAAAAGGCATCACTGTGTACTGCCAGAGTCCGGAACCAGAGGAGAACGCTGTCTTCTTTTTATCCTCTGGATGGAGGACCACCTGATGGTAACCACTCTTCAAGTCCACTGTCATATACCACTCGTTTCCGCCCAGTAGGTGCAGTATGTCGTTGATCCGCGGCAATGGGTAACTGTCTTTCCGAGTCCCATCATTCAGCCGTCGATAATCCACATACAACCGCCTTGTACCATGTTTCTTTGGTACCAGCACGATGGGTGACGTCCACGGACTTGAAGATGGCTCGATGATACACTGTCGGTGCAGATCGTTGATCATCCGGTTGACTTCCTCGTTTCTTGCCAACGGGACTTTCCGAGGACGTTGCTTAGTGGGCAGACTGTCCCCAGCATCAATCCGATGTTACACCAATTCTGTCCAGCCATAAGCGTCACACTGTTCTCCGCAAAGATCTTCCTGAAGTCCTTAAAAAGAGCCTCCATTGCCCTCTTCTGCGTTGGATTCAAATCTTGGACAACATCTCAGACCCACTGATCAAATTCCGATGGTCCTTCCTTGTCTATTAACGGCCCGTCTCTTTGGCAGAACCTGACCTTGATACTTCAGTATCTGCCGCTCGGAATCGATGATCAGCCCATGCTGCACCATCGTGTCCCAACCAATGATCGCAGCATCCTAAATATCAGCTACCATCTTGCTCGAGGAAGATTCCCATCAGCAGAACTTGGAGCCGAACTGTCCCATACACTGGCACCGTTTCTCCCGTAGCCGTTCGCAGAACATACAGCTTCTTCTGGTCCAGCTCCTCTGCTGGGACCAGCTCGCGTTGCAGAATTGAGTGCGATGCCCCAGTGTATGGGGTATTCCACATCTTCCGTATATGTCGGCCAGTAGAAGCGCTCCCGGATGCTGGAAACCAGTATGTGCTTTGTGTAGGCGACTACTTCAGTAAATGGTCTGAAGTATATCCGATGCCAACATAGGACGCGGGGGTAGTGGCCAGGACGCTGACAAAGAATTGGATCACACGTAATGGTGTCCCACTGGAGCTGTACACAGACCAGGGGAGAAACTTCGAATCCAGGTTGTTCGAAGAAGTATGCCAGCTTCTGGGGATTCGGAAAACGAGAACTACTACGCTACATCCGCAATCAGACGGCGTGGTTGAGCGATTCAACCGGACGCTCAAGGGATACTTGGCCAAAGTTGTTGCCGAGCACTAAAGAGACTAGGACCAACACATCTCGTTATTTCTGCTGGCCTACAGATCAGCTGTCCATGAGAGTACACAGCACACCCCCGCAAAGGTCGTTTTTGGTCGGGAGTTACGATTACCATGCGATCTGGAGTTTGGAACTCCAGCTCAACAGCCGCAACTGGTGGACGAGTTTCTTAGCCAACTGAGGGAAAAGCTCGCTCTACTCATCGCATGGTCCGTAATTACTTGCGAATTGCCAGCGACCAAATGAAGACGATGACATCAAAGCCAACGAGGTCAGCTTCCAGGCTGAGGACTGTGTCTGGTTTTACAATCCGCAACGAAAGAGAGGAAGAGACCCGAAGCTACAGAGTCATTGGGAAGGACCATACATCGTACTCAAGCGGATCAACAATGTTGTATACCGGATTCGGAAGCTTGATGGTAGATGAGCTAAAGTCGTGCACCTTGATCGACTGGCGGTCTGACATGGCGACCATGAAGAAGATCTAGAGCCTGGCCGGGACGTCCAGGCTTAAGGAGGGACAGTGTGGCAAACGCTCCCGAACGTTCGAGGTAAGTGAAGAATGATCGATACATTTTGAGCAACGGAATAGAAGATCGATAACGAGAGCGATAAGAAGTTTTGCCGATAACGACGGGGTAAAGGCCGTTGGCCTTCGCCGTACAGTCTAGTTTTGTATGCGATAAATCGTGCGTCTTCAAAGCGACTTAGCTACATTAGTGTGAAAATCATTATTACGTGTTTTTGTGCATTTTTCGGTGCGAATATCGTTTCAATATTCTGTATTAGGTAGATAATCACAATTAAAATACGTATTTCTTCTTTTGCACTCATTCATTGCGTTCAACCTTTTATTGCTCGGGAAAAGAGAGAGAAGTAGGTTTTTTCATTTGAGGAGGGGATGGTGTGAGGACTTTAGTTACGGCGCTACACTGGATTCTTCGAGTCAAGTTTTCAAAATGTGTCTTTAGCGTGCACAGCAAGAATTTCGAAGTTCTTTATACAACGAACTAGTGACCACATCAGCTAGCCATGCGTATATTGAGTGTCTAGGGCATCCTCTCAAAACATTCCGAGGAAAAAATTCTGAAAATTCAACAAAAAATGTTTTCAACTCTGCGATGTTAAATCGTTTCCCAAATTTGAGAGTCACCCACACATGGCGGACGCACCGTACGTACGCTGCTGCGTACTAGCCTCATCGTCGTAATTTACGCGAAAATTAATTTCAAAAAGCCATAACTCATTAACGATAAATTTTGAATAAAAAGTGTACGCGTATAACTTACGTAATACATTACGTAGTATATATGTACGTCGTTAAGGGATCGGCCGCGTAAACGCGAACCGTGGCGAAGGCGAAGGGCTGGCAGGAGGCGCGACGGCGATGCGGCCTTAGCCAAAGTTCGGCGGGGGGGGGAGGAAGAATCGTATACGTACATATTTTCCCGCCGACCGTTATAAAATTTACGGTTGGAAGCGGCATGGTGGGGCGGGGGCAAAAATAATTTTTAATAAAAACGCGAAATCTGTTACACGGCCACGCAGATTCGCGAGCCAGATATTGCGCGAATAAAAATGGAATAGAGAAGAAGGCCGAAAGAGCGGGAACACCGGTACAGAGCAGCAGCAGCAGCAGCAGCTGGAGAGAGACAGCAGCCACAGTCGAGGGCTTTGTTTCATTCGAAGAAACAAACTCTTATAACAAACGATGGTTTAATAACGTGGAAGAATGTATTTACCGAGCCTGCAAAGGTGGGTTGCACATAGTATAGGCTTTTCTTCGTTTTTCTTATACGCTAACCCGGGCCCGCGACATCCCTGCACGCGCGCCGCGCCACCGCCGTCTCGGGCGGTTAAATAATTCAAATTACAAGAAGATAAGCGTTACATAAATAATAAAACGTTATCTTTTTACAGCGTCGTAGAGGATGTTACCGAACGTCGGCATTTAAATTCCTAAATGGTAACACTGCCGGCGTGCAGTTTTTCTTATTAAGTAAACATAGTACACGGTGGTACGGTCCCTACCTCTCTCCCCCTCCTCCCCCCGCAGCCAATTTCACTTTTTCCGACCAATAAGATAAAACAATTTAAATTAGCATTTAGCAGAAATGTCTGCGGCGCTGCGAAGAAATTAATAAACGTTTATCACCTGAAATACCTCTACGCGCCTTCAAAAGTGCGGAAGACGCCGCCATATTACACGGTACACACCTCTATAATTTCCTCGGATCTTCTCTAGTTAGTTTTCTTTTCTCTTCTTTCCCCCTCCCCCCTCTAATTTTTCTTCTCTTTTCTCCGCAACCATTCCGCCAGGGAATAGAAAAGGGAAGACGCTATTAGTCAACGAAGGTTGAGTGGTCGTTTATACGTGTATATATTATATGGGCTGGAAGTGAATAACCTATCTATATACATAGTGAGGCCATATTGAGCCGGCGAATAAAATAAACCACTTTCGAGCGTATTTCACGCCGCCAAAAACACGCTTGAAATTACGTCGCTCTCGATACCTGGGCGGGGCGGCAGGGCGCGGCGCGACGGCCCGATGCCGAAATAGATTTTGAATTTTTATGGACTTCCTATGTTAATATCGCGAGCTAAGAGAGCGAGTATATTTTTGCACACTGTCTCTACCCCCTCCCTCCTTCTGCTCCTTCTTCCTACTTCCACCGCCTTCGAAACGGGTGGCGTCTCTTTGATCTTCGTGTGAAAGACAGAACGGGCCAAAAACCAGCAGTTTATCCGGTCAAAAATATACAATCGAGTGCTCGAAAAAGTTCACGAGAACTTTAAAGAGTTCTCAACGTGTCGATGTCACTATTAAACCTTTCGCTCCACGTAGGGGTCATGTATCCAAGGGAGCAGGTGATTTCCCTGTGCACAGAAACAAGACGATTGTTAACAGGGTTTCAGAGCTGACTCTATGGAAAAGGCGAAACTTCAAAAAGACCATGCGCAGTAGTGGATTTACGGAGACGGGCAACGGCACACAGTGGTTCCTCAGAAAATCCAGCTGACCAAAAATCGAAAAAAGAACTACGATAAATTGATAAACAACTAGGCAGGTATTGTTCTACAACCCTCAAAGCATTTGCTTTCATCTATACCAGCTGCCTTGGCTCCAGTCCTCTATGTATCAAACGTCGTCAAGTGGGCGAAGTTAACCACGAGTTGATTTTATTTTATTTATTCAGTCCCCTCAACAACCATTGGCCAATTATAGAGGAGACCGTTCTTAATTATTATTACAAACTGGGAGTGAAGAGAGAGAGAAAAAAGACAGACTTGTTGAAAAATAAAAAATAAAAAAACAAAAACAAAATGAAACAAAAAAGAAAAATAAATTGGTACAGATGCATCAGCCTTCCCCAACCCTCCAAGGTCCTTCCAAACGTCGTTTAAACTTTGACCTGCCGGTATCAAATATGTCAACCTCTGCGCATGATCCAAGGAGCTTTCCAGTAATTCTCATTATGTTACTTATAGGAGAAAATTCCATTTAGGCCGTTCGATATCGATGTAGTGGAAAAATTATCTTTTGCCTAGAATTAATTTTTGGAACCCTAAAGTTGATTTTCCCTAACAATTTTTCATCCTGAATATTTCCATGAATAATGTCATGTCCCATGCTCTGACTAGACTTGATAGGGTGAGGGACATGGGGGTCCTTCTAAATGAAGAGCTCACCTTCAATGAGCTCGTTGAAGAGACTCTAAATAAAACGAGGAGAATGGCATATTTCATTGTAAGAAACACTGCATATTTCCGAAAAAATCAGTGCATTAAAAGTACTTTATTTCTCATTCATTCAGTCCATTTTGGAATATGGGGTACTGGTTTGTTTTCTACGTACAAAAAAATCAATACGAGTAAGTAAAATTGAAAAAAAAAACACAATCCAGATTTCTGAAATATTTTTTTTTGAAAGACTTAAAGACTTTGAGTATTACCCAGAAAATTTATCACAAGAAGAAATCTGAACAGGTTTGAGCTTCACGTATTAAAAAAAGAAGGGAAATAACAGCTGGAATGTTCGTATATGACCTTTTCCGCGTACACGTTATACAGGCACATTTTCCCAATATTTAAAGGATATTTATTTTTTATACTCCATTTAGTAAGTTCATGTAAATCTCCCTGAAGTTTTTGGTGATCCTCTACATCTCTAATACATAAGTACAATTTCACATCATCGGCATATAGAGATATACGTGAATTTTGTATCACTGTGGGTAAGTCGTTGATATATAATAGAAACGAGAAGGGACCAAGATTTGAGCCTTGGGGAATACCAGAGGGGTACTGGAATGTGTGTGACATTCTACCTTTATAACAAACATACTGTACTCTATCCAATAAGTAAGAATGAAACAACGTACACAAATCATCAGAGAAGTCGAGCTTCTTCAGTTTTTTCATGAGAATGGCGTGATTTACCGAATCAAAAGCCTACTGAAAATCCGTGTATATAACATCTACTGGCAAGTCGGAGTCCATTGCCTGCGTAATGTATTCTACAAAGTTTATCAGGTTTGTATTGATTGATCTTCCTCCTACAAAACCATGCTGGGTAGGTGAAATAATATTTTTAAGCTTAGGATATAATTTGCTATAAATTATCATTTCAAACATTTTTGCTGGCATAGGGATCAGAGATATAAGTCGGTAGTTCTGTACGTTCTCATAGGGTTCTCTCTTCGGGATCCATGCTGTAGGAAATGTATTAATTCTTCTTTAAAATCAGATTAAATAAGAATTTTGCAGTTTCATGCATATGTTTTAACCCATGCCTTACTGGTTTAATATGATGAATGTGTTTTTCTAATGTACTTTTTCATGGTGAATCAGAATTTAGTGTTGTTTTTTGGTTTAAATGCGTTACAGCGTGAGAATTCGATGTTTAAACTAAGTACATTTATGTTATCTAATGTTCAGAACTTTTAGCTCCACAAAAATTTCTGGAAATTTCTGAGGGAAATGTTTGCTCTTAGTTATTCTCTGGGATATGTGCTTTTGGTAATTTTTCATACTTTTTGCCACTTTTCGGTACTTTGTGAGAAAACGCTATAAATGTGTTACTGTTTTACACGTTGAGTTTTCCGAATTTTAAGTTTTGCCCATCTCCGTTAAACCCCGTTTGGGTTTATGGCCAAAATAATGTCAAAAACGTATTCAGAAGATTTGAAAACATATATTTTGATAAGTTACACGGCAGTTTTTTCCGAATATTCAGTCCCCCACCCCCTCCACCTAGAGCCCCACTCGGGTTTTGACTGAAAATTTCATGAAAAATGAATTCAGCGCTTTCAAAAAACCCCGAATGCCAAGTTTCAAATTTTTGGCCGGCTGGTTTTTCTGAGGAATCACTGTGCGGCATCGTCCGTTCATGTTCAAATGTACACTAGATAAGACTGAAGATGTTGCAAAATATATTGAAAAATGGCTGATATCCGTCCATTTTCTGCCCAAAATCAGTGAAAAGAACTTTTCCTTTCGCTTCGCTACCGATTTTTCATGTATAAAATAGGATTTATCTCAGTGCAGAAACTTCAACAATTAGTCCAACTACTTTAAGAATGTCATCCCATCGTCCGCAACGCCAAATCTAAAGGCCGAATCTCGCGCACACTGACCGCAATCACCGCAAAACCGGATGTCAAACCCAACTGCGCTCTCCATAATCGTCATTATGTCGCTAATATTAAACTGGAATAGTAATGATGGCTTCTACTCACACCACGAAGATCTCAAACTCCTTATTTATACTTACATTTCACAAATCCTATGTCTCTAAGAAACTTAATTCAAAACTAACTTTTCACCCTTTCTTCCAAATTCTACATCCCACTCTGACTGGCCAGCTGATAATGTAGTCCCCCATGGAGGAGTTACCGTAGCAGTTTCTCACAAACTGCATGCAGACAGAATCAATCTTCACACAAGTCTCCAAGCTTTCGCAGTTCAAATTCCTACCTCAAATCTTCTCACCGTCTGCAACATCTGTCTTCCTCCGACACTCCACTCGCACAAGCGGACCTCGAAGCGCTCCTAGAACAACTTCCACACCCATTTGTACTAACTGGAGACATCAACTCTCATCACCCGATGCTAGGCAGCAACAACACCAACTCCAGAAGCAAAATCCTGCACGAAATATTGGACACACTCAATCGCACCCTTCTCAACCACCGATCCACACACTTCAACTTCACTTATCGCACCTTGTCCCTCTTAGATCTCATTATCAGCACCGCTCAACTAAGCAGCCAACTATAGTCGTCCAGTATCACTCAGACATGGCTGGCAGCGACCATATCACCCTCATCGTTGGATCACTACAAAATTCACCCAACCACGAACCACCTTTCGCATTTCGCAACTTCAAAGCTGAACCGTCGGAAAATAGACTGAAAACTCTACTATAAAACAAGCTCTTCGATCATCACTCCTCCAATCACAAATCCAGAAGAAGCAACCCAATTTATCACCACAACACTCCTAGATATATCACACAAATGCACACCACATCCAACACATCCAACTCCTCGTAGCAGTCACCCACCGAATACCTGTTCCTTGGTGGAACGCAACCTGCTTCATCGCCTTCCAAAACAGAAAAAACCCACTACGAAAACCCAGAAGAAACTCCACCCCAAATAATTACATATACTCCAAAAAAATGAGAGCCAAAGCTAAACTGGAATTCAAGACAGCCAAAAAGCGCTCGTGGCAGCTATATATCTCATGTATCACCAAAACTACTCCAACTGCCGAAGTATGGAACGAAATACGGGCAATAAAAAAGAAACGAACATTCCGCATGCCCACCGCCCTCATATTCGGAGATCAGCAACCTCATACATCGTCCACAAACATAGCCGAATCCTTTGTTAATTCATTCGCAAAGATTTCAAATCGTTCAAAAGCTCCACCAGACTTCACCAACACTAGTCACACAGATAACGCCGAAGACACCTACAACCAACAACTCATTACGAAGAACTCCAACCAGCCATTCGACGCACCAAATCAGCAAGTCCAGCACCAGACGATATCCACATTTCGATGATCAAAAACGCACACCCCAAACTGAAATTCTTCATTTGCCGCCTCTTCAACACCATCTGGAACACTGGATAATTTCCTCAAGCATGGCGACACACAATCATCATACCATTTCTCAAACCACACAAACCTCCACACCTCATCAACAGCTACAGACCCATCTCACTCACCTCCGTATTCTGCAAGCTCATAGGAAAAATAGTCAACGCTCGGCTCCAACGCATTCTTTTAGCAGGAAAACTATTAGCCTCCTCAACAAGCTGGATTTCAACCAGGCCGATCAACAGAACAACTTGCCTTTCCTTTCCATCTCCATCTTCGAAGCCCTCTCCCGTTGTCATCATGTACAAGCCGTTTTCTTCGATCTATAAAAAGTCTTTGTCACCATCTGGAAAATACGAGTACAAATCACCGAACAACTATACAAATGGGATATCAAAGGTCGTATACTTCTCTTTATCCAGCAGTTTCTCACCAACCGAAGCTGCGAAGTTCGTCTTGGTCACCAACCCTGTCGAGAGGGAGGGGGGAAATGGGGGAAATACCCCGGGCCCGGACTTTCAGGAGGGCCCGATATTTTTAAAAGACCTGAATTTCAACGCTTACGTCCACATCATACTGTACATAAAAAAATCAGCAATCTCTCCTTACACCACGAAAGAAACCTCTTATCCCGTAGCTTATAATTTTTTCCCATTTGACAAAAGAAAAAAGTGAACTGGAAGGAGGGGGGCTCGTGGAAATTCCCCCGGCCCTCTTTCTCTCTCTACGGGGATGTTAGCTTATAATTTTTCCCCATTTGACGAAAGAAAAAGGTGAACTGGAAGGAGGGGGGCCCGTGGAAATTCCCCCGGCCCTCTTTTTCTCTCTACGGGGCTGTTGGTCACACCATCTCCTCAAGTTGAACACTAGACAATGGAGTTCCTCAAGGTTCCGTTGTAAGTCCCACACTCTTTACCACAGGTTTCAGCAGCATTTGTGAAGAAATAGCAACACCCGTGAAATCAGCTCTCTTTGCAGACGATCTAACCATTTTCATTTCCAGCACATCGCCACAAACAGGAACACGTCCGCTCCAAGAAACAGTAAACGCACTCGCATCCTGGACTTCACGCTACCGCCTAGAATCTTCAGCTACAAAAACTAACGCCATACACTTCTGCAACACTCCATCAGCATCACTTTGAATGGAACTTCCCTCCCCACTCCACCTACAATCCAATATCTCGGACTTCACTTCGATCAATCACTCACCTTCAGACATTATATTACAGAACTCAAGAAATCCTGCCACTCACGTCTCAACCTTCTTAAAAAATTAGCACACACATCCTACGGCGCCGATACAACATCTCTACTACGCATCTATCGTTCACCATCTACTCAACAGCAACCAAAACTGATTTCAACAAACTGAACACGCCATTCACCATCGAGCACTACGCCTGGCCAGTGGTGCCTTCTCTACAACAGCCTGCTCCAATCTCTATTTTCTCTGCAACGAACTTCCACCGGACCTTCGCCGACGACTACTTTTCCTTCGCTTCATTATCCGCATCAACAAATCCACACGAACGCTATTTCAACTGGAGGAAATCAACCGCCACAGAACCTACAATCGGAAACGCTTGGCACCCAGACTAGACACTGCCCTAGAAACTCTCGGACTTCCATCTGCAACGCTGACCAACCCAGAAGCAACTCACCTCATCAACACAGCCATCGCAGCAGAATGGTCTCAACGCTGGCAAGCTCAACATCCCACGCGTCAACTTCGATCCATCTTCGACAGCCCAGCAACAGTCATCCTCTCCACCAGTCATCGCAGACACGACGTCATTCTCACCCGACTACTCACTGGCCACACTCGTCTTACTCATGAATTCTTCCTCAACAAATCACCTCCTCCGATATGCTCTCAATGTCATTATCCACTCACAATTCCACACCTCCTACTGGAGTGCCCAATCCTCACGTCTCCACGCTTCCATCTCCCCAATCCCCTTACACTCAAAAATCTTTTCCAAATCGTAACACCCGACCTACTAACCCACCATCTTCAAAAAGCCAACATCTACACGCAATTACTCATGAATTGCGCATATTATGCAGTAATTTCCTTTTCTTGTATCTTGTAATGCGTAAAATCTCGTAATTGTGGCCCCTATTGCCCCTGCATCACGTAAATAAATAAATTGTCAATTGTCATATTGTCCCTTCACTACTTTCTGAAACTGCCACTAATCATAAAACTCAAAAATATCATGGTCTCGAGCCCGCTTCGCAATACTTGCATCACGGGTTCGAGTCCCACCAATGCCGGAAAGCTACAGATATTCGAATACCCCCCACTAACACCCTAGCGAACATAGCGGCCACAGTATTAATCGAGATGGAAACACAGCGCGTCCTGTAACCCCCATCTCAGTTCACACGAACAGCGCATTACAATCGCAAGGCGTGTTACCAACAGATCAGAAAGATTGGTACTGTGCGTGTGTACATCGTGGACATCTTACTCAACGTCGTGAAACACGTGGCTAGCACGCGAACTGTGACCGCACACTCTTCGGCACAGAGAAGGAAAAGTCTAACACAACAAAACTGAGCGAAAAGCAACGGCAAATTACCCCGACTAACCTGCCCAGAAGAGTCACGCATAAGAAACCGCGACCACCAACGTTCGGCATCGGATACGGCAGCTGAAGAAGTGTAATACTGACCCGAATACCTTCTGTGTCGCCATCGGTAGAAATGATACAGCTTTTGCTATCGACCTTGTGCTAAAACTGGATCATCCTACCAATTTCCTCGGAACGAGTGACCTTCACCATTCAATATGGTTGTGTAAATTCACAGACCGACGACTTACACTCCGCGCATGGTGCGACAAATAATACAATTCCATCAAACTCACCTGAAACATAAAAAATTCGAGAAAAATTAAAATCATTTCGAATAGCACATGAGTAGATACGATATTAGTATGAAGCCCTTCAAATTTTGCGACTTCGCAAATTTTCATGCATTTTATTCTACTTACAGAGTGAAAAAAAGATCCATTTTCTTTTTGAACATGAAGTCGAATCGACACAGGAAAAGAGGGAGAGCTTAAATGTCACGATCCCAATCCTTCCATAATGTAAGAAATTTCTCGTACCCCACGTAAAAAATGTTTCAAACAAAAATTACTCCAAACTAGATTGTACACAAACGTTTATCATCAGTGATCCGATGATGAGTATCTACACTGCATGCAAATGCATACATAGTACATGGATACGTCTTATGGTCCGATATTGTTGAACATGCACACAACTGAGAATGAAAGCGAATATTATGAGCACCGATTGCCGCGTGATGACGTCACTGCAGTAACATTCTCGGTATTAGTCATCCATCATCGCAGTCTATGTAAGTGGGAGAACAAACTCGCCCAAACGACCAAGGGTGAGTGGACCCGAACGCTAATACACGACCTCGATCAATGGACAGGCAGGTCCCATGGAGAGCTCCATTTCCACCTGACCCAAGTCTTGAGCGGCCACGAGTGCTTCGGCACTTCTTACATCGGATGGCGAGGCGCCGAGCCTCGTGTGCACGCACTGTGATCGAGGGGTAAAGGACAACCCCTGGCACACCCTATTCGAGGGCGAGACTTGGCAACACGAGAGGCGCGGGACGGTAATAGCGATCGATTCCGGAGGTAACACGAGTGGCCGTCTCGCGCCGGACACTTCGGTCCCGGAAATGCTGAGGAGTGGAAGCGGATGGAACTGGATGGTCGGCCTTTAGAGTTGTCGAGGTAGAGGGCCGACGGACAAAGCTCAGCCTACATCGGACACAACGACTCTGTACCATCCTAGAGCTACTGCAGACCCCCCAGCCGAGCCCGATGTCACATCCTTCCTGCGTCGCCACACGCACCAAGACGAAGAGGCGAGGAGGAAGGAAGGAAGCGCGTTCGTCTGTGATGCACCCGAATTCCAGATTAATGCTGGGTAAGCGTTGCCTCGGTCAGTAGAGTATCCTATAGCAGCTCTGGGCCCATTGATTTCGAGTGACGTACCCTCGCATCCCGACGTGAAATATTTACGAGACAGCAATACACGCGCTATTCACGTGCCGCCAAATGTCACCTCTCTTTGCCAATCGGTAGAAGATCACTGAAAGATCATTAAATTTGTAATCTGAATGAAAATTACCAAATCCAATCAAGGACAACCAAAACGACAAAACTCAATCTACGATATAGATTAACAGGAGCTAACACAATCGGAATGAAACACAACCGAACACGTTCATTGTCATTTAAGAATAATTAACGACGACCAGAAAGGACAAAAACTGGAGAACAGCCCAGAATTTCGAGTTTGAAAGAAAATTAGTAGGGGGAAAAAATAGGACATTACTACTATTCCCTTTCTTTCTCGTGAAATAAAGAGGAACATTTACCTCGCCCTTAACTACCACACGGACATACCAAATAGCTGAGTTTTAAAATCAGTTAAGAACAAAATTGATAACCTGGAACTCTAATGTTTGTTAAGCGTAATGCTTGGGGTGAAAATGTCATTCCTCCACCTCCCCTCTAAGGAGCCACAACTCTGTGAACTGTAAGTACATCTGAGAGCAAAAAGGAAACCAACGAACTTCAAAGTTAAATATTTGACATGCATAGCCCATTTCATAAAAATTCACTCACCCAACAACTGAGTAACTTAAATAGGATGGTCTCCCTCGCGGGAGGGGTTACTCAAGATACTGTTCGTAAAATAATGGCGGATCTACGAAATTTTTCCAAAATTTTGATTCGACAAGTCAAGAAAAATTTTCGGGTCTGAAATAATGTTGACAAGTTTCAAAATTGAATTCTTCCTTAGCTCTGAGGGGAAGATGAGATATAACTCCCTTTCTCATTTACGTCATCGCAACAGGCACGATTTAGAACAGAGAGTGCCACTGGTATCAATAACAAATTCAGTGCTCTCAAAGCCTGGCATTATTTGTGTTGGCACATAATCGGTAATCCTCACAATTTTGAACTCAGCAGTCGTAGTAATATGAACGAATGAATGAACACATGAACAGCCTTTATTTTCAGAGTGTCTACCAAATACGAATTTACCAAACGTACGGCCTTTGTGTATGACTTTTGTATGACCTTTTTTTGGAACATTTTCACGCCTGAACACAATTTCTACAAGGGAAAAAAATTCAAAAACATGCTCATTGCAAACAAAAACTTTGAAGAAACTTAAATAATACCAAACGAATTATTGCAAAAAATGTTGGAAAAAACACAATTTTCCGATTGAATTTCAATTTGGCCATATTTTGATAAGAAATATTTCGATTGTTTAGGAAGAATTATCAAATTTGTAAGTACCTAATTACAGACAACCGTATAACTCTGGTATGACTTGTACGACCACTTTTCTTCCTAATTTGTGCTTTCAACCCGAGCCTTGGAATCCGCCCTTTCGAGCATTACTTTAGAGACGTCGGGGGGGGGGGCTGTTGGAGCTGTGTCTTAGCCGTCTTCCCTTCTGACCGAAAAACCGGCCTAGTTCGAAATCTGACGAGTTGCTACGTGGGCTCGAACCCGGAACCTCCGGATGCCGAGACCAACGCGCTATCCACTCGGCCAACCAGACCCACTTGTATGACCACTGCCTCAATTGTACGACCTTTTATGACTTGTATTACCGGTGGACACTCTGATTTAATACATCATAACACACATGTTTTATAGTATTCTTTAACAACATAAAAATAAGATTTACAAAAAAGCTACAAATAGTACAATTTCTTAACTCAGTTGCGCCCACCTTTGGGCATAGGCTTCCTCTACATTGGTCCTGCGTTCCCTTACCTTGTCGTCTCTACTCTATGCCATCCCTCCATAACTTTTAATTTTATCCTCCCATCTTGTTCTTGGTCCCCTCCCCCTCACTCCCTCTCTTGGTGTCCACTCCAGATTTCTTTCTTCCCATCTGTCCTCCCCCTTCTCTGACTACATTACCCGCATACTCCAATTTTAGTTTTTTGGCAACGTATCTACAGTCTTTTGCTTTAATTCTTTTCCTGATTTTCACATTACTCATTCTTCCCTTTCCCGTAACTCCTAGAAGATTGTCCTTTCCATGGCAATCTGAGTGTGTCCGATCTTCCAGAGTTGTTTGACAATTATTGCGGCCCATGATTGTGCCTCGTATGTGAGTACTGGAATGGTAGATTTTCCCAAGGTTTAGGTTTGGATTTTTAGTTTTAGTGTCATTTTGCTTTTGTAAACATCTTTTAAGACACAGAAATTTTGCCATAAGTCGGTTCTTCTTCCAGTTATTTCTTTATCTAAGCTTTTTTGAAATGATATAATTTGACTTGAATATACGACTTCTTGCTTTACTTCGATTTGATTTCCTTCCACTACTATTTCTGAGTTACCAACCTGGTTGGAGAGGAGAACAGTCTTGTCAGTGTGAATGCGAAGGCCAGGTTTTTCACTTGACACTGCAAAATTCGTTCAGCATTTTTTGTTGAAGGTCATTTGCTTTTCGGGAGATCAATACGACATCGTCTGCAAACCGGAGATGGCAATACCACTTCCCGTCAATTTTCATAATTTTATTTTCCCATCACATTTCCTAAAACACTTCTTCTAGTGAACAAATACACTAAAAAGTAATTATTCGGCAACCCTAGAAATGTAATATGAAAAATTAGTCGCGCTTCCCCCTTTCGACCTGCCACGACAGTTTTAAATTTGGCGTTAGGCCAACAGCGAAATTGAAAACGTGGACCTTAGACACCCGTCCCACTTTGGAAATATTTTTGTAATGTCTTTTTTCAACCAGTATTTCAATATTTGTCAGAAGTATCATTGGTGAGCACAGAAAGCAGCGTTAAGTTGTGCACACAAAAAATCGAAAGGAAGACGTCGTGATCCGGCGGTCCCTTCTTGAAATAATTGCGTGCTCAGCAAATGGAAGAAAAAGCAATTCCGAGACCTGATTTTGATTTATTCTTTATTTACTTATTCGATATTAAACACCTCCTCGATAAAAGCGCCGAGCATGCCCGTAAAGCGTATTTATATTTATAGTTTGAACGTATCCTCGTAAATTAATTTTCGCTTCTCCTAATTAAAATCATTTCACGGAGTTTTATCGAATCGTATGAGAAAAACTTTAATAAAAGGGTGGCGCAGACAGCCAAAACTTTCAATATTAAAATTTTCGCAAAATCCTTTTTTGGTTATTAACTGTTACGGTAGTAAATAAACATAATATAATATAACTTAGATTATTATTTAGGGGTAATATCAGACTATATAACTTGATAAGGATTTTTTCATTATCGTTTTCTTCTCTGTCTTCTTTTTCTTCCTGTTTCTCAGTATACATTTTTTTTATTTTTTTTTTATTACGAAATAAATCTTTGAGGTTACGGTTGAGAAACATTTTGCCAGTGGTGCGAAAATTATTTCGTGTTTTTACAAAGTATTATTCGATTAGTTGATGCCATATTAGATAAGCTATCACTTTACTTGAAAAAAAAAATGACCAAAGCCAGTGCCAGGGGTAATGTTTCAGATTCTAGATGGACAAAGTTATCCACCATCATAAATCTACTAAAAAGTACAGCTGATTCCAGACAGAACAGTTACAAAATTCTAACTAAAATTTCAACCCTCACAGACGTTTAAAATCAGATTACAACGACGTTGATTTCTAAAGAACTGGCTAAAAATTGGGCACTAAATTTGAAAGAAAAAAAAGAAAATTAGAAACTTCTAACGCCGATATTACACTGACACAATGGTCAAAAATCAAGTTTTAACGACTTTCATTTCAAATAGTGGATAATTTTTCCTAAAATGGCTGAAAAATTGACACTAACTTGGGGAAAAAAAATCCAACTCTAATATTGAACTTGCGCAGTGATCCAAAATCAAGTTGTTACGACGTTCACTAGTTTCCTTGGCAAATATTTCTTTTTAAATTGGCTAGAAAGTAGCCACTGAATCTGAAAAATAATTCGAAAATTTGATCCCAATATTTCAGCACGTATACTTATCTGAAATCAAATTAAGCCTTTCATTTTCTTAGAGTTACCGGGAGCTTATTGAGAAGAAAAAATGATATTCTGCTCCAGTTACCTAACATTAAGCGACTGAATAAGCTATGCCCATTGGCCTTATTTTCTTCATTGTACGTGAAAAATGATCAAGTTTTAACAAGTTTTGAATAGTAAATGTCGAGTAAATTGACTTATCACCAACCTCCACTGACAAAATGATTCATGCAGTGAGTAGTAAACACTTTAAAAAAAACGTAAACATGAATGGTTCACCTCAATAAATTCTCAGCTACTACTCTCTACAGAAAGTTGAAGTAACTGGAAATTTTGATTTATATGTCATCCAAGTTATAGTTTCACATTACTCTACGAATTTCGAAAGTATGCATAAGAGTGGTTATTATATTACACTCTTGGTGGATTTCTTTTCCCCAATTTTCCTAGGTTCCCTTCCGAAATAGGTTCCAATAAAATAAGATTTCAAAAGAAACTGATGAGGAATAGGTATCTACACTACATATAGATACAATGGTACATGGACATGTCTTATAGTTACTGAACATGTGTTCCACACATTCAGTCAACATAAGAATGTCGATCTCGAACAACTGAGCGCAGCTATCGGTCAGCGAACTTTTTTTGGCCGGTTGGCTTCATGCAATACGCACAACTGAACTGAACCGTGAAAACTGAACTAGAATCAAGTGCAGAGTCGATCTTTGGAAAAAACGTGGCATCGATTTTAGGATGAGGGCCAGCCAATAGACATATACCCATGTCAAACTTTTAAGCATTGCAAATTAATCGGCTGTAGACTGCAGCCGCGCAGGAAAGATCAAGATCACTGAGCCCATGGCTAGAAGGAAAAATAATTTCCACGGAAATGTGGACTATTGAACTGGATTATGACCACAAAGAGCTAAATCATACTGATTGGCTTTACGCAATATGCACACCTGAACTGAACTATGAACTGAACTTGAATCAAGTTCAGTGTCGGTCGAAATTGGTGTCGGTCGGAAATATGATGAGGACCCGCTAATAGACATATTCATGTTAAAAAATCCAGCAAAATTTTAGGTTGATTAAATTAAAGGAACCCACGCCACAAACCTCTTCCTCTTCTTATGTAAATCTACATGGAGTTCTGATCTTTTCAACGAACTGACGGGTTATTTAAATTTACCAGCGAATTAAAATAAAATAGTACGACTCCAAAATCTTGGATAATGGCGACTCAAAAAGGAGGGAGATCAAAACGAAAAATTGAATAGGTTCCAAACACTGAGAATCACTTTACATCAATGGGCTTGTATGGGAATGATGCCGTGTTGCTGTCGGCTAGTATTTCTCCTGATGTTGTATGGGAGTTCTGTCTTTGAGGAAAAACAAAACACGCGTGAATTTTGGTAGCCGCTTTGTATTTCAAGAACTTTTTTTAGCTTTTTTTATGTAGGAAAAGTATGTAATTGACTTGAAGTGCCGTTTTTATCTAACAGTTGGCATCTTAGACTCAAAACCTGATAACCTTTAATTCGTTCCACTCACTCTTAAGGCGATAGGGAAATATGATCTCTATTACTTATTAGGGCTGTTAACTAGTGCTGCTGGGCGGTGGAAATATTCCCTGGGGAAAAACTGAGAAGAAAAAAAATTTTAGGTGGGAAGTTATTTTCAGGGAAAATTTGGAATTTAAAGTATGAATACGAATTGAAATGAAAGGTTTTAAGGTCGCTGTATTCGATTTTGAGGGTAATTTTTCGATCCGACTTCCTCGTGTGTCACCAAAGGCGTCTGAGATCAAATAGTAGTAGTTTCTTGTCATGGTATTTGATTTATAAATATTCAAGATCGCTGAAATCGATTTTGAGCGTCGTTTTTAAATTTAACCCCGCCTCCTCCTTTTCTCCTCTGAGTCGTACCAAACGAAACAAGTCGCATACCAGCTTACAAACTTTATTATTATTTAATCTGTAACCTCCTACGGTGGCACCTGGATTAGATCAAAAATGAACTACCAAATGGAGTTCAGCGCTCTCCAAAGCCAAGGAATTAAATACTGTCACGAAAAAAACAATATTATTTTCTTGCAGCTTCCTTTTTAGGGCACCGCAAGGGCTCGGATCGAAAAATCACCTCAGAAGTCAAATTCAGCGACATCAAAAATCTACAAATCGACTCACATCTCGAATATCATTTTTTGAATCTTTCCTCCCTATTTTTGGAGCCACCTCTTACACCCATTATCGCAGATCGTGGAGTTACATCATTTTATGTTAAATCACCAGGTCGAAAACTTCCAATAAGTACAAACTTTCAATGCATTTCGGGGTGGAAAAAAACAATTTTTAGTTGAAGTTATAATTCCATGTACGAGTATTTCTCCCATAAGAAGCGAGGGTTTGTGGTACGGGTTCTTCTAATCTGACAGGCCTAAAACTTTGAACGAATTCATTTTATGGAGCCGGAGGGGGGGGGGATTTCGGTAGTCAAAACTGACCGCCACCTTAGTATGTATACGAAATGCTTTTCTGAAATGCTACCAAATCCATTTTAGTTTAACCCGGTGACAGAATTCTCAACTTGTCAAAATCTCTTTGTCGAATTTCAGAAATATCAGTTTCTTTGCTATCACAATATTTACTGTTAAAAAATCTAATTTTCAGTAAGCGTAATAAGTGTATTTTTCCCTCTTATTTATTTATTTTTTAGTTAGGTGATGAAATCCCCTTCCCAACTCCACTTATCAGCTCATATAACATCTTGGTCATCATTTCCCAGCATTTTATCACAACATTTGCAAGTAAAAAAGTTCATTTCCAGAATGCAGTAAGTCCATTTTAAACAGAGTACCTTAATTCCAAAATGCGATACTCTTCCAGTTTTGGAAGTTTTCTTTAGCTTCTATTCTCGGGAATATTTTGGTAGCTTGTATTAAGAATTAAATTTTGAAGTCATATCCTTAAGGATTCCCCTCTGCACTGATGCGATGCCCGAAAGAGTAGTTTCCGGTGCTGGGGGTGCGGTGTCTCAGGGGCCACTTTGGCATGCGATCTCCATACGTACCACCACACCATATGCGTAAAGATCGGCGCTACGTCATAAGAGCAAATTGTCGACTTCGAGTGTGGGGAGAGCTCATGGAGGGCGTACAAGAATAAAATTATGCTAAAAATTCTTTCGATAGTAGTAAAGTGCCAAATGATGATCTAGGTATTGAATTTTGGGGGTCTGTATAGAATTTTGGGGGCCTGGTTGGCCGAGTGGATAGCGCACTGGTCTCGGAATTCGGAGGTTCCGAGTTTGAGCCTACGTAACAACTCGTCACATTTCAAGCTGGTTTTTCGGCAAAAAAAGAAGAGGGCGAAATTAGCCTTTACAGTCTCTCCGACGTCTCTGAGGTAATGCTCGACAGGGAGGATTCCAGGGTTCGGGTTGAGACCAAAATTAGGGGTCTGGTTGGCCGAAAGGATAGCGCGATGGTCTCGAAATCCGAAGGTCTCGGGATCGAGCCCACAAAGCCACTCGCCAGATTTCGACCTCGGCCGGTTTTTCGGCCAGAAGGGAAGAGGTCTAAGACAACCCCAACAGCCTCCCCGACGTCGTTGAAGTAATGCTCGAAAGGGCGGATTCCAGTGCTCGGGTTGAGAGCAAATTCGAAAAAAAAGAGGTACCGAATTTTGATCCTTTTTTTCAAGGTTCAACAAATCTTCGTTGGAGTTTTGTGGTGAATCATACAAAGTGAACCGTCATTTACCGTTCTATATAGTCTCGGCTGTGAAACAGGGACGTAGCAATGAGTTTTCTGTGGAAGGGCAAAAACTGTTAAATTCCAAACTGACTGAAATCAAAATTCTCAAGTATCAAAGTTTGTTTGCATTGGCAAAAAAAAAAAAATCCCAACTTTTGATACATCTACTAAAGTTTTCCAACTCTGGCGGAGGCCTGCGGGGGGGGGGGCGCCCCCGTGGCCCTCTGATTTTCGTCCCTGCTGTGGAAACGTAATTTTTGTTATCACGTGATAATTTTGAAGTTCCTGTGATGTTTAATGTGCTAAAATTCAACTATTTTCAAATTTAGGAAAAAATAATTTGGAAATATCCAAATGGTAAATGCTTAAATTCATTTTTTGACATATCTCTTTTCTAATTTTACTCTCAACCCGCGAACTGGAACCCGCCCTTTCGAGCATACCTCAGAGACGTCAGGGAGGCAGTTAAGGCTGTCTTAGCCCTCTTCTCATCTTGCCGAGAAACCGGTCTAGGTCGAAATGTAGCGAGTTGCTACCTGGGCTCGAACCCGGGACCTCCGGATTCCAAGTCCAGCATGCTATCCACTCGGCCGACCAGACTCCCAATTTTTTTCCGACATATGTAGGTGTTCCTACGTATTAACATGGGTTCAAAAATGAAATACCTTTCGAAGATTTTGAAATTTTTACTTCGAACCGACTATTTGCATGTCACATGAATTCGAATGAAAAAATAAAACAAAGAGTGTTCCAATTCGATATTTTCCAAAAATTTGTAGTTTTTATAAGCTAGATTCCGAGGGTTATTGATATGATTCATATTTCCGGTTTCAAAGTTCAAGATTTTGGGATTTCAAAATGGATTAACATTTCACACCGATCAACATTTGGCAAAATATTTTCATACTTGAGATAAGTGTCAAATGTTTTTTTAAATACGTCTGGACAGGAAGGTATTGCATATTTTAGTATTCGGATCGAAATGCATGAAACATTTCAGCGTGTAAGTGCATGTAACGAGCTTGAGATTTAAATCCGTCAAGGAATCAACATTTGATATTGGGTGTCAAATGTTGTTTCTTAGACTTTTTTTGAAATTTCTGTGGGTCAACATTGGCTGATAGATTTGAGAAAATTCGACAGAGAAAGTGAAAGTAGAAGGTTGAAATTTATTATCAAACACGATTTCGAGGTTCAATAATAAGTAAGTACTAATATGATGGGGGGCTGCAGAAGCCATTTTAAAAAAAATAGATCGACAGTTGGCACTGCACTATGTAATTTTTCCATTTTTTAAAGGGGGTGGGCTTTCAGAGAATTTGTAGAGCTAAGCCCCCCCCCCTAGTGTCCGCTATTCTCGCATATACGGGCAGTCATTCGTTCAAAGTCGAAGGAATGAAAATCAAAATTGGAATCTGTACACAGTTTTTATTTCCTGAGCAATTTGGAAAAACGGATTTACTGCATTCTGGAAAAGCAACTCTCATACAAGTATACGTACCTATTTCAGTTTCTTGATCAAAATAGAAAAAAATCCAATTTGCATGAATACTGAGCCAACAATTAAACAGTAGACATGACCATCAGCGCATTCTCTCCCAGACTGAGCGAAACCCTACCACCGACATTGTCAGATATCAAAGGAAAGGGGGTGGAGGGAGGAAGACGAAACGTACGCGCCAAAGAGCATTCACAAGAAGAAATTTAGTATAGATCTCATTACTTTCGTCCATTTTTAATTTCCAAATTGACCACTGCGTAGAGTTCCGACAGGCGTGATCGAAATCGATATCAGCCATTCGATGAACAAAAATTTTGGTACAAGAAGCGTCTAATGGCTGATGTAAAAAGAAATCGGGGCTCGGTACAGTCTGAGTATATCTCGAATAAAAACACCGAGAAAGCATACACATTACCATTCACACGACCGGGAGATCATCTCAGTATCCATATTTTATACAGAGCGAAAGAAAAACTTCTTACCGAAGCAACTTTCGTTATTTCGCGTTGAATATTTCAAACGGATTTTCTTTCAGATTGTTTCTGTTTTCCCGTCCAGCTCCGAATGAGTTTATAGTCGTAACGTACACATGAATCAGTTTAGTGGCATAGAAAGAATCCATAGAATCGGTTGCGGTTGGTCAGCGGGGGGGGGGGGGAAGTATAGTCAAGCGGTTTTCTTAATGTGTACTCGGCCAGCGCTCGTTCATGTACAGCTTCGGGAAATGAACTTTTAAATTTTTAATAAATATTGGTCAACTTTACGATAGAAAGTTACACTCGGCGAGAAACCATTTTCTCAGTACGTCGACGAGGTATCGTATACAGAGTCGAAGATCTGCAGTCTGCCGTCCCGACGTCTTCGGATTTCTGTTGCGTAGGTTTAAGACCAGATCGAAGATGCCGAACGAATTAAACATGAATTTTCTTTTAAAAGTTTACCGACCAAGTTTCCTATATTTTCTAGTAACAATGATAATTCCTAAAGAAAGGGCAAATCATTACTTAATTTTTAGTCAGTCAGCCTATTTGTGGTTACAGAATGACAATCAGCTTAACAGATGTTGACTTTCTTTGATATTTTGGAACCCCTAGCACAGCTTTTTGAATTTAGCTGACAAACATCACAACAAAATACGTGGAACTTGGATAGAATTTCCGGTAAAGATTTCTTTTCAATAACTTTTTTAGCCAAGCACTTGTACTTGAAATTTTCATCTCCCTCCCTCCGCCCACACCTTTCTCAATTCAGTTTCGAATTGATATCATATCAGTTTAGAAGCTGGGAAATTCCTACAGCGGATACCTCAATCGTATTACTGTATGTATTACTGAAAGCTCTGAAAGTTCCAAAACTGAAGTCCCACTTTTTGCAGAAACAATAAAACATCAACATTTCATTATCTTAAACCTGCGGTATAAAGGATGAAAATAATCTTACGGCGGAATCGTACAGAAACGAGTGGGGCTAGCTACACCCCTATTGTCGGCTCAAATCCATGAGATCGAGAAAATATCGCAAATTGTAGGTACTTCGCCCACAGTAAGGACTGTTGCGTATTTGAAAGGTGACGCGAGAGTTATTTTGAACACTTATTCAAATTATCGCCGGGGAAGTTTTAAAAAAATGGTAATAACTTTTAAATGGAGAATTCAACAAAAAGAGATTGGGCCAAACATTCTCTCCTTACAATTGACTGTTCTCAAAATTTCGGTTCACAAACTAATTTGTCGCGTGTTAGTTCTTTCAAAAAGAAGATAGTACATATTTGGTCTAGGAGTCGCAGACGACATTGGTGAAAACATTTTTGCTGGAAAAAGTTTGTGGAATGAACATCGTTGATGGAACTTTGTAAAGTTTGCACATAAAAACCAACCTTAGGACGAAAATTCCCAAAACTGATATTCTGACAGACTCTCAGAGAGAATAATTCTTTGACATAAGCCGCAGATTTTTATGTTTGAAACTAGAGGTGAGAAAATACGAATAAACTTTCCAGTTCATATGTTACGTGTTGACTTATCAATTAAAGTTGGCGGGCAATATGAATGCATTCAAAAGTTTTAATTCATTTTTATAATCTTTTATACATTATCTTAAATTCAATATTCTAGAACGTAGTAATTAAAAACCTAATTCAAATTATGATACTAATTTTAAATTGTTTTAAGCTACGTACATCTTCGGGTGTTACGTTTTTCCCACGATTTTCGCTCTCACAAGAAAAGGAGGTGTACTTTAGGGTAAGAACCTAGTAGTTACAGCCTTTTGGAGAAGAAATTCTAAGCCGGGGCGCCAGGAGTTTGAATCTTAATACAGGTAATACAGCACAAGAACAAATGCAATTTTTCTTTAAACATCATACAAATAAACTTTAAAAAAAAAATTTACCAATGAACTTTGTTTTTAACACAGAAAAATATTCGACAGTAAATTTTTTGCGAGAAATTTCGTTTACGAGAAGTACAGAAGTTCCGAAATAGGGCTCTGTTGGACACCTACTGACAAAATGATACATACCCTTCATTCACTTTTAAATTAATAACTGTCACGCGATAATCTATTTCTACGGTTATTAGATTTGCTGAACACATGTTTTAGGGTTTCTCAAACGCACACCAACCCCAAAATAATAATTCAGAAAGGATCATCACATACAAACTGAAATTAGTAGCTTCCAGTATATTGATTACAGCAGGGTATTCTGAGTTGCCGAGTTCATTTCTGAGGTCATTTTAGCTGTAACCCTCACAACAAAGCTCTTCACTCTGCTACAATCTAAATTATTCAAAGCTGTCTCACAACAAAGCTTCACACTTTACTACAATCTAAATTAATCAAAGCTGTATTAGGGGGTTAGTGATATCAACCACAGAGTGTCTTGAGTTGGTGAATTCATTTTTGGAGTCATTTTAGTTGAAACTCCTACTGGAGCCCATAAATTTCGCTGTGAGTATTTCAGATTACATCGCCCGGGGGGAGGGGTTCTTTTGAGCCAAGTTACAGCTAAAATTATTTAATAAATGAATTCACAAATACATGGAACCCTATACTGCTGATTCTTTGGGCATGGGCGTCCATATACCAAAAAAAAAAAAAAATTGTGAAAACGGAAACTATACAAATAGGTTATCAGGTGACATTTATTTTATTGAGATTGAGTATGAAGGACATAATTTATATTTTGCAGCTTCCGGGCATCTTCTACATTTTTTTCACGAAATTTCCCATCCCGTCATTCATTATGTTGAGAAAAGAAAAACTCCATCTTAAATTTCACTTAAACTTCAGCCGAGTTTTACTTCGAAATACACCAGTTCTTTTCGTGGGAGCGAAAAGAGAAAAGAGAAAAATGATGAAAATAAGGACAAAAACTATTACACATTGATCTATTACAGGAAATTATTTAGGGCTTGTACTTTGAAAAATCAAAAGTTTCAATTATAAAAAGAAAACAATGACTTCAAAAATGAGTATGTTTCGAGATATAAAATTAGAATCTGTAATTTGTATTGATTTTTTCTTCCATCACCATAGACTGAAGATATGTAACTATTATTCATCGAAAGGTAGTTCAGAACAGTCTTTATAATTGTGTTTAAGGGCCAAAGAAAAGGCGCGTTTCCACAGATGACTATACCGTGAGACAGATTTCAATTCTAGGGAGACAAAAACATGTTCTTAGATTGATGGATCAAGGCTGGAGTATTAAACATAGAGAAAATGTTGCAGAAATTCCTTCTTCAGTTTATCGCTCTTTTGAACGAGGCCCCAACTTAGAGAAACCGCCACAATTTACTTCCTCGCTCGTTGAACAAGATACATTTTTGCACAGATATTTCAGGTCGCTGAGTCCATATTTCCAATCTATTTTCTTTTTCAACATTTTAGAATGTAATTTGAGGTGACCCCCTTAAACTCAATACGGGAATGCTGATGACTTTCCCCTGCTTCTCCTTTATGTTCAGAACATAAAATGAGCGAGAAACCGCATTTAATCGCTGTACCTGTTTTCCACAGCTCAAAGTAGAAAATGCTATCGTCAAATTTTGAACTTACATTCGGTTTTTAGTTTTCCCGACAAATTTTATGTTTCACTTTGTAAAGTAGGTTTCGTCGGCGGAGAGCGACTGGGCCCGAACGCCGATACGCGACTTCGATGTATGGGCGGGAAGGTCCCATGGAGAACTGAATTTCCACCTGGTCCAAATCCTGAGTGGCCACGGGTGCCATCGGATGGCGATAGCGCCGAGCCCCCGTATGCACGCACTGTGATCGAAGGGCAAAGGACTACCCCTGACAACTCCGGTTCGAGTGTGAAGCCTGTGAGCAAGAGAGGCGCGGGACATCTACAGTGATCGATCTCCGCGGCAACACGAGCGATAGCGACGGCGTGATTAGCCGACTCATACCCGACACCTTGGTTCTGAAAGTGTTGAAGAGTGGAAGCGGATGGAACCGGAAGTCGGCCTTTGTCTCGACTATCATGAAAAAGAAGATGCAGGCAGGGTGTCGAGGCAGAGGACCGACGGATACAGCTCGGCCCACACCAGACGCAATAACTCAGCACTATCCCAGAGCTGCTGCGGACTTCCCGGCAGGGTTCACCTCGCCATCACCAAAACGAGAAGGTGAGGGGTTTGGGAGACCCCGGCAGAAAGCGCGAGAGGCGAAATGGAGGCTCGGACCAGCCTCAATGCGTCCCTCTGGTAACTGATGCGATACCCGAAGGGCTAGGGGTGCGGTATAGGAGGAGCCACTTGGGCATGCGGGCATCGCCAGACGCTCCACCGAGTGAGGTTTCGTCAGCAAATGTTACATTTTGTCCATTCAAACTCCAAATTTCCTGGTCCACTTGCGTCAACCTCTCATACCTATCAACGTTCTGTAGCGTCACCGGAACTCACATTCTCGAAATTCATTTGAAGCACAGCTCGAAATTTGGCTTTGATGCAGAACCTTTTTCCTCCTCTCATCTGCCATATATCGTCTTCCAAGTCAGCTTCCCGGCCTCTACGGTTGGCGTGACAGGTGAAGCGTTTTTTCGATACTCGTAAGCCCTGCCACGGGGTGATGCAAATACGCGGATGAAAATGGACCGAAAAGATGGTTGATCTCGCGCCACTCGAACCCGGTGGTGCTGTCAGAACAGCGGCCACAACCAACTGGATTCGGCGATGCATTGTTTCGTAAACCCAACTTGAAAACACAACCGGCCATTCCCTCTGACAGACTGCTCGAAATACAGGCTAAAAGGTGCCGGGAAGCCCCACCATCCCTGGGTTGTGCGGACCCGCGAATGGCGATGGACCGAAAAGACTGTCGATCTGGCGATAATCGAACCCGGTCGCGCCGTCTAATAGCGGTCACAGGTAAGTGGATTCGGCGATACGGCGATTCGGTGTTTGGTGTACCAAATTTGAACACACGCGGTCGTTCTCTCGGACAGATTGCTCGAAATATAGGTTACAGGGCGCCAGGGCGAGCAGGTAATCAGATAAAAAACGTTGGTGCAAATAGCCGCGCGGGTTTCTCGTTTCGTATAAATAATACAACCACGGCGCGGGCTAATCGCAGAAAGAATACCACCCCCCCCCACACACACGCACACACCGTATCGAGAGAGCGAGAGAAGAAAATCCGCCGCCGTGCGGCGAATACCTCGGCCGCCGCCGGCCTCGCGGGGTCGGTCGCGGCGCGGGTGCTCTTCGCTTTTTCGCGAAAGAGTAAAATGCGAAATTTTCATAAATCAACGCCAACGTAGATAACGTCAACTGCACCTCGGTTTTATCGCAACGAGGAGCACGGAGAGGGCCGAACCCGAAACTGGGACCGCGAGATGCGTGTACCAGTCGCGGGAGGCGCGGCTATGCGGTGGCACTCGCTCGCCTTACGAGCGAGCGGGCAATACGGAACACGCGGTGCGGGCTTTTTCAAGATTCGTTTCGCGCCACGCGAGAAACAGGACTCGTTCCTGACGGTTTCTAAATCAGGCTCGACAAGAGCCGGATATTAAAAACGGAGAAGAAAAAAGAATCGGCGAAAAAAAAAAATGAAATAAAGTCGGTGTACATTGTGGTGTACGTAAGTTGACTTTTTATCGGCTTGCTGATATTTCTGCTGCAGATGCACACAGCACAGCGGCACTCTTCTGAATCTATAATATGTTTACCTTCTTACGACGAGCTCCCAATACCCATTCACTATGCATACGAATAGCAAAAACACACTTTTATAGGGAGTAATACAAAAAACACTCCCAACACTGCCGATACGGAAGGGCACAGGTAGAAAAACCCAAAACGCTCTTAAAAAAACTTAGAAAAATCAGACCATAGTTCTATAAATGATCACTAAGCCCTCTGCAAGGCGATACTGGAATGCTCATCAGACAATCTAAAATCCAACGGGCCATGAAATACAGAAACGGCAACACATAAACAAAACCTCAAAAATTTCTAAATAACCAGGAAAACAAAAAAAAACCACAAAGGACAATTGTGAGTTGAACATCGTATAAAAAATCAAAATTCTGCAAAGAGAGAAGAAATAATATTAATGGAGGCACGACATGATCAGCTCGGCCTTAGACGGAGCAAAAAATATGAAAAAGCTTAATAAAAACTTGACTCTTGGATCTTACCAAACAACTCATCCGTTAGACCAAACAGGTAAGAGGATCTATGACCGGGAGGGGATAAACTCGCTGGCAACAGAATTCTACAAGGAACTATACAAACCCCCAGGGGGACAGGGCGCACCTAGGCGTGAAGAAGATTTGGAACAGATAGGCATATCAGAAATATCAAAGTCCCCTCTTTTTGAGATCGGAAATCAGAAATGTAGACATGAATTTAAACAAAAATAAAGTCCCAGGGAACGATGATGTAAGAAATGAGCACATACTTAATGGCGGAGAAGGAATGATCGACACACTAACCTATTTATTTAATGAAATTTTAACGTCAGCTGAATTATCCAAAACCTGGGACTGTTCGGACATCGTCTTACCACAATCATCAAAATATTTTCAAAGTTAATAGAGATAAGGCTAGAACACTTTTCACCAAGCTGGGTTTAGAAGAAATTACTCTACTTTAGACCATTTCAAACAATCAACCAAATTATCAAAAAATCAAACGAATACAAATTCAACATAAACCTTTGTATTTATAGATTACAAGAAAGCTTTCGATTCCTTGCGCCATGGCTTCATAGTTGCGTGTAAAAAACCAGAGGTTCCGATCAACTGACCAGCATGGTCCAAGAAATGTACTCAAACCCACAAAGAAAGACTCTACATTTCCGATACAAGTTTCATATATGTGAGCAAGTTATAACATCGAGCCTGTTAGGTGAACACTTTCTAAAAATCAAAAGATATGTTCTGTAGATAACATGAATATTACACCCTCCAGTGTCTCAGAAAGCTGTTGAAAATGGCGCACTTTGTGAGTTCTCATACCTTGAAATCAGCGGCGCGCATTCCAGGTAAGCAAGGTAAGCGCCGCTTACTCTGAAAAATCCCGAGAAAATACGTTTTCATATATTATATATCAACTTGTAACAGATAAAAGATATGAAAAATTGGGCAAAGAAGCGATCATATTGCCGCTTATCACTTATTACATTTATAAATTCACGTATCTGTATCAGAGCGGCGATCGGAATATCGTTTATTTTTCATATTGCAATGTAAGCTTATTTATACACGATTTAACCTCCACCTCCACGTTAATGACCAACACAGAAACACACTAGCATGTTTAACGCAACGAAAACTGCATTTGGTAAGCGATTTTAATATCGCTTATGGCCAGTTGAACGTCGAAGTGGGCAGTGGAACGTCTGTGATTCATGTTCTACTAGTCGACGCGTTTATGTTTAAATGCTCTCATTTTTCCTTTGGCCCACAAAATGCGTACTTGGGATCTTATTGAAAAACCTTTTTTGTGATTTACTTTTCATGAACAGTTAGAATTTATTAATGGTGGTAAGTCGAAACCCGAATTATTATTTTGAAAACGGAGTAAAAGAAAAGTGGTTTGATTTTTATTAGACATTTCTACATATTGCAATATGAAAACGTTTTGTCGTTAACCGGTTGTGAAGATGGTGGAAAACAGTTTTGTTGGCCATGTCTATTCAGGGACGTACGATGGTGGTAACCCCTCGCCGTAGGAATTTTTCACTCATCAGTTGAGAAAAGTTACCATTTCAGTCAGGCGGAGTTAGAAAAATCCAACAAGTCAAAAGTGGCTGTTTTTTTTTTGGCTTTGATACTTGAGAATTGAGTTGAGAAATTGGGAAAAGGTAGTATTTTGCTTTGATATTTGAGAATATTAAGTCAGTTGGAAAAATCCTACAAGTCACAGTTGTTTTTTTTTTTTGTTTTGTTGTTTGGGAAATTTGAGTTGAGTCAGTTGGAAAAATCCAAGTCAACAGTTTTATTTTTGCTTTGATACTTGGTAATTTTGAGTTGAGTCAGTTGGGACTTTCATAATTTTTGTCCCACCCCACCCACCCACCCATCCACACACAGAGGAAAAACACTTCGTACGTTCTTGCGTCTATTACTCGTCACAGATAATAATAAATGCATATGGAATGACCCTACCCGGGGATACGATAACTTGAATAATTTGATCAATGCCGTTACTGATTTTTACTTTACCTCTACACATATCGCTTACCGCTTAGAAAAACTCACCGCCGCACGCCACTGCTTGAAATGGTGTGCCCATGAAAAATCCAATACTTTTAAATATACTTATGCATTTGAAAGTATCATATCTAGTACTGTCTCGTATGCCGGCCATGATGAAGAGGAAGATGCAGACGGAATGGTCGAGGCAGAGGGCCGACGAACCAAGCTCAGCCCACATCATTGAACAGGACAACTCTATACCATCCTAGGAGAGCTGCTGGAGCTGCTACTGACCCCCCGGCAGGGCTCTCTCGCTGTCATTACCCACCTGCGTCGCCACACGTACCAAGACGAGGAGGTGAGGAGTGAGTGAAGAGGAAGCGCGTCCGGCTGTGGGGGACCTGAATTCCAGGCCAGTGCTCGGGGAGCGCGAATTTTGGTCAGTAAGGAACCCCATGGTGGCTCGGGCAGGACGCGCGCATCGGAAGCGGCACGGCGAAATGGGGATTGGGCCGGCCTCAAAGCCTTCCTCCGGCCACTGATGCGATAGGTACTCAAAAGGGTAGTTTTCGGGGGTGCAGTGCCTCAGGGGCAACTTTGGCATACGTGCATCGCCACACGTCCCACCACGTCATGTCCGAACTCAAAAATATGAATAATGAGGTCAGAAGAAAGGTCAGTCAATTATCGCATTACCCAGTGATGTAAGAAGGAAAATAGTTCAGTAACAGTAACATTATCACAAACAGTTTCCATCAGTTTGATTAAAGGATCAGCTCACAACTTGAAAACTCACGAATCTCACCTAATAATGAAAAGTTTTCAAGTTCCAAGGGTAACATACTGGATATCGGATAAAAAATTTGCCAAAATTTTCAAGATCAGCAACCCAAAAAAGCCATAGTTTGCACAATACCACTCCAGTTATTGTTCATCTCTTCGTTCCAGAATCTAAGCTGAGAAACTTGCTAGAATTTTTTGGAATTCAAAACTTTTGATCAGCATATGAGATGTAGACCACAAGGAAAACACTTCCAATGAGATACCGCGAGACACCATAACCCATTGGAAACTCCAGCGATAATTCCAGTCAAAGCACTGAAATTGGTCATTGAAGAAATGTTTCTATAGCATCTTACAGAAAATTCAACACTGATTACAAATTCATTTACCGTGTTTCTCTAGCTCGTTTTGGACCTAAACTTCGACAGCCACAAGTTTCGTTGAATCAAGAATTTTTAAAACTTTGAAGGCATCTGAGATCATCCACTATCGTTTTTCGATCTCCAACAGGAGAGAAAGATTAAAATGTTCATGGTTTTTCTCTTTCTTACTAATTAACCGAGCCGCCCTGTATTTTCTAAGTTGAACATTAGAAGACGAAGAAGAAAAGAAAAGAAAAAGATTTGCAAAAAAAAAAAATGATAAAAGTGACTCTTTTCAAAAGATGACTAAATAATGACTTAAAAAAAAGATTGAGATAAAAGTGATGAACCTGACTTGCTCCTCACACTAATGTTCTAAAGATGATCAACAGGGTAACCAGTTTTTTCCCCAAAAAATTCCCTGACTTTTCCAGATTTTTTCACATTTTTCCAGTCCATTTTCCAACTTTTTCATAACAAACAAATTATTTAAAAAAGAAAAATGTTCCGTTGAGTCTGACAGAGACAATTATTGTGCAATAATTTCACATCATGAAATTTTCTTCATAATTCCCTGACTTTTCTCTGACTTCTCTAGGAGTGCTCGTATTCCCTGAATTCTCCCCGTTTTCCAGAAACTGGCCACCCTCGTCGAAATCTTGTACATACTGAGTCACTTCAATCCCAGGCCCTTCCCATATTGAAATATTTACCACAATGACTCAAAACAATTCGGACTGGGAGCGCGAAAGAGTCGCGATCCACAATTTCAATAGCGTGAAAAAGATGAACTGCTATAAAAGTGATCATTTTAGAAAATTGCTCTCATTGAAATGAAAATGGACTCATCTGAAAGGAAATTTTAACCGCTATCAATTTGATTCTTTTCATTTTTTTGAAAAACTCTTTCATTTTTGTGATATTTTCCGAAAATTAAGTACGTATGTTGATGGGATATTCTCACATGATCACTACTACACGTTGGCGATGACAGCGCGCCACCACCTCGACCAGCCCGAATCGCCAGGAATAAAACTGAATTTTCCAAAATCAGAATTTTGTATATAAAGCCCCTCTCGAAACCTTCCTAGAAACCCTACAATGTAAGTACTTTCAAAAACCCCAAAACCTTATAATGTTAATCCCATGTTCTTACAGTATTCAGATATTTGCTACCACGTTGCCTCACAGCTGATGTCGTGAATGATAGCTAAATTTTCTAAAATCAGAATTTCAAGGCTTTCTAGAAGACCACCAAAAAATTCTTTATCTTCCAATACAAGTATTCTCAAAACACTCCAAACCTTTGAAAAACCGAGTAGTGCAAATCCCAGATGCTTCGAGTATGTAAAGATGTACAAGGGATTTCCTGGCATATTTCAATATGGCCGAACCGGAGCGCATCAACAAGCCCGGCAAGCGACTCTTGGTAGCACCATGAGTAGAAGTGGTGACTTCAGAAGAAAGTAAAAAGTTAGAGGAAATGGACTGCAGCCGTCACCGAGCAGCTATGGAAAAGATACTAGTCGTTAAAGAGTCGATGACGGAGCGAATTCACAATTCACTTTTGCTTAACCCCGCGTGAAGGGGAGAGTATTATGGCGACATGGGCAGTACTCTATGCGTGATACAAACTCACTGATAAAGTAACTATGTAATCAAAGTACATTATGCATAGTAAACGCCAGTGTAATCACCGCCTCCGTCCGATAATGTATCTGTCTTTGTTGAGTTGACAGATTTGTGACATCAGGATCGGCAATCTCATACTCGGGTTATGATCGGAAGGAGTTTCCACGGTGTCCGTAATTCCGAGGTAAGAAAGATACCCAGATACCGACCTCGGCAACCGTCAAGTTCCAAATCTTAAGTACTTAATGTGCTTGTTCTCCTGATATTCTCTTCACGTTTTTATTTTACTTCCAAGATATTCAGTTTTTCCACTCCAATATTTCGCATTTTATCCCCAAATTGTCGTGTTAGCACCGCGTTCACTTGACCTCACTGGAAATTCCGAATTTGCGTCATCAGCTACAACATCTACGTCGTTCTCATACAAGACAGCATAGAACGTTGACCGGATGCCCGGATGGCGGTTCATTCGCTGCGCTGAAATCGAACACGACCTAGGCGACCCCAGCCGGCATTATTTTGTGGGCTCGGTAATTAAAAACATCCTCTTTTGTGTATTTACCTATTTCGAGCCCGGGACCCGACCCAACTAACGAACTTATATCGAGTTACGAAATTCGTAAACCAAAACCTGGCGGTCCTAATTTCGGCACTTGGCGTTTCTACTCGTTTTTCGCTCGACGTGGAAACCGATAATAATTACACAGGTCCTGCCTGCCGTCTCTTCCGCTCCCTGCCGCCACCCCTAACCGAATCGACCGTTCGCCGCGGCAGTTTTCTTATCCTCTAACACAAAGAACAGTACCTACGCCAACCACCGATAAAAGTTATCCTCCAATTACGCATTCGGATGTAACCCTTCCCGCCTGCCACTTATTTGCGCGCATTCCAAGCGGACATCAAACGTTCTCGCGAAAACGTTTAAGGCTACACTTTCTTTTTCCCTTTTCCGACCGGAATATTGATCGTTTCATCAAAATTCTCGGAAAACCGGACTGGCAGCGCGTCTAAGCGCTCTCCTCGCTAATGAAGTGGTCGTCGGCTGGAAAGCTCGGCAATTTTCGCAAATTTAGGTAACACGAGAAATTAGTTTATCCGACTGAAATCCTGTTGAGGAAAGGTTGACCGAATGGTAACGCAATACGGAAGAACTGATAAATATGGCATCGCTCAAATTTGAGATGGTCACTTGATAAGGCTGCCTTTATGAGGTAAAACTCTAGTTACAACAGGGCATTCAAACCGACGATCTCCTAAAGAGCAGTTCTCGTTTAGGCAACCCGTCGAGCTTTTCTAACTTCAATTCATAGTTTCCCCAGAATGGTAAGCGGAATACGCCGAAGATAGTTCAGGTTGAGTTCTGCATTGAAAACATAGGGCGACGCCCTTGGAACGAGACGATTTGTAGTTTCACTTTTAATCTTGACATCCTAGATCCCTCAATTTGTAAGCTACACCCAATTCGTAGTTGGAAATTAGTTTAGCGACCCCTTTCGTAATCCATATTGCATTTAACGAACCCCTTCCCGCTGCATGTACTTCAGATGCCCACGTGTTCAAGATATGCACTCCAAGCTATCGCGTGTTTCAGACAACCACGTGTTCAGACCACCAAATGTTCCGTGGTTCAAGCTGCTTTGTCTTTAAGGCTACCACGTGATTCGGCAGTCATGTGCATACTGTAATCACGTGTTTCAAAAAGTCACGTGATTCAGACAAACACGTAATCAAGACATCCTTGTCCAAGAGATGGCACTGACTGAAGGCGATCATGAGCTTCAGAAACACACCTGGTCAAGATAGTCATGTGTTAGATAGCAATTAAGTGTTCAAGTCACAGTGATTTTGGATAGCCACGGAACTCTTGAGTGTCCCATGCTGCAGCTACACAAGTGATCAGAATGAACCTGTGCTTCAGACGTCGCAGGTGCTCAAGATGGTTACACACGCTTTCAGCAGATTATCACACTAATAGAATTTCGTGAGCTCAAGATCAGCATGTGTGCAAAATAACTGCGTGTTCCAGGAAGCCATGTTAGAGATATCCAGGTGCATCAGATAGTCCCCATAATCCAAGCAAAAACATCTTTGCTTGACATCAAACGCAGGCTTCAGACAGCCACGTGTTCAAAACAGGTGTTCAACCGCCATCACGTGTTCAAGTCAGCCACATGCATTTAAACAAGGACATAACTTGAGTACGTGCTGCAGCACCCAGACAAAATTTCAAAATGACCTTGCTCTTCAGACCGGCAGATGCTAGAAACAGTCGCATATGTGTTAGCCAAGCTCTATGACTCAGAATGGAGTTTACTCAAGATAGATATGCGTTCAAAATAACGACGTGATTTAGTCGGTCTAATGATCATCAGTATAGCAGGTCCTCACGAGTACATGCCTTCCCCTGTCACCATTCGTTCCTGTGTGTGTCGTGGGAAGTATTCAGCACTCTTTTATTTTAAATGAACTTTACAATGGCACATACTCAAGGTAGACTCAAAATAACCATGCAGTATAGGAAGTCATATGAATATCATATCCACGTTAGAATGTACCTAATTCTGTCAACTTTGAAACTTTGAGTTGCATTATCCTGGGTGGAATGTCTGCTTTTTTTGGTCATATATAACCCGTGCCAGAAGCCTGCTGAAGTTTAGTATACAGCCAAATCGAATGAAACAAACGCCTCACTCAAAACATAAATAACCAAAATAAAACAGGTTAAAAAAATACAATGTAAAACTTTTCTAGGTGGTGCTAGAGCAATGCTCCGGCACTTAACAGCGCTAGCGCTCATAAATCAAACCTACTTCGAGCTTGCAGCATGCAGAAAGTATTTCGGTCAATATGAAGTAAAATTAAGAAAAACGGTCAAATATGCGATAAAAATAAGAAAAATGGCCAAATATGCAGAAATATGCACAACTAAGTTGGGCTTATTTTACTTAGAAGTTCATGAATCGTAAAGATGATGTGGATATGCGCACAAATAATTAATAGGAAAAATATGCAAATGCATTAAAAAACTTCCCCTACTCACATTATGCACACATGCCAAGCTGACCCTCAAAATTTGAAGGGGAAAAAGTGTCTAGTAAGGACCTGAACCTGAAACTGGGACTAGCTCGTTAAATGCTTACAGGGTGTCGCGGTGTCTGCTGTCTACTGGATTTGGGAAACAAAATATCATGACATTTCATGACTATCATAGGGGATATAAAAAGGAAATGGAAGGGGGGAAGACTCGACGCTTCACACCTCACCGGGAGCTCCACCTTTTGACCCCTTCCTCCTTTTTGATTAATTCTTAGATAAACCAAAACCTGTATTGTGAAACTTACATTCTGCACCTGATTTTCTAACAGGGGGATACCTGGAATAAGAGAATATTTTGAGAGTACAAGTGTACTCTACTTTTCAACTCTCAAGGCAAGGCATCAGGCTTAGCTTTTTTTTTCTCTAAGAATCACCAGAATCATACTTACTGCATACTTCAACATTTTCCTTGAACGACATTACAGTAATACGGATTGTAATATAAATGAGACAGTCTTAAGAAAGTTGGAAAATGCCCATAGTTTCGCCCTTCTTTGTGGGTGATTTGAACGTGCAATCTTCTGCACTTATAAGCATGCAGAACAACAGGCAATACACACTCTATTTGTATGAAATTGGTGATAAATGTGTACCGCATCCAATAACAGAGGAAAAATGAAAGGCTAACAAATATCAGATTCATTATGTATTGATTTATTTAAAAAAAAAATTATTAATCACTAATTTATCAACAAATTTCTGAAAATATCAGTAATAATAAGCTTGAAACAAGCAATTTTGGAAAACATTTTTGGAAGAAATTACAAAATACTTCTCATTTAACACCAACGCCTTATCAACACAGAGCGCGCTATACTTCCACAATAAATATTCACTCAATATTAGTTTCTCATTGATATTTTGTTTTTTTGGTGATGGAAATATTGTGAATTATGACATGATGAAATATCACGACTTTTTCGAGTTTTGGTAGAAATATTAAGACTTTTCACGACTTTCATGACAATCTTTTGAAATCATGACTTTTCAGGCCAGTAGAAACCCTGCTACTATATCTGGCCTGTTCGGTTCGGTAAAAAGATTTGGCGGGCTGACTTGCGTTCATGGTTCCATTGCTCGAACCAGGAGTTGAGGGAGACTGCAGAATTCAAACAAAACAAAAAATGGCCATGATGAACGCCGACTTTCGCTTGGAGACGGAAAGAAGAAGAAGAACGATGCTGAGGAGCTCCAAAACACAAAGATTCTAGGGATCAACTAAAGAAATGTCTTTCACCGAATATTAATCGAATAAATGCCGTTATATCCAATTTCTATGGTTTTCGGATTCGTTCAGTGCATTTTTGAGGTTTTCTTCTTGAGACAAGCCATCATTAAAGAATCCACAGGAGGCCAACACATAGAAATTTGAGTTACTAACTTCAAATTTATTCATTATACATATAGTTTCTTAAGTTGCTAAGTACACTGCAAAGGTAATTTTACAGCAGCATCTACCCAAAAGGCTCAATAGGGGGCCACAACCTAAATTATTCAAAATTATACAAGTGATATCAGGAGTCAAAAAGGGAAAAATTGAGAAGGGTATACAACTGAAAATTAGAAAATTAATAGATACCACCATAATCCACGTACTTCACACAGTCAGTTGAACAAGAGACATTCACCAGTTTCAGTCATACATATGCCTTGAACAACCCTAGGCACATAACAGCAATTGAACGCAATCACACACTTCACAGAGCCACGTGCTTTCAGGTATCCAAAGGGGTTAGAGGGTCACACGTTCAAAAATAACCATGCGCTTCAGACTTCCTGATGCTCAAAATCGTTACATGTTCTGGACAGTCCGGTGTCTCAGATATCAAGTGCAACCCACAGTCACGTATTCCAGAGGGATACATACTGAAGGCAGTTATGTGTTTAGGTCAACCACTTACATAAGAAAGCCATGTAAGTAAGACTACCACGTTTACAAGACGGCAGAATGTGTTCAAGAGTAGTCAAGTCCTTTTCAACGGATCGGAGCTAGACTGCGTGCAATAAAGCCCCCTAGTCGACATCTACAAGACTTACGGAGTCATGTACCGGCGAAACTGACCCCTTATTCCATCAAGTTCTCCATGTAAAGACGGATATCAAGTTACCAAATTCCAAGAAAACTGATTTTTCCTTCCTCTAATACAAAAGAAAAAAATTAACTAGACAATTCCCACCTTCAAAAAACAGTCTTTCTCGACCGAATTCATTTCCAGTGGTTATGGTCCTTGGTTAACGTTAACGAACAGTATTCGAGAAATTTACCACATTTATTTTGATTCTATCCCGACTGAATCGTGGGTCTTATCATCGGTAGATCGAGACGTACAAGTTTCTAGAAAGATGGAATTTTAAAAATTCCGAAATTCGAAACTGCCGAGCCCAAGTGGTAGGAGCGGATAGGTGAATTTACAGCAGCATAGAAAATCATTTTCGTGGCCTTGTTTTTAACAGCCTCCCTCCTCACTAGTGTCAAGGCTACGTGGATTTATGGCGGCCTGGATTTGTCCACGCTTTCACCCGTCCTCGTCGAACGATCTCACTAGAACCTAGGTACATCTGAAGAGCACCTCCAATCTCAAGGTCACCTTGAGAAACTGGACACTTTCACATTAAAATCTCAGCCTTTACCGGGCAAAAGACTATTTTCAAAAATTTCCAGCTGTCACCACCTGTTCACCCAGCAGAAACGCTTTAACAAACTGAGAGCTAACGATGCACTGGACCGCTAGGAAGATCTCGGCTCTAGGGTATTCGCTGTCCCGCACGTGCTACAGGAAACACAGGCAAGGAAAGCTAGGGCGAGGTTACAGCTGATGGAATACAAGGAAAATGTGATAATTTCGATACTCGTTTACTGAGCCGTAATTTTCGAGAGCATTTTTCACACTCCACGTACTCTACTCGTCATAATACTCAATCAGGTACACTGTTGTAATTGACTTTCTCCCTTTTAGAATGGGCTTAGGCAGACACAACCACACTTGACGGCTCGAGCGATTTAATTTCGACTGCTATAATGTCGGCGCGGATTGAGTTTTCTGTTTTCGGAAACACGAGAGAGTTATCTGTTAATACATACGGACGCTGCCCATTTCATTCAAACAGGTGTGATCCGAAGGGAGCTTAACTGGTGGTCCGAAAACAAGTACATTCGTCCATCCGCTGCCGGATATGATAATCCGTTTTTGAGGCTGCGCAGCCATTCGTCCGCCAGCACAGCAATCAGCGACACGTGTGATAGCAAACAGGGTAGCGTCGAAAATTGAAAAAAGCCGCATCCGAATACGATTTCGTGATTGGATAATTTACTACGTCTCGACGATGAGACTGGAAAATCGATTATATCTTGAAAATGAGATCGTCACAACAGCACAAATTGTCCTGAACTCACAAATATATTTATCGATTGTTTTTCTTATCTACTCAATCAATTGTGAAGGCGCAAAATGCTCCAAATATTCGACGGGGCTATTCAAATCTTGCACATTTTGAAGTGCCCCTCCCAATATTGCTTTCTGGATTTGCCATAGCTCTCAGACTTGCCCAAACTTGTTTAAAACTCTGTAAGACTCTTGTATAGGACTCGTAGACTTTTCAAGGTTCGCTCTAGACTCAGTGTCTCTTGTAGACGTCATTAAAGCTCTTCAAGACTTGATCAGAACTTATGAAATTGTTGCCAAGTTTGCTTGTCGTTTAAAACATTCCGAGACTCTTGAAACCTCATTAACAGCTTGCGAAGCCTGTTGAAGACTCGTTTAGACTTCATATAACTCTTTCAGACCTAATAAGGACTTCTCAGGACTTGTTTGATGTTCTTGAAAACGTATTCAAGACTCTGTAAGACTCTTCCTTGTATGATTGCTTAAGATTTCCGGAGGCCTTCCATGAGTCTTTGCAAGTTCGTTAGAGTAAGACTTTTCCATACTGGTTACTTATTTTTGAAGGATATTCGGTATAAATTTTTTTATTTAGGGAGATGGCGGTCTTCATTGCCTCTGATTACCAAGTGCACCACCCGTGACGATTTTCCGCTCAGTCGCTCGATTTCCCCCTAAAATTCCTTATTTGCTGGCATTATATCGCGGCAGAGCTGTTTCAATCCACGCTTAATATTTTTGACTCCCTGTTTTTTAACGTTGAAAAGTTCTTCGAACGAGTGACTTCGGCGCGAGCTTCTCAATGTTAACATCCGATTCACGAAGGCAGAAAATCGTCTAAGGGTTTCACCCTTGCAAATTGAGAGTTAAAAGTATTCTAAGAAATTAAAAAGGTGTTTCTTTCAAAGTTTTCATTTTGTATAATATCCGTGATACCTTACTTCGTCTTTTCAAACTCAGTACTAGGTATATTTCCGCTTTAAGACGCAGTTCGTCGGTTCAAATAAATACTCGCAGCTGAAGTTTTCGCAAAGAATAACTTGTATTCATCCTTGAAACAATAATCGCTTCGTTAATGGGATGGTTACCTTACCCCTTCTCTGATTTTTCTTTCTTTATTCCGAGATAATATAAATACTTTCGTACTAACTAAGCGTTAATTGAAACTGTATTGAAGTTTGTTCTGTTCTCCTTCTCATTATATCTCGCACTTTCCTTCATTTGAATCCGAGTTCATGAAGTTTTAGCGTAGTAATTATCTTAAAAATACGGCACCAGCTTTTCAGGTGAGCTGAAACCAAGTTAACTGTTACTTCCCGAATTTCCCTAAGTAACTAGAAATATTGATGTTTTTTGTTAGAAGTCTCAGTGGTGAATCGAATATTGTTCTTGGTTATTCGGAAACAAAATTACAATCTGTACGTTTGGTATTTGCGTTTTTCAGCAAAGAGGCTGCCATCTACTGAATTTCTCGGGAACTTATGTGATTGATGAAAAAAGTACATCGGTTTGTATGGGAAATCTGGGATTAAAAAGAAATTGTAGAAACCTAAAATTTGTAAGTCCCATTTTCACAATGATCCTGTCAACTGAAAATAAATGATGATTAAGGTTATCAGTCTTACGGCCGGTTTGATGCAGCTCTTCATTTTTCCCTATCTTGTGCGAATTCTTTCATTTTCAAAAAACTCTTACATTGACATCCTCGATTATCTGTTGAACATACTAAAATCTTTACTATTTTCTCGGCGGTCAAAATGACCTATTAAATTTTTCCAACTTATTGAACTCCCGACTAGACGACAGTTTTCGGATATTTTTCAACGTCATCACAATATCATTTAATTTCTCTCTCTCTCTCTCTCTGAGTGTAAGCAGTCCTTAAGACTAGCTGAGGCTCCTCAATGCGTCATCAAACTTACTTAGACTTGCTAAGACTAAGCGAAATCCATGTACGCTTTTTTATGAATCTTCCAGACTTGATAACGCTCTTCAAAATAACAGATTTTTCAAAAGCTTCCATACCTGTTTAGGCTTCCCCATGATTCTTATAAAACCTGAAGACACCTCAAAACTACCTAAGATTCTTCTAAATTGATTTGAAATTCAGTGAGCTTCTGTTGTAAGATTCGCTGACTGTACAAACCCCGTTTTCGACTCTCTACAAGTCTTCCAAACTTCATCACAGCTCTTCAACACTCGATCTAAGTCAATACGTTCAAACTTCTTTTACACTAAGACAAAACACCTTGAAACTCGTCAAGACTGCTTCAGATTCGGGCAAGTCGGCTTACAACTTTCTCAAACCTTCCAGATTCGATTACGACTCTTTAAGACGTATTGAAGAAGTCACTTATACGCGTATTTGAGATGCATTTTTCAAGACTCTTCCAAACTTGTTTGAGCTTCCCTATGACTTTTCAAATCCTACATAGTCTCCTTCCAGACAATACAAAACTGTCCCCTTGTAAACTATTTCTAAAGTATTTTGAATTAATTAAAATCTTTCCTTCTAAGAGGGGTACTTGTCCCAATTTCTCACCCCTAAAATTTGCTCCTATCTGCGAAAATTTTGAGCTATGAACAGTCGTAACAAGTTTCAAGAGTAGTTTAGACAAGTATGGGAAAATACTACAAGGTTGTTATTATGTTGCGGAGAGACTTAATCATATCTAGAAGAATCGTAAGGAGTGGTAAACTAGTTTTGAACAAGTCTAGCGAAATTTTAAAAGTTTAAAAGAACCTAAGAGCTTCATAAAGGATCATTGAAGAGTCTTAATTAGTTTTGGGGCTTACTCGCCGGAAAAAAACTGAATCGCATTGCCCAACTGTCTGGAAAATGTCACCCACCCGAGATTTGATAGCACACCTTAGGATGTTATTTTCATTCTCATCTATTTAGCCAGCAGCAAGACTCACACAGTTACCGTCTTACAGTCATAAAAATGATATAAATAATAAGAGAGGGATGGGATAAAAGCTATTCAATTTTTACACAGTCTGAACTGCTCTTCTCATGAATACTTCCTGAATGCGCCACTGTTACCTATGAACATACTGAACGTAGCACTTCTCACTCCGTTGTTTTTCTCAGTAGATCGAACTCTCAGAATCGGTTTACTCAGAAATCGTGATAACCATCGCACTTGGTGAAGGGCGTTTTGAAATAGAAATCGATCTCTACTGGATTTTCTAGGAAAATGGTTCTTGGTTCCTTGAACTATTTCGAGCCTATCCCGGAAACGACATAAGTGAGGACTTGGAAACATTCTACACCTGTACGTACTCTTTGGGCAGAAAAATCTAGGATTTTAAGATTTTTCCTCACATTGAACTGTGCAAACAGAAGAAGCCGAATCTATGTTTTTGCCACCACAACTTATCCTCTTAATTTGAAGTCCAAGTCTTCGAGTATTATCAAAAAATTGATCTTCCGAGGCGATTTTGTGCAGGTACTCCAGAGTTCGAAAACATAAGCACAAGCTCACATGTGTGGTGGTACCCGATTGGTAAGGATGGGAAGAACGAACAACTGGGGGCCGTACGTATGATCTCATAACAGATCCTTCCATTCACAAGACTCCGGAACATGGTAAAAGTACACAAAACCTGATTTTCTTTCTGAAACTCACGAGAGCATTCCCCTCCGAAAAATACTACTAGGTGAAGTAGAACTCATAGAGGGATCTCCAGGAATTTCTGGCAAGGAACGACCTGTACGTAGTGAATAGATCTGGTCAACCTTGGACTTTCTATCCATCAGGAAGATCAAACACAGACGTAACAGTAGCATCGGCGGAGACAGGAGAGTCTTACCGGACCACATTGCGAGCGATCACAGGATCATCAGGTGGGAACAGGAGCTAGATCCAAAACCCATTGTCCTGAAGGAGGTGGGTTAGAACCTCAAGAAGGTAAAATTGGGAAAATTCCAGATTGAACTCAAGACCTGCGGAGAGCCTCTTGCAAGCGTCAGTGCCGATGACACGGCAGTTGAGCTTGTAGAGAGAATTCGGGCAGCAGCGGATCGTTCAACCCCCGGGGGTTACGAAGATAACGATTCAAAATGGTGGAGCATGGAGGTGGCCACTCTGCAAAGGCAGATGAGAAGAAAGAGGTAGAAATATCGAGCCGCAAAACGACAGAATAGACCAGAAGAAGAACAGCGGGAGGTAAAGGGCCCGTACCATGGTGCCTTCGCAGACTACCCCAAAGGAGTGGAGCAAGCCAGAAACGCTAACTTCGAGAAATTTGCGGAGTCTAGGAATGACAAAGACCCTTGCGGAATCGTCTACGGGTTCGCAAAGAATGCAGACAGGAAGAAGAGCGTTCTTGCATGCATCAAGAAGTCGGACCGCACATACACCGACGTCATGATTGAGACTATGCAGGAAATAGTCGATGATAAAATAGGTACCCGTAGACAACGAGTCCGGGGACACTGAGGGGCACAAGGAGACCAGGAGAAAAGCAAGAGAGATCAGAGAGGCGCAAACAGAAAAAGCCAGACAATTCACGGAAGCATTCACGGAAGCAGATCTCCAAAGGGCAGTGAAGTGCCTAAAGAAGAGAAAAGCCCCAGGCTCCGACAAGATCATAAACGAAATGCTGCTCGAAGGATATGAACCGCTTAAGGAACGAATCCTGGAAACGTTCAATAAAGCGGTTCAAGAAGGAACATTCCCGCAGGTCTGGAAAAAGTCTGATCTTGTCACAATCCCGAAGAGTCCAAGAAAAAGCGTTACGGACACGGCCAACATGGGACCCATTTGTCTCCTTGACAACCTGGAGAAGCTGTTGGAGCGGTGTCTCGTAGAAAGACTGAAGACTGAAGTGGGGCCGGCTCTGGTCACCAGATCAGTACGGCTTCACCAAAGGCAAGTCAACGCAGACAGCTATTCTGAGGGTGCTTCGCACTGATGATGAAAATACGCAGAAGTACGAGCTGGGAATTTTCCTGGACATCAAGGGAGCCTTTGACCGAGCATGGTGGCCTCTGATACTAACACAGTTGAAGAGGCTCGGTTGTCGAAAAGATACACTTAGGATGATCTGCAGTTATCTAGACAACCGCGTGGTCAGAATGGAAGGAGAGATGCAATCGTTTTAGCGGGGATCCAACATGAGGTGTCCCCAAGGTTCCGTCCTGGGGCCCTTTACCAACAGGATATCGAAGGATAGCATACGCTGATGATGCATACGTGACTGTCAGTGCGAATACTCGGCGCTAGTTGCAGGAACGGGCAAATGACGCTCTACGGCTCATCCTGGAGTGGGCGCAAAAAGCGAGAATGGTCTTTGCACCAGAAAAGTGCCAAATGCTGACATTGAAAGGAGAGTTGATGCTAGACCCCATACAAATATACATGGGAGAGACCCGACTATGTTTCGCAGACCAAGTGCGATACCTCGGCCGGGTAATAACAACAAAGAGGACAATGTCAACACACATCAGGCATGTGACACAGAAAGCAGATGCCATGTTCCAGTAGCTCAGAAGGCTAACAGTTCATGAATGGGAGCTTAGGCCCTTTCAGTTGATCCACATCTACCGGGGGGGGGGGGGGTGTTCTGTCCTCATTATATGCTATCCAGTGGCCACATGGCCCAAAGACATGTAAAGGGATGACCGCGCATGCTAAGATCTAGTCAACGAACAGCGCTTACAGGCAGGCTCGCCTTGAGTCCTGACATGTGATCGCCGGGGTCTTGCCGATCGAACTGGAAATAGACTGGCGAAGACAGTATGCCTCTGAGTCGGTAAACATGCAAAAACAAGTAAAGAAAAGGAGAAAAGAAGCGCTCTGAGAACTAGCCATAGGCAAGTAGCAAGCGCAGAAAACCGAGTCCAAGGCATACAAGACAAAGGGGTTCATACCCAACATCAGGGAAAGACTAAAAAGGGGTTGTAACGCAACCACTAATCGAGCACGGCGATACAGGTATAGTATATTTATACGAGAAAGCCAAGAAGCGAGAAAGTGCAGTCTGTATGAGGTGCGACACCGGCGAGGTTGAGGACACCCTCCACATACTGTGGAGTTGTCCGAAACATGAAACCGCCCGGCAGCACCTCGAAACATCACTCATGTTGGAAAAATGACCCTGTGACCTTCCCGAGCTACTTGGGCCAGGGGGCACGCCATTTGCAATCTTCGCTAGCGGGGCATTATCCGAAAAGATGGGCCAACTGAGCGAAAGCGAGGTTGCTTGATCGAGTATCCGAATACAAGCAGGAGCTAGCGAGTAGTGAGCTCAGGCCTATTAAGAGACACATAGCGTCTATCGGTGCCCGGGCAAGGAATGCCGCTTTCCGGACTTCTCCGTGTGTTCTAGAAAACGCTAGCGCTGCAAAACGCGCTCAATTGGCGTCCTCGCCGGACGCTGCTGCACATGCAGCGCGAATGGCGTGTACGCTAAAGATTCGGAATAAGAACCGATATAGCGGCCACAAGGCTGCAAGACGTGTACATCGCTGTACACAGACACAAATGGCGTTTTCGCCGGGCGCTGCCACGTGCATGCACGCGGCGCGAACGGCATACGCTGAAGTACTCGGAGCAAGAACCGATCATCGGCCGCGTCCAGAGACAGCGACGAGGACACGGCGAAGCGAGCAACCGAGACACCCGATTATGACCAAGAAGAAAACCTGGATATGACGTTAAAACACCAATCATGACCAAGAAGGAGAAGATTTAGTTTAGTTATGTTAGTTTAAATAAAGAAGCATCAGAGTTTGTACTTTATTTCAAAAGAAACACGTATGAGTTCGCTTAAAGAAGTAGCTCAAAGACTGAAGGGAATTTAAGTTACTAAACATAAGTGTGAGAGGAAAGCATAATCAAGTTAAATTAGAATAAGAATAGAATTAGATTAAGATTAGGAATAAGACTGTAATATCCACGACAATGATCCATAGTAGCGATTAAAAGAAAAACAAGATGCGCTACTATGGTGAGCCCCCCCCCCCAAAAAAAAAAAATCATAGTTAGGCTCCTCACGTCCCATGAAGCCCTAGCTTTTACCCCCCCTCCCCCCAAACAACCCTTGTTCGTCTTCTTCGTCTTAGAACTGAGCTGGAGTCGACATCGCAGAATTATTGAAGAAAACGTTTGCAACAGATAAACGGAGTAAAAGTCGCAGAGTAGACTGAAACTGATTCACCCAGTCAAGAAAGCAAGATGTATCATATGTGAATGCAAACTCAAGTTTGAAATTGAAGCCAAGGCCGACCGATCGACCAGAGCACAAGCCCGAGCAGTCGCGAGGATGTAAGTCACCCCGGCTGAATCAATTCAGTTGGTACACGTTTCGAGGAGCGAAGCGAGCTTAGATCGCATCGCCCGCTGCGGGACAGCCACTCAAGCCTGCTGAGCCAACTTTCCTGGAGTTTAAACTCAGCCACACACAACTGGCGCTCGCCACTATACGGTGAGCAACACTTCATACACCGGCAGCATTACCCCCTAACGCATACCCTTCCCCCAGCCGCAATATAACTAGCTCGCGCTCGCAAGTCAGCTTTCTTTACCCGACGCATTTGCGTTCCGAACTCCGCGGGGAAATAAAACAATAAATCTAGATGCGGATTTGGTATACTACCGTCCTACCGACGGCGCCACATATGCAGCAGGTACCTATAACAAGCAGAACCGACAGCGATACCCGGCGAAGTAAGCCCACCTAAGCCGAAGAATCGTTCGAGTAATCGACAACTTGCTATCGGCAGCGTGATTAGGTCTGTCACTCTTCGATACCTGTAACACGTGGAAGCGACTCCTTTACACCGGCGCCGCCCTAATCGCGTTCACTTTGCGGAAGCGAAAACGCCGACGTGATTTGCATTTTACTTTATTCGTCTCGTTCGCCTTTTTTGCTTCCTTTTCTCCACACAGGCACAGCGTATAGGCAACCAGACTAAATTATACGCAATACCTACACGTAGACGCTGCTTACGCCGAGCCGCAATGCGATGCGATGGCAGAAAACGCAACACGCAACACGTACTCGCGCTGCCGGCAACGCCAACAGGGCCGTATCAGGTTACCTGTCAATCGTCCCTCGTTACAATCTCTTCGAGACTTGTTTTCATTTTCTCACTATTTTTTCTTTCTTCTTCCCCCTCGTTTAGCAGGGTGGCTTTTTGCTCGTTTCGGGCTCGGTGTACACGCGCCTCCTTCGCTCCTCGATCGCGGGTGTCGCGAAGAATTCATGAATTCGCGGCGCGACGCCGCGTCGTGTTCCTCTCTGCGGACGTGGAAACGAATTTAGTTTACTTACAGGTTAAATTGTTCTGGGCGCGTCCCATCGCCTCTTTGTCGTCGTCGTCTTCGCCGTGACATAAAATAACGTAATCGATCTCGAGACGAGCCGAGCGTACAGATGCCATTCGTACGTCGAGAATTCGTCGTCCCAGGTGAAAACGAAATGAAAAATACCGTATCTGTCATCGAGTCTGATCTGAGTGTTCGTATTTTTTCTTTTTTGTTCCCCCTCTGTGGCGTACATACGGTAACACAACGTAACAAGTACTCACCTGAAACAAATCGAAGAAATCATCTATTGATTACAAGTTCAGAATACTCAAAAAGGTAACTGGTAAATCAAATTCAGAAAGAACTATATGGGCGTAAGGAGACAGTTACAATCCACATACGTATGGGAACTAGAAACCAAGCGGGAGAGGAGCTCGTAGCATTTGCATTCAAAAAACGGGCAGCGCGCAAGTGGACATGGATGGCACCGAATGAAACAGTGCGCAACGAGATAGACCATTGCATGGTTAGCGAGCAGTCCACTGTAATGGATCACAGTGTCCTGACGGGGCCCGAGTTCTCATCAGATCATAGGACAGGGAGATGCGTAGGAATACCGAAGAGGCCAGAAAAAGTAGTGAACATGAAGGTGGTAATCCCGGCACACAGAGAGGACAAAGCAATGAGCTATATGGAGGCAGAGATACTCAAGAATCTACAAGTTCAGGAAAGCTACACCTTGTTCGAAAGCGTTATCGTGGAGACGATTAAGAGATTCAGCTACGGGAAGGTACAGCAAACAACGGATAACAAGCTTTCAGCGGCAATCAAGGATCTTATCAGGAAAAGAGAGGAAAAATGAGGAAATTGGAAAACAGAAGTGCTGCACAAAAGATCGAACGGGTGAAGTGACAAAAGCTGACAAGGAAGGAAATTGGAAAAGACTGTAGGAACTTCGAGAACAAGAAAACTAGAGAGATCATTAAGAGTACATGGTCAACCCGGAAGATGTAAAGAGAACTGGGCCACGGGAATCAGACAGCGGGTTGCAGTGTTGCCAGATCCAAATTTCAAAATGTGCCACATTTGAAAAAACAAAGTGCCACATGGGAGAAAATTGTGCCACAATCTGCCACAATTGAAAAAACACACCGTATACCAATCATGTTGGGTTTCATGTGGTTTCATGTCACAGTGCTGTATTTTAGAAGGCATACAGCCTCACAGCGCTTTATTTAAACCCTAATTTTTCATCAGATGACAGGAGAGAGTGTTCAGCGTTCAGCGTTAAAGAAGAGTACGATCGTCCGCCATTTTGACTCCAACCGCGCCCGTCGATGCCAAATTCACTACGCCGTACGCAGAGGTTGAAAGTCAGCCAAAAGTTTAAGCCGAAAAGCCGATAGCTGTTAATTTTCATGGTATACAGTTGAAAGTTGAAAGCCAAAGTCTAATGTAAAAATGTTGAAAGCTTAAGCTGAAGTTTTATTAATCGACTTTCTTACGACTTTTCCTTTTTACTGGTCACACACTGTATACTACACACTCGCAGTTTGCTGTTTGCTCGCAGAGCTAGGGCTAAGCTAGCAGCGTTTCACGTTTTACTTTGCCTGTGCTCTCATTATGCTACTAATAAAAAGGGCCGTACCTCTATGTAATCTAAGGCCTATTTTCATAAATCTGATGTTGATTCTCTGGTTCTACGTTCTAGTCATCCAGTCATCGGCTCATTGCTCTTGGTCTTATCTTTGTCTCTTGGCTTGGCTTATGGCTTATCTTATCAAATTGTCTGTTCGCCGATTCACGCTGTCAAATTTGAGTTTCAAGGAACAAAAAAAAAAAAAGTCAACTGCTCCCAACATCCCAACTTCCTATTCGAAACTGAAATTTGAAACCAGAGTAGTTCCGTTTAACTTACATCTTCGATAATTTTTAATTATATTTAATCCAAGATGCCGAAACATAAATCGGATCCGATAGCTGAAAGCCTTATTTTAACTAAGCCGAAACCGAAAGCTAACATGTAAAAAGTCGAAAGCCATAGCTGAAGTTTTATTCTTGAAGGTCTTAAGTTTTTAGCCGAAGCTGAAACTTTGTATACAGCTTTTCAACCTCTGGCTGTACGCTCCGCATCCGCGTAGTCGGATTCGGCATCCACGGGGACGGTTGGAGTCAAAATGGCGGACAATCGTATTTGCATATTCGGGCTGTTCATCCGCTGGGAGCGCTACAATCGGCAAAATAGAGAACGGGATCAGGACGATTTTCCTATTTGAATGTGTATTGAGTTATCTCAAAATAAGTCGAGAACGAAGCCATTTAGCGAAAAAATTAAAATAACAAAATTTGTAGAGCGTAAGATTTCCTAGAAGTTATCTTCTCACATAAAAAGTGATTTCGATCGATTTAACGAAAGCTTCCACCCACCACCCGCGCCGCTCATCAATTATCCCGTTTTCGTTAGTTTTTGTTGTGCGCGACACTAGCGCTGAACAGCCCGAATACAGAGCTCTATCGGCGTTCAACATGGGCTTCTGGCTGAAGTCTGAGCTTTAAGGTGTACATACCTACTAAGTTACTCATGGTGCCAAATCTTTAAAAAATTTTAAAACTCCTTTATTTTATAATGTAGGTAATAATTAAATGAGTTAGAATGGATAGTGTTCTGTCTTCTGTGAAGAGCAAGTAATGGTAATTCAGCCGACAGTCTACAATGAGGGGATTGTAATTAAAATTGTAGAATAATGAGTCAAAGAGTATTGTACACAAGAAACTGAATTTATATGTGCAACATTTAGCCACAATTTCCAATTGTGCCACATTGTGCCACAATTTTCAATTGTGCCACATGCTGTGCCACAGACACTGAAAATGTGCCACTGTGGCACAACTGTGCCACACCTGGCAACACTGGCGGGTTGAATTACTCGCTAGGAAAGGACAGAGAGTAATGACCAGAGAGGAAATCTTGAAGGAAGCTACGAAGTTCAACGAGAATCTGTACGGCAACAACGGCGAAGTAAGCACGGAGGAGGAATCATAGGGGAACCCAACTGAGCGCATCTACCGCAGAGATAACGAACCATTCCCTCCAATTTTAAAACACGAAATAGAAAGAACCTTAGAAAAGTTGAAAACTGGTAAGACGCCAGGACCAGACGGGGTAAAAACAAGATATTTCAAATACTCGGGGAACCTGTGGCCGATACTGGAAGAAGAAGTGATACCGGAACAATGGATGGTGGCCGAGATAATCTGTCTTCAGAAACAGGGAGATAAGTACCAGCTGGATAACTATACATAGACCAATAAGCCTCTCCTCCAATACGTACAAGATATTTACGAACATATTAAAGAACAGAGTCTATCCGCAAATAGAGCGGATTCTCTACAACTGATCACATCCACACACTAAACCAACTTCTGGAACGATAAAGAACATATCAAATTGAACTACACTTAGTGTTTGTTGACTTTTTTAAAGCGTTCGAAATGGTAAACCACAAGTTCTTATGGAAAATACTGAGAGTACAGGGTATAAACGAAAACGTGGTGGGGATCTTAGAAGGAATGTACCAGGGGGCGCAGGCGTATGTGAAAATGAACAGAATAGAACCTAAATGTAAACTGCGCAGAGGAGTCAAACAGGGATACCCCCTCTCTCCGAATCTATTTAACGCAGTACTGGATCGGGTGTTCAGGTGGTTGGACCTGGAAGGGAAAGGGACAAAAATTAATGGTGACTGGATGAACCACCTGTGATTTGCAGATGATATCATGTTCATCAACTATAACAGTGAAGAACTGCAACAGGGCACGCTCGACGGGCTAGTCTCGGAAAGTGAGAAAGCGAGTCTGATAATCAACATCTCCAAAACTAAATATATGAGTAACACACAGAGGGGTCGTATACAAGTGGGGGGAGTTGAAATAGAAAAGCGAGAAGACTATATTTATTTAGGCCGAATTATATCCTTTCGAAAGAGTCCTTGCCACTATTTTTCATTGACAATCGAGGAGAGAAATCTATGAAATCAAGTCACTCCTTCACATGCGTGTGAAAATTGGATCACCAAGACATAGTCCAATGCCACCACTGCCAACAACCAGGACACACCCAAACATACTGTACTCCCCCCCCCCGTGTGCGAAAAATGTGAAGAAGAGTACATTTGGAACCTATGCAGTAAACCTGCTGACGTCAAGCCCACCTTTGGTTTATGCCAAGGCAACCACACGGCCAATTACCGTAGCTGCCCCCCCCCCTTAAGAAATTTTTCAACTTCATCAGAACGACCCAGAGCACTGTAGTTAACCAACCAGCCCAGACAACCAAGCAAAACTCTCAACCAAGTAATTCAGACTTAAGATCGTATGCAGAAGCTGCTAAAGTACCATCACGCCCTAACCAACCTAATGACACTGCCTGGAAAAAATAATGAACGACCTCTTAGGTCAAAACAGCATGATATTGGAACTGCTAATGAAGAACACCAAGTCAAAATGAACGCGCCACCCCTAGTCAATCATCCTCCTATCATATGTTACTTATAATATCATTGAATGCCAACGGCCTGCTCCACAGGAAGGCAGAACTATTACAATTCCTGGAGGCGGAAAAGATTGATATCGCTTGGTTTCGGAGACCCACCTAACCAAACGCCAAAGCATTAAGTTTCGCAGATACCTAATATACATTTGCCACCACCCGGGCGACGTCACCCACCTGCTCCGCCATACTAATCCGCCAAAACCTAGTGCACTACCAACTTACGAATTACGAAACAGAGCAACTGCAAGTTACATGCATTGCCATTCGATTCTGTGGGACTCTGACAACAGTCTATAGTCCTCCACGTCACACGATAACTACCGATGACTACAAAAACCTGTTCGTACACCTAGGACATCGCTGGATAGCCGGTGGTGACTGGAATGCCAAACACCACTTCTGGGGCTCCAGGCTAATTTCTGCTAAAGGTAGCAACCTATATAATCGCGCAATGTTTCAAGCATCTCCAGTGGACGTCTTACATACTGGCCCCCGGATTCCGCCAAGCATCCAGACTGCATAAATTTCTTCTTAGCAAAAGGGGTCGCAGGAGGGTACCATGAAATACGCGACATCGCGGACCTGTCATCGGATCACTCTCCTATTCTCCTGGAGCTTAGTGGGACAGTCTTGACTCGTCAACGCAACGTTCCACCCACCAGTAGACTCACCAATTGGGATTTATAATCGTGAAGTACTGCATGGACAAATAAACCTGTCGCAGAAAATAAAATCACCCGCTGAAATAGATGAAGCTATTAGCGTGCTGACTAACGCAATCAAGGAAGCAGCATCAACAGCTACTCCTGCAATTGACTATGCTGTACCCATTCGTAAATGGTTCGCCAGCAACCTGCGATCAGTAATCAAGCGCCGTAGGAGGCTAAGGTATCTATGTCAAGTATCTCGCGACCCAGCCATCAAAGCAAAGTTCAATCAAGCATGCAACTACGGCAAATCTTTCTTAAATCAAGCAAAGAATGAAGAATTTACCAGCTTTCTACTATCGCTGGAAGGCACCCGCGATACCAACTATTCGCTCTACAAAGTCGCTAAAGCAGCCAGGAAACCACCGAGTCACGTACCACCACTTAAATGCTCATCTGGCGAATTGGCTAAAACAGACCTCGACAAAGCCAAATCCTTTGCCACTCACCTAGCTTCCACCTTCGCACCCCCCAATATTGACACTCCACTCACCCCTGAACCTCAGCCAGCTGCAGATGAGCCAATCAAATACATCGCTCCAAAAGAAATCAAAGGCGTTATTGATAAAATGAACCTCCGTAAAGCTCCTGGACTTGACAACGTAACCACTCGTATGCTGAAGGAGTTACCCAAAAAAGGAGTTTGCCGCCTAGCTCAAATTCTTAGCCGGGACAAGACGCGAAGCATTGGGGCTAGAATATCCAGCATCCCGTGAAGTCAAAGGGATAGAGCTAAGTAAAATTCTCACTTTGGCTATAAAAGTGAGGCTACTGAGCTGATCCTTGTCAGCAACTTGAGGAATAGTGCAATGGACTGCAAAGTCTGAGTGCTCGGTGCATATAGCGTCACCTCGCACACAAATGAATGAATGAGATGACGCGAGCGGGCTCGACTGTTCCCCTAATTCGTCGGTAAATTCTGCAAACATCAAAGGCGTGTGACTCGACGGATGACAAGCCGCTGGCGCGGGACGTGTTCCCACGATCTGAACATATAGATATACATTGCAACCACTGCCAACTCGCAACCGCTTGTATTTCACTAATCCACAAGCCTTTCAGCACCGTTGGAACGGCCTTTCATCGTTAACTCGACACGCCAACACAAATATGAACAAACCACTGATTCGTGAATACGTTTGTCAAGCCACACGCCGTGGGAACAAGGCTTTAGAGGCATCTGCAAACCAGACATTCTCCTCTTTTTCTAGAATGCTTGGCCACCTCTTTTCCCAAGCCTCCCGTGTGGGTATTAGCACATGGTACGGCTTTTCAAAGAAGTGTTCCATCGCGATTCTATCCTTTGGCATCTTAAAGCATTTGTCTATCGTCCCCGCCATCTCCCATATACTTCTGTGGCCTGTTTTTTGGATCTGAAGGTTTGGTTGACCGAGACGCTAAGCCCCCATTATTGCAGCTGCACTGTGGAGTGGTGGCAAGTTTAGGAGCCTTTCCAGTGCCTCTGTCGGCACCGTACTCATTGCCCCCGTTGTCATCACGCACGCGAGCCTTTGCAGGTGGTCTAGTTCCTCCTCTGACTTTGGCCAGGTGAACCCGGCCCCACCGCACAATGGCCGCATATGTGATTCTGACCTGTAACGCTTACTCTCTGTAACTGGTGGATGAACGGTCCACTCCGAGTAAAAACTAGCGGGAAAACTCTTAAACGTATAATAAATTTATTCTTCACTTTCGAATCATCAGGTTACACGACGCGAGGGGTCGTAAATTGAACGCATCACTCGTCGAATTTTAATTACGCGGCGCGGGCGGCGTCAATTTCGCTAATGAAGCCGTACATCCACAGGCCGTTCATCGGTCCCGACCATTCTAATTCCAGAATCGTTCGCGACCATTTCGTGTTACCGTGATCGAGTTAATTTTTTTCCAGTTCGACGCGAACACAATTAGTTAATTGTTTTCGTTGTTCGTTTCTCGCACGGCCATTCGTGTTTCTTCGCGATTACGATTATTCGGTGGCAGGACAGTTGGGCAGAGCGGGGGGGGGGGCTCAAAATTATGTATACACTCCAGGGATGGACATGTATCATGATGACCCCGCACCGGGCCGCGTGTCTCTAACCAGCAACGAAACGAACTTCAGTCCGATGACGACGCGAACGGCGAATTATAGAGAAAAAATTGACGAGGGTGGAGGAAATTCGAAATAAAATTCTAAATCAGCGCCCTATGTTCCGGTACTTGGTTACTATAGTTCGTGAATATCGAATAGCCGGAAGGAATAATATACAGCGGGGGCTGGGGGTCGCGTCGTTTTTACCAATTTGCGAGTGATTTACGCTGCTGCCGCGTTCGCATCGTCCATAAATACTTTGACGTATATATCTTGTCGCCGGGAGAAGATATTAGTACGCGGGCCGGTACAGGCCGATCAGAGTGCGTACGGGGGCGACCTAGAGGGCGGCTCGGGTTGGCGCGGCATCGCTCGCTCCGGCGCGATGATGTAGCGTTACGAAAACCGTCACGTACGATTGATATATGTTAGCTTTTATTGTCTTTTAAACAAATTACTAAACGCATCCTGCGGTTATACGTTGAACGAATTGATTTTTGAAAAACGGATACCCGCGTGGAAAGTGATTGCCAAATTGGTACGCACACAGTCACCGCGGCCGCCCACACATATACAGATACACACACACACTGGTGGACCTGGAATGAAACAATGTCGACCTAAATTCGATGTACATTTCATCGGCAGGGCTTGCAGCGCCATCGCATGGCATGGCGTGGCATGGCGGTTCGTACAATTGAAATTTATGGTCGCTATGGAACTCGACGAAGCGATGATAACTCGACGATGGACGCGTTTTTTTGGGGAAGATGGATTGAATTTCGCCTCGACGATTTATACTCCGGAGTAAATGACCATCAGTTCGCCGATGTGTGTGTGTGTGTTTTTTTTACCTTCATTCATTCGCCGGGTACATTGTGATACTGTCGACTGAACACGATAACGTGTATGGTTTTTTGATATTTATAGCGGATCCGCCAGAAGGAACCGATCGCCTTGAAGTCTTACTCATCGGCGTTCGCTTCCGCGTGTCAGACAACTATACGAAGTGTTTTATTCCATAAAGACGGGTGTTTCATTGCTCCGGCAGTCCAGGGTGTTCCGGGAGTGGACGATAAAACTTCGCCTGGTTATACATCAGACTTAGTACATCAATGTTATAAGGGTTGCATCGCTCAACAACGTAAAGGCGCTGTGGTATTGGAAAATAAATTTTAATTTTTGTGTACTGTCAAATCGAACATAAAATTATGAATTTTGGTTTATTAAAATTCTGAATCAAGAGATAACCTACCGTATTTGGTATCAAATTAAAGAAGAGATCCTAGCGGACAAATTAAGATTATAACGAACAATTTTTGTTCATTTGGGACCAAGAAAAATAAAAAATAAATGATGAAAAAAGAATCGAAAATTTACGCGAAACTTTGTTTTTTACTGTAATTTGAGAAACTGACCTATTAACACCATAGTATTTTGAGCTAAACAACGGCAGAAGGTTGCGCTCTTTCAAAACAGTTTAGTACTTCTGGTCTCTAAGTCGCTTCATTTTAGAGTTATTTACGAAGAAAGAAATTAGGATTTCGAAAATTTCATCCAAAAATCGAATGTAATGTAGGATATTTTAATTTATTAAAATTTAGAATCAAGAGATAATCCATCAAATTTGGTATCAAATTAAAGAAGAGATGTAGCGGACAAATTAAGACCATAACAAACAATTTTTATTCATTGGGGACCAAGAAAAAAAAAAGTGATGAAAAAAAAATCAAAAATTGATGCAAAACACTGTTTTTTACTGTAATCTGAGAAATTGACCTGTTGACACCGTGATATTTTAACCTAAACAATAGCAGAAGGTTGCGCTCTTTCGAAACAGCTCAGTACTTCTAGTTTCTAAGTCGCTTCGTTTTAGAGTTATTCGCAAAGAAAGTAAAAGGCTGAATTTCCATCACTTGCTCTAACAAAGTAAACCAATGTACAATTGCTTTTATAAAATTCATAAAAATGTTATAAAAATGAGATAAATTTACAAAATCTAATTTCTGATTGAAGAGAAGATTCTGTCGAGTAAACTATAGGACCATAATGAGCTATTCTCCAGAATTGTAAGGACTGAGCAAAATAAAATGGAAGTCGACAAAGTGATGAAAACGATGAATTTTCAACGATCTTTTGTGTAGCGATACATTAGCTAAGATTTTCTACCTGATACCAATGCGCGTATGTAACAGCGCGGAATTCCTGATACGTAATGTGAAAAATGTACGCATTTCTGCAAGTGACCCGCTAGCTGTGAGTTCTGAGGTCTGAGGCGCGTGAGTGCAACGTGTACGTTAATACCAGTTCGATTCCTCCCCTAACCTTCCATAATTTGACATATCATGGTTGTTTCCTTTTTTTGTTCCTTTTTTTTTCATCATGTCTTTCCCCCCTCCTTCTGAGACACTTTCTTCTTCACAAATTTGTATGTTTTCAAAATTTCAAGTCAGTACTTCATAAATTATAATTTTCTTGAACATTTTAAAATGATGGAAAAAAAAATTCTGCATTTGGACCAGTTTACAGCCTACAATAGCTTTATTTTCAGCGACTATAAGACTTGCTCAATCCTGCTCATGCGTCTCATCCTTCAAATAATGCACAACAGCGATCTTCCCAGTTTCTCTGAAATTTTTCGCATCTTCATGTGTTACATTTTCATTCCTTAGCAATTTAGAAAGAAAAAAAAAGTGACGTATGTACTGTGCTGCACAATAAGTATGCTCTCAAAGTAAACGCAAATGAAGACGCGAACATTTGTGAAAAATCGAAACGGGAATTTTGACGAGCGGCAACACTGCTAATAGGTGGAGGCTTCACCACGCTGTACCGCTGTACGAACGCCAAATGCCCAAGTCCGGACAATAAACAATAATCATCAACTGGCTATCGCATGCAATCTACCGGGTGCTCTTTTTCTAATTTGCTCTCCACCCGAGTCCTGGAATCCGCCCTTCCGAGCATTACTTCAGAGACGTCGGGGAGGCTGTTGGGGCTGTCTTAGCCCTCTTCCCTTCTGGCCGAAAAACCGGCCTAGGTCGAAAATTCTGGCGAGTTGCTACGTGGGCTCGAACCCGGGACCTCCCTATTCTGAGACAAACGCGCCATCCACTGGGCCAACCAGACCCTTAACCTACCGGGCGTTGGACGAAAGTCAAAAGAATGAACCAGTTTTACGCAACATTGTTGGAGTGCGTACCGCTGTAAACATGTCCGTGGCAGCCACTGCGAACTTTTTCGTAATAATTTTGTCAAATACCCGTAAATACGTGGTTTTTATTTTTTTTTTCATTTCCCCCCCCCCCAAAAAAAAGAAAAAGAAAAGTCATTTGCGTCCATGTAGAAACAGGCTGTATTATCGCTTCTTTTTCATTTTCTTGATTCCTAACGAACGAAAATTCTTTATTTGTCCCCCAGAATCTCCTCTTTAAACTGATCCCAAATTTGATGGATTATCTCTTGATTTTAAATTTTAATAAATCGAAGTATCTTACATTTCGTTCGATTTTTGGATGAAATTTTCGAAATCCGAATTTCTTTCTTTGTAAATAACTCTAAACCGAAGCGACTTAGAGACTAGAACTACCGAGCTGTTTTGAAAGAGCGCAACCTTCTGCTATTGCTTACCTCAAAATATCATGGGGTTAATGGGTAAGTTTCTAAAATTACAGTAAAAAACAGTGTTTCGCGTCAATTTTTGATTTTTTTCCATCACTTCTTTTCTATTTTTCTTGGTCCCAAATGAACAAAAATTGTTCGTTATGGTCTTAAATTGTCCGCTAGGATCTCTTTTTTAATTTGATACCAAATACAGTAGGTTATCTCTTGACTCGGAAATTTAATAAACCAAAATTCATCATTTTTTGTTCGATTTTTCGATACACGAAAATTAAAATTGATTCTTCAACACCACGCAGCGCCTTTACGTTGCGGAGCGATGCAACCCTTATAACATTGATGTACTAAGTCTGGTGTATAACCAGGCGAAGTTTTATCGTCCACTCCCGGAACACCCTGACACTTTGAACACGTTCCCGAATTCTGCAGGAAAGAAAGGGGTGTGAGACGTGCTCCTGAAACGAGATGAACACGTTCGTAGTGTTTGCGTTCCTCGGATACTTGAGGCCGACGCACACTGGTTCTTCAGAAAATTTAGCTAGCCAAAAATCGAAAAAATGAACTATGATAAATTGATAAACAACTGGGCAGGTATTGTCCTGCAACCCTCAAGGCACTTGCTTTCATCTATACCGGCTACCATGGCTCCAGTCTTCTAGTTATTAAACGTTGTCAAGTAGGCGGATGCACATGTTTTAACGCTGGCCTTACTACTATTGTGATGGGGTCTGGTTGGCTGAGTGGATAGCGCGTTGGTCTCGGAACCCCCGAGGCCCGGGTTCACAACCTCCCAAACGTCTCTGAAGTAATGCTCGAAGGGGCAGATTCCAGGGCTCGGGTTGAGAGCAAATTACAAAAAGGGCTGCATTAGGAATGCGCACGAACCATCTTTTCCACCCCAATTTTTCGTCACAGGAAGGCGCACCAAGTCATGTTAGGAATGCGCACGACGCATTCATAGATAAACGCACAGGTTACTCCTTCCTACTCACGATGTCTTATCATTCATCTTGTCCTTATTCTTTCGAGTTCGTTCAGTTTACTGTCTTTATACCAGCTTGGACAGTTGGAAGATGAATTTTTTCAATTTTTATTTTTAATTTATTTATTGAGCTTAGCCCAATTAGGAGCTAACAAGGTATTTATACTAGGTAGGCGAATTCACCTCTCGCTGACTCCTCCTTCGGCTACCCATTTCTGGGTATAGCTCTCCGTCACTTCCCTCCATTTGTCCCTATCTCTGGCCAGGTACATCCATTGGGGCCCCGCGCCTTGTACCAGTTCGTCAGACCATCTCCTGACCGGTCTACATCTTTCCCTCTTACGTAGGTCTGGGATCCACGTTGTCAGGATTTTGTTCCATTTGAGTCTCGATTCTCTTACAACATAGCCAGCATACTTCCATTTTAGCCGCTTGATGACAACCCAGATGTTTTTGGCTTTAGTCCTAATAATTATTTCCTCTATTTTTATGTGGTCTCTTAGTTTCACTAGGAGAATGCTCCTCAGCATTGAGTTTCGAGTCGTATTAATCTTCTTTTCCTATTTTCTGGTGGTGGGTCAGGTCTGGGCCCCGTAGGTCAGGACAGGGAGGATAGTGCTTTTCCAAATTCTTATTTTAGTGTTCAATTTCATTTTACTCTTCAGTATGTTTCTCTGTGCCCAAAATGCTTTCCAGGCATTCCCTCTACGAATTGTTAGCTCTTTTTCTGTTTTATTTTTGGTGGCCATTCGCTGATATAAAGCAACCCTTTGAAACGTTTTTGTTTCACAATCCATCAGTAAGATTGTGGTTGTGACCTCCCTGCGTTCCAGACTCTTCCAGACTGTTCAGGATACTTCAAGGCTCTTTCAGCCTTGTTTATCCTTACCGCTTTTCCGAACTCTTTAAGACTTTCACGCTTGACTGAGAATAAATCCTTACAATTCTTCCAGACTTGTTAAAGCATCTTCAAGAGTTTTTAAAGACTCTTCCAACCTCGTTCAAGCTTAATATTCCAGGATTGGTAGAGACATCTGAAACACTTCAAGACTCCATTTAAACTCGCTAACATGTTTCGAAACTATGTCAGACTAGATTTTGACTCTTAATTCTTGAAGACTCATCCATACACGTTCGGATTCTTCTAGACTATTGAAGACACATCAAGACTCTTTCTTGTTCAGCTTAAGCTCTTCTTGTTTCGTTAAGACTATTTCTGGCTAGGCTGAAATTCCATATAGATTCGCTTAAGACCTTTAAGGAACATTCAAAACCTTCTTAAAATTCGGTGTGGCTATTCTAAGATTTTTTCAGACATGTTTAAGATCCTCCAGCCTCTTTTGGATGTGTCTTCAGAATCCGGAACACAAAGTATGTACCAAAGGGGAAGTACGACATTTCAAGATTCTTTCTTGTTCAACCGAACTCTTCCTGTTTCGCTAAAACTATTTCTGGCTGGACTGAGACTTTATTCAGATTCGTTTAGAACTCCTAAAGAATCTTCAAAACTTCTTTACATCTTGATGCGACTCTTCTAAAACTTCCTCAGACCTGCTTAAGATTTTTCAGTCTCTTTTGGATGTGTCTTCAGAATCCGAAATACAACGATGTACCAAAGGGGAAGAAAGTCACTTCAAGACTCCTTCTCGTTCAGCTTCAACTCTTCCTGTTTCGCTAAAACTACTTCTGGCTGGACTGGACTTTATCCAGATTCGCTTAAAACTCTTAACGAAGCTTCAAAACTTATTTACATCTTGGTGCGAACTATTCTAGGACTTCTTCAGACCTGTTTAAGATTTTTCAGTCTCTTTTGGATGGGTCTCTAGAGTCTGAAACACAAAGATCTACCAAACAGGAAGGAAGACACTTCAAGACTCTTTCCTGTTCAACCAAGCTCTTCCTGTTTCGCTAAGACTATTTCTGGCTGAATTGAAACTTCCACTGGATTCGCTTAGGACCCATAAAAAACCATCAAAACTTCTTTAAATCTTGGTGCGACTCTTCTAAGACTTCTTCAGACCTGTTTAAAATCTTTCAGTTTCTTTTGGATGTGCATCTAGAATCCAAAACACAGGTATGTACTAACGGGGAAAGGGGCAGCCCCTCCAAAAAAATTTCTGGAGTTAGTAAAGTTAGCAAGACTGATCTGCAGCTTCCAAAACCACATCGGAAATCAGCAGTTAGGATTCTGGGAGAAAAAAAATATTTTTCGCTCGAAAAGAAACTAGACGTTGTCACTTGCTGCTCCTTTTCGTCCCACAATAATCCGATGTCGCTATGGGAAAAAGGAGGAGGGAGGGCGATTGAAAGATACCTTGATGTGTGTTATCAACTACGCTATTTCCTGCTTACTTTTTTCGAGATAGTAAACATTACCATATGTATTGTTATCGTGGCTAGCGTAAGTGTAAAAAATATATGGAGCTTGCAAGCAGTATTTGAGTTTCCTTGCAGTTGTAAGCCTGCAGTACTTGAATGTGTGTTTCTTGGAAAAGATCTAAAATCCTTCTTAGGCGACCCTCTAGGCGAATTCATACATTTTTGAATAAATAGCTCTACTTGGCTTTCTTCTGTGTAGCACGATGCAAACGTCTCACAAACGTCTTTTGTCTTCAGCATTTCTGCAGTTCCGGTACGTGATCTCTTCTAAAATACGCTATTCTTCTTCTAACTCATTGTCCTTGTTTTTCCCCCGATCGGCCGGGCAAAATCATGAGTTTAGTTCGGTCATAGTTCAATTGAAGCACAGTCACAGAACACACAAGATCCACTGTTAACATCGATCGTTCAGCACACGCGTTTTTTCTACTCGCCCTCGTTTTTTGATTTCGAATGCTCTCGCTCCGGTCCAAATAAACTGAAATAACGACTATTTTTCCATTTTCATTCAGCTCACTCTAAATGAACGACGTTCAGCGCTGACAAAAATGATCTTCGAACGAGCGAATGCCGTTCATGAACGTGAACTTGCCCAAGTCCGGTTACGTACACAAATTTAAGACTGACATCGGTGTTTCGGCAGTACAGATTGCCCCAACTTCCCCCATCTTTTCGGAGTACCCCGAAGCAAGGTTCCGCGCCGTTCTACCTCCGAGAGAGTGCAAAATCGCTACAGTTCTTTCCAAAACGATCTGCTGTGCGGCAAACTCGGTGCTTCCGAACTAGTATCGTTGGCGGGCGCGTACAGCGGACGAGGAGCCTCACTGGGCGCAGTGGCGGCGCGGTAGTGGTCGCCTGGAGCACGGATAATTTCCCCGGTGGTCTCGCAGACCTGGAATTGGCGTGGCACGGTGCTCTGCGAATCTTGACGAGCCAAGTACGCGAATAAATTAGGCTACCGGAAGGCGGTGCGCGGAACGCGACGGAGCGGAGCGAAGCTACATCGGAATCGTTTCGACTCGCTACGTGATACGGATCTGCGATAATTGCCGCCAACTTGGTCGTATTAACGGCGACATTACGAGGATATACTTACCTCTACTTGTTCGGTTGTGTAACGCGTTCAACTTCAACCCCTTAAGTTTATCTGCGGCAGAACATCTTGCTGGTCGGACGACGCCTTCGGATCATATTTACAATTTCCAAAACGCACCGTTCGCCATCGGCTTGCCTCGCTGCTCCGAAACCGGAGTACAAATGGGATACGTGGTGGACTCGTTCCTCCCCCGGTGTGATGGTATTAGGTGTGAACGCACGCGGTACTCGCCGTGTAGACTACCCTCTAAGTGGAAAAAAGTTGGAGGGGAGATCCCTTAACGCATGACCCCCTCCCCTTACGATTGATGCGACGCCCGTTTTGAGTTTCCTCGTTGGTTCGGTCACAAATACGAGCATGTTTCAGTTCAGGAAATTCGAAGGAAGGACGTTGGAGGAAGTTGAAGTCAGACTGGGAGGCAAGAAATAGAAGAACATACGAAGCTCTATGGAAAATGGACGGATACTTGAAACTGATAATGTGGGAATCCCTCCCTAAGTACACCTTCCCAATTCTCAAAAAATTCATATTAAATGTTAAAGCTTCGCCTTCGACTGTGTTTCATGCAGAGGGGGGGGGGCGGATGTGAAAATTGTTGGAATCACGTAAGCAATGATCACGAACCGCAAACCGGTCTCGCTATTGTAAAATGCAAAGTCGCTAGAACTTCCCAGTCACAGTGTGGCCATGCTAGTAATACTTGAATACCCCCACTAACATCCTAGCGAATACAGCGATTACAGTATCAGTCAAAGTGGAAACATAGCGCGTCCTGTAACCCTCGCTAGTTCACACAAACGAGGCATTACAATCGTGTTACCACCAGATCAGAAAGGTTGGTACTATGCGTGTACACGTCGTGAACACGTGGCTAATGACTGAACTGCGGTTCGACACCGAGAAGGAAAACACTAACGCAACAAAACCGTGAGGAAAGCAAAGGCAAACTACTCCGCAAACTCTGCCCAGGAGTCGGGCGTCAGAAACCGCGACCACCAACGTCCAGCATCGGATACGGCGTCTGAAGAAGAAGAAGAACTTCTTAGAGAAATGCAGGAATGGAACTTTTTACTTTGTTTTTACTTGTTTTGAATTTCGTCGTCCGAAGCCAATCCTTACTCTCAATTCTCAAATTTCACCTTTAAAATATGAGAAATTGATTTCGACATAGACAATAGAAGAAGTGGAGTCACAGGGGTTTCTGAAGTTCTCGATTTCGATCATCGTATACAGTTTTTGATCGAGCCTCTCTCCTCGCGAGAGAAAATTAATGATTTGACCTTCAAAAGGTCAAAATCGACTGTATTTGTAAAGACGAAATGAACTATTGGCACAAAGTTTATCCGAGGAGCTCAAGCCGAGTTTCACGTTAGATATCTTCGAGCTGACCCCAAGTCCCCCTTCCTCCGAGACCTTTAAAAAGGGAAAAAAACTTTTACGGGGATATACTTACCTCAAACTTGTTGGGTTTTGTGTAACGCTTTTAAAACTTCAACCCCTTAAGTTTATCTGCGGCAGAACTTTCTTGCTGGCCCAAAACGCCCCCTTTTCGGATCATATTTACAATTTCCAAAACGCACCGTTCGCCATCGGCTTGCCTCGCTGCTCCAAAACCCGGGAGTACAAATGGGATACGTGGTGGACTCTTTCCCCTCCCCCGGTGTGATGGTATTAGGTGTGAACGCACGCGGTACTCGCCGTGTAGACTACCCTCTAAGTGGAAAAAAGTTGGAGGGGAGATCCCTTAACGCATGACCCCCTCCCCTTACGATTGATGCGACGCCCGTTTTGAGTTTCCTCGTTGGTTCGGTCACAAATACGAGCATGTTTCAGTTCAGGAAATTCGAAGGAAGGACGTTGGAGGAAGTTGAAGTCAGACTGGGAGGCAAGAAATAGAAGAACATACGAAGCTCTATGGAAAATGGACGGATACTTGAAACTGATAATGTGGGAATCCCTCCCTAAGTACACCTTCCCAATTCTCAAAAAATTCATATTAAATGTTAAAGCTTCGCCTTCGACTGTGTTTCATGCAGAGGGGGGGGGCGGATGTGAAAATTGTTGGAATCACGTAAGCAATGATCACGAACCGCAAACCGGTCTCGCTATTGTAAAATGCAAAGTCGCTAGAACTTCCCAGTCACAGTGTGGCCATGCTAGTAATACTTGAATACCCCCACTAACATCCTAGCGAATACAGCGATTACAGTATCAGTCAAAGTGGAAACATAGCGCGTCCTGTAACCCTCGCTAGTTCACACAAACGAGGCATTACAATCGTGTTACCACCAGATCAGAAAGGTTGGTACTATGCGTGTACACGTCGTGAACACGTGGCTAATGACTGAACTGCGGTTCGACACCGAGAAGGAAAACACTAACGCAACAAAACCGTGAGGAAAGCAAAGGCAAACTACTCCGCAAACTCTGCCCAGGAGTCGGGCGTCAGAAACCGCGACCACCAACGTCCAGCATCGGATACGGCGTCTGAAGAAGAAGAAGAACTTCTTAGAGAAATGCAGGAATGGAACTTTTTACTTTGTTTTTACTTGTTTTGAATTTCGTCGTCCGAAGCCAATCCTTACTCTCAATTCTCAAATTTCACCTTTAAAATATGAGAAATTGATTTCGACATAGACAATAGAAGAAGTGGAGTCACAGGGGTTTCTGAAGTTCTCGATTTCGATCATCGTATACAGTTTTTGATCGAGCCTCTCTCCTCGCGAGAGAAAATTAATGATTTGACCTTCAAAAGGTCAAAATCGACTGTATTTGTAAAGACGAAATGAACTATTGGCACAAAGTTTATCCGAGGAGCTCAAGCCGAGTTTCACGTTAGATATCTTCGAGCTGACCCCAAGTCCCCCTTCCTCCGAGACCTTTAAAATGTAAAAAATTGATTTTGTCAAGAGCATTAACCGGTAGCAGAGTTTTTGCTTCGCTGATTTCGAATATCGCCTCCAATTTTATGATCTGATTCGTCCCTCCCAATCTAAATAGCATGACTATTGCAATTTTGACTTGAAAAATCGAACTCTTCAATCTTGGAATTGGAAGATGAAATTAAATTAAAAGGACGGGAGGGATTGCATGGTTTAGGGATGCTAGGGACAGGAAGCGCTGGAACAGGGTGGGGGAGGCCTACGCCCAAAGTTGAGCGAATGATGGAAGGGCCGGCCGCATGCCTGTTCGCCGTACGCAATAGTGTACGCGCGGGGGAGGCGCGGCCTCCCCGATTCTTGAAAATATTAATAATGTATAATAAAGACTGATCTATCTATCTATCTCCAGATCTTTTGCATTTGGGCTTGTTTGTGAAGCCACTAGTGCCGTGACAGAAGTTTTCTGGGCTGTTTGTTTCAGACCCTGATTTTTGCCCCATTTCCACAATTTTATTCTTGAAATTTGAAAACCTGAGTTGATCCTGACCACTGAACAAAGTGTCGTTACAGGAGTTGCCTAGCCTGCTGACGATTTCGAACATCACATTTGATTTTTGATGTTTGAACTCAAACATTCAAAATTTTCTTTTAGAGATGTGGTTACTCGACTTTGTCGGGAACATTTCACAAGGTGCTGCAGAGGTGATCTGGGGTACTGGTTTGAAATACCATGCCGAAGTTTTAATCGGCTCTTGTGTCGCCACTCCCATACCTTCCCCCGGCTTTCAAAATAAAAATGAAAGTTTCACCTTTTGTCGGACAAAACTGATTCAAAGTGGGAAATGAAGTAAAATAAAAAACAGGAGGTTTATGGACCGATCAAATTTTCTTCTCGGCTCTACAAAAAAAAAACTACATTGTTCACCTACATATTCAAAACAAGTCACTTCCTTTTTTAGAAAATCGTCATTTTTTCCTAGTACTCCCGATTACTTGGTTTGATTCTGAAGTCTAAATTTATTTTGCCTATAATGTGGGAAGAAGAGATCGGGGTTGAAGTTTGGTTCCGTTTGAAAATCCGACGCACTGATGTAAATAATTTGAAACTGACAGCCTGAAAAGTCTCCAGCTCGATACATTACTCGATTTTGTTGTCCAAGTTAACTTTCACCATAACTAGGAGGAGGGGGAAAACGAACTCTGGGAAGAAGAGGAAGTAAAAGCTGGATTTGATTTAAAAAAAATCGATGCGATATTCGAAATCTGCGATCCGAAAAATTTCTAGGAAACAAAAATGATGATAATGTACGAGTAGATGAAAAATTTTCATTATCATGTTCAAGTGCGATACCGGGTGTTTTCCAACACTCGGACCCAGGCCTGACGAGAAGTTGGGGGAGGAGAAACCTTTTACAAATAGGCCCGAGCGCCTAAAATTTCTCATCAAAGAATTCAAAAATAACACGGGAAATAATATCTAAGCAATCACGGATACAAAAAATAAATTAAAAGTCGGACCGAGAAAGACTTCATTCGGCCTAAGATTTTCTCTACACGATGCTGCTCCATCCCCTGACCTCCGAGACGTGAAATCGAGAAAAAAAAAACCTAAACACAAGTCATCATAAACTAGAACGGAATAATGACGCTATATTTTTTGGGGAAATTTCAAAAATTTCCATACTGCGAAACTGCCCGGAGCTTAATTCAAAAAATCCGGCACCGAGTAGAACTAATTTGGTGGACACTGGGTAAGTAGCTGCCTGTGACAGCAAAATCACTAGACTGATCTTTGCAAAATATACACGAATAAGAAGTTAAAAACGGAGCACTAATAATAGCATCCACTTTTCCCTTTTTGATCCTTTGTCCAATCCCTTTTTCAAAAACTAGGCCCGGCGCTAGGCACGGGCAAAGCGGGCCCTTGCCCGGGGCACCCAGTTTGTAGGGGCGGCATTTCATCAATCATCATGGTATTGTTGTGACTTGATGTGTCACGCTTGGCCACAATGGCCAGTGGGCTTATCGCGAAGGTGTTATTGGTGCCGGGTATCTTTTGCCAAGGGTGGCAAATGTTCCTCCACTGCCCGGGGCAACAAAATCTCTAGTGCCGCGCCTGTTAAGAACCATTTCTGTAGCCCTTCCCTAAAAGTAATTCTCAATACCTCGTGAAGGGGGAGAGCACAAACGACGAGAGTTTCAGCACAAACTAGCAAAAATGTAGCACGAACGATTGACACCATTTTCAATCCCCTAGATGAAAGTGAGGATACTCTCTTTTCCACAGCCCACCCCCCCAAAAAAAAAAATAAATAAATAAACCTAAACATCTCAGGAAGGGAGCAGCACAGACGACGGGGTTTCCAGCACCAACCAGTATAAGCGTAACGCAAACGACTGACATTATTTTCAATCCCTTAGGAGAAAGTGGAGATGCTCCAGTTTCTACAGCTCCCCCCCCCCCAGTACAAATAAACCTCAATATCTGGGAAGGCAGGCAGCACAAATGACGGCGTTTTCCAACACAAACATAGCACAAACAAATGGTATATGTTCGGGGTGCGTGGGGGCGAGAAAATTCACCTGATGTAATTGCGTATTCCTCTTTATGCGGTCATTCGTTCTATCGGGTTTCGACATGCCGACACGAAGAATGCCGAGCGACGCCGAAAATGGACGACTACAGCAGGGGCATTGGAGTACATGGGTACGCGCGTCAACGTGATCGCCTGGACGACATATCTATGTAACAATGCCTTCCGGTTTTTATTCGGTCCAGCTTGCCTGTCTTCTCAGGGTGACCGGATGCTGAGGTAATAGATTCGCCCTCGACATTTTTCCGATTTTTCAGGTCCGAGTCTCGTTTCCGTTTCTCTATTCTCCCCTGCGATGGAGGAATAGTAAAAGAGAGTTCTTCAGCTTTACGATAGATTTCCAGAGTGTTGTACGGTTTAAGTCAGGCCCGTACGCAGAAATTATACAAGGGGGGTTGAGCATATTTATGTATTCCATGTTCGGTTAAAATATAAAGTTCTTTAAAAACGACAAGAAACTCTATTGATTTTTGATGAAAAAGTTTAATACGGTGGTTGGGTGGGGGGGGGGGCATGTGGATTTATTTTGGTCTACTGAAGGCGAAATGAATATCTCGTGCTATGATGGACCTGACGCGACATGGTGGGGACTCGCATGTATCCGAGCTTGATTGAGTGTTTGCGTTGGGTGATCATCCGAGATAGTGGTTACTACAAATTATTATATTACATGTCAACAAAGGTCAATGGGGGGGGGGGTGTTGAATCCCCAAAACCCCCTCCTGTGCGCACGGGCCTGGTTAAGTTGCTGAAGATGCTCAATTTTCTCGAGTATGCCGTGGACAAGAAAAAGGCTCTTAGTCACCACGACCCCCATTTTATGATTCCCAGCGGGGATCGAGCGTTTTGCAAGCGATACGTTACGCGTGTTTCTCCAACAAATTATGACGCAAATGAAACGTATCTGTTTTTTTGTCTTTTTTTTTTTTTTTTGTTCTTGGCTTTTTCTTTCTCGGCCGATCTACGGTACGACTGGCAACATTCCAGCCATGTTTAAATCACAGTTTACCAATTTTCGGCGTTCCCCTTGCCCCTATCATCTTAACCTTTTGGCCTGACGGGTCATAAAATTCGAAGCTTTGTTTGCGTTCCTCTCGCTTTCCACGTCCTGCCATTTCGTTCTTCCTCCCCGTCTCTCTTTTTCCTCCCCTAAAGTTACACTATATCAGTATGCATTTTGTTTTACGGTGCCCCTTCGTCGCTACATCGAAAATCTCAATATTTAAATTAGGCGGTGTCTTGCTGTTGGCATTTCTGCGCGAAGTCTTTTTTGATATACTTGGTTCGGCAACAACGACGCCGACGATTTACGTGATTAAGTTACGTTTGCTAAATGGAGTTTTTCAGCTCGACGCGAAATTATTACGGTGGCCACCTCGGCGAGCAATTTAGCCGAGCGGTGACAGCGAACGGGCACGTTTTCGCTTTCAAAAATGCGCTATCTTATTTAGCCGGCGATTATCGGGCTGGTCTTTTCGCAGTATGCGTTCCAGCTTACATAAGAGGCCGGCTGAAGCCGTAACCGTAATACAAACCCCGAGCACGAGGGTTTTCTTTTCTTACACACTTCGCCGTGTACTCTGTTTTGGTATTTTTACGCTCTCCAGCGCGATGCTTCGACTCACCCAAAAACGAAACACTCGACCAATTTCGCGCCTCAGTACTGGACTGCAATTCCGGAAAAAAAAAAAACGATCAGTAATATAGAACCTTCGAGAATCGTTGAAGTTTAACTTATTCCATTAGCCAGACGAGTATATCATGTATAACTGCCAGCGGCGACGATTTGGATTCAGCAGTTCTGGTCTAGTGGTCGCACCTAACGTCATTAGAGAGAGCTACGACTAGGCACACGTATTTCGTGTAATTTTCCCACCGAGTTGATGGCGCAAGGGCGAAGACCTAGTTCAGATTCGAAATTTTCTGCAACAGCGATCAATAATTTTTTCCGCAATTTTCGAGTATGTTTCGATTTCAGGTCTGAAAGTAGCAACGTGTCTACAATTTCAATGTCTACCGTTTTACTCAGACATTAGTTGACATACAGTAGATTTTCGATTATCCAGTATGAACGAGGATTTGGGTCAGCCGGATAGTTGAAATTCCACAGCAAAATATTCCAAGGTCATACTGTCATTATGGTACGTATCAAAAGAATAAAGATTAAAATGTTCAAAAGAAAAATGAAAACTGTCATCATCTAAGATTACCAAGATTATTAGGATCGCGAGGATGCTGGAGGGGGGGGGCTCATTAAACTATCCCCCTCCCCCGTGAGTCGATACCTACATCCACCTCAGCACAAAACCCAGCGTTTTCTTTTCATACTTTTTGGTGCTTTTTGGGCGTGAAATTTGTAATTCTGTCCAAAGTTGCTTCGCCACCTCCCACCTCTTGGAAAAGTGGTTGCTCCCCCTAAAGAAATGTGCCTCTATCGTGACCGCATAGTAGGGAAAACAGCCGGATAATCGAGAAGCCGGATAATACGGTGTTCTGGTCCTTTCGAACCATTTTTTAGGAATAAATCTTTTCGAGCCACCCTGTAACATAACGAACACCTCGTCTCATCCTGATACTGTTAGTTTCACTACTGTATTAACCACTTCTACTTTTATGCACCTTTGGGTCCAAAAGGTGGGGTAACACTTCTTGGTCACTTATAATTTCACTTAAAGTACTAACTTATTCTTATTATTCGATCATTCTCATTCTAATTGTTATATTTTAGTCGTTTTGACTTCTGTACCCTTCACTTTTACTTGCTGTATACCTAGCCACAGATTAAAACACTTTTTTAAAGCTTGACTTCACTTATGGTTACTGATTTCGCGGTCTTTGAGAAAAGCTCTCAACACTCGCGATCAACAATTCCAAGCCGTCAAGCCGCCAAGGCGAGTCATTTGAGATTGTAACATGGAATTAGGGCGCAGTCGGTAGGACGAATTTTTAAAAACATTTGCTTGCTCTACATTCGAGTTGATCGTATTCGATATTTTCTTGGAAACTTGGACATTGATTGGCATCTTTGAGACTTCGAGTATCTAGCAACAGTCTGCTGCCTTTCAAGCCATACCGGGTGATGAACGAGAAGTCGCACCATAGGCAGACATGTAGTAACGTGCAACGTGTACATAACGCATGTAGCGGAGATTGTGTTATCGTGTCGGCGCCGCTGCGCCTTATCCCATGTTGGTCCTATGGTGCGACTTCTCGTTCATCACCCTGTATAGCATCTATTGTGATTGGCTTTTCACAGCCAATTCCGAAATTCGAGGCCAATGGCACCAACTGATAGGAACAGTTTGCTGCCTTCAGGCTATAGCATCTATCTTTCAGTACTCTAATGCCTCAAATTCGACGTCACTCGAATTCGCATCATCAACCTACGAGCCGAACTCACAGCATCTTCAAAACGTAAGTGAAAGCAAACGTGACCAGGAAATATCACCCCCCCCCCTTTGGGCTCAAATGAGCATAAAGGTACAAGTGGTTATACGTTAGTGAAATTAGTAATTTTAGGAAGAGATAAGGTGTTCGTTACGTTATAGGGTGGATCGAAAAGATTTATACACACAAGATCGATCGAAAGGACCATAACAATGGTTTGCTGGATACTCAGATGCCTACTACGGAACGAATTTAGTTCAACGTTAACTTTTGGCTCAACCAAAGGATACAGGAGGTAAGAGTCTACGTCAATAAACACATTTCAAAACAATTAGTCGAATTCAAAAGCATTTCCGAGAGAATTTTCATCCACTACAATGAAGTCATGTCAATTATTCAGATATACGCCCCCACACGTTCCGCGCCCATGGAAGAAATCAAGGATTTTTATAACACTTCAGAAAGTTATTTAACAACTGGGAAAAAGAAGGTGAACATTACAACGGGCGACTTGAATGCAAAAATTGAAGCAAGTGAAAAAATTAACCCAGGTGTGTGACAGGAAGCAACAGGGGAATCTAATAAAAATGGTACTGAGCTAACTAACTTTTCGAACAGAAACAACTTGAAAATTGCAAATATCTTTTTCCATGAGAGACCCATAGGTGGACTTGGAGATCACCTGATGGACTTGCTAGAAATGAAATCGATCACCTATTAACACACAAAGTAAAATTTGTGATGGATATCGGGGCAATCTCCAACTTCCACTACAATATGCATGGTTATACGGGCCTTTTGTCGCTTCCAGAAGACAAATAGAGTAAATCAAATAAGTAAGATGATTCCGGTGCATAAGAGGCAAGATGCCGAAAACATCCTAGCAGACAGCCTGTGCAAGGAATCGCTAAAAGAAAACGTACTAGATGTACTAGGTACTCTCAGAAACTTGATAAGAACTGAGAACAAACTCAGCAAAGCTACGCAGGACCTCATCGAAAGAAGAACTTTGATGGAAAAAAAAAAAAAAAAAAAATCACACTTACGAAAAACGAATAGGCTGGTTTTTACAAAAGTTCCAGTAGAATTGGTCACATTCAAACTTCGGGCCAAATTTTTGAAAAATCACAAGAATTCCAAATTAAATACGGTAATGTATGAGGATTTTGATGAAGCATTTAATTCGCTCTACCATGACGTGATCTGATCAACACTTGAAAAACAAGGTGTCATCGCAGTAGTAATCAACATTATAAGGGAAATTAATTTCAAATCAGGAGCAAAAATTAAGACGGAAAGCTGTGAGGAGAAATTCGAGATTAAAAGTGTCAAACAAGGAGCCCCACTGTCGCTCAATATCTTTAACGCAAATTTGAAACAAGTGTTTCGTAATTTGGACTGGAGAAGGAAGGGGATAAAAATCAGCGGGAAAAGTTTCAACTTCGGAGAAAGTATAAACCTCAATTATTCGAGGTTTGCAGACGATATTGCGATTATTGCGAAAAACAGTGGGAAACTTATAGCGATGGCGAAAGACCTAAGGAGAAAGTGTGGAAGAACCTAAATTTCAAATTAAAGATATTGGAGAGCACAATATACCCCATACTGACCTATGGGGCACAAACACGGGCCGGTACGGGAAACAAACTCAAAAACTAGGTACGACTCACTATGTCATGCTAGGAAGCACTTTGGGAACTAGACTAAAAGACAAGAATAGTATTTCGGAAATATATAGCAAAACTAAAACCAAAAACTGAAACTAAAATATGCAGAATATGTGTTGCTAGAGAGAACACAAATGGAACAAGTTAACCACCTTTTGGATACCTCGCAATGGAAAGAGAAAGAAAAGGAGACCATCAGTGAAGTGGGTTGACGAGGTAGTTAGAGAGTTTGGGCATGACAAGCCCAGTGCAGGCGTAGATGAGCAGACCTGACGGAGGTTTGTACCCAGAAAATGGGTGAACTGGATGAGGAACGAGGTGGAGATACCCCTACAAACCAATCAGCGTAACTTATGTAAAGGATGATCTATTTCTCAAATTAAAAAAATTTTGCTCATTTTGGCCACTAATCCGAGTTACATAAAGCAAAAATTCGATGCGATATTCAACATCAGCGACTCCCCCCCCCCTCATCAAATAGATACTTTGTTCGATTTATCAAACCAATTTAATCTTGCTAATTTCGGGTCCGAAAATTATATGTTAGAACTTTAATCGGGGCCGAACCCAAAATTTGATGCGATATTCGAATAAAAACGGCTCAACAGGCTACACATCCGATGCTTCATTGAACTGTCGAAACCAAAGCAATGTTGTCCATTTTGGGTCCAAGATTTATAGACTTTTGGACTCCAGTTGGGGCTGAATCAAAAATCCAATCGGTGACCAACAAAGAAGCGATTTCTATAATTAGTTCTATTTTTCGAGACAAGACAATGTTGCCTATTTTCTGTCTGAGAATTCCATTTTAAGGGTCCAAATCAGGACTGAATCGAAAATCTGATACACTGTTCGAAATCGGTACCAAACATCAATATATTCGATGGTTCCTCCCGTTTTCCAAGACCAATCGATTTTGCCAACTGGAGTCCGAAAACTCAGTCCAAACAACTCTAGTGGACTTCGTTCAATCCAATGTACCCGAGAGCGAGTCTAATGGGAACCAACAATTCCAAGTCGTCAAAAAACGCAAGGCTTCTGACTCTCCGGAGCAGATCAAGTCCACTTCAAAATCTACACCAATTACAGTGAAAAATAGGTTTGCTCCATTTTTGACGTCAGAAAAAACGAACGGGAACGTATCTCCTCTCTCCAATCAAGCTCAAACAAATCAAAGCAAGCAACCGGTAAAAGATGTATTACCACCACCGATCTTTATCAAGGATGTGACTAACTTTACAGAATTGGCCCGGTGCATTTCTACACACGTCAATCCTGGAAACTTCACAACAAAGGCACTTGCCAATAGTTCGGTTAAGGTATCCATCACCAACGTCGCAGAATAGCGTAAGCTTATCACCTATCTACGTGAGTCCAAAACTTGTTTTTATACCTACCAGTTAAAAACAGAAAAAACCGTTTAAAATAGTAATACGCAATTTGCATCATTCTCTAACCCCTGATGAGATAAAAGAGGCATTATCTGCTCAAGGCCATGAAGTGCGTAACATAGTTAATATTCGTCACTGGAAGACGAAAGCTCCTCTGTCCATGTTTTTCGTTGATCTCGAGCCAAAGTCTAATAACCAGGAAATCTACCAACTCAAAACGCTCCTCCACATGCGCATTGTTGTTGAGTCCCCGAAACCTAAACGCTCCGAAGTCCAGTGCAAACGTTGCCAGCACCTTGGGCATACCCATGCCTACTGTACCCTACCACCGGCATGCGTTCGCTGTGGAGGTGGCCATGACAATAGAAGCTGTCCAAAGCCAGCCGATGCCAAACCTGAGTGTGCTAATTGTCATGGAGAGCATCCAGCTAACTACCGTGGATGTCCTGAATTTACAAAACGTCCTCAGCTGCAGATCCGCCGTCCTAGACCCTCCCTTGCATCTCAAGACCCCCAACCTCCTGCCCCATCCAAACTTCCTAGTCTCTCAAGAGGTACGTTTGCCGAAGTAGCAGCCGCAAAATCAGAGTCCCCTGCACCAGCCTCATCTAGTTCTAGACTAGAAACTCTTCTAGAAAAAATGCTACGTCAGCAGGATGAAGCCAGACAACAAACAGCCAAACTCATTGATCTGATCACTACGCTAATCTCCAGACTCGTCAAATGAGTTTGTCTCCACAGCCGAGTTCTACTAGTCAAAATGGCCACCACTTGAAGCCTCTTCGCGTGTTGACCTGGAATGCCAATGGTATACTCCTACGCAAAACCGAACTTGCACACTTCCTCCAGACTGAAGATATCGATGTGGCACTCATTTCTGAGTCCCATCTCACGTCAAGATCCGTCGCTGACATCAGGAACTACAAAATGTACACTTGTAACCATCCGAAAGATGCATCTCACGGCGGAGCAGCGGTCTATATTCGTCGTACTCTTAGTCACCATGAACTTCCAAACTATCGCTCAGAGCTATTCCAGGCGGCATGCATCTCGGCCAAGCTTCACTGCGGAACATCAGTCACCATGGCAGCTGTATATAGCCCACCCAAACACAGTATATCAACTAACGACTATCTCAACCTCTTCTCCCACCTAGGAACCAAGTGGATTGCTGGGGGAGATTGGAACGCCAAGCACGATGCCTGGGGCTCTCGTCTCACTACAACCAAAGGCAGAGAACTCTATCGTGCTCTCTGCCAGACGTCATCCGCTACACTCTCTAGTGGTAAGCCAACACACTGGCCAACAGACCCGTCGAAACAGCCGGACTGCATTGATTTCTTCGTCACTCATGGAGTAAATCCCAGCTATCTTGATATCCAGAATCTCAGTGACCTGACCTCTGATCATACTCCACTAGTACTCACCCTCAGCGACACTGTTCTATACAGGACTCCACCAGTTCGTCTCACTACTAATCGTACCGACTGGGATCTCTACCGAGTCGAACTCCACAGATTGCTTGACTTAGGAGTCAAGCTGAAGACTGCAGCCGACCTTGACTTGGCAGTAACAACTCTCACCACTGCACTTACAACCGCAGCCGCCCTGGCAACTCCAGACAGTTCAAAACTCGCACCTACTGCAACGTTCTACCCAGCTGAAATCCGGCGAGCCATTAGGGAACGGAGGAAAGCGAGACACCGGTGGCAAATGACCAGAGACCCAGCCCTCAAAGCAGAGTTCAACGCTTCCTGTCGAAAAACAAAGGACCTCCTCCACCGACTCAAGGAGGAATCCTTTGAACATTTTATCTCTACTCTCGATCCAACTCCAGCGTCCAACTACTCGCTGTGGAAAGTGGCCAAAACCAGAGGCAAACCACCGTCTTATATACCCCCACTTAGAACGCGGAGCAACAAATGGGCGTTCAGTGACTTAGAAAAAGCCAATACCTTCGCCGATCATCTAGAATCCACCTTCCAGCCAAATGACATCGTCTCCGATGTTACTCCTATGCCCACCCGAAATGATGCAGCACCAAGCAGGCTGTTCACACCTCGAGAGATCCTCACAATCATCGTCAAACTTCGCGTCAAGAAAGCTCCAGGGATCGACCTGATAACAGCGCGGATGCTCAAGGAAGCGCCCAAAAAACTCCGAGTCTACCTTACCCACATTTTCAACGCTATCCTCCGTCTCCGGCACATCCCCAGCCAGTGGAAACAGGCAAAGGTCATCCTAATACCGAAATCAGGGAAACCTCTTGATGTACCAGCGTCGTATCGACCGATTTCCTTGCTGCCTCTCCTCTCTAAAGTCTTTGAAAAGCTTTATCTCACTCGGCTAAGGGAATTTACGGAAATTCCACCTTGCCAATTTGGCTTCCGCCCTGAACACTCAACGGTTGAGCAGGTGCATCGCGTTGCAGCACACATTTGTCAATCTCTGGAAGACAAGCAGTACTGCCCAGCTCTCTTCATGGACATCAGCCAGGCGTTCGATCGAGTCTGGCATGAGGGGCTCCTACACAAGATTAGTCCGCTGTTACCCTATCAACATGTTGAAATACTGTCGTCGTACCTCAGCGAGCGAACATTCCAGGTTCACTACGGCGATGCGACCTCGGGAACTAAACTCATCCACGCAGGGGTTCCACAAGGTAGTGTCTTGGGACCTCATTTGTATCTCCTCTACACGTCAGATATTCCTCAACCCCCTCATACAACACTGGCCACGTTTGCCGATGACACAGCGGTTCTAACGAATCACGAGGACTATCAAACTGCTGTCGCTACACTCCAAACAGCTACCAATGCTATCTGTCGCTGGACTAAACGGTGGAAAATAAAAATAAATGAAACTAAATCGGTACGCGTTGACTTCGCTCTCCGCCCGCACGGATTTATTCCAACCCTCATCGACAACAATCCAGTTCCACTATCCACCTCAGCCAAGTACCTGGGGGTGTACCTGGACTCCAAGCTGACATGGAAATACCACATTTCTCAGAAACGAGAAGCTGCTAAACTTGCGTTCCGCTCTCTCTACTGGATGTTCAGCCCTCGAAACAAGCTGTCATTACGAAACAAGCGCACCCTTTACATTTCCGTCATCAGACCCATCTGGGCCTACGCAGCCCCCTTATGGGGCTGCTCTGCCAAATCCAACATTGAAATCCTCCAGCGTCTTCAGAATACAATCCTACGAAAACTGACAGGAGCCCCGTGGTACCTCCGTGGCGATTCCCTTCACCAGGACCTCGACATCGAGCCCGTGGCCACTATCGTCAATCGACTTACTCGAAACTATGAGAAACGTCTTCACCGTCATCCCAACGAGGAAGCCATCAATCTCCTCATGGAACCTGCCGTACGACGTCTCCGACGAAGATATTTCACCGACATCTAACTACCCTAATTTTGCTTAATGCCTGTCCTAAAGTATATGATGCATTGTATTAACCTTACTTAGCAATTGTTCTACATATCTAAACTATTAGTCGCATAGCAGAATGCTGCTTACACTATTCCCTGTCATCTTCCATTAGTCAAATACCTAGGTTATTGTTATACTCGACAGTTCCTAATAAACTCATTATAAAAAAAAAATAAAAAATAAAACAGGTAATGAGAAATTTCTCATTGTGAGGCCAAAATTTTGGTGAATTCAAAAGTTTGATGCAATATCTAGAATCAGCGACACAGTAAACCATTATTGTCTCGATTCGTCAAAATAAATATAAAAAATGAAAGCAGGTAGCTCAAAAAAAAAAAATTGAAAATGAACTGGAACAAAGAAATACTCGTAAATGAACATTTTCTCGAGTTGAACGAACGAACGAATTCATTTCGGCAAAATGGACACGTTGCACTTAATTTCCCTGACACATTCGTGTCAAGTTTTACGAATTTTGACACCCGGGGTCACATTCTCCAGTTGGGTACGATCGTTTGGCGACTAAAATATTTGGGTTGTGCGCCGAGTAAAGAATTGATACGGCGACATCATCGTGGCCAGCCAATCGAACCTTTTTCGAAAATAATTTCCTGCATCGGCGAATATTTATTATCAGTTTCAAGTCGAACTTGTATAGTGATGTACCGACAATGGAATGATATTCGATGGCTCTGCTTCGGTTCGACGTTCCCGCTCTTTTATTGTACGTCATTTAAAAAAGTTTCCCGTTAGTGTAGCGAATACGAGCCCAGCTTTAGGAGTCGAACCGAATTCGAACGCACGAATTTAAATAACAACATACGTCCGCCTACAGGCGACAATTTGTTCTTGCGCGTGCATTAGGAAAAAAAATTATGCTGAATGTATAAAATTGCAAACGATGCGTTTACATCGAAAATCCAATCAGATTTTTGATCCGACCACGATTTGGGCTTCAAATCCAAAAAACGTAATAAAGTGTAGGGCTAAGGAGGGGTCCTTGATTCGGGCAAAAAATCATCAGGTTTCAGATGCAACTCCAATTTGGGCCCCTAAATCCACACTTCTCATTTTAAAATTCGCAAAATTAACACAACATAAAAAATCTAACAAAGCATCAGAACAAGGGTTCTTTGGGGCGCTGATTTAGAAAATTCAATCAAATTTCTGATTCGACGTCAATTCGGGCTCCCAAGATCCAAATTTGACTCATTCCGACGAGCAAAATTATTACCCCAGCTGGGAACTTGAAAAATGTATCGCAATAGGAGTTTACTGCGTCACTGATTTCGAGAATTCAACCGAGTTTTCCCATCCGACCACGCTTTAGCGTCCCAAATTCGAATTTTCTCCCGTCACAGAAGCTGAACTGACCTTGATGAAAAATCTGAACACAGTGTATAGAGAGATTTTTTGAGCCGCTCTCTTTCGATAAGCTAATTAGTAATTTTTCATAGCCATGATAATGTGACTCCCTTTAAGGTGAAAAATTCTTAAGACCTGAAATCAGGACCGAATTATACGTGAAAATTGAACTGGTTATCCGAACTAAGCGACCTCAAAAATACTTCAGACTCCAACTTTATTTAATTTTCCGAATTTGGTCAATTCATCTTTCTAAATAGTGATACTTCGTCTTCAGAACCCATGTGATGATCGGATCGGAAATTTGACTGCAATTTCGAAATTAGATTTCAAAGAACAGCGACTCAATGCCCCTAATCCTGAGGCATTATTCCTTCCTCCCAATCTCGTCAATGTAGCTAATTTTCGGGTGTAGAATTTTCCACATTCGGGAACTGAAACCAGGGCTGAATTACACACAAATCTCGAACTCAGACGGACCCAAGAAACTCGTATTCCGATGCTGTATTCAAACTTAAGTAATTTAAAGGGTTCAAATTAGGATTCAGAAGTACAAAGAAGAATCTTATCAGAACTCCTTGGGTTTTCAAAACCACCACCCCAAGATACCCATTCCGATATTTCGTTCAATTTTTTCGGCAAAGGTAATTCAGCCTCCCGGAGAGGGAAAGACCAAACTTAGGTTTCGAGGCAAGCGACTCGAGTAACCTTTTCTCTAATACTTTATATGATTTACAAAATGGATCAATCACACCCACTCAAAGAGGTCAAATTTGGATTCGGGAAACGAAATCTGATTGAAATCAAATGATCGCAATCAATGACCTACAAAATTTCTATTCAGATATTCCGTTCAAAATTTTCACAGCAAAGTCAATTCGGTTTCTTTCGAATTTCGGCCCCGGAGTTGAATAGAAAATCAGTCTGAATTTTTGAAATTAGTGACCCAGAAAAACTCCTATTCCGATGAATTGTTCAAGTTTCCCAGCTGAGTCAATTTTGTCTACTTGAAACAGGGAGGCCACTCGATTTCTTTTTCTCAAAAAAGTTGAAAAAATGACTAAAATTACCAAAAATGTGACCATTATTAGACCAACATGCTACTTTTTTCAAAGACTTATTGAAAATAGTATATATTATACAGTAGTAGGCACATTTATGGAAAAAAGTGATGCAAAGAAGTTTCTATAGACTTTGAGTTTCTTCTTCTGTAGTTTCTTCTTATCTCATCTCTTAAATGAATTGAAGAGAACAATCAGGAAAAAAATTTCATCACGATGAACAAAACGAAGTATCAACAGACAATGAATACTTCAATCATTTATACGATAAAACAGAGGTTCCTGACAAAAAATTTTAAGGACCCCTGAAAAAATCGCTATAATTTCAACGACCCCTTATGTATAACAATACATTTAAATATACTTCAAATTTGCTAAAACTGTCAAATTCCTGACGAACGGAACATTTTCGGATCAGATCGCGGACCCCTAAGTCATCCTCTGCGGACTACCTATTGGGAACCACAGCTATAAAATAATAAATGGTACCAAATCACAGAAAAAACACCATCACCAAGAAAAAAAAAAAAAAGTGAGAAACAGTTCATGAAACAAAATATGGGGAAAATAGAGTAATATGAACTATATTCCAAATTAACACTTGGCACCATACATTGGTTTGTACTTGTGAAAATTACTTAAAATCACATTCAGTTTAACAGCCGAAAACCAAAAGCCGAAGCTGTACTTTCTGGTTGATCAGCGGGTAGACAGTTTTTGGTAGAGAGCTCTACTAAGTTACTAAGCAGTGTATTGCAGTCGAAATACTGGGCTTCGGCTTTCGGCTTAAGCTTCTGACCTTGACAAAATGTAAGGCCTAACACAGCTTTTAGCTATTGCCATACATTTTTTGTGGATTACAAAAGGCTGACTTTTGGCATTTTTATGGAAAATTTGGCTGAATACGGCTATTTCAAATGTTCAACACACGGCTTCAAATTTTTTTTTAATTTTTAGAATTCTTTGGAGGAATTTCAAAGAAAAGTGGTGACTTCTTACATGAAAAGTGGCGACCAAATTTTTGAAAGGTGACCTAAAGAGACCTACGGTGACTTAAGGTAATAAAAAATTGAAAAAGTGACGAAGAGGTCGCCCTGATTTGAAGGATGAAACTTGGATCTGGGAGCCCAATTAAGGTCTGGTGGGGGAGAAAATTAGCGGCCCAAAAACTTCGTACTCCGAAACTTGGTTCGATTTCTCATGTCGGGCTAATTTAGCCTATATCAAGGGAGAAAATCTGGATTGCAAGGCTATAAATGGAGTCAGGTTAGAAATATAATAGAATTTTTGGAATCAGTGACCCCTATCTTCATACATTGTTCTGTTTCTTGAGCACAGGCAATAAGGAAGCGAAATAGAATTCAAGGCCCACACCAGAATCAGATCGAATATCTGATTGCATTTTCGAGACCAACAACCCAAATAACATTTACCCTAATTCTTTGACCGGTCCCCTTACCCCTACCTCCAGCCCTCAAAAACCAACATTTTGAGCCATTGGACAAAAGGCAGTCAAATTTGAGGCCAAAATTAAGATCAAAACAAAAATTAGATTGAATGTTCCAGATGAACGACTAACAGAAACTTGATTCCAATACGTTGTACAATTCTTCAAGCCAGGTTAATGAAACTCGTTTAACGAAAGCAGGAGGGGCCGGAGAGGATTTGAATTTGAGAGCCCTGGGATAAAGTCAGAAATTTGATGGATTTTTTAGTAGTAACGAATCCAAGAAACCCTATCCTGACACTCGGTTAAATTTTGCCAAGCAAGTCGATATGACCTTTTAGAAGGAAGTAAAGTCGAATTTGCCCAAATCAGAATCGGGTCAAAATCCGATCAGATTTGATTTGTTTACCTTAAAATAAACTAGATCTTCGCAAAGAACGTCATTCGCCCTGTGTCGATCCGATTTCATAAAATTAAAATGGAGGATTCACCCGCGATCCTCTACATACGGGAAAACGTTGAAAATAATTGACAAATTTGCAAAGAGCCTCTCCGGAACCTGCGGGGTTCGACACCAGCGCGCTATCCACTCGCCCAACCAGACCCCCTGCACAGTGGTGTAGCCGGGGAGAGGTCGATAGGGTCTGAACCCCATTTTGCGACATCGTCAAATAATGGTTTTCCTAATTTGAGCACCCTCTCCAACATCCCCAATTTCTTTGGTCAAGACCAGCCCATCCTCCCCCTCCAACATTAGGTTGGCTATGCCACTGAGCCTGCATTTCTGAAACTCGTACAAGTTTCATGTAGGTGTCCACTTTTTTCCGAGGATAAAATTCCCTGACTTTTCCAGTCCATTTTCCAATTTTTTCGTAACAAACAAATAATTTAAAAAGTTCAACTGAATCTGAGACAGAGAAAATTGTACAATACTTTCACACCATAAAATTTTCTTTCAAAATTCCCCGACATTTCCTAGACTTTTCCCAGACTTCCAGGATTTCCAGAAATGTGGCCACCCTGTACATCAGTTTCCAGAATTCCGTACAACTTCGCATAGTTGCATTTTTCAAAATAATTAACCACAACCTTCCTCCACTTTGTTATTCTGCTTTCTGAAATGACCTCTCGGTCTTGGGTAGATCGTTTGTACAAACCGTTCGCGGATAAAATCTACTTACGTCGACCACTAAAGAGCTGCTTACATTGTTACAAGAAATGGACCGAGGAATATACGAATTAGTCGAGTTCTGAGCGGCTTATTCGACCTCAGATTATACTCGAAAAAAAAATAATAATAATGGAAAATTAGCGAAAATATCGAAATTGTTTTAAATCTTCCTCGGTTTATTTGTCAGAAAAGTGGGCTCACGTTCAACTGATGGAACGATACGTTATATAGGAGATTATCGGTATTACCTTGAAAGAAATTAGGTCAGTGAAACGACAGGATGTTCCGTGGGAATACACGTGGAGAAATGAAAGCCCGGTCTCAAGTTGAAGCTCGAGCGAACGCAAAACGAAGTCGGCTATACGAACAAGAGAATGTTTTCGAACATTACAATCGTCGATGCTTTATGAGGTCTTTGGTTTGGTAAGCTCTGACTCTCATAAGTATATAGCCCAGATGTTCATAAACGGTTGAAATAGTAAAATGAGAAAGCTAAAGAATGAAAGCTGAGGGAGCTCGCTGGAAAAACTAAAAAATGATGATTAAAAAAGTCGAAAAAAACTATCGCTCTAATTATAAACTTGACTATAAGGACCAAAACGAAACACAGCATGATCAACATGGATCAAAAAAGACGAGGGATACCACGATGTAAGAAAACTGGCTTTTCGAATTTCAGCTATCGAGGTGGTATCATAATTAATGGAAAACAGTCAGTTGATTGGAATCGATGGTCGTGTACAAATCTACGCGTCTGAACAATTGATGGGTACGTGAACGTCCATGTCCCTGAATTGGCTGCCCACTCGTTTGCAGCACTCGTAATCAATTCATGGGTAGGTCTCAAGGTATCCAAAGTTTTAATTTCCCCTGCACCATCAATCGGTTCACCTACAACATTCATAATGCTCCCAGACTCCTGTAAGAGATTTTCGTATTTATTATCTATACTCAGTTAGGAATATCTCCCTCACCCCCTGGGTGTAAACATTACTTACTGAGCAACTTAAAACTGTTAAAACTAAGCTGACGCAGGCCACTGCCTTCGGTCACTCTCGGCCATCTCCTCAATTTTGATTATACTTTATTTGGTCACAGAGCACTGATCATGTTTCCAATGATGGTGTGATTTATCTGAGGTAAGGAATAAGAAAGCATACTTTAATCTCCACTCAATCGTAAAATCTCCGGTCAGAACTCCAATCATGGAGGACAAGCTAGATCGACAGATTACCTTTATTTCAATAATATAATAAAAACTATAATAATATGTTGATATTGACATTTTAATGATATAATTTGAATTTTAATTTTTTTTTATTATTTATTGAATATTTTTAATTAATTAAATAAATTCATTCAATGAGGTTAACGTCATTCCTGAGATCGGTTCTCGCACCTATTTCCAATATTTCTGTACGTTCAAAAATTTCTTATACCGTGATTTATACTGTGACTTACACAGCCATACCAACAATTCATACTGTAATTAGTTCTTTTTGATTTTTTTAAATTACATAACTATATTATACTGAATAGAATTTGTGACTCGGTGTATGGTGGGTCATCCAGCTATATACTAAGACTGGAAAAATTGTTAAAATTTACTAACTGAACGAAAAATTATGTGATATCTTGCTGAAATCGAATGTTTACTTCCACAAGAATATCTTCATTTTTCTTTGTTAGAGAAAATTCCGGCAACTTCTTCAGAATTAAAATGCTGAAATTGAGATAAGTCTAACAATTTATGTTACTATTATTTGAACCTAAGTCTAGAATTAGAAGAAAAGAGGTTCTTCATTAACATCCTTGGAAACTTATCAGAACGAATACAAACATTGTTTCCCCAATTTGCACCTCATTCCAGTGACTAGAAAGCGAAATCAATAACTCAAGAATAGTTACACTGATCCACGAAATTCAAGAATGAGTGAACTGTTACAGTTATGGAGTTTGATAATCATAGACTTCGAATACTCGCAAATCTTCGATTTCGGGGTCCCATAACTTAATTAAAATTAAGAAATTTTGATTTTTAATCTCCATGCTTACCAGAATACAAATCGGTCGAGTGAGAAAAGAACAAAAATTGACAGAAGATGAACGCGAAAGACTGAGGCAACATTCAAATTTTCTTTAATTCGAACAAACTCTAGTAATTTTGGTACGTCTACTTTATTCGATCTTCAAAACAAAATCAATTCTGTGCATTTCAAGAACAAAATTTCGGGTTAGAAGCCTAAATCTGACGAAATCTTCAAAATCAAAGACTCAAAACAACCCAATTTTGATAGGTTGCACGACGCTATTTGTTTTCTGTCGATGTCTCCTGCGGTAACCGAGAAATGGGTTGACGCACTTGGGGATGGGAGAACACCACACCCGCGTTGCTCACGACTAGCTCGAGCGATGAGTTTCACAGAGGGTAGAGGACGGCTCTAGACTTGTAGGATATCCGCAAGAGTGACGAGGTAACTCAACGGGAGAGAGACACCTAGGCGTGGAAAGATCCCGTTTAATTAGTAGTCCGATCAAATCCTTAACCGGTAAGCTAAAACTAAACAAGAATCAAACCGCGACAATACGACGTGGAGTTCGTTTATCCGCCTGGTAAGATGATTCCGTCGAGTTGAAGACGATGACGGGCTGGACGGTTGAAGATCGTGTAGCAAGAGATTCACGTGCCACGCGGTCACTATGGACGACTCCGCGTGGTACCAAAGTGGACCGGTGAACTAACTACAAGACAGAGACCTGAATGACGAATCTAAACGCGCAGCAGGCACTCCCTACGTAGATTCTACTCACGTTCAAAACTCAAACAGCAACTTCTTATAAAAGTATAAAACACGGAATATATTTAAGCAAAACGAAAAGAGATCACACGACACCATCCGATTCCGAGCACCCTCTTCGAGGAATAGACGTTACGGCTACCTTTAGGGAAAAAGTGACGTCACGAAGGCAAGGAAGAACAACGGTAGATGGAAAAGGTTACGGAAGAAAGAAAAGCAAGGAAAATAGGAGTAGACTAGTTGTAGGATTTTCCAGTAGGAGCGTGACAGTGGAGAGGTTCAAGAGCCACGGAATCTGGATACCACACTCCCCATTCCAGAATTAAGCGTAAGAAACTGCTGAAACCCATCTAGCCCATAGTACAGAGCTTGTTTTCCTCTTCTATCTTTTAAAAAGGTCAAAAGACCAGAATCCGATGTTCACTCTCGCAAATAAAGCAACTCAGCTCCCAAGACGCATTGACTGGTGCACTTGAAATTATATAAAGTGAAAAAATGAGCTCAAAATAAGAAGCCGAAATTTTTATGTTTATCTGGAACAAGTCACGAGTCCAAGACTTAACCGGATGGTCAGAAATTTGACGATGTGTGAAATGTTTTGCTCGCAGTGGCTCAACTTGTTCCTTTGGGTTTAAAAATCGAATAATTTTGAAGGGTTCCGCCAGAGGGAGGAAGAGAAGTTCAAGTTTAACGTAGGATTCCCACGAGAATACCTGCAATTTTGCTTCAAAGCTTCCAAAAAACATAGTTCGTCAAATTTGCGAATAACACCATAGATGAGTAGAGTTATGCTACATGAAACTAGAATAGACCCTTATATCTCACACAATGATCCAACCTTCATATTCACAATCAAATAATGATGAATGTTGGAGGAGAGGGCCTAAAACTGCGAGCAAGGGTGTTTGATGTTTGGCAGAGAAAACCTACTTTATTGACCAATAACATAAGTGGAACGGTCATCAAGTGTAGCTGAGGGATCATTTAAAGCATGAAAAATCAGTCTAGGAAAGTTCACTTGTTGCACATTTGTGTTTTGTTTTTTTTTTTCAAATTCAAGTTCATTCAATATTAAACTGTCGATAGTCGCCTCGGTGGTGTAGCGGTAAGAATGACGGCTTTTGAAATCCAAAGGTCCCGAGTTCGAATACCGCTACAGCCAGCGTTTCAGGTAATGTCTACGTGCATTGTACAACTATTACCTGGGACGTACCGAGGCGCAACAGTTAGCAGCAGAGGTAATGGAAAAGCACGCAATCTGTTACCAGTATCTAAACGCTGTTAACTGGCCGGAGCGTCGGTGGGAGTGCTCCAACGGAACTCAGGGTTGTAATAACCCGGCTAGTGAAGTTGGTGTAGTACTCACGGACAATGTAGAAAGCAACCTGGCGCTACTACATATGGCTCAACACGTTAGAGGCGTAGTGCAATGGACATTAGTCTGAGCACTCGGTGTAACCACCACCTCTCCCACAACATTTAACATTAAACTGTCGATAGCTTTATCATTCAGTTTTCCTACTGCCGATAGTTTTTACTGAATAATTTGATGAATTGTTTCAAAAAGAATTGAGAACCAAAAAGAAAACTGAAATTAATCGAAAATGTTTGAAAACTATTTACAACTATTAGATAATTGGTTCTAACATTTTCAATATTCTTGCTGTATTCATTGGTTCATTCAATTATTCCATTAATTACTGTAATCAGTGATAATATAGTTTCTTTCTATCCTTATATCCTCATCATCTTCGATCCTCATATGTTATAATAACTTATAACCCATCACTCATTGACTTTATGCGTAAAATGAGAGTGGTAAGGGCGTAATGTCTGTAAAATTTTCCAAATTGATCCAAGTTCAAAGTTCCATCAATCTGCACAAAGGTGATTCTGACTAAATTTCAATAGTTCTTGTTTTTTCGCTATGATATCGGCTCTCGAACCTCGACGATTGAAAACGCAAACCAGCTTTGTAATTGACCACGATTAATAATATTGATATCGAAGGTGAAGACAGTGACATTTTTGTGCCACCAATAAAAGCAGTTTACAATGCAAATTTTAAGCTCACAGATTGATGCTCCTCTTTTCATTTGCTCTCACTCGAGCCCTGGAACCGCCCCTTCGAGCATTACCTCAGGGACATCGGAGAGCCTCTCAGGGCTGTCTTAGCCCTCTTCTCTTCTTACAGATTGATGCTAGTAATTAATTACTCACTGTGTGTTGATCAATGATTACTGAATATTGCCCTGAGATACGAGGGCAGGACGGTAAACGTTCAACAGTTGGTAACACCAACAACTTACCAACATACTATCGCATCTATATTTGGTAATTTACTGACAGATACTAAAGTACTGAAAGGGTAAAAGCTAAAGAAATCGAAAATAATTCAAAAAATGTTTGCTTACATAATGGACTATCCTAAACAACAGGTAACATTAGAATACTCTGTCATTTCAATTTATTCAAATTCAGTGATAAGAGAATCCGTAAAACTTGTCTTCTGATTCATACAAAAGTCAAGATTCTAGAAAGCTGTGTAATGCTAGTCCTCACATATAGGGCTCAAACCTGGGCACCTACCAAACGTGTGATTCAAAAATCAACAAACACGCAATTTGCCATGCTACGTAACATCCTAGAAATCAGACGACCAGATAAAGTCACTAAAAAAGAAATCTTGGAAAAAACTAAGGCAAGAAAATAGACTGCGTGGTTAGAAATCCTTTGTTTAAATTTGCCGGGAAACCAGCAAGGGAGAGAACAAACAAGTGGAGTGAAACAACTATAATATGGCTACCTTCTAATCTCAAAAGTAAGCGGGGCACGCTATCAACACGGTGGTCAGACGAAATAAGAAAACTAGCAGGACCCTGCTAGATGAGCATTATCTTAGCTGAGAACAGATGGAAGCGGATAATGGATGCTCGTGCTTCACGGTGGGCAGATTAGACAACGACCGGCCTTTTTTATTTGATCACTATTCAGGTTGCAGCTAAAGAAAATGCTTACTATGGCTTGTCATTCACCTAATAAGAGCTATAAAATAATTTTAAGAATAACAATACATAATAACAAAAACAAAATGAACAGTTTTCTGAAAAACTGTGTCAAATTACTTCTCATAGGACAGTGTACGAGTATGTATTTGTATCACTGTTAAATCAATCGATAATCAAAATGTCAATAGTCAAGAACTACCGAATTAGAATGTAAACATCACTACTTGGTAAAATGCCATTTGTCGTCTAGACTACATTTAAAGAAAAAAAATTTTTTTTTAAGACGTCAGCGTTTCGTCGCGCCGCACGATACACGCCAGCCCGCTCGACAGTGATTTCTCCAGACGCGTATTAACGGCGAATTAATTATGCAATTTTATTAACATCGGTGACGGAGAAACGGTGCGCCAAACAACCGGCGAAACAAGAGTAGCGTCGAATACGTTCGGCTATTAGCATAATCAAAATGCTGCAGGCGAACGCATCAATAAAATTCGAATATACAGTTGACGGTGCGAGGAGCGACGCCTCATCTTGAACACGCAACAACTCTGCTCATCCTCTCCTCATCCGTTGCCGCCGCTTAATTCGTATCATTTCATTAGCAATCATTTCGTACCTGTAACTGCAATACAGCTCGGATGCAACACACAGCTAGTTAAGCCAAACTATAAAGAGCTGTAACTCCTTCACCATCGTCGCTGTAATACTCCTTGAAAACGTGACCCAATCTGCGAGCTCGTCTTCAATACGAGCCGCGAACGGAGCAGCGTGAAGTCGAATCGAAAACTGCGTAAGAGTTTTATTTTGCTAACAGCTAATTCCTGCACTCGATCGCTCACTTCGCCGGGTCATTTTTCATCGCCGTCGGTATAAATCTAAATAAGCGATATTGCTTAGTTACAAAAGGAGTCAAAACTAACCGACGTTCGGTAAACCATTTTCGCGCTTAATAAGTTCCCGAAATTCCGCTGTTGTGGGGCACAGCACACCCCGTGTACAGACGGCCGGGGAGAACAGAAGCGCCGGGGGATGCGGAAAATGCGTACCCGAAACACGTTCCAAACGTTCAAAAGTTTTGACAAATTGCCGATATAACGGCGCAAAGATATATAACGAGAACGAGAGAGAGAGAGAGAAAAAATGAAAAAGAAAACAATGTCCTCAATGCGGGCGATTACTTACACCTCATACCGCACGTGATACAAAATAGTTCGATAACAAGTTAATGGTTTCGATGTTACACCACATAACGAAAAGACAACATTAATTCAGACTTCGGTACATCGACACATTCAATTCCCCTTCCCCCCTCCCCCAGGCCAAATGGACATCGTTCGCGTGACATACTGTCTCTTCCACAATTATTTCCACGTTTAGCAATTATTCGTTACGAGTGTTTTTTTCAGTGGTAAAGGGATTTTAATCCTTTTTTCCTTGTTTGTCTTCCCCTCCACCCCCCCCCCATTCAGACATGATTGGCCCAGACTATCTGAAAGTCTGCAGGCTTGGCAGAATTGTTAAGTCGTTTAATCCGGAAATCATGCGGCGACCAATTTCAGTATTGCTTATTGCACTTGAAGACTCTTCTCAGCCTTGATTAAGACTCTTCAAAACCTGGTCATGACTCTACGAGAGTAACTCAAGATTCATGTAAGACTCTAAAAAGTTTACTTAGGGCTCTCTATAAGACTCTTCTAGACTTGCTTACAACTAGTTATATCCCTTCGAGACTAGTTTACGATTTTCGTGTGACTCGTTCACACTTGCTTAAAATCTCTTGATACTTTTTATGACCCCTGTATACTTGTTTGAAACTTGGTAAGACTCGACTAACTTCGAAGTATTTTCAATTTGAGTTTTCTCTCTTAGGAGGAACAATGTTCTCACTGCCTCCACCGTGGATCCGCGTCTGAGGTCGAATGGTTGTTCGGGAAAATGGGTTTGAAACCAGTGAGGGATGGTTGCCTAATCGGGAAAAACGTTATAACGTTCGTAAATTGACTGCGCGTGGTGAGAAGCACCCAGCTCGGGATGAAACGGAAAGCTTGGCTCGGTTTAAACATCAGTTCCTCAATATTATCAAACGCAGAATGTGAAATGGCAACCAAATTATACAACTGAGATGAAATTGGCCTCTATAATCGAATGTTCCAACCAAAACACTAGCGTCGCAAGCAGAGATATCTGCTAAGGTATAAACAAACGTAAGAACAGACTGACTCTATTGGCTTGCCCCAATGTCACAGACACGCACAAACAGAAACTTTGAGTCACTGGCAAATCAAAGAACCAAAGTACATTTAAAATTCTGTTACTTAGTGTAATACTGATTCGAATACCTTCTTCTGCCCGTCAGTAGAAATGTTACAGCTTTCGCTATCGACTTGTGTTGACATTGAATCATTCTACCATCCGCTGCGAATCGAGTGACCCTCACCATTCAATACGATCATGTAAATTCACAGAACCGACTACTTACATTCCACGCATGGTGTGACAAACAATACAATTCAATCAAACTCACCTGAAACACAAAAATTTCGAGAAAAATTAAAATCAATTCGAAGGGCAAATCAGTAGGTACGATATCAATATAAAAACTATCCGCATCATACCGGTTCTACAACTCAACCCCTACACATTTACGAACTTACAAATTTTCATACACCTTATTCTACCTACAAACAGCACAAAAGATGATTCCCCATTTTGTTCTTGAATGTGAAACCGAATCGTCACAGGAAAAGGGGAGAATCACGATCCCAGTTTTTTCTTGATTCAAGAAAATTCTGCTCCCCACGTAAAAAACGTTTCAAACAAAAATTACTCCAAACTAGATGACATAATGGAATTAATGAAGTCAGATGGCCTGAAGAAAAACATTTTTGCACGGAGGAGTATTCATTTCATTGCAGGCTGTCCATTCTTCTTCGGAAATGATTTTCCCTGACTTTTCCAGGTTTTCCAGGCCAATTTTTCTAGTTTTCCAGACGCTTCAAATAAAATTACACATGCAGGGGGAGCGGGGTCCAATTTTTTCGAACATCGTGAGCGGCGAATACCGTCAATCACTCCACAAACGTTTTTTAACTACCGTGTGCTAATGAAGCTGTGGCAGAGGGGGTGCAGAAATTTAACGATGGAAATGAAAACGCGCTCTATGGGGTACAGCGTGTCGCGATGTCAATTGAAGACTTCATAGATTTTTTTTTTTCGTGTGACATAATGCCGACCATGAAGGGGAGGGGGTGAAAGAATAAAGTTCGAAAATTGGTTTATAGGTTTTCGAGGTCGCTGTATTCGATTTTCGGGGTAATTTTTGGACCCTGTCCCTCCTGGTGCGACCAATGAGGTAGCAAGAGCGTAGGACAAACAACGGTTGACTCGGAATTCACCCTTTCTAATTAAAGCCACCAAATGGGGTAAAAATACAGATTTATTTATTCAAAGTGTTGCTAATAGAAAAGAACGTAAGAATTTCTCAACTGAAAAAGCACAGGAGCTTAAATTTAGTCCACATTAAAAATCGGAAGCGATATTCGAAATCAGCGAAACAAAATCATCCCTATTTCGATACTTCGTGCAATTTTTCGGCGGAGAAGCTGAATTTGTATTACAACAGTGCTCAGGACTAAAACCTAGGAAAAACGGCGGATTTATGCCTGGGCAACATCAACACGTACCTAACGAGACGGGGTTTTCAACACAAACCAGCACAAACGATGGACACAATTTTCAATTCCTTAGGTGATCGTGGGGCCCCCCGTTTCTTCAGTCTCTCCCTCCCCCCCCCCCAAAAAAAAAGGAAAGAAAATGATAAATAGATAAAGAAATAAATAAGCATCGACATCTTGGGAAGGGGAGCAGCACAAACTACGAGGTCTTCGAGGAGGGAAAAATAACTATTAAAATGAATTCTGGAACCCAGGTGAAAAAGCTGCATCATATCTGACGACAAATGCTACGAAAGTAAAAAGGTGATTAGGATCTGGAAAATTATGTCACCAGGGGAGGCGGATGAGGCTTCAATTTAAGAGTATCGACAGATACAGCATGAGGTCATACATATATTCGAAAATAATGGACTCTTTTGTAACGCGATAATAATTATTATGAAGTCCTCAGATTTTTTTTCTTCAAATTTTGTGAATTAAATACTCTTTTTCCAAATTCTCGTAAGTCCCTTTCATTCACCCTCATCTACATTTGCGAAGGAGAGGGGAACCGAAGAAAAACCCGATGGCAGGATGTCCCAGAAGGTGAATTCATTGGTTTTCAAATTTTCGTTTCATTACGACTTTCTCAAAAAAATGTTTACACTGGGGAGAGGAGCTAGACTGAATCTTTTTCATTTTCTCGTCTTTTCGCGCCGATTTTCAGATCTTCGCGAACAGGATGAGATGAAAACACGAGACACGAGACACGAGACAGCTGATATTGGGAGAAGTACATATATAGGGATTGGTTCGCGTTTCGTCTTATTTTTCGTGAAATGGTTCATGAAAAGTCGAAATACGAAACCAGGACAAACATAGTACAAACGATTGACACTATTTTCAATCCCCTAGGAGAAAGTGGTGGGGAGGGAGCTCCCGTTTATACAGCCCTCCTCCTAAAGTTTTCTCAAATATCTCAGGAAGGGGAGCAGCACCCTTTGCTAGGGAAGCTACAGGTGCAGGATTCATGAGAGAAATGTAAACAAAACAACAGCATTTATTTGCCTCCAAAATTTGAAGAAGAAAGATATATTTGTCGTGTCCTGTGAGTTCAAACTGCGTGTAGCCCAGGAAGGAACAGTCCACCGAGTTGCATAGTCACCAAGTACAACTGAACAAAATGTAAACAAAATTATGGCACCAGTTTGAATTCGAAATTCGGAGATGGGGGTTGAAGAAATGCAACTCCCAAATTTGAAACGCATGTAACTGGAAATGGGAGGGTGAACAGAATGTGGGATTCACTGAACAAAATTGAACAAAATCATGGCATCGACTTTGACTCAAAATTCGGAGATGGGGGGCTGCATTTCTTCAGTCCCCCCCCCCTCCGAATTTGAAACGCGTGTAACTAAAAAAGTAAGAGTGAACAAAAACAAAAAGTGAAACTTCCTCAACAAAATTGAACAAAATATGAACTAAATTATGACATTAAATTCGGTTCTAAATTTGAAGATGGAGGGCTACATTTCTTTAGTCCTCCTAAATTTGAAACGCGTCGGGGCATACACTTGTATTATTGTAAACATTCTCGTGTCACCAGGTCCTATCCTCAATTTCAGTACAGCTATTCTTTCAGATATACCTACCCTTAACTTCGTCCACTTGGCTAGCAATTTTGTTGTGTATATAAAAACCCACTCCTCGGAAACCTTTGGATTGACCGAAATAATAGAAAATATTGTTGTTTCTTCTTTTGACTAGGGCTTTCCCCTTTCTCCTACATTCCGCCATTCCGACTATATCGCATTCGGTTTTTTCGAGATACTTTTCCAATTCTATAATTCGTTCTTCATTCGCTAGGCCTTATCAAAATTTAAAGTTAAAACATGTTTTTGTTTTGTTCTTTCCAAAGGGTTTTTTACAGGTTTTTATTTTTTGTTTATAGGCTGATTGTGTTGTTAAAATATCAATACTAAAGGGGAAAATAACAAGAAATATAACAAATTTTTTATTATTTTTAATTCATAATGTTTATTGAGGACTGCTGATAAATCGACAGCATTTACCCAAAATTTACATGAAGTTATTTTTTACAGGTGATTATATATGTACATAATAAAAACAATAAAAACGAGACATATATACTGATAATTTAGTTTTGAGCTAGTTAATGAGATCTAGTGTGTGCAGTCGGTGAAGTCGACACGTATTCTTCGAGTCGTTCAGAAACTGGATTGCCTCTATGTTGGGATGGGCGTGGAGACGCTTAACGTAGCGGTTGGACCTTGCAGTGATTGTAGAACTGATAGGTTCCAAGCGAAGATCTGTGCGAAGCTGGTTGTTGGTGATAAACCAGGGGCTCTGGTTATGGTCCTCAAGTATTTATTTTGGAACCGTTCTATGATTTGTTGGTTGCTGCGGCAGGTGGTGCCCCAAATTTCACAACCATACGCCCACATTGGCTGGAATATCGACGTGTATATTAGCCGTTTGTTAGCTAGGCTAAGCGATGATTGATGGCCGATGAGCCAATAAAATTTCCTGTATTGCAGATTAAGCAGTTCTCTTTTTCTCTTGACGTGTTCTTGCCAGTTTAACTTCGAGTCGAGGTGAAGGCCGAGATATCTAGCCTGGTTACTGACTGGTACCGGGGTTCCGTTGATGATTGTTGGTATGTAAACGTGGGGGCGAAACGTAAAGTCGACTCTTACAGACTTGTTTTCATTTAGGTCAAGTTTCCAGTCGGCTGACCAGGCAGTAATTCTGTCGACAGCAGTCTGAAGTGTAGCTACGGCTGCATCGTAGTCCTTGCTGCGCGCGATAACGGCCGAATCGTCCGCGAACAGTGCCGTGGTGACGTTAGTGAAAATAGGAAAGTTGCTGGTGTAGAGCAGATACAGAGTAGGTCCCAGGACGCTACCCTGTGGAACCCCGGCTGCGATACTGGAGAGTGGCGATACCGCGGTTCCAATGTGCACTCTAAAGGTATGGTGGCTGAGGTACGAGTGGATTAAGTGGCAAATTCCCGGAGGGAAGACGTCAAGGAATACAACCGGCGCATATTCTTTCTGCTCAAGGGCCTGTGAGGCGTCAAGGACGACACGATGTATTTGTTCAATTGCTGCATGCTTCTCTCTAAATCCAAACTGGAATGTAGGGAGTAGGTCTTTGTCAGTGATGATGGACATCATTCTGCTGCGAACTATTTTCTCAAATATCTTAGCGATAATGGGCAGCAGGGAAATGGGCTTATACGAGGCTGGATCTTCCGCCGCTTTCCCTGGTTTCAGGATTACTATTAGCTTGGCTTCCTTCCAGGAGGCCGGAACGTGACGAAGTCGGAGAGAAGCGTTAATGAGATTCGTGATGAAAGAGATGCCTTTACGTGGCAGCTCACGCAACATTATTGGAAGGATCCCATCTGGTCCTGGGGATTTCTTGAGTCGTAGTTTGTCGATCAGTGTGGCAATTTCCTTGGGGGAGGCATGGCGAATTATACCTTGGTCAGCTAGCAGATTTTGTAGAGTTACGGGCGAAGGTCTATCTGCCTCACGGAAGCAGCTTTCAAAATGTTGAGCAAAGATATTGGCCTTTTCCTGGTCGCTTCTAGCCCATGTATGGTCAACAAAATGGTCTTTGAAGTCGTTTGGCTGCCGTCCAAAGCGAGTAGCCAGCGTCTTTGGAGGGAGATAATGCGGATAGATATTTACTGAATGTGTTATTTCTCCATTCTTTGATCGCCGTTGTTGTGGCTCTACAAAGCCTGTTGAATTGGTTTTTATTTTCAGTGGTTTGGTTCCGTCGCCATATCTTCCTGGCCCTGCGGCGTTGTCGAACTAGGGGGCTAATGGACCTCGGGTATTCTACAGTTTTTGAGATGCTCTCGGAGTACTTGGTGGACAGTTTCACGCAGTTAATGAGCACGCTCGTTAGAAGTTCTGCTTGGCAGTCAAGGTTATTTGGACTTCGGAGTTGCGTGCCAAGTTCCAGTTTATCGTGGACTAAATCACGATACAGCTCCCACTTAGTAGTCTTATTGTCTAGAGAGGGTGGTTGTTTCGCTAGTACAGGTGAACTATAGATTGTTAAGACGACCGGAAGGTGGTCTGCCCGTTATGCACTCTACCGATGTGTCGTGTGGAGGAATCCCTTTAGCTAGGTAGAAGTCGATCACATCTGGAGCCTTATTGAGGTCTGTTGGCCAATATGTAGGGCTGCCAGAAGTCAGTGGTGTACAGTTAATTCTTAGACAGACTTTACGCAGAACTCGTCCCCTCGGGGAAGTAAGACGTGAGCCCCACGCGGGGTGTTTTGCATTGTAGTCCCCACCCAGTATCCATTTCTGGCCTAGGTGTCGGAAGAGGTCCTTGAACTCATTTTCTTCGGGAGTGCAACAAGGGGGACAGTAAATGCATCCAATGCGCATGTTCTGGTTATTGAGGCAGAGTTCAATGACCGAGGCTTGAATACTGCTAGTTACAAAAACTCCTATGTCATGGTGAGCTGTGTAGTTTTTAATATATATCGCAGAGCCTCCCCGTGGAACCCATGATGGATGGTTGGCTAGGTAGGCTACGTAGTTCTGTATTCGAGGATATGTGATGTAGGAGCTGATGTGAGTCTCTGAGATTAGAGCTACGTCAATATCATTTTGGTGTAGGAAGCAAGATAATTCCTCTCTACGCGAGACCAGTCCGTTTGCATTCCAGCACACGATTTTCATCGGTCTGTGTGCAGTCATTTCTTCTTCCTCTTTGGACTAGGTGTGTGGCGGGCTTCGATGGCCGCCACTCTTGTTTCAAGGCGAGTGATTTTCTCGGCTGCGCCGGTCTGAGAAGCTTCCATGCGCTTGAGAATTTCACAAATTTCAACAAAATGAATGAAAAAAACGAGTGACGATCAGGTAATAAAAGTAGCCTGCAACTTTTAATAACTAGTTTCATGACTTCAGTTTAGTCTCTACCCGAACTAAAACTGAGATTTAAAACCATCAGTGAAAAAACATAACTTTTCATATAGTCGCCAACTTGCAACTTTCTTGATAAATCGCTAAAAATGTCGCTTGGCGATTTTTTTAGATTGTACTTCAATTCGCTAGATCTGGTGACGAGATCGCTAGAACGGCAACACTGGGCTACGGGCCTGGGCTCCACCGAGTTTCATTCAGTTCGAACCAAGTCAGAACAGGTCCTGAGGGAATGTTCACGAGTTCTGACCAAGCTCGATGAGGCCCTTATGTATTTTTATTTTTTACCAGTCCGAGTGAGTCTCGACCCGCCAGAGAACGTGAAAGATCTCAGACGAGTCTGAATGGGTCTCGACGAGTCTGAATTGCCTTTAGCGAAGTTTCGAACAGTCTTAATCAATCTCGATGAGTACTGATAGAGTACTGCCGGAATTTTAAGCTTTTTATTACGTTCAGTCGAACGATTTTGTCTCAATCGCTCGCGCTGCGTTCGCGTCGTCTCGAGAGTGATACACGACTGCCGACTCATTCAATTCTCGCGTCGTGCTCGCTTTAATATTCCGCGCGTCGCTTTCAATTCGCGACGACTTTTTCCCTAGCATTCTGCGCTCCATTTATCAACTGCGAACAATAAAAGATGATAATTCGATCGGAGACTGGTCGGAAAACCAGTTATCCCGGAACGACTTCGTTGTATATCATCGGCGACAATTTCTCATCAATACCGTTTTACCCTTTTCCTCGTCTGCCGTGTGTATCGGTCGGGCGCGCACGCGACGTCTTCGGAATTCCGATCCGTATATACGTCGAAAAAAAAAAAAAAAAAAAGGAAAAAAAAACGACAACAAAAAACAATACGATATGACGCTTAAAAAAGGAAAAACGAATGACTGTGAGAGAGACAGACAGACTACGAGAGAAATAACACGCAGACGAGAAAAGGCGAACCTTGCGGAAATTCAAATAGGTGCGCGCACGTTTGATTAAGCGTCTTCAATTATTTTCGTTCTTATTGGTCTTACATAATATACGCTGTACGTAGATGCGCGGCGAAGACGCACACGTATTTGCGTTATTGCGAACGGCGTCGGAGAAATGGTTTTCACGCGCGAAAAGACGAAAAGAGACGGCCGTGGCACGCGGCGCGGAAGCGCCGTACAGATAGGCAAAAGCGCGGGGTTAGAAAAAACGGTATACACAGCCAGTCGATCTAGCTCGGCGTAAGCGCTTCTTTGGCGCGCGCGATCTTCGAACGGCCCGCGGGGGGCGTTGAATTTATGTGAGAAGGCCCATCAGGAAACCATTTGTGAATGTCGAAATTAAAACGAAAAAACGACGATAAATCGCGTGTACCGGAGTTTATTAAAACAGGAATTCGATGGTGTAACTACCGACTGGAGACGGCCGGCGAGACGCGCGGCGTGAACGAGGAAACGCAGCTAGCGTGCGCGCCGGGGTTCGTAAAATGGTGCCGAGCGACGCTCAAGTGCACGCGAGAAATATTCGCGCGTCGTTCGCCAATTTACGATCCCGAATTACGTTGGTGTGTCGGTGTTCCGAGGGCGCATTCGGGGTGCTGCAGGGCCTCGACTATCCGGACTGATTGAGGAACGAGGTGTCCGGATGGGGGATTCCGAATTGAGTCCCAAAACGGTGTTTTCTGCCGGATTGAGTCCCGGGCTTGCGAAGTTACCTGACGTGAAGTTCCGGTTTAGGTCCGAGGTTAGTGCGCCCGTGTTCGGTTCCTTCGTGCATTGCATTAGGAAACATATCGAGTTCGTGAAGCGAGTCAGTTTCAAATTGCTTCCCCCCCCCCTTCACCCTTAAAAAGAGTGAAGTAACTCACTACCGCGTGCGGTATTAACTTGCTTCAACAGCCCCATGCTGATTTCAATTTTTAATTAGCCTACACGTAGAGAATAGATCTTACAGGTTTCAATGCTTTCGTGGATGTGAATTAATTTGGAGTATACAGGGTGTTCCACGGAAGTTACCCTCCCCCATTTTTTTCCCGAATCGATTGGCGGATCTTTGCCGGACTAATTGCCATCTTTCTGCGGTAAGGTCTCGTTTCTCTAGGGCTTGACAAAACGATTGAAAGAGGGGTTTCCGAGGTCACGGATTCCGAATACACGATGTAACCCGGTTTAGGGCTTTGAAATCCAAATTTTCAACCTAAAATTGGTTCCTATTCACAAATTTTTGACTTTCTGAATGCAGATTATTAAAGTGGCTTCACGCACATCGTTGAATAGGAAACTTCCTCCAGAGTATGAATCCATGAAAAAAATTCCAAAATTCATCAAATTTGGGAATAAGGAGCCTAGAGATGACCAAAATCCATCCAAAATTGAAGTATCATGAACTAGCAAACAGACGATCGAAAAGGGGGTTTTCGAGGTCGCTGATTCCGAATGTCACACCTTCCTCCGGATTAAACCCGTTTTAGGGCCCCGAAATTCAATTTTAGACTCAAAAGTGATTCTCATTTACAAATTTTGAGTTTCTGAACGCAAGTTATCAAAGTGGCTTCATGCACATCGTTCGAGAAGGCAGTTCCTCTAAAATACGAATTCGTGAAGAAAAATGGCAAATTCATCAATTTTGGGATACAGAGTCTAACCCTAGCCAAAACCTATCGAAGATCAGCTACCTAAAAGTGATGCCATTTACAAATTTTTGAATTTCTCACTGCAGATTATCCAAATGGCTTTATCCACGTCATTGGAAAGTAAACTTCCCCCAAAAACGAATCTGTGCGAAAAAAGTTTGGCTTCATCGCGTGATTTCCTACATCCAGCGCATCCTAGGGCCCCGAAATCCGAAATTTGAATAAGAAAGATTGGTGTCAAGAATAAATGTTTGACATTTTGGGACTTACAAGGCATACAGGGTTATTCAGTTTTCGTTGCAACATAGGAAAACCTGACATGTTGCGTGGTAATTACGAATAAGCGGGCACACGATGACCGTCTATTCAGATTTAAACGCAACATTACTGTGCTCTGTGGCGCCGTGACGGACAACAGAAAATGCAACGATTCGGGGGAAAACTTCGATGGTTTTTGAAGAATTTTATCGAAACTCGTCAGGAAAAATGTTCGAAAATCTCCAGAGAATTTCTTCGGAAACTTCGGAGAAAATCTCGAGTGATTTTTAAGGAATATCATCGGTATTGTTGGGGAAAAATCTCAATAATTTCCAAAGAGTTTCTTCGGAAACGTCGGGGAAACTCTCCGATAAATTTTACGGAATTTCGTCGGAACTCGGAGAAAATCTCCGATAAATTTTAAGGAATTTCATCGGAAATGGTAAGAAACACTCCTATAATTTTTAAAAAAATTCATCGGAACTCGGGAAAAATCTCCGATCATTTTTGAAGAATTTTATCGGAACTCGGGAAAGTCTCCGATGAATTGTAAAGAATTCTTTTGGAAACGGGAAAAATCTCGGATATGATAATCTCATCGGAAATCTTTAGAAAAATTTTCAATGATTTCCAAAAAAGTTTCATCAAAACCCTTCAAGAAAATTTTTCTATAATTTTTGAAGTGATTCTGAGAAATACTTCAGAAAAATCTCCGAAAAATTTTAAGGAACTTCATCGGAAATTGTTGGAAAAGTCTGCGATGAATTTTAAGGAATTTCAACGGAAATTTTTGGGAAAAATTCCGATAATGTCCGAAGAATCTCATCGGAAACCTTTAGAAAAAATTTCCTATAGTTTCCAAAAAGTTTCATCAAAATTCTTCGAGGAAGTTTTTCCTATAATTTTTAAAGCTTGTCATAGGAAATATTCGGGGTAATACTCCAATGGTTTAATAATTCAAAAATTATCGGAAATTATTCTCGAAGAGTTTAATAAAATTTTTTTGGAAATCATTGGAAATTTTCCCGAAAGATTGCCGATGAGATTCTTCGGAAATTATCGGAATTAGTTTCCAACAATTTCCGATAAGATTCCTTAAAATTTATCGGAGATTTTTCCCGAGTTCCCATAAAATTCCTTAAAATTTATTGGAGATTTTTTCCAACGTTTCCGAAGAAATTCTTTGGAAATTATTGGAATTTTTTTCAACAATTTCCGACAAAATTCCTGAAAATTTATCGGAGATTCTTCCCGAGTTCCAATGAAATTCTTTAAAAATTATCAGAGATTTTTCCCGAGTACTTCCCAGAAATACTTCAAAAATTATCGAAAAATTTTCTTGAAGAATTTTGATGGAATTTCTTGGAAATCATTGCAAGTTTTTCCTAAAGATTTCCGATGAGATTTTTCGGACGTTATCGAATTTTTTCCAACAACTTCCCATGAAATTCCTTAAAAGTCATCCAATACCTCGACGTTTCCAAAAAAAATTCTCTGGAAATTCTTGGAATTTTTTCCCAAAAAAATTCCGGTGAAATTCCTTAAAAATCAGCGGAGATTTCTCCGTGTGACATTCGGAATCAGCGACCTCGAAAACCCTCAGCCCTAAATCGGGTTTAATCGTGTATTCGGAATCCATGACCCCAAAAACCCCTCTTTCAATCGTTTGTTTGCTAGGTTATAACACTTTGATTTTTGATGGATTTTGGTCATCTTTAGGCCCCTTGCTCCCCAAAATTGATGGATTTTGAAATTTTTTCACGGATTCATATTTTACAGGATATGCTCTTTCCAGCGATGTGCATAAAGGCATACCTTTCATTTTAAGATTCCGAAGTTGGTGGCACGTTACAGCCCCCCATAAATGGAGGAGAAAATCTTTCAAGCCCTAGAGAAACTAAACCTTACCGCAGGAAGATGGCAATTCGTCCGGCAAAGATCCGCTGATCGGTTCGGGAAAAATTGGGGGGGGGGGTTACTTTCGTAGAACACCCGGTATGTGAAATTTCGATAGTCTCGTTTTTCTTTCCTGAATGCCAACAAGAAAGATCGGTTTGCTAGCAAAGGACTCAATTGGGAAATTTATTTCGGGCAGGCGCGCGAACCCGGGGCTCAGTAAGGGTGCCGATGACAAATGGGGGCGCGGCTGGGACTCAATCAGAAGTGGGTAAGTTCACGAACTTTAAAAATCGTTCACGTTCACCTAAAAGTTAGCCCGTTCACCTACAAATATAGTAGTTCACGTTCACGTTCTTTTGCTGTTTGTGAACAAGTGAACGGCGTTCACATCCTTTCTAATTTTCGTGGTATTCTTTATTTTAGTCTTGATTTAACAACGCGCCCATCCCGCTGCCAATACGAAAAGTTATTCCTAGACCCCAAGTTCCAGCCAGCTGTAAGAAGCTAGATCAGAAGATAACATTTCTGATGTCTTACGTTATGCTCTTGCCTCAGTTAATCTAAAATATTAAAATTTTTGTAATTCCTTTTTATTCAGTCACTTCAATATTTTGAGGTGAATCACATACACGGAACTGGATAATTATTTCTGGAGTGGGGGGGAGGGCTAATTTTGCACATGGGGGCTCAGCCCCCTGAATCCTACTTCTCTAGTTCCATTAAGAGAGAATCATCATTTTTGGCTTTTATTCATGTTCGCCCATAATATTTGCCTTACATGTTCGCATGTCGCCGATCTGCCGATTGCCTGTCTGACCTTGACGTTTACTGGTACTACACCCTACCAGTAAAGAGTAAACGTCAACAGCAGTCAGAGGCGAAACTTAACTTTGAGTTTGGGGGTGGGGGGTGGAGAAGGAAAATTTGCCGACAAATATTTTTTGAAAACTAAAAATTCGCTGACAAAACATTTTGAAGATTTGAAGAGTTTACCACTATGTTGCGTTATCGAACACACGTGTTTTACCGTTGGTTCTTGTAAATCGCTCTCGTTTACTATCGAGTTTCCTTATCGCGCGTGATAGTGTACAGTTGGCCAGTCACGGCTATACAGGCCGAAACATGCAACCACATGAAAGCAAACGTACGTATGCTCATACTACTGTATTTATAATCCATGCTACTGAAAACCTCAAACTACAAGACTATGTACTCAATGTCGGCCTACACATAGACCCTGAAAACATACTCTTCTCCTCTCGAATATCGAACAACAGTATATGTACATATCGCTCGTCCAATACAACAACGTCATAACTCAAAAAATTGCATTTTTGAGTTAAGCACATAGGAGTAATGGTATGAGTCAAACCTTGTCAATGCAAGAATGACATTTATAATGTTTCAATTCCATCTACCAGAATGCGTTAATGTTATACATTAATTATTCACGTCTTAATAGCACTTTAAACTTTCAAATTGCTCTCCTGAAAAATTGCGTTTTTTGAGTTATGACGTTGTTGTATTGGACAAGCGATATATATCTTAAAACTGCCCAATTAGCCGACAAATTCTCCGTATCACATCCCACAATAACAACTGATAACACCATCCTAAAAGTACGAAAACTAATTCCACAATAACAACTGATAACACCATCCTAAAAGTACGAAAACTAATTCCACAATAACAACTGATAACACCATCCTAAAAGTACGAAAACTAATTAATCCGTCAAAAAGACTCATCTTGTCCAATGTATCTCCACATATCCCTCATTCAATCATTGAATCCGCATTAACAGATCGAAAACTCAAACTATCCTTCTCAATATCTTTCATGAAAGCAGGCATCTCCAATGAACAATACAAACATGTAATGAGCTTCTGCCGCTAAGTGTACTGTGAGTCACAAAAATATTCGGACACGCAGTTTATTTTTGCAATATTGAAAGAAGAATGGGCGGAAAGAATCTGAAAAAGTTTTATGAGGCAGGAGGTAGAGTAGGGAGTCTTAGAGCACCAATTTTGTTTGGAGATGTACCAAAAATTAAGCATAGAAAAAGAAAAACACGAAATATGTAGCCAAATTAATATTCGGACACCGTGTATTTTTTCCATGAGAAATCTGACTTGATCTTACATTTTCCTGAGTACGATTCTAGAAAATGTTCCTTTGATGATTAAAAGTTGATACCTGAATAATTGAAGCATTGCAGATTATGAGTTAGGTAATTGCGACATCGTAGCATGACTGAATGCGAAGTTAGGTACGGGTTAAAAAAATTTTAAACAAGAAAACTTTCTGCGTCCGTCTATTATAATTAGCATGCAACCCAAAAAAAACAAAATAGTTACGACCCGTCTCTAACTCAACAGTACAGGAGCTATGATGATGTGGGTTAAAATTTCATATTCTGTAAAGCTTCTAGTTTACACAAATCACTTGTGATCATCAAAGGAACATTTTCGGGATTCCTATTCAGGAAAATGTAAGATCAAGTCGGATTTCTTATGGAAAAAATACACGGTGTCCGAATATTAATTTGGCTACATATTTCGTGTTTTTCTTTTTCTGTGCATAATTTTTGGTACTTCTCCAAAAAAAAAATTGGTGCTCCAAGACTTTCTACTCTACCTCCTGCCACATACAACTGTTTCGGATTTTTTTCTGCCCATTCTTCTTTCAATATTGCGAAAAAAACTGCATGTCCGAATATTTTTGTGACTCACAGTATGTACTACCCGACATACCAGAAGAAGAGATCAACAACTTCATCTTCCCCGATTCGCTACTAAACGACTACGAAGACGAAAAATTTCGAATCTACCTATCCACTGAAGATCACTGGTGTAGCACATGTAAATCAACAGATCACAACACCAGCTACTGCACCCTCCGTTCCCATCCCAATAACACTGGAAAACATACATCATCGAACCTTCCAACAAAAGTCAACGAACCAACACCTGAACTGTCGTACACCGAACCACTCGACACACCCCAATTTGCCGATTTTTCAAGCAAAGTATTTCTTATTTGAAAAAAATAAATAAAACAGAAGCAAAATATGAGCCCGGGGACTAATTTTTGAGAACGCTCTTGTACTCTCAAAAAAAGTCTGCCTTTTTTCTACTCTTTATTTTTCTTCCTTCCTTCGTTCCTCTTTTTACCTTTTTTTTTAAGTGTCTTTTTTATAGTGAGCCGCTTGAGACATTCTCCTGCCTCGGCCCTTGTGCAATGCAAACATACGCCCAATGATGGCATGTTACGTTTTAGTAACGTTATAATATAACGTTATTATTTAGTAACATCACAATGTAACGTTACGAATTCTTGTTTCATTACGTTACGAATAACGTTCTGATAACGTTTATATAAAGGAATAAAAAATGAAGGGTTCTTGAAAGAAATTATGGATAATTTTCTTTTATTTTTGCCTCCCTGGCTCCTCCAATAGTTGAGACTATGAAAATTTATGATGAGATCTCCAACAAAAAATTTATAGCGTTATGACCATAACGTTATAACGCTTAATCGTTACGTGACTGTGTATAACCTAACCTTATTTTCTCGCATAACGTTAATTTAACGTTATGAATAACGTTATTTATAACGGAATGCCATCGCTGCATACACCATCCGAGAAGTGGGAGGTATGATTTGTAAACTGCTTTTATTGCCAAAAAGCTGTTCCAGGCTTTTGCAATCCTACTGAAGATCTCCCTCTGTCCAACCTATCTAGAAAATCTGTGTTTTGTATAAAATATGTGATTTCCTCTACCCTACTTATTTTCCCCTCTCAGAATAATGCTAGCTTCGTCATTTTGTGTCTCGAAAGTAATACTGTTTTTTTTGTTTTTTGTATTTATTTTTAGATCTGCCTTCCTACCGGCTACTTTGAATTCTGAGGCCATTTCCTGGAGGGAAGTTTAGATCTTGTGCAAATAGCGCAACATCATCTGCAAAACGTAAATTGTTGAGGTATTTTCCGTCTATTTTGATTCCTCTTTTCTCTAACTCCATCTCCCAAAATACTTCTTCCATAATACTATTGAATAAATTTGCAGACAGTGGGTCTTCTTGTTTGACCCCCTCCCCATTTTTAATGTCGAATTTTGGACGTGATAACCACCAATATTAATACTGACGACTTGCAAAAGAATCATTTTCTTTTACGTTATCATAATATTTGTTGATAACAAAGCTTTCGGAGACTCAGAAAAAGAGACTCTAGGATCTGCAACAGAAAAGCAAAGTGGCAGTAGGAAAAATAAACCGACACTCAAAGAACGGCAAGACCATAGCTATCAGTTTTTAGGGGAGACGGGGGTGAACAATGAGACAAAGATATTGACAATATGAAAAATTTCAGTTCAAACCTGAAAAACTTTCCTCACTTCCTCAGTTTTACCCACTGGCAACTAGAATTTGACGGGTCCTAACTTTTCGAACTTGAAGAGGTGTGACGGTCCTCTGTCTTGTCGATACGGCCCAGACAAGAGGACAAGCTAGTAGATAGGTAGAGAGCAGACAGGTGAGTAAATAGCCGCAGAAGGAAAACGAAACGTGCACTGTCGACAGGGGTCCATATGAGCGAAGCGAGTGCCGACAAAGAAGTTGGACTGTGCGGCCTCCTAGCCAATTTCGAAATCGAATCGAGCAATCGGACCCCTACTCTAGATGTAATTTCTACTGCATTTCACACTTATGGAGCGGCACATGGGAAACACCGAGCACTCGACAACGCTTCTTCGGTTACACATTTTGAGAAGCCTCTCTGCACCAGCTGAGGGTAACTACCACACAAGTGAGTATATTCGATAATGATGCAAACACACCATTTCTTTTACTCTCGAATTAAGCACTTCATATCGAAGCGTGAGAATTATCGCCAGTCAGACCAATGTAAATATCGTTTTAATTTGATAACGGGAATCATACTGCGATACTCCGGTGTCTACGCTACGCTGCATGTAATGTTCTCGGCAAATAATGTCGTACACCTTGTTAAAAGTCCCTTGCAGCCCTACTCGTGTTCGTTTACGGGGCGAACAAAATGGCATTTATTCAGGTAACGAGGGAGAAGTTGTCATTTGAATCGTGTAATATGTAAATACACGCGTGGCTCGTATACATCTTTATTGCATCAACTTCGACGACAGTTTCAATCGTCGGGTATTTGCTCGCGTTTAAGAAGTTCGACAGTGACAGCGATGCCGTACTTAACTGTACACAGTTAAAGTTTTCCGGCTCTCTTTATTTTGTATTCACAAATTCGGCACGGAGCTTTTCAGCTGAATCAACGGTGAAATTCCGAACACGGCAATGGAACGGAGCCGCACCGCGATACATCCACCGACATTATGGGTCAGTTCAATGCAAAATCAGTGGTTAGCAAACTGGTCCTCCAGGCCGGATATAGAATTTTATATACCCACGAAGAAATTTGCATCATCGCACGTGGAATACTTTCGAACACCGATGGGATGCAAACAGTGGTATCAGATTATCTTCTGAGAGGCATAGCAAAGTTAGGGATTCCCCCCCCCCATGAACTCCTTCATCCCCAGGCTCATACCTAGAAAGGAAATGTAACTTGGGGTAACGTTGAAAATTTGACGTCCAAAAAGCATAAAAACAGTTTTGTCTGTTTTACAAGAAAGTGTAAACCATTAGGTTAGAGAGCAATGCCCCCCCCCCCACAGAGATGACTGGCTGCCCAATAGTACTGTAGAGCTACTCAGAGCTTAAAGGTCGCATATGAAATTGAAACATTTAATTTTTCAAGTTCTTGAAAACTCAACCAATGTAATGTATACTTGCTTTCATTTTTGTAGGTAACTGTGTTGGAAAGTGTGTGTGAGGGTATGTGGGGAGGAGGTGAGGCTCTTGTCAGAAGTGTTAAAATCACGTGCATCATCATTCGAGAGAATGAAGAATATGGCGAGCGCGAGCAAGACAGAGAGAGAGCGAGAGAGAGAGAGAGAAAAAGAGTGAAATAGAGCGAGATCAACTTCAGAAAAATGGGTAGTTAAATCTAACGGTTATCTGACCTGAGAATCTTCACAGTTTTGCTTAAAGCGGCGTCAACACCAAAAACGAGCACAAATTCACTTCAGCAGTAAATTACACGATGCACGTGAACGCAAGAAAAACTCACATCTGAACCATATGAAGATCTGAACAGAAGTGAGACTGAGGTCTCCTGCTGGCTACCGGGTGTCGAAAATGTCGAAAAAGAACCTACCTGACTCTGGACCTTTCAGACTTCAACAATGTTGAAAGGAGATAGATGCTGTTTACTGATGAATACTTCCCTTGTACCTGCTTGCACAATTGCCACTCAAACCATACACAATACCTGCTTTACCAATGAAACGTCACCGCTCCGACGTAAACAATGAAAACAACTGCCCTTGTAGGGTCAAGTTTGGAACCCCGAAGAAGAAGAAATTCTGAGTTTTCTTATTATTTGTTGTTTAAGGAATATAAGTGTTATTATCGATAATACTCTTGTTTTCTTTCTGCAACGACCTTCATATTTTCCACTGCGCTTATTGGTCTGAGTTCGTGACTTGGTCCAGCCTTATCTCCGTGAGATATTTAAGTCTAATGGTTGAAATAAAATTACCGCCCACTAAACGGTCGTATCCTACTCTGCTGATTCGATATCTTAATTTTATTTCACACGGGTACCACAGTGGCTGGTATAAACAAGATCATGACTCATTGGTTTATCGTTAGTTTTGGGTTAACAGGCTCAAGCGATTGGCTTTGGAGTATCTGAGGCTGTCGGTTACAAGGAATTACAATAGTGACTGGACCTTTTTTACCTTATCTATTTTATCGTTTCGGCTATTAACAATAGCGAAACACTACTGCTGCCAGTCGAAGTCGAATTTTAGGGTTACAGGCTCAAGTGCTTTGCTGTGTGAAAGCATCCGGATCTGTCATTTTCGAGAAATTAATTGACCACCTGAATTAAATACATATTTCGACTATTCATTATAGTGAGATACTAAATAATAATGTCGAAGTCGAATTTTTCGACACCAGTCGTAGAGAAACATTTCTTAAATATTACACAATTTTAGACCATCCTCATTTGGTTTTCAAGAACGATGCCATGTTACATGGAACAGCGACAAATGATCAGGGGCACAGTTCCAAATGATGAGACAAGACTACTGAATTTTTTCTGAGAAATGAGCCAACAATGAAAAGGAAAAAAATACTTCGAACTCACCGCGTTGATTTAACAGTTATTATTTGACGCTGATCGAGAAATTCAGAAACCGAAATAACATTTCTGAGAGGAAGGAAGATTACACAGAAAACAGGGGCAGGGTGCCTCAAGCGAAGACTCGAAGACTGAATGAAAAGAAGGAATGTTCGTTTTGAGGAGTGCATTTCATCCAAGTCTGACACTGATCGTAAAAAATTTCAAACACAACTGGAATCTGGAAGAGTCGTGAAGAGTTTTAAATAGTCTTAATCAAGTCTTGAGAGGTCCGAAAGAGTTATAAAGGAATCTTGGATACATTATTCAGAAGTATCGAAAGTTTCCAAATCATAACCAACGTTGCAGTTTTAGGAATCTTTTGGTTAAGCCTGGGGAGATTTACGGAATTCCGCTATACGAGTGCGGCGACCCTCTCCTCTCAAATGTAAACTTTTGTACAAATCTTCCTGTCTGGCTAGTTTCTGCGTAGCACGACACGAACGTCTAACAAACGTCTTTTGTCTCCTGCGTCTCCTGCATTCGTACTTCTGATACGTGATCTTTTCACAACCACTTTCTCCTTCTTCGTACCCATTTTCCTTTTTCTCCCTCGATGTCAGGTCGGACATCCGTTTAATTCAGTTACAGATAACGTTTAGCAAACACAAGATCAACTTTTACTATTGATCGTTAATACACACGATGTTTCTACACACTGTCAATGTTTTCACGTCTTATGCCCTCGCTGCGGCCTGGACTAAATACTCCCCTCATAAATTCCAAATATTTGAAAGGTTTTAAACACGTTAACCTTCGTTTACCTGAAACGTGTTGAAAATTTTTAGAGCCTCAACAAGTCGTAAACACAAATGGAATGGTTTTGAAGAGTTTTAATTATATTTTCAAGAGTGTCATCAGCCTCAGCCCAGTCTAAATTATTTCAAAGATTCTTAAATGAGTCGGTGCGAGTTTTGAAAGTTTTGGAAACGTCCTACAAAGTCCTAAACGAGGCTACAATAGAAATAACGAAGGTTAATGTAGAGTACCAGATTCCACAAGAGGACTGAACCAGGCACAGATACACGGAGAATGCAATTGGGGTTACTATCCTCTCCCCCCCACCCCAAAAAAAATCGAAACCGCTTTAAAAATAACCAAGTTTCATTGATTCTTAAGTCAGCTCAATACAAATCTTCAGAAGTCATGGAACAGCTTATAGAGTATTTGACAGTCTAAAGAAGTTATTAGGCGTCTTAAACGAGGCTTGAACGGTCTTAGCGATTCTTAGGTTAGTCATTTTCTCTTTCCTCTCATTTCTATTTCTCCGATTCGTTCTTTCTCTCAGGACCCCCTAAATTTTTCGGGGCCACTTTAGCAACCAGTGCAGCCCCTCCTGTGCACGATTCGGAGAACTTGCCCCACTGGATGCAAATTCGAGCACCATCACCGATATTGGTCGTCTTCAAAGTCCAATTTCAAAGTGTCAGCTGGACACATCTGATTTCAACTCGCTGCGGGCTTCAGTCACGGCAAAATAAGGTAGAAGATAAGTGTTAGCAGGCAAATGAAGACACTCACGGAGAGCGGAACGAAAAGTGCGAAAAGGTAAATACTGTCGAAAATCAACAACATACTCAACTTATTTCAGGGCTTTACAAGTTGACATAAATTCGGATGTACGCTCGTGATTTATTAAGGAGTAACTTATTAATTCCGGGACACGTTCATGTAAATCCCTAACATGTCTAACTTTTAGGCAGGCGGCAATTCGGCAAGATTACCCGGGCACGTGTGCACGCGTACATGTGTATGTGTGTGTCTGTGCAGAAAACTTTGCGCCGGATATCGTCGATTATACAGCGGCCTATTTTCCGGCGGCCGAAAGATGAACGCCGTGAAAAACCTTCCGGCCGCTCTGGTCGCCGTTTTTCACGCTTCAGACGTCCGCGCGGTTGCGACCTTCATTCGACGCCACGCCGAGATCGGACGCGTGGTGGCCCATAATGGGGCGCTGCCGTATGAATTGCAAATTAGTCGATACACACGGAAAACGGATTCCACTTCCACGTGTGATTTCTCTGCGCGGCCTACACGCCGGCTTTCGAAAGCTGCGAATAAATTCGACCTAATGAGCTGGAAAGGAAACGGAAATAAATTCATTTCCTGCGTACACGTATCGCCGATTCGATTGCAGCTATTCAGATTTTTCGCCGACGAAAAATATGCGTTTTACGAAAGCGTTCCTACACATACAGAGGCGCAACATCCCACGCGCCTTCTCGTTTCCTTCATCTTGTTAGCTTGCTGCCGATTCCAACACAGAAAAATGTCGTTCGTCTGATTCAAATTTACCCTCGACGCGTTCGTCTCTCGGATTTCTGGTATTGCATTTCACGTGCATTCTGGTGTCATCCGGACATGTTAAAAGCAACCAAAATAGCTGAAAAAATTAATGATCTCCGTGATACGTGGCGTCTCACCAAAACTCATAGATGATGTTGGACACAATTGTGAATATACATCGCATTGACGCTTGCTGCAGTACCGCAGATTAGAGATGCGATTTAATATGTATGTTTATCTTAGACCGTTGGTTCGGTCGAGAATTTTATCTGGAATTATAATTTGTCGTACTCCACCCCTTCATCTCCCTTTGGCTCAGTCCCTATGAGTCCTTGTTAGAAATATGAGTACAGGTGCACGTCTAGCCACGCCAGGAACGTAGGTGAATATTCGCTCTGCGTGTTATCTGACTGGCCGGCGGATAGAAACGAGGAGCAGGTACCACTCCGGGGAACAAATCCAACAGATTAGGTTTGATTTCCGTCTTCGATGCCGTGGCGATGATTTTGGTAGTATTTTCGAGTAGTCACGGCAATCTTTTAATAACTGCTGCTGATGGTAACCAACTACAGCAGAGGTACAATGACCTAAGTATGTGACACATCATATTAGCAATTTTCTAGACCTGGCAAACGGTTTCACTTGTCCGATTTTCCAGTCCTATAACTTCAGGGTGAAAAACAGACTTGTGCCAATTCCATATCAAATCGGTCCAGTTTTGCCGCGCAGGCCCTCACATGTTCTTCAAAGTTTGTTAACTAGATACTCTTCACCACACACCTCAAAGGCCTTCTTCTTTCACTGACACCCAAAATCAGTGCGGCATTCACTGTTATACGACAGCTCATTCTTTTGTGATTCACAAGTCCCATTTCTCTCTTTTCCAAGACTGGGACCGGAGCTGCGCAGTTTACTCGGATAGAATCTTTTCCTACTTTATTCAATGTTCAGTCTGACATCACTAGGTTTGCAGACTCATAAGTACACAGCTCGCCTGATTCACTCTTGCATGTGATGGCCTGTTGTTTACACGCTTCTGATCCAACACTAAGACCACGACAGAAGTTTCACTAACTTCGCAACATCAGAACCTAAGAACTTCTCGTTAAAAATTTCAAAACGCTATGTGAACCCGTCTCGAAGAACTCTTTCGCATCGTGACACCCCTATTCCCTCAGCAACGAAGCAACCGGGGCAGGAAGCACATGCCCTTCCAGAGACTCCATCTACGCCACCCAGAAATCAAGTTCACACAATGGTAAATGCACAGTTGTGGCAACACTATCTGGTTTGTGATTTTCCCCAAAAAATTTACGAATATGTGTTTCACCCACTCCAATACAATGCTCGACCGTGAATGGGTTCTTCCTTCGCACAGAGCGAGCTCAAAAAACATATGCATCAAAAATAGAAGAATCGAGCAATGAATAAATGCATGTACATAGCTCAACAGGGTTTGCCCCAAAACATCTATTATTTGGTAAAAGCATTTTATTAATTCCAGAAGAATTGGGAATTGAAACAAAAATTGAAAAAGACAGAGAAAAAGCCTTCGAAAATAGCATAAAAATACACGAATACAACAAACAAAACATGATAAAAATCGAAAAGAAATAAACCTCAAAGTTGGAGACTTAGTCTACATTGAAAGGGGAAACACACTAAATCGAGAGAAACTCGACATAATCAGAACAGGGCCTTTTCCAATCTCAGAAGTAGTTTCAAACACATTTATAAAATTAACCAAAATAACAAAAAGAAGGACAGTAGGAACTACCACGTCAGTAAACTGGTCTCTGTTAGTGACGAGGAGACCTAGAGAAAATCAGTCTTCAGAACGAGACATAGAAGTCTCTAGTCAGTGGTTGTTATAATCTTGTATACTGAGTCGCGGGTGACTGTGCAGTATGCCATACACTGGAGTGAGTGAAACCATTCACCGCGCGAAAGCGAGTGGCACATGTACGTGTGTGGGTTGTTCTCTGCATATGTCCACTCACCTCTGCAATGGTTCTTCAGAGTGGTAGGTCCCACTCTGAGTTGTACCGAATAGAGCAACAGTCCGGCTATCCGAAAAGACCGCAGAATCAAAATTAGCCTCGCGTTCTCCTCAAAACCATCTTAAGAGTCTTTCCCCGATCCTCGTTCTCGGGGGGGGGGGATGTAAGCGTACTTGCCTCTATCTCTACCGAAGCCGACCGGAGTACAACTTTAGTACGCTCGTCTATGAAAATAAATGACCGAGGCGTACTGATATCGTGTTAAAACCTGAGTGCAAATGGCCAGATGACCGATCTTACGTCGAGTAATCTTTTCATGCAAAATCAATACGACTGTTGAAGTACACGAGTGCACACCTAAAATTACTTATTATATCCGTCGCGTACTCGGCTCCCCGGTGGACATCGGCCTATTCGCGATTCAGATAAATTGTATAACTATTTCTAATTAACGTTTGTCGTGTACAGTGGAAGCTAGGGGTTTCTCAAGGGGGGGGGGGCACAATAAGGTTTTCAAGGAAGAAAACGTCGAAAATTGTGGTATTTTTTTTTAAATCGCCGATATTACAGGACTATGTAGAAATATTGGAGGGGGCGCACATACCCCCTGTGCCCCCCCGACACCACGCTACTGGTCGTGCAACTGCTCAAATAAGCCTGATTCACGTAAGTAGCAATTTATTTATGCTTATTATATTTTATCTTTGAATACAGTTATGAAACGAGTGCATCGCCGGCTCGTCGCTTTTTATTCAGCACCGACGTATATGTATAAATATTTCGCAACCGTGATGTAATTTTAAACATGGAAGTTCCCCTCCCTACTCCGCGCTAAAACTACCCGAAGGTATGTAAGGTAGTGGAGCGGAGACATCCTGATTTTTATTTTTATGTTATGTAACGAATACAAGGAGCCACCTGAGAAAGTTTCGGACTGGCCGCCGAGTGGGGCCTTGGTCCCTCGCCAGATCAAAGAAAGGGTCCACCTACATCGCAGCGTGACCATCCTAGATTAAGTAATCTCGTGTAGCATTATTTTGATATGCATCGTCTCCTTACTCTTAGTGTCACTTATTCAGGACATGTCCAAGTTAGTGCTAGGTCGGTTTCTCTTCTACACCACACTCAAAATTCAAAATTATTATAGTATTTTACATTATACCCCCCCCCCCGGCCTATCACACTCGGGTTTACACGCACACGTATATAATTCCGTCACGCCGAAATTTTGGTTACGATGATAATCCCAGATAGATTCGTGTAGGGTACGAGATATACCGGGTGTTCCGCGAAAGTAACCACCCCCCATTTTTTTCCCGAACCGATCGGCTGATCTTTGCTGGACAAATTGGCATCTTCCTGCGGTACGGTCTAGTTTTTCTAGGGCTTGAGAGATTTTCTCCCCCATTTCTGGGGGCTGTAACGTGCAACCAACTTCGGAATCTTAAATGGAAAGGTATGCCTTTACGCACATCGCTGGAAAGGGCATATGCTGCAAAATACAAATCCGTGAAAAAATTTCAAAATTCATTAATTTTGGGGGGCAAGGGGCCTAAAGATGACCAAAATCCATCAAAAATCAAAGTGTCATAACCTAGCAAAGCAAACGATTGAAAGAGGGGTTTTCGAGATCACGGATTCCGAATACACGATTTAACCCGGTTTAGGGCTTTAAAATCCAAATTTTCAACCGAAAATTGGTTCCTATTCACAAATTTTTGACTTTCTGAATGCGGATTACTAAAGTGGCTTCACGCACATCGTTGAATAGGGAACTTCTTCCAGAGTATGAACCAATGAAAAAAAATTTCAAAATTCATCAAATTTGGGGATGAGTGGCCTAGAGATGACCCAAATCCGTCCAAAATTGAAATACCATGACCTAGCAAACAGACTATCGAAAAGAGGGTTTTCGAGGTCGCTGATTCCGAATGTCACACGGAGAAATCTTCGCTGATTTTTAAGGAATTTCACCGGAATTTTGTTGGGAAAAAATTCCAAGAATCTCCAAAGAATTTTTTTGGAAACGTCGAGGTATTGGATGATTTTTAAGAATTTCTTCTGAAATTGTTGGAAAAAATTCGATAACGTCCGGAGAATTTCATCGGAAATCTTTAGAAAAAATTTCTAATGATTTCCAAGAAATTTCATCAAAATTCTTCAAGAAAATTTTTCGATAATTTTTGAAGTATTTCTGGGAAATACTCGGGAAAAATCTCTGATAATTTTTAAAGAATTTCATTAGAACTCGGGAAGAATCTCCGATAAATTTTAAGGAATTTTATCGGAAAAATTGTTGAAAAAAAATCCAATAATTTTCAAAGAATTTCATCGGAAACGTTGGAAAAAATCTCCAATAAATTTTAAGCAATTTTATGGGAACTCGGGAAAAATCTCCGATAAATTTTAAGGAATTTTATCGGAAATTGTTGGAAACTAATTCCGATAATTTTCGAAGAATCTCACCGGTAATCTTTAGGAAAAATTTCCAATGATTTCCAAAAAAATATCATTAAACTCTTCGAGAATATTTTCCAATAATTTTCGAATTATTAAACCATTGGAGTATTTCCCCGAATACTTCCTATGACGAGCTTCAAAAATTATCGGAAAAACTTCCTCGAAGAATTTTGATGAAATTTTTTGGAAACTATAGGAAATTTTTTCTAAAGGTTTCCGATGAGATTCTTCGAACATTATCGGAATTTTCCTCAACAATTTCCGTTGAAATTCCTTAAAAATTATCGGAAATTTTTCCCAAGTTCCCATAAAATTCCTTAAAAATCATCGCAGACATTTCCAACAATATCCGATGAAATTCCTTAAAATTTATCGGAGATTTTTCCCGAGTTCCGAAAAAATTCCTTAAAAATTATCGGAGATTTTTCTTGAGTATTACTCAGAAATACTTCAAAAAATTATCGAAAAGTTTTCTAAAAGAATTTTGATGAAACTTTTTTGGAAATCATTGGAAATTTTTCCGAATACTACCGATGAGATTCTATGGACATTATCGGAATTTTTTCTAAAGATTTCCGATGAAATCCCTTAATAATCATATCCAAGATTTTTCCCGTTTCCAAAAAAATTCTTCACAATTTATCGGAGACTTTCCCGAGTTCCGATAAAATTCTTTAAAAATGATCGGAAATTTGTCTCGAGTTCCGATGATTTTTTTTTTTTATGGGAGATTTTCCTACCATTTCCGATGAAATTCCTTAAAATTTATTGGATATTTTTCCCGAGTTCCGATGAAATTCCGTAAAATTTATCGGAGATTTTCCCCGACGTTTACGAAGAAATTCTTTGGAAATTATTAGAATTTTTTTCCAATAGTACCGATGAAATTCCTTAAAAATCATCCGAGATTTTCCCCGAAGTTTCCGAAGAAATTCTCTGGAGATTATCGAACATATTTCCTGGCGATTTTCGATAAAATTCTTAAAAAACCATCGAAGTTCCCCCCCCCCCGAACCGTTGCATTTTCTGTTGTCCGTCACGGCGCCACAGCACACAGAAATGTTGCGTTTAAATCTGAATAGACGGCCATCGTGTGCCCGCTTATTCATATTACCACGCAACATACCGGGTTTTCCTAGATATTAAAACGAAAGTTGAATAACCCGGTATGCCTTGTAAGTCCCAAAATGTCAAAAATATATATTTGACACCACCTTTCTCACTCAAATTTCGGATTTCGAGGCCCTAGGATGCGCTGGATGTAGGAAATCACGCGATGAAGCCAAACTTTTTTGGCACAGACACGTTTTGGGGGAAGTTCACTTTCCAATAATGTGCATAAAGCCATTTGGATAATCTGCAATAAGAAAATCAAAAATTTGTAAATGGCAGCACTTTTAGGTGTCTTATTTTGGACAGGTTTTGGCTAGGGTTAGTCCCTGTCTACCAAAATTGATGAATTTGCCATTTTTCTTCACGAACTCGTATTTTGGAGGAACTGCCCTATCCAACGATGTGCATAAAGCCATTTTGATAACTTGCGTTCAGATACTCAAAAATTTGTAAATTAGAATCACTCTTGAGTCTAAAATTTAATTTTAGGGCCCTAAAACGGGTTAAATCGGGAGGAATGTATGACATTCGGAATCAGCGACCTCGAAAACCCCCTTTTCGATAGTCTGTTTGCTAGGTGATGAGACTTCAATTTTGGACGGATTTTGGTCATCTCTAGGCCCCTTACCCCAAATTTGATGAATTTTGAAATTTTTTTCATGCATTCATACTCTAAAGGAAGTTTCCTATTCAACAATGTGCGTGAAGCCACTTTAATAATCTGCATTCAGAATGTCAAGAATTTGTGAATAGGAACCAATTTTAGGTTGAAAATTTGGATTTTAAAGCCTTAAACCGGGTTAAATCGTGAAACCCCCTCTTTGATAGGTTATGACACTTTGATTTTTGATAGATTTTGGTCATCTTTAAGCCCCTGGCCACCAAAATTGATGAATTTTGAATTTTTTTCACGGACTCGTATTTTGCAGGATATGTCCTTTCCAGCGATGTGCATAAAGGCATGGCATACCTTTCTATTTAAGATTCCGAAATGGGTGGCACGTTACAGCCTCCCATAAATGGGGGAGAAAATTTTTTCAAGCCCTAGAGAAACTAGATCTTGCCGCAGGAAAATGGCAATTTGTCCGGCAAAGATCCGCCAATCGATTCGGGGAAAAAATGGGGGGTAACTTTCGTGGAACACCCTGTATAGTAGGTCGGAGTAACAGTTGTTATCCGAGCTACGACATGTCGTGGTCTACACCCTCGGAACTGTAGCTTTATGTTGATTCAGTTTTTCTCACTGCAATCTTAGAAGCTTGATTTAAAGGCTATTCCGTTCTAGTCTTACATACTCTTATATTATTACAGGTCCAATCATTTCTGGAACTTTTGTTTTCGCAATTTTTGTCCGGCTAGATTGTTATTCTATCCCACTGTGCATCGGTGGCAAGGAGTTCGCCGCTGGAATGGTCGACGAGGCCGACATCTCCGCATTCTCTCGGTGCCAAAGTGCCGATGCATCGCGATAACAGATAAACGAAATGTATTATGCCGCAGCCGATATTGCGATTGGGGTAGGTACACAAAAATCCTCCAACTGGATGCACGAACTCTCTCAAATTTCTTATCCTTCTCCGTTTTTTTTTTTCTTTCTTTCTTTCTTTCTTTTTATATTATCAAACTTCTATTGTGATCCGAAACACGTTGGTCGGAATTTCTTCTTCTTTTTCGCTCCTACTTTTCTTTTTCTCGATAAATCTCGTATACCGAAGGCCTTATTAGATTCACGCCGTTTCCTCGATGACCTCACTCTCTCGTATTTCCATTAATACACTTTTAAGCAGAAATCTCTCTTCTTTTTTTTCTCTCTTCTTTCTTTTTGATTTGCTCGAAAATCATTTTCGCCAACTTGGACGCTGCCAAGCGTGAAAAATAATTCCGCAACAGACGCGCTGCGCGGTGCAGCGCCAATCCGAGCCGGACACTCGTGCAGCCTGCTCGAGAATACAAAAACAAACCTCGACTCCTCAGCTCCCTGCTCTTCGCCGTGAGTGGAAGAGCGGAAACGGCAAAAAGTAATTTATATAAAATATTGACGCAATTCAGCCAGCCTCTTCTGCTTCGCGGTTTGGCATAAATACATTCTCGGGCGTATTAAAAAATTCTATACGTAATGAAAATATTTTAAACGAAAAACGATTCGATGTTTATTTAGTTTCTCGTCGGCGTCCGTAAATACTAATCTTCTGCTTTTTTTTTTTTTTTGGTTTCCCATTTTCGTTCTTCGAAAATTCGTAAGCACCGATTTCTCCGTGCCCACCACTTTCTCGACGAGAAGAAATGCACCCAGAAGTTCCTGCTCCCCACTCGTAAGTTTCATCTTCTATTTTATTTTCGGCGGTACAATTCGTCTCGGAAAAGCGGCTTCTTCGGGCGGCAGCGGTATCGGTATCACGGCGTATATGCACAGACGCGCTCGTTCCCCAAAAAATATATATAATACCCGTAATGTAAGAAAAACGAGAAGTTTATTTTCGTACGGGGAAGTTATATGCATATATATATATATCCATAGAAGCAAACAGAGAAAGGAGAAAAAAAGAAGCAGTTTAACGATGAGACGTGAAAGAATTTAATACCGCGCGGATTGCGAGTAAAGATTCTCTGTGTGGAAAATAAAATATGCGTAAAAAATAGGCCACGTGGGGATTCTGGGTAAATCGATGGAATTTGAGTGGCGAGGGAGGAAAAAACATACACATCGGAGGTAGGTAAAGGAACATACGTACGTAATCTTCGGAATTGGTGGATGTGCAAAACGAGAAAACTACCACCGTTTTTTTTTTCTTTTTCTTTTTCGTTTCTGTAGAAAGTATAAAAAAAATGTTGTAATCGAAACGGAGTCGGCGTTTGTAAATAAACTCGAGTAATTTCACTGACGATATACGCACTCGGTATGCGACGTAGATGACGTTCACATCGGTGACATCTTGTATTTTACTTTATATTTATCATTATTATTGTTCATTTCCGTAGGTAGAAAGCAAACAAGATGAAATTGCGACCACTTATTCAAAGTCAGCTACTCTTACAGCGAATTTTCAAGGAGGAGAGTATTCAACGGAGAAAAAATTGGTAAATGAGAACTATCAACCTCTCAAAATAACAATTGAATTCAATATCTTTTATTGGAAACCGTTATAACATATGGCTCACGCCCCTCCCGGCCCATACAGAGCAAAGGATCCCCGAAGGCAATGCCATTCTTGTACGTAGATACTTATTCTTTGAAAAACTTGACTATAAAGAAATCTATTTATATCAACCGCCCATCTTGTTTTTTGGTGTCCCCGGTTTCTTTTGTGTTCGAAAGGTTGCCAAAAGGTTTTAGAATGCGTCCATTTTTCGTCTTTTAATCTTGAAATATGCCCTGCCCATCCCCACTCTAGCCTCCTTATTGTTCTCACTCCATCTTTATTATTTCTCTATTCCTTTTTGACAAATTCTAGTTTTGTGTGATCCTTTCTTTTCATGCCCAAAATAGACCGTTCCAATGCGTTCTATGAAGTTTTTATTCTATTCAAAAGTTTTTGATTTAGTGACCATATTTTGGCAACCATATATTAGAGTTTGGAGGACACACACACTGAAAATTTCACTTTTCGGCGAGGAAGTGAAGGAGCCTTTAAAAATATTTTCAAGAGACCAGTACTTTTGGCTTTGTAATTCTTGCGTTTATTTCTTTCTCCGTGCGATTATGAAAAGACACTGATTGCCCAAGGTATGTTGCTTCTTTCACTATTTCTATTTTTAGATTGTCCTTTGTTACAATTTGTTTCAAGTTTTCCGAGTTGGTCAAAATTTTCGTTTTTTCTATATTCATTACACTACACAACAAACTGAGATTTTTTGAAAACCGCATGAAGGAAAATAGATGATTCTTAATGTATTTTGAACGCTGAATCCAAATATGATATTAAAAATGCTGAGTTAGCTAATCATTTTCTACGTTTGCTGGGAAATTTAATAGTGTATTATGAGAAATTGTTTTATTCTATGTGGCGGCACTGATGTTGTATTAAACTGATTACGGATAAGCTTTGTCTTTGACAGTACTGTATAGAAAACCTCCGTGTTGTTCTCTGTCCCCTCTGTGTTTCGTAAGTATTATTCCAATTCAACAACGAGCGTTGTGATTATCATGAATATTCGGGCACTGAATTCTAATGAATACACATTTATCAAATTTATTGTCGGAACACATTTATCTAGTTCACTTACATCTCGTAAAAGAAACAATAAACTGGAATACCGGAATGAAAAGGCGTTATTTCTTCACTGAAGAGATCGCCTTCCTCAAAATTGTTATTCCTTCACTTGATCGTTAATGATAGAATCTTAGAATCAGTTGAAACTGTTTAGATCGTTTCGATATCAAAATTTCAAAACACGTTCACACGTGTCACCGTGTTGGCGAGTTTGTTTTGTGATACATGCAGTGTGGCCACATTCCCTAATATTTCAAACACGAGAGGGAAATTACGGGAAATAATTCGGAATGAATTTACGAGAAAAGGAGAGCTAATTAAGAAAAACTAAAAGCGGCATTGAATTCAGCGTGAAAAATACTTCTAGAATCGGCTACTCTCGTTCTTGCGGTTTTTTGGCTGTTGGGTAGTGTTATCAATCTTGTTTCATCTTCGAATTCTCTTATTTCGTTTCAAAATAATAAAAACTACAGAAAAGGATGTTCTATTATTAATAAGAACAGAGGAAATACCTTAATCATAAAAACTGGCAGAGATAATCAATACATAAGAAAGGGGAAAGACACAGCATTTGGACTCAACTCGGAACAGAAACGGGAGAAAATCGATGGGGAAAGACTAATCAACCTGAGATTTGCGGACGATATAATAATTATTGCCCAAACCCAAATGATTCGCAAGCGATGGTAGACGAATTCGCAAGAGAGAGCACATAGGCAGGGCTATTTCTAAATCCATTAAAAAAAAAATCTTATCAAATAAAAAGAGTGATGAAATTAAGACTGAGGGGGTAACAAAATATAAAAAGTGAACTAGGTAGAATATCTGGGACCAACCATAGCTTTCAAAAACAAATACAAAACCGAAACTTCCAAAGGTATAAACAAGGGATGGAAAAACTACTGAATGAACAAAACTAGGTTTCAAGGGAAGGTTCCAGGAGATTTAAAACTTAAAACATGGGAAGCTGCAACGTACTCACACTGACATACGGATGTCAATCATGGGCAGCTACTAAAGCTGGTGTAAGTTTCGGACTACTCCACTGGCCATGGAGAGGAGCATATTAGAAGTTAAAAGAAGGAAAAAAATAGGAATATCAAAAAAGATTAGGAAAGATTCGCGTATTATAGATATAGGACATAGTATCGAAAAATTAAAAAGGAAATATAAAGGGCACTTAGCAAGACACGCGGGAAGATAGACAAGGAAAATGATGAAATGGACACCCAAGGAGGGTAAACACACTAGAACTATACCAGGCATCAGATGAAAGGATGAGGTAGTAAAATAATCGGGACTGACCTAAGAAAGGGAGGCAAACGGCAGGAAAAAGTGCAGAGAGCGCGTAGAGGTCTATGCCCAGGAATGGGTCATCAACGGGGATCAGAACTAGCAATATGTAAAATGGAAGGCTGTAAATAAATAAATTCACTTTTAACCAATTAGTGACATCATTTTCCGAAATCTAAAGTGGTCATCTAATCCCCAAGTCAGCTAAATATGGAGCCAATATTTGATCGCACCCAACAGTCATAATCATTCATTTCATTTCATTTGTGTGTGAGGTGGCGCTGCATGTACCAAATACTCAGACTTTGTAGTCCCTTGCCCTATTCCTCAAGTTGCTGTTAAGGATCAGCTCAGTAGCCTCACTTTTATTACGATAAACCCGGACAAAACTGAGATCACTCTTTTAACCCACAAAAGGCAGGGCAAGGAGCTGATCAAGGTGCAATACAAGGGAAGACCGTTAGCCCTCACAGCAAAGGTGGAATACTTAGGAATATATCTTGATGAAAAACTTTCCTGGAAGGATCACGTCTCAGATAAAATAAGAAAAGGGACTGAGGCTCTTTGGGCTTGCCGCACTTTTGTCGGCAGGACCTAGGGACACCCTCTCTCAAAATGATGCACTGGATATACACCGATGTAATAAGTCCCAGATTGTGTTGCGGGGCCGGATCCACTTGGCCAAAGAGGAACTAGACTACCTGCAAACGCTCGCGCGTCTCATGATAACGGAGGCAATGAGAACGGCACCGACTACAACACTGGACAGGCTCCTAAACTTTGCACTATTTCACACCGCTATGGAAGCAGCTGCGATAATGGGGGCTTCTTGACTGAGCCAACCAAACCTTCAGACCCAAAAAACAGGCCACAGAAGGATATGGGAAACTTCGGGGACGACGAACAAATGTTTTGGGATGCCGAAGGATAGAATCACGATGGAACACTACCTTGACAAGCTGTACCGTACGCTGATGCCGACACGGAAGGCTTGGGAAAAGAGGTGGCCAACCATTCTAAGAAAAGAGGAGTGTGTGGTTTGCAGATGCCTCTAAGAATGACCAAAGTATAGGAATTGAAATCACGAATGCAAAAGGCGCTGAGAACTATTCAATGGTACTGGGCGAGAGCGTCACTATCTTCCAAGCAGAGGTAATGGCGATCACGGAGGGCATTGATAAAAGCCAGCAGAAGAGCTTTGCTAATCAGCAGATTCATATCTGTACAAGACAGTCAATTGGCTATACTGCATCTCTGGTGGCGGCGGAGTGTGTTAAATTATACACCCTTATACTATGGACACCGGAACACTGCGGCATAAAAGGGAACATGATCGCTGGTAAGCTAGTGATGGAGGGCATAAAAAGGGAACTGGCAACATCCAGCCCGTGTCTTCTTGTAACGTACAGCGTCATAAAATCCAAAGTAAAGGCATGGAGACGGAATGCACTGACGGTAGCCCAGTTGCATGAAAGTCAGCAAAATACTGATGCGCAAATACACTTGATGAATAAAAACACCAATTGGGACACATACCGGCACCTCCTCCAAGGAATGATCAACCTCAATAAGAAAATCAGGTCTCCGGCGGAAATTGAGGCCTCTGTGGCAGAATTTACTGACAAACTCAAGCAAGCAGCAACCACTGCCACGCCAATCATCAAATTGAGGTAAGGCAAAACCAAATGGATACTGCAGAAGATTAGGGCAGCAGTCAAGAGGCACAGAAGGCTGCGGCATCGCTGGAAACTTACTAGAGATCCTTTTATCAAGCAAGAGTTCAATTAGGTCAATACCAGCAGCAAGAAATTACTATCAGAACTCGCCAACAAAGAGTACACAAACTTTCTGCTATCTCTATACGATACGAAAGACACAAATTTTTCAATTTACAAGGTGGCCCAAGCAGTTAGAAGCCCACCCAGCCACAACCCACCGCTGTGCACGATGACCGGCAACTGGGCCCGAACTAACCTGGAAAAAGCGCCGACATTAGCAACTCACCTGGCATCCACATTTAAAACACACGATATTCAATCATTGATCAGGCCACAACCCATAGAAGACGAGAAAATGCAACATATTTCCCCAATGGAAATCAAAGGAATACTTGACAAACTGAATCCACGTAAAGCACCAGGTATGGACAACATGACAGCCAAAATGCTCAAAGAATTACCAAAAAAGGTGGTATGGCGAATGGCCCAGATATTCAATGCGATTGTAAGAACGCAGCATTTTTCGAAAGAATGGCGGAACGCCAAGGTGATCGTACTTCTGAAACTGGGAAAACCACCAGAAGATCCAGCGTCATACAGGCCAATAACACTATTGCCGACAATGTCGAAAGTGTTCGAGAAATTGGTACACAAAAGAATACTCAAGGTCGTCAACCAGCGAGGAATCCTACCAGAACACCAATTTGGCTTCAGAGGAAAACACTCGACAATAGAACAAGTCAGCAGGGTGGTGGCCACAATCAGATCTGCCTTGGAGCGAAAAGAGTACTGCCCAGGGGTCTTCCTGGACGTCAATCAGGCCTTTGATAGGGTGTGGACAGAAGGCTTATTACACAAACTCAGTGACTATCTCCCTCAGCAAATAATTCTCCTGCTAACATCTTACTTAAACGCTCGCTCCTTCCAAGTCCAAATGGGTGATTCAGCGTCTCCTACACATTCCATTCAAGCTGGTGTTCCACAAGGTTGTGTCCTGGGACCACTTTTACATTTGTTATACACTGCTGACCTACCAATCGCGGACGACGTGACCATTGCAACTTACGCAGACAATACAGCGGTACTAGCGAGCAATGAAAACTACGATGTCACTGTAAACTGCCTCCAGCACTCGATCAATCGAATTTCGGATTTGGCGAAACAATGGAAAATTAAGCTGAATAGCGCCAAGTCAACCCGCGTTGATTTTTCACTGCGACCCAGCGCACACATACCAATTGCGCTGGATGGACAACCAATGACACCCTCAAGTAACGCTCGCTATCTGAGCATCCACCTAGATACCAGCTTAGTTGGTAAACCCATTATTAAACGCAAGTGAGAAGAACTCCAAAGAAGGTTTCGTAGCATGTTTTGGTTATTCAAGGTGAAAAGTGACTTAAGTCTCTAATACAAAAGATTACTATATGCTAGAGTATTGAGGCCCCAATGGTCGCATGGTCTGCCTAGCTGGGAATATGCGGCGAAATCAAATTTGGAAATTCTCCAGCGACTTCAGAATCTCATACTACGAAGAATAACAGGGGCTCCATACTATATCTCGAATGAAACCCTTCATACCGACCTCAGGATGGAATTCGTCGCCGACCTGGCCAAGAGGATTACAAGGCGCTTCGAGAAGCGCCTGCATTATCACCCGGACGTGCTAGCACTCCAGCTATTAGAAGACCCGCCAATCCGAAGGCTCAAGCTGCTCATCCCGCTGGACATCGCATAGAACACAACAGTTATAGCAGTGAAAAAGCAGGATCTTCCAAGCTCAATGTCATAGTCTTAATCAGTACATCTAAGTTCGCTAAAGTGTAGTGTGCTTAGTATTCGGGGTCATTGTACGATGTTAAACCTAGCTGTCATTGTAAATATTTACAGTTCAGTGTAATAAATGTTTTTTAAAAAAATACTGACGGGGAAGCCTCCAGTAAGTGTGCGAAATTCCTATTAGGGCTAGACAGGAACCATGCAAGGCTCATGATCGGACTACTAACTGGTCATGGGGCCACAAAGCACATGTGGTATAAAATAGGAGTGGTGAAAAGCAGCTCCTGTAGGTATTGTGAAGAAGAGGAAAAAACCTCGCTCCATATCATGAGTCAATGCCCAGCCATATCCAGGACAAGATGCGAAGCACTGGGACTAGAGTATCCAGCACCCAATGAAGGCCCCTTCTTCGTATACCATTTTCCCACACATCGCAGTCCCCACTGCGTTAACTCCGCGATGGTTCCCGGAAATTTGCCGGTTACCACCACAGCCAAATCATCAGTGTAGCCCGGTGTGTATATTTTTTGACCATATCACTCATCCAGCAAACTGTCCACCACTAGGCTTCACAGTACGGGAGCAGCCCCTGATGGTCATTGCATGGATCCGTTCTTGTTGGTATGTTATCCAGATCTCCCTGCCTTTTAGCATAGATACAATCCAGTTTATTAAGCTTTCCTTCACTTCTCTTTCCCTCAGGGCTGTTTCTATTGATTCATGAGAGGTCGCGGCAAACGTTCCCTGTATACTCGTATCCGTGAATGTTGCCGAAACATAATCTCCGCCAGTCATCCCTCTCTCAATTGCCGTAACAAGCGTGTGCAGTGATGACTCTACTGATCTTCCTGCCCTATATGCGTGCTGGTTCTCATGCAGTGGGAAACTTTTCAAGGTAACCTGTCTTAGGTCACTGTCTATCAGCCTTTCCAAGGTATTTAGTACGAATGTTTCTGCCTGGTTTAGGCAAAAACACCACTCTCATACCCCTCCACGGTTTTGGAATGTGCCCTAGGGCTAATAATGCTCTGAGGACCCTGATGAACGATCCCATTATGGTCTCTAGTCCTGTCTGTAGGCAGACTTCCGAATAGATTCCATCTGGGCTCGGTACTTTGTACGACGAGAGTGTTTACCGCCCAACATACCCTGTCTGGTGTTACCACCACCTTCGCCGTTTCCCAATCCGTTCCGCTTTGTATACGGTTAGCTCCCGGCTCCGGCTATGTGTTTTCTATGAGGTCACAATAGTAGTCGGATCTCTCTCTCTCTCTCTCTCTCGATTTTTTTTTCTCTGTCTCCCTCTCTTTCTCTTCTGCTCTTGTTGAGCGGATGAAGTGAATGGGGGGGGGGGTAACCTCGCAGTTTTTACATTAAGAACTTATTCGAGCAGCTGATTCTGTCGCCGTTTTTCCAATCACGTACACGGCGGACGCCACTTTCTTTCGAATTGGATATTGCGTGAGGTATCCCGGTGCGTCTCGGGGATTCCAAACGTGCCTCGTATGTATTTAGTTCATTCGTGCTCTCGTCCATTTTCGAGCCGGGGCTCGCATCCGAATCATCTATCACCGTGACGCATACTCCGTCATTCGTCATTTGCGAGTCGTAACAGATGAATCGGTACTAAATACGTAGGTATACGCGTTATTAATTGACCCAACACCTCTGACCGCGCAACAGACAGACGTTTCGGACGCCACCACTGATAAATAATACCGATCCAATAATAATTAATAATAAAGGATATTGGAAAACTGGGGAGGCCACACACTGCACCTCTAATCGATTGCCGGCTTTCGACCGATATAGAGCGAATTCGATATTACATGATCGGGTGGTGGCGGGGGAGGGGGAATGCGGCGGCAAATTCTTTTGTCTGGCAACGATAATAAACTTCTGTCGAACGTGGGGTTGCGTCGCAGAAACGTGATGCTGAGAGAGTCTTCGAGTGGCCAGACCATTATAAGTGGGTTCGTTTTTCTATTTTTTCCCCCTATTTTTTCCCTTTCTATCACTTCTCGAGTTCACGTTACAAACAGCACAAGCATCTTTCACGAGCTCCATCGTACAATCGCTCGAGTGAGCGAAAAATCACCCAGCGTACGACGCTCGAGCGGCTGCCGTTTTATCGACTGATGTGTTCGGTTTAGATAGGTACACACTTCCGAATATTCGCCGGGACACTTCCCTGCGTCCCCTATCCGGAAATTGACAAGGCTCACCTAACACGAAATTCGGGTTGTGATTTGGTGGCAATTCATGGAATTTGAGGGTTTGTCATATGACAAAATTCTAAGAATTCAGTTGTCATTTCATTATTTGTCTAATAACACTGATTCGTATTGTCGATGGTGGATCAGGGTTACAACTTTTATTTTCAAAAATGATATTCCATGACTTTTCCATGTTTTCCAGGACAATTTTCTATTTTTCTGTGAGTTTTTCTTTTGATTCGGAAGGAATTGTGGATTTTGGCAAGACTTTTTTCTCAAGATCTTGAGCATAACGCCAGCAAGAAAGAAACTACTGCATTACGTCTGTTTAGCGCCATGTTTCGCAGATAGCAATCGGCACAATTTACACACGAAAACAATTCAAATGATGGACACGTAGCCATACTCTTGATTGAACATGAATAAAGGGTAAACTTTCCCTTTTTTAAGCGTGATTATTCACTTACAATAAGTTTCGATTGAATACAAGCCATAAACCTAGTTTGTCATTCAGAAAATCAGAATTCCATGATTCGGATGAAAAGTTTATGACCTTTCCCTGACCATCCAAATTCCATGACTTTCCAGGTTTTACAGAAAGTGGTAACCCTGTGAATTTATATTGCTGGCACTTTGAACATCAAGGAGCTTGTCTAGATTGAATTAATTGGTAACTCTTAATTTAGTCCAATTATCATCATGTACGTTTGAATTCTATAAACGAGACTGACTCAATATTATTCACATCCCTGTCAACTTTCGTCAAGAATTCAAACTATAGGGACATAGGCGCAAATAGTGTGGGGCATGGGGGGCTTACCCCCCCCCCCCCAACACTGAAAAATTACCAAAGACAATTATGCGGAGGGGTCATTTTGCTTCATAATACGGAGGCTTAAGCCCCCCTAGTTCTGAACCCTATTTGCGTTTCTGTACGGGAATGCAACCTTCGCCTTTATTACCCTCACGAACACGTTCCTTTTATTCCGCGAAAAACGCTCCGTAAAAAACGTTCCACAGAAAAACGTTACCATCGTGATGTAGTTGCGTATTCTTCTTTACGCGGTCATTCATTCCATTACGTTTCGACCGACCAACACGAACAATGCCGAGCGACGCCAGGAATGGGCGACTAGAACCAGAATAAGGGTATGCGCGTCAACGCGGTCGTCTGGATGACATATCCATGTAACAATATCCTCCCCTGCAGCAGTTGGACTCATTCTTCTTCACTTAGTAACTCACCAATAGTGCAAAGTCGATGCTCAGTTTTGCACTCAAATGCGCATACCTGAGATTAATATATCACCATTATTAACCAACTTGTCAGTATGGTTTTGCAGCGCTTACCTGTAAACAAAAACCGAAAATAAACATTAGAAAAAGTATTAACCACAAACTTATTTAGATCGGAGAATAATGAGTACAACAGTAACAGTTAAAATTAAAAAACCAATGGCGTAGTGAAGGGGGAGGGCAATACCTCAACGAATCTTTGGAGTCAGACTTTTTCAGTAAATTTGCCCATTTAGTTGGCATTTCGGACTATCAGTGGGGCGAACTAGAAAACTGTTAGTCTCTTTTGAATTTTTTGGCAACTGTTCCGCCATTTAGTCGAAATTCTGGACTGGGCATCAGTTGGCAAAACATAAAAAGCGCGTTTTTTTTTATTTTTTTATTTTTTTGCTTGCATAGAAAAATGTTTGTACCGAATTGGCATTTTAAACCAATTGTCATCCCTCGGCCTCTAAACAAAACTATCCACACACAACTTTATCAAAATAAGGTGATAATAATAAGGTTATCAGTCTTACGACCGATTTAATGCAGCTCACCATTTCTCCCTATCTTGTGGAAGTTCATTCATTTCGTAATACCACTTACATTTGACATCCTTGATTATCTGTTAAACATACTAAGGCCTTTGCCGACTTAACCAATTATTTCCCTCCACTCTTGTTTCTAGCAACAGTGATATTATTCCTGGGTGCCTCAAATTATGCCCCATTAGTTTATCTCTCTTTCTCTTCAGACAATTCCAAATATCTATTTTACCTTTTACTCTGTCAAGTACTTCCTCATTTCTTACTTTATCCGCACCCGCCTATAGCACCACATCTCCAAAGCTTCGATCCTTCTTTTCTCTGGTTTTCTTATCGTCCACGTTTCACAAACATATATGCTACACTCCAAACATAAGTTTTCAAGAACAATTTTAAGTCCTCAGGCATTTCCCCTTTATCATAAATATAACATACTACTTTGTACAATTTATGAACTACTCCTAAGTTCTGTAATAATTCAGCTGGTATCTCATCCACTCCTGGAGCTTTCCCCTTTTTTTTTTGAATCTCTCAATGCTTTGCCAAATTCACCTCTTAAAATTGAATCTCTCTTCTTATCTTCTTCCACACTTCCTGCCTTTCGATTCTTATCTCTTCATCCCAATTATTACTATATACTCCTATTACATACTCTACCCACCTTTTCACTTTTCCTTCAGCTGTGTAAATAGACTCTCCGTCCTTATTTGTCATATTACTTGCTTTCTTCCTTCTTTCTCCAAACTCTATTATTACTTTTCTACAGACCCAGTCGATTTGTCCTAACTCTTCCATCTTATCAATTTTTTCTTTCATCCATTCCTCCTTGGCCTTTTTACACTCACTCTTTATTTCATTCCTTAACTTTTGATAAGCTAATCGACCTTCCCTATCGTCTGCATTCTTATATCCTCAATCCCTGATTATATTACCTTATTTTCCTTCACCAACTCTAGCATTCCAATCACCCATAATAAAATACGATTCTCTTCCCCTCTAACATGCTTCATAAGTCCTTCTAATTCATAATATACCTTCTCAATCTCTTCCGTCTTCGTGAGTATTAATAGGCATATACACTTGAGGAGCGCATTTCCAAAGTGACCTGACTGCAAAATCAGGATTTTTTAGTTAGTGGCTCCATCAGTTAGGAGAGACCATAAACTACATTAGTACCCGCCTGGTATCACCCCACAACGCGCAGTTCCTCTCTAAACGTAGTTTATCTGTGAATTACTGATGCGATGTGCTTCCAAAGTGACCCTAAATACCAAAAAAAGTTGTTTGTATGCGAATATTATCAGTATTGTTCATTTCGACGTAATTATTAAGGCTAGGATTTTTATGTAAATGCATAATATTTGTTCTTGTAATACTAGATAGCGGATATCCACATTATCTTTGCAAATCATGAAATTCTGAATCCGTATGCAAAAGTTTATAGCGCATATTTTTGCATATTTAGGCCATAAATGCATAAAAATGCATATTTTCCCAATAACTGGCCAAAAATCACTTCTATTGACAAAATTTCTACAATTTTCACGATTTTCTAAAAATAAATAAATAACAAAAGTAGCTGCTCTTTGCTGTAAGCTGCTGGAAGAAGGTCGGCTGAAGACTAGAAAACTAGAGACAAGAACAAAAAACCTATCGGTAGTCACGTTTGAGGTGTTTTTTTTTTCCTACATAAAAGCTTATTCAAAGCTTTAAACTGCGAAGCTGCAAAGGAACTGCAATTGCGATTATTTGGAAATGAAAAAATTCTTTGTGTTCTTGATGATTTAATGAAATTTTCGTTAAAACGAATGGCACTTATTGTAGTGCTTCGGAAACCCTACATGTCGATACCCACGAGGGTGCGGTTTTATAGCGCATATTTTCGATTTTTTAGCGCATAAAAATCCTAGCCCTAGTAATTATTAATCGAAATTACTGTTCGACAAAATCCTGAAATGTCCGCCACTTTTGAATACTACGACAATCACTGAATAAACGTTTTTTAAAACCATTTATGTTAACCCTTTAATATATTCTCTTGCAGGCAAAATTGACTTTTTCAGTAAAATTAACATTATTTTTCAAAAACTAATTTAACAAATATGATGCAAATGCCGAGATCATGGCCTACAGGCGTTACGTGTCTCGTTAAAAAAAAAAAAAAAAATCGAGCAATAGTAAGCACACATGCTGAAGCAAAGATATAACTATTTTCCACCCGAATTTCTATCACATATACCCTTTTAAAGCGATTAATCGGTACGATTTTTCATTTTTATACTTCCAAAGTGACCTAAGTGCATGCGTTTTTGTTTTCAAAACGCTGTCTTGCCGCGGTAGGGGCATACTTTGCAAAAACAAAAACGACAAATTCCTCTTGGAAGGTTGAACCTATCGATACCAATTAAGAAAATTTCGTTACTTCACTACTTTTGCTTATAAAGTGTTTTTCTTGTTGGAAATGAGGTCCTCACTTGTATTATTGTTGTAGGTACTGGTTTTGTATTGATTTTTATCAAGATTAACCTTTCACTCTATTGTTTATGATATATAACTTTATCACCTATTTGTTTATTGATAACAATTCCGACGCCTGCTTGTCCTTTCATTCCCTTTGTATTTATTATTCTGAAGTCTCCTGACCAAAAATCATTCTCCTCTTTCCACCTTACTTCACTTATTCCAATTATTCCTAGACAGCCTCTTCATGTCTCTCTCAAGATTCCCTAATCTTCCAACTCCATTCAAACTTCTTACATTCCAAATTCCTATTTTCATTGCGCCTTTCTTTTTAAAACTTGCCGATGGTGTGACGCTCCTCCAAGAAGCTCCCACCCGGGCATCCGAATGGGGAGCTTTTTACGTCCGGAAAAATTATTTAACTGTTGGAACGCCATCATCAGTAACTGATATTTGGAAAAGCTACATTTCCTGGAAGGAGATACTGTTATAGCTTTTCATTGCTTTCAACCGGGTTTATCTGTCGAAGTTTGCCTTCTCCTAGGGGCTTTTGGTCGTGATATTAACAATATGTGGCAGTTTCTATAAAAAGGGGTAACTTTGTCGATTGATTGAGGTCTCAGAAAACGTGAAAAAAGAAAAACGAAATGTTTGGTCGAAAAATTCAATTTTGAGATTCTGGTTGATTTCTATAGAAAAAACATCGCAATAACGAAGAGACAAAAGTTACGCGCACGAGAGAAAAGAGGGAGAGAGACAAAGAGAATTATGAAAGAGAATGAGGACAGAATGCAAATGTCTGCGTTCGCTTCTTCGTGGTTTTTCGGAGCTCACGAATAAATCCGATGTTCTGAATTGTTACCACGCAGAAGAGCGAAAAATTACCTTTCCAACAAGCCCTCGTCGAGGGCGTCGAGGCTGGTAACGTGATTCCGCGGCGAGTTATGGCCGCTTGATGGAGTGGGAGAAAAATGTGTGCCTAACTTTAAATGCGTTTTTCCCAGAAACGTGTTTTTGCGCGTTCTCTTTACACTCATCTTTGACCGCTTGTATCTCTGGAACAAAAAATGCTATAAATCTGGCCAATAGCTCATTGGAATAGGCAGTCATTCCTCTATTACGTACTGTACGTAACTCGAAATTCGTCGGATCGACAAAGTTACCCTTTTTTTTTTAATAGAAACTGCCACATATATAACCTCATGGAGAGTCTTTTTTATTTATATTTATTTTTTGCGCTTCAGCCTCCTAAGAGGAGGCAAAATAAGGTAAAAGCCACTTATTGGTCGAAATTTTGTTGCCACATATCTGGTCCGCTGGAGGGCGTGAGAGCTTTAGTGAGTTTTATTTTTCATCAGCATCTGGCAGACACACAGTACTTCAACATGATCTGTGGTCGAAGTGGTTTTGATGATTCCGTTAAAGATATGAGCTGTGTAAAGATTTTCGTGTTTTCGGCACGATAACATTGCCTCATTTTTGAAGTACGTCATCAAAATCGAAAATTTAAGTACTTCATGCTATTAACTTTGAACTTCTTGTAATTGTGATTTCAAAAGACATACTAAGGAACATACATGTATTTCGAATGATAAATAGACGATTGAGTAGCTACTTTTCGGGTGCGGGTTCTGGGAATTGGAGATGGAATACAGTTGTGGAGCTGATTGTACCTCATGTTTATTGAGTTCAGAAACTTGGTAGCCTCCTCCCATACGAAAGGCTGCTTGCGCTTTTAGGAACTCCACTCCTCTCGCACTCGGCTCCAATTATGATCCGGTAATTTCCCACCAACGGGAGCCTATATACACAGCGTAATCTGTGACAATAAATCGACGAAAGCCTCACGCCGTATTCTAGATTACTTATTATTCGTTCCTTTCCTGCAGCCGGATCTCGGGTGCAGAAGAAATCGACAGACGATGAGTCGACGTTATCGTTTCGAATTAGTTCATGTGTACTGCATGCGGTTTTCCTCGTCCCGCACACACTGCACGCGTACCTGTAACGCGTAATGGTAGACGTAGTTCCGGATTCGGAACGGGACGAAGGCGGTGCACAACTTACACTTACGCGTGTCACGTCGTCGAGAACTAATTAACAAGTTCATTTCAAAAGCGTTCGACTAATACACACGATGAAATAATACGCGTATATTTCGTAATTAATACGAGCCATTTTTCACGGCTGCACACAGATCTAGATTACGTGGAGCGGGTCAAAGGAACCCCGCCGACCGCGATAAATGACGAAAGACTCGAACAGGTGAACGGTCTTGCTGTGGGAATCGGGGCTCCGTCTAATCGACATCAATTAAGAATGAAAAGGCAGCGCCGCTATCCTATCGAAGAGCCGCGGGTAATCTGCGGCGGACGATGCGATGGCAACGCGGATGTACCGAATTTGGTGAACAGATATAGAGCTGTCACAACCGCAAAACCATTGTTAGGTTACTACTCTCAGCAATCAGCGGCGGGGGTGGGGGTGGAACTTCAAACAGTCCAACACAGATTTATCTCGAAATGCAATTCTGATTTTTTTTTTTTCGTTTATTGGGGAAGGGGATTGTCCAGGCTATAAACGATCATGCTTCGGAAAATAGATCATGATTTGTGAGTTTTAACCAAGTTTTGGCGGTTTCTATAAAATCATTTCCAAGAAGATGAAAAATATTCGTAAAGGTTTCGGAATCGGCCAACAACACAACTCCATTTCGCTCACCGAAACGACTTGGGATTTTAAAACGGAAAGACATACTCCTTAATGCATCTCGATGAAAAGCTTGCCTCGAGGGACAATACAAATCTGTAAGTAGAGAAATAACTGAGATTCCTCTCTTCTTCGACGAACATTGGGTCAAAGAATGACTACAAATGGGTAAAATTACCTGATTCGTGAATGAATAAATAAATAAATAAATAAAGTTGAAACATGGTTTCTATGCCATACGCACAGTAGAAATGGCTCATTACGACCATTTTCCGAGGAACACGTGGCGTTTCCTCGGTCGAACCACAGAATTTGCCAAAAGCGGAAGGAAAAAAAACAGGGAGAGAAAAACCAAAATAGGAAGAAAAACAGAAATGTCGTTTTACGATAATTAACGCGGGTAAATTAAAGCTTAGCTCTTCATAATATTTTCTAATATCATCGCTCAAGTCGTATCTTCATCATATTCTTCACTATTCATGTACTTTGGAGTTGATATTTTCATGAGGATTGTAGAGGAGGGTGGGGCAAAGGTCGGCTATGGCGTAAAAGTCTCATCCCTTTTATTTTTAATTAAACTGTATACAAATGCCATGTTTTGTTGATTTTAATAAGTTGACTACACTGTTCACGTGTGTATACAATTTCAATGCTCCATGTCTAGTATAAACCACAATGCCAAGAAAATTTTGTTTACCATAACTTTCGACAAAATATTTTCTCATTTTGGAAATGTGATTTGAAGTTATCCACAGAGTTGCATACGAGTCAAGAGTTTAAAACTGAATCATGGTTAGGTAAGTAATTAATTTTGACAATTGGTTTCATTACTGCATTTATACTTTTTATATCAGAAATCCTTTCATCAGTAATGTGCCACTGGGACAAAAGTCCTCTTTGATTTTTGATCATTTCTTCTCATTCTAGGAATTATATAAACATATAATAGGTATCTGAGAGAAAAGCAATAACTTGACAAATTCTCGAAGATTCTAAATCTAGGAGAGCACTGAATGAAAACATCCGTAGTATTTTGCCAGTAGTTATGGATTGGAGGAATCTGCGTTAAGGAAACGTTTGAAAACTAAGCTTGTTATCATTATTTTTTTGAATTCCAGACTCCTGGATGCAAACTTATTGCTAGCCAACGAATTGAGAATGAGTGAATTACTGTGTACACCGAGTGAAATGGAAATATTTTCGAGTGAAGAAGGCAGAATCTCAAGAAACAGATGTGTACATAGGCAAGTATCACGCTCCAAAACGCTGACCAAATAGCAGTGTTGAGGAAATCAATTGAAAATTTTCAAAAACAGAGAAATCTTGACCACAATAGAGAGTTGGAAGAATTGAGCGAAAAGTTGAAGAATTTAGAACCGAGAAATGTCAACCAAAATTATACAGATAGGTACGTTGGAAGAATTATTGAATAAAAAATTTGAAAATTTAGAGGAACCAGGAAAAGTTGACTCACTCATCGAAAAAAAGTGTTCAAGATATTTTACCACTGCCAAAAATAAAAGTAAATATTGATCGAGCAAATTTTAATTCAATTTTACATGTCTACACCAGATTTAAAGAAAAAATGTTCTCTTATGTTTTAGGAAAAACGCCAAAGAAAAAGAAAGAGTGGCAAATCTACTATTTTAACCCACATCCCAAACAAGGATCTTCTAAAAATTCGCACTGAAGTAATTCAAGCTAAGCAATCTACACTTGAAAAAAGATCTCGAAAAAATTCTGAGCCTGCTACATCCCTACATCCTCAAGACGCCGTTTTATTTCAACAGCCAACCACAAAACAGAAAATTAAGGCTAAGTAATCTGCATCACAAAAAAGACCGTCAAAATATTCAAAACCTGTGCCCGTGCAGTGACCATTATTTCAGCGTCAGCCACCTCCAACTTCGGACCCCGGTGAAGAAGATTTTTGTTTGATTTGCAATGATCAGTTCGGAAAATCAAAAGATGCTGAACTATGGATCCAATGTAATCCATGTGAAAAATGGGTCCACAAAGATTGCACGGATTATACCGGAGTCAGTTTTTATGTCTGTGAACTTTGTAGATGTCCCCAGTAGCGTAGTCAGAATTTTTGCAAGGGGGAGGGGCAGACAAAATTTGTTAAATTTGCCTCTTTTCTATTTATCGAATTGCCCTAAATTTACTGTAGTAAAAAATAAAAAAATAGCGTAGTTAGGATTTATTCAAGGGGGAGGGAGGTGGGAGAGGTGCCGGAATTTAAAAGGGCAAGAGGCTTTTTAAATAGCAAATGAAAAATGCAAAAAAAAATTGGATTGATAAACGTAAAAATGGTATTTTCCGAATACGATTCTTCGAAAACCTAAGTGTAGCGGAATGTTTCACATTTCATTTTCTTTTTTGTGAAACGCCTGGAAACGCTGCACGAAATACAAACTATGAGAAATGTATAGTCGGCTTTAGTGATTTTTAAATGTTATTTAAGTTGCAAATATTTTTTAATGTAATGATACTCGTTAAGTCCACTTACATCAGCTGATTTCAATGATGTAAATGGCCAATTATTATTTTGTGAACTGATAAGTGCAGTTAAAAAATTACCGCACACTCTTCTGTTCCGTAATCTACTATTAATAGAAAAAAAAAATCATGGGGACATGACCCCCTTGACCCCCTCCTCCTTGGATACGCCACTGGATGTGCCTGAGTTACTGAAAATCCTTATAAGAATGTGAATTTTGCAGCGTAGGACTTTTGCCCCACTGCTTGCGGACTTTTACCCCATGGTGTTGTGGGACGTATGGCGATGCACGCATGCCAAAGTGGCCCCTGAGACACCGCACCCCCGGCACCGGAAACTACCCTTTCGGGCATCGCATCAGAACCGTTCGCACTCGTCGCGAAACGATCACATCTCTCCCTTGATGCATACTATACTATTCTAGTCGCTGAATCAAAGCATTGAGATGAAATCTGCTATCGAGAAAACCGAAGCGACATTCAAAAGTTCAAAGAGCCTGGCAACCAGGACGGACATCGGGCTGGATTAGCGAGTGCGAATGGTCCGTTGCTATTTGTGCCTTTTGAATACTTCCACATGGCGCCGAAAGCTGCACATACTCAAAGGAAACTCGAAAGAAGACTACAGGCATTCGAAATGTACATCCATCGCTGTGTACTGAAGACACTGCGGAAATATCGCGTGACAAACGAGGAAGTACTTCACCCTTTAGGATTATGCTATATCACGGGGAAAAAAAAGAAAAAAAAGTTTAAAAATCGTCGAAAAATATTAAACCGACCTTCAAAAGAGGTCAAATTCAACTTGCAATTTACATGATGGTTTTGGTTCATATTTCTCCAGTGGTCCGCAACCAGGGTGCCGCAGGAATCACATTTTGTTTAATTTTGTGTGGGAAAGCAATCGACATTTTTCTCCAACTTTCAACTTCGCGGATGTGAGAACATTGATTTCTGACATTTACAGCAAAGATTTAAAAAAATAAGCATAAGATGCAGGAAAGCACTTTAGAAGACGGCATGAGGGTGCCTTTCTCAACTCCCTCCTAGAATCCCAGACCTCCGCATAAAATAATAATAATAATAATAATAAACAGCGTTTATTTGGTATCTATATAGTGTACGTACAACAATGGTTTATTTGTATGGCACTACGTGCCGCGAGTGGCGAGGGGATCGTGACTCCCCCTCCCCTTTTTCCATTTTTCTTTACCCGCCCATTTCTGGGCATACGCCTCCCCTTTCCTCTTCCAGTTCACCCTGTCCAGGGTCTGCCTTCTCCACAAGGGTCCGAGTTCTTTTTGAAATTCATCTCTCCAGCGAGTTATTGGTCTGCCTACTCCTCTTTCAAAACCGTATGGGGTCCAACCCTCCAATTTCCTCTCCCATCTCCCATCTTGTCTTGAAATGTGCCCCCCATATCTCCATTTTGCCCTTTTAACTTCCGCACCAATGTCTTTTAGCCCAGTTTTTGCCCTGATTGTTGCTATCCCCACTTTGTCTTTCTTTTTAATATTCAGCATACTGCGCTCCATTGCTCTTTGTGTAGTATTTAGCTTACTTACATTAGTTTTTGTCAGCGCCCAGGTCTGTGCTCCATATGTTAGGACCGGCTGGACGCAGCTGCGCCAGACTTCCGCCTTGGTCTGTATTGGAAGTTTGCCCTTGTAGACACTTTTCTGATTCCAATACTTACTCCATCCATTTTTTATACTAGCTGAAATTTCCTTTTCTCTGGCATTTCGAAATGACAAGATATGCCCTAGGTACTTTACTTCATCTACCCACTCAATGTTTTCGCCTAGTAATAATACTTGAGTTTTTTGTGCATTTGATAATAATTCGGTTTTGTCCATGTTTACACTTAGTCCCGCGTCTTTACATACATTGATAAACTCCTTTACATTTTTTAGTAGTTCATCCATGTCTTTTGCAATTAGCACCACGTCGTCCGCGAATCTCAGGTTGTTCAGGTACTCCCCTTCGATTTTGATTCCCCTCTCCTCCCAATCTAATTGGCGCATCGCTTCCTCCAGAACGCAGTTAAACAGATTGGGTGACAGTGGGTCCCCCTGTCTGACTCCTCTTTCTATTCTAAAATTTTCCCCGCGTTTGTCTAGCTTTACATATGCTGTGGCACCATCATAGAGATTTTTAATTACATTTATTTCTTTTTGCCCAACCCCTTGTGCCTTTAATGCCTTCCACAGATATCCATGGTTTATCGAGTCGAACGCTTTTGAGAAATCAATAAAAAGAAGAAAAATTTCAAAATTATACTCGTTAGCTTTTTCAATTAGTTGTTTTAAGATAAAAATTTGGTCTATTGTGGAAAAGTTTTTTCTAAACCCGGCTTGCTCTCGTGGTTGGTATTGGTCAAGTTGTGGGTACAGCCTGTCTTTCAGAATTTTCATGAATATTTTCCCCAAATTGGATGTAAGGCTGATAGGCCTGTAATTTTTGATTTCATCTTTGTTTCCTTTTTTGTATAGCAGAATAATTTCTGCCTCCCTCCATTGAGTAGGGGTTACTTCCTCTTCCAAAATTCTATTGAAAAGTTTAGTTAATACAGGAATCAGTTCTTCCGCGAAAGGTTTGAGGGACCCACTGCTAATCCCATCAGGACCCGTCGCTTTGTCCACCTTAACCGAGTGAATTGCTTTCTTCACTTCTACTTGAAGTATGTATGGGGTATCCATAGTGTTATTGACTTTTTCTTCCTCGACCTTTGCTTCCTCTTTCTCCCTCTTCTCGTATAATTCCCTGAAAAATTCAGTTGCAATGTTTACGATATTTTCCCGGATAGTGACTTTCTCTCCTTTTGAGTTGCGCATGCTGGGGATGAGTTTTTTACTTGTGAATAGAGTTTTGTTTATTTTTCTTATTGATTTGCTTTCGGCCAATATGCTTGTGATCAACTCGACGTCGTAGTTTCTCACATCCTTTCTTATTTCCGTCTTAATTTGTTTCCTCAAAAAAAGTAGCTCGAGTCTTTCCCTCGCTGTTATCCTCTCCTTATTCTCTAATTTGTCTCTTTTGCCAATAAGAATCTTTGTTTCTCTCGATAACTTGTCGTCTGTCCGCGTTTTGGGTCTGGGTTCCCCATACTTGTCGACCGTTTTTTGAATTGAGTCCACTATTCTCTCGTATACTTCTTGTAATGAGTCCTCTGACCATTTCGCGCTCACTTTTTCCATCTGCTCTTTTATTTCGTTTCTCGCTTCTTGCAAAATGTGTACAGGGATAATTTTGTTCTCCATGGGAATGGATTTCCGTTTGTTAAACCTTGGCCTTTTAGGAATTTTTATACTGGCTCTGCAGAGCCTATGGTCCGAACTAAAACGGAAGCCGGGCAACACTGTTACGTTCTCCACCACTGACATGTCGCTGACTAAAATGTGGTCTATTTCATTTTTGTATTTTCCCCCGGGAGATTTCCAAGTCCATTTTAACTTTTCTTTTTTCTTAAAAAAGGTATTTGCGATTTTTAAATTGTTTCTCATACAGAACTCCACCAGTTTTTCCCCGTTATAATTTTGAGTCCCCAAGCCGAATTTTCCCATGTTTACTGTCTCCCGGTTTCTTGCTCCCACAATTGAGTTCCAGTCCCCCATTATGAAATTATAGTATTCTTTTTCGTTGTTCATGATTTCATCCAAGTCTTCATAGAATTTGTTAAGTTCCTCTTTGTCAGATCCCAAAATTGGAGCGTATACAGCTATCACCAGAATTTTTGTATTTTCATCTATTTTTAATTTTAAGAAGCATATTCTTTCTGATACTCCTTTGATCACTTCGACGTTTGGCATCAACCTTTCTTTGATATAAAGACCCACTCCCCGATATCCTTTGGTTTGGCCCATGTGGTAGAAGACATACCCGGGTTTCTTGACCAGTAGCGATTCCCCCATTTTTCTTACTTCTGAAACTCCCAATATATCCCATTTGATTTTTCCAATTTTTTGCTCAAATTCGTACATTCTCTCGCTACTAGCAAGACCTCTACAATTGTAGTATGCCAAGTTCAGTTTTGTTCCCTCGAGATTGTTGCTTATGATTTTTCCAAAGTAGTCGCCAGAATTTTTGCTTCTCTGTTTGCTTTGTCCAAATTTAGAATTTTTGTTTTTGTTTTTATTTCCATTTTTGCCCCTTCCGAATAGCTTTGTCTGTGTGGGGGTATTGCAGCTAGCCTCTCCCGCAGTTGCTGCTAACTGTATTGGGATCGAGGACAAATTTCCAATTAATTTGAATTACCATTCACGAAAAATACCATTGTACCTTCCAACATACAAATAAAATTTCTTCTCCTCATTGAAAAATTGTTCTTATTCCGAACTTATATTCAACTGTCAATGTAAATTCTTGTTGTTTGTATGGTGGAGTGCCACAGCACGAGGACATCATGAAAAGGGGGGCCGCGACTCATTGAACGTTGCGAACCACTGAAGTAGAAATTGGATGCCGCAAGAAAAAAAATTTGCTGGAAAATACAAATTTTCCTCAAATCTATTCCGAAGGATTCCACTCATCAACATAGGGCATCAAAGACTCCCTCCACCAAGGGTTCCACATATCAACACGGTGCATGAAAGACTCCCCTGGACCCACCTCATCTCACAGAGAGGCACCGAAATTAGGAAGAGAGGGTGAAAAAGTAAAATTAGAAATAGGAGTCGATATACAGGTTTTCGAGGTCACTGATTTCTATAAGGCCCCTCCGACGCTTGCCCTTTGCATAGTGGGAGGGTCACATTTTAGTATATTTATTTCATATTTTATGTAATAAAAAGTCGCTGTGAGATCAGAAGGATTGGTACTGTGCGCGTGCACGTAGTGGACAGCTTACTCAACGTCGTAGAACACGTGACTAGCAAGCGAACTACGGCTGTACATTTTTCGGCACAGAGAAAGAAAACTCTAATGCAACAAAACCGTGGGGGAAAGCAAGGACAAATTACCCTGGCTAACCATGTCCAAGTCCCACCGCCAACGTCCAGCATCGAGTAAGGCGACTGAAGAAGAAAGATGCAATAAAGCTTCGTTCGTTTTTTTAATTAATTTTTTTTTTCCAGCACGGTATTTAATTTACAGGTTTTTATTCCTTTTGTAGGGTGTGCCAATTCACTTTTCCTTCTTCTGTATTCCAGAGCGCTTTCGGCTGTTATGCCATCATCAGTGGAGTACCCTAAATGAGACTTGTCTCTTGTGGTCCTGTAGTTATAGTCGAGGGTAGTACCGTATGGTGAGCCTGTTTAGTCTTGCGTTCCTATTGGTTGTCCTTGAATAAGCAGTCTGTCCAATCAGTGGTAATTGTTATTGGTTGTGTGCTCTGATTGGTTGTCTGTGGTTGTGCAGTCTGTCCAATCCGTGGGTGTTATGTTATTAGTTGGAATAAGTTCTCACTTTGGAAGTTAGTTGTTGTATTTATTAGGTTGTTTTGTTTTGTTTTTGCCTTTATTATTTCTAGTTGTTCTTTTAATTTTCTTTTTCTTGTGTTGTTTTCTGTGTGTAGGATTTTGTACTTTTCTGTCAATTTGTCATTGTTGTGTCCCTGGTCACAGTGATTTGTCATCATGGTCGCTAGATTCATTTCCCAAAGTCATTTACGAATCCGAACCTCCAATCCATTTTCCGCCTCCTTCTCCTTCCTGTGCTGAGGTGCTACTTACTAAGGTTGAAACCAAAGAGCCAAACTACTGTCTATGTTTCAAGCTTTCAAGGAGCGGCTCCTATCAGTAAACAGATATACTGCCTCTAAAATTGAAGCGTACTCGAATAGGTAAGTGAACCGTATTTCTTCCAATATAACCAGTTTCTTTTGATTTTGCCAACTTCTTTTGATCTTCTTTTGGTTCAGTCGAGCCGGAGGAGCTTTCTGGTAACGCTGAGTATTGGAACAGGTTTTCTTAGTCATCAGCTGTCACTGGTTTGGCTCTTTGGCTTCAACCTTGCCAGTAGTACATGGGGGAGGAAAGAGGCGGAGTTTCGCGATCATTGAGGCTAGCATGAATTTGCTGACTGTTGTCTGGAACAATTCTGTTAGCGTGCATCTGCGTCACCACCAAGTAACCGCTTCCTAAGACAGTTTTTTTCGTCCTATGCCCCATTTTCCGACAGTTGTTTTCGTGAAGTACGAGTTGCAGGTAGCATATATATGTAAGATTCTATTACATCTCGAAATGATAAGACGAAACGAGAGAACGAATGCTTTAATTTGCTAAAGAATTCGAACAGAAAGTCGTTTCGCGGAATCGAAGGAAAGAAAGCGAGTACAAAAATTAAATCAAATCAAATAAAGGAAAACGAGTACAGAATTAAATTGACGCTCAGTCTAAAATAAAGCAGTGTAGCGAAGGCTACAGGACAAGTACTGCTCAAGATTTTCAAAGTATGTACGAACACCGTACGCTTATCGATAAACGAAGAAGTAGTAACTAACGCTAGATTACAGAGAGGGAGAAAGTGCGATAGGCTGCAGAGAGGAATGAAGGAAGGAAAATCTTACAAGTCCCCCCCCCCTCTCGTTGCGAGATGAGACGGAGCACTTGCGAGGAGAAATGTGAGGTTATACACAAGGTAAAGAGTATGTTACATGGGTTTTACAAGCTTTGAAACATGGTAAATACGATTGTGTGTCGGACTTCGTCCGGCTTGGAGAACAAATACATTATTCGATAAACGTTGAACGATCGGGAAGGGTCCGATTCGGATGGGGTCGAGCTTTGAACGGTTCAGCTTGCTCCCATTCTCCACGAAGGCGGTGTCCCCAACGTTGAAGGAGATCTCAGACTTAGACTGATCGTAAATACGTTTATTATATTCATGATACAACATCGTGTTCCGAAAGGCGGCTTCCCTATCCGAGCGTAGGTTGGGAGGATTGAGTAGGTGATTAGGGATAAGGCAAGTAGTTTTGCCTAGGAAGAGGTAAGACGGTGGGTATTTGGTTACGGAGTGCGGCGTGTCGTTATACTGTTTCACACATAGCTGCGCAATAGTAGTCCAACTTTTCCGCCGGGGAGAAGTAGGATCGTGTTTCACACATCGGATCGCGTTTACGAGCGTTTGGTTTAAACGCTCATTTAAGCCATTCGACGCGGGACTGTCCACGGCTGTGAAAACGTGCTGGATATTGGAGGAGGCACAGTAAGCGTGGAATTCGTCGGAAGACAATCCCCCATATTGATCCGTCAGAAGCGTGCCGATCGGCATGCGCTTCTGTACCGAATCAACGAGGGAGATCATCTCAGCGGCGGACTGCCTTTTGTGCAGTGGATAAAGGCGTATCTGGAGAAATGGTCGACCAGGAGATGTAGGTATCGGGAAGAGGAGTTTTGTCCCCCGAAACCGCCGATGGTGTCGAGAGACATTATTTCACCGGGTTTTGTAGCTGGACCTAAAATGCCCAACCTGGCGCTTCGGCGTACAGTTCGTGACTTACATGTGACACAAGTTACGCATTTCCGACATACCTGGCGCACTAAAAAGAACATACGAGGGAAGGTGAAAGATTTACGAATTATGGCGAGCGTACGCATCTCACCTGGGTGGCAGTACGTTACGTGAATTAATTTTGTTAACTTTTCCCCGGCTGTCTGGTCTAAAAGAATACGTGGTTGTCCTTTTATTTTTCGATAAATTACGTTATTTTGAGAGATATCGTCAGGAGACGCAGTTACGTTATCTTGAAGGTTGTGCAATTCACTGGAAGAGAGGAAGTGAAATTGTGGAGAACATGGTATGAGGGGTTCGGGGTTGGTGTCGTCAGGAACTGGCGAGAGAACGGGATTTCGGGAGAGACAGTCGGCCTCGGTGTTCGAGGAGCCCGGGTTGTATAATATGTCAAAGTCGAATTGGAGGAGCTCATTGGCGAGATCGCCTAACTCCTCATCAGTTCGAGCCTTGAGGTTGAGGTGCTGGAGTGGCTTGTGATCGGTATAGACGACAAAGCGTCTGCCGATAAGCCAATAACGCCAGTAACGGACGGATTCCCTAATTGCCATGCTCTCGATGTATATAGCCTTTCTTTTCATCTGAGCGCTTGAGAGTTTTCTCGAGAAGTAAGCAACGGGCTTCAAAGAGCCGTCTACTTGCGTCTGTTTAAGTACAGCTCCTATTCCAACAGTGCTGGCGTCAGTAAATATGGAAATAGGCTTATCCTTGTCGAAAATAGCAAGCACAGGCGATGAAGTAAGAAGACGTTTGACTACGTCGAAATTAGCTTGGCACTTCGGAGACCAGGAGAACGGAACATTCTTTCGAAGGAGGTTGTGGAACGGTTCCAAAAGAACGACAGAGTTGGGGATGAACTTGCGATAAAAGTTCACTTTCCCAAGGAACTGACGGATTTTCTTTTTTGAATCAGGAATGGGGAAGGAGTTAATCGCTGATAAGTTATCCTGTAGAGGTTGAACAGAGTTTGGCCCCAGGATGTGGCCCAAGTATTGGATTTTGGATTTCGCGAAATTGCATTTTTTTAAGTTGAGGCGAAAGCCTTCATCGTAAATAGCGTCGATGACGCGCTGGACATGAACTAAGTGTTCTTCGAAAGATTTAGAGTAAATAAGAATATCATCTAGATAATTAATGGCAAAAGAATCAAGGTTATTGCTCTTGAGGGTATTAGCTAAAATTCGCTGAAATACAGCGGGCGAAATCTTGAGGCCGAATGGCATATTATTCCATTCGTAATGGCCCTGTTGAGTAATAAAAGCTGTTTTGTGGCGATCCGACTCCTTGATGAGGATGGACATAAATGCAGAATTAATATCTATGGCCGAGAACCAAGAACAACCACTTGTACGGACGATTATGTCGTCAATTAGGGGAAAGGGGTAACTTTCCGGGACAATAATTTTATTGAGATCACGGTAATCGGTACAGAGACGAGTCTTTTCTTTTTTTCCTGACAGACCCTCTTTCTTAAATTGCATAGTTACGGGACTGGCAAAGGGAGAGAGAGAGGGGTCTGATAAGATTATGTTTAAGAAGTTCTTTTAACTGTTTTTCGATTTCGGCTTGATCTTGATCAGTACAGCGATACGGTTTCTTAGCAATATACATGTCTGAAGTTAGTTTTATGCTACATTCGTGTTTAGTTACATTACCCACATCAAATTTATGGGAGGCGAAAACACGGGAATTTTTTTCGATTAAAAAGCGAATAGAGTTTGCTTTACTGACATTAAGGTGGGCGACCTTCTCTTTGAATAAACTGAACAAATTGTAGTCGTTCCAAAGGGTATTGTTAAAATTAAGTGAATTTACTTTATCAACCATATTAGTCTTTGTATTCGTACGTTGCAAATTACGTTGTGATAAGATAAGATTGCTGTCGAGTGACAGGCCAAAAAACGGAATCGAGTCGAGGCCTATAATAAAATCGTACACATCACTATCAACTATATGCAATAAAATACGCCGGGTAACGTTCAGTATTGTTATATCGACGATGGTTAAACCTGAAATGTTGCCCGTTCCGCTCGTTGTACTATATGTCAAATTAACTGGTATAAACTTGAAATCTTTTATATTTTCCGAAGCTCGTCGACTGATCGGTCTTTTCGACCCGGGGTCGAAAAGACCCTTACCAATTAGGTTTTGCCCGTATTTGACATCTAGAACTATGAGCGGGGGCCTCACTCGTTTTTTTGAATTTCAGAGATTTCGGACTGAAGGTCCTGAAGAGAAATGGAATTAATAGCTTTGGCCGGTTGGGCGAAACCTCGAGCCTCTGCTTCACGTTTTTTATTATTACAGTTAGTTTCAGAGTGGTTAAACCATTCTTTACCGTACTGCTTCTTACAAAAAGCACAAGGGGAGCGCTGAATAGACGCAAATGCGTTCGAAGATTTTGAAGTAGAGAATTGTTGTGAGCGAGAATTTGTGGGTCGAGATTTCTCCGCAGTGAACGAGTTTATTTTTTTAACTAAATTACTCACTGAAGTATACTGGGCGATGTCGATGCGATCCTGCATGTGGGAAGGTAAGCCGAGGGCGAGGTGAGCCATCTTGGAGAGCTCCGTCATTTTCGGGTCGAAACAGGAGAGCCTGAGTAGCTTGGATTGGCAATATGCGTTAAGGTCTCCGGAATAGTAACGAAAGGCGAAGGCAGAGCGCGCAGCCGCGAGCCCGGTTTGAGTGAAGTTTAGGAGGAAGGATTCCTTCCAGACTTCCCAGGCCGTAGATGGGTTGGTGAGAACTGTAGTATCGTACCATTTTCTCGCGTCTTCTTCGAGCATCAAACGGAGAGCCTCCCAGTGTCTGGTCATAGGGATGGCAAGACGCGCGCACTCGCGTTCGAAGGTACTGAGCCAGGCTTCGGCATTGACATTCTTACCCGAAAATCGAGGAAGTACAATGTCCTTGGCGAGAGAAGCGAGGGCCTTCTGAGTAGCGTCTGCATTTGTTACAGGTGGAAGAGTAGCTTGCACGGACGTCGAGGGAGGCAGAGGTGTGACGTTTTTTTCGTCGAATAAATCAAGCGGAACTCCCATAAATATAGGATTGCAATTCGCGTCGAAATATAGATCAGCAACAGTTTTGGGAAGAAGAATGCGAAATTGGCGGCGAGCCCAGCGAGTCTTGGTTTCTCGCTTGAAGTTTACCGCTTCAGGAAGAGCAAACAGAGCGTCGTGGTTTGAAATCGGCTTAAATTCCTCTGGGAAGGCGTATACGTCTTCATCATCGTCATTGAGATTTTGAATGGACAGCATTGTCCAAACGGTAGTCTTGCCCGAAGAAGCCGGAGCGGGCTCGGCACGAAGAGTAAACTTGACCGAGCTGGTCATCTTGAAGATTAACCGTGCGGAACACGAAAGAGTAGAATAGCAAAGGCGACGATTCGCGTTTGAACACAAACAAAAGTTAACACGAAACTAATATGTTCGAATTTGTAAGATTCTATTACATCTCGAAATGATAAGACGAAACGAGAGAACGAATGCTTTAATTTGCTAAAGAATTCGAACAGAAAGTCGTTTCGCGGAATCGAAGGAAAGAAAGCGAGTACAAAAATTAAATCAAATCAAATAAAGGAAAACGAGTACAGAATTAAATTGACGCTCAGTCTAAAATAAAGCAGTGTAGCGAAGGCTACAGGACAAGTACTGCTCAAGATTTTCAAAGTATGTACGAACACCGTACGCTTATCGATAAACGAAGAAGTAGTAACTAACGCTAGATTACAGAGAGGGAGAAAGTGCGATAGGCTGCAGAGAGGAATGAAGGAAGGAAAATCTTACATATATCTCTTTGCGATTGATTTGGTATTTAGGGTGGTTTTTCTTTTGGCGAAGTCTCTATTTTTTCGCGGTACCCCCTCGAACTGAAAAATAGGTAACCCCCGAGAGAGGTCCAGTTTAAAATGTAGTTCACATAAAGCTGTGGGTTATATCAGTAAATATTGAATTCTGCAAGTAAACAAAAATTGCTAAAAATACAAATTTAGCTCAGATGTATTTCTAAGGGTTCCACTTATCGATACAGTGCATCAAAGACGACCCCTCCCCCCGCCAATTGTACTCTCTCTCTCTCACAGTAAGTTTCCAAAATATAGGATGGATGAAAAAATTAAATTTGAAATAGGAGTCGATTTACAGATTTTTGAGATTACTCATTACCTCGTATGGATGATTTTTGGAGTTGACCACTTTTGGTACCACAAAAAGGGGTTCAGTCCGAAATATGGTTGTTACACCAATATGGTATTTAATTATTAGGTTTCGAGGTCGCTGAATTCATTTCCGGGAGTTATTTTCAGAGCCCACCTTCTCCACTCCCCCTCTGACTGAAGACGGCATAAAAAAAGAGGAATTTCGAATATTAGATTACGCTTTTCATGTGCCTTTGATTGGGCATCTTAAAATCTAAATTACGCACAACAAAAGAGTATTACAGAATTTCTTATTTTTAACATTTGAAATGATCATCGTTAAGAATGTCAGGTGGGATACAAGAAGGAAAGTATGAATTTCTCCCCTTTTACTCTCACGTAGTGAACTTATTGAATAAATTGAAAAAATTTAGATTAGTAGCATTCTTCATCGCTGATTTTGAAAAGTTTTACAATTTTCTATCGGTTTTCGTTCAACGACCCTTACGTACAAATTTCACAATATAAATGAAATAATTGGTGAATTCAATAGGCTCTCATGCTTTATTATGGACCAATGTAAATTTAATCAGGAAATTCAGAGACGATACCTATTAAAGCAAGCGAAATGTAGCCTTTTGCAATGGTCGCAAAGTTTATTTATTCATTTTTATTCATTTATTATTTATATTTACTTATTTTTCTATTGATTCGAAACCTATGTATGACAAGATACCAGTCTCAAAAAGTGTGTAGTCCACTTAATCGATAATGTGGTTTTAGCCACATCTGTTGGTCAAGCGTGAAAATGTGGCCATATCAAAATAGTGAAAGTTCTTAATCCTTTATCACTATAATATAATATATGTGTTCAAAAATCTTGCGTCTTCGGGACCCATTTCTATGAAGTGCTTTATCGCGATTTAATTTCATGTTTAGGAAACAACCGTTTGAAACTAAGCACTTTTTGGAACTGTACCTTCAATGAAGAGCTCGATTCCAAAAAGTGCTGTGTTCAAAACGGTTGTTTTCAAAATATGAAACCAAACCGGGACTAAGTACTTCTTGGAAACAGGTCCGGAACACGCAACATATTTGAACACATATACAGTAATAGATTCGGTACTTTTCACTATTCTGACATGGTCATATTTCCACGTCTGACCAACAGATGTCGCTGAAATCGCATTTTCGATTAAATGGACTTAGCGTGTTTTGGAATCGAGCTTCACAGAACAAGAGTTTCAATTAGGAAGTTGAAATTTGCATGTGTTATCCGTGATAACGAAATGAAGGTCATGTTCGTAGATGGTTCTAATCAGACCATTTAGGGAGTGTAGGGACCAACATGTGTGTTCTGAAATGACACTGTCCGACGTTCTAGTGATCTGTTCTTGGCCTAAGTAACTGAAAGGAATTTTTATAATGAACTTTTCAAAGTGCCCAATTCTTTTTTCTCGAGAAAATGAAATTCCGTGACTTTTCCCTAACTTTTACAGGTACGTTTCAGAGTGATCCAAAAGATGGCTAAATGAAGTTACAGGAGGTGCGAAAAGATGTGCGCAATATTCAAATTGTTACAACTTTATTACGAAGAATATAAACCCAAAAACAAAACTAAGATATATACGAATCAAAAAAACTTAATTAATTTGCTTCACTTTAAAGGACAACACATGAAAGTACACTTCGAAAAGCTCTCTTTTATGTATTATACTTTTTCAAGAAATACTTCCTCAAATCCCCGACTTATCTCTGACATTTCCAGAACTGGACACCCCGACTTTAACACTTCTGACGCGTTTTGAGAGTTAGAAGAACCCGATCGGCCGGTTGGGTCAGAAGGTAGGAGTATTCAAAATGCCCGAGGTTGATTTTCTTTAATAATTCTATCTCGCGAACTGTAGTCTTGTCAAACTTCTAATGACAAAAAGTACCTAACGGTTTTGAACCAAATAATTTAATTTTATGTAGTAAGAAACAGATAGTACCTAGTTGATTTTGAATCTTCAGTTGTTTTTTTCTCATTTGTTGACTTTGAATTGTCACCAATTCTGTTTCAGTACTCAGCCTGACAAGGAGAAGACATCGATAGTATCGATATTTTTGAACACCTAATCGATACTAATCGATACTTGACACCCCTATTGCCTAATATGAACTATGCGCACGTTCTCAGTCATTTTGGAGCACTATAATATGGCGTCACCGACGAGCATTTTGAAAAGCCCTAGCAGAAGTTCCAAAATTTTCTCCTGGTAATAAAATCGAATAAAATTCATGCTGCACACGAACATACACGCAACCTTGTGAAGCGTTCGCCGGGGCATGGGCAGGTCTAAGCCGAAGTAATTTTCTTAATTTCACGTATCACAAAAGTTTGATCGTACGACAGTAACACCGTCGTGTCGTGTCGCTTCCCAGGTATTAAAAAAGAAATTCGGTACATTTTCCTCGCTCTACGACGGTGCGACGTATTTTACGATTTAGTTTTTCACATATACAGAATATATACCCATTTTCATTCGTACACACCGATACACACACGCACCCAGCATCCGCGATCCTGCAGCAGCGAGAGTATTTTCCGCCGCGAAAATAAGAACTTCAAAAACGTTTCTAAGTAATAACCGCTGTAAGAAATAACTTTTTTCCCATCTAGATGAGATTATACATGGGGGAAAAAAAAACTACACGGGACTACGGCGAATATAAACTATTAACCGAAGGAAGAGGAAGGGAAAGGAAAAACCTATAAAATACCTTCTTATTTTTGATGAGCGTATATTTTATAGATATCATTGCCGGAGGAGCGTAAGTACAGTTAGACCGGCATTTTTGCAAGTACTACAGTGTATTCGCAACAGTCATACTTGTTCCTTTTTAAGAGGCTACTAACCTCGGAAAAAGCGAGAGAACGTCCAATTGACCGCCACCTACATACATGAACTGGGTAACCGAAAACAACGACAGAACTCACATCAAGCGCGAATGCATGGGGACAGCAACGGGACCAATTGCTCCTCCCAGAGACAAAAATCATAGATAATTCAAAGAATTCAAAAATATATGATCAGTGGAAGAGTATTACACAGAATCTAGAGAAAGACTGCAAGCGCCTTCAAGAGTCACAAGGAATCCAGCACATATTCGGAAGGGTCCAGAAATTCTTATACGAGTCTTAGACACGTCTGGAAGAATTTAAGTCTTCAAGAGTCTCGAGCGATTCTGGAAAGTCTTCGTGCGTTTGAAGGAGTCCTGATAAAATTTTGAAGAGTCTTACTCAAGTCTGGAAGAAGTCATAATTGGGCTCGAGGTGTAAGTGAATAGTAAGTTACTAACAGTTCTTAAAATCTGTATCAATTTCACTTGGAAGCAACGCTTTTTTGTCAGAACGTTTTCGAGTGTTATTATACCATCATCAGTGACTTAAGGATCCCTCATATATCATGTTATCAGCCGGGAAGAGAGGGCGTTTGATATTTGATTATACTTGATCACAAAAGGATGGGGTGGAGGAGTCTGATATTTAATTACAAACCGATGTAAATGAAGCGACTGAGAACTTTACCACAATAATGAAAAGAATACTAGAAAAAAACGAATTTAAGTATCAACAACAGAAAAAACATACTAAACTAAAACAATAGATAGCAAAAATGCTGATACAGAAGATTAGATATAGAGATAGATTGCACCTGGAAGTGAGGAAAAAACCCCAAGACCAGGAACTAAATAGGCAGTATAAAGCGTACAGAAATGAGGTCACGGCCATGATAAAGAAAAGGAAAACGGAATATTACGCAAACCAAATAAAAAATACTCCCTTTAATAGTACGGAAATGTAGAAAACCCTCAATAAGGTTGTAAAAGATGGAAAAGGGGAAAGGGAAAATAAGGATCCAACAAGTATAACTGTTAAAGGAAAGATTACATCAAACATGCAAGAAATAATAGAGACATTTAACCAACACTATCCTAACATAACAGACATAATAAAAAAAGAAATAGAGAAAATAAGGGAGGACAGAGGGGATTCAAATATCACAATACCGACAAACGAAGGAAATAGGGTAACAAAACAAGAATGGGAAAAATTTAACCCAGTAACCGTACATACGACAAAGAAGATAATTAACAGCCTAAAACTATACGCAGCCGCAGGTATGGACCGAATCCCAGCAAAAATGATAATAGAGACAAGCTTGCAAAACCAATAACACACCTGATTAACCTAAGTATGAGCACCGGTACTTTTCCAGGAAATTACAAAAAAGCTATCATTAGGCCAATATATAAGGGAGGAAACGTACAAGACATTAATAACTATAGGCCAGTTTCTTTACTATCAAATATATCAAAAATAATAGAAAAAGCAGTAAAAGAACAACTTGTAGCACATTTGGAAGGAAACAAATACTTTGTGGAAAGTCAGTTGGGGTTTAGGAGAAATATGGGAACTGAAGATGCAATTAATGAACTACATATAATACAATAATAAGCTATCTTGATAATGGGAAAAAATGTATTGCCGTCTTCCAAGACCTATCAAAAGCGTTTGACCTAGTGGAACATGAGAAGCTCATAGAAAGAATTGACGAAGCAGGATGTAGAGGAAAGGTGCTGGAGTGGTTCAAATCATACCTAAAATGTAGAAAAGAAAAAGTTAAATTAGAAGACGAAAGTAACTATCTTGAAATAAGGGTAGGTACCCCTCAGGGGTCAGCACTGTCACCCATATTATTTCTGATATATATGAACGAACTAGGGATGATAGACATTGAAGGAAAAATTATCTCATATGCAGACGATACAGTTATGATAGAGAAGGGAGAAACTTGGGACGAGGTGAAAAAAAAAACTGAGGGAGATCTAGGGAAGATAATAACCTGGCTAAATAATAACAACTTCATCCTGAACTTAAAAAAAACAACAAATTTTATACAGTTTGGACTAAAGAATAAAAGAAAAAACAACGAAGAAGTAAACATATTTGTTGACAAGATACAATGTAAAGACAAGAATCATGTTTCAAAGGGAGATTGTCAAATCTTACAGAAAGTACAAAACACTAAATATCTAGGAGTTACAATCGATAAAAACCTAAACTGAAAAGAACATTTAAAAATGATAGCAGCAAAACTTCTGAAAACAATCTATCTAGCCTTTCAAGTAAAAAATATGATCCCGAACAGAACGAAACGAATAATATATATGGCAATGATTCAATCCAAAATCCAATACGGAATTTCGGCATGGGGGCAGCATACAAAACAAATCTAAAACCGGTAATCCGTAGCCAAAAAAAAAAAAATCAAAAATTCTTTACAACAAACCAAAAAGATTTTGCTCAAATGAATTATTTAAAGAAACTAATGTTCCTACAATAGAGGAATTACACGAAATTAGTGTAATTAAATATGTAAAAAAACAAGGATATCTCGAGAACATACAAGGGAAAAATAGGAAAACTAGGAAAAATGTCCGAACAATAATACTACCAAAAATAAAAACAAATTCTGGGAAAAGGACAAGTACATACAAGGGAATACAAAACTTTAACAAACTTAGCACAGACGATAGACAAGCAATCATAGAAGCAAAAACAACGAAATACAAAAAAGTAATACGAACTATAATAGAAAAAAAAAGAGCTGAATGACGCACACTTTAACTAAATAACTAATTAACTGATATCATAATAATACGAAGTAAATTAATGTATTATTAAAAAATTGTAATGTACATGTGTTGTAAACTATAAGCCCAACCAACACGAGCAGAGCCTCAAAGGTAGGGTATAAATAAATAATTCAATTCAATTTAGTTACAGGGGGGCGTAATAAATTCTTCATAACACAATTTGGGTTAAAATGTGGTGCGGCTACCATAGACTTTACATACTAAATGGACAGGTTTTTGTAACAGGGTCCGGACCATATGTATGGCTGGGCAGGGAAAGGAAATTACAAAATACCATTAGTACTTTGTCTCCTCATAATTTGTGCATTAAATGGCGACTACGGGACCTTTTGCAAAATATCATTCAATCTCTTATCCTTATTTCTCCATATATTCCGGACATGCAAACAACATTCTAGTGAACATACACTATGTACCTAATCCGAAGGAGAGGGATCAGTGAAATAATTACAGCCGATTACAAAGAGGAATGGTCTAAAAAGGGCTAAAATGTAATTACATAATAAGCGGACGGCTCCTTAGTACCCAAAGCAAAGGCATGTCTGTAACACCCTATATTAGTTCAGGTAGTACCGTATAGCGAACTGTCTTGTCATGTCTTGAGTTCTGATTGGTTTTTGCTGAAGTTCTAGGAAACCAATTCCTATTACTGGGTTCTGTTTTGTTTGTTGTTTTACTGTCAAAGTTTGTGGTTGTGTTCATCAAGTCATTGTTTTATCCTGTCTTTGTTTTTATGATTTCCATTTGCTTTTTTAATTTCGTTTGTCGATGAATTTTCGTCCTGTTTCTGCTACATAAGTGATGTAGCATTCTTCATAGTCTAAAATGTGCACACCACTGTAGTTATTTCTTCTTTTTTCCCCTTTCTTTCAAATTTGTTGTTACTGATTAATTTTATCATTGGTTGGCTGTTACTTAGTCGAAGTTCATGCTGTATCAGTCAAAAATCTCCAGTATTTTGTTTACGTTATTTTTCTACTTATAGTATTGCACCTTTTATATGCATTTTCTTTCGTCTTTCTTTGTTGTCGTGTTGGTCATTTTTCTGTTTGTTATTCTGTTCATCATGATGTCAACAATTTTTGTTTGATAGTTGTTGTTGATGGCACTTTATTATATCTTCCCCCCCCCTCGTTTTTTTGTCGTTGTGTTCTAAAATTCTGATTGCGTTGTTATGATGAAAAAAACCTATTTCAAGTGAAACTGGTACAAACTTCAAGAACTGTAGGATAGTCTGGAAGAGTCTTGCAGAACCTTTATGTAATTTGTAAGTCGTAAAGAAATTTGAGCGATTCTCAACAGTTTTAGTGAATCTTGAACAAGTGTGCAAGAACCTTAGAAGTCTGAAAAGAATCATTCGAAGAATGAACGAATCTTTGAAAGTATAGATCTGGATCAAATTTTGAACAGCCTTGATGAAGCTGGGAAGAGTCATCTGTCGCAGAAGAGAAAAGTCTGGAACAGGGAGCTAGTCCTCAACAAAATCCTTTACAAAGCATCAACCAAGTCCAGAATGGTCTTAGTTCTGTATAGGACATTCATTATTTTCCCGCTTTCTCTTGCTTTTAGTAATATGCCCCCCCCCCTGGAGAATTTTTACGTTTTTTATTATATTCGTTTTTACTTTCGTTAATTTCTTTATTTACCGTAACACGGGGTGACTTTGTAACCATGGGACGACTGGGCATACATATATTTTCATTACTCATATGAGCTCAAGGGAAAACAGAACATGGGGCAACACTGACGCGTGACTCAAAATGTAGGATGTTGTAGCTATCATCGTAAAACCACCTCGGTACTATTTCGCTTTTTACAGGCAGCGTTATAAGGTCCTTTGTGCAGAACTTTAGAAAACACATACAAATTATATTACAGAAATTGTTCCAGATAATGAGTGAAAATAAAAAGAAATTTATGCTTGGCGGTCATGATAGAAGTAAACCGTTATGCGTTAATCAACATAGTGATGTGGCAGTCGGTAAAAAAACTAAAAACGTGGAGAGGGGGGTGAATTTGCACAAAATTGTTCATTAGTCTTCAAGCCAGTAAATAATCAATTTCGATGTTCTATCTTATTGCTCGTGAATGAGCAAGTACAAATCGGATGTTCTGCATTTTAAAGATGCTGAGAACGTACGATCGTGCATTAGGGCCTCGGCTTTGTCTCGACCTTTCGAAGGAAAACCTCATTTTTTTAAATTATGACTTTTGGAATACAAAAACAGTACAGTTCTCATGGTTAATTTCTTTCTGTATAATATTGGTTTGGGGGTTATTTGGCATTTTCAACACATAACATTACGCTTACAACTTTCTTCCCTATTCATTTATGAACATGTGCGATGTCACCCCCATCACGGTGTCACTGGAACACTTATCTCATAATTCTTGGGGCATATTTGTGAGGTGGAGAAGAGGTGTCACAATTGGGGAATGTATTCCGCAATGTCCCATCAAAATTACAAATAATATTCCGCGGTTTCGGGATTCTCTAACCCAATCTCCACAGTCCTTGAGCACGTCGAACTTGAAAGCACAGAACAAAGTGAGCGGTACTCTGTAAGTCTTTCCAGTGCCTCCTGGTAGTTCCTGGTTGACAAGGTAGTTTTATTTCATCAAAATATTCTAATGGAAGACTGGTATAGTAGCAGTAGTTCAAATCATCTACAGCCCAATATCAATCTCGCATCCTAAACACGTTGGATCACTTTTCATAGGTGCAGGTCCCATGGGGAACTGAACTTCCACCTGACCCAGGGCCTGAGCGGCCACGGGGTGTTTTTGCACTTACATCGAATGGCAATAGCGCCGAATCCCGTGTGCACGCACCGTGATCGAGGGGGTGGAGGACAACCCTTAGCACACCCTGTTCAAGTGTGAGCCCTGAGAACAAGAGAAGCACGCGGGGGTAACAAAGATCGATCCCGTCGGCAATGAGAGCGACAACGATGGCGTGATCGACAATGCTGAGGAGTAGAAGCAGATAGGACCGGGTGTCGCCCTTTGTCTCGGCCATCATGAAGAAGAAGCTAAAGATAGAATGGTCGAGACACAAGGCCGACGAAAGAGCTCGGTCCACACTCGTCACAACTAACTCTGTACCATCCCTAGAGCTACTGTAGCAGCTTTAGACTCCTACGTAGGGTTTACCCCGGCATCGCCACTTTTCTGCGTCGTCACACGTACCAAGATGAGGAGGTGAGGGGTGAAGGAAAGAAGCGCAGTCCGGCTGTGGTGCATCCGAATTCCAAGTTAACACTAGGTAAGCGTTGCTTGCCTCGGTCAGTAGGATGTCCTACAGCGGTCCTGGCAGGCTCAAAATTAAGTTACAAGGTTACCAAAATTGAGTTCCACGACGCTTAAAACCTATGATTCAATACCCGTATCGCATATTTCAGGGAATTTTAATCGTCAGCTTAGTTTCATGGTACTACGACTTTCAAATTAGGGTCAATTTGATAATAAAAATGAGTTTAGAGAATCCGAAACCACCAAAATAACATACATAATTTCAACTTCACTCTCCATCTTGGGCGTTTTAATTTTCAAAGCTGAGTCCGATCGATATCAAAACTGAGTTCAGCGACTTTGAAAATTTACAAAACATCCGTGACTCTCTCAATCTACTCTTACACGCCAGAATTCCCAAGGTAGGGCGAAAAAGTAATATTGAAATCGAATTAGGCAAAATGAATTAACCACGAAATGACAACCATAATGCATTTCAGGAAAATTTGGAGACCTCACCTCTGCCCAGACACCGCTATATGCAAATCACGGGCAAATCGTTAACAGAAATAAATTGAGCGGTCAATTAATCTGTCATCCGATATCTATACTGCGTTTAATGAAAATTCTGAGCTCCACCTCCTCCCAGGCTCACGATTTTGAATTTACAGTCAGTCTAATATGAAAATCGAATTCTGTGGCCTTGACTGCCCCTTCTCCCTTCTTGTCAACAATTTCCTATCCGACCATTCGTGCTAGTGAAATGCGTAAGAAGTTGAATAATAATTCAATTATGATACTCGTTTCAACGTGTATTACCCACGGGTATGGGGACATGGGGGAGACGCGGTGCGATGGAAGAGAAAAATTCCAAGGATGGGTAGTGATTTTTATCCGTTCTGTCCACTAACATCTGTAAAGCCACGAAAATACAAAAATTCTTTATTTTCTGCAGTAAAGCCTGTGTTAAAGTATGGTTGTGTACCGGGTCTCTTCGAGCCTCTCCTTGCTCCCCTGCAGGAGCTAAGGTTGAAAAACGCACCCATAAACACATAATTAAAAACTAAGCTTTTTGAAACGGAGGTTATTTCTCCCGGTTCTTGTTTAATTTCAAGATGAGTAGGTGAGAGTTGAAGGAATTGCAGTCCGGCTGTGGTGCACCCGAATTCCAGCTCAACGCTAGGTGAGCGTTACCTCGGTCAGTAGGGTGTCTCATAGTGTCCCTGACAGGACAGTGCGCATCCGAAGAAAGGAGAAGCGAAATGGAGGCCCGGGCCAGCCTCAAGACGTCCCTCTGATCACCGCCGCGATACTCGAAAGAGTAGGAGCCACTATTGGATGTGTGCATCACCATATGCTCCACAAAGGGAGGATTGTTTGATTTTTTTATTAATCGAACTTACTCCAGATTGCAGGCAGTCGTTGCTCTTGGATGACATTACCTTTCTGGTCTAGTACGGGTCACACTGTCTAAAGGGCAAGTTCGGTCCAACTGACTGGAAACGGATCACAGGCCCCTTCACATATGCCTGTCTGTTCGCTCACTACATCTACCCTTCTGTCCAGTTCTATTAATGTAAACTAATGTCACATTTTCATACGTTTCATCAAGGATTCGCTGCAATTGGCGCTTATAACAACGCAACGACAAAATGTCTTCAAAAGTATGTAAAATATCAAAAGACCACGTGAATATTCAACTGAAATTTTTTATGAAAATTCGGCACAACACGACATTCGTATTGTACACAGGAAAACCGCAAGCTTTATTTCTGACACGAGACGAGGAGGAGGTCCTCAGCTGAATAACTGGCTGACGACAGAATACATCTACCAAGAATGAGTGCATGTTCTCATCATTTCTGGAACTTTGTTTTTGCGACTTTTGTCCAATTAGATTGTTAAATTCTATCCAACCGAGGAGTCCATTCCTCTTGCTATCTTTATGGAGGACGATTCGCGGATCGTAAAATAGAGCCAGCGGACGTAGGTTGTAAAGAGAGAAAAAGGAAACCGTTATATCCAAGAATTTTTACGAGTTCGTTACCGAATTTCGGGCGAAATAATATTAAACTCTATATACGTGACGTGGTAAACGTTTAAGATTAGTCTTTGTCGTACGCGGAATTTATAGCACGTTATAATGGCAGCTAACTTTTTAACTTTTTGAAATACGTATACACTGGTCGCCGTACGTACGTATTGTATAGGTACAGTATATAGGCTTTACTGGATCAAGCAGAAAAATAAAAAAAAATTCTACGTACACCAGAGACGGTTAGTTATACGTTTGAAGAAAGTTCTGAGTGAAAAGTTTTTGCAGCTGCAACGTAATGCAGATTCCTGAAAAAGGCGACATCGGATTACAAATTGGACAGTCCGTTCTGCAAATTGGGTTACCGGAAATAGGTATCACACGGGGTTCCGTATTTTTTTCCTCCTTCCGACTTCCTCGTCCTTACGTCGGTTTCTCCGTATGTACCTCTTTTCCCGCTCCCGTCTGCTTTTATACTTGTTCGGCAAAGTTTTAGAGTTAGGACCCCGTACATACTTTCCTCTTCTTTTTCTTTCCATTTCCGTGATTTTTTTCTACATCATCTTTCCCGGCGTTCGCGCACGAGACTCCTAACTGCATTTCTGAAGCGTACACGTTATAGTTTCCTCGAACGCTACCAAGATGCTCTCTGTGGCGTCTCTCAACCTCCTTTTACCGTCTTATTCTCGTCGTTTTGGTATCGTTTCGATTGCCGAAATAAGCACACGTATGGGAGGCCGTGTATGGGGCTGCCCACCCACACGCACACACCACCGAGCAGAGCGTATAGGTATTTGATTGGAACACGTCGTTTTCGATAACGAAACGAAAAACGTGCTCCAAGCAGCCTTGTTAAAAAACGATTGATTGTGAAAACCACCAGACAAGCCTCCTGTATTGTGAGGAATTTCCGGTGCGCTCGCGATAATGAGCTCTGACGAGAGAAAAAAAAAAACGGTGGATGAGTTTTTCTTCCCTCCGCCCGACCCCTCTTTCTACATTCTCTCCCTTTTTCGAACGAGGAGCTTCGGGTATTTGTCGCCAGGTTCTAGGCTGAAGTAGGCAGCAATCGTCGACATCTCGTTTCGAGAAGGCGACAAAATTTCAACGATCGAGTAGGGCAGAGATGTTGACGTGTGAAAGATGAGGGAAGTGAAAGTAGGTCGGACTACATTTGGCCAGCATTTACTGCGATCGTACAAGAACGAGGAGCACAAGGTGTCTTCTCAAACACATGGATCAGTGCAGGGATGGAACAGCTTCGGTAAACGGCCAGGGAAATCAAGTTGGGCAGAGATGATGTACGGAAAGTGAGAGAAGCGGAACTAGGTCGGACTACCTTAGCCTAGCTTTATGTGACCGTGCCCCAAGACACCAGAATAGTGTCCCAAGACCTGTTATCAAGAAAGATGAGTCTAGGTGACCGTGCCTCAAGGGCTGTAGGTGAGTTGCGGCCCGAGTATTCTATCAGTAAAAACGGGACAGGTGAATTCCGGCCCGAACTATTTTTGATAACGAGTGAATTCCGACCCAATGATATTAGTATCGATGTCGGTGAGTTGCGGTCTATCATTTAAATATCCTATGTGCAGTGCAGCAAATATATGTGGATGGGACCTTCAAGAGTTGTCCAGACCACTAAACGCAACTTTTTACAGTCCACGGTTCGAAGGATGGGATTTACATGTAATTGGCTTGTTACAAGTCTACAACTACGTACCATACTGTCTTTGAACACGTTTTGTTTCTAAGTGTGCGTCTCTTGGCACTTGATGTTCTCCTTCGGAAGTTTTCATCGTTTTTGAATCAGCCAACCATAAAACGGTAGAGAAGGTGTGGCCTGCCGCTCAAATTAGAGGATGTCGATTTCACTAAGGCCAAAGTTGGTGGCGGAAAATTTAACAAATAGGTCTCACTCGAGTTTAATAAAATAAAATAAAATAAAAATAGCGTTTATTGGACAGGCACAGTAACAGCACACGTACGTTTCGCATGAACAGTAATTTAGTACACATTTTGCCACGCCTAGTCCGCCCACCTTTGGGCATCTCTGCCAGGGTTTACGATTTATCGCAATTCTGACCCACAGAATCCCAGCGTGCCTGGCAATTTCGTCACTCCACCTAAGTGGAGGCCTGCCTCTCCTCCTTATTTGATCTCTTGGGCACCATTCGGTAAGAGTGCTACACTACTTCCCATTTGTATCGCGAACAATATGACCTGCATATCGAAATTTTAGTCTTTTGGCTGTATATAATACGAGTATATTTGCTACTTTAGCCTTCGTTCTCACAGTGATATTCCTGACTCTCTCCCTTTGTGGTATCCCAAGAATCGATCTAATCATTTTATTTTGTGTTAGCAGAAGCCTACGACCTTGGGCCTTTGTTAGCGTCCATGTCTGTGCTCCATAGGTTAATGAGGGGATTAAGCAGCTCTCAAAAATTTTTATTTTATACTAGTTTTCATTTTGCTTTTGAAAAATATTTTCAAGGCCCAAAATTTTTTCCATGATTTCGTAATTCTCGAACTCAGTTCTTCTTCAAACTTTCTACCAAAAGTGAGAGTCTGGCCTAAGTAGTTGTAGGAGTCCACATTTTCTAATTTTGTACCTCCAACTTCAAGAGTTATTTCTCCTAAATTGACATAATTTTTATTTTATTCAAGTTTATGGATAACCCTACCTTTTCACTTTCACTTACTAATTCCTCGAGCATTATTGCCAGTTCGTTTTTATTTTTTGCGATTATAATAATGCCATCTGCAAAGCGCAGGTTCTTGAGCCAGACACCATTAACCTTAATGCCACGGTTTTCCCAGTTTAGTTTCTTAAAGACCTCTTGGAGCACAGAAATGAATAATAGTGGTGATAAGGGGTCCCCCTGTTTTATCCCTCTTTGAATCAGAAAGGGTCTACTTATTTTGTCAAGCCGTATATACGCACTTGAGTTCTCATACAAATTTTTAAGAAGTTGGATAATTTGCAGGGGGGCCCCTTGTACCATTAACGCTTTCCACACGGATTCGTGGAACACAGAGTCGAAGGCTTTGCTATAATCCACGAATAGTATGCAGACCTCCACCTGGTATTCTTTGCTCTTCTCGATGAGTTGGTTCATTGAGTGGATATGGTCCACAGTTGAATATCCTTGTCTGAACCCGGCTTGTTCAATTGGTTGGTGCATCATCAGTATTTGATAGAGTCGATTTTTCAAAATGTTTAGAAAATTTTTCCGAGATTTGATGATAGGCTGATAGGCCTATAATTGTTTATATCTGATTTTTCTCCTTTTTTATGCAATAGAATTATTTCAAAAATACACCATTGCTTTGGTACAATACCTGCTTTAATTAACATATTGAACAAATCAGTTAGTGGTTTGACTAGGGCTTCTTTCAAATTTTTCAAAGTTTCATTTTCGATTTTGTCGGGTCCGGGAATTTTTCCAATTTTTAAACTTTTAATTGCATGTCTTGTTTCCCCAGGTAAGATTTGCGGAATGGGACGCCATTGCTCCTGACTTACAAGTATTTTGCCCTCGACAGAGTTGCTTGTTTTTTTAGCATATAGATTACGATAAAACTCTGCTGCCATTTCAATAATATCTACTCTATTGTAGATAGCCTTGTTACCCTTACAATTATTTTGTTTGAGCTTCACCAGCAGTGGCTTACTTGTATTTAGGGCTTTTTTTACCTTTCTTGTAGACCATGTCCCCTAAATTATCTCTGTAGCCAATTTCTCATCGAACTCCCTAATATCTTTACGAATTTCTTTTCGTCGAGTTTACAAGGCACAACCAAATACACCAGAAAGTTATTTTTTGAAAAACTACTTCGGCCTAACTTTTTTAAAACTGGAGATGTCATGGACTGCTTCACTGAAGACTTTATGCCGCTCAGCAGAGAACGAAAAGATTGTGCAGTTCGCTGACTATATTTTCGAAACGTATATTTCTCCTGACGCAACACTTCCTCCCTCTGTTTGGGCAGACTACTCCGCTAACTGCAATCGGATCACCAATAGTTGCGAAAGTTTTCATTCTAAATTGAACAGCTCCTTCTACAAAGCCCATCCTAATCTCAGTCGACCTCCTCGTGGTGTCTCCTGGGTCGCACTAATGGACTGAGGAGTAGCTAGATACGAGGACGCAAGTCGCACGTGACGTCGGGCCGGAATTCACTCGTTTGGGGAAAAATACTGGGCCGCAATTCATACCAATTTTCACTGATAGGCCGCAACTCACCGACGCCGGCCGAAAGAAACGGACACTAAAACTTTATAACTCATTTGTCTTGACAGTAGATCTTTGGGACACTACACACGTTTCTTGGGTCACATAAAAGAATAAAGAGCAAAGAGCGTCTTCTCGAACACGTAGGTCAGTGCAAAATTGTACTAGCTCCGGGAAACTTCGTTTCTCCCAGCCTATTTCCTGTTGAAATTCCAACCCCTCTCCACGATTTCAGGAGAGCTCTCAAATTAAAAATTTGACTTTCGATGAAGAAAATTAACATGTCTGGGGAAATTCTTTGACGTATCGAAATAAGGACTTTCTTGTCGTTTATTTCAAAAATGCCACCAAATCCTCATCATACCCGGATTTGAACTCTTGTATACTGAATTTAAATTCTACGCTAGAAATAGCAAAATTAACGTGACTTACAAAAAATTGAACTCAAGGTCAAAAAACGAAGTTTTAGAGTGACTCATGACTTCGAATCGCCTCGTCATCTTTTTGACATCGACGCTTGTCGCAGAATTTTGAAAATACACTAAAAATCTTTTATTGGGAGAGGGAGGCTAAAATCGTCTTTTTGAACGGAAGATAGTCCTTGTTCCTCTTTCCCCAGATCCTACAATTAAAGTCTGCTTGTGATGAAATGCACGAAATCCTCATCTCTTATCTACTCGTTCAATTAGGACACCCAAAATCCCAAAATGAGATCCACAAGTGGACAAATTACCGAAATCACGGACCTTAAAAATCGTTGAAATCGAACATACGCGAAATTATAGATCTGATTCGAGTTTAAAAGCCTCCATACACCGAAATAGACAAGTAATGATTCGTTTTTACAAATCGAGCGGACTACAGAGAGTTTTTATGATTACCAAGTTCAAACTATCGGACTATTGTTATCTCGCCCTGGCTGTTGTCACAAAGCACAAATTTGAAAATGTTCCATTATCATTACAAATGGACGCTATTCAGCAGAAGGGAACCAACCAGCAAAATCTGTTTTTTGAGATCACGTGATTCGAAGTTCAAGAGCCATGTAGAAACTATATGACATAGCGTTTACTGATAAGCTTTTTTCAACGTGGGTATTCATTTTTGAATCGGGGGTCCAATTTTGAAAAATTCTACTTGTTACGCTCTTTCCAACAATACTAATAACACGTTTTGTTTACAAATGTTGGTTGGTTCCCGTCCAAATATCTGAATCTGTTGAGAAAAATTAAAATATTTAAAAAACGAATTTTCAGAGGCAGGACATAATGTTTTAGAAATCAAATGAACTATCGAAATGGAGGTTGTTTTCTTTTCATCTTGGAGACGGAGAACTAAAAATTTAGGAATAACTCAACTCTTGGACCGTTGATTGAATTTAATTTTTGGGTCAAATTCCACTGTTCGTATGTAATGTTGAAGGGAAAAGCTCATCAGAGATTGTATAAATCAGAACCCAACACTGGAAGTTTAGAGATTGATAAGACACTGATCGATGTTAAAAACCCAAGTAAATTATCAAAATAAGAGCTAATGTAATTCTGAATTTTGGTTCATTTTTTTTTCTTCCAAAATTAGAAAAAATCTCTAATTTGACAAGTTTGCTCTTTTACTTTTGATTCAGTCTGGATTTTGGTAATTCAATGGACGGAAAATTTTGAAAAATTAAACCAAATTTGTCCACTCTGGGTTCTGATTTAGGTTCTGGGGTCCTACCTAAGGAATATCAAAAATTTAGCGAGCTGATGATGGAACTTTCGAATAAGTGACCCCCTCCCCCTCCAATTACAATACTTGATTCGGTTTCCGAGAACTCAGTTTTGATCACTTCAAGGGTCCAGTTTTGGCATTCAAAATATACATCGGGAACTCAAGGGAAATCTGACGAAATTTTCGAATTCAGAGACCCAGAAAATCTTTAATTTGATACTGTACTCGATTTCCCAAGAAAAGTCACTTTTGATTATTTCAGGAGACAATTTTAGCTTTTGGGCTCAAATCGCTGTTTGATCAGAAAACTGATAAGGTTTTCGTATTCAGCGACGCGGGAAACTACTCTTACAGAATTTCCCAAGAATTGTCAAATTTGAATACTGTAGGTCTTAAATTTAGATTCTAGAAGTCAAACTATGCTTTAAAGAAAAATTTGCCAAAATTTCCAAAATCAACGATCTAAGAATCCCTATTTTGGAGAACCTTTCCACGAAACATTTCAAGTTAGTGGCAGTATTGGCAAGGTCTAGTCTCGCTTTGGAGGAGAGAAATTTTCTTTTGCCGAAAAAGAAACTAGACCTTGCTATCAAAGGTGCCGAATGGAGGAAAAAGAATGTCATTCTTTCCTCATTCACGAAGGAAACATTCAGGAATAGGCTCATCTCCATGCATTTTTACGGTGGGGAGGGGGGAGAGAATGAATGCATTCCTTCTTTCTGCACTTCTATTCGCCACTAGAGGACCCTAGTGAGTTTTACACGTCGGCGTCGATCCACCTTTGGAATGAAATTAAAAAACTCGTAGGTACGGAAAAGACTTTCTCCACGCCTCTGTCTGTCGAAAAAGTTTTCCCTTTTCATACGAATCCTCCAAAATTAGAGAGATTGTACTCTAGGGTGACTAGCTGACTACAGAACTCGAAAAATAAAACTGAAGTACTATTGGGGAATGGGGATCTTGGGAGGATTCATATCCAGGTGTGGGGAAAACTCTTTTCAAGTATCACTTTTCCGGAGCAGTGCTTTCCTTTTCATTTTCGGAGGACTGTACATTAAAATGGAGGGGGCGCCCCTGGTAAGTACGCCGAGTTCCTCCTGGGACTCGATAGAAAACATGGTAGGCTCATGGTCAGACTACTAACTGGACATGGCGCCACAAAACACACGTGGTATTAATTAAATAGGAGGAGTGGCGAAAAGCAGCACCTGTAGGTACTGTGGAGAAGAGGAAATAACCTCGATTGACATCATATGCCAATGCCTAGCTATAGCCGAGACAAGACGCGAGGCACTGCGACTAGAGCACCCAGCACCCAACGAAGTCAAAGGAATAGAACTCAGTAAACCTCTGACTTAGGCTGTAAAAGTGAGGCCACTGAGCTGATCCTTAACAGCAACCCAAGGAAAAATGCAACGAACCATACCTGAGCATTCAGCGCATACAGCGCCACCTCACACAAAAATGAATATATATCAAAACGGGGGACTCCTGGGAGACTTTTCTTAAATGGGAACTTTGGGCAACTTGGGGAATCAGTAGACATACTGTATTCTGTCCCAAGAATTACAATTCGAGGCCCCGGCGTCCACAGCTTGAACTGATTCAAAAAACCAGAAAAGGTCTTCGCTACTGATACAAAACTACGCAGAGCGTTAAAGAAAGATAACGCTGCATCGTTCGCATCGCGAAGGTGGATCTTCAAGACTTCAGACACGCAGCATATTGAAAAAGTACTTTCGGAAGAAGAAAATATACAACATTATTAATAAAAAGAAAATGAATAAAATTAAGGAAGGAAGTGAAGCGAAAAGAGGTCATTTGAAAACGTGCACCGAATTAGCAATAACGATACGACGATGGCTCGACAGTCAAAACAGCCATACGGATATACTTGTACCCTGCATTTTATATCCCGTCGAAAGTGAAAAATCAATAAGCGACGGAAATTTTCATGTACTAAGAAGATAATTTATTTTTTCCGCTTCTCCTCGTCCCGACCGTGTGTATACGTGACGTGTACTCGAATGTGGATGCTGTATCCATTACCAGTCGGGGTAAAATTAGTCGCGACATTTTCGAATGCGGTGAAATTAAATTATCGATACGTCGCTTAGTGCAATCTATTTAGCCGCGATCCAGTTTTCGAAAATGTTATGCGGATTTAGCCTTCGGCAGCTCGAATTAGAACGACTATATAAAATAATCCTTCCCGATATTCGCTCATTGTACTCTCTGTACCAAGAAAGTATACAGATATTTTCAATCGATGATTCAATTTCGCCGATGCTGGAAATTTGAATTCCAAATAGCTTTTCTCTTTGTGGCTGAATTGTAAATGAGAGAGCGCCGCAAAGAGAGCTGCTATAAAACTCATCAAATGAATTGCGAGTAGAATGTCATTTCCCGGTTCCACTTTTAGCGTGTCTTGTTTTCAGTCATCTCTACACCATCATACCATCCCCCAAGCTGAAGACGATCTTACGAGAATCAACTTTGTTACTTCATATTTGCTTTCTTGCAGTACGAGTACGAGTACGTGTAAGATAAGATACTTCTCATGAGAAAATGTACAGGAGATGCTCTCGCAGTGAGAAGAAGTCAGTTATTTCTCCTGGTTGTTACTTGTTACCTCGACCAGCCAATTACCAATTTTTTCGACTTCTCGATCAGTATTTCCCGACGTATACGCACTCTGGCAACAGGCGTAGTACTCGTATAGCACCAGCAACGATTTCCAGAAGTGATCTACCCATACAGAGTACTTTATACTCGTAGCTATGTTAATATTCGTACTATGAAGGTCGTGAAAGTACAGCATAGAATGCCAACATAGCCAACGTCCAAAAGCCAGTGCAGGCTATCGAGCTTAAAGTCCAACGCTTAGGTGGATTAAGAGCCTATATATGACGTGCTACAAATGAACAATACCAATGCTCAGCCAGCTTGCGCCACAAATTGGCCGAATAAGTGCAACACGGGTTGTGCCCTTGTTCCAAGTAATATCTTATGTATAGCGCACTAAGAGTGTTCATTACCTGATGAACTAACAATACTTCGCGGACTTGTGACGAGCACCAGCTGGATGACAGTGAACTACGGATCACCACAAGTTCAAAGCGACGAGTGCTTCGCTGAACTACGCCCAGCTTCGGGTCAACAATGACACACTAACGACTTGTAATAATTAATAACTAATACCTCGTGAACTTACATCAAACGTTGGATATCAACAATGGCATACTAAGGACTTATAGTAATGAGTAACCTATACCTACAACACACCATCAAGCATCAAATTTCCTTGACAGTGACGCACTTAGGATCTGCACCAAGAACCTGTAGCAATAGACAACTATCCAATCAAAACTTTCTGGTAAATGCCAATACTAGTTACTGGTTCAGTACTGTACGTACTAGTACTCCTAGAACTGGCTACTAGTACTAACTGGTCTATATGGGTAAGGTCGCAGTAGACATTTAATATTAGTCCACACAATTCATCCACGATCGTCAAAATGTCAATTACGGCTGCTGATTTCCTCAACAGTCAGAATTTCTCACATGTTGCTTCATCATACTTGCACAGATACAGACGGGCTCCCGTTTTACATCAGACAACGACTTTCATGCTCGCCTCGTGACATCGACTGTTTCCTCAATTCTGTGCAGCACGGTAAAAATTGCTCGCCAGAGGTAGGAAGATTTAGCCGTTATATGACAGATACAAGACGCAATAGGTCGCAAAAAAGTTAAAGAAATCAATTCAATTCGCAACGCCGAAGAAAGTCATCCTAGAACGAACGGTTACCAGAGGAGCCAAAAGTGCACAGTTTTGACGCCTCATCCATATTCGTTTCGTGAACTGATTATGACACTCGAAGGGAAGTAAATATTACCTAACTTAAACTTTCCGAGAGAAACGGTGACACAGAGTGGGGAAAAAGAAAATAAAAAAGAACTTTCAATAAACTCTTCGTCTCACTTACAGGATACCATGTGTACACGCGTCATTTCTTTCTTAACACGTGAAGTGCCAAAGTATTTTTCAACACGGATTCTAAAAATGTAACGGAATTCGCACCAAAAACGCACGAAATATGGAATACCGACGTTTATTCCGCACGAACACACCGAAACACTAAGCACAGTAGTAAAATCGCTTTGAAAACGCACAATTATCGCATTCATAAACTACCAAAGTGCGGCGATGGCCAGGGGCTTTATATATCTTGGCGTTATCGGCGAATCTCCTTATCGCTCTCGTTATCGATCTTCTATTCTATTGCTCGAAACGGTCGATTGTTCTTCACTTATCTCGAATGTTCGGGAGTATTAGCCACAATATTCACATGTCACCCGCCAGCTGGCGATACTCAAGGTGGTGTACAAGAGGGCATAGACCATGTCAGGATGAAGTTGGGAGAGGGGTGAAATTTTGGATATATCATTGTCAGTCTACGCACTAAGTGCACACTGAAAACTGACTCTTTCTCCACCCTTTTTGGGGGGTAAATTTGGACCATTACAACTTCCTACCATGAAAGAAAATCCTTCAGATATTGAAATTTTAGCGGAAAACTCTGTTTACGAGTAGAAATGGGTATTTCAATGTATATATGATTGTAAAAGCACGTGCCCCCGTTCCTTATGGCAATACAAAACGCACAAAAACTGGAAAAAACACCATTATTCATAATATTTTTGCGGAAAAATTATATTACTGTTTTGTTTTTGTTTTTTCAATTATGAGTATCGCGAAAACATTCAATACATAATACAGGCGCTTTATCACAACTATTAAAATACGTAGTAGAGTGATCGTTATATTCAAAATGAAGTTTGGGGGTGCAGGACCCCTTCATTCCGTTCATTTTTATTAGTAAACAAACCCAAAAAAGTTTGAAGTCGAAATAAAAATGTTAACTCGTGCCTCAACTCGATCAAAGTTTACGGAGATTTACCTTCCTACAAAAAAATTTTTAATTACAATTTTCGCTGTTAACCTATTAATTAAGCAGTAAATATTATTTTTACTTGATTTAGGGTGAAGCATCGTTTTCGGGTGCTCCTTAGTCCATAGTAGGTTCAGTAGTCCGTAGCTCCGTACAAAATGTACGCCAATAAATATATTCGCCCAAAACAACATACAAACTGTAAGCGGCAATACTCGCCAATTTTATTATTTTTATACGCATAAGTGCCCGGGGTCCATCTTTCTTACTGTTCTATAGAGATGCTCAGGATGCTGATGGGAGGCGCCTGGCTCGGCGCTCACTGGTCTTCCTGGGAGACTATTTGTAGCGGTCTGGTGTTAACCCTATTCTCTTTTCTAATTTTACTCTCAACCCGGGCCCTGGAATGTGCCCTTTCGAGCATTACCTCGGAGACGTCGGGGAGGCTGTTAGGGCTGCCTTAGCCCTCTTCTCATCTTGCCGAAAAACCGTACCAAGTTGCTACGTGGACGCTAAGCCGGGACTTCCAGATTCCGAGACCAGCGCGCTATCCACTCGGCCAACCAGACCCCTAGGTGTTAGCCCTATTAGGATATTTCGTAAAGACGTACAAAGATGTCCTGCTTGAAGTCTTTTTATGCAGAAAGAAAGATAATTAAATGTTATGTAAAAGTTTGGTTACAAATTTTGTCAGTTCTTAAAACACTAGCCTTGCTGACCCTTCCAGAGCAACCACTAGGCCAGCACATTTTGTACGATTTGTATTCTTTTTTCCCCCTCTCTTTCGTTCTTGAAAAACACTTATTGACGAAGCCAGTTCAGTGAAAACCCGAGTAACCCCGATCGTATCCGTAACATTTTATTTTTCCAGCTTTGACAAATTCGATTTCAGTTTCTCCCAGAATTTTCTGTACATGCACTCGTACACTATAACATACGATAACGATATAAAATTTCAAAGTTCTCGTCGATTTTTCCGCAACTGTAATGCCGCAGAAAGAGAGCTGGATCCGTTGCGAAGTATACACGCTACATAATACGCATAGGAAAAGAAAGAAAAAACAGCGAGCGAGACAGAAAAAAGGAGGGCGGGGGCGGAGGGAGAGAAAAAGAAAAGTAAAGACAAAATATGTGGAACGATCCGGTAAACGCTGAGCAAGAATTTTATTTACATTATCATTCTTGTACGTACGTTGTAGCAAACGCCATAAGTAGCTTTTCTCGTCAAAAGAACATTTTTAGTTGGTAGAAAATTCGGTTAACGTTGGTTCACCATCCAAATCCCACCGAATAATTTAGGAATTCGCTAAACTGGCTTGATTTAAAAAATAATAATAAAAATCATTTGAGAAATTGTTTTCTTTAGTTAATCCTTTCTCAGTTATCAGCCATTCATAATATCGTCAAAGGTAAAGTTATCGAATTCGATTTTCTGATCGATAACTGAAACGGTGAGTGCAGAAACAGCTTAAGTCACTTTTTTTCAAATTTTGTTTTTTGGACGCAATACACTTCTCACATATAAATACAGCTTCTGTGTAAAAACCACTCAAGTCTGATGATGGGAAGTACCATTTTCTCACACACGTAATACTCTGTTCTGCGCAGAAAGAACATAAGTCATGACTTAATCGTTTTCTCGGAGTAGAAAGAAAATTGTGAAAAAGTGACTTAAGCTGTTTCTGCACTCACCGTTTCAACTACTGAATGCTTGCAGTAATGGCAAATATTTCATAGTGAACATATAAGTCAACTTTTTTTTTTTTTACATTATTTTGTACACGAGCACACAAGCAATACAGGTCAGTTGGTACAAAATGAGAACTCCAAAAACAAGAAGTCAAATAACAATTCTCAAACACTCGAGCATCAAAGGTCCTACTTTAAAACTCAATAGGTTCAAAATTACAAATGGTCTCTGATTCTGATTATTTTCATGTTCATTTTTCATATTATGTATGGCGAAAGTCCAAAGAGTGCTACGTGCCAAAAACATGTTTTCAAGATAAACGCGTTTAAAGGTTTGTATGATGTACATGTTCTTGCCTCCACACTCTGAACCTATCCTATTGGGATGTTAACCTCACCTAGGTAGCGCTAGTATCGCAGTATGGTGACAATGGCGAGAACAACTGATAAGAATTGAAAGGCTCCCTTACGTACCTTATCACCTCGTTATTACCGGCAGGGATACCAACTTCGGAAACACAGGTTAACATCCCAATAGTTCAGTACCTACTTCCAAACAGTTCAAAATGTACTCCAAAGATAGCGCTGTGTAGACCTGCACGTCATATTATAAACTTTTAAACGCGTTTATCTCAAAAATATATTTTTGGCACCAAGCACCCTTTGAACTTTCGCCGTAATTTTTTTATTTTTCTCCCTGAAATTTCGAGTGGTCACCCTGTTTGATCAATAAAACGTTATTTGTTTTCCTGTGTCGTCGCATAAAGAATATCATTTAGATACGGCTGCCGAAGTCACCTTGAGGTGTATAAACTGATGATTTTGAAAATAGTGTATTATGTGATTAGAGGGGAAATGGTGGAATTCGAAACGATTGTGAATTTGCAGCACGAGACGAAGTTGAGTGATGCGACACCAAAGTCGTATTTATTTTTCTCAACTGTTCATCAGAAAAAGCGAAATCACACGTGAGCTGTAAACAGCAGGGAGATAATATTGTACTTTGTACACAGGTTTTGATTAAAGTAATAGGACTCTTATCTCCAAATTTGTAATTTTTTCCATATGTTTTGTATTTCTCTCTTTACACGCTACTCGTCGACATATTCTTTTAACCCTCCAACTGACAAGCTAGAGTTGTATTGAAAGTTTTTGCTGCAATCTGCTGGAAAATTAAATTTCAATTTTATATACACAGCACAGAAGAAGTACTAAATAAAGGGGGAAAATGATCTTCTTTCTAATCAGAATTTTCAGAATTTGAAAGAGAAAATTCCCCCAAAATGACTATTACCATTTCAGGAGGAAAATGAACACATCCTTACATATGACTTAAAATGAAAAAATGACCAAGTGGTCACCCTATCTGATTAGTTTATTGACAATATACTGGGAAGGAATTCGGCAATATTTTGAAAAAATTATCGTGCATGACAAATTCATGAGAGACGCGATTTTGCTCGTATGACTGCAAGACTCGCTTACAGCTCGGGCTGCAAAACATCGCACTCATGAAAACGCTTCCTTCATTCCCTCGTCTCATAATACACGATATCGAGTAGATCATCATGTTTGACCCTATGAAATGCTTTTCCATAGTCGATAAAGCATAAGAGAACGTAATTTCTCTGGTCCATGCATTTCTACAAGGACACATTTAATGCTGTTAATATTTCTTCTGTACCAAAACTATTTCTAAATCCACACTGGCATTGGTTAATATCTGTAAATGACTCATGACACTTATTAGACGGCATTCATCGCAACTTGATCCATTATACTATCTGTAAGGAAATGCAATGAATCTGGATTTTAGCCTGTCAACTTTATTAGGACTTTATCTTGAAGCAGTTTTATTAAGTCTGCTGGTATATTATCTAGTCTAGCTGCTTTTTTGACTGTTGTTAGTTTTAGACCATTGTGGAACCTCTTTATAACGAATCAGGTGGAACCACAAAAATTATTTGTTATATAGAAATCATTTTTTCAACAGAGTGCAACGTGAAGATAATTACTATACTGTATTAAGGGTAATGTACTCGAATACATAGACTGTCACTAAGTAACTGAGACTAAAATTCGTACGGCTCACCAACGCTACCTATCGGCGTTTCAACGCAGTAGGAAGATAATGTGGTTCATTAGCTATCGATTGAGACCACGCCGAGCTCAGTTGATTGAAAACTCGCTGTTCCAGACCAATTTGAAAAACACCATATGCGCTGACCCCTACAGGTTTTTTAAAGAAGGAAAAAAAGCATACGATTACAAACTTTTTTATTAATCATCATCTTCATTAGGTACACGAATATCTTTTTCAAAATAAGCGACATTCATGGCTATACAGGCGTCCATTCATTCTAGACATTTATCGAACGTTTTCGCTTATGTGTTGAATTGACGACCCCGTAAGGCTGCCTTTAGTTGAGGAAATAACCAAACGTTGCAGGGGGCGAGGTCAGGACTATACGGGAGGTGGGGGTGAATTGTAATTTTTTTTAAAGTCATCACCGCGGCGCAGATGTTTTTCTCCTTCTTACCGGCGGCGGAATACGCGAAAACGTTCTGAACCAAATTATCTCCCTACTGCGTTGAAACGCCGATAGGTAGCGTTGGTGGACTGTACGAATTTTAGTCTCAGATACTTAGCGACAACTTATGTACATACGATATTATTTTATAATCCACCGTACTACACTTAGTTTTCAGCACAAAGGTGCGTTCCTACGTCTTGTGGCTTTGCTCTAGTGGAGCAGAGTTTCTAAAGAAAATGACTAGCAAGCGAATACCTGGTCTTTCGTACAGTATGATCAAGATGTTCACATGTTTACTCATATTCATTAATTAGCCCAAACACCACCTCCTAGTCCCACAATTTTCAACGTAAGAAATTATTAGTACGCATTAAGAAGTAAATTAAGTGACCGTGAAAACTTGCTACAAGAGTATTTGACATCTATACATTGTATTCTTTGACTTTGTAATTTAATTTCAAACCTCTTCCCCAATTATTTTCAACTTGAAAATAATGTAAGAACTGAATTCAGAGTCCAACATCTTATGCAGTGAAGATTTATTATTCATTCTGTTGTACCTACATTGAAATACGTAGTGCATTACCTTTCTTGTCGTACAAAAATTCGTTATAAACAGTGCCGTCTTTAGAGGGGGGCTTGAGGGGCTGTAGCCCCGGACCTTGTAGATGAGGTGCCTCGTTTTCATTAAACTAATTTTTTTAATACCGGTAAACACTCGAGTGAGATTTTAATATTCTATTATATCACATTCGATAAGAAATTAATTATTTTAGAGGGGGCCTCACTTCAACTTTTAGACCTGGGCCTCACTTTACCTAAAGACGGCACTGGTTATAAAGAGGGTTTTTTTCGTTATAAAGAGGTTTTTTTCAAGTAGAATTCCTCGAATGGAAAAGGACGAGAGAAAACTTCGCAATATAGAGGAATTCGTTATTTATAGGTGTTCGTTATAGAGAGGGGTCCACTGTCATAACAGAAATAATGAGTATCAAGGTTGGATAGGGAAAATAAAGACAAGGTTAGAAGGATATCTGCGGATGAGTATTGAAAATCTGTAAAATTAGGAATACGGAAGAAGAAAAAAAGGGTGAACAGAAGGGGGTCAGGTCTTGACAATGTCTTCCTAATTCTTCTGCTGCTTGATCGTGACTTCACCCGACAACCTTCGTCAGCTTTAGCTCCAGCTGAACACGAAAATATGTTACACAGAACTACGTGATGCTGCGGTATCAAAGCCTAAGGATTCAGGATTCGTACCCAGTTGCGATGGTAATTGAAGTATTTTTAGAAAAAATAAGCCATTTCTAACTCACCGGTGAGATGGAAAATGGTAGTCTTGCATATATGCCATATCGTATACGATTTCGTATGAGTGATCTCTCGTTTATACAGTTTCCTTCGTTGAAGCTGGGGGGGGGGGTATGACAGCAAAATGATTCTACTGCTCCTACATTTTCCCTGATGGGAATGGGTGGCGGTCAGCTGTGCCGGACATTCACGAATAACTTTGATTGAAGAATTCTAGCGGAAGTTCTATTCTCCCTCTCTGTCTTCCTTTCCATCACTTTTATTTTTTCTCATCGAGGCTGATTTGCCGTGCTCTCTTCTTCCAACTTTCGAGGCTAACGTAATGATGTTCTTCAGAATCCGATTCGTCTTCCGTTCTGTCGTTTCTCGCCATCTACATACAATGGAATCCACGTTTCACACCGAAAATGGATAACGATACTTATAAGGAGTAAACCGAATATTCGTTAACTCGCGGCACTGCACCAATGATTAAAATTTGTCGCTACATCCCTCAGAAGATTAAGATGTACACAGAAAGTAACCAGAATTCGTACGTACACCGTATCTGTTTTTGCATACACTTCTGTCATTTTCACGTCCCCCTCTTCACCCTGGGAGAATAGAACTATACCGCTGATCGAAAAAGACAAATTCGAAATTTGTCGTTCATATACCAGGCACATCTTTCTCTCTCGCTCTTTCTTTTTTTTTTTTTTCTTCTTCATCACTTCGCTGCTACGCTAATAAATTTACTTATCTGACGGCGTTTTTGTCACCTGCAAGCGGTCCAAAGAATTGTAGGTAGGGCGGAGGAAATTCATAACGTATTACCTAACCCCTGTGTCGAAATTAAGAGTATCGCGGCGAAATTTCGACGAGTAATTTTGCTCTCCGTTTGAAATTGAATTAAAGCGTGCGCGAGTATTTCGGAAAAAGCAAACTCGACTTCGCCACTCGACGCTCAAAATGAAACCTCTGCCGCGTTGCAGTTTCCCTCTTTAAATCAACTTGACACCCTGCACGATCCGCCTTGAATTCGCCGAGCGAAAAAAAAAAATTATTTCACTGATATCGGATTAAGGAAATTAAAAAAATAAAAATAAAATACGGGGGAAACGAGAATATTTTTCTTGTAAAACGACCTTTAAACAAAGGGGAGGAGAGCCGAAACACTTCTTGTGAACCGAAAAAAGTGTAACGTAAAATCGTTTAATTAAAAATACGCAAACAGCTGTTTCCTGTCAGTGTTTTTAGTTTTCTGTCTTTGTGCTGCTGGCTTTCTTCTCTATTCCTGGTTTTCTCTATCTCTCTCAATCTCTTACCGTCCCACCTCTTCGAGACTTCGAAAACGTGAAATTTAATTAAAATTCGCGAAAAAGAAAAGTCCTTCGATAATCCTGCAATTTGCAGTGTTGTTCAGAGTTTTTACTTTTATTTTTATCTGTTAGAAGCTGTTACGTATTCGGAGGTCTTAGATTTATCATTCGGAGCTTTAGATTTAGGAGTCTGATAAACAATATCGCATCGAACGAGAAGGATGTTCTCTGTTTGTGTAGGTACTTGAGAAATTGATCGTTTCCGGGGACTAAGAGGCGTCTGATCATCGATCCTAGATCACCGCTATGGTTATGACTAGAGGCCGGATTCTTCGGCATTAAGAAATAGCAAATTCGGCAGCAACATCTGCAGAATTCGGCATTTTCACAAAAAATCTTTCTTTTCTAAGCAAAATATTCTGATGAATCAAAAATTTTAGTTAAAATCACAAAAGATTCTGATTATACCATTAAACATAAGTAATAAGTCAAAATTTTACGAGTAAATTAAAATCACAAAAGATTCTGATTATACATAATGATAAGATGTTTTGCTAAATTTTGCTGAGTGAATTGATGGCGCCTGTCACTAAATATTAATTTGTAAGCTGAGAATGAGCGCCCAAAATCAACAAATACTAGCAGAGCAGAATTATATGCAGACAGCACCTGAGGATCACGAGAAACCGTGCTAGTTATATACTTGGTAAGAAGTGTCACTGAAAGAAATACTCAATTCTTGAAATAACGCGAGCCCTTCATTTTTTGAAAAAACTTGTTCTAATTTTTGCTGAAGTAGGTATCCTTGAGCCCCTGGAATGATCTGAATTTTTCGACGTACTTCTTCTATGATCTCAACTTGATCGTGTAAAGATGAACCTGGCGTTTCCAATTTCTTAATCTTTTCAGGGAGAAACGAAAGGTAGGTTTGTATGAAAGCGAGGTCAGTAAATAGATTTTTTTTTCGGATAAATGTTTTCAATTTTCCCACATGTTTGGAGTCATCCGACCATTCCGAAATGAGTTTCGCAAAATTCTCACCTTCATTCTATATATTTCCACTTTCAAATACACACCTTTTCGCACTTTACCATCAAGGGTTGACAAAATAGCATATTTCGGCATTTTTCGGCACGTAAGGCCACTTTCGGCATTTAACCCATTTTCGGCATTTTTCGGCAATATAAAAATTTTTTTCCCAGTCCCCTACTATCATGATTCGTGCTTATCTCTTAAAATAATTCGTCTGCCTATCAAGGAAATGACTTGACACATGCCACGGAATCCGGTCTCTAGTTATGACCCTGACGTTCTTTAAGGTCAAGATCGTGCCCATGATGGCAGAAGATTTGTGCTCGGGGTTTTCGGTGATTGTAATTGAACAAGGAGACCACTTGGGCATTTCTTTTCATTTTAAGTCATCTAAAGGTCATTCTTGGTTAATTTCCTATTACAATGGGCATGTACTTTTTTTTTTTTTTTTTTGAGAAGTTTCTCCTGCGTCAAATTCTGCAAATGCTGCTGATTATAAAGAGAGTTATTTTTTCCTTCTTTATTTTGTGGTTCTGCTGTGCAGTATAAGTAAATTTGAAATTCAGTTTTCCGACAGATTGCAGCAAAAACTTCTAATGCGACTCTAGTTAGTTATAAGTGTCTGAGAAGGACAGTGACTGAATGTTATACAGCAATTAAGTGCGCGGGTATAACATCAAGAAAATTTCGAATGTTGTGTTCCTCCTTTTTTATCGTTTTTTTTTTTTTTGTTTTGCTGAAGGGGTTATACCTGGCCAAAGTAGTTGCCGAACACCAAAGAGACTGGGACCAACACATCCCGTTGTTTCTGTTGGCCTACAGATCAGCCGTACACGAGAGTACACAGCACACTCCCACAAAGGTCGTCTCTGACCGGGAGTTACAATTGCCATGCGATCTGGAATTTGGAGCTCCACCTCAACAGCCGCAATTGGTGGATGAGTTTGTTAGCCAACTGAGAGAAAAGCTCGACTCTACTCATCGCATGATCCAAAATCACTTGAAAATTACCAGCGACCCGATGAAGACTCGCTACCACATCAAAGCCAACAAGGTCGGCTTCCAGGCTGGGGACTGGGGACCGTGTCTGGTTTTACAATCCGCAACAAAAGAGAGGGCGGAACCCGAAGCTATAGAGTCATTGGGAAGGACCGTACATCGTGCCCAAGCGGATCAATGAGGTTGTATACCGGATTCAGAAGCTTGGTGGTGGACGATGCAAAGTCGTGCACCTTGATCGCTTGTGCAGTCAGGCATGATAACGATAAAGAAGATCTGGAGCCTGGCCGGGACATCCAGGCTTAAGGAGGGCGCAGTGTGGCGATTAATCCCGAACGTTCGAGATAAGCGAAGAAAGATCGACACGTTTTGAGCAGCAGAATAGAAGTTTGATAACAGAAGCAATAAGGAGTTTCACCGATAACACCGGGGTATATAAAGGCCGCCGGCCATCGGCGTATAGTCTAGTTTTTGTATGCGATAAACTGTGCGTTCTCAGAGCGATCTAGCTACTGTTTTTTGAGTGTTTGTATTAGTGTGACATTAAAAGTTCTTAGTTCGTGTTTCCGTGCGTTTTTGGTGCGAATCTCGTTACAGTATATTATGCAGATCACGGGCGGATCTAGGCTATTTCAGTACAGAAAAGGAGGGAGGAAAAGAATGGTGATAGAGGAGGGGGTAAATCGAACTTTTTTGTGTAAGTTATGAAGGAAAAAAAAGATACTAATATTGAAAATTTTTGGAATTTTCGGCAAATGTTTTAATTCTTGCTAGCAAAAATGATAGAAACTAATGGGTAAATGTGTATAATATCTGGCTTTTGAGACCTAAATGAGGGCTGGGCCCGAACTTAAACCTCCCCATGAATCCATCACTGATTTATATTCCGATACTTATGGTTTCGAAGACGGAGGATCTGTAACCTGAATTTAGTATGAATGAATGTTCAGGTCAGCTTGAATCTTTACATTTTTATAAATTCAGATTCGACTCGAATCATTCATTTGAGTTATCAGTCTACTCCTCACGCTGAACTGCCCTATTACTGCCGTGACAAATAAGAATTTCTGTTTCCCCGAATACTACATATTAACCAGGTTTCATATTTCCTTTGCTTTCCTCTTCTACATTACGTTAACCCGATATGAACTCCTGTCACGTGAAACACTTCATTCAAGCCTCACGTTACCATACTTCACGCTCGTGTTACGTCATCTGGATTCGCCAAAACCAGCCGCTCACAATTACCCCATATTCCCCTACTGTTCCAGAGCACTTTGGCCGTGTGCAACAGTCATCATCGGCAGAATTTCGAAGTTTCCGCAATCGTTTTCGAGTAAAGCGAGAAAAATTGATAGAAGTGTTACGAGAGACGCCTGCTGTCGGGCAAAATCGAGCCCAGAATTTCGATATCAGATTACATCGCAATTTCGGAAGATATTTTTCGTCGACATCCAACAGCGTATAATATTAACGACCTGTACATTCTTCTTTTACTTCCCGGTCCTCATCCCGTTCTTCTCGTTCCTCTCGTTCCTCTCGCCGATTTTCATCTTCAATTACGACGCTGGACGCGTTTTATTTTAATTTACGCGCGCGCGGCGCGTTTTGAGTATACGCCGTGCACTATCTTCGCGAGCCGCATCGCATCACGTCGCGTCGCATCGCGCCGTCTTCACGACGAAGCAAACTGTACGACCCTCCGGCTATCAGTTTCGAAGGAGCGATCATAAAACGCCTGGTAAAATACGTGTTTATAGAAGCGTGTCGTTGTCGCTTCTCTTCCTTCTTCTCATAGTATACACGGCAACAACAACAGCATTTTATTTATTCATCGTCTTTTGTAATAGGATACATTTTTATAGCAAGCTGAACGCGGAGGCTATATAACTATATGCCTTATCAAAATGTATATTGTACGCAAAGGTCTTCGTCAGTGATTCATAAACAGTTATTAGACATTTCACCCAAAAACGTCGACTTCAAAGATTTGAATTTGCTAATAATAGTCATAGAGTAGAACAGGCGATATCTGCACAAAAAAAGTGAATAGAAACATTTTGGGAGCCAAAAGCGGATTTTGATGAAAAATGTCCGGCTATGTGTCAGAAACAACATATTAAAAATCCCGCCCCCAAAAAGATGTGTTAACGTTTCTGTGGCACGTTTCAGCCTCCCAAAATCAGTTTTTTGCAAATATTTCAAAAAGTTGAAGTCATAGAAAAAATATTTCATATAAAAAATATTTCTCGTGAAATTTTCTTTAAAATGAATTATTTGAAGTTGAGTATAGGCCGCATATAGTTAGCCTAAAAATGTCCTTGACAGTAGTCACATTTTCAACTTTTCTTAAAAAACGAACCGATTTCCGCGAATATCTCGAAATTATCAACTCCTACAAGAAAGTGTATGATAAGAAAAAAAAAGGGGGAAAAAATATTTCTGGTGAAATGTACCGCGACCCCTCCCCACCAGGGATGCCAATAAGTATGTAGCGAAATTTTTCAAAAAGCTCCATATCCCAGCCAAATTTCGGAATAAAATATTTTTCATCAAGCGAACATGACAGCCGAGGGGCCCGGCTGAAACTCAGGTGCCACCGACCCTACCTATACTACCATCGGCGGGGATTTCTTCCGTTACAAGTCACGCTATGCGTCGAATCAGAGGTACGCCACGTCACAGTCACACCGTCTACAGTGATGAAGGAATTGTGGGCCTCTATAGCCCATATGGTCCCGAAATAGGTTCGATCGACCATCGCGGTTACGGGTTGAGGGGGCCAACGGTGGCCCATAATGTGGATACGTTATCCATGATCATTATCCTCGTGGAAACCATGGTTCCCCCCGCAGTGGGTCTGAGCAACCCGGGGACAGCGTGAAGTCGGATCCAACATTGTTGTAACGTTTCTTTCATTCGTTGTGTACTCACTTCGTGAACTTGGCGTGGAATTCGCAATGGGTTCAAAGCATTCGCGTTCAGCCCCCAATTATTTGATATTTTCTTATCTTCAGTGTCTTAATTCGACGTCCGATCATGTTATGAGTTAGCTAAAACGCTCCCTGTAAGACCTAAGGATGAGGGGGCATAGAAATATCCCCTCATTTCGGCTTGTACAACCTAAATTAATATCATATTTTTCGTATAGTTGGGTATTTTATCTGCGAATAATCCGACTATCGTATAGTTTTTGATATATTTTAATCCAGAGTCGTAGGCGCGGGCTGACACATGTTTACCGCCGTGTCTTCGCTAGTATACTAAGACTGTTAATAAAAATTCTTCTTCCATTTGTAGGGTGTGCCAATTCACTGTCTCTTCTTCTGTAGTCCAGAACGCTTTCGGTTGTTATGCCATCATCAGTAGAGTACCTTGTCCATATCTGAATAAATGGCGGGGGGGGGGCGGAGGGCATTCACGATAGGGTACACCACTGATGATGGCATAACAGCCGAAAGCGCTCTGGACTACAGAAGAAGAAAAAGTGAATTGGCACACCCTACAAATGGAATATTACCAAGTTCCCTCACACTCCGAAATGAACAATAAAAATTCTTCGACTGCTTTATGACGTCTTCTGAACTGATTTCGAGATGTCTGATTCACATCAGGGTGATGTCAACCAAAACGTGTCTCCTTAAGTGTGCTTTTCCTTTTCCCCCCTCCTTCGATCCACCTTCCAAGGGCACCCTAGCGGGTTTTCCAGACAGTCGGTACCAGTGAAAAGGACGTTATGCCCTATCAGCTGTATGGGCGTCCAATGAAAGATTTTTTTGGGAGGCTACGGGTTTGGAAATAGCGAACTAGACGCACAGGGGTAGTACATAGTCAACTCTGTCCCCACTGGCATACGAAATGTGTCAAGGTTATTTTGGATACGAATCACGTAGAGAATATGTCGCCGATATTTACCGCTTACCTGTACCAAGTTATGAACTGAATTGAAATTGGTCTGTGGAGTGGCTGGGGACACGATCAGTTCCACGTTTTATGCCATGGCCATGGATGGGCCCCAAAATTTTTTGGTGAAGAAGAGCCTAGTTGTTATAGGTTGGGTTCGAAAGCAACGAAGAAAATCCTGCTGGTCCGCTGGTGAAAGGGGTCAGAGTTTTCGTATTCTTGGCGACAACACCACACGTAAGTTAACTGGTCTGTATAAAGGGTCCTTGGGGGCTTCCCCCAACTTGTGTCCATATGCATCGGGACTGCACCGCGGACGACGGTGTTTGTTAATGATGGAGTCACCTCATTTTATTTTAGTGTTTTGTTTTTTTGTCATATGGTGATGGTTCTGGTTCACTTCTGCCTTATTTTTTAACTCATGGCAATTCCATATGCGTTTTTTGATTTGTCGCCGTCTCTAATGAAATCCGAAAGCATTAGTATGAAAGCCAAAAGGTAATTTTAGTCGCTATTGTTTCACATCGCCTTCGAGTGAAGAAGGGACAATTTTCTTTCCGCGTACTCCTCTCGGTCCTAAGGACCCAGTGATTTTCTTTTTTCAGGGGAGTGGTCTCATGCCCGTGGTTTAGTGCAATTTCCTAAATAGAATACACGTCTTGTTGATTTTCTGTTCGACATGATTTCGTAATTTCAGTGAAGTGGACTTGGAACAACTTTCTCTTTTCTATGTGCACAGACTACCACGGTGCTTAGTATTTGATTTTGGTACGTGGCATCTCTGGACTTTTTCAAAATTAGCTTTCCCTTTGGTGGACCTGTTTTCATTCAGGGACACAAAAGGGGGTTCCCAATTAGTTTACGTCCATCCGGATGGCTCAGGTCTCCAGCACCATTTCGCTAAAGTACACTGGGGGCATGGGTCATCGTGAACTCGCCCAGACTCCCGTAGGGTGTGGTGTTGGTTTGTGGTTAAACACCCATAAGTATGTAGCCCAGTGAAGTTGTGTCAAAAATAGGGTCAGAAGGGGGGAAAATGTAATCAAAGATTTCTCTTCACGAGTGTATAGGCACTGGTCTCCAAAATATGGAGTGAAAATGCACAACCCCTACCGCGAGTCACTCCGCATCCACAAGGGGCAACAACGTCCAAATGCAGTTTTCCCGCTTTACCTCGAAAATGAAGCAAGATACGGAAAAAAGTGAGCAGTAAAAAATAATTTTACATAAAATTTCCTACAAGAAATGTTCTATACATTTTTCTGTAAAACGCTTATTACGCCCACCGCGGAACATTGTAATTTGTTATTATTTATAAATTAGGTGTACAACTGCTGTAACTACTATGAATGTATGCCACAGTCGTTTCAAAATATGAGATGTCCGATTGACAACTTATGTTTTGAATTACACACTAATTAATATGATTTCGTGGCGTGCTGTATTTCGAACATTATTAAAAGCATAAATTTTTGAATCTACATGCACTGCTGTTTTCATTTAGTCGTAATTTTCTTTAAATTTGTGTGAATTCATGAGTGGTAGCATACAATGGTAGGGAAAGTAAAAGAGTTGCAAGAATGGTCTTCAAATGTCGTTAATACATTTACGGAGAGAGCGAAATTCGGCACAAAACGTGTCTTCCGCGGCTGCCGAACAACATGCAACCGCGCAATACTTCACTCGGTGGTATCTCCAGCTTCAACGTTATATTACAGATTAACTACGGGTTTTAGGAGGAAAATGTAAAGGACCATTTTTGTAGCGAGTTTTATGTTGAATAATTTATTACTCTTCATATTTTTTCATAGCTCGCGTTATTATCGAGATAAAGCGAAAAAACTGAAATTTGGACGTTGTTGCCCCCTGTGGATGTGGATGGACTGACTCGAGGTAGGGGTTGTGCATTTTCACTCCATATTTTGGAGCCCAGTACCTATACAATCCTGAAGAGAAACCTTTGATTACACTTTTTTCCCTTTCAATACACAACTTCACTGGGCTAACGGTGATAGTAGGCTGAACGTTCCCTTGCGGGAGTATTTAAAAATAATAAACAGATTGAAAAATTCTTAGAGAAGTAAATTATGGCACAGAGAATTTGATGATAGTATTGATTGACGCATTAAGAACCACCCGAATCTGAGCATCCCCAACGATCAAGTAAAGCCACTCATTCAATTAGCGGTCAGATATGTTTGCCTATTTACACATTTGAAGAAGGCAAAGATACAGACAATTCAAGAAATTAGGCACAGCTTTGATGGAAAACTATTTTCTCAGCATTGTCAACAGATAACTAGTGGACTTTTCGGTAATAACAGAAAATGGTTACACCAACTGAAAAGAAAACCCCACCACTACAATTCGATCAACAGGGAGTTCATAAAAATAGTTTTTTCATTTTCCCCAACTGTCCCCTGGGTAAACGGATCCCTCCGCCATGTCCATTCAAGCGGCTCCACAGCTTCACTTCTATCTATTTAAGGCTTCGCAAATATGAAAAATTACGCTTTTCAAATTTTCATCGTTTCTAACATTCTATTTTGAGAACATATCAGATCTACAACCAGGAGGGGCTAGGGCTGTACCTACTGGCCACTTCGTTAACTCTGAACAAAATTTCCGACTAATACTACAGACACCGCAGATGGAAAAGAACGTTCAATGTGTTTTTATTACAATTTTCTTTTAGCATAAATTCCAAGTGCATTTATCAAAATTTTCAAATTCGAAAACTAAAATAAGGAGCACTGAGGTCCAAGAATGTTAGGTACTTTTGAAAAATATGAAGGAGAAAATCGTTTACCACAAAAAAATTGTTGGGTTCAGAGGACAATTTTATTTAAAATTGAAAATACTATGAAAATGACTGTACATAAATTTCAAATTGAAATGGACTTTCTGTAGCAATGCGGAAAATGAAAAATCCATTAATTCTGTACATAATTTCTTTCAAAGTACATATTGTTGCCCCCTTTAGTGCACGAGCAGGCAAGCATATCCACGCAGAATCACGATGAACTGCCTGCTTAGGTACCCAGTTGAAGGTAATCACGTACCTGAGACACCCTGTAGGTACAGTCAACATTAAAAAGAAGGAAAGTATCCAAATTTTCATTCATTTGGTTTTGATTGCTCAATGTTTTGAACCGGTTATTGTTGTCACTTTTGTCCGAACTGAAAGTGATCGCAACAAATAATATCAACTATATTACAAAGCATCGCTGGGCAAGTTTCTCCAATTGAATACTCCACCCGTTGCCCTTAAATACTTCATCTGTAAAAGGCATGTTTTTACCTGAATGCAGGATGAGAAAGACAGACTAACGCGTGTTTATGTGTATTTATGGGTAAATATCTAAAAAGAAGGAAACAGCGACTTGTATTATCGCGTTTTGCTCTTATTTTTCCCCCAACCAGCGCATAATGCGCATGGAAATTATCGAATACGTTCGAGGTTTTCTCGACGACGTATAATTTATGAAATTATTTTCAAATAACCACAAGAAACGAGCGCTGTAATAGCAATTTCGCCTTGTGTAACGCGTGTGACACGAGTTCGACTTCCAAACCAAACTTTGAACCCCTGATTGAAGTAGACGCGTTACTTTTTTTTCTGCATAATATAATTTAAAACGTTCTCAATTTCGAACGACCGAGTTTTTTTTTTGTTTTTTTTTTGTACTTTATTTATGTGCCGAGCTGCAATTTGTTCTGCTTTTTGAGTATATGAAGTTACACGTATGTAGACGAAGCCAACCGACAACGTTTCGGTTTATGAAAATTAACCGTATTACGAGTAGACCGGCAGAGGGTAGAGGAGGTTCTGAAAAGCAGTTATCGCGGTGACACGGTGGTGCAGTCGCGGGGTCGACTAGATACGCAGTAGATACAACGTTATATTCTTTATACGTTCAAGTTGGGCGAAACATAGAACTACAAAAAAATTCCGAACTATTCGCTACAGAAGAATTACATCGCAGCGAGGAAAAAAATACAAAACAGATCGCAAGAGCCGTGACGTTGAAAAATTTCATTAAGAATTGGGAAGGGGGCCAAAAATTAAAATTGACAAGCAAAGAAAAAGGTTCTCATTTCTGAAAGTAGAGTTAACATGCGAAACATCTCGTACATCTAGCCTCTCAAGTCGTCAAATTCCTGAAAGCATTTTCTAATCAACTTGCTACACAAATCGGACTCGGATTTTTTAATTTTCTGGGTGAGGGGTGAAAATGATGCTTTGTACCTACGACTCTTTCTTTTGAGGGGTAGGGAGTATAATATACCCCTATGCCCCCTTAAACGTTATCACTCACACGAGGATGAGTTTCTAACACCTTGTTGAAGCTGAAATCCACACAACTGAAACTGCCCTACCGGGATCAGAATACGAGTGCTTATTGCTTGACAAAAGCGACGCCTTTCATAACTGTAGACCGAGGACAGTTTGACCAACCACTGAAGGTATTCAACCCAAACTGAATGAACAAAACGTACGTTGTGCACTCGAAATATAAAATTTACAAATATTTCCACATGCCTTCAAACTTTCATGAAAGCGTCTTTCTTGAGTAACTAACTATTCAGTTGCGACTTGAGGCATCTGCAGTCAATTTTTAATCAAAACCTCTCTCGACAGGTTTCCCTCATTTTTCCGGATTTTAGAGCCAGGGAACGTATCGAATGAAAGAACATCACGCGATATACGCTCTTCCACAAATTTAACAAGATGCATTAGTGGCAGTGGAAGGAATAAGGTCCTGCTTTGTCGATCCTAATTTTCGAGATACGGCGATATTTTTTTGAATCATGAAAACTGTCGGAATTGACATTCGTGTAAATCTCAGTAGAGTGATACCTCCTCGATCGAATGGTGCTATACGTTTTTCTCCTCCTGCCTTCATTCGTCCATCGTCCATCACAGTCGAAAAAGTGAAACTCATCTCCTCTCTGTTTTGCCCCCCCCCCAACTCAATTTTGTCATCACTGGAAATCAAACATTCTCGTTTCGTATTAGTTTTCGGAAAAGGTAAGATTCTTTATAACATTTTTCACAAAATGAGACCTCGCAGAGCTCTCTACCTTTATTTATCTCAGAAATATACCACTCTGAATTCGTAATTTTTCGTTTTTTGAACCTTTTTTGCTTTTAAATTATATTTTCCTCAAGATCAGGTTTTCGAAATCTCAACTTTAAACATCTATATCTTGGCGAAGTTTGGAGATAGAGAGTTCTGCAAGGTCTTATTTCGTCAGAAATTTTATGTAGTTTATACCCGTACTCATAACTCCATATCGACAAAGTGGAACCTTTTCCCCACACTGCCACACTAATTTTCCTTGTTCGTGACTTCTGCTAGTATATTCGAGTCTCCCTAAGCGGGGGAGGAATACTTCTGATGCCTAAAGAAACTGGATCTAACCACTATCACATCCGTTTTTGTCGTGGGTCACTTTGACCACCCAAGAAAAAATAAACGAAAGCGACTTTATATCCTTCACCCTAGCATTACAGCACGTAATAGAAAACCCCCACTTTTACCTTGACAGTTGCCTTTCATAATGAATGTATGAATCAAATCGCCAACAAACAACGGGCTGATCAGGATACATACGTTTTCACTTAATCGCACGCCGTATACAAGGCAGTTCAGGATATTCATCTTTACAACCCCACGTGGCATCAATACTCGGCCAATTTCAAACTATCTTCACATACCTAAAACAGAACACGAAACATATTATAATTAGTATTGCTCAACAAAAAATTTCCAGTAGCAGTAAGAAAATAGCTATGGTTACACACATATAGGGGATGGAGATATAAATGGTTTGTGATTCGAACATATCGACTTCACACCAAAAGAAAAATAGTGGCAATCAACAACTTCAAGCCTTGATAAGCTGGATGGAAACTAACGTTCCGCTGAGCTAAGGTGAGGTCAGTTCATGTAATCATACAAGATATTGTGGTGTTTCCAGATAGTTCACCTAACTCCCTTAGAGTCTGCCTTCGTAATTTTCAACGTCCAAAACATGTGGGAAAATTCTTCGTTATTTTGCTTGAAGCAGGCACCCCGCGGAATAGTAAAGCTTCAGCTTATGAGGAGTTATTTAGCTAGTAGTAATTTTATATGACTTTGTTAAACGCGAGTGATATGGTAGAAGCAAAAAATGAACATTCGAGTGGTTGGCTGGAGTCACTTTTCTTCTTCGTATATCATCAATCAGACACGACTATTCCAAATAATGCAGACGTGAATCCTTTTGTCCTCCCCTCGATAATATCCAGTGATCTCAAATCCTCGAATAAGAGTATCTCTGCGTACATAACTTACACAGGGGGGGGGAAGAAGGAAAAATGGGGCGAGAACGGTGATGAAATGTCTCCAAGAACATTTAAACTCAGTAAGACAATGTTGAGAGATATATGTACACATAGTAAGACTTGTTGGGACTGAAAAATATCATGATCTTTTTTGAGACCAATAATTAAAAGTAAAGTACGAGGAGAGAAAACCTAACTTGAGATTCAACAAACACCATGTCAAGACGCGTCAAAATTCCTCAAGTTTCCGTTTTCAGGAATCGCTGAAACCAATGTTGGAGACTCTCCGCTCGATAAGACTCTGTCAAGACTTTTGGGAACGAGAATCTGTTGATAATCGTTAGCACACTGCCAAGACACATTAAGCCAGGAGGCCTAATTAAGCAAATTTTTGTGTGTTTGTGAAGGTACTGGGAAAAGAGATAAATATCAAAAATTTACATTAAAATAAAAAAATGTCCGTTGAAACCTAAAAACAAAATCCTCACATTTCCAATTTTGCCACTTGGACACTAGAATTGGCCGAATGCCACTGACTTTTAAAAACATAATTGCGGTGGGAAGGGGGGGGGACTGACGAGACTTCTCCCGCATCCGATACAAGTCCTGCATCAAGAGTCAGTTTAGATAGCGTCTATTTTAATTAGCAGCATCGCCCAGTTTGGGCAGTAGCAGAAATTTGTTGGACGGGTTGGGACAGAAAAACAATCTAACAACACTGGAAATATTCCCAATCCTGCGCTCGGACAACTCAGAAAATTTTTTTAAATAAGCTCTCGGTTGAGACTTCATACCCTTTGAAACTATTTAAAACTAATTTGAAGTCAATGAGAACCTGCTAAAATTTGTAGATATTCAGGCAATACTTTTCCCGGGGTTGCCAGTATTGAGGATTTATCCTTAGTTATGAGCATTTCGTGACCGGTGATACATTCTCGAGGATTTTTTTTGGATTTTTAGTGATTTAAGGATTTTACCCAATTTTTTGTATAAATTCCAAGGTGGCTCTGTGGCGTACTGGTAAGAACTCGGCTTCGTAACCCGAAGGCACCGGGTTCGATTCCTAATGCCGGCATCGTTATCAGTAATGCAAGAAAGAACTCGTCACACATTCTAACACCGCATTCTGATAACGTACACAGAGTCACAACCACTTACAGCAGAGGCTTCCGAGAAGTGTGTAATCGGTCGCCAGTATCTGAAAGCTGTAAATGGGTAAGGCGCTACCTGCCGGTGCTCGTTGAACTCACCGTCATAAACCACGGGGCTAGTGATACGGGTATTCGACAGGAAGATAGCGCAGTTGACCTAGGCCGATTCCCGGCGAGAAGAGGAGAGGGCTAAGGCAGCCCTGAGGGGCTCCCCGATGTCCCTGAGGTAATGCTCGAAGGGGCGGTTCCAGGGCTCGGGTGAGAGCAAAAATGATAAGAATAAAATGTAGAAGGATTTTTATGAACAAGTTCTAAAAAGTGAAAATCAGGAAAAATCTTGACCGTATTTTATCAGTACTTACTCTTTGAAAACATGATCGGGAAAAGTGGTACGGATGCAACATTTTTTGGCTTCGTCGCCGAGAAAAAAGAACCAGCTCCCGGTTTTTTTGAAAAGACTATCAACAAATGTATATAAGACATTTAGTTATCCTGCAATTGAATAAAAACGAATGAAAATGTGGAAATAAGCATTGGTTCATTTCTTACATCGACTATTACTCAGAAAAATATACAATAATTTTTAAGATAAGGAAAATTTTGATAAATTTACAATCATAGTCAGAAAGTACGACGAAAGACACTCATATTGCATTTCAGGAATTTTTAAGGATTTTTCTATGTGGGAATTTTGGAATCCCGAATGACTTTTGGAGATTTTCTTTCTGGAAACACTATATTTTTACAAACGCTTTACATTTCTATCCTAATACACTGAGAGTCGTCAAAACTCTTGAGAGTAATAAAAATTCACAGAGACTATGTTCAGATTCAATGAAACCAACCAAAACTGTAGAAAGACTTCTTAATAACCGTCAAGACTGATTAAGACTGATCAATGATTGCGACTAGGTACCCCTCTCTCCACCACACTAATTTCAGCAAAAATGTTTGATTTTTTTCTTCCTTTAACTTTATGGGGGAAAAAGTTGGAGATAATATCAGTAACAGTTTCTAACCCTTCCTCCATATTATGATAAAAGTGCAAATCGCCATCACTGAGACTGATTAAAACTCACACCGACTGTTGAGAATCACACAGATTCCTCAGGGACACTTGCATACGAAACAGCTTTTCAAAAGTGGGAACGCAGCTAATTTATATCGTGACCCTACCTTTTCGTCCTCCATATTTCAATATTTTAAAATTTTCCGAAAGAGCTTTCGATGCATTTAGAGGGAGGTGGTGAACTACCCACGCCACCTATGTGCGGTTATGGGTCTCTTCAGACTTGTTAATACTTCAGCAAGACTTCGGCTCTGTCCACATAAGATACTTAACAACTTTTTTCCCCCCTCAAATATGAAAATACGGTAAGCCTATAAAAGCAGCATTCTTGAAATACAAGCAAACGAATGATAGGTCGCAATTACACGGATGCAAATGGGGTTACCCCATAGAACTCCCCACCCTAACGAGCGAAAGGGAAAACGCAGGTTACACTCTGTCCTAGCTGAAATGTACATCCCCAGAAAGTTTATTTGCCTTCCTAACACAAGAAGCTGGTTATGGCTCTGCTTTCTGAACAAGCGACAAGTTGTAACAAATTTAAACAAGTGATCGAATTCCGCGATACTGATAAATATGAGCAACTAAATGAACTAGACGAGATTTTCAGGATAACTATCGATTATCACGTGGTATGAGAACCTGAATGAAACTATCAACAGTAACCCGCGAGATGTTAATATATTTCGTCAATTTATGTCATTTCGTAGAAATTTTGAGTCCGAATATTTTAACATTGAGATTCAATTGTTTAAGAAATGTATGTAAATAAGGTTGTTTATATTCATACAATAAAATATTGATGAAGAAAAAATTGGAAGATGAAAATCTCGCGGCGGTAGGTCAAGGAGATCTTGGGTTTGTACTTTCTTTTTTCTTTTATCAAAGAAATAAAGAAAATTTTCCATACAAGAGGAAAAGGAGCAATTTTAGTGGCTAGTTGGTCGTGTGCGGCTTCTGTACCCCCTTGACTGTAGCTCCCGGCATCACGGCATTTCTTATTCAATTGTACGCCAGTATTTGTTCCCGATCAACAGGTAATTCGATTTCTTCGAGACACCAACGTCTGTCAAGATGACCCTTGCTGGTGTTATCAGCAACGAAAATGCCCATCTAACCTTGATTCCTCTAAATTTAGCATCCATTAGTTTACCATCTTCCCTAATAGTCTCACCAAGTTGAATCATCTCGAAGTAAAAATACACGAACCTGTATAAATAAGCCCGAAAAAGTTTCGTATTTTACTACAGCCGTGTTCTATCTACCCTCCTCCACAAGATACAGTACGAGTCGCGAAATGAGAGTCGTGAATTTGAAACTCCCGCTCGCAATTTTATTCATTATACATTTAAGCATCGGCCATGCCATCTACGGCATCTTTACAGCACCCGAGCAAATTTGAAAGCCCCATTTACGAAATTTGTACCCGGATATAAAATATTCCGCGGTTAGGTACCATCTAAAAACTTATACAACCGCTAGTCAGCATTTCTTTTTTCCTTATACAGAAAATCTACGTTTTCTTCTTCTTCCAAACTCAAAAAGTACGCATACGCAGAGAAAAAGTGAGAACGCATTCCTCGAAGACGTGCATACACATCGTATATTTTATTTTCCACGAATTTTATTTCAGTTTTTGCGAAACGGTAACGATGCTTTCAAACTTATTGGTCGAGTTGGGCCCGAATTTGGCTATAGGTCCGCGGCAGCCGTTTGTAGACGTTCTGCATAGCGCCGGCTCCACTCTGTAATCCATCGCCCGGCATCTGGTAAAGGCCGATACCTAACAATTTATGAAGAAGCTAAGAGAAAATTGCCACCTTCTGACATCAGTCCTTTAGACCATTCCGAGAAACGATTACTCTACAGCAGTACATACACGGTACGGGTACCTATACAGCTGAGACTTTATATACATCACTACGCACCTATACACTCCCCCCTTCCCTCTAACCACCTCAACATCAGGTATAACTAACAGCCGCAGTCGAAGTTTCGGCGGCTTAGGTATTGCGAAATGTTCTCGCGAACTTTTCGGCCATTGTTCGGCGCCGTGTCGTTCGAAAAGCGTAAATTAATCACGCGCCCCTTCGAAATTAGAGGTAATATTGACGATTCCTTTTCTAAGCCGTATAAATGGGTCGGCGATTTAGTACGCCAAAAGCTTGAAAATAATTATTGCCGTATCGAGCCGACCCGCTCCGAAGCGCCACCGCGTGCCGCCGCCGCCGTCACCATCACCGTCGTCAGCATCTTCGGCCCTTTTCCGAGGGGAGGGGGCCGGGCGGAATGGAGGTTCGGCACTCACCACACTGTTTTAAAAGAATACTCACCTGCCTCCGTCAATTAGAATCGGCCCACCTTTAGCTAACAACTCTCTGCCATCTATCCATCTGCCCCCTCCCCCTCCGTGTCGACCGCTCCGCCGTCATCAGCCGGCACGCTGCGGCCGAATTAGCTCGTTATGGTACATTTTACCTTTTAGAAAATATACTCTCTCGCCTGCTCTCTTTTTCTTGCCCTCTTTTTCCCCCTCCCTCGCTCGGCGACGCCGGGCAACCCTTTCGGGAAAACCACTCGCTCGGCAGCGTCACCCCGGCCCACCGCTACACAATTAGCTCACTTAACACCTTTCGCTAAAACTTTCACGTATAATTCGCTCGAAGATAGAACCGCATCGAGCTCGCGGTCATCGTTCTTAATAATACGGGGAATGGGAGCCAAATGGCATAGAAATCCTGCATTTTGTCATAACGTCGTGAAATTTGTTACATTCGCGCTAAAAAATACAGCCGATGATGGTGGGGCGTAGGGCGGTGCATGCACGCTACAAGTGGCGCCGCAACACCGCACCTGAAATTGCGTCAGGATAGAGGACGAGTATCAATTTTTAGATTGGAGTCCATCCACTACTCCCTGAATCCACTATTGTGGAAAAAAAGATGTTAAAATTCGAAGTCGAGTCTGTAATTAACCAACAATGGTCTAAAACGTAGAATGCGCAATATAAAAATTAAAGCTCCCTGAATTCTCCATGAAAAAGAACTCTTGACACTTCTTTCGTCTTTACCCCAAAAACGGTGTAAGGAGGTTCAAAACTACCACGTACACTGGCCTCCATTAACAGGCTTCATGGACGGAAATGTAGAATCTTTGATCTTTTTTTCTTTGATACCGCCAACTTTCACAGGGAGGTTCCGAATTCCGGCCAATGACTAGTATCGAATTGCGTAGAACTATGATCAACAGAAACATCGAATTGCGGTCCACATGCAAATGGGATGAAAGCAACTGTTCAAAGTCATAATTACAGTAAGATGACAGCACGCATGAGAACAGCACCTGGAAACACCCTAATATTAACATCCGCCATTTTGCGATGCTTGGTGTCCGACGATTGACTTAAAATAGCAGATGTCACTACCGCCTGGTGTTTCTATGGGCTCCAGCGTGAGTTGGCGCGCGAAAAAGAAAAGCAACTGAAAATCGTACATGGCTTTAAATTTCGCCTATATAAAACGTTAAAAAATGAAGTCGAAAAGTGGGTTTGTGCTTGTAAATCGTGTTCAGCTTTTATGAAAATTGATCAGCCAGGAATAGTTTTTGATTCGAGGTATACCCACAACCATGCAGGAAGTGATGCAGATGTATTGGAACAGGAACACATAAGCAACAGCGTAAAATAGTAAGCTCTTAGGACATATTTAAGCGTCCAAGTAAAATTCTCAATCGTGAATTACTGAAGGAGGAACCTCTATGCCATCTCACCAGTGGCGTACGGTGAGTTTTTCTAGGAGGTAAGCGAAAAGCGTAGAGGTGAAGTAAAACTCAGAATAAAAAAGTATGAAACATGCTACTACAAAACAGCACTGATCAAGTTGTTCAAATTGCCGTATCCCCGTGTAGGGTCATTAAATATGCCTTTATTCTCTTCTGTAATGAATAATAGACACAGAGACGTACCGGAGAGTTTTTCCTGGGGCGGGGGGGGGGGTCGTGAAAGTCCCAACTGACTCAACTCAAAATTACAAAGTATCAAAACAAAACAAAAAAAATTGCCTTGTTGGATGTTTCCAACTGAGTCAACTCAGAATTTCCAAACATTAAAGTAAAAAAAAAAATCTTGAATTGTTGGATTTTCCCAACTCCGCCTGATTGAAATGATAAATTTTCCCAACAAAGATTCCAATGGGTGAGGGGAGCTGCTCCCCCTCTATCGGAACGTCCCTGAATAAACATGGCCAACAGAATAGTTTTCCACCATCATCACAACTGGTTAACCACAAAATGGTTTCATATTGCGATACGTGGAAATGTCCAGTGAGAATCACACCATCTTTCTTTTGCTCAGTTTTCAAAAACGGTAATTCTGGTATCGGCTTACCACCATTAATACTTTCTAATAGTTTATTAAGAGTAAGCTGCAAAAACGGCTTTTCAATAAGATCTCACAAACGCTTTTTTTTTGGGGGGGGGGGGGAGCATTCAAACATAACAAGTTGACTAGTACAACATAATCACGTTTCACTATCAACTTCAACGTTCGTGTGTAGCCAAGCCTGACTCAAAGCACTACCAGAAAGCAACCAAACGCACAGGTTTTGTCGCGTTGAACATGCTAGCGTGTTTTTGTGTTGGTAATTAACACGGAGGCGGAGTGTAAGTCGTGTAATGAGTGCAGTATGGAAAAGAAGCGTTAGATCCGACGCATACCTTACTAGCCTATACAAATATACAATGTACAAGGATTGCCGAACAATATACGCTTCTGTTTCAACTGTCTTCTCACTCTCCCGTGAGTTTATTATAATACTTAAGTGTATAAGTGTAAGCGTTGTAAGCGTCAATACGGGCGCTGTTTTGCTCAATGTTTTATTATCTTTTATTTGATACATGTTGAAGTTGATACTGTACATGAAAACTTATTTTCTCGGGAATTTTCAGGGTAAGCGGGCTTACCTTGCTTGCCTGGAATGTACGCCACTGCATCTCACGGATAGTGATATGCAGTGCTGCAAACCAAGCCTGTTGAACAATCCCAGGATTCTTCGTAAAAAAAAATTTTGCCTTTTCTATGTTGCTCGAAAATAAAATACATACTGAATCATCACATTTGTTGTTTTATTTCCCCCCCCCCTCCTCCATCCTCAGTTCTGTCGAAAATCCTAAAGATTCACTTTCTTCTTTTCACTTTTGTTCTTGAATACTTGTGAAAAAGGGAGAAGAGAATTTCATTACTTACGCCCTTTTCTTAGAAGAATTCGATGCCACTAAGAGCCCTTTTCTTGTGACAGGTCAAGGATATATTTTACATTCCTATTGCTGTGTAAAAATCTGAGTACTTATTCCTCCCATAAGGCAATAAATTTTCCATTTCCAAATTTTGTAAGTGAAAAATTTGAAGAAGCAATGCATATTCACTCAGTTTTATGTAAATTCTTGAGAACTCTTGAAATTTTCTTAAAAACCTTGAGATTTTCAGAAAAACCTAAATATCTTGAAATCTCAAGATTTATCTTAAGGTTGGCAACAGTGATGATATTCATTGTATCAAGCGAAGAACTGACGACGCATCGCGAAATTCAACAAATCACGCAAGCACTCGTTCAAGTTTCTTCCATTGTCCATCTCATTTTTAATTACACACCAGCTCCACACTGACAGTCTTACGTCTGTTGACCTGAGAAGGAAAGTGAGATGGCGTGCAACAGCCGCAATTCGATTCTGGGGCCACAATTCGATGATGCAACATTTGGTTGGTCAAATATCCAAAGGGCCGCAACTCGGCATTCTGGTTCCCCTTGTACCAATTCGGGTCGCAACTCGGTGCAGCCATTTCACAAGATTAGGGATGACAATTATCCCTCTCTCCGTTCTACTGCATCCGTACTTACCCAATTTTGTCGTCCCTACTGCTGCCACCTCTTAAATACCACGCATGTAAATTTAGGGTTTCTGTTTTTTTTTGTTTTTTTTTAAATTAATTAATTTATTTATTTATTATTTTTATTTTAAGCCTTTTGATATTGAACTTTGTGATCTTTCATAAACAAAATTAACGAAATTCACACGTACTGTTGAAGTTCGAAGATCACAAAAATTGTTTGTGATATCAATTCGACGTCAAGTCTAAAGGACACAACAACATTCCTGAAGAAGATACTCAACTGAAAATTGACATTTTCAACTAATATGCCTACGCACAAGATCCCATGATAAGCTTTTAAGGTTATTGAATTTATTTTCGTAATTTGTTCTTTATATGACAGTATACTGAGACCTTGGATACTAATAAGATCAGGAGGGTTAGAAGCTGCTCAAAATGTACATTTTTATACCTGCCCGAAAGTTAGTAACACATAGGTTACGTTACCGATTACATGTACGAATGACCATCAAATTGTTTTCGATTTCTTATGGACGTCAACACCTAGATTTCCCATTTCTCTTTTATATGTACAAGTTACCTTTGGACCATTCCGCGTCACAACCCACCAGAAACGTTCGTGCTCCTGACCTGCTTGACAGTAGAACCATTTCACATTTTTATCGAGAAGAGTGAATAAATCATTTCCTAATATTTGGGAACTGTAGGCTTCAGATCCATTTCAAATATTATTTTACCCCTTATTGATCCTCAGAAAAAAAAGTTATCTTTTGATGTTACTGTCATTCTGCAAAATAATAAAATTTTTCTACTAACTGGGGCAGAGCAGAAGGGGGAAAGATGACGCATGGAAACAATATGACTTCCATTCATTTCTCTATTGATTTTTTTCTTCCATTCGGCGAGCGAAAAAAATTAGAAATACTTTCATCCAGTTTTGTTGATATCTGTACGCACGCTCCCCGCGATAAGAAAATAGGGCGAGTAATTAATGATGACGATTTTAAACACATTTCAATCCAAAATCAGCACCGAATATTTTGAGAAGCATAAAATGATTAATTTTTCTGCGCGTAATATTATGAAGTCATCTACATAATAAATCTCATCTCTACGTTCACGACCTGAGATCCTCGTAATCAGTATTACGAAGGAATCCGTTCATTCGTGCTTCGCCGAGCTCAAATCACTTGGAATTTGTTCCTGTAATTTTCAATACGCAAAACATGCGGAAAATTTATTCGTTATTTTGCCGAAAGCCGGCATCACAGACCAGATGGTTAGGCTGATAAAGGTGCCGCAAATGCGGCATCGTCGTTCAGCTAGTTATTCAGAAATTTATTACAGGACTATTCTTTCCTCAAAAATTGCGCTTTTTTAAAGAAAACTAGTATGACTCGAAATAACAGCAACAAAACCGACTTCCCCGCCAGGCCCGTAGCTCACGCCAGAGCCTGGCTAGTAAGCGCGCCACCCTGGCAAGAATATTCTCAAAAAATGACAATAATAATAATAATAATAATAATAATAAATAAGAACAGCAAAAAGCTAAAAAAAAAATTCTGTTATACCCTAACGGTTCATGCCCTGGCGCGCACACATAAGCGGTTGGCTACGAGCCTGTCCATGCCCACGAGCCTGTCCATGCCCATGAGCCTGTCCATGCCCATGTCCCCGGCACCGATTTGTATTCTTGTGACGGTTGCTCTGATACCAATAATAAAACTATTGCTAATTCTGCATACAATTTAAAAGTAAGATAATTTAGTTAATGATTAATATATTTTTCATGATATTTAATTGGCCTAACATAGGTTTATATTGTTTTGTACTCCTTTGTTGGCTATTATTACACTTTTACTTGATAAATCAAAATTTACCATTCCTTTCATCTACTGAAATTAATTGCAGACACACCTAAACTGACATGTAAATCCTACAAAATTTTTCTCAATGACTTTGGACATCCAATATATTTTACGTGAATAACATACGAGTATTTCTCAAGAATGTTGCCCCGTCTTTCCCTCGGGGTCACAATTTTCAACTTAGGGTTGAACTGATATCAAAATTGAATTCAACAACCTTGAAAACATATTACTTAACATGCATCACGCATGTTGTATTTCTTACAACGTTCGTTCTCCTCGTCCTCCGCTGTCACAAGTTTCAACTTGGAGTCAAAGTAATACCAAAAGTGAATTCAGAGACTGAAAAACATTGAAAATCGAATACTTGATATTTATATCGCCGTCTAGAAGCAATACCTCCTACCCCATGCAATAGCGATTTTTAGGTGTTGAACGTTTCTGATAGATTGATGGAAAAGTTCCTATGTCACAAATTCTCAAGAAAATAAACTTTTCTTTTTGAAAACGCGTAACCCGTCATTGACGACAGTCCTTATCAGCTTTTTGCTTCTCCTGTAAAATCAAATTTTTCGGGTTAGGTGGTATTGCTTCTAGCACGACAACATAGTATTTTTCAAAAACTTCATCACCCCCTCTTTGGTGTCACAATTTTCAACTTAGGACCAAACTGATACTAAAAATGAATTCAGCGATTTTTAGAATTACTATACGATTACACGCTGTATTTTTCAAACATTTTATCCTCCCCTCCTCAGGGCTATTGTTTTCAACTTGAAGTCAAACTGATGCCGATAATGAATTTAGCGAACTCAAGAACCAACTATTCGATACGCATATTGTATTTTTTTTTTACTTTTGTCCACCCTCACCCAGAGGCCACAGTTTTAACTGATTCCAAAAATGAATCCAGTTACGTTAAGAATCAACTATTTAATACGCATACTATGTCTGGTTGGCCGAGTGGATAGCGCGCTAGTCTCGGAATCCGGAGGTCCCAGGTTCGAGTCCACGTAGCAACTCGCTACATTTCGACCTAAACCGGGTTTTCGTCAAGAAGCAAAGAGGGCTAAGAGAGCCCTAACAGTCTCCCCGCCGTCTCTGAGGTAATGCTCGAAAGGGTGGATTCCAGAGCTCAGGTTGAGAGTAAAATTAGAAAAAAGAGCTATTGTATTTTCAAAAGTATCAATTATTTTTGTCCCCGATACTTTTTCCTGTTTCTAATCATTTCCGTTTCTTTTTTCCAAATTTTTTTCCGACTTTTTCCGACCTCCTTTTTTGTAATTGGGTTATTCTTCAAAAATGTCGATATTTCAGTCCCCAGCAGTTATATTACAAACTATTCATGATACGGGCATTTTTTTTCTTTTTTTTTTTTCTTCGTTGATAGATATGACTCAATTTTACTTTTTCATGCTTTCAGAAGAAAATTTGATCTACTTTTAATAGGTTAAAATTGGACTAAATATGCTAAAATGTCCGTCGGCATGGCTGCCCCTCGAACAATTATTATTATTTTATTTTTCTAAATTTTCAAGCTGCGTGTATTAGAACAAACTGACAACGTAGTACTACTTCAAATGGATGAAGAAATCACAAGGTAACATTGAAATCGCATCTTCACAGGTGAGTCTGTATGGCCAGCTTTGAAAATTGCCCCTCGATTTTTTGTCCATCGGCATGACTCCTTTTCAACCAATCACAAAACAGAAGTTTCAATATTTTTTCATCGCAATTAATGGTCACATTGTGGATGTTTATCAGAGCAATACGGTCCGCATAATATCAAATCCTTTTTTTTCTTTTTTTTTTTTTCTTTGTGATGAGACTCGTGCAGTCGCGTATTATTGTCTAACATTAAGAATTAAGAAAAAAGTGTCTTTCGGCATGGTCATCTTTATTATGCAACGATAGACGTTCATCATCCAAAAATAATTAATTCTAATTAATGGTTTAGAATGCCTTCATCAACTCTGCATATAATTTTTGAATCTACTAATCGACGGAAGAACACTTTTTGTTCGCTATTGTCTTTCGGCACGGACTTTTTCATGTGTCCTTTGACATGGCATTCATCATTTTGTTTGCCATGACAAATACAGAATCTCCTCACTGTCGGCCAAGTTTTACTAAAATGATATACAGAACGCCTCTTAACGACTCCCATCAAAAAATGTTCAAATATCCTCTACTTTCCTCCATGAAAAAACATACCTGAAATATCAACATTTTTGAAAAATGAACCATTTGAAGAATCCATACATTTAAAAGTCTTCGGATTATTTTTAAGTGCCAAATAATATAATGCCATAAGTACAAATTTCAGGACTTGATAATGAATGTAATTAAGGTAATCATCATAAGATCATAACTCTCACATCACATTGCAAAAACGTTCATTCATAAGAATGAAAAAAGTTCGGATTTTTCTCAAACATTGAATATGAAGCTACGAGAAACAAACTTGAACGAGGACTTGAATTATGAATTCATTACGTCCATATACATTATACAATATTAATTCTTCATTCTCATTCATTCATACTATGGGATTTCCTATATAATCGTCCATTGGATAGTAATAATTTAGGAATTTTCTCTGACCTTTCAGTAAATTCCTCGAAATTTCCTGACGTCTTCCAGACTTCCTGACCTACTTTCAAAAATGCTGACTTTTCCTAACTTCCAGACCTTGTAGACACCCTGAGAATTCAAAAAGCTTCAATTCCTGTTTACAAACTTTACATACTACACTATATTAAGCCGTCATAAGCAAACTCTGACTTTGATGTGAATACTGAGGGGTGTGACGGAGGGGCTCCAATCTTAGAATTGATCCTCGTGTCTTTCAGCACCACAATGTTTCACACATTTATAATAAAATACACAATTTTCTACCAATGCCCGTTCTACAATCACCCCCTCCTTCAGTCCGCCACCGCTGAGAGGAAAATCCGATTCTCTCGACGCAATCGCTGAACAGGAGTGCAAAAGGCCGGTAAAATGAATCCGGAATCCCTGGCGAAAAGAAAAAAAAAAAATGAAAACACTCAAACTCGTCGAATCCTGAAGAGAAAAGAAAATAACGTAACATTCTTCGTTCCACTTACGGTGAAATAGAATTTACAAAAAGTAAATACGCAGTAACGAGCTCGTTTCACCCCTTAATTAACGGCTCTTTAAAATCTGCTCGAATTCTTTCCCGAAAATGTCTTCGCCTACCATTTCCGGCCGCTTTAACAAGCATTAAAAATGATTAAAATACGCGACGCCTTTCCTCCTCCTTTCATCAGCAACGGGACGAACTGGAGAGAAAGGCAGGTATAGGAAAAAAAAAAGAGAGAGAAAAAGAAAGAGCAGCGAAATGGATTTGTGTTGAACCAATTACGATCGTTATCGATGAGGTAAAACAGTTATTAAAGTGACAGGGGGTCGAAACGGACTAAACCAGAGTTTTCCATATGATACGGCAAATGGCGTGTTTCCCGGTATAAGTTTTTTTTATTCTTTACCTTCCCTTCCTCCTGACGGTTGTTCTCTCATTTTTTCTTCACTCCACTCGGTATGGCAACTAATGGCTAATCAGCATGCTACTTATCGTGTTTATTGGGCTACGTAACACCGGGTTCTGTTCGGTCCGCGAACCACCTCCTCCAGGTGTAATCTATCCTCGCGTATTTGCTGTGATTCGAATAAAAAATAGGAAGGGAAAAATACTGCTCGATTCTACATACGGCATTATTTTCATCGGGAATTTCGAATCGCATTAGACTGGACTGAAGCGGGCGGACTGGTGGACGAGCGAGCTCCGACTTGCTCCCTTCGTCTAGTCCTAAAACTCTCATTCAAGCTGCGGCAATTGAAGACCCCCAATCTGTATAAATGAGGAGCACGAATTTGAAATTCCACCAATCGGCGGAATTTCGAATCGGACTAGCTGGTTGGCCGAGTGGATAACGCGCTGGTTTCGGAATCCGGAGGTCCCGGGTTCGAGCCCACGTAGCAACTCGCTACATTTCGACCTAGGCCGGTTTTTCGGCAAGATGAGAAGAGGGCTAAGACAGCCCTGAAAGTTTTAAAAAAACAAAAAAACTTTAAGACATTTTGAATTTTTCTACACTTTTCAAGAACAGAAAGTAAGGGTGAGAACGATGGTTACATTTCAAGCAAGGAAAATATTTATGACAAAGTCAAAGGCAGCACCAGGACTGTTTTTTTCACTTTCTTCGCTCAACGTACAATTCTGACATTTTAAGCAGTGGTAATTCAACATTTAAAACAATGGGGAAAACTTATTTGACGTAGAAAATAATAATTTTTTGAAACAAAAAGGTGTTTCTGTTGTCTTATTTCCAGACTGTAACCTAATTTCCTTGGTACCACTTATTAATATTACTCTCGTGATGCCGATAATAAAAATTTGTACGATTTCCTTTGTTTTCGAATTTTGATAAGCAATAACCTCATCCTAAGCACGCACTAGCATGCTGAAATGGTTAAATCAAAAGTTCTCGTTCAATCCGGATCTTCATTTTGTTAAGTGAAAATTATTAGTCAGGTTCCGTTCCTGAGAATCCATTCAAGAAACTTAAATCACGAATTCGCAGATGTTGCGACCTGGTTTCAGCGGTGGGCAAAATTTTTGAATGAGTTTTAGTAGTAGTAAGATAGAATTTTCTCAGACTGCGGCTCTGCTATATAATTTCTAATGTGGTCCAGTTCCGGCAAAACATTCTTAATTGATCTGGCTCCACCAAAAATGTGATTTTAGAAAAAGCGGAGAAGTGTGGTGGCACGCTAAAGGTACCTCAAAGCGGAGGGAGAGATTAAAGGCCAGAGCCAGAATTCGGTTTGGTAAAATTGAGAAATTGTCTTTGGCTTTAGTACATAATTTTATTCAGGCTCCACGACTAGGTTCACCTTTTTCCTAAAAAGTGACCAGTTCCGGCCTTTGCTTAAAATCAATGGAGAACCAAGCACAACTGTCACACATAAAAATGTTTAGTGAAGTACACGAGGGATCTAAGGAAACTTCCCTTAATAGTATCAAGATGCTTCTCCCCCCCCCCCATATGGTTGATTTCAAGAATGGAACGCGGAAACTCATCATGGACACATGCACATAAACAAGAAAAATTCGCACTTTCCAATTTGTGCAATTTTTGGCAACTTACAATCTAAATGGAGGATTGTATTGGAAGATTGAATGAAATCATAGTACATCATGAAAGGGATGGAATGGGATGGGACGAGGATTTCACTGAAAGAAAGCGGCATCCCTCGTCAAACGTGATCGTCCATAACACTTTCGCACCAGTTTGTGTACAAATTTGATTTCCTCGCTACAGAAAGCGAGTGATTTTCTACAATAATATGCTGGCCATTAAGAGAACTTTCTACTCGCGGTAATCGCAAACCTTCGGGAGAAACCGTCGGTACATGTACCGACGCCATTATAAATCTCTGAAAACCGACTCGATGGTCCAGCCGGCGAAATTAGTTTCGAAACTGTGCACACGAACTCCCGCGATTTCGCGGCGTAAATTAATTTCCTGAAAACGAACACCGAACACAAGTCGGACCACGCGGTCGCGATTTCAAATACAAAAAATTAATTTCACACAAATCGAGTTCGCGCGCTAGAAAAAGCGCCGATTATAATTTTCCTTTTCCCCTCCCCGGAGACACCGCACACACATTCGTTCGTTTCGAAAATATTTACGTTTTCACAAATCCCGTTCGTATTTCGACGGAATTTATGACGCAGTCGTCGCACCGCCCTGATTCACGCTATCTTCTCGCTATTCCATGTAATTGTTTCATTTCGGTAGCAACCCCCTCCCCTCCCCTCAACCCCGAAACAAAGAAGAAAAAACTGTGAAATCTGGAGTTTTTCTCACCCCTGAGACCGGGAAGAAACCGAGTAATTTTTTTCTTCTTTAGGACGTCTTCTTTATATCAACACAGCTTTTAAATAAAATTTCGAGAAATTAATTTCCGGTTCGTTTTGCGCTTGTACGTTGGAAACATTTGTTACTTTCAATCTGCGCGAATGCTTTTGTCGGCAACGCTGACGGAGAGCATTCCTATCTTCCCAGCATCCAGAAAATAGAAAAGTTTTCACAGTAATTTACGTAAATCAATCTCATTAAACGTTTTCGTGCCGAAAACGGCCAAATCCAGCTGGTCCGTACGTTTGCAGGATCATGAAGTGCCAAATACTTGATATTGTACAAAAATGTTCAAATTTTCTATCGACAGAGTGTGCAGAATATTTCTCTGATATACACAAAAGACGATACAACCTCTGCTGCCAGTATCAAACTTCTCAATCATTCTTGAAACACAAGAGTGTCCAACGCGAACTCGAGACAATTCCGTCATAACCGATTTTAAGGAAAGGATTTGAGTAAATTTTTCAATAGAAATTCTTTGAAAAGTTGAAGAAATTTTGCTCGCTCGCACACGTGTTCTTGTTACTTTTAAAGGGCAACAGCATGAAATCCACCCCATTGGGGAATTCTGGTACCTAATCTGAATGTTGCCATTTTTTTATAGTGAAACTTCTACAGATGGCCGACAGCGCGGTATTACATAAGGATTGAAATCAGGACCAAGTTAAAAATCTAACAAGATATTTGAACCCAGTAACACCAGAAACCTTTATTTCTATACTTCTCAAATTGGGTTTACTTTCTCTAATTTAAAATGAATGGCACAAGGTTTGTGAGTTCAAAATGAAGCTAGATCAACGCTTTAATCGAATTTTCAAATTACGACACAAGAAACCCCTTTCCTGATCTTAGTTTTTTTTATTATTTTAGCAAAGTCAGATGAGCTTTTTGGAAGAGGAACATATCGAATTCGGGACCCACATCGAGATCAGATCAAAAATTTGATTCGATTTTCGAGTTAAACGACCCAACTTGCTCTCAATCCGAAACTTTTGGTTCAACATCAAATTTACATTCTCGAGTTCAAATTGAAGTCAGATCAGAAACCCGGTAAAATTTTTGGAATCAATTATCCGAAAAAACTTATTTTGTTTAGTTGTTTTCAGCAAAGTCAATTTGGCCCCTTAGAAGAGAGAAAAGTCAAATTTGGGGCTTAAATTGGGGTTGGCTCAAACATCTGATGAATTTCGAAGGTGAACGACTCGAGCAATCCCTGTTCGGATTTAGGAGCCCAAAATTACGGTCGGATTAGGAATTCGATCGGATTCATGGAATCAATGACTCTAAAAACCTTTTGCTGATAATTTGTTCACCTTTTTCAACAGAGTCAATGTGTACCCTCAGTAGGCAGAAAATTCGAATTTGGAGCTCGAAACTCAAACAATAAATCATAAGATACGTTAAACTGAAATTATTTCAGAAATTATATTATATTCCATAAAGACTTCCATTTTTCAATTTTTTTAATTAAAAATTTGTGATCAATCTTCGTAAAATTTAGAAAGATATACCATTCTGGATGTCCAAGAAAATCAAAATAAATGTCGAAAAATAACAGGAAATCATTTCCCGAAGGATTAAAAACTAATAGAGATAAAATCAACAAGTCACCTCGCTACTCGAAGACGGTCGGCAAGAACCCGCGCATATTGACTCTCGACAGTCTTGAACAATCGATACTTTTATGTTTTATATGAAAATTCATAAATAATTATCGACCTGATATTGATCTGTTATGTTACCAATAAAAACTTAGTCCCTCGCTCATTTTACTCCTAGCCTGTTCGACATGCCCAATAAAAATTAATGAATAATTATCAACCTGATATTGATCTGTTACTCATATGCTATCAATCCTTCACTTTCAAGTACGTTTACTATTCAAACTCAGGTTCAAAGGCAGGGTTTGAAAGTGAAATGATAAAATAAGACTTCCACTTTCAGATTTCACTTCAGCTCAGAAAAATAAAAACTTCGACTTCGGCTCTCAACGTTTCCATCCCTTCTTGTTCACTTTCGACTTCACTTTCAACTTTCAAAACTCGTTTCACTTACAACTCAGAACTTTCGACTTTTTCCAAAAAATAAAAAATAAAACTTCAACTTTCAACTTTTAGCTTTTCAAATTCTCTTTTTACTTTCAACTTTCAAATTAACTTTCTAGAATTCGTTTCACTCTCAGTTTATAACTTTCAGCTTTCAAATAACTTTCAAACTCTGATTCAAACTTGCGAAGCCGTAGGCAGCAGTCGTGCAGCAAAAATCAAGATCAATGAGAATTACTGAAAAACAAATGAGAAAAGAGAAGAAAAAAAATGGTTGCAAGAGGTTCGGCTACTAGCAGCCGACCCTCACTTGGTGGAGCGTATGGCGACACACGCATGCCAAAGTGGCTCCCCAGACACCACAATCCTGACCCTAAAAATCTGATTAAATTTTCGAAATCAGCGACCCAGAAAAGCCTTATTCTAATACTTTGATTTTCAATTCAGGTCAATTTTTTTCGTTTCAAGTAGGGAAATTTGAATTTAAGAACGCAGATCTGGGTCGGATCAAACATTTAATGGGATTTCCGGGATCAATGACCCTAGGAACCGCTATTCCTGGATTTTGTCCAATTTTTCACACTGTGAATTTGGCTTGTCACAGACACAAGAAAACTCAAATTTTGGGCTCACATCGAGGTCGGATCTAAAATTTGATTAGATTTTCTTCAAATGAGCTACCGGAAAAATTCGTGTTTAGTTATGTACATGTTTCCATTTGGGTGGAATGTTGCAGCTCCCTTCTTGGTGGAGGGGGAACTTGTTCACACCAAAATAAACTAGATCCTTAGCATATAAAGATCCCTGCTCAAATCCACTTCGCAAGAAATTTTCATGCCACATTCTGTGTATACATGGCTACTGACTGAATCAATTCTAAAAGCTGCCCGACAAATGGTTACCCCGACACCCACTACGAAGCAATACCTCTGTTGGGTGGAAATAATTATATTCACGCCACAATTTTCCAATTCGGTGGAATAAAACCTGCACTGAACACATCCTCAGAGGCCAGAACGCAAAAACTAGAGTTTTTCGAAGATGAACATTGATTGAAATCAACCTTTGCATCCTAAATTAGGAAGAAAACTAATTATCAGGAAGAAAATGAGAATTCTAACATTTGAGAAATGAGATCGATCTTTGCTCTTCGTGTGCTAGCAACAACAGCTTTTTAGGGGTTGCTAAAGTATGCGACCACACAGGAATCTACGAGTAGGAGTGTCTTAAAAGACCTTCCTTTCCAAATTTACTCTCAACCCGAACCCTGGAATCCGCCCTTTCGAGTATTACTTCAGAGACGTCAGAGAGCCTTTAGGGCTGTCTTAGTCCTCTTCTCGTCTTGCCGAAAAATCGGCCTAGGTCGAAAATGTAGCGAGTTGCTACGTGAACTCGAACCCGGGACCTCCGGATTCCGAGACCAGCGCGCTATCCACTCGGTCAATCAGACCCTCTGTCTTAAAGGAACTTCAAAACAACTTACACAGTCACTCTGTACATCAGTGGTATTCCGCCCGCCTATAGCATCCTTGCGACGAGGATCTGTTTCTCAGTGCCGTAAAGCAAGTCAACAAGTTTTATCTCTCTCCTCGCAAACATCCCAGAGAACAGAACAATCGCAGTGCCAATCGAGGTGAATAGATAGCGTGCTTTGCAGAGATCTCACTGGGTCACAGGAACAAGGCGCAGAACACGTTGTCACCAATGTCTAGAAGATTGGTGCTGTTTATGTATGCCTTGTGGGTCGCTTATTCAACATTGTGAGACACGTGGCGAGTAACGATTCATGACTGTTTCACGTAAGTACATTTTCTTGGCATAGACAAGGAAATACTCAAACAAAAGAAACTACGAGGAACAGTGACATAGCCAAGGGGGAGTCGAGGAGGTCTGAACCCTCTTTACGATTTGGTCCAATAGTAGTTCTTCTAATTTCGGAACCCCTTCTAACACCTTCTCCAATTTTGATCAAGACCAGAGCCCCCTTCGAGCAGTAGACTGGCAACACCACAGATGGGGAAAATAACAGCAAACTACCCCAACTATCCTGTACAGTTCTAGCTTTGCGATACGATAGCAAAGATCGCCGACGTTGGATAGGGATAAGGTACCAGAAGAAGAACAAATACGTTCTGAAAAGTCATAATGAGTCGTAACCCCAGCTGTATAAGTTTCAAGAAGTTTAAAAACAGTTTTAAAAGTGTCTATACCAGACAAGGTATTGACCTTTCTAAGACAAGGATTGCAATTCGATGATAGTGAGGCGTATAGCGATGCACGCATGCCAAATTGGCTCCGGAACACCGCACCCCCTATCCAGGGAGTACCCCAACCGAGCCTGCGTCTGAATAGGAGGGATCGCTTTGAGATAGTTCCTGCTGCCCCCATTTCTCCTTTCACCTCTCCACGGCGGCGAATCTACAGCGTCTCATTCGTCTTCTTCTTTTTCGCTGTCGAGTTGCGCCGGATCGTCTTCTTCGTCAGTTGTTGGCAGCAGCAACGACATAGTCGTTGTCGTCGATGTTGGTGGGATGGCGAGTGCCGGCATAGGGTGTTGATTCCGCTGCGCCTTTTTCTCTGCCACTCCAGTTCCATCTTGCGGCCCAATGTCTTCTAGACGAAGGCAGCTGCCTGATCCCATCCCGCTCTATCTTCAGCATTGTCGGGACCAAGTTCTCCGGTGTAAGCGGCTTAACACCCACGTTACAGGAGGCGGCCGCCGCATCTTCCTTCTCTAGGTCGAATGCTGGGCACTCAAAAAGGGTGTTCCAGACAGCATCATCTTGCCCTCAAGATTTGCAATTGAAAGTAAAATTATTGAAAATAATAATAATAAATGAAGGCGTTAAGTTGAAAACATTCTATGTAGCAATGACAAAAGCTTACAGAAGAAGCAAAAAACTACATCAGCTGAGATGAAAGGGGTGGGTTTGGCAAAATGGATGCTCAGTCAATTCCCTGAAGCCTCATACACATGTCCATGTTCAAATTTTAGGGCTCAGTCATGCCTAAGCTGAGAAAATGAGGGTTTACGTTGCGCACATCCTAAGTCCATGGGGAAAGACAAAGCAAAACATCCAAGCAGATTCTTATCAACCGCTTCCCACCACTTTGGAGTTAAGATGTTTTGCATAGATCGCTCGCCGGCACATGTGCGTGCGGCGATCTTTGGGTTGAAATTAGAAGTACTTTGAGGCTCTATGGGCACTGAGGATGTTTAGTACTGTATGGGCAACGGTTCTTAGAACACTCTTTGCATGCACAAAACCACTTTTACAAAAGTTGGCACATAGGATGTTTTGAACGTCACGCATTCACATAAGTATACATAAATAAATGAAATGAGAAGATCTAACTCTAGTTTTATACACTAGAATTTCTCTTCGTCGTAAAGCACTAAAATATCTCATTTCAGTTTAAATTTTCCTTTGTCAGAATATCCAAGCACACTTAGCATGTAGCGCATTATTTTGCTAACAAAGTTTGCTGCAGCGTGTGAATTTTGATTTCCTCCGTTATTATTTGTTTGGCGTAATAATATTGTTGTCGAGTCGTATTAAAAACGTCGTTTCGTTTGGAAACACAGCTAATGTAGATATTTATCATACCTAATTTTTATCGTTACTTTCGCGTGTTTCTTAAGTACCAGGAGTGAGAGTAGAGTTACCTACTTAAAAAAGGAAGAAAGAAAGAAAGAAAGAAAACACCGTACACGAGGAAGAAAGAAAAGCCACCAAATTTATGAGAAATCACGAAGGGTAAACACAAGTACGGCATAGTCTGTTATGTAAGATTAATATAGTTAGGTTTGTATAAACAGGTCCATACAAGTAATAACATGTAATTAAGATTCCAAAAAGGACGAATGGCAAAAAATAATGAGGCATTCGGTGCAGCCACGCAATCGTACACAAAATATTTCTAGCGTCTGAAATTTAGCTTAGGGTGGGTAATGCGAGCCGAGTTCTTATTCCGAAAAATGGAACGGTGAAGGGGTTTTTATTATATCGATCACAGGCTGCACTGATTGTCATCACCCCAGTACAAGTATTTGGGATAACTGATGAGCTTTGTTCAAGAGAGGTTACAGCTAGCAGTAGCTACAAGGATTCCTAACATGTGGAAAGCCTATTGGGCTAACAAGTAAATTTTTAAAGGAAAAATAAGCAAACTAAAATTAAAGCCCTAAACAGTGTGGTGGTGCCTGTCTCGACATATGGGTCTTCAAGCCTGGGCTTTACCTATCAAATTGAAGGAAGAAATTGAAATAATTCAATTCGTCATGGTACGAAGTATCCTAGGGATAAACTTGAAAATCAAAATTAGAAAAATAGACATGGTTAAGATAACCGGATTAACGGATGTAAACTACACGGCAAAAAAGCTTAAGTTCAAGTACGCGGAGCATATGTATCGCGGGAACTCAGAGAAATGGAATGCGGTGGCAGAAATTTGGGTCCTCAGGAGCCTCGGAAGGAGAGTAAGGAGACCAGCGTCTAAATGGATTGACGAGCTCACTAGAGCAGTCGGCCCAACCTGGCAAAATTTTTGATATTTATCGATATTATCAATAATATTTTTAACACATCAAAAATACCTATATGAATTTCCAAACATCGCTAAATATCAAAGATCGTTTAATCTTACCAATTTTCAAGAATAGAAGACTCCACGGCTGCTCGCTGCAGTGGATAGCCGGTACGAGTCATCCAAAAATCCAATATGCAATCGTGAATCGTCGAATCGTGTCAATCGTGCAATGTGGTAGCCGGTAAGTAAGGTACAGAGTACAGATGTATCAGCTTATCGGCTATCAAAGTTCAAGAAGCTGAGATTCAGAGAACTGAGAAGAGATTCAAGTTTCAGGAGACTTAAAACTCTTGAGACTGGTAAATTATGAGCACTCCCATATCACTTTTCAGAGAAGATTTGATAGAAAAATGAGTTTTCTTGCAGATACCTTTGTTCTTTAGACGTTGTTTAGATATTGCCACACATGGAGATACATCCTTTTGCCTAAGGAAGAAATGAGGAGTATCTCCACTAGCTACACTAGAGCACAATTTCATTGCCAGTATCGATATTTTATCGATATATCGATGTTTTCTTCAAAGGTTCAAGAGAGCCTCAGGAGCGCTAATGTAGTGTAATAATTCTTCCATATAAAGAATGTGATCTTTAGAATAACGAATGTGCGTATATGAAACTGATGATGATGACACTCTACTCACAAGCACAAGTGTAGCTAGAGCACCTGGAAACACCCGAGTACGGATATCCGCCACTTTGAGTCGCTTAGTGCCCAATGATTCACAATTCGATACGCGTGGCACGTTCCAGCGTGAATCGTGAATTGTCGGGCAACAAGCGACTCAAAATGGCGGATTTCAATACTCGGGTGTTTCCAGGTGCTCTAGCTACACTTGTGCTTGTGAGTAGAGTGTCATCATCATCAGTTTCATATACGCACATTCGTTATTCTAAAGATCACATTCTTTATATGGAAGAATTATTACACTACATTAGCGCTCCTGAGGCTCTCTTGAACCACTGAAGAAAACATCGATATATCGATAAAATATCGATACTGGTAATGAAATTATCGATAGTAAGATGTAAAAAATTCTTCGACATTGTCATGACTACTAGCGTGGCACAGGATAAGAAACTTTGGAACGGAGTGATGGAGACACATGTCCCACGGTGGATGGTACAGTCGGTGACTTGTCCTATCAGTAATTTGACATCCAGGATTGCAATGTTTAAAACAAAAGTGTTTTAAACCACAAAAAGAAACAAACATTCGTTTTTTTTTAAAAAAAAGTTTTAAACTTTTTTTTTGTTTAAAATGTTTTTTTTCCCTCCCAATTATTTTGTGTTTTAAACAATCATTTCCTCTTGCATTTTTCATCTTAATTTTGGCAAAATTGGAAGAAAACAGAATAAATAACATTTATTTATAAAAATGAAAGGAAAGTGTTGTAAACAATGGTGGTAAGCCGTGAGATAGAGCTTTCACTTTTGACTTTCGCTTTCAATTTTAGCACAGAAAACATTCGGTTCTTTAATTTTCACTGAAATATTTTCCACTTTCTGACTTTTAACTTTCCAGTATCAAAATGTTTCAACTTTTGACTTTTCATTAAAAAAAAAATTTATGAGGCCTGTTTATTAGTTTGTTGAGAATAGGACTTGATGTCGCTTTAGGACAGGACAGAGAAAAAAGGGGTTTTGGAAAGGGAAACAGCAAAAAATGAAAGGAAAAGCTAAATAAATACAGCTTTCAAGTTTTAACTTTTCGCTTCTCATCAAAAAATACTTTTCAACTTTTGACTTTTGGCTTTTTACTGTAAAATTTCTCCAGCTTTCAGCTTAAAACTTCCAACTTTCAAACTCTGATTATGAATTCACAATATTAGCACTTCCACTCAGTATGTTGTAAGTAGTGGTAACTAAAGTCACATGTAGATTTAAGGAACTTGTATACTTCTACAGGCTAAAGTACTATATATTTATATTCTTAATTTTTTCATTAGAGATTTTCTATACAAGTTTTTTTAAATATCGTTTTTTCAACAAAAAAAAAAGTTTTCTGTCCCGCGTTTTTCCCTAAAATACATGTTTCCTCCCAAACATGACTTTGCCCAAGGGTATAATGCACTGCCATGTTCTTGCAAGCTTGATTTATGAAGCGAGAACTGATCACATTGGTGACGCAGTGTTTACTACGCTGCCAATTTCTAGTTTTTTCCTTTTTCTGTTTTAAACACTCTTATTTCGAACAGACATTTTCAATGTCTTAAAAATTTTTTTTTTTTTGCAACCCTGATAAGGGCTCAATCTACATACGTAAATTTTCATCTACGACTATATAGTGTTGTAATAAAAATATTAATAAGAATAACATCATGGAGAATCGTAAGGACGAATCAGCATCTCTGGCCATCCCCATTTCCAGCGCGCCTAAGCCTTCACGATGGCGTAATCCAGAAATTAACCTCTCCCCCTAGTGAAGCCTCTTTCTCTTTCCACATCCCGATCGTTTTGATCCCATTTTACGCCAACTTTCAGACGTCAGTCAGCCTTACTCTCCTAAACCATAACCAACTGGGATCACCCTTTTCATTTCCGTCCTCGCAGACACTGAGACTATCTTGAACAGTAGACGATCAGCCCCTGAGATAACCTAGCAGCATATCTCTGTGACATAAGGTAACAGTTTTATACATGCAGTTTTTGATTATCAGGTTTATAGGTCCCCGAAAACTTTTCTCGGAAACTTTCGGTCTCATCAGATGCACCTCCCATCAAGCTTTGTTATTTACCGAGGACAGAAACCAAACATGTTTTCAGGGTGTCTACCAAATACGAATTTTCCAAAATCATGCATGACCTGTGGGTGACTTTCGTATGATCTTTTTTCAGAATATTTTCACGCATAAACAGAATTTCCACAAGGAAAAGAAATCAAAAACATGCTGATTTCAAACTTTGAAGAAACTTGATAACTAAATAATAACGAACGAATTATTGCAAATAATGTTGCAAAAAACACAATTCTTGAGTAAATCTCAATTCGGGCTTATTCTGACAAGAAATATTGCGATTATTTAGGGAGAATTACCAAACTTGTTAGTAATTAGAGGCAATTGTGTGAATTTTGTACAACTTAAATGCAACTGCTTCAACAGTAGAAATTTTGTGTGGCTTGTATGACCATCACTAGACATCCTAGTCTTAGCTTCCTCCAAAATTAAAGAAAAAATAGTATCTGAGGTACCCCTGTTTTCTCTTACGGGCACATCGATGCCAATTATTATTCGAATTCGATCTAAATTACAGCTCAAGTTCTTTAGCATCCACCAAAGCACTCTTCTCCGCGGATGGAAAAGCTATCGAGTCCACTAAAACGCGTATCAGATCAATAATAAATTATCCATCTTATCCTCGAACTTTACTGGTTTTTATGTCTCATTCGTACCGGCTATCTCGTCAGTTTACGATCAAAGTTCCGTCCAACACTGCAAATTACTCCGCAAAAGAAAGACATAAGGAGAAAAAAAAAAACCGATATCAGTTTAGCCAGAGCGGGAAAAATTAAATCGTGTTCGACATTTAGGCCGCCATCCGAGCAACGACTTTCCAACGAGTGGCGATTCCACCGACTACAGATTACGATCCTATCCTCATACTCGCCGTGCCCTTTACGCACAGCCTATATCCGAAAAAGAACGAGAGAGAGAGAGAGTGTTTTTTTTTTGTTCTTATAAGTGACACACAACTGTACAAGGGAGGGGGTGTAATACGAGCCGTCCTGTACAACTGCACTTTGCCGAAGAAAAAGTCGCAAACTAGGAAACGAAATTGGCGAGGCGAACGAAGCTAAGGTCGCTGTACCCCTCTAAAAGGCCAACTACGTTAACGAGCGTTTCCATTTTCACATCGCCGTCTTCAGGAAAGAAGAAAATCTTTCCACCTTGGCCGTCGTCATCGACGACAAACACAACTCAACAACAACGGCTGCCGTATGTGAGAGTTTCAAGTGTGTGTGTGTGTGTGTGTGTGTGTGTGTGTGTGTGTGTGGCTGTGTATGCGTTAATCTGCACTTTAAATTAGAGTCGCAGAGTGAGCGCAATTTATCCGTTTCCATTAACGTAATTAAATAACGTGTTCGTAAACTTTTCGGAATGCTTTTTAAAAATATCATACATACAATACCCGGTAACGTCGCGAGTTATTTAACAAATTTAATTAATATTAATTCTTACGTTTGCCGCAAAATTTTGCCCGGATGTGCGGATAGGTCTGTTCCGTTCCCGACGCGTCACCGGCTCCGGGACAACCAGCAGCAAACGTATTAAATTACTCTCTGGCGACGATTTAAAAGCTCGCGCGCCGTTACATCTGCGAAAACGTTTTCCCGCCTGTACCAGTAATTCCGCGTCTAGCGTCGCGCCCTCCCCCCCCCACCCCTCGCCACAGTCGAGCGCCGCAAATCGTAGCCAGAATGCGAAAAAACAGCCGGTGGTTTGGAATGGCCAGTAGATAAAATCTTATAATCTTATACGCTCGTTCGGCGAGGGTTATTTCCGTAGCCCCCTCCCCCGTCCTCTCCAGCGACCGTTATACTAAATTCTCTCTGCTGTCCGTTCGCAGACCAATAAGCAGACGGGGATCAACACCAACTGATTTTCATTTTTCAGGCAAACGAAGTGTAGCCTTATGCAATAATACGAGTAGCAAACGTTTACTTTTTTTTTCCCACTTTAGCTGAATTTTTTCAATCAGCTGTGGTGTGAGAGATGGGGTCAATTTCCCTCAATGCGTCGTGACAAAAGAAAAGGAATGGCACTAATTTCATTTTTCGTAATTCCCTATATTTATCATGTATAATATGTGGACTTTAATAGCCAAATTGGGAAAAGTAAAACTGACGAAAAACACATAATGGGTTCATACAATTACGGCAAACGCAACGCAAGAGGCTGGAAACTCCTACAATTTTGCCAGGAACAAGATCCAAGAATAGTAAACGGGTTCTTTAAAAAAAGAAGGAAATGGACCTGGACCAGCCCAAACCAAGAAACCAAAACGCAGATCAATTTCGTCCGGACACCTAGGGCCAACGAAAACATAATAAACCTTAATGTTGCGAGCAAATTCAAGTACGTCACAGATCATAGACTCATTCAGATTACCTTGAGGCTCATAAAAACACACTACCAGAAAAAAAAAAAAAACGGAACCAAATCATCTAATATCAACGATGCAGAAAAATATAAAAATGAGTTGTCCACAGCTCTTAAAGAATTAGTAAAGAAGAATCCACAACAAGTGGAGGATTATTATCAAACTCTCTGCAAAATTATATTAGAAACTTCGTGGAGAGTAAAAATCCGTAATAACAACCAACCTTTGGTCAAAAATGAGAAAAAAGAAAATCTGAAGAATCTTTGGGAAAAAAGGAGCAAATTGCTAAAACAGAAAAACAAAAATATATCGGACAAGGTTGAATTAAATATCATATCGAAAAAGATAAAAAGTGTACAAAGAGAAAGGGAACACCAAAAGAAAGAAGATATGATTCGTAAAGCCTTAGAAAACAATAAAAACCTGAAGAAATTAATAAAGGATTGATCCCTTGGCTCACAATTAACTACATAGCTCATAGACAAACAAGGTAACAGAGTCTACGACAGAAACGAAATGAACCAAATAGCCACAGAATACTGTACAGAACTCTACTCGAAAAAAACAAACCCAGATGCAACAACCGTGGACAGCTTCCCCAAAGAGGACATAGAACTGGAGTCCGAACAACCCTTTCTACAAGCAGACGTTAAGCAAGTTGTCAGTAACTTGAAAAAAAAAATAAAGCTCCAGGAAGCGATGGTATAAAAAACGAACACATAATGCATGGAGGGGGAGGAACGACCGAAACACTAACTACACTATTCAATAAGATTTTGGAAACGGGCATAATACCCAAAGCATGGAAGTTTTCGGATATCATTCTCTTATTTAAAAAAGGGAGCAGACACCACATTGAAAATTACAGGCCAATTTAGCCTCTCACCTACAATTTCAAAAATCTTCTCCAAGCTAGTAGAAACAAGAACTAGGAAATTTTTGGAACAACAACCTCCAGAACAAGCTGGTTTTAGGAGAGATTACTCGACTCTCGATCACCTTCATGCCATTAATCAAGTTATAGAAAAATCACAAGAATACGGAATGGAGCTGAACCTGGTATTCATTGACTACAACAAAGCCTTCGACTCTCGTGACCATAAATACATACTAAAGTCACTGCAAAAGCAAGGGGTTCCCACACAACTAACAAAACTAATAAAGAATATGTATGCAAACCCCCAAAGCCGCATTACAACAGACAGAATCGGCTCGTATTTCGAAACAAAAAAAGGTGTTCGTCAGGGGGATCTATTGTCTCCCATTTTATTTAATACAGCAAGAAAGATAGAATGGAAAGACAAAGGTCTACGGATAAATGGAACGAAGCTATCCAACTTGAGATTCGCAGACGATACAGTGCTTATATCGGAATCAATAGAGGAGCTGATAGAAATGATTAAAGAGTTGAACGAGGAAGGGAAAAAGGCAGGATTGTCAATAAACATCGGAAAATCGAAAATTATAACTACAACCCCAAACCTCTCAAGAATAAAAGTCGAAAAGAAAGAGCTGGAAATAGTATCGGAAACAATCTACCTAGGACAAACAATTTCATTAGAAAATAAAACAAAAAAATAAGTAAATCGTAGGATCACTTTGGCATGAAAAACATTTTGAGCTCTCAAACATATCTTTAAAGGAAACTTCAAAAATGACAATTAAAGCGAAATCTTAAATATGTGTGTCGCAGCAGGTCTTACGTACGGCTCCTCCACTTGGTCCCTCACCACAAAGCTAATAAAAAGAATACAGACTGCCCAAAATTCAATGATGAGATCAATTTTAGGATGTAACTTACAAAATCACGCCAGCATAACAACCATTCACAACAGACTGTCCAATATAAAAACCTGGATACAGACCATTCGAAATCTGAAATGGGGGTGGGCGGGACACGTAGCCAGGCTACCTCCCAACCGATGGGCATACCAAACCACGTTCTGGTTTCTAGGACACAAAAAAAGGAAAAGAAGAAAACCAAAATTAGGTGGAAGGACGAGATCGATCAGTTCCTAAGAAACGAACAATTCCAGCAAATGGCTCAGGAACGAAAGGAATGGGAGAGGGTGAGATACACCTTTGCCCGATATGGGCCGGGGGTACATTCAAGGTATAACCACTAGCGTGTACACTGTACAGAAACAAAATGTATGTAAGGTATAAATAGGAATAAAAAATCACGGCGTGTCGGCAAAACACCCACTAATGTACTCTCAAATAAAGGTTATTATTATTATATGTATGTATATACATGCAGGTTGTTACAAGATTGACCCCCCCTTTTTTTGTTTGAAGGCGAAGTCGAATCTTCAAGAGACACAAATGGATCTTCAAATGACAAAGTCTAGTCTTTTTTCTAAGTAAAAAGAAAAATGTTCTTGTCCTTGGAATTGAGGCTGAAATGTATCACCAACTTTGGAATCTTAAATGGAAGGGTACCGAACAGAATATCGAAATAGGACTTTTTCGGATCGTATCAGATTTTTGATTACGCTCCGATCTGAGCTCAAATATCCAAATGTCGAACTCCAAATGAGCAATATTTGAAAACTTGAACGATGTATCGAACTAAGGATTTCTTGGACCGCTGATTCCGTATATCGCTTCCGATTTTGGATCCGTTCTGGATTTGGAGCCAAAAATTCGAATTTTGAACCCAAGAAGGGGGAAAAAATTAAAACTAGTTTGAGAAATTCAATCGAATTTCGAAGTAAAAGGTTTCTTTGGCTCGCCGATTACAAATATTAGATCAGATTTCTGATCCGGCCTCGATTTGGTCCCGAAAACCTAAATTCCGGAGTCAAAAGGGGAGAACATTAAAATGGCCTGGGGAGTTGAATCAAAGGATGGAAGCAGAGCCTGATCGGTCGCTGATTCCAAATATCGTATTAGATTTTCAGTGTTTGGCACCGATTTCGGTGCCAAAATTCAGATTTTGGACCCAAACGGGACCAAAGTGAAATACGGCTGAAAATGCTCATGTAATGAAATAATTAAATTTTACCAACATAAGCAAACTACCAGGATACTTCATTTGATATTCCACGTCGAATTTACCGCCCCAATTCCTCTTTTCAATATGAAATTTGAATTGTACGAGCCCTTTGCGACGTTGTTCAACCTTTCAACCCAAGTCAGTTTGGCTCGTGGGGGAAATGTTGAACTTTTGGCCCGAATCGATTCCAGACCAAAAATTTGATGCGATATTCAAAATCAGCGACCTTCACCATTCCAAAAAATTTATGATTTATTCAAAGTTTTAACAAACAATATTTGTTACCATGTGGGTACCGGATTTTCATTATTATACCCAAATAAAAACCAGAAAAATCTGAGGCAATATTCGAAATCAGCGACCGGAAAAAAAAAATTTCAAACTTGATTCCTTATGCTAATTACATTTTGACTCCTTTCGGTTCCAAAATTTAGATTTATGGGTTTAAATCTGAATCTAATCAAAAATCTGACGCAATGTTTGAAATCAACGAGTCGAAATACCCAAATTTCAATAACTTGTTTAAATTTTCAAGTCAATTTGGTTTTGCCAAATTTGAGTCCAAAATTTAGATTTTTGGGCCAGAATTGGGGCCCGATTAAATTTTGATTTGATACTTGAAATCAATGACCTAAGGAACCACTCTACCGATATTTTCGTTTCCACTCTATTTAAGAATCCAAAGTTGATGGCACAATCGAGAATCCCCCCCCCCAGGAGAAAAAAAGTTTTCACACAAAAAGAAACTGACCCTTTCACTTTAACTTCCGCGTTTACTCCGCCTCAATTCGATTTCACGTTCAGAAAAAATGATGGCGGAATTACCTTCTTGCACTCTGTCTAGTTCATCACTACTTGAATGTATGTGAAACTGCATACTCAATTCCCCGTAAATACGCCATTCAATTTAACAAAGAGCAGTAAGGTAGTCAGTTGAAATAAGAGCATGTATAACTAACTTACGGGTCATGATTTCGTCTTACTGCTCTTTATTTGTTTTTGTTTTTTTGTTTAATCTTGTATAGTTTTATGTCCTTGAATAGCTTAGGTCATCTTTTGTAACATTTGTGAATTTTCGGGTCGTTCTTGATAATCTAGTTTGGTCCAGTAAAGATCTAAGTTCGAGATTGAAAAGGAAAAAATATTAATAATAAATAAAAGCAAATTGTGCAGCACCCTATGTGCCAGTATGAGAGAAGCTCAAAGGTCAACACCTCGTCTACAGTTTTTCCAACTTACCAGTTACATTCGTCAAGTAAAATTGATCCCCTCCTTTGATATCATATTTAAATTGTAGGGACTCAAAGTTGTGACATTGGTCAGTTTTGTAAGCGTGGGGGAAACGTTGAATTTGTGGCCCTAACTGGAACCTAGATCATAAATCCGATGCGATATTCTAAATCAGAGACTCCCCCCCCCCCCAACAAGAAAAGAGAAAATCGATAATTTACGAGTATTTAATTATTCAAACAAAATTCACGTTTACGATTCCAACGTCCAAAATAAGAACTTTCGGGCCAAAATAGAAGCCGGATCAAAATTCGGATGCCATATTTAAAATCAGTGAGCCAAAAAAGCCCTACTTCGAGAATCAGCTCAGTACTTCGATCAACTTTTTCAATCGGCCTATCAAGCCAGGACTCGGAGAAAGGAGGAAAGGAGGGGAGATTTAACCCATATTCCCTTAAAACTCTTTCAGAAGTATTTTACTCGGCATGAGTTTTTCAGACGAAATTTTTTTGGATTTGTTTAAGATTATTATTCCTGACTTTACAAAGACTTCTTTCAGACTCTTCCGTACTTTTATGCAGTAGACCCTAAAAGACTCATTAAGAGGAACAATAAAATTGGTATTTCGTAATTTTTCTTTCCTGGTTCCTAAGAGTGGGGTGGGAGATATATCCTTCTAGTTTTTAATTCTTCCAGATATACTTACTCTTCAAAACTCTTCCAAAATTTTTCATTCTTGTTCCAGATCCTTATTTCAGACTCAACAAGGACTTTTTTAAATCTTCCAGACTTTCATAAGACCCTTTGAGATTCGTTCAGATAAGCAATAACATGGGCATTTTCAACTTTCTTCTGGAGGAGGGGAATAAGAAGGGAATATTACCCCCTAAATTACTTGAAACTTTTTCAGACAGTTTTACTCTTCAAGACCCTTTCAGAATTGTCCTCAAGGCTATCTCTAAAATTTTTTCAACTTTTAGAGTATTACCCTACGCTCTACGTAGACTTTTTCAGGCTCTTCCAGACTTTTACAAAACCCTTTCAGACTCACTGAGATGAGTCGTAAAATGGGTATTTTCAACTTTCCCGGTTCAGAGGGGTGGGGAAATACATCCTCTTACAACTTAAAAATTTTCAGACGCACTTTTATTTTTCAAGACTCGTCTAGAATTGTCCCAGATTTTTTTCTACAGCTTTTTCGGAATTGTTTCAGCTCATTATTTTAAGCTCTACAGAGACTTTTTTCAGACTCTTTCAGACTTTCCCAAGACTTTTATAGCTCTATGTAAGACTTCTTAGGACTCGACTAAAATAAGTTTAGAAAACCCTTAATGAGTCTTAGAAAATATTGAACCCACCTTTATAAGCATTCAACACGGCTGGAAGAGTTTCAACAGTCTCAATAAAGCATGGAATAGTTTGAGAAAGTTTCAATAATGTTTGTAACAGTCTCAAAAGAGTGTTAAAAAATCTAGAGCAGGGTTTGAAAAATCTTAATAAATCTCTAAGAATCTTAAACCTGTCTGGATGGTTTCCAGAGGATCTCGAATAAGTATGAAAACGCCTGAATAGGTCTTAATAGAGTCAAGAATAGTCTTTTGAAAATTTCAATCAAACCATGAATGAATAGTCTTGAAACATATTCAGAAGTCTTGAAAAGTTTTAAACAATACTTAAAAAACCTAAAAGAGACTCAAAGAATTCTAAACTAATCTAGACAGAAGTTAAGACGGCTTAAACGAATCTAAAATAATCTGAAACAAGTACTAAAAGGCCTATAAGAAATATCAAAGAATCTGAAAAATCGTTAAAAAAGTCTCGAGGCTTGGGACAGTGTTGACCGAGTCCGTAAATCTTTAAAGAGTCTCAAACATGTCTTAAAGAATTTTAAAAACTTCAAAACATAGCAAGAGGCTAAAAGAAGTCTTGAAGGGCATTCAGGAGGCCTAAAGATGTTAAATCAATTCTCGGATCATCAGGCTATATCTTTGCCCAGAAATATTCCCGATTGCCCGGCAGGCCACTCCGCTCCTGAAGTCTTATCATCGTCCCAACAAGTTTTAACGCAGTCAACGAGTGTACTCAAGTCTTAATATATGGCGAATGAATCACAAATACGGTCTTAACAAAACCCGGATTAATCCGAGTGATTCTTAATAGAGCTCGGTATGTGGATTCAAGTGAAGTTCTGATAGCCAGAATGAGGTCTAAGGGGGGGGGGGGACAATGACTTATAACGCAGTCATAATGAGTCTGAATAAAGCTCAACGTATGATTTGAATGAGTCAGCGGATCATGGCGGAGGTTAAATATGAAAGGGTAAAGATGAAGAAAGTTAGAATGAGATTCCAGAGTTTGGACAAATCTAAGCAGATAACTATTCAAGACTGTCTCACGTCTCACTCCACGTAATTTTGCCAACGAAGGCGTACAGACAAACTTTTCAAAAAATGCGTATCGGTAATTTCAGCCGAAATTAGGACGTAGCAGAAGCCTGTTTACGTCCACGTGATTATAAAAATGTCAATCAGTCAACCCGGCAAGATACAATATACGCCACCAAACCCGAAGGGGAATATAAAACTAGCAATGTGGTGATGGTGCATAAAATTTGTGTAGGAAGTGATAAAAATATTACAACCTCCGACACGGTATTCAGTCGTGTCGTGTCGCAATTTGAAGAACTAACTGATTTTACTATGCGGGATTTCGACTTTCTGAAGTGGGCTCATTCATATTACAGTGTGCTTTGCTCCCTAGGTATAATATTATACTCTGTATACTTTCTTTCTCTGTATTCGTTTTCCCATTCTTCTACCTCGCCTTTATTTTATTACTTCTTCGGTTTCATATAAACGTATTATGTATATGAGTGTACCCCTTGTAAAAATCGAACTAAAATGTTTATGTAGGTTGTTTTAAGTGCTTCCGGTTAAGAATTTACGGCAATCGAAATGACTTTTGAAGGATCGAAACGACTTTTTCGGGTTTCTCGATAATACTCTTTTTACTGTCCATTAAAATGGGTTCGATCGACGAGAGACGATTTTTTCTTCTCGTTTTATTATTTGCCAATAGTCGTGAGTCTGCGTGCGCTAATGCACCTGTTTGGCGTCTTTCTTTTCTTTTTTTCGAACTATCTCTCACGTGAAACTGAGATTTCAGTTAATTTTTGACTTGGCTGAAGTCATGGCAAGCTTTCAGCTGGCTGTGTTTTTCAACTCTTAAATGTGACATTCGATGCACATTGACACACGTATTTGGTACAAAAGGGAACCATAACTTACAAATCCGAAAACTTCACAGAAGGAAAACATTGGAAAAATTTCAAAATACAAAACATGATTTTGACATTCAGGTCTTTAACCTGTTACAAGGAGTCCTCACGCATTTTTATACCAAAATTCTATCACGAAAAATAACGAATACATAGCACTATAAAAGCACATATTTTTGCAGGAAGAAAAAAATAAAAACCTGAAACTGAATGAATATTTAACCAAATAGTTTCACGGGCATACTACTGGAATAGATTCCAGCAGATTCTGTTAGTTTCATCGAAATCAAAGGCGTTCAGAACCACAGCAGGTAAAAGTGACATGAAATAATCCAAATGGGTTACACTGTTGCACTAATGACAGTCGTTCAAAAATCTAATATTCGAGTACTTTTCAGCGCCATCAACATAAGAACAAAACTTCATATTTATCTAAGGGGTGGAGGTGAGGAGAATGGAGTGTAAATTACCCAGCGTTAGATAGGTCAAAGAATAATTTATCTACTATTCATCTACTCCGCCCCCATATCAGTGCTACTTCAATAATGTCAAAAATTCTACGTTCAAGCACATGCAACTATGTAGTTTCAATCCAAGTGGAAAACAAAGAGGACTACTTTACATTTCTCCTTATTTTTGTTACCCATCAGGTATTCTTCATTCTTCTTGAAAGATGTGTCCAAACTAAGAATGAACGTTTCTTGGATTTTTTTTTTTCAAAGTTGTGAATAACGAAATCTTCTCATTACAGCAATAATATGAAGATTAAAGTGTCCCTTATTTTGCTATGTTTCTCAATAAGAATTTCGAGACAGAAGCAGCTTTCTATGTTCTTCATGGCCGTTGATTCCGATTTTGGGAATGAATGATTTGACCTCCTTAGTTACATTAAGGTCAATTAATAGTAATTTCTCGAGACAGTACTTCATTCATAGATTTTGAAGGTCATTAAATTCGATTCTGAAGTTGGTTTTCACATATGATTCCCAAAATTCGAACAAGGTGGCAGAAACCAAACATCTGTCTTTTTCGAGGTGGTATTCCCTAGGTCAACGAACTCGATTTCGCAACTCATCTCGAGACCCGACTCATCGAGTGTCACTAGAGAAGGTAAACCCTCAAATTAACAATGATTAACCTATACCTAGCATAGGTTAAATTGCCGTCTTTTGGGTAAAGGCCTCTCAGACGCTTCCATTCTCCCCTCTTTTGCGCAGTCTTGTGATATTGTTTGGGCTGGAACATTCTGTCAAACCCATCCCTCCATCTGGTTCTTTGTTTCGCTTTCTTCTGCTCCTCTTTCGAAAACCAGTCGGAGGTAATTTTTACCCACATGTTATTGTCCATTTTCGCCACGTGTCCAGTCCAGTCCCGAGCCTCCTTTATGGCATGAAAGAAGTTAATGTTGTATTTTAATTTATTTTTAAGTAGATTAATCTTATCTTTCCTCTTTCCAAGGATTGCTCTTCCCGGATTGTTTTGACGAATGATTATTTTTTTCCTCTTCAATTCTAGTGAGCGACCAGGTCTGACAACCGTACGACAGGGTGGAAAAGACACACCCACTCAAAATTTGTTCTTTTCGTTTTACTGAGAAATTTCCTTTAAATATTTTTTCAGAGACCAACCTTTTTTTCAGGAGTTGGCTATTCTTACGTCTAATTCTAAATTTTTCGTTTTGTTAAATGTTATCGTTTGTCCTTAATATTTAATCTCCTCCACCCGCTCTATTTTTCCTCTTTTATGGCCAAAGGGCCCCCTCGCCCTCCCCGTTTGTTCGACAAAATTTTTGTTTTTCTATATTGATTTTCAGACCCGCTTCCACTCCTCCTTCGCTCAATTCATTCAACATTTCCTTCAGCTCGTCCTCGGAGCTCGCTATCAGGGCAATATCATCTGCGAATCTCAGGTTATTTAATCTCCGTCCATTTAAAAGCAATCCCTTCGTTTCCCAGTCCCTATTCCTCATAACTTCTTCCAGAGTCGCGCTGAACAGAATCAGAGATAAGGGGTCACTCCTGCTTCACTCCCCTACCCACAGCAAAGTACCGCCCTAGTCGCTCCGTAATTATTCTTGCCTTCAGGTCGCTATACATACTTTTTATCAGTGAGATAAGTTTTTCCGTTATACCTCGATTCGGCATAGTTTTGATCATAAAATCATGTGTGAGCGAGTGAAAGGCTTTCTCATAATCCACGAATGCCAGGTGCAGTTCAAATTGATATTCCTCTGCTTTTTCCGGGTAAACCCTAATGGTGATCAACTTTTTCACGGTATTAAATTTATATACAAATATAGTACAAATTTGAAAAATTAATATCATTTGGCCTGATCCTCCTGCGGTGACATCTGAGCGAGTTTAGATCAACAAAAATTCGATCATAAAATCGGAATAAACGACCTTGAAAACTTGGAAATCAACTTCAGATCGGTCTTCATTTTTTAGAACTTTCTCTCGCTCCCCTTATTTTACAGCTCACCCATCACTAATCTGAGAATTGTATCACCTAGGAAGGGGGAGAGTCTGCGTTTTGAGGGCATCAATAAATATAATACGGATATTGTTTAACATGTTTGGGTGGTCGTTGATTCAATTTTTGATAATGGTTTGCTCTCAACTCGTAAATTGTGAAATCTCAGGAGATCCAACTTCAAGATATTAATACATGCGATATTGGTATCGTTTTTCTGTGTTCGGTGGTCATTGAACTTATTTCTGCTGATAAATTAACCGCAGAATGGAAATAGTGGACTTCAGAGAAGAGATCCCGGCATGAACACAGCAATAAATGCAACATAAATATCATTCTTGGAATATAATACGTGTTTAGGACGCCGGTAGTAAAGAAATTGTTACATTTCTGGAGACGTAGTTAGGCGAACAAACTGGAAGTAAAGTTGCTTTTCTAATTATGAAATTTCAACTGGATACTAAGATGAAGGTTTCGACATTACGAAGAAATGAAAGAAAAGCTGATGCGCGCACATGATTTTATAACTTGTTAGCAACACATCACTGCGATTTGCATACTTCGTTATGATTATCATCTAAATCTTATCGACCTGAAACATAAGATACTCATACTAAATTTATTGATATCTTTAGGTTGAGACACCACTTCCAGTTGAGAGCAAATCATAAGTAGAGATGAGTTCAACGATCTCCGAAACCCGTAAAATAACACCTATATTGTTTACACCAGTAACCTCAAGTTGAAGCTCCTCATGCCCTCACCTCTTCTCCAGCTAAGATGCCCCAATTTTTAGATTAGGAGCAAACGGTTATCTGCTCATCACAAATAAGGTCAGCGGCCCTTTAAGCCTATAAAATTACATCCATATTACAGGAAAATTTGAGGCTTCCGTCCCTTCCTCAGGACTACAAATTTGAATATGTAGCCAAATCAATATCCAAATTGAATTGTGACCTTGAAATCCTCTCAGTCAGACTTTCGATTCGCTGACTTGTTCTACAGCGCGAATCAACTAAAGTTATACAAGTTGTACTGAAATAACTATTTTGATGCTGAAAATGACAGAAAAACACCAATTTGAAAATGTGGCGTAAAGAGGAGGGGAGATGAAATGACAACAGGGATGGGTAGATGGTGATGTAAACGGGTCCGATTTGCATGAGATGAAAGAAATGTAAAAAAATTACAATCACAAAATCGGTAATGATGTCTTAGCTAAGCACCTAGATGAGATGTCTTTATGCAGCTGGGGATGTCATTGCCACGCAAACCGGGTTTGGAAACTATAAGTAGAAAGGACTAGATTGACTTGAGTCTGCAAGATGATGCACTAGCAGAGCGTAGTGCTCGTCGGCTGGTACAAGGAACTTGATGCTTACAAGGGAATATAGGCTGATACAAGGAGTGTGGTACTCGCAGGCGAATGAAATGTTGAGTCAGTCAGTAAGTCAGTCAGTCAATCCAGTCCAGTCCAGTCAGTCAGTAGTTTTTGCGGACCGTCGATCTTCGCAGTTCGAATTAATTACCGCGTACCGACTCGGCGAAGAAAAAGAATGACGCGCTCTCCGGCTTTCGGGGAAACCGCAGCGCCGTTTTCGAAATCCGCGCCGCCCGTTTCACCCCGGCATCTAGACGTTCCAGACCTTCGGAAATTCGTTTAATTCGAAAAATTAAATTATCGGTTCTGCATTCTCTCGTTTTTGTTGTACACGTTAGCTAGGTAGATGTGTATATATGTATATAACATATACAGATGTATACGTGTACAGCTGGCCGCCATAATTCAACGAATTCTAATGTATAAGAGCTTTTCAAATTATACACGCTGGATCCGCCGAGCCCCGCGACCCCGCGACCAACTCCGCTCCGCCGGTCCGACTTCGTTTCGCGTTTTATCTGATCGAATATGGTATCGAACTTTATCTTATGTTAGCGCTGGTTTATTTTCTCTGCTCGGGGAACACGTAGATATTCTTCGGCAACCGATACGTGCCCGGCGTGTGTAATCGCTTCCCTTAAATTTCTATAAAACACGACGTGGCCGCCCGCGTGTACCATCTCCTGATTCCCTTTTCTGGGTCTCTCTTACTCTCGCTCGTCTGCTTACGAACACGCGAATAATGAAAACCCTTCCGAGTATTGGCGAGCTTTTTCGTCGTGCGACTGGTTGATTGATGCTAAATTTCATCGTAGTAAAGTGAAACTTAGTGAGCGCTTTCTGGTAGACACAAGATTAGAGTTACCGCGTTGGGTCCGCAATCAGTGGACACGCGAAGGTCAAAATCGGGTGTTTGGTTACAGCAGTCTAATGCAAGCTGAAATGAAAATATTTCAAATTAGAGCTCTCTCGTTTCTGGATACCAAAGACCTCATCCACTATTTTCGTAACTGTTTGCGAAACTTGGGGCGAAGAAGGACGGAGGAGATGAATAACTCTTCATAAGTGTCCCATATTTTCAGACTTACCTCGGATTCTCCGAGGCTGCATCAAAATGGATGTCAAGTATACTGGAAGCCCCCCTCCTTGCCAACCGAAAGTTTCAGCTTGATCGGATAAAAGGGAGAAGCGACCCACATTCCAATGTCTTCTCTAGTCGTCCATTCTCGGCTTTGCTCGGCACTCTCCGTGTCGGGCGGTCGAAACGTGATGGAACGAATGACCGCATAAAGAGGAACACGCAACTACATCACAATGGTAATGGTTTTCTGCGGAATTTTTCTCTTCCGCGTGCTGAGCTATGGGATACATCCACGTCAAAATTTACTTATTTATTTATTTCGTCGGCTTCGTGGCAGAACTCACCAAGTCCTACGTTTTTACAAAAGACTTGGTGAGTTTTGCCATGAAGCCGACGATTTGTATTCAAGTCTCTCCCGACAGGTGCCCGAGGATCCCATTGACAGGGAGGAACAGTAGGTACAATATAATAATTCTTAAAAACAAAAAGAAAAATTATTTTTCAAGTGAAGGGCGGGGGATAAAGAAGAGGGAAAAGATGAGTGAAAGAGGGGCGAGATAGGCACAAGAGCAAAGCGGGAAGTGAGGGGCGTGCAGGTCCACAGGTGGCAGTTGAGAATTTTGAATTGAGAACTGAGGGTTGAAGGAAGCCGAGGGGCTGAAACAAACCAAACTTGTGCGGTATAAGGGAAAGAACTGCAGAGACTATAAGACCTACACATCCCCGAGTAATTTAATGACTGATGAAATATACTGTCTCCTACTCATGAAGAATATGTCGATCGCAGGGTCTTTTTGGGTAATAATATTATTACACATATAATGCTATAGTATTGTCCATACTTGATGCTGAGCCTCTATCAGTATTTCTTGTATTAAATGTAGGGACCCTGAATTGAATACGTATTAAGTTGTTAGAATGCGAAATTTTGTTATTCAGCACATCTCTCAAGAAGATCAACTTTGCCGAACATCTATTTTTTAGACTCAGAATCTCAAAGCCAACCAAACGTTCTTTGTATACAATTTCAGAAGGATAATATGTAGAGATTTTACTATATAAGTATTTCAAAAATCTTTTTTGAATTTTCTCAATTGTATCTTGACCTGGTTGAGTTTTGGGATCCTATACAACATAGGAGAATTCCGATATTGATCTGACAAAACTAGAATAAAGAATATTCATTGTTTTTACATTTTTATAACCAGTTCCATTTCTCTTCATAAAGCCAACCATTATTTTGGATTTTAAAGTTATGTGGTCGATATGCATACTGAATAATAATTTCGAAATCAAAATTATGCCTACTTCTTTTACAAAATTTACACTCCCAAGTGTATCTTTTTTTATTTTATACTCGTGTAAAATGGGGAAGTTTTTACACTTGTCAGTATTAAATAGTAACAAGTTACTATCACTCCACTCAACTAATGAGTCAAGATCTGGTTGCAGTTTGACACATTCATTTTGAGATTTTATAATTTTATAAATTTTCATATCATCTGCATACAGCAATAATAAATTTGAATATTGGATTTTTTCAGAAATATCATCGACAAAAATTAGAAATAGGTATGGATCCAAAACCGAACCCTGGGGAATACCCGACACAGTCTCGTAACACGTGGAGCCCACTCCTTTATACTCGATAAACTAGATTCTGTTATTCAAGTAGGAATGAAGTAGAACTGTTAGATCTTTTGAAAAGCCACAGCTGCATAATTTTTGGAGTAAGATTTTGTGGTTGACAGTGTCAATAATCTTTGAAAAATCTGTGTAAATAGTATCCGTTTGCCCACCCTTAGAAAGGGTTATACTGACATCATAAGTGAAGTTTATTAGAATTGCCTGCACTGAATATCCCGCTCTAAAGCCATGTTGAAAGGGAGATAAGATATTTTTAGATTGATTGTATGGATATTTGTGCAAGACAGTTTCAAAAATTTTGACTGCGAGTGGAATTAGAGAGATGGGACGATAATGTTTCATTTCATTTAGTTTGTCTGACTTGTAAATGGAGTTTTAACTTTTCAAACGAAAAATTGTTTTCCTTGCCTGTAACATCACTAAGAATATTCGGGATCAAGTTTTAGATACATGGCTGGATATTTATATTGTTGCGTTCTACAATCTGGGCTAATAGCTCTAGGAAGAATCCCGAGGATGAGTAGATGGTAATGTATAGAAATGGGTTTCTGGGTGATTTACATTCCACCTATTCGCTACAGCCAGTGAGATCGAAAAAATGCTAGAAAACTGCATCCCCCCTTCCTACACGGCTTGCGTTAATGCATGATGAAGAAACCTCTATACAGGGTGTTTTGAAATGAAAATACTGCAAATGACCTTTTCAGCGAGAAATCTAGTCAGGAACATTTTTGGTTCGAAACGTTTCCCAATGTTCACCGATTTATCGTTAAAAATTAAATTTTAGAAAGGTTGTTTCACCATGCCTAAAGACTTCTGGCACATAGCGTAGGTTATTCGTCCCAACTTCGTTCAAATAATCTTCTATAGCAAATAAGTCTATTTATGAAGCGCTCTGTGAAAAGGTACCATAAGTCGGGAAAATGAATTTTGCCCTACAACACAAAATGAGTTTTCAAGTTATAAATTCCGTTTTTCAAATTCCAACGGAAACTGCTTCAAGACACACATATTTCAAGTTTGCAAACGAATTACGATCTACAGGCTGATGTTCGGAAATGGTACCATAAGTCGCATCGATTTTGTTTAGTGCGCACGTTATCACGACAGCTGCACGAAAATGAACTATGTGGTTTTGACAAAACGATTTATAGTTGCAATGCGTTCTATAAACTTCAATTCATCTCGTTTCGTGTATGAGAACTCGTTGCTACAGAAATGTGAGAAGTGGGAGGCTAAATATAGCGCCGGTGCTTAGGAGAGCGTAGGAGGGCAGGGTAAGTTCGAATGAGAAAGTTGAAAATATAAAATAAAATGTAAAATAAGTCAATTTATAGGTACTTTACTACTTAAACATGTTTTGAAATAAATCTCGGTCTTAAACGATTTTTCCTGAAACCTATTTTTAGTTTTCACTCAAGTTACCTTAGCGCTAGTAGCGCACCGTACTCTGGTACTCCCAGAGATACTAGACTCATGCCTAATACTGTTACTCCAGGTTCGAGCACTGTCTGAAGACTGCAATTCTATATTCTTATCTCCCCTCTCCTCACCAATAATAAGAGAACACGCAAATACGCAACGACAAAAATGAAGTTTTGATGTGTTCCAGGACCAGCAATTATTGTAATCTCATTTTTTCAAGTTATAGAGTCAGAAAATCCATATTAAATCATATCGCAAAATCCTTTGCGTCTAATTCTTTCTTAAAGAGTGCATTGTCACCCCCTTTGAACACCTTCTGCTACAAGCCGCTACTCCGTGAAATAACATAGAAAATGTGTTCAAAAGTGTATGATAAAGAATAAAAGCGTATTAAAATTTTTACACCCGAATGTAGGGTATCACCACAAAGAAGAACGAATAGAAGAAGATTTTGAAAATTTATTATAAAACTTCTTCGGGAAAAAATGAAGAAAAAGAAGAAGAGAACGATGATGATTATGATGATAATTCTTTAGATGAAAATGGTGAAGTAAAATGACTATTATAATCCAAAAGATAATGGTTTATAATATTATGCAAAATACTTTTTTTCTAATAATTCTGATTGATTAACTATTTTGTTTGTTGGTCTTGATTTACTGTTACTCAAAATACCACACGTACTCCTATGTTCATACTTCCTTCGTTCCTTCTAAAGCCCCCTTTAATTTCATACGAAACAACTTTTGAATCATATTAGGGGGGTCGAAATCATACATTTTGGTATTCCACTAGGCAATGCTGAAAATATTGGAGGTTCGCCCTTTCTTTATGCAGCCCCTTCTCGCACTTAGAACAAAATAACTTCAGAATCATGTGGGGGGGGGGGTGAGAATATTTATTTTGGTTTGCTACTGTGTAATGTTAAAAAACTTGAAGTTTAGCCTCTTCCCTTTCAACATTTTGAACAAAATAACTTCAAAATCGTGTTGAGGGGAAGTCGAAAACATACATTTTCATAACTCACTCGAAATGGTTAAGAAATTCGAGTGTTGCCTCCCCTCTCCCCGGAGTCCCTGTTGAGATCTGAGTTCAAAAACCATGATACATGGTTTCAGCGCCCTCAAAACTCCCAATTAACCGAATTTCTGTAAGGTGCTATCATTTCACACGGGTACACTGAACCGCCATTTTGATTCCCAACTAGTCCGAACATCTTTGATCACCCGTTCGAGAACGTGTGCGAGTGCGTTCGAGAATGCTCGGACTACCTTTGGAATCAAAATGGCGGTCCAGTATACCTGTGTGAAAAGTACAGTACCCTAGTTTCAGCATCTTGGCCATCTGGAATTGGATTCGGAACCACTGTATATCAATTTTTCAAAACCAACCCTTCACTTGTTCTTCACACGGACTCTATACTCAACGTTCAACTGCTTTTATTTCAGTCTGTACTGAAGCTACAGATTCAATATATATATATATATATATATAATATATATATATATATAATAAAATTAAAGTTTGGCGAAATAAAAATCAACGACTTTTAATTGAATGCGTGTTTATTGAAGAATAGCGAATTCAATAACGAAGTCGTCAATCGGTCGAGGTAGATTATACACTGAATGGATGGTACAAACGAGAAGTATAAATTGTACGAAGAGAGCGATTAAATGACTAATGCAAGAAATGACAAGAAAGATACGGAGTGAGTACACGCCACGACAAGGAGAATCTTACATCCCCCTTTCCCACTCATTTAAGAGCGTAAGAAAGAAAGGGTGAGATGGAAGGAAAGATGTGATAAAAGGTACAAATAATTATTTGCGAGAGTATGGTAACAATTTCGATGCATGGTACAAGCGTTTACCCAGAGGGCCGTCTTTAACAGTTAATTCGAAAATATTATTAGACAATTTACGAGAGATTACAAATGGTCCGATGCGAATAGGATCAAGTTTATCTCTATTTAACCTATTGCCGTTATCGACAAGTACAAGATCGTTGACTTCATACGTAACATCGTTTTTATTCTTATCATATACCTTTTTGTTATATTCGTGATTTTTAATCGTACGTAATAAAGCAAGTTTCCTATCTCTGGTAATGTCCGAAGGAGGTGAAAGAGAGGAGGGAAGAATTGAAGGAAAATGACCTGTTAAAAGATAAGAGGGCGGAAAGGAAGTAACAGAATGTGGAGAATCGTTGTAGAGTTTGACGCACCTTTTTGCAAGCGTAGGCCAGTCTATGGATGAGGATGGAAAGGATTCATTTCTCACACAGCGAATCCGGTTTACCAAGGTCTGGTTGAGGCGCTCGTTCAAACCGTTGGAAAAGGCGGAGTCTACTGCAGTGTAGATATGACTGATATTCGAGTTCTTGCAATACGATGAAAATTCGCCAGAAGATAATCCGCCATATTGATCAGTAAGAAGAATGCCGATCTGAGTCTTCCTTTGTACTAAGTCAATTAGCGAGATCATTTCTCCCGAAGTCTGACCCTTGGAACATAGAATATACGCATACCTAGAAAAGTGGTCGACAAGAAGATGCATATAACGGAGAGACGGATGATATTTGGAAAAGCCACCTATGGTGTCGAGTGACATGATTTGAAACGGTGCGGAAGGAGGACCGAGGATGCCTAAGCGAGCAGTACGACGAGGACGACGAGATTTATTTTTCAGACATACCTCACATGATGAGCAATATTCATGAATAATACTGTACATAGCAGGAAAAGTGAAATCATTTGAAATAATGGCTATCATATGTTTCGAGCCGATGTGACCAAACTTATCGTGAATCATTTTGACAAGTGATTTACCCATGTCAGGGTTCAATAAAATGCGAAATTTACCGCGTATTTTTCTATACGTTACGTTATTTTTAACGACATCCAGACTTGATTTAATAATACCCAATTGCATAGAAATAATATCGCTATTGGAAAGGAAATATATTGAAGGGATGATAGGTATGGGAACAGGTGGATCAGGAGTTGGATTGAGTACGGGGTTTCTCGAAAGACAATCGGCCTCGTGGTTGGATGAGCCGGGATTATAAAGGATAGTGAAATCGAACTGTAAAAGTTCGTTGGCTAAATCGCCAAGCTCTTCGTCGGGACGAGCCTTCAGATTGAGATTTTGGAGAGGTTTGTGATCGGTGTACACAGTGAAGTGGCGTCCGAGGAGCCAATAGCGCCAATACCGGATGGCCTCACGGACGGCATAGCTTTCGATATAAATAGCTTTCTTTTTTTTCTGCATTTCCGACAATTTTTTTGAGAAATAGGCTACTGGCATCAAGGAGCCGTCAACCTGTTTCTGCTTCAGCACCGCTCCTATACCCACCCCACTGGCATCAGTGTAGATGAATATGGGCCGAGTACGATCAAAGATTGCCAGAATAGGAGAGGAAGTGAGGAAATCTTTTAATTTGTCGAAACTTTGCTGACATGAGGGGGACCAAGAGAAGGATACGTTTTTTCGTAGGAGGTTGTGAAAAGGCTCGAGTAAAAGAGAGGAATTTGGAATAAATTTGCGATAAAAATTTACTTTGCCGAGGAATTCACGAATTTTTCGGCGCGAGGAGGGAATAGGGAAATTTTTTATAGCGATTAAGTTGTCATTTAACGGTTTGACAAAATTCGGGCTAATAACATGACCAAGATAACGAATTGAATGTTTAGCGAAATTACATTTATCGAAGTTTAGACGAAAGCCTTCGCGATAAACGGCTGAAATAACTTGCTGGATGTGTGAAATGTGATCATCGAGAGATTGAGAGAAAATAAGAATATCATCGAGGTAGTTTATACAGAAATCAGATAATTTATAAGTTTTAATTATCGTAGACAAAATTCGCTGGAATACTGGAGGCGCGTTTTTTAAACCGAACGGCATGACGCGCCAGTGATAGTGGCAAGACTGCGTAATGAAGGCGGACTTGTGTCTATCGGAGGCACGAATCGGAATCGAATGAAAAGCCGCGTTGATGTCTAAAGCCGAGAACCAAGAACATCCTCTGGTTTTTACGAGTATATCATCGATGAGAGGAAAAGGATGACATTCGGGAATGATCAATTTGTTGAGTTCGCGGAAATCCACACACATCCGGGTTTTGACTTTGACGCTGCTTAAACCATCCTTCTTGTATTGAAGAGTGACCGGAGAGGCAAACGGGGAGGACGAAAGAGAAATCATCTTAAATTTAAGAAGGTCGGAACACTGCCTTTCGATTTCATCCTGATCCCCGTAAGAGCAGCGGTAGGGCTTCTTTGCAACATACGTATCTTTCGATAGCCTAATAGGACACTCGTATTTCGTTACGTTACCAACATCGAATTTGTGACGAGCAAAAGCGGAATGATTTTTCAAGATTAAGTCTTGAATTAATTTCTGTGTATTGTTCTCTAAGTGAGAAGTTTTCGAGATAAATTTTTCCTCTGAAAAATAATCATTCCAACTTACGTTAAATTTCGGTATATCGTGATTATTAATTTCGACAGAGGGTCCTACGTTACTTATTTGCGTGAGATTCAAATTATAATCAAGATTTAGTTTGAAAATTGGTATTAAATCCAGTGCGATGATAAAATCGTAAGCGAATGTAGGTGAATCGAGAACGTATAACAAAACTTTCTTCGAGATGTTCATAATTTTTATTGTAAGTACAGTGATACCCAAAATAGTGCCCGTGCCGCTCGTTGTATGATAGGTAGTTTTTAACGGTAAATATTCGTAATTTTCTAATTTTTTAAGGGTCGTAAGTGAAATAACCGATACGTTAGCTCCGGGGTCATAAAGACCAGACCCCGAAAAGTTTCCAAATATTACGTTAAGCACAACGAACGGGGGCGTTACTCGTTTTTTTGCATATCTTCAATCTCATTTTTGAGATCATCAATATTAAACGAGTGTATGGCTTGTACGTTCGAATTAGAGTTTGAATTGGAAAAAGAAGTTTGATTCGCACTGCTATTAGAATTAAAATTACGATACTTGCTGTCGCGAGCCTTGGTGTGACAATCTTTCTCCAAATGAAACCTTTCGAAGCCCTTCTTTTTGCAGTAAGGGCAGATATGTTTCGGGAATGACGACGAGGATGACGAACCGTAGCTGGTGCGAGACGAATCGGAGCGAAAAGAATCCTGACGAGGAGTGTCAAAGGAGTTGATGAGCGATAATAATTTCCCGAGAGTTGAAGTCTCAGAAAGATTTACTCGATCCTGAAGATGACGAGGTAAACCAAGCGTGAGGTGAGCCATTTTGTCCAATTCGGTCATCTTGGGATTAAAGGAGACGAGCAGATTTAATTTATTCTGAGCATAGTCGGACATCGAACCTGTAATGTATCGATAGCTCCACGCCGAACGAGCCGCCGAGATACCTTTTGAACCAAAATTTTCCAAAAAGGACTGGCGCCAAAATTCCCACGAAGTTGAAGGATTAGCGAGGCGAGTGGTGCAGTACCATTTTTCTGCGCTGTCTGCCAGAAATAGACGAATCATCTCCCAGTAACGATCCTCTTCGATGTTGAGTCTTCTGCACTCGCCCTCGAAGATTTGTAACCACGATTCGGCGTTCGAACATTGAGATTTTGCACCGAATCTAGAGACGACCGCGTTCTTGGTGAAAAATGAGGCAGAGGTAGTTTGTACCGATTCAGCATTACGAGGCGGAGAAAGCGGTCGACGAACGGAAGTCGACGACAAGGAGACTGAAGCTAGATCCGAGTATTCGGAATCGAAGAGCATTTTGCTGTTGAAGACCGGATTTTCGTCATCGTCAAAATAAATCTTGACCAATTTTTCCGTGAGGGTAGTATTGAAAGATCTTCTTGTCCACCTTGGCTTGAGATCTTTCTTCGCCAATTTGGCAGCAGGTAATTCAAGAAGCGATTCGTGAAATGATAAATCGCGGAATTCCTCAGGAAAAGCGTAGGTCGTCGATTGACCCAAAGGCTGCATCAAGATCAAATGCGTAACCGTATTCTTGGGTTCGACTGGTGACGGAACCGCACAAAAGGTAAAGCGAACTTTTACCGACATTGTGTAAAAGAGTTAATTGAGATGACGCGAAAAGCGAAAAGTTCAACGAAAATGATACTGACGCAAAAAGCGAAACGCGTAAGAGCGAAGCGAAAAAGAAAACGACGAGTTATTGAATTTATAAGTTTGGCGAAATAAAAATCAACGACTTTTAATTGAATGCGTGTTTATTGAAGAATAGCGAATTCAATAACGAAGTCGTCAATCGGTCGAGGTAGATTATACACTGAATGGATGGTACAAACGAGAAGTATAAATTGTACGAAGAGAGCGATTAAATGACTAATGCAAGAAATGACAAGAAAGATACGGAGTGAGTACACGCCACGACAAGGAGAATCTTACATATATATATATATATATATATATATATATATATATATATATATATGTAAGTTTCAGCAAACTGAAGCTTATTATTTACCCAGATGCGATACCGTTATCGCATTTCACATTTCGTGCATCGACTGGTCTCTCATTAAGTTACTACTTCAGTTTAATTCTTGTACTCGTTTAACTCGGTACTCTCGGCGCTCTGTACTTTATTTAACACGTATTAGCTTATTTTCGAGATTATTTGTCACTTCTTCAAGAATAAAATCGTCATAAGTTGATCGTGTCTCTGATCTTTCCTACTAACTTACATATATATGTATATATATATTTTTTTTTTTTTCTGAAATGCAAATAGGTACATACATTTGTGCTCTATCGGAATCTGCCAAAAACTCGAAAAAGTTCCCCGACATATGGTACCTTTTCATAGAGCATCTCACATTTACATCCTTTTAAGCTTCTAATTCGACTGTACTAAGCTGGGCAACATCATGGCCATCAGGGTTGCTCGGCCAGGGACGTTTTTCATCTCGAATCCGGCGGTTACGACCGACCATTTATATCGTCGACAATGACAATCGATTAATTAAAACCTTTTGGCGAAGTCAATCCCCGATGGAACTTGGGAGCGACGCGATACACAGAGAAAACACCGCCGCGTCCGATTCAATTTATCTCGAAGGCGAATCTGAAATGAATCGACTTTTCGCAAATATGTGGAAGTGACGGAACAAGAAAAGCCGTAGCGACTGTGTATAGAGATTAATAGGTAGTAGGTACGACCCGCAAGTCTCTCCTGTTCGCCGTCCGACCACTTTGCACGTAAATGTTTCAATGGGCTGCCCGGCTGCCGCATGAAGCCACGCCACGCCGCGCCGCGCCGCGTCACGCGTGTTTCAATAAACATCCGAAATACAGTGAAGTTGTTATCTATACGACGGTCTGCTCGCCTTCGTTTCGCATCGCTTTCATTTGGTGTCACACTACGCCACGCCGCGCCCCCTCCCCACGTCAAAGACGAATTTGTATGTATATAATAGAAATTCGATAAATACGGAGAAATACGCTCGCCACTGACTGCTTACAAGTTGGACAAGAATTTCCATTCGCAGAACTCGCTTTTGAGCAGCTATTCGATTCATTCAGTCAACTTGCGGCGGCACTGTCCCAGTATACACAATCGGTTTCCACTTCAAGGTGGCTACTGGAAAAGAAAAATGAAAATCCGCGACTTTTTCACGATATTATTCGTACATTTATGCAGGACCGTAGTAGCCACAGGGAGCACGAGGGCAGCTCGCCCTCGCTGCCTCCTCAATCATCTCATAGAGTTAGCAAATTGGCAAGTTCAAATACTCAGCTAACAAATTTATGCGTCTTAAGGGCCTTTTTTTGCTTCTTCCCCCCTCCCCTCAACCGTTGTAAAATATAAGTATTTTTCGCTCAAATGTGGAAAATGTTTGATTTTCGTCCCTTCGAAAAATTTGCTTCGCTACGACCCCAAATTCAGTGGAAAGAGGAAGATAATATATGAATAAGGTCGGTCGGGGCATTAACGCCCAGACAGGTAATAAAACCCGCCCATAATTTCTAAGAAACTACACGCTGTATACATAGAGAGCGCTAGTAGAATTTAAACTTACATTGCATTATGATTCGGCGAGAAATTTGAACTTGGTGGCTTATGGCTCCAGGCTCTAGTTATTTGTGCAGGTACACAAGGTAGGCAGGTCAGTAGAGTCATCATTGCACTTGATTGTTATGGCAATTGAGGGTGGGATGACAGGTATGCTCTGGCAACATTCATAGATACACAAAGAGCATTTGACGCGACCTCTCGTGAATCAATAGAAACAGTTCTGAGGGAAAGGGAAATAAAGGAAAACCTAATAAGCTGGATAGTATCTATGCTAAAAGGCAGGGAGATCCAGATGACTTACCAAAAAGAAAAAAAAAATCCAACAATGAACATCAGGGACCTGCCCGAGGGGGAGTACTCTCTCCCCTACTGTGGAGCCTAGTGTTGAACAGTTTGCTGAATGAGTTAAACGGTCGAAAAATATACACATAAGGCTATGCTGACGATTTGTTTATGGTGGTAACTAGCGAATTTCCGGGGACCAACACGGAGCTGACACAGTAGGGACTCCGATATGTGGGAAAATAGTCTGCGAAAAAAAGGTTATCCATAGACCCGGACCAAACTGAGATCACGCTTTTCACTCGCCAAAGGAAGGGCAAGGAGTTGATCAAGGTGCAATACAAAGAAATACCGTTAGCTCTCACAAGTGCAGTGATGTACCTAAAAGTATACCTTGACAAAAAACTTTCCTGGAGAGATCACATCTCGGAGAAAATAAGAAAAAGTATTGCGGCTCTTTGGAATTGCCGCACCTTTTTCAACAGGACCTGGGAACTCTTTTCCAAAATGATTTACTGGATATATACCAACGTAATACGTCTCAGAATCACATATGCGGCGGTTGCGTGGTGAGGCCGAGTCCACCAGGCCAAAGTCAGAGAAGAACTGGACCACCTGCAAAGGCTGGCGTGGATGATGAGCACAACTGGGGTCATGAGAACGGTGCTGACGGGAGCATTTGAAAGACTCCTAAACCTGCCACCACTTCACAGTGCTAGAGAAGCAGCTGCGATAATGGGGGCTTATCGTTTGGGCCAAGTGAACCTCCGAGCCCAAAAAATAGACCATGGCAGGATATGGGAGATGGTGGGGACGATGGAAAAATGTTTTGGGATGTCGAGGGACAGAAGCGCGGCGGAGCACTTTTCTGACAAGCAATACCGAGCACTGATACCCACACTGGAGGCATGGGAGAAGATGTAGCGCAACAGAAAAAGAGGAGCATGTGAGCTTTTCAGATGCTCAAAGGATGACCAAGGTGCAGGCATCAGAATCATGAATGCAAAAGGCGCTGAAAACTATTCGATGACACTGTGGGTGTGGCCATCACCATCCTTCAAGCAGAAGTAATGGCGATCACGGTGGCCGTTGATAGAAGCCAGCAAAAGGGCCTTCTTACTAAGCAGATCTGGTACTACCGGCACACCAAACTACATCCTTGGTGGTAGCGGACTACATTAACAAGTTATACATCCTAGCTCAGAAGAATCCTGTCATCATACTACGGACACCGGGGCACTGCAGCATAAAAGGAAACATGATCGCGGATAAGCTAGCGAATGCGAGCATACAAAATGAATTGGTAACATCCAGGCCGGGTCTTTCCGTAGTATACAACGTTATACCATGTACAATACATGGTGAAAGCTTGGATAAGGAAACAGATGGAAATGCACTGGTGGATGGTCAGTGTCATGAAAGTCGGCCAAACACTGATAGGTGACGCCCTCGGTAAGTACGCCAAGTTCTTACCAGGTCTTGATAGCAAACATGCTAGGCTCGGGTTCGGACTATTAACTGGACGAGGAGCCACGAAACACATGTGCTATAAAACAGGAGTGGCGAAAAACAACTCCTGTAGGAACTGTGGAGAAGAGGCGGAAACCTCGATCCACATATTTCAGTGTCCAGTAATAGCCGGGGTGAGGCGCGAATCGTCGGGACTGAAGTATCCAGCACACAGTAAAATTCTCACTTTGGCTTTAAAAGTGAGGCTACTGACCTGATCCTTAACAGAAACTTGAAGAAAAATGTAATAGACTACTAGGTCTGAGCATTCAGCGCATACAGCGTCATCTCACACACACACAAAAATTGACCTACTGACATTTTTATAACGAACATCAACAATCCTAATATGGTTCGAGTTCAAAGATAAGCCTAATGGGTCGGTTAGGTGAAGAGCTAGGGATACTCAAGATGCACGAAGCCAATTTTACGAGTCCTATCGAACTTCTGAGTAGTATCATTTTTTGGAGGATCCACAAGTTTGGTAAGAAATTTTCTACTCGTAGATTCAATAGTTGATGAGATTTGTGACGTTGAAGGTACTGTGAGGTTCAGTCATGAAATATTGTGGTATGTATGACAATATTCTACACAAAATTTGTTCACTTGATGATCATGGTCGTGTAGGCCCGTAGCTAGCTAGACCCGGGCAAATCGGACAATGCCCGAGTTGGAATATTTCTCAATTTTCCCTCTCATACGCTGAATTTTTAAATAAATCATTATTTTCTTCAACGTACTTAATTTGTCGCAAAAATGTCAGGCATAAAATTATACTTCGAATAATTGGTTGCACTGGCGAATACGTCATTTCACATTGTTCAAGTTTTTACGTTTAGTTCAGGGAATTGATCTGTACAGCAAAGCTGTGTGGCCGACTCTTTAGCGGACTCTTTTTTGTGTCTTTTTTTCTTTTTCAATTTTCCTTCTCTTTTTTTCACTAATAATTTTATGTTGATGTGTTTTTAGTAGAATAAAAAAGTACTGGTCTTTTCATTATTTTGTGACCCGCTTTCGAATTTTATTTGCCCGGGTTGAAAAATTACCCAGCTACGGGTCTGTGGTCGTGCAATGCACATTCTTCATCAGTTTGACCACGGTCGTATTTACGTATCTAGGCAACATAGGCATGTGCCTAGTAGGGCGGCAGATTTTGGCGGAGGCAAATTTTTGACTCTTTTTCTTGCAATCTAAGTATGTATTTAAAAAAAAAATCTGAGTGGGGATATGAACGAAATTCTGAGGGGGTGGCAATTTTTATTCTGCTTAGAGGCGCGAGAATGCTAAATCCGGCCCTGAGTTTGACTCTCACAAGGGGAAGGAATGCTAAAAAATTATTTATTTTATGCTTCCACTTAACCAAATCATTGGTACATACAATACGTGGAGCAAACTCTCGCCATAATGTATACTCATCCGTGCAGAGTACGAATGCCTTTCTTTTTTTTTTATTTGTATCTTATTCTATCTCTCTGCATACTTTCGGAAAAACATTATTTATCCCATTGATCATTACTATTTCAGTTATTCATGCCCTTCGAATCCGAAGAAGAGGGAGGGGAACAAAGAGGGCTGGCCTTGATTGATCCATTTTGATGGGATTTCACCATCTTTCATCTGGGACTGAAGACTTGTTCACTACTTGCTTTTTCAATTCTGGACAGTTTAACAATTTTAGGTAGCCTTTCAATTGTGGGTTGTTTTATCAATTTCAGTCAGCATGCCAAATTATGAATTATGAGTGCGGCCAGCTATCCATCAGTTCAGGTCGTTTAGTAATTATATATGTTCGTCACCTTGGAGTTACGTCATACCTTTGGGATTTTTGAACATTTCAGGCTATTCGTCATGGTTAGCAGTTTGATTTTGTGGTGGATTTGAAAAGAAAATTCAACGGTCAATCGAATGGTTCAAACCGGAAAAGTTCAAAGCTATTCATCACTTACGGTTTGTTCGCCGATTTTGGCAATTTCGGTTGAAATTAGAAGAGGTAAATTAGATCAACATTTCTAATTCATAAATCACACAGAAAACTGAAGAAAAAATGTATCAACTCGAAACCAGCATGACTCGAAGAATTGTCGGTTGTACCTATCTGTCCAACTAGCTTTTTCTGAAAACTGGATGTGTTTCTCAAGACGAACAGATTTTGACACTGAAGCGCATTTCTTCCTTGTTACTACAGTAAGCTAATCGTAAGTAATACTTCATAGGTACTCGATGTAATTTAGTGTACTGTGCACAAGCCTACGACCATTGATATCCAAACGCTATGGCCATCAAATGATCTGGTATTTTCAAGAGTAAGAAAACAGATATCGTTTGGCCTCCTTCTGTCATTCGATTTTCATGGCATTTCGACTCCTTATTCCTACCGGAACTCACATTGTGCCAACTACCTTTCTGCACCAGCACGTGAAATATTCAACAGATTTACACTCGGCAAGTTTATTCTCTCTGCAACGAAAACGTGGTTCTTCGCCGGGACAGAAATCCGGAATTCGAGACAGTCAGCAAGTCAGTCAGCTAGCTAGCCACACAGCCAGAGTGTTAAATCATCATTCAGGTAGACAGCTAAGGCTCGGGTACAACCGCTAACAGAAGCCTGCAAATGTTATCAAAGGATTGGAATAAGGCCCATACCAATAATAAAGGTACAATATAAAGAGGTTGGAGATCTCGTCTCGAGTTTTCCTCCACTTTGAATATCCTATCCAGTCACATTTACGCGGCCGAAGTCCGAACTAAAAGATACGTACGCAATACAAGGGGGTGCAAAATACTCGGTGAATAATAAGACCCCGAAGACGAAATCATTCAGAGCTCAGAATGGACAATCATCAGAACTTTATCAAATTGTTTACGCACAAAGACGAAAAAGTCAACTGTAGCATTGTTATCGTTCTTTCATCCACCTCGTATAACAAGTGAATTGGTCGAGCTCGTTGTTTTCGCGATGAGGGAAAAAATTAACCACATAAAAGAAGGGGAAACAGAGAAAAAAAAACTCACAGTACCTATTCCGATGAATTTCAAATCCGAAAAACAGTTATCTGCAGGAAGTTTTTTTGTTATTTTTAATTACGATATTACGGTCTGAAAAAATTTGTTGCCTTCGCGACTCTCTCGTCTGCAATAACAAGCTAGATTTTTTAGCCCATGCAGGAAGCGGTAATCCGCCTTTAATGCGACGTGATTTATTGATTATAAGTATTAAAAACATAGCGAGATACGCCTGACAATGACTTCGGTAATGTAATCCGGGACGCGTTTTAAATGCGGGGGAAAATACACTTTGTTCCGGATTTAGCGTATGTACGATGGTGTGTGAAATGCTGGGTCGAAAAAGCAGTGCGAACATGGTGCCCCTCGGCTCTACAACTACTATATACACGGTTACCACATTAATTCGGTATTTATACATACATGAACATAATATTGTGAGCACTTACAGAAGTGAAGCGAAACGTTCACTACGCAAATTAGACCCCGAAAAGGAAGCTTGAGAAACAATGTTTCAAGACGAGAGCACAACCAAAATATCTTTTACGGGTCATCCCCGAAAACATCGTATTAAAAGACCAACACTGAATCTTTCTGCAACTAAATATGGATGGAGACACGGAAATGGTGTCCCAGAATTTTTTTTTCTTCAACTCTTTCGGAAATATCATAAATGAGGCAGACGAGCGGGGAGGATCAGCTATCCTTTTTCAGTGCTGATATGTATCGATAGAGGGGTCTCCACTCAGAAATATTCCAGAGTTGGCAAATTTCGTAAAACCAACCATGCGAGCCCTCTTTCTCCCTTTCTTGGCTTTTTGATTTTCAAAATGTTGGCCAGTCGGCGAAACCCGGGTGTTCAGTCGGCAAAATTGGATCGACAGTTAAAGAGCTTTCACACTAAGTCGGACTGTCGGCTCGTCGGATACATGTCGAGGAATGTCGAATCTTGCCCCGACACGTATCCGACAAAATGACGGCTAGATAGCGCGGACCGACGTGTCGGATAGGTGAGAGAGCGTTGCTGTTTAATATCGGACCAACGTGTCGGATACATGTGAAACGGGCCTTAGCAAAATTTCGAGAGCGGTGATTTTTTCTTCAGTTGGGTAGTTTCAAGAATTTCTATCAGCTGGAAACTCGAATTCTCAGTTGGTTCACTTTCAGCTGGAAAAATTAAATCTCACCCCAGTCCAAGAAGAAAGTCGTTTTCGTCCATCCTTGACATTAATGCATGCTCTGTGAGCATATACGTACAATGTATTGATACAACATACGTATCAGTCAAAAGTTTATTTTTCTTATTTGCTTTGATACGTAGGAATTCTGAGAGTTGAGAAGTTGGGAAAATCCAACAAGTTAAAAGCTTTTTTTTTTCTTTTTTTTTTCTTCAACACTTGTGAATTTTGAGTTGAATTAGTTGAGACTTTCACACTTTCCACCCCCCCCCCCACCCCAGGAAAACCTCTTCAGTACGTCCCTGACTTTGTATCATAAAATGTTCCATCTTTCACTCCCTTACCTCCGCCACGAATTTCCAACATAGGGAGAAACCAATCTATAAAATGAATTGAACAACTTTCAAAGCTTGAAAAATTATACGTACAAGAAAGTACTGATTTTCTATTTCAACTCCCACGCACTATTCCGGAGATGGAAGATACCTCAGGAAGATTAGAGTCTGAGTTTAATACAATTTCAAGCAAAATATTCTATCAATAAGTTCTGCAGACTTTTTATTTTTCTATCTGTTACCAAGGGAGATGATTAGTTCAGGGCTCTTCTAGATATCTAGCTTCCTAATCACGCTGGAAGTCTTCGGTGATGCTGGCAGACTTCCTCCTGAGTAGTCCGAAACAGTAGACTCTTAAGTACTCCAAAAGTTACTTTTTTCCTTATACCTCAAGAATTAGCAATTACAGGGGAAAACAGTTTCAAACTGTTCCGTATTGAGTTTTACATAACAAAAAGTTACTTACAGTTTCTCCATTACCATCCCAGAGATGTCTTCATCGGGGAAGAGGAGTTAAACTTATTCAATGTAATCCATGCTGCCACACATCAACACAGGTCACACAGGGTGGAACGCCAAATTTGTGACAATTGTTTAGTCACACCGAATTAAACAAACAACGGAGAGGGGTGCTAATCTCTCCAGCGTTTCTTCTCAATATTCACATCTTATCATATTTCTTGAAATTCCCGTGGGTGCCACACACCTAATTTTAAATCGTATACTGAGAGAAAATTCACAGTAAAAGTCTTTTGGAATCAGTTTAACTCAAAACTCAAATCTGTAGCATCAAGAGGAAGAGCATAAAGAAGAAATTCTATGACGGGAAACATAAAGATCATTACTCAGGTTTCAAAGGTCGCTGAAGTAAATTCCGATGTTAATTTCACCCTCATATGAAGATTGAAGCCCCTGAGAGTAGCATGGAGGACACAGAAACTAAACAAAATAAACATTCTATGATCCAATACAATATGGATTTCATTTCTGAGGTTTCGAAAGTCGCTGAACTCAATGTTGGCTTCAGTTCAACACAAATATGAAAATCGTGGACCCAGGGAAACGGAAGAAGCATAAAAATGAGGATTCAAGTATTGAAAATCGCACAGTCCAATTTCGGCAGTAATTTGACCAGAATATGAAAATTAAGGTCCGTATAGAAAGAGGACGGAGAGAAGATAACAAATCATAATATGGACATAACTTCTCAAGATTCCAGGGTTTCTGATTTCGTTTTCAGTGTTAACCTACAAAGAAGGGACCAAAAACGTTCCAATAAGAGGGAGGCTCCCTCCAAATACATTGTAAAGTAGACCACTTTAGTAAAATTGCCCCTCAATTGGTCAAATCGAATCCCCAGCAGGAAAAATCAGAATATTTCATAAGCGGCGGATAAATTCGGACTAGTAACGGGGGGGGGGGGACTGTTTTCCCGAATGGATAGGGGATGGAGTATGTATAGATATAGGCATTCAGGCATTATTATAGAGTTGAAGTATGATGGGAATGCTAATACAGGGTTGAATCAAATATTAGAAAAAAGAAAATGGTAATGCTTTTAAGAATAAAGAATACAATTCGGAAAATATAAAAATGGAATACTATAATAATAACAATTAGATGAAATATGTTAGGTCCAATAATATCTGTTTTTTTCTTAAACGGGATTTTCTGGCCTTGAACGGAAATCTGTGCCGCTGCTGTTAGGAGACCTAATTAGCTCAGCCGTGGGTGGAGAAGCTTTCTTGATTCGAGAATCCAGACTTTTAGAGTGGAAAAGGAACTGAACTGACTTCTCAATGTTTGTAATTTACTTTGTATTTCTAACTAATTCAGTTCCCGAGAGGTGTGTCGAATATGTACCACTGAGAGATGGGCAGGTTTATATTTCCACCTATAGGTACGTTAGAGTTCCGAGTGTTTCACTATTTTTTAAAGATTTTATAGGGGACTCAAATTGCTTAAATCAACAATTCAAAATTGACTACTATCCATGGAAAAAGTTGCGTAAACATTTATTTTTGAATTCGAGGGCCCAAAATTGAGTATCAGTAGCAATTTTTTGGATTGTGAGATATCGATTCGTAGGTATTTAGGGTTAGTGAATCTAAGTTTCTCATTGATTTTCAAATCTCTTCGCTTAGAAGCCTTTTGGTGCCTCAGTTTTTCCACACGAATGACACAAAACATAGAAATACCACTTTTAAATGACACTATACTCGTCTAGTATATACAACAGAATTAATACACCCTTACGTTGCACTAGTCAGTCCTAAACATTGTTGGTGTTTCTGTGCGCAATGACAAATTTACAAATGTGCTAAAGTGTGCTTAAGCATAGACATAGAGCGACAAAATCTTGAGGGCGGCAAAATTCAGGGAAAAGAGGGAAAAGATGGAAAACGAATACAATGGGGATAAAATTTGTTTCAAGTATATTTTTGAGGGCAGCTAAAAAAAAAACACAGCGGCAAATCAGGTAAATCCGTCCTTGTCTGTTTGACACAGAAACACTAATTTTCAATACGCCAGAGAAAATTGGGGGTTTTCTTTAACTGACATCTACCCTAAAACACTTCCTTCAACACAGAGAGAAAGATTCAAGCAGACACACATCGAGAATGCATAATCCTAATTCATGGATATATGCGACAGCTGTATACATGATTCTGTGACATCCCATACGGTACAGATAATCAGGGCTGTACCAAAGAAATTTTATTGAGGGGGCGCGAACTAATGAATCTTTTAACTACTAAGCAAAAAATCTCTAACAATGGTGCGAGGATTTTTTAGCAAGGTGTCTACCGGGTCCAAATTTTCCAATTCCTTGACCTTTTCTCACTTGTTTCATAACCGTTTTACACACATACAATCATAATCATATTCGAAGGGAGGAGGGCTCACAATAAATGGAAACACTAAAAAATACTATGAAAAAGGATATTATGTAATTACCTAAAAATATTTACGTTACTTTATGAAGAGTTGGTAGTCCTGCTACTGATAAGACGGTCCGCGCTCTACGTACGTTCGTTGGTACGAGTACGAGACTAGTATATGTGTAACATGATTCTGAGTGCAGTTGCGGTCTTCTGATGTTACTGAAGTTAACACGTTATTTTCAATACACGTTTCTGAAGTTATACTTGTGTTCTAATTATGCATTGCATCTCTACGAAGTTGGTGTTCGACGATACGATCTAAAGCTCTGATCCATCACTTTAAATTTATTTGTAATTTAAAAAAAATTCGTGATAATAATTTTGAGGAAATTTAAATGAAAAATTTATGACTTTTCATGACTACTCTCCAAAATACTTGACTTTTCCTTGACTTCCTTGACCGGTAGACACCCTGGAATTACCAATTTGCCAACTTGAAAAGACGACTGAGGCAGGCGCCCCCCCCTCTAAATTTCCCAACTGCTAAGAAAAAAAAAAAAAAAAATTCTTACGATGCTGCGTGGATTTTTCAACTGAGCAACTGGAATTATCAATAATTTGTAAATTATGAAAGATGATTCGGGGAGGTGCCCCTCCATCCTCTCCCCCTCCAAATTTTCCAACTGCTAATTATTAAGGCATTCACGACAAAATGCTAGAAAATGATAAACCCAAAAGTTTAGTACAAACACGGCTTTCGCTCAACTATACTTAGTAGTATGACTTCATAGTAAAACAGGAGTGTATCATACCCTAATGGAAATTTCTATTCAGAACACGGCTGCAGACTGCAGTCGCGCAACTAAGATCAAGATCAATGAGCACATAGCTGGAAGCATGTCGGGTGGAGCGTCGAGCGTCTCGGGGGGGGGGTTACAGTTTTCGCTCAAGTAGACCCATTGCTGTAAGATGTCAAACTCAAGCATTGCAAATTAATCAGCTGCAGACTGCAGCCACGCAGCAAAGATCAAGATCAATGAGCACACGGCTAGAAGGAAGAATAATTTCCATGGAAATGTGAACCACTGAACTTAATGTGACAATGAACAGCTAAATCATACTGATTGGCTTCACGCAATACGCACAACTGAACTGGAATCAAGTTCAGGGTCGGTCGAAAATAGGATGCGAGGGCCAGCCAATAGACATATCCATGTCAAAAAGAAACTCTTACCATACTGCGTCGAGTTTTCAATCGAGCAGCTGATATTACCAACTTGCCAATTATGAAAGATGATTCGGGAAGACATGAAGTTTATCTGCCTTCTTCTATATTTCAAGGTACTTCGAAGCATGATTTCTGTCTACCTACAGTATTAATCGCTCACGCTGCGAGCCGGTCTGAATAAATTGATGAAAAAACTCTTGACTGGAAATTTAGTCGGAGAGCTTTCACACTTTTTCGAGACTTTCTTCCTGGGCCATAGTTTTTGACCAGCTCATAGATGAAGTTTCGACGGCCCCGAAAAATCACAAGTACAGATACGGGGTGCGCTACACTGTCAATTATTCTTGTCGGTTCCATCTCCTGTTCCTTAGTTTCCGCTTCCTCGACTTTCTCCCCCCCCGGTCTCATACACACACACCCCTCCCAACACCAGCATCTTCCTCCCTCTCGCGAGCGTCTGCTTTCTCTACTCCATCAAACGACCGAAGAAGAACGGCTAAACGCTAAAGGTTCGTATCTTCATTCGTGTAAGATTAATTATGTCATAAGCAGCGGTTATTCAAACGACGCTTGAACTGTGGGAAACGTGAAACGGCGAGAAGGCGCGCGCGGAGATTATACGCTGTGTTTACACAAACCCTCATAATAAGCTTGTTAACAATTTTCCACTTTGATAACAACAAATTATCTTCCTAATTCACGGGCCGTGCGCGCCCCGCTTGGATCCGCTTCGACTATATCGCGTATCGCCCGACCGTATCCTGTATCGCCTTCGAAACAATAATATTCCGTGTCTTCGCGAATACGGAAGCGGCTGTAACGATTGCCTGTACGCGAGTACGAAAACGCGTGCATTTAATTTGGGCTGGAGCCGCGCACCCCCCCCCACCCCCGCACCCTGCCCAACCGTCTAATGCAGCACGTTCAACAGCAGCGCGAACACGGGTCGACAGAATGGCAAAACCTACGCCGACATACGGGGTGCGTATTCGCGTTTTACCGCAAACGGGACCATTCAGAATTTTGTTGATTTTGATAATGGACTGGGGCTGGGGCGATATTGCGAAGCGCTGTAAGGTGGATTTTGGAAAAACGATTCGATATACGCTGGTGTGTCGCATTCCCACCGCGTAATGTCGAGCCGACGGAGAAGGGTTGGCGACTTTTTGCCGGAGACACCCCTCTTTCGGACGGCAGCGATCGGTGAAACAGAACATCTGGAATACAGCAGAATTTTCGGTTACGTCCGCTTCGCAGTTATCCGTTCTGTTCGTCATTCCCTTCATTATATTACATAGTTGAGGAAATGAGTACAGCCCAAACCTCAAGAACTAAAGGGCAACGCTGATTTTTCGAATAAACGCAGGGCGAGCATCCTCGAGCAACACATCGCAGAAATGCCCACCTTTTAAAGAATATCGAGAATATCGAATGCATATGGAAGCTGTTCAGAAACAAAAAATGTTTTAGGCTAGTTTTCCTATACGAAAACAGTTCCTCGTATTTTCCAGCCTAATGATTTTTTTTTGTTTCTGATTTGCTGGGCTATGTCTGACAATAGCGAGAGCTGAAATTTTAATATATCAATCTCAAGATGGAACAAAGTTCGAGTCTTCGTCAAACCATTCGGGGGGGGGGGGTCAGAAAGGGCCATAAAGTCACTTTTCTTCAAAACATTCTACCTTCGAAACTTCAAGTCCTATCGAACTTTTGACGACAAACACTAATATTATTTTTGGTTTTATCCGACTTGCTGGGAGGGGGGAGTAAAACATTTTCCCAGAAGATGCATCAAGTCGAATTGCTCTAAAAATTCTATCTCCCGAACCATTTATGTCTTTCCCCGCAGCCGTTGGACTCCTTTTTTATTTTGTAACTCACCAACAACGTGAAGTCGATTCTCAGTTTCGCACTCAAATTCCGATACGTGAGGTTAATACACAACCAGTATTAACTAACTTGTCTGTATACTTTTGCAGCGCTTACCTGTAAACAAAAACAGAAAGTAAACATTAGAAAATGTATTAACTACAAAGAGTTTTATTTACACCAAGTAATAATGAGCGCAACAATACAGTTAATGATTAAAAAGCCAATGGCATAGTGAATGGGGCCTCAGCGAGTCTTCGGAGTCGGACTTTTTCGGCAAATTTGACCATATGGTCGGCATTTGGACTATAATTTGGACAAATAAGAAAAATGTTAATCTCTTATTTTCTTCTACTTCTTCACATGAAAGATTGAAAATCCTTGTACTGTGTTTGCATTTTTCGGCAAGTTTTCGGCCATACAGTCAAAATTCTGGACTGGGCATCAGTTGGCAAAACATAAAAAACGCTGTTTTCTTTAGTTCTTTTGCTTGCATAGGACATGTTTGTACCGAATCGGCATTTCCAACCAGTTCCCCTCCCTCCTCCTCAGGACAGGGTTCACGACGCCTCTGAATAAACTGTCCACACTCAACTTTATCTGAATAATATTTTTAAATGCATGTTATTAATTCTACACAGTTTAAAATTTTTCCACTACTGGTCACGGTCTTCGACAAAATAACTTCAAAAATAAATTTGGCCACTGCAGAAATCCAAGCGTAGGTAGTGAGGATAGTGATTTTCCAACGTAAACTGATAAGGTTTCGAATCCATCACCAAATAAATTAATTTCGCATAACGATCTTTGTTACTGATGAAAAGATCGAATCAAAGAAAAAATCTAATTTCATGACTAAAAACAGTTTTTCATCTGTTTGTTTGAATTACCTATCTTGATGAAGAGAACAGGGTGTCCATTCTTGTTCGGAAATGATTTTCTCTGACTTTTCCAGGTTTTCCAAGCCAATTTTTCCAGTTTTACAGACCCTTTAAATATAAATTACGCATGCAAGGGGGGAGGGGGGCGTCAAATTATTTCGAACATCGTGAGCGGCGAATATCGTCAATCACTCCACAAACTTTTTTTTTTACTGCCGTGTGCTTATGAACCCGTGGCAGAGCGGGTATAAGAATTTAATGATGGAAATGAAAGCGCTCTGAGGTGCAGCGTGGTGCGATGTCAATTGAGTGGTTGGAACTAAATGGGGTTAAGTCCACAAAATTGCACTTTTCAGGAAGTGAAAAAAACTGTTTTATTCGAAAATTTGAAACTCGTGGAATACGTCCTTCAGGGTGGTAGTAAAAGGCCCACAAGAGACAACTTTTAGGCCCGGTCCCGTCGAATAAAATTTTGATGGACCGGAGCTGATGGAATTCAAAGGTTTTGGGCTTAGACCCTTTTGGTTCTGAACGATTTTTTTTTGCAGTTTTACAACTCGAAATTCCCCCCCCCCCTTTTGTAGCCAGACATGAAGGGGTCACTTTAGTATTAGTTCCATTCCAATCGAGCAAAATCCCTGCTCATAAGAAAAAAAGTTCTGAAGCCGTATTTTTCGTTTTTGAAAATAGCACTTTTCTGGTATAAAAATGCAAAAAGGGGGGAGTGGGCCGGAATTTTTTATTTATTTCTATTTTTTACACTAAAATACACCATTTTCGAACAATTTCTGGAAAAAATCCATTTTTTGAAAACATTTTATTACAAAAAAAATGAAAGAAAGCGACGTTGCCAAAAAGCACTTTTCCAGCAGTTTCACGAAATTTTGACCACACCAGCAGATCCGCGATACTTCAATACCACATAATTCGTGAAAAAAACAAAAATGACAAAAGTGGACTTAATCTTTTTTAGTTCTAACCGGTCCAATTAACAACGTCGTAGATTTTTTTCGTGTGACCTAATGCCGACCGTGAGGGGGGGGGGGGAGGAGAAGTGAATTCGAAAATTGGTTTAAGATTTCCGAGGTCGCTGCATTCGATTCTAGGGGTAATTTTTGGATCCTGTCCCTCCTGGTGCGACCCATGAGGTAGCAAGAGCGTAGGACAAGCAACGGTTGACTCGAAATTCACCTTTTCTAATTAAAGCCACCGAATAGGGTAAAAATACAGTCTTATTTATTCGAAGTGTTGCTACTAGAAAATAACGTTGTAAAAATTTCTCAACTGAAAAAGCACAGGAGCCTAAATTTGGTCCAGATTAAAAATCGAAAGCGATATTCGAAATCAGCGACACAAAACCACCCCTATTTCGATACTTCGAGCAATTTTTCGCCGGAGAAGCTGAATTCGTATACGACAGTGCTCTGGAAGGAGTCGGATAAAAATATCTGAGGTGATATTCGAAATCAGCGACTCAGAGCTTGGTTGACTATCCTGTCCAAAAAATTGACTTTAGAATCTCGTAAAGAATTTGGAACTTGAGGAAAACTAGAGTAACCGGAATTAGCCCCTCCCTCGTGAAGCCAAAATGGTTCAGGGGGAGGGAAAATAACTATTAAAATGAATTCTGGAACCCAGGTGGAAAGCTCTAGCATATCTAACGACAAATGCTATGAAAGTAAAAAGGTGGTTACGATCGGAAAAGTTATGGCACCAGGGGAGGCAAAAAGGCTTCAATTTAAGAGTATCAGGAGATACAATATAAGGTCATGCATTTGAAAACAGTGGACATTCCGTAACGCGATAATAATTATTATGTGGTCTTTAGATTTTTTTCAAATTTTGTGGATTAGTTACTTTTCCCCAAAAATTTCAGAAGTCCCTTTCATTCACCCTGATCTACATTTGCGAAGGAGAGGGGAGCCGAAGAAAAACCCGATGGCAGGATGTTCCAGAAGGTGAATTCATTGGTTTTCAAATTTTCGTTTCATTACGACTTTCTCAAAAAATTCTTTACACTGGGGAGAGGAGCTAGATTGAATATTATTTCATTTTCGCGTCTTTTCGCGCCGATTTTCAGATTCTTGCGAACAGGAGGAGATAAAAACATGACACACGAAACAGCTGATATTGGGAGAAGTGTATAGGGATTGGTTCGCGTTTCGTCATATTTTTCGTGAAAAGTCACGAAATACGAAATACCTATGTTAAGTGTACAGCAGACTTAATAGAAAGATGTAGATGCCGAATGAATACCATGAAAACGATTTCATCACACTAGCACACTCTGTACTACTGAGATAGGAGAGGGGGTCGTATTACCCAGGTCCTTTTCCTGTGAGAGAAAAAAGATAAGAAAATTACCTGGGCGAAGCGAAGGAAAAATTTTCTTAATAAGAAACAGGGTAAAATCTGTTTGAAATATTACAGAATTTCGCAGTCGATTTTTTATAAAATTCCATGACTTTTAGGTGAAAAATGCTAAAAATTCCAAAATTCCGTGACTTTTTCCTGACTTTTTCAGACGGACAAAATTCCCTGACTTTTCCAGGTTTTCCAGAGAATGGACACCCTGGAGAACAAATGCACTATCAACGTAAGTACCTAACTACGTCCTGTCTGTTTTTCATCTGTTTTGGGTTTATTTTCTTTTTTTGTATTTTGGTAATTGCTAAGTTGTAAAATGCAGAGGAAACGAAAATTAGATAGTATGGTCCAAGAAGTCGTGAAGCAGAAAGAAAACGAAAGGAACGCAATATGACACAAGTATCACCTGTTCCAGTCGGATTCTTTTACGACTTGAATGAGGACTATGAGTGCATGGCATGCATATTGGGACAGCCACTAAGTGTACATTGTTTTACAATGACCTGGAATGACGAACTTCGAGGATTAGGTTGCTCAAGCGGAAAAGTACACGTACAATCTATACCAGATCCACCCGAGCCGTTGAATAATTTATTGCACCACAAAGGAGATCGTAGTCACCACTTTCTTGGTGAGATTAGGGCACACAACAATGCATTGGCAATGAATTCCATTGAGTGCTATAAAATATGTGAGAATTTCGTGCCAACATTTAAAATAAATATCAAGGAACATTGAGTCATCGAGTAAGCTGCTTAATAACAACTTCCGGATTAGCGTCCAAATTTTTACACAAAATACATTTTGTTGGACATGAGGGCAATGAAGCTTTCATTTAGTGAAGTTATAGTGACACTGAAGATAATATAGAGTTGATGAAACAAGTACAAAGCATGTTGCACGAATACAAAGAATATGTACGGACTTTGAAAAGCACCTATGAAAAAGTACTAAGCAGTAACCATACTATTGAAGAGACACGGCCTCCTTACTTCCATTTCAGATATTAAAGAGTGTATCGACCTTTAGACGTAATTGGTCGCGCAGTGAATTTTAATCATACAGAACGAATCTTTAAACCAGATAAGTGAAATGAGTATCCATTCTTATGCTCATGGATCATACTGCTTATGTTGATGAACTTTCTGAGCACACGCTGAGAAACTTGATGAAGTCGTGAAGGACGGGTTATCAAACACAGTCGCAGCAACTGAAGGAGCCACTGTTAGTTTCAACAGTAGTGCGTATGTGGGACAAAGTGCTGATACCACAATCGATTCAAATGATGAATCAGCTCAATAGTTGAAAATTTTATCTCAGGACGCAACTTTCTTCAATCTTTCATAACGTTCTGCAACTTCAAGCCATATTATACCAATACCTCTGTTGGAGAGTTCGGTTTTGTCTTCCAGCTAAAATGCTGCAACATCATTTCCCACTGGACAGCTAATTTCAACGATTAAACAGAATTACCTAAATAAAAATTGAAGAAAAAGAAAAGACGCTCAAAAAGTTTCTACTTCAAGGGCTATTATATCATTACGAACAACAATAAATTCACGCATATTTTTAGGGTCGCCTATTGCAAACGAAATCTTTTTCATCACTCAACTTTTAGTCCTGAGTGGCAATTCAAAATTCAGTGGCGCGTCATTTCCGTAAGGAGCCAATTGGTTTTTAGTAGTGTTCATTGGTCTCAGTCACGGTTCAGTTCAGTAGTTTAGTGGCGCTTTTATTTATGAGAAATTAATTAATTGAGAACAATAAAAGTAATTACAAGCAATAATTTTTATTTTATTAGGGTCGGTAATGAGCCTCCAGCAATTAATTTTTTTGCTTCTTTTTTTTCTTCTTCAGACGTGCTTATTGATCTTGATCTTCATTACTGTGCGACAGTGTGAGTGTGTTCAAGTTCAATATATAGAACCAAGGAGCCAAGAAGATGAAATTAAATGTGCGATTATTTACGTTTTATTTAATTAGATATTATTTTGAATTACTCTACTGAAGAAATTAACTGGATTTAGAAGAGGTAAGTGCGTTGTTTGTTAAATGTATGAAATGGGTTTTTAGTTCGATTAGTACAGAATTTCTTTGAACTGAACCAAGTACAAACTTTCTGTGGTACTCTTATCAGTAGATTTTCCAAAATAATGCGATGTGAGTTTGTCTCATAAGTACGTTTGATAAGTATTAATGATTATTTTGTTATTCTCTGTTTCAGGTTTCGAGCGATGAAGAGCCTTGTATCTTTGTGGTTGTTTTCACCTGAAGACGAAACACCAACGTTCCCCACTTTAGCGATTGTGGGAATATGCGATGCTGCAAGTGAACTATAATAGCAAAATATGAACTAGTAGCAAATAAGCAAGTAGCAAATGAATAATAATTAGCTACATAGTGAAGAAGTACAGGATAAAACCTTCCATTCCATTTGTGTGTGAGGTGGCGCTGTATGAGCCGAGCGCTCAGACACTGCAGTTCATTGCACTATGGATAAAACCTTACTACACCTGATGCACCCACGAAATAATGCGATGTGAATTATAAAAGTATCAATGGTAATTTTGGTATTCTGTTTCAGGTTTCGAGCAGTGAAGCTTCCACTCGGCTAACATAATAGCGTCATATCTGTAATCTGCTGCTAATGATTACGAATCGACTGATGATTGATTATTGACAATAATTATTCTGTTTCTTGATACTCAATAGCATTTTCCTAGTAACTGCATGTTCATGAAGGACCGAGTTAAGTTGTACAGAGTATAAAAGGACAGATTGTATGCGTAAGTTGCAGAGATTCTCTCTCGATTGTTCTACGTCAATACTAAGTTAAGAAGTTATGATGACCAGATGTACTTTGGATGTTCTCAAAACTGCACGCTCGTTAACAAGTTTTTATTGGACTAGTGATAATTTTGGTAGTCTTGGTTCCAATTGTAAACTTTATTTGTATCAAAATAAACTTCCTCCTGCGAATCGATATAAAATTCCTCTGTTGTCTTTAGCGCATGAAGAGTTACGATTTCCTGATCCTAAGATGCCACCTGAATTGGTTGAATTGAGTAATATAGAAGAACGTTTTCTAACTCCGCGAATTCGTTTCATTCAAATTCGAGAGTCATTTTGTAGACACTTTCTTTAGAGAAAGTGTTCGCTGCGTGATTGCAGTCAACAGTTTCGCAGTTTGAAGCCTTGAACTTACCATTGTGTTTTGTTAGTGTGCCTGTAGTATCATCCTAATTACTTTTCATCCATCAGCTCTTATGTTAGGGGGAAAAAAAGACCTTGAACATGACTATTATGATAGGTCTTTTTTCCTGACATCATTTCCAACGACCGCGAAAATAAAAGCTAGCTCCCGTATCTCTATTTTCCAGCCGATTTTCTTCGAGTAACGAAGCTGCTTGTTAATTTTAAGCAGTTTTCTTTCATTATTATTACCCTTTATCAGTGGTAGGATACGGAGTTTCCACGTACGTATTATTTACATTATTTCATCTGTAATACCAAACTCTACCCCATCTGGCCCAGTTTATGGGCGAACGCTTCCCTCAACCGTTTCCATTCGATTTTGTCCCACGCCACTCTGGGGTATAATACTTTTTTTTCTTTTTTTCAGTTTATCGAAATCGTCCCTACATCTTAATTTCTGCCTTCCTTTTTTCCTTTTTCGATAGAGCTGCCAAGAGAACTTGCTAGCAGAATGTCAAAGGATAGCATACGCTGATGATGGGTACGTGGCGGTAGGTGCGAACACTCGGCACGAGTTACAAGAGCCGGCAAATGAAGCCCTGCGTCTAATCCTAGGGTGGGCGCAGGAAGCTAGAAAATGTCAAATGATGTTACTGAAAGGGGAACTGGTCCTGGACCCCATATGTATACAAATGGGCGCTACCAGACTCAAGTTCGCAAGGCAGGTACGCTACCTCGGCCGAGTGATCACAACGACAAGGACGATGTCGGCGCACATACAGCACGTAACACAGAAGGCGGATGCCGCATGTTCCAGAAGTTGAGAAAACTGACGGTTCATGAATGGGGACTTAGGCCCTTCTAGTTGGTGCACATCTACCGGGGGGTTTATGTCCCTATTGTATGCTATCCAGTGGCCACATGGCCCAGAGACATGGTTAAGGGCGACCGCGAAATGCTCAGGTCCAGTCAGCGAACAGCACTAAAGACCGTAATCGGCGCGTACAGGCAGGCACGACACGAGTCCTGCCATGGTATAGCCGGGGTCTTGCCGATCGAACTGGAGATAGACTGGCGGAGACAGTATGCCTCAGAGTCTACCAATATGCCAAAGCAGATTAAGAGAAGAAGAAAAGAGGCACTGAAAGATCTGGCAATAGACAAGTAGCAAGCTCAATGGACAGACTCACAGGAATATAAGACCAAAAGGTTTATACCCAGCATCAGGGAAAGACTGAAGAACGGACTTACTGTTAACACCCACGTGACACAGTTACTCACAGAACATGGAGACATTGGAATATACCTATACGAAAAGGCGAAAAAGAGAGAGTCCAGTCTGCCTGAGATGCAACACCGGCGAGGTGGAGGACATTCTACATATTCTGTGGAGTTGTCCGACGCACGAAACCGCCCGAAGGCATCTCAGAGAAGCCTTGATGCTGGAAGAATGGCCCTGCGACCTTCCCAAACTACTTGGAAAAGGGGACAGGCAATTTGCTGTCTTCGCAAGTTAGGCATTAACCGAGAAGACGCGCCAGTTGAGCGAAAGCGAGACTGATTGATCAAGTATCCGAAAGCAGGCAGGAGCCAGCAAGTCGTGAGATCAGGCCTATTAAGAGACACACAGTGTCCATGTCCATAGGCGCGCGAGCCAGATATGCCATACACCTGACTTCTCCAGGCGTTGTCTCGGGAAGAAGGAACGCTGGCGCTAAAGGCGCAATTGACGTTGTCGCCAGGCGTGCTGCGCGATGGCGTACGCTTAAAAACTCGGAAGAACCGAAAAGGCGGCCACAAGGCTACAAGGTGGGTATACTAAAGTATACAGATACACAAATGGCGTTTTCGCCGGACTTTTACACCGAAAACCGAACACGACAGATCACCCGATTAAGACCAACCAATCTCGATCTACGACAAACAAGGACCCGGATATGACCTGAAGCTGTAGTCAGCACATTTTTAGCTATAGAAGGAAAGAATGTTTTAGTTAAAGAGGAAAGGCCTCAGTTTTAGTTTTAGTTTAGTTTTAATTAGAAGAGAAGAAGTCAAGAACAACATTTTAGTTATAGAAGAACCTATGTTCAAATATTAGAATTAAGTTGTAGAAAATATCAAATTATATTAGGTTAAGTCAGAAAATATGAATTAGAAAATAAGACTGTAAAACCCGGCAATGATCCATAGTAGTGATTAAAAGAAAAACGAGGTGCGCTACTATGGTGAGCCAAAAAAAAAAAAAAAAAAAAATCCAGCCAAGAAGTCAGTTTATAAGACCATCTTTCGTCTTTTGTTATTGCGACGTGCCATGTCCAATCCCATTTCAACCTCCGTATCACGTGCACTATACTTCTGGTGTCTTTCATTTTCTTTTTTATAGTTTTTTTTTAGGATTTTATCTGCCTGTTTTATGTTTAGTATCGATCTTCTCATCCTGTTTTGTGTTACTTCGATTTCATGTTCTTGTTCTTTATAGTCAGTCACCACATTTGAGCCCCGTAGTTGAAAATTGAGCTTTTTGGTCTTGTACTGTATGGGCCTAAAGATGTACTTTAAACTCCAGAACTTGCTCCAGGCCAAGGTTAACCTCCTGTTAATTTCTTTTTCGATCTTGTTTTGTAAGCTTATCATTTGGCTCAATTTCAAAATATCCTAGCGACCAGTGACTCTTATCCATTTTACTCGAAATTAGTTTTGTTTTTTCTACGTTAATTTCCAGGCCCGCATCTCTGACTTGCTTTACCAACCTCAAAGTCATTTCCTTTAGCTGTTGTAAATTGTTCGGTATCAGTATCACATCGTCCGCAAACCTAAGGTTGCTGAGGAAGTCTCCGTTTATATTAAGTTCCTAGTAGTTACCTTTTGTTTTTAATTGTTACTCATTTAATTTGAATATGCACTTTTTCGTTTATGTTCCTTAACAATGTTACTTCTAAACAGATGTTTGTTTTCCACATTTCACGGCCATATAATACTTATTATTATTTTTCAAGAGTCAGGTATTCTTAGTTTTCAGCCTAAAGGGCGGACGAGTAACTCGGTTCGTGAAAATACAGAAGAATTTGCCGATTATGTATTATTTATATACAAAGGCGCAGGGTGCTAATTTCTACTTCTAATATAGGCGACATTTCCTTGAACTGACATGCGAACAACCAGTGCTTGTGAAGCATTCCACTCGCATGTGAATGGAATGTTTTATCATGCACTGAGAGTGTGTCAGAGTGTGACCTACGTACCTACTTAACAATGAATTCAGCAGCGGCTCCAAAAACAAAACTAATTAATGAGAAAGATTTCATCTGCTATGGAAAAATTGGTACAGAAAAAGGTCAGTACATACGAATATGTTAAAAATTGTCAAAGAAGTTCCAACCACCGAAAATAGAGAAAAACGCATGCATACCCTCTGTGCTTTCAACAACAGCTGCGGACTTTGCTGCAGCCAATTCCAAATCTGGTGAAGTGGGAATGAGAACGCAGGGGACTCAACTGGGATATTAGGACCCAATTCGCACTATGTAGCGTGGAATGTGGGACTTAATTCATCCATCTTCCTTCTGACCAAGGCCTAATTCAGATTTTTCGTCCGTAACGTCGCTTCTACGAAACAATTAACTACCAACGAACAATTTTACGATGAATAATTTTCGTTTGAAACATTTTTTTTCTCTCGCATGCCATGTCAATATGTTTATTCGATTCAGAGAAAAACCAACGGATCCCGATGGTCGCGGTTCTGACGAGTCTCGCATTCTTGTCGCCCGTACGTAGTTAATATTTTGATAGAATTTCTCGAAAAATCGTCTATTATCTGATCGTTTTCATATCCCACGTTAGCTCGAATCCTCTGATTATGCAGTTTTCATGAACACGCGAAATATTCGAAAGGACGAGACATTTTATGCATGCCATACAGGTGGCTACACAATAGTGCACTAAGTTCGTACTTCGTGCATGCCAAGCCTGTATACCGGACATACCTATTCCCGTAGAATGTAAATTTCTCGACGCACGTTAATCCGACGACTCGACTCGAGGGCACTTTATACATATAAAACGTACATGAGAGTTCAGCGAGCCATACTGGACGAGACTTCTAAATTAAATAACTCTTCAATTTGAGAATCCAATACGCCAGGTATCCGCCGCGTATCAGATCGCTGTAAGGTCTTCAAAGTTATACGCACGGGCACGAGGTACCTTTTTGCCTTCTCGCAGCAGCTTTTCGTTTGGTCGCCTTTGATGTCTCGAAAATTCGTTCATTTCAAAGCACCGCTGTCGAATAACCCGTCAAGGACGCGGGTCGGTCGCGCCATTATAATATTTAATGCGCCCCGTCATCGAGCCTTACGTGAATTTCTTTTTCTTTTTTCGCCCGCTCTGCCTTCGGCCCTCGTGTTATACTGCTGGAAATTCAACGTCGCCGCGACGACGCTTTTTTGCTTCACGAATCGACCATCAGACGAAGCGATGACGGGGGTCGGACTAGGGATCTGCGTTCCAGGGCAGAGGAACGAAATTTGTCGAGTTAATTTGTCGTCGGCGAATTAATACGAGCCGCTAATTCCATATAACGTATATATAAAGTCGAGCGATAATGGCAGTCCAGCTTTTGGGTACCTATACATACTCGTACGCGTCGCTTTCAAACGTTTTTGCTCGGCCGACCAACTGCTGTATATATATTTAATCTCGCAATTACTTCTCGCCGCTCCCTCTACACACGATTTCGTGTACACCCCCGCCACTGAGGGAGACGCCCGACTAATCTCTGAAAATTCTCGCAGCCGGAAATCTCGACTTGGGCAGCGCGTCCACGTACGTGAGCCGCATTTCACAGAATTTCCTAATTTCGCGCGCTCCAGCAGTAATCCACGTGACGCGCGCAACAAATGAACAGCGGAGAAAAAGAATTTAATGGCCGTGAGCCCGTCTCCCCCGCAGGAAGGGGAAAACTAGAAAAAAGATCGTTCGTTACTCCGAGATCATTTGTAAAGGGATATCTCGAGATCATTTGATTCGTTTTTGGATTCAAAACCCCATATAGAGGTTTCCAAATACAGATTTATTTTGGTAACTGAGGTCCCATTTTAAAGGCCATATCAACCCTGTATGGTTTCCGAACAGGGGCAAAATCCGATGATGAGCCATGAAAATAACGAGCGGTATTTCTCCAACCATCCAACGCCAATGATACACGAGTTTTGGGTTTCTGAAGTAAGGTACAAGTTTCAGATTCTTAGTGACTTCACCGAAAACATAGTCAACAACCTCTCTTCAAATGCAAATGAGGAGTTACCGGTCAAAAAGGCGTCCGTTCAATGTATTCCTTATGGAACGGACGCCCTTTTGACAGATAACTCCTCAAATGAGAGATGGGCTGTTTTCATGAAACGGAACAGGTGAAAGAAAAGACCGATTGACTAGCTAGATTACGGGGTTGTAATCACCGCAATATCACTTGATCAACCTCTTCGCCTACAGTAATACTAGTTTTTTGAGTCAGTCAGTCCCATCAGATTCGAGTCAGTCAGTCAGTCAAATCCACTCAGACTGTCTGGTATGGTTCAATTATTCAAACTGGTCTAGTCCAATCAGTTAGTCTGGTCCAGTCCAATCAGTCAGTCTAGTGTAGTCAGTCGGTCTGGTCTAGTCCATCAGATCAGTCTAATCCAATTAGTCAGTCAAGTACACTCAGTAGTCCACATAAGTTAGCCCAAATAAGAGTATAAAAAAGAAAGAAAAAATCATAGAAAGCTGAAACATGGTACATTAGTCTCATTAAGTATCCTGAACAACATACCAAAAGTCCCAACGAATCCGGTGCCGGCATCGTCCCCTAGGGGGCAAAATGGAAATGGGGCGTAAAACAGTTTTTGCTTATATTACATTAAAATTTGAGTTTAGGGGAAAATGTTCCTACCAATGTAATAGAGACAGTAGCGTCGCGTGATGCTCTTTCCCAGGTGTTCAACTGGCGGGTCTGCGCCCTCCCTCTCCCCTCCCCTCTACAAAAAATCAGTAGTATCAAAAACTTATGATCAGTATCAGTATGTATAAATAATGAGTGTCAATGAAGAATGAAGTTGCATCCACCAACTCACCACATAGCATGCGCATGCGCTTCCGGAACGTTCATTTTTGCTGGTGAACACCCTGCCATTTAAATCAACGAAGTCTCCGCTTCACTCTTCGTAGTCTTCGTTGCAAACGCCACTGCGACAAGGCCGATGAGAGTGTGCAATGTTGCTAGTGAACATCCTACGCGATTCCCATAGTATGAGACAAAGATAACATCACTACATTAAGACTGATGAGAGTGTGTAATGTTGCTAGAGAATATCCTATGCAATTCTCATAGTAAGTGTGACAAAGATTACCACTGCATTAAGACCAACGAGAGTGTGCAATGTTGTTAGTGAACATCCTACATGATTCCCATAGTATGTGACAAAGATAAGAACTGCGCGAAGCGCAAAGAGAAATATTCCGGCTATTCTTCAATTTTTCAAGGTTATATTTTGTATTTTAATCAAAATTTAAATCTTTTCTTGTTTCTGGGATTTTTGTTGTAAGACAAAATTAAGTGGGTGTGCAGTGACTACCTTGAACACCCAGACACGACGCCACTGGATAGAGAATTAAAAAAATACACAAAAAATGTTCCTACACATCTCTCCGTAGAGTGCGTATTTGTCGAGTGAATTACTATCAAACTTGAGAAGTTTCTTCCATGTGTACATTTGAGGAGTTATCTGTCAAAAGGGCGCTTGACATATGGGATTCCCATATGTCAAGCGCCCTTTTGACAGATAACTCCTCATTTATAGTATAATACTGTACGAGTAGCGAAAATGAGAAATATCGCAACGTGTTCGATGGATAGCGCCACAAGCGCAGCGAGTGGTGCTAATCGAACAGTTGCGATACTCACGAATCGCTGCTCGTACTGTAAGACACTTTTTTAAACGAAGGCATATTTAGGAAATTTTTTCATAATACAACTCAACGCAACAAGTTTCAACTTTCCAAATTCAAACTTTAGCTCACTAACCTATATTCCCTCAACTGCCCACACTGGGAAGATGAAGACCCTCTCACTGTGAACCACCTCTTCTCATGCCTCTTCCTCACCTGCCTTCGTAACTCTCACCACGTCCCCCATAGTCGAATTTTGGCCCTCTCCAACTCCCACAAGCACATAAACAACACCCTCACCCACCTTTCCGCTGCTAGATACCTCTGCGATATATATATATACAACAACCTTTTCCGAGCCCATAGCCTGAGAGTGTAGCTCCGTGGCTCGATAATAATGAGATAATTGGTGTGGTGGGACGTATGGCGATGCACGCATGCCACAGTGGCCTCTAAGACACCGCACCCCCAGCACTGGAAACTACCCTTTCGGGCATAAATAAATAAAATAAAAGTTAATGAAGTCACTTTTGCCCATTTTACGAGTAAAATTTGAATTAGTGACCGAAAAATCGAAGCTGGATCGAAACCTGACCAGATAATTCAAAATCAGCACCCCCTCCCCCCCCCCTGAAAAAAACACTTCAGTAATTTGTTTAATATGTTTCATTTGAGAATTTCAAGTTGACGAAACGTTTCGGCTCCCCTTTTGAGAGAAGGAAAATGTTTCCACTCAAAAAGAAACTAGACCCTACCAAATGAAGATCCTGCATTGTCGCTTCTCGGTCAAAAATAATGTTGGGGTGCATTTCACTCGACTAGCCGGCTTCGTACGTTTTATATGTTCCTGGTGCGGGCAGAAGATTGGGGTCACAACAATTCCACTAATTTGATCCAGTTTTATATGATTTTCATTTACAGATAGCAATAGGTTTTTATTCCACTTGATAGTGAAATAAAACTGAAAATATGTATAAACTGAACAATTCAATTCCCAACAAAACCTTTGATAGGTTCGAATTTCAAATTTTCAGCCAATTCATGCGCTCATGGCAGTTCCCCTCCAGAGGGATATATTCACGATATGCAGACCGATACAGACAGACGGAAATAGTAACACATAAGTGAAGGGACACACACAACACAAGGACAGAGACACAGAGCCAATGAGATTTTAGCTCTAGCTCTTGTCTTCTTTCCTACACGGTGATCTTCAATTTGGAATGTTCGCACAAGACTGGTCACCTTCTAGCCACCATACAGAAGCCAAACATCAGCTACGGTACTCCCCCCCGCTACAGCATCATTCATTATGAACTATTCGCGGTAGTTAGAGGACCATATCTCATTTCTTATACACATTCAGCGACCTCACCTCCAGAGGGTTTTTCTTTTCGTACGACCTTATCTTCTCTTTACCACGACACTGAAAAGGAAAGCTATATACGCTCCGACAAATAAGGTAACAGTTGGCCGTTTATCGGTCCTCAAAAAGCTTCCAATAAAGGGCGAAACACAGCATCGAAGAAAGAAAAGGAAATCGAGAGAGCGGAGTTGACCGCGTTAAATATGAAAAAATCACCACGACATGTTCGGCACGCTTCGTGCTCGTACTTCTAAATTGCTTATAAATACCCCGAAACGACTCTCGTAATATTAAATGCCTGACCATTTCACATGATTGCATATAAGGGGATATATATATACGGATAAAAATCATCTTTACTACACTTACCGCAAAATGTCACGCGGTTGCGATCTTCTAACCCCGGCTCCAAAACGATAGTACGACCATCATTTTCGCAAAGGCGCAGAAGGGGGCATAAAGCATAAGTTATCCGAAACGTAATGTGCGCAGAAATTGATTTTTATTCGAATTAGCTCCAGGGCTGTGCAGATCGATTTTGTAAAACAACCCACAAAGCCGCGCTAGGCCAACGAACAAGGTCACTATGGGTCAGAATCACCCTCCTTGCAGTCCAACGCTGCGAGTTCAAAAGTGAGAATACAAGGTTGCTGTACGATCGCAGCGATGGCGGGGGGAGAAGGTGTTGTTTAGAAAACCCCGGTACTCGGCCAATTCTAGTAACCAGCCGGAAGAATTGTCAAGTGAGGACTTTTACCCCCCCCCCCTTCATTTCAAAAAATGCTAGTTATAGTCCTAGTTTGCTGAGAAGCGTTAAACGAGTTTCAGTCTCCACACCAATGACCATCTTAAGAGAAGCAGAGGTCGCTGAACAAGTGCAGGGCAATGCACTATCATCCACAGGATGCTGTGAGGCTTGGCTACGGTACAGATCTGTGGCAGGGTCACTCTTTACCCGCGTATTGACAGCGCAAGAGGAGACATCGGGTTCGGCTTTTCACTACAGAAAAGCTCGGTGATTTCAAGCATTTGAATGTCTCATTCAATTCGAATTCATTGTACCTCCCATCATCAGTGCCCCGTGCGATTACATTACGTACTTGAAATTTGATTTTACAGAGACTTCGACTGCCTTCAAGTATGCTAATGAGTTCATACGCCAACTCCGCAATCTCGAGATGTCTGCTCTTGTTGGCTGAGCACACGCTTCAGTCGAGCTGCCTAAAATTTACTTAGTCGTCTCGCCCGGACGAGGGTGCAAATTAACACATGTAGGAGAGATTCAGAAAGCACGGAGGGTGTATCGTCGCGGATACGCATTAAAATTTCAAATTAATAGGAAATGACAACGCGCTTATTCTACATCTATTAAATTCCTGTAAATCGTATCATATTAAGCTTAGTCCTCGCTTATCCCGGCAGATTATTTTGTCGGAAGCCAATGCGCGCGAGTTTCACGCCGGAGTGCGAAGAAATTATTAAACTTTGAACTTTACATGGCGCCAGAAGTTCTTCACTTAACGAGAATTAAATGGAACTTTCGAAAGCTTTATACTAAAACCTTTACACAAACGAAACGTGTTATCTGGCTTTTTCTTCTTCTGTTCTGGAAGTGTAAAAGGCAAACCAACTGAAAGCAATAAGTGAAAAAAAGAAAACCAAGAACAAGAAGAGAATTCAGGTCAAATGAAAACACAATACCGAAATAGTATAAAATTTCCGTATCGACTTTACCGAGTAAAAATTCACAGGCATGAAAGAACCTCCGGAAGCTGTACGGACAACAGTACGCTTTGTCTCACTCAATTCGAAAAAGAAGATTTCGAACATAATGCCGCGCAAAATATCACGAACTACATCCCACTGGTACAGTCGTAGATACAAACAAATTCATTTTCATTCATAATAGGTCCTTGCTGCAATCAAGCCAATAAAAATTATCTGGCTCTAAAAAAATACTTCGAAACAAGGACGGACATCTTGCAGAAAATTATTACAAGTTCGCGATATAATATATACCCAAATTTTTAGTACTGCTAACCAGTTTCTGGCAACCGACCAGGTTTCGAAGATTTCGGTTGGCCTGATCACATTAGCCGATCTAGATGAAGATCTCGAAGATTTCGGCTGGTCTAATCACATTAGCCGATCTAGATGAAGATCTGAAAGATAGGTCTTCTTTGAGCACAAATTTAGATCAAGAAAAGCAAAATTAAATGAAACCATGAAAGCAGAAAGTGCATACCCCAATTAATCTCCCAAATTGCATATCTAATGTCAACTGAAGACTCGAGACCGAGAAGGCGAGAGTTCATGCCATAATTTAACATTTAAAGTGGGTGACACTGGTGCCACTTAGTGGAGAAGCAGTACCACGCAGTGAAGTACGATTGTGCCACATTCTACATTCTATAATCTCCCCACCTTTTCCAAAGAATTTGTCTACATCGATGCAAACCTAATACTTTTTCCTAGTTCACCCCCCCCCCAGCGCCTATTTTAGTCCAAGTATGCCACTGATTAAAATTATTAGTGCCGCCCAGTAAAAATCTTTTGAAATATGCGCTGGAGAGAGACTAAAGTTAAGTCTGTACTTTGTAGTAAAGCTGTTTAAGTTTGTACATTAAGATGGTTTGAGCTTCCCTCGATTAAAGCTCATTTCATTTCATCTCCTTTGGCTAATTCCTTCAGACCTTTGAAACTTTGATTCGAAATAGATATGGTAATTACTGTATTTGTGTTTTTTCAGAATTTTTGCATTGAATGTGAGCAAAAGTTCAGAATGAAAACCGATGACTAAATAAATTATCTTTGTATTTTACCTTGATTTGTAAGCAGGTGAAAATTTCGAAAATTTATCGCAGACAAAAAGGACCTCAGTGGGAATCACTTCAATATTATTTGTCTTGGTTTTAAGTAGAAGTGATGGAAAAGTGATTTAAATTTGTTTCAACAGTGGAAGGTTGAAACTTTATTGTAAAAATATTCGGGGCCGTTTCCAAGTACTTTACCGTCTGGGCTGCAGAATTTTTGCCGCCTTATTTTTAACATTTTCATGTCTTTGCTTAGGCACATGAACGAAGAAAATGTTAGGTACTTCTTGAGCGATACTTTTGAGCGTTGCTTTTGAGTGTTACTTTATCATGTCTTTGCTTTGGCACAAAAACAAAGAAAAATGTTACCTTTTGAGCATTACTTTGGAGCATCACGAAATAAAACTGGCTGATTGAGAGCTTTGGCACATTAATGGAGACTGGACATTCCGCAGGTATACTAGTAGCGATATCACTCTTCGGAGGAGTCCGAGCACAAATACCATGACAACTTCCAAGGAAACGATAGTTTGAAGATGCCTTATCATCGTGATAACAAAGTGAGTGTCACCGGTGCCACCTAATGGCGAAGTAGTGTCACGCAGTGAAGTACGATTGCGCAAAATTTTACATTCTATAATCTTCCACCTTTTCCACAGAATTTGTTGACATCGATGCAAACCTAATACTTCTTTCTAGTTCACCCCTCCGCTTATTTTAGTCTAGGTATGCCACTGATTGAAATTATTAGTGCCCCTCAGTAAAAATCTTTTAAAATATGCACTGCGAAAGTTAGAAGTCAGCCCTTATCTCAGAAACAATTAGCTTAGTTTTTCCCGAGTCCCAGCTTTTTTCAGAAAATTGAACCACCACTTCTCTGGAGTTGGAGTCCGGGGCAGAGTTGGGAGTTTACTTCGAGGTTGATGCTAGTAGTTATAATGTCCATTTCTTGCGGTTTCTAGCTACGAAATACGAAGGGCGTTCAAAAAGTAAGGTAACAAGAGCTATTATGAAATAACTATAAATGGTAAGAATTTTATTTTACAGAGTTTGAGAAGGTACAACCTTTAACTACTTCTCAACATAGTTACCTTCCCGATTCAGGCATTCATTCCATTCGTTTACTAACTTAGAGATGTCTTCCCCGTAGAATTTATCGTCCGACGAATCAAACCAATTTACAACGGGCGTTCAAGAAGTAAGGTAACAAGGCTTGTGGTGTTAAAACCAGTGGAACGATTGTAAATCCAGCGACATAGCACGGGTATACATTCTTTTTACGTTAGGACAACACACGTTCCCTCCATTTTAGTATTCGTGTAGACAGTTTCCCATGCTGCAAACAAAATGATGGTATGCATCTATGCATATTCTGGGATGCGCGTTGAATTCTTTCGATTTTGATAGATTTTCTCTCATATTTATGGTACAACGGTAAACTGAGATGTATACTGCTACCAGCTGAACCGCTTATGTAAAAGAACTAAGATCGCAAGCCCGGATTGGTAACTCGGGGTGTTTGCTTTTTAACGACCGCACATCTCTTTATACAAATATCACTACTATTTTGTTGAAGTCGTTCAAGTGGGATGTTTTTCCGCACGCAGCCCACCTTCCCGACTTGGGACCCTCCATTTACGTATTTAAAAACATGTGGAACTCAATTTAGAAACGACAACGAACTGCAAAAAACCGTTTTAAATTGATTTGATTCGCTGGATGGCGAATTCTGCAAAGAAATCATTGTAAGTTCGTGAACCAATGGGGTAGATGCCTCAATCGGGAAGGTAAGTATACTGACAAGTAGTATATGGTTGTACCTTTTCAAGTTTTGTAAAATGAAATTTTTACGCTTTAGCCCTCGTTACCTTACTTTTTGAACGCCCGGCCGTACTCTCAGGTCATAATTATGAATTCGATACTTCGTTAACTTGTCTACTGCATTTACCTACAGATGATTATAATAGGGTGGAGGCAACATCCGAAGAAGTCGGAAGAAACTGCCTCTATAGCTTCAACCATAGTGACAAAAATAACGTAGAAGAGAGTAAGGGCAGCCCCAAAGAGGTCGGAAGAGATCACCCCCAACATGTTGTCTGTGTGGAACGCAGCTGGAGGATCTGCACGGATCTGTTGCTGAGGAAGAAGAACCTGACGTGCGGTAACGTAATGTAATGTAACAAAGATGAATTTTCAGCGTTATCTTACGGTCCCCTGGGGAGCCGACCTGTAGTCTGTATTCCTGGGGCCCGGAATCATAGATGCAATATGTTTATGAATACTTGTGAAAAGCTTCCTCGGGCACTGAGCCAGAAACCTTAGGGTATGTGCAAAGTGTCCTGAGGGTCTCACTGATACATGTATCGTGAATATGTCGTGGTAAGAATGTATTCCTTAACACATGAAGCCATCCGGCAAGCCCGGGGGTGGTTACTAGCAGGAAAGACCTTTATCCTCCACTTGTGTAATGAATAATTTAAAAAATATGTGATATTATGAGTTAAGTCTTGCCTCATTTTCCTGAAATGAAAGCCTGACTATACCCCTAAAAATAATACGCGTTCTAGACCGCACAAATAAAATTATTGCCAATATTTTGTGATTCGTGAATTTTTAGATACGTTTTACCTAAACTGCGTCGCCGAGAAATGGACAGACAAATTGGATGATAAATATTGTCGATACGATGCAGAAGTGGCTAATAAATAAGAAGCAGTCGGAGAAACGATAGCACTGTAGACAAAACACCACCAAAAACGAGGAAGACAAGAATCTGACTGAGTAATCCATTAGAAGAATAAAGTAAAATAATCGAAATAATTTTTTTTTGTGCATTGTGCAACAGGAAACGGGAAAATTGGACGACATATTTTCTATTATTCATTAAAATTAATATTTCCTGCTTTTGATGAGAATGTCTAATTATTTCAATAAACCTGCACCTGGATATATTCACTTTATTGCATGTTTTAAAAGGAGACCACTGCGGAAGTCCGATTTTGGCTTCATTTTTTCCTACACTTCAAAAATGTACCTACTAGTGACTAAAATTTTAGTCTCAATTTTTTGGTTGAGTACATGAACAGGCTTTTGCAAGAGTGTTATAAGTCCAAAAACGCAATCTTTCAGGAGAGCAAAAAGAAGATTCCGGTACGAATTGCGAGTGTCTATGAGTAGTGTTGGCAGTTTGGAAAAAATAGTAGTAGGTAGCAGCACCGTTTCAGTACAGCTTCCTTTAATTTCAGATTTTTAGGTTGATTATAACGCATTCTGTACAGCTGAAAAATAAAAAAACCGAGACGTGACTTATAACATTTTGAACAAATAGGTGAAGTGCAAAGTTGTATAAAATGTTGTAAGTCCGTGTGAATGAACAGAGGGCTTGCCTCAGCTGTGGATGGTGAACGTTCAGCGTTGGAATGGACTTATAACATTCTTGCAAAATCCCGACATCGTTCTCTCTCTCTCTTTTTTTTTTGAGTAGTCCTAGAAATCCAGTGGTACTATCGCGTTCCTCGTGAGAAGTACTTTCTTTAACACCGCTTAACTCAAAACTGCCAGAGTGACTTATAACACTCTTGCAAAAGGCTATTCGCATGCCTTTAAGTGGAAAAGAATTCCACATTAAGAGTTTGAAGCTCAAAACTGAACAAAAAAAAAGTATAAATACCATCTTGATACACATTTTTCATACTTCGTAACGATATCTAATCAAATTACAGATTATCGTGATAGAGCACACACAACTGAAATAGCATTCGCTATATCGCCCAAACAGAGGTACCGAAAGTGAATCATCAGTGAGAGAGTACAGTTCAACCTTCTAATGGTTGACGTTTTTTTGGCCTCTTTTCCGTTGTAAATCCAATCCTAAAGGATGAAGGGGAAAGAGCAGAGGGAGGGTGAAAGTTGTAGTTACGTCATTAGTAAATATCCTGTATCTATTACCCGTTTTAATTGGGACAGTAATAAAAGTTGCGATGACCCTCTCCTCTACAAGGTACATTTTCGTATAAATCGTCCTACCTGGCTAATTTCTGCGTAGCACAATGCGAGCGTCGCGCAAACGTCTTTTGTCTCCTTCATTCCTGTACTTCCGGTACGTGACCGTTTCAAAACCACCTTCTTCTTCTTATTCTCATCACTCCTTTTTCTTACTCGATCGGCCAGGTAGGACATCCGTTTAATTCAGTCATAGTTCACGTTTTTTATTTTTTTATTTTGTTATTATCGAGCCACGGAGCTACACTATCGGGCTATGGGCTCGGGAAAGGACGTTGTCTATATGTTGCAGAGGTATCCAGCAGCAGAAAGGTAGGTGAGGATGTTGTTTATGTGCTCGTGAAAGTTGGAGAGGGTCAAAATGCGACTATGGGAGACGTGGTGAGAATTACGAAGGCAGGTGAGGAAGAGGCATGAGAAGAGGTGGTTCACGGTGAGAGGGTCTTCATCGGGCAGTTGAGGGGATACAGGTTAGTGAGAAGATGCGTATGCGTGAGGCGTGTATGTCCGATCCTTAGGCGGGTGATGATAACTTCGAGAGCAACGTTGAGACTTTGACAAGGGGACAGGTGTAAGCTTGATTTGTGCGAGTTTGTTGTACCGAGATGCATGATGCCGCCACTCTTTGAACCATTTACGTAAAATGGTCTGGCGAATGGCGGAAGTGAGGGATATATGGGAGCTGTGTAGCTTGCTGTGCTGCTTGATCAACTGCCTCATTTCCTGGGATGCCAATATGGCTTGGGATCCAGATGGGTGAGATTCTCTTGGTGATGAAGGAAATGAGATGGATGCGTTGGACGAGACCGTGCATTGAAAGGCGATCGGAGATAGACCTTAAGGAGGAAAGTGAATCTAAAAGGACCAGATAGTGGGTGGGGGTGGGTGAATCTTCGAGTGAGGAGATCGTGACTATGCACTGTAGGATAGCATGGAGTTCGTAGAACTCGCGGTCACACATCTGTTTGCACTATCGATGGATCAATACACTCTTCTTCTCTATACTTCCTCGTTATTTATTATTTTGAATGCCCTTACTACGGTCCGGACTAGACACTTCTCATACTATTACCGAAAAACTCACAAAATTTTTTCAGAAGAAAACTACTTCTTTCTCACCAGTTAGAAGCAAAACGGGCGTGCAGCTTATTTGCCTGGTTGTACATAGTTTTGTCGAAGGGAGCTCTCATTCTTACAGTGTCATTCGTTAAGACGAGGGCAGTGGGCAAAACCAGTACCCCTCAGCTTCGCTGCGTCCGAGTTTTGGCATCACTGCGCCCAAACTATATAGTCACTGTACAGCAATATCCATACAGAGCCTTATTTTTAAAATTTTCGAAATCTAAACGGGCCAGCCCCGAAAGTTTTTCCTACGATTCGGTTCGATTTGATTCCCTACTACAGGGCTTTTCGATTTTCGAGTCATCATTATCGCGCTGCTGCTCCTGTCGGCTTCAAAACATTGTACAGCTCCCACCAGCCCAGTTATCATGTACAGGCAATAACCAATTTCAGTCCGATAGATTCGGCGATAGTCCTACGCCCCCCACACTCTCCTACTTCCGACTTGAGTTTCGCTTAAATGCTTAAATCGGAATACACCAACTTCTGCTGCCTGCTCGGCGGGAGTTCACTAGCGGGTGCCCTCCTTCGACATGACGAACCGCCTCGATTTTATCAGCGGCTGAACTTTCTCAAATTTCGAAACTCCATATCTCAAAACATCGCAGCCCGCCGCGACAGGCGTAAGCACTGTCACCTCTCCTTCGGGTGGCTAGTAAATAACGTGAAAATGACCGAGTGTCTTGAATACTCCCTCGTGCGCCAAGTTTTTCGCAAACAGCGCAACATTTTATCCGCTTTTTCATTAATAAGAGCGAATAAAATCGTAATTTTAAACTGCCGGAGACGCCGCGCCGCACGGAGACCGCGCACCACGCCGCGTCGCCACGCTATACTCGCATACGTTATTCGGTTTTATTCTTACTTCTCGGTTTTATATACATAGGAAAACGCCGTTAACCTTTTCTCTTCCTTGACATCACCCGGAAAATATACCGCATTTCCCGCAATATGAACTTATACTCGTATTATGTAACTTACAGGGTACCAGTTCCCCCATCCGCGAGAAAGAGATGAGACGAGCGATAAGGAGGTTTTACGAAATTTTCATACCGGCGAAATAGTTTACGAGGTCGTTTTTGAGTAAGCCTGAGTGGGTGGCATTTCCTCACCAATTCCGAAATATTCGATCACATTTCCGATCAGGTTGTTAATAATTAAAATCCCAAACTTAAATTTCATCCATGAAATGACCAAAATTGACTAGATTTCGACGGCCCAACAATGAGTCGCAATCGAAGTATTTCAGGTTGATGATTCCGAATATTTGACCATATCTTTGGTACGAAACTTCATGCCTATTTCAAAAGCAAAATCCAGAATTCGAAGCCCATATAGAGGCCGAATCACAAATTCGATGGAAAATTCGAAATCAAATCAAAATACCCATTCATGGATACATTGTCTGGTTTTCTAAAACAATCCCAGGGGGGCATCAACATTTTGCACCCAAAATTAGGAACTATGTTAGAAATTAGATCAAATATTCGAATCCGCGACCCAGAGAACCGTTATATCGGCGCTTCCCCGATACCCTGCTAATTGAAATTCGAAAGTAAATGATAAATCCACCTTCTGTCCTCAGTTCCCTTTCGAAAAACATCACTGAAGAAAAAGAAATTTGAAAACAAACTTTACCACTTGAGTCACCTCTATTCAATCGCCCCGGCAGGGCTCCCCCGCCATCACCGCCTGCCTGCGTCGCCACACCTACCAAGACGAGGAAGTGAGGAATGAGTGAAGAGGAAGCACGTCCGGCTGTGAGGGACTTGAATTCCAGACTAGTGCTCGGGGATCGCGAACCTCGGTCAGTAGGAAACTCCATGGTGGCCCTTGTAGGACGCGCGCACCGGAAGCGACACGGCAAAATCGGGGCTCGGTCCAGCCTGAAAGCGTCCCTTCGACCACTGATGCGACACTCAAAAGGGTAGTTTCCTGGGCCGGGAGTGCGATGTCTTAGGGACCACTCTGGCATGCGTGCATCGCCATACGTCCCACCACACCTCTATCCAATCGGGGTATTTCCGGGATAGGGGGTGCGGTGTTCCGGGGCCAATTTGGCACGCGTGCACATCGCCATACGCCCCACTATTATCATCGATTCCACACTGAAACGTTTTCGCTCTCAAAAATAAAGAAGGTGGAGGGGATTCTTTTCATAGTCGAATTTGAAGAAGAGCAAAACACCGAGGGGCGAACAACGCGGCACTTATTACATAGATGAATAGAAATTCTCAATGCCAAGAAGAGCCAATCAGTAACAGCAACAAATTCGGTCACAAAAAATTCATTAAAAGTAGCAAATAAATTCCGTTCAGTTTGTATTGGCGAAGGGTCAAAAACCGAAGATTCTGGTTTGATGGATTCCAATTACTATTTCATGGCACTAAATCGGCGTTTTCTGTTCTTCATGAGCTATATGCACGATATGTACGTCTGCGATACATAATTGATGAAAGTTAATTTTTTGTGTTCGAGGTACAACACCGAACCTGGGGACAAAAAAGATAGATTCCTGGCCTTCGTATTTTTGAGTAGTTGTGACTTGGACTATGTACCAGCTGCGTTTTGACTGAACGATTCCAAATTTCGTTTGAAAATTAAATTTCAATGGAATGTGTCTCGCGGTCCAACACTCTTCCCTATGAATGTTTTCTTCTCGGCACTGATGCGATGCCCGAAAGGGTAGTTTTCCGGTGCTGGGGGTACGGAGTCATAGAGGAGCCACTTTGGCATGCGTGCATCGCCATACGTCCCACCACACCACTACTGAATGTACATATATTTCCAGCAATTTAATCGTCTTAATAGCGGCTGTAAATTATGCTGATTTACTATTTCCCAAGAGATCCGTGTCAGTATTCACGTTATATCCGGTCTGGAGGACCAACATTTCTTGTTCCTACGAAGGAGTTTGTACCACCTGGGCAGACAAAAAATCAACAATGTTACGTCAAATTGCTCGAATGGTTACGAAGAAGAGCCGTTAGAGTTCGCCCAGAGGTCGCAAACACGTGGACTCTTCATCCTGACGATACGCCGTGTAATCATGCCTTCAACATAACGCAATTCTTCACATTAAAAACATCCGGATACGTCACCGTGTGACTTTTTTTCGTTCCCCCAAGTCAAACAAATCGTTGAAGAACACATTTCGAATCTGTAACTGACATCCAAAGGTACGTGACGAAGATACTACATAAGCTGCCGGCTCAAGAGTCCCAATATTGTCACGAAAAGGCGGTGGGATCAGTGTATAGCTGTCCAAGGGGAGTGCGGATTTTTCGAGAATTTGCACGAGAGAGGGGTGTATTCCGGACCGCAGCAAAGGCATTCGAAATCACAAAAACGAGACGGTATAGAAAAGGTGCGTATATTGATGGACCGACAGTTAAAGTAAATCTTGTGAGGGTTAGCATAAACTGTGACTGAACTGCAACTGGATTGCTCCAATTTCCAGTCAGGCCGACCAATGGAGGAGAATGGATAATGAGTGAGGAGAAGAAGATGAAGAAGAATGTGTTTTTTGAACAAATGACGAACCGGATGTGCAGGTGGTGATCGCCCGATTGAGTCCCAAGGAGGGTGAAAATTAAGTTTATGCATAGAACGTATAATCCGATTGAGTCCCAATGTGTCTCCTGATTGAGTCCGAAGCTATGTCCCAATTGACTCTCAGTCCATTTTGTGTTAACCAGGGTGCACCACGAAGAGGCGTACTGGATTACACTCCAAAAAAAATTTTGGTTGAGTTTCGTAATATCGAGAAAGTGAATTAGCTTATGACTTACACGTTACAAAATATAAAAAATGCGCTTAGGTTTTGTTGCACACCGGCGGATTTCGGTACGATAAAACATTTACGTAGTATTCCATCGAAATTCGGCCATTCTGGAAGTCAGATATTTTTTTGTCTATGAACTGACACTTTTTACGTAACTTTGCCGAAAGTATCCGCGGCCTACGAAGAGCTGCCTTCAAAATCAACTTCGTATCTACTTGACATCGCCGTAAATTTTCGACTAAAATTAATATGTTGGGATGCGACTCATAAAATAATGAATTGAATTTAGAATGAAAACCTTCACAAGCATTCGTAGTTGCAGTTGCGTTGTTCGTCATGTCAGCCCATACAGAGGGAGGAAATTTTGCTTCTTCACTCATGTAATGGTCCGTCAAATAGTTTAAGAGAGATGTGTACTGCGGGGATGATGGAGCGACAGCCATTACTACATCCACAAAGTATTCAGGAACCAGTTCGGGGCTTAGAAAAGGTATACCGAAGAGATGACGGAGGAATTTTGTATCCTCATTAGGCGTAGAAGCCGTGTATACTTTCGACAATCCAAGCACCTGGATGTAACGCCACCAAGATTGGCCTAAATGGAAACGACAACCTGGGACTCAATCGATTTATTCCGGTGCGGGTTCCGGTGCGAAGATTATTTTCGTCGGACTCAATCGGGAGTAGAAAATCTGGGACTCAATAAGACTATGGAACAGCATGGTGTCTACAAGAATGGAAAAATATAAATTCCTGACTTTTTCCAAACTTTTGTTTTCTCTTCTTTAAACCTTTACAGTATAGACAGTATATATTTATGTTTATACTACTAAACGCTATGGTTAAAATGAACTGAAATTTGAAGTTGATTTTTGGATGAAAGCATTAGGAAGGTGTTCACAGATATATGTTACAGTCAAAGTAAATAATCGGTCATTTTACATATTGCCCGGCCATTCTATATAATGTCTACGAGAAATTGACATTGTGTAGATGCCTTTGTCAATCTACACAATGACCAGTCATGTTATAGAACGTCCAGGAAAAATTGGTCAATGTACACGTAAAAATTGAATGAAATTAAAATCAGAAAACACTGATGTATAAAACTAAAACAAAAAATCAAGTAAGTCTACTCTCCTGTCCAGCAACGTTCACGACGTCGTACTTCTTCACTAATGAATAATATGCAAGCTCTTTTTTACAGGTCGCATTTTGCAAATTCTCTTAGGCTTCCTTAACCTCACGTAGGGGAGACCGGGGAACAGTGTAACACTTTTCGTCCATTTTGATCTCTGGACTACAAATTAATTTTGGATTCAGACTTTAATACCTCATCTGAAAGATACAGCCTTTGGCTACATTTTGGTGTTATTACCGCCTGAAAATATTAAAACCTGTAGAATCTAGAAACTATTTTATCCATGTACTTTTTTGTTACACTGTACCCTAGTACCTGAGCACAGTGTAACACTGCAAAAAAGTTGATAGGGTAATCATTTAGCTTGGAAAAATCCAAAATTTTCTGAATGATGGATCCAAAAATCGTTTGGTACAACGTATAAACTACAGTTTTATCAAAATTAGCGGATACCGGGCATATCAAAATGTAAACATTTCACACATGGCAGTACACAGACGTATGGAAGAAAGAAATACCTACTGTTATACAGACATATGGAAGAAAGAAATACTGTTACACTGTTCCCCATCACTAGGGCTGCCAATTTCATGTAAAAACATATTTTCTTATATGGAACCTGATTCTGTATAAAATAACCTGCACTGATTCATCACAATGACCTTTAGGCCTCGGGCATTATACAGAATATCAAAAAAAGGTGGGCATTATGTAAAATGTCGCACTTATCTACTTTGACCGTAACACATACCAAAGCGATGAACTAAGTTATGAATTATATTTTTTCAAGTGTTTCATTCTGTAAAACTTTACCAATGAGATGAAAAATTCCAAACTTCTTAAAAATATTGTTGAATTTCCTGACTATTTACAAGCTTCCTGACCTACTTTCCAAATTCCTGACTTTTTCCAAACTTTCCAAATTTTCCAAACCTGTAGACACCATGAACAGGAGGCGTGCTTCACATTGGGACTCAATAGGGAAAACACCGTGCAGGTATGCACAGACAAAAGACGTTTGTTAAATACTTGCATCGTGCTACGCAGAAACTGACCAAGTAAACAGTTGTACCCTGTTATCACGGTATGTAAACTAAGTGAAGGTCATAGCCGCACGGAATACGGCCCTACAAAGAAATTTTTGACTTGCGGTCATTGCATTAGTCGGTAAATTTTAGATCCCCCCCCCCCATGAAGAAGTTTCGGAACGCCTCTGCTCCCACGACTTCGCGTGATTATTGCTAAGTATTAGTTTGTTTTCAGTCTTTTCTCCTTTTCTCAACATTTCTGTTCAGAATACAGATGTTCTGCCACAATTGTGCGTGTATTTTGTGTCATGTGTAAAGTAGCCCCAAAGCCGTTTAACTTTACCAATCGACTTTCAGACGTCATAACTACCGACTCCCAAGCCCAAAGTCATTATTTTGGTAATAGATGTTTTCCTCACACGGTTCACTTTCCAATGATACCACTATTGATAGCTTTCAATAACATTCGTCCATTTACCCCAGCGAAAAAACTAAAAAAGAACCAGGAAAATGTGTAAAATAGCCCCAATTTACGGTATAGCAGAGCGTACAAGATTATTTTGATGTCCTCATTTAAAACATTTCTGGGGTAGTAGCAAAAAAAATTATGGAACTTTTCTCAGTAGAATCTGACGAAAAAACATTCGGGCCGAACACTTTCTTTATTCAGATGTTCCGCTAGTCGTGCCTGTGTTCAGCACCCTCAAGTGAGAAGCTGCACCAGCATTACTGTAGACTTTCAAACAGTACACCGATTGAAGAGCTCGCTCGAAGGCGTTCACGAGGAAAAATCTGGGCCACAACTCTGGTCCAATTCCAACTCCAAACTTTTCACGGTTACATCGCTGACATCGTTTCCGGGTGACGGCCCCACACGGACTACACACGTCATCGCGTCCCCTCGCCAATCAACTCGCCGTCAGCGTTAAATTATTTTACGGAGACCTCGCAAGAACTAGATTATGATTACCCTTAAACGACACGGAGCACGCCAGACGCGTACGGTACGCGGAGGACGCAGACGAGACCGTATCGATTGGCGTTTTCGCCACATAAACAATAGAACTGATGAATCAGCTACACCCTCGCGAGCAGCACTCACTCTCGCTCACTCATTCCGCTCTGGCGCCCTCTTCCAATCATTCTTTCCGCGCCGAAGACGGACGCCGTGTACAGGGCCGGGGAGAGCGTCGAGAATGGCCGGCCCAAGTAGAATAGAATACGAGTAAAGTGGAGTATAGTCTCGCAATGCGCTGCTGATATCATTTCGCGCCACCCCAGCCCCAACCTGTGAGCGCGCTTTGCCATCTTGGCGAAATCACGTCGCGATATTTAAACACACAAAAGGAAAGGCCCTTCAAAATCGCGCTCCACTCGATGCAGGAAAAATATTACAGCCCGACCAAAAGAGTGATCCCATTATGGAATTCATTTTCACGGCTCCTTCCGCACGTCTTTTAGCCGACGACACGCTTTGTACGGAGCACACATCCTGATAACTCAATGATCAATTACGAGTCTTTTCAACAAAAAAAAAAAAAAAAATCGAAGAAGACTTATGGAAAAAATGGAGAAGAGAGAAGAAGAAATTGGTGTAGTACGTTTCGCGTAAGTATACGTATACATTTTTTAATACATGTATATGTTCGTTATCAAAGAGGCGCGTGACGGATGCTACATTTGATTTTGCTAATGGAGCATAAAATATTTTTCGCAAAACGTGAGATCGGCGCACGTAACCCGATACACCCGGGCTTCTACCACCGCGTGTACATGTGCGCACGGGGGTTATTATATACCTATATCTATGCAGTAAGTGAATTAACGTCATCAATATTCCGCCGCTGGTGACATTAAAACGATTAAGGGAAGCGTGTAAAAATTGTGAAGAGTGAGCAGAAAAGTGTCGAGCAAACGATGACGATGATGAAGAAGACGACACTTGAAATTTTCTGCTATAATAATTGTATGGCTTCGCGTTTTCCCCTAAATTTTAAATTGCACTTTATTTTGCAGCAGCGCGAAAAGAAGCGCGAGCGCTCCTCGAATCGTTTCCTTTTTCACGAGAGACATTTCGCTCGCCTTCTACCCTTCAAGCGTCGAGAAAATTTTCTGCATTATCAGGAAACAACGCGCCTGCGACAGGGAGACGCAGACAAGACGATATCACAAAACACCTTCTAAAGTTTGGTGCCGCTATTTGACATAAACAACTGCAGGCCGATAAATTAACCCTTTAATTTAGAAAACACTAGCTGACCCTACCGTCCTTCGGGCGGCTGTATAATATTGCAAAATGTGAATTTTTATTACAAAGAATAAATGAATTACTGAGTGCTCCGAAAGAAATTTCTTAATAAAATGTATCAAAAGTTACAAAACATGAACACAATTTTCAACAGATTATCTAGAAATACTCTGTGGTACCTAAGAAGAAACAAAATGGAAGACGATCAAAATACAACTTTTCATGTATGAAACGAAATTATATGTAAATTCCCATATAGATAAAAACAGGCTTATATACGATTTGATCATTTGCTTATATTTTGGAAAATTAGAAAGAAAATGAAGCATGAAATTGATTTTTCATAAATGTGCAAGCTTTGTAATCTTTGAAAATTAAATCGAATTACCCGTTCTTCTCTATCTCCAAAATTAGAAGTGATCGAATTATCCTGTACATTTCACGTCCTCAGTAGGATTACTGAGGATGCTTTTGCTCATTGTTATGCCCTGTTTCAATAGTAATAAATATTACCTATCATAAAGAACTTATCAGTGTACCCCGATAAGCATGACTGTACTCAGTAGTCTCTTGCTCCGCTTTGACTTGGTGGAATATAAACTCGAGATACATCTCCATAATACTATTTTTATTTTTAATGAAATATTTCAGAATAGACCTCACAGGATTAAAGTTCGAGTAGTGATGGTTTACGTTATAACCTATTCGACGCTAGAGCGCTTCTACAATTTGCACAGTCCCAGTCAGAGGCATTCAAAAACTTTATGGATAACGGCTTTGATAACAGTTTGTATGTTTGTGTCCAAGGTTGGAAAAGATTCGAATAAAAAAAAAAATTGATTCGAATCCACTTCTGGGAATTGGATTTGTATCAGTGATTCAAATCCAGTGGACGACCCGGATTCGCAAAATTTATTCGTATCTTTTTTGTGGATTCGTCGGAATTTTTCTGTTAGCCGTATCAGGTGCTGAAGTCACCTAACATGGCCATCCGTTTTGGTCTCTTTTCTTCTTTTTTTTTTAACGAAAAAAAGTTCAAAAAACGTAATAAAAGCTACAAAATTCCTTCTGGCCTACTCAGTTGAAACATTAAATTTAATTTCTTTGGAAACTACATTGCTGGAAGTACGTTCACTATGATTACATCGAATAAGATCCAGTTTTTGGAGTATTTGGTTTTTCTGAAGAAAAAAATTGTCAACGATTGCTGAGTGAGTAAAATAGGTATCGTTTCTTTTGATTCTGTAACAGCTAAAAAAGATTTCATAATTCCTAGATTCGATGATTCGTAGATTCGAATCCACGAATCCACTCCAATCATTCGAATCACAGTAAACGTAAATCATTCTCAAATCATATTCGAATCCAAAAAAAAAGTAGTGATTCGTGGATTCGGATTCGAATCCAATTTTAGTTTTTAGTGGATTCGTTGTTAACCTTGTTTGTGTCACAGGTCGTGCTATATGTTTCTTCTTATCATTCTATGTAGTACGATTGTAATTTCGCACATTGAAAATGCCTAGCCGGTGTACAGTAATCATTAAGGGGCGGATTTTTATGCGCTAAAAAACGCAAAATATGCGCATATTTCATGCGCTAAAAATCAAAAATATGCATATTTTTTTCTCGAAATATGAACAAAATATGCAAAATCAATTAGGGAATCGTTGCAAAGGTCTTGAAAAATTACGTCTGTTTACAGCACTTACCTCAAAATTTAAGTAAAATACTTAGAACCAGGCGCTTCGTGTTTAAAGTAGTTCCACGAAAGCAAGTGTAGAGCGCTAGTGAAGCTATCAAAAACTAAAAAATTTTCACTATCCAGGAGTCAAAACTGAAAAATTTTCGTAATCCAGAAGTCAAAAAAGTTGAAAATTGAAAAATTTTGCAAATATGCGGTAAAAATGAAAAAAAACTCGAAATTATGAGGAAATTTGTGAAAATATGTGCTAAAAATGGTCGTTTTATGAAAAAATATGATTTTATTGGCAAAATATGCAAAAACAAGTTGGGCTCATTCGCTTCGAAATGACGTGAAACGGATAAATACCTGGAATATATCGATTCTACTTCAACACAGAAAAACATATAATTTCATAGAAATCCGCCCCTTAGTAATCATATACATCTCTTTAATCTCTTCAATTTAACGTAGAATTTCTTGTGGAGGAACCGTAAAATGAAAAAACCCAGAATTTTAAAGAATTCCATTTAATAATAAAGACACTGAAATCCATCCTTAAGAACTGTTGACTGGAATATTGCAATTTGAAAAAAAAAAGAAAAAACAAAACGTAGAATTTTATAGAAGAAATAGTTTTGAAAAACATAGAAAAGGAACGCCTAAAATTCATGTTAAAAGAACAATTTTGAATATTGCCATTGAGTAAAAAGAAGATAACGACAAAGTAAATATGCTTGATAAGAATATTGGTAAATTGAGAAATACATTAGAAAGAACGCCTAAAATATATTTAAGAACACTCTACAATTATTGAATAAAGGAAAACCAAAGTCGCTTAAAGATATGATTGAAATTCAAAATTGGTAAATTGAGGGGAAATATGTAGAAAAGAAGAAAATAGTTTTGAAAACACCCATTAAGAAAAAGGAAACCTGTCTTAAGATGTATTCAAAATTTGTTTTTGGCGTTGTCAAGGTACAAACCTCGTTAACATGCATCAAAATGTATCATTCGCTCTGACCACTGCGCCACACATCCGGCACGTCAGCCGCGAGCAATTTGCACTTACATCAGTCTCATAACTGTTCCGCTTTAAACTTCTGAGCTTTATTATGCCACAACGATTGAACTTACTCAAACTTTTCTTGGACACAAACACCCTCTGAAACATCATCTTCCATTCGAGATAACTTACATACTGATCTATTGACCCTAATGGACAAATACTGGAGATTGGAGACATTGTTCCTTGCTTCCGTTTTTTGAATTTCATACAATAATAATGTTTTTGCAAACGCATCTTTGGAGCATAATTTAAAAAATTCAATCAAAGTGGAAGAAAAACAGGAAATCCAACATCAGAAAAATCTGGATAGAATTAAACGTATCTTCATGGTAAGTGGTAACACTGATCCCAATCACCCCGCTTCCAGCATGTGCACTCATTCGACGTTGAGGCGCTCGCTTTGCAACGAAAATATACCTCGTCTTACCGCGCAACCAATTACCTCACCGAAACACCCATTAACTGCGCGTGACGTCATTTCAAATTTGAAGCTTAATTACAGCTTTTACAAAGCGAATTTCAAAATTTGGACTTCAATAGTATTGAGTATTTGTTGTAAGGTATCTGTAGCGCCAATTTCAATGCAATCCGATCAGCGGTTAACGCGTGATGCCGTTACAACGAACAAAACGAAGCCCTTTATAATATAGAAGATAGATTCCGGCCCCAATCCGGGTAGCAGCAACGCCTCAACCCAACCCAGGGACCGCGAATCTGGCAATAAGCGATTTCCAAGGGGGGAGGTATGTATAACAAGGCAAACGCAGGTAAACCTTCGCAAATAAAATTTATTACATTTAATTGTCAGGGCATTGCGGATGACATGCGCCTATATCAATTGGAATCATTTTGCGAAAAAAACGAAGTTCGACATTATAGGCCTAGCAGAAACCAGACGCTTCGGGGAAAAACTAGAGAAACGTAAAAACGGATTTATACTATGCAAATACAAAAAAAGGCTTTAGAAGTACGGGTTTGTATATTCATCAAAAATAGAAGGGAAAAATAAAAGAAATTTAATATGTTTCGGATAGAATAAGTTTATTAAAAATTGACTTGCTCAAAAATTTAACAATAAAAGGGTCATCCATGTGTATGCCTATCAAATAATTGTAGCATGATAATTTGATGGGCCAATTTTTTGGTTTAAGGGTCTCTAGTTAGGAGCTGGGGACTTGAAGGAACGATGGTTTTCGTAAATCACAGTACATGCGGTCGGACATTTTCGTCGTTTATTTTGAATTCGAACTGCATGCTGGTGACGTTTTCGGAAAGGAAACGAATTCTCGATAAGCATTAGAACATAGGTGTATTGTGGATAGACTTCTAGCCTGTCTCGAAGATCCCTGGCCATCCACACAGGAGCTCTCACAACTATGACCACCCCTCCCCCTGAGAGCCCTTCTCCTCAGGACCCCACCCTGCCACCAGCCTCTCCCGCACCACGGCCATTTCTTTCCCTCGTCCCCTCTCTCACCAAGGACTTTCTCCTTCACCATAATAGATATAAAAGGAAGTGATAACATTCAAAAATGCTATGACGAATTCGAGCAAACGATCAACAAAATTAACAAAACAGGTGGAAGGGAAATAGGGAATTTCAAAACAGATGACAAGTTACCTAATGAAACAAAATGTCTCATAGAAAAAATAAATTTGATGGGACAAAAACCAAAGCTAAATTGGAAGAAAAAAGTTGAATGGTTGGAATTAAGGAAAACAATAAAGAAAAAAATCAGAAAAGATTACTGAGGATACCTCTGACAAAGTGGCCTGACGAGCTAAAAAATATAGGAGGAAGGCTTTGGGTAAGGGGTGCAAGGGATAGGAACCGATGGAGAAGAGTGGGGGAGACCCATGTCCGATCATGAGCGCACTGAATAAGTTAGAGTAAACGCGATTCTTCATCTTTATACTAGTGTAAGGGCCAGTATTATAAAATTTGGTTGAGAAGTGAACCCTAATACCGGATTGGCGGGTAGTATTTTAACCACCGGTCAATTTTTAACCAAGTTTCATAATACTGGCCCTGAGTGACGGTTGTTATATTATACGTATCATTTTGTAGCAGCGCGAAATGCGCGAGCGCCCGTCGAATCATTTCCTTTTTACTAGAGACATCTCGCTAGCTTCGTACTCTTCAAGCGTAGAGAAAATTTTCAATATTATCAGGAAACAATGCGCCTGTGACAGGGAGACGCAGACAAGACGATATCACGAAACACCTTTCGAAGTTTGGTGCCGCAACTTACTGCACACAGGATCTGCGGGTACAACTATTTTACAAGAGGAAACATTCGAGTTACACTCGTACCGATATCCTCCCCATATTTCAGTGCCACAACAGTGAATGATTTTCACATTCAAACATGTCCCGAAGAAAGTACTTACTTAACGTAAGAATAGTTTTACGCTCCTGTTTCGAGTCCTCGCGAATGAAATTCATGATACCATAAATACCAAAATTTCTCTTACGTTTCCTGTTTTTCTACACATAAGTTTTTACTTCTTTTTTAGATTAAAAAAAAATACGATGATTCCAGAAAATTCTTGAATCTTGGGAAGTCGTAATCTTCGAATCCTTGAGAAACTACAGTTACTCCAGGTAAACTAGGTGAAGAAAGTGGCCTAAAAAGGGAAAAAGATCCTGTAATGCGGCATCTGCATACCTCAAAATGCTGAAATCCTCAATAATATACTCATGTTTAGCAAGGAACTTGAAAAATCTTCAGCTTTGAGGAGAAATACTCAAGTTTGGCAACCCTGGTGCTGCGCATATGTCTCACTTTCTTGCGAAGTGGATTAAATTCCTACAGTTCAAAAGTTAGTGACCCGGTTTCATTTCTCTCCCCTCTAACATCCTAGCGAACAGAAAAACCACAAAACCAGTTGAGGTGCATGGATACCGTGCTCTACAGTCCGCCGTCAGTTTTCAGGAACACTCTTCCCACGGTCGCATTTAACGGGAAAAAGATCAATACTTTCTTCGGTAAGCATACAAACTGCTAGAAAGCGGATGTAAATCTGAAATACCCAACAGATACTTAGCCAAGTCCAAGAAGTCAGCTTTAAATTTTTTCAAATACTCAAACACACCACTATCAGAACACAACTTCGGATATTCACTATTGTCAGCAGCTGGGGCTTCAAGAACTCTACCATCAACGAATTCTGATAATTATGTGGTTATTCGACTAATTTTATCGTCATTTTTCTTAACCATAATAGTTGAAGCGAATGCTGACGCACCTTTGATAATCTTATTTTTTAAAGGACTCTCCGAGGCTAGCTCTCTGAACATAATAGTAATCTTTTCTCTGTATTCCAACTTGAATTTTCTAATATCTAGCACTCTCAATTTTAGCTACTTGATTTGAGAGGATGCATCAAATCCTAACTCAATTTCATCAACTTCCTTCAAATTTGATTAATCAATTTTTGAGCTGGATTTGCTGGATATAACCTTATTCATGACACGCTCTCCGAGGTCCTCGACTAGCTTCTCTAGCTCGAAGTATAGCAATAGAAAAATAGGCTCATTGGTCAGGAATTCTTTCAAAAAAAGATAACAAAGCTCAACAATACTCAACATGAAGTTTGGCGTCAATAGATTCATCATTTTCAAGTATTTGTTTCATTCTTTCAAACGCAGTACTGTCAAGGGATTTATCAATCTCAGTAACATATTTCCGCAGGTGTCCAATAATCTGAACCATTCTTTGAAGAGCAGAGACATTTTCTAACCATCTTGTAGCACAAAACTACATTGGGAAACCATGAGATCCTGTAATTCTTTTATAGTGACTCTTCTGTACAGGAGAACAACTGAAACTACTTCACCTTATCATGAGCGTACTTATATACATTGTGCACGGTGTGTATGCTACATGTTACATGTACCTGAGTCCAATAAGCGGCATTCCATTCCAGGATCTGAGTTCAAATACTCACAAAATTTCTTAAACAAGATGATGTTGACATTCGGCCCATCCATGGCAAGTTGAAGTATATTCGAGAGATCAATGCCCAAAGGAGGTACGAGTAGACCTTGAACCAAGGTTTTCCTTGCATTACCAAATAACGCTGTTCCGCAGCAGGTTTCAAACACGGCACTACTCGGTACCTCTGTGTTTGTATTAGCAAAAATGAAGGACTTTTCAATTTTCTTTGTAAAATTTCAGAGCTTTTCAGCACCTGCAGACACCATGCCGTATTTACTGGATTACTCAGACAGGAGGACTAATTTCGAGCATTTTCCAAGAATCTAGACAATTCACTGAACTCGAGAGCCTTTCGAGGACGGACATGAAATCTTGTGGCGCCGCGACGACTAGCTCGCCTTCCATAAGGCCATTCGCAGGCAACTTGCGACCTCGACCGCGAACCGTGCGACACGGAAATACACGGTCGGCCTACGGGGGTGCCACATATTTAGGACATAATTCTCGATTCGCCGAACGTTTCCCAAGTTCGCCGAGCAAACACCAGCTCGTTAGTATTTATGAATGAACGGCGTCTGCGAGCACGTATGCTCGTAAAGTTCGCGCAATCAGTTCGCACCCCCCGAGTCGACGACTAATTTAATTGTCAGTGGACGTCGAGGGGTGGCCGGGCAAGAGCCAGGGGTAGTCGCCGACGCAGGGCGAAGAAAATACGTAAAATACTCGAAAAATAATCATACAAACGTGCAGACTGTAAACGAAATCGCCTCTTGTACACATAAACAGCGAACATATAGACTATACGCAGCGCACACAAGAGCAGAGAGAGTATTATTTACCAGGTGGCTCACTCACGACACTGCACAAATATTCTCGCCGTACTCGGGGTGGAGGAGTAACATATGGCGGCGGACACCTGGTGTTCTCTCCGGCGTTTCGTTAATATCCATTAAATTAAAATTACCCGGAATATAAATTCATATTAATTAATACGCGCGGTGATATATACGTATATCGTATACGGCGCAGGCGACAATGGGAGGCGCGGTGCGGAGCGCTACCGCCGCATCACGCTGTCGATTTACGCGCCGCGCGGCGTCCGACCTTTTCCTCTGGCCGTGCAGCACCCCCTCAAAAAAAAAAAAAAAAAAAAAAAAAAAAGAGGAAAACTCGACCCGAGAATTAAATTTTTAAGCGATCGGAATGCAAACAAGTTTAAACGAGCGGAAAACGTAAATTGAAAATAAAGTTCAGAAAACGTCGAGAGAGTAAAATCGAAAAACCGTTAAAACGAAAAAAAAAAAAAAAAGTGAGAAAAAGGCAGTGAGGAGGTAAAGAGGATGAAAAATGAAAAAGTAATTACTGTCGCCAGGTTCGTTTTTAGTGTGAAAAAGATTCAAACAGAACGAAACAAGGGGAAAAGAAACGGGAAAAAATAGAAAGACGAAAAAAGAAATAAATAAATAACAGAGCGGAAACATCAACAATAATTGTTAAATTTTTAAATTTTTTTTTCAAAAGATTTTTTCGTTTTTGTTCGTTCGGAACGAAGAAAAAACGAGGCGAAACAATTTCACATTTAAAAGAAAACCTGTCGACACTGAAAACAAAAGCGCGATCGGGAGAAACTTTTCGCCCAACTGATATTAGTTGCAGCTTGAGTTTTTCAGCTCTTCGAATTAAATGAACAAACTTTCTTAAAATCCATTTAAAAGTAAACTAAACGTGTGTACTCTTCGCCTAATATCTATCTATCTGTCCGTCTGTTCAGTTCTGTGCGGCGCTGCCCTCGGCTGCTTAACAACTTTCATTAATTTAATTCGATGTCGAATTCCCCTTTCTACCACACTCGTTTCGAACAGGTCAGAACATCAATTTTGTTCGCGATTTCGGCGCAAAAACAAACGCCCCGACATATCAACAAATGTACACAGGTAGCGGCTGCGTCAGCTTTTCCTTATTGAATTAATTTTCACGGAGTGTAATACGAAGCCCCAACACTTTTTCCGAATTGAGAAGTCGGATCAAATGAGACTGTGGGAATTTACAAGAGCTGAGAACTAGTTTACTTCGGGGGGAGTATGTACCCGCTTCGAAGAGGTAGTGGCACGTGTCACCATTTTGGGGTATTTCAGAACATCGAGTTCAAAAATGCATCGGATTTCCTATCTATCCCACAAGTGAGCAGTAATTTCGACTTCCCCACCTTCAAAGGGGCCAATATCGCTTTACCCCCAAAAAATTGTACAAGATATCAAAATAAGAGGTTTTTGGGTCGCTAATTTCAAGAATTCCACATCCATTTTTTCGCGACTTCTGCGCAGAACTACATGCATCGACGTATCAACAAAAGTACACAGGCAGCCTGCATCGGCTTTCCTTTATTGAGTTAATTTTCATGGAGTGTAATACGAAGCTCACACTTTTAAGTGATAAGTCGGGCCAAGGAGGAACAATAGACATTTTCAAATGTTATGGTCTAGTTCACTCAGGTGTATGTTCCCAACTCGAAGGGATGCTGGCACGTGCCACCATTTTGTGGTATTTTCAGAGACGAAACTTTACTTTCAGCTTAGGAGAGGGGGTGTGGAGAAGGAAAATTTGCGAAAAATATTGTTTTTAACTAAAAATACGCCGACAACGTTTCTTTAAATTTTAAAATTTGCCGATTTTTTTAATGACAATTTTTTTTAATTGAGAAAAATAAACAAACAAACAAACGTTCTTATAGAAAATTAAAAATTTAAATGAACAGTTTCAAAATTTGACGACTGCCAGATTACTGGGGTGTCTCATACCCCCCGCCATAGTTTCGTCCCTGCAAATGCAGATTGGAACATTATCCCTCAAGCACTCACATTTGCGTGAGCATACCCTAGTCTGGCAGGGTAAGCTGAAAGGATGTTAGGAATACTTGAAAGGAACACACAACTTCCTTTACATATTAAAAGGTGGTCGTTATTTACTCTTGGTGATCCTTGTTTCTGAATTTCTTCTGATTCGTCTCCTAAATTGGTTTCAATAAAATCAATCAATCAATCAATCAATCAACAAAAAAACCACACTACAAAGTTTTAGGTTGATTGGAGTAGGGGAATCCATGCCACAAGGCTCCCTTTCGTTCTTGCGGGGAAAACACATGGAGTTTTGACTTTTGTTCCGCACTAAATTTCCCGCCGATATTCACCAGGACCAAAGCCCGTCAATCAAATACTAGAACATTTGCCATCGGATTCAGTTTGTGACATTGAAAAATAAGTCTTTTGCTTTCAACTTGTAGATTTTAATAAAATGTTCAACTTTCTCAAATTTCAGGCTCTAGGTCAAACAGAATTTAGTGAAAACAGAATAGTCATTGAAATTCGAAATTTAATGTTTGCTACCGACGTTCAGATTTTCGAAATGTCATCCACATTTAAGCTTTGTTTCAATCTTTCAGATAACTTTCGATACTCAGCCTGAAATATTCGGCTGTTGACTGACTAGTCTCTGACAAAAGTCCAAGGTACTCCATTTTCAGAAACGAACTTTGACTTTCAGTTTGGGAAGGTGAAGAAGAAATAGTTGACTACAAATATTTTTTGAAAACTAAAAATTCGCCTACAACATTTTTTTTTAAATTAAAAATTTACCGATTTTTTGACTGAAAAAAAAAAAGCACAAACATTCATAAGAAATGAAAAATTTTAACGAACAATTTCAAAATTTGCCAACTGCCAAATGATTGGGAGAGGAGTTCAACCCCCGCCCCTATAGTTTCGCCCCTGGGTATATTAAAACGTCGAGTTAAAAAAATGCACCAGATTTCCTATCCGTTCCAAATGTGAGCTCCAATTTCAACTTCTCCCTCTTTAAAGGAACCAATTTCACTTTCACGGGTATCGGAATGGGGGTTTCGGATTGCTAATTTCAAAAATTTACCATCAGTTTTGTTCGCGATTTGGGCGCAAAAACAAATGCCCCGACGTATTAACAAACGTGGCAGCGTACGGAATAAGGTCTCACTATGTCGAACGTAGTTTTCGAGATAGGCGATTTTTTTGAATCATGGTCAAAACTATCAAAATTGAAATTCGTGTTAATCACAGTAGAATAAAGCCTCCGCATGGTGTTGTACGTTTTTCTCTGCCTGCTTCGGATTGTCCATATGTGAGCCCACCTCCTCATTATTTTGTCCCTACCAACTCAGTTTTGTTATCACTAGAAACTAAACTTTTTCATTTCGTATCAAATTTTCAGAAAAGGTTAGATCTACTATATAAAAGCGAATGTTTGTCTGTTTGTTTGTTTGTGGGTATGTTTGTTCGAGGTTGGCGGCTGAACCGTAAGAGCTGGGGGTTCGCACTTCCTGGATGTGTTCGTATGAACCCGGAATAAGTTTTAGGCTATAAAAAATTTCGGTAACCTAATTAGGAGGGGGCCACAAAATTTTGCCCCCCCTGGCCCCCCTAATTTTGTTTTCAATTAAACTTTTTAGAATCGTTTCACATCAATCTTCTTCACACTTTGTTGAAATTTGGTGGCGGTATCTGTCTCCCTTCAGGAATTATTGGGGGGTCGAAAATCTGAAATTTCCAAAATGAGCTCAAAATGCTTCATTATTGCACGTACATCTAATTTAGAACAACCATAATATTTTGATATTGTTTCGTACCCATTTATATACCACACAGCCCATTTTCAACCACGTATCACCTCCAGAAGCTCTAAAATTTCAGTTTTTGAAAACTATGTTCAGCATTCCTTCTATCTATCCGACTAAATTTTTGAAAACATCGACATTTTCCTCTGAATAACACAAATATGAAGCAGTAAACTGCAACTAGATCAGGGACCTCCATCTGAACGCAATAAGAGTTGAAGCTATTTAATTGTAAAATTCTGTAAATTTCTTCAGTACCGTTTCTCAGGGAACCTTTTCGAGGCAAGAACTGGCTGGCGGCTACACGACGATTCCTTTACCAACACACGCACACATACGCGCGCACGAACATACAAAATGAAAGGGAACAGAAACAACAAAGGGCATTACAGCAACTATTAGTTAAAACTGCAGGTAAAAAAAATGTGTCCTGCGTCTCATAATCAAAATCTCTCCTCCAATATGTATAAAAGTGTTAGGTTATCTGTGGGTGGGTATGCATGTTTGTTTGTGGTTGGCGGGTGAATCATAAGAGCTGAGGGCAGATGCCGATACCAAGGAAGAGGGTGGGGTCCGAACCCTCTCCCCCCAAAAGATTCGAAATACATATATGCGGTATCAGTTCTAACGATGGAGATCCCGATAGGCAAATTAGGCAAGTGCCTCGGTTGACAGATTTTGAGGGGCGGCAAAATTTTGCACAAAAACGACGGGAAAAAGGAAGGAAATTTGGAAAAAGAGAAAAAGAAGAAAAGGCAGACAGAAAAAAGGAAACAGTTGCAGAAACATAACTGAAAAATAATTATCAATTTTTGACCTGTAGCTCATTAGGAGGATATGAAGCGGGTGAGAGAGACATTTTGTTGAGCGCCTATAGCGGCTTGGTTTTTAAATCCGCAGCTGGTTATAAAGAACGTAAGCAAAAAGTGAAGTCCATAATACATTTTAAAAAAAGAAGAAGTGAAGTGACCACCCGCTTATCAGTGCCGGCAGTGCGAGAAGGGCGGAGGGAGGAAAACTGCAAGTTTTCAGGCAGGAAAAGATCACGGATGTGGATCACAGGGACCCGTTGGAAGGATAGGAAGGAAGATGGGAAAGTGGTTAGCTGTAAAGGGAAGAGGAAGGAACTAACTCAGTTAACCCAACACACTTTAGCCAACCCACCTTAGCCAGCTCACTTTCGCCCACAGCGGGTCAGCTAGTTCTTTATAAAATGTCTGACAAAATGAGACCTCACAGAGCTCTCTAGCTTTATTTGTCTCAGAAATATACCACCTTGAATTCATAATCTTTCGTGTTTTGAACTTCTTGTTTTTCCAATTACATTTTTCTCAAGATCAGGTTTTCGAAATCTCAATTTTAAACAGCCATATCTCGGCGAATTTTAGAGCTGAAGAGCTCCGCAAGGTCTCATTTTGTCTGAAATTGTATCTAGTGTACGTCGATACTCATAACTACACATTGACAAAATGGGACCTTTTTCCCGCATTGCCACACACAGCCGCAGCATCAGCTCTCCCTTATTGGATTAATTTTTATGGAACATGCGACATTCGCCGAATGACGAACGTTCGGCATACTTCTCGAACGTTCGCAATATCACAAATGCACCCCTACACACTATGCGTGAATTCGGCAAACATCGAATGTTTTGGGATTGTTTCCTTTGACGTCAGTTTACCGACAACGGATGGAAAATGTTCGGCATTCGGCGAACGTGCCTCTCACACTCGCCAAATGCCAAATATTGCCATACACACCACTAGATGTTCGGCATATGACGAACATTCGTGATTCGAAGTTCGGCGAATGCCGCAAGTGTGTAGCCGGCTTTATATAAAGCACTCCACGACTTTGTTTGAATTGAGAAGTCGGATCACGATAGGAAAAAGGGCATTTACAAGAGCTAAGGCCTAGTTTATTTCGGGATGAAAACACCCCCAACCCAAAGGGGTGCTTGAACGGGCCACCGTTGAGCGTTATTTTACGACCCTGAGTTCAAACATGCATCAGATAGATCATCTATCCGTCCCAGTATAATTTCGACTTCCTCCTCTTCGAAGGGACCAATTTGACTCTGCTAAAAAAAGTTGAACGAGGTATCGGAATGGGGGTTCTCTAGTCGTTAATTTCGAAAACTTAACCATACTTCTCGTTCATCACCGATTTGGCCACCCAGCATCCACATCTGACCTTTCAAATATGCAATACTGGTTCAATGCGGAGAGTCGAATAATCAAATAATGTAATGATACACGGATTCCTAAGTTGCCAAGTTCGAAAATGCAAGCAAATTCCTTATATTACCCCGATTCTGGCCTCAAATTCGACCCTTATAGAAACCGGGAGAAGGGATTTTTGTGACGTTCATTTTGAAAATCAAATTAGATCACTCGATCACACAACGCTTTTGGGCTACAAAATCCAAAAATCAAACTCCCTCTAAGTCACATAACGGAAAAACATAATGTTACTGAGGAAGATTTGGGGAAATGACTACAAGAAAAAGAAAGTCATGATAGGGTAAATAGATTTGTTAGTGAAATATTAAAAACAAAGACGGAAATTTAGATACCGTCGGTCAAAAAGTAGAGGTGGCATGAGTCATCAGTTTATGTAAAAGCACATGTATTAATACCAACGCACAATAAAATCGCCACGTATATTGTACCTTGTATACAGGGTGATGAACGAGAAGTCACACCATAGGGCCAACATGTGATAAGGCGCAACGGCGTCGACACGATAACACAATCTCCGCTACATGCATTACGTACACGTTGCACGTTACTACATGTTTGCCTATGGTGCGACTTCTCGTTCATCACCCGGTATTAGGGCGATTGCAAAAAGAGCAAAACAAATGACCTTCCGAGTGAGATCCGCCAAAATATGTGTAAACCTCGATAGTAAGAAGAGCGAATCAAAATAAAAGCCCGACGCGTAGAACATGTAAAAAGAGCGAACACGTTGATTCGGGTAAGACGATTGACTAATCATGCTACTATCTCGTATATCACTTTCCTATGCTGTATTTTGGGAGTAGCCCTTTCCTGCATTTATTCTCAAAAGTCTATTTTATGATAGTATCAAAATAATTATACTTACTCTGTATTTCGAAGTCGAAATACACGAAAAGAAAAGGGACCCATTTATCGGCCCACAATGGTAATGTTGAATTCACGAAAGAAATATGCTGTTTGCACGAAATATATAAATGACAAGCGCAGTAACGAGTACGAAACAGAAAAAGAAAGAGTTTGAAGAAAAAATTAAACTTCAGAATGCAATATAATTCACTTACACGATAAAATAAAATACGCCCGGAATTTTAATACCTTCTACACACAATGAAAAAAAGAGACACGATATTACTGCGCCCGAAATAAAAAGTTTAAATTCTCGGCCTCCATCATACTTGCCACAAATTTACAATTGCTCACAAATTAATGTCAAAATCAAATTTTGGAGCAATAAAAATCTATGAATCTATCCTCTCCCTCCTTAGGAGCCAGATTAAGAGCCAAACCGATATCAAAAACGAATTCGTTGAGTTCGAAACCCCTCGATGATCTCGATGGGGTCATTCGCATAAATAATAGGTCTAAAAATTCCTAATGTACTGTAATAAGGGGTAATTTTTACACGCCCACTCTTTTTTTGTTCTCTCAACCCGAGCCCTGAAATCCGCCCTTTCGAGCATTACCTCAGAGCTCCCCTCTATGGCGTTTCTAGAGTACTTAAGAAAAAATTCTTAATGACCGTTTTTATAGAAAATTGGATCCCTCTTAAACTCATGGATCTCCTATCTCCACGAGTGATGACGTATAATTTTTGTGTTTAAACAACATAATATACCGTATGCAAGTCATTTCGTGATATCGATTTTAAAACTCGTCATTTAAACTATTTTTTTCGTGGCTTCACATTTCGTTCAGTCACACTTTTTATTTCGTGCTATTTAATACTTCCCAAAAGAAAATATTTACTTTTTGATGTGACATACTGAAACTAGTATACAAACAAGATAATAAGGAACAAGGTTGGAAAGTAGGTTGATCTCTGATAACGTAACTCTAGTTCCCACTGCCAAAAAACCGCCACCAGAGAGCAGCACCACGCCGAGATATTCCAAGGAAGGTACATTGTTGTTAAGGTATCTAGAAATGGTTTCCGTTCAAATCCGAAAAACGGAATTTCCGGCTTGAAAGAACATTTTTCGCTGTTAGGCACAATTCATTTTGCCGACATCTGGTACCTTTTCACAGAGCGCCTCACAAATGCTTGTCTCTTCCTTCATCAAAATGATTTTAGGCTTTTTTACAGAAAAAAGGAAAGAGACTGTGTTCCCTCCTTCTTTCGAATCAGTCATTCATTCTTCAAAAAACAGAACAATTATTTATTTTCTCTCATTATTTCTTTTCACTCCGAAAAAAATGTGCAATTCTCTGCTTCCTCGGAAGAGAAACGCACCAGAATTCTCATTTTTAAGACAATATTCCTCTGTTTGCTCGGGAGACGGAACAGCTTTCCTCTTCATTTCCCAATTTCAATAATTTACCTGATGGAATTTGGAAAAGTCGAATCTGGACCCCAAATGAGCCCAAATGTGAGCTGGATCGGTAATCTGATTGCATTTTTGAACTCACCAACCCAAATATCATTATTTCGGTATTTTCCACTACGTTTCCATTTAAGCCGGTGGCGCGTCCCAGCCTCCATTGGGGGAGACATTTTTGCACCTCAAAATAAGATAGACTTGAACCCTTGAAAATGCTCCTTTCTTCCACATCGATTCCGCTTCTCAAAAAGAAATATGGAATTTTTGTGCTATATCTTGCATGTACAATGATGACGTCACAACTAATACCTTTTCAAGACATATCAAACTGTACTAACTTTCTCTAGTCAAGTACTTTCAAGCCTAATGCAGGCTCTAATACCTTTCGGACACACTCGAACTCGATCACCCACACCAAAAGTTCTCCTTACCCCAATGTGGGCGCCACTGCACCCAGTACTCTTTAAATAACGTCGTGTTTCTTGAATCTAGAATGTGTATTATACATATATGTATAGAGCCTACTTCGAAGTTTCAAATCCACTAGACGCCATTATTCCACTTCCGCAATCGATTAACATTTTCCCTCGGGTAATGCTCGCTAACTCTCTCTATCTTTTTCTTCAATTCATTGACTCTCGCGAGTCTTTCTAATAATTGATCATCTCGATTTGTTTGCAAAAGGACGAAAACGGCGAAGCGCCGAAGATGACTTTGTACACAGCACAACAGCGCGCAGTTAACCCACCAGGAATTTGTTCCCTCTGTTCACCCTCTGCACAGAGAGACATCCTATCCCATCATTGAATGCGAAGTCCAATCAAATACGTAATTCCATTAACAGCGTTTCGGGTCTCGGCACAGCGGCTATCCGCTATGCGTATTTACTCGCCGCCGAAAACGAATACAATTTTACGCTACAACGGAAGCAATAATGGACCTTAGTCGCCCAGGCTCGGCCTAGTATGTGGAAGAAATGCGGAAGCTGGGGCAGCGTGCGCAACAGGGAAAAACGAAAATCGTCAAAGAAATAAATCAGCTTGAGTCGTCGGAACGGCAGGTGCGTATAGTATTTCAATTTACTAATCTCGCTCAATTCACAGTTTTCGAATTTCTACCAAAGAGATAGGGTATCGAGGGCAGTCTTCACACACAGTTCAGGCTGCACAGTACCCACAGACCCAATTCTTCTTTTATGGTGACTTTCAATCGTTAGAAATTTTTAACCCCCACTCTTTTTGCGGTTATATTCCATGGGGGAATACTTCATCGTATTCAATGAGTACTAAAGGGAAAAGTGTATTACGGATTTCCGAACTTGTATGAGAACCAAAACTGAAATAGGCCCATAGACTGCCGGGCAGCCACGATCACTGAAATTTCCCTAGTTTGCTGATGAGTCGTCCTAATGTCATGAACGAAGCAGTCCTTGATCACTGTTGTCACTCTCGTGTGTAACTGTACACGTATTTTTCTTGTAAAGAAAGAAAAAATAATAATAATGAATACATAACTCACCAATCTGAATGAAAAAACCTGGTAGGATTATCACTCACCTGTAACAGACAAAAAAAAATGATTCATTAGTTTGTGGAAGATATGTTCTCTAAAAAGAGAAATATGGATTATGAACTCGGATATGAGTGTAGCAATTGACTAACACAGCGATGGATTCCATACAAGGGCGGATTTAGGGAATATATGGGAGGGGGGGCTTAGGAAACAATGCACGAAATTTTTTGCCTTCTCTTTGAAACGTTTCACAGACTTCATTAATGTAATAAAAGTGAAGAGAGAAGTTTAGTATTACAAAAAATGTATTTCTTTCTTTCCCTCTTTCTTCTTCTTTTTTTCCTTTTCTTTACGTTCATTCTTTTTGAACTAAGGGGACGGAAATCCACCATGGTTACTCTTAGGCTGATTCCAACAGCTACACTTTTCAGGCCCCAAAGTCTCAGGGCTTACGACCTCTTTGTTTCCAAATGCCTCAAATACTGGTTGAAAGAAGAGACATCCCAGAGAGGGTGAAAACATCGAGAGGTATTCTAACTGGTAGTTCTGATGTGTTTAACTGGTTCCTAAATGGTAACTGACCACGCTCAAAGAGTTCGCGTGGTGGAAAACTGTAGTGCTTATTTTAGGCGGCAGTTCTACTCTGTTCAGACAATTATGAGATGGGAATTACCAATTTTAAAGGAAAGTTCGGGCAGTGTAAAATGGTAATTGTATACTTCGGAGTGGAACAAAAGAGGGAGTACTTCCATTTTCATATTGAACCTTAACGGAACGTAGCATTTTATTACACAAGCAATATCTACTAAAGTCTTGCTGAAAAACTGTAAATACTATTTCAAGATTGGCTCTAATTTGGTACAAAATCTTTCCAACTTCCAAAGTATTGTATGACTCTTTGACTTCTATAAAACTATTACACATGTTTTAAACATTCCAAGGCTCTTCCAGATGTATCCAAGGTTTACGAGATTTCAAGATTTCAAGTACAGTTCACGACTATTCCTCTAACTCTCTTCTAAACACGCCCACAAGCTTAGCAGAGACTTTCTCCGATTCTTATACACTTGTTCAAGATTCTATAGGATTCTTCAAGGCTTGTTCACAAATACAAGACTCTCTAAAATATTTTCAAGGCTCGCTGAGATTCCTCTAAGACTTTTTTAGACCTACATAAGACCTTCTTGAGCTTCGCTTAGACGGGTTCACGATTGCGATGCGAAAGTTAGCAGTTTCTTTGGCATACGGAATTCTTCATTTTTTCGAATAGACATTCAGATCAAAAACGTGATGGATTCGGTTGCAAAGCTTTTCAAGGATTTTAAAGCGTATTCCGATATTTTCAAAATTCTTCCGACATTAGAAGTCCAAACACATTAGGATTTCTCTAAGACTCGCTAAGACTTTTCCAACGATTTTTCAGACTTGTTGAGCCACTTTCAGACTCGCTAAATACACCAACCAAGCGTGAGCTATCTTAAACAGGGTTAAAAAGGTATTATAAGAGTCAAAAGTTTTGAAGAGGTCCTGAGGAGCCTTTAATAGTGTTAAACGAATTTAGATGTATCAAGAAGCCTCAATGAAGCCTGAAATAGTTTTAACGAATCCGGAAAAGATTTAACGGTAGTCTTAAGCTAAAACAGTCCGGTTAGGTCTTCAAGACTCTTCAATCAGTCTAAAGTCTTCAACGAATCTCACATGATTTTAAACGAGTCTGAAAGTCATGAAAAAATGTTCAAGAGTCTCATGTGAATCAGGAAAGATTTTACAGAATCATTCTCAATCAAGCCTGTAAAAGTCTCAACTAGTCCTAAACAAATATGAAATAGCCTACAAGTATCCTAAACAATCTGGAGGAGTTTGAACCTGTCTAGTTCGGTACTGAAGAGTTCACATAAGCTTAAAAGAATCTAAAACATGTCTGAAACGTTATTGCAACAGTCTCATCGAATCTGAATAGTCTCAAAGCAGGGGCGTTGCGAGTCCTATCGTCGGGGGTAACAAAAAGGTCAAAAATGCCAACTCGCAAAACAATTTTTCATACAAGCCTAATTAATCAATAATAACTTCTTCAACGACCTCGTTATTTTGCAGACTAATATCCACTAAATAGTCAGAAATTACCGAATCGACACAAAATGTTGCATTCAAAACAAGAAGGGAAAAAAGCTCCAAGATGTCACGATTTTCATACGTTGCTGACGGATTTAAAATGCCAACTACATGGCCGAATATTTTGAAAAATTGGACTCTAAAGATTCGTAGAGGGTCAGCCTCTCAGTACGCTCCTGTATCGAAACTTTTTAGAGTCTTAGTCCGGCTTGGAATGTTCTGAATGAGTCCAAAGAAGTGTTAGAAAGTCATGAAAAATCCTAAAGAAGTCTGAAAAAATAATTTCCCCTGTTTATTCTGGTTGACGAAAACCCTTAGTACCCCTCTCCCGACACAACAGTATCTTACACCACTGATAGGCCTCACAAATACAGTTCCATACATTTCGAAGAATGTTTGGTGCAGCATATGGCGATGCACGCATGCTTAAGTGGCTCCCCAGACACCGTGCCCCTGATCCCGGAAACTACCCTTTCGAGTATCGCGTCGGCGACCAGAGGAGAGGACACTCTGAGGCTGGCTCGGGTCCCCATTTTCTCTCTCCTTGACTCGGATTCGCGCTGTTGCATCAGGGCCACTGTGCGACATCCGACTGACCGAGGCAATGCTCATCCAGCGTTATCCTGGAATTCGGGTGGCCCACAGCCGGACCACGTTTCCTTCACCCCGCACCTCCTCGTCTTGGTTCTTGTTAACGATATAGGATGGTGGTAACGGCATACGGCAATGTGAACCCTGCCGGGGACATTTCGAAGCATAACCTGCGTGCAAATTTGGTTCACTAAGGGTACGGCTATTCTCATCTCGATGGTCCAGTCATTTTGGCCCTCATGGGTTGATTCGACTTCAGTCCAAAATTTTGGAGTTTTTACTGTGGACGCTTTTGAATTGGGCCTGTGGCCTTCCCCCCCCCCACCACGAAATCTGGAGTATGGTTATGTACAGTGTTGACCAGACTGAGCTCGACTATGGACCATCCTTTTTACTGACACCCATGAGTTATTTTACTCCAAATTTTCAAAGAAATGAAAAAAATGATGATGTATCAACAAATTCCGCTGAAACTGTCAACAACATTCCGTGGATGAGCCTACCTATTCCCGACCTCCTACACATACAACTATTTACTGATGAGATACAGCGCCCAGAGTTTTTAGGAGAACATGCATTCAGAAAGAGGCAGAACATGCTCGTCACAAGATGGTCAATAATAAATAATAGTGGACACCATGGGAATCATACTAGAGTAACGCCACCTTCATTAATCCTGTTACATTCAGATTCTGTAATTTTTGGTCTTTCTCACGAGCAGGGCACTCGAACACCATGACTGAGAATGTTATAGGCTGCAAATGCTCAAAGATTTTCAACACAGAAACGTCATAATGTTAGCATATATCAAGCTCCAGGGGCGAACGATAAGAGGAGAGACTGAGCCCCTCTCACCCCTCTCAGACTAATCCATTCAAAAATACACACACCGATTACATCTCTAAACGTGAACTCGTTATCGCTCATAAATTTTTGCTCGCGGTTGGTCATTCTTTTTCGAAATGACGACTTGAGTGTACGATGCGGTGTTCCACATCGACATTTTGTTTTCTCGCTGCAAGCTGCAGCCGCCGACGATCCACCGAGAGCCCATAAATAACGCAGTTTACCGACCGAACGTAAGCAATAACATTTTGAACACAAAATCGATCTAAAAGCCAAGCTCGAAACATCAACGTCCCTGCTTTACAATTTTATCGTATAATCGTAAATGTCGAAACTGATTATACAATAAACAAACAGCTTGTCCCGGATCAGATTAACCCAATGATAGACTGCACTTTTTTTTCCTTTCTTTCTCTCACAATCGCAATTCGCCTTTTTTTTTCTCTCCCTTTTTAACCGCGACTTGTTAACCCGGCATGTGTATAGTCGGTGTTCTAAAATATCGCTTAAATAAGTGGCGTTTCGTGCATGTGTTCGCGGGACTTACTTATTTTCCTCTTCGTGAAATTCATGACATTGCGCTTTCACATGCGATACACTTTATCCCATACTTTTTTTTCCTCGTGAACCAAAAAGAAAGACCGAAAAAAGCGCAGTAAAAAAAAGAAGTCCTGGTAATCGTGCCGGAACTCCTTCGAACGAGACGAGTTAATGATCGGTAACTTTTCAAAAAATTTCAAACAGGAATAATACGAGTTCATACAAACACGCCGACTAAAAAAATCATCAGCAATGTGTAAGTTGCTACATTATATTATGTAGTAAGGCGAGAAGAGAAAATGACACTTGTTCCACATTTTAGTAACAGCAATTTTGAAAATATGGTCAACACGATGTTGAGAGGGGACTTGTAATAAAATTATAACCACATTGTGAAGCTAAATTTTTCAATTTTCACATCCTCCCCTTCCGCGTCCACAGCAGCCGAAGTTTTGAAAATCCGGTCAAGCTGGTATGTATGTCAAGATAGAACTCAGGAAAGTGTGAAACTAATAATTTATACTCACGTTGTAGGTATTGATTTCTTCAATTTTCACTCCTCTGCCCCCCCCCAACATCCACAATTCTTACAACAAGTAACAATTAAAACCGTTCGAGAAATTCGTATTATTCTTCAATTATTATTATTATTATTATTATTATTATTATTCATGATATTCAGGATAGATTTCCTCATAATTGGTATGGAAGATGAGTGACAACGACAGGAATAAAAGTAAATAGTCAAGGAAGAGCAACTCAGAACGCTCCGTCGGATGCAAACAAAAGACATGGAAAAATGAATGAACTGAATTAGAGCTGAAATTTTTCGATGAGTTCATTACTGATTGTAACAACGCAAATGAATTAGAAAAGGAAGCTGAAGTTCGTTAAATAAAAAGTAAAATTAAAAGTAGAATTAAATAACAGCAGAATTAGAGGTTAAAATTAGAAGACATGTCTCGTTTGAGTGACTGCAGAGAAGAGACACATTAACTATCGGAAGTACCGCTGCATTGCTCCTACATATTTCAAAACATAGTTTAGGCTAATATCGCCATAAGGAGTTGAAATTCATAGTTGACTTTCCTAATCAACATACCAAGTCTCCAAGAATCCAGCTGGACTATCGACTTCTTGGGGTCTTAACGTCCTCCCAAATTAGTTTTTCCAAAGAAACTCGGGAAATATCAACGGCAGGCGGAAAAACTCTTCCGCCATTCTTAAAGAATAAATAGCAAGTACAGTTGTTTGATCCTGATTCCTAAAATGAGAATGACGGGTCAATTTGTTTAAAGAAAGCTAAAAAATGATGAATCATTACCTTTTTTTTTGCTTGTACGTAAAGTCAAAAATAAAATAATTTTATAAATATTTTCGTGCCTTACAGAAAAAATGATGATTAGAAAATGTTTGGTAACTAAAGTTTTATTAACCTTCATTTCCGTTTAGAGGTTTCCTCGTAACACTGACAGTAGACTAAGTTATCTAAGGAAAATTGTACTTGGGAGTCATGTTTTCAAGATGGCTAAGAATACAAGGAGCATTATTTGGGTCTTCGAGAAGGTCAAACATACACGAGCTGTCAAGTAAGTGTGACCTGCATCGAGAAAAGGCGTTTAGAAAGCAAAAGACATATTTCCCAGGAGAACGAAAACGAATTTTGAATGCGAATATCTCTGGATTGGAGCGATCAATCTTCTTGAAATTTGTAATAATTATTAATGGGTGTCAGCGGAATATGACCATGTAATTTTTTTTTATATTCTTGTTACTTTTTTTTTGATTTGGAGGGAAGAAATTTTCGAGTTATTCAGTACTGCTAACCGTGAAAATAAGGATAAGAGCTTGTGAATGTATGAACATGTGCCATGATGAAAATCCTTGAAAATCAGCATAAGTCAACTCGCGGAGGTGTGTAATGTGGAGGAAAATACTGCCGCGTGAGAATTACTGACTTGACTGAAAATCGTCATACTGATAAGAGCCAGTTCTGAAGGGCTCAACTTTGACAGCTTGTACAAGCCTAAATTATTATTTTTTATTTTTGTCGACAACTCCACGTGAAAGATCAGGTCTTAATTACTGTAAATCGAGTAAAATCTCAAAATCAAATTTTTTGCTCGCTAACCGTCTTTTCTCGATGCAAGTCACAAGTAATGAAGCTAGCGCTCCTAGGGGAACTAAATGCATATAATTTGGCAACATTGTATACGTACGTGTAGTCTGATGTTTTGTTTACCAGTTCAAATTTCACTCGAATCGGTGCTGTTTGTGAGAGTTGATATTAATTTTTGCATAGTGTGTTTGATAATCGCTTAACATGGAGAAGTGTATTAATCAGAGGTATGCTATTGAATTTTGTGTTCGCTTAAAAAATCGCCGACTGAAACGTGGCTTTCCCAGATGTTTGTGTTTCACCTGCTACATGTTTTTGGTGGCACGCCGCATTTTGGAGAGGAGGCAGGGAAAGCGTAGAAGACAAGCGAAGGCAAAGTGATGATGATTATCTTTTTTGATCACGAAGTATTCATCTACCAGCATCAAGTGCCTTCACACGTTTCTGTAACTGCCCTCTGGTACATCAAAGTCCTCAGAGTAAGGCTTCATCACTTCAGATTGACACATCTTACGAAGAAAATTGAAGACACCCTGTGGCATCACGATAATGCGCTTTCGCATGTCGCTAGCTTAGCGAATTTTTGAAGGGAAAAAATATAGAAACAATTCCCCACTCACAATACAGCCCAGACCTGGCCACCTGTGATTTTTAACTCTTTCCGGAGGTAAAAAGGGCCGTGAAAGGGATTAAATACCAAAATGTGGCAGTTTCTATAAAAAGGCGTAACTTTGTCGATTGATCAAAGTCTCAGAAAACGTGAAAAAAGAGAAACAAAATTTTTTGGTCAAAAAAATCAATTTTGAGATTCGGTTTGATTTCTATAGAAGAAACGTCGCAATAACAAAGAGACAAAATTTACGCACACAAGAGAGAAGAGGGAGAGAGACAGAGAGAATTATGAAAGAGAATGAGAAAAGAATGCGAATGTCTGCATTCACTTCTTCGTGAGTTTTCGGAGCTCACGAATAAATCCGATGTTCTGAATTGTTACCACGCAAAAGAGCGAAAAATTACCTTTCCAACAAGCCCTCGACGAGGCTGGTAACGTGATTCCGCGGTGAGTTATGGCCGCTTGACGGAGTAGGAGAAAAAGGTGTGTCTAACTTTAAACGCGTTTTTCTCCAAAACATGTTTTCACGTGTTCTCGTTACACTCATCTTTGACCGCTTGTATCTCCGGAACAAAAAACGCTACAAATCTTGCTGATAGCTCGTTGGAATGAGCATTCATTCCTCTATTACGTACTGTCCGTAACTCAAAATTCGTCGGATCAACAAAGTTACCCCTTTTTATAAAAATTGCCACAAATATATACTGACAATGTAAGAGCTGTGTGGCGCTGTAAAGCCCTGTTACAGGGGGGGATGGATTTTGTGTTTCAAAAGTGGATCCAAGGATGGAAACAGTGTGTATCATATAATGGTAGTTAGTTTGAAGAAGGAACACGTTGATTGTAGAATCTGAATAGATTATTTATCGATTTATAGCAGTTGTCTCGTTACTCGATGGACAGCTCTCGTCAGTTGAGGTTTTTGAAATTTCTGAGGGAAAACCCGTATATTGCACATACTGAAATCATAATTTAGAGCCCCTTGCAATCTAACTCAAAAGCACATTGTGGTCACAAGTAACTCTTCAGCGATCGTTTAACGTTAAAAAACAATAATCTTATTGTATTTCACGAAATTTTGGGACCCGTCTCTTCCCAGGAGCAACAATTTTCATGTTATGAGTACATTGTAACCATAAATGAATTCAGCGACCCTTGAAACCAACGAAAAGGTGTCCAAAATGCATTGAATGAAATGTTTGAGTCCTCGTCCCTTCCTTGCCCCCAAAGATCAGATTCTCAACTACGAGCAGTACTTATCTTTGCTGCATCGTATAGAGGCTATCTTAAACTCGAGGTCATTGTGCTACAAGTCCGGGGATCCTTCGTCGGTAGGGTTAACATCTGACCATTTCCTTAACGGCGCTGCCTGTGATCAAAGATGATTCATTTCCGCTACCGAAAAAATTCGATGATTAGTCCAGTCGTTTTGGTCCACATGGTCACGAGACTATTTATCCCAATTGAAGGCGAGGTCTAAGTGGAAGAAGAAGAGTCCTAATTTCGTCGTCGGACAGGTGGTTGGCATTCGTAACGATCGGACTAAACCAGCGTACTAGGAACATGCCTGAGTCGAGAAAGTGTTTCCACACCTAGGATGTTGTGAACTGCGGAATTCCATCTTCATAATTCGAATAAGATTCTCGGGATCACTTCTGGTAAGCCGTGCTCGGGGGGGGGGGGGTTAATACTTAAAATTACACACCTATGTTTGAATTTTCGTATAAATTTTATATTTGTTAAAGTGGTCATATTGGCTGTGTTCGTTATTAGTAAGTGGAAATCATTTGACGAATTCAAAGAATATATTAATATATGTATTATAGAATATGACGCCCGGATTATTTTTTACAGTGAGCACTGTCATCCCTGGTATTCTCATCATTAATTCGTTCGAAGTTTAATTTGCCGTTCACTACATTTTTATATTACTAGCATTTACTTTCTTTCCCTTTTTCATATTTTATTTTGTCGTGAAGTGTACTCGTATTTCATTCCGTTCAAGTTATTCACCAAGACAAAACTTGACTTACAGATTGTTTTTTTTGTTTTTGTTTGGGGGGGGGGGTTGGAGGAGAAGAATTTGCCGACAAATATTATTTTAAAAACTGAAAATTCACCGACAACATTTTTGAAACATTTAAAAATTTGCCGATTGTTTGATCAAAATATTTTTTAATTGGAAAAAATAAACAATCTTACAAACGTTCTTGGAGCATGAAAAATTCAAACTAACAGTTTCAAAATTTGCCAACTGCCAAGTTATAGGGGGATTTTTCACCCCACGCCCAGTTTCGTCCCTGCAAATGCAGATTGGAACCTTACCCCCTAGCACCCACATTTGCGCACATGAGCATACCCTGACCCGGGGGGGGGGAGCCGGAGGGATGTTAGGAATACTTGAGAGAAGCACACAATTTCCTTTACAAACAAAGGAGGTTGTTATTTACTCTTGGTGATACTTTTTCTGAATTTCCTCTGATTCGTTTCTTAAATTAATTCTAATAAAATTCAATTAATTAAAAAAAAAAGAAAAAAAAAAACCCTCCAAAGTTTTAGGTCAATTAGATTAGGGGAACCCGGGCCACAAGCTCCCTTTCGTTCTTATGGGCAAAATACAATGGCAGTTCTGACTTTGTTCCAAACTAAATTTCCCTCCTATATTCATCAGGACCAAAGCCGGCCCTCAAACAATAGAACATTTGCTATCGGATTCAGCTTGTGACACTGGAAAATAGGTCTTTTGCTTTCAAGTTGTAGATTTTAATAAAAGGTACAATTTCCCAAATTTTAGGCTCTAGGTCAAACAGTGAATCCAGTAAAAACAGAATAGTCATTGAAATTCAAAATTCAACGTTTGCTACCGACTTTCAGATTTTCGGAATGTCTTCTACATTTCAGCTTTGTTTCAACCTTTCAGACAACGTTCGATACTCAGCTTCATACGTTCGACTTTTGATTGACTATCTCTGACAAAAGTTCAGAGTAGTCCATTTTCAGAAACGAAATTTGACTTTGAGTTCGGGGAGGTGGAGAAGAAAAATTTGCCGACAAATATCTCTTAAAAACTAAAAATTTGCCGACAAAATTAAAAAAATATATATAAATTTTACCGATTTTTAATTGAAATATTCTTTTAACTGAAATATTTTTTAATTGAAAAATATGCAAACATTCATAAAAAATGAAGAATTCAAATGGAATAGTTTCAAAATTTGCCGACTGCCAAATTATTGGGAACAGTTTCAACCCTCTACACCCCCACAGTTTCATTCCTGGTTATTCATTTCCCGTGTTGAGTACCTATTTTTTCCGTGATCTTTCCTTTCTTGGGCTGAATAATGTACGCCAAATAAAATACCAATTATCACCAAGTATCAAATCAATAATCACCCACTGGATACTAAGGTAGAAGTACGAGACTTAGTGTCATTATTGACTCACGGTTAACATTTATCCCATAAAGTAACAGGATTATTAAAAAGGTCAGATTTATGTTTGTCTTTATTTATCGCCAGTCACATTCATTCCACAAATCCGAAACTCTTCTGCTCCTACATTTTGCATACGTACGTTCTCACTTGGAGTTTGCTCCTTCTATTTGTCATGTGAATACAATCAAAATAAATCACCAGATAGAACAAATTCAAGAACAATTTCTGAAACTTTTGTACACCAATCAGTTTCAATTCTATCCCATGGAGTTGACATATGAAAAGTTACTAAATGGATACCAAATCCAATCTCTTTCCACTGGAAGGAAAATGTATCTGTTTTATTGATTAATAACCTGCCGTGTAATAAATTGGATGACCCAATCATTTTGAATGGAACTGGAGCTAAAAAGTTCCTCAAACCTTAAACTACTCTAACTTTTCTAGATATTTAGGACCAGAATCAAAATTCACGAATATTCACCAATTCTGACACGGCTAATACTATCGAATCAGCTTCTTAAAAGAGAAAAACGTGACCTGCCATAAAAAAGGGACCTGAGCGCAAACATGTAAATTTTACAGGAGAGCGGATAAACAAAATTGATAACGTTATGAGACACAACTTTGAAGACTTACAGCAGTTTGGAAACACTTTTTAAAATTTTTTCGACAACACCACGCGAAAGAGCGGCCAAAAATTGGTCAAAAACAGTTGTTATCACAAAAATGATTTTTTTAGCACTCAGGTCCCTTTCTTCCTGGCAAATCAGAAATATAAACTTGTTAGATCCATAGGGTAGAAAAGAGATACTAAAGAAACTAAAACAATAGTTCTAGGCTTCAAAAAATTTAAAAAAAAAAGGGGGAATGTGGGAGTGTGAGTATCTAACAGGTGTTCATTATGCGGGTTAATGCTGGCAGGTAATGAACGTCTGATGGGAGCTGGATTGTGTGGGTTGGAGTAGAGGGCATTGAGTGTGTATGGCTGTGATGTAAATGTGATGTAAGTGATGACGTTGGGAGGGGGAAGGAAAGAAAGGGCTTGTTTAGTCATTATAAGACCTAATTTTAAGTAATGTAATGCTCCCTCGTAATCAGGGCAACCTGTAAGTAGGAGAGGATAAACTTCTAAATAAATAAATAACCATAACCATAAGGAAGAACAAAACGGAAGAACATACTAATAAGCCCGGAAAACTCATTCGCCAGACAGAGTCGTCTTAATTCGCCAGCGAGCTGATGACAGTTACGTGATCCGTAATTTCATTTGTACTGTTCACAAAGGCGAAACAACCAGACAGCCGAGTCGTTTCGTTAAAGAAGTTAATTTAGCCGTGTTTGAGGAACCTTTTAAGCAGTTAACACCTCGCTGGAAAATATATATATATATACACACTTTATAGCTACACAACACGCGAAAATAACGTATTTGCCAAACGGCGCCGAAAATTAATCAACAATATCCGCAGTAGGGGAAGGTGGGCCACGCCGGCGGCGGGTGATGGTGTATAAACTGCCGTGAGCGTTAATTAGCGAGCATTATCACGATTATAATACGCTGCCGACTAAAATGCTAATCAGCATTATCAGCAAACGAGGTTATTGTGTTCGTTTTCTTCACTGATGGTGTCTAGATATAACTGTGCTGTGTGCTGTGTACTGTGCGTCCGGCCACTTATGGTTCCAGCTTTCCTCTTTCGCTTTTTCGACAGCTAAAACACACAAGGATCGTACACGTATGTAGCCTGCGTGCAGACCGGAGAGTGGAGCACCACCAGAAAGTTTCTCGTATTGTTTAGGGGCTGAAAAAGAAGAACGTAATCGGGATCGTATCCGCGAAAACGGCAGTACGACGGAGTTGAACCACGCGGCTTCGGTCGGGTTCGGCAAAGTGGATCTGACATGTAATAAATTAGAAAGGTTTTTGCCAACAGGAGAGACGGCGTAATGTTTTATGCAAAGTATTTTTTCGCCGGCTTTTTAATTCGCAGTTTTAAACTCCGGAGGTCGATGGCGCGCGCACTTCGTCATTAAGGAATTACGCAGAAATGCTAAAGCAGAGAATTTCGGAAGTTAGATTTCCTCACGATTAAATGGCTAGAGACCACACCGGACGACCAGGAAGAATCGAACACAGTGACTGAGAGTACGAGGGTTGTATTGAACCGGGGCAAGAGGGATACTCGTAACTGAAGATTCCGCGAATGCAGCGAGACCTCGAGAAAAAGGTCACGCAAATGAAGGGACTACCCGCCGATATGATAAACGTTTCCTATTTTAGCGTACTAATGGAAAACATTTTTGTGTCTCGTTGGTCCTTGAGCCTTGGAGATACTCAGCAGGTATTTTGAACAGTGCTTTGTGATTTTGAAAAATTATAGGCATAACATTTCCTCAAAGTGGAAGATTACATACGACAGAGAAATGTCAGAAACAAGGATGACATTGAGCCACGGATACTAATGACGGTTTCGGAGAAGCCTAATTTTCCAGCACACTGGATAAGGCCTCGGCTCGAAGACTTTTTTAACACCATGTAAAGTGTACGCGTTATTTTCAGTCATGCAACGTTCCCTTATTTCCTTCTCTGGGACGAAAAGGTCCACGCACGTGAGCTGTTACTAGCCCCGCGTCTCATAACTTTGAGTGAGCAATCCACGAGACACACACAACAACACTTCTTCTTCAGGTACTGTTGGTAACGAGTTTTACGAGTACAATGCTTCGTTTCTAAGAACTGAGTGAACACTGTAGATCACTGATCACACGCTGTCTATCCACATCAACTGGTACTGCATACGCTTCATTCGCTAGGATGTTTGCAAGGAGAGAAATGAAACCTGTTCCCTAGGTATACTTCTGTGCAGTGATGGTAAAATGCTCAACTGACGAGCATAGCATCAGCTAATTGTAAAAGCTCGAGTATCTTCTTGAAATGCTCGAGTAAATGTTCAAGATCGAAGCATAACTCATGTCAGACTGAGTTAAATCACGACCCAGTCAATTCAGAATTAAGAATCAATTTTTTTTTAAAGTAGTCAACTCCGACTTACACGTGCTCCTTGAGCATTTCTAAAATCCGAGTATTGAAAATTTAGGCATTTGCTCGTTACAATCGCTACTTCTGTGGTACTACGGTCACTCTGTTACGTTAAAGAAGAAGGAAAATGGTCAACTGATGGTCAAATAATACAGAAAATGGTTAAATAATCAACAGATCAAATAATAGGGCAGGAATACACTGCGTGACAAAAGTCTTGTCACACTGTAAAATTTTAATTAAAAGACAAAAATGCAGCAAAAACGTTCTAAAAATGTATTTAATATGCTGAAAATTTAGGAAAAATGTTGTACTAGCGCAACCCAAACACTGAACATGCAAAAGTATGAAGATAATGGGGTACGAGAAATAAAACGTGAATTTTGTAAAAAATGAAAATAATTGATTATAGTAGCTTGAGCAATGTGAGGGCGGGCGTTGTTCTACTGTAGGAGGAATTCTGGACCCACAAATGGTGCAAATGACATCACATGGGTCTGGAGAATGTCAGTAATGTAAAAATAAGCGTTTACCGACGGTCGTGACAAATACGGAGCTCAGTTTTGGTATCACATTGAATTCCGCCCCTAAACCATTTTAGAGCCCCTGAACAAATTTGAGCGTCGGACGAAATTTTGCTGACTATATCGTTCTCTATTGCGTCGCCAGACTCTCTGACGTCCATCTGGTCCGACTCGTCAGTAAACAATGCACGGCTCCAGTCATTCACACTCCAACGCGCATGCGCGTTTGGTTAGGTAATTTTCATAGTGCGGCAAGACTTTTGTTGCGCAGTGTATTTCCGTCAAATAATCCGAATGTCAACCGGAGGGCAAATAATCGGAAGTGTACTGTAAATAAAATAAAACAGAGGCCTATTTAGATGTAAAAAAACTGGTATCTTCAAAAGGCCTATTGAGATGACCACATCAGACGTTGAGGTATCTTCAATCTCTCACAGAGGGGCTACCAAACTCCCACTGAAATTTATCCGCTACCTAACTCGGAATGTTGTTCTGGAATCGTCCACAAAAGTAAATATCAACGACGACTGAGAACAACTGGTCGGATGGTGCCAAGAGGAAGGTGTTCTCTCTGACACGAAACGAAGACCCGACATGACCAGATGCATAGGTCAGCGGTAAAATAAGATGAAATCTAACCTGATGCAGATGTTATCTAATTATATTTTTGAGGCGCCCTGCAGAAAGGTACCAAACGTCGGAAAAGGGAATTTCGCCTTCAAATGTGTTTTCGAGTCGGAAATTCCACTTTTCAGATTTCAACGGAAACTGCTTCTAGACACACCTGGCCACAGTGCACAGTAGAAAGTGGTCGTCTAGGATGTGGTATTCCAAGTTTACAAATGAATTACGATCTACAGGCTGGTGTACAGAAAAAGGTACTATCTAGTGAAGTTTCACACCTCCCGCCCTCTATCGCAATAATAAAATCGCGCTTACTTATTGAATGGTAGAGATAAACTTATAAGCAATACAGTGTTGCATTTTGGAAAAACACAAATTATAAGTACAAATTTAGATCAACTGGAACATAATATCCAGGGTAAAACATATACACGAACTACTTCGGTGCCTATAAAAATTGCAAATTTCATTCATGAGAATCACAACCGTTATCTAGAGCACAATTCGTACGTACGATACCTTATTATAAATTATCTTCTATCTTTTCAAGATTTAAAAAATATTGACGGAATGCTCTATTCTCTCAAGTATTCAAATCACATCAATCAGTCCCGAGTTCATATTATGACATCATCGGAACGTTAACAATGCAAATGAAGGCGAGGTTATCCACTATGGAAAGGGGTCAAAAGCGGATGGTGGAAGCACCCTCTCTTTGTTCCCTTCCTCCAATCTCTTAGTTGTCGACTATTTGGCCTCTCGCGCCATCGTTCGTGCAGGTGTACCTCTTATAGAAAACCTGACAAGATATGAAGAGTAAAAAATCAAAACTCACATTTGCTATTTTACTTCAGGGGCGCAAATAGGCAAAATACTGTACACGGGTGCAGGAATATCTTTGCTGCACCCGAGTACAGTATTTCGCCTATTTGCGCCCTTGAAGTAAAATGGCAAATGGACGCTATTCAGCGTAAGGGAACCAACTAGCAAAATCTGTTTTTGAGAACACGTGATTCGAAGTTCAAGAGCCATGTAGAAACTATATGGCATAGCGTTTACTGATAAGCTTTTTTCAACATGAGTACACATTTTTAAATCGGAGGCCCATTTTTGAAAAATTCTACTTTTTACGCTCTTTCCAGCGATACTAATAACTCATTTTGTTTACGAATGTTGGTCGGTTCCCTTACGCTGAATAGCGTCCAAATGTGAGTTCTGATTCTTTACTCTTCATATATACTCTCTCGGTGCGGCCAGATTGATGGATTTGCATACATCCAATGCGATAAGTTTGTCCGCCGCGTTCAATAGTGAACGAGTAAACCTATTTCGTCTTCCGATACAGTTCTATCGTTCAATGTCCAATTTTCGATTACTTATTTTCAGAACAAAGAGAGAAATTATTGGTCTAACTCATTAAAAATTGATCACTCTGGTACAATCTCGAAATATCATTCACCCCCCCCCCCAAAGGAAGGAAGAAAGTATACAAATTGTATCGCATACAGTTTCAAATCTGAAACTTTTTCTGTTAATTTACTGTGACAATTTGAAAAATGCTTTAATTTACTCATTATTTTTCTTAAAGGCCGAGTATATTACTCGCAAAAATGTACAACATTGATTTCCGTTCCCTGAATTTCATTTGGGGTACTCCTAAGAAAACAAAATTTGCCAAACAGGATACTGGTACATGTTCGTCTGTTTGTTTGCAATGACGACCAGGTTCTGAAATGAGGTCGATCCGACCAGTGGGAGGCGAGAATAAGTGAGCAAAATGTGGTCAAAATTAGCCGTGTTCTAAAGGTTTCATTGGCTCACGATTAAGTCCGCTGTAATTAACTGAGCTATAAAGCTAAAATTTCAAATACGTCCGTTTTGTGAACCGAGTTTGAAATAAACGCGATCAGTTGACAGTACACGGGAGTCGCCGGAAGCGTTAGTAAAAAAAATGTCCCGTTTAGCCCTTAAAGTCGTGTAAGTCGTAACAAAATTGAAGTGCTGCGTGGAAAAAGGACCATCGTCTTATAAGAAATACACTGATCGAAGGCCCCGCTTCCCCGCAGCGCTTCAATTGTTCTAGCAGCTGATAGCGAGTAGCTTTTTTTGAGGTCTGTGTATTTAATTATTACAATTTTTTTTTTTTTCAGGCGGCTCACGCTTATGTTTGAAATAGTAAACTCGTGTTTATACTAAGTTTCATGATGCACTCGATCAGCATCGGGCAGTTGCAACCATTTTGTTTCGTATTTGATGCTACCAAGTCCAAGTGGACACGAGTCAATGCTGAAAGTTGGACGTCTACACCTTCTGCGCAATTTCAGAGATACAAGCTTGTGAAATGCTTTGCTCTCACGGAACCGCCTATCTGTCTATGTTCTTTAGACGACGACCGTATGTGTAAAAAGTATTAACGTAACCGAAGACAGCTCCCGTTTACAAACCTAATAAACGCTAATGAGCTATTAGCTGAGTATATAAGGCGCTATTTGAATGGTTCCAGGCTGTTCGAAGAAAAGATAATAGACTGAAATTAATTACTAAGTTATTGCAACAGAGCAACACAGCTCGTTATTTGTTTCGTTCGATCGAGAATAGAGTGATGCCAAAGGAAGATTGAGAGTTAGACAGAGAAAGATGCAGATAATTAGTACACAATTCAGTAGCTCACAGTGAACGATTCATAATCAAGGAATTATATTCTAAGTGGGACCGAGCGATGAGAAAGAGATCAAAAATTTGGTCGATAATGCCATAAGGGCCAGTATCATAAAACTTGGTTAAAAATAACCGCCGAGTAACCATTGATTATTTATAACCGAGTTTTACAATACTGGCCCTACGAGTTCGATATTTTGACTTGCCATTCCCGGGTTAGCAACACTGAATTTGCATGAATGTTGCCTGTTGTCCTAAAACAGCAACAAGAAAGCGTGACTCGATCATTCTGCAGTCATCGATTGATATATTTGCGAGCATTCTTCGGAAAAATTATTCTAGCCAATTTTGAATCCAATTCTTCGAATATATTATGCTCAGTAAATTATACTTTAAGAGACCTCAACTCGAATGTTATCATTTTCAAAGAAGCTGAGATTTTGAGTCGATTTTCTGATCAAGTGTAACGTTTTCGTTTGCATTGCATCCGTGTCCTCCTGTTCCAGTGCTGACGGATAGCAAGTTGAAAAATGTACCAGCAAGAAATTTTCCAAAATTGTACCAGATTTCAAATGAAGTGTACCACATAAAAGATCCGATCCTTGAAATTGTACCAAAATGTAGAAGAAACGTTTTTGATTAAAATCTTTAAAATGTACAAACATCCGCTGATTATATTAAAATGTACCAAAACGAACCAAATTAGTGGCGTAGCCAGACTTGGTACGAAGGGGGGGGGGAGGTTTCTTTTCACTTTTACAACATTACAGGTGTAATACTTACTATTACTAGAATAAATTTTAATTTTTTCACATTTTCGGTTGATGCCAGTGGGGGGGGGGGGAGTTCAGACCCCCCCCCCCCCGTGGCTACACCCCTGAACCAAATAATAACAAAACGTCGCAGAAAATGTACCAAATCCTACCAAGACTAATGAAAACGCCAAAACGCTCCAGAATAATTGATATCATCAAGCATTGCACCAGACCAGATTTGGTACAAATGTACAAAATCTGGCAACACTGTTCTATTCCGAATCGTTTTCTGTTCCAGAATTCGGCGAAGTCACTTTACTTCAGTGCTGCTAAATGCCCGGCAACAACTGTGCTTATACGGCAATTTCAGCATGATCCGGCTGCACGGTACTGTGCCCAAGAAACATGGTTTTTCAGCCATCATGCTGACATGCTTCTAAGAAATTCCAAAATTGAATAACACTGAAATCAGCTATGAGATATGAGAACAAAACTGATCATCGCACAGATTCACAAGAAGTCTTTTCCGTGTTTTTCTCGCTGACGACCATGTTAAACTCAACAACTAAACTGATAAGATCACTGATGAATCCAAGAGGACACAATGATGCATTCAGGAGTTCTATCAGCTTTCTTCCCACTTGGTTTTCGAACTTCAGTGCGGATTCCTCTCTCTCTCTCTCCTCCTGATTTACAGCATTCCAACAGAAAAAACTTCTAATTATTGCGAAAGAGTGTTTCCCTTCATTATAAAAATACTTTGCAATCACCGTTCGTTTTTTAATCCGTTTGAATTTTCCAGTATTCTCAACGTCGGTATAATTATGACTCCAAAATAAATAAAAACGAAGAGTTTATGGGATGCTGTTTTCCGCGATAGTTTCGTTTTTCTAAAAGAATTCACAGAAGAATTTGAAACAAAATTCGCTTATTCTTGGCTCTTTTAATATTTCATTCTTTTAAAATACCGGAATCGGAGTTAGGTAACATTCTCCGACGTTTTTGTTTTCTATTTTTCTTTCTTTTTTCTTTTTTTTTTTTTTTCGGTCAAGTAACGAAGCATTTTCCTCCTACAGAATTTCTCAAACGTCTTATCAGTTGAAAAGTTAGTTCTTTTTCGGGCGTACGCGACCGAGTATATACCGTAAGAGAAAAACCTTAGTCTACCTTTTTTTTTTTTTTTAACCTCGGTAATACTGATGCGATATTCTAGAGTGAGAGATTGATGGTAGGTAATAACTTTCTCGAACTGTTTTTTAAGTTTTACGCGCAAATTTACAGCAGAATTTTCTCGTTTTTACCGTTGTATTTCCTAATTGCTTATTCATGTAGCGAAGTTTCGAAAATTTAATTTTTGCTAGAAAAAGGAAGAACGTTTTAGTAATTTAGGAAGCGATTTATGGTACGAGCGAGAGACACGAAATAACGCTCCTGTGTAGTGGTAATGCTCGTGGTTATAGGAATTGCGTGAAAAGGCACCAGCCGGTGAAAACTGAAGCTGAACTATTAGTACATCAAGAAACATTCGTCAGGAGAGAAAATGGATTACGTTTTTTGTAATCGTGAATAGAATATTTGGGAGAGGGAATTTATTTATGTTATTATTTTTATTATACACCTGGGTCAAGTAGGCGAACCACCTGCCCAACATTGGACATAGGTTTCCGTCACTTTGGCCGATGCTTTTCTGTTTTGGGCCGTACTGGTCCACCGTGGGCCCATCATTCTTACAATTTCATCTATCCAACGTACTGCTGGTCTTCCTCTTTTCCTTTTCCTGCCTTAAGGGGTCCATTCTGTTATACTTATATTCCATTTATTTCGGTTTCCTCTTGCCATATGCCCTGCGTACCCGAATTTTCACTTTTTAATCCGATATCCAAGATTCTCTACGTTCTCCTTTTCTAATTTGCTCTCCACCCGATCCCTGGAATCCACCTTTTCGAACATTACTTCAGAGATGTCGGAGAGGCTGTTAGGGTTGTCTTGGCCCTCTTCCCTTCTGGCCGAAAAACCAGCCTAGGTCGGAAATTCTGGCGAGTTGCTACGTGGGCTTGAACCCGGGACCTCCCGATTCTGAGACCAACGCGCTATCCATTCGATCAACCAGACCTCTCATGGCTAATAATTGTACCTTTCGTAATTTATCGATTTGTCCTTCTGTTACAGCCCATATTTGGGCCCCATATAACAGTATTGGAAGAACAAAAGGTTTTGAGTATATGCGTTTTTGTCTTGATATGGACTTCAACTTTTAGTACATATTATTTTGAGTGCCCAGACAGCCTTCCAAGCGTTTGCAGTTCTCACTTCCATTCCTTTTTCGGTTCGATTAAAAATATAATTTGACCCAAATATTTGTATTCTATGGTTTGTCATTAATTTTGTTTTTGTTTTATTCATAGTTAGACCCATTTTTTTTACATTCTTTTTTCAATTCTTATGCCATGATTTCTATTTCGGATAAGCTTATACTTACTAAGACAATGTCGTCTGCAAATCGAAGACTGTTAACCCATCTACCGTTGATATTTATTCCTTTCCCTTTCCATTCGATATTGCAAAATATTTCTTGGAGTATACAGTTAATGATGTTTGGTGAGATTGGGTCACCTTTTATTAATTGTAAAGTATTTTCCTTTTTCATCTAATTTAATATAGGCCACATAGTTTTTATATAAATTATGTAAAATGTCTATAATTTCTCCTGGTACTCCTTTATGTGCTAAGGAGTTCCACACGCTGCTATGGGTAACCTAGTCAAATGCTTTATTGAAATCTATGAAGAGAAGATTGGTTTCCAGATTGTATTCATTGGCTTTTTCTATTAACTTTTGAAAGTCCAACAGGTTGTATAAGCGGTCTTTCAATATTTTCATTAGTATTTTGCATACGTTTGATGGTAAGCTGATAGGTCAATAATTATTTATATCTTCCCTTTTTTGCACCTCAAGTATAGGCATCCATCGTCCGTCTTTCCCTTTTTCTCTCTTGGGCAGTTCTGGTCCATAGTACCCTGAATTCATATTGGGTTGGTGGCCTACCCCTTCTCCTAGTATGATCTAGAGAGGCCGCCCATTCTCCTACTGTTTTGTTCTAATTTCCAAAGTCCCGTGCCACATGACCCACACACCCGAGTTCCAATTGCTTAGCTAAATCCACTATATCTTTAGTATTGGTTTTGCTCTGATATACTGTTAATTTGGACCTTATTCCTCATTTTAATGCCTACATGCTTCTCAACATTCTGTTGTGGGTTGTCCTCAACTTTCCTACTTGGACTTGGTCAATACCCATGTCTGTGCCAAACAGTAGTGAAGGAACAATGGACTGGTTAAGGATTTTTATTTTCAGTGACAGATTTAGATTATTTTTAAAAATGTTCTTGGGAGACCAAAAATTTCTCCAGGCATTAGCTGTTCTGACTTTTGGCTCTTTTTCATCCTGTCTTCAAAAACTAGTGTTTGGCCTAGTTGTATTTAGATACCTGCCCAATGATGCAATCAGCTATTACAAAACCATTAATTTTCGTAGTGGACAATAGTTTTAGAGGTGTTGATTGACAGACCAACTCTTCATTCATTATAAAGGTCCTCAGCCGTTTGCTTCAAATCTTCTATTAAGCTGTTTCTCAAGATAATGTTCCGTGCCAAGCGCAGATTGTTTAGCCAGCACCCGTTGATTTGGATTCCCAATCCTTCCTATTTAAGACTGCGGAAAACTTCCTCCAACACACTGTTAAATAGGTTGGGTAAAATAGGATCACTTTTTTTTTACACCTTTCCCTAGATTGAATTCTTCGCCTTTCAAATCCAAGCTTACGTGGGCCTTAGAACTTTGATACAGATTTTGTAGAACCTTGATAATATCTACCCCAACCTCCTGATTCTTGAAAGCTTCCCATAAAGCACTATGGAAGATAAGTCAAAAGCTTTGTTATAAACATAAGATTGACCGTCATGTTATACTTGATGACTTTCTCAATGATCTGATTCAGCGTGATAATATGATCAATACAGAAAAGTTCTCCCTGAAACCTGCTCGTTAAGCTGGCTGCTGAAAGTCAAAGGCCTAGTAAATTCTATTTTTACGTATTGGAAGTTAGACTTACAGGTCTATAATTATTTAGATTACTTCTATCGCCTTTCTTATGAATTATTATTATTTCTAATTTTTGCCACTGAGTAATTCCAACTTTCAGTAATTGATTGAATAGAGCTGTCCGGAAGGGGAAAGAGCCTCCGTAAAAGTTTCCAATGTGGAGTTTTCTTACCGGTTTTGAATTCAGGCAATCCATCCTTCCTAGAATTATTTGCTCAAAAGTTTTCGTTTTCTTTTCGTTTCAAAGAAAATGATGGATCCGTATACAACATTTTCATAAAACTTTGTTGCTTCCTCGATTATTTCTATTCGCTATGCAGTTGTTTAGCTTGCTTTTTGAGTTTGATAAAAGGTAACAGATGCTGCCCTTTGGAAATTGCCTTTCTGGCTGTTTTAATTAATCAGCTCTCTAGTATCTCTTCTAACTATTTCCTAATCAAACTTCATGATAATTTGTTTGACTGCACTTTTGATGATTCTGTTTAGTTCTGTGAGCTTTATCTGGTCATTTTTGCTGATACTAGCTTCCCTTCTGATTTCTGATTTCCTATTGATAAGCAGTTTGGTTCTCACACTAAGCTTGTTATCCGTGTTAATATGGTTTCGCCTTCTTCACACCTATTACCTGCTGGGCTTCTTTCAGAATCTCTTCAAACTGATTGTACGAGTCCACCAGATCCATCGCCTTTCGAAATTGCATTCGCTTCAGACAATGGTATAATTAGCTTGCTAGCTTTAAAATTCCTTGGGGGGGGGCCTTTTGTACCAGGTATTTTCATTATAAATAGGTAAGAAATGCCAGCGCCTTCTCAGACAATTCCTAATGATAAGACGTTACTAGTTACAACTAGCCTGTTTTTTGTTTACAGAACTTGTAATCTCAAAAAATTTCGTAAATGAATTATAGTGCATTACTATCAGGGTGGGAAAGAGAATGTTTACGTTTCAAGTGCGAACGTTTACGCAGCGAGCTGAAAAGGCAATTGGAGTAAACGCACGAGAAACGTAGATCGCTAACTATCCTGATAAATAGTAAGCTATTTGATGTCATAAGAGGCAACCTGAGAGGTAAGGATTTCTCAATTTCACCGAGTGATACATTATGTATATAGTCCCTTCCTCCGAACATAGTTTATACTTTCGCCTCCTTTTATATTCTTTTTTACATAATTGGCCATTTTGGCCCAGCAACGTTGCATACTTTTGACACATGTTTAGTCTCATCCTCCGTGTGCGATAAGCAGGCTTGTTCGGACTTTCGGACTTTGCATCCTGGGGCTATGTTTGAAATCAATTCTTTTCATTGTATACGCAATCCTTGTCAGAGTTGCAGCAACAAATATCATTATTTTGTCACGATGAAATTTTATAATTTCAAGAAATCGCCTTCTTGTCTGAAGAGATGGAGCATGATTCGTCAGTGTATTTCTTTTCACACGTCTGTAGTTATTAATTCAGGTTTCAGTTCAGACACTGTTGTTTATTTTGTTCAATTTTTTCTGTATACATGATGGTATGTACATTTTTTCAAAGAGGATCTTTTTTCACTCATTTTTGTATATAAAGCGACTTTTCGCTTATATTGGAGGCGAAAACAAATACTAAAGTGAAAATCTGCAACTTCGTATAGAATTTTCTGTGGAGTAGTTTCTTCTAACATCTTGACATGATCCATTTCTCGCGGTATACGATGTTCTTTGCAGCGCTTTTTCGCCTCTTTTTCATATTAAGCGACGTTTACCTCTATCGGAGGCGAAAACGAAACTCCTAAGGTATATCTTTTCAGGCGGCTTTTTCGCCTCTGTAAGTTTCATATTAGTTATTCGAACCTCTTCCAGACTTAAAAAATTCATGTCCATTCCGAACTGTCGTTATTTTACAATGTCTTAGAGTATAGGAATGGTAACCGTGACTTCTCGATCTGATCATCATGTTCTCGCGGGTATATAAGAATATCTTTGCAGGGGGCTTTTTCGCCTCTTTTTCATTATAAAGCGACGTTTTCACTTTATATACGGAGGCGAAAACAAACTTAAGGTATATCTTTTCAGGGCGGCTTTTTTCGATCTCTGTGTAAGTTTTTATTAAGTTATTCTTGACCTCTTCTTCAGACTAAAAAAATTCTTGTCCATTCAAACTGTGTTAATTTACAATTCTTAGAGTATAGGAAATGTGTAAACCTGTGACTTCTCGATCTTGATCATCATGTTCTCGCGGGTATATAATATATCTTTGCAGGGCGGCTTTTTCGCCTCTTTTTCATATATAAAGCGACGTTTTCACCTCATATACGGAGGCGAAAACGAAACTCTAAAGGTATATCTTTTCAGGGCGGCTTTTTCGCCTCTGTAAGTTTCTTATTATGTTATTCTTGAACCTCTTCCTCAGACTAAAAAAATTCATGTCCATTCCGAACTGTGTTATTTACAATGTCTTAGAGTATAGGAAATGGTAAACCTGTGACCTTCTCGATCTTGATCATCATGTTCTCGCGGGTATATAATAATATCTTTGCAGGGCGGCTTTTTCGCCTCTTTTTCATATATAAAGCGACGTTTTCACCTCATATACGGAGGCGAAAACGAAACTCTAAAGGTATATCTTTTCAGGGCGCTTTTTCGCCTCTGTAATTTCTTATTATGTTATTCTTGAACCTTTCCTCAGACTAAAAAAATTCATGTCCATTCCGAACTGTGTTATTTACAATGTCTTAGAGTATAGGGAAATGGTAAACCTGTGACCTTCTCGATCTTGATCATCATGTTCTCGCGGGTATATAATAATATCTTTGCAGGGCGGCTTTTTCGCCTCTTTTTCATATATAAAGCGACGTTTTCACCTCATATACGGAGCGAAAAACGAAACTCTAAAGGTATATCTTTTCAGGGCGGCTTTTTCGCCTCTGTAAGTTTCTTATTATGTTATTCTTGAACCTCTTCCTCAGACTAAAAAAATTCATGTCCATTCCGAAACTGTGTTATTTACATGTCTTAGAGTATAGGGAAATGGTAAACCTGTGACCTTCTGATCTTGATCATCATGTTCTCGCGGGTTATAATAATATCTTTGCAGGGCGGCTTTTTCGCCTCTTTTTCATATAATAAAGCGACCGTTTTCACCTCATATACGGAGGCGAAAACGAAACTCTAAAGTATATCTTTTCAGGGCGGCTTTTTCGCCTCTGTAATTTTCTTATTATGTTATTCTTGAACCTCTTCCTCAGACTAAAAAAATTCATGTCCATTCCGAACTGTGTTATTTCAATGTCTTAGAGTATAGGAAATGGTAACCTGTGACCTTCTCGATCTTGATCATCATGTTCTCGCGGGTATATAATAATATCTTTGCAGGGCGGCTTTTTTCGCCTCTTTTTCATATATAAAGCGACGTTTTCACCTCATATACGGAGGCGAAAAACGAAACTCTAAAGGTATATCTTTTCAGGGCGGCTTTTTCGCCTCTGTAAGTTTCTTATTATGTTATTCTTGAACCTCTTCCTCAGACTAAAAAAATTCATGTCCATTCCGAACTGTGTTATTTACAATGTCTTAGAGTATAAGGAAATGGTAAACCTGTGACCTTCTCGATCTTGATCATCATGTTCTCGCGGGTATATAATAATATCTTTGCAGGGCGGCTTTTTCGCCTCTTTTTCATATATAAAGCGACGTTTTCACCTCATATACGGAGGCGAAAACGAAACTCTAAAGGTATATCTTTTCAGGGCGGCTTTTTCGCCTCTGTAAGTTTCTTATTATGTTATTCTTGAACCTCTTCCTCAGACTAAAAAAATTCATGTCCATTCCGAACTGTGTTATTTACAATGTCTTAGAGTATAGGGAAATGGTAAACCTGTGACCTTCTCGATCTTGATCATCATGTTCTCGCGGGTATATAATAATATCTTTGCAGGGCGGCTTTTTCGCCCCTTTTTCATACATAAAGCGACGTTTTCACCTCATATACGGAGGCGAAAACGAAATTCTAAAGGTATATCTTTGCAGGACGGCCTTCTCTCCTCTGTTTCATATACAGGGTTAGTTGGTTTTCCCTCCGCCATAGGAAAACTCCGTCAGGCTGAACGAAGTATGACTCAATGTGTTATCTTCCAAAATGTACAGTACGCTTTGTTATCGGGTGTAGGCACGCTGCATACTATTCGTGAATAGCGACAAAACCGATAACAGATCTTCAGCGTAATGGAGTTTTCCTATTGCGGAAGGAAAACTGACTAATCCTGTGTACAGCGACGTTTTTACCTCATAGACGGAGGTGAAAATGTAAGACACTGTATCTCAATAATTTAAGCTTCTACAGGCCAGCAGGTAACCCCCCTGGGCAAATTTTTGACTGGAGGCGAAAAAACCTACATACATCATCTATCAATTCGTGGTAAACTATTCGGTGCAGTAATTTCTACTTACAATCTTTAACATGCGGGGTATATGATATACAATATTATATACATTTTTTTTTTTTTTTTTTTTTTAAAGAAGGTCTTTTTCGCCTCATTTTTGTACATAAAGCAACGTTTTCACCTCATATACGGAGGCGAAAACGAAATTTTAAAGGTATATTTTTGCAGGGCGGCTTTTTCGCCTCTTTTTCATATACAAGTACACAGCGACGTTTAATATGTGAAGGGAACATTTCACCTCCAGGCATACAAGCAAGTAGGAAACCTCCGAGTTTAATATTAATTCAATCACTAATGCGTTGTTGCCGCGAATCGGAGGCGAAAATGCTCAGTTATGTTTGGAGGTGAAAAAGTCTCATTATATGATTTACAAGTGACACTAGCGCTGTCTGGTGAGAGGTACCATGCACTAAAATGTATATGTCTGATGTATGTGGGTTTTTTCGCCTCCAGCCAAAAATTTGCCCAGGGGATTGCCTAGCCGGTAGAAGCCTAAATTATCGAGATACAGTGCCTTACGTTTTCACCTCCGATTTTTCGTTTTCGCCTCCGTATATGAGGTGAAAACGTCGCTTTATATATGAAAAAGAGGCGAAAAAGCCGTCCTGCATATGTATATATATAGGTTTATATATGTACACCCTAATTTTGTGGGAAGAAAATCTCAGAAACTATTGAATCAATTGATTCCAAATTTTGGTATATTATGGAGAAGTACTCGAAGTTGTTAAAATAAGCTTTTGAAGGCAATCGGTCGAGCCGTTCGTGAGTTTTCCTTGAGGACAAAATTTGTGGCACAAAAATCTCAGGAACTATCGAATCATTTGATTCCAAATTTTGGTACATTATAGAGAAGTACTCGAAGTTGTATTGGTGAAAGTTTGATAACAATCGGTTGAGTCGTTCACGAGTTTCCTCAATTTAAGTTCAGCATAAGAAGCGCGAGGCGACTTATGTACTCGATGTTGTTTGGGATTTAATTTATACGAAATCGAATTTTGATAGCCGCGTAGTTTTGTTGTATTATACAAATGTTTCGGTCTTACACGTTTCCGCCTTGAATGTATCGATTTCAAATTTATACGAACTCTAATTTTGATAGCCGGGTAGTTTTATATTTTTTTTTATAATACTATTCTCTGTCGAGAGTTGCGTTTTTTAAAACGTGAATGGCCTTAAACATTTCGGCCGAATACCACTAGTCCTTGTCGACATTTGCGTTTTCTAAAACGTTTACCACTTAAAACGTGTCGACAGTGTCTCGATTTCGCGAGGAACGAGCGAAGCGAGTTCCGAGTACGTTTCGGTATTACTGCGAGGAACGAGCGAAGCGAGTTCCGAGTGCTTTTCGGCCGAAGGCCGAAAAGTCGGTACTGCTTTCGCGAAGCGAAAGCAGTTTTTACATTTGAACTCGGAGAGTGCGACTGAACATCGTGAGCGTATCAATCTTAACTAGTCGTGGCTAGTCCAGATAATGTAAAGTGTAAACTGATTGGCTATTGTAAAACTGAACAGTAATGAAATTATTAACGTTCAGTTTTTCATTACTCTACAGTTTCTAAATATTGTACATCTACATAGGGGAAAGTCGTCCAAATTGGACCACCACGGTTTCTCGATAATGATGATAGACAGCGCACTGATTACGCATACGTCAGGTGGGCGATGATGCAACATGTGAAAAAATAACGAAAAGTTTCAGTTACGGCGGCTTGTTTGTGTTCTACACCACATTTATCAAAAATTGCTAAATATTTGTTGTTATTTTTGTGATAGTTCGACGAGTTTTTATAGGAAACGGTAAGTTGTTTTCATACGAATGCGACTTCCACTGATTTCCCCCCTCTCAATCTATATTCTCATTGAAAGAAATGAACAGTATCTGTCGTTTATCCAAGATGGCAGGAGCGTGTATAAAAGTTCACAAAAACTCGTAAACTGGATAAGTTTTAGTTTCCTTTTTTGGACCAGATGAATTGAGAACTGCAGACGATTATTTTTCATGTTCTTGTACATGCGTGTAATGGTTGATATCTAAAAAAGCACAATATCGTGTAGAAACTCGAAATGTATTCATATACTTAAGCCAAATATAGCGAAATGCCTTAATTAGACTAATCCAATTTACGAGACTCTCGTGTTGGATCAATTTTGACTGGTCCAAATAAGGAAACCAACAGGAAAACACTGCTCTTGTTACAGATGCCGAGTAATACAGAAGAGAAATGTTCGAGGAACAGGCCAAAAAAGAGGGGGAAGTACGCTCTAGGGTCAGAAGAGGATTTACAGAGAGCCGTTAATTCATACAAGAATTGGTCGAATTTGGGCGCCTCGTTTCACGTTGGACCACTTTGCGTTTCTTACCTTTATTGTCGTTTTTAAATACAAAAGAAAAGTCAGAAATTTGTGAAACTTTGAGGGTATGTTTGGAAGTTATCCTACTTTCATGTGCAATTTATTTTTCACTTAATTCCACAATTTGAGGCCTACAGAGGCTCCAAGAGGCCAACTGGTCCAATTTGGGCGACTTTTCCCGAATATGTATGTAATATATTAATAAATGAAGTATTTTTAGCTTGGAAAATGTCCGTTTACAGTTCAGTTCCCATACACTTTTACAAGAAAACTGGTTCGTATTTTGTACAATTTGTTCCATTGCATTTTTACAGATACCTGCCAAGATCGTCAAGACCAACTGGACGGAGATAGGTCTGGACAAAGTTCGTAGACTAAGAAAGTATGGATTAAAAAAATGAAAGAAAGAGTCCAACCGCTGCATACGAGGACACTTAAATGGATATGGCTATGTTGTCCAGGTGATGCCCTGACGCACATACCCACATTCCAATGCCTTCTAGGCATCGCTCAGCATTCTCCGTGTCAGCTGGTTTACAAGTGACAGGATAAATGATCGCGTACAGAGGATACGCAACTATGAATGACTGCATAAAGAGGAATACACAACTAAATGAACGCATAAAGGGAATACGCAACTACATCAGAATAGTAACGTTTTTCTGCGGAATGTTTTTTGCGGAGCGATTTTTGTGGAACGTTTTCTGCGGAACGGTTTCTGAGGAATTTTTCTCTCTTGCGTGGCAAGCCACTAGACCTATTCATATCAATAAAGAATATGAAATGAAAAGCTGCAAAGTCTCTGACGATTCGATCCAACAAACGAGCGAGTCGTAGTTGCACTCATTTCTAAGAGTAACAAAATTAAATTAATCGAAAGGTGGACCATGAAAACATCACGACCAGCCTTAGAGACCACTTCAGATACCCAAATAAGTAGAATAGCGTGTCCCCACAGCCGTTCATGTATTGTAGCGACACTAGCGATATTTAAGGCATTATAAGATCACATACTATGCAGCGTACAGTTCCGTCAACGCTAACGTCGCTTGCAACGATACCTACCACAGTCTTAAAGTTCACCTCAATGAAAATGTATATAAAGACAAGACCAACAACCTGAACACTTCCAATACAATTCTTTACATGTTGATGGCGTGAGATTCCGGTTCCAATACTAAGAAGCCAAAAACAAGAAGGAAAAACACATATTGGATGAAGTTGAAACCGACAATTGAGAAATGTCATATTTTCTTCCGAAAATACTAGTACGGCCATTACAATTGAGGCAGGTCGCAGGTGAAGGAGAAAAAACAAATAATGATACAAGTAACATGACTGAGATTTTAAGTGATTGAACTTGATACAGAAACGTTTTTACCGTTAGGCAACCTAGACAGCTACCTAGAGCGCCAAATTTTGAATTTTCAGTTCAAAAAAGCAAAAAAAAATAAGGAAAAAGTAATCAGAAAAGTAGGAAAATGGAGAAAGAATAAAATAGAAGAAGTTACTACGCCATTTGAAAGATTTCTGTCACACACGGAGTGACCGAAAAGTCCGTTCCTACTGAAAAATGCTACGCAAAAATTTCCTAGCCAACTTATCGAGAAAATTTCGTTGCACAATGTGGGTCCGTTGGTAAGTCGAGGTCACCACTTGCGGGACCGTGAATACGGTCGACCACTTTGAGGGCTGGCCCCCTTGAGTGACCCCTGTCCCCCACTCAGAACCGCCGACCGGTTGGGAAGCATACTCAGCGAGTTGTCGCTGCAGCCACCAACCGGTTCGCAGTGCGCCGGCTCCTAGCTTTCACAGCGATTTCTCGGCCGAAACGGGGCGCAGTGAGAGCAGAGAAGTAAGGGTCGTAGACTCCACCAAAAAACCGCAATGAAGAACTACACCAAAACAGTTGGTAACTAGTATTATTCCAATCAAGAAGAAGCGGTGAATACACAATGTTACGCAACGTCTTCTAACTGTAACAAACTTTATAAGCGAGCATCACCACACACAAAATTTTGTCATTATGTATGCTTATTCTTTATTCAGCATCATATTATCAATCAATATAAGTAAATTTAAACTCAGGATTATTTCATTGACAACGAAGTGAATTTAAGTCCGCAATTAGGTCTAAAGGGTATTAGCACTTTAACAGCCTAGTTCATAGTCACCTGGCCATTATAAATTGGGCGTACTTATGACTCCATGTGCTCCTACAATGTATTTCTAATCGAATGGGACGGCAGATTTTATATTGCTTCTAATCGAATGGGACGGCAGATTTTATATTGCTTCTAATCGAATGGGGCGGCAGATTTTATATTGCCTAGAGCAGCTTTTTCCCTCAATACGCCTCTGACTTGATATCATCTTTCACCAAACAATATTGTCTTTGTGAATTCCACTTATCTGCGAGTTACATGGAAATTATGCACACGTATGTATATAATGCATTTGGTAGTGAGCTTTAATACCTTGAACTCAGGCGGCAGCTCGTTACTCCCTCCGGTTCTGGTGTCAACTCACATTAGCATCAAAACTGGAGGGTTCATTTAAAAATCAACCATAGACAGTTTTGAAATTTCAATTTGGCCAACAGATAGCGCTGTAAGTTCTCTTCAGCTAGGTAAACTGTCAGCGTGAATCTGCCGGCAGATGTTGGCTCGTTCAAATACACTATTATGTTGCAACATAATGGCTGTGGATACAGTGCTATCTCTCCACAAAGTCAGAATTTCAAAACTGACTATGGTTGTTTTTCAAATGAATCCGTCAATTGTACTTACTCCTCCTCACTTCCCTCCAACTTAAGTCCATAAAGTTAACAGAACACCAGATAAGGGCACATCTCTATACACTCGACAGATTCTTCAACACGAACAATAAAACGTCACAGCGATAGGATTATTTGTGTTGTAGGCATCTTTGCGGCACATAAAATCAATTCCTTTGTAGGATATCCTTAAAAAGAAACAGGTGTAAGTGATTTGGTAACCCATTCCCATACTGCACTCGGGGTGCGGTCATCAAAAAGCCAATATTCTACACTCCTTATACTCGATGGTACGAGCTACACCGCGAATACCAACATTTTTACCTCGAAATACTCGTAAGGGGAAATATTAAGAAAATAGTGATAAAAGCAAATAATCTCGTTGAAAAATAAATACCCGGATTACCGGATTCATTACTGCCGCGTAGTTAGGCGGCATAGGCGAAATCGGGCACCGTCGATAAAATAAAAAAAAAAAAAAGCGAAGAAGCGGGATCGCGGAGCCGTGCTCGAGAAGAGGATAAATTACATTCTCTCGCTTCATTTCGTTTATCCGAGAAAGTTGTTTGCTTTTTCCGAAAATTTTCTGAAGCAGTTCATAAAACGGTCGACTGGTTTTCAAACATACGTCCTATACGACTCTACCCTTTCCTTCCGTCTACACAAAGGAACATCGTTGACAGTATTAAATACCAGCGTGCGAAATGAAAAGTCGGAATTTCGGTTTAAAGTGCTTGGAATGCTGGTTGGATAAAAGCATATACTCGCGCTACAAGCCCTCAACATGTACCAATGTAGCTACCTACACAGTTTATTCGAGGCAGACTTTATTGGCGAAATGATTGCGGTGTAGAATGAAAGTGGGAAGTTTCGCTGGTACAAATAAACATACGATTCGGCCTTAAGGACGATAGAAAGTATTATTGGCATTTCTGACTGACAATAAAAGATGACTTCTACAGACGCAGATAAAAGGAGGACGGTCATTGGGCTCTAGACCCCACCTAAGCAAAAAGAAGAGGGGTCTCAGAAGTTATGCGAGGGATAGTCACGGGGGGATGGGGGTGTAAAGGGTCAGACAGGGCAGAGAAAGAACACTTTTTAGACTCACTACGCAGCCACCCGATCTGCAAAATCAGCGTCAAAAGACACTCTTGACACTCTTTTTGAGTCAAAATCGTGTCGGTCCTTGACAATCACGTAGGCTCCGCCCACTTGTATAGCAGCATTGATCGGTCAAAAGTGTGTCAAGAAGTCAAAAATGCGTCGGAGTGCTCTGATTGGTTGAAATATTGTCAAAGTGTCAAAATATCGTGTCAACATTCGCAAAATTGATGCAGGTCAAAATTGTGTCAATCCTTGTTAGATCGGGCATCTAAACTGGTACCAGAATTCTTCTTTACGGGGGAGGGGGTATTGAGCTATTGACTTTTAAAAGTGATTTTAAAAAAAACACCCTCCTCTGTGTTTGCTACCTTGGTCTGGTGAGGGGACTTAACGAAAAAACTAAAAACACCCCGGAAAGGGAAAACTCCCGACAGATAAACCCTGATGAAACCAGGGGGAAACTACATCAGTACTTTCCCCTGGAGATGCGTTTCCATCATAACAATTATGATGGCAACCCATGAAGTTAATAATAATTCCGGAAGTAAAAAGTCTCCCATTTGGATGTCCGGGCGGAGACTACCTAATGAGAAACTGTCAGAATTGAGAATGGTGACATGGAATGTAAGGACACTGAATGAGGTAGGCGAATTAGAAAACTTAAAGAAAGAGATGAAGTGATTAAAGTTGGATACAATCGGAAGTAGTGAAGTGAGATGGCCGGAAAAAAATGATTTTCGGACGAGAGAGTATAGACTAATTAATACAGCATCGAAAAGAGGGAAAGCAGGCGCAGGTGTTATTATGAATAAAAGTGTAGGGAATAGAGTGCAAGGTTATACCCAACATAGTGAGAGAATATTAATGGTGAGAATTTCAGCAAAACCAGTATCTTTAGAAACAGTCCAAGTTTATATGCCTACAGGAAGTTATAGTGAAGGAGAAGTAGAAAATATTCATGAAGAAATTGATGAGAAGTCACATCTTACAGCCCAGTCTCCCTGCTATCAGTCCAGAATAAAGTGTTTGAGAACGTACTCCACCGAAGACTCCTTCGCCTACTTCCAACAGACTCACTCTCAGATCAACAATTCGGTTTTCGAGCCAAGCACTCAACAACTGACCACGTCCAACGGGTTGTCCATACAATTCTAACGCCATTCGAAGGGAACCGCTTCTCCTCTGCAGTCTTCCTAGATGTGGCCCAAGAGAGTGTGGCACGTTCGCCTTCTCTTTAAGTAGCGTCACATCTTACCGTCGATCATCTGCGAGCTACTGGCTAGCTACTTTCGAGATCGCCACTTTTTTGTCGTCTATGGTACACCCTCATCGCCTCTCCATCCGATCCAGACTGGGGTCCCACAAGGGAGTGTACTGGGACCCCTCCTGTACATTCTCTTTACTGCCGACCTCCCCCAGCCATCAGACACGACCATCCTCGCAACCTTTGCTGACGATGCAAATTCACTATCATCTGCTCCCACCTATGCTGAATCGACTACCGCTCTCCAATCTGCAGTTACAGCGTTTACCGAGTGGGAGGACAAATGGAGGATCAATATTAACCGCAACAAATCAACTCGATGTCGATTTTACCCTGCGTCTATTGGGATATCTAGACAAGTCATCCGCATTCAAGCTCGGCAAATACCTCCGCATGCATCTGAACCAAAAGCTGAATTACAACACTGACATTAGTGCCAAATGCGAAGAGTATAACCTTCGCTTCCAGCGGTTCGTTGGCTCCTCCGTCAACGATCAGCCCTCTCGTTATCAAAAAAACGCCTCCTTTACATAGCGACATTACGCCAAGTCTGGACGTACGCAGCCCAGCTCTGGGGTTGTGCGTCCACCGGCGAGAAAAAATCGAGTGCATCCAAAATAAGGTACTGCGTGTAATAGCTGGAGCCCCTTCGTATGTTCGCAACACTACGCCGAGACCTCCGCATCGAGACCATTGAGGAAGACATTTCCCGCCAAGCAGCTCGAGACTCAGCGCGTTTGTCCCACCCCACTAGCTTTTGAACTTCTACTTCATTGTATCGTATACGAGAGAGATCTACAGGAAGAGCAACTGAAGGTACAACTATGGATCTACTGAGAAATAAGAACAAATAAGAACATCTAGGGTACAGAAGATAAGAAGAATAGGAAGCTAAAATAAAACAATGAAGTAGAAGTTCAAAAGTTAGTGGGGTGTATAACAAACGCGCTGAGTTTCGAGTTGCTCGCAGGAAATGATTTCCTCAACCCATCGCGAACCCCCATCCCCCAGCAGCCTTGTAATTCTAAGATGTGTACCTGCTACCTGGTACATTGTACATAGTACGAATAAAATATTTAAGAAAAAAAAAGTTTCTTTGATTCGACTTCACCGTTTACCTGGTTCTTTATCAACAAGTCAAATACAAGTTATCGACTGTAAGAATGAATGAGTTCATTGAATTAAGTCCTCCATCAGAAACACGATATTCTTCAGAGATTTGAAAATCGTCAAATTCACATCTCAGCATTCCAAACCACACAGAAGTAAACAGTCACCAATACGTTCTCGACATACTCGGAAGCTATTCAGCGATTAATCAAATCGATAATATAATCTAATACATCAGCATACGATCTGTATCAAGCCGGAAATAACTCTCGACCAAAAAAGAAAGCCCTCGATCGCATTTACACTTCGAAATATGTTAACGACCCCATCAACAATCTACGTTACGAGAGAGCGAAGACAGAAAGAAAAAAATAAAACATAACCTTTACAAATGTGTTTTCGAAAGCTTCCATGCAGTCATGATGGATGCATGGTTCACCTTATCCGCACCAAAGTACACACTAACACTGTTACTTTGCAGTGCACTCGGCACTGACGCAGAGCTGCTGCCTAATGCATAGAGCGGCGTACATTTCCATAAAGTCTACGAATGTACTTCATCAGACGCCGGACGTGCACCTTCGTCGTGAAGTATAGTCGAATTAATTTTTTCGACCGCACCTTGTACTCGATACGCGCTTTCAACGGTCACATCGAGAGCGAGAGAGTGTCACGTGAAAATTTCGGAATCGCGCCGGGGGTCGGGAAAGCGGTAGAGCGCCGTTCCACATTCCGAACTTGCGATGAGCCGCGAGCCAACTGTTGAACGCGCCGCGCGCCGCGTCGATTCAACAACCACTGCGCATAAATTACCGCCGACTTCTATTATAACGCTAATATCAAACGGCGAACGAAGCGCCAGGTATAAAGAAAATAAAGAGAGAAAAAAAAAAGTATAAATGTATATTCTCCGAGATTAAAACTTTAATTACGCTTTTCTTCGAGAAAATGTTGCGACGCAGAAACGATATTCTCGCGCCGCGAAAATATACGCGCGCCGAAAAGAATGTCGAGAATGCAAAATACGCGCTTAGGTCGCGAAATTTCTTCTTCAGTTCTTCTATACGTTACCGTATACACCCGGCCTCCTCTCCCCCCCCCCTCAGGCGCGTATCCAATTTGGAAATGCCAGCTTCGTAGAATGAGCACCGACTCCCGTAACACGTGTACTTTATGTATGCGCGGATTTTCTTTCTAAATATGCCAAGCTCGGCTCGGCTGCTCGCTCAGCTTTTCAGGCTACCCGCGCCTGTCTAGAAATCAATGCACACCTCAAAGTCCTTAGCCAACACCTGGCAGCCCTGCAAACGTTTCGCATAGTCATCAAATTACAGATCTCGCTATGAGGCCGGACCTATCTGGATTGAAAGGTCGCTAGAGAGAACCCAGTGAGCGCTTGATGACAACTGTGTACAGAGGGGGATTCACACAGCCACATGACGCGACAACCAGAGGGTCCCAAGTTTGGCCAATCCAATACAGGACCGTCTTAACTAGATACCTCAAATGGTTATGTGTGCGTGTGCATCTCATGTAACTACACTACTCATGCAGGGACCTTTTCAAATCCGAAGACTATACATATCCAAATCACAGCCATCCTCTCAAATTGAAATGGAAAGCCCAATCTATATTTGTGATGAATGGCCTAAACTTTAAAATAATCGCCGATTATTCGTCTGCTCAAATTTACAATGCGGATGAGACGGGTCTGTATTATCGTGCCCTTCCAGAGCTCACGTTCATTTTCCGAAATGAAAAAATGAAAGGAGCCAAAGCATGTAAGGAGAGGATTACAGTGCTGTGTTGTGTTAGCATGTCTGGAGAGAAGACGAGTAGCATCCCCCAAAGTTTTAGTGGTGTAAAAAAGTTACCCAACACCAATGCTTGGATGACTGCTTCCATTTTTTCTGAATGGCACTGTGACTGGGCTGCAGAACTGACTGTAAACATTGTCCTGCTCGTCGATAACTGCACCGCTCATGCAATTAACCTACAATTAAAATACATAATATAAACTTGCGTACCTGCCGACCAGCAACACTTCCATTCACCAGTCATGCGACTAAGAAATTATTCGAACGATGAAAGCCTATTTACAGGCATGAGATGAGAGGTCGAATACTACAGCTAATCAGAGACGAAACTTGACTTTCAGTTTGAGGGGTGGAGAAGAAGAATTTGCCGACAAATATTTTTTGAAAACTAAAAATTCTCTGACAAAATTTTTTCAAATTTACAAATCTCTGATTTGTTTATCAAAATATTTTTAATTGAAAAAAGAAAAAGAAAAAACAATCAAACAAACGTTTTTAGAAAATGAAAAATTCAAATGAACAGTTTCAAAATTTGCCAACTGCCAAATTATTGGGGGGGGTCCGTATCCTACAAGCACTCACATTTGCGGACATGAGCATACCCTCGTCAGGGAGGGTAATCTGGAAGGATGTTGAGAATACTTGAGAGGAACACATAACTTCCTTTAAACACGAAGGTGGTCATTATTTATTCTTGGTGATATGATTTTCTGAATTTCCACTGATTCATTTCCTAAACTGCTTCCAATAAAATCAAAAAAGAAAGAAAAAAACACCCTACAAAGTTTTAGGTCGATTAGATTAAAGGAACCCGTGTCACAAGCACCCTTTCGTTCTTATGGGCAAAAACACATGGAGTTTTGACTTTTGTTCCAGACTAAATTTCCCTCCTATATTCACCAACACCAATGCCTGTAAATCAGACAATAGAACATTAATTTGCTATCGGATTCAGCTTGTGACTTTGGAACATGAATCTTTTTTGTACTACTTGATCAGAAAGGCAATATTTACGTTGGTGTTTTATGGACAACAAGAAGCGCCTATCATTCATGCGTCAAGTGCTAACAAAACCTGCATGTAAAGTAAACGTCCCTCAATGTAAAGCGTTTTTACATGAAAAAATTGCTAACCAGTAATTTCGTATCGGGAATCGAACCCGCGTCCATTGAAACATTTGACTGAAATGCAGCGATTGTCTCTAACCACTCGGCCATGGAGCGAATTAGGAAATAGCGACTTGAGAACGAATTTGAATATTCACGATGTAGCACAGCTGTTCCCGTTCGTTGTTAACCATCGTTACATTTTTGCTGCTATCTCCTGTGTATGCTGTTTGCGTACGTGAACAAACTGAAGACAAAACTGTGATACTGTACTTTGTAGTAATTAACTGGGCAAATTAAATTTTTGAATTAATTACGCACATAAAAATCACCTGTCTATAATTATTTAAATAAATAAATAGATTTAAAAAAAAAAAGAAAATACAGACCATGTCAGCAAAAAGCATTGCCGCTTCTGATCAAGTAGTATAAAAAATATCTTCCACAACAAAAGCCAAAAGTGAGTTTACATGACTCGGGAGTCATGTCAACATTCACTTCTGACTCTTGGTGTGTAATACACTATTTCTTTCAACTTTTAGATTTTAATAAAATATTCAATTTTCTCAAATTTTAGGCTCTAGGTCAAACAGAGAATCTAGTAAAAACAGAATATTCATTGGAATTCGAAATCCAACGTTTGCTACCGATTTTCAGATTTTCGAAATGTCTTCTACATTTTGGCATTTTTTTCAACCTTTCAGATAACGTTCGATACTTAGCTTGATACCTTCGGCTTCCGACTGACTAGTCTCTGACAAGAGTCGAGGGTACGGTGGAGAAGAAAAATTTGCCGACAAAATTTTTAAAAAGTTAGAAATTTGCCGATTTTTAATCGAAATATTTTTAAACTGAAAAATAAACAAATATTCATAAAAAATGAAATTTCAACCTCCTACTACCCCCCCCCCCCCGCCAATAGTTTGGTCCCTGCAGCTAATTGATGATGAAGCAGACAGTGTAGAGTTTCGTGGGAACGACATGGCAAAGAAACCTCCCTCATGCATTACATTTGCTCGTGTGGGCTTGGGACTCAGTGTCCACTTGTACAGTAGAAAACTGCTTCAGGAAAGGTGGCTTCAGCGTGAACGAAGGTCGTGTAGAAGAAGAGGAAGGCCTTCCCACATTTGACATTCCAAAGCCAGAGTTCGAGGAATGGACAACAATCGAAGTCAGGCTTCAGACATCTTATATACCTTCGGAAGAAGAGCTGTCTTCCAGAATTATTAATCGCGATACGGAACAAGATGAGACGAAGTTTTTCAACCAGCACCCACCTGCTGGGAAATGCTACACGCACCGAATCCTTAGAGACGAGGCTTTCAACATTACGGAGACGATTTTCAATTGCAATACAAATACGGAAAATATATCTCAACCATCATTTATACTGTTTCAAAACAGACAAAAATTGACAATTTTCCCTGTCAACTTTGTTAATGTCACAGACCATGTATGTCTGTGGTTAAGGTACGCATTACTTTTTTTTTTTGGTTAGAAGGATTTACCGGTTAGTAGAATAAATCTGTTTGGGACCAACTCGATTTTCTTAACCGGCTTTTACTGTATATCCAAATCACAGCCATCCTCTCAAATCGAAATAGAAAGCCCCATCTATATCTGCACACGAAACATAACCACAACTGTCTACATACGTAATATAACTACAATCACCGAAGCTCGCAGACACTGAAATGGTAATGTTTTACAGTGAAGGATATAAAGAAGTAATGGAATTACACTGCGGCTGATGCTAAGAGATATCATGCTAGAATTGCTTCCTTTCAACACCCACAGTTGCCAGAATGCGCAGACTGTATCAGCAACTGACATGCAGGAATGGGTGCATAGAAAACAGAACGCATTCCAATTTCCACGCGTCCATTTTACATCTATTATATATGTACGCGAGAAAGTCGCTGTGTGGCCTAAGGCTTATGACACACTAGCAGTATTTTACTGCTTACTGCGGCAGTAAATTGCTGCAGCAGTATAAGGAGCATGAACACTAATGAGAATGGTCATACGAAAAAACAGCAGTAGAATACTGCACAGTAAATATTGGCAGTATCAAAACTTACTGCCGACTTTGATACTGCGGCAGTATGTCGCCGGTTGAAATGCCTTATCATATATCGGAGTAGACACACGAGCAGTACAATACCGCGTGTTTCGCGACATTTTGGGCCCTTGCTTGTTGTCGTTTTGTTGCGTTGATGTGGTTTGGTTGCGCCGGGCACAATTTAAACAAAAGTTCATCAAATGATTTTTGCGACATTCGATAATAATTGAAAAATTTTTCGGGGTACGCTGTTAATTTTTGATGTTTTTGGTAAAAATGCCCCATACTTAGCCTACAGGAAATCAATGGGTGAACCCAGAATTTTCTATTTTTTGTTTTTTTTCTTCTCTTTTTTTGACTTCAAATACTGATGGCACATAAGTCCAAAAATTAATACATCGTGCTCGTTCATCATGATCACAACCACAACTGTTCAGAAAAATGAAAAACTCGCAGTATTTTAATGCAACAAGCGGTAAAATACCGCTCGTGTGCCAGTTCGAAAAATTGCAGTAAAAAACTGCTGCAGTAATTTACTGCCGCAGTAAGCAGTAGAATACTGCTCGTGTGTCATAAGCCACGCCAGAAATCAAATGCTATTCGAATTCCCCCGCTAACATCCTAACGAACACAGCGACTACAGTACTAATCGAGGTGGAAAGCTAGCGCGCCCTGTAACCCCGCCAGTTCGAAAGAACAAGACATTAAAAACCTAGGGTGTGTTACCAGCAGATCACAAAGCTCCAGTACTGTGCGTGTGCACATCGTGGATAGCGTACTGAACACGAGACATCAAAGAAAGAACCAAAATGATATGATAAAGAAATTGAAATCCAAGTACGTGGGACATGTAATGAGACAGCAAGGTAGGTGGGGGAGAAAAATTCTCGAGCTATGGTTACTGGTCAGACGTGATGGCAGAAGGCTGTGAAGGAGGTCTGCCAAGAGTTGACAGTGCGACGTTGTAGGACAACATCATCAACATTTTCAATCTGTGGCTCATCAGAATATTCAGACTAGTCGAATTTCATTCAGATTGACAATAGTTGCCTGTCGCTTTCTAACAGGCTGAATTCTGTACAGCGAATGATGTACTGAGGAAGAACACCCCATACAGCTGACTCGCTACCCTTACCAAACCGAGGCCAGCATCACCACGTATCTCATTAGAATATTGACATGTATGTTATGGGCCTGTATAAAGCTCAACGAACCCAAATCTTAATTCATTACCACCTTCGGTCTTAGACATTATCTTTATGGATATCTCTATCCTACTGCCGTTTTACCGGTGAAGCGATACTATTATCAATTAAACCAGAAGCCGGATAGGCTAATAACCCATTTGGATAGCATACCTGTTTGCCCCGACAGTAAATTCCACCTCGATCATACGTGTATCAGAGTACAGCCGATTGCGCACACTGTTTTCTTATGGCGTCGTAGGATGGCACCGATCACGATTGAACCCGAATTGCATAACACGCCATAGCACTTCCGAATTAATAAATTATACACAGCAACGCGAGCCGAACTAATCACATCGATTTTCGTACTAATTACTCCGATTTTCTTACAGACACTACCGAGACGTACTTCGTTTTGGATCGAATAATTGCCACGATGGAGAACGTTCTTCCTCTGAAAAAGCATGGACGGTGACTAAGGGGTCCTTGGCGTTCATTTTCAGTACTGTACCTTCGACCCGTAATCGCCAACTATGTTATCTCTTTGGGTACCTTTTTATCTGCCTGCCTGGCTAGCAGCGGCCCGTCATCGCTGACAGTCTTATCTCTTTTTCAACGTTTACCTGCCTGCCTGACCAGCAGGATTTAACATGCAGTCTTCGGTTTATTATACACAAATGCTTTTAACGAGATATTTATGCACATACTATGTGTATGTATTCTGACCGCCGATTTTCAATTTTTTTTTCCTTTTAATTCACAGGACATGTACCTCTACCAGGGCTGCGATGTTTAAAACCACGCGTTGTTTTAAAACGTTTAAAACAACGAAAAAAACCAAATCATATTTTAAACAAAAAAAAAACGTTTTAAACATGTTTTTTTTATTGTTAATTTTAAACAAAACAAACAAGTTTTTTAGAAGAAATTTTATCACTTCGAAACTACGTTCTGGACAGTTAAAAAGATAACTAATACAAAACAAGCAGCTAAAGTCTAGTCCAGTTAAAAAACAATTTTTTCACGACGCTGATAACGTGTTCTCGAACTCGTCTTTCCCTTCCAACTTCAAAATACCCATATATCGATGTGTATTGCGGGTAGCCTGTCATGTTCCTTAACTGGACCAGACTTTAGCTGCTGGAAGAGGGTCGGCTTTGGACTGAAAAATTAGAGACTAGTTGGACGCTGTTAAGCGTAAGGGAACTAACCAGCAAAATCTGTTTTTTGAGAACACGTGATTCGAAGTTCAAGAGCCATGTAGAAACTGTATGACATAGCGTTTACTGATAAGCTTTTTTCAACGTGAGTACACATATTTGAATCGGGGGCCCAATTTTGAAAATTTCTACTTTTTACGCTCTTTCCAACGATACTAATAACTCATTTTGTTCACAAATGTTGGTTGGTTTCTTTACGCTTAACAGCGTCCAAGTGTAGTAAATGTTCGAAAATATGTCTAAAAACGCAAAAATTCAGAAAATTTGATAAAATATGTTCCAAATATGCTTCTAGAATACCAAATATGCAATTATATTGAAATATACAAAAATACGGAATTTCAAATAGGGCTCATTTCACACAGAATTTCATGTTTCGCAAAGATATCTTCAAAATGTTTGATTTGATTCACAGATGGGTAAAAGGTAGGTGGACAGTGGACAAACTAGAAGAAATTTTACTGCATTCATTGACTAGCTTGAGACATAGTATAAACGTCTGTTATCTGAATAAACGTACCCAGTGGCGTATCCAGGATAAAATTGCGGAGTGAGGGGGGGGGGGGTACAAACTGAAAAAAATTAATATGCACGATAGGGCAGGGTGGTAGAAGGGGGAAGAAGGCGTAAGTAGATTATAACAAAAATTGAAGTTGCCAGGGGGTTGTCAAGACCTCTCGACCCCTCCCCCTTAAATACGCCACTGACCTTACCTATAAGTAACTGTAAGTCTGTAACTCATAATAATCAATAATGTTGAAATTATGAATTAAAAAAATTGAAAATTCATGGAATTGTTGTTTTTAACCGTTTCAAACATGTTTTTATGTTTTGTTTTAAACGCGTTTAAAACATTGGTATTTGCAAATATTCTTCATTGCGGACGCAGTAACAAAACAAAAAGTTTAACGAGGATCAGTGGCGTAGCGAGGATTTTTCCAAAAAGGGCCGGGGGGCAAAATAAGATTTTCAAGGGAGAAAAAGTCGAAAATTGAAGTATTTTTTAAAAATCGCTAATATTAGAGGACTATGTAAAAATATTGGGAGAAGGATTTTGTGTGTATCGGGGGAGGAGGAGGGGTAAAAATTTTTGTGTGGGGGAGGGTATTTTCCTTTATAGAAAACTATTCTTCTTTCTTCTTTTTTTGGGGAGAATATTATTATTTTTTTTTTTTGGGGGGGGGATATTTTTGTTGGGAGGAGAGGGAGTGTAAAAATATATATTGTTTGGGAATTTTTCGGGAGGGGGTAAAAATATTTTGTTGGGAGGGAGGAGGGTGTAAAAATATTTTTGGGGGATTTTTTTTTGGGGGGGGGTAAAAATATTTTTGGTGGTGGATATTTTTTCTCCTTAATCTTACTGGGGTAGTTAGAAAGTAAATAAAGTTTTTCCGATTTTCTCGGCGGGGGGGGGGGAATGACTGCACACGGGAGGGGCAACGCCCCCCTGCCCCTACTTTGACTACGGGTCTGATTTCATTATTCGCGTGATTGATGTTATTGAATAGTGAATACTGATTACTGAATAATGAATGACTACTCGTTATTCATACTTACGACTAACGAATAAATTATTCGTTATTTGTTATTCATGCGCTTATGAATAACGAATAACGGTTGCGTTATGCATTATTCATTATTCGAATATTATTCTGCCCAACTCTGCATGCAATAAAACAACGGCCAATCTGAATGCGAAAAAGTAATTTTTAGTGTACTGTTGTACCCAATGGAAAGTGATGCAATTTCGATTTTCTTTGACTGAATGCGCGTTGTAAGCCTATTATTATTATTATTAAAAAAGGGTCTGGAAAACTGTTTTTAAAGGATACTAAGTTTGAGACCTCATTATAGTCGAACTACCAGGGCCGGTGCCGAACCTTTTCCACAAATATGATGCCAACTGCAAAAACACAAATCCTCTCATCAGTCAGTTCTCAAATGGCAAAACTTTTTTTCTTTGTTCGTCATGAGCATGGATGATTGCCTATGGTATGGTTTAAAGGGGCAAATTTTGTACTTTCCTTTTCAAATTTACTGTCATTACAGTATGGAATAGTTTCGATTAAAATAGCATGTATCCCTCCTTCCCATTCTTCCATGTACATGGCCATTTATACCTCTATCAGCATTTCATACTACCCTCACTCTCCAATAACACTACACCAACAGCATAAAAAACAATGAGATGAGGTTGTATGGTTTTAGCTATATTTTGAATGCTGAATACGACGACGTTACCCATTTTTCCCGAGAACATCTCGTTTTCTATATTAAAAATTAATATTTTATCAAATTTTTCTCGTTTTATTCCTTTTTTTTTGTCGTCCACGAATAGCTACACTGATATCGATAACAATATTGAACGCGCATAGTTGTTTGATCAGTGGTATCTATCAGTGGCAAATCTATGGGGGGGGGGGGGTCGGACACCTCCCTTTGGGCCGAAGAAGAAGAAAAAAAACCGCTTGAGTTTTGAGTTTTTCTCCTATTTTTGAGTATCTGCAGCACTACAGTCTAAAATGTTCATTCTGAAATGATTTAATCACATTATGAAACTTGTCTTCAGAAACTATTTAAAAAATGACATCTATCTCGGTTTTTTAGGGGGCGGAGGTGGAAAAAGTTTAATTCTCAAAACACCCTCTTTAGAAGATTTTTAGATCTACCACTGCATCTTGATGATACTAAAATTCGCATTTCAGATAGGAGATAAGAAAAAAAAATGAACTCTAATCTAAAAATTAACATTGGCATTAAATCCTCGTTGAAAATACTTATAGAATCATAATGTTCTCATGGCATTGTTTTTTTCACAAAATCTCAAAATGTTGTGTACTGTAATTGATTGATGATAAAAACAATTATCATTTTGATCCCCCAAGATTTCACCCCCCCCCCCGCCATAACGAAATCTTGCCTACCTTTAGATAAAATAATAAACGATACAATGAGCTACTCTGGAAAAATATAAATTGCGAGTACCAATTCAGACAATCTGAAACATGACATCCAGGGGTAATGTAAGCCCGAATCCAGTGTACAAATTAAAAATTTCATTCACATATCTCTCATTTATCACAAATTTCTTTTCTACGGCCTCAGAACTCAAAAATATGGATGAAATTCGCATTCTCTGTTCTTTCAGATATTCAAAAGACCTATGTTTTGAATGAACTAGTTCAAGATCGAGAACAGTACTCTCGTACTCAAATCAATTCTACTAGATCTGGAGTCTCTGCACCAGAATCAATCGGATTTGATTCGGGTAATAACTTCTGATTTTCTTTTCAAAGTTGTTCATTTTGGAATTTCAAATAGTTTAAATCAGCCAACTGCTCAGCCTTGATTTTCAACAAGTTTTTGTTTCTACGTTTCAAACTTTAATTTTCGATCCTTGCCGGCTTGAACCCGTTCAAGGCGGAGAAAACAGAACATCCGAGGTATTTTCCAATAAGAAAAAAGGGGTAGTAACGTCACTGGTTAACCGGTGCTATCCGATCGAGCTCAATTTTTTCCGGATCTTATAACATTTTCATCAACAGGAACGAGAACCTGCTCGAAACCACTCACGACACAGCTTATGGAGACGACGGACACGAGATATACTCGCCGGGAAAAACTATGGGCCTTAATCTCGAACGACATTAGCACGAAGCAAAATAACGAATTAGCCATTTGCATAAGCGCGATGCTTTCTTCTTTCTCTTACGCCAGCCGGATTTAGCTGCTCGAGCTTTAAGCGAACTCTTCCTCTCGCCTTCGCTCTCTTGGCACCTCTTCCTCACTCTCTCATGGTAATAAACGTTTTCGTCGTCGCGAAAAGACGAATAATATCGTCTTCGCGAGCGAGTGCGACGAATTAGACGATAAATATATGAAGTCGTCCTGCTACGGAGTTACTATGAGAGGAGGCGCGACGAAAGCGTACACCTACAATGCAAGGTATATATACGACTGCCTTACCCAAGAAAGAGGAAAGGAAAGCGAAGAAAATACAGAGAGAGAGAGACACGAGATCTGGGTGCGAATGTGAACAACGAAAACTTGTAAAGGACCTACGACAAGGAAAAATGAACTTCGAAGGTAACGAAATAACGCGGAGACCAAATTGAAACGCGGATAGGCGCGCGATTACCGGAGGTCCTTATTTTCGGTTGACAAATTTTTATAATACTCGCGCTTCGCCGTCGCAATGTTCGCTCGTGTTTGGTGACCCGCAACCGACCCTGTCGAGAGAGCGTGAAAATAATATTAGCCGGTGATTTCGAATTGTATCGAATACTAGGTGGAATCAAAGGCCAAATTCTTTAGATTTATAGAATGGTTACTTTCCTACATTCGAAATAGTAATTCTCAATTTTCGGCGACGCCTACGAAACACGAAGGGGAGAGCGAACGGCGAATCAATTAGATGGCCCACGAATTGGAAGACAAAAGCGAAGGAGAACGCGTACTTTGAAAGGTCGTAATCCAGCAGCGCTTCGGCACCTCTGAAGAAATTGCAGCCACCGAAACAGCGATTACTTTATCAAGCGATGAACGTGATTACGGCGATGATTGAACACCGCGAGCACCATATGAAATACGGCCCGACGAACGTAAGGAAATTCTTACAGACAAATAGAACCCAAAAGACACGGGTATGACGAACACTCGAGATTCAATATTCGACTTTAGTTAGGAAATCCGCAGAGAAATGGTTCCGAGATAGGACATAGGCGGCCTTCGCCACTCACTCCTGGGCAGGGAAGGATACACATATGTATTCTGTCTTACAGAGAATCCGGTTTCGTCACTTCCAAGGCCTTTGAATTTCAAATCTCCTAAAAAATAGCTATCCTAGAGGTATAGTTATCCTTCGCACACTCAAGACTAGGGAGCATCATATTCTGGCAGATATGCGAGCCCCCCCCCCACCACCACCACCACCACACACATTCGCCTGGCGCATTTTCGTAAATCAGAATCACTATCTGTCCTGGCTTGGCGTAATGAAAAAGCAACCTTCCCGATTTTCTCCGAAATTTATTTCAACACGTTCCAAGAAAGTACATAATTATACTTCAACAATTGATCCTTCAGACAGTAACATTCTTCAACTGCATTCAAATGATCAACCCTGTCGAGGAAGGGGGTATCCCGGGTCCGGACTTTCAAGGGGCACCGATATTTTTAAAATGCCTGAATTTCAATCACACTGTACATCAAATCAGCATCCACTCCTTCCACCGTCAAAGAAACCTCTTATCCCGTAGCTTACAAGTTTTTCCCATCTAACAAAAGAACCAATTGAACTGGAAGGAGAAGGGGCCCGTAGAAATTCCCCAGCCCTCTTTTTTCTCTCTACGGGGCTGCAAATGATACTATTCATGCGGAGATATAGAGAGAGGAAATACTTATTTTCTTTCCTAGGAAAGAAAGCGATCACTTCAGATCACGGACTGAGACGGAAGTAACGGCGATATGATGATAGGTAGATTTCTCAGTTTTGCAGTAGCGTAGCCCGACTTGGTATGAAGGGGGAGGGGTTTCGTTTCACTTTTACAACATTACACGTGTAATACTTACTAATACCAGAATAAATTTTAATGTTTTCACATTTATTCTCGGCTGATGCCAGGGAGGGGTTCGGACCATCCCCCCGTGGCTACGCCCCTGTAGTTTTGTGAGGACGAGTTTTTGATGAGACCTATTTCTGAGCAAATTTGAGAGCCCGACGTAAAATAGTCGCCACTAATTTTCCTACCAACGAGATACGAGCTTGAAATACTGTTGGTCACTATATCTGGGTAAGTTGAAAACGTTTGTTCTGGAATTATCTTCCATCTAGGACTTCGCCTACGAAGTGAAAATTCGTCAAAAGTTGAGTAGTTCGAGTATTTTGTGCATAATTTGAAGTGTACTGTAATACAACAGCATTGTTTAGTTTTCTCTGTACATTCTCTATTGTAGTTTATCTACTTTCCGTTAGATTATGCAACTCTTATACACTCCCTGACTGGACAGACTACGCAATCACAGACAACCAATAAGAACACACACTACTAGGTTTAGCATACGGTACTACACATTACTATAAATATGTACAGGACCAACAAAAAGAAATGGTAGGGAACTCCACTGAAGATGGCCTAACAGCCGAAAGAGCTATGGACAACAGAAAATATGGACCATTTTCCTAATATGGTCCACCCCTAAATTTCAAACGCTAATAGCGTTACCTGACGGGGAAAATTAGATCTGTGGCCAAGAAGCCAAATGAGGAGTTATCTGTCAAAAGAGCCCCTGACGAATAGGTGCCCTTTTTGCGGAGATGCAGATTTTAGAATTCTCCGTATCCTACTCTTTAGCCCCTCGGTACTGATGCGATGCCCGAAAGGGTAGTTTCCGGTGCCGGGGGTGCGGTGTCTCAGGGGCAACTTTGGCATGCGTGCATCGCCATACGTCCCACAACACCAAATCCTACTCTTTAGGAACCAGGTGAAATTTTTGCCGAAATCAACGAATTCAACGTACCATGCTGTCTTAGATACGTCACTCTCTTGTAGCCATTTACATTGTATACGTTTTCCGCAGACAGGAAATCATATAAATACGACTTTCGGACTTTCCTTATAATTTGTCAAATATATTTAGCGTTTCCACAGCCCACACTAGAAAATTTGCCTACACCACTGGAAATATATATATTCTCTATGGCGATGTATTCAGTGAAATTGGCGCCGATAAATGATTACAAACGCATTGAATTAAAATCGATTCTACGCTGAGATGTGTACAAACTTATCATGCAGTCAGTAAAACCAAGTATACATTACATTATATCAAAGGGTCAAAAGCGAGTAACTCATTCCACGATAATATGCCTCAGAAATTACACATTTCGGTTGCCTTATCAGCATGGAGAGACATCTTCACTACTACATTAGCTTCAATCACGAGAATATACATAATAACTCATCATACAGCGAGTTAGGAATTGTGTATTTTGTTCCATAAGTTGTATAAATGTATGGAGACAAGCAAAATAGAAGAGTAATACACATGAAATTCACCGATATTATCTTATGGGAAAACAGCTACTGATAACCATAACATGTCCCAACACACCAATTTTCCCATCGCTCTAAAAAGGGCCCCTGTCATCCTCCTTTCTTAATTCGTCCGCGTTCGTTTCTGAATAAACTAAACAATCAACTAGTCATTTCTATTAATGAAATCACAATGAACATTTTTTATAATAATATATTTTTCAATTAAATTAGTCTGAAAGGAGTATAATTTCAGCTTGAAAACTTTGAAGTTGTTTTTCTCAAAACCATAATTGCTGACAGGGGCCCTTTTGACAGATAACTCCTCAAATAGAAGCAAGATTGAGGAGAAGAATAAAATTGCAGAAATGAAAAGTTTTTGTTCAATTCCATGAAACTTCACCGAAAGTGCACTCAAGGTTTTTGCAATCAAAAAGAAGATGAAGACGAGTACTTCCCCGTCATGTATCGAACGAAACTCGATAGTATACGAAACTTCAAGTATATTGAAATAAATACTTCTTATCAAGTGTCTTAATACGGACCACCTACGGAATTCCTCGTATGGACCACAACTAGACTGTACAAAAATGACGAATTATAAGAATTTCTGCATACTGGACTTACATTTTAATTATTTTGCAGTGAATTCTTCAGAGTAGACTACTTACAGATTTCATCACGAAAGAAGTGGAATTGCGATCCTGTGGAATCAGCCATCCGAGTTGTACAGGCCTAAAAGAGAAATCGGTTATTTCCGAGCTGCCAAGGCGTATTCAGTTCCTTTATCGACTCTAAAAAGATTGGTGACGAAAATACGTAATGAGGTGAGTTATGCAGATAAGTCGCTCAGTGATTCATTGATAACATCCTGTATTTATTTATAAGTGAAAAAAATTGAAGTTTGTGATATCCGTATAAAGATTGATATTTTGTTGGAAAGGAAACCAGTTTAACGATTCTTACATGATTTTGAAAAGAACTGGTAGAATACTACCTCGACATGGACAAGATGTTCTTGTGGAGTTCGCTTTGTTGAGGATACGCGCGGTAAAGACTGGATACAGTGCATTGAATTCTTTGAAGATGGTCCGTATTAAGAACTCAAAAAATTGTGAAATAATGATCGACAACACTTTTTTCAAAAAATTAAAAAAATATTGATTTTTACTCGTGGTTGTTCAAATTTAGGATTATGGTAGTAAATACGTCTAAGTTTCCTTTGCAACCATTTCCAGATCAATTCCCCCGCTACTGCTCATTTCATAGCGGAGAAACAAAATTTGGTTCATATTAAGTCGGAAGTCGAGTATGGAAGTTCGACTGAGATCGTCTGCGGGAAAAGGATCTGACTATGAGAATTGACATTGAGAAGATGGGTACACAACTTATAAGGTGTTCGAACGTTAAGGTGTCTTGCCAACGACGAACTGTTGGACTGCAGTACCGATTCGTTCGGGCTCATTGCGTGTCATGACTTGCGTGGAAGGAGCTGCTTGTGCCTTCCTATGCCGGGAACGGTCCTCCGTCTAACTTACGACCCTGTAGAGGAGATAAGCCATGTACTACTCCAATGGGTTTCCAACCTACAGCAGAACAGTTGGGCTGACTACCTGAAGCCAGGGTCGGCTATGAGGTCAAGTGTGGACTAGTCCAGACAGATTAAACGTTTACTGCCAACAGAGTACCGATGTGTTCAGGCTCATTGCACTCTGAAACAGTATCAAACATTCATCCCTTGGTGCTGGTGGACGCTCTAGGCTGGTGGTGCTACAGTCGATGCGTTCGGAGACATTGCTAAAAATTGTTGTTATTGCCACAGTACCATATAGTCAATGACAGTTGAGCACCTAGTACTGGTTATTGAGGCTGCAGTCACAGTGGTCAATGACAGTAGTACACTCACACCTGAAGTATGACAAGGTTGGGTATCCTGGAGTTGGAGTACGAGAAGATTGAGTACCCTAGATCTGAAGTATGAAAAGATCGAGTACCCTGAAGTTAAAGTTACTGAAAGGGTGACTGGAGTGGAACTGGAGACGGATTGAGTCTTTTCAAGAGACATAGTTGAAGACGCTTAGGCTTAGCTTAGCATTAACCTAATTTTAGCAAGTAATCCGATAAAGATGTTCACCCCGCGTTTAAAAACTATTTTACAGATCTCTAACCTTCATCTGTCCACTGTCATACTTGAATGCACGTCTGACTTCTAAAATTGCCAAAAGTCGTATACTAAATTATGGTATACAAAATAAACTAAAAAAAATTGGTCAAAATGCCATGAAAATACAAAGATACTATTTTTTTTCCAGAACAACAGATCCATGGGAGGATATCATTGAATCCCGGAGGGAGGTTGGATTCTGAATCTTAGCATTTGTTCATTTTTTCCTACAGATGGCGAACGCCGACAGACAAGCGCAGAAATACATATTAGACGTACACAGTTGAAAAGATCGAAGACATATCCTGACTTCTGAATTCAAGCTCCCGACTCTAATATTGCCTCCAAAAGAGATTGTACGGGTCGTCAAATAAACTTCGAAATAGGATAACGATACTTGAAGAAATTTTGACCGCTATGCAACCGTATTATTGTAGAAGCACTTCCGAGCAAAATGTATTCACTTGTCACGAGAAAATAACAACCTTGTAAATCTGGTCCTGATGGATGCTGTTGATACAGCAGCCAGAAGGCCATACACGTACATCCGACATCCGGTATGTTCCGTGCAGTTGAGGATATATCATCCGCAAAATGTCTCTCTTCAACCAATAGTCTGGACAACATTACGCGATCATCAACATAAATCAGAAGAAAAAGGGACACCAAGATATAGCCTATGTAGTATCGGGTCTATTGTACGTACTTCCTCCGGAACACTTTATTGCCAGAAAAACTGCCTCACACGACACACATCGGCAATCCTATCATTTACATACGAATTGAATCGAATCGCTATTTAATACTCTCTCCCTCATATCAAGCGCCACAATCGAAATGTGGAATCCATTTTACGACGAAATCATCATCGAATTCTCTAACAACCGTCAAATTAAAAAGCAATGCGAGCAGATCAACATCTTATACCCAACGATGGCACGTGCCGATGGCGATTCCCATATAGGGTCTTATGAATGCCATCCGAGGACATTCGTATATGTAATCGGAAAAGCAACTTCTTCAAATACGATCAACCCGATTTTCATTACTCGTTAAATATGGTGCAGGGGGAAAGGAAATTTCTACAGCTTCGAGAACTGAGGGCTATAGATAGCCATCAAGGAACTGAACGACTGACCTGTTGAGACGGTTGTGGTTTGGTTCTGGTTTCTGATTAGGTAGTTGTACGCTTGGGGGGAAGAAGAAGAAGACCATCACCTTTGAAAATTGACGCTATAAAGGGGTTTGTAATTTGTGTACCTCAGATGTATTGTACCGATAGGAGTAGCAATTCTTCACCAGAAAAGACCACTGCGAAAAGAAAAACTGAGAAAAGATAAAACGGAAGTCAGAAGATTTGAAGAGATATTCATCAGATAGAGCAATGAAAGGTGGCAAATGCAAGATTTTTGGAAAAGTTCATTAGCATTCGCTGTTTGTGTACGAAGGTATTTCACTTGTGTGTGGAATTGGTAACAGATTTAACATCTAACAGCAGCTCTGACTCGTTTTTTCAGCCGAAGAGGAGTCCTTCGAGAAACGAGGGCAGGGCGAGAACTGGGTAAATTCTTGAGGCAGGCAAAAGATAAATTCAAGCACTTCGCTTCAGAGAGGTGTATTCAACGGCACTTTATTCCTCCCAGCGCTCCACACTTCGGAGGGTTATGGGAGACTAAAGAGGTTAAACATACGTTTTCTGAGCAAGTGTTGAATTTTAGTTACAAATGAGATTTTTGGCTCGAAGACTATACCTTCGCTCATGTTACAGGCCCGTAGCCAGCCATCTGCAATAGGGGGTGCAGACGGTTTACCAGTGGGGCCTTGAGGATACACATAGTATATTATGTGAAGATTTCTACGAGACAGTGGTGTAGCCACGGGGGGCGAATTTACCCCACCCCTCGCACTTGAAATTGAATTTAAAATATGCAAAAATGAGCAATGTTTCGCCTTTAAAACACGTTTTTCGAAATCCCAATCCCAATCCAAGAATTCCAAATTAGTTGACCAAGATTTTATTCCAAATTTTAAAATGTTTCTGTGATATTAATTCTCTTCGTCCCTTCTGTCTTTCTAGTTCAGCGTAATGATGATTTTTTTAATGGTGGTATCTTTGCCTGGGGGGGGGGGCTCAGCCCCAGATTGCCCCCATTTCTACAGGGCTGATGTTTCTTACGTCATTAGGGAAAATCTTAGGTTCTGGTATTCGAGTGGCTTGTTCTCGTGCTCTACGTTGTATACTTTCGATGAAAATATCATAATTAATCAGACAAAAAGTACCAACGAGAAAATTTGAGAGGTCTTATTTCAAACTGAGCTGAAGGTACTCCGGGACGATTTTACGATTTAGATGATTTCGGATACTAGCCACTAGAGTATGTGACATACTAAAAGTGGAACTCTCTATGTTAGTTTTTGTGTTCTAGGCATGAATATCAAAAGTATGATAAAATTCGTTATTCCAAACTGAGCTGAAGGTGATAATAGAGAAATTGTTGTAATTATGATCTTTCTTTATTATTATAAAATGATTTTCGAGTTTAGTTGTTTACAGTAGAAAACGCCTGTAAGCTCATACGATGGCATGGTCATTACACTTATAGAAAGCAAGCAGTATTCCAAAAACTCCAAAAAACGCTAATTAATTTTCCGGTTACGAAAAAATAGAAAAATCGAGGAAATAAGTAAATGTTGCAATTAAGGGAATAAAACAACAAAAGACGGAAGGAGTAAAAGAGATATTAGTAGTAGAATAACACAAGCCAAATTAGCGCTTTATCAAAAAAAGTAATCTTTTCAAATCAAAAATAAATGTGGTAAACAAAAAATTATTTTTGAAAACTTATGTTTAGAGTGTAGCCTTGTATGGATGTGGAACTCCGATCATAGGAAAATCAGAGAAGAGAATAATATAAGTTTTTGAGATGTGGTACTACAGGCGGATACTTAGTGTCAAATGGACAGATAAGGTAAGAAATGAGGAAATACTTAACAGAGTTATAGGTGAAATGGATATTTTGAAATATCTAAAAAGGATGAGAAATAAATTAATAGGGCATAACTACTTGAGGCACCCAGGAATAATATCACTGCTGCTAGAAGGAAGGATAAAAAGAAAGAATCGGGTGTGTCCGAATGATTCCGGTATGTTCAACAGATTATCGAGGATGTCCAATATCAGTTATTTGGAAACGAAGGAACTCGCACAAGATAGGGGGAAATGAAGAGCGACATCAAGCCGGTCGTAAGACTGATAACCTCATCATCATTAAACTGAGTTAAAGGTAAGAGACGGGAACATTGATAGCTGATTATGAGGAAGCTATTAGCATCTGTGTTTTCCGTTCATATATCTGGGTTAGTAAAATACTGAACGCAACTCCCCCCCCCCCCATTGGATTTGGACTGCTGCCTACCCTGCTGGTAGAAGACGTCTGTAAACTAATGTAATACTAATGGCGTAGTTCACTACACTTATAGAAGGTAACCAATATCACAGAAAATGCAAAAATATGTGAATTAATTTTCCGAACTAAGCTAAAGGTAAGAAATGGGTCACTTTGATGGCTAATTATGGGGAAGCTATGTACTAGCATCTGGTGTTTTCCGCTGACATAGCTGGGCATTAGTAAAGTACTACTTAACACAACTCTCCCCACCCCTCCACCTTAGACTCGAACTGGTGCCAACCCCGCAACGTCAAACATTTTTTCGTTTCCTGTACAATAACGTGTTTTACCTTTAGCTCAATTTAGTATAAGACCCCTGATAATATGACTTATTCATATATTACACAGTTTGTTGTGAAAAGAATTTCATCTATTAGGTAAAGTGCCTAATATTGATCTAGGTATCGTACGATGATCCTTTTTTCAAGGTACAATAAATCTTCGTTGGAACGCTGGCACCTTTTTTTTTTGTGGTGAATCATATAGAGTGAACTTTCACCTATTGTTCTCTATAGTTTTAGCTGTGAAAACGTGATTTGTGTTATCGCGTGATAATTTTGAAGTTCTTGTGTTGAAAAATGGGCTAAAATTCAACAATTTTCGAATTTAGGAAAAAGTAATTTGGGAATATCCAAATGGTAAATATTATAATTCATTTTCCGACATATTTGGGTGTTTCTACGTACTGACATGTGTTCAAATGGAGCTTTGAAAGACTTTGAAATTTTTACTTCGAACCGGCTATTTGTAAGTCACATGAATCCGAGTGAAAATAATAATAATAATAAAAGGTATTCCAATTCGATGTTTTTCAAAAGTTTGCAGTTTTCATGAGCTAACCTGCCAGTGTATAGATATAATTCATATTTCCGGTGTCAAAGTTCAAGATTTCGGGATTTGAAAAAGGATCAACCCTTGACAATGACCAACATTTGGTAAAAAATTTTCATACTTGAGGTAAGTATCATTATGTTAATCTAAGCATCGAACATTGACCAGATCAACATATGATATTTTTTGGAAACGTATCTGGAAAGGAAACTATAGTACATTTTACTAACCGGATCGAAATGTATGAAATGTTTCAGTGTGTAAGAAAATGTAATGAGCTTGAAATTGAAATCCATCAACATTTGACCCTGGGTATCAAATGTTGTTTCTTTGGACTTCGTGGGTCAACACTGGAAAATGAAAGTAGAAGGTTGAAATTTATTATTAATCGCGATTTCGGGGTTTAATACTGATATGGGGCAGCGGTTTGGGTTTCCGAACCAGAAAATAATGGGTTTCGGAACCAAATCTCATGATTACTGGATCTGGGAAGCAAATCTTGTATAATAATGGGTTTCGGAACCAAACGTTCGTTTGAACGATTAAAAGCGAACATTGCTGGAATTACTGCGCGCTGCACGCTAGAGAAAGAAAATCAGTTAGAAGTGGCAACAGTATATCATCCTGACAGTTGACGATGATAACGTGATCACATACACTACACTACCAGTACCGGAAATTTCGAATTTTTAAAGGCGACTAACGGCCAAGATTAAATTTCAAAATTTTCATTGTAAAATGGAGAAAAATTCTGAAAAGCTATCCAAAAATGGTTTACGACATTGCATTCAGCATGAAAAATAGTTTAAGAATCGGGTGATTAACATGGGTAATGTTGATTGGCTACCAAAAACGAGCATTTGTTAAATACTTTTACCTTAAGGATTATAGTGTTACAACAATTGCTTATTTCTCAAATCTTCTGGACATGTTTGTTTCTGAACCGATTTGCTAGAAAATTGTTTGTGTAAGTATCAGAGAGCACGACAACATTAACAAAAAGCAAATTTTGTAAGGGGCAAAGAGCGCAGCCAGGAGGGGCGTCGCCCCCTGCCCTCCCCTGTTTACTTAATACTTTATATTAACCCTATCTAGTTTTAATGACGACGAGTGATATTACTAGTCGACTTTGATATTATATGATCTTATTACAATAATTATAAATCATTTCAGGTTTCCTTTGATTCGTAAAACTTGTATAGGTATTTAACGTCAAAGGCGATCATTTCCCTATCTTCATTATAAACAACACTAACTCTTAGAGCACGAGCAAAACGACTCTTTTGCTAGAAAAGAAATATTTTGGTTCCGAAACTCATGATTTTCTACCTACTTACAACCTGTTAAATTTCCATTGTGTACGACTCTGGTTCCGAAACCCATTACGTCCATATGGGGAGGCAGCACGGGCCATTTGAAGAAAGTAGATCAATATTTGACACTTTACTTTATCAAATACCGAAAGCAATTTTTGTTTGAATGATTGTACTAGAACTTCAAACTTGATTTGCTAAATCTCCAGCTCAGACACTCCTGATTTTTGATCCATCTGCAGACATATCTTTCACACTTCTATGTAATTATATTCTAGCTGATCGCTTTTTTGCTCATGGCTGCTGTTTGTTGATCGGTTTACTGCGCAGTTGATTAGTTTTTCGTATTTCTATACACTTGGAGGTGTAAGTTTTCCACGACATTAATGTTCCAGTCCTACGAGGATGTGCAAGTCGCCCCCCCCCCCGTGTAAATCAATTATTACGCTGTTTTCGAAGAATCACGGACGATCGTTTCGCTAATGGGGCTGAAGTTTTTGACAAGTTGACAACACGCATCTGTAGACAGCTCACTGTCACAGCTCTTTCTCTATAGCCCACACATTACACGCGTTACTAATTAATCGAAAACTACAGTCAGTCGTGCCAGAAATGATTAACGTCGCCGTTAGCGACTCGTGTCAACCTTCCGCCGCGCAGACACTGGGAGGATTTTCGAAATCGCAATAACGTGTAACGGCGTTCGGGGCGCGAGTTCGGCGGAATGCAAGAACGAAAACTGTTCACGACCAACTCAGTGAAAGGTCGTTTAGCGTTAAACGCCATTAGTATATATAAGTACGTTAATCCAGCAATCTCTTGTGTTTCGGCGTAAAACTCTCGTATTTGTAAATCTTTTTCTCGACAGTTCGGCCGAGCGGCGCGGAGCGGCGGACCTAATTACACGGAACACGAACGAAAAGAGAGCTCGCAAATGTCGAGAAAAATGCGATTAAAATTTTCGGTATTCCCGCTGCTCAGCTTTCACACGAAGCGCATTCACGAGGAAACGGAAGTATCGTCGAGTCGATATAAACGAGCGCGCTTGTTCTCGTTCGCACACACTTGAACGTTTGCACACTGTGTCGAGCTCCTGATGCACTGGGTTCAAAAAAGTGGATGGCAAACGTGTGCAGGGGGTATATGCATCAGTAACGAATTAGTAGGGTTCGACAGTCTGGCCAACGATGGGTATTTCCGATTGGAAGGTCCACATGAAAATGCCGGTTGGTCCTGCGGAGGGCTCAGTTCGAGAAGTCGGTTCCAAAACAGAATTAGGCCGGGGGAATCCCCCCTCCTCCTTCAGGCCCAATTTCACCGCAACAAGCACAATATGGATAAAAAGTTTACCCTGTCAGCATCCAAATCAAATAGACTGTGTGCTGCGAGCTGTGGCTATACGTCAGTAGAAATGTCCTGGCATCAGCGAAAATGATCCTACATTAGGACTGAAATTATTGATGTTCAAATGATATAATTTGCAAAATTCATTTGCGACGTAATTTCGAAAAGATAAATAGGCCACGAAGTCCAGTGAATAAAGCCTCGAAATTTGGTTAAAAATGATGTGGAGAAGAAACTCGGCAGGATCGTTCCTTATTACTCCCTGATGATTCCTCGAAAATTTTTCAAAAATTTGAGGTAAGCTAACGGCGCTACACGAGGAGTAGGGGAGAGGGAGGATGTTATGGACAGGTGGTGGTTACGGACAGGCAATAATACCCAAAATCCTATGAGATTGCGAGTCTACAAAAAATATATGATGCGGCTGTACAGTTAGTGCTAACTGTGGCAAAAAAAAATCCGGTCGAGTGTGCGATTAAAGGGAAAGTGCCAATTATTGACCGGGTTTTTTCAAAAATCAGTTTCACCCTTTCTTCAATGCCAAAAATTGAATATTTTAGTAGCAGTAAGAAATATCATTCTTCTACTACAAATATTGAGAAAAAGTTGGTAAATCGCATCACACCCTTCATTAATATAGAGGTTTCAAAAAAGGTCTCAAAAACCAACAATTGGCACCCGTGCCAAATACTGACCATCTAAGTTTTTTCAATTCTGCGATATGCATGTCTCAATATTTATACTATTAACCCCTAATCTTCGAATCTCATTACTTTTTGTGAAAATTATACATGATTTATAACCCCCAGATAAACGAAATAAATAGGCCATTTATTGAGCAGGTCAACAATTGGCACAATGTTGACTGGCCAATAACTGGAACGCAAGAGGAAATTTCTATCAATTCAATTCATTTATCAATATTATATTTTTTATCTCTCAAGTAAGTATCTATAAGTTGACGTTTTACTTATTATTTTTCATAACGTTATACTAGTAAAATTAAGCAAATTATATCGATCATAAAGGAATACTTAAAGTCACCCTCACTGCTTCTCTAGAACAATCATTCACGACTCATTAAGTCGATTAAGTATACTTACTTAAGTACATTTACCTACGACTAAGTTATTAGCATGCACATTAAAGAGGAATTGTCCTCTTATGTAAGATTTCGGATTAACAGGAGTGTCGTGAGGCCATTTTGATGAAGAAGATTCTTCGTATTAATTTTAGGGGGGGGGGGCTTTTTATTTTCTGTTTTTCTTTTCCTGGTCAGACGAGGAAATAGGAAATGTTTGTAGTACATTTTTATTATTCTTAACACAGAAAGTATTACTTAGACGACGTTAAGTGACGAAGCAACCCCTTCATGTACTACATATGCTATTTATTGTACTTCATGCATGAATCAGTAAAGAAAAAGAAAAAATTATTGGCCACCAAAACTGAAACATGAAAGTTGGAGTTTTTCTATTTCTTTACCATTTAGAATTCCTATGACATTTCTTGTGGTTAGTTTATTCTACGAGAATGCGGAAAATTTAACATAATCAGTTTTAAAATGCCGAAAAACGTTTTATTTAAATTACGTTGTACAGAATTGCTTTGCAATCAACTATCAGAAAAATGACAAGTGGAATGAACATTGCAAAAAGAGAGAATACCAAGCTGTGTCAGACCAAAAAAAAAATTTACTGCTATTTCGAATTAGGGGGGTCAACCAACAGAGTTTGAGGGCGACTCCTTCATTGGACCAAGGGGATCATGACACCACTCTTTAATATTGGATCGCTTTTTTTTATTTTTTATTCTTTCCTGTAAGCACGTGAAATTGGTAAAAAAGGTGGGCCAAATGTTGGCCATTTTCACAATCTTGAAATTACGCGATTCACTTACAGAGTAATGTTCTACGTATTAAATAATGACAGTCTCCCAGACAAAAACAACAAAAATTCATATCTGAAGAAAATGACAACAATTTCAAGGTACTAAAATTTCATGCTTTCAAAGCTTCCGCCCAATCATTCCAAATAAGGTTTTGAGAAAAATTTCAAGTGCGACATGTGCTGAGACTCTATACCTGACTATGATATAGCTGAAATTACTAACAATCTTCGCTTTGAAAATCTTTCCCTTTTGAACAACAGCAAAATTTCATTAAACTTCTCCATCACCTTCTTTCAAAAAATGAAAACGCCCAATAAGCAACATGGTTTCACAGAAAAATATCATCACACGGAAGTATAGGATGTATATCTTATGTTGATACAGTTCGCGGCACCAGCGCACTCTTCATAATACATTGTAAAGGTATGAAAAAAAGTGGCCGACACTGATACCTAGGTCAACAATTAACACTCTCCCTTACAAGGCCACAAAAATATTTTGTGATTTTCTCCGAAAATACTGTGAATTTCTTATTTGTGAGAATCGGTTGAATTCCAAATGTCCTTGTAGAAAAATTCTTCCAAATTTCTTATTCTACTAACTTCAATTTTATATTTTCAGATCGACTTTCTGCGTTAAATATCGTTCATTAGAAACATTCGTAAGAGAAATGAAGGGTAGAGAAGATAGAGGTTATGGACACGGCAGTTTTAGTGATAACGTTCCTTTCTGTGCTTTAGATAGCAGAACGCCTCGTTTTTATAAGTAAAAGAACGGATTCAAATGCTAAGACATCACTGATGAAAATAAAATGGCGGATGCAATCGAAGAATACATAAATTCAGATGGGCCGAAGCCCACAGAACCCTGAAACTAAGGACGTACTGATAGGAGGCAGGGGGCAACTTACACCCCCCCCCCAGGAATTTTTCACTCAACAGTTGGGAAATTTTACCATTTCATACCATTTCAGTCAGGCGAGTTGGGAAAATCCAATAAGTTAAAAGGTGTTTTTCTTTTTTTTTTTTTTTTTTTTTTGCTTTGATACTTTGGAACTTTGAGTAGAGTCAGTTGGGACTTGTACCCCTCCCCTTCCCCAGAAAAACGCTTCGGTATGTCCCTGCCTGAAACAGAAGTAGCAAGTGAGCGTCAAATTGAAGCGCATGAGTCTTCAGAATTCAGAAGATTTGAATGGGGATGTCCGCACAGTCTCAATTCATGATTGGGTAATCGTCACATTTGCACTGATTCCACAAAAGGAGGAAGATCTAAGCGTTTTATTGGCCAGATTCGGAGTGTTCGGAAGGGGAAATTGGTGGGAACATTTCTGCGACCTACTTTCAGTAAACAAAATACTGGATATGCATTCAAGTATCCGGATGTGAAGGATATTGCTCGATTCAATTTTGATCAGATAACTAAGAGACTAAAAAAAAAACGAGTAATTATGGTCGATGAAATTGGCTATTAATTAAGGTGCATGCCAATCACTTGCAGATTGTCTTCATTACATCTGTTTCTTATAGAAATATAAAATTATATGTTTTGCAGTTCAAAACCATTTTAATTTTTACAACAAAAAAAGACGTGACAAATGCAACTATCTATAACATCCACCACCACTGTCTTGAAGATCCACCTCTTCTGGACAGAGAAACAAAGTGTTCAAAAAGTGAAATAACTTTGTTCCTAATAGCTTTCATGATGACTCTGACATACCAAAAAGATCAAGGAACATTTCCTCTGTACGCATGATTTTTTTCCAGGTTACTACACAATAAAATTGGTGAAAAAATAGCAAAGAGTGATTCAGTGTCCATAACATCCCCCCTTCTCCCTTAGGGAGTAAATCTCAGCGTTGAACAATACCTCGCTTCCTATAAACTGAAAAAAGACTAAATGGCATAGTCGCATAAGGGAGGGGGTTTAGCCTTAGCTCAGATTTTGAAAGTTTTTACACCAGTATGTAGGTACTTATGAAGTACTTTACTGGCCCAAATATGGAAGTCCAGTTTCAGTCCCTTCCAGAGATATAGCCATTTTTGTGTTTCTTCGTTTTTTTCAAATATATTGCCAAAGACTAGACCGATTTTTTATCAAACTTGGGTCGATGATAGAACACTACTAGGGCTATCTATGATACAATTTTCAAACAAAAAAAATCATTCATTTTTTCTCAACTTTTTGCCCATTTGAAAGTTTTAATCCCCCAAAACTGGACTCAGAAATATAGTGCACCACTTTTTAAATACCACTAAAAGAAGGCTTATTGGGTCTACTTTCAATTGATATAAACAAATCAGCAATTAAAACCTAGGCACTGGTTCAAATCGGCATTTGAAGTTGAAAAAACATTTCGAGAAACGTGTTCGTAAGCTATAGTGCGATCAAAATGTAAGCCCCCCCCCCCTCAAATAAATATTCGACGTATGTAACATGAACTCAGGAATCCACTGCAATCAGTTTCTTGATAGACATTTTTCGAAAAATATCGAACCGGCGCGTTTTCTGCAAGTACGCGCATTACAAATTTCTACCAATCAGTTACGTGAATCAACAGTGGCGGAGTTATAGGAGGAGAAGGTGATCCCCCCTCCGAAATTAAGAAAATGATAAGTGTCTATGCATTAAACTGAGATAATTGCAAAAAGAGGGGAAAAAGGTTTTGAAAATTGACCCCCACCACAAAAAATTGGTACAACTATGCTATCGTAAATTAATGAGAAAACCCAGACCATTGCCTCAAGTTTCAAATAATGAAGAATCTGATACATATGCCCTCGGTTGTACTTCTAATAACTACCATGATTTGGCAGCTGGTTTGTACTTAACGAACTTCATACAAATTCTCGATCTAAAGAGACATGGATTCAGTGCACGAACTAATCATGCGGAAAATGAGCACATACCCTTTGCACTGGTGTAAGTCGATACCAAAAGAAATGCACATGTGAACTATGTCTCAAATGGCTGTTTTATAGATTAATTTTTAGACTTTTGTCTTTTTTTCTTATGCGCGCCCTTGGAGGACTCGGTGTGCACAGTTATAAACCTATAGGCTTATAAATGTGCGCATTTGACTTTTTCCACAAAATTCACTCGAATACGGGCAATTACGTTTCGATCAGAGATCTTTTTCGACAGTATGTAGTACAGAGTTTGCCCAATATACGGTGCAATTTTAAAATCAAAATACCGATTACAGCCAGAGTTAGGACGCTTCAAAACTAAGTGCGCACACTTACAAGACATTACTCAAGAGAGAAAAGAAAATTTCACATCAATAGTGTATTACTGACCAAATTGGAAATGATCACAAAAAAAAAAAAAAAAAAAAAAGCGAAAGCAGCATTAAATAAAGGGTTTTATTCAATACAGCATGAAGTTACCTTTCTAATGATACTGTGGCGAACAATCTCGAACATTCGAGATAAGCGAAGAAAGATCGACACGTTTCGAGCAGCAGAATAGCTAGTTTTATATGCGATAAATTGTGCGTTTTCAAAGCGATCTAGCTACTGTTTTCGTGCGTTTGTATTAGTGTGACATTAAAAGTTCTTAGTACGTGTTTTCGTGCGTTTTTCGGTGCAAATCCCGTTACAATACCAAAATCACATTTTCGCGAAAAATTGGGTTTGCCTCTAAATGGCACTGATCCGACAATATGGCAACTGAGAACTGATTATTGAATTTCAGGACATTCAAGCTGGCTCTGGGTCAAATATTGAAACAGGGCACGATGAATATTCATTTTTATATCCTCTAATGGCAATCACTGGGCGTGCACTTAAAAGATAAGATAAAAACCAAATCCATTATAAAACAACTGGGGACAAAAAGTATCGGATATAAAATCAAAAAAACGAAAATTTAAATATGCTGGTCACATGGCGAGAGAGAATCCTGAGAAATGGAACCTGCAATGTACTCTTTGGACCCCACTGGATCATAGCAGAGGCAAAGGCCGACCGGCCACGCGCTGGATAGATCCACAAGAAGGCTTGGAAGAGAGTGACAGAGACATATGCCCAATGGTGGGCGAAGTGGGTGGTGGTTCACAGACATGACAGAAAGAAAAGTAGAAATATAAGATTGTAAGCTACATAGAAATACCTACTCAATGTCGAAATAAAAAACATTAAAAAATGGCAACCACAGGGGTCAAGACCTATGAGCCAACATTTTCCCGAAATTAAGAACACCATTTATAATTCAGAAGCTGAAGTCATCAACGAGACACCCTATACACAATCGTCGATAAGATTAATTCTTGCCAGCAGTGACACGATCGGTCAACTTCAGCAGCGTCGTATTAACTGTTTTTTACTTGACTAGCAAGAAGAAGATCGTTGGAAAATTAAAAAAAAAAAACTGTATTATTTTCGTGTCCCAAATGCATCGTATGATAATGGGACACCACCCTGCATACTAGTTACAATGCTCCTGAATATTAATCTAAAATTGAGGAATTGTTTTCAGCATTTTAATAGCGATAAGAATGACTGAGAGTGATGAACTGCGAACGTTTTAAATTTGAGGACATCATGCATAGTTATTAAAAGTTTCATTATTAGCAAAACTTTTGGCTTTACGCAAAGACTGCACTGAACATTTTTTGCGGCAAATTTAGTTTCTTCAATTTTTTCACGAATATTTCTCTTATACGGCCCAGAAAAAGCGAGATATTGTCAAAAACTCAAATTTACTCCCACTTCCCCTGCGACGCCATCAGCTCACCCGGGATCTCTTCGGCATTTTCGAGGTATCATTAGAGAGTGTGGCTGGTAAGAAATAATCCTGCCAAATTTCATTTCTGCGTTACATTTTCAGAAGATCACGGGAAAATGATCTGGATGAGATACAGATACGCATCCTCCGTGTCTAATTAGAATGCCTGCATTTTTTTTAGTATGTTTTCTGGACAATTAACAGATAACCGTAGACAATGTCCGTGTCTGCTTTGGGGGCATCAACCTGAACAGATGTTGGGAACCGTCTTACTCGTGAGGTAAGCCGAAGAACTACCCCAGTCTTTTCGTGAGTTTCCATACTTTTACTTCAGACAGCTGAGTGGAAAACTGGCACGGGCTCGGGAAATGGTTCGTGTTCTCTGGCGTTCATGTCGTCCCTAAGCAATCTGCGGCCGCACGATTTCGTGTTCCAGCGAACACACCTTTACCAGGGTGCAGGTGATCGACAACCAGCTCTTCTGGTCGGAGCTCGCCGCTCGTCACGTATAATCCCGCAGTCACAGTCGGGGCCTCGTGTACAGCGGAAAAGGTGCAAAATGCCTCGCCGGGGAACTGATCCCCGTCGTCGGTGTTACTAAAGTGATGTCGAACACGAGCCGCCCTTACGAATGAAATATCACGAACCAACGTGTACATTCGCCGCCGGGCAAATTATAATACGTTCGGCCGAACATACCTGGCGGATTAGTTTACTTTTTTTTTATTTTGGCTCGAAAATACATCGACACCCGGAACACGACGGGAGAGGGCACGAGGGCTGGACACGTTCCCTCTTTCGCGCTCGCACAGTAAATCGTATATATCTGTTTGGGTAAACAAGGCACAATACGATACCGAAACAGAGATAGCTGTACAAACGTAAGTGTTCGAATGTGTAAAGCAAATAAGGTAAGGCCGAAATCCTTCGCAGTCACTTAATCGCATAAATGGCAGTCGGCTCAATAACGTCCGGGTTCGAAAATAACGCGTGTTTCAGCCTTGCACGCGCCACTGTCAGCACAATGAATTAATAAACTACAACTGACAGTATTAAGGTTGACACAACGGGTCAAGGTGTTCGATAAGTTCGAGAGTACCGAGTTAAGGATACCTCACTGGGCCCCAAAGAGATCGAGTTCTGCATCTGAGTCAGTCGGGGAAATCGATCTGCAAATTTGAAGGTCAATCGGCTTATGTCGGCGAACGTGAATTATCTATGAATATCAACTGACCAGGAAGTTCACTGAATTCGAGTCGTTGAAGCGTGAAGTCTAATCTCGAAATTCACAATGGCCGATGAGCAACGGGTATTTTGATGCTGATTCGGTACCAAATTTAGTGCCGAATAAATTAACCACAAATAATACAAGTCAGACGACTACTGAGTACGAAGATTTCGCACTGGTATTTATGACGCATTTCTTAGAAATATTACTAGCCAACCCCGCCCATATTCGCCTTCGACTGTATTGACCTTCCACGGCGCTTTGTGTCTCATGAGTATTAAGAAGGCACAGACACGAGGATGTATATCCTTTCGTAAAGCTGGAGATGTAAGTCCACAGTTATGCCATCTGTGTCATTCATCGCTTGCTAGGTTGAACCAGTACTCCGTTAACTGTGGTAAAATCGAACAACCGAGACATAAAAAATGAGCTAATTTGTGTTTCTAAGAGAAAGAAGTTGAATTTAAAAGTGCTAGGTTTCAGGGTAGAAATTGCCAGTTTACCGTGATGTGCACTCAACGTTCCAAACAAAAGAAATCCTGCATAAAGTGAAACAACTGGAGAGGGAAGGAGCACTTGCATTCCTATGGACAATGGATGTCACGTGTCTTTGTGAAGGAGAACCCACAGGACCATCGGACGTACAAAATAACGAAGCTGGAGCCGCTAGCTACCACTCGCACAAGCTGAACGTGACCCACTGAGAATAACAAAATAACCAAAGGGGCAAGTGAACCAGACCGTGAGTCTTTGAGGTCAATTTTTCCTCCTCGATCTATGAGCATCACTTTGGTTTTTTTCTCTATTCAGCGCTTACTCTTCGAACTCTTTTCAGCCGCTCGTCCAGCTCCTCTTTTGAGTCCGCTAAAATTATCGTGTCACCTTCGTATTGAAGGTTATTAATGCGTCTTCCTCCAATAGAAACTCCACCCTCCCAATCAGCCAGGACATCCCGCATTATGTCGTATAATTTGAATAGTAGGGGCGACACAACGCAGCCCTGCCGAACGCCTTTTCCCAACGGCATCGGATTTCACAACATTTACTCTCACATATGCAGTACTGTCTTGATACTGATTTTCCAAGAGGCGCCATAAATGATGAGGAACACACATTTCCTCCAACACTTGGATCAGCCTATTCCACATCACGCTATCCAAAGCTTTTGCATAATCAAAGAAATACAGGAAGACGGGTTGGCTGATCTTCCGAGTGTTCTCAACAATTAATCTCAGTTTGAGAATTTGTTCTCTTGTTCCCCCGCCAGGTATGAATCCAGTCTGCTCTTGTGGAATCTGCGCACACAGAAAACTCGTCAGTCTGTTGTTGATTATCCTGATCATGATCTTACTGGTGTGCGAAATTAAGGCAATGGTCCTACAGTTACTGCATTTCCTCCTGGAGCCTTTCTTATAAAGTAGAATGAAAATTGAATGTATCCAGTCTTTTGGCCAGTGCCCAGTCCTCCATACGAAGTTACATAGATTCCACAGCACACTGACTCCATCATCTCCCACAGCCTTCAACAATTCAGCACTGATGTTGTCTCTCCCTGCAGCTTTTCGATTTCTAAGGGCTTCTGATGTTTCTTTGACTTCACTCAACAATATATGTATCTGGTTCTGATTCGAAATTTACAGACACAGATTGTGCTGGAGCCTCGACATGGTCTTCTTGGCACATATCTGCACAGTATTCACTCCATCGTGAAAACGCCTCTTGCTCCGACCAAGCTACAGTCCCATCCGTTTTTCCTATGCCCCAGTTTCGCATCCCAAGTTATGCTTTTGATCTTCTTGCACACTAGATGTACATTGTCATACTCTACATTACCTTGTATCTCTTCAGAAATACTGCGATAATAGGAAAGGAGGGTGGAAGAGGGGCCGCTCGAACTCCCGACGGGTGGTTTTCCCACCAACCCGAGACAGGCAATAAAGCACCTCATTGACACGTACTTTCCGGGAGCAGAAAACATGGAAAACACACAGCCGCAACCAGGAGCCGACTGCGTGCAAAGCGGAACGGATTGGGAAACGGCGAAAGAGGTGGTTACACCAGACAGGGTATGTTGGGCGGTAAGCACATTCTCGCCGTACAAAGCACCAGGCCCAGATGGAATCTATACAGTCTGTCTACAGACAGGACTAGAGACTATAACGGGGCCATTCATTAGGGTCCTCAGAACATCATTAGCTCTAGGGCACATTCCAAAATCGTAGAGGGGTGTGAGAGTGGTGTTTTTGCCTAAACCAGGCAGAGACCCCAAGAAGGCCAAATCCTACAGGCTGATAAGTCTCTCATGATTCATGCTAAAAACCTTGAAAAGGCTGATAAGACAGGTGCACCTAAGAGAGGTGACCCTGAAAAGGTTCCCACTACATGAGAACCAGCACGCATATAGGGCAGGCAAATCAGTAGAGACATCACTGCACTCGCTTGTTACAGCAATTGAGAGAGGGATGACTGGGGGATATTATGTCCCAGAAACATTCATGGATATACAGGGAGCGTTTGATGCGACCTCTCATGAATCAATAGAAACAGCCCTGAGAGAAAGGGAAGTGAAGCAAAGCTTAATAAACTGGATTGTATTTATGCTAAAAAGCAGGGAGATCCGGATAACATACCAACAAGAACTGATCCATGCAACGACCATCACGGGCTGCTCACAAGTGGGAGTGCTCTCTCCCCTACTGTCGAGCCTGATGGTGGACAGTTCACTGGAAGAGTTAAATGGTCAAAAAATATACACACAGGGCTACGCTGATGACTTGGCTGTGGTGGCAACCGGCAAATTTCCGGGAACCATCGCGGAGTTAACGCACTGGGGACTCCGATGTGTGGAAAAATGGTGTGCGAAAAAGGGGTCATCGATAAACCCGGACAAAACTGAGATCAATCTTTTCACCCGTAAAAAAGAAAAAAAAAAAGGAAGGAGTTGATCAAGGTGCAGTACAAAGGAAGACCGTTAGCCCTCACAGGACAGGTGAAGTACTTAGGAGTAGGTATATCTTGACGAAAAACTCTCCTGTTGGGATCACGTCTCAGATAAAATAAGAAAAGGGATTGAGGCTCTTTGGGCTTGCCGCACCTATGTCGGCAGGACCTGAGGACTCTCTCCCAAAATGATGCACTGAATATGTACCTGTGTGATACGTTCCAGAATCACATGTCCACCTGGCCAAAGTCAGAGAGGAACTAGACCACCTGCAAAGGCTCGCGTGTGTGATGACAACGGGGGCAATGAGTGCGGTGCCGACGAAGGCACTAGAAAGGCTCCTAAACTTGCCACCACTTCACACTGCTATAGAAGCAGCTGCGATAATCGGGCTTATCGTCTGGGTTAACGAAACCTTCAGGCCCATAAAAAGGGCCACAGAAGGATATGGGAGATGGCGAGGACGATAGACAAATGCTTTGGGATGCCAAAGGACAGAATTGCGATGGAACACTTCTTTGACAAGCCATACCGTGCGCTAATACCCACACGGGAGGCTTGAGAAAAGAGGTGGCCAAGCATTCTAGGAAAAGAGGGGAATGTGTGGTTTGCAGATGCCTCTAAGAATGACCAAGGTGTAGGAATCGGAATCACGAATGCAAAAGGCGCTGACAAGTGTTCAGTGGCCCTGGGCGAGGGAGTCACTATCCTCCAAGCAGAGATAATGGCGATCACGGTGGCCATTAATAGAAGCCAGCAGAAGGACCTTGTTAATAAACAGATCTATATCTGTACAGTCAATCGGCTATTAAGGTACTATCGTCACACCAAAGTACATCCCTGGTAGTGGCGGAGTGTATTAACAAACTATACACCCTTGCTCAGGAGAACCGGGTCACCATAATATTATGGACACCGGGACACTGCGGCAGAAAAGGGAACATGATCGCCGGCAAGCTAGCGAAGGAGGGCATAAAAAAGGAACTAGCAACTCCCAGACCGTGTCTTCCTGTAGCATACAGCGTCATAAAATCTAAAGTAAAGGCTTGGATAAGTAAGCAGACGGAAATGCACTGGCGGTGGGCCAGTGGCATGAACGTCAACAAAACACTGATAGGGGACACCCCCAGTAAGTATGCCAAGTTCCTATTAGGGCTTGACAGGAAACATGCAAGGCTCATGATCGGACTACTAACCGGTCATGGGGCCACAAAACATATGTGGTATAAAATAGGAGTGGTAAGAAGCGGCTCCTGTAGGTACTGTGGAGAAGAGGAAGAAACCTCGATCCATATCATATGTCAATGCCCAGCAATAGCCGGGACAAGACGCGAAACATTGGTGCTAGACTATCCAGCACCCAGTGAAGTCAAAGGGATAGAGCTCAGTAAAATTCTCACGTTGGCTATAAAAGTGAGGCTACTGAGCTGATCCTTAACAGCAACTTGAAGAATAGTGCAATGGACTGCGAAGTCTGAGTACTCGGCGCATACGGCGCCACCTCACACACAAATGAATGCATATCTTTATCTTCACGACATCCCCTTTCTATTTTTCTGCATAACCTTCTATACCGATCGGAATGCCGTTGATTACAACGACGAAAGCTTCTTCTTCTTCTCCAGTTGCTGCCAAGATTCCCACCGCCAACCATAGTCTCCCACTAGCCATCTTTATTGTTCCTTTCAACTTTTACCAGATTCCCTCTGGATCTACTTAAGCACTACCATTCGTGTTTCTTTTCTAGTAGGATTTGCTGAGACCTCTGCTGAAAAAGTTCAACTTTCTTGTCTGTCCAGCTCTTGAAGCAATCAACCACGTTCTTCATTTGTCCACCCTTTCGATGATAGAGAGGCGTATGGCGATGCACGCATGCTAAATTGGCCCCGGGACACCGCACCCCTATCCCGGAAACGCCCCGAATGGGTCTGCGTCAGAATAGGGGGGATTTTTATCGACCCTTTAGGTTTACTTGAATTTTTGCCACCAGAGGTTATGGTCATTGCCTATATCTGCTCTTGGCGCTGTGCATACAGACTTCAACGCATTCCTCCTCCACTGCTGAACAGTGATGTAATCAGTTTGATTTCGAGTACTTCAAGCACTTACATACTTCACATATTGTGAACTGGGTTTAGCTGTATGCTTCTTCACAATTGAGGTTATTGATATACTTCTGTGATACGACCTGCTCTCGCTTGTACAATTTCGCGCAAAACTTTGCAAATGCTGACGCCTAACTCTGTGAGAAACTGTTCTGTAATCCACACAAGAAACTAGATCTTACCATCATATACAGATTGTGCACGATCCTACGTTATCTTATAACGTGCATGCGTTCGAAAACGCAGAGGAGTTTCGCATTTTCGCGACCGACTGACCCTGTATGTGTAATAAAACTCAACCGAATCAACAGTTGCACGTTTCGCTGAAATGTGAACCACCGAACAGCAATTACTATGTAGTACTGTGAGGTATTTCTCGCGGACGTGTACATCGAAGCAACAACCGCACGATTTCAACCTCCTAAATGCTTCGCTTTCGGATCAGTTCGGGTAGCCTGCACCTCAGTCTGCGCTCGTGTACGTCGAAATGAAATGCCCGTCACGAGATGAGGCAACCGCGAGACGAGGACGGGGTTTGAGAAAAATCGCGGCTTTCGCACGCCGTGAAAATTGCACCCTTTCGCCAGCGGAGACCATTTTTCACTTCGCGCGCCTTATCAGCGTACATGCCGTGCCGATGCGATAATCAGGTCGCTGAGAGTCATGCATCATCCGTCGATTTGTTCCGTCTCTCTATCCATCTCTCCGTGGTGTCCCGGCGTATTCGAAGGATTCACGTCGCATCCTTGTGGCGCTAGAAAAATCCACATTCGGTCAGCAGAAAACAAAAGGCCCACCTGTGGCTTCGGCGCGGTACGAAACTAGCCTAATTATTCTCGTCGATGCGGTACGACGCTGGGATGGAAACAAAAACCTGGTTATTTGCTCGACGTGCCCTAAGACATTCTCAAATTTCCTTTCGACGAGAAATACGGCGTACATTAATATCGCGTCGGCGAAATGCGACGCAATTGATCACTCAGCTGTGAGCTTAGGTACGTTTCTGGAAGTCGACTACGCTCGTCAATTTGTTCAGTGACATCTATGGGCGTGTGTCAGATGACTGATGTGGAGAAAAATCGAATCTCTCCGAGTACCGGCATACCGTTTCAAAGAATCTCAACCAAAAGAACATGGACGTTCTTCTGGCATGGTAATATGAATTTCACGACCTCAGGCTGCGATGACACAATGAGTGCGGTTCTAATAGAATTTGATTATCTGCTGTTCAAACATAGGAAGATCTACCTTCTGAGTACAAATTCACCGTAAGGTACAGGTACCAGTAATTGACAATGCACCAGAGATTGACACTTTTTGTTCTTCTGAAACCGGAAAATAAATGCTAGACATAGGGCAGCACAGTCGATTTCTTGTAGGGTGGGAAGTCTTTATCAGCAAAGAATCGCTCGTTCAATTTAATTGTGAGGAATGTGTTCCCAAATTTCATGGTTGAATATCTGTGCGATCGTTAATAATTTATTGAGGAAAGTAAGTTTTATTTTTTGTATATCATGGTTGCATCCCGGGCACGAGTGTGGTAATCAACTCAAATTTTCTCCTTGATTCAATAGCAAAAAATATTGATACGGGATACCAGACTGATGTGAGGCATACTGATTTTCCAAAAACCTTTGATGAGGTACACGACCATGACACACTTTCAAGTAAACTGCAGTCACTTGGTTTTTATTGCACTTTTTGCGATAATACTTTCTGAACAGAGTACAGAATATTCACTTTAGAGGTGCAGTCTGCAAATCATTTTTGGTGTACCCCAGGGGTCACATCTTGGTTCCCTTCTTTTTGACTTATACGATTTGCCCACTAAATTAATTAATTGCAATGTCTTTCTTTATGCTGACGACCTAAAGCTACATCGAGCGACATTCCGAAACGGTTTCCGACCTTTTCTTCGAAACTCATTATACAGCGCCATCTGGTAGCAGATATATGTAAACACATTCCTACACTGTCAATCTACCTACATTCAGGTGGGTTTCTACTAGGCAACCGAAGTGTCACTGGTGGCACAGATATAATATACCCAAGAGTACCATGTTATTTCATTCTTCTGTAACGTTTTGAAAAATGGACAGAAGTCGTTTTGGAATATCTCTCCTCATATACTTATATTAAATTAATTAAGGACAGTTCCGACTCAATAAAGCTCCAATATGATTTTAATATCCTAGCTACTTGGTGCACATAAAATATTTATTTATTTAATTCAGCGATGACAGCGTTTCCTGACTCTGTTTACAGTGCGCTTATGGCAGTGAACTGAGGAGACTCTTCTCCCATCGCTGTCATTAGCCCATTTTAGGGCATATGCCTCCCCGCGTCTTTTCCATTCAGTTTTGTCGAAAGTAGAGGGCTAAGTCAGCTCCAACTGCCTCCTCGACGTCTTTGAGGTAATGCTCGAAAAGGCGGATTCCAGAGCTCGGGTTGAGAGTGAATTAGAAAAGAGATCGTCGGGTGTATCTGCTCTACGCCTTGATTCCGTGCCCGTTTCTCGCCCTTACTGCGGCCAGAATCATCACTATCGGGTGTCGTTGATCTCGACCTTGATTCCGTGCCCGTTTCCTCATAACTGTCAGCAGGGACTGAAATCCAATGTTACGAAACAACTTTTACTAAAAAAAACAACACCCCATAGGTTCACAATACACTATAGAAGGATATCCCCTAGAAAATAAAGTAGAAATTAGGGACCCAAGTGTGATCCTCGATTCAGAATTATCATTTACTCCTAATTTAAATCACGTAACAATATCTGCTAGATCTGTACTTGACTTACTTCACAGAAATAATGCTCATTCACTGATTTCCTAATATTTTATATTCCTCGTTGGTAAGGTTCAAACAAAAATTTGAATCTATCATTTGGCATTTATTAAATCGAAAAAATATTAACTGCAAGTTGAAAAAATTTAAGAAAAATTCTTACGATATTTGTACAAAAAATAATTTTAATATTACCCAAATGACATTAATGGAGGCTCGACGGAAAGTAGCTTCGATTTTGTTTACAAATGGCATCTTTATTTCACATATCTCTGATTCACACTCACTGGGCAAAATTCAGATTTATATCCCATGGCCAACTAGTCGTTTCTCTGATGTTTTTTATCTCCCACCCTCTAGAACGGTAATTTATAAGAACAACCCGATTTTGTAAGGATTGGCTTACTCCTCAAAAAGTACCCAGCTTAGACATATTGTATCCGAAGGGAAGAGGTTCGTTGCAAAAAACCATGCAGGACCTGAGGTAAGTAGATGGGAAATCGGTACAGTTGGAATAGCCAAAGTGTGAATGCTTATGTTTATATTTCAGTACGTAAACTTTCACAGCAGTTTGTAAAGATATGCGTAGTTTTACGAAGGCCAGAAAGATTCATTCCAAAAATTTGTCTGGTGCTCTGAGTATTTACGCACAAAAATAAATGTTTGCAAAAAACATTTTCAAAGTAACTCTAACCGCCACGGGTATAAGTATACCTAACAAGCCATAGAAAAAAATCTAAGGGATGTCAAACATATTTTTGCTCGCTCAGCTAACAACTGCATTCATTACCCGCCCCCCACTTCGCTGGTATATGCTACGCTTATGGTAGTAAGCACGGAGTACCTCGAATGGTCCTCTTTAAGAATATGAAAATAAAGGTAAGTTACTAACGTATCAGTGAACTGTCTACTGAGCCAGTAAAATTGAATAATTTTACCGATCAGATGTGACGTAATAAAAAAATCTTCCAAATGAGACCTAAACTGAATTGTTTTTATTTCAAAGGAAAGAGCCGCGTAGGACCAGATCAGTACATTTTGATCTTGAATGTAAATATTCACTGACTGATACTTCATTTAGCTTACTTATTATTTACATTTCATGCTTTTACATACACTTACTACTATTTACTAGTAATTTATAAGACTGCCAACACTTGGTACTTTTTTCATTTGTTCGACACAGAAATTCTTAAAGCAGGAGCTTCAATCAGTTCTGAGTCCCGCGGTCCCTAAATTTACAATTCGGTCCTGAATATTACCTACCTAATAGGAAAAAAGGTGTGCCAATAAATGGGGTCAATCACACGAACATTAGGCTGTTATTATGTCAATCGCTAGTATATTTCACAATTTTGATTTAAAATGATCCTAGGAAAGTTGTGAATGAGTTATAACAAAAAAGTAAATTGTAGGGTAAGCACTGCTGAACAATTTAGGGTATTGCAGAAGTACACTCTCGAAAAAATAAAGCTACAGTTGGCAGTCCAAGGTTTAAAAAATGCTTATGGTGTCAATAACTGACGTCTTCGCCCTAATGATTGATTAGTGAAGCCGCTACGTCTCAGAATTGCCTTCACCTCATGACAGAAGGACTAAGAAGAAGCAGTAGTCGACAGACATCTGTGATTTGCAGTGCCTCTACTTCCTTATTGCACTGATGTTTCAGAAACAGACAGTGCTGATCGGAAGTGCCTCCTGAGTACTTCTTGATCCAAGTCCTCCAAATGGGAACATGCATTGTCGGTTAAAATGGAGAAATTTGACTTCGAGACCTGAGCGCTCCTATTGAAAGTATGCATTGAAACGAGGAACCAACTCCTTAACCTGAGCCTTTCAACGAGGAATACACCTCGTCGGCTACAAAGAGAGAATTTACTTTGTGATCTGAGCCCTCCATTAGAAGTACACATAGTCAGCTAGAAACAAGGAACCAATGTCATAACCTGAGCCCTCCAACTGAAAATTTACATCGTCAAGCCTGACATGAGTGTGGCCCGAAAGGGGAAGGGATATTCTCCCAGTCCAGACTGTTTCGGGGGACCGCTACATCATAAATATGAATGATGTAAAAACACAGAAGCAGAATATTCATCGATATAATATCAGAAGATAATTTCAGATGTTAATCTAACTAGCGAATAAAAAAAAAGAATGAATAAATTCTTCATTGACGCATCTCACAATATTGAATTGTTGATGCATGGTGATGGGCTCTGTTTGGAATTGCTAACTGGATGATGGCTGCGCAGTCCAAAGGGCAGAAATGGAAACAGTACTGCCCGGTGTTTGACGAAGATAGTACCTCCAACGAGAATCTTACCACATTCGGAATTTTTAATCTAATTTTTTTTTTTTAATAATAATAATAATAATTATTATTATTATTATTTTTTACACTATGGCTGAGTAACGTTAACAGTTCATGTTTAGAAATCTCACCATTATTCGTGAAACATCTACTTGACTTTACACAGCTTACGTAGGTAGGCCTATCCTACTCGCGTGAGCTTCATCTCCAGCTGTCCCGCATCATTCCTTCAGTTTATATTTTACCGCATGGTTTTTAATACATATAAGGGTCATTTTGCAACAATATTGGTCCTCGCGATTTTCCAATCCCAAGGGGAATTATACAGCATACTGGCCTTTAGCCGTCCCATGTCTTTCCTTCAGTTCATATTTTACCGTATATTTTTCGTATAAGCGTCACTTCAGCACAGTCACATGATTATCAATCCCAAGGAGGCAACACTTTTACCTACAGCCGTCCTGTGTCTTTCTCCCCTTCAGTTTATATATTTATTGTATATTTTAAAGCGGCGTGAAACAGTGCACAGTTAGGGTTAGGATTGGAATATGTATAAGGGTTGTACGCGTCAATTTAAAATACAGGAACAAAGCATTCGGGAAAATGTTAATTTGGAAAATGTCCAAACAATTAATTCAGGAGTTCCCGCCAATTTTCACGCATGGACAATGTCCAGAATGCTCATTCCCAATTTATTAATGAACATATGCCACCCTCATACAAATTCCAATTCTAACCCAACAGTGTACTAGTGTTACCAAGTGACGCTCTCACTACTCCCAAGAAAAATTGCACATACTCTTTTTTCTGTCTTTCCCTGGAATTCCCCCCGCCTCTTACGCCAAATGATTTCCTACTTCCTAATATCTGTAACGTCAATGCTGAGATTGAGATCAATCTAGAACATATCCCAGCTACTACCCAACATCTTATTCCCTTCCACAAACGTGTGGTAGGCATTATAGAGAATTACTGGGTGGCCTTTCGCAGTCTATACCTCACTTCTCTCCGACAAAAATATGTTGCTACCCACCGATATCCTAGAGGTTCTCTACCTGCTACTCCTAAGAAAGGAGACATTGTTCTAATTAAGGAACCAAATGCTCCACGAGCACAATGGCCCTTTGGTGTCATCGAGCGTCTCGATGCACGTCAAGCTCTGGCTTATGTTAAGACCGTAAATCGAGTTCATAGTCTTAATCTGCCAGCCAATAGAAACCTAAATACGAAGGTCATTATCCGTTCAATAAATCAACTGTATCCAGTCACCCTACAGTCGGATGCTACTCCTGCGGACAAGAGAAGCGTCCTGGTAGATGGAATGATGGATCAACTCCTAACTGCTCCCACTGGAGAGAATAGTGAATGTCCATCAACTCAAGTAAGAGTTGAGTTGGAACTACCTGCTGCTAAGAGACTATGTCTCCCGTGAGCAAACAGTTCTACCGTGGCCAGTAGAAGCTGCACAAAGGTTAACACACTTGGGCCCGGTGGCCTATGGAAACTATGGCAGGTAAGGTCTTGGACCTACGTAGGTCCAACCCCTCTCCCCGGGAGTTTTATGGGTCGGTACTCTGTACATAACGCAGACTTCCTTTCTTGTGGTATAGTTGAGGGTCCAGGATTGCCGGTGCACACCCTCCTTACCACTAGCTGACACTTATTTAGTTAAATAGTTAAATTAGAATTTACTAACATCCTCTGGACTGACGGTGGACTTTGTTTGTTTGCCGTTAGGTAACCATTGAATAATGAAGTCTTGGATCGGCAGAAATTGGTGTTATTTAAAATTGATTATGCCGTTAATGTATTATTGAATGCGAATAAATAATCTATGACTTCTTGAACATAGTACTCAGAACCTTCTAGTCTTCCACTGCACCTTAAATCATTTGAGACTGTTTGGTGGCGTCTCGACCAATCCATGACTGATCGACGTCACAACTCTGCTAGATATAATTCTGGTGCGAAATCTACGTCATTAACCCCCCCCCCCTCCTCCTACTCCTATAGGCCTGTACATTGTTTTGTAAATTAAAGCAAGTGATTTCGTGACCTGAGGAAGTATGTATTGCCAGCTAGAAATGAGAAATCAATTTCTTGACCTAACCCTTCCATTTGGAAATATGTATAGTTAGTATAAGAAACGAGGAACTGACTCATTGACATGAGCTTTCCAACTAGGAATTACCGGCAAAAAAGAAGAAACCGACTGCATAATCTGAGCCCTCCAATAAGGAGTACAAGCATTACCGAGGAGCCGGCTCCTTGATCTTAGCCTTCCCACGTGAAATATTGATTGTCGGAGCTTCTTCCGTAACTGAGAGCAAGAGTAAGCCGGTACACGATCCCGATGCGGCGTCACGCGTCGTGGCACCACACGATGCGGTGCCGGTGCCAGCGACGAATTTCATACATCCGAAAATTTTCCGATCGACAATTTTTAAATTAGCTCGTTCGCTGATTCGTTTATGGCACGGCAAGACGACAGATTAACGCATATATTTGTATACAAATGCAATCTCTCTGCCTCACCTTCTTTCTCTACATGTATAAGTTATAATACCACATGCACTCGTGCACTGCACAATGGGGGGATGGTGGGGGCCGAAACGGGAATGCGCGACTATTCATTTCGACGACAGAATGCTAAAACGGTGAACGACGATGCCGAATAATTTGTGGCGTATTATGGCGAACGAGCGATACGATAAATCTTGGCGGAAGGCGAGATATTTTAAAATAAGTTAGTGTGTTTACTCGCTATCATATCGAAACGAACTGACAGACGTAAAATTTCGCTCTCCGATGTATTTACACGTGTGTACGGATGTATGTGCGTGTGTTGGATGCTGTCTGCAAAAGACAAGGAGGTTGGGAGGTGGCACACGGGGTCTCCACTTTTGATTTACGCTCACAGTGCAAGGTGTGGGTATATGATTAAAAAAAAGGAAAAAGAAAAAAAAAATGCAAGGTAGCCGAGAGATACAGCAGACTAAAATTGAGAATTATCACTCTTGGGAGGAGGGATGCACAGCACGTGTAAAGTTACGCGCTCTCTCGAGTTCTCCCGCTTGTAATTGTGTATGATAAAGGTACACACGAACTTCCGAATTCGGATCAGACTAATACTCGCTATAAATTCATCTATAATCGGTCGAAGCGAAGCGTCCCGTTACATTCGCGGAAAATACTAACGAATCGAACGTGGAACAGAAGAACTCGTCTGTATAATCCGAAGTACAACCAGGGACGGATTAAGAGATGGATGAGGGGGAGGATGTACCAGTGTACTCGGAAATTTCAAATCGGCTCGAGTCCTGAAAGATGTAGTTACATAGCACCGAAAGAGCGAACTGTCAAACTAAATTGGTTGAGTCTCAATCTCCATCAGTGGGATGATACTTAGAGGGGGGGAGGGGGAAAAGGTAAAAGTGTGACTTGTTTCAAGGCTCTTGGAGACTTTTCAGAAGGCACGATTTTCTTGAGAGTCCTTCACTTATGCGTTTGACTTTAACTATCTCTATAGTTCAGACTCTTCTAGTTACGGATAAGACTCTCTGAGACGCTTTCTGAGGATCTTCCGGGCAGTCCAGCCCCACACTGCACACTGGTCGAATTCTGCATCGCCAAAAACGACTTCATTTTCGTTTGCGATATCATCTTTAGCCTTCCTCGACACGTCACTGAATCCAAAATTCACCCTCCAGTCGCTGTCTATCTGTAGCTGATTTTCTCTTCTAACTGGAAACGGACTGGAAATCGAAAAATCAATATCAACATCCTGCATTACGGCGTGCTTTCGAGGCAGGGGTTGCTTAGAATGCGTTTCTCTGGGTCTCAGTCCTCAATGATATCAAGTATGCAGGACGTGTCGAACGTGATCAAGAGACTGCATCGATGTCAAAGCAAGATCCAAGTTAAAGCTCAACTCGTTCGGGAAGGATTTGAAGAATTGTGAGAATCCAAAGTACCTCGGGATTACTCTTAATCGTTCCCCCGCCTTCCGGAAGTACTGTGAGCAGACCAAGATGAAGATTACAGCTAGGAACAACATCCTACGGAAGCCCTTCTCCTCTAAATGGGGTGCAAGACCTAACGTGATGAGGACAATAGCCTGGCCCTTAGTTTTGCGGCAGCTGAATATGGAGTTGCGCTGTGTGAGGAAGATCAGCCCATACAAATTATGTCGAGGCAGCTCTCGATGAGACGTGCCGCCTAATATCCGGATGCCTGAGACCGACCAGAGCAGAAGTTGTGCTCAGCCTATGGTATTGCTCCTCCTAACATCCGCAGGTCCATCCTTGCCAACTGCGAGCGAACACATTTAGAAAATGACCCAAAACACCCGATGTCAGGGCAGTCAATGGAAAGGCTTCATCCGAAGTCACGGCAAGAAATTTCTGGCATCCTCGAAGTCACAGCAGGCCCCAATTTTATCAGTAGGAATCAACAGATGGAGAGCAGTGGCAGAACACGGACCGCACCAAGACGTGAGAGCAAAGAGAAATTTACGATAGACTCAATGGCGGATGTAGCGGGACTACGGGATCACTATATCAACGACGAGACTACACAACTGGTTGATTTCTGGACACTGTGACGACACGAAAGAAGATCGAAACTTGTCTAGTGGAATTCATAACGCTCTTACATTGAAAAGACCGGCAATGATCTCATACTGTGGTTGTACTACTAGATGTAGAAATACAGAGGATGGACGTTATCGGTCGAGTACTGCGGATGCACCTGGTGTAACGCACAAGAGATCAAAGCGACACAGACCTCACTCATAGTTTCATCATCGCTGATGCCAGTGGCGGTGTAACAGAGGGTGCGGCGGTACATTGCACCCACCCAAAAAATTTGGAATATAGAGTATCACTTGTAACTTCTCACCCCCCCCCATTCCACCTGAATAAAAATGAAAAACTACTCACTTGATAAAAAGGTACCTTGAAAGGGTTCACAGACAAGACTTCAGAGATGTTCGAAAATTTACAAGATTTTTCGCTAGTTATCTTTATTTTCGAGACAAGTTTGAGGGAAAAACATTTCTTTTTTTTCAATTTAATATTTTTGAATGCTCGACAAAAAGCAGGAGAGGCGCGGGACGGCAACAGCGATCGATAAGCGACGACGATGACGGCGTGATTAGCCGTCTCGCGCCGAACACCCTGGTTCCGGAAATGATGGAAGAGCCGAAGCGGATTGAACCGGGTGTCGACCTCTGTCTCGGCCATCATGAAGAGGAAGATGCAAACGAAGTGATCGAGGCAAAGGTCTGACGAATCAAGTTTGGCCCACACCATGGAACAGGACAACTCTGTACCATCCTAGAAGAGCTGTTGCAGCTGCTGCGGACCCCCTCCCCCCGGCTGGACTCACCTACTGTTACCACCTGTCTGCGTCGCAGGTGAGGGATGAATGAAGAGGAAGCGTGTCTGGCTGTGAGGAACCTGAATTTCAGACTAGTGCTCGGGGAGCGCGACCCTCGGTCAGTAGGAAGTCCCATCGTGGCCCTGGCAGGACGTGCGCACTGGAAGCGGCACGGCGAAATGGGGGATCGGGCTGGCCTCAAAGCGTCCCTCCGGCCACTGATGCGATATTCGAAAAAACAGTTTCCGGGGCCGGGGGTGCGGTGTCTTAAGAGCTACTTTGGCATGCGTGCATCGTCATACGTCCCACCACACCATCCTTCGTCAGAAAGCCCTTCCGACGCAACTGGCTGATGACCACAATACACGCCATACTTAGGTATTTGATCCTGTTCGTGTATTATTATTTTACAACCCTTACCTATTTCGAAATCAAGATCAAACGGATACCAAAACTAAATTCTCAAATATTGAGTACTCAAAATTCTATCAACTGTCGCGAGGTCTTCTATTTCTGACATTCTGAAGCTTAATGATCGTTTGGAGAGAATTTATGTGAGCAATCTCTTAATTTAAAATACTGAACTAATTTTCCATTATTGTGTTAGGTATTTAATGAAACAATTGTACATAAATCTTAGTATTTTGTTACATTTCATGATAGCTCGAACATTCACGTTGTACAGTGGTCAGTCATCGTTTTCAATTTCTGTGAAAAAGTATGAAGTTTTTCGATGAAATGAAATCAACTAATTCCCTCCCTCAAACAGGCGTAGATAGATACATGGGGCATGGGAGGGGGGCAATAGGGGAAATTACCTCTACTCGAAGAAACTATTTATGCCTGGGGCAGCGTAATCCGATATGATATGTTAAAAAAAAAACAAAAACGAAATCCGGCTATATAAAAAAGGGCTCCTTTGTTAACTCGAACATAATGGGAAACTGGTTTACTTTCATCGTGAATGCAGTTGCCGAATTAACAGGAATGTGATTGAACTTCCGGGTTTTTTTCGTGGTTTTTTTTTCGTTTTTACGACATTTTTATACCTTGCGGACGCAGAGGTCTGCATACAAAATATTTTCAAAATTTTAAATTCTTGCGGACACGCAAGAAAGAAAAAAAAAATGTATTTCTGTTTCAAACTTGTTTCAAAAGTGAAAGACACAAGTAAAGAATTAGGTAAATCTTCGAAAATTCCTAAAATTTCATCTCCAACTTTCTGAGAGCATCTTTTTTTATCAATTTATTGAATAGTTTTCAATTTATTTATTTTATTTATTTTTTTCCAAAAGGAGCAAATGACTTTTTATTCCTTTAATCTTTTGAGTGAGTAAAAATGACCCTTTCTACCTTTTATTCCAATGCCCCAAGTATTGTGATCAAGACTGAGAATTCTCCAAATCATCGCCTAATCGAGAATTCAGCGTGATCAGACATCAGACATCACCCTTTGGAAGGCGTTTTCATTTTCAACGTCAATGAGAAGACAGTCAACAATACAAATCGATCGAAAGTTCAAGTACTTCACTTTCATCTACTTATTCGATTACCCTCGTGAAGACGAGAAAATGATCCAAGTACTCAGGAGGGGGTTGATAAAATTAGGTAACAGAAATGGGTGCATCAATGAATAGGATCGATTACCTAGCTCTTTCTCATTTTGCTCACTCCTTTTTTTTTCTTTTTTTTTTCTTTTTCCTTCTTTTTCTTTTTATTATCTCTGTTTCGATAAAATTGTTCGGCTAAGCGATGACTCGATATTCGAATTCCATCGAAATTCTCGCTAATCCGGTTGTCCATTCGATTTCGCACAATATATGTACTTTTCTACACACACCTTTGATCTTTTTTTGCCCCCTAATTTATTATCATTTATTATTCTTCTTTTTATGGTAGTGACACAATTGCGAACCTACCCCAAACTCGCAACAAATACAACATCGAATGGCAATAAACGCGGTCATTTTAAAAGTCTTTTCAACTGAAAATAAGAGATGTGCACTTCGTATTCTCTAATTTAGAAGGTCCGACCCACAATGAAGCTAACAGGGTAGGCAAACATTTTCGTTTCTATACAGCTACATATTCACGATGAAGTTGTTAAGCCATAAAATAAGGCATAATGTTGATGATATTGGTCTCTACGATCTTCTCCGATGAGATGGCTTATTAAGACTGACAGCCTATCTCGAGGTATGTGATAGACTTCATCGATTTAGGCACATAACCACAACAAAAAGTTCGCATTCCGGTAAGTCTAAAATTTAGCTCAAGGGGCAACGTGCCACTAACAACTCGTAGTTTGGTAACGAGTATAGTTGGATTTAGTGGACACGTGTAACTGATCTTATATAATTTGAATTTCTCCTCCCTGGATGACGCTTTAATTTCGCTGTTGCCTACGAATATTAATTCCAGTTCTAGCTTCCAAAAATTAACTGGAAGAAAAAGACCACTGGTCATAAGGATGTAGGGCCTCAAGGGGGTTTACCTTAAAAATCGGAAGCTTATGTCCATTTCAATTTCATCATTCAATAATACAGGTGAGGCATAGTACTTATGCACATGCTGTGCGATGTTGGTCACACTCAATAACACGGGCTCTTATGAAGCGCTAGCGGTCTACCTTTTGTGTATGGTCTAAGGTCCGAACTCCAACAGATTTGAGTAGATGCTCTGGCAACACCGCGAATATTCAATCCTTATTACGATCGGGAGAACCACACCCCCTTATACTGTGAAGTGGATGATCAGAGCATGTGCCTACCAATAATGAGAAAAAGATTACAGTTTTTAAATCAAAACGTTATCCTTCGCGGAGGGTGCCCATCACAATGAGTGGGTGCCTTAGCACCCTTGATCCCCCGTTATGGCGCCCCTGTTTACGATCGGACTGAAGATCAATCAACGATAGGTCAGCGGAACGTCGCTTTTCATTATGTAGATGGGCGAGGGCGTCAGAATGAAACACGATTTTCCAGCAGGACGGATGTGCAGGCGTTCATAAATTTACAGGAAATAAAGGTAGCAGAAGTTCGGAGATCATATAGGCATGATTATTATTACATTGACAACAAACAAGAATATGCAGGCATGAGCCAATAAACATTACGCATACGTGTCCGAAAGGTTGCCGTTCGCATTCTTAGGCACTCTGATATCCTTTAGGTGAAAATTAACTCGACTATGACGAAGTTACTAAGAAACAAAATGCCAAGAAATGGGCTGGCGACTTTTCGCGGCCTTTTACACAGTACAAGAGGTTGATACAGTTCCCAATGTCCCTGCAGCGGTGTTTTCTTCGGAATTTCATTTTCGTTCGTTTGTTAATTTTATCGTTTTTAAAATACACCGCAATTATCAACTTCATCCGGAGTAAAGGCGACGTAAAGCGCCACCCAAGGCGGCCGCACACGTTTTAACGAGACAAGCCTCGACGTTAATTAATTCAGTCTCCGGATTTTTAGCAGCGACATTGAAACGACTTAACTGACGCTTCCGCGCGTCTAACGCGTAGAAAGTCGTTTAGTTATCATGGAAAATATGCATATAAAAACTTTTACGATGGACTCCTTGCCGTACATATACCTCGTTACTTCCCACAACCAGGGAAGAGAAAAGTCGAATAAAATCATTAGTGCCCCGTCACCCTTCAGAAAAAATTAATTTAAAGGAGCGTGCTAATGAGCACCACATTTCATTCACAAAGTAAGGCGCTGCGCGCAAAAAGCCCTCACTGTAATTTGAAATTTCATATTCGCGAGTCCGGTAATCCATACGACTGATCCGCAAGGTCTGCAGAAATCAGGAGAGGTCGGACAAAGTGTGGAAGTATTCTTAGTTCTGCAGATCGCGCAAATCAGTAGTTCAAGACTTGCACACAAATCTCGAAGTTCCATAAAGGCTCACAATGCGTAATGCAATGCCTCAACTGATAGTCCTACAGATATTTCATATGAAAATCATAAAAATCCAATATTCGGTCTCGAAAGACGGGAGAATATCTTGAATTTTCAATGTAAAATTCAGGTATACACCCTCGTAACCAATTATGATTTAATCTCCCACCCTTGCTGTGAAAACTATACTCAATTTTGCATGTTCTCTATAAAGTTATCACAATAACAGGGGAGGGGGAGCTAATCGAGCGCTAATCAACATGATGCCAGTCTAATGCTGTGCGGACCGAATCTGAGGTTCTCTAATGTTACTAAATTGATCTTTTGGACTTTTCCGTTTCGCTAGTCAAATTTCTGACAGTCTGCATTCGCGACTTTCGTTATTTCGAGGTGCGCATGGGCGAAATTGTGCACCGCACGGGATACGGGCTAGTAAGGCTGAGCAAGATACCGCAAGTGCAATGTTGTCCTACAGCAACAGTAATTAAAAAATGAGAATTGAGTAGTAAGCATGTGTTAAGTTCACTGAGTGGCCGAATGGTAACGTGCCCACTTCGTTACCCTTGCGTCTCGGGTTCGAATCCCACCAACGCTGGAAAAAGCTAGTAATATTCGAATACACCTGTTAACATCCTGCAACTACAGTACCAGTCGAGGTGGAAAGCAGCGCGCCCAGTAACCCCTCCCCCACCAGTTCGAATTAACAAAACACTACAATCGCAGGGCGAGTTACCACCAGATCTAGAAGACTGATACTGTCGTGTGCGCACGTCGTGGCCAGCTTACCCAACATCGTGAGACACGTGGCTAGTAAGCGAACGGCGGCTGCACACTCTTCGGCACGAGGAAGGAAAAACTCCAACCCAACTAATCGCGTGGGAAGCAACGGAAAGTACCCCGACTAACCTGCTCAGGGAAAGTTGTGCGTCAGAAACCGCGACTGCCAACATTCAATAGATGAGTCATGTGTTAACTGAAAATCTAGCTACAAACTGAGTCGGGAACAAGAAAACAAAATCCAAGAGCTAGAGCAGCTTCGTTCTTTTTCTCTACTCCTATCCAGTCAAAGAAAAGACACCCGACACTCAAGTTAGTCTTCCCGCCGAGTTATCAGATTAGCATTGTAATGAGCTACCCTCATAAGCACAAATAGCCGGCTTGGAGGGGGGCTGAGAAGTATGAAAATAATGCTAAAATTGTTTCGCTGCCATTTTTTTGTTTGTTTGAGAATGGAGGGTGGCTTTTACAGGATAAGGGCCCATCCCCTTCCATTTACATATCTATGTATAAATTTCAAAACACACGTCAGAGGGAAAGATATCGTTTCTGAGATTTTTTTTTTGTTTCATGAAGTTTGGCCAACATAGAAACGGGTTAGAGGGCTACTTATCTCTCATGGAGCTGCATCGTTACCACCACACCGTTTTATTCGCAGGAATATTTTCACATCGCCTCTTTCCTAGGAACATGGGAATTTGACCTTAGATAATATGGTTCATTGGTTTCAGAAGAAACTGCACAATAATGACACCTTCTGACCTTAAATCCGATGTATTTTCTAAGTTGCCGAAACTCATCACATAATTGAAAATGAACAGTAATACACCAGTTACTCTTTGATAACAATTAATCTCCACCGGGACTCGTTATTTCCTTTACGCGCGAATAATGGTGCAAGAACTATGGGGCTTAGCTAGGGAGAGGGGCCAAAAATTTAGTCCTCTGTATTCCTCATCAAATTTGAAATTAAAAAAGACTTTTCCACTTGAAATCTTGCACTTCCTACAAAAATGAAAAGTTTCTGCCCATGCGAATAATAAATTCATCACTTACCCATCTGTATGCATAAACAGAATATAATAGTGGCTCACCTGTAACACAAAACATATTTCATTAGCCTTTTACAGGTAGGAACGTATCCACATAGAAAAAATAATTGTATTTCTTAAGATAATTTTTATTTTAGAAAAAATGGCGATCATCTTGGGTCGACAGTTTGAAACTTCACATTCAGTGAAAATTTATCTGTCACCATACGACTTGTCTAGACCGGCTTAAGATTTGCTACGACTCTTAAGAACTCATTTACAACTTCTAAGATTCCTCCCTGTGTGCTAAGAATTCTCTCATATTCTTCAAGACTTTAGCCGAGTGTTTTTAATTTTAGTTTTACCTCTTCTACAGGAAGAAAAAAGTACTTTCAAGACATCTTGAGGAAAGCAATGGCCAACTCTCCTGAGCTCAGCCGGAATCCGCGGACGGAGTCCAGTTCATGAACAACTTTCTCCAGCAACGATCAATCCAGGTACGCATTGGGAACACACTATCGCCCAAACACACAATTGACAACGGAGTACCTCAAGGCAGTGTCCTGAGTATCTACTGCTTCCTGATCCTACTAAATGACATAGTCAATGAAATTCCTGCACCTATACAAACTCGATTCTTCGCCGACGACCTCAATATCATGCTCCGAACAAGTAACCTAAACTTTGCCGAAAATATCCTCTCCAGCTATGTCTAGACAACCCCCAGGACTGAAGCAACAAAACAGGTTTGCGCTTCTCAGCCTCCAAAACCAAATACGTCATTTATACGAGGAAATGAACTAACACTTCTTTCAATCTCTGCATCCATGGCGCCCCACTCCAAAAAAATAGACTATGGTTCTATAGTATATGCATCTGCATCTGATCGTCTATTGAAAGTGCTGGAACCAGTCCAGAATGCACATCTAAGACTCGCCCTCAGGGCCTTTCCAACCACTCCAGTCCCCAGTTTACAACCATTCTCTGGAACTCCCTCACTTTCATATCGAAGAAAACTCCTAACAATGAACTACACCATACGCTCATTCTCCAAGCTCCCCAAAATCTTCCCCACGCCAAACATAGTAGGACTTTCCTTTCAAACATCTTCGCTACCATCCCTGGACAGATTCTGAACTTCCCTCCTTACAACATCCTTCAACGCCTACCTCCTCAAACTCCTCATTGGTAAGAAAACCGTACACAGATCCTCTGGACCCTCGCGCAACCAGAACTCAAGTCCGCAACACCTGAAAAAATACATGCCGAGTTTGACTCTATAGTTAGTCGACATATGTAGACCATATATGCTGCTTCACAGATGGTTCCAAAACTCAGGGACGAACTACTGGAACATATCTCATAGACACAACTCTGAAGGTCTTCGCCCTCTCGCCCACTCTCAAAATCAACACAGTGCAAATGGTTGCCATATACCAATGCCGCCTACAACTACCAACTGAGGCACACACAGAATTTCTGCTCTTTTCGGATTCTTAAACCGCACTGTGTGGACTCGAAGCAGGAGCCCACCATCTCACTGAACCAGGCGCACTAACAACTCAAGCGGTTGCAACCTTCGACAGTCTTTACCAATCCAATATCAAAATCAAGTTTGTGTGGATACCGGGCCACTGCGAAATCATAGGCCACGACGTAGTCGATTCAGCATCGAGGACCTAGCCCATTATATCCATACCACTCCCCAACGTGTCCGACCTCAAGTACCACTTTCGCGACCTCCTGGATAAAGCCTGGAATGCTGAGTGGAATCTCACGGATGGGAAGCTCCAGCCCATCAAACCAGACGTGCGCAGCTGGACTTCTATCATTAGAAAAGCGTGCAACAAATCACGATTACTGGAAGCCACAGCAAATCGGCTCCTGCTTGGGCACACACACACCACCCACGACTACATTTTCTCTCGCCAACCGCCACCGATGTGTAGAACCTGCAACGACCTGCTCACGGTACTCTACATCATAAGGGACTGCAAACAATACCGTCAACACCGAAATGAAATCAGCGATTACCGTATTGAAAATATCACTGGCATAATAAACTTTGTCCAGAAATCTAATTTATACGAATTACTATAGACTACCCAACACAATGTGAACTCCACCGCCAAGATCGTAGCCTTCTGGCATTAAATATCTTGTTAAATTAAACAACTCTCCTGATTAGCCTGCCTCAGAGGCGCTGGAAGGCATTCATGAGTGGGAGTGAAGTTCAAAACTCCAGTGACTTTTATTTTTCATTTTACTTTTCGTTTCTTTTCTGTTGTAACTCCAATCCTATTCAGGGTGGATAGAGAGGGGGAGGGCAAGAGTTAGAAACTGAGCGATAAAATGGAAATTTCAGAGCAATCGAAGATAACCTTACTCTGCAACGATATCATAATTTTTTAGTGTAAGCAGCTGAAAAAAGAACAAAGCAGAAACATAAAATGCGAAAATCCTGTTTCTTGGAGGATCGCAAGATCGAAATTGTACGTTTCTTGCTTCGCTGAATCCGAACATCCTATCAGGTGGAGATGTATGATCCGTCTCCGATTGAGGTCCCAAAATGAAAATTTTATGCTTCCAATTGGCGATATAGACTTGACTTCAAAATAACGATGTAAAGATTTTTGGATCGTTGATTTCGAAGATTATCCTAAGATTTTTGACCCGATCCGGATTTCAACCCCTGGAATTGAAATTCCATTCTTGAGAGGAGGCACAGCCGATTTGACGTTGAGAATCTGAGAATCAACGTGTCAGAATAAGAGCTTTGTAATTCATTTTGTTTGAACAGAACGTAATGAAAAAAATTATGATAATAATATGCTTTTAAATTCAAAATAATGTTCATACACCTCGCCGGGAAACACAACGGCGAGTGAAATACAACTGTATGGAAAGACTGAATCTCCCCCCCCCCGCCTTCTCATACTAGGTTCAAAAATAACTCATAATAAGCAATATCGACTGGACCTGAAAAATCGATGGAGACATAGGAACTAAATTTAGGTTTTTTATTATAGATTTCAATTAGCGCATCGAATTTTTGTTGCTGAACCTAACTTGGATATTTGAAATTCAAATCTCGCTTCACTTTAATTTTTCAAATTTTAAATACATCAAATTTCTCTTCATATGCGTACGTTGTTAAACTAAAGGCAGCAGAAGTACGAAGTCGTAACGAAACATTGAAATTTTTTGTAAGCCGAAAGACAGCTTGAGATAGGTAAAATCGACACGACCTCCACAATCGCTCTAAATCAAACGATAACATTTTTTTTTTAAACCAGGTGTATTTCGTTTATATTTTGAGAAGAATAATAAATTTCAAATTTATATTTTTTATATTTTTTCCTTCAGATAGCATCTTCACATAAGCCGTTAAAAGGCCTAATGTGAACTGAAATGCAAAAGAAAATGGGGGAAATACTTATTCAAAGAAAGAAATTTCAAAAGAGGCAGTTGGTTAAATGAAACATTGAGATGTTTCCATAATTGCTGATTTCGAAATGTGTTCATCTTTTTCACCGAATTCTATCGTAAAAGTTAAAATATAATGAAATGCTTCGCTTTCTGCGTAAACCTTGAATTTTGGAAACTCTAATTGGAGTCAGATCAAACACTTGATACGATAAGTAATAAAAATATTAAATTACTAAAATGAAACCCAGAGCGATAGTTTTTTTCAAAGCACATATTTATATTTTATCTGACTCAAACTTCCCAATTATTTGCTTTGATACTCTAATTAGTCGAATCAGCTGCGTTCATTCAAAGGATCAAATTTCCCTTTCAATACATAATTCGAGGCTCGATCGAAAATTTGACGGAACATTCAGTCAGCGACCCAAGAAACCTCTATTTCACGTGTTCTCATATACTTGAAATTTCCATGTTGACGAACCCTTCTCGGCTCTCCATTGGGACGGGGACACGAATTTGTTTATCGTCTCAAAAAAAACTAATTGCAGCACCTCAAAATTCAAGATCTTTTTGTATCCTATTTCATCCAATAACGCCTCGAGACAGTAAAATCATCCACTAACGAAATTAATGGGTAAGTAAGCTGCGGGATGAAGAGGTACAAGTACAATGGAATAATCGAGTTGGAAGAAATTCTGAGAAGACAGGAAGTGTCACTGTAACTATGATACTAATCTAGCTACTGACACTAGAACCAAAGGGCAGAGGGAGAGTAATAGGCCGCTGTTCAAAGTCAAAATGGTCGAGATGACAACCAAATACATTATATGTACAAATATATACATATTGTAAGTGTGATTTTTATGCAACCCACGAACAAATGGAATTCACGTAGACAATATATTCTTTGCAGAAATTTAAACTCAATTTACTGAACGCTGCAGTTATGTCATCAGTGTCTCTTTGCCTATCATGTGCTTCAACTGTGACGGTACTGTAAGTTTTTTCAGAAGAAAGTGAGTAAGTTAGTTTTCTCTAATTTGAAGAAAAATGATCGTTGAGCATATTTGTCTGGTCATACACCAGTTCGTATACGCGAGCTTTCACTTTTACAGCTGCTTTTCTTTAAACGAGGGGAGTGATATTACTGTCTCCCAGCTTGGATTCCACTGGCCCATCTAAAGTTGTACGACATGATCGCTATGGTCGGCGACGTTCGAACACGGACTCTGACCAGGAAGAAAGGATAGACCATCAAGCACGCACAGAACACGAGTTCTCACACGAAAACTCTGTTCTACAGCAAGATATCAGTAAACGTGATTCACGATTCACAAATCACACGACCTCTTCTCCACTGTTTCGATACACAAAAACACTTCGAAAACTTCCAACATTTCGTTAGCAACGTCATATCTTCGCAATATGCTCTCGTCTTCGGTAGAAATGTTACAGAAGAGAAAGCAAGGAAAAATCATCAAACGACAGCCACGGCGTTTAACATACAACTGCCTTTGATAAAACGTGTAAGAACTCTCTATGCAAATCCAACCAAACCCAACTAAATTGTACTCTTCGCCGACGCGTTTCAATCGAATTTTAAATTACTTACTCCCTCGTCATCATCGTACACCCTAACCCCGCAACTGAAACTATATTTTCGAACTTCTCACTCGAAGGACGTTTAAAAGCGATAAATAAAAACGTAAAAAACACTTTGAATATCGGTTAAATTGCGCGATTCGATTTTTCGACACGAATACCCATCGCCGACCACCCCTCGCCCCGCTCGCTCCGGGCTCCACCAGACACGAACGAACTCCCTTTCTGGAATAATTCGTCAAAAGTAAATGAAACGTAATATTTTAAACCGCGAAAAAGGTTTCTCTCGAACATGAAGAGAGAGACTCTCTTAAACTTGTTCTCTCAGGAATGACTCGGGCGCGTACATTAAAATAAATGAATATTCATTTATATTAAACGGCCCACGTTAAACATTTAGCCTAAACTAACATGTTGAAGGCGGTGTTGGTGCGGCTTCGCCTTAAAAAACCGTTTTATAAGCTTTGCTCCCCCGTAAACGGGTATATATGTATTTTAAAATATGAGAAGTATTTTACACCCGGCGGAAGGATGCGTTAATGGACTATTATAAAGAATGGGAACTGTTGCTTCGCCCTCATGCGCAACGCCGTCCGGGAAAAACAAACGTCAAAAAAAAAGACGCAACAGCTTTGATTTCGTTTGTTTTAAAATTTCTGCATCAACCTGCGGACATTGGCTGTAGCGCCGGGTCGAAAAAAAAAGGAAAATTCGTATTTATACTTCAGCGTTGTCCGCGTACTCTTTTTTTTTTCTAATTTGCTTTCAACCCGAGCCCTGAAATCCGCCCATTCGAGCATTACTTCAGAGACGTCGGGGAGGCTGTTAGGGCTGTCTTAGCCCTCTTCCCTTCTGGCCGAAAAACTGGTCTCGGTCGAAATCTGCCGAGTTGCTACGCAGGCTCAAATCCGGGACCTCCGGATTCCGAGACCAACGCGCTATCCACTCGGCCAACCAGACGCTGTCCGCATACTAGTTCAGATGTTGTCAAATGTACCCTGCATGTTTTGATGCAAACGTGCAAGTAATTTTTCTAACACCTGACTTCACATCAATACCCCCGCCTCAGGAAGATACCTCAAGGTGAAAATTCTAATTTTGCAGTAGAGGCAAAAATAGGGCGAAAAACTAATTTTTGGTGAAATTGACTTTTCAACGGGAAGTTGTTGTTCACCTTCCTGGCAACTCTGTATCAACATGTGGAGGCCTAATTGACATGTTTACCAGTCATTGGTAGCATTTTACAAAGGGACTTACATGTCTATAATATAGTGTGACGACGATGTTCTGGGACTACGTTTTCTACAGGAACTTTACAAGCGCCACCTCTCGGGAAACACTTGTATTATTTTTAATGCAGATTCTCCTGGGCACCATGCAAGTTTTAGCTTATTGCGCCGACGGAAACGTTGTTCAGAATTTTTTGTTTGTAATGAGGTTTCATGGCTGTCAACGGAAAAAACGGAGTAACATTCGGCTATTAAATTCTCGAAAATTACGTTTTAGAATGCTCTGATTTCAAAACGCTACATCTCCGTTGGGAAAATAACTAGAGACTTGCGATAAGGTGCATTAGATTCCCCGGGCCTACTTCTATAAAAAATGGTTCAAATCTCAATTTCAACCTTCATCACCCTAAGGTATGTTTTCTCGTGATGCGTCATTAATAAATGTCTCCCTCATCGAGTTTCCTCCTCATTAACTTTTCAATCGTAAATCGTGCCGCAAAAGAGTGAACGGCAAAACTGTGGCGCAGCCAGGATTTTCTCATGGGGTGGGCTGGACTTCAGGTTTTTCCTATACTCGGTATACCTACAGGGCGTTCAAGAGCATTTATTACCCCAATGAGACGTTCTCAGTAAGTCGCCAACATTGAACTGTAATGTTTATGTTACGCCAGATTCATCAAATTGACGATTTCATAAAATCGGCAGATATTTTGCTGATTTTATAAAATCAGTACCGCAAGAGCAGTTATTGCCGAATTCATAAAATCAGTAATAAATGGTTATTACTGATGAGTGTCCCTGACGGATGTCAGAATTTTCACGTGCTTACTAGAAAGAAAAATGTATGATACAACAAAATGAAGACGAGTACTACTCATATTTCGAATAATGTCATTGACTTGTTAAATCATGACTTCTTTACTGATAAAATGAGACATACACTCCATCTGTACCTTCAATATTTGTTTACAAACAGTACCAGTGAAGTTATTTCTTATGATTCTGATTTTGAGTTTGACCTAATGGATCAAGATGAATGGACTTGTGAAAAAGAGGCGGAAGCGGTGTGAATTTTGAAAGATGTTGAATGCGTAGAGTGCAGGCGGTTCCAGAGCAGAACTGCCAACTATACAATCGCGTGCAATATATTCTCTCAAATCAATCAGAATAATACGTCCACTTTTTGCCACAACAGTGTTTCTTTTTTTTGCCCCTGGGTTGTTCATTTTCAGCCCCATAAATTTAAACTTCTTCAATTATTGACTGGTTAAGATTTATCAGTTTTTGAGAGCACTCAAAGAAAGCTGGTTCTTTTTGTTACTCAAAAATGTAAAAACAATCGAGCAATGATTACATCGTAATAAGCAATCTACTTTTTTTTTCTTTTCTCAAATTGCGAGACCATTTTTTCCTAGAAAAAGAGAAGTTTTGCGCTAATTTTTTTCTTTAATCTAAATGAGAATAGGTCAGATAATTTCTCACAATCATAGAAAAAGGACTTCCCTACACATTGTCGTTCAAAATTCCTTTTGAAACTTTTTCTAAAGAAGTTAGACTACGTTCACTTATTACCCTGAGAGAATTGGATGTTCACGTTTGGTCCTAAGGGGCCCTACACCTGCCGATTTTATAAATTTGGTAAGAATGTATTGCTTGTTTCATAAATTCAGCAGAACCTACCGATTTTACAAATTCGGCAAATTTTGTTGCCGATTATATGAAATTGTCAATTTGATTAATTCGGCGTAACATTTACATTGGCTCAATGTTACTAATTTACTGAAAATATCTGTTGGCGTACGGGTACTTGGTATTTTTGAACCTCCTGTATTATCCACTTACTGCATACTATACCTATTAATTAAATTATTTTTGTTTGGGAACAAAAACGAATCGATAAAAAGTAGATTTAGGAAAAAAATTCAGTTGGCTGCAACAAAATTTATTTGAGAATACCCAAACAAAGTTCAAGAGAAGATTGCATCATCCCATACCAAGTGTACGTGTTCTAACGCTGATGATTTACACCACACGATATTGTTTTCATTCTTCGGAATCTTATTGTGTAAATTTGAAGGATTAGTAAAAAAGAAAGTTAAGACCTTCTGGGGATGGCTTCAGTCCAGCAAGCCACCGCCTAGGCTGTACCTCAGCAGCAAAATTAATCTACGCTAAATTCTATGTAAAATGTTCTGTCGCCATTTTCGTATCCGTCTTAGAACTGCCCGAAACGTGGGGGTCTAATATGAGGCCATATACTACACTTCAACACAGGCATTACGGTAGAAAACGTAGAATTTTTGACATTTCTATAGTCTTAGTCTTATCGACTTTATGGAACTGAAGGGATGCAAATTTCACCCAAATACATTCCCATTTACCGATCACTGGAATTGGTGTCTTCCCTCTCCCCTTGCCCTGATTAAAATTTGAGTGTTTTGTGGCATTATAAATGATTTTTAGTTACAACTTTTTCACATTTTATTGGCATTCCATTTCGATGATGGTTGGGCTTAAATTGCGGCATCTAGGGGGGTGGTCAAGATTTTTACGAAATATACAATATGGACGTCCATTTACCGTCAAGTGAAGCGGCACTCTATTTTCTTTTTGGAGGGAGGAGGGGGGGGGGCTTCAATGCTCGCATATTTTTTCATTCAGTGAAACATTATCTATACATATATTATGTAGTTACTATCGTTATTTCAAGTATTTTTCATTGGCATTCGATTTTAGTGATGGTTTGGCTGTAACTTCAAAATTGCGACACTTAGGGAGATAACACGTTTTGAAATTTGTGTGTTTTGTGGCATCATAAACTACTTTTTAATCACAACTTTTTTCACATTTCACGGCATTCGATTGCGATTATGGTTGGACTCTAACGTCAAAATTGTGGCAAGAGGTGGGCTCAATATTTTTATGATATACAATTTACAATATGGATGTGCTTTTATCGTCAAATGGAACGGCACTGATACTTTTTTGGAGGGGGGGGGGGGTCATACTTGCAAGTAGAAACATTATCAGCATAGTTATAATCACGATTTTAAGTAATTAGGCAACAATGATGTCGGCCCTATCTAACGATGTTTATTTTAAAAGGAATCCACTGATCAGTTAAATGGTGTTATACATCTATATTCAGTGAATCAGAGCGGATCTCAAACCACACACAGATCTTCGGGCAAGAATCAATATTTGAGGAGATATGAGGCATTTCTTCGAGCGGGGTGTCTTCGATCATTCACATTTTACATCATTTGTCGGACACTTCTACTGAACAAATGCATCTCATATCTTTTGAATCGTGAAGAACCGATAATTCCAACATAGTGCCGTGAAATGCAACACGGATGTCGTTTTAGTTCGCCATCAGGTTATAAGTACAAAACATTCATTAATCTGTAATACTGCTGTTTCCTTCAGGCTGTAGCAAAATTACATCTGACCGTATCAAGGAACTCCCAGCCTCCCAGGTATAAGAATTATAGAAAATTTCTGTAAACAACTGGATATAAGATATTCTAAAAGAATTTTACCCGAACCTCTTCCCTTTGCAGAAATTCTATGTCAATTATCATTTTAAACACGTATTGTATTCGCCCACAAGTGTCACGTACTCCTTCCCACTCCTAATCTACATGTCAGATTTTTACCACAAATAAAGGTGAATTTCATACTGAAACTGAATTCAGCAACCATGAATATCTGTAAAACGACACCAGTATTGTATTTAATGAAGTATTTTACTCTCGCACACTCCTCTCTTATCCCAAAAAGTCACAATTTTCAGGTTCGAGGAAATGAATTGGAAACCTATGAAACCATATCCATATTTCATTCAATGATGATTCTACTCTTTTCTGTCACAAGTTTTACAGCAGGGTTGTACTGATAATAAAATCGAATTTGGCAACACTGATAACCTATGAAACAACATCCGTGTTACATTTCATAAAAAATTTGAGCCCTTGCCCCGTCATGCGTTTCCGTGAGTTCAGTGACCTTTAAAATCCCTAAAACGACATCCATATTGCATTTCATAAATATTTTAAGCACCCCGCCCCCCAGGGACCACAATTTTGAAGTACAGCTAAACCACCATTGAAACTGAATTTGGTGGCTTTGAAATCTCCACAACCGATACATCGTTTCGGTGATTCGAGCCACGAAACAAAAATTGTAATGAAAAAATCATTAACTATGCTACAAAATACAGAAAAACACGAAGTCCAGAATAAGGCATCTCAGGAGAGGATGAGGGAATTGAATTCCAGTAATCCATAGATAGGCATGTATAGGAATGGGTTCGGGAGCGATTTTCACTCCTTCGGTTCCCTGGAGTTTATAATACCACAAAAATGTCTCAAATTCCATGCCCTCCCACCCATACGGCCTGTGTCGAAGGGTAGCATTATATGGGCTCACTTTTAAACCACTCTTTCAAGAAGTTTTAAGACTGATTCAAAAAATGGCGACAGATTATTGTTGCGTAAATTTTAGCGTGGATTAATCTCGCTGTTTACACTTTTGCAGTACGACTCATGGTTGAGGAGTCACTGTACAAAAACTGATGAAGGAGACGCTTATTTTGAATATTCCTTATGGCCCTAACTACAATTGAGCCAAGTGACACTTTTGCATCAAAAAATACAGTGTACCTTCCATACAAGACAACTAGCATCTCGAGGTGTCATTACGTCACGTCCCAACCGCAAGGAGTGTATCGGATGGTCCGAATAACTGAAACGCTTACCGGATCGGACTGAGCCGGGGTGTGATCACGATGAGCCGACAACGATTTAGGGTGGCGATTTCGAAAGCCAGTTGAGCCCTTTTTGATTTTATTGTTGTGCCCGACGCGTGTCGTGTAATGAAAGTTTTGAAAAATCGTATCCGCGTACACGCAAATTCGACGAGGGTGTCGCGGCATCGTACGGTATCGGGGCCGGGGCTTCTTGTATGTATACACGCGCTGACATATTCGCCCCTGTCGTTAGCGTTGAAATTACGCATAGCGAAAGACGTCACCGGAGGAATGCCAAATACAATCGAGAGTCGGCTCCCCGGGGGATAATTAAAGACCGAATCGAGTGTGGGGGAATGATATTATATGAATCATACTCGCGGTACTCCCTTCGACGCGATGTGTGCACGCGCCAATCACACATACACGCACACGTTTTTCTTCTGTTCCATTACTGGCTTGGTAACCGACTGACTGATTTATACGAGTGAAAAGACTAACCCCGGCAACATGTTACTCGCTTGCTAGGCGAACAACATGGTGGAAAACCAAAAAATTCCTCATAAATGGTGTGTTCCAGCTGTGAATGTCATGCTTATACAAGGCGATAGCATTCGGCGAGAGGATCAAACAACATGATGTTCAAGCATAGCCTATGGTCAAAATCGATGGCAGCGGCCGCTCAATCTGGTGTGAAATGAACTGAATTGAATTCCGTTTCTGATCCGGCCCACTGGGCTTCCACAACCTCAAGACATATCATCATCATACTCATCTCATCAAACTTCGAGGGTTAGGCCTCTAGCCTATTCCGCTTGACTGGTGAAACTGTCGAGCCTTCGATCGTTTCATGGGGCGTTCTCTGCTCCTTTTTCCGGTTGATTGGTACTGCACATTCCAGATTCCCAAACTCATCAGTTTGTTTCAGTTCAGACCTCTTCTTAATTTAACGTTAGCAGGTTTTCAGTTTCCTTCAAAATCGTCTAGTCTAAGACTTGTTAGGTTACAAGTATAAGATCTTCATCTCCCGTGGATACCAGTCAGGAAGGATATAGTCAGGTTAAAGGGCTGTGCTTTCTACGTTTCCTGACTAGCGAGTTTTCTGTCAGGTTTGTCTTCCTTAGCTGAAGGGGTCCAGTTTCAAGGCGCGTCGCTCACCCGCTCCCATCAAACTATTTCAATTTTGCCCGGAATACTGGGTTCGTAGAAGTCATCGGTGCAGTAATTGCTCAACGATATTTTTTGGGGTGCTGCTTTCGGCATACAGCACACCTTTGTTCAGCTACCGATGGTCGGGAGTTCTACTTCAACTCCAGTCATCAGCACCAAGCGCGCCGGAGACTGAATTATCACTCTGCAGGGCATGGACGTGTAGAACTTCCTGACTGCTACCTTCCGTGTCACGGTTGCTGGGACTGGCACTATAGAAACAGGGAGTGACTATTACATAGAGAATTTGTCCTAGTGATTACACAGTCTGTGCCCCCGCGGAATCTATGGCTGAACAATTTTTCTAGTTCATGACGGCTGAAATTTCCGGTGTTAAGAAAAAAATGGAAATATTATTTGACTGTTTTAGAATCAAAGGAACAAGCCGCAAACGACACGGAAAGGGCAAACAGAAGTTTAACGTCCTGAATGAAACGATCCTGCCACAACTTAACTTGATCCAACTACTGAGGACCTGAGGGTACCCAATGTCACCATGCCTCAGTCAATAGCGTTAGCTAGTACCACCACAATAGAGGCCGCTAAAAGGACAGATTTGAAATCTCCCAGGGCTACCGAACCATCGTCGATACTTTTAGCTTAGCTGGTTCCTGCATACCCCCAAGTGTTCCCGTTATCCTCACGTAGGCTCAATCGAGGTAATTCCAGGTTAGGGGGTGCGGTGTCTTGAGGCCAATTCGGTGTGCGTGCATCGCCATTCACCCCATCATCATCATCATCATCATCATCATACCCCGAGTGTGAATGGTACGGTGTCTCGTAAATTCTTCGTCGGCAACTTTTTTGCTCCAAGAAAGTCTTTGCCCCAAAATTCTTCACCTCAAATGCTTCTATTCAACCAGCACCAAAAACCAAAAGGTTACTCAAGCCCATACTCACACCTTTTTTCATGAAGGTTCATGTTTTCATTTAAGACCCCAACGAACTTTTTCTGACCTTATGTTTGCACTCTAGAAGCATAAGTGTAAATTGAGGTCAGTTGGTACAACACTCTCCCTCTACCATCACGGAAAAGGAACAGTTCACCGATGCAGAAGTTGCAGATTCGTGACTTGAAAATGAGTCATTACCGCAACTCACAGAGTAATGGAATAATTAGAGTTATTGAACGATTGTGATGTTCTGACCCCAGCAGTAATTTAGTTAAATAGTGAATGTCACAGGAAAAAGAGCGATCCTTCAAAATCGAGGAGTTAAAATCAATACCTATTCACTGCTCACCTCGATGACAAACTTGAATGGGTTCTTTCCGAAACTCCTGTTCAACCTTTGATCAACAACGATTGCATAATGAGATGTATTTCGACTCAAACGTACAGTCTTCAATGTTTTCCGAGGGAGTTTCTGCACAAACTCTGTCCTCACCGATCCAAGTATTGCTCTCAGCTTAACTTTTCTTGCATAACTCTACACACATTTGAGTCACGTGTTCAGGCCTTTTTCGATATGAATGAGTAAGCCGTGTTCAACTCGAACCCGATTTTTCTTTTACGTTGCTAATAATTTGGTAAACGAAAAAAATACAAAACGAAAGGGGCAACCGACTCGTTAATTATGAACGGGCAATTAGCGGCCGCCGAAAGTACGGACGTGTCGAGCTCGGCTGCGTAGTAGCTAATGGCAGTTAAATACCCGAATCCGTAAACTGCATACTGTTCACGTAGTAGAGCGACGTAGCGTAAACTAATTGATGTTTTTACAAGTTTCGAGTTCACGCTCTTTTGCGAATATATCTTTAAAAACTCGCGTGTTACAAATGGACAAAATAATTGATTCGAGTATTCTGTTCTGATCGCTCCGAGTCAATGTCTCGCGACCTGCAGCCTTCGAATGGAAGATCGAAAGTATTCTAAAACTCAGCACATCGTATTTGCGTTTTGATTTTTGAACTAAAGAGACACGTTAAGACGGGAAACTGATTGATTATCAATGATGGATGATGGCGTAAACGTCGAATAATTATTCGCATGTGAAAGTTCTCTGTAGCAGGGATCGTGATCCCAGACAGCCAGAAACGAGGCACAGGGTCGATTTAATTTCGCAATCACCCTAGTACCGCAGCCTCAAAATCACTTATTGAATCAAGTCGGCTCCATAAATTATTCGAAAATCTCGAGGAATAAATACGAAATTTGATGCAGGGGGCATTTGCAGATGGTAAAACGTGATCGATATGTCCACAATTCTACATGGCCGAGAGTTAATCGACGACAGAAGGGCATCTCGAGAATGACGCAGCTACCTTACACTAAATCACTAAAGGATTTTTACCACCTCAACGTAGTTATTTGTATTCTACTACAATTAGATGAATCCGGAATAATACTTTCTGAGCTAATGTCAAACCAACAGATCAGCTCAGTATCAGGACAACAGTATGGAGAAGCTATGCCATGGTCGCTACCATAACCGCAGAAATGCAGGAAATGCTATAGAGGTTTACGAACCAGAGTACGCGACCTTTGAAGTGACGATCAGTATCTAAAAACCGAAGGTCATGTTCACGAACGTAAAAACACCAAAGAGAAATGATGTGGACTATCCTTTCGTCCCACTTATCTTCGTTCAGAGCTTCAGACCCAATTCCACACCGGAATACAAATTGTTTGCTCAATCAGGACCATTCATCATAGAACTTTATTTTGCGATGCTTCAGAAAGGATCTAAGACGTAGTAATGTACATTCGCTCTATTTCCTGGACAAAACAATTGGTTTTGATTAATTCTGTCTTGCATTGCCCCCTTGAAACTTCTTCCCGATTGACAATGAAGCCGAATGTGAGTGCATTTGTGAACATCACTCAGTAATCACACTAATACTGAGCGATCACTTCACACATACTATCTTGAAATAATGATGAGATGTTGACCACTCACAAAAAAAATGTGATCGGCCAAAAGTCTCAAAACGGTAGTGGTTTGTGATATGTTGTGTGAGTGCTCTCCAAATTGTCAATCGGGTTATTTCCCCAACTAGAGCGTATATTACATCAGCTCAGCTCTACGTTTTTCTGTGACCTATGTAAAAAGGGTCACTGCCATCGTTCTAACTTGGAAACTGTACAATCACAGCATCTTCTATATGTAACAAATGCGACATCTGAGCCATTGGTTCTGGTCAGGAGTGCGTCCTTTTCATAATTGGTCAGGTATAGTTTTTATGAGTACCTCTGTGGCGAAGTATTATCGTCACCACGACACCACCTCACATCCTCAGTGCCGCAGTGACGTGCATTCCAGGCAAACAAGGTAAGCACCACTTACGCTGAAAAGTCCTGAGAAAATAAGTTTTTGTGTAAAATATCAACTTCAATTTGTAACAAATAAAAGACAATGAAACGTTGGACAAAACAGCGACTGTATTGACGCTTACAACCCTTCCACTTAAGTATAATGATAAATTTACAGGGGATGTATAGTGTTCCGCGGTCGGCAATCCTTGTACATGTATTCCTATAGGCCAGCCAGTGAGGTGTACGTAGGATCTAACGCTTCTTTTCCCTCCGTCACCGTGTTAATTACCAACACAAAAACACACTAGCATATTCAACGCGACGAAACCTGTGCGTTTGGTTGCGTTCTGGAAGCGCTTTGAGTCAGGCTTGTCTCGGCTTGGCTACACACAAACGTCAAAGTTGACAGTGAAACGTGATTATGTTCTTCTACTAGTCAGCATGTTATGTTTGAATGCTCTAGTTTTTTTCTCTTTTTTTCCCCCCTTTTTTCACAAAATACGTATTTGAGATCTTATTGAAAAACCGTTTTTGAGACTTATTCTCAATGAATAATTAGAAATTATTAATGGTGGTAAGCCTAAACCAGAATTACCATTTTTAAAAACTGAGAAAAAGAGAGGTGGTTCAAGTTTTACTAGACATTTCCACATATCGCAGTATGAAAACATTTTGTGTTAACCCGTTGGGAAGGTAGCGGAAAACTGTTTTGTTGGCCATGTCTATTATTCGTCACAGAAAAGGATAAATGCATATAAAATAAGCCTTCACATGGATACAACAACTTGAATAATTTGATCAATGCGCTTTTGTAGTAGCATGTTTCATACTTTTATTCTGATTTTCACTTTTTTACTTCACCTCTGCGCTCAGGGATGTAGCATTGGAGGGGGGGGGGCAACTTACCCCCAATTGAGTTGAGAAGTTGGGAAAATCCAATAAGTCTGTTTTTTTTTTTGCTTTGAGCTGGAAAAATCCCACAATTCAACAGGTTTTTTTTTTTGCTTTGATACTTGGGAATTCTGAGTTGAGTCAGTCAGGATTTTCACAATTTTCACTCCCCCCCCCTTCCCCAGGAAAAACTCTTCAGCACGTCTCTGTCTATGCTTATCGCTTACCTCCTAGAAAAACTCACCGCACGCCACTGCAGTGCCGGTAAGCTCGTGAACAGGTTTCATCTCTCTATTATCAGTATCGCCTCATACCACCCTGTGATCTTGGACCAGCGCAAAAAAACGACAAAAAAGTGGAGCATTCTCGAGGCGAGGCGAGATAGCGCAAGCATGAGACGGAACAGCCAGTACACTCTCGCTCTCGCCATGTCTCGCATTATCTCGACGAGAAGAGACTGGACGAAACATGCACTGAGGCGAGGGATTGCACTCGTTGTGATGACGGACACCGAGAGACAGGATCACTAGCGAGTGATTAAAAATGCTGAGGGGCTGACGCTCTCCCTAAAATAACTTCATGCAACAACACGAGAGTGTGCAGAGCTCGCTTCATCTTGTATCTCGTGTCCTTTGACTCGTACCAGAGAACCAACAATGAGTGGAGTATTCAGGAGGCGAGATGACGCAAGCCGAAGACAATACACTCTTGCGTTCGTCCTGTCTCATGGTATCTCGGCGAGAATGTACTGGCAGCATAGTGAACAGACAATAGAACAACCGCAGTACTAGTCAAGGTGGATAGAGAGCGTACTCTGCAGTCACTTGTCAATTTTCAGGAACACAGCATTATACCCGCAGAATACGTTACCACCAGTATCTGAAGGATTGGTGTTCTGGTGTCTTACAACTCAGCTTCTTCATCGACCAGAGCAAGTCTGCTTGTTCATCTCCGAAGGAAGATACCCATTGCATGTACCATCGACGAATATAAACCACCGGAATCACTTGAATCAGCAATTTCGGCAACAGTAGTTGCTGACGATTGATCAAATTCTACAGCGTTATATCTAAACATGGGCTCCATCCGCCATCACTGCGTCGTCGAACAGTTGGTTACGGAGCAACTGAAAGTCTAGACGCAATTACTATTGTCGCTGCAGTTTGAGTTCTGATTCTTTCAAGTGTTGCTTTCAGCTTTGCTTGTACCACTACCATCACCAACGTCTTTTTAGTTGTGAAAAAATCTTGGTGTTCGTTTCTTGCAACGCAAGAGCTAACTGCTAGTATTTCCTGTAGAGTTCCAGCGATTTTCAGCTAGCTAATCCCAATGTGCGTATATTGCAAGAGCGCAGCGGTGGAATTCTCTTCGCTGTAAATCACCACTGACTGAATATGCTTACTGTTATTGCCGACATTCGCTATCCGGCCCGGAGGGCCATTTAATGACTCAGCGAATAGAATGTACACAGATCTTAGTTTTTTTATACTTCATATGAGTGTACAAAACCTCACCAAAAAATGGCCAAATCCTCGAGGGTATAAGGAGGTGGGATTGCTAAATTTTTATAACTTACGATTTTAAGATCCGATATTTTTAAGGTAACCGAGGCACATATCTAGGGAGAAATTAAACTATCTTGATAGTCTAGTGAATACTGGAACCCCATGGTCGCTAAAATCTAACACCGAATTAGCAGCGACTCAACTGGATTAAATATTTCACATAATAAGAACCATAAGACAAATATAAAACTCAAGGTGAACAAGGCTGTAGTGCTGCCTAGCGTGCTAAAAGAATGCGAATCGCGGTTGTTGTACAAAAAAGACGAAGATACTTGCAGAGCTAAATGAATGTCGAATGGAACGCCAGAAACGCAGAAGTCTTTAAGAGAGCTGAAACTGACTCCATGGAGCACCAAAGATCCAAAGTCAGCTCCAACAAACAGCACACGTAGTTCGAACACCGGATCAAAACTCCCAAAGTAAGTACTCTATGGCGAGCTGGGGTTCCAAACAGTGCGGATGGATTCATCGCATACTTGCCAATATACGACCAGCAGTTAGATACTGTGACCAGCGAGCTGTTTGGAAGTTATCGGACTGCGGGTACTGAACCACCCAGAGATATTCTCGAAGCAGTTCAATTCAAAGACTGATGTCCTATCGATCATACCTGGAGAGTTCCCGTGGACAGAATTTCTCACCGAGGCAATGCTCGATGCTTGTTATTTCCTGAGGACTCAGGTGTAAGGGCCACACCAAAAACGAAAAATTTCAACAGCACGACACAAAATGAAACCGGTTCCCAATAATAAAATGATCACAGTAAGTTTAACCTGGGTTTCTGCTCATCCCGGGCACACACTGAGGGAGGACACCTGACAGAAGTAAAGCTTCTTTCGCACTAAATGAGTTGCAACATTAGTCGGTAGGTTCCTGCACTCAATGTTATCTGACGGAATGCTGTTAACGGAGGTGTAGAGGGGTCTGGTTTCACATGGGCGGTCTTTCTCCTTCCCTCTCTATTTCACTAAATATGGGTGGGGCATTACTACGTCACTTTCGTTGCATGTTTCCGCGTTCACATTCGTTTCACTTTATCTACGTTTTAACTACCCATCGTGAACCTATGTGAAGAAGCTTCACTTCAAAAATTACCGAAATTCTGTAAGTTTCTGAGTCCAGCGATTTCACGCACTATTGGATTGAAAATTCTCGTGATTTTCACTGAATTCTGGAAACACTTGCAGTAATCCGATCGAAATTTAGTGCAGTTACAGTAATGGTTAAAAGAATTTAGCAAAAATTAGCAGAACTTTCAGCTGAAGAGCGCGTGAAATCACTGAACGTCAGAGGCTAACCAGAATTCCAGTAACTTTTACCAGAAAATTTCTCTTAGAGCATTTTCCAAGTAGAACACGGACTATACTGGATCCTTCGAATTTTCTGTTTGTTTTGTACTTACTAAGGCAGCAGCGTTCACAGTTTTTTCATCGAAACGTTACGACTGTTGAATGACAGAAAATAATTTATCGCGAATTAACGATCAAAAGGATGCTGTGTTAGGGACGCCACAGCTGCAGCTCTCAATCGACTAACGCTATATAATGCCAATAAAATACGAGCAAGGTATTACACTTTTTTGTTGCTAGATCGTTCCTACTTAAGCAACTCGTAATGCTATCAAAATGTAATATCGCCTCGACGCATTATTTTAGCTTTCCTCTAATTATAACGATCGTTCATTCACTCCGATCGAATGCAACGCAGTTACTTTTTTTGTGTTTTGTAAATACTCTGAAAGGGAATGATCGGTTTATAAGGCGATATTTTGGAAATGAAAAACGTTCTCACCAAAAGACATTCCATTCGGAGAAACGAAGGCGCAAAGTTGGGCGATTTCAAATGAAAACAGCTAATTAAAAAATTCGTTAATGTCTCCGGCGGTATAAATTATAATGTACAGAGCTTGTTCATTATTATGTGAGCGAGAATGAGGTCGCCATTTGTAGTACCGCAGGACGGTACAGTATGCACAAACCTGTGGATTTTAAAGAGAGCGAGTAATTAGCATTTTATGTCGCTCGTAGGATGATGGTAAAAATCAAAACTCTATGACAACCATTCTACGTCGGCTAATTGAAGTACATGATTTTCTTTTTTCACTTTTTTGTTAAAGAAACCATAAGAAAGACGAGAGGCAAAGGTGGAATTTAAGGAATACGTACAACGAAAACCTCCGAAGGCCGTGTTCATTTGAATAGTTCAGGAAAATTTCAAAAGAAATAAGAAATGTACTACCTATTTCTCTAATATATATAAAAGTGTTTGTCTGTTTGTGTGTTTGTTCCAGGTTGGCGGGTAATGTGTTCGTATGAACTCTGAAACGGTTTTAGGTAGAAGAAAAATGTCAGAACCCTTATTAGGAAGAGGGGCATAAAATTTATCCCCCTCTAGACTCCCTAATTTCTTTTTTCATCTTGGACTTTTCAGAACCATTTCATATCAAACTTCTTCGCATCATGTTAAGAATTGTTGGTTGTAACTGTCTCGCTTCAGAAATTTTAGGGGTTGAAAATCTTAAATTTTCAAAACAACCTCACAGCACCTTATTATTACAATATCAGATTTAATACGATCACAATATACTTGGATATTGTTTCGTACTCATTTGTGTACCACACGGTCCATTTTCAGCCCCGTATCATCTCCAAAAGCCGTAAAATTTCAGTTTTTGGAAAACATGTTCAACATTTCTTCTAATTATCCGATTAAATGTTTGAGAACACCAAAATTTTCGTCTGAATAACACAAACATCAAGCAATAATCTGCAAATAAATCAGGACCCTCCAATTGAATGCGATAAGAGTTGAAGCTATTTCCTATCGGGAACTTCCGCAGGCTCCAGAACAGAAACCACCTGTTGTTGTTTATCTGTATTTAAGAATATGTCGCGTGTTTCGCGTATTAAAATATGAAATAAATACAACTACAAATATCGTTCATTATCATAAGTACACTCTCATTATTACTAATCAAAAACTTCCGATTTGGGGCACAAATTTACCTACCCATTCCAAACAAACAGGTATCTACCCGACATTAAGTAGTTATAGGTATCTGTATCTATACCTCCGAGTATAACTTGGGATGCCTGCGTAAAATAATACCCAGTCAGTCTCAAGTCTGAAAACCAAATGTGAGGGAAACTGAGCACCAAATAATTCGTTTGATCAGTAATCATTTACATGTACTGTGTTACAAGCTAGATACCAGTGTTCTTCCATCTATGTCTCTTTAGCCTAAGTCGTCTAAATGAGCCACGACGCGGATCAGCTAATAGAATATACTTTTCGAAAAACTATAGGTATCATTTTATAGGTTTTAAAGGCCCCAAATTCTTTGTTGATAACAATTCAACCCAACTTTGTAAATTGTGTAAAATGTCACCAACAATATTTATTAATTTGAAACTTGATGTATTACATAAATAAAAGCCGGCAAAAAGAGCAAGTGAGCCGTTTTCTCCAGCCCCTTAATCAAAAATACATAATATGGAAAACGATTTTTTCTTCTCGAAATAGGCCATGCAAATTCCTGGAAGTACCTTATCTACACATTCACCTTTACATTGACTCCCCTCACCCCCTTTTTGAACCCCAATAGATAAGAAGGAAAATGTTTCTTTTTCTCGGAATCGGTTTCATCCTCTCCTGTAAGCATCTTGCCCAGTGGGAGAGTGTGAGCATTTCTGAAAAAGCCACGAGGAAGGGACATGGTTCCTTCATTGAATTATACATGTTTCAAACTCAGAAGCACAGTATATGATTTTTTATACATCACGAAACATTACACGGTATAAATTCATATATTTTACACACATTTTTGCATAAAAGACTTAAGGGCCCCTGGACCATCTTCAATTTGAAAAAACAATTTTTCATACATTATTTTCATCTTGCAAGGAATCAATTTGAAGGGCGTGACTTGTTGGCGCAATAAGCAGTAAACTTTGTACTTGAACAGTAGCTCGTTTCCTACATATAGCTGGTTGGCAGTCTAAGAATCTGACAGATTCAAGTATGTTTGCTCATTTTGTTGGCTGGCTGACTGCCTGTTTGTCTGTCTAGCCATACGTTCGTCTTCACCTGAAAGATGCGAAAATGGAGGCTACGTCTTTAGAATGATTTAAAATGAAGAGAGTAAGTAGGGAGGGAGTATGCATCTGGGGTCCTCATTGGTCTGTTTTGTCCACTCTGAGCCCCAGTTGTGTCATCATGGTGAGATTCACAGAAATTTTAAAGATAGTAATTAGGATGATGTATAGGATGATCACCTTGACAGGGTGTCTAACAATATTTAAATGTAAAAATAGTTGACTTTAGTTGACCATTTTATACCGTTTACTAAAAATTCGCAACTCGCTTTACTCGTTGCTCGCAGTTTATAAGAGGAACGCAATCATTCATCACCACAGTTCTTTAAAAACTGAAGAAAGAAAAAAAAAACTCGAATTGTTTAAAATAAAGTCATATTCTTCAGAGACAGTCGGTAATACCAACACCAGAACACCAGCTGTTCGAGGCCACATGGCAATATTCAAAAACAACCTTATGTTCGAGTTTGCTAAACCTCACATTCTCGAAAACACTGTTAAAGGTTTGCAGTCACAAACTGAAATCAATCTATGGACGATCCTTTTTTGATAGGATTTCTTTTTCTCCTGATTTAATTAACCATTATCAAAAACAATTGTCTTCGATTTCAATTGACCTTCCTCTAAATAGACAGAGAAGAGTAGCATGGCCCCTGCACAAGGATGACACGCAAAATCGTGAAGCGTTACATATCCCTCCAGCCACTGATGCGATACCCGAAAGGCTAGTTTCCGGGGTCGAGGGAGCGCTGTCTCAGGTACCACTTTGGCATGCGTGTATCCTGTATCGGCATACGTCCCACCAGACGTTATTATCCCTCCGGCCACTGATGCGATACTCGACAGAGTAGTTTCCGGGGCCAGGAATGCGGTGTCTCAGGAGCCACTTTGGCATGCGTGCATCGCCATACGTCACACCAGACATTAAGTATCCTCTTTAAAGCCCCCTCCCCAATTAATTAAGTATAATAATCAATTTTTCGACTAGTCAGAGTTGTAGGACAACGAGTACCATGGGGTCTAAAACGACCATTTCTAACTACCACTAGCTTCTAATTATGCGTTCCATCATTTCAAATTCCTTATTGACCAGACTCTCTTTTCGGTGTTCATAATTTCCCTACTAACCTACTCGAAGCCGATCATTGTAAAATAGTGGTGCAGTACAAGTATAAGCAACACCACTCAGAGTCGGTGAGACTACATTTTCTACCTCGACGGAAATATTCACCGAGGAATTTTTCATTCTAATTCGAGTATTTTTTATCGTCAAAATGAATTTGAACGTTTGTAAATCGATAGAAAGAATGGAATACCTGTAAGCTTATGAGAGAAACGAGACTTATTAAAAAAAGTCTTTCTCCATTCTCGCTGACTCCGTTATAGTGGAATTTGCCAAAATTCCAACCCTACTGAGAGACGTCGTAGCAGGCCATAATCGACGAATTTGATACCAATAGGTGTTCTTTAATGCCTTCTTTTTCTGTACATGCGAAATATTTCGCAATATAAAAAAAGCGAGAGCTGAGTAAAGCGAAAGGCACGATGAGGCACAGAGAAAGAGAGTGAACGAGAAAAAGAGAAAAAAAATGACAATAAATCGACTCTATCGCTTTTGATAAAAGGCCGCGCCGCGATTTACAACATAATTGAATAAAATTGTAACGTTTGCCTAAATTACAGCCGAACGCTGAAATGGAGGTAGCTTATATTTTGCGTCTCGCAGATAAACATTATAAGAGAAATTTCTGGTACAGTAAGAGCTTGTTCTTCTAGTGTCTGGAGGTAAAGGAGTCACGTAAAACATATTTTTAAAGAGGCTTTTTATTTGGCATTCCTTTTGCCATGGTAATTTCGGTGTAGCTACCGTATACCTACCGCATATTACAATCATCTTGACACTTATGGCGAAGAATATTTTAGTATATTTTTCTTCGCGTTTCGCGTGGCAGTCGCGCACACAAAGAGCAGAAAAAAGGCAAAGTAGGGTAAGACATAACAAAAAGAAAAGAAGTGAAGTAGTAAACCCGTTTTTCTCGTACATATAGAAAGAAAATTTCTGCTGTATTTGCGACTCGGGCGAAATGAAAATCTCGCGCACGTTCGCGTTATTTTTTCGTTAGATCACGCGATTATATTACATTAAATCGCGAACACCGAGTCGCGGTTAAATAAATGGAGTAAGGTTGCAAGCCGAAAAAGAGCAAGAAACGTGCATGCAAGATATGGCCTTTGAAATAAGATATTGCTAGGGTTCAGGCAGAAGGGTTGTACTCGAAATGTTATGTAAGTAGACATCACTATCTCCACCCCCGTAGGTGTAGCACTTCCATCATTAAAACTACCTCGGTAAAGTGCACAGGTGCTCAATGACTGTTTGCTTCCATGTATTGAGACCACGATAGGGATTCTGTGTGCAGCATCAATGGGGGAAAAGTTCGAGAGAATACGCAGTAATAACATCAATCAAATACAAACATCTCCATTCATCAACAGCAGTGGCGTGCATTCCAGGCAAGCAAGGTAAGCGCCGCTTACCCGGAAAATTCCCGAGAAAACAAGTTTTCATATACAATATCAACCTCAACTTGTAACAAATAAAAGGTAATGAAACATTGGGCAAAATAGCGACTGTATTGACGCCTATGCTAAAGTATAATATAATAAACTCATGGAATATGTATTGTAGTGTTCGGCATTCGGCAATCCTTGTACCTGTATTTGTATAGGCCAGCACGGTGTGCGTCAGAACGCTTCTTTTCCATACTGCAGATAACACTGCATGACTTATGCTCCGCCTCCGTGTTAATTACCAACACAAAAACACACTAGCATGTTCAACGCGACGAAACCTAGCGTTTGGTAGCGTTCTGGAAGCGCTTCTTAAAGCGCTTCCAGCTCCGCTTGGCTACACACGAACATCAAAGTTGACAGTGAAACGTGATTATGTTCTTCTACTAGTTAACGCGTTCTGTTTGAATGCTCCGTGTTTTTTTGGCCCACAAAATGCGTATTCGAGATCGTATTGAAAACCCGTTTTCGCGACTTACTCTGAGTGAACAATCACAAATTATTAATGGTGGGAAGCCTAAACGAGAATTACCATTTTTAAAAACTGAGCAGAAGAGAGGTGGTTCGAGTTTTAGTAGACATTGCCACGTATTGCAATATGAAAACATTTTGTGGTTAACCAACTGTGAAGATGGTAGAGAACTGTTTTGTTGGCCATGTCTATTCAGGGACGTACCAATAAAGGGGGGGGGGCAAACTCCCTCTCCTTATAAAAACTTTTCACTCAGCAGTTGGGAAAATTTACAATTTCAACCAGCCGGAGTTGGGACAATCCAACAAGTCAAAGGTGGTTTGTTTGTTTTTTGTTTTTGCTGTGATGTTTGAGAATTTCGAGTTGAGTCAGCTGGGAAAATCCAACAAGTCAAAAGGTTTTTTTTTTTGCTTTGATACCTTGTAATTTTAAGTTGAGTTAGTTGGTACTTTCACAACCCCCCCCCCCCAGAAAAAACTCTTTGGTGGTACGTTCCTGTGTCAATTATTCGTCGCAGAAAAGAATAAATGCATATGGAATGACCCTCTGTGTATACAAGAATACGACAATTTGAATGACTTCATCAATGCCGTTTTGTAGTAGCAATGTTTCATACTTTTATTCTGATAGTTACTTCACCTCTACGCTTATCGCTTACCTCCTAGGAAAGATCACCGTACGCCACTGATCAACAGCTACAGCTTGTTAAGATAGGGCAATGTTCTTTTACTACAGAAGGTTTTCACAACCTATATATCATCCTTTATATCCTAAACCCTTGTAAGCCGCACTTTCTCCTTCTCAGACCTGTTACTCTATATCAGGACGTCACAACCGGGTGATTTCCAAGTAGGTAGCTTTCATGGCACATTAACCAGGGTAGTTTGCCATAGCTGTCTCCACATTTGTGTCACGTTAGATCATGTCCTCCATAGTGCCACAGACCTTGCTTGGGTGAATCCTTATCAGTCACGTGACTCATAACACTGAGCAAGCGACCAAAGAGCCAAATACAACACGGTACCACACAATCATCCGCATACCGGTGCTAACATATTCTGCGAGTATAATACCTTGTACCTACAAAGTGGTAGAGGGATTGCACAGCATGCAACTTGACCGGTACTGTGGTCACTCTGTTCGTTCGGAAATTCTGGAAGCGAGACAAAACCGGTTCACCAGCTTTCCAGTTCTGGGAGTCGAAGGATCGAACTCGTGTCGCAAGGAAAGGAGGTAAAGACGATACCACTCAGAGGTAGGGGCGGTCTGTTCAGCTGGGTCTAGGCATCACAAGCATCCACAAACAAACGTGAACAAACGTGAACAAATGGAAAGGAACAACAGCATGGCCACTCGAACTTTCCTTCAGAAAAATTGGAAAAGTGGCCACAATTCACAAAAAAGTGATGACCTCACTTCGTGCAGCGTATGGCGATGCAGGCATGCCAAAGTAACTCCCCAGACACCGCACCACTAGCCCCGGAAACTACACCCTTTCGAGTATCGCATCAGTGACACAAAAAGTAATCTAAAACCGACCAAAATTTCAAGTGTTTTGGCCTTTTATGCACCAATTTTTGTGGGGCTACATGAACTACCGGAACAAAATTCTAGTGATTATTCGTTTCCATGAAGCACGCTCAACTCAAAATACAAATATTCGAAGTTTTAAATTGAATCGAAATACTAGTGGTTGTACGTTCAAACTGGCTAACGAATTGTCGATGTTTACCTTGAAAAATATACAAAAGTAGTTACATCACACGCATTGCCTATTGTTAGTACAGGGCTCGTATACTCGATTTCACTTCACATGAATACACTGAGAATCAGTCAAGTGTTTTCGCCTATTTGGTCGATATTCCTTTATTCCAGTGTCGGAAATTTACAGGCATTTTGAGGGACGCGGAGATAGAAGATGAACTGGCGAACCGTATCCTTTATATTACTACTACCCCCACAAACTCCGTTGTGGAAGCGGAAATTTATCGACGATTTTATCAGAAAAATGGAAGCAGCTAACATTTTAATCACAAACGCGAATGAAGTGCTGCCCACGCGAATACAAGCTGTATTCGGTGTACTCCACGAATAATGGCCGTATCTTACTCCGCGAACGGCTGTCAGCACTTTTAAGATCCCAACTTGAAAGTACCGAACCACTGAGATCGATTTTGTACCAAGATTTCAAAGTCGACAAGTGGTAACATCACAGCTTCGCTTATACATTCACCAGCTTATTTCCCCGCCAACGTAGCTTTAAAAATAGCGACGATGTATCGAGGAAAACAAACACCGGCTCAGCAGTACAAAGGGAAGATGAACACGTCTGAGAAAACTAAACTTAATAAGAAGCAGGCTGCGGAGATTCACAATATTATTGAACTTTAGACATCTCAATCAATAGTTGAATGTGTCCATTGATAAAGGGCCTAAGTACGAACATGACGTTTTGAGAAACAAGCGTTTGAAAGTTTGAGCTTATATGTATCTAGTAGTCTAATAATGATTATTTGGGTAATAATTAATATTATATTATGAAGTTGGAAGTCCCATTATGCAATCCTAAAGTATGAAGAGCTGAGGTCAAATGTAGGCAGAGATATGGATAGAGAAGTGTGACGGAAAGTTAGGCCCTTTTTCCTTGGATCACTTTTTCTACTTCTTTTTCAATAGAACAGAAACACTGAAAAATAATAAATACACATACATGCTCTCAGGAGCGTAGCCACGGTTTTTTGGGGACATCTGAACCCCCCCTTTGCATCAGCCGAAAATTTGAAAAAATTAAAATTTATTCTGGTAATAGTAAGTATTACACCTGTAATGTTGTAAAAGTGAAATGACCCGCTCCCCCTTCATACCAAGTCTGACTACGCCACTGCATGCTCTGAAATCAATATATATTAATGAAAAATAAATAATAACACTGAAAAGAAGACAAAACCTGAACACTATAATCACCGATATCACGGAGCTCTTTCTATTATTTTTCAGAGCAGTCATGTTTGATCCCCTGTTGCAGCCGTTTGGCGCTAGAAAGCGCTGTAATGTGAGGTGTTTATAATGTTCTTGACCTGCCGAATCGAACTACATAATTTATTGAAAAAGGGCCTAAGTGAACTTAGGCCTTAGGCCCTTTTTTTATGGACGCATTCAATTCCTAATTTCGAGTAAAACTGTTACGAAAAATTAGGGTTTCAAAACTAAAAAATAATACGTTAATCTGCCAAAACAATAAAATACATCATGCCTTCCCTAGAACAGCCAAGAATCATATTACTACCTCTCGCCTATCCATGCAGAAAACTTACAAAATCAATCTACCCCTCAAGTCTCCAAGTTCGACAATCTGCATCACAACATTTGAATAGTTCCATCTCAGTGTCTCTGACCCAGCACCGTACGTGACACGAAAGGGCCGAAGATTAATTAGTCCTCTGCCTTATCAACAAGCTCTACATAGAACGAGGGATATGACCAAAACTCTACAAAAGAAGTCTAGTATTAATTCATAGCAGTAAAACTATTTCTTTGAAGCTCCCCTTCGGCAAGCCATACAAGGTGGTTACGCGAAAAGCCGGAGGGCCGTTGGTGACGAGCCAAATGGAGCCGGGGGTGCTGCAACAAGTAGTTCAAGAACTGTTCCCGCAGCGCCCCTCGCTAACGGCGGCATCCGTCGAGATGCGAGAGGATTTCCCTCTGCTCAGTGTTGGAGAAGTGGACAGCGCGATCGGCCGAATCAGGACGAAGTAAAAGAAAGCGCCTGGTCCGGACATGATTCCAAACGTCGTCTGGGAAAATAATCCAACTAGCAGACCTGTCCCTCCTAACCAACGCATTCAATCGTGCATTTCAGGAGGGAGCATTTCCTAGTAGATGGAAGACGGCGCGTCTGGCACTGATCAAGAAGCCGGGATAGCCAGAAGACTAGCCGTCCTCGTACCGGCCTATTTGCCTCCTCGACACCGTCGGCACGGTGTTCGAGCGTACCACCGTGCATAGGCTGGAGGAGCTCAGAACTGGCCACTCAACTGCGAACGCAGCGCTGAAGTTGAAGAGTTTAGCGGAGAAGGCGATCCGCGAGCGGCAGTTCTGCACGGCGGTCAGCCTCGACAACAAGAACGCGTTCAACTCGATTCCGTATACACGTATCATGGAGGCGTTGAAGTTGGCGCGGGTACAGCTCGTGCGCATCATACGGAGTTACTTCGACGGCCGCCGAATAGAAATGAAGTCGGCGGCCGGACCCGTCACCAGGGAGATGACCTGCGGCGCTCCTCGAGGAATCAGTACTCGGATTTACTTTGTGGAACGTCACCTTCAACATAGTGCTGAGGCTGGCACTACAACCAGGCGTCAAGCTCATCTGCTACGCCGACGACACGCTGGTGGTGTGCCAAGCCGAGACGATAGTAGAGGTCACGCGACGAGTTAACCAGGCGTTGAAGATGCTGACCCACTTGATCGGGTCGGCAGGGCTGTGTTTAGCGGTACAGAAGACGGAAGCTGTGTTGTTCACGAAGCCACGCAAGTACATCCCACCCACCTTCGTCTTAAAAGGTGTGGAGATTGGGCTCTGTTCAGCCCAGAAGTACCTGGGGCTGTGATTCGACGGGCAGCTGAGAAGGCGGATCGAGTAGCTGGACAGCTGTACCGTCTGATGTCGAACCTAGGGGGATCGAGGGAGAAGCGGAGAAAGATGTACGTTAACGTCATCATGTCGGTCCTCCTATACGCGGCGCCAGTATTTGCTGACGCCAGCGAAAAGCCGCGATGAGGTGTGTCAGTGCGTACCGCACTGTTTCTTCGGAAGCAGTAGGCGTGTTAGCACGTATACCGCCGATCGACCTCAAGGTCGGCGAACTAGCAGAGGTATACGGTGCGAAGAAGAGAGCGAATCCGGAACGGGAAGCACTTCGGGTCAAGCGAGTCATCCAGCAGGACACGCTTCGGAAGTGAAAGGACGCGCTCGCCCATTCGACCAAGGGCGAGTGGACTCGAGCGCTGGTACGCGACCTCGATGTATGGGCAGGAAGATCTCACGGAGAGCTAAACTTCCACCTCATCCAATTCCTGAGCGGCCACGGGTGCTTCCGCATGTACCTACACCGGATGGCGATAGCGCCGAGTCCCATGTGCACGCACTGTGATCGAGGGACAGGGGATGCACCTTGGCACACCCTGTTCGAGTGTGAGGTCCGAGAACAGGAGAAGTGCGGGACGGCAACAGCGATCGATCTCGGCGGTAGAAGCGACGAAGACGACGGCGTGATCAGCCGTCTCGTGCCGAACTTCCTGGTTCCGGAGATAATGAAGAGCCGAAGCGAATGGAGTCGGGTGTCGGCCTTTCTCTCGGCCATCATGAAGAGGAAGATGCAAACGGAGCGGTCGAGGCAGAAGACCGACGAATCAAGCTCGGCCCACACCATCGAACAGAACAACTCTGTACCATCCTAAGTGAAGCTGCTGCAGCTGCTGTGGACCCCCGACAGGGCTCCCCCGCCGTCACCACCTGCCTGCGTCGTCACACGTATCAAGGCGAGGAGGTGAGGGGTGAGTGAAGAGGAACCGCGTCCGGCTGTGGGGGACCTGAATTCCAGGCTAGTGCTCGGGGAGCGCGAACCTCGATCAGTAAGGAACCTCATGGTGGTCCTTGCAGGACGCGCGCACCGGAAGCGGCACGGCAAAATGGGTGCTCGGGCCGGCCTCAAAGCGTTTCTCTGACCACTGATACGATACTCGAAAGGGTAATTTCTGGGGTCGGGGGTGCGATGTCTTAGGGGCCACTTTGGCATGCGTGCATCACCATACGTCCCACAACACATTTCTTTGAAGCTCCCATGTATGACATTGCTGACGAACTTACAAAAAATTTTGCAGGACTCCGAAAGACGTTTCTTACTATAAAGTCTCTGTATTAATCTGGTGTAATAAAAATATTACGAGTATTTTAAAGCCACTTGTGACGTTGCTGAAGAAGCTACACAAAATGGTATTTACGTAAAATCGGTATTTTTCCATTAGAATGCTCAATTCAGAGGAATACATGAAAAAATTGGGGGGGGGGGGTTACAGCTCAACCTTCATTAACAAATCAGGCAACGAAAAGATTTCGAGGGTTCTCTGCTACCAAAGTGTCTACTTAAATTGGAAAAACATGACTTTTCCACGACTTAATTCATAAGTATTTTAGATATCACAGCGGGGAGCGGAGAGGGCGTATCATCCCATAAGCCAGCAAAAATGCATTTTCAGTAGTGTAAAAATGGGGAGTACGTTGAGCCCGTCCATATAAAATGCACAGGGAGGCGTGGCCGTGGCCGAATTCTTCTTCTTCTTCTTCTTCGGAGCCAAATTTTAGGGCCGACGTCAATTAAAAATCGAGGGCATGTGTATTTTAATGCAACCATCAGCTGTTCCAATGTAAGAAGTATGGTATAGTACAGCAGACTACAGGAACCGGGGTGGTGACAGGGAAAAAAGAGAATGTTTGCCCCCTTTCCCCAATGGTACCGTACTACCACCCCCCCCCTTCGGGTGAACCTGTTTTTCGTGTATAATAATTGGAATACGGAATATAACACGGTCGCACGTATTGATGAATCAGGTGTAATGCTAATATCAGTGAAAGACACGATAATGGACTCATCCTCTGTACTCATTAGGTCCGAGTACGGTCTTTGCCGGCTGAGAAAGCTATTTTCTCAACGTAAATTGTTGAAAATTCAAAAAATTCACCACTTCCATTGATAACCTTTTCCAATAGACAAATTTTTTGCAGTTATTGGAGAAGGATACAAACATATATATGTGTATCCATGCGTTTGTGTCTTTTCGGCACACCTTTTGATGTATTATGATTGTGGTACTCTCCATCACGACCGACTTTTTAACGTTGTCGACCTTTCCTGCACACAGTTTTTGTTGTATAACGTGTCACATACTAGAAATAGACAACGAAACACTGAAACTTCTGGCGAAGGCCATATCTTCTCCTTTAAAGGAAATATTTTAATAAAATCTTGAAGGAAAATACCACACCTTCACAATGGCATACAACCGAAATAATATTACTTCACAAAAAAGGGGGAAGATCTAACATAAACAATTACCGCTCAATTAGCTTATCATCGAATACTGGAAAAATCTTCAAAATACTGAAAGAAAGAATGTATGAAACCTTGGACGAACAACAACCTCCAGAACAAGCAGGCTTCAGAAAGAAACAGGCAACTTGTGATCATATTTACGTGTTAAACCAGGTCCTAGAGAAGGCGCAGGAGTACAACTGCTAAGTATACCTAGCGTTTACAGACTTTAATAAGGCCTTTGATACACTACAACGAGGCGTAGATAGCCTCAGCAAAACTAGGTATCTAGGTATCTACTCTAAGTTTACAAAAATTTCAAATGTCTTTTACGAAAAATCGTTAGCGTACATAAAAACAGATAAAAAGGTAAAATATCGAGAGTCCGCAGAGGTGTCAAACAGGGCATCCCCCTCTCACCGATTATAAAAGGTCTCAAAATAAACAGCGAATTCTTAAGTAATTTTAGGTCCGCCGATGATATCGTGTTGCTAGGGAAAAATCTGCAGGAACTTAAGGAAATGTTATCGGACCTCAATAATAAGTACGTGAAAATAGGGCTCGCGATAAATATGTACTACTAAAACCAAAATAATGTTATCGGGTGACCGAAAGGTGGGGCCCCCAACTGACAGCTTCAAGACAGAAAGGGTGCCGGACTATACGTATTTCGGACAATTATAAAGTCAATAGAGAATAAAATGTATGAGGAGATAAGGAAGCATACAGCAGAAAGGTGGAGAGTCTTCTGGGCTCAAAACCATATTTTTAAATGTAAGATGAAAATATCAACTAAGGTAAAATATGTATTCCAGAGCTGTATAGCACCGGTTTTCACCTATGGGGGCCTAGACCTGGACACTGACCAAGAAATATATTCAAAGGTTAAGAAAGACGTAATTTTTGATGCGACGCAGCATGTGGAGCATTGCCCTTAAAGATAGAATCAGAAAGATAAAATACTAGAAAAAACCAAAGTCACGGACATTATCTATACAGCGTTAAGAAACTAAAATACAAATCATGGCTCGGGAAAGTAATAATAAATGGGGATATAAGTCGTCAGTCTGGATACTCTACGACAAGAAGAGGAAAAGAGACCGCCCCTGAATCCGCCGGTGTAGCGAGATCGTCGCAGGTGTAGGAACGGGGTGGATGAAGATTGCCCAGAACAGAAAAGCTTGGAGGAGGCTGGTAGAGACCAATGCCAAAAAATGGGTGTGTAGGCGTCAGTTGGCCGCTACCCCAGGCTGAAAATAAAATGCTACGTACTAACGTCCTGGCTGGCTACTTCCTGCGTAGCACGATGCGAGCGTCTTAGAAGCGTCTTTTGTCTCCTGCATTCCTGTACATCCGGTATATGATCTTCTCAAAACCACGTTCTTCTTCTTTTTCTTATTCTCATGACTCACTCTGTTTTTTCCCTTTGATCGGTCAGGCAGGACATCAGCCGAGTTACACTCAAATTTAGAGGCAATCAGTTACAGTTTAGGTTTTAGCACTCTCGATGAGATCTGTATGTACTATCGATCGATAATACACGCGCTTGCTCTACACTCTCTCGTACGACATTCACATGACCGCTTGATATTGTAGGAAAACCGGTAGTTTTCCACGACTTCTATGATCTCTTTTGAAGAAAAAAAAGAAGAAAAAAAAGACTTTTTCATGACTTCCGTAACTTGTAGACACCCTTACTACGTTGTCAGAGGAGTAACACCAATACAGGCTGAACTCTCACTTATCAGTAAATTTGTCTGATCGTTCTTCCTGAACTCCACCCACTACGAAAGTGAACTCCGAACTCGAACTCGAACCTCTTTTCAACTTTTGCAAACGAGCAATCTCATGCTGTCCGGATGCTTGGGCAACCAATTTTCCTTTTTTGCCCGCTATCGCCGGTCCACGATCGTCACGAAAATAACCTGCTCGAGTTTACACAAAAGCTGATCCAGTCATGTATGTAGTCTCGCGATGTGTTCCAGATTAGATAAGACCAACAGCGAGCCGGCGAGATTCTAATACGAAGAACTATACAACGGCCTCTTCAATTGACCCGTAATTCATACATACGAGCTGTGCGCCGAGATTGTCTTGATTAAATGCATCGGCGCTGTTCGTTTTGAAAAGGTTTACAGGTCATCGTATAATATGGAATGTTACGAGCAGAAATACATACAACCGAGAGCAGACAGTGCGCCGGTTATTTAATTTGCGTGTATCGCTTGTTGCTTGTTCATCAAAACCGAGGAGAAACACACGCGGTGGCGCGGGTTCAGTATATACATAAAATAAAATACAGAGAAAGCGAGAAAGACTCGGCAGGGTTTTTCCATCCCCTCGGGCTGTTTGAAAAAAAAATATCGCGACGACTGAACATGGTCTCCCGACGTATACATCGCCCGTTCAATATCGTCGAAAAACATTTCGACATGATGAAGATTTTTTGTCATTAAGAGGAGAGGGATTGTGACATGATCTTGTAATTTCAGAAACCAATGAAACACTGGAAGATTAAATCGCAACTCTTGATGAACGATATTTCCAGCCTCATTTCAGAAGCGACCTGGAAATGATTGGAGTGTTTCGTAAAATGTAATGACTAATGAGAGCTCTTGAGACTGAAATCCGTCAAGGGATCAACATTTGACACCGGGCGTCAAATGTTGTTTTTTGGACCTTTTTTGAAATCCCTGTGTGTCAACACTGGTTGAACTTTGAAAAAGTTCAACTGGGAAGTGAAAGTAGAAGGTTGAATTTTATTATTAATTGCGATTTTGGTTCAATACTGGTATGGTGGGGGGCAGCAGGGGTCATTTGATACAAGTAGTGATCAACATTTGTCACTTTACCTAACACCACTCGGGATATTAAGCGCTAAGAAGAGTACAGGTACCGAACTAACAAAAATCGAAAACAAATTAAGGCCTGTATATAGCCCAGAAGATATTTGGAAGACTTTTCCGGGATTTAACGCAAACGTCTTTTGTGATATCCGTCATAATTTAGACAAACGTTTGGCTCAATAAAGGTTAAAAAAATAACATTATCGCTACGTAGCTGTGTTTTCAATATTTCACTCAGAAGTCAAGTCCCTATTTTGTCATCATAAACTTTATATGGTCACAAGGTAAACTCGTGAAGAACAGGTCGGTAAAGTACGAAATAGGAATATAACCAAAAAGCAGACTCATGTACGAGGGATGATCAAAAAGTAACCTCCGCTACCTCTGAAAACCAAAGAAAAAAGACAAGGGAAAAATTCCCCCAAAAAATAGGACATGTTTGTGAGGCTTCTGAGACAACACTGTAAGAATTTCAGGCGCGTACGACGAATGAGGCAGGCAGGGCAGTACAAAAACGATGGAGCTACCCGAGCATTACAGCCAGCCGTATTTTTCATGAAAAAGTCGAAAGCTCAAGCCGATACACGGGCAGCTGTATTTTTGGAAAAGCCGTAAAAGGCCGTATTTTTTGGCTAACTTTCGGCTTACAGAAAAAAAAATTTCACCAAGAATACAGAAAAATTCGATGAAAATGATGGAATTTGCAGTTTTTTACATTGGGAAGCTGACTGGCTAACGCCTGACGCGCTGTTTCTAATTTCTGACTTTCATTCTGATGCTTGTTTGCTAAATTACGAAAACTCAACTTCCAGACTGGAATGGGTCAAAAACATCATAGGCGATAAAACCTGCACTAGAGAGTAGAGAGCGCTACAAAATCACCTGCGCGGGTGAAACTGAAAGGGTGATCATGGATAATTTTAAATGGAAATACTGCTATCCTTAGGAAAGCAAAAAAACGGCCCAAAATTAATCCACCCACTTGCGTTGACTGTAATTCTATTGTTTAGTAACAATACAATGAAACGTAGGACGAGATTTTTCTTAAAATCAATTTCTAATTGATTTAAAAACGCTTAAAGTTTGCAGTAATCTTCTGGAAAATTGTACATGATCACCTTTTCAGTACGCAAGGCTAACAACTTTGGAAACTCTAAGTTTTAGTGCCTATCAGTAAACCAGTTGTGGGCCAAAATAATGGCTCCAGAACAGAAAATGAAAAAAATTGAAAAACTGAAAGCCAGCTGTAAAAAAGCCGAAAGCTAGCTTTATTCCCACGAAAGCCGAAAGCTGTATTTTTGAAGGTCGAAATATTAGTTATTTTTTAAAGTTGATATGCGCTCTGCAGGTTTCTGTAATTTCACTTACATTCAGGAATTCTTATTTGGAAACGTCGAAAACCTGCAAATCGAATATTCTCTTGAAAAAATGTCTGGTATGTGACCCTCACACAAACACTAAAATCTGATCACGTGATCAGTTAACTCTCTCCTGAAAAGAAAAAGGAAGTCTCCCTCTCAAACACATTCGTCTGCTACAAATGTAACAAAACTGTACTTCAGGTGGCAAAATCTGAAACGTTTTGGCTAAGCGCATCTCCCGGAAACAAAAACCGAAACTGAAAACTTTTTAGGAATTCCTGATTTCAGTTTCGCGCGGTTGATTTTCAATAAGTTTTACCAAAGTTTAATTTTGCAAAGATTCTCTTTTCCCGAATTTTTGAGGGCAAAATGCGGGAGTTTAGGTAGAAATGAAGGCACTCTTGGTGAACTGAATGATTTTTTTTCAAAATGGAAGACTTTCGAGAAACTTAAGGGACAGGTAGACACCCTGGAATTTGCGGGAATTGGCAAAATTACGATGCTCCTTCCTCTCACACACGCGCAAGATAAAATTGCTTCATAACGCTCCCGCTTTCTTTAGCCAACTGAAACACATAAGTAACAAATTTCCAACGCAGATAGAGCTCATCAAGTATGAATTCCTCGAAAAATGCAGTACAGAGTCCGTAAATGGCTTCAAAGATTCTCGCTACTCCGTCACGCTGCTGCACGTCTCGTGGCTTTTCTACCAACCGACATTCGTATTAACTTCTCAAAACTAATACAAAAATAATGAATACGAAGAAGCACTAGGTAAGCACAAAAAATGGTAAGGTATCGTACATTTTTATGCATGCATCCACCGCGGCAAGCGGATCGGGTGAATGCCCTCATTAACAGTTCTCGAGTTCTCGGGTGTATCGTTCTAATAATTTGGTTTCCTTAATTTTTATTTTTCAGTAAATTACAAGTTGTTTTTCTACATTAACTTTGACTTTGTTCAAACATAGTTATAACGTATACGCGTAAGCCGTTCTCACCAATTTTTTTGCAGCAGCGTAATAATCGTCATCGTACTTTGTGGAAGTCGATAACTCATATTTTTCTCACCCGTCCGAAGTTCACGCCGGCTAAAAAAGACCTCGCGACTCCGGCGAACCTCATCTCACCTACTCGCTCAGGATATAATGAGAAGTGGCTGCTGGAGCGAAGATTCGAGCTGCAGGGAAAAAGTGTAACATAATGTTACCGACGGCCCGAAATTCTTAAATAACATCAAGCAATACGATACGACCTTCCAGCGACGATATTTAATAAATTAGAAACGTGCCACTGCGGATTCGAGACAGGCTGAGGGTCGACGTCGACATATTACCTTTGCCGGCCAATACGGAGTCTCCGACACCGCGCCGCAGATGTCGGTAATGGAGCTTTTAGCAGGTAATGATTCAAGTTCGCGATTTAATTTTCAATTTTTTCTTTTCGCGTTTTTCTTTCGACGAGACCATAAATGGCCGGGCCGACTCTACATATACGAGTACGTTTTGACAAATCCCTACATGCGGGTTTTCTCCCTCTCTCGACTTCAAATAGCTCTGCGACTAACGAAACTCGGTAGTTATTTCGAGTGCCCTGTCAACTCCTCGGTCATGTTTTTCTATCACCGAGGTGCCAGCGATTCGAAATCCTCAGCTGGTACAGGATATGTAAAGACAGGGTGTCTACCAGATTTGAAAATGGAAAATATTTGACTTTTATTGAACTTTTTATTAGACCATTTCAAACGCCTAATCACAAATAAAACAGACGCGCCTATGCAACATTTTTATTATAATTTATTGATTTATCATTAATTTTTTTTTAAATCGCTGAAAGAATTTCCTCTTTTCAAAAACTGACCCTTGCTGACCCTTTCTCAAACAATGTATCCAGTCAAGTTTTCCAGAACATTAAAAATATTACACTTATTTTTTCATTTTTCAATTTTTTTATTGGACCAAAATTAGAATTATAGGACTGTTATTTGACCTATTGGACCATTTTTCGAATATTGGACTTTTATTGTATTTATTGGACTCATTGGACCGGTAGACACCCTGAAAGAAAACGGGGGATGAAGGAAAGGGTTCAGAAGATAACGCCTTGTCACTTTTATGCCAAAACCAAGAACGAGCAAACTTTCACAAAATGAGCTAATTGCACCGCGTAACTCAATTGTGGTCCAAGAAACGCCAGAGGTGCGACAGGGCTCACCGAAGTGACTCAAAGGTCGAACTAAAAATGCAAACCCACGAAAGTGCAAAAAATAGGCGCGTGGAAAATGCCAAATACCTGACTAGACACATTCATTTATCTGACCAGTTCAAGGGTAATTAAAACATGGCTTGGAAAAAGTTGTGGGGAAAATTTTTGGTGGAATAAGGGCTGTATATGTTGTGGACCAAAATAATATCATTCAGTTCAAGTTATAGTCTCAGGGGCGGGGGGGGGGCAAGAACAACAATTACCTTAATCAACCAGATCGTAAGAAGTTCCACCGTCCTGGTCAGTGAAAATTAGCCAGATCGTCATACATTCTATCGTCCTGATACCACGTCACAAGAGTTTCATCATCCTGGAGTCAGTAAAAGATCAGCTAAGGACCTACTACCAACTTGGACCCATCTTGGTCAGGAGAAGAGAGTAAGTTATGAAGGTTTAAAAATATTTCTCAAGATAACATCAGACAAAATTATACATAACCTTACTGTTTCCAGTTTTCCCAGCTACGGGCTGTTGCAAGATGGAATAAAACTTTCAACTTTAAGCTCAAACCGCTTTCAACAACTTAAGTATATTATGTGAAAACCCATACATGCCTTTAATTTTGACTTGTCATGAAAATAAAAAACTGGATTCATAATGTAAAAAAATTATAATGAAGAAAAAAGAAAATAAATCACAATCCTGTGATTGTGTAACTTTAGTGTTCCTTTTTCGACTTAGTCGTTCATTTCTTGATAACGCTATGAGTATATTATAATTTCACTATGGGAAATGAGTTGATCCCGTATTAATTAATTTAATTAATTCAATTATATCGTAGTAATCATGATAATTGAGTAAATTACAATTAAAGTGTTTAAAAATGTCGAAGTTCTTACAGACTGAATAGCCTACTAGTTCTTTCGACCTGGCCATTAAATTTCGAGATACCAGGTTGAAAGAAATATTGTGGTTGTCCAGGTCGTAGGAGAAAATGTCTCATTTTGACTAGAACATCGTTAAGAGTATAATTATAATGAATTTCATTTCGTCATGTCAAAGTTCATTACTTACCAATTATTTTTCTCGTTCATTCCAGATTTCAAACCATTCTACTGATCACACAGATAAGGCCACTGTGAAAGATGAGAAAATTTGTACAGATGTGATTTTCAAGTCTTATGGACTTCCTGAACAAATATTTCGATCCTAGTTCCAAATTTCACCAATGCTCAGCGTTTCGATCACAGACACGAAGCGGATGAGCTACTTTCGAACGACACAGTTGTATCAGTGGTACTCTCAGAACAAGGCAACAAAAACTGACCAGAGCGATGGAACAAAAACCATACGACACAACTTCTAACTCATCTAAAAGCCAGGTGCAATTCGGGTCAACATTGATCATGCCAGGATCATACTCCAGTGTCTAAAGACCATGTTTTCATATTATTTTTATTATGAAAGAAATACTTCAAGGTGTATGTTATAGACATAAAATTGTTTGGAAACATGGTGTGTGACACCCAAGACGATGGAACTTTTAAGAGTTCAGCGCACATTTTCGAATGTATATAGGCGGAATATGAGGTCTTAAATCAGTGGCAATATTAGAGGAGATGATTTTCTAGAAATCCACTAATTTTTTGGTAACTTACGTACGTAATTTATTGAGATATTTATTTATTATTATTACAGTCTTCGTAGACCTAGTGTACAGCGCAGACAAAGTTATATACATTGTACACCGTCAGGTCAACCCACCCCGCACGCGGGCATAGACCTCCCCAGTGGTTGCCCAAATTTTGTGATTTTGGGCCACTCTACCCCAGGTTATTCCTACTCTTCTTTCAATTTCTTATTGCTGGCCGTCAACCAAAATTATGTGTTACGTTTCGACGGACGGACACCGAGAATGCCGACTGACACCGAAAATGGACGACAAACGCTGACAATACCATTACGATGACGTCATCACGGAAACTGTTGCTTCATAATATTTGCTGTCATTTTATTTTATGGGCGCGGATTCGTTCCTCGCAAGAAAAGCCAGGGAAAAAAACAGAACCCCAACGGAAAAAAAAAACAAAAAAAAGATGGAGAGACGATAGGAGCTCTAAGAAAATTGAGTACGTATCGTGTCCAGGGCTGTACCGACCGGGGAGCAGGGTTCAAACCCCTCCCATTGGCCCCCCGCCAAAAAAACACTAAAGAACAATGGGTTGAGACGGAGAGGAGGGCGGTTCTGTGACTGAGCCCCCCCCCACCAATAAAAATTATCCTAATCGCACCCCCCCCCCCCACTTAAATCCTGGGTACGCCCCTGATCGTGTCATAAATAAATGAAACATAATTACGTTTTCATTTTTCTGAGCATCTAATTGAATGCATTTTACTATTTCAAAAATTCAACATATGCAGCGGCAATCGATTATGAAGGTAAGGATGAAAATTTCTTTGACCAAAACATAGGAGAGATTAGAAACGCGGAAAAATCATGGTACTGTATCAGGGTGCTCATTTTCTTTCTAAAATTAAATTCCCCGACTTTTCCCTAAGTTTCCCAGACACGTTTCAGAGCGGTCTAAATGGCGGCTAAATGAGGTTACAGGGCGTGCGAAAAGATTCTCTCATATATAATATGCTTTTTCCAGCGATATTTCCCAAAATCTCTGACTTTTTCAGAACTAGACACCCTGTGTATTATCAAAACAGGTAGGTCCAGAGGTAGTGACTGTATGAAGTTTGCTTGCCCAACAGAGATACATGAGTCTTGTCTTCCCCACGTGACAGACTGATCATCAGACAGAGTTCTGAGTATATTCCGTCTAAAAATTCAGGTACTGAGAGGTGTAGCTCCAAACATGAGCGCTCATGAGAGGGGGCTGACTATAGTATCAAAATAATGTTGAAAATTCTTTCGCTCAAATAATTTTTTTTTCCTTTTTGAGGAGGGTGTTTAGAAGAATGGAGAAGCTAAGCCCCAAGCCCCTTACTTGCGCCTGTGGCTCTGATAGTTCAGAAAGTAATTACGCCAATACTGTTTTGAATACAGCAGATGGAAGTCATACCAGACTGAAAGCTCGGGATAATAATTTAGATAATCATGAGCCGTTGGGCTGTGACATCATCAGCATCTACAGTGTTAGCACCTATCAACGAAAGAATAAAAGAAATATACATGTGAGACGCATTGCAAAATGGCACCATATGCCGGAGCATTGTTTTTGAGTTTGTGGTAACATCTGATAGAGCACAAATGTACCTGCATTTCACAAAAAAAAAAAAAAAAATCTCTAGCTTTGATATAGACTGAAATAAAAGCAGTTCAAATTTGAGGGTGTGAAATCTTACTATTGAGAAAAATGCGTCTAAAGTTTTGAAACATAGAAATACATGATAAAATCGATATCTCGGCATTTACTGTGAATTAGCTTCTATGTACGAAATATCGAATCAAATTGACTACTTCTTTTCCTCGTACCGTGTATGACGTAACGCGATTATTATGCGCAGCTTTAGTGATAACACGCGCACAAACGTACACAAGATCAATGCAACTTATGGTACCTTTCTCCGAACACCAGCCTGGAGATTGTAAACCGTTTGTAAATTTGAAATATCACGTCACAGACGACTACTTTCTACTGTACAGGTGTACACTGTTGCCAGGTCTGTCTGGAAAGAAATTTCCGTTTAAAAATCCAAAAAACGGAATTGCCGATTTGAAAACACGTTCTGTGTTGTAGGGGGAAATTCACTTTTCCGACATATGGTACCTTTTCATAGAGCGCTTCACACAATATATTCTTGTTAGAAGAAGAAAACGCAGGACTAATGGTAACTCCCTATGAATAGCACCCATCATATTTCATTTATTTCAAGGAATTGAACAAATTGTACCAAAATCTGATTTGTGAAACCGAACCGAAGATTCAAACCAACATATACAAAAACTGGTAATTTAGGATGTCTACCAGATTTGAAAATAGAAAACGTCGGACTTTTATTGGATGATTTTTTCATATGCTTTATCACAACTAGAAAAGGCACGTCCATGCAACATTTTTTCTTTATTCATTATGAGTTTCTTTAATAGCTGAAAGATATTTTTTTCTCCTTCCAAGAACTGACACTTCCTAAAACAATGCACCCAATCAAGTTTTTCACAACAATCATCATATCATACTTTGTCCTTATTTTTCAATTTTTTGATTGGACCACGCTACTAAAAATATTGGAGTTTTATTTGACTTATTGGACTATTTTTCGAATATTGCACTTTTATTGGATTCATTGAATCATTGGACTCGTCGTCACCTTGTAACTGGCACACTCGTGATTTTAGCTTCAGGGGACATCCTGTTGTTCCAGAGAGTGGAGCTCAACGTACAGTACCTGCTCCTTGGTCCTGTCATCGAAGTGCCATCGATCGGAATTCTTCAGCTGTCACAGTGTATCAGAAGGAAACGAAGAAGGGTAGGGAAGAAGAACTCTTCTTTTTCTGGTGAGTGGAGCGAAAATTCATCTGCGGTTACAACACCGCCAGTGGCATTCTATCAAGTAACCCTTTCAACAGCCTCCCCCACGATTTCTGATTTCAATCAGGAAACTTCACCCGGTCATTTATTTCGATTCGTATCACACATGGGGTAAAGCTATCGCAGCGACGATATAATTTTAAAAAAAGAAAAAGGAAGAAAAAATAAGGAGAAACCAGAACAAACTTACAGCTACGTAAAATTTCGCTTGTTCGTCACCATTTAACGTTAGCAGCTAGATCAGTTTATTTTTTAGTAATTCCCTCACGTAGTTTTCCACTTTCGAGGCTTCTTTTTGTTTCGCGAAAAATTTGCGGGCGCGTTCGCTCAAAACAACTTCATCACACGAGACCAGGAACACGGCGGCACGATTACTTTTTTTTTTACTTCGCTTTCTTCGCTTCAGGAGGCTTCAGTTATACAGACCAAGCTTAAAGTTTTCGCAACAACGATACACTTCCTCTGCTGGCCGTTTAATTGGTCCACGAATTATCAATTAATTGGATTTCTGTTTTTGCACAGCCGACCACCAGTCAACCCTTAATTTACACGATACTACTTCAAAAGCGGTCAACACTCGTCGAGTGTAGCGTGAGAGTAGCTTGTAAAAAATATCGTCCTACACCGTCTGTCAGTAAAAGGTATAAGTGTGAGGATCGTGTGCTTTCTGGCTAATCTAGCCGAACTCTCCGAAGCAAGTTTACACACAGCTTTTTCGTGCCAGTGAACTACAACTTCCAGCTGCGTGTAGGTAGCTCAGGCTCTAGCCTCAAGTATCGAACTCGCAGGAGGAATTCCTTTTATCCTCGCGATACCCGAACTTCCGGGCACGTTGATAGTTTTATTTCTCGCGTTTTTCTTCACTTGTTTTCCTTTCTTTTTTCTCACTCGGAAACAACCGCACTTGTTCCCAGACCAGGCGAATTCTTTTGAGGGATTTCGTTTTCGGTCGAATGTACCGGGCGGACTGCGTTCGAACTAATAACTTCGAAAAAATCTGGCTGCCATCAGTATCCCCTAGGTCTTACTCTGCTGTAACCCGGGAAGCTGCAATTTTCCACCCGATTTAAAAATCTCAGAAATCTAGAAAACCCTATTTCGAGTCTTTATGCTACTATGATTTTCAGTCAATTCAATGTCGATCTTTAATCGAACTGAATTCAGAACTGTTTCGAACCGATTTGTATGATGGGTTAGTTCCCGCTGCGTATCTTTGAAACGCCTTGCGATATATTTCATATCACCATTCACTTTATCATAAATCATAACCACTCACTACAGTTTCTATTCAGAGAGAAGCCCTTTCTCGGCGCTTTAGTTTTACTGATCTAATGAAAGATCTGACATCCCTAACCGCGACTTTGGCCCGAACGGGTCAGATCCCTATGAGAACAAATGCGGGTCCCGAGGAGCGTTTCCAAACATTCCCTCGAGACCTATTCACAGAGTCTCAGAAGAATCTGAATAAGCTTCAAAATAATTTGAATAATTGGTTGTAGCAAGCCTTATGGGTAGTTAGGGTTCTATCTGAGAGATTATGAATCATATAATTAACTGGGTCTGAATTGAACGTACAGGCTGTCCAGTAAGGTGTCCACTAGTTGATAGTCCTTTTTCAATCAGTTCTCAACATTCCGAAAAATTAAAAACATAAAAACAGCCACATTCTTACGGACAATATTCAACAGTGTGAACGAGTGGTTCGCGTCTCCGCTTCGCAATCCTTACATCTCGGGTTCGAGTCCCACCAATACTGGAAAGCTAGTGATATTCGAAAGCGCCCCCCCCCCCATTATCCTAGCGAACACAGCAACTACAATAACAATCGAGGGGGAAAGATAACGCGTCCTGTAACCTCGTCAGTTCGAACGAACAAGGCATTACAATCACAGGGCGTGTTACTACCAGATCCGAAAGATTGAGACTGTTGGGTGCACGTCGTGGACAGTTTACTTAGCGTTGTGAAAACACGTGGCTATATAGTAAGCAAACTGCGGCTGTTTACTCTTTGGCATAGAGAAGGGAAACTCGAACGCAATAAACCGTGGGGAAAACAACGGCAAACTACTCCAACTAACTTTACCCAGGAAAGTCGCACGTCAGAGCCCGCGACCGCCAACATCCGGCAACAGTTACGGCACCTGATATTCAATTTTAAGTCAGAAGTAACTCTGCTTCCCTTACTTCTACATCACTTCATGTTCTAACAGAAACAGTAATACGTGGGTTTTATTTTTCTACAAGACATCATGCAAGGAACAAATAGTAACGCTAAAATTGAAGGAATAAGTATTTCAAGAACGTTCTGCGACGAAAAATCCAAAGCTCGATAGACTGTTACAAGCTTATAATAATCAAAAATTGATCTTTGGCCATGATATATGTTTATCGTGTAACTTTTTCTGAACAATACGTTAAGTCCAATGAGAAAGCCACCATTACTCATAACGATTTTTATTGTTTTTCAGGTCTCCCTTTATACATTATTCATGGTGTGCGTACAGAAGAACCAAAATGAGGCACATAGAATTATGACTATGAAGATCCGAAAACATGATTTTACAGAAAAGACGAAAAAGCGTGTACAGCGACGTGGTCTGGACAGCATAGTTACAAGTGTGGTTCATAAAATGCACTTTATGCATCAGTTTCAGAGCCCGCTGTTATGAGCAAAGATGGGACAGTTGCCTTACCGCTCTAGTAACAATTTCTCAACCGTTTACATAAACTAGAATAGACTTAGCTGGAGCCTTCAAAACTAAGTGTTTAGGTCACCGTTCAGCGAAATTTAACAAGAGTTCCGCTGCTTTTTTCGTGTTTTTCCACAAGAGCGATTCATATTGAGGTTTCATCTGACTTGATCACGAGTTCTTTTATTGCAACGTTTCGGAGATTCTGTGCCAGACGCGGAGTCCCTAACGCTGTCTATTCTGACAACGCGACGAATTTTACTGGCGCGAGAAATAAGTTTCGAAGTTACTTATCAAATGACAGAATCAACTGGAAGATGATACCTCCAAGAAGTCCTCACTTCGGTGGTCTTTGGGAAACGTCCATTAAGTCGACGAAGTATTATCTAGCCAGACCTTCGAGGATTTGGCTACAGTTTTCGCGCAAATAGAAGCTATTTTAACTAGCCGTCCGCTTTGCTACAGATCAACAGAAGATGATTCAATAGAGGCCATTACACCTTCCCACGTTTTAGCGTACGTTCTCACCGCCATTCCATGTATGGAAAAAGTTAGAATTTCCAAAAATGAGTGATGGTCGTTATTACAAAAGATCGTGAAAAATTTCAATTCGTAATGGAAGTCAAGCTATTTGGCGCAGCTGCAGCAGAGGAGTAAGTGGGCTAGAAACAAGGAGAGTCCATCAGTCGAAATTGTCATAGTGAAAGAAGAAGTATGTGGTCCATTACACTGGCCGTCGGGTAGAATTACAAGGACCTCTCCTGATGAAGATGGTATCGTTCGAGTTGTAGATGTTGCAACTGTCCCTGGTCCTAAACGTCGCTCCATCACTAAGCTGGTCCCCTTAAGGATTAGCAGTTAAAGAAAAGTACTCCTTCAACAGGGGGGAGAAATGTTTGTATTCAAATCTTATCTTGTTTGTATTGGTGGGAATAGTTTTTCAAATCCTAACTCGCCGTTGGTTTTTGTCTTGTTGTCAACATACTAAACGACAACAACCTCAGAACAACAGAAGTCAGCAAAATTAAACAAATAGCAATTAACAACAAATACCAACCACAAACAGTAGATAGAATAATTAACAAACTAACACAAGCAAAAAGCACAGACACTGAACCAACAACCACAAAAACAGACAAATACGTAGGAGCAATACCATTCACAGGAACACACACATACAAAATACAAAAAATCTTCAAGCAATACAACATAAAACTTGGAATCAGAAACAGACCACCTCTGATCAAACAAATAAGCAATGACAAAACAGAAACACAGGACAGGAACAACAGTACCGGGGGTATACAGACTGGACTGCGAACACTGCAATACGGACATAACAATGACAAATTGACAGAAAAGTACAAAATCCTATACATAGAAAACAACACAAGAAAAAGAAAATTAAAAGAACAACTAGAAATAATAAAGGCAAAAACAAAACAAAACATCCTAATAAACACAACAACTAACTTCCCAAGCGAGAACTTATTCCAACTAATAACATAACACCCACGGATTAGATAGACTGCACAATCACAGACAACCAATAGGAGCATGAAACTAATGGAACTCACTGATTGGACAGACTTCATAATCACAGACAACCAATAGGAGCACACGACTAAACAGGTTCATCATACGGTACTACTCTCGACTATGACCAGAGGACCACAAGAGACAAGTCTCATTTAGGGTACTCTACTGATGATGGCGTAACGGCCGAAAGCGCTCTGGACTACAGAAGAAGAAAAAGTGAATTGGCATACCCTACAAATGGGTTATTAGTGAATGTGAAAGCTTTCTCAATTAATAGAGAGGACAAAAGAAAACGACAATTATCTAAGGGCTACAATTTTCTCGAAAAGGGCGATGTCCTCATTTGCCCCAGACATCACAATAATGGGCAATATCAGAACTATTTTAAGACGAGAGAAGCTGGTGCACAAAGATGAGAATAAAATCTGCATTCCATTCTTTTTCATCTATCTACTGTTTACCTTATACCTACATCATCTCATATCAGATCAAAGAGAACGCAGGGGCGGTAGCTGAAACATCGAGCTGGATCAAGGCAGAAGTGAATAATCATGATCTTGTGGTTAGATGACAAGAAAGTTTTCTCTGGTACTTGATTTCTGACAGGTAATACCTTGTACGCCTGTATCTTCACTGGTTACGACACTGCCACCGCCCCAAGTCTTCGCCGTTCGCCAGTTCCTAAGAATTATATTTTCCTGACCACGGCGATCTGCGAGTGCTTTGCGCGCCAGAGGCCGTTAACGTCTACACCGTGTCCACCAACGGAATCCGTTCAGCAACAAAAGACTTACGGATTTCCTCTGCACAAACGAAGAGCAGTTGTTCCGTGTCACTTGAACACATTCTTCAAACCCTGCACCAAAATGCAGTCACGAACAGGCCACGATACGACACGCGTACATCGTATTTACAAAGGCCAGCCGATGGCGAACGCAAAGTACTTATTCTCTGGCTGTTCCACTCTGTATCACTCGGTACAACATTCAAATCACCCATTCAACACTTACCTTCATGAATCTCGACACGCTAACGAACATACTTCGTAATTACTGGCACAAATACACGTACACGGTACATACTCTCGGATACCTTGCAAGTACTTTTCTCCAGCCCGCAGCACCACCGCCACCGAACCGTTTAACGCGCCATTAAGGGCTGCGTCACCCCGCAGAGAGCCAACAACAGATGGTCCCTGTTATCGCGCACTCGGCCCGTCATTCACACCATCACGCCGTCGCCGCCACCGAGATCTCCTCCTCGTATCATGCCAGTTTTGTAACTCGTTTCCGAAAAATAATACACGCTTAACTCGTTGTACAACTGCCGTCGTTTATTTTTAATTCCGAAAAGGACAGGGAAAAATGGGAAGTAAAAAAATTACACTTTTTTTCTTTCTTTTTTTGACTTGGTGGAAGGCAAAACAGTTCCGATTAATTTCAACTCTTACACGTCCTATTAACGTTCATTTTCGGAAAATAAAGTTGTTTATACGGCTCCCGGAGGAATTTCCTTTCGCTAGATTCAGGCCCGGCCATATCCACGCGCTCACTCATACACACGCACATATTTTTGAATACGCCACAATTTCCGCTGCTCAATTTTTTTCAATTGAGGAATGAAAGTCCAGAGTGGGGAACAGAATTTCTGTCCGAATAAGGGAAAAAAGTGAAGTGACTACCTAAATTAATAAAACTGATGAGGACGAGACTAAATTTAAGAAATATAATGACTATTTTTGCAAAAAAAATTTTGAAAGTTTTTGAACCATGTTAAAAAAAAAAAATCTGACTATTCAACCAAATTTGGATACGGGTGATTCTCCGAAAAATGGACAATTCAACGTGGACAAAAACAAAAAAAAAAAAAAATGAGGTTCACTTTTCAATTTTTTTTCGTTGACATCGATACTAGGGGTATTGAGAAACCATATTCCGGTAACGGTCGGGCTTAAATTTAATTTTGGGAGGGTTGTAAAAAAAATTGTTGTCCACGTTGAAAGACAAATTTTTCAAGTTTACATAGTGTGATAAGATGAGGCTGTACGATCACACAGTGGCACCGTGGGTTACAATCTCGCGGATCACGGTTTTATGAAGTACCAAAAATTCATCTAGGAAAGTAGTCTCTGCACGAAGAAGATTTAAAGACTGTTTTTACAGACTGCTTCTAAGTGTCGAAAGATGCCCGTCCTTTATGTCCACGTTTAAGGACAAAATCGCCTTTTACCTTTTCCCATTGGGTAAATATGCGGAGAATATTTGATACATGTTGCTGAATGTAATGTGGCCAACATTAGATATATTATTACGTTTTTACAAATTCCGAGCTGTACATTCAATATGGTTATTGATGTCCACGATGAAGGACACTTTTTTTTAGAAACCAGGATCTCAGCAATAAATGAGTGTTTTAGCATACAAATTATCATTATTTCACAGAGGTTCGTACACAGCCTTCTAGAGGAAGTTATGAAGAAAATATATGAGCATTTAAGAGAAGTTTAAGCTCATAGCGGAACCCTACAGAGAGGTTTGGAAATTATTCACGTTGAAGGACATCTCTCTTCTTAGACACAACTTTGAGACATTCTAGAGGTTACATAACTTGGTTAGAAAAAGATTGTAAGACCTATACCGTGTTGCCTCAACTTACCTCTTCAACAATGGGAAACAGTAGTTCCTGAAAATTATGTATTAAACCCTTCCAGCGAGCAAGCAAAAAAAAAAAAAAAGAACTAGACCAGTAGACCAGGTTGACACCCACGTTGATGAACATTTCAGGTGCATTTTCGATTTTCTAAAGATGTTCTGCTGAACTAGGGACAGCTTTTATCACTATCTCCATCAGAAGAGTTCATTTCCTCAATTTTGACATATTGCGCATAGCATTCTGATAACAAGTGGCAGAGTTACAGCCCATTTACATGAATTGTCCATTTCCCGGAGAATTACCCATACCGATAAGTCACTGGTCTGATCATTACGGGGAGGCGGAAAAAGTTTGTATTTTGTCGACAAGTAGAGCGGTTCTGTTACATTTTAACATAAAAATAAGGTGTGCAAAATTTCTGCAAAAAACATTATAACTTTTCAAGCCCCAAACTCAATTTTAGTTTTGGATGTAAGGTCAAAAATGTTGCCCGTAAAAAGTAAAATGCCCCCACCCCAATTATGTCGTAATGGATTCATTTTATCGAAGATACCCTTCGGTCGGTTCCGATAAGACCAAAAGTTGCTACCACGAATCGATCGGCAAAGGGGCACAGGAGCCACAACCCCCTCTCTCTCTCATTTAAGAAAATTCAATTCAGCATTACTTTTCTCGGCCTCCATATACTCTGAAACTTCAAACTCTTATTCTTGATGGCATTCTCACAATAAAAGACTGGGATGCAGAAGAGCAAATAAGGCTCAGAACGGGGGAGGAAGGAGGCTTAAGCCCCCTTATTATGAAGCAACACCACCCCCGCATCATTTTTTCTGGTAATTTTTCAATGTTGGGAGGGAGGACCTAAGCCCCGAGCCCCCCCCCCCCATTAGCGCCTATGCTATCATGTGGTCTGAAACCCCTTTGGTGGCATACCGAGGATCCGGATATAAAATCTACTTTCAAAACTGAATTCAGCGACTCTCGAAACTCATAAATCAATACTTGTTACCAGAGACCAGATGTTTCGGCATTAGTCAACTCTTTTCCTGAATGGGCGGAAGGGAGATTCACAAATATGAGCACGAATCAAGGTGAAAGAGACCCGGGGAAAAAATTCTATTTTGCCGAAAATTGCCGAAAGTGAAATAAATACCGGAAAAGTGCCGGAAGCATCTGACATCTTACATGCTAGCTCTGAAGGAATAAATTCGTAGCTTTCTCATTTGGTTTCTACTTATTACTAATTTCATTTCACCGAATCCTACCCCCATTTCTCAGCCATCATGAATGAGCATCTAGGTCCGGTACATCCACAACGTAAAAATAATTTCTTATTCGAAAGAATCTTTTTCTTGTTCCCCCCCCCCTATTAATTCATAGAGGTGAGAATGAAGAAGGGATACAATGGAGAGGGGGAAAGTACGTCCAAGAGGTAGCAAGATCTATTTCAAGAAGAAGAAATCCGTTTTCATGTTTCGTATAAATATGAATTTCTGCAGACCCTCTACCCGGGGGAATGGTTCAATTAGCCTTTTACCGGCTGTCAGTCACGTGACACATAAGCTCTAAAACATGAATCTTGTTATAATTTGCGGAATATTGAGCACCTTGTGGCGCCCCTCAATGTAGACCAAATCTACAGACATTTTTTGAGATGCGTTTTTTACATCTTTTGGAAAAATTTAAAGGGGCAGGCAAACAAAAAGTTGGAAAAAACTTTTCTCAGTGGTACCTAACGACCACCTTACCGCACATGTGGACGAAATAGATTCAACTACCCTTATGACAATCGACAAAAATGTCGTACGTTCCCATTTCTCACGGACCTGTCGCGCCCGTTTTTCTGAATTGTCTTCCTGCACTTGCCTAATGTATACAGCAAAATGCAAAAATCCAGCAGAGTGAGGTAGATACACAATTTTGTGGATTCACTGCCATTTTCGAAAAATTGTCGCGCAGCAAGAATACCGCGCTGCACAATGTACACGCAGATTCTCGTCAGATATATAGGGTGGTCCACGAAATACGCCCACCTGGATATCCGAAGATCACCAAGTTGGATCGAAATTCGACGAAAGATGAATTAAATGTTTTCAGTCGAATTTCAATCTTAAATCAGAACATGCCTGCCTCCTTCCACCTCAAGGAGGCTCGGACACGCCACTAACGTAAAATATCAAATGGGAAGATTTCAGGAAAACATGAAAATAGGGTTTCTTTGGTTGATTTCGAATATCGCATCGGATTTTGAATCCCGCCCCACCGGGGCCTCGAATCTGCTAAAATCGAAGTATAACAATAGGTTTTTTCCTTGGGCCACTGATTTCAAATATCGCATCAGATTTTGGATCCGTAGTTAACTAATTTGGGTTTTGAGAAATTTAACAACTTCGCGTCAGATTTTAGATCCTTAGTTAACCGATTTCGGTTTGAAAATTTTAACACCGTAACAAACTGTGGGTTTTTGAGGTCGCTGAGTACGAATACCGAATACCGTATCAGATTTTGGATCCGGCCCCATTCGGCACCTTGACTTCGAAAAAACTGGCATTGTGAATGTGTGTTTTAAAAATTCTCCGAAGTATCAAAACAGACAGCTAAGTTCAAATATTGCATCCGACTTCGAATCCGGTCCCGATTCCGCTTGAAATTCAGACATTTTACTGTTAAAATGTAAAACATTAGGTAAATTAGAAGTTAAACTAAGAATCTTCAGCAGGGTTGTTTGGGGTCAGTGATCTTGAATGCCGCACCGAAGTTTTAGTGTCCCGTTCTGCGCCGCCATAACGAGAAATTTAATGAAGTGTCTTGGTCAGAATACCGATTTCGGGTTGTTAATCTCGATACCTCGAAAATCGTATCGAATTTGTCATCTAATTTTTACAAAAATCATGCTACCTATTCCTTCTGATCTACATTGTCCATTAACGAAATAAAAAAGTTATTTTTATTACTTAAGAGAAGAATATTAATAATTAAATGAAACATAGACGCAATTTTTCTTCTTTCTTTCTAAAAAATGCAGTACCTTTTTTTTTTTTTTACTTTCTTTAACGAGGAAATAATTCGCTTTGTCTAAAGAATAGTAAGACGATCTCGCGGATCAAATGATCAAATCGAGAAGATTTTGTTCAACTTTGTTCCCTCGGAATGAGACTCCGCGAATCCTTCTCAAGAAACGGTCTGAACTGAGCACAAATCTCTGAAACTTAGATAAATGTTTTGAAGAATGAAATTCAAATTTCACCCTCATAGAAAATAACAAAAAACTACTCACCTTTTTTCCCTTCCTTTTTCTTTTAATATTTGTAAAACTTTTTTATTCGTTTCTTGATAACTATCTTGTTTCTATCTTGAAATTCAGACCTCCGAGGCCCGGGGGGAGTCGCATTCAAAATCCAAAATACCTTTGTCCCGATATTTTATTGACTTTTTATTAAATTAAGCAAATTTTTTTCATATTTGAGAGCCACAGGTGGGATCTGAATCAAAATCTGATATGATATTCGAAACCAGCATCTCAAAAAACCGTACTTTCTTATCAAACTCGAGTTGATTATGGTCGTTTTTTTTTTAATCTTTGAAGACACCGGATGGGACCGAATTTAAACTGCGACGCAATATTTGAAATCGGCGACCCAGGAAACCCTAAATTTCATACTTCGTTTAATTTTGACGATAACGACGGTATTTCCAAACGTGGAAACCTTGGACGGGGCCGAACCCAAAATTAGATGCGATATTCGAAATCCAACGCTCAAAGACCCTTATTTAATGTTTTGTTCGATACATTCTCATTTGAAATTCCAAGTTGGTGGTACATTCATATCCTTTTAGAGACAGAGGAAACTTTTTCAGTCAAAACTATCTTTTGTCAAATTTCGAGCCGGCTTCGCGGTCTTCACATATCCAGTTGGGCGCATTTCGTGAAACCCCCTGTATACGGGTACCACACGAATCGAGGAAAATTCCGCCCGGCCGAAGGAGCGTTTTGACTTGTCTGCCATTCGATAAATCGAAACAAAATAAACAGACTGAATTTGACGTTCCAGCGATTGAGTGGGTTCGCGCCAACGCCAGTTCTTTTCGAGCGACGAAGATACGTTTCGTGAAATTTGTCTAAAACACGTCGACATCACTGAAATATGAAAATGTGTTCTCCGAATCCTTCCACAATAAACTGACGGAGCCGAAAGAGGACGAGGGGTGGTGCTCGCGAAGGTAGACTGTTAAAGACGAGCCTGTCGCCAGTACAGCTTTTTAATTTGAAACGATAAAGATCGATTCGCAAATACCATTCACTTTCGCTCGTTTCCATTTCTATTTCCGTTCCAGCAACTCAGGATTTTAAAGATTCGACTTAAGTCAGCACAGTTATTCATGATGACGTACGTCAGCAATCAGAAAACGTTTCGAACACCGAGATTTGACTTTTAGGATGCGACGAGCAGACAATACGCACTTCTATACATCGCAGTATTTCTACTCGGAGCAGCTAGTATCGGGGATGGCAAATGCTCGAACATTTATTATCGGCGAGTGAATACCCCGAAAATGGAAATTTGTCGGATTCTTGATGATTCAAACTTCGAACTCATGATATCTCAAGTCACATTACCCAGCTAGTTCTGTCCCAGAGCAAATTTCAGTTCACCCTCAACTCCGACTAAGATTCTTGAAACTGGCTCCGGCATTAGTAAATAATATTTATCGGGCTCCGACTCTAGCTCCTGCAAAAAATTCTTTATGGCTCCGGCTTCACCAAAAATGTGGTTTGTTTCGGCTCTAATTATTTTTAGCGGGGGAGCACTCGAGGGGGAGCCGGAAGAGGGAAGGTTGATGAGTCGGGCTGCAGCTCTGGCTCCAGAGCAAATGTTTTTCCACAGCTTCGGCTCCGACTCTGACTCCAACGAATAAACTACTTCTAGGTTTCGTCTGTCTTGTAAAATGGTCCGCTCCGGAGCACTAAGCTCTGAATCTCGGCACATAACCTCTGACATCTACAATCAAGAATTAAAAGGTCGGTGACTTCATTCATGAGGTTATTTTGGTTCTACCCTCCACCAGGGACGTACCGTTAGAGGGAGCAGCCCCCCTAATGAATTTTTCACTTCGCAGTTGGGAAAATGTAATATAATTGAGACTTTCACAATTTCTGCCCCCCTCCCTTCCCAGAAAGAACTCTCCGGCAAGTCCCGTCCCTGCCCTCTACTCACGTTTTCACCACGACATTGGAGAAGCATTTCACATGATATCCAAACAGATATTCAAACTATAGCAAGATGTTCATGGACTTCCCGATTTGAACACGGGTGCGCTAACTAGGGCAGATCGATCAAGTGACACCGGCCGAACCATTGCAAGATGTCTCAGACCATCAAACGTGGGGAAGGCTTACACTGCATGTTAGGATGGCCCCACCAGACATATGAAGACAAGAAGTCGTGAACGTCGAACGAACAAACGCCACCAGAGTACGACCAAAACCCAAGCCAAGAGCAGCGACTAAAATTCAGAAGCCTCCAGCGATACACTAAACTGATTAGCAAACCAGTAGAAAATACGTGAATCCAAAAGTGGGGAACCAAGACAATTCAGAGCACCCAAAGGCTATTCAATGACGGAAAGATCCAGTACGACCAGAGTGGAGAACACTGAATCGCCTAAGAACGAGATGCGCTAGACGCAGACCAGCTTAAGAGAAGTGAAACAATAGACGACAAATGTTCATCCGGAGAACTCCAAGATGAAAATCAACACATCTGCGGCTCCATGAAAATGTCAACGCGTCCATAAAATGTGAAATTCGGCTCCAGAAAGAAAGATACGACAATATACCTACATATAAACGGCACATAGGCCGCGAACTCCTCACCCATAGCATCAACTTCCTCCTACTTTGCAACCCATGTCAAACCATCATAACCATTTCTCATTTTCTTATTTCTTATCCTCTTTTCTTACACCACTGCCAATCTCTAAATCTTCCATTTCCATCCACTCTCCTTCCAAGCTTTCAAGATGACTCGTCTCTTCTCCCTCAACAAAATCCTTGATTTCTCCGCTCTACCCATCTTCTCCTTCCGTCTAGTTTAACCATGCCACTGTGTCCCTGGCCTATGCAGCAGTAAGCGACACATAAACTATATATAGGCCACAAAATCGGTACACTATTGACAGGAAACATACACAAGTTGCTCTTCACTAACTTTTTTTTTTTGTAATCCCACGAGAGAAGAGGAAGACTTCAAAAACAGTCTCGGTCGTCGGTAGCGCTACCGTAGATAGCAATGAAACGACTGTTCGTGGCTCTCTACCTCCAATCTTACAAGTATTGTTCGCTAAACTTTTTGCGATCATTCTTGCACTAGATATCATATCCTCTCTACATCAAGTATCAGAAATGCCATTATACTAATCAGCTTCAAACCGACCCTTCACAGACTAAGCTATCATCACGATTATCCACAAATCGCCATTTCACTACAGTCCACGAACAAAATTATTGTCTTCCCCTGGATACCACCATCCACCAAGTCAGAGATAGCATATGAAATACGCTTGCAGATCACGCAGCTAACAAAGCAGCCAGTACGTTTCCGATTCCTGACAACAACAGATACGTAAAAACTGTTTTCGGCGGAAAGCGGACCAAAGTATGGCCGAACACGAGAAAGGACTGGTGCAAAAAAGAAAGAAGTATTATGGAAGATGAACACCAGATATATCCAATCCACTAACAGGAAACAGGCCCTATCTATAAGGTTTTGTCTTATAGCTTCTTGACCACACTCTCAATACAAAATTACAAATCGAAACTTTACAACTTACTGTAGGTACGGCAATTTGGTGCTAAATTTGAATGTCATCAAGTTCTTCAACTTACCTGTAACAGAAGAGAAAAACAATAATTAGACTAATATGTCGAAACCAGTTGAAGATTCTTTGCGCCGGCGTCGGTAAACAGCGGTGTACATAAGCAGGATGCCCATCTCAGAGGATATCGTAAAGCTCATTGGTGTGTATTTTGCATCATCCAGATATGTGTGAAAAAAGCGTATCTTCAATTTGAAAAAAAAAAACATCTTTAGAAGTAGCGAGATGTGGAGAAGCCGAAAGGAGCACGCTTCTCTTGCTTCACATCCAATCAAGCTACTTCAAAAACAGACAGTTTCAAAGATGAAATAGTGCCCCCCCCCCCATCCTCCAACCAAATCGACGCGAATACAATGCTGCCACTAGAAAATTTGCTACACAGCATCCTTGAAGTCACAATTTCGGAAATTTTGACGAGAAACGGTATTATGTAGATTTCACCTAAGTTCACAAGAGCAACACACTGTTATCTACTAGATAAAACAACGCCTCCAATTTGTAACACCAACAACACCAGACTAACTGCGTAATAAATATTAGCTGACTGCATCAAATATAGGGGACAACTAAAATGTAGCTTGGTCGATGTTCTCCGAAACGATGAAAACCAGATACGGCGACTGCTACGGTTTCTGTACAATATAAATATTGAACAACTATCATAGCCGGTTCGGAAGGAAGATCATCTCCTCAACTGTTCAAAATAACAAGCCATGAGCTTATCGCTCATTGCAAGAGGAATTTCGTACAATAACGAGGTCAAAAAGGTAAAATTATGAAAGATAACACCTTCTTTTTTGGTAACTTATTTAGATCAATAAAGTTATGCGTTTCGAATGATATTCTACCCACCCAACCACTAGGTTGCGCTGTTCTCCTATTTTTTAAGTATACGTGTACCCCACGTGGGTGCACCGGCACTCCATGTTCTGTGATCCAAGCGGCGGCAGGGCGCACACCTACGAAATAAATGGCAAGAAATATGTTTCATGAAATGTGAAATATGTCTATGATGTAACAGTTCACTTATAAGCAATAGAGCAGCGCACACTATGTTGCAACAAATACAATGCAATCACAAACCAATTGAATGTTTCCATCATTGTGCCACTAGCCAGTATTGCTGACGATTTACCCTTTCATGCAAAATATATTTTTTGAATATACACTGAGCTGGCGATTTATTGCATGCAATCTATTTACGAAACACATTTCACGCAGTCCCTTTCTTAGGTGTGCGCCCTGCCCCCCTGCCGTAGATTGCCACTCTAAGTACTAAATGAAGTATATGAATGCTTATGTAACTTGCATTTTCAATTTTTCATAGTTCGGTTCCATTTAAGTACTGTGATGTTGATATTGAAAATTAAATGAAATTTCGGTTCCATTCAAGTACTATGATGCTGATATTGAAAATTAAGTGAGATAATATGCGAAGTACGAGTAATAAAACGAATATAATTAAAGCCTGAGTCACACGGAGCATTTTTACTAGCTTCCACTTTGCCGCTTTTATATGCAGCAACTTTAGGTGCGCTAGTAGAGATGCCTATATGTATGGTCATACGTACGCACATGCGAGTAGCTAGTGCCAGGAGGAGTTCAGCTGATTCATTCATTCATTTGTGTGTGAGGTGGCACTACATGCACCGAGCGCTCAGACTTTGCAGTCCATTGCACTATTCCTCAAGTTGCTGTTAAGGATCAGCTCAGTAGCCTCACTTTTATAGCCAAAGTGAGAATTTTACTTAGCTCTATCCCTTTGACTTCACTGGGTGCTGGATATTCTAGCCCCAATGCTTCGCGTTTTGCCCCAGCTATTGCTGGGCACCGACATATGATATGGATCGAGGTTTCTTCCTCTTCTCCACAGTACCTACAGGAGCCGCTTCTTACCACTCCTATTTTATACCACATGTGTTTTGTGGCCCCATGACCGGTTAGTAGTCCGACCAAGAGCCTTGCATGTTTCCTGTCAAGCCTAATAGAACTTGGCATACTTACTGGGGTGCCCTACCATGTTTTACTGACGTTCATGCCACTGGCCAACCGTCATGCATTTCCGTCTGCTTGTTATCCGGGCCTTTACTTTGGTTTTATGACGCTGTATGCTACGAAGCACGCCTGGGTTACCAGTTCCTTTTTGGTGCCCTCCTTCGCTAGCTTGTCAGCGATCATGTTCCCTTTTATGCCGCAGTGTCCCGGTGTCCACAGTACGGTGACCCGGTTCTCCTGAGCAAGGGTGTATAGTTTGTTAACACACTCCGCTACTACCAGGGATGTAGTTTGGTGTGACGATAGTACTTTGATAGCTGATTGACTGTCTGTACAGATATAGATCTGCTTATTAACAAGGCCCTTCTGCTGGCTTCTCTCAATGGCCACCGTGATCGCCATTATCTCCGCTTGGAGGATAGTGACGCCCTCGTCCAGTGCCACCCCTTTGGTCATACTTAGAGGCATCTGCAAACCACACATTCTCTTATTTTCCGAGAATGCTTGCAACCTCTTTTCCCAAGCCTCCCGTGTGGGTATCAGCGCACGGTATGGTTTGTCAAAGAAATGTTCCATCGGGTTCAGCTGATAAACATATTGATAATATCGATAGCTGGCCGAAAAAGATCGATAATTACCGATAGTACAAAATTATTAAAAATAACATCCTTCAGTACTATCTAGTAGTTCAACCTCTTGTATCGTCTTGTAATCAGACCGAAATATTTCACTTGCGGACACTAAACATTCCAGCTAGTAGCTAGAAAATTTTGAGCAGGATCAAAGTCGCGCAACTACCTCGCCAGTAAGGTAATGTAGCCTAATATGGACCACATTTTGTTTTGAGGCTCCAGAACCTCCCACAAACCCGCACTCGACCTCAAAATTGGCTTAAGGTTTAGCGGCAAGTGTCTACTAACACCCTTCAAAAGCGTAGTTTCCCCCCCCAAAAAATTCGATATTTGGTGAATATTTTTTCGAAAAGTGAGGAATGACGAAATTGAAAATTTGGGCTCCCATTATGGACCACTTCTAAAAATTGAAAAACAAAGGCGTAGAAAATCTTCGTAACTATTTATTAACGTTAGCCTCCTTCTCCCTTAAGTACACCTTGAACAGCCGACCCCATTGCTTTCGGACACCACTTTTTACGTATTTTGCCATCTGATGAAAAAAACACATTCTTATGGTAGTCCATATTAGGAGCCCAAATACAGATTCATTTGAGTCGACTTACCACTGCTCTCTTCAAGTTGAGGTCAAAAACGAGTACACAAATGAATAACTTATAAGATACGCTTTCGATAACACTACTGAACAACTATTTTGCAGAACGCATTTCGACAGGTGATTCTGAGGTACTTTTTAACGCCAAACACGATACTGCGACCCATTTTTCTCTATCACGTCACAGTTCGGAGTTCTGAACGACTGAAATTCGTTTCCATTTTGTTTTTACAGTGGAATATGCGGTACCACTGACTGATATTATCAGTGTTATCAGACCACTATACAGAAAACCAACAGACGGAATACACACCACTACACACATCCTCAGCACACAACAACACGAATCAGTATGACCACATTCAGTTCCTAAACCTCTTTTTGAACACATTTAGTTGAATTTTTGATAGTTTTTGATCAGAAAAACTAGACGTGATAGAGAAAAACGGCCGACGGCACTGTATTCAGCGTTGAAAAGTACTCAAGAATCACCTCCTTAAATGCGTGGTGCAAACAAAAAATTTCATTTTGTTCAGTAGTGTAGTTACAGCGAGCTTTTCGAAGAAACCGATTTTTATACCATTTTTGTACCAAAATGTACTTACACAAAAAAAAAAAAAAAAAAAAAAGAAGTGAAAACTTCAATTTTCGTTTTTCACGCATAACTTTTGTTTTTGGATTGCGAGATCCAACTTTTTCTACCAAATCGTTTTTCATCCTCCGCGGAATGTAGTAATATTATTTTCAGCCAGAGCGCGCCATAAACAGATGAGATATGATGGTGGTCCATATTAGGCTACCTTACCTTAAAGTTTACTAGTAGCAAGTAACTAGTCACACTACGCATTTTTCATAGCCGCTACTAAAGTGGCAAAGTGGAAGCTATAGTAACGATGCTCCGTGCGACTCAGGCTTTAGCATAGTTACTTCATTCTCATGTCCAAAGCAGAGCACTGCAGCGGGTAGGTAACAACACGATAAAATACCTATACTACCTAGTTTTCACACCCGGTACCCGGTATTATCAGTTACCCGGTACCACCTGGTACTAGGTAGAGTGTATTACCGGGTTACCGGGTAGCACCTAGTAACTTTTTTTTTAATTTTGCGAGGGGCTGGGTAAAGAACTGGGTTTACCTGGTTTACCGTAAAAATTTTTGGGGGATGGGTAAACAAATTTTTTTTTAGGTTGGGGTAATTTTTCTGGGGGAGGTGGTTAAAATATCCCCCCCTCCAGACACGCTACGACACTGACACGGATTGTTCTTCAACTAGGTAAGTAATTTCATGTCTTACCTCTCGGTACTAGGTAACTGCGAAAACTAGGTACCTAGTTTCAATCGTTACCTCCCGGTACTAGGTAAGTGGGAGTACCTAGTACCTAGTTTGACGAACCCGGTATAATTCACAGTACCGTGTTGTTAATACTAGGTAACGGTCAGCTGCGTAGGTAAGCGTGCAGTACTCTGGTCCAAAGGAAGCAAATAATGTAAAAAACTTATGAAATGAAATTAAAATGAACATTTAACCCTAATAAATTCAACGAACGCTAAGTCCTCTTCCAAATTTCTAATTGAAAATCACTTTTCAATAAATAAAGCCCTAATGAAGCTCAAGCGTAATCTAGTATTCAGATGCGGCAGTCTGGGATAATTTGTTTTAGGTGGAATGGAAAGTCTATAGCAGCGGTTCTTAACCTTTTTTTAAGCTACCGCCTCCCAGAGGAGCTGAGCATTCTGCAACTCCCCCCCCCCCCATTATGAGTAGAATAAGAATCAGAAGAAGTATCTTAAAAACTAAAATCAATGAAAGAAAAATACATTTGGATGGAGGATGAAAACAGATAACAGAACTCAAGAGAACAAGATCTGCTCCACGAGGTAGGAGGAGGCGAAGGCAATCAAAACCTTTTTCACACCGCTCCACATTCCAGGGTAGATGTAAGTGATGTTAACTTGAGGCCAACATTCCATGAGCCTATTACCATTGTGGAAGCTGGCTTTCAACGTCTCATTTGTTGACAGCTCAGTCAGTTCTTCTGGAACCTCAACCGCTGCTATCTCAATACTGACAAAAGAATTCATGACCAATCGAGGGATTTCCAAAAATAAAATATCCTCAAAACGTTCAAAAAAGTTCGTGTGCAAAGACTCAAGGTGTTGACAGTAAACTTGTATGTCACCAAAAGATATTTCACTGACCTCAGGCTTACGAAGATCCGACAAAATTGGAAACGGGCTAAAATCATTGCGGCCAAAATTGTGCTTCCATTTTTTTTTTTTTTTAATTTTTCTTTTTAATAGAAATAATACGCACCCTCCAACATTGTAACAGAGAATGGTTAAAATTAATCTGCTGATACACTTTCTGTCAAAATAATTTCAAACCCTCCTGATAGCCCACGATAAATAACGAACCTACATGGGGCAAACTCTATCTTGTATCTCGTAGATCTCGATACAAAAAAGGTCAGTCTTAATCTGATTGTCAAATCAACAAACAGATATTTGACATTTTTATCGGGTTCCTCAATAACAACGGGTATTGCACGATGCGGTCATTTTAAGCAAACGACACTTGTGAAGAACACCCGCGATGTCTCTAGAAGAACATTCCTGAGTCTTCACCGAGTTCACCGAACTTCGTCTTCTATTGGTTGATCAACTGCATAGAAAAAGGGTGCCTCCATCGTCACGCCAGATCAGCGTCTAAATTAATAATGCGTTTTTCAAAAGCGAAGGGTGGCGTTAACTCTTTTTTTTATATATAGGTACACATGATATAATAACAAAACGTTGACAGTTCTATTAATAGGAAGGACTGTTTTATTGTAAACTATTTCCACGCCAATAAGAGGCATCTTAAAACGTTCGTTTGACACGCAATTAGAGAAGCATCTATTTTTCATTTTTCTGACGATGCATGCTGTGTTCTCAGAGTTAACGAGAACCAGTACTCGCCGAAATCGCTCGTGCGCGCTACTGGAGATGGACACGAGTTAGTTTTCGACCAAAATCATTATTATATAAACTCATGTCGGCAGCGTGTTCATTGAGAAGGTTCGAATTTCGAAATCGAGTCACTTTTCGGTATTCCTCGGCTTGAGGGAGAGAGGCGAGGGTGGCCAACTCTACATCAAACACAATTTACATTACAATTGTGTTACTTTTTACAACAAATTAGTACATCGACTATGTACTTCATGGATAGACTTCCCCCTGTAATTATAGCTCGAGATATAACCGTCCAAGAAGACCTGACTAATAACACTACTGAACAAAATGAAATTTTTTGTTTGCACAACGCATTTAAGGAGGTGATTCTTGAGTACTTTTCAACGCTGAATACAGTGCCGTCGGCCGTTTTTCTCTATCACGTCTAGTCTTTCTGATCAAAAACTGTAAAAAATTCAACTAAATGTGTTCAAAAAGAGGTTTAGGAACTGAATGTGGTCATACTGATTCGTGTTGTTGTGTGTTGCGGTCGTGTGTAGTGGTGTGTATTCCGTCTGTTTGTTTTCTGTTACTGTGGTCTGATAACACTGATAATATCAGTCAGTGGTACCGCTTATTCCAATGCAAAAACAAAATGGAAACGAATTTCAGTCGTTCAGAACTCCGAATTGTGACGTGATAGAGAAAAATGGGTCGCATTATCGTGTTCAGCGTTAAAAAGTACCTCAGTATCACCTGTCGAAATGCATTGTGCAAAATAGTTGTTCAGTAGTGTAAGAGGCACTTCACCTTACAACGTGTTACCAATATGATGCTACCAATCGGCACTCTTTTATGATGAATCCATACTTTACTCCGAAGAAAAATTCATTTCGTGATTCGACCTATCAACATCGTAGCCTCTCTATAAGTGATGATGATGATGATATACCGTCTCCGCGGATAAGGTCTAGCTCTCGCAACTCCGGAAAAAAGGATGCACAAAGAAAACTGAATTGCCTGGGCATGGCTGACATACCGGCGACAAGTGAAGTGGATAACGAAATACCGCGTACGTTTTCGTTTACCTCGCATCGTCATTTCCAAAAACGGAGAAAGGGCGCTGCCATTCCCAGTAAACGTATTTATGATTGTTCTCTAGTATATTACGGGTGTGAGATTAAATTAACCTTAACTGCGAGAAGCCGTGCACGTGCGTCGAAACTAATTCACTTAGCCCGAGAGATCTCCGGTCAGACCTTCGCGCTCCACCTGTTCTGCAGTTAACCACGTGCGCTCTGCAAATCCATCAGTTGGCACGTTCGCTTTCGTATAAGCACCCGATATGTTCGGGAAATCGTAAACATTTTCAACTTCCCTGAGTCATTTTCTGGAATCAGTATACAATCCTGCGAATGTCCACTTCGATTCGGCTCATCGACAGTTACCGACAACTGGTTGACGGCTGCCTCCCTGCCCACCTGAAAACGGTTGTTCTCACGTTACGATCATCACGTTGTCACCGGCGAACGTGTTCTTCGGCCGAATCGTTACACGCATGCGTGACCGCGTGTCCCAGTATTTAGGCGGACAGAGAAAGACAGACAGACAGAAAAAGACGGACAGAGGCCGTGCAGTAAGCACATTTGGATTCAGTGGAGCGGACCACCCGACCAGACTGCGCAACAGCCGCGTGCATTGTTGTTATTCTTCTGTGCGGACGTTTGACCATTTCCTTCCTGTCTCTGCCGCTGCCGCATATACGAGTTAATTTTCTCTCTCTCTTGTTCGGCTTTTTACATACACCGAGTTTCCGCAGTGGGGTTCAAACGGACACGGCGGCGGCGCTTTCCCGCCGCATTCGACGCGCCGCGCCCTCGGACATTCGTTGAGGCGAGCGAGTGCGACCAGCGCACCCGCCGTCGAACATCGAACTCGGGACACTCGCGACCACTTGGGGTGTCGCCGCTGGGTACGACTGCGTGACAGTTCCGCAACGGCGTCATGGTCCGATTTTTGGCCATCACTCGATGTGCGTTTCAGCTGCGATCTACCGTGTACACGATGAGTGCGTTAAATGACCCAACGCATCGACCTAGCCGAAACCTCCTTTTTCCGTGTGTGTAACACGTTAACGCGTAACCACCTCCAATGTTTTTGCACCATCCATTCGACACGCCGCAGAGGTACATTCAAATTGAGTCGTCATCGGGTTAGGCTTCGCGGTCTCGTAGCTCGAAAATTAATTATCGACTGTCGAGAACTATGTAACTAATTAGACGCCTTTTCGACTAACCATTCTCATCCGAAACCACACGCACCCGCATATCCGAAAATAATCTATCGTATATACCAAACTGCCCCCCCCCATCCAGCCTTGCCCCCAATAGTTCGTAGTCGCAGTGGATTTCTCACAGTGATCTTTCCGATCCACCCTATATGACAACGTACAGCTTGTCTCTTAGCTAATGTTATTAAATTCACTTTTTGTATGAACTACTTCTACTTCTATGCACGTTTGAGTTCGACAGTAACGACACATTTTTGCTGTAAAAACCTTTCTTTTTCAGAAAGGGGGAATCCAGTTTTATTTTCGAAACATTGCTGTAAGGTGTGTCCTTTCTTATATGACACCCTGTGCAAAATTTCTGCTGCGAATTTGAAAATTTAGATTGAGAGCCTTCAATCGAAATTTCTCAAATTCAACGCTCGTTCTCCCTCGATGGCCGCGTTTAAGGCTTCAGTTAGAGTCTTTAATTGTTTCCACTTCAAGAAAGTACGCAGATATGGTCGGGTGGCTGCGATAAACGAATCAACTGTGGGCGCGATGCAACCTGAAAGAATCCTGTCATCGTAACCTGATTGGTTAATTGAAATGAGTACTTTGGTTTCGCGCTGCTCGATTGGACGATGAAACTGTGAGACATTTAAAGGCGTGAAGTTCAAAATATCTCAAAAGTTTACGGGAGAAGCAAAAAACTGTTTCAGCTGAGGTGAAGCGGATGGGTTTGGCTAAATGGGTGCTCCGCCAATTCTCTGAAGCTCCATACGCACATGTCCATGTACAAATTTTGGAACTCAGTCACGCCTAAGCTGAGAAAATGAGGCTTGACGTTGCGCACATTCTAAGTCCATGGCAAAGACAAAGCAAAACATTCTAAGTGCCATCAACATCAAACAGATTTTGTATGGATTGCTCGCCGGCACATGTGCGTACTGCGATCTTTGGGTTGAAATTAGAAGTACTTTGAGGCTCTATGGGGACTTAGGATGTTTAGTATTGTATGGGCGGCGGTTCTTAAAATAGTCTGCATGCACAAAACCATTTTTGCAAAAGTTGGCACACAGGATGTTTTGAACTTCACGCCTTCATTTTCGGTTTTCCCTGCCCCAAGTTGTTATGTTCCTCAAAAATTTGAACGTACGGTTTCTGATCACCATACATTAAGGTGAGCTTCTCTTTGAGCTGTTCCCAAGATTCGAAAAAGTAAAGCTAGTCAATTGCGACTAAACGAGATCTTCTATTTTTGACATAATTAAACAAAGTAAGGGAACTTGTTGGTCTGGCTTGGCCAGTCTGAAGGCCGAATTACAATTGATTAAGAAATTATTTAATTAATCGCGTTTGCCACAAAACGTTTTTGGGTTGAGATGAGACAAGAAATTGAGAGAGACCTTAGAAGAGTGTGATCAGTTTGAGATTTCTAAAAGTCGTCATCAGAAACTGAACTGCGACGACTTAAATTTTCCTGACTGTTAGAAATGTTCTGTACACTCATTGTAATGCGAGATTGAAAAATTTTTACGGCAAGAAATTATAAAAATTCGAATTTCAACGCAAAACATGCACGAGTACGCGGCTAAGTAACTATACTCTGGTCAGGAAAAGATAGACAAGAAGAAAGGAAAAGAAGAAGACGTTAGTAAGTTGATGATGAGAATTCTCAAGAACATGCAGTTTAGGTGAAAATGATCTGTCGATTCGGATTCCCTGACACTTTCCCGAATCCACCCTCCCGAAAAACAGTTTTCCCAAAAAGTAAACATCCCGAGAATTTTTTCCCGAATCCGTTTCCTAGAATCCAAAATCTCGAAAGCGTTTTTTCGAACAGCTATATTTCTCGAAATACTGAAATCCAAATTTATTCTCCCGAATGGTGCATTCCCTCCCCCCTCCCATACTTCATGTTCCCCTTATGAAACAAGTTTTTAAAATTGTTATCAAATGCGTATTCACTTAACAGAGGCAGTATACAGTCAGAAATGACTTATAAATTGTTTAAAGCTAGTCGAAAGTCCGAATATAAAAATGGCTAAAGTAGTAAACCAAAAGTTATTAATTGATAATTTCGTGAAGTACCTTACAAATACTTCCTATAACATTATTCTTTAAGGTACATAACTGTATAAAATATAAAATTGATTTTTAAAACTTCAGTAATTGTTGGTTTTTTCTGGGAGAAAGGGGGGGGGGGTTATGCCGTCGGGATTTTGGAATTCGGGGAAAATTTTTCGGGACGTTTACTCTTCGGGAAAATTGACTTTCAGGGTCGGGAACCATTGATTCGGATTCGAAAGAGCACCGTATTCAGAGATAGATGCTACTGGCCTAGAAGCAGCCAACTACCCCTATTGGTAGGTGCTATTGACCTTGTACTTTGGAACTGGCTATGAGAGAGTAGATCACAATAGGTGCTACGGCCTGAAAAGCAGCAGACTATCGCTAGATACTCGAAGTCTCAGAAATGCCAATCGATGTCTGACTTTCCAAAAAATTTCGTATACAATAAACTCGAATATAGTGCAAGCAACAGTCGTGAAAAATTCATCCTACCGACTGTGCCAGAATTTTGTGTTACTGTCCCAAATGGCTCGCCTTGGCGCCCCGACGGCTTGGAATCGTTGAACGCTAGTGATGAGAGCTTTACTCACAAGACCACGAAATCAAAACGACAAGTAAAATCAACTCTCCAGACTTGATTATTATCCTGCAGAGCACGATCGAGACTTTTTCGAAGTCTTGGTGCCTTTTCAAGCTCGAACTCTGTAAAACTACCACACTCTTCCAAATTAGATTAGGATTTCACAACACTCCTGTTCAGTGGCGGCTCTATGGGGGGGGGGGGGTACGGAAACCCCCTTCGGGCCGAAGAAGAAAAACAAAACTTTGCGAAAGCACATTATACATATAAAATGTAGTGAACGTATACACCTGCAGTACTGTAATCCTGTGTGGACTTCAAAATATATCAAGAATCAACTGAGACAACCATCTCGGTTTTCTAAGGGGGCGGAGGTGGAAAAAAGTTTTATTTTCAAAACACCCCTTTCGGAAAATTGCTAGATCCGCCACTGCTCCCGTTCCAGATTTGCTGGCTACGTTCAAGATCAAATGAAGACCAACAAAAATAAGGCATTAAATTCTCTCGAATGCTCCACTGAACTGTTGAAGATTCACTTAGACTCTATATTAGACTTTATAACTCTTTCAAATTCGCTCCAGACACTTTACAACTCTTCGAGATTTTTGATTATGACTCTTTGAGACTTGACCCATACTTATTGAGATTCCTTACGAATTTTATAGAATGGAACAATAAATGCTCCTACTATTATATTGTTTCTTTTATCTCTTTCTATGGAAATACCAAAGTACTTACAGAAACACCAACACCTTGGAAACCCACCAACCATTCTTCCCCCACCATATTTTTGGTTCTTTAAATACTTTAAAAATAAATACTTATGCACCCACTGAAATTTAGAAAAATTAACTCCATCTTGAGAAACTAGTCGGCAACATTCAAAAGAGAGAATCATCGAGTTTCAAAAATACATTTCTCGAATTCAATATGCTTTGGCCCGTCTTGCCCGATATTTGCAGAATGGTTATCATCTTTGATCAATAGTCTTGTCCAAAAATCAGAATTGAGCTCCTATTAGACTACGATGGAAGCTCATTGGCTTGTCATGGATGCGCAGATCTGTCTTATCTCAAACTGTTACATCCAGTGCAGCCATATATCATTCTTACCCACACTAACAGATAATGGATAGGGCTGATTCTTAGAATGATAACTGATGCAACATTGTCGGTAGCCCATTTGGAACCTCCTTCAGGCACATAGAAAGACAAACTGCATACAATGACAAAATGACTAGTTCATATTGAGGAAAGTGACTGGTTAAATAATTCTACTTCCTAAATTTGAATCCACGGTAAGCTCACCACAGATTCAATCAGGGACCATTTTTGCTGATTGAGTCGGTAACATACTTATACTGATCCAATTCGCAAATATAGTATACTACAAAATAAGTGAAAACTGTCTTTAATCCCAAAATGACTAATTCATACTAAAAAAAGTAAGTTATCATGCAATTCTACTCCATAAATTTGATCATGTCACACTGTGGCTGAGTGGAATCCGTTTTCTTCATCATGAACTAGTCATACAGCCATTGTTAACGATTTTCTACTTATCAGAATATTACCACGGGCTATCGACAGTATATTACAGATCTTGCTGGGTTGCGTATTCCGATGTTAATCTGATGTATGTATTAATTACGAAACCTCGTACTACGAAAAGCGTTCCATTTAATCCGATGATATAAACGGAAACGGAACTCCGACTATGAATAAGCATTACGGTGATAAGTACTGCATTAAAAAACTCCTGAAAGTGAGGGACCTACCCTACCTGAAATCCGAAAACTTGTTTGGGCAGCTCTATTATCTCATGGTGCAGACGACGAGATTGACCGGCTAGAGTTCTAGGTTTGTTTCAATTCTATTTTCATAGTTCACCGTCCCAAAATCGTATGTAGTTCATGTTCCTTATCGGACCCAGTAAAGCATTCGGACCATCTAATTCTCATCGTTGATTGTCTTTCCATTGAAAATATTACTTTCTGTCCAACGACCAGTGACACACAAAGCATTTCGGGGAGACGGTGCTAGTCCAGACCATGTAAACTCTGATACACCCCACCCGCTTCGTCTTGACACATTTCCAATGGTTTCCTTCGTCAGGTTCAAGCCACTCTTACTTAAGACCAGTCAGCACATGGAAAGGCTGTTACGCACTGTACCGCGCATTCAAAGTTCAGAGAGAAAGCCGGGTGGTAGCGTGGTCTTTGCCATTGCGCTGGAAACCTATCGCTAGTTCTTTTACTAGCTTACCATCGCGTTTCGGACGGTAGAGCGACCTTGGAAAGCCTTCATAAACGGAGATGGACAATCGTCAAGTTCACATCGACATGTTGCTATTTCCTTGTTCTCGGGGTCTCGAGGTATGCATCCAGTTTCTGGCACCCGGAAGACGATATACAAAATCAATCACCCAGTCCTTTCCTTGTTAACAGTCAGGTTCTAAAGTCGGGAATACACTTGAGACAGAGACAGTCCGAGGCGAACCAATGCAGCCTTGTTCGGCCTCGGGTTGCTTCCGCCTCAAGCGTATTCCCGGGGGCTTAATGCTTCAGGAAGAACTGCATCTACGAGCTAGCTCGCTCTGGTCCTAGGAGTGCACCCAGTTCTGGTACGCAATAGCCCGGCAGGGATCTGGTTTTTGTTGACCTAGCTAGTTTCTGTTGCTTCGCGACCAGCCGTCATCGCACTCGTTCTGTCAACTCGACACAGTGACTTCGCGATCTCCATTGCCGTTCCAGCCCTGGAATCGGACAATACTTTTAATTAGCTAATTACACTTCGCGGAGTAAGTAAACTATTCGTACTACTCGACTGTCGGGTCATTTTCGACGACGAAGAGCCACTCTTCTCACTACCGTGACAAGGAGGAAGTGGCAGAAGTGATCGAGTATACTTGCCGTCCAACAGGTGATCGTGCGATGCTCTCTGTGGTAAGTTGGAGCACTTTTATGTGGTCTGTGAAACCCCATTCTTAGAACGCGTTAACACCGAGCAATCAACTTCATGTATCCTCCACCAACTGCGGTACTTGACCAAAGGAGTCTGATCTATCAGTTCTAATCAAAGGTCTCGATTGCGCTTTCGGAACAGCAAAGTAGTAGCCCAACCCGGAACGTGGAGCAACTTGCTCGAAGTTTGGTTCATTAATACTCAGCACGGATACGTAATATTAGAGCACAATTTATGCCCTGTGCATTGTCTAAATGAAAAACGTGGTAAGTGGTCCGTTTCCTGTGCACACGGTTGCCAAATTTTACGCTATTGAATTTTTGTTCAACAGACGTGTATACACAGCAGACAACGCACGCACACACACGCATGCGGACACAATGTGTAAATTAGCTGTTTAATAAAACGCCGTATATTGTTATTTGGTTACCACGCGTTTGATGTAGACTTTTTATCACCATTCTCGGACTGATCCGGGAATACTAATTAAGGTAACAACGTGTATTTAGCTCGTTCCCGAGCGTCCGGCATTAGGGCCGGCGATCGCACGCGATCCGCGTTCGCTTTTCCCATTCCACGGGGGAGGGGAGGGGAGGGGGTGTAAAGCTGAAGCCGCGATCTTCCGGCATCGAGGAGGCTGATCGGCGAGAAAGGGTGGGCCTCGTCTCGGGCTGTAATTACAAATTACAACCCGAATATAAAAGTAGCGTCGGTCGTATGGTCGTAACCGTGTGCCGTGAATGGGTTAAGTGTCCGACGCCCGAATCTCGAAGCATCAACAGCGATACAACCATCCTCTTCCTTCCACCGACCACATTCAAAGTAACTGCAGGCTCGAGGCGAGCGAGCCATCAAAAGGCTAGGACCGAGTAGACGGGGTTGTTTGTTGGATGTATAACCGTAAATGCGCGTACCCCCTGGACAATTAAGATCATTTAATTTTCACACAGCGCTGAATTCGGCAAACATCCGTGCATTTGTAACGAGCGACTTGCCAGTTATTCGGTTAGTTTCGAAATTCCGAAGTGTTCGATTACCGGACGACAACAGGGGGAGCGGCGAAGCCTATAGCATTCAATATTCACGATTATACCGAACGAGAGAACAAGGGGGCATCGATTCGAAGCGAACGGTTCGGTCGGCTTTTGATGAACGGAAAGGAACAAGTGATTCGGGATCACCAGAACTGAGGTGCACTTCGAACGCATTAGTCGAAAAGTGAACTTCAGCCTTTCGATGTCGGTCCGGTGCGTGCTGTGCAGGCCTGTTGAAACGGGGCGAGACAGCTGTTGCCTTGGGTCCGAACAGCGTTTACAAGAATGAGCCAAGAAATTCTGTGTCCGACAATCCGAATCCTTGACTAAGCGATTCGAAATCGGAAAATCCAAATCCAGTACTAAAATGATTCAGGAATTATCATTTTTTATTTATTTATATTTGAGTCTACTGCAACAGGTGCCCGAGGGTCCCATGGACAGGGAGGGACGAAAATGTGATCCTGCAATCTAAGTCGTTTTCAAAAGTAAATCTAAACCCATAGAGAATCAACATTGGGTGACTTCTGCGGACAAAAGAATCCTTATTTAGATTCAGAATCCTAATACATAGTAACACAGGGAATGAGGCCCCAATTTATCGATCTTAGTTATTTAGATACGGCAATTTTTGTGAATCACGGTCAAACTATCGAAATCGGCATTCGTGATGATTTCTGGGGAATAACCCCCTCCCCCTCTTTCGAATGGCACTATCTGTTTTTCTTTGCCTGCCTTCGTCCGTCCGTAAACCCACCTCTTCTCTGGTGTGCCTCCAACCAACTCAGTTTTGTTATAACTGGAAATTAAATTCTTTCACGTCGTATCAGTTTCATGAAAAGGTCTCACTGTCGACGAAATCTCTAATATGTATAAAAGTCTTTTGTTGTTTGTGGTGTGTGTGTTTGTTCGTTCGAGGTTAGCGGATGAACTGTAAGAGCTGAAGGGCACTTTCGGGATGTGTTTGTATGAAATCAGGGAAAATTTTAGACTAAAAAAATCCCGGTACTGTTATTAGGAGGAGGGTCACAAGATTTTGTCCCCTCTAGACCGCTGATTTTTTTCGACTTGGACTTTTCGGAAGTATTTCATACTGAACTTCTTCACATTACGTTAAAATTAGGTGGTTGTAAAACTGTCTTTCTTCAAAAATTGTTAGGGAACAGAAAATTTGAAATTTCCAAAACTAGTTCAACGTACCTTATTATTATTACATTCATATTTGATTTAATGTGACCACAGTATACCTGGATATTGTTTCGTACTCATGTATGCACCACACGGTCCATTTTCAGCTCCGTCATTATCTCCAAAAGCCCTAAAATTTCATTTTTGGAAAACATGTTCAGCATTTCTCCTAACCATCTGATTGAATTTTTGAAAACACTAAAATTTTCACCTGAATAACACTAACATGAGGGGATAAACTGCAAATGAATCAGGACCCTTCGAGTGAATACAGTACAAGTTGAATCTATTTCCTGTTGTAAGCTTCCGCAGATTTCAGTAACGGTGAGTACGAGACCTAGCAACCACGCGCTGCACCGTTACCTATCCATAACATATGCGTACATACAGAACAGAAACCAGTTGTCACTCTTAGTCTTATGTAAAAAATTTTCATGTGTTTCATGTATCAAAATATGTAAAAATATGAAATAACTACAGCTAAAAATATAGTTTTTCGTCATAAGTAAACGCATTGTTACTAATCAAACTTCCAATTTGGTGCACAAGTTCACCTACCCATTCCAAAGAAACATGTATCTACCCAAATCCAGTAAGTACCTATCTATACTTGCGGTTACAACAAGTCACCTGCATGAAATAATATTCAGACAGTCTGAAGCCGGGAAACCAAACATGAGGGAAACTGAGCACCAAATAATTCGTTTCATTAGTAATAACTTACATGTACTGCTTTACAAATCTATATACCAGTGTTCCTCCATCTAACTCACTTCAGCCTATGATCTATATTAAGCCGCAATACGTGCCAGCAATTTCTATAGAATTTCTGACAAAATAAGACCTCGCAGAGCTTAGAGTTTCGATGGTGCGATTTGGGCTAGGGTTTCCAATAATTCTGGTCCAGTCGTAGCAGTCTTCTTTGATTTGACGGAGTTTGTTTTCTGTGAGGTGTTTCCATTCAGTGTTCCATAGCTTTATTTGTCTCAGAGATACGCCACTTTGAATTTATATTTATATTTTTTATTTTTTTAAATATTTCTTTAAATTGCATTTTCCTCAAAACCGGTTTCTTAAAATATCCACGTTAAACAGCAATATCTCGACGAATTTTGGAGCCAAAGAGCTCCGCAAAGTCTCATTTTGTCAAAAATTTTATTTAATATTTGCCGGTACTCATCAACAAAGAAGGACCTTACTCCCGGCACAGCCACATATCGGTTCTACGACAGAACAGAATCCCAAGAAACCAAATCAACCGAAAAAAAAGGATTCAGAATCAAAAAATCTGAATTCGAGACGGATCCGGGAAGCAATCCTGGGATGAGCACTGCAGACTCCCCCCTCACCCTACCCGAATATCTGGATCATTCTAATACCTTCAAGATCGTGATAGAGACAGCAGAAAAGCGAGAAATACTTGAATGTTTTGGACGATTCCAACGGCTATATTTTCTCAACTATAGTTATAGAATTTGAGATGAAAATACCTCCCCTTGTGTGCTATCAAATTTTTATTGGATTCCCGACTGGATGATTTCTCAGAATTGTCTGCGATCATCACCATACCATCCAATCCTGAAGTCTCGCTAAGACTTTACCGTGGTCCTTTAAGAACTTGACAGACGAAGTGTCTCTCTCACTTGACGCAGTGCTTCGGCCACACAGACGTACCACATTTGGGATTTGAGGCAAAACTGTGTTTGGTTCCATCCACTTCTAAGTAATATATATGTCTCACCCAGAATGGTGTCCTCCAGCAAATTTGTGTCCTGCATATTGGCTGAAAAAGAGAAACTCTTTTGCCTCAAATCCCACCACTAGCGTTTTTGTGTTCCGATGCAGTGTGACTCTTTTTTTTTATCAATAAAGTAGTTTTTAGTCCCTCAAAGCTAATTTCAGACTTGCTAAAACTGTTCAAGACTCTTTTACAATTCATCATATTTCTTATAGACTTCATTTATACTCTCGAAAACATAACGAAAACTGTTTAGAATTTTGTTCAAGACTTCAAGAATAGTGCGACATTTTAAACCTTGCTAAAAAATACGTAACTGAAATTCTTAATGACTCTCCAAGGTTCACTTTCAGATTGTGTACAGCTCTTGTCTAATTAAAACTAGAAGCTCAGCACTTTTACAAGATTTTTCATAACGCTTCTGGATATCGTATAGAAACTCGTCGGTACTTGATTAAGACGTTGGAAGATTTTTCTGAACTGATATAGGACATTTTGAGACTCGTATATAAAATTTTTCTATGGCTCTTTCTTATTGGTTTGAAAATCCTGCTAAGGAAGATCAAGACTCATTTAGACTCTTTATAACACTGCCTGACTTGAATAGGACTGTTCATGATTGGTTAAAACTCAACAAGATTCTTCAAGACTTGTTAAAAATTTTCAAGGCTCTTCAATATTTGTATATTTCTTGAGACTTTCGAAGGTTCCAGTAAACTTGCTTGTGATTTTGTAAGTCTTAAGATTCCTAGAGACTCTTAAATACTTTTAAAGGTTGATTTGAGATTCTGTACGCTTCTCCTATTGCTTTCCTATTCTAAAACACGTTAAATTAAAATTTTTCTTTCTGAGAAGGGCAGCTGCCTCGTAGACTTCCCCGTGTATTTGTATTTGATCAATGCTTGGATTCGGATTCCGGATCCTGTTCTCAATTTATTTCCATCTCTGGGGTCCGAGCATAATATTCAACCGCAGGTCTCGGGAGCCCAGCAACAAATCTGCCCTGAGCCTGAATCTCATGCCCTGGTACTTTCTCTTCGGTAGATCCTCTTTCTCTGTCCAGCATAAGCATAAGTTCTCCTCAACGCTAAAAAGGACTCCCAATCCAGATGACTGGAGAAAGGACAGGGACTTGCCACATCATTACAGAAAGCCATCGAATGGACAACAACTCTGCATTGCTCTTTCGCTTTACTCCGTTTACTATGGCTAACAATTACACCCATCCGGAAACGTGAACCAATAAAGTTGGTATTTTATGGAAGATTAAACATTAGTTGGCCTTTTTAAAAATCGGAGCTAAAAGCGAGGGTCGAGAAGAAAGGAAGAAAGAAAGTAAAGGAGAGAAAAGAAATAAAGCAAAAAACTTATTATAAAATTAGCTTTTAAAGAGTAGTCTATATACAAACGACGGAAGACAAAAACATAGAATTAAAAATTCTGGTAAAGTTTTTCTTCAGCCGAACGCTCGCCCTTTTTAAATTTTCCTAATTTTTGTGTAATCCGACGATGACGGGCCCGTCGGCTATGCTTTTGTTTCTGTTTATTATTTTTAATCAAATGAAAAAAGAAAGAGAAAAAAATGCTCAAGAAAGACCAACTTCGGTGCCGTTACATCTCGCAGGGTGAAAATGAAGTGGGCCCATACGATTGTCTTTTGTACCCTATCTACAGATAATATAAAACTTTCACCTTTTTATTCGCCGCTATCGAAACTTTCCAAAACAGGCGCAACCGTTTTACGGTTTGATTCTCGTTTTATTGATATTAGCGGCGGGTGTTCCGTTGAAAATGCGGTTCAGGTGAAAATAATTAGAGTTATTCGTCAGCCTTAGAAAACATTATTCCAATGAGGATATGGATGAGCATTTCGCAAGTTCCACTGATTCGGCGTGGCGTTGCGGGCTGGGTGTATTGAACTACCTTCATTCCTTGATAAGGACTCCCGATTTTAGTGAAGTATCCAGGGTATCTCCTGCTACTGCAGTTTCAGATTTTCATCAATCCTTGCGGTCGTGGTTAAGGGAAATGCATGATGAAGTCGATATTTTTCAATTCGTGCTTCGTCGAAAATAAATAGTCATTGGTCAGCAAGTCGACGCACTATGAGCTGGTTCCCACTTCCCCAAAAAAATATCGAGCGTATCATCTCGGACTGACTATAGTGAAGACGCGGTGTAAGCAGCGCAAACGGAAGAATATACACGTGGGGTCATTCCACGTCAGTTCAGCCAGCTGTGGCTCGACCCCCTAAATTTTAATCTAAATTGTAGGAGCGACCTCAGAATATCCCGGTAATTTACCCAAGAAGCAACTTCGCAAAAATTCACCTATTCAGGTTTTAGATGTCTTTAAAAATGGCAATAACTTCAAGATATACGATTTTGTTATTTCTCGTGAGAGAAGTAATTTTGGAAAATTCTGCGAATTTGGGGTTCATAAACCCAGAAATGCTTGTACCTAAATCTGCGAAGCCTGCCCGAGTGCCTAGAAAAATTTGGTTAGAGAAATTTTTCGTTCAACAGAGGAACAGTACTTCAGCTTGTTTTAATAAAATGGAAGAAATGGATGGGAGGCAAAAAATTATCACTTGGGTCAAGTTGCTATACCGAAATTAGAGCAATTCTTTGTCACCCAAGGCGGTAGAGGGAAAATTAAAACTAGAAGCTCAGCACTTTTACAAGATTTTTCATAACGCTTCTGGATATCGTATAGAAACTCGTCGGTACTTGATTAAGACGTTGGAAGATTTTTCTGAACTGATATAGGACATTTTGAGACTCGTATATAAAATTTTTCTATGGCTCTTTCTTATTGGTTTGAAAATCCTGCTAAGGAAGATCAAGACTCATTTAGACTCTTTATAACACTTCCTGACTTGAATAGGACTGTTCATGATTGGTTAAAACTCACCAAGATTCTTCAAGACTTGTTAAAAATTTTCAAGGCTCTTCAGTATTTGTATATCTCTTGAGACTTTCGAAGGTTCCAGTAAACTTGTTTGTGATTTTGTAAAGTCTTAAGATTCCTAGAGACTCTTAAATACTTTTAAAGGTTGATTTGAGATTCTGTACGCTTCTCCTATTGCTTTCCTATTCTAAAGCACGTTAAATTAAAAATTTTCTCTTTGAGAAGGGCAGCTGCCTCGTAGACTTCCCCGTATATTTGTACTTGATCAATGCTTGGATTCGGATTCCGGATCCTGTTCTCAATTCATTTCCATCTCTGGGGCCCGAGCATAATATTCAACCGCAAGTCTCGGGGGCCCAGCAACAAATCTGCCGTGAGCCTGAATCCCATGCCCTGGTACTTTCTCTTCGGTAGATCCTCTTTCGAAGCCAACTTCTCTGTCCAGCATAAGCATAAGCTCTCCTCAACGCTAAAAAGGACTCCCAATCCAGATGACTGGAGAAAGGACAGGGACTTGCCACATCATTACAGAAAGCCATCGAATGGACAACAACTCTGCATTGCTCTTTCGCTTTACTCCGTTTACTATGGCTAACAATTACACCCATCCGGAAACGTGAACCAATAAAGTTGGTATTTTATGGAAGATTAAACATTAGTTGGCCTTTTTAAAAATCGGAGCTAAAAGCGAGGGTCGAGAAGAAAGGAAGAAAGAAAGTAAAGGAGAGAAAAGAAATAAAGCAAAAAACTTATTATAAAATTAGCTTTTAAAGAGTAGTCTATATACAAACGACGGAAGACAAAAACATAGAATTAAAAATTCTGGTAAAGTTTTTCTTCAGCCGAACGCTCGCCCTTTTTAAATTTTCCTAATTTTTTGTGTAATCCGACGATGACGGGCCCGTCGGCTATGCTTTTGTTTCTGTTTATTATTTTTAATCAAATGAAAAAAGAAAGAGAAAAAAATGCTCAAGAAAGACCAACTTCGGTGCCGTTACATCTCGCAGGGTGAAAATGAAGTGGGCCCATACGATTGTCTTTTGTACCCTATCTACAGATAATATAAAACTTTCACCTTTTTATTCGCCGCTATCGAAACTTTCCAAAACAGGCGCAACCGTTTTACGGTTTGATTCTCGTTTTATTGATATTAGCGGCGGGTGTTCCGTTGAAAATGCGGTTCAGGTGAAAATAATTAGAGTTATTCGTCAGCCTTAGAAAACATTATTCCAATGAGGATATGGATGAGCATTTCGCAAGTTCCACTGATTCGGCGTGGCGTTGCGGGCTGGGTGTATTGAACTACCTTCATTCCTTGATAAGGACTCCCGATTTTAGTGAAGTATCCAGGGTATCTCCTGCTACTGCAGTTTCAGATTTTCATCAATCCTTGCGGTCGTGGTTAAGGGAAATGCATGATGAAGTCGATATTTTTCAATTCGTGCTTCGTCGAAAATAAATAGTCATTGGTCAGCAAGTCGACGCACTATGAGCTGGTTCCCACTTCCCCAAAAAAATATCGAGCGTATCATCTCGGACTGACTATAGTGAAGACGCGGTGTAAGCAGCGCAAACGGAAGAATATACACGTGGGGTCATTCCACGTCAGTTCAGCCAGCTGTGGCTCGACCCCCTAAATTTTAATCTAAATTGTAGGAGCGACCTCAGAATATCCCGGTAATTTACCCAAGAAGCAACTTCGCAAAAATTCACCTATTCAGGTTTTAGATGTCTTTAAAAATGGCAATAACTTCAAGATATACGATTTTGTTATTTCTCGTGAGAGAAGTAATTTTGGAAAATTCTGCGAATTTGGGGTTCATAAACCCAGAAATGCTTGTACCTAAATCTGCGAAGCCTGCCCGAGTGCCTAGAAAAATTTGGTTAGAGAAATTTTTCGTTCAACAGAGGAACAGTACTTCAGCTTGTTTTAATAAAATGGAAGAAATGGATGGGAGGCAAAAAATTATCACTTGGGTCAAGTTGCTATACCGAAATTAGAGCAATTCTTTGTCACCCAAGGCGGTAGAGGGAAAATAACATCTCTAACTTGAGGTTGCTCTCTACATTTTGTTACACAGTGTCCGACCTTAGGTGCAGTGAAAAGGGAACTGATTACAGTTTCCGACACGCGGAACAAAAACGTAATTTGCACATGTGATCTATTCTCAAAACTGAAGGGGCTCCCAGTCTCCATAGTTGAAAAGACAGTGACTCTTTTCAACGAATTTGATTATTACAAATTACAATTTTGAAATTTTTAAAGACAAGCAATGGGTAGTACACTCGGAAAGTAATAAGAACTAGCATAACTACTTATTATCTCCTGTCTTCAATACTGAAAACGTCAAGCTTGAAAATTCGAATCGTGAAATTGGAATAAAATTCTTAATCTTATAAATTTTACTTTTAATCTTCAAGATAGAAAACAAATAGAGATTGAAGTTTTTGCAGCATTTTCGAAGAACTATTCGCTGTTACCTGTCAAAACAGGAAGCGCAAAAATTATCAAGAATAAATTCACTTCCAAAATTTGAAAATGTTGATAAATTTTTGCTAAATTTTAATATTTTACGATGAAATTTCACTTAGAAAAATGTATTATTTCATCAAGGGTGGCATGAATAGCACATGTCTTGAAAATTGAACACAACCGACTACAACAACTAATGGCGGTCTATTTCGAACACTGAAGGGGCTACAGAAGTTAATGTATGCACGAGTACATTTTTCATAAACTTTGATATAGTTATAGGATTTTACGTATTCCGACTTCACGTGATACCAAGAAATAATGTTTTTCCTATAGTGGAATATTTATGATGTTAATTATTTCTATTGACTTTTTTTTATTTGTTACTTTCGTTTTTTGTTTTTGTAGGAAATATTCTTATTTTGAAGTGTTTGAACTGTTAGCTGGACACATTATTGTAGAGACCTTGGAAAAGTTATGAACTAATGGCAGAGTGACCAGTTTCTGGAAAACTGGGACGCCAGGGAATATGAGCACACCTGGAGAAGTCAGGAAAAATTCAGGGAATTATGAAGAAAATTTTATGATGTGAAAGTATTTTACAATTTTCTTTGTCAGACTCAACTGAATATTTTTTTTTTTTAAATAATTTGTTTGTAATGAAAAAGTTGAAAAATAAACTGGAAAAATCTGAAAAAATTCTGGAAAAGTCACGGAAATTCAACATTAATAGTCGAGAAAAAGGTTAACGCCGATCATATATCAAGAATTATAGAGTTTTTAAGCAATCCCGGAAAGGCAATTCAGAAGGTGTGAAAATTGAACAACCTCTTCTCTTGAGTATCTCTTTTTCTAATTTGCACTCCACCCAAGTCCTGGAATCCGCCCTTTCGAGCATTACTTCAGAGACGTCGGGGAGGCTGTTAGGGCTGTCTTAGCCCTCTTCCCTTCTGACCAAAAAACCGGCCTAGGTCGAAAATTCTGGCGAGTTGCTACGAGGACTCGAACTCGGGACCTCCGGATTCTGAGACCAACGCGCTATCCACTCGGCCAACCAAACCTCTGCTTGAGTATTGGGATTAATATTAACTTCCACGTGATAATAGAATTAATCGAGAAATACATAGAATCTTGAAGATTTGTGCTACTGACTTATTTACAGACGTTCAAAATAGAAATACCTTCCAAAATTAGCAGTCAAATTTTTTCAACACACTGCATTCTCAATTAGGCCACAATTCTCGGATAAAGTTACGAATGTTCATCACAATTCAACTCCATTTTCCTCACAAAGGGAAAGAAAATTCATTCTTCAAGACTAACTAAGACTCTTGTGTGCTCGTCTTGAGAATTATTTAGACTCTCCCAGTCTAGTTTAAAACTCTTTAACGTTCTTTCAAACTTCTCTCACACTCATTAACTATGTTCGAGCCCTGTTCCACGATCCTTTCAGACTTACTCGAGAGACTTTAAGAAGCCTTGGCAAGGTTTTTAAAGATTTCCAAAAAGTCTCTCTCGAAAACTTTGGTTCAAGACTCCGTATGAATCTGCTACCTCGTTTGACACTCACTAAAATTCTTTAACACTCGTTGAAGATTTTCAAAATACTTCCACGCTTGATTAAATTCCACACAACTCCTTAAAACTAATGAATTTTCAGTGCACGTCTAGAGCATCTAGTAAAACTGTTTTAGATACGTTTGAGGCAGTCAAGACCCGTGCGTGCTGAAGATTTCTCGGCATTTTTCCAGACTTTTGCGACCTCATCTTAGACGGTAAGATTCTCCTTCTGTTCCACTTTCAAATCATGTTCAATTCAGACGCCACATTGCCCATCCCACGTATCTGTGCCTGCTCCTAAGTATGCATTATTCTCTTTTCCGCAGCTCCTTTGAAAGGATACTTACAGACATCCCCGTTACGAGCAGGGCTCGAAGTGCTACAGAGAAGGGGGCAGAATGTCTGAAAGCGCCTTAGTACAACTTAATGATGTTGGTATTCAGTTACTGAGTTAAGACGATTTTCTCGAACTGTTGTATGGCCAGTCGGTTTTGCCGGGGGCGAATGCTTCTATATGATCCGTTGAATGCATTCTCGATGCACCAGTAAGATAAGTCTGTCATTCAAATGGTCTGAACATCCGAATTAGCGAAAATGGCGAAAATAAAACTGATAGCTAGTCCGTATACCGCTCATTGAAAGCTTATTACATCGATACACCGAAAAACAGACAATTGATGGCCACCCTTTCGTCGGAGACACTGTTAATGGCGGGAAGAGAATCCCGCCAGAAGGTGGTTCCCACTCAACTCCCATAATACTTCTTATCGCTCATACCAATTACCAAGCCCTTCTAGTAATTCACGAAGCTCTTGTCGGCGAAATGCGCCGTAACTTACGACTCGATTTATGAACGTACAGCGAATTTGTTTCATAAAACGTTTTTTCGTGTTTCGAACAAATTTAATTAGAAATTCGACCAACTTTCTATTCGATGATTATAGTTATTCCATACCGAAGCATCCCTAAAGCGCGATTAGTTTACCCCGAGAGACTCGCTTCGCTAGCGAAAAGTTGCGAATAAAGTTGTTATACGAAAAAGGTCACGTTTTTTGGCGCTTTTCGACGGCCATTAAAAAAAATTAGAAATTTATCTCCGCCTAACCGCGAAACTGGGTCGTATCAATAGCACCCTCTCCTCGGATTAGCTGGTTAGAAAATACCCGACAATGAGTTTCTGTTTTGCCCCGCCGAGCATAAATACACGATTTCCAGGATATTACGAAATATTTTCGTACAGCAAGATGTCGCAATGCGCGGCCCCGAAAATTTTTCGATAAATTCGATCGGAGGCGGGCGCAGACATTAGCATTCAACATGTATACGGTATATAAGAGAAAATTTATGAGAAAATAAGCGAACTAATATAAAAGTTGGAAAGAAGTTCCAAGTTAAATTTAACATCATCATGAGGATGAGAAAGCGATAACTCAGTTGCGAAAAAGAAAAAACCAAGTATACGGAATTTCGGGGCGTTATCATTGCGTTAACTGTTTTTAAATTGTCTTTTGAATTTTGAGCTCGCGTCGCGTTGCGTTGTTTTCATTGAAAACTTTCTCTCGTGATTCATGAGCGGCGACTTTTTCCTCGTATCACCCTTTCGAGGTGGTCGCGTGATGCGGCGCGGTACGTGTACGTTAATATCAAATTACGGGTTTCAGTCAGGGTCAACAAAGCTCCGGAAACATGGTACACTCTGACGCACACAAGTCAAAAAAGATTTTTACGAACTCATTTGATCGAAGACTCGGAGTCACCCCCACTTTTGATACGCTCATGACCAGAGATGCAACGTCAAGTATGCTCGATACATTTATGCTCGAGCATATTCAGCCTAAATTGAGAATGTGCTTGCAGAATTTATGCTCAACAATGCTCGAGCAATCGAGCATAAAGTCAACCAATGGTTCGCAGGGCACTAGCAAGCATGATAAATGAACATAATGTGGCAGTTTCTATAAAAAGGGACAACTTCCTCAAGAAAAAGACAAGGAGAACGGGAAAAACTAAAAAGTAAAATTTTTAGCAAAAAAAAAATCGATTTTAAGATTATTATGGATTCTTGTACGAAAGTCGATGCTCTTTCGCATGAAGAAGATCGCAGCCTCCAGAAATATTAGCAAGTAGTTCTACATCTCCGACCATCCAACTTGTTGTACGTATCTATTCTAGGATATGAAAAAATTACACTACCATCTTCGCCGAATTCTGAATTTTTTTTAAAATTTATCCTGCATTGAGTAATTTTTTTATCTCCTAGATACGTAAAACAAGTTCCCATTCACAACAGCTCTCAAATCATCAATTATTTACCTAGGGTTGGGCTAGAAAAACTGTCGCTTTGACCATTCTAACTTTAACGTTTCCTAGCGCCTTCAATTCTGAGAATAGGCAGAACATCGCACCAAGAATTTTTTTCATCCAAGTCAGTACTACCAGCCCACATAGTCAGATTATGTATTTCGTCAATTATCGTGTCTTGTATATATGGTCTTGAAAATTGTTTTCCGTAATTTTTTTTTTTTTTAATTATTATCGAGCCACAACGGCGTAGCCCCTTCAGTTTGCTCATAAGCAACTTTTCGTACTCAACTTTTTTAGTTTTATAGAGTACTATGCGTACCTAGCGGGTTCCTGAACGAAGTCCGGACACCCTGTATAATAGTCTATGAAACAGTTTAATCTTTGTCAAGAAAATCAACAAAATGTATTCAACAACTTTGAACGCGTTTTTCTCAAAATCTTCTTTTTCGAAAATGGCGTGGTTCCTCTTTTTTAATGTATGTAGAGAGATGAATATAGCACATAGGAAGCTGGAAAAGGTCTCATTTTGTCAGGAATTGTGTTTACTGTATAAACATGTGCTTAACTCACATATGATTTGACCGACAAAGATGAACCTTGTTATAGAAACTGCCACATATTATACAACTTTTAAATAAAAGTACCATTTTCAAAAGGAAGCCCTACAATTGCCAGACAACACTACACCCAACAGAGGCGACTCAAAAAAAACTAAACCTTTCCAACCAGTCTCATCAGAACCACGCAGATATAACATGCACAAAACACTAAGCAATGAACAAACACCCAGAGGGGTATAAACTGAACTCACATGTATAAGATGTACTAAACGTTAAACTCGAGAGGAACACTCACTGGGACAGAGTGACGCAGTCGATCTAGAGCTCGAGGGAGAGTCTAATCTTGACCAAAAATTCTGGGGGAGGGGTATCAGAAATGGGTACTAAAATGAGGAAAAACACAATTTTTGACGAAATCCCGAAGAGACGTCCAGACCCCTCGGACCCCCTCCCCGCTACGCCACTGCTAAGGTATCAGTCTCATTCCTGTCTTATAACATTTACATTAAAACTATAATGAAATATTTGTATAAAGTAGAACATGACAAAAATTATGCTAATAAAAAATATTGTCCATGATCTTCCAATAGTAAACATAAAGAAAAATCAATTCAAGCATCTTTCACCCAGGAGAATTCAAAAAGGAAAAAAAAACACCATTTTAAATCATTTTATGCTTGATTTCAAATTCAGTTGATTTCTATATTTTGATAATGATTTCGATTTCTTTGATTTTCATGATTTTTCTCGTGAGTCAAGATATTTCAAAATTGCGTAAATATAATTTTGTGATTTTGATTCAAAATTTTAATTTCCATTTCTGTTAGTGGCACATATTATTTACTATTTCAATGTCTCTAGAATCACTGGCCTCGGCCTCGGCTAGCTGTACCCATAATCTTAGATCTTCAATAGATACTGGAATGTCACATTACAGTTCTAATGATAATTCAAAGTAAGGTGTCACCAGAGGCGTTTTTACCGTTACAACCTAGGCAGCTGCCCAGAGCGGCAAAATTTTGAATTTTTAAAACAAAAAAACAAAACAAAATTAAGGAAAAAGGGATGAAAAAAGTAGGAAAATGGAGAAAGAATAAAATAGTAGAAGTAACTACGCCATTTGAAAGATTTCTGTCACATACGGAGTGACCGAAAAGCCCGTTCCTATTGAAAAATGCTTCGCAAAAATTTCCTAGTCATCTTATCGAGAAAATTTCGTTACACTAAATTTTGTCATGATGTATGCCTATTCATTATTCAGCATTACATTATCAATCAATATAAGTAAATTTAAACTAAGGATTATTTTCTGGACAACGAAGTGAATTTAAGTCCGCAATTTGGTCTAAAGGGTATTAACACTTTCGCAGCCTAGTTCATAGTCACCCGGCTATTATAAATTGAGCACACTTATGATTCCACGGGCTCCTACAATGTATTTCTAATCAAATGGGGCGGCAGGTTTTATATTGCCTAGAACAGTTTTTTTCCTTGATACGCCTCTGGGTGTCACTTGGCACATCTGCAATTAAGACCTAAAGAATATTTCAAGAAATGAAGCGACTATCGTGAAAGGGCGTCACGTCTTCTTAGAGAGACAGAAGTGCTCTCTCCTCAGTGTTTCCTCACCCGATGTATAGAATACCGCCAGTTACCCGGGCAACTAAAGGGGAACCAAGGGTAACTTACGGGTTTCTGGGTAATCTGAAGGTAACCGAGGGTTACAAATGGGTAACTTTGCCGTGGGTAACCAGAGAGTAACTGATTGCGTATCGAGATGTGCAAAATCCCGCCAGTTAACCGGGTAACTAAAAGGGAACCAAGAGTAACTGATGGGTTTCTGGGTATTCTGAGAGTAACCGAGGGTTGCAAATGGGTAACTTTTCCATGAGTAACTAGAGGGTGACTGATTGCGTATCGGGCAATAGCTCCTCAACCATAAGTCATATTATAAAAGTGTAGACGGCAAAATTAATCAACCCAAAATTTGACATAATAATGGTTTCTTGCTATTTTTCTGTGTCTGTCTAAGAAATCCCCTAAACAAGGGAGAGGGTGTTCAAAATAAATCTTTATAATGCAACATGTTGACACATATCTTACGGAGGAGAGGAACTTTTCATTCCATGGAGTGCAGTCAATAGCACGAACGCCATCTTGTCTGGAATTACCTCCTTACAACCATAGCCTTCCACTCCTGGGAATTTTTCCACTGTTCCTGTACCGCGCAAATGAGATTTGTGTTTTCTTAAGTTTCACTGGTATTGGGACAAGCTACAGTAATAGATAGAATGTTCCGGCTCCTGTCTGTATGTTGGCCTTACAGGGTGTCCAGTTTTTTCTAAAGCGAAATTCCCGACTTTTCCATAACTTTCCCAGATACGTCTCAGAGCGGTTCAAAAGGTGGCTAAATGAAGTTACAGGGCCTGCGAAAAGATGTACGCCATGTTCAAATTTTTGCAACATTATTACGACGAATATACACATAAAAACAAAACTAAGATATTAGAATAAAAAAAACTGAATTAATTTGCTTCATTCCGGCTTGAACCACTTCAAAGTACAACACATGAAAGTACACTTTTGGAAGCTCTCTTATATGCATTATACTTTTTCCAGAAATGTTTCCCAAAATCCTCGACTATTTTCTGACTTTTCCAGAATTTTGAGATTCCCTGACTTTTCCAGAACTGAGCACCCTGACTCAGCAGAGACAAGTTCATTTTGATATTAATTTGATCTAAAACTGAAAATTGTGGTACCGAGGATAAGGACAAGGGAATAAACTTGTGACAAATTACTATGTGGATATTGAATAGCAGGTATTCTGGCGTCAGTTTGGTGTTACTATTCATTATGAAAATCGGTGCATTTACGACTAGGGGAGTGATCCAAACTAAAATATCAACAAATGTAATGTCTTAAATTTGGATACTGAATAGTAGGTGTTCAAGGCCATTGGTTCAATTTCTGATATCATTTTGCCTTTACTATGAAAACTGGAACGCCTACGGTTGAGAGAGAGGATTAAAACAGAAAATATCAAGAAATACAATATGGGTATCAAAAAGTAGATTATTGAGGTAACGAAATTTATTTTTAATATTATTTTGATACCATCCTCAAAACTGAGTGATTGTGAAAGGAAGAGAAGAGAAAACTGTGATAGAAAACATCGACAAACACAAGACAGGTGACAAAAAATTAAATTTTTAATGTTGCTAAATCTTTCCTTATTATTTTCGAACACTGTTATGGAAACAGACCTGTATAATATCAAGGTAAGTCGACGGAGGGAGGGGAGATAAGATGTAACATTAACAAATACAACAAGTTCTCCTGAGTGTATTCCAAAATTAAGCATCAGGTAATACTCATTACATAAAACATGTTATACGTGTGAACACTGAACACATCTCATTTTAGCTTCCCCTTACCAACACATTTTTACATTTTTGTCTATGACCATGAAAATGTCAAAAAAGTGATAGAACGAGATTTAGTAACCTCAAAAATTTACAGTTCAACACCAACGTTGTACATATTTGCGGATACTTATTGTAATCAGCCTTTTCCCTTTCCTCCACAGATTTCAGTTTTCATTATACCGGGAAAGCAATATTAGACAGGGATTCGGTGACCTATATAACCTACGATTTGATTCCCCCCCCCCTCCAGTAATTCTTAATGTTATCTCTGTTGATCACCTCCGCAAATGTAAATGCCCCATTTTTCACAGTAGAGCCAAAATGATGACAAAAATTGAATTAACAATTTTAAGAAACCCCTTTTCAATACCCATATTGTATTTCTTGATATTTCCTGTGTTCACTCACTCGGCCGACCGCACGAACCCCAGTTTCCATAAAAACACCAAAATTACACCAGAAATGATATCAACAACCTTAAAATCAAGTACGTACTCCATATCCGTACTATATCCCTCGTAAAAAAAACCTAAAAGTTCCATTGTACAGTTCGTTCCAATACCAGTGAAACTCTAGAACATAATTTCTCATTTACGCGGTGCCGAGAGGGACGGGGAAGGGACAATAAAAAAGATCCGAGAGATGGAAAGCTATACGTAGGTAGGAAAGTGATTTCAGACAAAGTTAGCATCTATGCTATTGACTGTACTCCGTGGAACAACCCCCCCCCTTCCTCCATGACATTTCGCTCCATAAGGTCCATGTTGAAGTAGTGAAATGTGATGCCAACTATTGTATTATAGTATGTATATGGATCCACTCTGGATTCCGCCTTCTCTCCTTTTTCGGTATTCCTAAGACAAATACAAAAAAAAAAAAAAAAAAAAGCGAGAGATTATATTCATGTGAACTTGTGGGTACCATAATTTTGCTAATTACAACCTCATAGCAAAGCTTACATTTGAGGACTTACTGAAAGAAACCTGAGGGAGCACTCACGTCTTTCTAGAGGGGCTCAACACGGTCCCCGGTGGTGACTACATGTCTAAGAATATCCCTTAGAGCTTCAATAACAGAAACGCTAAGCGGCATCTTGGCATTCAAAATACTTCGTACCCTTCAGTTTCAACTTTCATCCGGATCACCAGAAGAAATCGAGGAATCAACAAGCTCAATATTCTCGAGTATAAATTGGGTAAGCTCGGGCTCGGATGAATAAAGAGAGAACTACCATCTCCAAGGTTTGAATACAACTAGGATGGAACAACACTCGTGAGTCACTACGGAATTAGCAAATACACAACGACTCTCTTGTGCAGCATGGCCGCAGAAGAACATGCATTCCGTACTTCGAATTTCTCGAACACGGCCGCTCGCAGTTCTCCTTTCCTTACTGAACACACTGCAACCATTAATGGCCGCCTAATTTATTGAGAAAATGTGGGCTTGGAAGCACGTGGAACTCGGCCACAATTACATCAAGGAATCAGCTGCGACGCTCGTTCGTGTATATGCTTCAAGAAGACTGGATCTTATGCAGATTTCAGGAAATATCAAAACGAATCTTTACAGGTTGAAATTCATGTTCTGTCCTCTTTCCTCTCCATCAAATATAGTAGACAAATACGTAAGAAATTCTTCATTTCTCAAGTTGAAAGACCTTGCCTTCTATGAAATACTCCATTTTTAACATCTTCCCTTCCAATAAAAAAAGAAACAGATACTCCATTTTTAACATCTTCCCTTCCAATAAAAAAATAAACAGTTTTCTAGTGAGAATACGAGAAGTGTTTCAAGATGGAAACGATGAGAGGATATACGATAACGACGACAAATAGACGAACAAAATTTTTCCAGAACCCAAAATAAAGTCTGTCTAGAAGTGTCTCGTCTTGCCATAGCCTTCAAGAAGTCTTGGAACAGCCACCAACAAAACTGCAACTGCAGACTGATCATTTCGAGCACTATCGGCGCCGCCTCCGACATGCACCTTCAGTCAAATCCACCAGGACCGGTAACACGATAAGGTTCCCAGATTCCGCCCCATGCAACGGGGTAATCAGTTTAGAAAATTCAATCTCGCGGCAACTAGTCGGAAACGCGGATGAAATGAGAAATTCGCGACAGGACGCGACACCGGCACAAGGGTATGCGCGACGAAGTTTATATTTCTGCATAATATTTACATTTCATACGAAGGGGGGGGGGTTATCACCTTATTCGAACCTCGCGTTCAGGATATCGCCAGAAGGCGTTCATCACTCATCGGACGGGAAATTTCCGTTAAGACACCCTTACGAAAATCATAATTGCTTTTTAATGTCGCCTCTCTCCGGCTGATGTAATATATAAAGTGCACTCATAAAAATCCGCCGGGAAGAAATAAAAAAAAAAAAAGGAGGGTGCAGATGAAGGAAATTCGGGCGTTTCTCAATTATCGCCGCGTACACTATCCGCATATTCAGAGCCCGGACAGTCGGAACCACTTGGACAGGTACACTCGGCGGTTTATAGAAAATACTCGAACAATCGCAAACAACGGATTCACACCATACAATTTGAACGCTCCAGTTCGTTAAATACGCATTTAAGATAATAATGAAACGAAAACGGTGTAAACAGTAATTATATTGTTGCCGCCTGTAACCAAGGGAGGAAACAATAAGTTTTACATAAATACTACGGCGTGATTTCAAGTGATGACAATCGTGACAGCGAGCGGACGTGAAGATGTCGCCGCAGTGACAATAGCCTAGCAAAGCTGACTGGATGTCAAATGCAAACCAAAGAAAAAGAAAACGATAGAAAAAAACAGAGCTTTCGCGGGGTAAGCTCATTACCACAACAGGATTCAGCTGGTACAGAGCTGGGCATCAGTGCAGCCTGAGTACGAAATGACGGGAGTGGATTTTATTTACGCCCGAAACAGCAGTAGAGTGCCACTCTTGTTATATAAATGGAATCTGAGTAGAATAGTACTCCATTTTCAGCGCACTGAAAGGTTACTTCTGTACTCTGCCATTCTACTCTGACTTGCTGAACGAATGAGACGAATATTTTCTTCACAATGGCATCAGAAAAAAGAACTCCAAACTCAAGATACCACTCTTGTTTCCAATATGTAAATGGAATCTGAGTAGAATAGCACTCCATTTTCAGCGGACTGGAAGGTTAATTCTGTACTCCGCCATTCTACTCTGACTTGCTGAACGAATGGGACGAACATTTTCTTCACTGAATTCGAAAATTTCTTCAGATTCCTCTTGGATTCCCGCTTTAGGCTTCAAAAGCCAAAACTGGTCTCCAGAAGTGATTAAAATTCACTTCCCGGTAACCGAATCAAATATCGAAATGGGGATGGGGAGAGGAGAGGTCGCCTAATTTGGAAATTCCATCAACGCGATAAATTTTCGATACTGACTCTCGGGTAGGCCCCAAACACCAAAATGAGAGTCAAAATTGAACGAACTTGATTTAATCTTTCAACATTTTCATAACCATCAAATTACCAAAATTCAAATTGGAGGGAAAATTTCAAAATTATCCAAGTATGAGTTATCATGAGGGGAACATTCAAGTCTTTAAAAATCAAAAACTATGAAATTAAACCAAAATAAGGAATTACAATAGTCGCTGTTTCAATAGATTACTTGGGTTTTCAACGTCAATTAATTTTTGTCAATCTTTAGACTTCAAATGTTGGCTTGTAAAGATGCAAGCTTTAATGAGTTTTTTCTTCAACGTTACACGCAAAAATTGCCATTCAACCTAAGAATGATGAATTCCAATCAAAGGTCCAAGGGTCATTACTAAATTCGTAACAGGCCCCCCCCCCCTCAAACAAGAGAAAGGAAATAAAACAATTTTCCTCCATTAATTCAATCATTTTTTATAAAATCATACATGCTGCTTTTGAAAATTCGGCATTTGACGATTTAACCCTTTTTCAAGAGATTAGGATGTTTGTAATGATGAAAATGAATCAGCGATCTTTAGCATTTCCAAAAACAGTCTGTTAATTTGAATTTAAGATCGTAAGAACTCTCCACTTCAATAGTCTACTCGATTTGTAAAAACTAATTAGTGCTCGTCCATTTCGATTTATGGGGTCTTTTAAGATTGAATCGAATTCAAAATTTAGCGCATGTTCGAATTCAACTACCCTGAAGGTCAGTAATTAACGCCGATAGTCCATCCACTTTGGGATCCCATTCTGAGTTCTGGAGTTCAGGGACGTACCGAATAGTTTTTCTGGAGGGAAAGGCCAGGGAGGGGGGTAAAATTTGTGAAAGTCCCAACTGACTCAACTCAAAATTCCCAAGTATCAATGCAAAAGAAGAAAAACCGTTTAACTTGTCGGGTTTTCCCAACCTCTCAACTCGATTCCCAAATATCAAAGCAAGAAAAAAAAAACTTTTATTCTATACATGATGTTAAAAACAGTATTTTGACTGTAAGCTACCTGCGGGTAAAAGTGCATTTTACCCGCACTTATGCTGCTAGCCATGAAAGAAAAACAAGGTACAAAAGAAACGGAACAACCACAGTATGAATCAATGAAAACGCTTGAAAAGTTCAACAAGCGTGAGAAGTGGTGAGAGCATGATTCGTTCACGTGTTCACGCTCCTTCCATTCCGTGAATTCGTGTATCCTGACAGTGTGAATCTGAATTCATGCGATTCTGATTTTGAAAGTGAAGAGGATAGATTTCTGTTTTAACACCATATAGAATAAAATATCTTACAATACATGCGGGTATCGTGAACGTTTACCAACTCAGCAAATTGCTCAACTCGCCTAATGGCTCATATCGCAAACTTTTGCTTCGTTGGGTAAATATTCACTTTACCCACATGTACAGTAATATATGTACTATTATCTTGTTAGATTTTTTCAATCCGCCTGATTGAAATGGTAAATCTTCCCGTTGCCCCCTGCCCTGTCGGTACGTCCCTGCCTTCAATAATTTGGCAGTTGGCAAATTTTGAAACTGTTCATTTGAATTTTTCATTTTCTAAGAACGTTTGTTCGTTTGTTTATTATATATATATTTTTTTTTTTCAATTGAAAAATATTTTAATTAAAAAATCGGCGAATTTTTAGTTTAAAAAAAATATTTGTTAGCAAATTTTCCTTCTCCCCCCCCCCCTCAACTGAAAATCAAGTTTCGTCTCTGAATATACTGCTAAGGGGATGGGCCAGCGGACATAAATAAAGTGGCCAAGAGTCGCAATGCCCTCTGTCCAACCTCTGGCTACAGCTCTGCTTCACGCCGGCTCACTGCAACATCCGCGGAGGCGACCTCAATCCAGCTCCAAACGGATATGAGTCACCTATTTTCAAGAGGATTTCTCAGTATTCGGTATCTTCTGCTGCCCGGGCCACTGTTCATTCCGCGACCGTAGAGTACCACGGAGATGAAAATCGTCAATTTTATCTGTTGACACGTGTGGTGCGGAGTGTTTCAGTCGTATCTTCATTTCTTTGGTTTGTTTTGGCTCCCAGCTCTCACAATTACCAGTCTCAACAGAAACACATCCGCTGCTTCCGATAAGAAACCCGGGCCGTATACGAGGTGGAGACGGTCATTTGCAAATATATACCGAAACGTACGTAGTGACGTTCTTTGAACTTCCCGACTCGGCTGTAATTATCACGGCGTCCCATGAATTCACTACTGGAACACGATATGCTGCATAAATGTACGACTCGGCAGTAACCGCGCTACCATACGTGAATGGCAATCATTCCATCTACAGCCAACCTCAATATCTTATCGCTAATCCGGAGTTCCCAATTCTGCTTTTATTTCAGCTAAACTACTAAATCTCTATTCAATTTATGGCCGTTTCAGTTCGACATATAGAAACACTAGTTTTTGTCTTGCTATATTCAGACCATACATGACCAATCCATAACCGGCAAGTCATTACAATAATTTAACAGTCTCGCAAATTTACAAACCGAAACGCGAAGCTACATCACGATGCGTACAACATTATATTGTCTACACAATTTGTAACGCATTGATCTTCAAATTTCTTATTACCTCTCTTATGGCCCGTCGCTGCCCCATTACGAACGAAACCACTATAGCACTCAAAACTCGACCCGTCAAGTATTTTTATAGCCCACAGGGTTTCGATGACTCTTTTTACAAAAACCGTTTTCCACGGCGCGAAAAACGCTACACACGTACTCGGTGGATCTCGTCGCCCACAATCCGATGATGCGTACGCTCGCGTCATAAAACCAAAAAGAAAAATAAAAAAAATAAAGAAAAAAGAAGCAATAAAAGACATTCATTTATATTCTACCCCACAAAAGGAAATTCTCGACAAAAGTAAACAACGATGTGGAACAGTGGCACATATAATCTTTTTTCTTTTACGACGATAATAATTATTATTTTATATATTTTTCAAAGTAAACGTCCCTTCGATCCTTTGCTGTTCGCCGTTTCATCTGGCTTAGGTATGGCCCACCGATCGGTCGTTATGCCGCGAACAGAAGAAAACGATAAAAATGTGCACAGCAAAAGTTTAAAACCAAACATAAAGGCGCCAGATTCGTCTGAACTCAAGTCTCTCGATAGAAGGCTTTGGCGATGTACAAAAATAACATATTTGAACGGAAGGCGGGGGGGAGAATATGTCACACTCGCCGATCAGAAAATTTGACGTTTGCCAAGTCCAAAGATTTAAGATAGAAATTGGGGGGGGGAGTACCAGGAAGTAACTCATACTGAACTTGCTACCAGGGCGGGATTTAAAATTTTTCAAAGTCACTTAGCGACTACTGTTTCCTGTCAACTTTTTCGTTCCACCCTCTCCCCACCCAAGGAAATGTCGCTGTAAATAGCTAAGTCTATCTGGTTAGAAATCCAGTCCTGCTTGCTACAGTCTTGGAACGTAATATTTCATCCAAATTACCGCAAATCATGACAGCGCTAAATTCAAGTTAAAACCAAACTGAACTGATTTAAGGACATCATACTGACTTTTTCTCAATTCAAAAAATTTGCTTCAAGGCTGGATCTATTCTGATGAATCGAAAAGGACCAAAGAACCGGGAACCAGGGACATAGTGAAGAGTTCTTTCTGGAGGGGCAAAAATTGGTAAATTTCCAACTGACTCAAGTCAAAATTCCCGAGTGTCATAATTTGTTTGTATTAGAAAAAATAAACACACCTTTTGACTTGTTGGATTTTCCCAACTTTTGATCCATGTACTGAAACCTTCCAACTCCGACGGAGGCTTGGTGGGCAGGCTGCCCCCCTATACCCCTTTTATTTTCGTCCCTGTCGGGAACAGATTTTCTAGATCAGCTACATCGAGTATGAAGTGAGAAAATTCGTCATCAGTGCTATCAACTTATTCCTACTACCATACCATCCTTTATGGCAGTGATTCCCATCAGGTGGTCCGCGGAGGATGACTTAGGGGTCCGCGAGCTGATCCGAAAATGTTTCGTTCGTCAGGAATTTGACAGTTTTAGCAAATTTGAAGTATATTTAAATGCATTATATACATAAGGGGGCTTTGAAATTATAGCGATTTTTTCAGGGGTCCTTGAACATTTTTTGATGGGAGCCCCTACTTTATGACAATATTCCCCGTGAGTTTGTCCACAACATCGAGTGAAAAAATTTAAAAAGTTATAGTGTTCATAACACACTACTGGGAACAGCGGCGACAATGGACACTTTACTCTACTCGATGTTTCACAATCGGACGAGGAACAGGAAATTAGCCCCCCTCCATACATCCAAACGAGTTGAAGGGATTGGGAAGATAACTCCTGAAATGACTTCAATCAACGGGGCGTCCCAACCCCGCTTGAGAATCACTTTTTGGTTAATGAATGGGAGGGGGGATCAGATATCTAAGAATCTTAAATTCTAAAAATCAAAGTGAATTCCCAGAAGAACTTCTTCCCTCTTCCGGCACGATCAACCTTTTTCGATTTGCTCAAACTTTGCAGAATTTTCTTTTTTAAACTATGAAACCGATAAATGGTAACTAAACCCATAGAACTAATCTAGAGTGTAGCCCGACTTAAAACATGAAATTTTTTCACCAATAGTAAATTAAAGGACCACCTAAACTTCATCTCCACAGCAATTCATCCTTGAGAATTTTTTCACCACCTGCCCTTACTCTTCTGATACCACTGATAATGAAATCGCATGTTTTTGTTTCCGTACAGTACCGCCAACAGAGCATGCGTCTTCATTGTATGTTGGGGGCGGTATGAAGCTAGTCACTTGGGAGGGGGGCAGTTGGACGCATTTTGCCAAGGACGCTGTAAGCTAAGCGGAGAGTAATTCTCCGTCTGGTTGGCTGAGTGGATAGCGCGTTGGTCTCAGAATCCGGAGGTTCCGGGTTCGAGCCCACGTAGCAACTCGCCAGAATTTTCGACCTAGGCCGATTTTTCGGTCAGAAGGGAAGAGGGCTAAGACAGCCCTAACAGCCTCCCCGACGTCTCTGAAGTAATGCTCGAAAGGGCGGATTCCAGGACTCGGGTGGAGAGCATTTCTCCGGTCACTGATGCGATACTCGAAAGGGTAGTTTCCGGGGCCGGGGGTGCAGTGTCATAGGAGCCACTTTGGCATGCGTGCATCGCCATACGTCCCACCACACCAATTCTCTTGCCATTGCACATGCTGTATTTGGGTACAGCCGGAGATATTGGCAAGAATTGTTCTTGACTGACAGTAGTGCACCTCTGACACCAGGAACATAAAAGGGTTGAATACCCTAGAGTTGAAGTATGAGATGACTGAGTACCCTCTAATTGAAGTATAAGAGGGTTGAATATCCTAGAGCTGAGTATTCCACAGCTGAAGTATGAGAGGACTGAGTACCCTGGAACTGAAGTATAAGAGGGGGTGACTACCCTGGAGTTGAAGATGGAACTGAAAGACAGATCAAGTTTGTCTATTGAGAGACATGGTAAAAGAAGCTCAGACCTAGCCAAACACAGAGTTAGCCTATTTTAGAAATGAGGCCGATGGAGATGTTCACCCTATGTTCAAAAACCTCTTCACAAAATATGCTGTGCTACGCACCATTTTCACCAGAAAACCTGATAAAGTTATTATTTACGTACCAACTTCATAAATGTTTGTACAAATAGTTGAAGAAAAGGTAATCCACAATTTCGGGTCTCACATTTCTACCGGTTTGATCCAAGTTTAAAACTGTAGTATGTACCGAGGCAGAGACTGACAATGAAAATACCCTGATGTACCTGGTCGCAGATTTTCAAGGGCGCTGAATTCGATAACCTGAAACCCCCAGAAATAATATTCGCAGTGCACTGCTCGTATTTTGATATCACCGTTCACTCGAGATCACCACTTTTTCCAAAAATGATTTCCCATGACTTTCCAGGTTTTCCATTTTCTACCTTTCGAGTGGGGAGTGAGTCATGGATTTTAGGAAGACTTTTTTCCCTCATGATCCTGATCACAACGCCAGCAAGAAAAAACTACTGGGTACAATTTACAAACAAAAACAATTCGAATAATGAACACCCAACCATAATTTTGATTAAATGTGAATGCAGGGCGAAACTTTTTCTTTTTTCAAGCATAATTATTCACGAACAATAAATTTTGATAGAATACAAGCCGAAAACCTAGTTTGCTATTCAAAGAATTAAAATACCATGATTCGGATGAAAATTCCATGACTTTTCCCTGACCAGCCAAATTTCGGGTTTTTCCAGGTTTTCCAGAAAATGGCAACCCTGTCACTTCCAAACTCCTCAATTCTCAAAACCGAGCCAAATCAATGCATAAAATCAGTTCAACGAATATGAAAACCCAAAATCAGACACCCATATCGTATTACACCATATCTTAATCCTCGGCCTCCTCCCACCACGGTACTACAATTTTCTAAAGTGGCCAAACTGATATTTCAAATAAGCTTCTAGAGATCCTGAAAACTCTAAAATAACAAACATTATCCCCAATTGCCTCAGTTTTCAAAAATTAGTCAAACTGATATCAGCTATGATAAGATACACGTAATGTACTTTAGGAAATTTAGATCGCCAACCTTCTCTGGTGCCAAAATTTTCAACTGAGGGTCAAATCGATATCAAAATGAACTCAGTGACTTCGTACTTCTTCTTCTGAATGATACGTCGATTTGATTATTCTTACAAGTAAAGGCTACAAGAGTTCCATCATTGTCTGATGTAGACCTCTCCCCCTCAGCAAAAAAAAAAAAAAGTACTGAATGAGTTTTTAAGGTAAGAACCTTTCTTCTCTATGTTTGCCATCCCATTCCAATACAGCGACAATTATCCAAGTCAGAACCAAGAAACACTCTCATACGTTTTCTTAGAACCTCACCTCTAATAATAGTTCGTAAGCCAGTCAAAATTCGACCAGAACGTGCAAATTCTAACTCCAGCAAAAATGGCGCTGTGTGGCCAAGTGGTAACGTGCTCGCTTCGCAATCCTCACTTCTCGAGTTCGAGTCCCACCACCAATGCCAGACAGCTAGCGATATTCGAATACCCCAACTAACATCCTAACGAACACAGCGACTATAGTATCACTTGAGGTGGTAACTCAGCGTATCCTGTAACCCCGCCAGTTCAAACGAACATGGCATTACATATTTGCAGGGCGTGTTACCACCAGATCAAAAAGTTTGGTACTACGCGTGTGGACGTCATGGACAGTTCACTCAACGCCATGAAACACGTGGCTAAAAAGCGAACTGCGGCAGCACCTTTCTTGGCACAGAAAAGGAAAACCGAAAACCGGGGGGAGGGGAAAGCAACAGGAAACTACCCCGACTAACCTGCCGTGGAGGGTCGCGCGTCAAAAACCGCGACCGCCAATGCCCGGGACCCGATAGGGCGCCTGAAGAAGAGAAATGATTACTTTTACATGATTGGTTAGAAACCAGTAACGTGCATTTTTACGTATCTACGTCTCATGGTTACTTTCTGCTCCTCACGTCAGTGTCATAAAGCACTCCAATTATGTTAAGCTTTGTTAACACTGAAGAGCTCTTTTCCAAAGTGGCTGAAGTCAAAAAATGCGATTATTCAGGAAATGAAAAAACGTTGGGATCCCCCCCCCCCTCCTCTGAGGCAGTGTTTTTTGGAAACCAGTGAAATGTATTGTGGATTAGTATACCGAAATGTGCTGAAAATTTCGCTTTTGAAAACTTTCAACTCAGAGAGCTATACGACATCAAAGTTAACAAGGTCGTGACTTAAGCCACTTTGGAAGAGCAAAATGTATTCAAGGACGCTAAAACTCAGGTTCGCAGCCTAAATGAAATCGAATTTTCACCACTGTTACATGCAATATGATGCATTATTGTTGAAAACCACTTTGAAAAGTTTTTTCCTAGGTTACTTTGGAAGCTAAAAGTAGTTTGACCTAGGCCACTTTGGAAGAAAACCATATTTTAAATCGCTGGTAACACTGCAAAAGAAAAAAGGAGTTGGTAGGTCGGGATACCTACTTTCTACAGCCACCACTTCACACCACTAGGTGGCGTTATCAAATTCATTTTTGTCAAAAACTGACTTAACCCCTTTTGGAGAAGTCTTCGTCGAAGCGAAAAGCTTTTTCACGAAGCTTTATCGCCGTGTAGAGATTATACGACTACCCGCGTATTCAAATTAAACGTGTTCGCGCAAAGACGAAGAGAATAAGAAAAATTTGTTGATTTATATCGTCGTTCGGTCTTGTCGACGAAGTATGAGGGCAACGTCGAGATCGTTTCGCGAATTCACGAATTTATGGTTTATTTACGAAATAGCTGGCAAGATTTTATTACTTTACGACGTTTTAGGGGCAATTTGTTCGGCGAAATCGCGATGGCTCCGGCTTTAGACGCGCGCCGTACCGAAAAAGGGCTGCGGGAAATCGAATATTTTTGAAGTACGGACCCGCATACAAGCGAGGGCTACCGATACTGCTAGCGACCAATCGACGATTCCTTCGCCAGTTTCTCCAGTAAGTCCTTCTCAAAATTGAAATAAAACTCTCAGAGCTGAAATCTGAGCTTGGCAATCTGATCATTTTAGCAGCACCGATATAGCTTGACCTTTGAAAAATGATGATTTTATAATTATTACTATGCACTGCCGACAAAGTCGCGGGTAGTTCAAGTAGTAATTAGATAAGAAAGTCTCATGCAAATCGACATGATCGGCGAGGAACTTGGAGTTTTAGAGTTTCTCGGCTCAAGTTTCGCTTTTTGATTTCAATTTACTCATACAAAGGATTTTTGCATAACACAAAACACAGAGAACAGAAGTCAAACTATAGGAAAAAAAGTGAAAATTTACAGTTCAGTTCTTCGACCATACAGGTACTGCCTACATGGTCGAAGGTCCAGTTCTTCATACTAGCAGACCGTGCAAGGTTGCCACTTTTTACAAAAATGATTTTTTATAACTTTTCCAGCTTTTCCAAGTCTATTTTTAGGGTCGGCTACGAGAAGCCGAGCCTATTGCAATCACAATTTTTCTTCTCTTCTTCTCAATTCAGAGTCACAGTTCAGTTGCGCGTCATTTTAGATGTGTGGTTTTCGGCAGTATTCATTGGTCGGAGTTGCAGTTCGATTCAGTGACGCCTTATTTTCGGGGGAAAATTAGTTGAAAATAATAAAACTAATTATAAGCAACAATTTCTATTTTATTGGGGTCGGAACGAGCCTCCTGCACTCACTTTTTTTTCCACGTTCAATAGTGCTCATTAATCTTGATCTTCATTACTGTGCGAGCGTCATTGTCAATAAGCCAACCGAGCCAAACAAATGCAATAAGAAATGTGATTATTAGATTATTTACGTTTTATTATTATTTTGGATTTTGCTCTACAGAAGCAATATTAATATGTATTAATAGTGATTTTGGTATTCTGTCTCAGGTTTCAAACAGTGAAGCTTCCGCTTACGTACACTTGATTCTGGATCAGAGGCGAAACTATAGGGGGTGTGGGGGTTGAAACATCCCAATAATTTGGCAGTCGGCAAATTTTAAGACTGTTAATTTGACACCCCCTCCCCAATAATTTGACAGTCGGCAAATTTTGAAACTGTTCATTTGAATTTGAATTATTCATGCATATCTGTTTGTTTATTTTCTTTTTCACTTAAAAAATATTTCGATTAAAAGATTGGCAAATTTTTAATTTTTTAAACATTTTGTCGGCAAATTTTTAGTTTTCAAAAAATATTCGTCGGCAAATTTTTCTTCTTCACCTTTCCAAACTGAAAGTCAAATTTCGTTTCTGAAAATGGAGTACCCTGGACCCCTGTTAGAGACTAGTCAGTCAAAAGCAGAAGGTTTCAAGCTGAGTATCGAACGTTATTTGAAAGGTTGAAACATAACAAAGCTGAAATGTGGAAGACATTTCGAAAATCTGAGAGTCGGTAGCAAATGTTTAATTTCAATGACTATTCGGACTGCCAGCGCGAAAGAGTCGCCCTCTATAATTTTAGGCAGGTGAAAAAAAGGAATTATTGAAACCCTACATATTTTAGAAAAATTTATCAGTTTGAAATGAAAATGGTCTCAATGGAAGAAAAACTTGATGTACTATAAATTTTGTCCTAATCATTTTTTCGATAAACGCTTTCGTTTTCATAATATGTACCTATTTTAAGATTTCTTCGTACGCCTGTTAATAAAAAATTCCCCTTGATCAGGGTTACAAGGTACACAACTACGGCGCGCCACCGCTTTGAGCCGCCCGAAAACTGTTCACTTGGTCACTCCGTCACTCACTGAGTCAGTGATTCACTCACTCACTCAGTCGTTCGCTTACTTATTTAGTGATTCACCCAGTCACTCGCTTATTTATTGAATTATTCACTCAGTTACTCCGTCACTCACTCAATGAGTCAGTGATTCACTCACTCACTCAGTGACTCACTTAGTCACTCGCTTACTCGTTTAGTGATTCACTAAGTTAGTCACACACTTAGTTATTCACTCAGTCTGTAATGTAGTTATTCATTCACTTTCTCACTCCGCCACTCACTCAATAAGTCAGTGATTTACTCAGTCACACAGTCATTTGCTTACTTACTTAGTGATTCACTCAGTTACTCAATCACTTACTCATTCAGTGATTTACGAAGTTACTCACTTAGTCATTCACTCATTCTCTAATTTAGTTATTCAGTCACTTCCTTACTCCATCACTCATTCAATAAGTCAGTGATTCACTCAGTCACTCGCTTACTTATTTAGTGATTCACTCACTTGCTCAGGTATTCATTCACTTTCTAAATCAGTTATTCATACACTTTCTAATTCAGTTATTCATTCACTCCGTCACTCACTCAATGAGTCAGTGATTCACTCACTCACTCAGTCACTCGCTTACTTATTCAGTTATTCACACAATTACTCAATCACTTACTTAGTGACTCAATGATTCACTCACTCACTCACTTACTTACTTACTCAGTCATTCGCATACTCATTGAGTTCTTCACTCAGTTACTCACTTAGTGATTCAGTATTCACTCACTCACCCAGGCATTTCATTCATTCAGTAATTCAGTTAATCATTCACTTCCTCACTTTGTCAGTCACTCAATGAGTCAGTGATTCACTCACTCACTCAATCATTCGTAAACGATTACAGCGCGCCAAGGTGAAGAATCAGAAGAATCACCAAGAGTAAACAAACGGCCACCTCAATGTGTAAAGGAAGTTGTTTATTCTTCTCAAGTATTCCTAACATCCTTCCACCTTATCCTCCCATAACAGGGTATGCTCATGTGCGCAAATGTGAGTGCTTGAGGGATAAGGTTCCAATCTGCATTTGCAGGGACGAAACAAACACCCCCAATAATTAGACAGTCAGCAAATTTTGAATACTGTTTATTTGAATTTTTCATTTTCTAAGAACGTTTGTTTGTTTATTATTATTTTTTTCTAACAGTTAAAAAATATTTTGATTGATAAATCGGCGACTTTTCAAATTTTTAGAAAATTCTGTCGGCAAATTTTTAGTTAAAAGAAAATATTTATCGGCAAATTTTCCTTCTCCACCCCCCCCCCCCCAACTGAAAGTCAAGTTTCGCCTCGGTGCTGGATTCCTGCTATGCAAAAATTGATACGCTCAAACTATGTAAAATTTGTATAACTGGATTTAGAAGAGGTCAGTATGTTTGTTGGGTAATGTATGAAATGGGTTCTCAGTTCAATTACTGTAGAATTTTTTCGAATCGAACCTAATACCAACTTTCAGTGGGTATCTTATCAGTAAATTCTCCAAAGAATAGGGCGATATGAATTATAAAAGTATTAATGATAATTTTGGTATTCTGTTTCAGGTTTCCAGCAGTGAAGCTCCCCCTAGGCTATTATAATAGCGTAAAATCTGTAGTTTGTCGTCAATGATTACAAATCGGCTGATAATTGATTATTGACAATTTATTATTCTGTTGCTCGATACTCAATAGTATTTTCTGTTTCTAGTCAATTGAGAGTTCATGAGGGACCAGGTTAAGTTATATAGAGTATAAAAGGACTGGTCTAACACGGGGGGAAGATGCATTGGTCAAAAGAGCTTGAATCCTCGCACATTACAGTACACTATTACTTCCCAGAAGGATGGTCTAAGATTCTGCGGTCTAACACAAGGAGAAAGTGCGAGGGACTGAAGACCTCGAATCCTCGCACACTCCAGTACACTTTTGGCGGTTACATTTGTTCCCGATTAGAGTATCATCGGCTTGGTATGCACTACACTTTCGACAAATTCGACTTAAGCTTTTTTACTCTTCATCTCATATCGCGGATTGTTCTCGTAATTAACGCTCGATGTTTCGGCGCGCGCCAGTCGTTTGCTTTTTCTTCCCTTTTTCCAGTTTCATATATTTTGGGCCGGGCCGTAAATAGCCTCGCATTAATCCGGCTGTCCGCGGTGGGCACCCACGCGTCGGTTCGAAATTAATTGGAAGACGCGCCGGCCGACTAGCCGCACACGAATCAATTTGAGCAAAAATTTTAAAACGAACCTATAAACGACCAGGAGTTTTACCTCGTCGTCTTGTTCTTTCTCTCTTTCTCTCTCCATTTGTTACGAGAAAAGAAAAATGAAGCGCTCGCTACCACTTCTTTGTCTTTCTTTCCTTTTTATTTCGGATTACCATCACTCGATAAATGCGAAAAATACGGCACTTCGCGAGCAGGCAGAGAGAATACAAGATTCGATAAAAACAAGGAAACTGGCGCTGAAAAATCGCGTCTACGTGAGGCAAAAATCAAAACATGGATAAACGACGCTATTAAAATAATAATAATAATAATACAAAAAAAAAAAAAAATTCAAATCGAGCAACGTCGAGCACCCACTAAATTGAAAATTCAATCAGGTGGGAACCCAACAGCGGTACTGAATAAAAAGGAGAGGAGGGAAGCGATCAAAATTTTCGACGCTTTCGAGACTGCGGAGGTATTTTTCTCCACTGGGTGTGCGGGGAGAGGAGAGCTGGCTGGAAGAATATTGGAAATTCTAATAATTACAGGTATGCGAAGTACACGGTTCGTACAGACAACAAAGGAACACAAGGTATTTTATTCCGGGAGAATTTTTTCACCAGATAGGATACAAGGTAACCTCGTGTACATCGACATTTTCACAATTTTTTCTCTTTCGTGATTGCAAACAAGATTGAAGGAGAAAGAAGCGGACGACACGAAAGCCCACGCAGGGGTTAGAGATCTTGAAATGGCCAGCACTGCCTAAAAATTCGTAGAAGAAATTGGAAAACAATGGCATCATTCATATTGATCAACGAGGCCTATTAACATCAACATTTGTGAAATTATTCATGTTGCAGCTCCCTACATCAATATGGATGGGGGTAGGACCAAAATAATTTCAAAAGTGGAATCACCACTTTCGTTATGATCGATTTGACGCAAGCAACGTTCCTAAATCACATATTTCATATTACAGCCCCCTCCGGACCAAGGGGTCTGGTTGGCTGAGTGGACAACGCGTTGGTCTCGAAATCCGGAGGTCCCGGGTTCGAGCCCACGTAGCAACTCGCCAGATTTCTACCTAGGCCGGTTTTTCGGCCAGGAGGGAAGAGGGCTAAGACAGCCCTGACAGCCTCCCCGACGTCTCTGAAATAATGCTCGAAAGAGCAGATTCCAGGGCTCGGGTTGAGAGCAAATTAGAAAAAGAACCCCGTCCAGACCAATATGGATGGGATCGGACCAAAATAATCTCCAAAGTGAAATCACTACTCATCCTCTTTTCAATCTATATTTGAAGCAACATACGTTAAGCATTATTATTATCATCATGTCCAGTCCCCTGTGGACTGATATGGATACAACCTCAAAACTGAAATCAACGGCGCGAGAAACTCCAGTGTACGTTTGTTTGAATTGCCATTTTAGTAATTTTTAGATCTTGACCACTCGACGAAGCCTTCAGGTCGAGTTGCCAAGCACTCGTGAAAACGGGGGAGAAACATTCCTACGCACAATATTACATTGGCACACACGCATACACCCGCTGCCGCGACTAGCCCAACTGCGACAGAGGGTTCTTGAAAACTTTTCCAGCTGAGGCTCTCCGATCGACATTCGCAGTGCTCAAGTGACTCGCACTCAGCCGGGCCGTATACGAATAGAAAATAGTTCAGCGAGCAAATATTGAAGAAAAACAAGTTTAAATGGAGCAGAAGGAGACGAGAAAAACGCTTACGTTTTGAGCAAATAAACGAGATGACAAATTGCGAGCATCAGATTTTCTGTCGCATTGATTTTCATTGTTCGTGCTCCGATAGTAACGTACACACTTTAATCGCACACACGTTTGAAAGATTCGTTGAGTAGGCGCTAACTAAGCGGTGGTCCAAAAAGGCTCAGCAGGAGGTGGCGTCCCCCAAAAGGTTTAAAATCGGACCTAGATCAGAAAATCTGAGGTAATGGCTGGTTTTCCTTTTCTCATAAGTTCGTTGGTGAAGTGCCAAATGTTTCCAGTTGGGACAATCTAAATCCTACGCCAGGAAGAAGTAGCTTCGGTTTGCAACTCGGAACTACACAATTCGGTAGGCGGGGTGATGATGCAGGTCGAGAGAAGCAGAGAATTTCCGGACCCATTGGCCCCTGGAGCGGGGGACAATAGTATAATTTTGCCCTTTCCCAGTTTCGACAAAATGATTGTCAGAAGAAAATAAATGGCTTCAAAAGAGCGTGGTACTTTTCTTTTATCATGTGGGACAAACCAAGGGTTATAGAGGAGTAAATTTCTACATTAAAGCAGAGCGTATGAAAAATGTGATCGAATCGGTGTATGCCCCAGTACTGGGTCCCAAGTCTGAAAAAATTGAGAAGTTCTACGAGGATTTAGAAAATGTGCTACAAAAGCACCGAGAATATTCCGAAGCTATCATGGGAGATTGAAATGCAGTGGTAGAGGCCCGCCGAAATGAAAACGAAAACATGGTTGGATTCGGATGGGGGGGGGATCATAACGAGGAGAGATTACAGGGTGTCCATTCTTGTTCGGAAATGATTTTCCCCGACTTCTCCAGGTTTTCCGGGCTAATTTTTCTAGTTTTCCAGACCCTTCAAATACAAATTACACATGCAAAGTGGGGGGGGGGGTCAAATTTTTCGAACATCGTGAGCAGCGAATATCGTCAATCACTCCACAAACTTTTTTTTAAACTATCGTGTGCTTATGGAGCTGTGGCAGAAGGGGTGTAAAAATTTAATGATGAAATGAAAACGCGCTTTTTGGGGTGCAGCGTGGTGCGATGCCAGTTAACGGCTTCATAGTTTTTCCTTTTTTGTGACTTAATGCCAACCGTGACGGGTGGCGTGAAAGAATAAAATTCGGAAATTGGTTTACAGGTTTTCGAGGTCGCTGCATTCGATTCTAGGGGTAATTTCTGGATCCTGTCCCTCTTAGTGCGACCAATGAGGTAGCAAGAGCGTAGGACAAACAACGGTTGACTCGGAATTCGCCCGTTTTAATTAAAGCCACCGAATAGGGTACAAATACAGTTTTATTTATTCAAAGGGTTGCTAATAGAAAATAAGGCCGTAAAAATTTCTCAACTGAAAAAGCACAGGAGCTTAGATTTAGTCCAGATTAACAATCGGATGCGATATTCGAAATCAGCGACACAAAACCGCCCCTATTTCGATACTTCGTGCAATTTTTCGCCGGAGAAGCTGAATTCGTATTACGATAGTGTTCTGGTAGGGGTCAGATAAAAATCTGAGGCGATATTCGAAACCAGCGACTCAGAGCTATGTTGACTATCCTGTCCAAAAAATTGACTTTCGAATCTCGTAAAGAATTTGGAACCCGAGGAAAATTAGAATAACTAGAATTAGCCCCTCCCTCGTGGAGGAGCCTGAATGGTTTAGGGGAAGGGAAGATAACTATTAAAATTAATTCCGGAACCTAGGTGAAGAAGCTGCAGCATATCTAACGACAAATGCTATGAAAGTAAAAAGGTGGTTAGAATCTGGAAAATTATGGCGGAAGAGACTTCAGTTTAAGAGTAAAGGTCATATATTTGCAGGGTGTCTACACAATTTGGAAAATCAAAATACTTGACTTTTCTTTGACCTATAAACAGGGACGTTCCGATACGGATAGGGGACAACTACACCCCCCCCCCGGAAGGAATTTTTCACTCAGCAGTTGGGAAAATTTACCATTTCAGTCAGGCGGAGTTGGGAAAATCCAACAAGTTAAAAGTTTTTTTTCTATTTTTTTTTTACTTGCGATACTTTGGAATTGAGTTAAGAAGTTGGAAAATTCCAACAAGTCAAAAGGTCTCTTTTTTACTTTGATATTTGGGAATTCCGAGTTAAGTCAGCGAGTTGAAAAAATCCAATAGGTCAATCAAAAGTTGTTTTTTTTTTTGCTAGCTTTGAAACTTGGGAATTCAGTCGAGAAGTTGGAAAAATCCAACAAATCAAAAGAAAAGTCTTTTCTTTGCTTGGATATTTGGGAATTTCGAGTTGAGTCATCAGTTGGAAAAATTCAATAAGTCAATCAGCGGTTTTTTTTCCCCTGCTACCTTTGACACTTGAGAATTGAGTGGAGAAGTTGGAAAAATCCAACAGGTCAAAAGTTCCTTCTTTTTGGCTTTGATATTTGGGAATCTCGAATTGAGTCATCAGTTGAAAAAACCCAATTTACTTTGATGCTTTGATACTGGGAAATTTTGAGTTGAGTCAGTTGGGTCTTTCACAATTTTTGTCCTCCTCTCCACCCCAGGATAAACTCTTCAGTACGTCCCTGCCTATAAATTTGATTTGACATAGGACTGTGAAAAGGCGCGCCTTATGCAGGAACATGAAAGCAGTTCAGCAAATCGTAATACTGCAACATTAATCTGATATGCTATATGGGGCAAATAATGAAGAAGAACAAACAGCAATTGAGGAGCTCACTTCCAAAGTGACCAAGCTGCAAAATTTTAGTTTTGAGAAGATCAAACAAAACACTTTATAAGCAAAACAGTAAAGTAGGTAATAGATTTTTTTAAGGTAGGTATCAATAAGTTCAATCATCAAGAAAAATTTGTCGTTCTTGTTTTTGCAAAATATGCCCCTAGCACGGCAAGACAGCGTGTTGAAAACAAAAACTCAAGAAGTCATAATTTTGCAGTTAAGTCGCTTTGGAAGTGTGCTCCTCAATTATTGAAAATTGGAACAGTTTTTACTTCTAACTTTGTTATTTTTAGTTCATTCATCGTTCCTAGTCATTCATGTAATTAACATTACTTGACCTATAGAAGAATTTTGAGAAAATACTTGACTTTTACTTTACCACTTGTCTTTTTCTTTGAGTCTTTGACTTTTACCTAACTTACTTCACCTTGTAGACACGATGATTTGAAAACAATGGACTCTTTCGTAACGCGATAGTAATTATTATGCGGTATTTGGATTTTTTTTCAAATTTCGTTTTTAGTTACTCTTCCACCAAAATCTAGGAAGTCCCTTTCATTCATTCACCTTTATCTACATTCGCAAAGGAGAAGGCAGCCGAAGAAAAACCCGATGGCAGGGTGTTCCGGAAAGTGAATTCATTGGTTTTCAAATTTTCATTACGACTTTCTCAAAAAAAATTTTACACTGGGGAGAGGAACTCGATTGAATATTTTTTCATTTTCCTGTCTTTTCGTGCCAATTTTCAGATTCTCGCAAACAGGATGAGATAAAAACACGAAACAACTGATATTGGAAGAAGTTCATATGGATTGGTTCGCGTTTGGTCATATTTTTCGTGAAATGGTTCGTGAAGCCACGAAATACGTTCAGTGTATAGCCGCCTCAGTAGAAAGATGTAAACGCGAAACAAATACCATGAAAACAATTTCATCACCCCAACACACTCTGTACTACTGCGATAGGAGAGGGGAGCTTGTATTACCCACATCCTTCTCCTGTGAAAGAAAAAATATACGAAAATTGCCTGAGCGAAGCGAAGGAAAATTTTTTTAAATGGGTAAAATCTGTTTGAAATACTACAGAATTTCGCAGTCGATTTTTTTACAAAACTCCCTGAATTTTAGGTAAAAAATGCTAAAAATTCCAAAATTCCCTGACATTTTCCAGACTTTTCCAGGTTTTCCAGAGAATGGACACCCTGGATTAATAGATTTTTGTGCAAGAAATACTTTTCAAATAGCGAACACTTTTTTGCAAAAAATGAAAAACTGAAATGGACATGGCAATCACCAGGAAGGAAATACACAGACTCTGTTAGGCTTTCGCTTTAGCTTTAACCACAGGTTCTGTAGAGCGGAAATCAAAATCAAAAAGAAAGCAAAATTTTACAACCATGGCCGTCCACCGCAAGGTATCAAAACTGTGCCCAAACACAAGCCGAGGGAAGTTAGAGAAGTGGTGAAAAATCAACTTGATCAGTTGCACCGGGATTGGGAGGGGCGCACATCGCAAGAACTGTACGACCGCTTCAAGTATGCTATCAAAGAAGTAACTAACAAATACGGGAAAAATATAACTTTGGTACAAACTGATGGCAAGCTGTCTGAGGAAACAAAAGAAATGATAAAAATATGAGAGAAACTGGAGAGGAAAAATAGAAGGACGCTGAAGGAAAAGCTGAAGCTTCTGCTACTAAGGAAAAAAGTTGAACAAAAAATTGGAAAGGATTAAAGGATATTCGGGGATTTGAAGCGAAACGAATCGAAAATATTTCAGCAGAGAGCAGATCAATCAGGAAAGGAAAAAAGGAAAATACCCAGCTAAAAAGGTCATAGTAATATAAGCAATGGGCAGGGTTATAGCGTATATGAGCGGAAAAGCATCGTGAAGGTCGCCACAAAGCTTTACAGCGAACAGTAGAGGAGAGGAAGAAAATATTGAGAATGCAAATGCAGAAAATGGAAACAACGAAAAAGTGCGCGCCCTGACCTTCCGGGTAAATGAACGAGGAAGTGGTCAAAGCTTTAAGAACTTTAAAGTCAGAGAAAGCAGTTGGACCGGATGGAGTGAACAATAGGATCTTGGAACTCTTTGGAGAGGAAATAACTCATGCGTTGATTAGGCTATTCAATAAGATTCTGGAAACATAAACCACCCCAAGACAATGAGAAGTGGCGGAAATTATTCTACTATTCAAAAAATGTAAAAAAAAAGAAGAAGATATTAACAATTACAGACCCATCAGCCTCACGTCAAATGTAGGGAAAGTGTTCGTGAAAGTCCTGAAAGATAGGCTGTACTCGCAATTAGTCAGCAAGCGAGGGAACAGGCCAGGTTCAGAAGAAACCATTCCACAGTAGATCAGGTTCTTATTATTAGTCAAATTATAGAAAAAGCAACGAATATAACCTTGAACTGCACCTACCGACTTAACGTGCAGAATCAATGTGTCAAAATGCGGGGTCTCGTAGGTAATTCTGTTCGAATACCCCATTAGATTTTGTATTTAGGTGTCCGAAACATAAATTCTGTAATAGTAAAATTATAATGCCTTTTGTAGGGCAGTCACTCAATTTTTGTTCAAGAAAGTTGAAAAAGTGACTAACATTACCAAAACAAAGCCATTATCAAACCAACATAATATGTACTAATTTTTTCAAAAACTTTTTAAAATTATACAGTAGTAGGCACATCTATGGAAAAAAGTGATGCAAAAATGTTTCTGTAGGTTTTTCCTTCTCTAGTTTCTTCTTCTCTCACCTCTTGAGTCGATTCTCCATATTTTCTAAATTGAGAAAACATTTAATCATTTCTCGTAATTCTAATTCAAATGTGTAATTATCAAAATCTTGTTGTAACTTAACATAATCATTTTGAGATTTTATAATTTTATACATTTTTATATCATCTGCATACAGCAATAATTTTGAATATTGGATTTTTTGAGAAATATCATTAACAAAAATTAAGACTAGGTATGGACCCAAAACCGAGTCATTATTTGAATTTAACAATTTCGAATGACTATTTCTGTTTCAAGAAATACGAACAAATGGTTTTGTTTTTGAATTTAATAATTTAAAAATAAAAGTTCAAAATTTTCACGAATCTTTTTAAAGTATCAATTTATCAGGTTTACTATCCATTTATTTTTATTTTTCCCTGTAAAATGATACCCATATTGCGCGGGAATATTTTTGCATAATTTGACTTTTTAGAGAATTTTTTGTCATAATTTCAAGAATAAGCCAATCAATTTTCCGTATAATTTTCGTTTTTAGAAAATTTATTTTAGAGCTGTAGTGGTTAGTAGAGAACATACTGCGTTACTGTCATACTAATTAGTAGGTCGGATATTTTTGATAGAGAGCCCTACTAAGTAACTAAGTACTATTTCGATTCTAATTAATTTTCTTTTGAAAATGTTCAACACACTGGCTTTAAAGCAAAAAGGCGACTTCTTGCATAAAAAGTAAATTTTTTTGATTTTTAGAATTATTTGGAGGAGGTTTTCTGAATGTTGAACTGAATTTTGATCCGACAACGAATTGAGACAAAATCATCCGCTTGTAAAATTGGAGGAAAAGCAAGTGTTGGAATCAATGGGTACAAGTATAGTGGAGCGACTGAGTTGGAAAAAGTTTTGAGAAGTTGTAATAAGTGCAACAAATTATATTTTCAGTAATACGTGTTGGGTGTCACACCTCAAGAATCTGAAAAAATTACCCCAAATAGTCCACCATCCGTCAAAATAATTGCGTAACATTACCATTGGTGTTTATTCATTTCAAAGTTCATTTTTGAAAATTTCAGAATTTTCATTTGTAATCTACAATATTTATGCTAAGTGATATGTTTCTCAATTTTTGCATATATGACGAATTTCGATACAGGCAGTGTTTTCTTAGCTTAAAAGGCCTTCAAATACTCACCCCTTCAATGCGTATTTTGTCGCAGGAAATGTTCAATAAGTACACTGAACTGGGAAGTCCACGCACATTGCATTTTCACATTGTTTTTGCTGGGGTTATCATAAGATCTGTCAACTGATTAGAATTTGAGTCCAAAATTTGCAATTAACGAAAAATAATGAGACAAAATAGTGTAAATAGTTCTTCGCACAAGTATCACCTCCTTTCCTGAAAAACTCAATTTTTGATCTTGCTTCCCTCAGAAACAGTAGTTCACCTTCACTGATTGTCCCCTTTTAGAGTTTCATATAAGGCCATACACATCATGATAAACAGAATCACGAGGGTACCTTGGTCTAAGACGCACCCGTGTCCACGTACTTACTATACAGAGTACTCCCATCAAAAATACGAGTACGAATACACAGAGGAATCGTCACTTTTCGTAAAAAGTAATTTTGTGAAAAGAAAAAGTGTGTTAAGTTGAAAATTAAAATCGTGTGGCATATATTATTTGAAATATCTCGTCACGAGGGTCCCGACGGTACATTCGAGTTAGCATTTATTGTTTCTATTCTATCACAGCAGAACAGTTTTACACACGGTCTTTAATAGAGATGTGCAAATAGGTGCCAAAATTATTTCAAATAGGAAATACGATTCTGCTGACCTATGTTAAAATGATAGAAAATAGGTTGTCTAATCCAAAACCTATTTGAAATAGAGAATAGGCTCTGGGCAATCAAAAGAGATTTTTCTTGAAAACTAGGTTTTCAAAATAGTTACTGTTTTCAATGCGAATTTTCTAGTGAAATCCATGCCGAAAAAAACTACTTTGAAAACTAGATTTCCAAATAGAAACTAAGTTTTTACAAAGTTACTTTGAAGTAGGACATGGAAAATAAATGTGAAATTTAAAATTCGCTCAAAATGGGAAATAACCATTATTAATTTTGAAAATCTATAGTCTAATTAGAAAAACCTATTTTTGGCAAATCTGTTTGCAGAATACTGGAAAGGGAGCAGTAAAATACAGGTATGTTAATATCGACAACACAGACTGGAGGTTACGATTAGGCATGGCCCGCGAATCCCTAGTAGCAAGAGTGCGCTTGCACCTAGTTGAATGTCTAATGCACCCGATAGGAAATCAATTACTTTTTTCTTTAAACATAGTGGCCACTCAAACTTTACCTCAAAATAATTGAAAAAGTGACAGAATTCACAGTCATCTAAAAATGACCAAAATTTCAAGATTTAGCTTCTTGTGTACCGATTTTTATGAGACTGCGTACACTGCCGGAACAAAATTCGAGTTATTGTTCTTGTCCATGAAACATTCTCAACTTAAAATTCAAATATTCGAAGTCAAAAAAAAAAAAAAAAACATGCATAAATTTGAAAGATGATGCATAGGATGCTTTTCAATCCCCAAACTCACTCTTTTGACAACACAATAAAAATCTAACTTCTCTCTTTCATTAACAGTAGAAAGTTCAGATTTCACTTTTTTTTTTTTTTTTTTGTTGGTACAACTACATCTTTTTAACCAGTAAGAGTTCCAAATTGGATTTGTCAAATCATCAGAAAATAGATGTTTTCATAACACGATTAAAAAAAAATGTTATATAGTGAATGCATTTCTGAATGCAAAATATAGATAAATATATCATTGAAAAAATGAAAACATTCAGTCATACTAGTGAATAACTGGGAAACTGCTAATAAGAATTTCAATTCAGCTTTGTGAGTTTTCTTTAATAAAGTATAATGAACAAGTCTGTGCAATCTGATATTTAATAGTTTTGACTTCTCCTTTGGTAGGAAGACCAAAAAAAATTCTTCACTTGCAGACTCCCCTCACTTACGTTTTCACTTGGAACTGAAATGTGTTTTGGTATTTTTAGAGGTGGAAATTTCAATTTTCTTGAATGATGCAGAAAGCTGCTTCTCGGTTAGGGTATTTATGAATAAAATAATGCAATGCTACAACAAATTCTGCAGTTTCATGCGGTAAATTTCATTACGACCTTTTTGGAAAGGCATTATGGACTTTGTGTAGGTTGCAAGCCTCCATGCTCAATAAATTTTTAGAACGCACAACTTTCGGTTTCTTATTGAATATACTGAACACTGATTTGTTAACACTGGGACCATCTCAGCCCAACAAGAAATCTTCTTCTCGGTTAGGGTTTATGAATAAACTAATGCAATGCTATAACAAATTCTGCAGTTTCATGGTAAATTTCATTACGATCTTTTGAAAAGGCATTGTGGACTTTGTGTATGTTGCAAGCCTCCATGCTCAATAAGCTTCTAGAACGCACAACTTTCGGTTTCTTATTGAATATACTGAACACTGATTTGTTAACACTAGGACCATCTCAGTCCAACACTAACAAATTTTACACGACCAAATAACTTGTTTCCAAATGAGCAACTATCATCTTGTTCTTACTTTTAGACCAAAATCTAATTCAAGTTTTTAACTCTTTCTTATTAGCGACATTAGAAGTTTCATCATGCAGAAGAGAACAATCGGCATTACTATCTTTAAATAACATCCTCAATCAAACGCCTTTAAAAATATGGATCACAAGCTTCTGTTATTAGGTATCGAGCTTTTATTTTATTACAAATCACTGTTTCTATTTCTTGGGTTTCGGAAAACATGGCGTTGAACCACAGAGAGAAGTTATATCGTTACATAGGCCCTGAAGATAAGGATGGCACTGAAGGGTCCTCCTCTTCCTCCACATGTAAGAAATAATAAAATAAATGATTTAAAAAAAAAGGATCGTGAACTGAAATTACTTGCAACTACTTTCATTTCAGCACCCACAGGATTTCAGCTCTTGTTGTAGCATCACTACGACAGAAGAGCTGGATATCAGGAGGAATTGTAACACCTTCTGAAGAAAACAAAGTATTTGATACCATTAAGGCTGACGTACACTTGGAGCAACTGTAGATAGGACTTGAATTTCCACTTGACAGTTTGAAAGTTTAGCAACAATATTAGTTTTGATGTTTTGGAGGAAAATAAAAAACATGACCTAATGACCATAATATTTCCAAACAAATTACCAAAAATGACTTAACATTGCGAAAATGACTAAGTGGTCACTTTGAATTTAAATGACGAACAAAAACACAGCACTCGATCATTTAAATTAAAAAATGGGTGGGGGAATGTTGTAATTTTATTTACCTGCTGAGACAAACATTTTACCCCGTCAGTTGTCTTGAATTTGCACCGAATTGGAAAATGAAAAAGTGCCGGCCGTGCGATTATTAGGGGCTTCACTATGCATTTTCATTTTCTTTAAAATAAAACGAAGGTAACTGAGTAATGCATTAATGAGATGAATAATTAATGATTCGAGAATGCGGCTGAACACATGGTAGAATGCAGCAGTGTGTAATCAGCGCAATTATGTTCAGGTTTGAGATGCCGAAAAGTGTTTGAAAGTACTCTTTCATTTCACAATTTTCTGAAAGGTAGTTTTCAACTTTTCACGTGCCTTTCACTAAATACAGGAGAAGTCGCATTAACTACCACGGAGTCGAAGTTAAAGTTGACCCTCATTGAGCGGCCGACTCATACGCATTTCACTTAAAACCGAGGCTCACAGTCATCCGCAAATTGCTGGCCACAGCCGAGCATCGCAAATCCCAGACCACTTAATAGTCACGAAATCGAGATGCCTACACTCCACAAGAACAAATTCAGAATTCCGGTGAAACTTCCGAAATTCCGAGCTTCAATCTTCCATTCTCAGCTGTACAGATCCTCGCGAAAACTCACTTCACCTAATCCGTGTCGACAATCGCCTCGATCGGCACGTCCGCCATTTTTTTTTTCTCGCAACAACGAATACCACGTACCTTTATTCCACAGCGCGCAGCAGAGCAAAATCCAAACTGCACCGACGATATTCATGTTGCAACAAGTACTCCCGTCACGACGAGCCCGGACGATCTTTACGCACCATCAAAGCGCGATTCGATTGGATGCATCGACGAAACCATCTTGCCAAAAGCACACCACAAAATCTTACTACACACCGGACGATTTTCACGCTATATATTTTTTTTTCTTGCTCGATTTCGCGTCAAAAATACCGATACCGACGACCGCAATCGGTGCACATACACACTGTACAATGATCGCGCACTTCTAACGTATACAACGGTTTACGTTTTAGTGCGGCAAAAGAATAACGAGCGACAATAAACGCGAAAATTACTACCCGGAAACACGACACCGACGAAATTCGGTGTTTCCGATGAAATTTTTGAAAAAAATTTTAAATCAAACAGATGAGAATGCGATTTTTACGTACGTGACGAGCGATAGCATACGATACCGGAACGTACTCAACACACAACGCGATTCTTCGATACTGACACCGGGAACAGTTTCATGTTTCAACCGTGCCGAAGGGATGCGATTGGGAGAAGAACGAGGCAGTGTTACCACCACGTGCGGCGTTTGTCGTGATGTCATTCTCTTTCCGCGTAAAGCGTACGATCGTGCACGTTATTTCGTGCTGCTTCCGATCTTCCCTCCTCTCGCAGTGCAACGCACAATTTAAATTATTGCTATTTGCTACGTAATTTCTCTCTCGGAAAAAATCTACTTAACACGCCGTTGCGACGCCGACGGCGGCGGAGACGACCGGGCAACGAGAAGATTAATTTTCAGTTTGTACGATGACCACCGTTCACTGATGTACAGTGAGCAGTCTGAAACATGAAAGGCACAGTTCGTCCAGAAACTGAAATTTAATACAGGGTGTTCCGCCAAACACGTTTAATATTTTTCTAAATACCTCCTGTTAAAGTGCTACTTTACCCACGCAAAACTGTGGGTAAAGTTACGTTTTAACAGCATGTGTTTTATAGTGTGTAGGGGAGACTGTTGTACCATGAAATCAAAAAATCATATTTGGCTCTACGCTGCGATGTAATTCACAGACAAATTCCATTCCTCACTCAGGTAAGAGTATGAACGTTTGTCAAAAAAAAGCGCCTATGGAGAAGTTAAAAAATTTCTTTTCTTCCAAAAATAAAGATTTTTGTTCGGAACAAAATTCGTACCAAGGTACAATAGTATATTGTACCTTGGGAATGGGGATGTTGTACCATGGGACATATAAAAATAGGGTCCTGGACGAATTTTTAAAAAACATGATATCATATTCTCTAGATGAAATAACTAATTTTGGTGAAAACCGCAATGTTTAGGTTTGTTAGAAGCTGAGAAATACGAATATGAAGTTACGCGAAATCTAGCCACCTGAAAAATGTAACATTCGTTTCGCGACACTGAGTGTGACGTCACACCATGCCAGTTACACATCGTGTCATGATGGGAAGTCCGTTGTCCCTATAAAATTGTACAGTACGGATGCAGGTTTCGGCTTGTCGCGCGGCGTTCGAAGTTTCGGGTTTAATTTTTTAGATTATTTTTGATATAACAGATTTAATTGATCGTTTTTTGAGAAAGTACAACTCAAAATTTCACACGTTCATATTATGATTCTACGCCGAAAAGAATAAAATCAAAAATGAGTGATTTTGTAAAGGCTGATGCGAGAAATCTACCGAATGTCGATATTGCAATGGTATTGGAATATTGTTTAGAATCGAATGATTTAAATATTAATGAGGTGCGAGGTTGGAAAGCAGGACTGTAAGTACATCACGCTCCATTTTCTAAAAGGCTCGTATTATTTTGGGAGCGAACTCCTAAGTTTTACAATAATTTATCAGCCTAGGCGCGAATTACAGAGATTTTGAGCGTTCTTTAGGCACGATGAACGAAATTTTACTAAAATGTTATGCTATGATTTAAACTGTTCTTAGTTCGATGAGGTCAACCTAGATTAATTCAGCCATAGGATGGGTACAAGTGAAGAGAGAGAAACATGTATAGACTGTTCGAGCGAAAATGTGTCCTGAGTAGAAAATTAATGCTACTTTGTATGACGTAGAAAGTCGTATCGATGAGAAGAAGGAAAACGTGTTGGAAGTGAAGTGTTTGGGATGCGTTGCATCTACAGGTATGAGTACCACATCATTGTTACCTCAATTTAGCCGTAATTGTTTAACAAAATCTGTGCGACTTCGTATGATCGTATTATCAGCGCCGACTCTTAGGCGATCACCAAGATTGGCCAATTTTTTTAGGCGGCTGAATTTAAAAGAAAAATTAAGGATATGCATGGTCAAAAATGTTTCAAATATTGAAGGAGGTAAGAATTCAGTATCAGAAAAGAAGAGTAATATGGAATTTTTATGACGAGCAAAAAGCTCTAATACAAATAGAGGCTGGAGTGGGAAAAGCGAGAATTCAAAAAGGAGTGAGACAAGGTTGCTGTTTGTCGCCAGTACTGCTTAACCTATTTTATAGAAAACGTAACTGAAGAACTGAATGAAAGGAAATCAGACGTGATAATATAAGGGGCGACGCTTAGAATTATAAGGTTTGCAGATAACATTGCAAAATAGTAGAAAGAAGTAAACAAGAACTAAAAAAAAACATAACAAATCAGATGAAAGATTAAAAGTAACTTATAAAATGAAGATGAATAAAAATAAAACTAAGGTCACGGTAGTCAGTATATGGAAACAAAATCCAATAAATATGGAAATAGGAGATGAAAAATGGATCATCTTAAAATATGATAAAAACTGTCTCAGTGTATCCAACGTAATTTTTCTTTTGAAATGGTATACTCGTATTGCATTTGCATGTTTATGCATATTTTACAATTTTGGCGCATATTTTCGGCATTATTATTTACACTGAATTCAGTGCATAAAATACGCGCATATTTTGCTATTTTTTGTGCATAAAAATTGCAACCCTGATAATGACGATAAATCGAAATACACATCAGCTTACAAGAGTCTTCGCATGCATGAATGACATGCTCATGTGAGTCGTGTGAGGCGTGATCACCATGCGCGTATTAAGGTAGGTCAGCTCAATAAGGCCCTAATTTAAGGTTTTGGCTCTCCAGACTTTCGTGTAAGTGATTTAATGTTTTTCCTTCTTTGTGTTATAGTCGTCGACTGAAATATTTAAAAATTGGCCAGCTTGAAATTTTTCTATACTGCTTCACGTTCCTCAGATCTTCTAATAAAAATACCCCTTATTCCAAACTTGATATGGCCAGCGCACCAAAGAAGGCTGGGCCTATAACCTTTTTTTAAATTTAATTTAATTTAATTTTTTTTGTCTGCCCGGGTTGATTGAAAGACCAACCATACCACGGGGCCTCCCCGTCTCCTCCCACTATTAGAGCGGGGCTCTGATGAGGGGCATGCATTTTAATGATACCTCATGTCACCTTATTAACCACAGAAATAGTTCCTGGGTAATATGGTGATATGTCTGTCTTACCTCTATCTATTCTATTTATATGTCTAATCCGATGTATTCTTTTCAGCAGGGACCAGCCCCGACAGGAACAGCCGCAGTGCAAACAACAAGTTGTCCACCACAACAGTCCCACCAAGGCCCCGGCACCCACTCTTATACTCACTGATAGGGTACATTATTTTGTTATCCATGGTTAGTATTGGCCCACCCTCAGCTGTTGGTCTTCAACGCAACATTATCAGAGGGGTGAACTCCCCCAGCTCCACACCACGACATATGGTGTTTTCTTGTCTCGTTTCATTGGTGTCCTTTAAGAGTTTCCCTAAGATATGGGTCGTGAGTTATTTTTATTATTATTACCATTATTATTACCATCATCATTATTATTATTTTTCCATCAATGTAGACTACTGAGTGCCAGCACTTGTTTCAGCGGCCTTATCTGCCCACAGCCGCTTCACACAGTCACGGATGTAAGCCCTGCAACTAGGCCTCAAGAGGTCCAGCTGCGCAGGTCGACCATCGGCAAACAGCAGACACACCGCGAGGATATGTTCCGCAGTCTGCAAACCGCCACATCCGCATCTGTCAGACACACGTCTCTTCATTCTGAAGAGGTATGCCTTGAAGCAGCCATGACCAGTCAGTCCCTGAGCTAGGTAAAAGTCCACCCCATTGACTCCCTTTGTACTTACTGTGGAAAGCAGTATTTTGGTCCACTGGCCAGTGGGTGTATTATCATACCATGTTTGCCAGATTTCGACGCATGACTTTCCCAACCTTCTCCTCACAACAGAGGGCTTGCATAGGGCTGAGGGTAGTTCATGCCTGTTACAATTTTGTGGAAGGGGTATTCTTTTGCGCCACGAATATGTCACAGCCGATTTTTCTATTGCCAAACGGAGAGGGAGGACACCAGAAATATTATTTTGTAGCCAAGGGTTGTAGTTACAATTTGAGCCTAACCTGAATTTTTTCGGTCCAATAGTTTCTGCACATTTTTAGCACTTTTTAGCACGAGACAATTTACCCCATCATGTATGACAACTTACCCGGGTACGGGACAAGTTGTCACAAACAAAGTAGCCGCGCTTTAAAATGCTTTTGGGGCCAACCGTATGATTTTTTATACGCCATTTTGTAGCCAGAAGTTGTAGCTACAATTTGAGCCTGATTTAAAGTTTTTCGGTCCAATAGTTTTTCAAAATTTTGAAGTTTCTAAAAATTGTGACAATAAACCCCGGTCTCCCCTATTTTGAATGCGGAATATGATGACGTTAATCATTTTTCTCGAGAACCTCTCGTGTTCCATTTTCAAAAAGAAAATGTTATCAAAATTTTCACTTTTTATTCCTTTTTGTCGTCCATGAATAGCTATACTATTGTACTGATAATACTGAAAACGCTTAGTTGTTTGATCAGTGGTATCATTTTGATGATAATAAAATTTGCAATCAAGATAGGGAGATAGAAAAGAAAAATGAACTATAATCAAAAAATTATCATCGGCACTAAATTCCTCGTTGAAAATACATATAGAATTATGTATTCTCATGTCATTGTTTTTTTTTTAAATCTCAAATTATTTTGTAGTGTATTTTATCGAATACCAATAAAATTCAGGTGAGTGAAAAGTGACATTCCGGAGTCAATGCATGTTGATCTTAAATGTAATCGGATGCTCTGATGGCCGAAAATTACAATTTTAGTGATACGATGTTGCGCCCGTAGGTTCATCGCTGCGTTACGCGGAGCGCCAGGCGATGGCAACGGCGACGTCTACGGGCGCACTTGACATGTGTTTTTCGAACTTCAAGCTGGAGTTGGCATGTGTAAATATTATCCGATTTGACTGAAATTTTCAGGGGCTGATTTCCAAACCTAAAGGAATAACTTTAGGAATAGGGAGCGAGCAAAAAGAAGAAATTTGAAAAATAAGTGCTCCCTAAATACGCGTAAATATAAAATCTGGTATATCATTGTGTTCTCAGCAACTTGCATACCCAACAGACTTAATTTCAGCGACACACTACAGCATCAAATCCAAACTACGTCGTACAACTTGATTCATATGTATTTCAGTTCATGATTCCCGCAGACCCCGGCATGCCGTCGAGAAAATCGAAGAGAATTTATTACGTCGACAAGTACGTCGATTGATACATGATACCCGCTACAGGCACCGCTATCCGTCAACAACCAGCGCCCACTATTAACGCTGGAAAATGTCACCGCATCGCCGTCGTCGTGGCTGGTATTTCGAAAATCTCCATCTACGTACGTACACACACATAGCTGTGTACAAAATCACGAGACACTCGAAAGAAGATACTTCGCCGAAAGAGTGGAAAAAATACACCACCTCCGTTGTACATCGATACCTGCTCGTCGAAGAGAGCGAGCAGGAAAAAAGAAGAAAAGAAAAAAAAAGGAGAATAGCAAACACGAGTAGCACGAATCTTTTGAAACAATACGGATCGAATTTCTGCGACAGTTTATGCGGGCAAAAAGAGTCTGCCCCTCCCCGCATACATAGCTCGAAAAATAAGCTGGCTAAACGTTTCGCCGGTCTGTCTGAGAATTTTGCGGTTCGTTCATCCCCGTTCGCCGATGAACACAGCTTTTTATTTGCCCAAAAATTACTCGCAACATTTCACCGACGGCGTAATTTCAAAAAGTCCCCTTCCCCGTCCGCACCGATCAACCTTTTCAACTTCGTTAGCACACGGCTGGTTTATGACTGTCGAAGCTTTAATAATAGCACTGACACAAGTGTCAGAAAAAGGAATCGTTGATTACCCTCGTTCAGTGTGTGAATCAGTGAATATTGATTCGAAGCCAACAAATAATAAAAATAAAAGAATCAAAGACCGAAGAATGAGCCCACGGGAAGAAGAAGATACACTCGAGAAATTCCTCCAATCAGAAGGATTTGACCTTAAATTTGGTGATTGTGCATTCACTAATTTATGAAAATGATAAAGAAAAAGCCCGAGGTTTCCTTATGTGCGTTGGGAAAAAAGTCATTAGAGTACAACCGTGGAAACAGTGCAATGGACTGCAAAGTCTGAGCACTCGGCGCATACAGCGCCACCTCACACACACACAACCGTGGAAGATTTCTTGATCAGATACAGTGGAATCGCCAATAATACAAGTGGAAAATTACGAAACATAATACAGCGTAGCTCGAAGTACAAATATTCATTCAAGCAAACGAAAATCTAGGGTCACTCAAAGGTCAGTGTATGGTGGAGACCAAATTGAGACAAAATCATAATTGTAATAACCACAACACGTACTTATAGAGGGATACCTGAACAAGGAAGATCATCAGGAAGCTTGCAAAGCCACATATTACTTTCTGCAGAAGAATACAGGACGACTCCAATGGCTATATGACCTCATGTTAGCGAAAATGCTGCCTAACATAGCTTTGTCACCCTACGGTAGCCATAGAAATACCGGGCACTAGTAGTACGCCGTGACATAAATGAAATATTCCGGGGGGGGGCAACCTCACGGAAGTGTGATGCGATGTTAGGGTCACGGGTGATCATTTAGCTTCTCCTCTGCTACCCCGCACTCACCAACTTATGATGCCCCTGGTATGCCGAGCGACCTGGCTGAAGAGGTGTGGGTAAGCCAACCCAGTGGGAAGTCAGATCGACCAGTTGAAGAGTACATGGGATCCTAGCTAGAGCAAGTGATCGGCGCAGCCGATGAAAGGTCTACTACACTGGATAGGAACAGAGACAAGTCACCTATCCTACAAGCAGCAGCGGACTGTCCAGGTAGCTACACTCCGGCGGCTCTCTACAACCCGAGTTACTAGTTTACTGTCCCCTCTCCGCCCAAGCAATCGCCGCTACCCGATCACCTTGACCTCGTCACACCATCGAACAGATAGGACGACTGCGTGGTGCTGTCTGCGCAATGGTGCCACTTTTTTTTCATTCATTTGTCACTAATCTTGGGATCATTGCAAAATATTCTAGCGGTTCAAATAGCTCTTTGATCGGATTTTCGAGATGGAGGCTACCTCGATCATCAAGAAATACAGAAAGTGACGATTGGCGGCGCCACGGTCGGCGCCTGGGATGTTCGCACTTTACTTGACCGTGACTTAGTCAGTCTTGCGCCTCATTCAAAGGTCAGCGCTGATCGATTTAGAGCAGGTTCGGACGTTACCGCCCAGTCTGAGACGAGTTTCCACGGCATCGGGAGTCTGCGGGAGAAGTATTACCCACTCTTCTGGTCCGGCGAAGATTGGAGCCAGCCTAGGCGAAGTTATAGTGTTGCTAACGCCCTTCGAAACGAACTTGCTGAAGCGCTGAACGAGTATCTCGAGCGTGGACCTGACAGAATCATCAAGTTACGACTCCCGACGGATACAGAAACTCAGTTATGACCATCGGTGTTCACGCCCCACAATGCAAGCTGCTGAAAATGAAAATGAGGAAGTTTTCTACACCCCGCTCGGCGATGTGCTCTAGGGAAGAACGTAAACAGACTGACGCTCGCGGTTTTCGGGGGGGGGGGGGTAGCGCAGCCGTCCTGCTCGTGCCAGCTGGCACCCGCATCATGGAGAGAATGATTTTGCGATACTGATCCCAGTTGGCCTTTCTATTGCGGAGACACTCGCGAGTTAGTTTACTCATCGGATAGGAACTGATAGGTAAGCAATACTGGTATGTGATCTGACGAGAGATCAGAGATGTTTTCGGCAGTTGTTTTAGCAGGAGAAATTCCGTTTACGATGAACACGTCCAGCAGATCGGGTAGCTTGTTAGGATCAGAAGGCCAGTATGTAGGAGCACCACCGGAGATGCAACGAGCCCCTGAGTCTCTGATGGCCTCGGCGAGCAATCGACCCTTGGCAGTGGATAGCTTTGAGCCCCAGCTGGTGTGCTTAGCATTGAAATATCCCTCGATAATGCATCGACTGCTAAAGGATCCTAGCATTCGACGGTAGAGTTTAATTTGCGGAGTAGATCGTGGCGATGTGTAACCGGCTGCAAAGGTGATTTCGTAGCCGTCATATGCTACATTGGCAGCAGCAATTTGAAACTCATCAATTTTTCCACTGGCGCTTCGTATTGTTGGAGTTGATTCTTTACAACCACAGCAGCACCTCTCTTGCTGTTGCCGTTGTGGTGGTCGTCCTGCAGATGGAGTAATTCCTAATTTTCAGTGAAGTGCTGGGGGGTGAGGTGCGTCACGGAGATGAGCACCACGTCTATCATTTCGGCATTTAGAAAATTTTTGTGCTCGAGTTTGCGTTTCAGATTCAGTAGCTCATTGACGTTCCATGTGACAATGCGCATGATTCGCGCCATTATTTATTTATTCTTAAAGCGACTGTCATTTCGAATTTCTCAAGCCGCATTCGTATATCTACAATTGAGCTAAATATAAGGTCAATTTCAACTGTTGTTTTTTTGTTGTTTTTTTTTGTCTGACACAGCTTGTTTGGTAATCCCGGCAGGTGGCGCTGGAGTGGGGAACTTGTTAGCTTGACTTGCGTAGAGTTAGAGGTAGCTGATGTAGTTGACGCTATTTGCCCAGGTTTCTTAGTTGCCGAGGTCCTTCGAGTTTAGATGATTCGTTCAACGGCAGATGATTGTGAGGATGCAGATTTGTCCGTCGCTTTGGTGTGTTCGATACAGTAGCTGCACTATTTTGACGTAGCAAGGTGCACGCCACCGCAATTGGCGCACGTTGGTTTTATGCTCTCATCACGAGCGCAGTTTTTCGGCGATGAGCTTCAGCGCATATGAAGCACATGAGATTCTGAAAATATGTAAGCATCAGGAACTCGGGAGCAAAATAATATCACATCAAAAAATATCCGACGCCCACCTATCCGCATGCCACCCTTACGTACCCATAGTGGTAACCGGGCATTTTCTGATCAAGAGAAAGCCGAACTACTGGCCGCACATTTTGAACGTGTCTTCCAGACAAACGACACGTACACGGATATAACTCCAGAGCCACTACAACCAAGCAGCGGCCGCATCAAACACTGCTCAACTCTTGAAGTAGCGCAACTTATCGATAAACTCGAAAGACCGTAAATCGCCAGGACCAGATTCTATTCCTCCCATTGTATACAAGGAACTACCGCGCAAAGGCATCGTTC